>OZ010795.1:543959552-546520552 GCA_963932465.1 Maratus speciosus
ACTTCTGAAACACATGTAGTAGTTTCTGTTCCTAGGCCTCCGGCTCGTTACTTTTTCAAAGCTCCTAATATATGGAATAGGTTTAAAAATGGCGAAAACAAATTCAGAGAACCTCAAAATGTTAAAATATGTTAATATTTCCATATTCGGGTTTTATCATGTTTTAATACGTTTTTTTCAAACTCACATGAAGTTACATATTTACCTACTGGCGTTCATCATATTTCCAATATGACTTTTTATTATTATTATTATTAGCCAAACTATTTATTTCTTGTTCAGTTTTCACGCGGAAATCTTGCTCTAGAAAACTTATGGCGTAATATTAATTTTTTGTTTTTCAATTCGCCAAACTATTTATTTCATTTTCATTTTTCACGTGGAAAACATGCAATAAAAAAGTAATTGTTGAGGTGAGAATTTTATTGTTTTTTTTTATTATTGATGGCAACTGCTATAGCGAAAAATGTTTTTTTTCCCTGTCATTTTCCTGTAAGAGCTAGTTTTATCAGAATCATGTTAAGGCGGTATTCAAAAATTTTAACCCTGCCCATTTCTACTCCCTTGGACTGATTTTGCCCATTTGCAATCCCCAACGAGATATCAGCCGTTTTAAATTTTCTGGCGAGTTTGAAGACGATCCGTAATTAATTGCGACTTTTATCGTGCTGACAAAATTTAGTACATACTTATATCTACCCTATATATATAAATCCTAATGAAACGAATTTGTGAAGCGGATATTAGGAAACTACTGAATTGAAGCGAATTTATGAAACGATTCTATGAAACGACTGAGTAAACAACTGATTATGTTTCACGGCGATTGCTTCTAAAATATGGATTACTTTGCGATGAAATTAACACAAAAAATCCGTATTGATCCACAGATCTCAAAACCGGTATTAGAATTTTTAAATTCGAATTAGTTTTCGAAATGTTAATTTTTTCCTAATTTAAATATTTTTCTCTAATGATGGCAACTCAAATTTTAAACATAACAGATATTTTGTTTTTCATATTATGGAAAGGGTTATTATTTTAAACTAAACTTGGCGGCCAGTTTGGCCTCCCTTAAATGTATTCTAAGAAAAATGTTTTTTTTTTTTTTTTTTTTTTTTTGTATTTCATTATCATTTTATTTAATCCAAAACTTTAATTTAAAACTGAAACATTTAAAATTAACGGCTTTCACTTCTTTCTTTTTTTTAAACAAAACGAAAAGAAAAACATTAGGCTCAGATATCATATACGCACCGGGGTACCTAATTGGCGCCAAAATGACGTTATTTTGCCTAACATGGTAACCCGGATATTGTTGCTTATTCATTAATAAATGTTTATTTACGGTAATTTTCTTTTTATTTAAAAAAAAAATGTTATAAATTCTTTTGTTCTATAGTTATTAATTTTTTTATTTATTTATTGTTATTTCATTTTAAAAATAATAAAAAATAATTTAAAAATATATAAGTAACTGGTATTCGAAAACGAGGTTTTCGCCAAATTGTCGTGAAAAAATGACGCCAAAACCGGTGCTTATATGGCATCTGTGTTAAATATTAAATAATGCAACAAATCAAGACATTTAATTTCAAATTCAAAGCAAATGACCAATATCGTCAAATTATATAAATCGCCAAACCACTCGTCAAATTATACAAGTTGACGTAATTTTTATTTTAAATAACGAAAAAACAAAAAATTAATATAAAAATACAAATACAAATAAAACGTCGAAATAAAAATCACTTGATAGCGTAAACACGTGTAACTCCCTTACAGTCAAGTGAATGTGACATTTACGATCAACCGTTATTGTCATTTAATCTTATAGTCTGGCGATAGAATTTTGCTCGATGGGATAACCAAGTAGTACCGTTTTAATTTAGCACTCGAAAAATAAAAAAATGCGAACTGGCGAGTTAAAAAAAAAAGCTATTGGCGAGATTTGAACAGGCTAATATAAAAGTACCAAGATTTATTTGCGATCATTGCAACTTTTATATAGTTTTATTCGAAAAAAATAACTTTGATTCTTTGATCAAAATGGAAACCTTTCTTATGAAAAGCGAAGGAACTGTTGGTGATAGTCACATGACTTAGGTTATTATTACAGTGATTTTCGATTTTAGTTCGAATTACAAACAATAGATGGCGCTGCGATCAATAGACGCTAAATTCAGGCTCGATTTTTTGTCCATTCGGGCACATTCAATACATTTCAATCTCCTTTTTCTGCATGGAAGAAGAGATCGGCCAAAAAATCGAGTTTGTATTTAGCGCCTATTTCTTACAGCGCCATCTATTGTTTGTAATCCGAACTAAAATCGAAAATGACTGTAAAAAAACTTTTGACCTCATGCATAACCCTCGTGCAAGAATTTTTTAAATATCTGTCACCGTTTGAAAGTTATTGAATTTTAAAATCAGTCAGTCCTTTTTAGGACACCCGGTATATATATATATATATATATATATATATATATATGTAATATAAGGATGATATAAGGATAAGGCCTTAGTTAATGGAAAAAGGAGTTTAATGATTCTAGGTTATAGTTTTACATATTAAATAGAAATTATATTTACAAGTACGGGAGGGTAGGGGGTTTTTCTGCGGCATACGCATTCGCAGAATCGTCGAGATTCCATATCGGCCTCCGCTCTCGTCTAGAGCGAGAAAGATACGTGTAACATCAACCGCGTCAGAATGAAATCTGCTCCCGGTTGTCACTTGTTTCCAAGCGAAGAGAATGCAAACTGCATATCAGCAAATTCAGTAACATCTGCTGTTCTGCGGTAACAAGTTCTCATGGAAAAGTGCTGACCATATCTGTTGCTATGAGTAGGGTTTTATGGGAATCTAAAACCACAACTCACACTCGGCCATCTTGTCCGCTTGTCGACCTCGACAGCGCGTTAAATAAGCAACAAGATATGTCAAAAAACAAAAACAAACTATCTAAAAATAATTAAAATCCAAAGGAAAAAAAATCGGTCATTAAATAATTAAGAAAATTGAGCTAAATAATAAAAAAAAAATTAATTCTAAATTTTATGTAAATTAATGCTGAGCTGCCGTGGGATATCTCCAAAAAAACAAACAAAAGAATAAAAAAAAATCTCAGGATAGCATCAATTTGCGTCTTTCTCATGAGCCATCATCAGGGATGAAAAATATAACCTGAAAGGCCGTCTGCCCATTATATTATCATCACGAAAACATACTAAAATCTGCCTCATCTTAGGTAGAATTTCGTAAAAAAAACATCTTTATCCCAACGTCATTCGGGAATAAAAAATAAAAAAAGAGGTTTGCCTCGTCTAAGCAAAAAAAAAAAAAAGGATTTCCCACCAAAAGGTTTTTTTTTTTCGACAGCCAGCTCTTACTTCTGTAAAAAAATATGGGAGGGGGGTGGGGGGGGGGGTAAAACACATACATATATATAGCAATTCAATAAAAAGTTTACACATAAAATACAGTTTTAAAAATATAAATGCAGTTTTAAAAGTATAAATACAACAATATTCTTTTTCTTCTTGTCAAAAGTGAGTGTTCAAAAAAAAATAAAGTCCTGTGTAGATAGTCATCTTAAATAAAGTTGTTGTTTACGCAACATAAAAAAAAGCACGTGTTGCGAAACAGGCAAATGAAAAAAATAATGCACCATTTGCAGTCCGAGAGAAAGATAACTTGCCATGCGCAAAAAAAAATCACCGCATGGGTTCAATAAAAAAGTTTTGAGCAGATATATATCGCTCAGAGATTAAAAAAAAATGTTGAACAGAACTTCGAAAAAAAAGGCACATAAATTCTGTTAATATAAGCTGAAAAAATTAAGAATCTGTTGCATATTCCACAAACAAAGAATAATAAAAAAAAAAACACTGTTGATAAAAATGCTTGGTACGCGATAACTTCTTTAAAAAAAAAGCACTTGAAGTTTATCGCCCTGACGAATCGCATGGCACACAGAAATACGAAGAAGAAAAAAACGTTCTGTGTTGAAGATTTCCATCAATGATTGGACTCTTGAAATGGTGAGTTACACTGGTAAACATCTCATTCTAATGTTTCGTCCAGAAAAAAAATGATCGTGGATGCTTGCTGTAATCGTAAAAAAAAACGAAGATATTGAAATAAAGTTACTAAGAAAGTCACAGATAGTAGCAGTCTAATAGTCTGTACGATATAAATGTTCTCTTAAATAAGCAGATATATGGGTGTCAAACACAGAATATATAAAAACACAGTTAAAAAAATAGTAGTAATAATAAAAAACACATTTATGATAAACTCGTTGGTTGCACTAGTGACCTATATACGTGAAGCATATTTCTTTTTGAAAATTTAAGTCTACTTTTTCTCTTTCTCGTTGATGACTTCACAAAATGTCGGCGTATAAAAAATAAAAAAGGAATGATAAGGACACGCAGAATTTCGGTCCAATTAGTAACGTCACTCGAATCTCGAGATGGTTGGGATGTATGGAACGCTGAATGCTGATAAATGAGTCCGTTGGCAGACGTAAACAGTAATAAATAGATTGTCAATAAGACGAGCACAGTCATGAACAGCTTGTAGGATAATAAATTTGAATCGAAGGAAAAACAGTCTGGCGATAATGTTGCGAGATTTTTTTGATATGCTGAGTCAATCACTGGGGCAATTTCTATGTCAGTAGGAATATTTTCCTTCGAAAAGTCTGTATTTCCTCTCTGCGGTTTTAGATCTTGGGGGAAAGAATTTGAAACAAATGTTTCCGTAGTGCATCTTGCGTCGGGAAATGCAGGTACATAGGATTTATCTTGAGATTTCGTTGCAGATACATTATCAGACACAGTAATGCAGCTTATAAAAACGCTTGTGGGTGGAGATTTAGTTAAAGTAGCGCCGTTTTTGTCGCATGTGAGAGTACCCTGAAATATGACATCTGTCCCTATGATAAGTGGCATGGGCATCTGAGAAGAATTAACTACGTAAACAGAAGTAGAAAAAGTATTATCGTCTATTTGTATATTGGTAAAAAACGATCCTATAGGTTGAATAACACGGTTACCGATGCCCGACAATTGCACAGTTGCTCCGGTGAGGGGGGGAGACCCAATTTGTTCATAAATGTCTTCTCTCAGTATCGTCAGTGAGCTTCCAGTGTCCAAGATTGAATTGATTTGTAAATTAAAAATTTTTACAGGTTTCTGCATGCGTGGATGAGAATGACACATTTCTACTACGTGGATTTGTTCGTCTCTGCGTGGCGACGTCTTGTGTGAAGGGGAGGTGCCTTGAGTCGAACGCTTACGCTCCGGCGTTTGTTCCGTACACTGGCTGGAGACATGACCAAAACGTGCACATTTCATACACTTTTTTCCTTTATTTAAATGCACACAATGGGTAGATAGGTGTCCTGGCGCTAAACAATTCCAGCAAGTTAATTTTGCAGTTTTCTCCTTCTGGTTAATCTTAGGAGTGTTGGGTGTAGTCGGTGACATTGATTGATAAAATTTAGAACTCTGTTCACAAATTCGTTCGAAAATTTGGAGCTTGTTTTTAAATTCGGCAAGCGTGGCGCACCCGAATAATATAGCTTTATTATGTGGTGTATCGTTAATCCCATTAATTATATAGTGAATTAAAGATATATCATCGATGTTTCCTCTTTGTGCTATTTCTTTCATTTTCAAAAAATATTCCAATAGTTTTTCGTTCGGGCGGCAGCCTCTAGCGGCTAGTAATTGATGTATCTGGGCGGACGAAGCTGATTGTCCAAATTCGTGAAACAATGCTTCTTTGAGCGATGTATATGAAGAAATGTTATTTTCACTACGTACATACAATAATGCTAAACTTTTTAATGCCCGCTCAGCAAACACAAATTTCTGTATGTCGGACAGTTGAAATGAATGGGCCAGAGATTCAAATCTCTGAAACCATGTTTGAACGTTTTCCGTTTTATCACCACTAAACGGTGTAATTAAATGATCAATGTCATGGAAAGAAATTGTCTGTTTGGGCGCGGAGTGTGTACAGTGTACACGCGCCTGGTCTGGCTGCACTGCCAAAGGCGAAGATAAACCAGTGCTTCCACTACTATTGTGGCTATCATCAAATTCTGTATCCGATTCGGAAACTGCCGTAAACGTGTCTTTAAAAGCCGAAATATCAACTAGTGCACTTAAAATACGTTTCCCTATATCTTCTTTTGATCCATGGATGTCAATGGATAAGATATTAGCAATAGTAATCAATTGTATCTGATCGTAATCGTCCAAAATTACTTTGAGTTTATTTTCATACTCATCGCTTTTGTCAGTAAAAGAAAAACCTTTAAATTTCCTTAAATTCGCTCTATTCTGGCGATTTTTATCGCAACCAAATATAAATTCATGCAATAATTTGATTTTATCTGTTTTAGCCGATTTCAACTGGCTTTTAATAAAGTCAATTTCTTGTAATTCCATATTAAAAGGCAAGAAGGAAAGAGAAAAAAATAAACTTACTTCAAAAGGAGTTATCCAATTGAAAAATAAATTCCTCGCCACGATATATTGAAGTAATCCAATTAATGATCCGTAGAAAAAAAATATGCAGTCGAAGATTCATTCCTTGTACAGCGATAACTATCTTGCACAAATAAAAATAAACGAGTTTCAACCAGATGTCTAAGGGGATGAATCACGTCTGCTGGAATACGAATGTTGATAACGGGACTGAGAAGGAAGTTCTCCAATTCTGATCGGTAATAAAGCCTAGGGGATTTTACTTTTTAAATTCGTTTTGGATTCAAATCGGCCTAGAGCTCCCATGTAATATAAGGATGATATAAGGATAAGGCCTTAGTTAATGGAAAAAGGAGTTTAATGATTCTAGGTTATAGTTTTACATATTAAATAGAAATTATATTTACAAGTACGGGAGGGTAGGGGGTTTTTCTGCGGCATACGCACTCGCAGAATCGTCGAGATTCCATATCGGCCTCCGCTCTCGTCTAGAGCGAGAAAGATACGTGTAACATCAACCGCGTCAGAATGAAATCTGCTCATACATAAGAAAAAAATATTTTTCCATTTTCAATTTTTTGGTACCACATTTCAAATTTTAAATTTTTTAAAAATTTTTAAATGGCGAATATGACATCTGTGCCTTTCATTTTTTATGCACACGCATTTTTTTCGATATTTATACGATTTATTTAACATAAAAAAGCCGTTTCTCTAATTTTATATAGAAATAGATATAATTTGTACATAAAAACATGAATAATATACATATAAAATAAACATATATATATATAAAAAAAAAAAAAAAAACGCTCATCAAGTTTGTTTTAATAGCTGTTTATGTGATTTGACAACAAATATCTGTTATACGGACACCATGCCAAAATGTATGCTAATGCGCCAATTATTTCAAAATGCTAAAAGATATTTGTAATTTTATGCCATCAGTTTAATATGAGTTTTATCTTATTGCTTTATTTTATAACAGTCATTTGTTCAATTATTTTAAGTATATATCTGTGATTTAATGAAATAGTTCGTAAAAGTCTGGAATTTTCAAATGTTATATTTTTTAAATGCTCACTTTAGTATCGACAATGTTTTTTCTTTTATTTTTAAAATGCCTCAATTCACGTGATTTTCATTTTGCGCCAACTATTACGCTTGGCGACAATGGTATCCGTATAACGGAAAAGTACCCAAATCTCACTTTCTGATGCCCAAATTACACCAATATTTTTTAAAAACACACCAAAGCCCCTACAGTGGAAAAGTATCAAACTGTCTATTATTTTGCGCTATCTGTGTTATAGTTTATACTGTGGTGGATTGTGGTGGTGTCTCTCGTATAATATAATCACTCACTTAAAAACACTTTACTACCTTTATTCGTAGAACATTGATAAACGTCGATTCTGACACTCCTCGTATTCGAACACACAAAAACGCAATGTAAACATTTTCGTCTGCGCTGCTATGACAACGGCTCTGGCCAGCTGCCATCCCGAACGAAGAATTTTCTCCCTTGCCTTTCTGCGGCTGCCACAGAGTATCCCCCCAGTGACGTAGGGTACCGAAAAAACGATATACAAGTGTGTATTTTTTTTTTTTTTTTTTTTTTTTGACTATCTGTGTCAGAATCCACGCTTGTGGAGAAAAATTACAAGGATATTTACATGAAATAAAATTGCAATATATAACAAAATATAGGCATAATGTGTAGTATGCAAAATGAACAATTTATCAACAATTTCAGTAAGTAATATAAGATGCCAGTTTTTTAGGAAAATGGACATGTCTGCCCGAACGTGTGACAGTTTTTGTTTGGTCAGGGTTACTGTCCGCCTTAAGAGAGAGTTTTAATTTGGAGTTCTCTGGAACAGTTTTCGTGGACAAGTCTGAAGTAGAAATCAAATGAGCTGGCTTCACTCGATCTATTGATACCGTAGACTTACGACCATTAAGCTCGATTGTTATAGTTTTCCCAGTTCTACTTAGGACTTTGTGAGGACCAGTATATGGTTGACACAATGGAGGTCGTACATGATCCACTCTTAGAAAGATGTGTGAACAAGATGTCAAGGAAGGGTGTATATAGAACTTCTCTTGGCAGTGAGATGATGTAGCAACTGGACTTAACTGCCGCATGGTGTTTCGTAGTTGCGTGACGAAGTTATCGTTGAAAGGTCGGATCTTGTATTCATCCAGCATATCACAGGGCAATCTCAACGTAGTGCCGTAGACAAGCTCAGCGCAAGAAGCTTGTATATCTTCCTTCACTGCTGTGCGAATGCCTAGTAAAACTATCGGTAATATTTCAGTCCACCTACTGGTTTCGTGAGCTTTGATGGATGACTTTAAATGTCGATGAAATCTTTCGATAATGCCATTCGATATCGGATGATATGCCGTTGTGCGGATCTTCTGTGTTCCCATCATTTTCGTAAATTCATCAAATATTGCTGATCGCATTTGTGGGCCTTGATCCGTGGTTATGAGCGAAGGGCAACCAAATCTTGATATCCAATGCTTTAATATGGCACTACAAATTGTTTTAGCTTGTGTATCAGATATAGGTACGGCTTCTGGCCATCTGCTAAATCGGTCAATCATCGTTAAAAGATAGCTGAAACCGTCAGATGGAGGCAAGGGACCTACGATATCTATATGTATTTGGGAAAAACGTGCATCAGGAAGAGAGAACGTGCCAAGAGGTGCTTTGGTGTGCCTCTGTATTTTTGATCTTTGACACTTCTCACAGCCACGAACCCAGTTTTTGATGTCTCGTTTCATATTTGGCCATACGTATCTGGAACAAATTAGTTTTGTGGTAGCTGCTATGCCTGGATGGGCTAGGTTGTGCAAATGTTCATATATCAGCCGACGAAAGAAACTAGGAACTAAGGGTCGAGGCGTACCTGTTGAAGTATCACATAGTAGGCTACAATCAGAAATGAGGCAAGGTTTCAATTCCAATTTGAGCAATGTACTATTATGCAGGTTCTGTAGCTCTGAATCATTTTCCTGAGCTTTTGCGAATTCCTCAAAATTTAAGATTGGAGATTTTGAAATAGAATCAATTTCAATTCTTGAGAGGCAATCTGCAACAATGTTTTCGGAACCTGGTACATGTCTAATGTCAGTGGAATATTGGGAAATGTAATCTAAATGGCGTGATTGCCGCGGCGAACATTTATGGGGATTTTGCTTAAATGCATAAATTAGCGGTTTTTGATCAGTATAAATTTGAAAAATTCTCCCCTCTAGCATGTGCCGAAATTTTTTTATTGCCGAATAAATAGAAAATAATTCCCGGTCATATGTTGACCAATTCCGCTGACTGTTGTTTAATTTCATGGAAAAAAATGCTAAAGGTTCATAACGTTCCTGATAAAACTGCATAAGGGTGCCGCCGATCGCGACATCTGAGGCGTCAACCCATATACTCAACTGAGCGCCTGGAATAGGGTGCCGTAAAAGAGCAGCCTGAGATATTGCATTTTTGGCAGCTACGAAAGCTTTTTCAGCATCTTCGTTCCAATTAAGGGGTTCTGTTTTAGGAACACGGGAACGAGATTTCTTTTTGTTTGTATGGCCTTCTAACAATTTCACTAAAGGCGCAAGTATGTGTGCAGCTTGATATATGAAAGACCTATAAAAATTAAACATACCCAAAAATCTTCGAAGTTGAGATAAGGTTGTGGGCTGCGGAAAATCGATTATGCATTTAACTTTATCTGGAAGTGGTTGAATACCATGTTCAGATATTCGAAATCCTAAGAAATCAATGGTAGGTTTACCAAATGTGCACTTGGATACATTTATGCACAAACCATATTCTGCTAATTTGGAAAATAGTGCTTTTAAATGATGATAATGCTCCTCGGCATTTTTAGAGGCTATGAGTATATCATCGACGAAAGCATAGACGCCTGGTAAATCACGTATTACCTCATCTATGAATCTCTGAAATGTTGCAGACGCATTGCATAAGCCAAATTGCATGCGTGTGCTTTCGAACAATCCAAAAGGTGTGCATATCGCTGTTTTGGGAATATCATCAGGATTGATTGGTATTTGATGATATGCTTTGATGAGGTCAAGTCGACTAAAAATTTTAGTGTCACGTAAATTAGCAGTAAAATCAGCTATACATGGTATCGGGTATCTGTCTTTTTTGGTTTGCGCATTCAAGGCACGATAATCACCTACAGGTCTCCATTCCAAAGTTCCCTTTTTTGGAACCATGTGCAAAGGTGATGCATAGTTGCTACGTGAAGGTCTTAAATGTCCGAGTTGTATCATATTTTGAAATTCTGTTTTAGCAATTTTCAGGCGATCCGGAGCCAACCTGCGGGGTTTTGCCACAACTGGAGGTCCTTTTGTTGAAATAAAATGCATTGTGTTGTGTTTGACAGGCTGATTGGGATCTGGTAATTTTGTAATAGATGGGAATTGTTTAAGAAGTTCATTATATATATTATCAATATTGATTGTTTTTACTGAATGAATTAATGCACATTTCATGTGACCTGTTGTTTCAAATTTTGTTTTTAAATCTCTTAGACATTTGTGGCGGAGATCTGGAACCAATTCGAAATTATGGAGAAAATCTGCTCCCAAAATTGGTGTACTAACATTTGCCACTAGAAAAGTCCAATTAAATTTTCGTCTTAACTTAAAATCTAGAGAAAGGGTTTGTTGACCATAAACATTTATAGGGGAAGAATTAGCAGCCAAAAACGTTTGTACGGGTGGATTCCGTTTTTGTACATTGTTGGCAGGAAGGATTGACACGTCCGAACCGGTGTCGACCAGAAAAGAAACATTTGTAGTCCGGTCTCTAATGAACAGGCGACGTGACTGTTGAGGCAAAGAATAAGTCGCCTCTACTCTTTGCTGGTTTCGTTTCCCGCCCAAGAACACGGCTTTATGCATTTTTCTTCCCTACATTTTTTTCCAAATCGTCTATGATACCAACAGATACTTGAATCCCGATTATCACTATTACTTCGCCCTCGAGGTTTACTCCAGTTTCTGCGGTATGGGGACCGACCACGTAAAACAGCAAGCAGATCGATGCGCTTATTTAATTTTTCGATTTCTATCGCCTGTTCATTCGAGCAGGACACGGCAATTGCAGAAGCTGGGGAAGGGGTAACTTCTGAAATACGATCTGAAATTTCCGCTGCTTTATCAAGGGTTAATTCAGAAACAGCCGCTAAAATTGTCTGAACAGAATTTGGTAATCGTTGCAAAAACAATTCTAACATTAAATTGTCTGGAACATTTAGGGATTCCGCGCGACGTTTCATACTACGTAATAAATCTGAAGGTTTCCGATTTCCTAGTTCTTCTCCAGACAAGAGCTGTCGTATCTCTTGCTGGGATGATTCACCTGAGCGCGCAATTAATTCCTTTTTTAAGACACCATAAGGGTCAGTAGCATCTGGTTGCATTAAAATATCACGAATGATTGATGCAACATCGGGTGGAAGATGCGAAACTATATAATTATATTTTGTAACAGATTCTGATATTGCTTTGGGGGTAGCTAAAGCAAATGTGCTTTCGCACATCACAAACCATAGCACAGGATCTGATCTGTTATATAATGGAATTTGAACAGCATCGACACTAGACATGATTTATGGTAATAAATATATAAAATAGTACAATCAAACCAAAATAAATTCGCGAGTTAAATTTTTCTAATAAAATAACAGAAAAAATATCAGGAAAATGACTCAGAAGAACTTATCTGCTTTCCATCGAGCCGCTGTAGAACGATGTATTCTTTGAAAGATGAAGATGATCGGATAACATTCCAACTCATCTAGGAAGGCTGATGCTCTATATAAGAACAGTCCATGGTCACCATTGTGGTGGATTGTGGTGGTGTCTCTCGTATAATATAATCACTCACTTAAAAACACTTTACTACCTTTATTCGTAGAACATTGATAAACGTCGATTCTGACACTCCTCGTATTCGAACACACAAAAACGCAATGTAAACATTTTCGTCTGCGCTGCTATGACAACGGCTCTGGCCAGCTGCCATCCCGAACGAAGAATTTTCTCCCTTGCCTTTCTGCGGCTGCCACAATACTATATGCAAGGTGAGTGGAACGAAGAGTTTAAATATTAAATATTAAAGTTTCGGCACAGGTGTCATATACGCCCCATGTCGGCGCGATTTTTTTTCTGACGCAATGCCATATACACAACGGGTACTTAACTGTCTCCAAAGTGTCGTTATTTTGCTTGATATGGTAACCCGGATGTTGTCGTTTATGCTGTTGATGTTTTCGCCAAATTGGCGTCGGAAAAAAATCGCTCCAATATGGGGTATATATATATGACAACTGTGTCAAAGTTTCTATAAAGCGGTATAAGACTAAAAAAATAAGAACAAAATAAATGCAAAATAAGACTAAAGAAGAAAGAAAAATCATGCGTTAAGCATAGAATATGAAACACTTTTCAACACATCCTGAATGCTTTAACAAAACTTCGTTATTTAGGGAAATAAGGTAAATAAGATAACTAGGTAAACATTTTAGAAAACGCATAAAAAATTTTAAAAATTGATTTCAGCAGCTACCGTCCATAGCCAATAGTACCGTTATTACATGCCACTATTTAGCTAAAATTTAATTTAAACTACTCTTAAAGCTACTGAAATCACATTTCCAGATATTATCATCCATAGACGGTTATGTATCCAATTCTTTGCGTGACCCTGTATATCATTTTATCTATATTCTACAAACATTTCTTAGTAAACTAAATGCAGTTCAGCGAAAAACTGCATAACTCCTTTAAGAACCACCTTTAAGCAATTTATTCTCATACTCAGTAGCCCTTACGAATTCTTTTGTGTAGCCCTGCATATGAACTGTAGCATTTATACACACGGTATAGTATGCATAAATGTAATGAAACATAAAAGCGCATATCATAATGAACAAGTTGGAAATTGCTCGTCAAACGTGGCAAATGAGGTGCGTTCGTACTATATCTAGTTTTATAATTATTTTTTGCAACCCATATTGTACTGAATGTATAATTTTTTGCACTTCATAAAGCGCATAGTCTGATACATCATTAAAATGCACTTCCAATATTTTTTTCCCATTCCCCGTAATGTAACGGAACACTTTTGACTGTCCCTGTAAATTAAACTATACATCCGATTTTCCTAAAATTTGAAATAGCTCAACAAAATTTTGCAATAATTATATCTTTAAAATTTCAGACCATTCGGAAGGCTGTAATATCATTAAAATGCACTTGCAATAATTTTTCCCATTGGCCGTAATGTAAAGAAAAACTTTTGACTGTCCCTGTAATTAAACTATGCATCCGATTTTCCTAAAATTTGAAAGGGCTCGACAAAATTTTGCAACAGTTATATCTTTAAAATTTCAGATCATTCGGAAGGCTCTAATATCATTAAAATCCACTTGCAATAATTTTTCCCATTGGCCGTAATGTAAAGAAAAACTTTTGACTGTCCCTGTAATTAAACTATACATCCGATTTTTCTAAAATTTGAAAGGGCTCGACAAAATTTTGCAACAGTTATATCTTTAAAATTTCAGTTCATTCGGAAGGCTCTCATATCATTAAAATGCACTTGCAATAATTTTTCCCATTGGCCGTAATGTAAGGAAAATTTTTGACTGTCCCTGTAATTAAACTATACATCCGATTTTCCTAAAATTTGAAAGGGCTCGACAAAATTTTGCAACAGTTATATCTTTAAAATTTCAGATCATTCGGAAGGCTGTAATATCATTAAAATGCACTTGCAATAATTTTTCCCATTGGCCGTAATGTAAAGAAAAACTTTTGACTGTCCCTGTAATTAAACTATACATCCGATTTTTATAAAATTTGAAATGGCTCGACAAAATTTTGCAACAATCATATATTTGAAATTTCAGACCATTCGGTTGGGTAGTTTTTGCTGTGTTACATGCGGACAGACGGACGGACTGAACGACGACTATAGGTGCTACGTATTTATATAATTACGAACGCACCTAAAAATGCATTTCTAGCAGTCATTGCTTATGTACAATACTTCGGAGAAAATTTTCTTGGCGAGAAAGAAGTTTGCCAACGTATTTTCTGACAACCTATTTACTGCTTCATACTCACAAGCAATTTTTGCATATTTATACAATTTATTTAATGTAAAAAAGCTATTTACCCATTTTTATAAAGAAACAGAAGTAATTTTTGCACAGATGTCATATACGCATCGGGGTTGGCGTGATTTTTCTCTGACGCCAATTCGGCAGAAATCTCGCTTTCGAATACCAGTTACTTATATATTTTTAAATTATTTGCTATCATTTTAAAAATGAAATTACTATAAATAAATAAAAGTTTGAATAATAACTATAGAACAAAACAGTTTATATAATTTAAAAACAGAAAATAAAAGTAAATAAACAATTTATTAATAAATAAAAAACAATAGCCGGGTTACCATAGCAGGCAAATAAACACCATTTTAGCGCCAGTTAGGTATCCCGGTTCATATCTGAAATCTGCGCCGTAATTTGTATATAAAAAAATATTATATATATTTAGAAATGATTTTTTAGTGTATATAAGTGCATATATAAACAAAAATAAAAGTTCATTAGATTTGTTTTCATAGCTGTTTATATATTTTGGCAACATATCTCACTTTCTGAGGCTCGAATTACGCCAAATCTTTTTTAAAAAATGCGCTATAATGGAAAAGTACCTAAATAAATAATTAACAGAAATAACCAATTATACAAACTAAAACTTTTTATTTCGAGATCAAAGCATTGTTTTTAATTTCGATTAAAAATACATATACCCTTGGATAACTTTTGTTGAAATTAGGTTCACAGCTTAATATCTCATTCCATACACCTAAACAAACACAAGTGATTCATTCATCGTGAACCGTAAAAAATATTAAATCCTTGAGGTAATCATTCACCAAGTAAGTTCTCCAACAATCAATGGACATTATTCTAATGACGTCATAGTAGGTAAAATGGTGGCGGTATCATTTGTTTATGGTTTGAAATCACAAAGATTTAATTTTGCAATGTCTCTTAATTACATTATTTTATTGTCATGTTTATGAGCTCAGAACCAAAGCAATTTTTTCATTATTTAGTTATTAAAGACGGAAAAAAATTATAAATATGCATGATTTGAAAAATTTAAATAATTTTCTTTCTTAATACTGAAAAATAACATCGGGAAGTAACAGCGAGTTTAAGTTAAATAAGTTTAGCTGTTTAATTCTGTTGTAATATTCAAAATAACTGTATTTATTAGATTTCAGTAAACATCAGGGCCCGATTAAACTTTGAAGTTAGAGGACTTACAATGTCATTTCAGGACCTTTCTTTTGGAGAAGCTTTTCTAAATTCCACATATACATGGAAACTCTGCAGTGCTAGAAATATTATTCCTAGGACTGGCATAACATGAGAACGACCTGCAATTTTACACAAGTTTTTGAAAACTACTTTATATCAGAAATTTTACTAAAAACGGTTACTTTTTTGTTATAGAGGCCCACATTATTAGAATTATGACAAGTTGAAGCCAATTTCGCCAAAGGCGTAACCAAGATCGTGAAGCACACACATGTAATACCATATAATACCGTTTCATGAAATCGTATACGATAATTTAATAGTTTTTACCTTACTTCAAGTGTGTAATTTATTTATGTTTAAGGCTTAACAATCTAAATTGTCCAATATATGAATTTAAAAAAATGTAAACAAAGCTTGAATAGACATGACCGCAAAGAGCCTCAAATCTGCATAACACGTGGAAGCAAACTGTGTAGATTACTAGTCTTCTACTGTACACAGTTTTTCATAAATGTGTTTCGTTCTTAAAATGCGTTATTTTCATCTATCACTGCGGAACAACCGAGAAAACTCATATTCTTGCACATGAGTTGTATATATCTTTATATCTAAATTTCCGTCATTTTTGACGGGCTACCTTTCTAGTATATATATATATTGATATATATATATATATATATCAATTTTGAACGGAGGGTTGTTTCGGCGTCTGGGGTTCATGATCGATGAAAATATACCAAAATTTTTTGAAATCGCTTTCCTCCGAACGGCTGCAATAGGTAGCTTTTTGTAAAGAAAGCTACCTAATACACAGCGGTTAAAGAAAAAATCATCGTTTTAAGGGTGTGCTCTAGTCGGAACTGCTTATTTTCTGACTCATTATTAAGGGCTCAGGTAAGTTTTGAAGCGTCCAAAAATCGAATTTTTTTTTTTTTAAATAGCTTATAATTAATTAAATATGATTCTTTAGGAACATTTAAAAGCAAACCCCATACAAAAATTCGCCTTTCAAGAGAAGTTACGTCTAAAATACTTTGAACTTTTGCGATATGATCAACGGGTGATTCAATCTTTAAAGCCAATTTTCTCAAAACTGCGATTTTGATCATTGCGCGTACGATTACTGAAAAACGGTTACCTAGAATTGCACGAAATTTTTGGTGGATGTATTAAACGTACAGAACTAGAAAATGACCTATTGTTATGTTTCTCAAGTAAGAAGTTTTCAATTCACGACTAATTCTGTATTAAAAAAATATCGATATTTCGAATTACTTTTTTTAAAAAAATTCTCGGTATCTACAAGTTTTATTTTTTTCATTCTAGGTCATTTTGAAAACACTTTATATCTGTACTCATAAAAAAAAAAACTTGGTTTGTTTCAGCCATTCAAATGGGAAAAATCATGCGCGCAATGCATGCAAGAATAATTCTTTCGTAAAAAATTGTATTATCTTTAAAAATAAATTTAAAAAAAAACTATATATGTGTATACCTTTTCTAACAACTTTAATTGATAAAATAAATCGTTCCTAACATTTGTTTTAAATTTTATAATTAAAATTTAATTAAGAACAAAAAATCTTCTTTAAAAACCACCAATTTTTTTTTTTTTTTTTTTTTTTTTTTTTATGGTGTTTTAAGAAGATTTTTTTTCTTACTCATTCACACCAGTTTTAACTTATTTTCTTTAAAAGTTAATTAGCTAAAGAGTGACTGAAATTCTTACACAGGTCACTTTTTCATGTACTTAATTGGTTTAACGTTTACCTGACCCCTTAAATTTATTTTTGCTCTCAAACGCATCCAATTGGTAGGTTTTCTTATTCAGAAACTATATAATGTATCGTATTTGTCGATTTTGTGATAGAAGCAGAATATATTTTCAAAAATGATGTCAAAGGGGGGCATTTTGAACCGAACTTCTCGAAGTGATTGTGCTGGAAACGAAAAATATTGCCCTACTGATAAATAATTGTTTAAATCAAGTTCTAATTAATTAAACGAAAAATAAAAAACAGGTCGCTTATAGCTCTTCAAAAATCACTAATTTGAACTATTTTGAAAACTAATATTGCCAACTTAAGTATTTTAATCAAGTACGAAAGGGAAATCCGAACCGTAGCTCCAAGCTGCAAGCCTGATGGAGTGTTTTCCTGTTGAAATTTAACAAACTATTAAAAATTACATGAAAGCTTCTATAAACAATCTATAAAATTATACAAGCGTGAAATATTTCACATCCATACATTATCGCCAGGAATTCTGTTTGCTGCATAAAACTAATGCTACCGAATTTTTATCCTCTTTTCATATTAATGTTCTGTGTGTGCTTAATCCGATCTCACAGAACGGAAAAAACCGTAAAGGAAGAAAATAATGTAAGAAAAATTGAGGTTGGAAAAAAAGAAATGATTTAAAAATAACAATTCGTTTCGAAGATTTGCATGAATCTTTGAAATTTTTCTAAAGTGAAATCCACTTCCACTTTGCAGTCACGAATTTACAAGAGAAAATTACATGTGACACTTTTAAATTGAAATATAAACTTTATAATACAATGCATAAATCATCTGAAGATTTCCTGAGATGAATTTGATTGGAAAATAATAAAAGGATTCTATTAATTGCTATTAACACAACTCAACGTAGCAAACGTGGATCATAAAGCTAAATTATAAGTAAAGAGAATGAATTAGTCGCTTTTCTAAATCCTTTTATTGAGTTTACAGTTAATTAAATAAATATCTGAACCTTGTAATTTCATAAAGTATAATATTTAAAAAAAGTAAAATATTTAATTAAAACTAAGTAGTATAATGTTTAATTCAAATTCAAATTTGAGATAGGGAATGAAAAGTGAAAATACAAATAACAGAACAAAAAATTAGTGTCTGGTGATGCTTGATTTTCATGCAATGTCTATTAATATATGTAATAAAAGGGCTACTTCCATACTTTTCTCATCGTATTCAGGATGTAGTCGTGTTATGTAATAAGACAGTGGTACTTCCTTTTGAGATATGATTAATTATTCCTTGTTATTACATGATCTTTTTATTAAAAATCACACTGTAAACAAATACAGATGTTTTTTAATTTCCGAAAATGTACTATAATCACGAACGGAAATATGCAATAACCTATCTCCTCAGAGTCATCAAAGATTCCGAAAAGCATTCCTTTATCTTTAGAAACCTCATAAAAGAGTTTATCTTTGAAATTTAAAGAAGAATTTGAAAAAATAAACTTTTATTAACTGCCCGTAGTTTTCGAAAACGTTTCTGAGTATATTTTACAGTGCATTAATCAGTTATCTCTAACCAGAAAACCGTTTTTTCGGAGCTGTGAGGTCTCAAGTAAATATTTTCATATTCAGCAAACATATTTAACTGAAAAACATATACAATTAACAGTATTAACAATAACATTAACATTATAATTAAAATCAAAAAACGGTTTCATAGCCGTAATTTAACTGTATTCTGACCATAAAATAGCCAATAATATGGTCAGAATAGTGTTAAATTACGGTTGTGTAACCGTTTTCGATAAAAACGGTCAAATGACTGGACAGAATGCTGCAAATTTTTAACAGTGAGATGAAAATGTTTAGTTGATGTTTGATAGCATCCGAAATACGATTTTCCGGGTAGAGAATTGATTAATGCATTATAAAAGCTACTCGAGAAAGTCTCAAAAAATTACAAGCAGTTAATAATTTTTTTCTATAAATTCATGTTTAAATTTCGAAAATAAATTGTTTTCTGAGGTCTCTAAAGATGAAGGAACGCTTTTCGGAATATTGGATGACTTTGAAGAGGTTATCGAATATTTTCGTTCGTTATTATAGTAAATTTTTGTAGTTAAGGAAACATCTGTCTTTTTTTACAGTACAGGTTCAGTTGTGATGAAAGCACTAAGATGTTCAGACGCCATTATAAGCAACAAACGCTCGCCCGAGTGACGGTGCCTGTCCTACTACATAGGGGGAAGTAGAGTAATGACTCTCAGAAGGGTAATCTCGCTCACCAAATATCTCTAAACAGAATAGAATTGAAAACATGCGATCGGTACTGGTACCAGCGAACTTCATCCTATGTTCTCAGTAGGGATTTAGTGCCCGTAGGGAGGACAGTATTTTTGTGTCCTCACATTATTTATTTGAAGTTGTTTTATTATAAAATTCTACAACATCTAACTTGAAGGTAAGTGTATACTCTTATTTTCAAATATTAATTTACTCATTATGTCTACAAAATATATGCATTTAGCTGTACTTTCATGCTTTTATTTATTTTTGTAGTGCGTTGTTACGCCAATTATAATGCATTAAAACCCAACATGGCGATGGCGGGTAATGCCGCTCGCGTGGAATTTCAGAGAAGTGTTGCCAGTAAGCAACTTTTTTTAAAATTCAAATTTGTTGATTGACACCACTTTTTTGAAATGGTAAAATTCCCCTGTTTTCGCTTTAATTAATATGTCATTAAACAAGGAGAATTTTACGATTTCAAAAAAGTGGTGAAAATCAAAAAACCTAAATATAAAAAAAGTACCCACTATATGTCTAGCACAATATGTGTGCACAATATGTGTGCACAATATGTGTAAAGTGGTTGCAAAAAGTCTGCAGTGGTGTGAACAGCCCACACAACTACATATGTGACTTTTATCTTACTTAAATGTTGTATTCAAACTCTGAGCGCAATTACCCTACCATGTCGGGCATTGCCGCTCAATCGATGGTTATTTAAATAAAACGAAAGAAAAAAATCCTAAAAATTTTATGAAAATTAGTTGATTGCAAACTGTTCCTTATGCTTTCGAGTTATACTTCGTTAATAAAATATTGATTTCTTTGGCTAAATTTGACTAGATATTCACGTTTTACCTTAAGTGAACGCTATTCCCCTACTTTCCCCTAAATGAATAGTTTTGATTATTCGTGACGGGAATTTTAACAAAAGGGCGGATCTTATCTTTCAATTGGCCAGAAGTTATCCACAGTCGTGGCGTCTTCCTGGGTTCGGCTTATCTAATGGATTTTCACTGATCACACAGAAGGCAATTTCCAAATCATCAATTTTTATATTAAAGGTTGTTCAATTTAGAAGTATAAAAATAATAAATAAAAAGTTTAGATGATAATGGTGGTAAATGGCACAATCATCATTTTGAGAAAATAATCTGTATCGATGCAAATATCTATTTGCGTTTATTGTCAAATGGCTCCTTTATCAATTAAAATCTCTGTAAGTATTAGGCTTTTTCAAACTGTAATTTAACAGAGGGTAAAGTACCACACTGACTATCTTCAATCATATGATTAACTCAATTCTTTTTATTTTGCCTCATACCACCTTTATCATCTGAGCTTTTCAAATGTTAGGCTGGAAAACAAAGTTATCAGAGGCAAATTAGCTTTAAGCGTTATATTTAAAAATTAAAGAAAGAAGCTAGGAATTTTTAATTTTAAAATGTGAACTTTAATTTTAAAATTAAAAATTAAAAAAAGAAGCTGGGAATTTTTAATTTTAAAATTTGAACTTTAATTTTAATTTTAAATTTAAAAGGTTTTATATATTCTGTCATATATATTATATACTTTTTTAAAAATTTAGTTGTTCTAAGAAAAATTTATATATGGTTGTTTAAAAAAATTACATATCATCGTTTGCTCAGTATTCACGTAAATGGCTTTTCTCGCTCTAAGTTATATAACGATATCATGGTAAAATTGTTCACCCCAAAAATAATAAAATATTTGCATTTACCTGTATGATAATATTTACCTTGTAAGAAAGTTCCTGCCTCGTAAGTGTACATACCGGGCATAAATAATGCAGTTTTAACTACAATAAAAATTTTTACTTTAGGCGGAAGGGAAGACTGCTTGCTTATAAAAGACTGAAAACGTTATTTAAATTTTATAGCTAAGAGTTATTTCTGAAAAACAAAACAATGAACGATCTTTAATAGAAATCATTAATACTATTATTCCATGATATTAACTTAATGTACTAATTTCCAATAAATATCATTGGAATCAAAAAAGCATACCAACATATCTGAGAGAAATTTTATTGTTACTACTACTATTTCTTAACAATTAACATCATGATTTATTCTATTGCACAAGTTAAAGAAATTTACCCCGAAGATTATTGATTGGGATACAGGTATGAACAACAATTTTTTTATTATATCCTTCGCCTCCTCCACCTATTGGCGCAGTATATCCCTACGTGGACTTCATTCCATTATACTCAAATCAACAAATCCTCCGATCGAAATTCAGCTCAATATGTCATAATGCCTCGCCGTTGTCCAGTGTCAAATAGTTTATGAAATATGTAGAACAAAGCGAGTTTACTTCGTAAAAAATACTCTTTATAAAACAAAATTCGCGAATAACCAAGTTAAGTATTCGCGAATGTTGAAATTTTCTTCACTTTTTATTTCGCAAATAATCAAAACTCCCGAATCTTAAGGGATTACTGTATTTGTAAAAATAAAAATACTCAGAATAAAACTAGGCGTTCAACTTTTCTAGACCTCTAAATTTAATACTTTTTAAAAATGCTCTGTTCTTTGCATTTGTGTAAAAACAGTTAATATGTAGTCGACCGCCAACAAGGTTTTAAAATTAGAGGTTTTTATATATTTCAACTATTGCTATTCAATATTCTGTAAAATGTCCGGCACTTTAATAATGGTATGTATTTTTTTCCTGTGGAACCTTTAAGTTGTTTACCGTGAAGTTAGACAGGTACTATATAGAATTATATTATAAAAGATTATTTTTATCCAAAAAACATTCTTTTAAGGTAAAGGTTATCCTTCTTTATTCATTAAATGCACGATACTGTTTGGGGTTCTAATGCATTTTCATTATTTCACTCTTTATTATTTAAGTAAATTTATTTATTTATTTATATTAGAATTTTTTAATGTAATTTTTCTTTTATTTTTTTATAGTTCCGGTGTTTTACTTTTAACTCGGATTTTTATGTTGCTACAAATCATCCAAAAGCTCTTCAAACAAAAGTTAAAATTACCCAGCATAACCCTGAGTAGTTTAGAACTTTTCGAACACATCATTGTATTCCGAAAAGCAATAACCAAATACGTGACACTTTACAAATATTGCTCTGTTTGTAGGCCATCAGAATAAGGCTATTTCCCGCTTTAAATTACAGTCCTTCAGATCTTATGCGTAACGTTTGAATAGTATATATTACAATGTAACTTATATCAGTTGTTTTAGAAAATATATTCAAACCATATTAAATATTTTGTTTTTATATATTTATCATCTTCTATCTTTACAAGACGAAAGTATTAAACGCGCGAAAAATTTCGATTCGGTTTTTAACGGATTTATAAATTTTAGAAGATCCAGAACACGATTTGACTGTTTTTAATAAATGTCTGTCAATGAATCTGTCTATTTGTCTGTCTGTATGTGACACAAATGTTGTGCGCGCTCTACCTCAAGAACTAATTCCCGGAATGTAATCAAACTTCATATTCAGTTAGATCTTAATTGGTGTTGTTTAGGTTTCGGTGTAAATCTCATTCGGATAGCGCTGCTATGCTGCATTTTTCGCGATTTCTACGATAGCTATATGTCTAGAAATAATGCACGAAATTTCATCAAAACTCAAATTCTACTAGACCTTGATATAAACAGACACTGATTAGGCTATGGAGTAAATCGTCCAACAGGTGGCACTGCTATGCCGCATTTTTTACTATTTTCGCGTTAGCTACATATCTCCTTTTCATATTTCAAAAACTCATGGGCAAAATTTCACTACATATTCTATTAGAGCTTGACATAAATAGATACTTATTAAGTTTGGATGTATACTACACAACAGGTGTCACTGCTATGCCTCAATTTTTCAGAACTTATGCGATACCCCACTAAAAAAAAAAATCTGTAGAAAATCTGTAATTAATTGGCCCAAAAATCTGTAGGTAATTGGCCCATTTCTGCAGATATTTTCAAGAATATCTTTAAAAATTCTGCAGATATTTTAAAGATAAAGCTGGATCTGCAAAATTTCTTCAGATTTCTGTAGAATTTCTGGAGAAACTGGAGATTTCTTCAGATAATCTTAAGATTATTTTTAGTGGGGACCTTATCTCAAATACGAATAAAATGTCTATTAATTTTTCAAGACGATTTTATTTACTATATGAGGAGCTCGCATTTCCATTTTGGAAAAAAAAATACGAAAAATCATGCGTTAAGCATAGATTATAAAACACTTTCCAACACTTCTTGTATGCTTTAACAAAACTTCGTTATTTAGGGAAATAATGTATATAAAAGGACTAAGTAAACAATTTAGAAAACGCATAAAACATTTGAAAAACTGATTTCAGTAGTTACCATCCATATCAAATATGTATTCCGATTCTTTTGAACAGCTCTGTATTTGATCTGTAGGTTGATATAGATGCTATATAATGGGGAAATTTAGTTTAGCAAGAAGACGAATAACAGGTTGAAATTTCTCTTTCAGCAATTTATACTAATAGATGGAAACATACTTGTATACTTTTGTACAACCCTGTAGTTAACGTAGTATCTTTATTACCCGCCACTATTTAGCTAAAGTTTAATTCAAAGTAAAACACTCTTAAAACTACTGCAATCACATTTTCAGAAATTATCATTTATAGACGGCCATATATCCAATTCTTTGCGTGACGCTGTATATAATTTTATCTATGTTTTATAACTTTATCTACAAACATTTCTTAGTAAACAAAATGCGTAACTCATATAAAAACTACCTTTAAGCAATTTACAATCATACCCAGTAAACATTACGAATTCTTTTGTGTAGCCCTGTATATGAATTACAGCATTTATACATATCATATACAATGCACAAATGTAGTGAAACCTAAAAGCACATAACATAATTAAAAATGCATTTCCAGCAATCATCGCTACCGTACAATACTTCGGATACAATATAGCATCTGAAATCTTTTGTGTGTCCCTGTAAATGTTATGCACTTCGTATTATACCTGAAATAAGCTATAGTAAACCTCAGCGACGTATATCAATTCCATTATACATGAAATAATTTAACATAATTAAAATACGCCGGAAAAAATTCCCTCCACCCGTATATCATTATGTAACGGAATTCTTTTGTGAGGCCCTGTAAATGAATAATATGTATTCTTTGCAGCACAAATTCTACGGAAAGCATATTTTAATGCACTTGATAAATGCATATCAATTTTATTATGTTTGAAAGCATGTAACATCATTAAAAATCATTTTAAACGATATTTTCCCATAGGCCGTAATGTAACGGAAAAATTTTGACTGCCCCTGTAAATGAACTAAACATGCTACAAACTTCATTTGCAATAGGGACCGTACTTTGGTAGAGATCACTAACATTCAAAAATTTCAGAACGATCCGAGTATATTTACGAGAGTTAGAGCGCGTACAGACGGACAGACAAACCGAAGTCATAAACACTTTTCAACTTTCAAACACTTTGTTGGAAAGTGAGATAGTCCATTTAAAAAGTGCATAAAATATGTTTTATCCACTCCCACAGAAAACCAAGTCGGTAAACAGATGACATATATAAGAAAATATGTTAAAACAGCCCTGGAAATAGATAAAACAGATTTTATGCACCTTCTAAATTAATTATCTTATTTTTTTTTTCAAAATGGATTTGCTGTAACATGGTTGTCAACCCCTCATATAGAATAAAGTTTTATGGTGGCTAAATTAGGGGAGAGCAGGGGAATGGGGCCACTCGGGGTTATGCCGACACCCCGCCTAGTTTCAAAACTAACTGCAGTTTGAGATAGTGAATGCGCCTGCACTATAGCGGCCAACAATAGAAACAGCGCCTAGAGTGAGAATGATTTTGTTGTACGTCGTTCGCTTGTTCCAGTGAAAAATTTAATTTTCATCTAGTTGCTTCTTATTTTGGAGCTTCAAATGAGTAGAGATAAACACCTTTTATTACCTTTTAAACACCATTAGGTACTTAAGATAATATTACGCGTAATCTACATGCATTCGCCGACATTTTGATGCAATTTGTTGAACAAGTTCGGTTCTTCTTTCGGCTTTGCTGGGGATTTTTTCTATATTATCCTCTCGGGGTAATGCCGCCACCATGGCAAAGTGTGACTTTTCCAATTTGAGTTAAATTGTCAGCTTAACACATTAATAAATCTAGCTTAAGGAACATTGTAATTATTCATTATTATGATTATTTATTTCTTTCTAAATATTTTCAGTAGGTTATGTGTTTCCTAGTATCCATTTTATCTATTTACTAGGTCATTAAAGAGTGGCATCATTACCCCGATGTCGTGGCGGAATTACCCCAGCATCCTGCGTTCTCCCGCCACTGTACAGAGGTTGAAAGAAAGTTTTTATGTGTGCTTACTTTACAGTTATGATTACGATTAAATTTATACAGATACTAAAGATCATGATTTAGCTTTAGAATTTTTACTATTAAAAAATAAATATGTATATATATATTTTTTTGAGGTGAAAAAAATTAAATTTCCTTAAGGTGTCGCCATTCTCCCGGTCTCCCCTATACCAGTTATTTTAATGCATTTCGTCTACAGCTGATAACATAATTAATAGGAATGTCCGTCCTGAATCCATTGCATTCGTATATTATGATAATAAATGTACATTTTAACATCCTTATAAATTTCAGTTAGACGTTCTTATAAGAACTGTAAACTCCGATTCGTCAATTAGATATTTAAATATTGTTTCGGTACTAGCACTCTGAAAGTTCCGTACAATAAATATATGAATCATTAACTGTATTATTATAAAAAATCGTTGCTAATACAATAATAAAACTTTAAAAAAAAAACTATACAACATAGAATTTGTATAGCTCTATATACTAGAACAGTATGAATGGGTATACCATAAAGGCAAAGAGATATGAAGCCTACATAACAAATATTGCTATTCCGTAAAACTCTTTTTTTAATCTTATCCTAAGCTGTTTGTGATAAACTTAATTTGGTACTGACAATAAAAGTAGTGCATATAAAATAAATATCGAAACTCTATATTTCAAGCTGAAACGACAAATTCACCTTAATAAACTAAATAAGCAATATGAATATTAAATTCACAATATATATGTTTACAAAATAGGTGTTAATATACATAAATGTTAAAACATTTTAAAAACAATTAAGATGTTAAAACATTTTAAAAACAATGAAGATGTTAAAACATTGGAGTCAGATGATGTTAAAATCCGAGCGCTTTCAACAAAAACATTAGTCGTCATCAGGGAAAAACTACTGCTGACAGACAACTGCTGGTTAAATACAGAGGGCGAAACCAAAAATCACTAACAGGAGGTTGGCAAGTAAAGAAATAGAGAAGTTGCTATAGAAACCTGAAAAAAAGAGGGGAGGGACGAAAGGGTTATTCCAAACCAAATTCTCCAGTTACACACAAAAAAAAATCTTTTAACCTCTGCACAGTGGCGGGATTACCCAGGATACTGGGGTAATTCCTCCACTGTATCGGGGTAATGACGCCACTCTTTAATGACCTAGTAAATACATAAAATGGATACTAGGAAACATATAACCTACTGGAAATATTTATAAAGCAATAATTTATCAAAACAATGAATAATTACAATGTTCCTTAAGCTAGATTTATTAATGCGCTAAGCTTACAATTTAACTTAAATTGAAAAGTCACCCTCTGCCATGGTGGCGACATTACACAATGAGGATAATATAGCGGAAATCCCCCAACAAAGCCGAAAGAAGAACCGGACTTGTTCAACAAATTGAATCAAAATGTCGGCGAATGCATATAGATTACGGGTAATATTATCTTAAGTACCTAATGTTACAATAAAAGGTGTTTACCTCTACTCATTTGAATCTCCAAAATAAGAAGCAACTAGATGAAAACTAATTTTTTTTTTTTACTAGAACAAACGAACGACGTACAATAAGTGCCTAGAGCAAGAGTGATTTTATTGTACGTCGTTCGTTTGTTCTAGTAAAAAAATTAGTTTTCATCTAGTTGCTTCTTATTTTAGAGATTCAAATGAGTAGAAGTAAACACCTTTTATTATAACATTAGGTACTTAAGATAATATTACCCGTAATCTACATGCTGCTGGCAAGATCTAGACCACTATTAAAACATATATTAATTACTATCTTAGATTATCTACAAAATCACCAAACACAAACTAGCAAAGGTGTTGGGTGCACCTTTTCACCGAACTTATTTTAACAAAAAAGGAAAAAAACTATCTCATAGGGGCCTCTTATTTCAGAGGACTTGGTGATCGTAAAAGCCTAGTTAGCTAATTGATAACCTACGGTTATATACCAGAAGGGTTATCTCGGATAATAAAGATAATGCGTTGTGAAATTTAGAAGATTAACTAACCTGTGGCAAAATGGTTTGAAGGGAAATCTATATAAAAGTAAAACCACCAAATATAACCCCCCCCCCCCCCATCTTTAGACAAACCAACCCAACAAGATAACTTTGATTATACTTTTTAATATCTGTTCCAAGAATATTATTAAGCAAACTAAATTCTAAATAATAAACATAAGTAATTAGCAAGACTTTTAAAAACAATAACAAATAAAGGGAATTAGAAATAATAAATCATTTATTTACACCACAAACAATTATATTAAGTTACACTTAAATAATTCATACTTTTACCATCCAAAATAATAACTCAGTACGTAAAAACACTAATTATGATATTAATTGAAGGTGACAAGTTCTCCTGGGCACCCTATTCCCAATTCAAACATTTGATATTAACACGGTACACAATACAACAGAGAACATACATAAAATCGTACCTTTTTCCCCATCGGGGTCACAAGATCCTCTTAGAGTTGTAGACTTGACAGTATATATCCAAAAGTGTTTTTTTTTTGTTTGTTTGTAGAACCACAACACGCATATTCGTGCACCGTAATTTTAGCTTTATATACACAAAATTCCACCCAGGTCTGGGCCAAAAGCAAAAAGTTTAAATCATTTTTTTTTAAAGTTAACAATACTATATTGCTTGTCATAGCCAGAGCAAGTAACCATGGGCGGATAAGCCAAAAGGGCTTCACAATAATAACCACCGCACTCTGGAACTCTTTTCGTACATCTATATTTTTCTCCGAGAACAAAAAAAAATCTCTCTATGTTAAAAATTAGCATGTGCGGCCCTGAGTGGTGGATGCGAATTAACATATTCAGCATAATTAAAATCTCCAACCACTCGCCGCTGCTTGGACCCGCCTTCGGGTCGGCCAGTGGTCAGTGGGTCCCCGGAATGCTCAGGGCCCTCCGACCCTCCTACATCCGATATTACAAACCCCACTTTCTCATGAGACCGCGGGCCCCCACACGAAGATCCTGCAGCTGTCCCATAAAACATGAGGTCATAAAAGTCCCTCTTTTGTACCAAAACTGTCCCATTCTTTACTTTACTCTCGTAATATAATACATACAGATAGTAACTGGCAATTAAGCTTTCCCCTTAGCAAAACACTTGCCTGGGAAAATACTTAATGCTCTTTGTACCCATCCTTAGTAAAATAATAATAATGTACTAATAGATGCATACATAAAAACAATAATACTGTACATTGAAAAAACTTGAATGAAAAAATTAATCAATTAGATAAAATAATCACTTAGATAAATATATACATAGATGATATCGACAAGAAACTTATTCATATATATATATATCTTTTTTCTTCAAAAAAATAGTTCTAAATATTCAAAATGTTGAAATCATGCCAACACATGCATTCGCAGACATTTTGATACAATTTGTTGATCAAGTTCGGTTCTTCTTTCCGCTTTGCTGGGGGACTTCCGCTACATTGTCCTCTTGGAGTAATGTCGCCACCATGGCATAGGGTGACTTTTGCAATTTGAGTTAAATTGTAAGCTTAGCACATTAATAAATCTAGCTTAAGGAACATTGCAATTATTCATTATTTTGCTAAATTACATCGCTTCTAAATATTTTCAGTAGGTTATGTGTTTCCTAGTACCCATTTTATGTATTTACTAGGTCATTAAAGAGTGGCGTCATTACCCGATACAGTGGCGGAATTACCCCAGTATCCTGGGTAATACCGCCACTGTACAGAGGTTGAAATAAATTATTTTTATGTGTCCTTTCTTTTCAGTTAGGATTACGGCTAAATTTATACAGATACTAAAGATCATGATTCAGCTTTAGAATTTTTACTATTAAAAAATAAACATTTTTATGAGATGAAAAAATTTAAATTCCCTTAAGTTGTCGCTATTCCCCCGGGTTCCCCTACATAATGGGTTATTTAAAATGAAATCTTCAGTGATAATTTTAACCTTGTGAACATTAATGGAAGGATATAAAGATTTTACATCAAAACTTACTAGTTTTCTGCTATCTTCAAATTTCTAATCTTTTAGTATCTTAACTAGATCTGTGGTAGAGTTGATTACCTGCTTAGGTGGGGGTAATATGGCTTTAGGTAGAGGCACAAACGCTTTTTCAACACTGTACGTTGGTCCTAAACAATTCGAAACAATTGGACGGAGGGGGAAATCTACTTTATGGTCTTTCAACCGCCCGTGTAACCGGGGGATGACTGCAGTTTTACTGATGGAAAGCTTAACTTTTATGTCACTTGGCCAAACTCCGTGTTTAATTAGTTCTTGGGTTTTCCGGTTGATAGTAGTATTAGGATCCTTATTTAATTCAGTACAATTCATATCCTTAATGCAGCATTATATTTTACCTATATAATCTGTAGTAAGCATAATTGCTAATTTATTCGATTTGTCTGTTTGTATGTTAATAATATCTGACCACTTTTTAAGTTGCTTTATTGCATTCGTAGGATTATCACGTTTTTGGACTGCAGCCACCCCCCGGTTACACGGGCGGTTGAAAGACCATAAAGTAGATTTCCCCGCTCCGTCCAATTGTTTGAATGTGTTTAGGACCGACGTACAGTATTGAAAAAGCGTTTGTGCCTCTACTATAAACCATAATACCCCAAACTAAGCAGCACGTAATCGACTCTACCGCAGATCTAGTTAAGATAATAGAAGATTATAAATTAGAAGATAGCAGCATACTAGTAAGTTTTGATATAAAAGCTTTATATCCTTCCATTAATGTTTACGAGGTTAAAATTATCATTGAAGATTTCATTTTAAATAACCCATTATGTAACGACGATATAAAAAATACACTGATTTCAAGCTTAAATTTAATTACAAACAATAATGTCTTTCTTTTTAATGGAAAGTATTACAAGCAAACAGAAGGGGATCCGATGGGCTCACCAATCTCTGGACTATTGACAGAACTTAAATTACGACCTCTGGAAAATCATATCATTTCTTCCTCTACTCTCAAACCCACATTATGGATTAGGTATGTTGATGACATACTGATAATTTGGAATCACGGGATCTCTAAATTAACTGAGTTTTTGAATCATGCTAACAGTATAGATAACAATATAAAGTTTACTTATGAAATAGAAGAAAATGGTTCGTTACCTTTTTTAGATGTAGAATTGGTTAAGAACATTTCAACAAAAAGCATCGATATGAAAGTCTATAGAAAACCTTGCAGGTCAAACAATATAATATCCTATGACAGTAATGTTCCATTCAACTATAAAACTGCTCTATATCGATTTTATGTTAAAAGAGCTTTTCGGGTTTGTTCGGATGTGCATCTAAGTGATGAACATATTAAAATTAAAGTGATTGCTTGTGAAAATGGTTTTTCGAATAAATTTATCAACAAGTTAATTTATGAATATGATAACAGCAACAAAATGTCTACAAATGCTTGTAAAGATAAAGAAAGACATACTAAATTTTGCAGTATGGAATATATTACACATCTTTTTGAGCGGATTAAGTATGCTTTGAAGAAATATAATGTAATTCTTATCGCTTAACCTCCGACAAAGAGTATCTGGTACACAGAGTGATTGATCCTGTAGATAAATATGATAAATCTGGAGTTTATATTATCTCTTTTAAAGTTAATAGCAGTTCAAAAACGTGTACTTATGTAGGCATGACCACTCGCAAATTACTTGAAAGGATTAAAGAACATATGACAGATATCAAAAAGGGTAAATTATCCACAGCTCTATTCCAGTTAAGTCAAGATACAGATATTGATGTCCTATTTAAAGAAGTCAAAAACATTGCAAATGCATCACATTATAATATTTGTATAATCAGAGAATCTTAGGAAATTTTGACAAGAAGCAAGTGTACCTGCGTAATGATGTTCTGTCCTATAATATACCAAGGATTTGGTTTAACATACAAGGTGTAACTGGTGAATTTGGTTTTAAATAAACCTTTCCCACCCTCCCCCCTTTTTCAGGTTTCTACAGCTACTCCTCTATTTCTTCCCCCCCCCTCCGGTTTTTGTTTTCGCCCTCTGTATTTAACCAGCAGTTGTCGTTCAACCGGCAGTAGTTTTTCCCTGATGACGACTAATGTTTTAGTCGAAAGCGCTCGGAGTTTAACATCATATGACTCCAATGTTTTAATATCTTGATTTTTTAAAAATGTTTTAACATTTTTGTATATCAGTACCTATTTAGTAAAGATACATATTGTGAATTTAATATTCATAATGCTTATAAAGTAGTGCATATCTAAACTTCATTTGGCATTTAGTAAAGCTAAATTCAGCGTAGTAATAATATTTTCTTTTTACAGTGTAACTAAAGCAAAACCCTTTTGAAAGTTTAAATTTGGTATTGGGCTAAGCGCGCTTCGAAAATAGGCCGCAAAGTAGCAACGCCGCCTTGGTCCGTGCCGGGTTTTTCCAGATAGGTTTTTAATTAACTTTGAAATACACAGGAGGAGTATTGAGAGATCCACTGAATGCAAACTAATCGCGAATTCCATAGTATTTTTGTGATTAATTCTAATTAAATGAGCATCTTTTTAACAATTTGGCGTTTATTGCTTTTATACTGCTACTTTACGACACTCCGGGGGGCATGTTACGCTCGGACAACACCCTAAATTTAACTCTGCCTAAATTAATCTTTCCCTTTCCGAGATAACTTTAAAAATATTTCAGCTTGATACACAAATAATTTTCTTTAAAACGATCCTAACATCTTTCGACACGCTGATTAAATAACACGGAAAAGTTCCGATCACAAGGTCATGTGCTTTGTCTTAGTAACGGTTTTTGGGGATATAGGGAGTTACTTAAGAAACCAATTCTTAAACTGTTACCCCTCTTTCTTCTCTGCGTTTCAAGGGGGAAAATCGAACAACTTACTTTATTAAATAATTAACTAAAAATATTCTTAATATTTTATCAATTATTTTATTATATTCTTAAATGTCTGCTCCATACAGGGGTATCAGATTTAATATCGGATGTGTAAGATATCAAATAGGAATTGGTTGATATAAAACGAATTTTTCATTTTCGGCGAAACGAAGACTGACAAAAAACGTCGAAAAATTCTAAAATCGTTTTACTAACTCCGACTAAACTTTACTGTATGGAGCATAAATATTGATTGCATTTTAGTGTGTCATTATCACTGGCGAACTTGGAATTTCCAAGAAATGCTCGAATTGTTGTTATCAATGTAAAATAACAAAAGATGTAATCAAAAATCTAAAGTTGGGGTAGGGCTTGACGTCGTCTATCCCGAACCAGTTTCGTAGTAGACATTTACGTGCGAAAAATTTCCCTAGCCATTACTAACAAGCAGAAAAAAAATACAAACATATTTATTTTATTAATATTAGACAATTTTAAAAGCTGTTTTATCGAGACATGCTTTTTTACACAACTGTATTGATCTATATGCAGTGTTCGTACGGACACCGTTATTTTCAAGGCAAAATATCAGTATTTTTTTTATGGAAAAACTAGTCGTTGGGGGCCACAGTAATACTTACCCATCATGGATATAGATAATATAAAATATGAAAATAAAACATGTGATATTTGCTAAGCATAGTACCATGTTACTTTTATTCATAATTTAATTTATTTGTACTCCCTTAAATGTAATTAATATAACCCCTTAAGCTAACATTACTTTTTGTTGCATTAAAATATCTCAATTTGTTAATTTTCTGTAAGTAAGTAATCCCGATAAGTTTACAATGGAAGTCTATGGGAATTTGGTAAAATATTAGAGATATCGCCAAGTTGGCGTCACTTTTGGCGACTTATTTTGGCCGCCAAATTTGGCGATATATCGTCAAGTTGGCGACAAACTTGGCGGTATTTGACGACAGAACTGTGCCCCCCCTACGGTAACTCCCTTATAGGTATGGAGAGGCATTAAATGCTTGACATTTACGATAAGCCATTATTGGCATTTAATCTTATAGTTTGACAATAGTTTTTTGGCCGGCGGGATAATCGAGTAGTACCGAATTGCGTAAAAGAAACATCTTTATAACTCGAAAAATTATAATCCTATTAACTAACAGTTTACTGCGTCGGATTAAGCGTCTCATTTCCAATTAAAATATATCTTTGAATTGAAATTTGAATGAAATACAGGGTCATGAAAAATCGAACAGTGTGAAAAATAGAATTACAAATATCTCGGCGTTCACGAATTCTTTCAGCCACTTCGGGTTTTGTTTATTTTCGTCCTGAGCTTTTGTTCTTGCATAAGTAGCCGGTATCTTGGAACTGCTTCACCCACCTGCTTATGTTATGCCGATGCGGTGGTTGTTAACAAAATTTCGTGCGAAAATGTCTGTGCACAACAGTTACCGAGGAGGTTTTGGCATATTCGAAAACGCAGTACGCTTTCTCTTGCATGGACGGCATTTTGTTTAACAGCGCCTCTAGCGGCGAGTTCGTCATTCGATGATTTTTCTCTGTTACCAAATAAAACTTGTATAATTGTAGTTGCAGAATAAACTTGTTTCGGCTGAATAAATCCATTACGGCAGTCACACTGCGCTATTCTTTTTGGCCCATTCATTATGAATCACCCTGTATAAAGTTATGTATGGAATAGCATATTAGGTAAATGGCCTCCACGGCTTTGCAGAGTGTTCCAAAATTCACGCAATATTTCAATTTTGCGTCATTTGTGCCTCAAAGTTTTGTACCTACATTGCAAGATATGGATGTAGACGACATGCGGTTTCAGCTACACCGTGCTACATGGCGTACAGCCCGAGAAACAATTCAATTACTGCATGAGTCTTTTGCTGGTCGCCTAATTTCTCGTTTTGGTGATCAGAATTGGTCGCCGAGATCATGGGATTTAACGCCTTTGGACTTTTGTTGTTGTTGTTGTTTTTTGAGGTCTAAAGCTTGTGCCAACAAGTCCATGACCACCCATGCCTTGAAGGTGGAAATTGAGCGCTGTATCAGCGACATTTATGCAACGTGGACATGTAAAATTTCAACAAAGAGTGCGTATGTGCCAGGAAAGTCGTGGAGGCCATTTACCCGATATGCTATTACATACATAACCCTATACTCTATACTTAATTAATCAACAAAAAAAAAATACCATTACTTTGGGCCAATTTTTCCTGGTTCCACTGACATTTCCGCTATAAAAATAATATTATATATGATTTTTAGCGTTGAAATTGAATTGTAAACAATTAACAGGAAACAATGAATTAAACTGTATGGTTTTAAAGAGACAATTTTTTATTTTTAGGGTTCCGTACTTAAAAAGTAAAAACGGAATCATTATAAGATCACTCCTGTGTCTGTCTGTCTGCCACAGCCCTTTTACTCGTAAACTATGCAACGTGGAAAGTTCAAATTCGGGGAAGTAATAAAGACTATTGACCCACATATTTACAGATTAATAAATATTCATAAATATATTTAGGAAAAATGTACAGGGGCTAATTAAGTTACTTGAAAAAAAAATCTTTTCTTTATATATCGTGTGAAAGCTTTTGTAACGCTGAAATCAAAATTATATTTCATTTAATTTTAGGTATTATATTTTCAAAGTTGTGGTGGAAAATGTAGTGTAAAATTATGTCCCCCCCCCCATCTAACTCCGAATCTATTTAAACTAAAATTATGAAAAAATTAGAGGTAGTAGACATTGATATAAACCTTGCAGGAAAATTATAGCGATTACCCTAGGTCACATAGTTTTTGAGAAAATCGTATTTTCCCGTTACACTCAAATTTCGATTTACGGGCTTCAGCAAAAGCGTTGAGCAGAACTGGAGGCACCCATCGTAGCAGAAGTATAAAAGCATTGTTAATCATGAATTTCGGAAAAAATCGTCGGTAATTAGCCGAGATATTTTTTCTTAAAGACACGGACGGTTTGGTCATACATAATGACAGGGATGGCGTACTCTATGCTCCATCGGCTTTTAAAGCCTAGATAACAAATTTTAAGGATATATTTGTGTAATGCAATGCCAAGTAGCAGTATAAAAGCAATAAACGTCAAATTGTTAAAAACAGACTAATTTAATGCGAATTAATTACATAAATACTATGGGATTCGCGACTAGTTTCCATTGAGTGACTCTCTCAATACACCTACTATCTATATTATAAAGGACAAACATATCTGTGCGTAACGCATACGTCATTTTGCGAATGGCAACACTTTGAAATGAAATTTCGGTTTGGCAATTTTCTCTACTGCAAATTTTTAAACTTCTAAACATCGCACATTTTAAATTTTTACACCGTCGTATGAGGAAAAAAATGCTCTTTTGAATGCAATTTGTTTGAAAGCTGTATCTCAATTTATTTTTGAGATATTAATTTTTTGTAGTTTTAAATACCATTTTTCTAATCGTGGCAACTGAAGTACTCCATTTCTATTAAAAGTAAAGGGAAATTAATCATGATTTATTTATTTTTATTGATTATATCCTTATTGATGCCATTTTCATATTACAAATAAAAGTAACTTTTTTCTAATTTTTGAACAGAAAATGACGTCAGCCATTAAAAAAAAACTACACATTCTTCTTCATAAATCAAAAGATTGAAGAAGATATTTAAATATTTTTACATTACGCTGATACTGAGTTTGAGACGCTAGGCAAAATGATTCAGTGAGTAAAAATGATGTCATATTTAAAACAAAACTATCATTTTCTTTGATAAAACTAAATATTTGACCAATACTAAATGGCCAATACTATGGCAACTAAAGGCAAATTTCTGAATGGTAAGTTTTTGCGGGTACTGAGATTAGAACTTAAAGTTTGTGCGAATGTTCACATGAAAAGTTATATCGGACAAGCGTGACTTTAAGTTTGGAAATACATTCATTAATAATGTATTGTGCGTTAAAATACTTTTAAATTGTGATTTGAGTGGTGCGTATGTAAATTTTGAGAATGTGAAAATAACGTACAGTTTAGATTTTATGTCGAGAAATTTTATGATGTGACAAAGCGAAATCCTTTTTACTGATTTTTCATCCCGTAAAAACAAACAGAAGAGCCTCAATCGATAACTTCAACATGATTACTGATCTTCATTACGTATTCTAATACAGTTTAATTTTTCAATAATTTAAGCAGTTGAAGTTTGTGGAAATAATATTTTGGTAATTTTAGGTTAAAAACATTATTTGTTTTAAGAGTTAGACAACCAATGCAAGACAAATTTTTTATTGTAATTATTTTTGTAGGTTTATTATAAATTCGATCTAACAGTTCCATTCTAAACATTTTAATTCGTCGAATTTCGACGGGTTCCAACTCGTGTCTTTAAAGGTTAACTAAAAACCTATATGGAATAACAAATATACAGAATAGCTATATTTGCTATTATTTAGGTTCCATATATCTTTGAACTTTCATGGTATATCCATTTATACTCTAGGCAAGTGAGATAACGGTATAGTAAAGCAATTAAGCCCGATTTAATAAAAACGACAGCAGCGCCCACTAGTGGCGAAATTTGAAAGAGAGCCACTGCAAATCGAAAACGAAAAGAGATAGAGCAAAATTTCCAGTTATAAAGTTTTAGAGCATCAATTAATTAATAGAATACGACATTTGGTTTACATGGATAAGATAAATCTTCGCCTGTTTTCCCAAAAATGTCCGAAATCGATGCACTCCATTTTGTGTAAACGTTTGAATGGAACAGTCAGAAGTATGAAGATATACGCACAATTTATGCTATAAATACGTACTTATCTCAATACGTTTTGATAACATCACACACACACAAAAAAAAAGACAAACTGTCTCACAGTGATAAAGAGTTAATATTCAGTATCTTCGAAAAGTTCGCCATTGCTCACGATACATGTTTGTATTCGTGAAAGTAATTCTGCATGCACATTTCTCAGCATAGAACGTCTATTGCAAGCCTCTTCAATAAGACGACATAGATTTAACCCTTTCAAGGGCTGTGGCTAGACGGTCTAGCCACCTAATTTTAATTCCAAAACTGACAAATGGCACCAAGAATATTTTAATAAAATTTTGCTTTTGTAATGAAAGTGCAAATTAGCGGGTTTTTGTTTTCAGAGAAATTCGTTTTAATATTCTGGTGTCAGTCAATTATTTCATCGGTTTACGAACACAATCCTTCTGGCCCTGAAAGTGTTATTCTAAAATTTTAAATGGATTGTAACTTGAATCTTTACAGACATTGCAGCACAGTACAACGGCACAATCTGCAATTGTGCACTGCTACATTTCCGGAATGTGAATAGGCAAAGTAGAATCGTCCCTCATCGATTTCGGACATTTTTGGGTATATAGGCGACGTTTTATCTTATCCGTGTGAACCAAATGTCGTTTCGTACTAATTAATTGATGCTCTAAAATTTTCTAATTGGAAAATTTGCTCTACCTCTTTTCGTTTTCGATTTGCAATGGCTATCTTCGAAATTTCGCCACTAGGGGTGCTGCTGTCGTTTGCATTAGGTCGGGCGTAGTCGCTTTACTGTACCGTTACCTCACTTGTATAGCTGTAGCTCTCTCCGTTCGCAAGTGTTTTCAGGTTAAAGGGACTTTTCTTTGCACCCTGTATACTATACAGCTATACCCAACCCTACGTTGTATAGTTTTTACAGTCTTCGTATTCTTTTAGCAACGGTATTTTTTTAATAATACACTTACTAATTCATATATTATTGTACGGAACCCTCTGTACGCGAGCAATACTCGCACTTGACCGCTTATTTTATTTTTTAACTATTTTTAAAGTTTTGGAACAAAATAGCCCCTACTGGGGCTTCTTTGGTCCATTCACTTATTCTCATATAAAATGAGTACAATTCATATGTTGTAATATTTAAAACAATTAGCAATTGATTGCAATAGGATCTGCTAATAAATAAACAATTTTTTTTTTTTTTTTTTTTTTTTTTTTTTTTTTAAACATTTAAACACAATAAACCAAATGTTAATATTAAAGACCTGAGAAACAGTTTTCATCATATTATCCTCAGCAACTGGAACAAAAATAATTACGGAAACATTTTGCTAAAGTAACATTTGAAAAAAATGTTACTTAATACATTTTTTAAGAGATTTGATTGTATAAAAGGCGTTTCTGAGTAACCGGGGCTACTTCGTGATCAAAAAAGGCCTGGCACAAAGTAGCCCCGAAATAATAGTTTTCATGCTAGCTTTATGAAAACGTAAACATTTTCTGTCAAAATGAAAAGTTAAAGGAAAAACTATGATAACACATGGGTTACATGTTACTAAAGGTAATATTTTAACACTTATCTTATTTGTATCTCTTATCCAGATTGTCTCACTAAAGAAAGTTTGGGGAGTTAAAATCTACACACGAAAGCAGTTGTTTACAGCACATCCAGTGTTGCCACTAAAAAAAATTTAATTACCCCCAAACTATTCGAATACCCTATAGTAGGGTCTAAAATATTTTTCAAGGGCAAAAACTCCGCATTATCTTGTATTGTTTGTTCAATACAAAGAATAAAACCTTTTTTCATGGGACGGACCAAAGTAGGGTTGATGGTACAATTTTTAATTATAAACATGTGCTTTCTTTCAAAATTACTTCTTGCATGAATTTTGGACACCCTTTACTAAGAATCAGGGCTGGCAAGTTTCTTCCGCGGAAAAACCATGGAAAAAACCGGCCGGAAGAAATAGGTTTCTTCCAAGCGGAAGAAATGGAAGAAACTGTTCATTTTTATCGAATTACAATACAAGTTGAAACTTTGTAAGATACATTGAATGTCTTTTTCTTATAGATAACATTAAGAAAACTCAATTAGAACTACGAAAATTTAATTATATGCTAAATAAATAATTATATCAGTTTTTTTAGCGAGATCAGAGCCTTTACTTATGCTTTTTCAGTCATTGCATAGCTGAAGAAAAGAAATTTTATGTAAAATACACAAAATACATTAAAAGTTATCCATTTCAATATAATAGCATATTTTTATTATTATTAGTTAAATTTATTTAACTGGTAGTAAATATATGAATCATTTACCCATTCTAGGATTAAACGTATTTTACAGATTATTTAAATAAAAGTGTTTACATCAATTTTATTAAGGAAACTAATATGAGGAGAGAACAATACATTGCAGGTATGTAAGTTAAGGTGTAAATGAAACAGGTGATAATAATAAGAAATAGTATGATAATAATAAATAATATCTTTTAAATCTAGCATTGAGATATGAAATATACATGCTACTATAAATAAGAATCCCTTGCCCCAGAAGGGATTCCCCCTAATTGGATTCGAAGACAAATTTGTTTAGTTAATGCATAGCATAATATTCTTAAAAAAAAAAGCATCTTTATAGGAAAAATAAAGATGTAAGTAAAATTTTTTTTTACAGAAATGTCAAAAACAATGAAAAAATATCCCCCTACATCTAAAGCTGTAAAACCATCACCTGTAAATACCTGACAAACCTGAAGTTTGTCACTAAAAGATAACTTATTTTTCAAAAACTAATATTTTAAATATTATTTAAATTTTTACTTTACATTTTATGTAATGTTATGCTTTGAAATTAATTCTTTTGTATACTTAATATTCTTTTAATTTTGAACATATGTTTTCTTTTCTGTTGGTTTCTTCCATTTTTTCCAGTTATTTCCTGCTTTTTTCTGTTACTTTCACTGTCCTGGAAGAAACGCAACCCTACAAAGAATACATTTAGATCGTTTTACAATTGCGTCATTTTACATTTAGTTCAAACCCCAAACTACCCAACATAAATTTCGGATATTTAAAATTTCTGGAGCCTAATAATATGTCCCGAAGAGCAATATTCAAATATTTGACAAATATTGCTCTGTTTGTTAAGTCATCAAAATGAGGAAATTTCAAGCTTGAAATGACTATCATTCGGATGTCATGTTTAACTATTGAATAGGATATGCATCGAAGAAACATATATCAGTTGCGTTAGAAAATACATATATAAACAAAACCAAAGTTTAACAGTTTAAAATTTTCATTTTAGCGTGAATGATTTTTAGGTGCGTTCGTAATTATATAAATACGTAGCACCTATAGTGGTCGTTCAGTCCTTCCGTCTGTCTATTTGTCCGTCCGCATATAACAGAGCAAAAACTACTCAACCGAATGGTCTGAAATTTTAAATATATAATTGTTGCAAAACTTTGTCGAGTCATTTCAAATTTCATGAAAATCGGACGTATAGTTTAATGACAGGGACAGTCAAAAGTTTTCCATTACATTACGGCCAATGGAAAAAATTATTGCAAGTGCATTGTAATGATGTTACAGTCTTCCGAATGGTCTGAAATTTTAAACATATAATTATTGCAACATTTTGTCGACTCATTTCAAATTTTATGAAAATGAGATGTATAGTTTAATTACAGGGACAGTCAAAAGTTTTCCGTTACATTAAGGCCAATGGGAAAAAATATTTCAAGGGCATTTTAATGATGTTAGAGCCTTTCGAACCGAATGAAATGGATATGCACTTAAGAAGTGCACTAAAATATACATTCAGTATACTATGCGATAAAAAAAATATTTATAAAACTAGTTATAGTACGAACGCACCTCATTTGCCACGTTTGACGAGCAATTTCCAACTTGTTTTTATTTCTTTTGCAGCTAATTTAATTGTTTTATTTTATAATTTTTCCATTTAATGTAGTAATTTTGCAACTTATAATTGAGTTACAAATGATAATGAAATCCACAATTATAGATATATATTTTTTTTTCAAAAGAAAGCGTAATAGTACTTTTTATGTAAACATTTTATATACTTAAATTAAAAGATTGCATTATTAATGATATTTCACAATACAAGAAGTATATTTGCTTAATTTTCCCGAATCTGTTTGTTAAATTCCATTAAAGTAGTGGCGCACAACCTGTAGCCCGCGGGCCACCACGTGTACCAGTATTTTTATCCAGAAAAAAATTCCTAATTAATTGACAGAAATTTTGCTATTAAATAATTGAAATGTTACTTTTAAATTTTTTGTGGTGGCAAACTATTTTCTGGCAAAAAGGTTGTGCAGCACTACATTAAAGGAAATTAAAGGATAAACTAGCAGGAATGACGGAGCTAAGCTCGGTCAAAATTAGCTTTGTGTTTATCTCGATGTATTATTCCCACTGAATCATTCTTACTGTTTTAGATGCAATTAGCTTGACCCTGAGCCATAAGTGACCCAAAATGACCTACTAATCGAATTTTTTCGAACTTGCGACCTAACACAATGCCCTTCTCGAGCCTGAAAACGATGAAATATAAAATTTAGTTAAGATCGTTAGTCATTTTCTAGATAAAATAAGCTTGGCCCACGTTGATTCAACAATGACCCACTAACCGAAATTTATCGAACATGTGACCTATCCAATGGTATTTTTGTACTGTGAAACGGTATAATAAAAAAAAATTGTCAAAATCGTTTGAACCTTTTTGAGTTACAGTTAGCTTGACCCGACACATTATCACCGAAATGACCCAATAATAGAATTTTCTTGAGTATGCGCTCCAGCCCAATAGTTTTGTCTTGTCCAGAAACAGTGTAATACAAAGTTTTGTCAAAATCGTTTGAGCCGTTTTTTAGATACAGTTAGCTTGACACTGATCCATTAGGATCCAAAATGACCCACTGATTGAATTTTCTTGAACATGCGACCCTGAACAATGGCCTTATCATGCCCGGAAATTGTATTATACAAAATTTTGTCAAAATATTTTGTATGGCTTCTTAAATACAATTAGCTTGACCATTAGACCCATTGTAACCCAAAATGACCCACTAATCAAATTTTCATGAACATGCGACCTAGCCCAATGTTTCCCTTGTTTCTTCAGTTGAAGACTTCGCCACTCGAATGTCTATAGCTGCCAGGAGGATATGCAACACGCCAGGAATCTTCCAGAACGTAAGGAATTCCATGCGGCACCGCTGTTTAGTCTGCCTGACAACTTCTAGTCGTAATTTCGAACACCTTCTGTAGTACAACCGTTCAATATAATGTTTTCCGTCCCATTAATGTGTTGCTGTTGCTGTTCTTTTTCTCTGCTTCTTTGTACCATAGCTCGAAACTACGGCATTTTCGACCCTGCATTGCCATGTGATTCCGAGTCATCTCTGTGCCTCCTACACCTCCTGCAAGTTTGTCGGCCTGGTAGCGAAGCAGCTTGTATACAGTATAACCTCGAATATCCGACATCGTCTGGACTGAGCCTAAGCCGGATTTTTTTAAATTTCGGATTTCTGAAAGAATATCAAAAGTACTTCCGATATTCTTAATGGTGCACTTTTTCATAAATTAGTTCATATGCAAGTGATATTTATCAGTCTGGCAGTGAAACACCCTGTAGTTTGACACTATACTTCCGAAGCCAATAGTTCACGAAATATACGCAATAGAAAAAAAAAGAAAAGAAGAAAATGAACATATTTGAAAACCGTTTTATGAATTAGTGCGCAATAAATGCAAATTGCAAGTACAGCGTGATTAGAAACAGGAACTAACTTCCTGTCTGATCCTATGGGATGAAAAGAGGGCATGGGCAGGGCCTAGGTAGGAAATTCCAGAAGTGGATCATGACAGCGGTTTTACTGTCAAACAATAATTCCCTTCATAGTTTGTGCCTGGTGTTGGAAACATTTGTATTTTCAACGGTTTTAAGTCAATAAACTTTATCATGATTTATAAGACACAACACTTGCCTTTGATAGCTTTTGAATGAATCTAATGCTGTTTTTCCATTTTTTATTTTCTCTTTTTTCGAAACAGAAAAGAGTCCATACCTCTTGCGAAATATTGGATTCGGAAGTATAGTTCCTATACATTTCTTGATCCTCGTGGCAAGAGCTGGGGAACGACACCACGCTCGTCAAAATCTAGAACTGACAGTTGGGGATATTCCCTAGTCACACATCGTCTTTCGGCTTATTAAACGTTTATGTACTGAATTATGAATTCATGAAAATTTTATCTTCTAGAGCATTTTTCGTGAATTTTTGAAACTACATTAGAAGATTTACATAATCATTTAATAAATATTAGAAGGATTTCAGAAGGATTAAAGGATGTAGAAGGATTAATTAAACTTGAAGTTATAGGGATTTTGTGCAATATTTATAACCCCACACATATCTTTTATTTTAAATAATTTTCTTAGTAGTTTTTAGAATTAGGAAATGTACAAATATAATGTTCTAACAATAGAAATATAGCAATATTTCCGAATTAAAAATTTTCTCCCCCTCCCTCGCTCAACGTTAAGAAAACTGAAAAGATGCAAAGGCAAAAAGAAATCATCCTTTTAAAAATAATTTTGTTTTGTGTAACCAATAATGCTTTTCGGACAAGATAAAATTATGGATCTATAACTCATTCTAAACTGTATTACTACTAATCGATGTATTAAATGAATTTTATAACAAGTTATTTTAATGGAGCTTATAAATATCGTCTGTAGATATAGTGTTAAAACGGTGAAGTTTTATTATATTATTCTAAATGTTTTGAAAAATGTTTCAAAGTCAAAGTTTGTAACGTGAATTTTCTTTCTCGTTAATAAATAAAAAGCTTTTCCAACAAAATTGAAATAAATATGATTATGATTAGGTCACTTGCGAAAAAAAATTCTTCTCATTATTATATCCCTAAAGCGTTATAAAATAACCGAGATGCATCATATTTCTTACGATTTGAAATATAAAACATTAAAAAACAGAATTTCTTTCCTACTGCATTAATAATGAAATTTTCAGTAAAATGAAAATAACTTGAAGCAACATAATGATGTTAATGCCGTAATTAAGAAGCCATTTTGTATAATTTTTCTATTAAATTATAATTACTCTCGTGTTCACACAATCGTTATACAAAAATAAAGCCGTAATTAAATAATTCTGATTTAATTCAGACATAGAAAAATTTATCGCATTAATTCGAAATGCATTTGCGTTTGATAATAAGTGCCTGATAAGTTTTATTTGTACATTTAGATGTTCTACTCATTATCTCTTCATCCTTTCTGATCATAATTTAATTATTCCCGAACAATAGCACATGCGAAAGAAACGAACAAGGAAAGTATATGACGTTACGTAAACTTATTTATTCTAGATTAACTTATGTTTTTTAACTATAGTTATCCATCTGTTATGATAATTAATAATTTCATATCAATGGATTCATTAATAACTCTGGAGATTTCCTTTTTTTTATTTTTGCACATTGGTGTAGGATTTATTTCATTAAGAATTTGTATTTATTCTGCTTTCAAATGTTTCTCTAAGATACATGAAAGAATTTTTGAAAATTTGTGAATCCGTAAACTTGAAATAGTCAAAGCCTAAATGCAATAATGTAGCATGTGTCCAAAATATTAAAGCTAAAATATCATTAGTTATATTCTTAGTTCTATAACTTAAAGCCTTTTTATATCCTTATTTCTATCTATATCTTACTACGTATTAATTCTCAGAAATTTATTTGGAATTGTATACACACATTTATAAATACATGAATGAAAACAGACAATAACAAGAATTAAAACACAAAAGTGAATCTGCTATCGACATTTAAGGGTCAAATATGATTTTAGCATCGCAAAAAATATTTAAAACAAGTTATAATTTTCTCTGTTAGAAAATCGATGTTAGCCTGTAAATTAAAGCGTTTTGCTGGACATTTCCACGGTCATTCTAAACTTACCAAAATTATTATTGAGAGTCGTATATACATATAATTCCTATCATATATTTTGAACTTGCCTTTATTGAGCGACTTTTATTCATCGAAAGGTAGAAGTGAATTTATATAATATATGGGAAATTCTGGTGGTATTGGACAGCGAGTTGCACCGGACAAGTAGAGTACAAATTTCTCGTCGCTCGTAGCAGAACCTTTCACGCGACTGTCGTATTTATTAAGCCAGAAGGAATAGGGGAGACCGGGGCTAGTTGGCTACAGGGGTAAGTAGACGCAGTCCTCATAAATCGCCTATTTGTGGATAGATTGCCCAACCAGTCACAAAGTACCTTTCTTACACAGAATACCCTTTTTACAATCCTCATTGTAGTTTTGTAACGTTACCTACGTGCACTGGACATTTATTACGATTTTTCTGTTTTTTGCACTCATAAGTAATTTTTTGTTGCTTCATTCTTTTTCTAATTTCTAATACTTATCTTAATAATTGTGATATAACTTGTGCAGTTTTTCTTAGTGTATGATAAACTGTACCTACAACATATGTGATTTAGTTGGATTATTTATGCTTAGATGGTTACGTGTCCCTTTTGTGAAGAAATTTATTATGGGGCTAGTAGGCGCATTGGACACGGGGCAAGTTGGCTGGGTGTCTGTTGTGTGCTGGTAGCTTGAAAAACATCAAAAACCGAAGAAAGTGGTTTTAATGCAAGATTTTGGGCACACGGGGCTTTCCCAAACGCAGACACTCGATTTTTTATTTGTTACAATTGTAACTCTGATGATGATTTCGAGTAGGATAGAAATTACTCAATGTTAATGTTTTATGCGTTATTTTTATGTCTGTATAATTTAGAATTTACATTGTACGGCTATAACGCCTTTGATTAAACTTACTGGTAGTAATGAAATTGATTTCTCTTAACTGCGTGTCTTATTTGAGTTTCGTTTAATTTTTTTTAAGCGTGTGCCAACTTACCCCATAGGTATAGGCAACTTGCCGCGTGACGGGGTGGGTTGGCGCACAATTTTCCTTTTACTTTAGGGTTCAGCTAAACATAAACTACAAAAGCTACAAACTCAAAACTTCGGGTATTTATAGCCCAATACCTGTTCTTTAAAAGTACAGTTAAAGTTTCATAAAAAACATAAACAAAAAATTCATAAAAATCAATAATTAAAAACTGCTCCTACTAGCCCCGGTCTCCCCTACACTCAAACAATTTTGGATCTACCGGTCTGTGCGTTTGTAAGCGATAGTAAGTTATTTATTTTTTGCGAGTTTTCTAGTACACGAAGTTAACTTTGGAGCAACGTAGCTTGTGTTAAGGCGTCTCAAGACTCTTAAAATTGGAAAAAATGAAAAAAAAAGGACTATTTTCAACATTTAATATCTTAAAATGTATTTGACATTAAGACACAATTTTAATTGGAATAAAATATATAAGTATGTTCTTTCATTCCATGTATTTAAATGATTATAAGATGCAGAATTAGCATTTACAGGGGGCTCCAAACTGTTAGACATTTTTCGAGCAAAAAATCGACATAACAGCTTACGCGCACGATTACAAAATAAGTGTTGCAACTAGAATGAAAATTTTGGTACCTACTTATACTTCAGATTGCAATAATTACCCTGAACCTAAATAAATTTGTATTTAAACCATTTTTATAATTTTAATACAAAGTTGTATTTAGCTAATGCAAAATTAAGAAAATTTCAACAGTATAATCACTTTAAAAAAATATTGTTTTGAACAATAAAAAGGAAACTTTAGGTTCAGTTTATACAGACTAACATGAAACATATGTTTTGAAATTTTCATGAAAAAATATTCATAAGTTTTTGAGATATCGTGCGCGTTATGCCCAAAAACGTCATTTGGAGAAAAATGGCTTCAAAGTTTCCGAAACGACGCTTCAGCTATTGAACGTGTATAAATGTAAAAGCCATAACTTCAGTTCTAATAGGAATTTCAAAGAAACAATTATATCAAAATGTTCAGAAAAGATAGGAGTTTAACATCTAAAAAAATTAAAATTTCAAAAATTTCAAAACTTTAAGAGTCCTGAGACCCCTTAAAGGAGGTTCAACAATGTTTTGAGTGTTTTTTGGATGCATGGGTTACTATGCTTAATACCGTAGTCCATAATGTCTAGATATGAAAACATGGCGGACTGGGAGCAGGAAAACACAATGGTAAACCTAAGAGTCAACCGGTAAAATCGGGTTTTTAGGTGTTTTCACCAAGATATAATTTGACAGACCGATTGCGTTTTGATATGGAAATCAAATTTTTGCTAATTATGGAATTTCAGCGTCCAACTCGATGAGGTGGTTGTCTCATGGTTCGTACGCCTCCTTGAATTTTGCAGACCAGAAAATTTTTCGACAGCAGTATTATCTTATAGAAAATCTCTTCTTAAAAGAAGGCGAAATTTTGCGCGTTTAACCTAGATTTCTTTTTCTACTAAAAGATACTGGTAGCTTTACTGGAGGTAATAACGGTATCCGTACGAACCATGTGTCTGTGCTGCCGGCTCCCGGCCTAGAAGCTATATAAAAGTCCGACATTCTGAAATGACAATCAGGAAAGCTATTGAAAGATAGTGTGTACTCAAATATATTATTTACCGGGTGCCTCAAAACCTCTTGTCACAAATCTCATGAAACATCCCACTTCAACATAATAGTAGATGATAAAAACAGAGAAAGAGCAATTAGAAAACGTCTCAGTGGGAGGTTTAATCAGCCCTGAGACTTCTCATTAGTAATATTCATCGAAACAGTTTTTAGAGGAGATTTTACGTCTTCCAAACACTTCAAGTACGACGCTCGTAACACAACAAAGTCGTGGAGAAAAGAAATGATATTTTAAACTCATCGCCGTTTAAAACTCAGCCTGAGAAGAATAAATGAGAGAAACAAGAGAAATAGCAAATCACAGAAGCAAAGAGACAGGTGAGAAAAGAAAATCACATTAAAAGGGTGAAAAGAAAACATAAATTAGAACAAGAAGTTAAAGAATAAGGACAAAAGTAAAGTCCACAACAAATGCAGTAACAATAAGTTGTTTCTAAATCCAAAATTTTCATTTAGCACAATGCGTTGTCCGTTACAACTCTCCAGCGATCAGGAAGCTCAAAATGTAACTTTTATAAAAAGTCAAACAAAATCCAATAAAGATTATTCTAAGGGAATGAGCTTCTTGAAGTATGGAAATAACATGTTGAAGTTTTCATTATAGTAAATATTCAAATTTAACCGTAATTTTTATTTTGAAATAGCATAATCGTCTGACACTACCCGACCTTTCCCTACTATAGTAAAACAATCTAGTCGGCTAAAAACTGATGTCTCAGTTTTGAATCAATTTGAGCAGCCTTTTAGCAGGTAATGGTTAAAACATTAAACCTTACCCTTAGCCAGATAAAGAAGTGGTGATTGCGATATTTCTATTCTCACAATAATGTAGTTTTATCTGCGTTAAAAGTTTTAATTTTATTATTTTTTGTTTTAGCTTTTTCAAACTTTCTGTATTCTTAAATATGAAGGCATTTCAAGTTACTGAAACTGTGTTCCATATCTATTAAAGGGTTTCCCACATACACTTGGCGTAAAAACCAGATATCCCAAGTTGGATAAAAAAAAAAAAATAAATAAAATAAAATAAAGAGCCCGGAAACAATACATGAAATAATGGCCGTCAAAACTGAATGGACAAAAGTGATTATATTGATTAATTGGTGGACTTCTTTTCTGTGATTTCTCAAATTGTTATAAAGATATAAACATTAAAACATACATGTATTTTCTTAAACATTGTTAAAATACGGTAAGATATTAGTTAATGTAACCCTGAGATCTGTCAAATGCACACGTGTTCATTTTCAAAGGGGAAAGATGACACACAGGACAAGAAACCATGCGTAAAAACAAAACAAAATACTACGCGTGCGCAAGCGAAGTTCAGTCCATTGCTCTAAAGAGGAAGGGGGGGGGGAGATCAAGTAACATTTTCAGGAGCTGTTGAAATACCCGGGATATTGTACCAAATCTGGAGAATCTCTATATAATAAAAGGCAGTGTAACGCGTCCGGGGCGAACCCATCCTCGAGAAAAGCAATTATCGCGGCCATGTTAGGCATAAATATTCAGGAGACCGTAAGTTTGCCGATTGTTCAACGTATGGAAATATACAGATAATCTGCTTTATATCACATCTATTCTTCGTCATTTTCTCTAAAACGTTCAAAATCTATCAAATTATAATGTTTTAAATTCGAAATTAAAAATAACGGATAACCAGCTATTTCCGTGTAAACAACAGATAACAAGAGTGCAAGATGAGTTTAACTTTGCTTTGGCGCCATCTTTCGGCAATCAATATAAATGAAAACTTTCGATATCGATTGATTAGTATGGCTAAAAATTATCTTTTCACTTATTAAATTATAATTTTGTTTGTTCAAGTGTTACTGCGTTAAAAATCGAAATTTTATCTGCATTGATATAATTAATATATGTAGTACATGACATGGTATTGTGTATTCCTCAAATTTTAATTACATTTCATATAAAATATAAAATTTACTTACAATGCAAGTCAATTTCAAGTGGATATAAGCTAAGTTCTTAAAAATTGATAAAATTAAATAAAAATTTTACGAAAGAAATAATAACTTTTGATTTTATTTATACCAAATGAATTTTTAAAGTTATATAGCTGAAGATTTCAAAAATTTAACTTTAATTAAATCAATGTGTCCTGCGTATTTTCTATAAAAAAAAAAAACCTAAAAATTTTAACAAACGTTCCTTTGTTTATATTAATTGATGATAAATGATGCCAAGCCCATACTTAGAAATGAAACGTAATGATCCATAGATGAGTAATACCCGCTGACTTGATCCCACAGAGTTCTAATACAGTATCTCTATCTCCTAATCGTTACTCCATGCCTTGATCCCATCCACCCCTAAAGAAAAGCGGTGGGACATTCATTATTCAGATTCATTCATTTTTACAAAAACAATATATTAAAAAAAAAACCTTTAACGCATTGAATATTTAATTTTAATATTTTGTAAAATCTTCAAAAATTGTGTTTCACTTTGCTAATTATTATTATTGTTGCAATAAATACTGCTGTTTGTTTTGTCTAATTGTTAACGCAGATCAACATTCCATCACTTTTGACGGGGTTATACACTAGTATTATAAGAAATGACATTGTTACAAACAGTTTCCCTCCCAAGTAAAATATGAACGGGTTCACGGATTGTTGAAGAGTAATGGATAGATGTTGAAATGATTATTTTAGCTTTTTCGAAGTTTATCTTAATATTTTCTTTTTGGTGCAATGTGGATAAAGCTGTACTTTTTTAAAAACTTGATAACAGATAAATGCTCGAGATAAATTTTCGAGATGTCATACAAATATTGAATAAACTTTTTTGATGTTCTGTGCTGAATGGGATTATGTAAATTCCTGCTTTTTCATAATATGGAATTGGATCAATTTTACAGTGAATCTATTATAAAGATAATTATCCTTTTGTCTCTTGATATGAAATCAATAAACTTATAATTGAAATATTATTAATTTAGTTCGTTAATTCAAGTAGTAAAATAAAATATTTCGTTTCTTTTAAAAAGGAAATCTAGATTTTTTTTTTCATTTCTTGTAAGATTAACATATCTATTCGGATTTATTCCGACCGTTCATTTGACAACAACAAATAATAAACTATTAATAAATAATAAACTATCAATAAATACATGATAAAGTAGTCGTATACTTAAAATATTATTATGCTACAAGGATATAAATGCAGAGTGTGCATTCAATTTTACATTAAATTCTGTTAGAAATTCTGGCTTCTAGAGGCGACTAATAATAAGGTATGTGGCTTTCCTATATTTTCCCCAAAGTTTTTTCAAGACAAATATGACAACAAAGAAGCTTTGACTTTTAACCCCTTAAGCGTCCTCATCCTGTTTTTCCGTCACGTAATCTTTGACTTCAAGGACTGATTTAACACAAAATTTATTTAATACATATTTTTTTTTTCAGGGCATAAGATAAATAAATATGTAAGGTAATCATAAACAAATCCTCATACAAATACTTTTCATAGCTATTATTTTATGGTTGGTTGTGTTTATGATGACTAATTATCAACACTAAGGATATGGGCCCGAAGGGGGGGTGCCCTTCATGGGGGTCTTTCTAAGGGAACCTAACCCGTATTTGTGCTTGAGAGTCCTAAGAATGTTCGAAGAAAACTCCGAGTGATTAGGCCGACGGGCGCAATTGGGTTGGAACCCAACACCTCCGGTCTACCAGCTTCGAGAGCAGAGCCTCTCGGCCACTGGTGGAGTGTTATTATTTTATGAATCATTAACACTTTGAGTTGTAAGACGGAGTGTCACTCTGGTTGACGTTTTCGGTGAAGCAAACTAAACCCGACAGTCTCTCGGGATCAACTTTTAACTCTCTGAGCTATAAAATACCTACTATATACGTTCGCTGTCTTTTCACATATTATTTACAAACCTTTTACTTAAAAAAAAAAAAAAAAAGAGGCAACACGAAACAGAAGTAAGTAAATGAAAATATCTGGAATTAGAGCTTAATTCGAACTTATTGTGAACCGTATGGTGTTGCTCTTTGTGCTTTAAAATTTACCACAGAAAAGCAAATTTTACTAAATAATATTTATATACAAATAAAACTTATTTTCAGATATTTGTACAACATTTGGGTAAATTTTTATTCAAGTCTATGTAAACTTTTATGTTAAAAAATGATGTTTTCATATGAGGACCTTTTCTAAAAAATATAAAACATGCTTTTTTCAATAATTTCTCATTAAATATTAATTTTTACTACATCTAAATAGCTCCTTGATGTGCTCACCCATTCGATACTATTAAAGGGTCTTGTGCCTTTTAAAGTCGACGAAAATCAACAAAACATTCAAAGTTTGAATTAGTGTATTTTGAAAACCTTTTTGTGTATAAACATAAAATTTTCAATATTGATCAAACAGATTGCGCTTATCAACATGCTGCCATTAGAAAGTGAGTAATCTTTTATAGAATCTGTGTGTTGCTGAAATTAAAATAGCTCTTTTTTTCTGCTCCGTAAGTTATTGTTCGCGTGATATCTTGAGAACGTATGTATGGATTGTTATGAAAGTTGATATAGATAGTAAGCACATACGTATTTTTAAAATGATCATCTCTTAGGTCAAAAATATTTCAATATTCGTGTAAAAAAAAAATTTGTAAAAGAAATCTAAATTTTACATTTTTTAATGAATAAATATACTGATAGCTAAATCTTATGTAAGTATTGATTATTATTTGATTATTGATTAAACACACTTATGTATTTATTATCTATATTAAATTTCATAGCAATCTATACGTAAGTTCTTAAGATAGCATGCGCGCAATGACTTACGGAATTTAAAAAAAAAAAAAAAGCTATTTTAATTACAACAATACACAAATTCTGTAAAATGGTAGTCAGTTTCTAAGTATTATAGGTAGTATATTAAAAAGCCCATTCTGTTTAATCAGTAGCGAAAATTTCATGTTCATACATAAAAAGGTTTTGAAGATACATTAATTCAAATTTTGGATGTTTTTGATTTTCGTTACGTTTAAAAAGTACAATACCCCTTGATGGTAACAGTGTATATATAGTGTATGAGGATTGAATCTACAAGCTAGTACTTTCTTTATTTTGCGGAAATATATCAATATCATTTATAGTTAGATACTATTGCGTTTAATTAGGGTAAATTGTTGTCGATTAAACATAATCCCGATTATGTCTGGAACAAACAAATGAGAAGGATAAACGTACATAAAAGTACAGTATTTTGCCTATGTTTTTAAATAACAAAATTTAAAACTTATTATAGCATTCATTCAATACATTCATTAATAATATCTTTTTCCTAACATTTATTTTAAATTTCAAGAGCAGTTAAATTTTCTTTACTATTTAGCTCTTTTATTTGTCAATAATCATCATAAGCGTAGATAATGATATTTAAAACTAAACTATGTGATCCTCAAATAAAATTTCTTAAAATAAACAAGCATCTTATATTAGGAGAAGTGTACATTTGATTGACCTTCAAAATGTATTGCCACTTAAATAAATTCTTTCCTTTATGTAACTCTGTTCACTTTTAAAATTTTGTACTAAAGTGAAATAATAATAATAATATGGAATTAAACGAATCACACATATTGATAAATTAATAACACGTTTCAGCAAGCTGTATTTTTGGCATTAACATGTAAAATACTTTCTTTATTAAATTAAAGGAATTATTTTTTATTATTAAGAGCATCCCTGATTATCCAAAAATATGTTGAATGTTTCTTAGTTAATAGTTCATTAATAATTGCAACTAAAATCACTCACAAGTAAGGGGAAAAAAGAAAAAAAAAGCAATACTTAAATGTTAATGTTAAGAGCTGTAAAGAACTAATGAAAATGGCTACAACTTTGAAACGTTTATTAAGGAGACCGTGAACCTTTATTTGAGCAATATTCGACCCGAAAATTATTTTTGTGCATATTATTATTTTCCAGTTTGTTCTGAGCCATTTGCGAAAAGCTGCATGTAGATGCGATTATTTTATGTAAAGTTACAAGCGTTTAAATTTTATACACCAACAATTTTCCCACTCTTTAGTATACTTTAAATACTGTCATTCTAAAGACTGATCTTTCCTTTTCTAAAAACTGCCATGCGTCTTAATTTTTGATCAAAATTCATGAAACTGATAAGGAAGAATCCTGATATTGCTTACAAAGAAACTGTGTATGCACTAGATTATTTTAGCACAATTATTGTAATTGGTAAACGAATCATATTAGATGTAAATTTCCAACTGGGCGAAAAATGTCCGGGCCAGGATTCGAACCCGGGATCTCCTGGCTGAAGCCGCCAGTGCTCTGCCATCTGAGCTATCCCGGACGATTCTGGTCGAACTTTTTCACCCAGCTAACCTTGAAGATTACAGCATCTGGTCTGAAACCTGGTTCAGCTCAATAGAATAAATCTCAGGTAATGGAACTCCAGAAGTCGCTGGATGCGATATTACACTAGATTATTTTAACACAATTATTGTAATTGGTAAACGAATCATATTAGATGTAAATTTCCAACTTTGCGAAAAATGTCCGGACCAGGATTCGAACCCGGGATCTCCTGGCTGAAGCCGCCAGTGCTCTGCCATCTGAGCTATCCCGGACGATTCTGGTCGAACTTTTTCACCCAGCTAACCTTGAAGATTACAGCATCTGGTCTGAAACCTGGTTCAGCTCAACAGAATAAATCTCAGGTAATGGAACTCCAGAAGTCGCTGGATGCGATATTACACTAGATTATTTTAACACAATTATTGTAATTGGTAAACGAATCATATTAGATGTAAATTTCCAACTGGGCGAAAAATGTCCGGACCAGGATTCGAACCCGGGATCTCCTGGCTGAAGCCGCCAGTGCTCTGCCATCTGAGCTATCCCGGACGATTCTGGTCGAACTTTTTCACCCAGCTAACCTTGAAGATTACAGCATCTGGTCTGAAACCTGGTTCAGCTCAACAGAATAAATCTCAGGTAATGGAACTCCAGAAGTCGCTGGATGCGATATTACACTAGATTATTTTAACACAATTATTGTAATTGGTAAACGAATCATATTAGATGTAAATTTCCAACTGGGCGAAAAATGTCCGGACCAGGATTCGAACCCGGGATCTCCTGGCTGAAGCCGCCAGTGCTCTGCCATCTGAGCTATCCCGGACGATTCTGGTCGAACTTTTTCACCCAGCTAACCTTGAAGATTACAGCATCTGGTCTGAAACCTGGTTCAGCTCAACAGAATAAATCTCAGGTAATGGAACTCCAGAAGTCGCTGGATGCGATATTACACTAGATTATTTTAACACAATTATTGTAATTGGTAAACGAATCATATTAGATGTAAATTTCCAACTGGGCGAAAAATGTCCGGACGAGCCCGTAAGGCATGGTGACGTCACGGCGACGTCGTTGTGAAGTCACACTGTGATTTTGTGACCGTCGATGTGACGTCACGTGACGTGGATGTGACGTCACAGTGACTAGAATGTGAGGTCGTTATGGCCGTTTTAGAGGTCGTTTGTGACGTCACATTGTGACCACTCTGTGAAGTCACGGTGTGACTAATTTGTGAAAAGTGTGTCATTTGTGACTATTTTGGCATTAACTTTGTGACGAACCTGTGACGAAAGTGACAATGTTTTGAAGTCACACTGTGACCAATTTGTGAAATATGTGTCATTTGTGACGAACTTGTCATAAACTCTGTGATGATTTCAAATGAAAATCAAATTTCAAATTAATTGCTTAAAAGGCGCAAAGGCGAACTAGTGAAAAAGATTCCATGCTGGAACTCGAACCCGGGCCATCAGTATAGCGCACTTACGTTCTACCGACTAAACCACATGGAACGATACCCAGCCTGGAAAATTTCTCACTATTACATGTTGGCAAGGCTACAAACGCAGCACAAGATGCAATATTTATCGTCAGCCACCGACATGGCGCAAGCACGAAACTTAAATCCAGCATCGATTGAAACTATATTAATACTTGGAAATGTTTTCAGAGAGAACCATTCGCCTTGCATACAATATTTCAAATGAAAATCAAATTTCAAATTAATAGCTTAAAAGGCAATTTTAATTTGAAATTTGATTTTCATTTGAAATACTGTATGCAAGGCGAATGTTTCTCTCTGGAAAATTTTCCAAGTGTTAATACAGATTTAATCGATGCTGGTTTAATTAAGTTTCGTGTTTGCCCCATGGCGGTGGCTCACGATAAATATTCCATCTTGTGCGGCGTTTGTAGCCTTGCCAACATGTAATAAGGAGAAAATTTCCAGGCTGGGTATCGTTCCATGTGGTTTAGTCGGTAGGATGTCAGTGCGCTATACTGATGACCCGGGATCGAGACCCGGCGTGGATATTTTTCACTATGTTGGCCTTTGCGCCTTTTAAGCAATTTATTTGAAATTTGATTTTCATTTGAAATATTGTATGCAAGGCGAATGTTTCTCTCTGGAAAAATGTCCAAGTATTAATACTGTGATGATTCTTGTCATAAAAACTACGATAATTTTAAAGTAAAGTTTTGTTTGAAATATGAAATTTTATCTTTTTACCGTACTTTTTAGCAAGATATCGCTATTTTGGAGTCCTATTCTTCTAAAATATTTTTAATTTTCCATTTAAAAAACAATGCTTATTAACTGACATCTTTTTTTATTAAGTTAACTTGATCTTGAATTCAAGCTTAATATTAAGAATGTGTAAGCTTTTTAATGTGTTATGATTTGTCATTGCTTTTTTAAATACGAACATGGAGTCTAACGGACATTAATACAACTGTTACTTATAGAACTACATGATAAGCCCTATTTATTTAAATTTTTTATTCCCGTATATATTGTATTTTGTGAATATGAGCTAATTAGATTTGGTATGTTTTATATGAAAAGACTGATCTGGGAAATAGAAACAACAAGTAAGATATATCATGCGTTAGGCATAGATTATAAAACACTTTCCAACTCTTCCTAAATGTTTTATCAAGACATCGGGGGAAATAACGTAAATAAGATACTAACTAAGTAAACATGAAAACGCGTAAAACATTTAAAAACTGATTTACGCAGTTACCATCCACTAAGGTGTAAAAAAATCATAATTTAAAAAAAAATAAAAAAAATCGTTTTTTTTTTATTTAAATCGGATTTTTTTTTTATTTAAATCAGATTTGTATGAATTTTTCCCCAGCGTTCAAATACTGAATAGCTATCATGAGTTTTAGGTTTCCAAAACAATTACACCACTAATTGCTAACATAATCTATGTTTTTACACTTTAATTGATAAAATTATAATTGTTAGTTTGTAATTACAGAAATAAAAACTGCAAATTAGTAGTTTCATTAGGTAGTATTATACAATAATGTTATATACATTAATATTGTAATAATTATGTAAAACTTTATAAATACTAGAGATACTTAACATTTATGAAAATTATTAACTGCATTTTATACTAAATAGCTAACATTACTTCAAATTAATTATTAAACAATCAACTCTCTAATTAGGAACATATTATACATTTTTAAGCCTTAATTATTAAAATGATAATAATTCATTTTAGAAAGAAAAAGGGACAGGATGCTAGTTCAAAAAACGGGCACTATTTCATGAGGAAATATATTAGTAATGTGTTTAGTAATGATGTAAGAAAAAAAAAGAATATTTTTTAGCATTATAAGTAAAGTGTCCTTAATTTTTAATAATTTTATGAATAACAAATTGAAAAATACAATTAAATAACATATTTTAATAATATCCTGTTTTTTCTAAAGAAATAAAGTTCTATATTTTTGCAAGATTTTTTCCACATGAATTTAGAATACTGTTGAATGGGGAAGTTTTTTACAAGAAATTTCTGGCTACAACTACAGGTAAATTTCAACTTTTTTTTCTTTTTTTAAGGCAGGGTGCATTTTGCCAATTTCAAAAGGGGCATGGTGTGGCATCATTAAACAAAATGGCCTAGAAGAAGCAGTATAAGTAATTACAGAATTAATAAAAACTGCAAATAAGTAAAATTCATTAGTTAGTAGCACAAATAACAAAACTAACAAATATTATTTGCAGCTCATTTTGCATTTGTATTTAGGAAAATTTCTGTAAACCACCAAAATCTATACTTACACACATGTACGTGTATGCTAACCAAAAAGAAAAAAATGAAAATGAGTTAAACCCATTCATATAGAATAAATATAAGTTAGCCACTAATATCTGAAATCCTCAAAATATTTAAGTAACAGCATTATTACCTCTATTAGCTTTCAATGGTTCAATTTTTTAATATGTATGAGTTACAAAAAAAAAAAAAAATAAAATAAAATAATAATAATAATATTAATAAACATTTATTCAACCTATACCAAAGAAGCTCTTGCTGTGCTTAGCATTTTTATACCAATTATTTCTTTTTCTCTTATGCATTCATTTACAATTTAGCTGCTGAGCAGATGTCATTCTTTCATTCTTCTTTAACTTGAGATTGCTATTAATTACTATTTATTATTTTACTTGTAGAAATGTAATTATACTTGCTATGCGTATTTTATATAAAATAATGCATAAATTGATTACCTAAAGGAAATTATGACATTGCAAATTATGTTAGATTTAAATATCATTTTTAAATGAAACTGTTTTAATTTGGATAAAAACTTAAAAACAATGCTTTTAATTTTTTTACAATACTAATGAATTAAGCTTAGAAACAATTATTTAAAGCTCTTTTTTTGTTTATTAATAAGTCAAAATACCTGTAGAAACTTTCAAATTATGTTCATGTTAGATTTTAATACTTTTTTTGACATTTTAAACATTTAGAAAATTTTTGATTTTAATCAATGATTTTTTTTAAAAAATCGGTTGATTAAAATCATGATTTAATCGCTGATTTAAATCAACCGATTAAAATCGTTGACACCCTACCATCCACAGCCAAATATGTTTTCTAATTCTTTTAAACAGTCCTGTATTTGATCTGTAGATTGATATATATATACTATATAATGAAAAAATTTAGTTTATCAAGGAAACGCATAACAGGTTGAAATTCTCTTTCAGCAATTTATACTAATATATGGAAACATACTTAAATAATTTTGTGCAACCCTGTAGTTTACCTAGAACCTTTATTACACGCCACTATTTAGTTAAAATTTTATTCAAGCTAAAACACTCTTAAAACTGCTGAAATTACATTTCCAGAAATTATAATTCATAGATGGCAACGTATCCAATTCTTTGCGTGACCCTTTATATCATTTTATCTATATACTACAAACATTTCTTAGTAAATTAAATACAGTGCAGCGTTAAAATGCATAACTTATTTAAAAACCTCCTTTAAGCAATACCCAGTAACCCTTTCGAATACTTTTGTATATTCCTGTATATGAATTATAGCATATATATATACACCATATACTATGCATAAATGTAGTGAATCATAAAAGTGTATATCATAATTAAAAATGTATTTCCAGCAATCATCGCTAATGAACAGTACTTCGGATACAATATAGTATCTGAAATATTTTGTGTATCCCTGTAAATGCTATATACACTTCGTATTATACATGAAATAATTCATAGTATGTAAACCTCACCGACGTATATCAATTTCATTACATATCAAATAGATTAACATAAATAAAGTACGCCGCAAACAATTCCCTCCACCCCTATATCATATGTATTGGAATTCCTTTTTTAGCCCTGTAAATGAACAATAACTATTCTTTGCATCGCATATTCTATGGAATGCACATTTTAGTGCGCTTCATAAATGCATATCAATTTTATTCTGTTTGAAAGCGTGTAAAATCATTAAAAATCATTTGAAACGATTTTTTTCCCACAAGCCGTAATGTAATGGAATACAATTGACTGTCCCTGTAAATGAAATGACATGCTACAAACTTCATTACAAATAGGGGTCTTGCTATGGTAAACGTTAATAACATCCAAAAATTTTAAATAATTTAATTATCTTTAAATGTCTATTAATTATGTTAATGATTGATGATAATACTTGTCCATATACTTTTATATTTATGCCACCATGTGGTTTTAACCCAATATTTAAATAAGAAAATAAACCAGATTAAAATGCAATTTAAATCACTAATTTTAATAATCTGATCAAAGCTGTTGAAAAGGAAGTTAGATATTTTAACAAAATAAAAAATGAATGTAATGAAATATTTGTGTTCTATAACATGCTTATTAGAAGATAACTGAAATCATTGTAATTAAAAAAAAAAAAAAAGCAAACAAGGAAAATAATATTTTAGATATTTCAGCAAAATAAAAAATAAATGTAATGAAATATTTATGTTCTACAGCATGTTTGTGAGAAGCTAACTAAAATTGATGTAATTAAAAAAAAAAGCAAACAGGGAAAATAGCATTTTTACATACCTAATTTCATTGACGTTGTACGTGATACTTTGATTTTGGGGAACCAATTAAATCCGATAATAAGTACGATAGCAATGACTTGAATCATCTTCAACAAGTCAAAGCTACCGTAATTTTCTCGGGTTTATATTTTGTTAGCTGAACTAACTTGGATCCTGAGAACGTTCTTGTTTCAGTTTTTAAATCCGTGTCAACACATCTATGCTGTCCAGTGTCCACAGAACTTCAGTGTCCACAGTGTCCACAGAACTGTCCAGTGTCCCGCGTTTATTCTAAAAAGTTTCACTGTTACTTTTATCCGTTATTCTGCGGTCGAGTGGTAACAACTGAAATAGTGCAGATGCAGACGATTTGTAAGTTTCGAAGTTCGAAGCAGATGTTTTTTGGTTTTATTTGTTTTTCTATACCACAGTTTCGGAAGGAAATTAAATGCGTAATAATTTTGTCACATTGTCTCTAATTCAATTTCCTGTTTGAAAATGTTTTATTGTATTTCATCTTTTATTTTTATCAGTTTTATTGAATTGTAAAGTTTCATTTACGTAAATTATAATAATAATATTATCCATAATTAGAGTTTACTAGATAAAACATTGCTTAAATTTTCAAAATGTATACAAATTAATTTAATGGTAATAATGATGACTCCCTCCTTTTTTTTTTTAAAGTAAAATTTGTATCACAGGTAATATATACAAAATATCTTCTTAAAAAATACAACAAGATTATCGAGAAGAGATGAGTTTTTCTTTGTCAATCTGTCATTCTCTTAATATTAATTTTCTGTAGAATAAAACTTGTAAAATAATTTTTAAAGATATATTTTGAAAACAAAAAATAAAACATGAATAATTAATTATGTCGTGGGCTTTGCCTAAATTTTGTACATTAATTTTATATTCGGAAAATGTCAATTCTATTTTAAACGTTTGAAAGAAGTAGAATAAAAAAAAAAATACTTAAAATAGTGAAACACTAAGAGGAAAAAAAATGACTTGAATGCAAATTATAAAGCAAGAAATGCATATATGACTGAACTTTTAAGACGCTTTCTGCGTGCTCATTAAAAGCTGCAGCCTTAACTGTAATAGAAAGTTTTTAGTTTGAAACGACAGAAATGTTTCGACTACTCTTTGAGAAACTTCTAGTATAACAGATGATCATTTACAAAAATCTTTATAAAAGATAAGTCGAGGTCTGCTTACCTAAAACATTTTTTTAATAATATGAAATTCTCATAATTAGGAAATCGTTTTGTGTTGCTGATGAATTAATTACATTTTATGTTATATGAAAATAAAAAGTTTTTGTTAGAGGCACAGATGCAACTTGGACCACGGTTTAAAAAATTTGTTAATCCGGCAGAAAAATATATTTTACAGTAAATAACATGTTTTTAATAATTTTTGTAATTTTTTAAAGTTTTCTAAGAAGTTCACATCTCAGTCACAATGTGACATCACTGAGTGGTTGCATTTTGGTCACAGATGTGACGTGACCACAGTGACTTACAGTGACGTCACAATGACGTCACTGTGACCATGCATGCTATGAGGGATGTAAAATCCAAATTTCGTAGATTTTCACTGAAAATTACAACTTCCAAGTGCCTAAAAGTGACTGGGAGACGGTAATAGGGCACCTTACCCTATATATTTCTATAGAGGGAAATGATAAGAATTAAAATCCTTTTAAAATTCAAAATTTAAATTAAAATCCTTAAATCATTTTCCTTAACTTTAAATCTTATATTCTAAAATCCGTTTTACCTCTTGTAACTTTGTTTACCTGCATAACATTCTTTTCGCTCACCATTAAAACCAGAAAAGAGAGTAACTTAAGATAGAAAATGCTGCTGCTTGGACAATCCTTCTTCGTTCCCGTAAGGCATTGTGACGTCACGCCGACGTCGTTGTGAAGTCACACTGTGATTTTGTGATCGTCGATGTGACGTCACGTGACGTCGATGTGACGTCATAGTGACTAGAATGCCAGGTCGTTATGGCCGTTTTAGAGGTCGTTTGTGACGTCACATTGTGACCACTCTGTGAAGTCACGGGGTGATAAATTTGTTAAAAGCGTGTCATTTGTGACAATTTTGGCATTAACTTTGTCACTAACCTGTGACGAAAGTGACAATGCTTTGAAGTCACACTGTGACCAATGTGTGACGAACTTGTCATAAACACTGTGATGATTTCAAATGAAAATCAATTTTCAAATTAATTGCTTAAAAGGCGCAAAGGCGAACATAGTGAAAAAGATTCCATGCTGGGACTCGAACCGGGCCATCAGTATAGCGCACTGACATTCTACCGACTAAACAACATGGAACGATACCCAGCCTGGGAAATTTCTCACTATTACATATTGGCAAGGCTACAAACGCAGCACAAGATGGAGCATTTATCGTGAGCCACCAACATGAGGCAAACACGAAACTTAATTAAATCCAGCATCGATTGAAACTATATTAATACTTGGAAATTTTTCCAGAGAGAACCATTCGCCTTGCATACAATATTTCAAAATGAAAATCAAATTTCAAATTAATTGCTTAAAAGGCAATTTTAATTTGAAATTTGATTTTCATTTGAAATACTGTATGCAAGGCAAATGCTTCTCTCTGGAAAAATTTCCAAGTATTAATATAGTTTCAATCAATGCTGGATTTAACTAAGTTTCGTGTTTGCCCCATGACGGTGGCTCACGATAAATATTCCATCTTGTGCTGCGTTTGTAGCCTTGCCAACATGTAATAGGGAGAAATTTTCCAGGCTGGGTATCGTTCATGTGGTTTAGTCGGTAGAATGTCAGTGCGCTATACTGATGACCCGGGATCGAGTCCCGGCGTGGAATATTTTTCACTATGTTGGCTTTTGCGCTTTTTAAGCAATTAATTTGAAATTTGATTTTCATTTGAAATATTGTATGCAAGGCGAATGGTTCTCTCTGGAAAAATTTCCAAGTATTAATACTGTGATGATTCTTGTCATAAACAATATGATAATTTTAAAGTAAAGTTTTGTTTGAAATATAAAATCTTATCTTTTTACCGTACTTTTTAGCAAGATATCACTATTTTGGAGTCCTATTCTTCTAAAATATTTTTAATTTTCCATTTAAAAAACAATGTTTATCAACTGACATCTTTTTTTATTAAGTTCTAAGCTTGATCTTGAATTCAAGCTTAATATTAAGAATGTGTATGCTTTTTAATGTGATTTGTCATTGCTTTATTAAATACGAACATGGAGTCTAACGGACATTAATACAACTGTTATTTATGGAACGACATGATAAGCCCTATTTACTTAAATTTTTTATTCCCGTATATATTGTATTTTGTGAATATGAGCTAAATAGATTTGGTATGTTTTATAGGAAAAGACTGATCTGGGAAATAGAAACAACAAGTAAGATATATCCTGCGTTAAGCATAGATTATAAAACACTTTCCAACTCTTCCTGATGGTTTTAACAAGACATCGGGGAAATAACGTAAATAAGATAAGTAAGTAAACATGAAAACGCATAAAACATTTGAAAAACTGATTTCAGCAGTTACCACCCATAGCCAAATATATTTTCCAATTCTTTTAAACAGTCCTGTATTTGGTCTGTAGATTGATATATGTACTATATAATGGGAAAATATAGTTCATCAAGGAAACGAATAACAGGTTGAAATTCTCTTTCAGTAATTTATACTAATATATGGAAACATGCATAAATAATTTTGTACAACCTTGTAGTTTACTTAGAACCTTTATTACACGCCTCTATTTAGTTAAAATTTAATTCAAACTAAAACTCTCTTAAAACTGCTGAAATTACTTTTCCAGAAATTATAATTTATAGACAGCAACGTATCCAATTCTTTGCGTGACCCTGTATATCATTTTATCTATATACTACAAACATTTCTTAGTAAATTAAATACAGTGCAGCGTAAAAATGCATAACTTATTTAAAAACCACCTTTAATCAATACCCAGTAACCCTTACGAATACTTTTGTATAGTCCTGTATATGAATTATAGCATATATATGTACACCATATACTATGCATAAATGTAGTGAATCATAAAAGCGCATATCATAATTAAAAATGCATTTCCAGCAATCATCGCTAATGAACAGTACTTCGGATACAATATAGTATCTGAAATATTTTGTGTGTCCCTGTAAATGCTATATACACATATATTATACATGAAATAATTAATAGTATGTAAACCTCAACGACATATATCAATTTCATTACATATCAAATAGATTAACATAAATAATGTACTTCGCAAACAATTCCCTCCATCCCTATATCATTATGTATTGGAATTCCTTTTTTAGCCCTGTAAATGAACAATAGCTATTCTTTGCATCGCATATTCTACGGAATGCACATTTTAGGGCGCTTCATAAATGCATATCAATTTTATTCTGTTTGAAAGCGTGTAAAATCATTAAAAATCATTTGAAACGATTTTTTTTCCCACAGGTCGTAATGTAATGGAATACTTTTGACTGTCCCTGTAAAATAACTAAACATGCTACAAACTTCATTACAAATAGGGACCTTGCTATGGTAAACGTCAATAACATCCAAAAATTCCAGGTCAATCCGAGTATATTTGCGCGAGTTAGAGCGCGGACAGACGGACAGACAAACCGAAGTCATAAACACTTTTCAACTTCATCGGGCATGAAAAACACTTTATTTCAACGCTTAAATATTATATTTTATTTTTTAACGCCAATAAAATAAATGTATCGAAAACGTAGAAAATGAGTTTACAATCAAAGAAAATTTAATAACTGATTCTGAATGTCTACAATTAAATGTTTGATTAAAATCACAAACAGCAAAGAACAATGCTTAAGTACAATTAAAAAAATAAATATATCAGTTTGAAAAACTAAATAATTAGTATTTATAATTGTACTATTAAACAACAACAAACTACAATAGATGAATTAAATGCATTTAAAACAATTTCTCAAAAATCTTTCCATATGTTATAAGGAATTCCTATTATTTTATAATTTTGGCAAATGTTAAATCTAAAAACATTCGTGTGAAGATTTAGGATTTTAAGTACTAATTTAAAATATTATTAGCAATGAAAAAAAAAATCTTTCAAAAGTTTCACTGCTATAATATGTAAAAAGATATTTTCCCAGTATAATGTTAATTTCAAAATTGAAACAGTTTCGTAATATCATTATAATCGAATATCATATTTAACTCCAAAATATTAATGACGATAAATACTGTGTTAGAATCAGTCTCTGCATCAGCTTTTAGGTAGATTTCATATGAAATACTACCTATTGGGATCGTTCCTATGTTGGAATTTCTAAAAACTTTTTGCAGATCTACACCGATCATGACCCCTAGAACCCAAAACCACCCTGAGTAAAAAACGTTATATATATATATATATCACTTTCTTCTGGACACGATAACTTTCGTAATTCTGCACCAATCTCTTCCAAACTGATACATAAAATCAATGGGCATAAAATCTCGGTCAAGTTCGTTAATGGGTAAAATCGGACCAAGGGGAGGGAAATAGGGAGGGGTTTTGTGAAAACAGAAAACCCCCCATAACTTCTTAATTTTTGTACATATCAAGTCAGTTTAAAGTTTTTATTACTTCTAAAAATAGTGCCAAAAATTTATATATCACAGATTTTTGATAAATTTAATAATGGGCTCAAGAGGCGCAAAAAATAGGGTTTTTGGGAGAAAAAAATTCATAACTTCGTCAATTCTCAAGATATCAAATTCAATTAATTTTATTATAAATCTCCTTAACATTATCTAAAACTTTTATATTCACAAGTTTTTGATAGCAGCAATTCGTACCGCAAAAAAAAAATTAAAAACGAAAACAAAAAGGGCGTTTGAAGAAGAAAAAAATCCATAACTTCGTCAATTCTCAAGATATAAAATCCCCATGAATTTATCATATATCTTCTTAATATTGTCTACAACATCTATATAGACAAGTTTTGGATAGGACCAATTCTTAGAGCAAAAACAAATTAAAAATACATACCGGTTGAAGAAAAAAAATGATCTTAGTAAGGGTGTATTCAAATCCAAACTGCTTATTTTCTGACTCATTTTACAATTCATTTTTGCTCTCAAAGGCTTCCAATTGGTACGTTTTCTCACTCAGAAACTGTATAATGTACCGTAATGGTCGATTTTCTGATAGGGGCAGAATATATTTTTTTAAATGCTGTTAAAAACGGCATTTTGAACCGAATTTACCGAAGCGGATTGTGTTAGAAAAATCATTGTATTAAGGATGCGCTTAAATCTAAACTGCTTATTTTCGGACTGGTTTTTAAATTCATTTTTGCTCTCAAACGCATTTAATTGGTAGATTCGCTTATTCAGAAACCATATAATGTACCGTAATAATCGATTTTTAGATAGAGGCAGAATATATTTCAAAAAATGATGTCAAATTGGGCATTTTGAACGGAATTTCCCGAAGCGATTGTGTTAGAAACGAAAAATATTGTCCTTCTGAGAAAATAATTGTTTATATATCAAATTTTAGTTAATTGAACAAAAAATAAAAAAACCGGCCGCTTATAAATCTCTTCAAAAATCACGTCAGCATGTTTCATATTTTTTTTTTATTAAAAATGAATCTGGAATTATGGCAGAAAATTTCGAGTTGTTGAGCATGGAAAAGTTTTTTTTTTTTTTTTTAATGCCGCCCTAACATGATTCTGATAAAACCAGCTATTATATGAAAATGAAATAAAAACTCGTCAAGAGCGGCCAGATAAAATTGTTAAAGTGGATTTATCTCTAATCATGATTTAGTTTTTGTTTGTGAAATTAGTATATTTGACTTCGAAATCTACCTCTGCCTGTAGGCCGGGCCAGCAGAGATTTTTTTTTTCTAGCGATGGCAGTTTAAGATATTTTACAGCATGGAATCAGAAATTATCGCTTCTGAAAAGAATCCTAGATCAGTCTCATTGCATATAACATACAACTATTTAACTCGTGATAGTAATCTATCAAACAGGAATAAAAAATTTAAATTAAATAAGACATACCTTTTAAGTTCCATAAATATTTTAATAATATCCGTGTTTTATCCTAAATTGTCAGACATATTTCTGTTAGCTTAAAAAGACTGACTTTCCGCGTCAAAGTTCTCTGATCCTTATTTTATTCTGCGGTTTAATCGAGCGCAGACGATATTGAGCAAGCAGGTGCTTGTACTGTATTATTATAATTTTTTTATATATACAACAGATTTAGAGTTTAAATGCGCAATTATTTTATCTTTATGAGACTGTCTATGAAAATTTTCTATTTGAATGAAACACCTGCCTTTTTACTTTCCTTTTTTTTAAGTAAAGTTTGTTTTACACGTAATAAATAACAAAATACGTATCTTCTTAATAAATGAAAAGAGAGTATACAGGATAAAAAAAATTTCTTTGTCAATCTGTCATTTTTTTCCATATTCATTTTCTGTAGAATAAAACAATTTGTAAAATAACTTTTTTTACAGTCATATCTCTAAAACACGAATTTGAAATACGAATAATTATATCATGGGTTTTCTATAAAATTTGTATACATATTTTTTCGGAAAATGCTAATTTTATTTAAAAAGTCTGAAAGAAGTAGAATTTTTTTAAAAAATAGTTATTTAAAATAGTTAAACAATAACAGGAAAAAATATGACTTGAATGCAAATTCTAAAGCATGAAATGCATATATGACTAAACTCTGAATCCTCTTTCTACGTGCTCATTAAAAGCTACAGACATAACTGTAATAGAAAATTTTAGTTTGAAACCACAGAAGTGTTTCAAATACCATTGGTCGACAAAAAAAAAAAAAAAAAAAGAAAAAAAAACTTCCTCCCTGCAAACTAATTATGTGAAGTGTACAGATTTAATATTCCTAATTCTAAATATGTTATCCAAATTGCTCCAGTACGTACCATTTTTCCGAGAAACACTTTTATAATAACAACAATCAGTGAAGGATTAAATTGCAATGGTAGATAAAATTGAAATCATAAAAAAAGTATACATTCACTGTCTTAGATAACAAATTGATAAAATATAGCATGAAAATCTAGTTTGTTGATACTTGTACCGTGCATTTTCCTTTTTATGCCCCCCCCCTCCCCCTTCTTTTCGTGTCCGAATTTACTATTTCCTATCCACTAATATATTTTCATTCCTTATGTAGCTCAAACTCGGGCATGTTTAAAATATTTCTGTTAATTGTCAAAGATTTTTGATGTTTATATTTTTGTCATACTGTGACTTACAATATGGTGGGTTTTTTCGTCACATATGTGACGTGACGTACGTTACATGCAGTGACATAACAGTCACGTCACAATTTTTTTTAATTGCCAAAAAATATAATTTTACATAAATAACATGTTTTGAATATTTTTTGCAATTTTTAAAAGTTTTCTAAGAAGTTCACATCTCAGTCACAATGTGACATCACTGAGTGGTGGCATTTTGGTCACAGATGTGACGTGACCACAGTGACTCACAGTGACGTCACAACGACGTCACCATGACCATGCATGCTATGAGGGAGGATTCGAACCCGGGATCTCCTGGCTGAAGCTGCCAGTGCTCTGCCATCTGAGCTATCCCGGACGATTCTGGTCGAACTTTTTTACCCAGCTAACCTTGAAGATTACAGCATCTGGTCTGAAACCTGGTTCAGCTCAACAGAATAAATCTCAGGTAATGGAACTCCAGAAGTCGCTGGATGCGATATTACACTAGATTATTTTAACACAATTATTGTAATTGGTAAACGAATCATATTAGATGTAAATTTCCAACTGGGCGAAAAATGTCCGGACCAGGATTCGAACCCGGGATCTCCTGGCTGAAGCCGCCAGTGCTCTGCCATCTGAGCTATCCCGGACGATTCTGGTCGAACTTTTTCACCCAGCTAACCTTGAAGATTACAGCATCTGGTCTGAAACCTGGTTCAGCTCAACAGAATTTTTAAAATTCGACTTCATTAAGATAATTAAATTTGATTTTTAACTTATTAAAAGTCAAAATTTCGATGAAAATCGATATGGAATTCAGAAAGAAATTTCTAAAACATTAACTATAAAAGGGATTAAAAAATCAATACACAGATCTGTTTGCAATAGACTTTTATATTATTAAAATGCAAAACTGAGGAAATATCTCAAAAATTAAGACACTTGGAGCATTTCAAAATTTTGTTTTAAAATTGTAAAGTTTAAAAAAAAATCTTAAAATTGTAATAAGATTGAAAATTTCTTTTAAGGTGTTTGTTCTATATACTTATGGTGAAATGTATATTTCCACAAAATTTCCTATCTGTATGATAAAAATTAAAAGAAAAGCTTTTTAACGTTCACCGTCCCCTTAATGCATAGAACGAAAATACCCAAAAAGAAAAAAAGTTTGATTTTGCGTTATAATTTACTCCTTAACACTTTAGTGCCGAATACCAGTTACTCTCCAACTGTTATCGGTATTCATATACATAGATATGCTGTATGTGTTAGCTTTGAGAATAAAAGTAGATAATCCATCCGTTACCAAATGACGTTTTTTTTCCATTTTTGATATCATAATTGACAATAAATGTCTCATTAAGAATGAATCGGCATAAATCGGTATTACCATAAGAATACGAAAAATATGCTGTAACTGAGTTAATAAAGATTTCAGACTCCTTTATCATCAAATATTGTTCGAGGCTTCATTAAATAAGGACTAAAGATTAAAGATAATGGAAAACAAAATGAGTTAATTATAGGTCATATACAATTTGGCTTTTATTTATTCATTATGGATTTCATTACTGACTTATTATTGTCACGAATAATAGGTTCATTATGCTTTACATTAAAATGTAAAATTTTTACTTTCTTCTATCTTTACAAGAAAAAAAGTATTGGATTCATGAAATTTTTCAATTTTGGTTTTCGACGGATTTATCTTTTTTTGAAGGTCCTGGACAGCATTTGACTGTTTTTAGAAAACTATTTTTAGTTTCTTCTTATTTATTATTTAGTGTCTAATTAAATTTTGCATCTTTGTTTTGAATCTAATTCGATTTTCTGTCATTATTTAGTCTCTAATTCAAATTTGTGCCATTATTCTTTGTCCAATATTAAGAATTTTAAATTCAGCTTCAGGTAATTGAATAATATTGTTTTCACAAGTTTAAGAGCCAATGTCCATTTTATTCGATACGCTAAAAACAATATATATTTTTTTTATTTTTAAAAATAAATGAATATTTTTGCTGCTTTCTAACCTCAAAAGGAGCAATAATCTCAATTATTGTAAAATTTGTGCGAAAAATACGAGATTGTCTGTCAAAAGGTTTAAAAAAATATTTTTTAAGTAAAATAATGCTATAAAAAGTGATAAAATATCTTTATTAAGATTGACGGTCGTTTCGTCGCACCAACGGCGACATTTTCAAAATAATTTATGATAGAAAATATTTTCACATAATTTAAAAACAATAAATATAGTAAACAATGTCACGAGACATGATGCATAATGAAAAATATTGCAAATATAAAATTAAATTAAAATTAAATTAGCTATTTATTGCAAACGATCGTCAATCTTAATAAAGATATTTTATCACTTTTTATAGCATTATTATACTTAAATCTGTTTATAAGTAATTTTTATACGTGTTTTTAAAATATTATTATTATTATTAAGAGAACCCCTGATTATCATAAGAAATTTAAAAAAATTCTCTGTCAATTGTTCACTATTTACTGGGAGGAAAATTAGCAACAAGCAAAAAATAACACCTAAACATTAATGTTAAGAGCTGTACAGATCTGAATAAAACAGCTACTACTTCGAAATCGTACGTTAATATATAAAACAAAAATACAGGAACAGTAAACTGTGTTTGATTTTGGGCTATATATTAATCTTTATCACTTCATTTTTAAAAGTGCTGAATACCAGTTTGTTTCCAACTGTACTGAGAATTTCATATGCATTTTTCCACAAGCAATATGTATTAGCGTTGTTAATAAACGTTGATAATCCATTCTTTTCCTAATGAGATTTTTTTTTCATTTTAGATATTCCAATAAACGTTAAGTGTCTAATTAAGAATGAATCGGCATAAATCGGTATCACCATAAGGATAAGAAAAATGTGCAGTAACTGATTTAATAAAGATTTCCTTCTCCTTTACCATCAAACATTGTTCGAGGCTTCCATTAAATAAAGGACTAAAGGTTAAAGATAATGGAAAATAAAATGAATTAATATAGATCGTATAAAAACTTGTTTTCATTTATACATTAAGAATTTCATTACTGACTTATATTATATCGAATAATAATTTCATTATGCTTTACATTAAAATGTAGCATATTTACTTTCTTCTATCTTTATAAGAAGAAAGTATTGGGTTCATGAAAATTTCCGATTTTGGATTTCGACTGATTTAGCCGTTCTTGAAGTTCCTGGACACCATTTGACTGTTTTTCGGAAACTGTTTTTAGTTTCTGCTTATTATTATTTAGTATCTAATTAAATCTTGTATCTTTATTTTGAGTCTAATTCAATTTCCTGTCTTTATTTAGTGTCTAATTTAATTTTCTGTCATTATTTATTGTCCAAACTTAAGAATTTTACATTCAGCTTCAGGTAATTGAATAATACTGTTTCCACAAGTCTAAGAGCCGATGTCCATTTCATTGGATACGCTAAAACCAATATATATATATATATTAAATAAATGAATATGTGTACTACTTTCTAACCTCAAAAGGAGCAATAGTCTCAATTATGGTAAAATTTGCGCGCAAATTACGAGATTGTCTGTCAAGAGGTTTTAAGAAAATATTTTTTATTATTATTAAAAGAATTGATTATCCTAAAAAAAATTAATAAATTTTTAGTCAATTGTTCACTATTTATTGCGAGGAAAATTAGCAGCAAGCAAATTATAACATCTAAATGTTAATGTTAAATGCTGTAAAGAGCTAAATAAAATAGCTACTATTTCGAAAACGTGTGGTAATATATAAAACAGAAATAACAGAAAAGAAACTGTGTTTAATTTTGTGTTACAGATTAGTCTTTATCACTTCATTTTTAAAAGTGCAGAATACCAGTTTGTTTCCAACTGTACTGAGAATTTCATATTCATTTTTCGACAAGCAATATGTGTTAGCGTTGTTAATAAGCGTAGCCTTTACCTAATGATATTTATTTCCATTTTAGGTAATTCAATAAACGATAAGTGTCTAATTAAAAATGAATCGGTATTACTATAAGGATAAGAAAAATGTGCAGTGACTGAGCTAATAAAGATTTCCGACTCCTTTACCATAAATGTTCCAGGTTTCCATTAAATAAAGGACTAAAGTTGAAAGATAATGGAAAATAAATGAGTTTTTGAAGATCATATAAAAACTGTTTTTCATTTATACATTAAGAATTTCATATACTTATTTATATTATCACGAATAATAGGTTCATTGTTCTTTACATTAAAATGTAACTTTTATGGGGCATTCTCACAATCTTTTGACTTTCGGGAATAAAAATCTGGTGAAATTAAACTTGCTAAATTAATATTTTAATCTGATAGACGAATGTCTTAATCATTCAAAATAAAGAAAAAATGGTCAGCAGCGAAATTTTTTTTATTTAACTGATGTTTAAATTAAACTTGTGAATTTAATTTCCCTTATAATTTTACCACTATAACTTTTTATTTCCTTCTACATTTTTACTTATAATGAATTTGCATAGTACCCACAGGATATTCAAATAAGAAATAATAAAAATGTAGTACTTTTAATACAGAATTTTTGTACAACACTGTCTTAATGGGGTGTTAAAGAAGGGACGTTAAGGTAAAGAAAGGGGATGGTACAGGAAAAAAGGGACGAAATGGGAAAAAAAGGGACGGTAAGGATGGAACGTTAAGGAAAATTACCACCATTTTTTAGGAAAATCATGTTAAGACTAAGTGATAGCCACAATGTTTATTCATTTTTAGAAACAGTTGTTAACATTGGATTAAATTAATTTTTTTTATTATTATGTGCCTCGAAAAGTGCAGGAATAAACCTTGGGGACGGTAAGTCTGCCAATAAAGCCACGATCTTGAAATTGATATTTAAATGCTGATTTAAATTCTGCATTAAATTTCCTGTCAAAGAATTTTAGACATTCTTTCTCTAGCATACTTCTGCATGAGAAAAAACTTGAAAAAAAATTCTGTGGCTGCATCTGAAGGGATTTTCTGTATAAGTTTAGCAAGAGGGACGGTAAGGATAAAAAACCATGGGACAGAGTTCAAAAAATAATATCAACCGTAAAAATGTGTGCAGGTTAATTTTTTGCTACATATTTATATAAAACAAGAGTTCCAGTTTCAGAAAAAAATTACATCGAATTACTTTTATTGAGACAGTTTTATACAGACAGCTACAAACTTAAAAATCAGCATCAGGAACACGGGACGGTATAGGAGTTTTCCTGATATTTGGACTCCCAACCAATCGTCCAAAACTTATTTATCTCGTTAATATTGTTATGCAATCATGCAATGGGGTGTTCCCCAGTATATGAAATAAAAAAAAAACACAACAAAAATATATTAAAATAAAAATTATTATTCAGGGACATAAAAGTCAAACGATCGTGAGAATGCCCCTTATACTTTCTTCTCTCTTTACAAGTAGAAGGTATTGGATTCATAAAAAAATTCAAATTTCGCTTTTCGACGGATTTATCCGTTTTTGACGGTCCTGGGCACAATTTGATTTTCTTTAGAAAATGGCTGGCCGTGGGTCTCTGTGTGTGAGTGTCCGTCTGTCTGTTAGTGATTTAAATTTTTGTGTGATCTATCCCAAGAACTAATGCACGAAATTAAATGAAAGTTCAGGTTCAGTTAGACATTCACATAATTTGATGCTGATTAGGTTTCTACGTAAATCGCCGACGTGTAGCGCTGCAATGCTGCATTTTTCATGTGTCCTGCGTTAGCTATATCTTAAGACCTAATACGCGAAATTTCATAGAACTTGATATTTATTTAAATCGCCAGCAATATATAGACCGATTAGGCTTTGGTGTAAATCTCCAAACAAGTGGCGCTGTTATGCTGCATTTTTCACGATTTCCGATATGTCAATATTTTAAGAACTAATGTACGGAATTTTGCCTAACTTCATATTGTGTTAGACGTTGAGATAAGATCCTCATTAGGTTTTGGTGGTGCATACCGTCCGACAGGTGTATCTATTATGCTCTGTTTTTCGCGTTTTCTGCGATATCTATATCAACAGAACGAGTAGATTTTCATTTAATTTTAGTTGCAGTGGATTTTATTTATATGGAAGAAAGGGTACTACTTGATTATTCCGTCGACTAATTTCTTCAAATTATATAAATTGCCAAACTATTCACCAGATTATACAAATGGAAGAATGTTGCAATTCTAAAATTTTAAGTTAGTAAAAATTGTGAATTTAAATAAAAAGAAAACACTAAAGAATAGTGTTAGTTTAATAACGATGCTCACTTGTCACGAAACGATATACCAAATATAAAATTTCATTTATTCAGATGATTGCGGACAAAAGAATACTAATAACTAGAGAACAGGAATTCTGTTTTTCCAGAATTTAGTGTCGCCCACGGCATTTCCATTACTTCATTTTCTTCCGGTGGACTGGTGGCTTCTATTATTATGAAACAGCCATTATAAATGAAGCGTTAGGTGAAGATGAAAGAGCGGTCGTAAAAAATTAGAACTCTGATTTTCTGGTCAGAATAGAAAAAAAATGGCCATAATTTTTTTTTTTTTTTTTTTTTTTTTTTAATTACGGCCATTTAAAAAAAAAAAAAAGAAAAAAAAATATGGCCATTTTTTTTCTATTCTGACCAGAAAATCAGAGTTCTAATTTTTTACGCCTGCTCTTTCATCTTCCCCTAACGCTTCATTTATAATGGCTGTTTCATAATAATAGAAGCCACCAGTCCATCAGAAGAAAATAACTCGGTTAAGCGGAACTCGGATAATCGGGACTCTACTGCAAAATATATTTCAATTTTAAGACTTAAAGCACACACTTTTATTTTATGTAAAATGACGTCATTTGCATTAATATAGATACTTAAAATTAAATATAGTTTATAATAGTTCCATGTTTTGTCATAAATCCTTCATTTATATTTTTCTCAAAATTGCACGTATTTTAATTAATTTTTTGTTTCAATTTTTATGAGAAAATGGCAACTAAAAGATATAATTGCTATTTTTCAACAATTTTTTCTTTACTTTCTACAGAAATGGAGTACTTGAGTTGCCAAAATGAAACAAATGTCGCTAAAAGCTACAAAAAAATTAATATTTCTAAAATAAATGGAGATGCAGTTTTCAAACAAATTGCATTAAAAAGTATTTTTTTTTCAATACGATGGTGTAAACATTGAAAATGTGCGTTACTTAGAAGTTTTTAAAAATGCTGTACAGTATTTAATAGCACAATGAAACATCGACTTTTGTTTTACGGCTGAAGTATACAAGGTAACGTTATTTATTGGAGACAAAATAAGCTGGGAGAAGGAAATAGCATTCGGGGGGCTAATAGTTTGCGTATATTAATGCAGAAATTAAACCATAAACAGATATTGCATTTGTGAATAACATGTAAGTATTTTAAATGTAATAATCGAACTTATTAAGGGACATAATAAACAGCAATGGTAACATAAGATTGAAAGGAACTGAATGCTCTTTATGTAGTCCAATAGCGTAGACAGATATAACTATAAAATGTGTGTGAACATTAGATATAAGCTTGAAGCAAAAAAGAAAAAAAAAACAGTAAATAAATCAAAATTTGCAGAAATTTTAAATAACGAAAGAGCAAATGCATTAGTAAAACATTAATAAAAAGAAAAATAAACGTCGAATTAAAAATCCCTTGAGGTCGCAACAAACACGTGCAAGATGTTTAATGTCAAGTGAATGTGAAATTTATGATCATTGATAATTCACATTTAATCTTATAGTTTGGTGATAGTTTTTTGGTCAACGGAATAATCAAGTAGTACCTACGAAAGTTTTGTGACGTCCTTAACATACAAGTTTAATTTTAACAGTATATATAAATATTAAACAGACATACATACAATAAATACAATAATCCCAACTGGAGTGTACACAGAGATAGGAATCGAACCCGGGATCACAACATTCCAGACTGTTGCTCTAACCACTGAGCTACTCCGTCCGATACCTGGTTCTGCAATTTTTCCCTAAAAAACCATGTTGGCGTTTTTTAAGCATATCCATGTGCTAAGCATGGGGTGAATCATTTTGGAATAGAAAATGGTTTATTAGTGAGAAATTGCAGACCCAGGTATCAGCCGGAGTAGCTCAGTGGTCAGAGCGACAGCCTGGAATGCTGTGGTCCCGAGTTCGATTTCTGGCTTTCGCAAAATTTTCACTCTAGTTGGGATTATTGTATTTATTGTATCTATATCTGTTTAATATTTATATATACCGTTAACAGATGAATGCAGGCGTTATTTGAGTGTGTTTTACTATATAATGTAATGTGTGTGTTTTATTATAAGTTTAATTTTCTCCAAATACAAAAACAGATCTTTAGGTTTTGTTTAGAATACTTATTTAACTAATGCTAATATATTCTGTTAGACTTATTTTAGAAAACTCCTTCGTGCGTTTTACGTAGTAGAAATTACCTATATATACACATATAGATTGGCAAATAAAGAAACGTAAAGCAATAAAGATATATATAGGGAGATAATAGACATAAATAGAAAGTTTGAGGCAGTATTGAGGCATTCATAGTATTTATTTACTGCAAACAAGTAAAAGAAAAAATTGAAATGTTTTTAGTCATTAGTGTAAAGATTCACAGATGATGAAACTTTGTTTTTGACTACATTTAATTCTTTAAAAATCTTTCTCTTATTCATGATTTTTCGCCAATGTGTTTATATCGATATCAAAAGTATATATTTTGAAAAATGTATTAATAACTCTTCTCATAAGAAAATGATTGAATGAACGTGCTTGTTTATAATGCAATTGAAAACTTTGACATATATATATTTTCTCTATTTTTTGTTAAAGATTTTAATGTAATGGACGTTGAAATTATCCGATTACTTTAATTTCTTTCGTCTAGAAGACTGTGGTCTAAATACAACGTACAGTCGTGGAAAAAAATAAACACCCCCTAATTATAATAGAAGAAAGTTACTGGTACTAAACGATTGGAAATAAAACCCACTTTTAAATGATGTATGTAAAATTTGCTTAGGGGGGCCATCTACAAATCAAAACTCGACGAAACTTTGTTTTTTTTAATGACAACACCCAATTTTGACAATATATTTTAAATCTTCGGTTCTAACTGTGCCTAGAAAAGAAATTTCAAGTTATTTGGATGATATGTTTTAGAATTATGAACGTTCAAAATTTAGATCTTCTAATGTTAAATTACATTTTCATATTTTTATTAATATCTCCTAAAATTATAATCCTAATGTGATAATTTTTTGCATGGTTATAATGCTAAAATCACTAAATATAAATGCATTGAATTTGTAATTTTAAAAATTTTATAATATGAATCATGACTTACTGTTCGAAAAAAATATGAATTGGAGCCTGCAATTTTTTTGATGGATTTTTATTTATTATGCCCTGTTTTATGTGAATTTTCAATGTAATTTTTTTTTCTAAATAGTTTTCGAATTATGACTAAAAAAAATGTCAAAATTGTGGTTTAAGGGACCGTCTATGACGTGCAGAAAAGCATAATTTGAGAAAAATATATTTTGCTCATTTTATTGAAACATTTGGGCTGACAATAGTGGAAAATTATTAAGCGAGTGAAATGGTCATATTGGCGAGAAATAATAAGTTAATAAAAGTGACGTAGTCCTTCTCTAGCATTTTAACTATCGAGTACCGAACTTCAGTTTGGATACAGTCCATAAAATATAGGTCATTTTAAAATAATTAATTCCTTTGAATCTAACTATATGAATTTCATGAAAATTTGTTTTTCGGCTAGTTGAAGTTGTAGGATTTGTGTATGGTTTTAAATTTGGGTATTGCAACTGAAAAAAGGAATGTTTGGGGTCGTTTATATATGTAGATGACACCCTAAGTCAATTTTATATACATCATTTAAAAATAAACTTTATTTCCAATCGTTTGGTACAAGTAACTTTCTTCTACAATTACTTGTTGCAGAGTTAGTAGAGGGTGTTTATTTATTTATTTTTTTCCACGACTATACATGGAACCAATATTTTGAAATAGAATTTCTTCTCCTTATGTACTAGCAGAACATCGGTCCCTAAATAAATGAAGGTTTAATGCTCGAAAATAATTATTCCATGAGGGTGACAGTTGGACACATTAGGCAAGAACACGTCGCGTGAATAACATCAATAACGAGTAAATGAAATATTCTTTAAAATATATTTTTATAGCAGACGATATTTTGGCATAGCACGTATTTTAATTACAATTTTTTTTCAGTTGTTATGAGAAAATGACGACGAAAATATAGTAATCTACTATTTTTCCTTTTTTTCCCTACAGAAATGAAGTACTTCAGTTGCCACTATTACAGAAATAGCATTAAAACTACAAAAACAAGTAATAGCTCAAAAGTAAATTAAGAACCAGTTTTGAAACAAAATGCATTTAAAAGTGCTAAGGATTTCTGCATTTTTTTTTTTTTTTTTTTTTTTTTTTTTTTTTTTTTTTTTTAAGGACACTTTAATTGTTGGCTGAAAGAAATAGCATATCGGGGGCTGATAAATGTAAGTTCTCACTATCGCTTTCCTTATTTATTTATTTGTATGTGTGTATCTTCGCATGACCCAAAAGCATGAACAGATTTGTTAAAGCATTTTAAAATAATGTTTTATATAAAAAAAAATAATAATAATAAAATAAATAAAGCAAAGTTTAAAACAGAAGATAAACGCGTTAATTAACTTTTATTAATTTAGTTATTTCACGTATCAAATTTAGAAACATCCGGCTAGCACAAAAGCTTTTAAATGATAATATTTCCTTTTGTCATAAAAATACATAATCTTACTTATCTAATAATTTATCTAAAATAATACATTAGCCTCAATTCCTTTTTAACCTACAATGTCCTGACTATGGACCTAAAATTATTTTCTAAAGCTTCTGTTTTAAAATTAGTAAAAACAAAACAAAACAAATTCAAGATAAAAGATAATTAGATTAACATAGGATAAAAAAGTAATCTAACTTTTTTGTTCAACAACTTTTTCATTATACATTGAAAAGAAACTTTTTAATCATAGAGAACGTTTACATATAACATCCGTTATATTAAAACAAAAGCTTTAAAACAAATTAAATTAAATTAATTTGTTCCTATCAATTAATTATTCTATTTATTATTCGTATTATTATCGAAAAAACGGAAGAATGTAAATGTATAATAAAAATAACTAAATGAAATTTTAACTAATTTTTGCAATAATCACAAACGTATACACGTTTAATTTGGTTCATTGTTTGGAAATTAGAAAAACTTTCACTTTTATTTTAGAGATAATAAAAATTTATTTAAATTAGACTTATCTATAGTAGCTCAACAAAATATTTTACAAAATTTTAAAATAACATTAATATTACTCGATTTAAAATGAAAATAAGTTCTTTTAAAAATATCTTCAACCTTAATTCAATTCCTACTATTACCTTACACTCTCCCTATATTTATTTATATATTTATATATTTATCTTGTTCAAATTTTCAATCGTTAATAAAATACTCATTATTCATCCTATCAAGTTGAAATAAATTTTTTTAAACTTGTTCTGGATGACAATTGATGTTAATACAGTTTTTTCAAATATTAATTCATTAATTAAATTTTAATTAATTAATTTTAGTTTTGCATGGGAAACAAAATGGCGGCCATTGGTTATTGAAGATCAATGAAAGTATTTTCAATAAGGGATTATCATAGGGGGGAACACTGTTCTGTCGCCAAATACCGCCAAGTTTGTCGCCAACTTGGCGATATATCGCCAAATTTGGCGGCCAAAATGAGTCGCCAAAAGTGACGCCAACTTAGCGATATCTCTAATATTTCGCCAAATTCCCATAGACTTCCATTGTAAACCTACTTGCTTATAGAAAATCGACAAATTGAGATATTTTAATGCAACAAAAACTAATATTAGCTTAAGGGATTACATTAAATTTTTCTTTGACGGCCTAAGTAGGAATTGACTTTAAAAACAAAATTTTTATATTACTTGTTTGTTATATTTAAGCTAAGTTAAAATAACTTTCAAACTGCTGAAGCTGCATTATATTCTATTTTAAATAAGAAAAGGATCATGCGTCAAGCATAGATTATGAAACACATTCCCATACATTCAGAATAATGATACAAAACTGCACCGTTTAATAAGTTAAAATATTATGTCTAATTCAACCATATGGAAACTGATAACACATTTGAAAAACCAAATTCAGCTGTTCCTATCTACAATCGAAAAATTATCCGCATTCTTTGATCAGCCCTGTATATATTGTACTGCCCTATTGTATGGCAATCATCTTGTAGTGAAATTCGGTGATTTATATCAATTCCAATATATTTGAATTAGCGTAATGTCACTAAAATACACTGCAAATACTCTTTTATAATGATTCTATGTTTATCCTAAAAATCCCGCCCAATATCTTGACGGCCATTCATGTAGTTTGAAAAAAACTTCCGTTGCAGTACATTAATTTGGCGCATTCTCTAACTATTGAAATTTCATCGCTTTAATCAAAGCTGGATAGAAAGTTAGAAAGTACGAATTAGTGAATTTTAAAGTTTTTCTTAAATAAATGCATTAATTAAATGAGGACATGAGTATCAAAATTCGCCTTATCCATCCAAAATAAACAAAATCGTTTTTTCTTTATTAATCTTTCCTAATGATAAACCTGCTCTGAGAAAAGACCACAATCTGCAAAAAAACTAGTTTTATTCTGTAGTTCTAGCACCGTAAAATCTTGGTTATCAATGAAACAAATGGACGCAGTTACAGGTTTTTCGCGATTTCCCAAAATTTAATTTTCTGGAGACGGCGAGTTTTGAAACTCATGCTCTCAAATTATCTACTAAAAAATTCTAAATTGTATTCTCAACATTTAATCATAATATAATTTCTCAACAAATGATCAGAATATAATTTTTCAACACTAGGGGGCTCTGCCCCCTACGAGCTACGCTCCTCAACCCCCGTTCAGACACCGCAGACTCTAACAGCACGCTAATTTGATCGGCTTTAAAAAGATTTCGGAAGACTGAATTATAATTTGAATCTGACAATTATAATCTGACGTAATTTTCACCAAACTTTTCTTTCTCTTTTTAATATTCACGTAAAAATACTTTTGTTAGAAATGAAATATTATGATCATCTTAAAATATCAAATAAATGTCTCGCGCAATTTTAAAATTTAAACTGTATTGCAATATTATTTTTTGTTCATTTTACGTAATAAGTGTAATGTGATGTAAATGTGACGTAAATTCTCCTATTTAAGACTTCTAATGCATGTTAATGAGTTTATTATTTTACAATATTCTTTCTCTTTTAAAATTCACGTGTAATTATAGTTTTTATGACGTAATTTTCAATGAGTTCCTGCTTTTTATATTTTCTGTTTATAATAGTCACGTGTAAATTAAATTTTTAATTCGAAGCGAACATTATTGTTTCCGCTGTTTATACAGTTGGCAACAGTTTAAATTAATGCAATTTTCTAAAATATCTATAAAATATCTCTCAAAGGGCTGAAAAATTGAATTTAAAATAGAAATAAAACCTCAAAAAATGAGTCAAATTAAAAAACTAAATACAATCTGCACACCGGGAAATTCTGACGCATAAAATGATGTAAAAATGATTAAATTCTTATGTACAGTTTTTGCTCCAATAAAACTTTTTTAATGGAACGATTTTGTCCAACTTTGGTATTAAATATCTCTTAAAATAATTCTTCGATTTGAAAACTGTCTGCATCAGCGTGTTTATCAATCATTTCTCTATAATACTACCGATTTTCATATTTTTGTATGCAACAGTTTTTTTAATATTAACGAAGAAAGGCCATGCTTAAGCATTCAAATTGGATGCTGATCTGCCGGGAATATATCTACGCAGATTTTCATTGGTCCATTTCCAAATCAAAACTTTTATATATATATAGAAGGATATGATCATAATATATTTTCTCAACATATGATCATAATATCTCCATCTCCATAATAATAATCTGAGTCATGTGGCTGTCATCAACAGTTCCGGTCTGACCATTTCTCTCTTTATATGCCAGGCGGAAATTTTGGTACTTGTCGCAGATGATTAATTTCCAAATATTGTCCAATCACAGTCATTTCATCTATGTTCTTATAGCTCAAATAATAGTACTCTCACAAACAATTACGTTTTTCATATGCGCAGCCATTTTCAATAAAAATTATTTTTTCGAATAAAACTAACATAAAAGTTGCCATCATCTCAAAGAATTCTCGGTACTTTTATGTTAGCCTGGTAAAAATCTCACCAACAACATTTTTTAACTGGCCAGTTAGCATTTTTTATTTATCGCATGGTAAATTAAAATAATGCTTTGATGTTTAAATTAAATGTCATGGTTTACGACATCATTTATTATTTTTCTTTTCTTTCTTTTTTTTTAAGAAACAAGCAAAAGTCATGAATTTTAAATGTTTTAGTTTTAAATTAAAGTTTTGTATTTTAAATAAAATAAGTGAAAGGATTATATTTTAAATGAAATTCATAAAATACGAAAAAATGCGACAGGAACAATTTTTGTCGATTTAGCACCTGGGTCCGGCTAATATAAACATACCCAGTTCTTGGTTTCTCTATCAGAAACTTCCGATTTGGCAAAGGATTGAACAAGTAAATTAAATTACGAATAAAAGTAACATGATACAATGTTTAGCATTACATTTAAGGGAGACCATACTGGTCGCCAAGCGCGGCTAGTATTTAATATTAAACTATTAATTGTGAAGGAGTATTAAAAAAAAATTAATATTGCTCTTTATTTTACATTTTTTTTTTGTTTAAAATATTTTGTTGTGGCAGTTTCACAGTTGGCCCATTTTCCTGAAAACGGTTTGCTGCATAATTAACTCTATTTTTGTTATAAGTCGAAAACAATTGTAACCATAATGATTATTTTGCGATTTATCATCTTCGGCAAACAAATGAAGAAATATCTTAAATTCAATTTGTTACTTTAATATTTAAGCTCTAAAAATTTTAAAACGTATATTGTCATCGGAAACGCACCTGTTACACGATTTTTATAATTCTAGCTTGTCAGAAAGTGAGTTAAAAATCAATTACAAAATTCCATCTTTACATATAAAATCCAAGTTAAGTTAACCCACCATCACTCGCACGTATATTTGTCACACGATCACTCACGAGTGTTTTCTAAACACCCCACAACATTTATTACAATTTCTAAGTTATACAGTGGGTGATCAGTTTACGAACTGTTCGGTTTAAGAATGGATCGGTAAGAATAGATCGGCCAACGAACACTTTCGCAAGAGATTTTTGTGCTCGGATAACGAACACATGTACAGTTAACGAACACCCCATAAAACAAAGCCAAGAAGAAGCAATGCTGTGTTTCAGATTTGACGGGCTGTATTTAATTACATCTATTGTCGACTTAGAGTACATTTTAACAGTTGTATACGTACGGCCTAATTAATTCATGCGTTATCGAAGCTTCGTGCTCTACATTTTAAAGCCTTCAAATTAGAATGAACCGATTAGAAACGTTATTTTTATATTTTGCGTCCTTTTTAGAAATATTTTAATTCCAAATTATTTTAATTCAAATTGACTTCACAAATTAATAACGGGCTCTAATCTCAACTTCAGCTCTATCGGTCCATTAGTAAACATGATCTTTTAGAGAACTAAGGAGTTTTTCAAAGGTAAAAGTGACATTGACGTCATTTAATGCCGAGTCAATGAATGTAATCCCAAAAGTTTTTTTACTAAAAGCATATCATTTATTTTTTTAAACTAGGGGGCTCTGCCCTTTACGAGCTACGCTCGTCAACTCCCGTTCAGACACCGCAGACTCTAAAAGCACGCTAATTTGATCGGCTTTAAAATGATTTCAGAAGATTGAATTATAATTTAAGAAAGAGTGGCGATCTCCCTACAAATTGGTTTCTATTCATTTCTCTTTGATTGGGGAATTTTAAGGCCAAATCAGCTGATGTTAAAAGATACAGTGGCTGTTTTTCTCTTTCATTAAATAAAATCAGTTAAACATTTCAAAATAAGCTAATACAAAATGGATTAAGTAAACAGAGTCTTTGTCTCCCGGTATTTTTTAACAAAGAGAAAAGAAAGTTCTTTTAAATAAGACATTTTAAATGTGTCGTTTTTAAATCTGACGTAATTTTCACCAAACTTTTCTTTCTCTTTTTAATATTCACGTGAAAATACTTTTGTTAGAAATGAAATATTATTTGCGTTGTCCTATCAAAAATAGTTGAAACGATCATCTCAAAATATCAAATAAATGTCTCGCGCAATTTTTAAATTTAAACTGTTTTGCAATATTATTTTTTGTTCATTTTAGATAATAACTGTAATGTGACGTAAATGTGAGGTAATTTCTCTTATTTAATACTTCTAACGCATGTTAATGAGGTTATTATTGTACAATATCATTTCTCTTTTAAAATTCACTTTTAAATATAGATTTTATGACGTAATTTTCAATAAGTTCCTGCTTTTTATACATAATTATTTAATTCTAATTTGAAGGGTTTTTTCTGTTTATAATAGTCACGTGTAAATAATTTTTTAATTTGAAGCAAACATTATTGTTTGCGCTTTTTTTATACAGTTGGCAACAGTTTAAATTAATACCATTTTCTAAAATATGTAAAAAATATCTCTCGAAATGCTGGAAATTTGAATTTAAAATAGAAATAAAACCTTAAAAATGTGTCAAATTAAAAAAAAAATGCATGCAGTCTGCACACCGGAAACTTCAAACGTATAAAATGATCTAAAATGATTAAATTTCCATGTATAGTTTTTGCTCCTATAAAACTTTTTAATGGAACGATTTTGTCCAAATTTAGTATTAAATATATCTTAAAATAACTCTTCGATTTGAAAACTGTCTGCATTAGCATGTTTATCAAACATTTCTCTGCAATACCACCATTTTTCACATTTTTGTATGCAATATTTTTCTTAATATTAACGAAGAAAGACCACCGGTCACAAAAAATTCAATACCGGCGGCAGCGGTGACAGCGTTAGTTACTTTTTTTTTAGAATAGGGAGGTACGTCACGACACGACAAAGACATCAAAATCCGGTATGTCTATATTAAATAAAGACATATAGTAACAGTATTCTAACGGGAAAGTTTATATTATTTTTATACGTTATTTAGCTTTTAAGAACCAATTAATTGAACTCCTATTCAAATCAATACAAAATCTATGATCGGTTAACGAAGAATTCGGTTAGCGAACACTGTTTTGGGACGGATTAAGTTCGTTAACCGATCACCCACTGTATTGATTTATAATAATATTATAATTTACTCGTAGTAAAATTAACTTACTTTAACCTATTCTAAATAAATACAATTCAGAAATAAAAGAAACATGTGATTTTATAAAAATTATATTAAAAAGGTTTACCTATACTACTACGTTACAATTAAAATTATATGAAAAGATTTACATGTATTACTTACATTACTTCAATTCTAAAAATAATGTCTTGTGATTTTTTGGTTATATTACTACACACATTAAGGTTTGTTAATGTATAATGATTTGATAATTTTACTTATTAAAACAGACTGTAGTTCGGTTGGTTGGTTGGTTGTATTTATGTCGGCCAATTATCAGGCCGAGGGATATAGGCCCTAAGGGGGGGGGGGGGGGAGTGCCTTCCGTGGAGGTCCTTCTAAGGGAACCTAACCCGTATTAACGTTTGGAGAACCAAGGTTCGAAGAAAACCACGAAAACTCCGAAAAATTAGGACGACGGGCGCGATTGGGATCGAACCCAGCACCTCCCGTCTACCAGCTTCGAGAGTAGAACCTCTCGATATAATAATAATAATAATAATAATAATAATAATAATTTAATAATATAAATTAATATATTACTAAAATCCCATGCAAAACTAAATTTCCCATGCAAAACTAAAATTAATTAATTAAAATTTAATTAATTAATTAATATTTGAAAAAACTGTATTAACATCAATTGTCATCTAGTAAAAGTTAAAAAAAAATTATTTCAACTTGATAGGATGAACAATGAGTATCTATATTATAAAGGACAAACATATCTGTGCGTAACGCATACGTCATTTTGCGAATGGCAACACTTTGAAATTTGAAACAAAATTTTGGTTTTGCAATTTTCTCTACTGCAATTTTTTTAAACTTCTAAACATCGCACATTTTAAATTTTTACACCGTCGTATAAGGAAAAAAATGCTCTTTTAAATGCAATTTGTGTGAAAGCTGTATCTTAATTTATTTTTGAGATATTAATTTTTTTGTAGTTTTTAATACCATTTTTCTTATCGTGGCAACAAAAGTACCTGATTTCTATTGAAAGTCTTTGAAAGTAAACGGAAAATAGTCGAAAATAGAAGATACTGTATCTTTTGTTGCCATTTTCTCATAAAACCTGAAAAAAATAGTTGAAAATAAAATATGGGCTATGTCAAGAATATTGTCTCTTATTCCGCGATAATGACGTCATATGCACACTTTTCTATAGACGAAGTTTAAGACTGGGTTGTAAAAGTGGATTGCTTTAGTGGATGCAAATGACGTCATTTTATAAAGAAGCGTGTATTTTAATTCTTAAACCTGAATTATGTTTTGTAGAAGTGCGTCATTTTCACAGCCCAGCTGCTCTGAAATTCTTCACAGGTAAAAATGCTTCACTTTAGAAAATAATGTAATCGAAATCACACAGTGATAAAACGCAATGTTTTACAAAAATTTAGAGTGTCTTTATAAAAGAGAGGTGACATGCAAATAATAGCGATTTATATTACAGAAATTGATGATTCTCGCCTGGATGGAGTTGCTTCGTTCAGTTAGACAAGCAAACAAATAATTCGTGCTTTAAAATAATATCGTCTACCTGAAGTTTTTGTCGAAAATTCTCTCGAATAATAAAATTTTAATGCTATTCTTTATGACATTCTACTATAATTTTATCAAAATAACATAATTTGGTTAATTTTTCCTAATTTTATATAATCTATATATTTAAAACAAAAGTGTGTTTTTTAGTCATCTGCCCTGAGCTTTCTGCTGAACGAATTTTACTATTTTTTTTTTAACTAAAAGTTCTTTCTTTGTAGATGTGATCGCACTATCTGTTTTTAAATATCCCCACTTCTATATTTTAATTTTAAAAGCATTTTATGAAATTTCTTCAAAATGATGAAAATTAAATAGCTTTCATTGTTGCAGACAAGAGAGAAATAATGAGGTATTTTTAACTTTATTCATGCTATTTTCTGATAAAAATTCAAAATTGTTGATAAAAATTGTTGTATAGAGTTTAGTGGGGCAAAATCCCATTAGGAGCAGAATATTATTATATTAGGGGCATAATAACGAAAGTGATATTAGTGCTTTTGAAAAGACGCATTTTTCTTCATAAATTTTCTATATTGTTTTTCCTTCTGCATGTGTACTGATACTAAGTTTCAGACACTAGGATAATTGCTTATTTAAGTGAAAATGAATTCATATTTAAAAGAAAACGATCATTTTCTTAGATAAAACTAAGCCGTTTAACACAAAATCGTCTAAAAAACATAAATTACGGAAATTTTTACTCTTCGAAATTGAGAATAGAATCTCAAGTAAAGAGTGCGTCTGTTCACATAAAAGATGTTGCTGACAATTGTAACTTCAAGTTTTGAGTTAAAATAATTTTTAAATGATCAAACAAAGTACATTTTTTTTAAATGATAAATATGGATATGAGAAGTGCGTACGCAAATTTTGAGAAGGTGAAAATTGTTGTTTTCATTCCGGAAATCAAGCATAAGAGTCGCAATTGACAACCACATCCTAATAACTGATCTTTATTATATTTTACTGATTATGTATCTATATTATAAAAAACAAACGTACCTGTGCGTAACTCTGGCGTCAATTTGCGAATGACAACACTTCACGATCAAATTTCGGTCTTGAAAATTTCGCTACTGCAATTTTTCTATCTTCTGACCATCGTACATTTCAAATTTTTGTCGCATAGGAAAAAAAAATTACTTTCAAACTAAATTTGTTTAAAAACTGTATTCATTGACTGATGTATTATATTTTCTAAAATAATTTTTAAGCATAATTTTTTTTAAGTTTATCTTATCACGTGCCGGTTTCAATGCATAATAATAATAAACATTTTGCACATAAAGCAACAAACATTTTTCAGCATTTGTTTCTGATTATTTTTGCATAACAAAATTAATACTTCCTTTATAAATAAATAAAAGAATAATGTTAAAAAAACCACCAATCAAACCAACCAAACCAACTCATTTGTGAAAGACAAATTAACGAAATTAAAACATCTTTTATCAACAAATAAAAGAATAATATTGAAAAAACACACATCTAACATGTTTGTAATCGTACAATTTAAGTTTTTAGATCACCAAATAGGATTTTTTTTTCAAATGGAATTGGTTTGCAAAGTTCATCTCAGTTTACAGATTGTCTATGTTTTTAATAACAATTTTAAAGCACAAAATATATTTAATTTATCTATATCGCGCGGAGCTCGATTACGAAAGATTAATCCGTTTGCCCTTAAAACAAAATAAAGAGTTCATCATTTCTTACGGCTAATTTCCATAAAAAAAACTTCCCTATGAATAAATAAATAAAATAATATAAATAAAACACAGCTTTACCAGACACGTATAAGCTCTGAAATTATCAGAATATAAAAGGATGCCATAAGTAGCAAAATCTTGGCAATAATAACTCTTAGCAAGCGGCTAATAAGAAAATATCGCTTTTGATAAATTTCAAAAATTTATTTGATTGTATAATTGTTATTATCTATATGAAAAACGCATTTTTAATGTAAGTGCTCAATCTAAAAAAAATATTGCATACAAAAATGTTATTACTTTTCAATTAAAAAAAAAAATGTTTTCACCCATATTCTTTAACCCGGGAAGCCCGGGTACGATCCCCTAGTTTCATTAACGATTGAAAATTTGAACAAGATAAATATATAAATATATAGGGAGAGTGTGAGCTAATAGTAGGAATTGAAAAAAAATAAAGGTTATTCACAAATTCAATTATTTCTATGATAAAAATCAAATAACTCTGTAATGTAGCTTACCTTATTTTTTTCCCTCAAAAAATATCCCGTGATTACTTGCAGCCTAGCTGAAAATTTTAATGAACAGTATGAACTGTTCATTCTACCGTTTTCCTTCGTAAAAAACGGTAGAATGAACAGTTGTTGTCTGTAGGCGTGGTATCTTGAAGTGTGCAGCTACTAAAATTATTCAGTGGTCGCAGCATATAGGAATAATTTTATTGTTCGTACCAGTATCCCTAATCAGTAATCTTCAGGATAAGATTTTTTAACATATGATATAAAAATATATCAGGAAGATAATTTTCTTTCAAAATAGTGGAAGCAATAATAAAATTCATCCTATACGCTGCGAAGCCTGATAATTTGACCCTGAACTTGAGTAGTTCCGTACTGCTGCACAGATTTTTACCCGTGGGGTGATCAGAACACACCCATGGAACTATTAATAAAGAGGAACTGACATATACTTAAAATGGTGAAGCTTCAACTGTAACCGCTATCGCAGGAGTTGTTTACCGCCGGTGGAAACATCCACCAGTAGATTTATACAGAAATTTTCAACTTATATAAACGCTTTATTATTACAAAATTTCAGTCATAAATAACGGTGGAATCAGATTTTTCATTTTTACTGATAGGAGTTTCTTTGGCGGTAGTTAGGCCCTGCGTTTCCGCCATATTGCGACAACCAGGGAAACAAACTGATAGTTCTACAAGGCATACTGACACCAGTAAAAACAAACAGAAATTTTTACGACATTTTGAGAAAAACTTCCATGAATAAGACGCTTAATTAAGACGAAATTTTCTATTCAATTTTACTGGTGGGATGTTTGCCCTGGCGGTAATCAGAAACTGGAGATCTCATTTTAAAAAAGCAGCCGCCATCTTGTGACAACCTCCTCAGTTACTTCACTAGCAACTGATAGACAGTACACTATATGTCTCCTCCTATTTATTCATAACTCCATTAACACACCACATGAGTAATGGGGGGGGGGGCTAAATAAAAGAGTGCAAAAATGAATCTAACAGAAAAAAAATTTTAAATCAAACAATAAAAATGCATTTTCTGAAAAACATTCTCTTATTTTCCTAATAATTGTATAAATAATACGAAACAATATAAAAAACTGAACGTTTCTTTATGCTAAACTAGGGGGCTCGGCCCCCTCTCTCCAACCCCCGTCCAGACACCGCAGACTCTAAATGCACGCTAATTTGATCGGCTTTAAAAATATTTCGAAAGATTGAATTATAATTTAAAAAACAGTGGCGATCTCCCTATAAACGAATTTCTATTCATTTCTCTTTGATTGGGGAATTTTAACGCCAAATCCGCTGCGGTAGTACTTGATTATCCTGTCGACCAATTTCGCCAAATTATATAAATCGCCAAACCACTCGCCAAATTATACAAATTGATATAATTTTTATTTTAAATAACGAAAGAACAAATAAATTCTTACAACATTAATAAAAACACAAATAAAACGTCGAAATAAAAATAACTTGATGACGTAGACACGTGTAACAACATTTCAAAATAAGCTAATATAAAAGGAATTAGGTAAAGAGAGTCTTTGTCTCCTGGTATTTTTTAACAAAGCAAAAAGAAAGTTCTTTTAAATGAGACATTTTAAATTAATTCTCAAAATATCAAATAAATGTCTAGCGCAATTTCTAAATTTAAACTTTTTTGCAATATTATTTTGTGTTCATTTTATGTAATAACTATAATGTGACGTAAATATGACGTAATTTCTCCTAAGACTTCTAAAGCATGTTAATGAATTTATTATTTTACAATATCCTTTCTCTTTTAAAATTCACGTGTACATTTTTATGACGTAATTTTTAATAAGTTCCTGCTTTTTATACGTAATTATTTAATTCTAATTTGAAAGTTTTTTTCTTGTTTATAATAGTCTCGTGTAAATAAATTTTTAATTTGAAGCAAACATTATTGCTTGCGCTTTTTATACAGTTGGCAACAGTTTAAATTAGTACAATTTTCTGAAATCTGTAAAAAATATCTCTAGAAATGCTGAAAATTTGAATTTAAAATAGAAATAAAACCTGAAAAAATGAGTCAAAATAAAAAAATTAATGCAATCTGCAATCCGGCAAATTCTAACGCATAAAATGATCTAAAAATGATTACACTGCCATGTATAGTTTTTGCTGCTATAAAACGTTTTTAGTCAAACGATTTTGTCCAACTTTAGCATTAAATAACTCTTAAAATAATTCTTCGATTTGAAAACTGTCTGCATCAGCGTGTTTATCAAACATTTCTGTATAATACTAAAGATTTTCATATTTTTGTATGCATTATTTTTCTTAATATTAACGAAGAAAGACCTCCGTTCACAAAAAATTCAAAACCGGCGGCGGCAGCGGTGACAGCGGTAGTTACTTTTTTTTAGAATAGAGAGATATGAAATGTTTTAATAATACTTTTTCTTTAAGAGTCGTGACTAAAATATGCACTCTAACTTCCAGAAAATTAAAAAAAATGTATAGAAGAATTGTAATATTTTTTTACGAATATTCATATCATTCTTATAAAATGAAAATAACATTTCTATCGAGGAGTGATTAAATTAAAACATTTATATGTTCACAAAACACGATGTTTTTTTTTAATGGTACAGTTAATTAATTAATGTGTTAGACTGCTTTCATTGTTTTAACACAATGAAGAACAGACTAACGCATGTGAAAATAAGTTCATTAAAAATATATAAATTATTTACTAATTATACGAATCGATATTTATTAAATATATTTTATGTATAAATTTAAAAATTCGTATGTAAATCCTTTCAATATTCATTCTCGATTCGTAACTAGTTTTTTGAAAATAATAAAATACTTAATCGAAATAATTATATCACCGTATAACATATAATAATTATTATTAAATTATATCAACTGTTTTATAATAGAATATCAACTGTTTTATAGTAATTTTGACAGTAAAATTCTCTTTGGAGCAATTTTTATGCAATTAAATACTGTTTTACTTTACTTAAACTAACATTTTTATAAAATTATTGTACAATTCCGTGTAATAAAAAACGTAAAATGATGTCAAATTATTTTTCTTTTTTCAAATTCATTACTACGCTGTATCTAAATTTTTATCATATGACTGTTAGCAGCGTGGTTGCCTAGAGGATCTAAATACTCTTATTTTTACTTTATTCTATCTTCAATAGAAGAAAATATTGTAATCGGGAAAAATTTCCACTTCCGGTGAGTTACACGTTTTAGGGGTCAGAGATCCCAAAAAACATGTTTATACAAAATGTTTGTCCGTGTGTCCGTCTGGCGCCATTGTACCATCAAAAAGTGTATGAAGTTATGCATAGAATTGAAACAAATATTTTGTGTATGTTTTTGGCATTGGGAAACAGGTCTTCCTTCAGTTTCAAAATATTCCGGAAGAGGACGCTGTAATAGCGATTTTTGTGCCATTTTCAATAGTGAACCATAGGAAAGTGCATAAAGTTATGCATAGAATTAAACTAAACTTTTTGTGTATGTTTTTGCTATAGCCATCAGGTCTTCCCTGAATTTGGAAAAAATTCCGCTGGAAGGGGGCGCAACCAATTGGGATGTTCTGTGCCATTTTGATTATTGTATCATCGGAAAGTGTATGAAGTTGTGCATTAGATCTGAACCAAATTTTTTGTGTGTGTTTTTGGCTGTGCTAAGCAGGTACTTCTTCAATTAAGAAATATTCCGCCGGAAGAGGGCGCTGTAATAGCAATTTTTGTGACATTTCCTTTACTGTACCATCGAAAAGTGTATAAAGTTAAGAATATAATTGAACCAAATATTTGTGCATGTTTTTGGCTATGGCCAGCAGGTCCTCCTTGAATTTGGAACTATTTCATGGGACAGGGGCTCTGTTATAGCGATTTTTGCATAATTTTCACAGTTCTATTGTCTGTCGGAGGCTCGTGTAGCGACAGTAACTCGCTTCCTGCTATGGAGGCTATTCGCAGATTTTAATAAATATCATGATCACGATTATCTCGTTTTTGTTCCGATTAATTCACTGAAGCAGAAAATTAAGTTGAAAATCAAATTTGGTACAGTATTGAACTAACAATATTGAAGTATTAACATGTATAACTACTTTTTGAAATATTAAGCTGTATAAGATAGAAGAAAGTTTTGGGATTTGCACATCCAACTAGTTTAAGAAATATTATTCGCCTTAAGTTATTGCAGAATTTACGGTGTATAAGCAAAGGTGAATTTAACTTTATGTATTTAGCGATATCCCGACAATCTAGATACTTACACTGGCGGCGCCACAGACGATTGACCACGATAAAAAAATAATTTTAACCACTTCGAGGGCGGTGCTATTTTAGACCGCTTAATTTTAATTCCTAAATGCCGTATTAGCTCCAGGATATTCGAATGAAAAATTTCCTTTTATTATGTGCAGTCGTGGGAAAAAAAAAAAGTAAATGCCCCTTACTAACTCTGCAAAAAATTATCGTACAAGAAAGTTATTGGTACTGAACGATTGGAAATAAAGTCTTCTTTTAAATGTTGTATATAAAATTTGCTTAGGGGGCCATTTACATATTAAAACGAACCTTAATTTTGTTTTTTTCAATCGCAGTACACAATTCTGACAGCATAAATGAACTCTACACCCTTCAATTAGCCTAAAAACAAATTTTTATGCAATTCGTATGATAAGTTTCCGAGAAATTAATTATTTTATAACGAGCGTAGTTTAGGGGCTGTATCCCAATTGAAGCTCGGTACTCGATTGTTGACCAAGAGCGCCCCCTTCTTGATCAAGGCATCTTAAGCGCCACTCAAGCAGTCATTGAAGACTGCTAGATTACAGGATAGCAGAAAAAATTTCAAAATATCTAGTCACTTCTATCATAAAAAGCCCCTTAAACCATCATTTTGCCGTTTTTTAAGCATAATTTGAAAACTACTTGTAAGAAAAATGTGAAATTTTGGATTTCCATAAAGCAGAACTTAATAAATCTAAATCCATCAAAAAAATTGTAGGTTGCAATTCATAATTTTTTCGAATATTAATTTCATAATTCATAATTCATATCATAAAATTATAAAAATTACAAATTCAACGTATTTATGATTGGGTATTTTAGTGTTATTGCTACACAAAAAATTAGCACATTAGGATCATAATTTCAGGAGATATTAATAAAAATATCAAAAGGTAATTTAACATTAGAAGCCCTAAATTTTGAATGTTTATAATTTAAAAACCTATCTTTCAAATGACTTGAAATTTGGTGTCTAGGCATAGTTTGAACCGAAGATTTGAAATATCTTGTTAAAATTGGGTATTGCTATTGAAAAAAATGAAGTTTGGGTTCGTTTTAATATATAGATGGTCCTTAAACAAATTTTATTTGAATCATTTAAAAGTAGACTTTCTTTCCAATCGTTCGGTACCAGTAACTTTCTTCTAGGATAATTTCTTGAGGAGTTGATAGGGGGGTTACTTTTTATTCCACGACTGTACAGGAAGAAAAGCTTTTCCTTATTTTGAAATAAATTTGTTTGTAAATTCTTGTGTCATTTACTCATTTGAGCATTTTACGAATAGAATTACCTTGACCCTGAAAGGGCTAAATGAAAAACTATTTATGGATTGCGTTGTTAATTGAGTAAAATGTCTTTTAAATGTTTTTTAACACGATTCTTTTATAGAACGCTATAAAAGTTACTTACGAAAATCTATCTGCGTGATTTCTGCATGGATACCTTTATTCACCACTTTTTGAGTAAGAGAAAATTTCTGGTTACGATATCAATACATTTTGTAATTCAATAGTATGTTACTTTTAAATAATTAACGGTAAAGTTCATATGAATCATGCATTAATATATAATTTCTTATTCATTTTCACTTTAACCATGTTATCAATGATATTTGCTGAAATAAAGTATTGTTAACATTCTACAAAGTGTAAAAAAATATAATAAAAAATCAACAACAACACCCTCAGGTCTGAATCACCTTCAATTAGAGTGTGGACTAAACTTGGAATTTAACATTTCCAATAGGGCGCTTTAGAATGCGATGATCAATTGAATTTGAAATATATACCTTTTCAGCCGCTCATGAAAGGTTTTTTTTTAAATAAGTCATAAAAATTCTACTCGATGTTTTTGATGAGTTCGAACTTTCCAAACGTTGCTTATAAACTTTTTGAACAGTCTCATCTGACATCACAAACTAATCTTTAAAACGGGAAAGGTTTGAAACTCTCTCCTAAACAGGTGAACGAGAGATGACATAATTCAACTTGCAGTTGAAAGCATGTGCCACAAATAATTAAACACGGAGATGGGTAATAAAAATTAATTATTAGTGGCACATGCTCTCAACTGCAAGTTGAATTATGTTATCTCTCGTGATTTTGTGTTTATTTACATTACTGATGAGGAAATTTGAATAAGTTCGAAGCGTTTAATGGTTTTTAAAATGATTTTTATGTGCTTCTTAACTATTTAATTAAATTGTCTATACTTTTCTAATTGTTTTTGCATTGAATTAGTTTTTCTAGTATTGTATCAATGAAAAATATTAGAAATAAAAACCAACTTTGTCGAAACCGAATTTTATTTATCAATCATAATTTTATTATACCATACTCAGTGTTGTGTTTCTATGAATTTATTTTGAATAATTTAGTTGTCATTTAGAGAGATACGTCGTTACGTTGTTTCATATATATTATAGATTTGTATATTTGTTCAGTTTGTAATATGGCGGGTATTATATAAAATCTTCCATAACAGAAAACCCGAATTTTAAATTCGTTCATTGCTTTTATTAGAAAAAGCGTTGCAGTGCTAGCAATAAATTTATTACATTGACAAAATAACACCTCTGCAAATTTACTATTTATGTTTTCTATTTATAGTCGTCACTTCACACGTTTTTAATAATAAAATTGAATTGTGAAAATATAATAAAAACGAAATAAAGATTTCCATTTTTTTTCACAGCGGTCGTTTATACTATTAATGATTTTGTAAACAATTTCGTAAACAACATTTATGTAATTAATGATTGTGTTAACGATTGTTTAAATCGTTCGTTAAGTACTATGCGAAATATAAAGGGTTGCTTTAGAAGACTTTCAATTTTTACCTTCTTCTATCTTTACAAGAAGAAAGTATTGGATTCGTGAAAAATTTCGACTTCCGGTTTCCGATGGATTTATACATTTTAGAAGGTCCTAAATACGATTTGATGGTTTTTAGAAAATGCCTGTCTGTGAGACTGTCTGTCACTCTATGAATCTGCATATGAAAAAAATTCTGTGGGCGCTCTATCTCAAAAACTAAGGCACTGAATTTCACAAAACTTTGTATTCTGTTAGACCTTGATATAAAATGATGCTGATTATTTCGTGTGTAAATCGCCCAAAAGGTGCCACTGCTACGCTGCATTTTGCACAATTTCCGCAAAAGCTGTATCTGAAGAACTAAAGCATGAATTTTCATCAAGCTTCATATTCAGTTAATCCCTGGTATAAATTGGTTCTAATTAGTTTTCGGTGTAAATCGCCCAACAGGTGGCGCTGCTATGCAGATTTTTTTACGATTTCTCCAATAGTTCTATCGGCACGGATTTTCATCAAACTTCAGATTCAATTGCAAGTTGACATAAGCTGCTGATGACTCAATTTTGGTATAAATCACCTAAAACGGTGGCACTGATATGCTGCATTTTTCAGGAAGTATTAACATGTATGAGATGAGAAAAAGTTTTGGGATTGCCACATCCGACTAGTTTAAGTTACACTAGATTAATTTTAACACAATTAAGGTCATTTCAGACCAGATGCTATAATCAATAAGGTTAGCTGGGTGAAAGAGTTCCACCAGATTCGTCCGGGATAGCTTAGATTGTAGAGCGTTGGCGGCTTCAGCCAAGAGATCCCTGGTTCGAATCTTTGTCCGGACATTTTTCGCCCAGTTGGAAATTTACATCTGTTATAGTTTAAGTTAATTTTTAAGATTTTGAAAATATTTCCTAAACTTATTGAACCACGCATTCATCGTTGTTTGCTTAAAAGAAAATAAATTCCTTATAAATAGCTACTTTCTTTTATTCTGATACTTAATTTTTAGGAAAAAATAAATTATATCCTTCTATACTGGAAGATTTATTGTTACTCTCAGATCATCAATGGAAAATACAAATTGAATGCAGTAATGTAAAAAAACAAAATGCATAAATAAAATTGCATTCTACAGCTTTTTTTTTTTAAACTTTTTGGAACAGATTACATAAAATCAACCCCCTTGTGGAAACCTGATTTTTACAGAAAAACAGAGGAACAACGCAGATAAATAACAAAACTGCTGAAGATAAAATAAAAGAAATATTCCATCTAAACTACAAGCATTGGAGAATACTTTTTTGTGGAAGAAATTCAAACAGCATAAACATTAGAAATGTAAGAGAGAATTTAAAACTTTTTGATCTTATTTTCCCTTTTTTTCGTCTAGAGATTGAGAAGTCTTGTTTCTTTTAAAGAAAAAGTTTGTAAAAAACTAATTTTGAGAATATTAGAGTTGTCGTAGAAGAAAAAATTTATTTTGTTACTGCATTTGCGCATTTCTTCACTTACACTAACCTATGTTCCTTAATATTTTGTTTGCCTTTTTGAAAAAAATTCTGAAAAAGTGGCTCTATTACCATAAATCTTAGCTCAGGTGCAACTTTTTACGCGGTCAAGATTGATAATGAAATATATATTATTTTTACACGTACTTTGAAACCGAAGAAATTTTTATCGAGAAACTATTGGTTTTTTATACGCTTTTGTTTAACTTAATTTTTGGTACAGGTATGTAAAGATGGAATTTTGCATTAGAATTTTTACTCCCCTCCTGATGTGCGAATGTGCCAGAAATTGTATACAATTGTGTGTTTTCGATGACAATACAACATATTAATATTTTCGGCGCTTGTTTACTTTTCCACTTACGCTATAAAAACACAAATATTTATTTAACCATGACAATTATAATAGAGGTGAAGGTCCAAATACCGGCTAGGGTTCAAATACTGGCTATTAGGTGTTCTGAGAACTGAGCGCAGCGCAGCCTAGCGGAGATAAGCAGAGTTTGAAACTCCAATGAAGAGAAGAATGTTACGAAAAGTAAGTCGCTGAAGTCTGTCTTATTTACAAACAGCAAATGCAAAAGTGTCGAAACGATGTAATCTGGGACATCAAAAGTTTTTCAGATATGAGTTTCATTTTTTTTTTAATATATTGATAGTATTTTGGCTTGAATTGATGATGAAGTTATTTTCTATACATATTTAGCTCTAAATCGCCGCACGCAAGTTATTGGTATTTTCCATATGAATGAGTAATATCGGTTTTAACTAAAACGTAGCAGTTGTCCAAATACTAGCTACCTAGAGCGGTCCAAATACTGGCTAGTCGGTATTTAGACATCTTTGTGTTTGCTCTGAAAATAAATTAATTTAAATAATTCCATAATTAATAAATTAATTTAAATGGTTTGAAAATAGTTCCAGTCCTATTTCGCAATATGATTAAAAAAAAAAAAAAAAAAAAAAAAAAAAACCTGTGACCGCGAGTCTTCAGGAGCGACACTGGTTATCGGATAACTTCACAAAAAGCACTGTTGGACACTCCAAAATTGCCTGCGATAAATAGGAAAAGAAAGAAGAAAAATGACGGAGGTAAACATGAAGAAAAAACAATCAAAAGGGGGATAAATTGGATTTTTAAAAGGCAAATGATGCAATTTGTGTCTTCTGTAAGGGTGCTTTCTCTGCGGACAAGAATGGGGGGAGGGGATTCTGGGCTCAATGTTAAGAATGCGATATGTGGCCCTATGCCTATAGCGACTGCACCGACGCAGAGAGTGATATTATGTTTGTGATTTTTTTCAGATAAAACAATTCACATTTCAATCAGCAAGCTTTTTTTTTGTTTTGTTTACGCGTTAAAAAAACGAAACTAGAAACATAGTGGAAAGCAGACTGTGAGAGGTACTCGTTAAGAATTTTATAAATTTGACAAAAATGCTTGTTTATTAAAAATTACTTAATTGTTCTGTGCATAAGAAATCTTAATTAATCAATAAAATTTATTAAAATAATATTCCTGTTCCTTAATAATTGTCATTAGCTCTATTTGTCTGATCTTTTGGAAAGAAACTCAGGTAGTCGGTATTTTGACCCCATTTTCAAAACTCAAAATTTGAAGACTTTCGGAATTTTGCATTTTATAAACAGAAAACGCCTTTTAACCTAATTTTTTTTTCTAAATAGGTGTAAAACATATCAAGGTACCCTGTTGTCACTGTTACATTTTCAATATTTCAGATTATTAATTTATCGACTGCATTATTTATCTATTTAAATTTAAATATTTAAGTACAAAAACAACTTCTAAAAACGTATTAAGTAAATAAATAAAAAGCATTTTAAATAATTTATATTCCGTTAGTAATCCTATAATTAATAATTATTCAAAGTAATAAATATTATAATATGCAATTAAATATAATTCTAATAATGTACGGATCTTTTAAAATATAAACATTACGGAATATCGTTCGTTAAAGTAACTTACAATGCTTTTCTAACAATCGCTAACTTCCGAAAATATAAATTTAAAAAGTTATTTAATATTTATTATTTTATTCCAAAACTATTTTTATTGGATGCTACTATTTATTTCTAAGCGATTGCCAAAATTTCATTAATTTTAAACCGTGATTTAGCGAGATATCCGCATTACAATATTTAATCACTTCTGTCAGTTTTAAAAGACGCGCGATCCATTTTTTTCCCCGACGCAGTTAGACATATTTTATCTTTCTTCCTCGCAGAAAAGGACGTCGTGACGTCACTTTATACTCCATCTTGTTTTAGTATCACGAGGCGACATCGCCGGTACTCGGGAATGCAGGGGGAATGCAACTTCGATTACGATACAAATCGTTATCGATATTTCGATTGCGATGAAAATCGTTATCGTGATGACTCAGAGGTGTACGTGCCGGTCGCTGATTGGCGAATTTAAGTTGAGCGTCAGTTTTAACGTTCTTTGGAGCCATCTGGATTTTATCTCTCTCACTTTGTCAAAATGTAGCGTCGTGTTCGCACGTACGTTTGAGGCTGAGGCCTCAGACGAAAAAGTTTGCATGAAGAAGATGTACCCTCTTTTGTAAGAAGCCATTTTTAGTTTTTGGAGCCAGACGAAGAAATGTTCTTTTCTTTTTAATTTTACGAACTGTAAGCTCTCCCATGTCAATTTTCTGTACTCCCAGCAGCTGAAACTTCATCATCAATTTTACTTTAATGTATTCATACCTTTGAAATTATTAATAGCCCTCAAATGATTGGCTTAATAACTGAGCGTCCTTTCCCTTTCGTAATGACATCTGCCATGCCGTGCTCCACCGATCATGTGCCATCATCAATTCTATAGTCACTGCTCATCGTCTTGAATCTTCAATAGTAAAAAATATAATCTCCAGTTTTTCTCCAAAGCATCTTTTACAACTTCAGTACGAGTCTGCATCTAACCTATTGTGATGACTATTTCAACACTGTGATCCTTTGTGCCTTCATCAATTTTACAGTTATTGCTGATCGTCATAAATCTTCAATAGTAAAAAATATACAATCTCCAGTTTATCTTCAAACTCGCATCTACCAATTTGTTCCCAAATACAGGGCTTTAGTCTGGACTATGGACATAATACTTCGGACGGTATAAAATTAGTTTACAATAGTAAACGTTCAGATATGAAGCAATTTTGAAGGATTGTTTACATAGTGCAATATAATTAAAATGTATTTTCCTCTTCATACAATTAGATCGCACTCCTGGCCAGGAAAATCTTTTTCTACCAATAATAGTCATTAAAGTTATTATTCATGCTGTGTTTATAAATATTTCAATAAAATATGTGTCAACTGTACCTTCAATCTCTGGGTGAGTTATTTTACACTTTTTTATTTTTCAGCTTCCGTCATTGAATATTTCAAAGGCAACATTTTCTAAATTAATTATTTTGAATATTTAATTTTAAAATCTTAATATTTTCTTTGGTTGCCAATTCTTAATTTCATTTTCAGACAACCACTACGGCGATCACGGCCACAAGATATAACATTTGGCGCCGTTTGACCAATTTTTAGGTGTTTGAACCTGGTCAATGTCCGAAAATCTTAACTTTAAATGTTTAATTTTTAGAAATTCTAAATCAATTATAATGTGCAATATGATATTTCAATCAAAGATCGTTTAACGATTTTTTTAACGGTTATTTTATTTTAACTTCATTAATATTTTCTGTTATTGCTGATAAATTTTAACTTGATTCAAATGATTAATTATAAAAAGAAATTGCTAAGATAAGAATTTTTTTTCATCCATGTGTGCACCAAAAAAATAATATTTTGATATAAAGTGTATTTTATATATATTCTTATATTTTATTTGTTTCATTTCTTATATTTTATACAATAGATTTTGAAAAAGATTTTATTATTATTTACCTATATTTGTGTTTATTGATAATTTTTGAATTTAATTTATACAGATATAATTTTCTCAGTTTTTTGAAAAAAGAAATATTACTTTTTAGTTGTGTTTTCATATTTTGCTTATTAAAATTTTTTATTTTATTTTTGCTAAATCATGGCAAACAATCGCGCACTTTTTCGGTCGATGATTTCGGCGATTCCGCTTTTTCATGGCCACACTAATGATAATGTTAACATCTTTTTTACAAAATTTAGAAGATGTGTGTAAAATTCAAAATACCAAAGATGAAAACCGCATTACTCTGTTGAGACTCCTGTGTACGGAAAAGGCTTTAGAATTTTTGTCACTGACAAACGTGTAAGCGAAGAAAAAAGTTTTGTAAATGTAGCAAATTTGATGAAATTAAAATTGAATACAAACAAAATTTCCAGGAAGCGTCGTATCAGTGTGGGCGCATAACTGAACAGCCGAAACAGTCTGTGATTGATTTAGCGGAGGAAGTCAGGGCTACGGTAAACAATATGGCTCCAGGTTCTGAGGATAATGTAGCGTTAGACTCATTTAAGGCTAATTTAATGTCGTCCAAATTTTTAGAGGCTTTACGAACTGATATTAAAATTGAAGTTCTCAAATTCGGAAAAAAAAAAATTAATGAAATTGTGGCTAAGGCTGTATATATTGAAAAAGCGCTGGAGCATAATACTTTTGATCTTAACACTTTACAAGTTGCACCATCCACCAGTAATCCAGACAGTTTGCTAGAAAAACTTTTGAAATGCCAGGAAGATCAGAATAAACAAATTGCTCAGCTGACAGAAACAGTAAAAAAGATAAAAGAAGAGAGGCTGTTATGTCAGATTTGCCGCAAGGCACACAGTGCCAAAGATTGCTGGTACTACCTAGAGTTTCAAAACTCGAATGGTTGAAACGGTACAAATTTTTCAAGAGGGGGCATGAATAACAGTGAGGCGAATTATTTTGTCAATGAAAATACCAATTGGTATAATAACAATTAAAGGGTTTTTCAGGATAATGGCATAAGATATAACCGTGGAAGAGGTCGTAACAATTACAGACTATACAACCGTTCACGAAGACATTTAAACGGGTAAGGGGTTCTGAAGTTTTTGTTAATTGCCCCCCTCATGATTGCAGGGCCCTAGATTCTTTTTTTTATAATGATGAGGGTATTAAATTAAATTCTAATGTAAATAATGATAAAATTTTGATGAGCTGCAATATAGATAACTCGGAATTACCAATAATTAAACTGAAATTTGGAAAACTCTCTTTTGATGGGCTTTTAGACAGTGGAGCGAATTTGTCACTAATACAACCACATGCAATTGATCTTCTTAAAAACAAAATAAATTAAATTTCTTATCACGCTCTGTAAACATAAAAACTATCAACAACTCATCTATTCCTTTTTTTTCTACGGTACAACTTAAATTTCGAATTCAAAACACTTGGTTCACAAATACATTTTTCATAACTCATGACAATTGGCACTCTAATTATCAAATTATTCTCGGTTATGACTTCCTCAATAGAAATAAAGTTCTTTTGGACTCAGCAAATCAGCAACTTATTATGGGTCACCTTATTTTTCCTTTTGCCAATAAAAACCCTGATTCTTTGCAGCCTGTAAATGATAACGACAATAATAATATTTCACCTGCTGATAATTTTGATAATTCTAATTCTGTTAATAACCCTTCCCCTTCAGAGTTTAATGTTAATATTGATAATAATCCAGTACTTTCAAATGACTTAAATTCTTCTCAAAATAATCCAGTATTTTCTAATGATTTAATTTCTTCTCAAAATAATTCTGAAATGTTAAAAAATTTTGTTAAACCAGCCAATCAAGTAACTCTAAGACCCAATCAAGGCAAAATTATCAAACTTAAACTTCTTCATAAAATTAGTAATTCTTTAAACTATTTATTTTGTCCAACATCAAATAAATTATCTTTAAAATTAAATTTCAGTCTACATCAACCTGATGCAAACAATGCCATTCTTTTATATGTCCACAACAATACTGATAAAAACATCATAATTAGAAAGAAAACTAAATTAGGATTTATAAAGCCCATTTCAGAAGATCAAATTTCAACTCATGACAATACTCAAACATATCAAGTTAATTCTTTAATTACTCAAGAAATGCTAGAACTTAGAGAAAAAGAACTTACGTCTGATAAACTTAATGTTGCCCTCTTACCTGATGCTGATAAAAAACGTGTTCTTAGTCAATTAATGGATAACTCCGCTGTATTTTCTTCGTCTTATGACACTCTTGGCTGCACTGATAAAGTAGTTCCTGAATTTAAATTGCTTCATGACTTTGCACTGCAAACAAAACCCTATCCCATTCCTAAAATAGCCAAACATTTTGCTCGTAAAGAAATTTCTGATCTCTTAAAGGCAGGAATAATTCAAAACTCTTCCTCTAACTATTGCTTTCCAGTTCTTTTTGTACATAAAATATCTCTTCCTACTGATGATCCAAGTAAATTGAAGTTCCGTATGGTTATTGATTACCTTCTTTTAAATGCAATTACTGAACCATATAAAATTTGTCTTCCTAGAATTAATGAGGTAATTCAAAACATTTCAGGCAAAAAACTGTATACGGTTTTAGACTTAAAATCAGTCTTTTTTCAAATTCTTCTGCAGGAAAAGGACAGGGCAAAATTAGCATTTGCAACCGAGTATGGAAATTTTGAACCTACCAGATTAGCCTTTGGCCTTGTTAATAGTACTTCTTATTTTCACACATTAATTAATAATTGTTTGGACCCATTAAGGGGCAAAAATGTTCAATATTTTCTTGACGATATAATTGTGGCTGCTGATTCTCTAGAGGAAATGTTGTCATGGCTCCAAAAAGTGTATTTAACAGACTTAAAGAATTTAATTTAACTTTAGACCAAGCAAAATTACAAATTTGTCAACAAGAGATAACTTACCTTGGTTTTAATTTGCATCAAAACTGTCATTCCCCATCGCCAGATAATGTAAATAAAATAAATAAATTTCCAGTACCTACCAATGTTAAAGAAGTACAAAGTTTCCTAGGAATGATCAACTACTTCAGACATTTAATTTTCAATTTTGCTGATATTGTCCAACCAATAGTTAATTTGACAAAAAAGAATGCTAAATTTTTTTGGAGTAAAGAATGTCAAGATTCCTTCCTGATAATTCAAAATATTCTCCTCAATAATCCTACAGTTAAGAACTTTGATGAAAATAAAGAGGTATGTTTGGTAACAGATGCGTCAAAAAATGCTATCTGTGGAATTTTGTTACAGCGTCATGACAATCAATTTTATCCCATAGAATTTTATTCAAAAAAAAATTAAGAAGGGCGAATCTAATTATCCATCCATTAAAAGAGAATTTTATGCAATTTATTTCTCCATTAAACTTTTTCACGAATACTTATATGGTAGGCAATTTAAAATTTTAACTGATGCCAAAGCACTTACCTATCATATGAAATTAGAAAAACAATCTGAAATAATAATTAGATGGATAATGTATCTACAGGGCTTTAATTACAAAATTGATCATATCCCAGGTCTTGTGAATCCCGCAAATTTCCTTTCTCGTGTTGTTGACCCCCCAGACAACCCTAACTTAATTGTAAACGCATTAAATATTTTTATTCCCACTAATGACTCTCTAACGACCGAGAATATTTAAAAGAACAACTTAAAGATGCTAAACGTAAGATATAAGAGATAAGATGGGGAGTCCATCTTCCGGTCCCAGGCCCTTTTCAGGCCCATTTGTCGACGCAAGGAACCACCCGTGAAGCAAGCCCCGCGGCGCGTCCCGAAGGTCGCCGCCAGACAAGCTCCAACAGAGCAGAACCCCACGCAAACTCCGGACAGACCGACGCCGCTGCCCAGCGCACACGGCGACGGCTATTCCCAAGAAAAGACGAACGGCCGCTACGACAGTCCTCACCACCCAGCTAGAAAAACCAAGTGGTCCCTAAACTTGGTTACTCGAGCCGGTAGACCCCGCAAGCCATCGCAGGAACCAGACGCCTATAAATACGCTGGGCCCACGGACTGAACCGAGGCTTCCCGACCCGAATTTAATTTACGGAAGGCCCCCAAGATCAGATACCATTTTCCGGCAGAGACATTTTTGTGGGCCAGCCGATAGGAAAGTTATTGAAGAGCCCTAACTTGAAGACCAGGGAGGACGGGGAAAGTCCCTCCGGCCGTAAAGCGACCCAGCTCCCGGCTTTTCGCCCAAACCACCCGGCTCAACCGACGGAACCCCTCGCGGATCCCGCCGGGAACCAGTTGGCCCAGACTAGGTGCCTTTAGCGACCCCAGGCGGGCACGGAAAGCTCCACCTAGACGGAATAGACTCCGCCTCGCTAGGGGGTCGGACGGAACGGAGTCCCGCCAGCCCCCACCGACTCGACCCCATCCTAGGACAGAGAAGCCAGCGGAGGCCGACAGAAGCCCGCCCGCCACTACCTTACCTCACGGCCGTCGAGGGTACCTAGGCCCGAAGGCCCCTGACCCCGTGCAGTGACCGACCGCTACCTTTGTTAGTACGTTCGAAAGTTAGGTGGAGACACCTCTAGGTCCTCATCACCAGGCGAGGAAAACTCCGGTACCGCATAGACACGGAGGACCTGGATCGGACCAAGAGTTCACCTGAGGCACGATGAGCCGCCGCGTTACCGGCGAGCCTCCGGCCCGTTTCCCTGCGGGAATAGTGTTCGATGGTGGACCTGCCGGCCGACCCCCTCCCATGGGTCACGGCACGACATGGAGCAAACCAGAACCATACTGGCCTCCCCACGCGACCGCTCCTTGGCCAACAGGGGCACCGCCAAACCCTACCACCCTACAACTGCTCCAGCTGAGGTCCTCGGAGGGATCAGCCACCCAAGTCATAAAGTAACCTGGGCGCTGTCCGAAACCCTCGCCCTTCGGTTGCTCCGGGAGTCCCTGCATGGCGTTCCCGCGAGCCCCGTCGTCACTAGCGAGCACCGAGGACTTTCCACTACAAAGCCCTCACTCATACTTCAGGCTCCCTCTTAGTCAATTGGTGGATGGGGTCCTATCGCCTTAGCTAGTCTTTGCCCGGCGACACCATCCGGCCCTTAGACCGGCACCGGGATCGACCTATGGATCGTCGCTACCCGGCTTGCCCAGAGAACCCGGGTGCCAGAGGACCGCACCTTTGGTACCCACCGAAGCGGGCTACGGCCCTATGCACAACGTCCGTTAACCGTGGCCACCGTGCTCAACGCCTGTCGGAGATGAGCCTCTCGAGGAGGTGGCGAATCGTCCCCATCCGGCCCCCTCGCATTCGTACACAACGAACTCTGCCGAGCTTCCGGTCACCTCCCCCACTCAAGGGGTCGGGTCGGAACCACCCGGAGGGGCGGCTTGCTAATAAAATGCCTAATTCTTCTTATTCTATAAATCCAGATAACAATTTAATTATGATTGCCAGGAAAAAGCGTAATAGAGTTAATAAATCTAAGAAAATATGTATTCCTAAAACTTTAATTAACAGCTGTATCGCTCTGGGACATCAAGTGCATTTTGGGATAAATAAAACAGTAGATACAATTTCAAAACTTTATTTTTGAGATGGTATGGTTAAAGATATACAGAATTTTGTAAATACTTGTGAACAATGCTTACCTCACAAAAGTAAACAAACAAATACAAACCTAGTTTTATTTCTAAATCTGATTTAGCGCCGGGAGAAATGATTGCTATTGATGTTGTGGGAAAACTTCCTAGATCACATGATGGAAATTTTTTTATTTTAACTATATTTGATCATTATTCACGATTGTTAGAGGCTATTCCATTTGCTAATGTGACATCTCATTCTGTTATTAAATCTCTTAATGATTATTTTTCGAGGTATGGAGTACCAAAAGTTTTGTTATCTGATAACGCTAAATATTTCACCTCTAACGAAATTAAACAATTCTTAAAATCATTAAAAATTAATCATAGAAATTCATCCATCTATTACCCGAAATCTAACGGTCTTGTTGAACGAATTAATCGTTCACTTAAAGAGTCAGTTGCCTCTCTGTCTGATCAAGTAATTGAATGGTCAGACAGACTTAAATTTTTCGTTCTCCATTATAATAACTCTAAACATGCTGTAACAAATTTTACGCCAGCCAATTTATTCTTAGGTAGGGATTTAAATTTGCCAATCGATACTTTTCAACCGGCTAAAGAGGTTGAAGAACCAAGTATATATTTCAAAGAATTACAAGATCATATTTCAAAAACTAGAGAATTGGTTAAACAGAATGAGGAAAAATATTTCGCTCAGAATGAAAAGTATTTAAAAGGTCGTCCACCTCCAGTATTAAAGCTTGGTGATATTGTGTATTTGAAGAATTTAATTCATACTTCAACTTTCATGCCAAGAAATACAGGACCTTTGAAACTTACAGGAGTCTTTAAGGGTCATAATTACCTAATTGAGCATGTTAATGAACCGCTAAATTGTGCTAAATTACATGTTAGCAAATTGGTTCCGATTGGACAAACAAAGTAAGGTTTTTCTGCCATTTCTAATATTGTTTCATCCTTTATGTAGAAATTTAACTTTTATTATTATTCCAAATCATAGTATATTATCATAACTTCATTTCAATTTTCATTTTTAATTTAATTTTAAACTCAATAGTGTGACAACTTGTCCGATTTCACTCATTTGATACTAAACGGTTCATGAGGTAGCTCCTTTTGAATCACTCAATACATATGTGCTTCGCTAACACGTTATTTTTGAGAAGTATCTTTTAATATTTTTACGACTTAATTCATTTATAGTATAATTCCTTAATTTAACTTTTATCCATAACTGTACCTATTTCAATATAAATCTTACTTAGTTGTCACAAGTCATATTTGACCTTTCAGTGTTCTTTGATAAAGGATTGAACTTTATTTTGGCTTTTAACCTATACACTTTACTGCTGTTTGTAACTTGATGTGACATTATTTTAAAATTTTAATTTAGGATCCTAATTATTAATTTCATTTAAAAAGTATCAATCTATTAAGTTTAATTAAATAGTGAGACAAAAAAAAAGAAAGAAAAAAAAGAAATTAAATTGATTTGATAAATGTTATTATTTTGATAATCTCTACAATGCGCATGCCTAGAAGATTCATGGTTCTAGAAGAGATTTAAATTCTATGTAAAAGATGGAGTTTCTGCTCTAAGCTTTTCTAAAAAAATTTTCAATTTTCTTTAAATTCTGGACCATTACACACAGAGGGTCAACTCGGCTTAGTTTGGGGTGTAAAATTTTGCACAAATTCTGCCCCTCCGACATTCCCTCACGGTATGGTCTCTGGCATAATTTGGAGAAATTTGAAAATTTGTGTTAATTTGTGTCGATGACTTACATGTATGGTTGTCAACGGGTTGGAATTCATTCCTTTTCTTTTCGACACTTGTGCAATTCTTAAGTGATGTCTTCTCTTAAATTTCAATTGCATTATATTTACACACTTATATTGTTATATTTTTAAAATGTATGTTTGTCTCACAATCACATCATTACTTCAGTAGTGTCCTGCTATATGTCATTGACTCTTGCTCAGTTCCATTTTACATAAAGTATAGCAATTTTAATCATGTGCAACAACTCTACCATGTGCAATAACTCTACTATTTTTTCTACAATGTGCAATTTCAACTCAGCTATGTGTATAGTATAACTCTATCATTCGTTTGTTTATATTGCAATAAGAATTGTAATGGTGCTCACATGGATGTTTACGTTTCAATTAAGTTGTAGGGTTTTATTAATTTTTCACTCACCCTGAGAAGTGTTTGTATATTCTATGTATTGTTGTGTATTTGAATCAACATATTTAATGTATATTATTCCGTATGATTTTCTATATTCATTTTGTTTTGCATATGTATAGTGTATTGTAATTTTTGAATTTTTTTATTGGATTACTTACAGAAAAGTGCATCTCTGAAGATTTTCCAATTGTTTGAGTGCTTCACTTGAATGTTTAGTTTTGTTCGTGCATTCAATTATGCATTATTGAGATCCCAGTATCTCGAACTTTTTTTTTTCATAATTTTTTTTTCTATAGGCTGGAGGTAAATGTTACATTTTCAATATTTCAGATTATTAATTTATCGACTGCATTATTTCTCTATTTAAATTTAAATATTTAAGTACAAAAACAACTTCTAAAAACGTATTCAGTAAATAAATAAAAAGCATTTTAAATAATTTATATTCCGTTAGTAATCCTATAATTAATAATTATTCAACGTAATAAATATTATAATATGCAATTAAATATAATTCTAATAATGTACGGATCTTTTAAAATAAAAACATTACGGAATATCGTTCGTTAAAGTAACTTACAATGCTTTTCTAACAATCGCTAACTTCCGAAAATATAAATTTAAAAAGTTATTTAATATTAATTATTTTATTCCAAAACTATTTTTATTGGAGGATGCTACTATTTATTTCTAAGCGATTGCCAAAATTTCATAAATTTTAAACCGTAATTTAGCAAGATATCCGCATTACAATATTTAATCACTTCTGTCAGTTTTAAAAGACGCGCGATCCATTTTTTCCCCGACGCAGTTAGACACATTTTATCTTTCTTCCTCGCAGAAAAGGATGTCGTGACGTCACTCTATACTCCATCTTGTTTTAGTATCACGAGGCGACATCGCCGGTACTCGGGAATGCAGGGGGAATGCAACTTCGATTACGATACAAATCGTTATCGATATTTCGATTGCGATGAAAATCGTTATCGTGATGACTCAGGGGTGTACATGCCGGTCGCTGATTGGCGAATTTAAGTTGAGCGTCATTTTTAACGTTCTTTGGAGCCATCTGGATTTATCTCTCTCACTTTGTCAAAATGTAGCGTCGTGTTCGGGCGTACATTTGAGGCTGAGGCCTCAGACGAAAATGTTTGCATGATGAAGATGTACCCTCTTTTTTAAGAAGCCATTTTTAGTTTTTGGAGCCAGACGAAGAAATGTTCTTTTCTTTTTAATTTTACGAACTGTAAGCTCTCTCATGTCAATTTTCTGTACTCCCAGCAGCTGAAACTTCATCATCAATTTTACTTTAATGTATTCATACCTTTGAAACTATTAATAGCCCTCAAATGATTGGCTTGATAACTGAACGTCCTTTCCCTTTCGTAATGACATCTGCCATGCCGTGCTCCACCGATCATGTGCCATCATCAATTCTATAGTCACTGCTCATCGTCTTGAATCTTCAATAGTAAAAAATATAATCTCCAGTTTTTCTCCAAAGCATCTTTTACAACTTCAGTACGATTCTGCTTCTAACCTATTGTGATGACTATTTCAACACTGTGATCCGTTGTGCCTTCATCAATTTTACAGTTATTGCTGCTCGTCATAAATCTTCAATAGTAAAAAATATACAATCTCCAGTTTATCTTCAAACTCGCATCTTCCAATTTGTTCCCAAATACAGGACTTTAGTCTGGACTATGGACATAATACTTCTGACGGTATAAAATTAGTTTACAATAGTAAACGTTCAGATATGCAGCAATTTTGAAGGATTGTTTACATAGTGCAATATAATTAAAATGTATTTTCCTCTTCATACAATTAGATCGTACTCCTGGCCAGGAAAATCTTTTTCTACCAATAATAGTCATTAAAGTTATTATTCATGCTGTGCTTATAAATATTTCAATAAAATATGCGTCAACTGCACCTTCAATCTCTGGGTGAGTTATTTTACACTTTTTTATTTTTCAGCTTCCGTCATTGAATATTTCAAAGGCAACATTTTCTAAATTATTTATTTTGAATATTTAATTTTAAAATCTTAATATTTTCTTTGGTTGCCAATTCTGAATTTCATTTTCAGACAACCACTATGGCGATCACGGCCACAAGATATAACAGTCACTTTCGCTTTTACTAATTTTGAAAATATCTAAATTGAAAACAAAAGTGGTAGCCGGTATTTTGACCTTTTCTTCTGTAACTACGAAACAAAATATGCAATAACACCTTTCGGATAACCTAAGATTCCAAAAATGCGACTTTTGAAAATTTCCCTCATAACTTTTCCTTATATGACCCCAGGAACCAAAAAACACCCTAATCTAAAAAGTTTATACATATACTAGGGTGGTCAGCCCCCTGCGAGCAACGGCCGCCAACCCCCGTTTAGTCTTCGAAGCCTCTAAATACAATATGCCCTGTTTAAAAAATATTTCCAGGTTAGGGAAGATAGAATGATATTATCACTATACTGCGGCTATATTCTGCAATTGGGTTGCCATACTTTTCCGTATAAGGCATTTTTCGGTTACCATGACTTCATCCATCATTGTCGTAACAACTTACGACTGCTTTCGGCATTGATAAGTAAGATTAATTACACATTTGAAAACATGCTTGCATAAAATTGTTAGGTTAAAAGTTTCGCTATCTTTCTGACTTTTATAACGACGCTATAGACAATATTGTTCCTTTAGGTCCAAGGTTAAAAACTCCGTCTGCTTATGGGAATAGCATTCAGAACCACGGCATACATAAAAACATTGTGTTCTAAAATTTTGTGGTTATATTTTATGTTTTGATCGAGTTTTAGATATTTTCAGGAACAGGTATTGGTTATATGTGAATACTTTTCTGTATTTTAATATTCCATCATGCATATTTTCATGTTATTTTTATAACGCATATTGTTTACATTATTTTATAAGAATACCCGAAATTTATAATGAATATTTATAGAATAGTAATTCATAAAAATAAATCGAAAGTATTTTGCGCATACATTTACCTCTATTTATGCTGCACCAAGCGATATATTGGGAAGAGTTTCGTATACTGTTCTTATTGGCGGGATTGGTGAAGTAGTCCAAAATGGCGTGAAAAGACCATTTTAGCATCTTTCTAAAATTTTCAAGATGAATTGACGTTGATTAATCCTTAATCCAGACTTTCTTTTATATATATAGACTGAATAACATCCGATATCAGGAAATGTTATTACGTTCATTTGCTTACAATTTTTAATTATCGCTATATATATTGTATAAAAAATATTCTATTTCTATTTCACGTATTTCTTTAAAAAACTTTCTTCACATTTAATAGAAATATAATGAATTCAAAACTTCAGAATTCACAGAATTTTTATATTTATATGATTGCAATCATTAATCATACAATAGACGTTAAAAATTAAATGTTCTTTAACAAAAATTGCTTAACGTAAAAACAGAATACATTCCTTACGTAATTATTACTTATGCAGATAACTACTTATCATTTTCTTCTGAATTATCTGCATTGAAAAGCACATTTGCATAATCTTATGCATTAAATTTCTCCGAACGCATAGAGTGAATTAACATTAAAGAAACATCTTATATTTTAATTACCCTAAGGAACGTCTTTTATCTATTTTTGATAAATAACAAAATTCAAATCACGACGTTAATCGCTATTTAATTTCTTTTAGATATATCTAAGATATTGAGATAGATGCATTGTTCAGTTTAGGTATTTCGAAATAAACATTTGACTGCTATATAATCCAACCATTGTCTAATTACAGCTCTCAGCTGATGGAAATGACGTTGCATAATCTTTTTTCGTAAAAAGGAATGACATGCAAATTTCTTTTCAAGTGTTTCATTGAATTATCACAATTATATTTAACAATAGAATAGTTTCAATTTGCCTTCAAACAACGTATTATAGCCCGTATGAGGCACCATTTGTAAAGAAATTGATTTTTGTTATTATCATAGTGAAAAATAAGAAGTGAATTTTGGAAATAATTTTTCATATAGTATTAAAACATAATAAATCCTAAGATTTCAAACAAATTAGAAGAAATACTTATATATACACAGGGTTAGACAAAATAATATGAAAACTTGTGAAAAAGTAGCACTCGAAAGAAACCTTTCGTATACTCCTGGCCTCTAGTGGTGAAGGGTGCCTCCTAGCGGATAAGAAAGTACACACATCAGTCTGCTACCAGCAGTGATAGAAATCGGATACGAAATATATTTCTGTGTTAAAATTGCGTTATGGCTGGCCTCTCTGATTTCGAAAGAAGCACGATTGTTGGAGCCCGTCTTGCTGGAGCCTCAGTAGCGATAACGGCAACCCTTCTTGTTGTTGGAAGAAGTATAGTGTTGATAGTAATGTCAGCATATTTGAAAAACGGAAAAATATCATCTAAAAAGCACAAGATGGTCGAAAGTTTTTGAAGCAGATAGTGGCAAAAAAAAATGGACCATTTTTTCAAAGACTAAAATTTAAGACATAAAAAATTGCACGGAGTTGATCATACATTACGTACGCCATGAATTAAACATTAATAGTATTATTACAGGTAAAAATGGACTTTATTCCAAATCTGGGTTCGAGGCTGAAAAAAGTCACGTTATAACGGTAATTTACCCAAAGATCTTCTAACTGATAAGAAAGGAGGCTACTACTGCTTTCCCCATGATCTGTTTCACTGGCTGGCGAGGGTTTTTCATTACGTTACGGAGCCTTCCAATCCTTACGCTAGAAGTTTTTACCTTGACCACATGATCAAAACGTAGATGGAATATCCTCAATTGCAAGCGACAAAAATCACCTGATCGCCTGCGACTCGTCAGATTTCCTGAAACTTACGTATTATCCACCTGAAACTAACGTATTATCCAAGCATTTCATTGGCTGTTCGGGAAAAGGCTTTTCCATCATCAGATTTCCAGCATTTTAAATGAAATTTCATTCTTAAACTTCTAAACGTCCCACAATATTACTTTTTACACCGTCGTATACAGAAAAAAAATGTACTTTTAAATGCAATTTGTTTGAATGCTGTATCTCAATTTGTTTCTGAGTTATTATTTTTTTTTGTAGTTTTTATTACTTTTTGTCATAGTGGAAACAGAAGTCATCCATCTCTGTTGAAAGTAAAGGGAAAGTACAGATACTGTATACACCAATCAGAAAACGAATAAAATGCGGATTAAACCAATAAAAAGCTTCAGATATGCTTTTGATTTCCTACCCTGACGAGGACAATAACCATTTTTCCAAATGTTTAAAAAACAAGTAACAGCATCCCAGATAACATCTACAGGAAGAAGTTTCATCAAAAAGTCCTTCCGGCCAGTGCCGGGAGGAAGATGTAGCTTTCATATTCCTCATTTAAAAAAAGCCAACTTATATTATTCAAACACAAGAAGCTCAATTTAGTGGAAACCGAATATAGGAGATTCAATACTAATTTTTATCAATACTAAATCATTATGAATGAGAATTTCGCGAAATTAGTCAGCTTTATCCAAGCTGCTTTTATTTAAAGTAACTTATATTTGGCTGCCAAATTCGGCGATTTCTTAAATTGCCTGCCATTTTAAGACAACATGGTGAATGAGGCTAACCAATGAACTTGGTCGAGACCTTAGTAATTGCTGTGAACATGCTCACTCACATCGGAATCGGTTGATATATAAGAGTGCTGCCGCAGGCAAAAAATCAGATTTTTCAAAATGTCACCCACATTAGAAATTGAAACTACTACATCTGAGCCATTTTTTAAGATAAAGACAAACAAAAAAGGCTCCTGAATCCTTATATCAAGATCAAATACTTAAGAAAGAAATCTTTTTCAATTTCTAATTTTTTTTGCACCTCACTTTCAATAATTTTCTTTTAATTTGATGGCCGCCATTTTGAAACAAGATGGCTGATGAAGCTGGCCAGCGAACTTGGTCGAGGTACTGACGTATACTATCCACATGCCTTCTTACATCGAAATAGGCGAATATGTGTGTTATCGCGTGACAAATACAAGATCGTTTCAAAGTGTTAGCCATGCTAGAAATTCAAAGTGCTATAATTCAACCATTTTTTAAGATATAAACAAAAGAACAAATTTTCAGAAACAAAAACTCCTCCAGAATCTTTGTATCAAGGCCAAACACATAAAAAAAAATATTTTTCATTTTCCAGTTTTTTAATACCTTAAATTATTTTTTTTTAAATGGCAACCCTTTTGAAACAAGGTGGCGAATGAAGCTGGCCAACGGACTCGGTCGAGACATTGGTATGTACTATGTACAAAGACAGACCAAGTTACATCCAAATCGATTCATAAATACGCCTGTTATCGCGTGACAAAAATCGGGTCGTTTTAAAATGTCAGCCACAATAGAAATTCAAAATGCTATAACTGAGCCATTTTTTTAGATATAGACAAAACAAAACCTGTTCCGAGATCTTTGTATTAAGGTAAAACACATACGAAAAAATCTTTTTCATTTTCAAATTTTTTGGTATCTTATTTTAAATAAAAAAAAATTTTAAATGGCCGCCATTTTGAAACTAGATGGCGGATGAAGCTGGCCAACGAACTCGGTCGAGATATTTGTATGTACTATGTACACGCCAAGGTACATCCAAATCGGTTCATAAATACGCCTGTTACCACCTGACAAATATCAGGACGTTTCAAAATGTCAGCCACGCTAGAAATTCAAAATGCTACACTCTAAATTAAAATGTCTGAAATTCAGACACTTAAGTGTCTGAAATGGAGTGTTCAATTTTCAGACATTTTAAAATGTCTGAATTTTTTCAGACACTTTTTGCGTCTGAATTTCAGACACTTCAAACGTCTGAATCGCATCCATTTTTTTTGTAAGCATCATACGTAGCCATGTTTGACCACGTTGAATCCTGGAAAAATATTTGGCTGTGGTCCTGCCCCTCCCCCCCCCCCAATACAGCCTGATTTTTTTGGTGCTCTCAGTTTTGGTATACAATTTTCGTTACGTTGATAATTTAAATCTTTTACGACATTGTACTGATTATAATCAATATCTTGAACTTCAGGAGTAGAACAAGATTAAAAAACAAAAAATATTTATCTAAATATTAGATTTTTTTTAAATTTATTTTGTTTTTAACCTTATTTTACTTTAAAAGTTCAAAATATTGATTATAATCAGTACAATTTCGAAACAGATTTAAAATATAAGCTTTACAAATATTGCACATCAAATTTGGGGGCACTACAGTCGTAGGGGGACGGGGCACTTCCCAGTTTGCCCTTCCTTTAATCAAGAAGTACTTTTGCAAAAAACGCAACCCTGCATTATAGTTGTCTAAATTGAGATGTCCGATATTCGGGAGTATCCGTTGTGGAGGTTAATGAACATTCTCGAATAGCGAACACCTCTATTTAACGAATACTTTTTTAATCAGCAGACATACATATTTGTATATTTTTACCTCAAAAAAGTAGACATCTCCAATTATCGGACAAATTCCGCGTTCCCGAAGTGTTCGCTATTAAGGGCTTTTAAGGTACATAGATAAATATATATATATATATATTTTATAATCTTGTCCTACTCTAAAAGTTCAAAATATTTATTATACTCGGTTGAATGTGGAAAAAGATTTAAAATATCAGATGTACGAAAATTGCAAAAATCCCCCCCCCCCCAAAAAAAAATGAAAATATAAAAAAATATATTGCCACATAGGCAATTTTACATATACATCACTTGATAATCACAACAGCCATTTAACTATGAATAATGAAAATAAATAAATAAATATTCTACTTTAATAACATTGGGGAAAAAATGACTTTGGTATTTTGTTAAATATATTTGCGTTTTTAAACTTGTCCTACTCTAAAAGTTCAAAACTTTCATTATAATCAGTGCAAGATTTAAGATATCAGCTTTACAAAAATTCATGCAAAATCCCCCCCCCTCCCCCCCCCAAAAAAAAATGAAAATACTTATTTAAAAATTATGTTTTTAAAAAATTTATATTTCCACATGGGCAAGTTTTTATGTAGATCAGAGGGTACTCACAAAAGCTATTCAACTATCAATAAAAACAAGTACATATTCTATATTAAAAACATGAGGAAAAAATAACTTATGATTTCCAAACTTCTTTCGTCTTAAATATATACAGTAACATCTGTCATTTTTGTATTTTTCGTATAAGTGCATATAAATAAAGTTACCACACTTTTAAATACGAAATCTAGTTAGAGGTTTTTACTTTTTCCCATTATAAATTTCAAATTACTTTTTTATTAAAAATAATAAAAAAATCAGTATTAGAGTTGATTGCAAATCAAATACATATGTATATTTTTACAGGCAGCTTCATATAATAGACGAGTCTCATTTACTTTATTTATCTTTTTTTAATCTGCGGTTTTATGCCAGGAAGTAAGAAAGCATTAGGTCATCTTTCAAAGTTTTTTTTTATCTTTACTTCCTTGTGGCCGTCATTTACTGCGAGATAAAAATTATCCATTTAAACTAAGAACTGACATTGAATATATAATTCGTAATAAAAAAGAACGTCATAAGTTTAAAAATATATACTTCTAGAATTAGTGGGGTTTTTTGCGAACAGATTCAAAACTAATTAAATTTCATGCAGGATTTTGTTTAGTACAATAAATAAAATCATAAAATACACTAATTTTACTACTATAAAGAAACTTACTTGAGTTGCTGCAAGAGGTAAGAAATATTCCTCGATTTGAAATTTTAAAAACTACCACAACCACATTGAGGGAGAAAGACTTTCATCAGTTTAAAAGGTAATCCATAATACATCCGACTAGCCATATTTAAAGGATGAGATGTTTCATCCTAAAAACAGGACCCGCCAGACAAAAGTTTCTTTTTTTTGCCAGCTTCGACAGGACGAAGATGAATAACACAATATTATTGATATAAATTGATACGAGTTAACACTAAGCCCATTGCACACGCTTTGTAGAATTTCCGGGTGTAATCTTCAACCTTCGTCTACTTCTGTTCTGTGTCTATCCCGCCCTTGTATCGACGACAGCTTCTAAGAGACATTTGATGTCGAGCACACACGTCAGATGTATGTATTCAATAAATACATAATCCAAGTTAATACGAATTAAAATCACAGTACTTCACATTTCGCAAAAAACGAATTAAAATACACGCGTACATAAAAACAAACTTTGTTTGAATTACAACGTCTACCACTTCGAACGAAGACATCTAAAACGCATGCGCAACTGGGAGTGCTAGTTCCCCCTGGTGGTTATTGCGTCGGAAGAATCAAAAATTAAGACACGTTTAAAGCAATGAAGTGTCTTAAAATAAGACGTTTGCGGATATTTTAGACATTATTCTCAGTTCGTTTACACCATGGTCATAGTAAGACGCTTATGTATCTTAAATTAAGACATCTATAGTGTCTTAATTTTCAGATTAAGACACTTAAGTGTCTAAAATTCTTTTTCAGTCACATATGTGTCTAAATTTAAGACGCTTCTATTTGCAGTGTATAACTCAGCCATTTTTTAAGATATAGACGAAACAAAAACTGCTCACGAATCTTTTTATCAAGGTCAAACACATAAGGAAAAAATATTTTTTCAATTTTCATGTTTTTTGGTACAACATTTCAAATTTAAATTTTTCTTACAAATTTAAATGGCCGCCATTTTTAAACAAGATGGCGGACGAAGCTGGCCAACAAACTCGGTCGAGACATTGGTAAATACTATGTATAAACGAAGTTACATCCAAATCGGTTCATAAATATGCCTTTTATCGCGTAACAAAATTCAGGACGTTTCAAAATGTCAGCCATGCTAGAAATTCAAAATGCTATAACTCAGCCATTTTTTAAGATAGAGACGAAACAAAAACTGCTCCGGAGTCTTTGTATAAAGGTCAAATACATAAGAGAAAAATATGTTTCCATTTTCAATATTTTGGTACCACATTTCAAATTTTAAATTTTTAAAAAAATTTTAAATGGCCGCCATTTTGAAACAAAATGGCGGATGAAGCTGGCCAACGAACTCGGTCGAGACATTGGTATGTACTATGTATACACCGAATTACATCGAAATCGGTTCATAATTACGGGAGTTACAGTGTGACATATGTCAGATATATATATATATATATCAATTTTGAACGGAGGGTGGTTTCGGGGTCTGGGGGTCATGATCGATGAAAATATACTAAAATTTTTTGAAATCGCTTTCCTCCGAACGGCTGCAATAGGTAGCTTTTTGTAATGAAAGCTGCCTAAAATTATCCGGCGTGAATTGCTTAGGGCAAATATTCTTGGCAGAGCGGCTATTTCAAAACCAAAAAGAATTCTCTTCTCACAGGTGTTCACATTATTTTGTCCAACTCTTGTATATACCGGGTGTCGCAAAAATAACTGATGGATTTTAAAATTCAATAACTTGCAAATGGTGGCAGGTATTGAAAAAATTCTTGCAGGAGGGTTATGTATGATGTGAGGAGATTTTTTACTGTGATTCTCGACTTTATTTCGAATTTCAAGCAATAGGTGGCACTGAGAGCAATAAGTACTCAGTCCAGACCCGAGTTTTGGTACTTCGGGATCCATTCAATACAATTTAATCTCCTTTTTTGGCATGGAAGAAGAGAGAGGCCGAAAAATCGAGCCTGGATTTAGCTGTTATTGCTTGCAACGCCACCTATCGATACTATCTTTAACTAAAACTGAGAATCTCAGCATAAAAACTCCTGACACCTTACATAACGCTCCTGCAAGAATTTTTTTAATATTTGTTACCGTTTGCAAGTTATTGAATTTTAAAATCCATCAGTTATTTTTGAGACACCCGGTATATACATGAATTGCTAAACATTATGCAAAAATGATATACATAAAACAATAAAAAAATTGAGGACGTGAATTTCAAAACCTTTTCCAGAAAATCAATTTTCTTGAAATCACGAAAAACGTTTAACTGCCTCCATTGTTTTTCATTATAAACCAAGATTTTACAATGCCAGAAATAAAGGATAATACTAGTATTTTTTTGGCCGATTGAAGTGTTTTTTCGGTGCACATTCGCTGGTAGGATTGATCATTAATAGAGAAAACACGATCTTTTAAATCTTGGATAAGGCGAGTTTTGAAACTCACGTCCTCACATATACAAAAATACATTAAGAACTAGCATGCTGTGGCCATCACAAAACTTTCTTCTATATAGATCACGTCCATTAAATCATTTAAATAGTACAAGAAATTACGTTAATTTAACACGAATTCATATCAAAATATATCTGAATCTGAAGTTTGATGAAAATCCGTGCATTAGTTCTGGAGATCGAGCTATGGTGGAAATCGAGAAAAATTATGCATAGCAGCGCAACCTGTTGAGCGATTTGCACCAAAAACTAATCAGCACAAATTTATATCAAGGACTAATTGAATGTAAATTTTTATTAATTTCCGTGCATTAGTTCTTGAGATAGAGCGCCCACAATATTTGTGTCACATACATACATACAGACAGACAGACAGAGTCAAAGACTCACAGACTCACAGACAGACATTTTCTAAAAACAAGTTTTTCGGAATCTCGGACCCCTAAAATGTGTAAGTCCGTCGAAAACCGAAAGTCGAAAATTTTCATGAATCCAATGTTTTCTTCTTGTAAAGATAGAAACATAAAATAAATATATATTATTGAAAAATATGAAACTGAAAGAGATGCATAAAATGGCAGCAAAATGGAGTTTAATACATGGAGTACTTTAATAAACAGCGCAGTTAGTTGAATTAAATGAATGAAAGGTGGCGTTATATAAGCATAATATCAGGGGTCGTACGCTTGAGGGATTTTTTTCAGGACAAATATCACTATTAGTTTATAGAAAAATAAATCTAGGTTAAACGCGCGAAATTTCGCCTTATTAAGAAGAGATTTTTCCATATGAAAATACTTGTACCGGAGAATTTCCCGATCGTGAAATTTCAGGACTAGTACGACCTCTGATAATGTTATGCTTTTTGTAAGTTCAGTGGTTTGGTTTTTACGAACTAATCATAGCAGAGGTTGTGAATTTTTAAATATTAAAAACAGTCTAGTTAAATAGAGCATAAAACCTTATTTGTAACTGACCTTCAGCGCATAGACCTATGCTTATTTATTTGTGTTAATAATTTTCTAAACACTAAATGGGGACTATGAGAGAAAAGCAGAGACCCGGAGCTGGAGCTGGAGCCCGGAGCCGGAGCTGTGTTTTCCCTGCAGCTGGAGCCGGACCTGGAGCTCTAAATTTTCCCCAGCTCCAGGGCTCCTTTAGTTTTTAATATTCTTTTAAATCTTTTTTTCAGTCTTTTAGATTTCTAGGCTTAAAATATTTTAATTACATCATTATTCAGTATTTTAATTATATCATTTTTTAGGGTTTTTTTAAAAATTATTATTAGAGATGGAAAACTTCTCAAAACATACTAACACTACTTTACTTCTACTTTCTACTTAAGCTAAGTGACAACACTATTTGAAAACAAACATGGCCGCCTGTTGTTTACATGTGTAGTTGTACAATTTTGGTTGTTTGAAAAGTGTAGAAGAAATTTAAGATTTTTGTATTTAAAATTCCACCAAACTTTCTATTTTAAAAGCAAAAGCTAAAAGATGTCATATTTGCTGAACAAGCATTTCAAGTTTGATGAGAAGAAAAATGCATTTTGTCAGATCTTTAGTGAAGGTAACGGAAGAAAGAATTTGTGCAAAAAATTAAATGTGTAAATTAAAATCTGCAACTCAAAAGCGCGAAGTCGGAGCCGGAGCTGGAGCCACAGTATTTTATCTAGGAGCGGAGCTGGAGCTGGAGCATCAAAAATTGCTCGGCTCCGGGTCACTGGAAAAGTCAGTCAGAAAGTGCACGACCTGTGGAAGAGTAAGGTCGGATTCTGTAAGCATTATCTCGGCTAACTGAAGAAAAAGAACTAAAGAATTTCACCCATGCTTTGTAATTTTTTATATTTGTACTTTTGAGTTCAACACTGAAACAGTAGAAATTTCTATAACGCTGGACTTGTGAACAAAATATCCGCCAACACTTTTTAGGTAGATTTAGTATGAAATACTACCTATTGCAATTGAAAAAAAATTTTTGAAAAAAAATCTACATTCATCTAACATCTATATGGATAAGATTGGGTGTTTATGTTTTACGTTATACAATTACGTTATACATCACACTTATATGCGTTGGTGAATTTGATTAAAAAGTTCAAGTAATAATAATAATGCACTGATATCCAAAAGTTAAGCAACAAACACAATATACTGATATTGGCAATAGTAAACATTTAAAAGTAAGTAATATAAACAGCTGTAACAAATAAATATTATCCCTGCAGCATAGCCAGTCGATATGACGTCACTTTCACGTGACTAATGATCGCAAGTGTCTCAGTCTCTACGGTGATCCGAAAAGTGACATCTTACGATCGTCTCATTATTACACTACAGTAAATGTCATTTGGAGTCTTTACTGAGAAGTCACTGTGACTTTTGCTTTATCTCAAGTTTACACGTGACGATTCAGGGAAGTCAGCTTGTGATTATCATGTGATCGTCATATGAAGACTCCATTGTAAATTCATCATGCCTTCCATTGTTATGAGTCACCACATAACGCTGCAAAGCATTCACATGGTAACTCTCATGGGAACTACATTATTAGAATCTACTGTGGCGTGTCCAGTAGCATTGAAGGTACAAAATGACTTCAGCCCAAATAAGGAACAACAATTTATATTCGCTGTGACCTCTCAGTGGAGTCACGAAATGATATTTATGCGTAAGTCACAAGCAAACTTCATTTTGATGTTACTTGGGGACTGCTCAAGAAACATCATTCATTGTAAATTTACAAAGTAGCCTCATAATAACGATCACATGAGAATCACAAAATAACTTCATTATTGCTCACTTGAGGATTCGTCACAAAGAAACTGTCACAGTGGCTTCTCGCTGATGACATTTAGGCGAGAATAATAATGCCATGAATAAACAACATTTTGGCTCACCTTAATGACTGTGAAGATTCTGACCATTGTGACGTTAAACTGACCTCACATCGATTGACTGTACGCTGTTAAAAATTTGCACCAACTGTCCAGTCATTCGACTGTTTTTATTGGTAACGGTTACGTAACCATAATTCGACTTTATTCTAACAATAATATGGATAATAATATTGTCAGATACTCTTAGAAATGCCGTCAAGTAAACGTTATATTTTGAAACTATCGAAGACTGGACAGTTTGCTGTACACTGTTAAAAATCTGGGGCAATTGCTGCATCGTCACTCCATCGCTTTTATAGGAAACTGTAACTTGACTATATTATGGGGCATTCTCATTGGTCAGAACAGAAATATTCTATAAAAGTGATGGAGTGAGTATGCAGCAATTGCTGCCTATTTTTAACAGTGTACAGTTTTAACACTTAAATGCATAGTGTAACTCAGGAATTGCATGATTTTTTTTTTGATTTTTTTTTATTTTTTTATTTTTTTTTTTTTGTCATTTGGCGCTTTCTATTTCTTTTTTGTGAACTATTATGTGTTACTTACGTGTGATAACATACAGTTAAGGTCGTGAAGTCGCCTGTTTTCGTTCTTATTTGTTACCACAGGGAGGTTATAACATCTTTATTTGATACTCCTTGCAATCTGCTTGACCGACGTTTTTCCTCTATCTTTATAAGGTAATAATTATAAAAGCATTCTATTAAAAGCATTGTAAATATTATTATATCGTTGAATAGTTGTTATTGTGCAGTGTAAATACTTTAAAGTAAGTACATAATTAAAAATTATCATTTTTATGTAATTTTTGTTGTGTAACTCAGGAGTGACACCATGTCCAACAGAAACATAAATATTTTTTTTCACTATTTTCCTGGTCTATAATTAACAAAAGTGAACTCAAATATAATGTTTTCGGAACAAAATAAAAAATCATCCATTACAGGGTTAAGAGTGTAGGCATAGTACCTATTAACTACACCTGATGTTTATAAAGACATTCTTTCAAATACTTACAAATAATTCCTATTTCGTGATTTTTGTTTAACTTTTGGATAACGATGTAATAAAACTGCTGATGAACTTTGATCTTAGAAAAAAACTTTGCGTTTTGAATCAATTAGCAAACTTTTTAATCAATAATTTTACATGCTCAATTCAATGTGTGTATTTACGCATTAGCACAAAACTATAAAACTATACTATAAAACTATTACACACCCAAAACTCTTTTAACTGTATTCGTCCTTCAGTTGTTTATTTATTTATTTATTTATTTATATTTTTTTGTATACTATCTTTCTTTATTATCATAAAATTTAATCTTTATTTGGCGGATTACAGGCATTTCTTTGTTTTTAAACAGGTAATATTGTTTTGCTACTTTTTGTGTGCATATGTTATATTTCTTTAGTTCAAATTGTTTTATGCCTTAGAAATTTTAACTTTATATTTAGTTATTTCTTGTAGAAATTTTCGCAAAATATTTTTAAAAAAGCTTTAAATCTTAATCACGTAAGCTCCAAGAATATAAAACGCATGGTAAATAGCGATATATCCACAAAAGCAATAACGAAGTACGTGGCAAATCACAAATATTGCCCTATTTGTAAGCGATACTACTATTAGTTGTTTTCAGCTTGAAATTACAATCCGTCAGATTCCCTGTTTAGATATTAGAAAAGCTATTTAATGCTATAAAATATAAATATTACTCTAGTTAATGTATTCAACCGAAATTAAAACCATTTATAATGTTTTAATACTCAAAACTTAATAATTGTATTGTATTTTTCATATCTATCTATCTATCTATCTAATTTGCAATTTATTTTATTTTCATATCATTTTTTAATATATTTTTAATGCACTTTTATTGGGACACTGAAAATAGCAGAATGTTTATTAAATAAAGAGCTATAAATAAAAAGTCAACCTTTAATTCACTAGACTTTTACATTTCATATATTTAATCTAATTTTTATATGAAAAACAAAAACAATAAGAATTCCATTTAATTACATGCAAAATAGATTTGCATAGTTTTACAAATTAACTTTTTCGATATAATCGCATAATTTAAAAAATGTTTTAGATAATCATTATTATATTTTTTTATATATATCACGACAATATGTATATATATATATATGGGGCATTCTCACAATCTTTTGACTTTTTGGGGGGGGGGGGAAATATGGCGAAATTAAACTTGCTAAAATAACATTTTAATCTGATCCTTAATGATTCAAAATAAAGAAAAACGGGTCAGCAGCGAAAAGTTTTTTATTTAACTGAGGTTTACGTTAAACTTGCGAGTTTAATTTTACCCGTTTTTATAAGTTAGCGAGTTTAATTTTACCCGTTCTACCCCTATAACGTTTTATTTTCTTCTAAATTTTTACTTATAATGAATTTGCATGGTACCCACAGGACATTCAAATAAGAAATAATAAAATTGTAGTACTTTTAATACAGAATTGTTGTATAACATTGTCTTAAATGGGTGTTAAAAAAGGGACGGTAAGGTAAAAAAGGCGATGTTATAGGAAAAAAGGGACGAAATGCTGAAAAAAGGAACGGTAAGGATGGAACGGTAAGCAAAATTACCACCTATTTTTAGGAAAATCATATTAAGACTAAGTGATAGCCATAATGTTCATTGATTTTTAGAAACTGTTGTTAACATTGGATTAAATTATTATTATTTTTTTTATTTACCTCGAAAAATGCAGGAATAAACCTTGGGGACGGAAAGACTACCAATAAAGGCACGATCTTGAAATTGATATTTAAATGCTAACTTAAATTGTGCAGCAAATTTCCTGTCAAAGAGTTTTAGACATTCTTTCTCTAGCATACTTCTGCATGAAAAAAAAACTTGAAAAAAATTCTGTGGCTGCATCTGAAGTGGTTTTTTGTATAAGTTTAGCAAGAGGGACGGTAAGGATGAAAAACCCAGGGACAGAGTTCAAAAAATAATATCAACCGTAAAAATGTGTGCAGGTTAATTTTTTGCTACATATTTATATAAAAAAATTGTCCCAGTTTCGGAAAAAAATTACATCGAATTACTTTTATTGAAACAATTTTATACAGACAGCTCCAAACTTAAAAATCAGCATCAGGGACACGGGACGGTAGATGAGTTTTCCTGGTATCTGGACCCCCAACATCATCCAAAGCATATTTATCTCGCTAATATTGTTATGCAATCATGCATTGGGATATTCCCCAGTATATGAAATTAAAAAAAAAAAACACAAAAAAGTATCAAATAAAAAATTATTATTCAGGGACATGAAAGTCAAAAGATTGTGAGAATGCCCCATATATGCTACATACATGCATATTAACGAATAGCTTTTTTAATTATTCATATAAATCGATTGGATTTTTTTTCTTAAATAGTGACATAAAAATGTAAATTACACTTTGTGGTTAGAAAAGGTTTTTCTGTTGCTACGTTACTAAAATAATAATGTATTGATATTAACTTAATTACTTTTCTTTCGTTTTAATTATTATAGAAGATTATTGAAGTACAATTAAATTCTCAACATATATTTTACATACGTTGTAACAATTGTTATAACAATCTCATTACCATTCATTAATATATTTTAAAAACCTGAAATGGCGTCTTTGTATGACATTTACAAAGACCATTATTTATCTACATCAAAGTAACTTGTTCATGATGGATTTATAATAGACTTAATAATGATAATATAATAATTTATTTTTAATTAATAATTATTTTAATTAATAAATTATTTTCACAACAAAAATGCGTATGTGATTCATGTGTAAGTATGATTCCTGCAAGACAGTCGTTTTTAAAACTATGGTGTTGAAAATGTATTATTGGTTAATTAATTATCTCTTAAAGTAATTTTTTTAAATATGCCTGTATGTATACCTATCTCATCTCACTAAATATCTATTTAAGTCTATTTATTCACAAATTTTGATAATGCGTTAATCAATGATTATTATGATTCAAGAATTAGCGCTAAGTACCAAGTAATCGAAAAATGAGGGGAAAAAATAAAATTAATAATTCGTAAACCAATAAAAATGCAAAATTTCTATTTATACAGAATACGTAAAAATGACTCAACACTTTGTGAATAAAACAAAAGTTATTACCAGTAAAGTTTATTTTTTCTACCAGCAGATGGCACTGCAGTTTTTTAATGACATATTGTATAAGATGTCGGAATAACTATCGTCTAACAGATCTCCATCGTTCTGTACGTCATCGGCAGAACATTTGTCAGATGAGGTAGAGTACTATTAACAGCATTAAGCAACATTTTTGTCTTTATGGCAGAGAGATGTTCCTGGAAGGCATCAAAATGTTTCCAATAATGCCTTTTGGTCGTGAGATACACTTTTGATTTCAAGCATCTACGCAAATAAAAATCATAAGGTGTGAAATCAGGAGATCTTGATCCACATTCATGTGGAGGCACTGCAGATTTCAAAGGCATATATATTATAAGATATTGGAAAAACTATCGTCTAACAAATGTCCAGTGTTCTATGCATGATCAGCAGAACATTTGTCAGATGAGGTAGTGCACTATTAACAGCATTAAGCAACATTTTTGTCGTTACAGCTGAGAAATGTTCTTGGAAAACTTCATACAATGTTTCCAATAATGCAGGTCGTGAGACACACTTTTGATTTCAAGTATCTCCACAACTAAAAATCATAAGCTGTGAGATCAGAAGATATTGATAGACATCCATGTGGAAGGCAATGCAAATTTTAAAGATACATGTGAGTTGTGGTTTTAGATTCCCATAAAACCCTACTCATAGCAACAGATATGGTCAGCTCTTTTCCATGAGAACTTGTTACCACAGAACAGCAGATGTTATTGAATTTGCTGATATGCAGTTTGCATTCTCTCGCTTGGAAACAAGTGACAACCGGGAGCAGATTGCATTCTGACGCGGCCGATGGTAGGCATATCTCGCTCTAGACGAGAGCAGAGGCCGAGCTCCGACGATTCTGCGGGCGCGTATGCTGCAGAAAAACCCCCTACCCTCCCGTACTTGTAAATATAATTTCTATTTAATATGTAAAACTATAACCTAGAATCATTAAACTCCTTTTTTCATTAACTAAGGCCTTATCCTTATATCATCCTTATATTACATGGGAGCTCTAGGCCGATTTGAATCCAAAACGAATTTAAAAAGTAAAATCCCCTAGGCTTTATTACCGATCAGAATTGGAGAACTTCCTTCTCAGTCCCGTTATCAACATTCGTATTTCAGCTGATGTGATTCATCTACATCTGATGTGAGCCATCTGTGTGAAGCTCAATCTCCCGTTTATTTTTATTTGTGCAAGATAGTTATCGCTGTACAAGGAATGAATCTTCGACTGCATATTTTTTTTTCTACGGATCATTAATTGGATTACTTCAATATATCGTGGCGAGGAATTTATTTTTCAATTGGATAACTCCTTTTGAAGTAAGTTTATTTTTTTTTCTCTTTCCTTTCTTGCCTTTTAATATGGAATTACAAGAAATTGACTTTATTAAAAGCCAGTTGAAATCGGCTAAAACAGATAAAATCAAATTATTGCATGAATTTATATTTGGTTGCGATAAAAATCGCCAGAATAGAGCGAATTTAAGGAAATTTAAAGGTTTTTCTTTTACTGACAAAAGCGATGAGTATGAAAATAAACTCAAAGTAATTTTGGACGATTACGATCAGATACAATTGATTACTATTGCTAATATCTTATCCATTGACATCCATGGATCAAAACAAGATATAGGGCAACGTATTTTAAGCGCACTAGTTGATATTTCGGCTTTTAAAGACACGTTTACGGCAGTTTCCGAATCGGATACCGAATTTGATGATAGCCACAATAGTAGTGGAAGCACTGGTTTATCTTCCCCTTTGGCAGTGCCGCCAGACCAGGCGCGTGTACACTGTACACACTCCGCGCCCAAACAGACAATTTCTTTCCATGACATTGATCATTTAATTACACCGTTTAGTGGTGATAAAACGGAAAACGTTCAAACATGGTTTCAGAGATTTGAATCTCTGGCCCATTCATTTCAACTGTCCGACATACAGAAATTTGTGTTTGCTGAGCGGGCATTAAAAAGTTTAGCATTATTGTATGTACGTAGTGAAAATAACATTTCTTCATATACATCGCTCAAAGAAGCATTGTTTCGCGAATTTGGACAATCAGCTTCGTCCGCCCAGATACATCAATTACTAGCCGCTAGAGGCTGCCGCCCAAACGAAAAACTATTGGAATATTTTCTGAAAATGAAAGAAATAGCACAGAGAGGAAACATCGATGATATATCATTAATTCACTATATAATTAATGTGATTAACGATACACCACATAATAAAGCTATATTATTCGGGTGCGCCACGCTTGCCGAATTTAAAAACAAGCTCCAAATTTTCGAACGAATTTGTGAACAGAGTTCTAAAGTTTACCAATCAAAGTCACCGACTACACCCAACACTCCTAAGATTAACCAGACGGAAAAAACTGCAAAATTAACTTGCTGGAATTGTTTAGCCCCAGGACACCTATCTACCCATTGTGTGCATTTAAATAAAGGGAAAAAGTGTATGAAATGTGCACGTTTTGGTCATGTTTCCAGCCAGTGTACAGAGCAAACGCCATTACGCAAGCGTTCGACTCAAGGCACCTCCCCTTCACGCAAGACGTCACCACGCAGAGACGAACAAATCCACGTAGTAGAAATGTGTCATTCTCATCCGCGCATGCAGAAACCTGTAAAAAATTTTTATTTACAAATACTTTCAATCTTGGACACTGGAAGCTCACTGACGATACTGAGAGAAGACATTTATGAACAAATTGGGTCTCCCCCCCTCACCGGAGCAACTGTGCAATTGTCGGGCATCGGTAACCGTGTTATTCAACCTATAGGATCATTTTTTACCAATATACAAATAGACGATAATACTTTTTCTACTTCTGTTTACGTAGTTAAGTCTTCTCAGATGCCCATGCCACTTATCATAGGGACAGATGTCATATTTCAGGGTACTCTCACATGCGACAAAAACGGCGCTATTTTAACTAAATCTCCACCCACAAGCGTTTTTATAAGCTGCATTACTGTGTCTGATAATGTATCTGCAACGAAATCTCAAGATAAATCCTATGTACCTGCATTTCCCGACGCAAGATGCACTACGGAAACATTTGTTTCAAATTCTTTCCCCCAAGATCTAAAACCGCAGAGAGTAAATACAGACTTTTCGAAGGAAAATATTCCTACTGACATAGAAATTGACCCAGTGATTGACTCAGCATATCAGAAACATCTCGCAACATTATCGCCAGACTGTTTTTCCTACGATTTAAATTTCTTATCCTACAAGCTGTTCATGACAGTGCTCGTCTTATTGACCATCTATTTATTACTGTTTACGTCTGCCAACGGACTCATTTATCAGCATTCAGCGTTCCATACATCCCAACCATCTCGAGATTCGAGTGACGTCACTAATTGGACCGAAATTCTGCGTGTCCTTATCATTTCTTGTTTATTTTTTATACGCCGACATTTTGTGAAGTCAACAACGAGAAAGAGAAAAAGTAGACTTAAATTTCCAAAAAGAAATATGCTTTACGTATATAGGTCACTAATGCAACCAAGGAATTTATCATAAATGTGTTTTTTATTATTACTACTATTTTTTTTAAACTGTGTTTTTATATATTCTGTGTTTTACACCTATATCTGCTTATTCCTGAGAACATTTATATCGTACAGACTATTAGACTGCTACTATCTGTGATTTTCTTAGTAACTTTATTTCAATATCTTCGTTTTTTTTACGATTGCAGCAAGCATCCACGATTATTTTTTTTTCTGGACGAAACATTAGAATGAGGTGTTTACCAGTGTAACTCACCATTTCAAGAGTCCAATCATTGATGGAAATCTTCAACACAGAGCGTTTTTTTCTTCTTCGTATTTTTGTGTGTCATGCCATTCTACAGTGCGATAAACTTCAAGTGCTTTTTTTTTAAAGAAGTTATCGCGTACCAAGCATTTTTATCAACAGTGTTTTTTTTTGCTTAATTATTCTTAGTTTGTGGAATATGCAACAGATTCTTTATTTTTTCAGCTTATATTAACAGAATTTATGTGCCTTTTTTTTTTCGAAGTTCTGTTCAACATTTTTTTTAAATCTCTGAGCGATATATATCTGCTCAAAACTTTTTTATTGAACCCATGCGGTGATTTTTTTTTTTGCGCATGGGAAGTTATCTTTCTCTCGGACTGCAAATGGTGCATTATTTTTTTCATTTGCCTGTTTCGCAACACGTGCTTTTTTTTATGTTGCGTAAACAACAACTTTATTTAAAATGACTATCTACACAGGACTTTATTTTTTTTTTTTGAACACTCACTTTTGACAAGAAGAAAAAGAATATTGTTGTATTTATACTTTTAAAACTGTATTTTATGTGTAAACTTTTTATTGAATTGCTATATATATGTATGTGTTCCCCCCCCCCCCCTCGCATATTTCTTTTTACAGAAGTAAGAGCTGGCTGTCGAAAAAAAAAACCTTTTGGTGGGAAATCCTTTTTTTTTGCTTAGACGAGGCAAACCTCTTTTTTTTTTATTCTCGAATGACGTTGGGATAAAGATGTTTTTTTTTTACGAAATTCTACCTAAGATGAGGCAGATTTTAGTATGTTTTCGTGATGATAATATAATGGGCAGACGGCCTTTCAGATTATATTTTTCATCCCTGATGATGGCTCATGAGAAAGACGGTCTCATGACGCAAATTGATGCTTTCCTGAGATTTTTTTTATTCTTTTTTTTTTTTGGAGATATCCCACGGCAACTCAGCATTAATTTACATAAAATTTAGAATTAATTTTTTTTATTATTTAGCTCAATTCTCTTAATTATTTAATGACAATTTTTTTTTCCTTTGGATTTTAATTATTTTTAGATAGTATTTTTTTTTTTTTTGACATATCTTGTTGCTTATTTAACGCGCTGTCGAGGTCGACAAGCGGACAAGATGCCGAGTGTGAGTTGTGGTTTTAGATTCCCATAAAACCCTACTCATAGCAACAGATATGGTCAGCTCTTTTCCATGAGAACTTGTTACCACAGAACAGCAGATGTTACTGAATTTGCTGATATGCAGTTTGCATTCTCTCGCTTGGAAACAAGTGACAACCGGGAGCAGATTGCATTCTGACGCGGCCGATGGTAGGCATATCTCGCTCTAGACGAGAGCAGAGGCCGAGCTCCGACGATTCTGCGGGCGCGTATGCTGCAGAAAAACCCCCTACCCTCCCGTACTTGTAAATATAATTTCTATTTAATATGTAAAACTATAACCTAGAATCATTAAACTCCTTTTTTCATTAACTAAGGCCTTATCCTTATATCATCCTTATATTACATACATATTATAAGATATCGGAATGACTATCGTCTAAAAAATGTCCCGTGCTCTATACGTCATCAGCAGAACATTTGTCAGATGAGGTAGTGCACTGTTAACCGCATTAAGCAACTTTTTGTCGTTGCAGCTGAGAAATGTTTTTGGAAGACATCCCACAATGTTTCTTATCATGCTGGTTGGTCGCGACTCACTTTTGACCCCAAGTATCTCCACAACCTTACATCATAAGGTGTGAGATCACGAGATCTTGATAGAAATTCATGCGGAAGAGATCGACGGTTCTACTGAAACAGAAACCATCACAAACGTAGGGTGTAGCATTCAGTTCCCAAGCTGAGCAATATACGGTTTTGCTCCATCTTGCATAAAATGGGTATATGTAGTTCTTGTCGTGCTCGTAACTATGCAGTTGCGTACACTCACCAGTAACGGAAACCATTTCTATGACAGTACCTTGATTCCCTCAAAGAAAAATAGAATCATAAAGAAATCAGTGGTAAGTCACACCAGAATTTTCACTAGCGCATCCATTTTAACACTTTCCAACATAGTAGAAAAGTGTTTATGAATGCGGTTTGTCTGGCCATGTGTTTGATGGCCGTCTGTTTGCGCTCTAACTCGAGAAAATATAATCGGATCGTCATTCAATTGATAAATGTTATTAATGTTTACGGTGTCATGTTCGATATTGAAAATGAGTTATGTAGCGTTTATAGTTGGTTTACAGGAACACTCAAGAGAATTCCGTTACATTAGGGTCTATAAGAAGAAATCTTTTGCGGTGCATTTTGATTATGTTACACAATTTCAAATATACTCAAATTGATATATCACTGAGATGAACTACAAAATACGTACTATAGAATATGATGTGCATGGTATCCGTCATTCATTTACAAAGACACAGAAATTAATTCGGTTACAGTACTGTCTATGTATAATAATTGCTGGAAGTTTGTTTTCAGTAGTCGTATGAGTTTTTAAATGTAACTAGTTTTTTTTTTGCATATTATTTGGAGTGTATAAATTCTGGAGATCGGGAGGATGCACAAAAGATCTCGAATACATTTCAATTTATTGGCGAAAATAACTCAGGAGAAAGTTTATACTTTGCTATGCGTTTTCTGACTGAATTAAATTTTAGCATACTATGAAAGTATGCATGCAAATCTATAGATCCTATACAGGGCTTCACATAAGAATTCGATATTTTCCTTAATATTGATGGTAATTTGTGAAATTGGGTTATTTTTTTAAAAGTGCTATGCGTTTTCCTAATTGTTTTCTTAGACTTTCTGTGGGTGGGGTAGTAGATATTTAGCCTTTGGGTAGGCCTTCTCACCTAGTTGAATCTTGATTTCTTAGACTTTCTTTAACCTCATTAAACGGAGAAGTTTTGTTACACTATGCAGAATATGTTGGGAATTGTTTCATAATCTATGCTTGGTGCATGATTTTTAGTTCTTGTTATCTCCTAGAAGCTATTCAACAAGTTCATGATTGTTTTGTACTCCACACACAACATTTGCATGTATTAAAATCGTCAAAAAATTTGATCTTTTTTAGTTTAAAGTACAGTAAAAGTTAGTCATTCTCGTTTTCCATTATTCTGAATAGAAAATTAAGAGCACGTTGTTGTCTAGTATTGATGTCGTATGGTTTCATTCCTTCCTTTTATTGTAGTTTTCACGGATATCATATGAAGATAATTTAGATTTATTTCTATACAATCTGGGATGTAGCGTCACATTTTGACAAGCAATTTTAACGTCGATGATTTTCTTAGCTATTATGAATTAGATAATACAGATACCAAAAATGCTAGTAATCTGGTGCATTAGTGGGTAGCGTTTCCATAGTAACATTACACTGTTTACTACAATGTAAAATGAATGGCAATCCGATTATTACTCATATCACCCTGACTCGGAGATATCATCAGTAATCGGATTATCATTCATTTCACATTGCAATGTGGTGTGAACCTTGTTGGGTTGCCAGCTGACTGTAAGTTTAGTTATCTGGACCATCTAATCTATCATACATACCAAAGTCTTTTACTCTAAAATTGCTTACCAAAGCGCAACGGTGCCTCTCGGACATTGCCGTATGAAATGCTTTTCCGCGGTATATTTCTTGATCCATGCACTCCCGTGTGCAAGAACCGCTGAACACTGACCGCAATGTGTGTTCTTCTCTTTGCGCAATATCAATGGGTGATGAAGGTCGACTGAATCTTGTGTCTGAAGCAAAGGAATTTGGGATTTTGAATTTCTATATTATTCTTCCCATTGCTGAACTCTTTATAGGTCCCTTAGCTTCTCGCATACAATGCATGACCCGATATGCTTGCAATGCTGCACCAGCAGATACCTTATTCTTACAATAAAGATGACTTTCTTGATTAATGTCAAATTATTATGAATATACCGGATGTCCGAACGTGGGCTGACTGATTTTAAAATTCAATAACTTGCAAATGGTAACAGCTATTATAAAAATCCTTTCAGGCGTGTTAGGTAAGATGCCGGGAGTTTTTTTACCACCATTCTCGATTTCACTTCAAAATAGTAGCGATAGATATTGCTGCAATCAATAGGCGGTAAGTCGACCCTTCTCCCAGTATTGATGAGAATGAAGGAAGTTGAATATATGGAATGTCTCAGCCACTCATGCAGTCTTGTACTTAGGGACCCATTCCATATATTTAACTTCCTTCCTTCGCATCAATCCACCAGTGGCTGAGAGGTTCTGCTCTCGAAGCTGGTAGACGGGAGGTGCTGGGTTCGAACCCAATCACGCCCGTCGCCCTAACCGTTTCGGAGTTTTCGTGGTTTTCTTCGAAACCGTGGATTCCCATGCGTAAATACGGGTTAGGTTCCCTTAGAAAGACCCCTCACGGAGGGCACTTCCCTAGGACCTATATCCCTCAAGTTGATAATTGGCCGTCAAAAATCAACCCCAACCCCACCTTTCGCATCGATGCTGGGAAAAGAGTGAGGCCAAAGAAGCAGGCCTCTATTTAGCGTCTATTGTATGCAACGCCATCTATCACTGCTATTTTGATCTAAAACAGGGAATCACGGTTTAAAAGAAAACTTCTGACATCTTACATAGTCTTCCTACAAGAATTCATTCAATAGCTGTCACCACTTGCAAGTTATTCAATTTTAAACTGAGCCAATCCATTTTAGGACACCCGGTAGTTTCATATCTACTTGACGGAACGACTACAGCTATCTGCTAAAAATAAACGTTATCGGATTAAAACATTTATTATTGGTTTACAAACTTTTGGTTTTTAAAGATTTTTTTTAATAACAAATCACCGGAAAATATAAAGTAATAAAATGATTAAATTAATGTTAAAAGTTAAATGGGTTCAGGGGGGTACCATTCGTGCGATGCGCCAACTCTAAAGATTTCTTAACTGCTCGCGCATTACGTCACGTGGCGGACAACTTCGCATCGCTTCGCTCGTTTCAGTATTATTCTGTATGCTGTTCTGCGTTGGAATTTTTTTTCTGTTAATGATTTTAATTATTCTATTATTTAAACAGACTTTTTGAATAAAACCTAATGAATGCGCTATATCAACGTGTTCTAATAACTCTCACAGAACATGTATACAGATTTAACAATACAGTACAGTCTCAAATCCACGCATCGACATCCTGGCGATTATTATTCTGGAAAATCGCAACGAAAAACATTAAAATCGCAGAGGACAAAATTTACTGCAATTTTAAAACCGAATTACTTTTACGAATGTCAAAAAATTTCTGCAGAACGGGAAAATCTCTAAAAATTGCATAAGAGAATCGCGAGAAATTCCGAATAAACTGTAATGAAAGAAAAAGAAGAGGCATTTACTTATATTGGACTAAACTGTTAAAGCCGGATTTCTTTCACAAATGCAGACAAATCGCCATGAAATGGGGGGGATAAAAGTTCAAAATTCAAAACTCCTAGAGGAGAAAATTCATTATATTTGGCTAAAAGTTGAACAGAGTTCCTTTTACAGATGCAAAAAAAAAAATGCCGCGGAACATTATAAAACTCTAAAAATTGCATACAAAATTCGCGAAAAAGGCAAAAATCTCTGATCGAACACCGAATAAACTTTATTGAAAAAATGACAACATTTACTATACTGGGCTAAAAAAAAAATAATAAAGGCGGATTCCTTTTACTCATATGGAAAAAATCGCCGCAAAATTTAAAAAAAGTCAAAAATTGCATAAAAATGTAAAATAATTTCTTTTGTTATTGTGATTTTTTTTACCTTTAAAAAAAAATTTCCTCTATTAAAATATTTGTTTTAGCATTATCTTTTTTTACTTTGTTTTATCTATAATAGAAGAAAGGTAGTCGAAATTTTGTTTGACTTGCGGCTTTTGACGGATTTACACGCGTTAAGGGTCAGAGATAGCGAAAAACATGTTTTTACAAAATACCAGTCTGTCCGTATGTATGTGTGTCTCATTATATCATTGGAAAGTATACGAAGTTATGCAAAGAATTGAACCAATTTTTATATAGGTGTTTTGCTGTGATGATGCTGAAATAGCGATTTTTGTGCCATTTTCAATATTCTATCATCGAAAAGTGCAGGAAGTTATGCATACAATTGAGCAAAATTTCATGTGTATGTTTTTGACTATGGCCAGCAGGTCCAGATTGAATTTGGGGATATTCCACTGGAAAGGAGCGCTACAATAACGATTTTTGTGCCATTTTTATAATTGTTTCATTGGAACGCATACGAAGTTAGGCATACATTTGAACCAAACTGCATACATGTATTTTTGACTATTGACGCCAGGTCCCAGTTGAAAATGGATATGTAACCCTGGAAAGGGCGATGTGATAATGATTTCTGTGCCATTTTTCGTAGTTCTGTTGTACATCGGCTGCTGATGCAGCGACATGCACCTCGTATCCAGCTAACCCGGCGATTCGCAAACAGCTGACGTACAACAGAATAACGATAATATGGATTTTATTAAATATTTTGTTCGAGATTAACAAAATGAAGCAGAAATTTAAGTTGAAAATTAATGTTAGTGTATGGTTGAAGTAATAACCTATAAGCAGTGCTTAATTTGCGCCGGAGCTCAGCTCCGATACTTCTTTGTTTTTTGTGGAAATTTAAATATTGGTCTGAATTCACTGCCGCTCACTCCGAAGTTTAGTAAACATAGTGTTTCCGCTAGCGGGCGAAGACAGTTATTTATTAGTTATTAATGCCTAAAGATATGTCAAAATATACAATAATATAGAGGTGCCAAGTATTACGATTTGTCCGTAATTATTACGGATACGCAACAAAAATTACGGCGTTACGGACATCGGTTAAAAATTACGGCGATAAAAAACTTGAATATTGTCAAAGGATCGCTTTAAAAAAACGCGAATTTTGTCAAAGGCTCGCTTGAAAAAACTCTAAATTCGTCACAGGACCATGGAAAAAATTTTAATTTTGACAGAGGATAGCCAAAAAACGCGAATTTCGACAGGGGATCGCCGAAAAAAAGCGAATTTCAACAGCTGTCGATTGTTGTTTGGTTCAAAGAAGACATTCTTTACAATGCTGCCATATCTCGAATTCTTCTTAATTACGTTAGTTGAATAGGATCAGAATTCTTCTACCGTTCGAGCCATTTCGTAGCTGTTTCCAAACATTCAAAGGCTTCGTTATATGATGGACCTGGATCATTTTCAGAGTATTCGTTTTCATTTTCTTCAATTTCTTTTTCGTCTTGAACCTCATCATCATTTAAAATCTGGTATCCAGATCTAATAGGGCGTTTGGATAATTGGAAGTTCGTTTAAAAAAAGAAAAAAAAATGAGAGAAATAGTGTGTTCGGATAATTGGGAGTTCGGTTTAAAAAAAATTGATAGAAATTGGCTGTTCGGATAATTGGAAGTTCGGTTAATTGGGGTTCCAATAATCGGCGCTCTACTGTACTTCCATAAATTTTCTTTCTATTGTTTCCTGTTTGTATGAAGAAATGTTATATTTGATGTGTTTTATAAGATAACATGGAAATTCTAATACCGAAGTTCTTTCAACTTTTTTAGTTTTTGCTGAAATTTTGTATACATGAAATCAGTGTTGATTTCAGGGGGTGGCCCGGAGGGGGACATCCACCTCGGAGCAATGAGATGTCCCCTCCGGAAGATTTGAGATTTTGGGTTTTCAATGGTCAAAAAGTGCAATCTCCCACCCCCGGAGCCACAGAAATCCCTCCCGGAGAAAAGTGTCTGAATTCAACACTGTATGAAATAACGATATTGTTATTTGAAAAATATAATGTAAATAATATGTATATGTACATATTTTTTCATAATAGAATTAGTTTAATTATGGAGTAATATTTTTGTATTATTTTGATCCTGTATAAGCATAATAATTTTTGAAAACCTATATCTAGTAATTGGACAATGCATTATTGTTAAAAGTTTTGAAGTGTGAGTTTTGTTTAATTTATTCTGTTTGATAATGCTAGTCTTTTCATTACTACTCCTGTGTAATCATATTCATATAATTCATTCGTTCATTTTATTTCACAATAGTTTAAAAGTTTTCATTTGTAATTTTACACATTAAAAACGTATTTTTTTTCGCGAATTTTCCTAAGTATTTGAATGTAAACAAACGTATCGCGATATTATTTAACCATTATGTATTTTATATCTGATTAACTCCAATCAGTGTTTGTCCAAATTATTTTAAGGAAAGTGATTTCGTTCAATTTACTTTCGAAAATCTGCTTTTTAAAAAATTATTTCCTTCGTATTTCGGTGTTTTTACGCATCTATTTACTTTCTCACGGCTGTTCGATCTCCGATCTTGTCCGCCACGTGACGTTTCAGTCCTGCTCTACTCTGATTGGCTATCCTTCAAATGGAACAACCTTATTGCAGAAGAACCTTGAATGGGTTTTTTTCACAGCCATTTCGAAATTTTCTCAGTGGTTCTAATTTTGCACTATTTTTAATTTAACAAAATTGCTTTGAAATGTTTTGTCACCTTGTGAAGTATTATTCAATTAATTTCATTAAAAATAATTTTTTTTCTATATTTTTCTAAAATGTATCCAAAATGTATTAAACGGCTCTTATAATGTAACGATTCAAAATCTCATATTTGAGCATACATTGATAACAAATCTATTACTTGGTATGTAATTTTCAGGAACATAAATGAAACACAAATCATCAGCGTCTTGATAATGAAAAAACGGTTATCGCAAATTGCTTTTATCAAATTCAAATCAGTTTCATGTTTACACTAGAATTAACACAAATAAGCAATTTCTGCTAGGGAATTCCGATTTAATTCAGACAGGGAAAAAATCAATCACATTAATAGAAGATGTTTTTACGTTTGATATTAAGTAATTCAATTACTGTCTAGTAAGCTCAGATGTTCTGCTGATTATGTTCTAATCTTTTTCTAATCATTGTCGAGCTCTTTCAGACGTGCACAACACACTAAAATCTCATTAAAAATAGATTACAATAATTACATGCACAAACTATAGCTTTATTTATACTGATTTTATTTATAATACTATACATTAATATGCTTATAACCTACACTATCATAGTCCTTTTAACAAGTGAAGTGTCATTTCATGACAATAAAATGTACTAAATTTATATTATATCGCAAAGATGTATTTTGCTGCCAGATAAATTTTACTGGTGACATCCAGGTAGAAAAATAAATATGTCATTATTATAAAAAGAGCCACGGTATTGCATTTACCATGAAATTATGCCGACTACACGAAAACCGATATTTTTATGGGTATATTAGGTTTTAAAATATGATTTTTTTTTTTTTTTTTTTTTTTTTTTGCGAAGTTTTATTCAGTATGATGACAAGTGCGATCTCTTCAAAATGCGCGCGATAAATTTACAATAACATTAAATCTTCTTATTTGGTATTTTTCTTATTAATTTTGTAAAATTATGATTCAAAGTTTACATTTAATTTTATACATATATGTGTCAAACGTTAATAGAAATCATCATGGCGAATGAATACTGAATTTTAGCAACGGCAATTTCTAGACTCCAAGCAGAGATGTAGCAGAGGGTATACGTTGGTATACGCCATGTACCCTCTGGATAATTTCTTATCCGTTTGTTGCATGGTTTTTTATTTTGTCGGTAAACATTATATTTGAGTCCATTTTTGTTAATTATCCAGAAGAAAAATAGTGAAAAAATTTATTTATGTTTCTGTTGGACGTAAATTCATAATGTCACTCATGAGTTACATAACAAAAATTCCTTCAAAAATGATAATTTTTAATTATATACTTACTTTAAAGTATTTACACTGCACAATAACAACTATTCAACGATATAATAATTTTTATAATGATTTTAATAGTTTGCAGATTTAATAATTACTATTTTATACAGATAGAGAAAAAACGCCAGGGGAGCACCTTGCAAGCATTATCAACAAATGTATTATTACCTCCCCTTGATGACAAATCAGAACGAAAACAGGCTTCACGATCTTAAATGCATGTTATCACACGTAAGTAACACATAATAGTTTACCAAAAGACCAATAGAAAGCGCCAAATGACAAAAAAACTTATGTAATCCTGAATTATGCTATTCTTTTAAAGGTTAAACTCTCTGTAGCTATAGCGTATCCTCTCTGCTACATTCTGTGTAAAAATAATTGTTAAATAAAACCCAAACACAATTTCTTTTTGATCAAAATATATTTTGCCATCTTCAAGTTAGACCCTAACGAGTATATCGTAACTATGACAGCGCAAGACTCAATGTTCCATACTTTTTAAGTAGGTAGATTTTGTTATGACCTTTAGCTTCCTCTGCGAATTTACTTTTATGGCCTCAATTGATTCAAAACATTTTCCTCGAAGTGGTCATTTTAGCTTCGTGAACATGAAAAAAGTCACACGAAGCCGTAACAGACGATTACTGCCCTTGATCGATATTATTTGTTGCGTGTTTTATCAAAAATTTGTGCAGAACAATAGATGAAAATTCAACTCTTTCGAAACTAGTCGAGTAGCGATGCGTTTCGTTCGCAACATGTGAGTCATAACTTTATGAACGGACTTAAAAGATATGTGCGATATCTTGAGTCAAATCTTTAAAACTCATAAGATAAGAATCTCATCAATCTAAGATATCAATCTAAGATAAGAATCTCAAGATAAACTCATAGATTTTCAACCACCAGCTTTTTGATTTTATTGATGTTTGAGACATTGGTAGAAGTTGAATGTCAACCAAAACGAGGCAAATTAACTATCACTTCTCGACCCTATTTGAAAGATTTCTGCTATTCATATGACTATGTTTTGGCATGCATGATTCACTAAAAGTCTTCTGTGACATTTTAGTTATTCGGCACAACGAAATTTTGTTTAAAACACAAAATTTAAGGCACACTCTTTGTTGAACAAATTTTTCCAGTCTCAAAATCACAGACTACTTTAAAGAATGTCAAATAAAAATAGCTGCCGTCAACACACTAATTCATAGATGGTGCTCAAACTTTGCATTATAACTCGGTATAGTAGTCCAAAATTACTGAAAATAAAATCTCGTGATATCTTTTACGGGCGTCTTTTAAATGATAAATTCCAGGTACGTTTTACATATAAGATATTTCAAGGTACTATATAAGGTACCCTTTGGTTTTTTTACGACCTCACCAATAACTCGAAGCAGGTCCAACTAATTGGAAAATCGCAGACCAATGGAACCCTTTTACAAGCAGTTTACAGAGTGAAAAGATACAAGTCGTTAGTTCTAATGTCGCCATACACGCCCTCTGAAAACGCAAGATATACACGAATATAAAATTTCTATATATCTTACAATCATTGTGTGATCCTTGTGGAACTTATGTATTTCTCTTAGTAATGTAGAGCCTCCAGGATCAGAATTTTGTACCTTTTCGCGTTCTAAACTGTGTCTAAAATTATGTTTTTAAAGTCCGTAATTTCCATAGCTGTTCGCCCTGCGAGCTGCCCAGACATTGCAGTTTCTGTGACTACGCGTTACTTCGACGTCTCATAAGTGCTATCAGCATTTAACACTTATCTCACTATTCTAAAGAAAAGTAACTAATACTGCTGGCGCTGGCGCTGTAATTGAATTTTTGTAACCGGAGCACTTTTTCGGTTACGAAAAAAATTGCATAAAAAATATGCAAATTATGCAAATTGATAGTTAATAGAAAAACGTCTGATTAACATGCTAAAGCAGACAGTTTTTAAAACAAAATTTTATTTTAAAAGCTCTGTAATGTTGAAGTCAGTCAAAAGAGTTGTTAAAAAAGTTTTATAAAAACAAAACTTATGCATAGTAATTTAACTATCTTTTAAAGGAACATACTTCACAAGTTACTTATGTGCAGCGTGAGTTTATTTTGCTTTAATTTGACTAATTTTCAAAGGGTTTTTTCAATTTTTTTATTCCAATTTTCATTATTTCTAAAATCATTTACTTCATATTTATAAATTGCCATTTGTTTAAATTGTTGCCAATTGTAAATCAGCACAGTGAATAATATTTCGTTTCAATACAATTTTTTTACACATGACTATTAAATACAGAACGAAACTTTTAAATAATAATTAAATAGTCATGAATTATAAGCGGAAAGTGGGGAAAATTGCGTATAAAAAAAGTATTTATATGTTACCATTAAAAAAAAAGAAAGAAAAAACCTTAAAGTAGTTAAATTGTTGCACGCAAAACACATTTAATGGTGAAAATTAGGAATATTTTAAAACAATACATTTAAAATCATTTCATTTTAGTCAATATTCCAATTGACGTCAAAGTGGGAGTCACATGAAGTGAAAGTAGCCCGCCTAGCAAGATTATTTATATATTTCATCACTTGATGAAGCATAAATACAGGAGAATGCATGCTTAAAATATTTTAGATTTATTTTGTAGGAATTACTATTCGATAAATACGTACTAGAAAATTCGAATATACTTATTAATTACCAAAAAAGAATTTATGTTTAAAAAATAGCACGACGATATGCATCAACGTGCATTAAAATAGAGAAAAGAATTCATGCATAAGCTATACCTGTTCCTGAAAATATCTGAAACTTGATATGAACATTATAAGTGTAAATTTTCGAAACGCCGTGCTTTTCAAGGCTGCTGTTCTGAATGTTAATTTCAAGCAGACGCATTTTTTAACTTCGAACCCAAAGGCAGAGATGTTTTCTAATTAATAATTTCACACAAGCAAATTTTCAAATGCGTAATTGATCCTGCATAACCGCATGGTTTAAAGTACAGTTGAGCAAATTTGTAAACTCAATTCTCTGCAATATAACAGTTTAATTGCATGTAATTAATTATAGTTAAAATTCCATGCCGTAAAAAATTCTTGCAGTACTGTAGCCGGAACCGCCCCTATTCCATTATTTGATAAATGTCTGTGTTTGAATGTGTGTAACTATAATCAATTACATGAAATTAATTTGTAATTACATTGCGGATAATTCAGATTAGAAATTTGCCCAACTCTGGTTAAAAGTTTCTCGGCGTTAGAAAAATGAACAGGGTGGAGGGTTTACATTAGCACGTGGAGAATGGCAAACGTTAATTAAGAAATATAAAAAAAAAAGTATGTGTCTAAGTAAAGAATATGACAATTTTATACGTTGAAAAAAAGTAAGCAACAAGGAGTGCTAACGATCAAAACTGCAGACGTTGTGTGTAAATTTTGATTGATAAGAGAAAGAACTTTAGGAACGAACATTTCGGCGTTTTATTAGGCGAATAAAAATATTTTCTCTTTTTCTAAGACTACCAAGGAAAGAACTTTCAAGGTTGAATTAAATTGAAAGAGCACATATTTTTGGAATATTGAAAAGAAAGGGAAATTTTGTAATCTGACATCAAACTGTCTGTTAAAGGTAAAACTAGTCAGATGTGCCAATCCTAAAACTTTCTTCTATCTCATATGTGTTAGTACTTTATAAATCGCTATCACAGTACCAAAATTAAACGACAATCTATGCCCATCATAAGGATTCTAAATGTATAGGTTTTTGAATTATGTGTATTTTAAAAGGAGATATAAACATCACATTTTTTAAACAAATCATTCACTTTCGGAACTCATCTTCTTAAATGTGTGCCCCCAAATTTACCAACCCAAAGAGCATAAAAGTGACACCTGCTGGGTAGGGTGGTTCAAAAACCTATGGAAAAAAATAAACTTTCTCGTACAGACCAGGGCACCCCCTCATTTTTTTACATCTGCCCATACTATTACTATGGCAAAGTTTCCATCTCCTACTCCAAATAAAAGACTATGCTCAATGACCTGTCAACTTTTGACTTTTAGAGCTATTTGGGCATTTGTAGGAATTTTCTAAAGGTTGAGGTAAAAACCAAATTATTTAAATATATCTTTTATTTATATATTTACAATATTAGTAAAGGCTAGCAAAATAGTTAACATTGTCGATTTTCTACATTTACTTTTTTGAAAAAATATTAAGAATTGATTTTTTCTTTGTCCTCAGTAGCGATGGTCTATTTGCTTCAAGGTCTTGCAAAGAAATTGCTTATCACTCTCATTATTTGTTAAAATTTGTCAAATACTTGAATCAGCTGAATACCTCTCTCAGTAGTATCATTCACCACCCTTAGTTTTTTACATGTTGTCTACTATTTTTATAATTGATATAATCCTTCCATTCTTCAGGAAAAAGTTGTAGAAAAGAGTCGCTAATGTTCAAATGAGAAAAGAGCTCAACAGTTCTTTTTGTTGCATAATTTCCAAGGTTTGCATTATCTTTCAATAAATTTGATTGCCCTCTTATGTTTCGTCAACATTTTAGATTGTTCATTCCTGCAATAATTTTTGCTTTCTTTTTTGTTGGGCAATTTGTCTGAAAATAAGGTAAGACCAACCAATTCAAGTCCAATCTCAGAATCGGTAGTCTCATATTTTCACATGTCTTTCCATAATTGCAAGTCAACTACAGCAGCTTCAGCTGCAAGTGGAGCTTCTGTCCATGCTTTGCTCTTGAGAAAAGCACTGAACTGCACAAATCGTTGGAACTGCATTTCTGCCCTCTTAGTTAGATGGAAAACTTCTGGTTGATCTCGGAAGAGAAAGATTTTGAATGCGTACAGGAGTTTAGCCATCCACCGAGCATGATAAATAGCCAGTCTCTTGTGCTCTCCAATGGATTTCCCAAAGTAGCAAGTGTCAACTAAATCATCTCTAATAACCATAGATTTATCTACAGATAAAAGACAAGCATCTTAATATAAAGAATCTTTAAAATTTTTAGTGCATTTTTTTCAATTCTATCTTGGAAAATTTGTTCAATTCCTTGCCAAACATTCTTACATCTGTTGAAGAGTGGGATTTCTGGGGAACTGGACGGTCCAAGGCACAAGCTAAAAGCTTTGTGAAGGTTAATTAAAAAACATGTTGTCGACAGGCTATCCACAGTTGTTTATGGAATATTTTTTGCCAAACAAATGCTTACTCATTTTACACAACCAGTGTTTATACTCGTAGTATCAAAACATAAACCTTGAATTTTTCTTCTACACCCAACTTATGTAATATGTTAACAATAGAATTCTCTATTTTCTGCTGTTCCATCACCACTCAATGACCAAGAATCTTTTCAATATCAAATATTGAAATAAGCATTCGCAACAGTTCAAATTTTAATAATCCAAAACATTTAGGCTAAAGTTTGCAATCCCAATGGAAGACTACAAGACAATCGGGTTTAGAATCATAAATTGCTGACTCAACATATTATTTTCTAGCCTTTTTTCTTAATCGCTGTATGGTTTTACTTGAAAGAGGAAGTGCACAAAAATCTTGTCCTAGAACTGATACAATTGGAACAATTAAATGCAGAGCTTCACGGTCAGATGTCTTGTTACGATCTAAAGCGACAGTAACATGGAATGTGAACAGTAGTGTTTTAGACACATCTTGTTTCTTTTCAGAATTGGAAATAAGGTTTTCCTTTACATTCAGAGAAAAATCATCATAAACATCTGATTGGGAAGTGGACTCTGAATTTTCTGAATCAGTCACTGAATAAACGTAAACAGATTTTGATGAAGTGTCCACAACTGTGATTTTTCTGTTCGTCATTCTTCCCATTTTTTTTCTTCCCATCTCTCTTGCATTTTATATAAATTCCATATCTTCATTACGCAAATACATTTTGTGTTTATTTTGTTGATTTACAAGGAAATTGCAATCTTTTATTTTTTATTAGAATCAAAGCATCAACATGGACAATATCAAAAAGGGTATAATTCATTCTTAAACAGAAGTTCTCTTTCTTGTTGAGTTGCTGAGGAATATCTTTTATTCTTTTTTATTAAAAGCCATTTTCCAAGCATTTTTTCAAGTATTTTAATTGCATGAGTTACAAGCATTGTACGAATGTTAGCTTTAAACCATACATGAACCACTTCTTGACATTTCATATTGTCCTAATTTTCCTCAAATGATAATGAAACCGCAGTAAGACCCGTTTTATAGTTGCCAATTGTTTCAGCGTTGTGGATGATGGATCTAAAGCCATAAGACCAATTAGAAAATTTTCAATTTTGTGGACTGTTGCTGTTGAGTGTTGATGCCATGTCATTTAACTCTTCAAGAACCATTTTTCTTTCTAAAATAATAATAATTAATATATTAAATAAAAATATTTTTAAAATAATTCTTGTAACCTCTAATTTGTTTTATAATTATCACTGAACTTCAGCCTGTAGTTTGTAGAACTTTGCAATAAATAGCCTTGTTTACAAAATGTCGGCTCTTTTTGTCAGGAGAGTTGCAATTTTGCCAAACGTATTAGAAAGAAAAATTGTTGCCAAGTACTTCAACTAAACTTTATATTATGTACTAGGAATTATGAAAGCTTATAAAAGATCAACTTTTGTTTAAAAATTATGTATTTTAAACATACGTATATTCTCATCAGTCTAAAAATATAAAATTGTGTTAAATTACTCAAAAGTGTCAAAATGAAAGGTCATTGAGCACCCTCTTCCTGTAGGTGTAAACATCTACAATTTTAGGAGAGTGATACTATGCATAAATGTAAAAAAAAGTAAGGGGTGTCTTGGTCTTTATCTCGAAAAAAGTTTTTTTGAACCACCCTACTGCTGCGCAGTATAGACCCAAGTCTAATAAGGAATGATTTATGTGAAAGTGTAACAGCATATGAAGTTTGAGTAATAATTTTTGAGATATACCTGTCGGAGTTTCCTCTTAGTCCGCACAACTTCGAAGAAAATCCTTATTATTTATATGCTGCCACCACCGATATGATTACGTGATATCGGTCACGCACTGAGAGGATTGATTAAATGAAAACCAACGCTTTCAATTAACTAAATTAACAGTTTATTTACACACTATTTACACAACAACAAACACTATTTACACTTACGAACTCGGATATAGATGATCCGGTTTAACATTAAATTGAATACGGTAAATGCTGGCTGTGTACTGTTAAACTACGTTAAATCACTCTCACTCTACACACGTTAAATTAGTTTTCCGGAGATCAACCTCAATCTCCCACCACATGGGCTCTAAGCCTAAGCTATCCGAGCCTCTCTCAACCCTACGCACTCTCTCAGAGCTATCCAAGGCACGCACGTCCACCTTGCGAGCTACGCTCAAACTGACTATCCCAGCCTAAGAGACTGCCCTCCAGCAACCCCTTGCTCCTTCTCCATCTAATACCTCCGGAGCTTTCTACCTGGCTCCCATTTCAAGCTCTTTCTTCGTTCGCGGAATGCTTTTGTCTTCGCATCTTCCACAGACATCTCAAAAGATTAGGCACACCCCTCTCCAACTATCTTTCCCCCCCTCATATCATCTATACATTTTCACCGGCTTAGATCCAGTTTTAGATAAGGAAAGACTGTTATTTTGAAATTCCAGTACACAGCCCATACAATATATAATATATTAAGACAAAAATAATATAGAACCCCAGTTCTAATAGCAGATGTTTCTCAGAACCTGACACCCCCCACTTTAGCGGAAAATATGCCATTTAGGGGCTAATTTTCCCTAAACATATAGTAACATCACAGAAGAGTTCAATAGTCTCTTTGCAGGTTTCTGCATTATTATTATTACACATATATATCAAGGTGTCTGAGCATTCTCTACTGACATCTCTAATGAACCGTGTACTACTATTATTACAGAAAAACTACACATGCTAATACACTATAACACTATAACACAAAATTCAAATACAATTACATACATACAAAAAAAATTTTAAACATGATGACACCCCTTTAAGGTTTGTCCACTATTTAGTCATTGATGCCGATGGGCTAGCAATTGGCTGTTCTACCCAGCTCTTCCTATGTAGCCTGGAAATTGCATCAGCATTTAATGTTGCGCTCCTTGACAATGAGAAATACTCAGGTTCCAGCGTTGCAAGGCAAGAGCCCTTCTAGTGTGTTTGGGGTACCTTGGGATTGTTTCAGTGAGAAATTTTAATGGATTATGATCCGTTATGATCTCAATTTGAGATCCATAGGTCCACTTTTCAAACTTTCGCAACCTGAAGAGAACACTCCAAGCCTCTTTCTCTATACTCGGCCAAGCACGCTGAGCCCCTGATAATTTCTGACTGGCAAAAGCTATCGGTTTAAACTGACCCTTTTCATCTTTTTGAGTAAGACAACATCCTACTGCCAGATCTGAAGCATCGGCGTGAAGCTGATATTCCCGGCTTACGATAGGTGTAGCCAAACGCGTCACGTTACATAACTCATATTTAAGGGTATTAAATGCTTCTTCTGCCCTTTCATCCCATGGTACAGTATTTTTAACCTTCCCTTTAGTTAATTCAGTTAAAGGTATAGCAATTTCTGCGTAATTTGGAATATAAGATCGGTAAAATCTCATTAATCTCAAAACAGATCTAACTTCCTTTTTTGTTTTCGGTCTCTTTAAGTCCCTTATTGCTCCTATTTTCTCCTCTTCAGGTGCATGCGTTCCACCCCCAATTACATGACCTAAAAACTTAGTCAATTTCTCTCCAAATTTACATTTATCCAGTCTAATCGTAAAATTTCTATTTTTAAGTTTTTCTATAACAGTCCTAACATGCTCACAATGCTCTTCCCAGGTGTCGGAGAAAATGATGACATCATCATTATATGCTTGTGCATACCTCCGATGACCTTGAAGAACCTCATTCATATCTTTTTGGAATGTAGCAGCCGCCCCTGATAAACCAAAAGGCATAGTACGCCACTGATAAGTCCCATTATGAGTTGTAAAAGCTGTCAAATGTTTACATTCCTCCGCCATTTTAATCTGCCAATAACCCCTCAATAAATCAATCGAAGATAAATATTTAGCTGCCCCCGCAGTATACATGATTTCCTGCGAATCTTTCATAGGAAATGTTGGGACCTGCGTTACTGAATTTAAAGCTCTATAATCAATGCAAAGCCTAATAGTTGCGTCTTTTTTCGCCACGCAAGCAATTGGATGACTAATTTCTGCATTTGATACTTCGATTAGATTTAATTCTAATAACTCCTGAATCTGTCGATCTACTTCCTATTTATAAGCAACAGGTACACTATATAACTTTGGCTTTTTCCTTGCCACATCCGGTTTCAAATCGATACGGTGCTCCCCTACTTCCGCTGGTCGCACGGGACCCATAAATACCTCTTTATTCTCCCTCAAAATGGACTTTATATCCTTGACTTGACTATTAGATAACCCTTTTATTTCGAGCCTTTCTATGTCCCGTTCTACCTCTTGTTCCCGGTTTAAAATAGGAATTTCCCCAACTTCTCCAAATTCCTCATCACCTTCAAAAACAATATTGACTATGTTACACCTGACCATAAATTCCCCTTTATTTTTATATACATACTTTTTGCTACCATCCGCCATCTCAACTAACAAGGAGAGGGCCAACCTTGTTAATCACACATTTTGATTATTTTAATATATGTTGTAGGGTAAAAACCCCTTAGTGTCAGGTTCAACGGATTTTATCCAACGTCCCTTAGTTCTTGAGAAACCGGGGGGTCTAATATTAGTACAAAACTTAAATACTTACTTTGCAACCAAAATGATAGGTTAGTAGTAGCTCAGTTGGAATGGCGTTTGCCGGCTGATCCACGGGCCCGGGTTCGATACCTGGATGCGCTGTATTTGTTTTTCTCATTTTTTGTTTTATAAATACACTTGTATAATTATAATTTAATAATTTCAATTAAAAATTTTAATATCACACATTAATTATAATGTTAACAAACTTAAATTTATCATTTCTTATTTGTAAACTATTATTTCTCATCCTTTAAATAGGTTTAAAAAGAAATAGGATCTATTATTGAATGATAAAAATTCCAAAATCGTGACAAAATCTGTTATGTCTCCATGCAGTTTTGATAATATAAAAGAATATTCAAATAAAATAAAAATAAAATCAATAATAGGATAAAGGGAAAAGCAAAATAATTGAAAACACAAGCATACTTATTACAAATTTAAAAATCTTTAATATGCAAAAAATCGGTTGTAATTTAATTCGGATGCTATTTTTAATATAATTATGCTTGTTACTTTAAAAACAGAACAATAGTATTATCGCATTGACTTCCTTTGTTAAAGCAATGCGTAAATAATGTTTTTAAAATCACGAATTGACAGAATTGCTCAATATCATTGCATCGATAAAGAATATATGAAATACATTATTAAAGTGATTTAAAAAAAAAAAAACAGTTTTATGATGCTTTATTACAACTATTTAGTTAAAAGTAAAAAATTAAATAGGTTAAAATTATAATTATATACAATATTAAAAATTTATTTGACAATGAAATTATTAAGTTATACTTACAAGTATATTTATAAAACAAAAAAAGAGAAAAACAAATGCAGCGCATTCAGGTATCGAACCTGGGCCCGCGGATCAGCCGACCAACGTCATACCAACTGAGCTACGACTAACCCAGCATTTTTGTTGCAAAGTAAGTATTTAAGTTGTGTACTAATATTAGACCCCCCGGTTTCTCAATCACTAAGGAGCGTTGGATAAAATCCGTTGAACCTGACACTAAGGGGTCTCTACCCTACAACATATATTAAAATAATCAAAATCTGTGATTAACAAGGTTGGCCCTCTCCTTGTAAGGCACTATCACGCACTTTCACTTTTCTAGATAATTGACATTCTAGACACGATTTACAAAACTTTTTAGTTTCTTTAGCCATACCTTCCCAATAAAAAGATTGCCTAATTCTCTCTAAGGTTTTCTTTGCCGCGTGATGTTCTCCCTCATTAGAAACATGCGCTGACTTTGAGATTCCTTCTCTTTTGACTTTAGGCACTACTAATTGAGCTATAGCTTCTCCTACAAATTTCTCTTTATGATGCAATAAGTCCTTTTCAATATAATAACCCTCTTTATCAATTTTAGCTAATTCCCAAGCTCTCTCTAACTCCTTACACTCCAAATGGGATTTCTTAAACATATCTGAATTGCTAATGATAACTTTATTATTTTTCTCCGCTTCCGTTTTTTCTGCATTCTGACTTTGTAAATTTTCCGATCTCGCTTCTATTGCGTAAACATTACAATTATCGCTGCTCATACCTTTCTTTTCACTCAAGTTATCGATACTAATTTCCGAACTTTCTAATTCTTGGGACTCTAGCAATAGCTCCTCGCGATTGACCCCTGACAACTCATTAATCACCTCGGGATGTAAAATCACCTGCTCATTAATATTATCGGTCACCGCGCAAAGTACTTCCTGATGAATTATATTAGTTTGTCCGAATTGTGGAATAGCTAATGGTAATTTAACCAACGGTGATTTACCTGCTTCACCAAATAATCCTTGTAAATAAATACTACCCGCTCCTTTTAATTTCTCTTCCGGGACCAAATCTTTATGAATAACACTAATTTCACATCCAGAATCGACCAATCCTTTTGCTTTTTGCCCATTTACACAACTTCAATTTTCTCAAGTTTATTTAATTTCTCACCAATAACATTAGTTCTCTGTTCGGCCTTTGCCGATATCCTCGCACAATAGCTCCCTTAGGTAACTCTTTATTTCCTTTCACGACAATCTTATTTACCCCCGCTTTCTGTTCACGCCCTTTACTAGCATTATTATTTCCCTCATTACCCACTTTATTACAAAAACGTTGGTAATAACCTCTTAAACCACATTTGAAGCATCTAGGAGCTGAATCATCACTAGGTTTCTTAAAATCAGTTTTCCTACCCGAAAAAGAATTAGTCTCATTACTTCCGTTTTGCCTCCAATTACCACTAAATTTACTATCCTCCCTCGGTTTAACCTTTTTCACTGCTTACATACCTATCTTTACCCTTAAAACTTTTATACGTAACGGCATAAGACTTATGTTTAGCGTCGAAATAATTGTCACATTCTTTAGCAATTTTAGAAGCTTCTAACCATTTACTCTGCTGAGTTAACCCAATATATAATGCGGTTTCTTCATCTAACGTGTTTAATAACTTATCCGTAATAATTAACTGATTGACCTTTTCATAAGAGTCCGCACCCTAATCTTACAATAATTTTCCCATGTTGCTATTAAACGCGATACAAATAATACATGAGTTTCATTCTGGTTTCTCCTAGCCTTCTTAAAATTTTCCAAACACGCCTTCGGTGTCGGCTCATGTTCCCTTAGAATTAACTCCTTTAATTCCTCATAATTCTCAATTTGTTCCCTAGTAGTATAAATTAACAAATTATCTGCCTTATCTCCTAACATATTTAGTAGAATTTCGGCCTGCTGGTTTTCCGGTACATTTTTAGTTTTGAATGCCCTTTCTAAACTGTTGAAAAATAAATTCCATCCCTCAGTCCCTTCTGGTACTTTGATACACACAGTTTTAACACTTTTGATCAATTTTTCTAGGTTGCTTTCCTTATTAGATTCCCTAGACCCATTTGAGTTATTTGTCGAACCTTGTACCCTTAGCCTCTCCATTTCTAATTCATGTTCCATCCTTAATTTTTCAGCCCTCTCTTCTCTTTCTAACTTTTCGCGTTCTAACTTTTCCCGTTCAACCCTTTCTTCTTTTTCGCGCTCTAATTTTTCCTGTTTTTCTACGCGCTCTAATCGCTCCGCAACAATAGTGTTAGATAATTCCTTAATAGCCCCCTCATCATATTCCTCGCTGTCCATTATCTTTTTCTTAAGCAGAAATATGGTATCATCTTCTGTGAATTCAACCCCCAACTCTTCGGCTATCATCTGAAGATCCACCCATTATAGTTTCGATAAGAAAGCCATACCTTCACCGATTACTATTACCACTCTACAATAATATTTAAACCTGCTAAATTAATATTTCCTAAATTTCTACCTTAGTACAGTTACCTCTACTTATTATACTAATTACCCGTAAGGCATGGTGACGTCACGGCGACGTCGTTGTGAAGTCACACTGTGATTTTGTGACCGTCGATGTGACGTCACGTGACGTGGATGTGACGTCACAGTGACTAGAATGTGAGGTCGTTATGGCCGTTTTAGAGGTCTTTTGTGACGTCACATTGTGACCACTCTGTGAAGTCACGGTGTGACTAATTTGTGAAAAGTGTGTCATTTGTGACTATTTTGGCATTAACTTTGTGACGAACCTGTGACGAAAGTGACAATGTTTTGAAGTCACACTGTGACCAATTTGTGAAATATGTATCATTTGTGACGAACTTGTCATAAACACTGTGATGATTTCAAATGAAAATCAAATTTCAAATTAATTGCTTAAAAGGCGCAAAGGCAAACTAGTGAAAAAGATTCCATGCTGGAACTCGAACCCGGGCCATCAGTATAGCGCACTTACGTTCTACCGACTAAACCACATGGAACGATACCCAGCCTGGAAAATTTCTCACTATTACATGTTGGCAAGGCTACAAACGCAGCACAAGATGCAATATTTATCGTCAGCCACCGACATGGCGCAAGCACGAAACTTAAATCCAGCATCGATTGAAACTATATTAATACTTGGAAATGTTTTCAGAAAGAACCATTCGCCTTGCATACAATATTTCAAATGAAAATCAAATTTCAAAGTAATAGCTTAAAAGGTAATTTTAATTTGAAATTTGATTTTCATTTGAAATACTGTATGCAAGGTGAATGTTTCTCTCTGGAAAAATTTCCAAGTATTAATATAGATTTAATCGATGCTGGTTTAATTAAGTTTCGTGTTTGCTTCATGACGGTGGCTCACGATAAATATTCCATCTTGTGCGGCGTTTGTAGCCTTGCCAACATGTAATAAGGAGAAAATTTCCAGGCTGGGTATCGTTCCATGTGGTTTAGTCGGTAGAATGTCAGTGCGTAATACTGATGACCCGGGATCGAGACCCGGCGTGGATATTTTTCACTATGTTGGCCTTTGCGCCTTTTAAGCAATTTATTTGAAATTTGATTTTCATTTGAAATATTGTATGCAAGGCGAATGTTTCTCTCTGGAAAAATGTCCAAGTATTAATACTGTGATGATTCTTGTCATAAAAACTACGATAATTTTAAAGTAAAGTTTTCTTTGAAATATAAAATTTTATCTTTTTACCGTACCTTTTAGCAAGATATCGCTATTTTGGAGTCCTATTCTTCTAAAATATTTTTAATTTTCCATTTAAAAAACAATGCTTATTAACTGACATCTTTTTTTATTAAGTTAACTTGATCTTGAATTCAAGCTTAATATTAAGAATGTGTAAGCTTTTTAATGTGTTATGATTTGTCATTGCTTTTTTAAATACGAACATGGAGTCTAACGGACATTAATACAACTGTTACTTATAGAACTACATGATAAGCCCTATTTATTTAAATTTTTTATTCCCGTATATATTGTATTTTGTGAATATGAGCTAATTAGATTTGGTATGTTTTATATGAAAAGACTGATCTGGGAAATAGAAACAACAAGTAAGATATATCATGCGTTAGGCATAGATTATAAAACACTTTCCAACTCTTCCTAAATGTTTTATCGAGACATCGGGGGAAATAACGTAAATAAGATAACTAAGTAAACATGAAAACGCGTAAAACATTTAAAAACTGATTTACGCAGTTACCATCCACTAAGGTGTAAAAAAATCATAATTAAAAAAAATAAATAAAAATAATCGTTTTTTTTTATTTAAATCAGATTTTTTTTATTTAAATCAGATTTGTATGATTTTTTCCCCAGCGTTCAAATACTGAATAGCTATCATGAGTTTTAGGTTTCCAAAACAATTACACCACTAATTGCTAACATAATCTATGTTTTTACACTTTAATTGATAAAATTATAATTGTTAGTTTGTAATTACAGAAATAAAAACTGCAAATTAGTAGTTTCATTAGGTAGTATTATACAATAATGTTATATACATTAATATTGTAATAATTATGTAAAACTTTATAAATACTAGAGATACTTAACATTTATGAAAATTATTAACTGCATTTTATACTAAATAGCTAACATTACTTCAAATTAATTATTAAACAATCAACTCTCTAATTAGGAACATATTATACATGTTTAAGCCTTAATTATTAAAATGATAATAATTCATTTTAGAAAGAAAAAGGGACAGGATGCTAGTTCAAAAAACGGGCACTATTTCATGAGGAAATATATTAGTAATGTGTTTAGTAATGATGTAAGAAAAAAAAAAGAATATTTTTTAGCATTATAAGTAAAGTGTCCTTAATTTTTAATAATTTTATGAATAACAAATTGAAAAATACAATTAAATAACATATTTTAATAATATCCTGTTTTTTCTAAAGAAATAAAGTTCTATATTTTTGCAAGATTTTTTCCACATGAATTTAGAATACTTTTGAATGGGGAAGTTTTTTACAAGAAATCTCTGGCTACAACTACAGGTAAATTTCAACTTTTTTTTTCTTTTTTTAAGGCAGGGTGCATTTTGCTTATTTCAAAAGGGGCATGGTGTGGCACCATTAAACAAAATGGCCTAGAAGAAGCAGTATAAGTAATTACAGAATTAATAAAAACTGCAAATAAGTAAAATTCATTAGTTAGTAGCACAAATAACAAAACTAACAAATATTATTTGCAGCTCATTTTGCATTTGTATTTAGGAAAATTTCTGTAAACCACCAAAATCCATACTTACACACATGTACGTGTATGCTAACCAAAAAGAAAAAAATGAAAATGAGTTAAACCCATTCATATAGAATAAATATAAGTTAGCCACTAATATCTGAAATCCTCAAAATATTTAAGTAACAGCATTATTACCTCTATTAGCTTTCAATGGTTCAATTTTTTAATATATATGAGTAACAAAAAAAAAAAAAAATAAATAAATAAAATAATAATAATAATAATAATAAACATTTATTCAACCTATACCAAAGAAGATCTTGCTGTGCTTAGCATTTTTATACCAATTATTTCTTTTTCTCTTATGCATTCATTTACAATTTAGCTGCTGAGCAGATGTCATTCTTTCATTCTTCTTTAACTTGAGATTGCTATTAATTACTATTTATTATTTTACTTGTAGAAATGTAATTATACTTGCTATGTGTATTTTATATAAAATAATGCATAAATTGATTACCTAAAGGAAATTATGACATTGCAAATTATGTTAGATTTAAATATCATTTTTAAATGAAACTGTTTTAATTTGGATAAAAACTTAAAAACAATGCTTTTAATTTTTTTACAATACTAATGAATTAAGCTTAGAAACAATTATTTAAAGCTCTTTTTTTGTTTATTAATAAGTCAAAATAGCTGTAGAAACTTTCAAATTATGTTCATGTTAGATTTTAATACTTTTTTTGACATTTTAAACATTTAGAAAATTTTTGATTTTAATCAATGATTTTTTTTTAAAAATCGGTTGATTAAAATCATGATTTAATCGCTGATTTAAATCAACCGATTAAAATCGTTGACACCCTACCATCCACAGCCAAATATGTTTTCTAATTCTTTTAAACAGTCCTGTATTTGATCTGTAGATTGATATATATATACTATATAATGGAAAAATTTAGTTTATCAAGGAAACGCATAACAGGTTGAAATTCTCTTTCAGCAATTTATACTAATATATGGAAACATACTTAAATAATTTTGTACAACCCTGTAGTTTACCTAGAACCTTTATTACACGCCACTATTTAGTTAAAATTTTATTCAAGCTAAAACACTCTTAAAACTGCTGAAATTACATTTCCAGAAATTATAATTCATAGATGGCAACCGTATCCAATTCTTTGCGTGACCCTTTATATCATTTTATCTATATACTACAAACATTTCTTAGTAAATTAAATACAGTGCAGCGTTAAAATGCATAACTTATTTAAAAACCTCCTTTAAGCAATACCCAGTAACCCTTTCGAATACTTTTGTATATTCCTGTATATGAATTATAGCATATATATATACACCATATACTATGCATAAATGTAGTGAATCATAAAAGTGTATATCATAATTAAAAATGTATTTCCAGCAATCATCGCTAATGAACAGTACTTCGGATACAATATAGTATCTGAAATATTTTGTGTGTCCCTGTAAATGCTATATACACTTCGTATTATACATGAAATAATTCATAGTATGTAAACCTCAACGACGTATATCAATTTCATTACATATCAAATAGATTAACATAAATAAAGTACGCCGCAAACAATTCCCTCCACCCCTATATCATTATGTATTGGAATTCCTTTTTTAGCCCTGTAAAAGAACAATAACTATTCTTTGCATCGCATATTCTATGGAATGCACATTTTAGTGCGCTTCATAAATGCATATCAATTTTATTCTGTTTGAAAGCGTGTAAAATCATTAAAAATCATTTGAAACGATTTTTTTCCCACAAGCCGTAATGTAATGGAATACAATTGACTGTCCCTGTAAATGAAATAACATGCTACAAACTTCATTACAAATAGGGGTCTTGCTATGGTAAACATTAATAACATCCAAAAATTTTAAATAATTTAATTATCTTTAAATGTCTATTAATTATGTTAATGATTGATGATAATACTTGTCCATATACTTTTATATTTATGCCACCATGTGGTTTTAACCCAATATTTAAATAAGAAAATAAACCAGATTAAAATGCAATTTAAATCACTAATTTTAATAATCTGATCAAAGCTGTTGAAAAGGAAGTTAGATATTTTAACAAAATAAAAAATAAATGTAATGAAATATTTGTGTTCTATAACATGTATATTAGAAGATAACTGAAATCATTGTAATAAAAAAAAAAAAAAGCAAACAAGGAAAATAATATTTTAGATATTTCAGCAAAATAAAAAATAAAGTAATGAAATATTTATGTTCTACAGCATGTTAATGAGAAACTAACTAAAATTGTTGTAATAAAATAAAAAAAAAAAAAAGCAAACAGGGAAAATAATATTTTTACATACCTAATTTCATTGACGTTGCACGTGATACTTTGATTTTGGGGAACCAATTAAATCCGATTACAAGTACGATAGCAATGACTTGAATCATCTTCAACAAGTCAAAGCTACCGTAATTTTCTCGGGTTTATATTTTGTTAGCTGAACTAACTTGGATCCTGAGAACGTTCTTGTTTCAGTTTTTAAATCCGTGTCAACACATCTATGCTGTCCAGTGTCCACAGAACTTCAGTGTCCACAGTGTCCACAGAACTGTCCAGTGTCCCGCGTTTATTCTAAAAAGTTTCACTGTTACTTTTATCCGTTATTCTGCGGTCGAGTGGTAACAACTGAAATAGTGCAGATGCAGACGATTTTTAAGTTTCGAAGTTCGAAGCAGATGTTTTTTGGTTTTATTTGTTTTTCTATACCACAGTTTCGGAAGGAAATTAAATGCGTAATAATTTTGTCAAATTGTCTCTAATTCAATTTCCTGTTTGAAAATGTTTTATTGTATTTCATCTTTTATTTTTATCAGTTTTATTGAATTGTAAAGTTTCATTTACGTAAATTATAATAATAATATTATCCATAATTAGAGTTTACTAGATAAAACATTGCTTAAATTTTCAAAATGTATACAAATTAATTTAATGGTAATAATGATGACTCCCTCCTTTTTTTTAAAGTAAAATTTGTATCACAGGTAATATATACAAAATATCTTCTTAAAAAATACAACAAGATTATCGAGAAGAGATGAGTTTTTCTTTGTCAATCTGTCATTCTCTTAATATTAATTTTCTGTAGAATAAAACTTGTAAAATAATTTTTAAAGATATATTTTGAAAACAAAAAATAAAACATGAATAATTAATTATGTCGTGGGCTTTGCCTGAATTTTGTACATTAATTTTATATTCGGAAAATGTCAATTCAATTTTAAACGTTTGAAAGAAGTAGAATAAAAAAAAAAAAAATACTTAAAATAGTGAAACACTAAGAGGAAAAAAATGACTTGAATGCAAATTATAAAGCAAGAAATGCATATATGACTGAACTTTGAAAACGCTTTCTGCGTGCTCATTAAAAGCTGCAGCCTTAACTGTAATAGAAAGTTTTTAGTTTGAAACGACGGAAATGTTTCGACTACTCTTTGAGAAACTTCTCGTATAACAGATGATCATTTACAAAAATCTTTATAAAAGATAAGTCGAGGTCTGCTTACCTAAAACATTTTTTTAATAATATGAAATTCTCATAATTAGGAAATCGTTTTGTGTTGCTGATGAATTAATTACATTTTATGTTATATGAAAATAAAAAGTTTTTGTTAGAGGCACAGATGCAACTTGGACCACGGTTTAAAAAATTTGTTAATCCGGCAGAAAAATATATTTTACAGTAAATAACATGTTTTTAATAATTTTTGTAATTTTTTAAAGTTTTCTAAGAAGTTCACATCTCAGTCACAATGTGACATCACTGAGTGGTGGCATTTTGGTCACAGATGTGATGTGACCACAGTGACTTACAGTGACGTCACTGTGACCATGCATGCTATGAGGGTAATACCTTTCAGATAATCGATGTATTATATTTCTAATTTAACCTACTGTATAACCTGATTTTCCTCAACCATTGATATCATACAATTTACTTCCAATAAAACAAAAGGTAAAACAATAATTTCGATTTGATTACGATGCAATACAGATTCCAATTTATACATTAGATAATAACATACAATTTACATAATAATACTGATACGTTGCCAATTGAATAAAAGTATTGATGCCAATAGAAACATCCGCATAAAGAAAAATTGTATAACATACACATATAAATTTCTACAATTATAATTAATAAAATATTTCCAAATTCAATACTGGTTCTAACACTTAAAACAAGTACAATCAAAACCTTCACTTTTTTTTTTCACTGTGAGCCATTTTTTTTTTCCGAAATTTACTTCTATCCAATTAAAATTCTAAGCAAATGTTCATTACTCGTTTGTTATCAACTCTTCAAACTTAAAACAGTATTGCTTCATTTAAATATTACTTTAATAATAATTTAAATTTAAGTAAATTCAATTATTCCTTCCAACTATTATTAACAAAATGCACTAACTTTGTTCACTACCATTATTAGTAAAAAAAATAGAAAATCAATATTAGTACAAGTTATTATGACTTTTTCTTAAAACAATAGTAAGTATGGCTCTTAATATTTCCTATCTATCTGAACACAATTACTTTATTGCACATAAACTATCTTAAATTACTATTAATTATACAACAACAAATATATTTGGTTCGAGAATGTCAGCAGACAGAAATGATCAAAACACCTTACCTTATACTTTATCTGCTGGGGTACTCCGCTACTCACACGTAGTTTCACGATGAATTCAATATTTCGCACTTTAAAGTCACTTTGATGCTATTCAACACTCAGGCTGTAATACACTATAACTTGAGGCACTGTAGCGATGATAGGGCACAAACACTATTTCGGTTCGCTGCAACAACGATAGGGCACAACACTTTAGTTCGGTTCGCTGTACCGATGATAGGACACAACACTTTAGTTCGGATCGCTGTAACTATGATAGGGCATACACACTCTGTATTTCTGCTCGACGCTTGGTTTTTATCACCCTAAAATTCCGTTCGACGACCCGGCATTTCCACGCAAGAATTCCACTGGGTGCTCCGGCACTAACACACTGCAACACGGCTCGCTGGTCACTGGTCCAAGACGATTCTATCCCGTCGCTGCCATCAATTTGTCGGAGTTTCCTCTTAATCCGCACAACTTCGAAGAAAATCCTTATTATTTATATGCTGCCACCGCCGATATGATTACGTGATATCGGTCACGCACTGAGAGGATTGATTAAATGAAAACCAACGCTTTCAATTAACTAAATTAACAGTTTATTTACACACTATTTACACAACAACAAACACTATTTACACTTACGAACTCAGATATAGATGATCCGGTTCAACATTAAATTGAATACGGTAAATGCTGGCGGTGTACTGTTAAACTACGTTAAATCCCTCTCACTCTGCACACGTTAAATTAGCTTTCCGGAGATCAACCTCAATCTCCCACCACATGGGCTCTAAGTCTAAGCTATCCGAGCCTCTCTCAACCCTACGCACTCTCTCAGAGCTATCCAAGGCACGCACGTCCACCTTGCGAGCTACGCTCAAACTGACTATCCCAGCCTAAGAGACTGCCCTCCAGCAACCCCTTGCTCCTTCTCCATCTAACACCTCCGGAGCTTTCTACCTGGCTCCCATTTCAAGCTCTTTTCTTCGTTCGTGGAATGCTTTTGTCTTTGCATCTTCCACAGACATCTCAAAAGATTGGGCACACCCCTCTCCAACTATCTTTTTTCCCCCTCATACCATCTATACATTTTCACCGGCTTAGATCCAGTTTTAGATAATGAAAGACTGTTATTTTGAAATTCCAGTACACAGCCCATACAATATATAATATATTAAGACAAAAATAATATAGAACCCCAGTTCTAATAGCAGATGTTTCTCAGAACCTGACAACACCTATTGCTAAAATAGTGAAAAATAGAGCATAACAGCGCTACTTGTTTAATGATTTACGCAAAAACCTAATCAACACCAAATTATGCCGAGGTCTAACAGAATATGCAGTTAGATAAAATTTCGAGCATTAGTTTTTGAGATATGACTATCGCTTTAATAGTGTAAATCCTGAAAAATGCAGCATATCAGCGTCACATGTTTGGCAATTTACACCAAAATCTAATCAGCAAAAACTTACATCAACGTCTAGCTGAATCTGCAGTTTGAGAAAGTCCGTACATTTGTTTTTAGATAGAGCTTTTGCGATAAAAGTGAAAAATTCAGCATAGCATTGCCATTTGTTGACCAATTCAAGCCAAACACCAATCAACAACAATTTATATCAAGGACTGACAAAATCTGAATTTTGATGAAAATTCGCGCATTAGTTCATGCGATAGAGCTAATGGAAAAATCAAGAAAAATGCAGCATAGCAGCGCCACCTGGTCAGCGATTTACACCAAAAACTAATCGGCACCAACTTAAATCAAACACTAACTGAATTTGATGTTTGTTGAAAATCCGTGCATTAGTTCTTGAGATAGAGTTGTTAAAAATATCATAAGAAATTCTGCATAGTTGTGCCACCTGTTGACCGATTTACACCAAACACTAATCAGCGCCAATTTATATCAGGGACTAACTCAATTTGAAATTTGACGAAAATCCGAGCATTAGTTATTGAGATAGAGCTACAGCGAAAATCGTGAAAAATGCAGCATAGCAGCGCCACTTGTTGGGAGATTTACCCAAAAACCTAATCAGAACCAATTTATATCGGGTGCTAAATGAATCTGACGTTTAATGAAATTCCGTTTCTTAATTTTTGAGATAGAGCACCCGAAAATGTTTTGTCACATACAGACAGACCCAAACAACCACAGACTCACAGACAGAGATTTTCTAAAAACCTTCAAATCATGTTTAGAACCTTCTTAAGTATATAAATCCATCGACAACCGGAAGTCGAATTTTTTCACGAATCCAATACTTTTCTTGTAAAGATAGAAAAAAGCAAAAAGAGTATTAAGAGTCATTAATTAGAGTATTATTTTGAGGTTAGAGAAAGGGTAAAGCGATTTAAATTAAAATGGAATATGAGAAGTTAAATTTCCTACACATGCGTAGTCCTGAAAATATTAAAGTAGAAGATGAAAATTTCAAATATTTTATCGCCCTTTTAAAGTAACATTCTATTCTGACCATTAAAAATATTTTCATCTTGTGTTATTACTTAATCAAATATCTTTTAAACAAAATGAGATGACTCAATTATTAACGATTCAAAATTTTATTTCTAATTATGTATTTTGATGTAAATCAAAATATATATTAATATCATGTTGATATAAATCATATGTAATTTATCTAGAGCATCTTGATCATTTCAGTGCATTATTAAAAAGGAACTTGTATATTTTTTCTATCAAATTCAAATCATTTTCGTGTTTACACAGGAATTAACGAGATTAGGCGATTCAAATTAAAATGGAATATGTGAAGTTAAATTTCCTTCACATGCGTACTCCTTAAAATATTAAAGTAGAAGATGAAAATTTTAAATATTTTATTGCCCTTAGTAGCATTCTATCTGACCATTAGAAATATTCATCTTGTGTTATTACTTAATCAAACTTCTTTTAAACAAAACGAAATGGCTCAATTATTTTAACGATTCAAAATTTTATTTCAAGTTATGTATTTGAATGTAAATCAAAATATATGTTAATATCATGTTAATATCAATCATACGTAATTTATCTAGAGCATCTTAATCATTCCTATGCTTTATTAAAAAGGAACTTGTATAATTTTTCTATCAAATTCAAATCATTTTCGTGTTTACACAAGAATTAACGAGATTAGGTGATTTCCGCTAGGTAATTACGATTTAATTCAGACATGCAGCATTCAATCACATTAATAAGAAATACATTTGCGTTTGCTATTAAGCATTTCAATTATTTTCTACATAGCTTAGATGTTCTAATATGTATAAATAGCCTCCTAATCATTATTGAGCTCTTTCAGATTGGCATAACTTATCAAAAGGAAAAAGATTAAACAAATATGAACTCATTGTAGTTCAAATAATAGTGATTGTACTTATATAACTCATGTTTAATACTTATTTTATGCTCATGAATTATTCTATGTAAGTTGAATAAATAAACTTGGATTCAAAGATAGTTTAATATAATAAATGAACATTAATTTATATCTATTTATATACAATCTAAGTGCACGAAAGTACAGATAACCATTCCGGGGCGGACCACGCCTTCTATGTATTTAAAACACAAGGTTGTTTTTTAGTCATCTACTCTAAGCTTTCTACAGACCACATTTCCTAATTGTTTCTCAAATGGAAGGTGTTCATTTGTAGATGAGTCTGCATTAGCTATTTTTAAAAATATTAATTACAACATAAAAATCATCTTAGAAAAAGATAATAAATGCAACGACATTACATGCTAAACTATCGACATTTATTGGCGGAGTATGTTGATGGAAAGGAAAAACAAAAGAAAGAAGAAGGGAAAAGAAGGGACGCTATAAGATCTCATGCGAACTGCAAAACAACATCATTTCAAATTGAGGATGCCTCCAGAGAGGGGAGAAAGCGATTTTTTTTGTGTGTAAAGGAGCTGAAAAATATAGACGATGCATTGCACAAATAATATGCTTGTTATATAGCATACTTTAAACCAGTTAGAATATATGCTTTTAAGAAAAATAACGAAATATGTCTTGGAGTTTTTATGATAAATAACGAAATATAACTTATAGTAATTTATTTTAATGTAAAAGTAGACAAACAAGAAAAAGAATTTTTTAAATGAAAAAGTAATTGTGGGATGGTTTTTTTATATAACTGCAATAACAGATAATGGAAAAATGTCTATACTGTGATTGCTACTATGATATTAATGCCTGAAGAGATGATATAGGATAAGTATAAGTTTAATTACAGCCATTTTTATATTTTAATTTTAATTTAAGAAGTTTTTTAGGAAATTTCTTCATAATCCATGCAATCCTATTATAGTTCTGTTGTTTCAGATAAAAGAGAAACAATAAAAAATATTTGGTTAGCTTTTTGGTCATATTTCTCCATTTGCAAGTTATTGCTATATATGTATATATATATATATACTTGTTTTGTTTTGTTTCGGTTAGGTACATCCAACTCCAAAAAGAATTCGTAGTAGAATATCCTAACCAGAACTGTCACTCTCTACAAAGCTTGTACACAAAATTTAAAAAAAAGCAAAATGACATAGATCGATAGATGTACGCAGTATGACTTTCCATCGGTATGAACAATTACTTTCTATGAAACACATCCTTCTGACTTTTAATAACCCTACTTTAACTATTAGAATTAAAGCAACCTACATGAGCTGTTATATCCGAATTTACATACTTAAACCTCTTTATTTTCTTAAGTTTACGGCCATAGTAAAACTTCTTATTGTGACTCCGTTGCAGTTGCTCGCTGTGCAGATCGGTTACTTCGATAAATACTGTGAAAATGAAGAAAGGTGACCACTCTTCGGTTTCAAGATCATACCCAAGATGGTAATTTGAAAAAAAAAAATCAGTCTATAAAAATTACTCAAAATTCTTTTTAACTCCGAACCTTAAACATAGTGGAATACAGAACACCGCCTGTTGCGGTTTCATATGCTATTTTACTAAAACAACAGTTAAAATCTATAAGGCACATAAGGACCCAAACTCTAAGACTGTTATCAACGATTGTATCTATCACATAGCCATGTGCTGGGAAAAGAGCTTCTTCATGCTCCTGGTATGTCAGAAACGTAAATTTATCACCATTGAAAATGTGACCAAAATCATCACAATAAAATACTTTGATTCATCTAAGTAGCTAAAATAGGTGAGGGTGCTGCTTCACAAAATTTACAACTTTATCGGCGATTTACGATCAAAATGTATTCCTCAAAGATACGATTTCTGAGTCTAATATTCAACTTATAAATGCCTTGCTTTTTATTTGAAACATATTCACGGTTTTCTTTCGAAAAATCCAGACAATTCGAAACCTATATAGTCAAAACCTAACACGAATTCGAAACAATGCTATATGTAACGACAAAAAATGAACATCAACCCGATCCAATGAAATCCGATCAATGATCTGTTGAAATTGGGTTACCGGAACCGAAACAACAGGGCTGTACTTGATACTCATGTTATAATACCCAAAAATATTAACTGTTCAGTGAACTTTGTTTAAATCTGGAGGCGCACTTCAGATCGAGCTCCTATTTAAGTCATTTAAATTTCAAATTTGTCAATAACATTTTAATTTTTTCTCTAACTATTAATTTAGTAATTTTTAATAGTTTGTGAATAATAAATACATAGTATACGGAATATGTGTATCTTTTTCTAAAGTAAGCTATTACATTTGTTACATAATGTTAGACAATCATAACATTATACGGGATTAATATTCTAAAAGACTAGGGGGCTCTGCCCTCTACGAGCTTCGCTCGCCAACCCCCCGTTCAGACTCTAAAAATCCGTTAATTTGATCGGCTTAAAAAAGATTACGGAAGATTGAATTATAATTAAAAAAACAGTTGAGATATCCCTGACAACGAGTTTCCATTTATTTCCCTTTTAATGGAGGATTTGAAGAACAAAAGAACTGCTGTGAATTACCGTTTTCGTGTTTGATTAAATAAGATTAGTTAAACGCCTGAAAATTAGCTAATGTAAAATGAACTAAATCAAAAGAGTCTTTGCTTCCAGGTATTTTTTTAATACAGCTATAGGAAAGTGATTTTAAATCACACGTTTTAAATCTGACGTAATTTTCACCAAACTTTTTTTTTTTTTTTTTTTTTTTTTTTTTGTAACTAGGGGGCTCGGCCCCCTACGAGCTACGCTCGCCAACCCCCGTCCAGACACCGCAGACTCTAAATGCACGCTAATTTGATCGGCTTTAAAAAGATTTCGAAAGATTGAATTATAATTTAAAAAACAGTGGCGAACTCCTTATAAACGGATTTCTATTCATTTCTCTTTGATTGGGGGATTTTAACGCCAAATCCGCTGCGGTACTACTTGATTATCCCGTCGACCCATTTCGCCAAATTATATAAATCGCCAAACCACTCGTCAAATTATACAAATTGACATAATTTTTTATTTTAAATAACGAAAGAACAAATAAATTAGTACAGCATTAATAAAAATACAAATAAAACGTCGAAATAAAAATAACTTGATGACGTAGACACATGTAACAACATTTCAAAATAAGCTAATATAAAAGGAATTAAGTAAACAGAGTCTTTGTATCCTGGTATTTTTTAACAAAGCGAAAAGAAAGTTCTTTTAAATGAGACATTTTAAATTAATCGTTTTTAATCTGACGTAATTTTTACCAAGCTATTCTTTCTCTGTTAAATATTCACTTGAAAATACCAGTTGAAAAGTATCCTCTCAAAATATCAAATAAATGTCTAGCGCAATATTTAAAATTAAACCGTTTTGCAATATTATTTTCCGTTCCTTTTATGTAATAACTGTAATGTGACGTAAATATGACGTAATTTCTCCTATTTAATACTTCTAACGCATGTTAATAAATTTATTATTTTACAAATTCCTTTCTCACTTAAAATTCACGTGTAATTATAGTTTTTATGACGTAATTTTTAATAAGTTCCTGCTTTTTGCACATAATTATTTAATTCTAATTCCAAATGTTTTTTTTCTGTTTATAATAGTCACGTGTAAATAAATTTTTAATTTATTTACACGTATAAATATTTTTTTTTAAGCAAACATTATTGCTTCCTCTGTTTATACAGTTGGCAACAGTTTAAATTAATATCACTTTCTGAAATCTGTAAAAAATATCTCTAGAAATGCTGAAAATTTGAATTTAAAATAGAAATAAAACCTCAAAAAATGAGTCAAAATAAAAAAATTAATGCAATCTGCACTCCGGCAAATTCTAACGCATAAAATGATCTAAAAATGATTACACTGCCATGTATACTTTTTGCTGCTATAAAACTTTTTTAGTGGAACGATTTTGTCCAACTTTAGCATTAAATATCTCTTAAAATAATTCTTCGATTTGAAAACTGTCTGCTTCAGCGTGTTTATCAAACATTTCTGTATAAAACCACCGATTTTTATATTTTTGTATGCATTATTTTTCTTAATATTAATGAAGAAAGACCTCCAGTCACAAAAAATTCAAAACCGGCGGCGGCGGCGGCGGCGGTGACAGCGGTAGTTACTTTTTTTTAGAATAGAGAGATATTCACCTGGAAATAGTTCAATTGCTAGAAAGGAAATATTATTATTTCCGCTGTTTTTGGCAACAGTAGTTAAAAAGGTTATCTCGACATATGAAATAAACCTCAGGTGTACTTGTAAATAATATATTCTAATTTAAACTTTTTGGCAATATTATTGGGTTATTTGAAATAGGACGTAATTTCACCCGCATTTACTGTTACACATAATAAAAAATTAATTATTTTATAGTTTTTTTTTCATATTTTAAATATTCTCGTGTATAAACAATTTTTATGACTTAATTTTTAATATTTTCCAGCTTTTAATACGTAATCATTTGATTCTAATTTCATAAGGGTTTTTTTATGTTTATAACAGTCACGTGTAAATAAATTTTCTGTTTAAAAGAAATATTAGTATTTGAGAAATTTTTCCAATTTTGGTAACAATTTAAAATAAGAACCTTTTCTAAAATATGTAGAAACATATCTCTGGAAATGCTGAAATTTTGAATTTAAAATGGAAATAACCGATTTTCGTATTTTTGTATGCAGTAGTTTTCTTAATATTTACGAAGAAAGACCCTAGATCACAAAAAATTCAAAACCGGCGGCGGTGACAGCGTTAGTTACTTTTTTTTTTCAAAATAGAGAGATTATTTTCATAAAAATATCTTTCAGTTATAAATAGTACTAGTTCGTAACCGATTTCTGTATCTGAATACCTATCCTGTATTTTTTATAATTATTTTTGCAATCTACAAACGCTGCAGAGTAAAAATTTATTGAATCAATTAACTTCCTTTAAACTACTTGATTTCTATACTTGAGTGATGCTTTAGAGAAATTCTGTATTGATTATATGATCTGAAAATCTATCAATTTAGCTTTAGGCAAAACAATACCCCAATTCACCTTAATATCTAATAAGAAAAAAAAGACTCGGAATGACAAAACTTTTATCGGAAAAGCTTCACGTGTTAAAGAAAAGTTGCTCACATTCTCCATTTTAACAGTATTATTTTTCTCAGTAGAAAAATAATCCATGTAATATTATTCTGCATTTTATAAATACATTTTAATATATATCTTGTTTGGTAATTTTCGTCTTTTATTATTTAGATATTAGAAAAATAGATTGTAAACGAAAATGATTATAATCGATTACAACGAATGTCGAAACTCATTAATATTTGATAAAAAACCTATGTTTCATATCCTGTTTCATAAACTGAACGCAGCATACGTACACTGTAATAATTCTCTGAATAATATAGTTCGGCCTACATTTATAGTAGCCTATAGATATACAATATAGTAATAACATTGAAATTTACGATTTGCAAAAAATTCTGACGTGATGGTTAAAAATGAAGATTATTTTCCGATTCAGTGCCAAAAAATACATAAAAATCAATTATCAAAAGTTAAAAAACACAACCATCTCCTCTATTTTATAGTATCAGGTTTTTGTTATTTTTTTACTTTTAACTTCAAAATTTATGATTTGCGAAAACTCCTGACGTGATAGTTGAAAATAAGGGTCATGTTTGGATTCAACGATGGATACATAAAAATCAATTATTAAAAGTTAAAAAACACAACCATCGCAGGCTTGTGAATTACCTTGGTGTCTCTGAAAAGTAGCAGACGGAAATCCAAATAGTGTCACATCATCACTGCAAATAGAAGCGTCTTAAATTTAGACACATATGTGACTGAAAAAGAATTTTAGACACTTAAGTGTCTTAATCTGAAAATTAAGACACTATAGATGTCTTAATTTAAGATACATAAGCGTCTTACTATGACCATGGTGTAAACGAACTGAGAATAATGTCTAAAATATCCGCAAACGTCTTATTTTAAGACACTTCATTGCTTTAAACGTGTCTTAATTTAAGATGTTTTGATTCTTCCGACGCAATAACCACCAGGGGGCACTAGCACTCCCAGTTGCGCATGCGTTTTAGATGTCTTCGTTCGAAGTGGTATACGTTGTAATTCAAACAAAGTTTGTTTTTATGTACGCGTGTATTTTAATTCGTTTTTTGCGAAATGTGAAGTACTGTGATTTTAATTCGTATTAACTTGGAGTATTTATTTATTGAATACATACATCTGACGTGTGTGCTCGACATCAAATGTCTCTTAGAAGCTGTCGTCGATACAAGGGCGGGATAGACACAGAACAGAAGTAGACGGCGGTTGAAGATTACACCCGGAAATTCTACAAAGCGTGTGCAATGGGCTTAGTGTTAACTCGTATCAATTTATATCAATAATATTGTGTTATTCATCTTCGTCCTGTCGAAACTGGCAAAAAAAAAAGAAACTTTTGTCTGGCGGGTCCTGTTTTTAGGATGAAACATCTCATTCTTTAAATATGGCTAGTCGGATGTATTATGGGATTACCTTTTAAACTAATGAAAGTCTTTCTCCCTCACTGTGGTTGTGGTAGTTTTTAAAATTTCAAATCGAGGAATATTTCTTACCTCTTGCAGCAACTCAAGTAAGTTTCTTTATAGTAGTAAAATTAGTGTATTTTATGATTTTATTTATTGTACTAAACAAAATCCTGCATGAAATTTAATTAGTTTTGAATCTGTTCGCAAAAAACCCCACTAATTCTAGAAGTATATATTTTTAAACTTATGACGTTCTTTTTTATTACGAATTATATATTCAATGTCAGTTCTTAGTTTCAAATGGATAATTTTTATCTCGCAGTAAATGACGGCCACAAGGAAGTAAAGAAAAAAAAAACTTTGAAAGATGACCTAATGCTTTCTTACTTCCTGGCATAAAACCGCAGATTAAAAAAAGATAAATAAAGTAAATGAGACTGGTCTATTATATGAACCTGCCTGTAAAAATATACATATGTATTTGATTTGCAATCAACTCTAATACTGATTTTTTTTATTATTTTTAATAAAAAAGTAATTTGAAATTTATAATGGGAAAAAGTAAAAACCTCTAACTAGATTTCGTATTTAAAATTGTGGTAACTTTATTTATATGCACTTATACGAAAAATACAAAAATGACAGATGTTACTGTATATATTTAAGACGAAAGAAGTTTGGAAATCATAAGTTATTTTTTCCTCATGTTTTTAATATAGAATATGTACTTATTTGTTTTTATTGATAGTTGAATAGCTTTTGTGAGTACCCTCTGATCTACATAAAAACTTGTCCATGTGGAAATATAAATTTTTTAAAAACATAATTTTTAAATAAGTATTTTCATTTTTTTGGGGGGGGGAGGGGGGGGGGATTTTGCATGAATTTTTGTAAAGCTGATATCTTAAATCTTGCACTGATTATAATGAAAGTTTTGAACTTTTAGAGTAGGACAAGTTTAAAAACGCAAATATATTTAACAAAATACCAAAGTCATTTTTTCCCCAATGTTATTAAAGTAGAATATTTATTTATTTATTTTCATTATTCATAGTTAAATGGCTGTTGTGATTATCAAGTGATGTATATGTAAAATTGCCTATGTGGCAATATATTTTTTTATATTTTAATTTTTTTTTTTTTTGGGGGGGGGGGGGATTTTTGCAATTTTCGTACATCTGATATTTTAAATCTTTTTCCACATTCAACCGAGTATAATAAATATTTTGAACTTTTAGAGTAGGACAAGATTATAAAATATATATATATATTTATCTATGTACCTTAAAAGCCCTTAATAGCGAACACTTCGGGACCGCGGAATTTGTCCGATAATTGGAGATGTCTACTTTTTTGAGGTAAAAATATACAAATATGTATGTCTGCTGATTAAAAAAGTATTCGTTAAATAGAGGTGTTCGCTATTCGAGAATCTCCATTAACCTCCACAACGGATACTCCCGAATACCGGACATCTCAATTTAGACAACTATAATGCAGGGTTGCGTTTTTTGCAAAAGTACTTCTTGATTAAAGGAAGGGCAAACTGGGAAGTGCCCCGTCCCCCTACGACTGTAGTGCCCCCAAATTTGATGTGCAATATTTGTAAAGCTTATATTTTAAATCTGTTTCGAAATTGTACTGATTATAATCAATATTTTGAACTTTTAAAGTAAAATAAGGTTAAAAACAAAATAAATTTTAAAAAATCTAATATTTAGATAAATATTTTTTGTTTTTTAATCTTGTTCTACTCCTGAAGTTCACGATATTGATTATAATCAGTACAATGTCGTAAAAGATTTAAATTATCAACGTAACGAAAATTGTATACCAAAACTGAGAGCACCAAAAAAATCAGGCTGTATTGGGGGGGGGGGGGGGGGCAGGACCACAGCCAAATATTTTTCCAGGATTCAACGTGGTCAAACATGGCTACGTATGATGCTTACAAAAAAATGGATGCGATTCAGACGTTTGAAGTGTCTGAAATTCAGACGCAAAAAGTGTCTGAAAAAATTCAGACATTTTAAAATGTCTGAAAATTGAACACTCCATTTCAGACACTTAAGTGTCTGAATTTCAGACATTTTAATTTAGAGTGATTGTTTTCAAAAATATAACATATATCTTAGAATCCAGACACAAGGTAGTACTTGTGCTAGTGTTGTTACACCCGAGAAATTGAAATTTGAAATCAGTAAAGCAGAAAGTTAAACAGTATTTTTTATAGCATTTAGTGTACCATTTTTGTACAAAAGAGAGAAACCTGCTTGGTACTAAGAAAATCTTAATTGAAGTAGAAAAATAGTTGATTCAACTAAAAATAAAACTATTTTGGTCAGTTTTCAATTACTATGCTAGTGTTACTAATGTATTACCCCAGATTCCTCTGTGTGAAAATTACCCCAGGCTACCCTATTATTAATTAAGACATACTCACAATCTTAAGAATTAGGCATATTATAAAAGTATTACAAAGGCATATTATTAGTTCACGTCTATAGTATTTTCTAATACCTTAAAATTAACAAGAATTATTAATTATTGTACCGTTTAAGGACAACTAAAAGGAATAATTATCATACATAAAATAAAAAAGAATGTGTTAAAATATAATTTAATATTAAACCCAAAAATATATTTTATTTAAATAAACTAAAAATAAAATTTAAGTTAGTGTGTTTGCAATAACTTAATACTCATTATAGAAAGAAATCAACGGAAACGTTGAATTAATAGGCCTAGTACTAAAAACTTCGAAATCTTTTTCTGATCAAAATACTTTGTTGCTCATTTATCTTCTTAAAAATAATATAATTACACAGGATAGTAATTGAAAAAAGACATACTGAAAAAAAATTCGAAAAAAAAAGACACTTTTTGGTACCAAAATATATTTAAAAAGAAAAACATTAATTTAATTCTGCATAATTAAAATTCTGCATAAAATTGCAATTGCTTAAAAAAACATTTCTGTAATTATGTATTTTGAAACGATTAATTTTTTATCTAAAGATGGATAATGACAGAACAGTAGTACAAAGGTAAAAACTCTTGTACTAATTACAAATGTAAGCTTTTTATGAATATTTATACAGTTTTTCAACTACTTTTCTTGTGTGCGAGTAATATTCGCCTTTTTTATTTGTAATTCAGTGAGCAAAAAATGTTTAATTACTTTCATTAAAAAAAATATATTGAAAAATGACAGCTTTAAATAAATCTAATGTAGTTTCAAATATATTAATTTTTTTAGGGTCTATTAATTTTTCAAATGTTACGTTTTGTTACATTAAAACCTCAATTTTTTTTTTAAAAAATCTTAAATAACTACAAAAAAAAAGCTTCGAAAAGAAGCTTTCTTAGTTGTTCGAAACGTTAAATCATATAAGACGGTTCAAAAATACAAAAAATGAGAAAGAACACTACCACAAACATTTATTGCGTAGGAAACGAAGGTTGCAATAAAAATTTTCCGTCCAAAAATACGACGCATGGCATTTAAAACCAAAAATGGTTCTTTTCATTTACAAACATAAGGGGGCAGAGGACCTTTGAGTTTTTCGCAACTATCAAAAACATCGCCTGTTTGAAAATTCCAAAACACAATTAATGTGCAATTAAGGTCTATTTTTCCTTTTCTACTTAAAGTATATATTCTTAACTATATTATGCAGAAAAATAAATGTTGTATATAAAAAACCAATATTTAAATTTTAAATTTAAAATTCAACTCACTAATGCGTGAATTAAAATCATTAAATCTGTGCGCATGATAAAATTCTAAATTATGCATATAGAAAATAATTTTTTAACAAAATAGAATCATGACACACCTATCTCTAAATTAAAACCAAAAAATATACATAAATGTTTGTTTAAAATTTAATTTTAGTACAATATAGTAAAAAATTCAAAATTTCCCCAAAAAATTTCAAGTTTTTCAAGTTAAAAAAATAAATAACCAAAATATGTGATTATTTTTGCTTTTAACATGAAGACTATAAAGAAATGCCTTTTTGGTTAATTTTTTAAAGCTGTAGTTTATATATCTTGAATGTAACAGTGCGCGCAATCTACAAATGTACTAATCTGAGAAAACGCGTTTTGAAGTTTCAATATCTACGGACCTTCAATTGTACTCACCGTCTATAAACAATTACAACTTAAGAAATAATGCAGATTTTTGAATGAGGTTTTTTGCACATTGTTGAGAAAAAAAATCACAATAAAACAAAATCCAAAAACTGATTTTTTGAAATTAGTGATATTAATATTTTTATTAGAAAAAAAATATCATGTATAAGTAAAATCAGAAATAATTTCCTCAAAAAATTCTGTAGTAAACAGTTTTCTTTCCACAATCAGAAGGCCCCACCAGTGGCCGAGAGGTTCTGCTCTCGAAACTGGTAGACGGGAGGTGCTGGGTTCAATCCCAATCGCGCCCGTCGGCCTAATCGTTCGGAGTTTTCGTGGTTTTCTTCGAGCCGTGGATCTTCCATGCGTTAATACGGATTAGGTTCCCTTAGAAAGACCCCCACGGAGGGCAGTCCCCCCGGGCCTATATCCCTCGTGTAGATAATTGGCCGTCAAAAATCAACCCAACCCAAACCCAACCCAATCCACAATCAGAAAGCTCCATTTAGTTCTTCACTGCTTCACTCACAACTAGTGTTGCCAGACCCACTACCACATAAAGTGGGACAAGGAGACAAAATAAGCGGGCACAGCCTTCTAAATCGGAACATAACAATTCGGCAAATCCTTCCGAAAAGTAACCTGCGTATAACGGAACAAGTTCGTGTTCTCTAAGGAAGAACTAAAATACAATTACATCTGCTATGACGAAAGCTTACCTAAAACGGCATCTTTCTCCGGTCGCTTGAAATTTCATATTAGTAGGTTTTACTGTATTTAATAAAAAGACTAATTAACCTTATATAGTAAAATCTAAAAATCATCATCGCTAAAACCGAAAGAAATTCCGTTCTGGAGAGGTCAGTATTTACATCTTCTGACTCGTCTGAGAATTGGTCATTCAAGAATCACCCGCAAAGATCTTCGACAGGATGCCCCTATGTGTTCTCGCTGTCACTTTGATATCCTGACCATCCATCATATTCTAACTGACTGTCCGGGTCTCCGGAATTTGTATAGAATGTATTTTAATTCCTCATTACGACCTTTGACAAATCTCATTGGGGAAACACCTCATGGTGCACTCTTTGCTTTTTTAAAACACGCTGACTTTTATTTTGAGATATAGGTTTTATATGCTTCATAAGATTGACTTTCTTACTTAGCATATGAATGGAAACCCTATCCAGATAACATGTTCACTCTACTTTTGGATTTCTAATTTACATTGTTTTCTACCCTTGTATGACGACTTCGTCTGGTTGGGTTACCCCATCCGGATAGCTTTTCTATTCCTATTTTAACTCTTTAATGTCATTTTCTAATTTCACATTTTTTGTGTTTTATTCTTTGTTTGGCACAGCAAGTCCCTAAAGGAATTTTGCGCCATAAAATCCAATGCAACGAACCAACCGTTTTGGAGAGGTTTCTGGTTTTACCAAGATTTATAGTTTTGTGATATTCCTTCCCTAGGATATGAAAATTTAACATTTAAGATAGGATACTTTTATAAACAGTTTCCGTTTTCATAGGTTTTACTAAACGAAGTACAATAAAACCTGAAAAAAAGAATCGATAGGGACTGGAAAAATATTCCGCATTAGACAGTATTCTGTCTTATCAAGTATATTTTTACATTATTAATTTCAGCAGAATCATAGAAATATCCCGTTATTCACAGCTTTCTGTATTCACAAGTTTTACTGTATTAAGTTCCACTCGATGAAGACTAACGAATAGCATTGGTACGAATATAAATTTAGCCCTTTATCTACTGACAGTACTTATAAGTACCATTAAAATAACTTATTATAAAATTCATTTAATACATCGATTTGTTGCAATACAGTTTAGAATGAGTTATAGATTCTTTACTTTATCTTTTTCCAAAAGCATTATTGGTTAGACAAAACAAAAATATTTTTAATGGGTCTCAGGACTCGTAAAATTTCGAAATAAATGAAAAAAAAAAAAGACTATTTTCTACATTTAATATCTTAAAACGTATAAGATTTAAAAACACATTTTTTTGTTGTGATGAAAGATATGTTTATTCTTTCATTTCATGTATCTAAAAAATTGCAAGATGCAGAATTAGTATTTGCAGGAGGCTCGAAAGTGTCAGACATTTGTCGAGACGAAAATTGGTATAATAGCATAAGCGCAGGATTACAAAATAAATTTTGTAACTAGAATGAAATTTTTGTCCCTAATTTTACTTTAGATTGTAATAATTATCCTGAACCTAAATAAATTTGTATTTAAAGTTTTTTGTATTTTTAATACAAAGTTATATTTAGCTACTAGTACAAAATTTTGAAAATTTCAACACTATAATCACCTAAAAAAATATTTTTTTCAACAACAAAAATGAAATTTTAGGTTCAATTTATACAGACTAACATGAAACATATGTTTTGAAAATTTGATGAAAAAATATTTAGAAGTTTTTGAGGTATCTTTCGCGTTTTTCCCCAAAACGTCATTTAGTGAAAAATGATTTCAAAGTTTCGGAAACGCCGCTTCAGCTATTGAGCGGTTATACCTCTAAAAGCCACAACTTTTGTTCTAATGGGAATTTCAAGGAAACATTTATATCAAAATGCTCAAAATAGATAGGAGTATAACATATAAAAAAATTAAAATTTCGAAAATTCTGAAGCTTTAAGAGTCCTGAGAATCCTTAAAAGAATGATTTCTTTTGCCTTTGCACCTTTTCAGTTTTCTTGGCTTTGCAGGGGGGAGGAGATTTTCAACTCGGAAATATTTCTATATTACTATTGTAAGAAGTACTATTGTAAGATTGTATTTGTACATTTTCTAATTGTACAAAATACTAAGAAAATATTTAGAATAACAGATTTGAGTGACGTTTAAATATTGCACAAAATCCCTATAAATTCAAATTTAATTAACTTTTCTAAATCTTTCAATCCTTCTAAAATCCTTCTAAAATGTATTTAATGATTATGTAAATCTTCTAATGTAATTTCAAAAGTTCACGAAAAATGCTTTAGAAGATAAAATTGTCATGAATTCATAATTCAGTACATAAAGTGTTAATCTCAATATTACGAAAAATATTTTCTATATAACGAATTTCATTCCTCTTTCATACGTGTATAACATTTAAACGGAGAGGTTGTTGTTGCGACGATGTATGAGTTTATTTAAGCGGATTGCAAGAAAATGAAATTATTTATTTATTTAATCTTATCCATTTAATAAAGAGAAGAAATGTTAAAAACCTTCGATATAATAAGAAGAGGAGTTCAGTTTCACGAAAATGTTACAGACGAATTGTTTGGTTGGTTGATTTTTGACGGCCGATTATCTACTCTAAGGATATAGGCCCGAGGGGGGAGTGTCCTTCGTGGGGGTCTTTCTAAGGTTACCTAACTGTATTAACGAATGGAAATCAACGGCTCGAAGAAAACCACGAAAACTCCGAACGATTAGGCCGACGGGCGCGATTGGGCTTGAATTCGGCACCTCCCGTCTACCAGTTTCGAGAGCAGAACGACGAATTGTTTGGATACTTACATATGTGCGAAAACTTTTATAAACAGTGTATTTTTATAAGAAACCTGTACAAAGTAATATTACAGACTTTTTTAAAGTTAAGAAATTGGAATGCTGAGAAAAAAAAAGAAAAGACTTCAGTTTTTGTTTATCTCTGTTTATTATGTGTTTTTTAGACATTATTCCAATTAAATTTTTCTCATATGTCTACATTATATAAAAAAGTTACTGCCCGAATTAAAATACATTTTTCCGATATTTCTATTTTAGGTGTATTTTTCATTTTATGCATGTGTATTTTATCATACAAATTTCGTGAATTTGAGTTGATTTCTATTTAACGAATTTTCTTCATAATGAATTGTTTAAGCGTAACGATGAGACTTCGTTAAATGGAAGTTTATCTGTATAAATTCACTCTACAAAGAAAATATTTGTTATAAAAGTGAGTTTAGCTCTTTATCTACTGACGGTACTCATAAATACCATTAAAATAACTTGTTATAAAATTCATTTAATACACCGATTAGTAGTAATACAGTTTAGAATGAGTTATAGATGCATTACTTTATCTTGTTCCAAAAGTATTATTGGTAAACCAAAACAAAAATATTTCTACAAGGATGAATTATTTTGCCTTTGCATCAGGTTTATTGGCATTTCAGAGTGGGGAGGGGGGGGGGGGGGGTTCAATTCGGAAGTATTTCTATTGTAAGAACATTATATTTGCACATTTCCTAATTCTACAAAATATTAAGAAAAATATTTAGAATAAAAGATTTGAGTGAGATTATAAATATTGCACAAACTTCCTATAAATACAAATTTAATGAATCCTTCTAAATCCTTCAATCCTCCTAAAATCCTTCTAAAATTTATTAAATGATTATGTAAATCTCCTAATATAGTTTCAAAAATTCACGAAAAATGCTTTAGAAGATAAAATTTTCATGAATTCATCGTGTAGTTCATAAAGGGTTAATTTAAGTTTATGTATGACATGTGTGATTAGTTATCATAGAGAAATAAAGATATTTTAAAAGAAATCGTTCTTTTTCTTTTAAGGGGAAATTTCACTTTGTTGTGTTAAAAAAATTGAGTTTTTTTAATTTTGTACTTACCTGAAGTATGTAGAATACATATTTGAAATAATTTTGGATTAATTAAATTACTTAATAAAGTTATTGTCCTCGGAACTGAAAAATCAATTACGGTGTATTTTAATAAGCTTACACAACCTCAAATATAATGAAATTTATATAAACTATTGAACTGCACTAGAAGATGGTTACTATAAAATATATTGTGTGTAAGCGCTTACACTTCGCGAAGAGGGGAACTCAAAAGTATTCTGTTATGTTATACTCATTGAATAAAAATTGTTTGCGGCGTATTTTAATTATGTTACACTCTTACAAACATAATGGAATTTATATGAATTACTAAGGTGCACTAAAACATGACTTCTATAGAATATGGGGTTCAGAGCATTTATCATTCATTGGTCACACAAAAGATGTCGGCTACATAATGGTCTACGGGGGAAAAAATCGCAACTTTTTTAAATTTTGCTTCATTATTTCAAACATGATAAAATTGATATAAATTACTGAGGTTTACAACAGCATGATACCTCCTGTAGAATATGACTTATCGTTCATTTACAGGGACTCACAAAATATTTCGGATACTGTATTGTTTGCGATATTATGTTTGCTATTAGTGATAATTGTTCTTTTTCAGTTAGTGTGCTTTTTAGTTATGATATGCGCTTTTAAGCTTAGTTAAATTTTGCATATTACGTGGTATATATAGATGCCATATATCATATACAGGGCTTTGTAAAAGAATTCGTCAGCTTACATGACTACTTAACATGATCGTGAATTGCTTAAAGGTGGTTTTTAATTGAGTTTATGCATTTTCAAGCTTAGCTAAATTTAGTAAACTAAGAAATGTTTGTAGCATATAAATAAATTCTTACACCAGGTTATGCAAAAGATTGAATACATGACTCCCTATGGATAGTAATTCCTAGAATTGTGATTTCAGTAGTTTTAATCGTGTTTTTGGCTGAATTAAATTTCAGCTTACTATGTGGCATAAAATTTGTAGATAATATACATGACAGTCGTAAAGGAAACAAGTACGTTTCTGTCTATTGATAGAAAACGCTAAATGAACTACAAATGAATTGAAGTTCCATTCCGGCTACAGTAATTGTTGACATCTGGTATTCAAATGTGTTATACGTTTTCTAAAATGTTTACTTAAGTATATTTTCTACCTTATTAAACGACAAAGTTTTGTTAAAATATTCTGGAATCGTTGGAAAGTGTTTCATGATCTATGCATGACGCTTGATTTTTCTTTCTTGTTTTAGTTTCAGATGACTATGCGATCATTCTACACGATCATTCATTGCTCAAAGTTGTTTACATTGCACACACATGTTAATAAATAAGGATTCCACCACTTGTTTTTTTACACAAAAATTTAGTAGAAAAGTTAATTCGACCTCGTTTTATTGACTCTTCATTGAAAAATCTACCCTATTAAAATCCGTGTGTGCATCTATATAACCTCAAAAACTCGGAAACCATAGGGAGCAGGGCTACGAAATTTGGCGCACCAGTTGCTGGTGCGAGGCTCACGAATGATTGGTGCAAAAAAATTTCGAAAAATTAAAATAACTTTTTTTATTTTATGTTTTTAACGAATTTTTGACTTTTTCATGCTCTACCTGTAATCTCGCGAGTTCTAGCCAATTCTAAATGTGTACTTCAATGTGAGATATACATATTACGTACGCCGCGCTGCAATACTAAGAAGATGTAGCGGATATTACGATAATTTTTTTACCTCGCATGCAAATAATTAGAGATTATTTAATTGCGCTTAGTTATTACCTTTTTTAAAAAATAAAGAAAAACATTTTATCACAAACATCAACAAAACTTTTTATTCCTTTTATTCCCTTATTCCAAAGATATGGTTTTAGCGTCTGCTGCCATAGCAACATGGTAGTTTGCAAAATTTTATTTTTAATTTTGGATTTAGAATTAAATTCATGAACTTCAGTGCGTAGAACCAGTTAAACAGCTAGTTAATTTTATTAAAAACTCCTGTTTTTTGTCCTTTGAATGTGAAAACTCTCCTTAAGCAGCTATGAATATTATAATATTCAAGATATTAGAGTTTGCTCATTAGCTTTAAATTTGTTATTTATAAATATCGGCTATTTCTTTGAAAGTCATGTTAAATAAATTTATAAGATAAATGTTGATATTCGAATAATATTTTATTGTTCAAAAGATCTCGAAAAGTCTAAATTTTTTTTTTTTACTTCTTTTACTTTTGTTTTAATTCAACAGAAAGGAGAAAAACTTGGTTGTTTTCCAAATGCGAGACGTTTTGTTTTAAATGTGAAAATCATTTCCTTTAATGTATTACAGTAGAACCCCGAAAAAAGGGAAGAATAAATTTTATAATGGCAAAATAATACTTTTTTATGGGAAACCAATCGTTGCTTGTTCTAGGCGATAAACAGTTGAGTTAAAAATCATGACTTCTCAAAAAAAAAAAAAAAAAAAAAAAAAAAAAAAAGAAGAAGAAGAAGAAGAAGAAGAAAATAATGTTTACCCATTTCCCTTGACAAATTATGTACTTTTGAAAGAAGAAACAGCTTGAAAAATTTTATTTGCTTAAAAATACTTTTAAACAACAAAAACAAAAACCATGATTTTAACACAAGGCAAACTAAAGAAAAGTTTTGCAAGCAGATAAAAAATTGCATTTATCTTGCTAAAATTTGTTTATTTTATAAATTCTTTCAAACAAAAATCGTTTTTTATTTAACCTACGAATTCGCAAAACTTTGCAGCTCAAAAATATAAGCCGACATTGGTTATTTTTATTTATAAAATATGTAGCAGTTACAAATATTACATTTTCATGAAAAAATATTTTTGTATTCTCGTAATAGCCCCCCCCCCTTTTTTTTTTTTAATATCCCTTTCTATTCATATTTAAATTAAAATAAGAAGAGATTACATTTCGTGATTCAGATTTTTTTTCTTACTGATTAGTTTGTTTACCTATAATTACACTTTCCGAATTTTCAAAAAATATAAATGAATGACTTCTGATAAAACATGGAGCTATTATAAACAAAAAAATGAAGTCATATAAATCATTAGATACCCGAGATTGTTTTGCCGAGCTTCTTAAATGATGTCTGGGTTTGTGTATTATTCCGCGATAATGATGTCATTTGCATAACGTTCTATATATGCTGTTTAAGACGGCATCGTAGTGCAATTGATGTCGTTTTATATAAAAAAAAGCATGTATTTTAATTTTTAAAACTAAAATATGTTTGTAGAGGTGCGTCATTTTTACCACAGCATGCTTTGAAATTCTTCACAGGTGAAAATGCTTTATCTTTGAAAATACCGTGCTCGAAATCACACGCTGATAAAACGCAATGTTTTACAAACATTTAGAGTGACTTTATGGAAAAGCAGTAACATACTGTGTGCATGCTCTTTTTCCGAAAAATAGCGATTTACATTACAGAACTTTATCATTCTCGCTTTGATGAATTCGCTTCATTCGAACAAGCAACCAAAGAAGATCTTGGCAATTATTCGAGGTTTAAATAATATCAGGGTCCCCAAGGTTTTGTCCAAAATTTTCTCTACTAATAAAATGTTATTGTTATTCTTTAAGACATGTTACTGTACTTTTATCAAAATAACATAATCTGCTTAATTTAATTTTTCGTAATTTTTTATAATCTATATATTTTTTAAAAAAGGAATGTGTTTTAGTCAGCTGCCTTAAGCTTTATGCTCAACGAAATTTACTAATATTTTTTTTAAAACTGAAAGCTGTTCATTTCTAGAAGTGCCCGCACTAGCCTTTTTTTTTTTTTTTTTTTTTTAATATTCAATTATTATATTTTAATTTTTAAAGTATTATATGAAACTTCTTCAAAATGATGATAATGAGATAGCTTTCATTATTGCAGAAAAGAGAGAGATAATGAGATTTATTTATCTTTAATTCGTATGATTACCTTATAAAAATTTAAAATTGTTGTAGGGTTTAATGGCGCAAAATCCAATTAGGGACATAATATTTTGAACGGAAAATTACATACTGCTTTTGAAAACACGCATTTCCCCATAAAATTTCCATATTATTTTTCCTTCTGTATGTGTACTAAGTTTCAGACACTAGGGGAAATGCTTAAGTAAGTGGAAATGACGTCATATTTAAAGGAAAACTATGATTTTCTTAGATAAAACTAAACTTTTTAACACAAATGCTTCAAAAAAACATAAATTACGGCAATTTTTACTCTCCGGTACTTAGATTAGAATCTCGAGTTAAGAGTGCGACTGTTTACTTGCAAAAAATTTCCTGACAATCGTAACATCAAGTTTTGAGTTCAAATGATTTTTAAATGATCAAATTAAAATACCAATATTTTTTTTAAAGGGTGATAGCGAGTATCAGTGGTTAATTTTTAAATTTATCTCTATCGCGTGGAGCTCGATTAAAAAAGATTAATCCGTTTTCCCTTAAAACTACATAAAGGGTTCATCATTTTCTTACGACTCCGTAAACAAAAATAAAACTTCCTGTATGATTAAATAACTAAAATAATGTATCATAATATTAAAATATTTATTTGCTTAAAAGACGTTATAAAAGCACATTAAAAGTAAATTAAAAATTCTTTATTTACATGTTTCAACTCATTTTCTGAGTCGTCATCAGAATGTATAATAGAAAATTACAAATGCATAATGAAAATTAAAAATGGAAAAAAATCATCGAAAATAAACAAGTAATCATGTAACGCGCCCTATATTTTCGCAATTGCGCGTGTTCCCTCTATGTCGCGATGCCGTAATTTATCCAACCATTCAACCCATAGATTCGGGATTCGAAAAGATAATGTATTTAGAAACTCCTGAACTTCTTAAATAATTTACTTTTAATGTGTTTTTATAACGTCTTTTAAGCAAATAAATATTTTAATATTATGATGTGGTTAGAAATGGACATAATTTTGACTTACTCCTCGCAATTATTTATATTTGTGAAATAATATAAATAAAACGCAAATTTAACAGATGTGTAATTGAACAACGCGCTTAAAGCTCAGAAATTATCAGAAAATAAAAGGATGCCGTAGGCAACAAAATCTTGGACTCATAACTCTTAGCATGAGGCTAATACAAAAAAAAAATCGCTTTCGATAAATTTCAAAAGTTTATTTGATTGTATAGTTCAAATTTTACATATGAAAAATGCATTTTATTGTTAGTGGGCAATCTAAAAAATATATTGCATGGAAAAACATATTACTTTTTACTTAAAAAATTTGGTTTTCACCAATTTTCTGTAAGCCGGGGAACCCGGGTACGATACCCTAGTTGAAATAAAAGAAAATATATATTTTACCCGTCAAGCAACACTGTTCTTACTTCATTCGTATGCTTAATTTTGTTGCTACGCAATATTTTCCCAGTCATCTTGCTGTCTGATTTTTTGAAGAATGAACCTGACGCATAATAAAGAATTACATCTTTTAATTTTGTGTTGTCAACTTACACGGCCAAGTTTCGTCAAAATCGCCTGCCGCAATAGAAACCCTTTATAGCATGTGTCTTTTTAACCAATAATTTAAAGTTTAAAGAAAAGCGAAATCCGTCGATGATGTCCCGACAAGCATAATTTTGTTTTCTGTAGGTAAACTTTAAGAAATATTGACTTATGCCCCGCAAATATAGTTATTGGTTTTCACAACCAATTTCAGAGGACTATTTTCAGAAGACTATATGAGACAGAATCATCCATTGGCGCAAAGTTGTGCACGCTGCACACATGCGTTTTAAAATAAGGTTTCCACCACTTGTTTTTACACAAAAAGAAAAATTAAAACATGCAAAAAAATATTTACTTAGTTGAAAAGAAAATTCGGTTGCGTTTTATTGACTCTTCATTGAGAAATTCTTCAATAAAATTCTACTTTTTGTCCTTTCAAAGCGAAAACTCTCCTTAAGCAATTGTGAATTTCATAATTTGCAAGAGATTACAGATCGCTCGTTTGCTTTCAGTTAGCTATTTATAAATATCTTCTATTTCTTTTAACACATTTGTGCCGGAATTTTTGTTTTCTGAAATTTGTTGGTAAAATTACATTAAAATGTTGCAAAATAAACTGGAAAAGTACTAAACAATTACGCTAAAATATTTTTGTATTTGTTTGATAAATGTAAACATACTAAATATGGGAATATGCATAATACTTGTAATAGTATAATATGCATAATTATATGTTCTGTCTAAATTTATATTTAAAAAAAACTTTTAAATTATATCTACCCTATCTATATTATAAAGGACAAACATATCTGTGCGTAACGCATACGTCATTTTGCGAATGGCAACGCTTTGAAATTTTAAATAAAATTTCGGTTTTGCAATTATATCTACGGAAATTTTTTAAACTTCTAAACATCGCACATTTTAAATTTTAACACCGTCGTATAAGGAAAAAAATGCTCTTTTAAATGCAATTTGTTTGAAAGCTGTATCTCAATTTATTTTTGAGATATTAATTTTTTTGTAGTTTTTAATACAAATTTTGAAATCGTGGCAACTGAAGTATTCCATTTATATTGAAAGTAAAGGGAAAATAGTCATAGTTTGGTTTATTACTTTTATTGATTATATCCTTATTGATGCCATTTTCACATTACAAATGAAAGTAACTTTATTATAATTTTTGAACAGAAAATGATGTCAGACATTAAAAAATAGCACGAATTCTTCTTCATAAATCAGTTATATTTCAATATTTTTGCATTACGCTGATACTGATTTTGAGACGCTAGGCAAAATGATTCAGTTAGTAAAAATTATGTCCTATTTAAAACAATACGATCATTTATTTTGATAAACTAAATATTTCACCAATACTATGACAACTAAAGGCAAATTTCTGAATTTTTTTTTTTTTTTTTTTTGCGGGTATTGAGATTAGAATTTAAAGTTTGTGCGAATGTTCACATGAAACGTTGTATCGGACAAACGTGATTTTAAGTTTGGAAATACATTCATTAATAAACTATTGCGCGTTAAAATACTTTTAAATTGTGAATTTGAGTGGTGCGTATGTAAATTATGAGAATGTGAAAATAATGTAAAATTTAGATTTTATGGGGGAAAACTTTATGATGTGACAAAGCGAAATCCTTTTTACTGATTTTTAATCCCTTTAAAACAAACACAAGAGCCTCGATCGATAAATTCATCATAATTACTCATCTTGATTACGTATTCTAATAGAGTTTAATTTTTCAATAATTTAAGCAGTTGAAGTTTGTGGAAAAAATATTTCGGTAATTTTAGGTTAAAAATATTATTTATTTTAAGAGTGAGACAACCAATGTTAGATAATTTTTTTATTGTAATTATTTTTGTACGTTTATTATAAATTCGATCTGAAGTTCCTTTCTAACATTTTAGTTCGTCGAATTTCGACGGGTTCCAACTCGTATATATAAAATCCTAATGAAACGAATTAATGAAACGGCTGAAATGAAACGATTCTATGAAACGAATGATTAAACAACTGATTATGTTTCACGGCGATTTCTGCTAAAATATGGAATACTTTGCGATGAAATTAACACCAAAAATCTGTACTGATCTGCAGATCTCAACACTGATATTAGAATTTTTAAATTCGAATTAATTTTCGAAATATTAATTTTTTTTTCTAATTTTAAATACTTTTCTCTAATGATGGCAACTCAAATTTTAATCATAACACATTTTTTTAAAAATATATTAGAAAAGGTTATTATTTGAAACTAATTTGGCTACCAGTTTCGCTTCCCTTAAATGTATGCTAAGAACAATGTTTTTTTTTTTGTTTTTTGTTTTTTTTTTGTATTTCATTATCATTTTATTTAATGCAAAACTTTCTTTTAAAACTGAAACATTTAAAATTAATGGCTTTCACTTTTTTCTTTTTTTTTAAACGAAACGAAAAGAAAAATAGTAGGCGCAGATTTCATTTACGAACCGAGGTACCTAATTGGCGCCAAAATGGCGTTATTTTGCCTGATATGATAAACCGGATATTGTTGCTTAATTATTAATAAATGCTTATTTACATTTATTTTCTTTTTATTTAAAAAAAAATTTTATAAATCGTTTTGTTCTATAGTTATTTATTAATTTATTTTTAATTTTTTTTATTTCATTTTAAAAATAATAGAAAATAATTTAAAAATACATATGCAACTGATATTCGAAAAGGAGGTTTTATCCAAACTGTCGTAAAAAAAAATCACGCCAAACCCAGTGCGTATAGGATATCTGAGTTAAATATTAAATAATGCAACAAATCATGACATTTAATTTCAAATTCAAAGCAAATGACCAATATCGCCAAATTATATAAATCGCCAAACCACTCGCTAAATTATACAAGTTGACGTCATTTTTATTTTAAATAACGAAAGAAAAAATAACTTAGTATAAAAATACAAATAAAACTTCGAAATAAAAATCACTTGATGGCGTAAACACGTGGAACTTTCTTACAGTCAAGTGAATGTGACATTTACGATCAACCGTTATTGGCATTTAATCTTATAGTCTGGCGATAGATTTTTGGTCGATGGGATAACCACGTAGTACCGTTATAATTTACAACACGAAAAAAAAAAAAAAATGCTAACTGGCCAGTTAAAAAAAAAAAAGCTATTGGCGAGATTAGAACCCAGCTAACATAAAAGTACCAGGAATTCTTTGCGATCATGGCAACTTTTATGTAGTTTTATTCGAAGAAATAACTTTGATTCTTTAATCAAAATGGAAACCTTTCTTATGAAAAGCGAAGGAACTGCTGATGATAGTCACGTGACTTAGGCTATTATTATAGAGATTGTTTTCAATTCTAAAAACAGCGCAAAGAATAATATTTGCTAACGATTAAAAATTTATTTACACATGAGTATTAAAAACAGAAAAAAAATCCATTAAAATTACTATTAAATAAGTACGTGTTAAAACTAGGAAAATATTGAAAATTATGCCTTGAAAATTGTATTTACACGTGAATATTAAAAGAGAAAGGAAACTTGAAAATAATAAATACATTAATATGCGTTTAACCCTTTTAGGGGCAAGGTACTTCTATTCGTAATATGTTGAAATCAGTGGATGGCACCAGAATTTACAAACAAATTTCGAAATACGAAAATGCTTTTGTTCACTTACTATAACTTTGTTCACTTAATAATAGGAAATTTTCATTCCAATATTGGTGCCAATGTGGCATTTAAGAATTAAAATTAAGTGGTCCAAAAAATTAACCACCGCCCTTGAAGGGGTTAAAGCAGTAAATTCTAATAATTGTAGTAAATTGTATTATGTCCATCGTTTTATAACGCTGTTAAAAAATACCGGTCGGCAAAGACTCTGTTTACTTAATTCATTTTATTTTAGCTTCTTTTGAAATGTTTAACTGATCTTCTTTAATTAAACACGAAAACAACCATTGGATGTCTTAACAGCCGCTGATTCGGCCTTAAATTTTCGCAATCAAAGGGAATTGAATGGAAACCCATTTACAGTGAGATCGCTATAGGTTTTTTCATTGTAATTCAATCTTCTCTAATATTTTTAAAACCCGTCAGATTAGCGTGTTTTTAGATTCTTTAAAAAAAAAAAATCAAATTAGCTTTCTTTTAGATTCTGCGGTGTCTGAACGGGGGGTGGCGAGCGTAACTTGCAGGGGCAGTGCCCCCTAGTATTATATACTATAATTAGTATTTTTATGAACAACTGAAAAAATATATTTATTTCTTTACAGAGACTAATAACATTATAAGTATTAGTAATAATAAACTAAGAATAATCATATTGGAGGCTTAAAAACAACTTGTTTGATAATCATCTTGAAAAGAACTTTACGTTAATAACTGTCCCTTAAATGGCTAGTAAAAATATGTACCCATTCGTGCCTAGCGCCTGATATTTTGTACGTTAAAAAAAATGCATAAAAAATAGGCTTGAACATGTAATTTCACAATTTAAAAAAATATGTATTGGAAGGAAATCTACAAGCTAAGATGATGTCTTATTTATTTGGATCCTTGGTAGAAAAAACACAAATAAACTTATTTTTTATATTTCGCCATCTTGAAAAATGAAATATCTCTAAACTCCGAATATAGCCTTCATTTAAGCAAATAATGTCCATCTTATACTGTCATCTTTCGAAAACAGATAAATACATTTATAGATAATTATTTCATGCAATTTCCATGGTATGAAAAAGAAGAAAATTCAACAAATTTACAAAAATTCGAAGCGTTTCAAAAAATGGGAAGAAATAAAGAAATAAATGTTGATATCCGAATACAATTTTAATGGTCAAAAGATCTCTAAAAATCTAAAATTCTTTTCCAGTTCTTTTGCTGTTATTCTGTAAATTCTACAGAAAGGCGAAAAACTTGGTTGTTTTCCAAACCCATTGTTTTAAATGCGAAAATCATTCCTTTTAATGCATTACAGTAGAACCCTGGAAAAAAGAAAGAATACATTTTATAACGGCAAAGTAATATTTTTATATGGGAAAATAACCATTGCTTGTTCTAGGCGATAAAGAGTTGAGTTAAAATCATTCAATTCTCGAAAAAAAAAAAAATTGTAAAATACTGTTTACCCATTTCCCTTGACAAATTATGTAATATTCAAGGAAGAAACATATTTAAAAATTTTATTTGCTTAAAAATACTTTTAAAGTACCGAAAAAAAAAGCACCCCAAAAACATGATTTTAACACAAGACAAACCATAAATTATTTCAAATAATATTCGTTTTCTATTTAAAGTACGAATTTGTAAAAGTTTGCAGCTCAAAAGAAATGATAAAATATGAGCCGACATTCATTATTTTTATTTATTAAATATGTACTAGCAGTTACAACGATTACATTTTCATGAAAAATTACTTTTAGTATTCTCTTAAGCCCTCTTTTTTATATCCATTTCCATTCAGATTTAACTTAAAAGAAGAAAAGATTAAATTTCGTGATTCAGATTTTTTTTTTTTTTTTTTTAATCAGTTTCTTTATACATTTCCTTATTTTAAATAAATGGTGTTTAAGGAATTTTAATATTTATTTTTATTTTTTCTAATTTTTTCTAACAAGGGAACCACTTTTGGTGTTGCTCGCACCAAGCATTGAGACCTGGTGCATTTTAAAGCACTATATTATGAAGTTTGAGAATCGATAAAATTTTTCTGTTAAAATAATATTTTTCGATTATACAGCAGCATAACTTTCTAAATATGCAATTTTCGAGACCACTTATCGAACTATTAACATTGAAATTTTTTTTTTTAAGAAAAGCATTTAAAAATAAAAATGAGTATAAAATATTGAAAAAAATTTGAAAATTCCTTCAAAAACAAACGAATTTGATTTTGAAAAATTGCAACTTTATATTCATATTTTTGGCGGGAAAACATTTGGCGTTTATTTTCAAAAGTAGAGCTTTCCGGCAACCCTAGCCAAATGTCATAGCTGAATTTGTAATAGCTAAAAATTGCAATGTCCGACCTTTTTCGCCGCAGTAATTTTTCTAAATTGTGTAAAAGTATTAATTTACTTTATGATTACTTTTACCGAAGGACCATTTAATACAGCAACATTTCATTTTAAACATTCGAAACTTTATTTCATTCGATTTCAAAAGAAAATAGTTTGCTTATTTTGTATTTCACTAAAAATAGTTTTCAATGATCTTCGAAGCTTTTATAGAATTATACTTATTACTTATATATTTATCGTCTGCATAGAAAAAAAAATAAAAACCTAATATTTGTTTCTTATGCTATCAATTATTTAAAAAAAAAAAAAAAAAAAAAAAAAAATCGCAATCTGATATTATTCTAGTAATATGTTCTGAACATTTTCTCTTTGAATAAAGCGGGCGGAAAAATTGTACGCCATATTTGGCGACTTAACTCACTTTTGGCGTGAAATAAACAAATAAATATGTAATAATAAAAAATTAAAAGTATAAAAAAGTATATAAAATATTATTTTAACAGAGAAATTTTTTCGGTTCTCTAACTTTTATGTATAGGGCTACAAAACGCACCAGGTCTCGATGCTAGGCGCGAGCAACACCAAAAGTGGTTCCCTTGTAATTGTTATCATTACATTGCACGATAATACACTGCTGGCCATTAAAATTGCAACAACATGAAAGATTGAAAATACAAAAAGTTATTTATTGTACGTAAACAGTATGGCATGGAAGCAAAATGATTAAATTTGTAAACAGTTTGGGGGTCTACAAGGATGCGAAACTGGTAGAAACAGTTGCTCCCCCTAGCAGCTAAAACGGCCCTTATCCGGTTAGGCATGGAGCCGAACTGGGCTTGGAGGACAGAAACAGGCTACTCATTCCATACTGCTTCAAGTCTATGCCACACTTCATCAACCGTATTAGCTGGAGATGGGTGACGGGCTAGTCTCTAAGCAATTCATGACCAGATGTTTTCAATGGGTGGCAGATCTGGAGACCGTGCAGGCCAGGGCAGCAATCGAATACCCTGTGTATCGAGGAAGGTCAGAACACGCCGTGCAACATGTGGTCTTATCTTGCTGGAAGATGGCGTTTGGCAGGCCTCGAAGACAGGGCACAACCACTGGACGTAAGGTGTCAAAAATGTACCGATTTGCGTTCAAATTACCATCGATCCGAACTAGAGATGTGCATGTCGTGTACGCAATGGCTGCACAAACCATCACACTCGGTGCAGGGCCCCTGTGCAGATATCGAATGCAAGCAGGTGACTGGCGTTTTCCTCGGAGCCTCAAGATAAGTATACGGCCATCAGCATATAGCACGTACAACCGGGACTCGTCTGAAAAGACGACATTGAGCCAGTCATGCATCCAGCATTGAGCCAGTCATGCATCCAGCATTGAGCCAGTCATGCATCCAGCATTGTCGTTCGGCGCACAAGAGTCGCTGTCTCTCTCTATGCTGCATTGTCAAGGGAAGCCGCAGTACTGGTCGCCGTTCTGACAGTGCACACTGCTGCAAACGTCGTCCAACTGTACGAGCGGATACTGGGTGCGCTTCAAACATGCCCATTTCCTCACTAATGGTTTGAGATGTGGTTGTACGGTTTTGCAGGGCCGATCTCACAATATGTCTGTCCTCTCCGGCGTTAGTCATGGGAGGGCATCGAGATCCTGCATGCCGTTTAGTATGACCCTCAGTAACCCATTGATTCCATGTTTGTATGACAGTGGTTGGATTTCGACGAATGCAATGGGCGATATCACGGAAAGATAATCCACACTCTCGTTAGGCAACGATACTGCCTCTGTCGAATACTGATTCTTGGTGGTAAGCATTTCTTCTTATTATTCGAGACATAACACGGTATTCTGAGCAAAAACTGACCTTACAAAACGCGTTCCGAATGAGAAGTCCACTACGCAACTTTTCTTTTATGCAATGCTTCAGATGTCGTTTCTCCCGCCTGCCTCGTCTAAATGAGCTGAAATACTAATCATTTGCATATATTTCAACCTCTTCATCCTTTCATGTGATTTTGACGTTCGACAGATCATTCCTTCCTGGTGTTGCAATTTTAATGGCCAGCAGGGTACTTTTAACAGAAATAACCCATAAAATGTAATTTTAAATTTTAATGTTAACAAGATGTAACAAGATGGGTGTGATAAATTAGTATTTGGATTATATAAATCAATTATTTTAGATATTAATTGATTAAATATTTGAACAGTGTTTTCAACATTGATGAGAACAATCAGCCTCTCTAAATTCCTCACATCATCTTTTTGTGATGACGAAAGATGAACGAGATCGTTACTTCAAGGACAAAAAACTCAAAAAGGAAAAGAGATATACTATGTGAACATAACAAGTTGAACATTATATGATTTTTAACAATTATCAATTTTTCCCCTTAAAAAATTAGATTCTATTTTATTTAGATAATGTCTCTAACTAATAAAATGCAGTCAACGAAAATGTTTTAACACGCAAAAATAAAGTTTTAAATGTCAAGTATGAAGGGGAATGACATACAGACACAGGTAAATGACACTTAGACAGAGCAGTAGCAAACAGGTATAACTACAAACTATTTCTTTTATTTCACACAACTTTGTAGTAAGAGGGAAAGTCAGTAAGTACGTCACAAACTGATATGAGAGGTCGTAAATCAGTAGTAAATTGTTTCCAAATATGCCAATAGATGGCAGCATATTCCAACTATAAGATGTTAATTTCGAATATTTGAGACAGCAGTTATACAAGATGAGCAGGGGCGTTGAAAAGTTGATGACGAAGAACGAAGTGGTCGTCCAGTTGAGAGTGCGACAAAGAATAAGTGCGGAAGGTTGAGGAAATGGTTGCTATGCTGTCTATTGTTGTTCGCATGTCAGCTCTAGCCATTTCCTCAACCTTCCGCACTGATTCTTCTGTCATAATCTCAACTGGACGACGACTTCAATCTTCGTCAACAAATTTTGTACGACCCTGCTCATCTTGTACAACTGCTGTCTCATAAATTCGAAATTAACATCTTATAGTTAGATTATGCTGCCACCTATTGGCATATTTGGAAACTACTACTAACTTACGGCGTCTCATATCAGTGTGTGACCTACTTACATACTGACTTTCCCTTGTAAATAAGAAAATATTATTGTAGGCTTTGTTTTCAGATTCGGAACACTCAATAAAATGTAATGAAATGAAGGAGGGTGTCTTGGATGGTAACGGAGAGTCCAGTTTGATTTTTTACCCAATTAAGGTAGAATTTTAATGCTTCTTCATTAAATATAAGAGAAGAAAAATTTACGGCGATATAAAATATTTAGGTAAATTAATAACTGATCAAGAGGACAGAATCTACCGTCTGCCAATTTACTAAACATGAAAAAACATTAGCACGAGCACGACCCGTCTGGTCGAATAAAATCTCAACAGCGACTCTTTTTGCGGTCCATCCGATCACGTCGACATTTAAAGTGCTTCTGTTCTCGTTCTCACAGTAGAAAATGTACAACTCATCACTAATCTACGAAACAGAAGGATATGATGGGGCTAAATTAGAAAACTACAATATTCTTTAATTAAAAATTTAAAAATAAAATATTTACAAAGCAAAAAACGTAGAACTTTAAATCTTCATGACGCCGACAATATTGCTCAGCTCGAAAGTGCACAGACTCAATCGTCGATAAGAAAACAACGGAGAAGAGTTGCTTCAATTCTTCAGAATTATCATCTGCGGATGAAAACGATCGAATAATAAAAACTTACATATTTCGCTTCACCACATCTATATCTCCGAAGTTACAGTTTTTTTACAAGAGCCTCAACTAAAAATGTGCATCACTTGCGATCCAGTGTTCAACTAAATTGTTGTCACGACATTATCATAAACTATAAATTTATATAAAGTTTATAGAAAGTTTTATTTAAAAAACTTTTATAGGAAACATCGCTAAAATACAAAAGACAAGATTTGTTTCTCTTTGCTTCAATTACTGACTAGTGTATTTCTTAAAAATATCTCCTTGCATTATTAATGGATGCATTCTATGGTATCATATTATATAATATTTGTAACTGAGTATTCTTCTAGATCAGTGGTTCCCAACCTGGGGCGTACGCCCTACTGGGGGGCAATTCGGCGTTTTTTTTTTTGGGGGGGGGGGGGTTGGAGATTCCAAATTCATTACTCACCGATTCGGTATCAGTTTCTTTTTTTTAAGTAATGTTGCAGACTAAAAATAAATGAAATAAAGCAAATTTGGAGAATCAGTTTTTTTTATTGAATTTAGAAATGTTTTCGGTCAAAAAATAAAAATAGAATTAAAACCAGAATAATTATACGAATAATCTATAAAATAACTTTAATATATTTTTATGGTATCAAAAATCTTTATAATTTTTCTAGCTATTATTGTATTTTACAATTTTTCATAGCGCTTCCGATTATTTATTGAATGAGTTTTCTTCGCCTGCTATATGCCACACGAAGAATATTTTACACGTAAAACAGGTATATTGAAATCTGGCTTTCTTAAACATATGTAACCTGAAAAATATGTGAAATATCTGAACATGGTGCTACAACTGTACAAAATTTATAAATCTTAAGTAGCATTAGAAAAGGAAATGGGTAGATAGTACATATCCATGGCTCTAGTGCAGGCATCCTAGAAAGTAAGTAAATTTACATGATGACATATACATTTTAAATTTCCAAATCTGATAATACATGGTAGTCAAGTGATGATATTGGGAAAGGGAAAACAGAGAAAATCTATTGTGATGGGGAATAATAGATGCTCAAAATTTATAAAGATAAGAATCTTGAAATGCTTCTGGTGTATTGTGTTATCCATAGAAAGAAAATCGAGTATCCAAAGCTTTTCTACTAACTCTTAATAAATTACAAAAATGAATTATAAAATGTGGGAATGTTATCAATTTTAACGCTAAATGTAAATCTCTCTTCAAAATATTTTGAAAAGACCATATAAAATTTTTCTTTAACATTGTGTAAGTTGGAAAAGTAATATAAAACTGTTTTTGGCACAGTGGCGAATATGTATAGACTCTTTGTATTTATAGAATTATATCAAAAATAAGTTTGTAACAGAAAATTCATCTCTTTCATAAGTTAAAAAATATGAAATGAATAATTGTTAAGGCTGCATTACGCTTTCACCGTGTGAACAGAGTTCGCTTTTTAAATAAAAAAGACATAATTTACAAAGTAGGGGGGGGGGGGGCTTAGTGACTTTATAGATGTTTTGGTGGGGCGCTGCCAATAAAAGGTTGGGAACCACTGGTTTAGATCATAGATGATAGTCCGTAGTCGATAATTTCCTCTCGGCCTTTAGGCTGTACCGATCTAAAAATCTTTGTTTTATTCTTCCATATAACTGCTCAGATTCCAGGTGTGTTCTGTATTATATCAACTTTATTTGAGTAGGGTCCTCACCCCCACACCTTCCCACACACAAGCATTACTTAGAAGAAATACAATACTTGCTGTCTTTGACACTTTCCCGCCCTGCTAATGATTGATGAACTTTATTAAAGCAACTACCATTATACAACATGCTATTAACTGCACTATTTCATACCATACTAATACAAGCAACACGTAATAGCAGTAGCTTTTCTTAATACGTTTCCATATTTTAAAAAATATATATTACGAAAATTTTATTCCTGATACCTTATTAAATTATTCTAAATTTCCAGCATATTCACTATTTCTCTGTCTCTTAATAATTTTATATTGTTATTTCCTTTTAAATTTCCTTTTTTTCAAAATGCATATTTTGAGATTTATCTTATTAAAAAACCTAATCTAAAAAGCATTTTCCCTTCATAAAAATGTTTCTTAAAGCTGTTCCGTTTCGTAATGCTAAAACCACGGGGCGCCACTTCATTTCGAATATTCTTTTATACCATTTTCTTTTTTATTTCTTATTTTATTCTAAAATTTTCGCTTCGCGCCCTTTCGATCGGCCCGACGCTTTACTACAAATTTCGCCCGCTTGTCGGTAAACAATCCCACGCTATGATGAGATCATTTGGTTGGCGCAGGCTTCTGATTTGTCCAGAACATACGCCAATGTGGTGATAACTTTTCGCGCAGACGCTCCCTAAATTGGCTTGCATGAGTGTGGAGCTCAGATTATTTTTCGTGTTTTTGATTGCTTAAATACCATGTAGCTGCTTGGAGAATAATATCATTCCGCTAGTAATGGAAGGACGAAAATTAATCGCCTAAGTTTTATCATCGCATCTGTTGTGAGCGATAGTTGTGGCTCCAGAAAAATCGAGTGTTGTGGAAAACGGTTGTGTGTTATACAGTATGTGAATAAACGGTTTTTTATCTCAATGACCTCTCGTTTTGGGAACTCTTCGTGGGTTTCTTCAGTGTTTTGCCATTCGACTGCAAGTAATTTCCTGAGTAATAGTCGATTCTTCATCATAATACACGTCGTCACTCCATTTTAAATCGTAACATAACATATATACATTTTATTACTTAACTAGCTTTTCACCGTGGCTCTGCTCACGAATAATGTAAGTTTTGCTAATAAAAATGCAAATTTTTCATATATTTTTTATTTTTATTTTGTTTGTGTGATTTATCTAACTAATAGTGTAACTTCCAAAAAACTAAAGAGCTAAAAAGAAACTAAACTTTCATAACCAGTTGACCTAATTAAAGAACTTTCACCCATAATTCTATATCTAAGCAACGTACAACGATATGTTGTTATACTAAAATCTTCTCTGAAAAATTATCGAACTAACTTAGAAAGTTCTATCGAAATGCAGTCAACATAATCTTTAAAAAAGTCCAATCCTTCCGAAACAGGTTCTTCTGAAAAAAGAACCTTCCACCAAAATTCTATAACTAAGCAACGTAAAACGATATGTTATATACTAAAACTTCTCAGTCTGAACGAAATTCCCATTAGCATTTTATGTGTACAAGAGAATAAACCCGGGCTTCCCGGGTTACAGAATATAGGTGAAAACTATCATATATGTTATGTCTTATGCTAACATATTTTTTTTTCTATTCACATACTAAAGGCATAGCGATGAATGAGGTATTTTTCGAAAGGTTCTGTAAGCTGCTTTTGACTTAGTTTACTTTTATATCTTTAAAACTCGTTGTTTGATTTAAAAAAAAATTGCAGTTCATCAAAAATTAATGAAAAAACGTATCAACAAATAGTCTCAAAGATTGCACGGGTCTACTGTTTTTAGCCCCCGGTGTGCTATTTCTTTCTCCCAGCTATTAAAGTGTCGTTTCCAAAAAATAACGTTCCGTTGTCTAAGCCAGCCGTAAAACAAAGCAGATGTATCATTGTACTGTTAAATATTCTACCGAAATTTTTTTAAACTTCTAATCATCGCACTTTTTTAATTTTCATACCGTCGTATTGGAGGGAAAAGTACTTTTTAATGCAATTTGTTTGAAAACTGCATCTCCATTTGTTTTTGAGATATTAATTTTTTTGTAGTTTTTTTAGTGCCATTTGTTTAATTTTGGCAACTCAAGTACTCCATTTCTGTAGAAAGTAAAGAAAAAATATTTGGAAAAGGGTAACTATCTTTTTGTTGCATTTTCCCATAACTACTGGAAAAAAAATGTAATTAAAATACGTGCTATTTTGAAAAATATAAATGAATGATTTCTGATAAAACATGGAGTTATTATAAACTATATTTAATTTAATTATCTATATTAATATTACAAACAAATGAAGTCATATGAATCATTACATAGCCGATTTTTATTATTATTTTTTTTTTTTTTCAGTCTCTTGATTGACGACATCAGTTTTTTTTTGTTTTTTTTTTTTTTTTGGATTTGTGTATTATTCAGCTATAGTGACGTACCATGAATACTTTACTGTAGATGTTGTTTAAAACTGGATCATAAATGGGGATTTATTCTGAGGATGCAAATGACGTCATTTTATATAAAATAAAAGCGCATATTTTAAGCCTTAAAACTGAAATATATTTTGTATTGTCTATATTTATATACATGTATATTTTTTTTCATCTGGGGCGACAGTAAATTCTGAGAAAGCAGAATTCTTGTTTTCTAGTGTTGCTATATTCTTCCTCCCATTGAACTATACCTCTGTACCAAATTTTGTGGCACCACAATTGAAGAGCTAAGTGGAAGAACATGTTAAGTAACAAAAAACTACATTTGAAGAAATTTGAAGTGAAAGTTTTTGCTGTAAATTTTAATGATTTATTTTCTGTTTGATACAATGTGTTTAAAATATTAACAGGCATGGTACTAAACTCTCTCAGAAAAGCTTATTCATATTTAATTTTCAAATACTAGGGGACACCGCCCCTGCTCGCTACGCTCACCAACCCCCCGCGTAATCGCTTAGCTATTCCATTAGGTATAGCGAAGCAATTCCTATTTTCTAGCCAACCCCAGATTATTGTTTGTGCTTAAAAATAATGTAAATAGTTCAATTAAGCTCTATTCATAAGCTAATATTAGTTTTTGTTGCATTAAAATATCTCAATTTGATGATTTCCTGCATGCAAGTAAACCCTATTGTATTTCAATGGGAGTCTATGGAAATTTGGCGAAATACTGGAAATAGCGCTAAGTTGGCGTCACTTTTGGTGACAGAGAGACAGGTCTCCCCTTGGTAACCTCCCTTATAGCGTCATAAAGCTCTGACCAATCAGTTGCATTTCACGGTATCTACGCAGATTTTCATTGTTCCATTTCCAAAGCATTACTTTTTGCAAGGCATACTTAGATACTACTACCGGCAGATCGATTTGCGTTTAATGTATGAAGTTGCTTGCCAGAGGACTCTGATGCGCTGCCCAAAACAGAAATTTGAACCTGACCGTAACTTCAACGACGAGAACCAATCAAACCACTCTGGGCAGGGTTAAGAGAATTCCAATGTGTTTACATTTTTTACCGTATAGATATGATTCAAAAGAGTTTAATAAAAATATTAACTCTAATCATTAAAAAAAAAAAAAAAAAAAAATTATCATTTTAACACTTATCGGAATAATAAATGGTGCGACCGGAGAATACTTCCAAGGTTGCTACTTAATACCAAGTTAATACTAAATACCAAGGTTGCCACTTTGGCGCATTTATCGCCTGGTTGGGGAGAAGTAGAGTATTCTACGATTCACCCCAATAAATAAAAACATGCATAGTCTAAAAACATCAATGTCACAAATTTATTTGCTATCTTCACTGCTGAAACAATAAAAGTAATGGAATTTCTTTTAAATATATTAAAGTACTCATAAAATTCCTTGTAATAATTCATAAATATAATTTATTAAGTAACAAACACACTTACATGATTTAATCAAAATTGCTTGGGTAACATAAAATATTGCAACAATATTTAAATCTGCGATCACCATTTTGGCACAGATGTCATATTCGCCCCATATTGGCACGATTTTTTTCTGACGCCAATGTCATATACGCAATGTATACTTAACCGCCGCCAAAGTGTCGTTATTTCGCTTGATATGGTAACCCGGATGTTGTTGTTTATGCTGTTGATGTTTTCGCCAAATCGGCGTCGGAAAAAAATTGCGCCAATATGGGGCGAATGTGACATCTGTGCCACCATTTCTTTCTATGATTAAAAATAAGAATATTTAATGTTTAAGGAAGATCGTCTTTATTTTTTTTTTTTTTACTATTATTGTTATTAATTAGTTCGGACGATATCAAACACAAACATTTTACGGGTAGCAATAAATTCGTCAAAAATAACTGCTTCAAGCCAGTTATGAGAACTGTAGTTTGATAAAAACCAAATTTTAATTTTAAAACGTGTATATGAAACACAAGCTATTTTTATGTAAATACGGGAGATTAAAAGAAGAATAACAGAATGAACCAAACGATCAAGTAAACAATAAGTAATTTAGCTAATCTTAAAAGTATGTGAACACTAAAATGCTACAAGCTGTGTAAAATATCCTTTTAAATCGAAGGAAATTGAAGAATATAAGTACTTAATCTGGGAGCACGGCAGTGCGTCCGCCAAGTTCGCACAAGCCGTAAGCTACCTTTTCCTGAACCATTTCAGCATACTTTTCACCCCCTCATAACGTCGTTTTAGGGAGAGATATAGAATTTTTTTCTTTTATACACATGTTCGCATGATCAAACTGAACTAAGGTTCCACGATTTCATGTATCTGTATTAAGTAGTTTTCGAAATATTAAATTCCGAAAAAGCGCTTTTTTGTCACTGACTCACTTCGCATCATCAAATAACTAAGGTACTTCTAGAAGTCGTAGAATAATGAAATCTCACAAGTAAGTCGGTTTTGCAGCACAATTAACCAGAAAAATCTGAAAACACAGAATTTCCGTCTCTAAACCCTTCAAACAGGGGGTGTTGATTTGGCCGTAAACAGGTCCTAACACATTCAATTGTGCCAATGTTGGTCGCCAAAACTCGATTACAGAGTTTTGAAGGGGTCACGTAATTTCAAGCAGAATAAAATTTTATATATATGCTTTTCCAAAGATGTTTGTTAAATAGAAAAAATGAATATAACCTAAAAATTTTAATCAGTATACGTTATGATATATTTACGATATTAAAACATTTAACAAATATAATCGCAATTCGGTACGTTTCCGATATAGTAGCCTTGGCAAAATAGAAAAAATAGCCTTGACGAGAAAAGAAATTTGGGTACAGATGTCATATACGGCACCATATTGGCGCGATTTTTTTCTGACGTCAATGTCATATACGCAACGGGTATTTAACTGGCGCCAAAGTGTCGTTATTTTGCTTGATATGGTAACCCGGATGTTGCTGTTTATGTTGTTGATATTTTCGCCAAATTGGCATCGGAAAAATATGACATCTGTGCCGAAATTTGATAAATAACGTATTTTCTGGCAACCTATTTACTGTGTCATATACACAAGCAATTTTTTCCATATGTATACAATTTATTTAATGTAAGGAACCCGTTTATTTATATTTATATACCAACTTAAATAATTTGGGCACAGATGTCATATTTGCCCCATATTGGCACGATTTTTTTCTGACGCCAATGTCATATACGCAATGTATACTTAAGGGGCGCCAAAGTGTCGTTATTTTGCTTGATATGGTAACCCGGATGTTGTTGTTTATGCTGTTGATGTTTTCGCCAAATCGGCGTCGGAAAAAAATCGCGCCAATATGGGGCGAATATGACATCTGTGCCATAATTTGTATATAAAAAACAATATTTTATACATGTATAAATAAAATGTTTATATGTATATAGAAAACATAAAAGTTTATCAGGTTCGTTTTCATAGTTGTTTATATCATTTGGCATCATTTCTCAGTTTCTGAAGTCCGAATTGCGCCAAGATTTAAAAAAAAAGCCAAGGTCCCTATAGTGGAAAAATATCCTAATTCTCCCATGAAAGTTTAAAAACCTCCTTTTAATTAAATGTAATGTGTAACTAATAAAGCTGTCTTTAACGATGCGCGACAGCGTCCGAAGACCGCTGCTAATGTTATTATATTGCATTATTAGCCAACTTACTGTTAATTTTAAATCTGTAAAAGAAAGATTATAGTTATAGATAATATATGTTGGTCGCCAAAACCCGATTACAGAAAATTAGCCTGAGTTATAAAGGTGTTACATGATTTGAAGCTGAATGAATTTTTATATGCTTTTATAAAAATAAGGCAAATCTTTCAGTTTATCTGTCCATCTTTCTATCTTTTACTTCCTTAAAACAAATTTTATTAAAGATCGGGAGGCATCTGCACAGATCATCACCTCATTGAGTTGACGGCTGAAATTTTAGGCTTAGTTAAAAATCGATTAGCGTATTAAAATGTAACTGGTCTCCCGAGTCATATCTTTGTGGAAATCACCTACAGACCCGATTTTACCGGTTAATTGGTGGATTTTCCATTGTGTTTTCCTGCACCCATTCCTCTATGTTTCCATACTTTTGGATGCAGGAAAATACAATAGTAAACCTGTCAGTCAACCACTAGGTCTTCAGGTGTTTTCTACCAAGATATGACTTAACAGACCAGTTGCACTTTAATATGCAAATCTAGTTTTAACTAATCCTAAAATTTCAGCTGTAAACTCGATGAGGCGATGTGCAGACGCCTCCCGGTCTATTATAAATGTCGAAATTCTAATCTCAATAGCACTCTTGTTCAATCTGGCAAATATCCTTACTATTTATGGAACACTATTCCTTTAAGTGCAGTTTAGTGATGTTAATGAACTTTATGCATATGCAGGGGTCGCAGCATATAGGACAAATTTTATTGTTCTTACCAGTAACTTTTATCAATAATCTTCATGGTATAGTCCTATTGCATATCTTATAAGAATGTCTCTTGACGATTATTGATAAAATATACTGATAGGAACAGTACAATTTGTCCTATATGCTGCGACCCCTGCATATGCATCATACATATTATACATATGCATATAATACGTAATACATTTGCATCATACGTATTATAGGTATGTGTATAATACATAATACATATGCATCATTATGACGTCAGAATAAACAAAACATTTTTTGTCGCTAAATTTGAGAATTGACATGATATATTACCAAATTTGGCGACACTTCTCTAAATGTCGACAAGCTTGGCGAGTATTTGACGCTAGTGGCTATTTTTCAATGAGTTAATTATTAATGCGAGTCATCTACTTATATTTTTCCGCATATCATCTGAATAGTTAAATGGTATAACGTACAAATATTTCCAAAGTGCCAATAGTTTTGTCACTGCACAAACCTCTGCTATTGTTATTATATTGTACTGTTATTATACTTACTGTGATTATGTTGTTAATTTTTACTCTGCTAAAACTTCTGTATCATATAAAGAGAATTTACGGAAACTATTAAAGCACCGAAGCTGCCAGTTCTCCTTATTATTATTATAATTCTATAATATGTAACCTGTTAATCGATGTGTACGTTAGAATGAATCTTCTATAATCCGGTTCCTCGTATGTTAGTTTTCAGGTTTCAATAAAATTAGCTTAAATCTTAAAACCATGGCACATTAGCTAACTCTTCAACACGATCAGATGAGAAGAATGGTAGATTTTCAAATGGATCATGGCAGTGAGCCCGTAGACCTTCTATTCTTCCGTAATCGAGTCTATTGAAAAGGTTAACATGAAACAAAAAGATATTAGCATCAATATGGTTTAATGCAAATATTTTTCAAAGGATTTCATAACAACCATTTCACTTGTACCCAATCGTATCAGTTAAAATACAACAATTGGCAGTGAGTCCAATTAGAAAAGATTACTTAATAGGATTAAAACTTTTCGCATTAGAGAACGAATCATAACTGATAAGGAAACATGCATAAGTGAATTAAAAGATATTTGTCGCGAAAGATGAAATACATAACAACACAAAATATATGATGTGCTTCCGTGATCGTAAAGAGTTCTTGATTTCTTTATCAAAAGCTTCCGACTTGGCGAAAGAATGGGCAAGTAAATTAAATTATGAATAACAGTAACATGATGCAACGTTTAACATGCAATTAATAGAGTAAATACTGCTTGCTAGAGGCGGCTAGTATTTTAATATAAAAAGAAATAAAGTATAAATTTGTAAAGCTCAATGAAATAAATTTAGGTATTTTCATGTTAGCTGGGTGCAAGTGGCAAATCGCCAAATACTGTTCCCAATTCCATTATTCATACTGCATTCATTTTATTTAAAAATATAAACTTTTCAGTCATCTTATTTAAAATAGATGCATTTCCCTCATTTTATTTAAAAGAATATTTAACATAGAAATAAATAAATAAATAAATAAGAAATAATAACATAATATTATGTTATTATTTCTTATTGTTCTTTAATTATTCATGTATAATTTCTAATTTACACATGTTAAAAAGGAAAACTGCTATTGGCGAAAAAACAAAATGCTAATGAGGATATTTGCTCCCTGCTAACATAAAAGTACCGAAATTTAATTTTTTAAAAATATTAATATAGTTTAGACAAACAAACTTGAAAAAACATACAAAAAGTACTGATATCCCAACAAAAAGTTTTCGGTAAAAAAAAAAAAAGCGCCAAGTTCTCCTTAATGTTTCGGCCAGAAAAAGTAGTGATATCTGTCTGAAGTTCGCAAAAGTTAAAAGCCAAACATCCCAAATCTTTCATTGAAAATGGCTTCCTGCGACTTGGCCGTTAATGCCTTCAAGAGGGTTTTTCAAATTCTAAAGTATGTACAAATGAACTTTATGCGAAATCCATATTTTGAGGATTTTAGGCATTTTGTGACACAAAGTAGAGAAATAAAATACACATTTAAAGAAAGCATATAAACCACTTCAGTCTATTTAAATGCTTAGAAGTTAAAAATAAGAAAATAACTGTATTCAGAAAATAATATTCCAACAGGACTAATTGCTAAAGCACAATTAGTATCCGCTTTTAACAGTTTAACCCCCTAAAGGGCGGTGGTTTATTTTTGGATCATTTAAATTTAATCCCTAAATGGGACATTGACACCAGAATTTTGATTTCGAAATTGTCGTTTTAGTTTGTACGTGCAGAAGAGTCAACTTATTTTCAAATACATTTGTTTGTAAATTCCGGTGTCATTCATTCATTTCAGCATTTTATTAATAGAAGTGTTTTGCCCCTGAAAGGGTTAAAGCGAATAAGTGCATTCTAAGGTTATTGCAATACCTCTTAATATATGCAAACAAACTATAATATATGTTCAAATGAAAAAATCTCTTTCGTCAATGCACAAGATTTCAATATTATACATTAAAATATAATGTAACACATTATGAGACTTGAAAAAAGTAAATTTTGTTTTATATCTTAGGTTTCATGTTAATGACTTTAGGTTTAGACCGTACAAAATAAATTTCAATTAAACCAGAAATGAACTAAATGATTTGTAATCAAAACTAATGTTTGTTGAAACTCAATAGTATTTTTGAGAAATCTTTTACTTGTAGTGTCTTCATGTGAATTCGCCTCTTTGCATTCTAACATTACTTTTAATATTTAAATAAATCATAAATGCGTAATTTACATTAAATTGAAAATGCTATAGAAGGCATTAGCGGCCAAGTCGCAGGAAGCCATTTTCAATGAAAGATTTGGGATGTTTGGCTTTAACTTTTGCGAACTTCAGACAGATATCACTACTTTTTCTGGCCGAAACATTAAGGAGAACTTGGCGCTTTTTTTTTTTTTACCGAAAACTTTTTGTTGGGATTTATTATTCTGAAAATACGATCAATGATTCTGAAACTTCGACGATGAGAAACAAGCCGCTATCTGGGCAGGGTATAAATATAAACAAAAAAGAGCACGTTGTGATGTTTTGGTTCAGGGTTTGAAGTTGAATCCGACTTCACTTTTTCGACGGTTTTCGGCGAAATGCGTGGGCCGTATATATCATAGTAGGCTATGCTTTTTGGTACTTTTCAGTTATACGGGCAGCATTGTCGCCAAGCGCAATAATTGGCGCAAAATGAAAATCACGTGAATTGAAACATTTGAAAAATAAAAGAAAAACATTGTCGATAGTAAAGTGAGCATTTTAAAAATATAACATTTGAAAATTACAGAATTTTACGAACTATTTTATTAAATCACAAATATATAATTAAAATAAGTGAACAAATAACTGTTATACAATAAAGTAATAAAATAAAAAAATCATATTAAACTGCTGCCATAACATTACAAATCTCTTTGGCACAGATGTCATATTCGCCCCATATTGGCGCGATTTTTTTTCGGTTGCCAATTTGGCGAAAACATCAACAGCATAAACAACATAGGTACAGATGTCATATACTCCCCATATTGGCGCGATTTTTTTCTGACGCCAACGTCATATACGCAACGGGTACTTAACTGGCACCAAAGTGTCGTTGTTTTGCTTGATATGGTAACCCGGATGTTGCTGTTGATATTTTCGCCAAATTGGCATCGGAAAAAAATCGCGCCAATATGGGGCGTATATGACATCTGTGCCACAACATAATCCGGGTTACCACATCAAGCAAAATAACGACACTTTGGCGCCAGTTAAGTACCCGTTGCGTATATGACATTGGCGTCAGGAAAAAATCGCGCAAATATGGGGCGAATATGACATCTGTGCCATATCTTTTAGCATTGCAGTAAACATTTCATTTTTTGAATGAAGACGTCGCCATATAAACTCTATGAGATACGACTCTAAATGATGAAGAACTGTTCCCCGATGTCTTTTGTTGCGCCATTTTGCGATACCCCATAGTCTCTCAACATTTTGAGTATGGCATCCAGTATTAGGGTCGACAAAATTGTATTTGTGATTTACTGTGACATGATCATAACCAGCACTTCGCAGCTCATCTGTTTTATATCCTTTCCAGTAATCTGTACAAATAATACTTCCATCAGCTACATTGTTTTCTATTGCCGCCATTAAAGTTTCAGCTGTGCGATCGGAAATAGGAGTAAGGAAACATCCCCGTGTTTCACGGCATAAACCATCTAACACCCATTGGGGAGGAAGAACACGCCCTACGTTGCTTTTTCTTCTGGTAAAAAGACTTTCATCTACTTCTATAATTTTATTAGGTCCACCGATTTTTCTATTTGGTCGTGAACATAAAGCATTTGCACAAACTTCTCTAAAATAACTATTCCAGTCCACTGTTGTGTTGTGGTTCATATCAAGTTGCAGCTCACAAAGCTCAATCGATGTCAACTCTTGGCACCATAAATATATAAACCTCAAAGCATTAAGAAAAGACAACCGCGATCCTTCAAACCATGTTTTTTGTCGTATTCCTACGCTTTCTTCGCATGATCATAAGCTACATCTCCATTTCGGATTTCCAGAACTCATCCATAATTTCATTTTATGGTTGTTTGAACACAACCTTTTATTATGCAGAATTCCAAATTTCTGAAACTGTTTTAACGCAACTTTCTCATCATCTGGTAATTGACAAATGGTAAAATCCATCTCAGCGTCAGCAGTAAAAGTAGATTATAATTTTTAAAAAAAAGCATTTTTATTTCGAATAATAGCAAATTAAAAAGCTTTCCAAGGTTAAGGTTAAATAATAATCATTCACGTAATTCGCGTTTCATTAATAACAAATCACAATGTTTCGCAGGGTTTACAAGAAAAATCCTTTTCACGATGAGGGCTGAAATAATTGGCGCATTAGCATACATTTTGGCATGCTGTCCGTATAACCGAAAAGTACCCTTAAGGTAGGCGAAATACTGGAAATAGTGCCAAGTTGGCATTACTTTTGGCGACAGAGAGACGGGTCCCCCATTGGTAACCTCCCTTATAGCGTCATAAAGCTCTGACCAATCAGATGCATTTCACGGTATCTACGCAGATATTTTATTGATCCATTTCCAAATCAAAACTTTTTTTTATATATAGAACGATTAAAAATTATTAATATTATTGACATTATTAAATATTAAAATATTAAATATTAATTAATAATGTCTTAAATCTTCAATACTAAATAGAATCTTACTATTTTAGCTTCCCCATGTCATAGGATACCTCATAACGCTTTCATCCAAAAGATTAAAAAAAAATTAGAAAATGTAGCATAACATGTTCATCCACTCAGCTCTTCAATTAATAGTTCATCAGTTTTCAAGATTCTATGTTTGTGACCTTAATTTTGGAGATGAACGTGTAATATTTTCAATCAGTTTTGATCATTTTTTCTGCTTTGAGTCGTTTTCAGACATTTTTTTATTATTATTATTTACAATTAATTTTTTTTTCCTAAATTGATGACGCTAATAGATTTTTTACATTTAATCTATTTTTAGAATGCCTACTAATAATATTAAAAATCATATTTATAAGAAGCAATAAAGCGTTCAAATAAAGCTTTGTAACATATTAAAAGCAATATTTTCATATTGGTCTCGCGGCAGGAGTTAACAGCCGAAGAAATCTCCAAAGATCGCTATTTACAATCAGCTTTTTGGATTCTGTTCATTTCAGGGCATTAAGTGCGAAATTCGATTATATGTCTCAAATTAATGTTTTATTTACATTTTATTATTTTATTTATTGAATGATGAATGTTTTAATTTCGTTATGGAATATACGCTGGGATAAAAGGACGAGCTATTTATATTAATTTAAGTGCAAACGGATTTACCTTTCGTAGTCGTCTGCAGGCGATAGAGAGTGATTTTAAAAAAAATCATGCTTGAAAATTAATTTAATAATAATTAAAAATGAGCGAATTGCGATACAGTTTTGAAACAAATTGCATTTGAAAGTACATTTTTTTTTTCTATATTCGACAGTGTAAAAATTGAAAATGTGTGGTATTTAGAAAGTTAAAAAGTTGCAATAAAAGTTAATAAAAGTTAAATTTAATCGTCTGCTGTTGTCACCGCCAAAAATGGCGTCAGCATTACGCGCTGTCACGTATGTCCCAAAGAGTAAAGAGAAAGAATAGAGCTGAAGTGTGGTGGCTCGGGGGGTGACATCAAAAATGTAAACCTAAAATCCGCTACGTTTGGACCAAACACAACCACGTGCTTTCACAAAAAAAGATGAAAACTTTTAGCAATACTGTTTTTAATTCATAATACAATGAAATGCTACTTTAGAATGTTTAAATATAAGCAAATCATTTTTATTTAGAGAAAAATGCACAGGTGATGACAAAAAAATTCTATCCATATTTCGCGTACTTTTTTTCTTTGGGCTGAATGAAGGCATTTAAATTTGAGCAAAAACGCGCATCATACTACCAACCGTTTTTACGACATACTGCAGCACCATCTATCTCTTTTCTTCGTGCGTTTGTCCTTTATAATATGGATAGATAGATAATATAAAGCACGTTTCAAAAATATTAACTTAAAACAAACTTTAATTTCTACATAAACTCCGAAAATACTTTTCCCGTTAAAGCTAATTGCAAGAAACATTTTAAAACTTACATGTCGCAAAGAATATAAATCAAACGAAAATACACTCGAAACCCGTAGAAAATATGCCCCAGTGTAAAACTAAATAACCAGCTTCACATGATTCAATTATTATAACTAATAAAGTAACGGCACTTGAAAAATGCTTCCCTAATTACCTTGGCCGTTTGAACATTCCATAAAAATTCGTAGCCGCATAAATCTAACAAATTTCTGAGAAAACAAGGCATTAATAAGAAAAATAATCTTGTTAAACTTAAGTTTCTACCCCTTTTATGAATAAAACTTACTTGAAACATTTATCTTTGTTCTTTCCCAGTAATCTTTTAACAAAGGATAATTTATCTAAAGGATTACAATTCAGCTGATGTTTTAGCTAAATTACACAAACTCTTTAAATAATAAGTTTGAAAAGAATTTTAGAAAAGTTTCATAAATAATATTTATCTTTATTTCAAACATTGTTATTTTTAATTCACTGAAGATTGCAACGAATTCTTTTTCATGAACTTATTTATCTTACTTTCTTGTATGTAAAAATGTAATTATGTAATACATTTTTCCCTCACTTCCTAATATGCATGAATTATAAACATTATATACACGAGTGTGTTTCCGATGATGATACGACATTTTAACAATTTTAGAATGTAATTATAGAAGCTATAGTCGTCGTCTGTTCCGTCCGTTGTCTGTCTTTCTGTCCGTCTGTACACTTAGAACAGCGCAAAAACTACCCAAAAAAATTTCCCCGTAAATTGCAGAAAAACGGAAAAATTTCTGGAATTTACTGGGAAAATTTTCCGTTAAAATACGGAAATAGTACCGGCGTCTCGATTGCCAGTGCAATTTCCGTATTTTAATCTTTTTTTTTTTACGGTGAATGGTTTGAAATTTAATACAAAGAATCGTTGTAGAATATTGTCGAGTCATTTCAAATTTTATGAAAATCGAATCAAAACTTAAAAATATATTATTAAAAGTTTTCTTCATTCTATTAAATCGTATCATGCACAATTAATGCTATGATATTCAGTGATAGGTAATGCTTTTAGGTTGCCATGATGATTATGTCCTATTTAAGATGGAGTCCTATTATTTCCGTATCACTGAATTTAATATATATAATCTTGATGAATTTTGTATTCATGAATTTTTGCAAAAGAGTGCAACAGCTATTGCACCAAGATCTGAATATATATAAAACTATTTAGAGTACGAACGCATATCATTTATCAAGTTTGACATACAATTTCCGACTTGTTACCCGACTGTCAAGAAGGGTTATGTGTTTCACGCGTTTCTGGGTATGTGGATTTCTTTATACACTCGAAACATCCCAACGGCTGGATGAATTTTAAGGAATGAGGTCTCTACCGTTTCGTCTTAACCTCCCGATGGTTAAATGCTAGGTTTTGTTTTTGTTGAGCAGAACTGGGCCCATATAACGGTAACCAACTTAACTATCCAAACATGCAGGTAAGTTACGGGAACCCACCTTTGGTAGAGGGAGAGATGGGGAATTTATTATTGGGGGAAAAATTAGTATTGTTTTTAATCAACGGATACAACGTGGGAACTACTAATACAGACCTAAGACGTAAAACCCGGAAGAAAGGGGGAGACTCAACACTTCCCAAATCCCCCAAACCCCAGATTAATTAAGCTACCACCCCTTAATTACTCGACCTGTAAAATCCATAGTGATAATTCAAAATTCATAAATAAAACATTGTGATCGTGAAACTTTCGGTCCTGGCTAGCATCTGCTATAATTTATACATAATTATCCGAAATGAGGGGGGGAGGGGACACTATCTCCAAAACTGCCTCAATTGCGTTGTGTCATTTGTCGTGGAAGAAGTAGCTTTTAGACCCCATAAATAACTAAGATAAACCTAGAAAAATTACGCATTTAATAAACATTAAAGAATTTGAAACCAACCTGAAATAAAAAACTAATATTAAAATAAGTTACTAGACTCATGGTGTATAAATGACATAATCCAAATATTAACAATTAACATATTTTTATTTACATGAAACATTTATACAAATTACGAAAGATGTGTCACAAGACGCGCATGTTCTAAAGAACAAAACAAAACTCGTCAATTTAAATTTTCAATTAATTTAAAATTACTCCTTACAAAAACATTTAAGTACTTGGGTACCAATTGGTAGTAAAAATCCCTAATCATTAAAAATACACAATTTTAGGTAGGGAACAAAATATTATAAAAGCTCATACCTTCTGACATTAGACATAGTTGAAATAGCGAGTATATCCACAGAAGGTAGGCACATCACAAAGCACTAGTTTACGAGAGTCCTCTTTATAAAATTCCAGCTCTACAGTTGAGCATGGCATAGGGATCATACTATAGATCTAGTAGATCGAATATACCGGGTCTATAACGACCGGTGTTTTATTCTTGCACCCTAAAACGGGTAAATGAGCTCCGGTGAAAACCGCATTCCGAAAATTGCAGGGAAGCATTTGAGTAACAACATGTTACTAAAACTTATGGTAGTTACTGCATGTAAGCAGCAGTCCAAGCTAAGTACTGTACATTTTTTAAGACTCAAGTCGAACTGACTAGTATGACGACTAAGGTAGAATTGTCTAACTACATGACTGAAGCAGAACTTAACTGACTCTCATGAAGACTGAAGTAGAAGTATATCACATGAAAACTCAAGTAGATCTGTCTAATATGTCTTTTACTGTTCTTACGTAAAAGACACGGTTGTAACAATAGGGAAACGGACTTGAAGCCCCTTGCTCAATCCGCGGACAGTATGACTGTCACCTCTCATTAAACACCCTCGCATACAACTCTGATTCGGGACTCGAACCGTGTGGGGACGGACCGCGTCCCGCCCTTGAAAAGGGGCGCTCGGAAAAATGGCCATCTGCCACTGTCCGTGTGTGGCCCACTTTATTGGCCTTCATAAATATTCATGGGGCCGATGTAACTACAATTCTGACTATAATGTCAAAAGTATTGTTGAAGTCAGACTATCTGGCGCCGGATGAAAGATCCCCTTTTGAGATTAATCTCCACCTGCATGAAACTTCCTCCGTAAACAAGATGCTTTCCTTACATAAATATATATATATATATAATCACAATACATTTTATTATACAGTTAATACTACATATAAATAATAATAATAATAATAATTCTGAATTACTCAAATAAGAATATAGGTATATTTTATATACACCAAAGTATGTCTTTTAAACTGCTGAAACGATATCAGTGTCTTTTTACCTATTGGAATGATATCGTTCCCAGCAGTTTTTATAAATTCAAAATAGCAGCCGTAAAATAAAAAATGGCGGTAGAGGCGAAAAAAATTTTTACGCAATATATTGTGTGGCATATCATTGGATAGGTCTTTCAAAATAAAGACGATGTTTCATTGACTATTTTATAGTCAGATGCTCTGTTTAAATACACTGCTCAAAACAATTAAAGGATATTGCAGTTTTAGGTGGATTTTGTATCTGGTAAACTGTTTAGCTGATTGATACATGGTCTACAGACATAGTAGGTTATATGAGAATAAATTACACATGTTTGGCAGAAAAAAAAATGCATTTTATTGCGCATTTGTGTACTAAAGGAAAAAAACACAATTTGTGCATATGAGAAAAAAAGAATAAGAAAAGGTGTTTTCTTCAAAGAAAATCATTTTCAGTAGGGGGTATGGTTTCCATGGGCGGCCAGCAACGTTGAACACCTTTGAGGCATGGACTCAATGAGGCTATTAATGACGAGTTGGGGTATTCTGCCCCACTCTTCCAGAAGAGCTCTTTCCAGTTCTTGGAGAGTTTGTGGGGGTTGTTGGCGGCCAGAAACTCGTCTTCCTAGAGCGTCCCTAACGTGCTCGATTGGATTCCTGTCTGGAGAACACGCTGGCCATTCCATTCGAACGATTCCTTCCTCGAAAAGGAAATCCTCCACCAGGTTTGCACGATGTGGCCTGCAGCTATCGTCCATTAAAATGAAGTTATCTCCGATTGCTGCAGCGTAAGGGACTACAATAGGTCTGAGGATCTCATCCCTATAGCGGCGACCAGTCAGAGCTCCATCTCGAATGATGTAGAGGTCAGTGCGCCCGTCAATGGAGATGCCACCATACACCAACACTCCTCCACCGCCAAATCTGGCACTTTCGTGCACGAACGCAGGATTATCCCTACTGCCACGGTCCCTCCAGATGAAAATACGCCTATTATCCGGATGCACAGAAAAACGGGACTCGTCAGAAAACAGAATATTGCTCCATTCATTTCTCCTCCCGTTGACATGCTCGGTTGTCCACTCCCTGCGGTCGCGACGATGCCTTGATGTTAATCTAACACATACCATCGGTCGGCGAGCATACAGACCTCAGCATGGAGCCGGTTTCGGACAGTCTGAGTTGAAATCGTGGTGCCTGTAGCCGAGCGAAGGTGTTGTTGGAGAAGAGTAGCGTTCATGGTTCAGTGTCTCCGAGCTGTTAACGCTAAATACCGATCTTCATTGGGCGTTGTTGCCCGTCTATGACCTTGCCCTGGTCTTCGGCCTGCACATCCACTCTCCAAAAAACGGTTCCAAATCCTGGAAATGACACTTTGTAACACTCCAATGGCTTGCGCTACTTCGGCTTGATTTTGGCCCCCTTCTAACCTACCAACAATTCTCAAAGCTTCTGAATCTGTCAAATGACTTCGCTGAGACATCCTACTCATCGAAACAAAGCAATCACTGAATGCCGATCATCCTTGTCTTCATTCTCTTTTATCCAGTTGAAAGTCAAATTTCATTCGCTGCCGCTGAAGCGACGTTTTTGACGTCGAACTCAAAATTTGCATACTCCACAGTTTGAAAACCAGAAAAAATTGCATTTGTGATTCTCTTCTTTTATTTTCGGCAAAAAAAATTTCGTTTATATCTTTATTTTATATAAAACTTCAAATATCCTTTAATTGTTTTGAGCAGTGTATTACACAACCTGGAAGTTGTGTAGGTAGGATCTCTAGCTTTACTGCAACTCTAGCCATCGTAGACGTCTATACCCCTCATCAAAACAGTGTTTATAGATCGGAACTAGCAATTAAACACAACTTAAAAGTCATCAATAGAGTCAAATAAAAAAATAGGTAAGAAATATAAAAAAAATAGTTTCACATTCATGAGTAATAATTAATTAGTTCGCATTTTACGCAGTCGGGTTTTTTGATTTTTTAAATTTAATGTTTACTTGTTTTACTCACTGTAGATTGTAACGAGTTCTTTTTCACGAATTTATTTAAGTTGTCTCAGTTCATTTATGTAACAATGCAATTTGGCAATCGTTTTTACCCTCACTTCTAATATTCAAGAATTATAAACATTATATATGCCGTAGGTTAATTGTGAAATCAGGTTCTTAGGATTTATTTATAAATTATTAAATTAATTTGTAATATTAAATTAATTTGTGTTTTTTCTATAACTAGCCTTAGGTGATAAATTGCAAAATATTCTTTGAAATAAGCAATATGGTTATAAATGTATAGGGGAGATGGGGACACATGTGAACAGTTCGCATAAATATAGCTTTTTCTCATAACTGTATTAATTTCTATAAACAAAAACTACTGCATATAGTAAACAGAACTTTCTTTTACGCATGGTAATTTTTTTAAAATCATCTGTATAGCTCTTCTTACATTTTTTAATAGTTTTATAAATTCAAAAAATTGTTCACATGTGCCCCATCAGCGGGGTAGTTGTGAACACACATGGGGCACATGTGAACACAAGAAAAAAATATCCTTTAACATGCTTTTTATTCTGTTATTCATTTGTCATCGTAATCCTTAGTTATATTACCTTTTAAATTCACCATAAAGAAAAATATTTGTATATATTTCTCTAGTTTCTGTGTGATATGTTTAAGCAAAAGATTATAAAATGAAAAGAAGTAGATTTGGGGGGGGGGGGGGGGGAGGCTTATATGATTCATTGAGTATAGTTGCAATTAAAAAAAATAAATAAGCATTTTTAAAAAAAGAAATTAAAACTTTTAAATTTTGCTTAAGGGTTTTTGTTTGGGGGAAATTTTAGGGAGGGGGCATTTACATACTATTTATCGGAAATCTGCCGAAATACGAAAGATTCTCACTTTTGTATTTGCCTTATTTACTTATAAATTATAGATAAAGAAGGGTTTTTTAATGATTAAAAATTTTTTCGACTATAACCCCCCTCCCCCCTAACTTCTTTTGCTTTTGAAAGAGGGCGGGTGAAATCGGGGTTTTACGGTAGTTATCAGTTTAAAAATTTTACTTTCTTAAAATATTACTGGTATCTATCTCCATTCAGAGCATAATATACATAACTGTTTTAGAGATGGAAGTAAGCCATCATTGCAAGTTTAGAACAAATGTAATAGAAAAATTTGCAAAATTGTTCAAGGTAATACTTTTGTATAACAATGCATAAAAAATAGTTGTAAACCGTTTAGTAAAATAATACATAACACCTATGCATTTTAGAAAACATTAAACTTATTTAAAGTACAATTGAACATAAACGAGCTTGTTGCTCTTTATGTATTTGCTGAAAATTTTGTTTGAGGAAGTTTTAATACAAAATCAACTTTGTATGAGGAAAATATCTTCTATTTCAGGAAAATTATAGATAATGGAACTGACATTATTTCTCATTAAGTTAACTGAAAGAAACAGAATCACAGAATGATTATTTGGGCACTTATGAACTGTTCATATCTGCCCCAACTAGTCTGTTCACAACTGCCCCACATTGCTGCTTCTGTTAAATTGATAAATCATTAACATTTCTCAATTTTAGAAGAAAAAGAACTGTATCAAAAATGTTTATTAGTATTCATAGTATATGTTAAAACACTCAAATTCAAATAAATGAATAAATATATAAAGTTATTCGCTTATCAACTCGGAACAAAGATTTTACTTTTGAGATCTAAAAGCAGTGTTTTGGCTACAGAGGACAAACAAAATGTCATAGAGCTTCAAAAAAATTTTATCATATGTCTAGAGGTGCTATCATCTTTAGTAATTTTTTTCAAATAAAACAACTTATAATAACTATCGAAAAATTGCGATGTTCACATCTGCCCTGTGTTCACATGTGCCCCCATCTCCCCTACGAATTACAACAATGGAATTAATTATTAACTAAACCACACTTTCTAAAATGTGCCAAATATCTGTGAAACTGCAACAATTAAATATTTTAAACACTAAAATGTAGAAAATAAAATATAAATAAAGAAAATTAAGGGTATAATATATTTTTTTTTAATAGAATTTTTTACACTCTCTAAAAGATAGATTTATTTAGAAATCCACTAATCAAAAAATAAATCCTCTTATAATTTCTATCTATACTTGAAAAGTACTTAATAAATAAAAATTTCCAATTCTATAAAAAATTCTATTTAAGATCTTGACATAGATTTATTAAAAAAAATAATAATATTTATCCTCAAATAAAAGAACATATTTTAGTTATTGTAAAATGCAAAGTTTTTATAATTGAAAGTCTTTTTCGGTGTGTTCGTAATTATATAAATGCGTAACACCTATAGTTGTCGTCTGGTGTAACTGTCGGTCTGGCCGTTTTGCCGCATGTAACAGTGCAATAACTACCAACCAAATCGTTTGGCAAAGTAATTATAAAACAGATTACAACAATACATAATAACAAATAATGCTAATTTTTAAAAAAACTTAAAATTCAGTTTTGCCTGTTGTTTGAGAACCAAGAACATTACCAGAACTATTAAAGATATATTTTTGCTGGCAATATGTTAATGTTCATTACAAAATTAGAAATTTTTAGTGTCTGCTTCACGATATCAAATGAATATTTTCCCACTGGGCTTAATCGTGTGCAGATCTCGTATGCGTTTCCTTAGTTTAGATGAGTGAAAGAAACTCCGCTGCATTGACTCCAATGGTATATTTGTGACGCTATTCCTGCGAAACTGTCCAGCCGATGACATTCAAATTCAGTATATTTATGTACATCTGCAGTGACCGACATAGCTTACACACAAATAGTGCAACATCTAGCAAAAATCGTGAACTTGATAAACAATTATATATCACAAATGCAATTAGGAGTCTTTCACATGCTTTTAAATGGCTGTCCTATTTAAAAACGAGCATGTTTGGAGCTGAGGTAGTGTCTCTAGCTTCCAAGCGAAAGATTCCCGATTCGAACAAAGTGCAAGGTCATAGAGTACACTGTAAATGTTTAAATTGAAACCCATGCACGATTGTTTACATAAATTAGAATGCCTGACGTTATGACTGGGGGACTGTTTCCCGTTCCAAAACTGCGGACAAATAGTTGTTTCAAGAGTTTATAATTTAGAGAAAATATACCTTTATATCTTATTTAATCAAAGACAAAAACAGACATTCGATCTCTTAACAGCAGCTGATTAGGCCTTAAAATTCCCCAACCAAAGGGAAATGAACGGAATCCCGTTTACAGGGAGATCGCCACTGATTTTTTAATTATAATTCAATCTTCCGTAATCTTTTTAAATTCGATCAAATTAGCGTGTTTTTAGTGTCTGTGGTGCCTGAAAGGGGGTTGGAGAGAGTAGCTGGTAGGGGGCAGAACCCCTTAGTGATTAAAAAAAATTAACTAAATTATTTAGACTACCGATCTACAACGGCAGTCAAAAGTTTCCGGCCTGTTAGTTTTTATCATTTGTTTGCCAGATCGTTCTAGCGAAGAAAAAGCACAATCGCTCTAAAAGTTAGGAACATACAAATGATCTCTGACCACGTGATCATTTTGATTGGATACTGGAGAAGTGGAGATACTTGATGCAAAGGGGAAGAATTCAAAATTCGCTTGTGCAAAAATTTCCGGCCATTCGTCATTCGTTAGTTTTAGCTATCGGTAAAATGTCTTTTTGGCCGTGTTTGTTAATTAATCAGCTCGAATAACGTAACTAAAATTCATAAATTAAAATTACAACAATTATTGTTCGTAAACGAGTGATTTGCTTGTCGCTAAAGGGCCAATCCTCTCGTGAGATTGCTGCAAATTTATCGACTGGAAAATCGACTGTGAACGATATTTAAAAAATATATATAAGGATGGCCATGGCCTTCAGGACTTTTTACGGTCCGGGAGACCCGGAAAATGACTATTCGTGTGGATAGAATTATCAGGGGAAAAGCAGTTGATGGCCTGCATAAAAATGCCGCTGCAATATCCCGTGATTTACGAAGTGAAAATATTGTTGAAATAAGTCGATCTACCGTATAAAGACGCTTACGTGACGTAGGACTTTATGGAAGAGTCGGTGTTAAGAAACCTTTCATAAGTAAAAAAAATCAGAGGGCCCGACTGGCGTTTACCAAGGAACACAAGGACTGGTCAAGTGAAAACTGGAAAAAAGTACCATTTTCCGAAGAATCGAAGTTCAACCTTTTTGGAAGTGATGACAGACACTACATCAGACAACCTAAAAACAAAAGATATGAATCGAAATATGTTATTTCTACAATGAAGCATGGCGGAAGACACGTTATGCTGTGGGGAGCATTTTCTGGAAAAGGTACGGTCCGTTAGTTGAAATCCACGGCAAGATGAGTGGTGCAATGTATAAGGATATCTTTCAAGATCACTTGTTGCCTTATTAGAGGAAAAATTGTGGTCGCAACTATTTGTTTCAGCGTGATAACGACACTAAGCATGCATGCAAGGTCGTCAAGCAATGGCTTTCTCAATAGACAATCATACAGACAGACCATAGACAATCATCAATCGTTGATTGAATCGATGTTACGTCGCTGCACAAAATACTAATTGTAACTGTTGTTGATCACTGTTATATTCTATTATAACACTAATTTTTTCCAAACTTTCCAAGATGGCCGGGAAATTTTGAGAACATGCGTTTTCCTTTGCAATTAATTTTGTCAATTAAATTTATTGATATTTATTTGTTACTAGCAGTTTAACCCGTTCTACGCACGGGAGTTCCTGAATTTAATTCTAAAACCAAAATTAGAAATAAAAAAACAACGTAACCAAATTACAGTTTGTGACTATAAAAATGTGTTATGTCTATTAAAAATCAGTAATTACATAACCAATATGAAATAAGTATGTACACAAAAAATCAGTTATGTATTAAAAAATAAATAAAAGTAAGCATTTACGTAACCAAATTAAAGTTTGGGAATATAAAAATCTGTTATAAAGTCAATATTTACAACACCAAACAAAAATTTGTAAGAAAAAATGAAATTTACGTCGTCACTGCAAAAAAATGAAAAAATTATTTAAAAATGAAAAATCTTTGCACTATTTTCCACGTCACCAATGAGGTAGGTTGCGGTAAACTCGTCTTTTCAGTGAGTATTTACACAAACAAATTAAAGTTTAGAAAATCAGTTATGAAGTCAATATTTACACAACTAAACAAAAATTTTAAAGAAAGAATGAAATTTACATCGTCATTGCAAAAAAAAAAAAAATTGAAAAAAGAAAAATGTTTTAAAATGAAAAATCTTTGCATTGTTTTCCACGTCATACATGAGATAAAGTTCAGTAGACTCGTTTTTGTTTGTTTCTTTTTTACAATAAAGCAAAATAGTTGCGACTTAAGATAAAACTTCTCGGTAGACAATGTTTTGAGTAAATACCTTATCAGTCTGTGACAAAAGTTTTCCTTGTTTTGGTCCGTTCATAACCCAAACACGTACACATCCTCTAGAAGTTGCTCTTGAAAAGGCTACATACACCATCCCATGTGAGAAAACTGGATGGGGCAAATAGATTCCAACCTTTTTGAACTTTGACCATGAGATTTATTGATAGTCATAGAAAAGGCGAGCCTAAGTGGAAACTGACGGCGGAGTAACTGGAAAGGTAAACTAGTATTCGACGTAGTAAGTAGGATCCTCGGTATGAAAACACGGGTGACTCTCCTATGTACTGTCAAAACTTCTGCACCTATAACATTTTGCGACAACTTTTTGACTATTAAACGTGTCCCATTACAAAGGCCACTGGGCGGATTCATGTTCCCAAGCAACATAACAATAACGCCAACTTTAAAATTTAACTCATGTGGTGGAATTCCAGAAGGTGTTAAACTATTGAAGAAATCCATCCGCAAATTCTTTTGTTCTAACCTTTTTTCTTCTTCATCATCACAAAGTATTGTATCATATCAGCACTGTTAAGAATTGCTCCTCGGTCAATTTAATTGAACAGTAGCTATGAGGAACAAAACTCTCTACCATGGAAAATTAATCAAAAGTTTTATTTTAAAATCTTGATTAAGTAGATCACAACAAAAATAATAAATTAAACGCGTAGGTCGTTGACTTATATGATTATATAAAACACTGAGTCCTTGTAGATTCAAATTGGTAAAACAGTTTACTCTAGAACCTCTCATTCAGCAGCAAGCTCGTTGGTCGGGTGGCTTTTACGGGAAGGGTCTCTCGCCGTCCTACACAAGTTCCGAGCGCTTCGCTCAATTTTCTCGGCACCTCTCGTGCCTTCAGCCCGGAAAAAAATCTTTTTTCTCGGATTATTCCCAGAATTTCGTTTAACAAAAACTAAAGGATTGTGATCGGTTTCTATAGAAAAGAGTTGGCTGTCAACATAGTGACGCAATTTCTTAATTGCAAAGATAATAGCTGCACATTCCTTCTCCGTCGCACAGAAACTTTTTTCTGTTTCCGAAAATTTCAGACTTAAGTAAATTATGGGATGTTCCTCTGAACCCTCACGTTGTGCTAAAATAACCCCAATACCCTTTTCAGAAGCATCCGTTTGTATGATAAACTCCTTAGAATAGTTGGGAGCGTACAAAATGGGTTCTTCCGTAAGTTTCGTTTTCAACAGTTGAAAAGCCTTTTCCATTTCGTTGCTCCAAGTTACCTTTTCCCTTTTATTTTTACCTTTAAGCGCGCGCGTTAATGGTTCCACAATAACTGCGTAATCTTTTATGTACCTTGAGTAGTAACCCGCCATACCCAAGCATCGACGTATCTCAGTTTTTGTTAGGAGTTGGTAAATCTAATATAGCACGAATTTTAGTTTCTGGCGGGGAGCGTCTCTCGTCGTCTACCACATGCCCCAAATATTTGACCGTTTTTTGTGCAAACTTGCACTTAGCTAATTTAATCTTTACCTTAGCTTCTTCTACTCTCATGAGTACTTTTTCTAGGTGCTGCAAATGATCCTCCCAAGTTTCCGAGAATACGGCCATGTCATCAAGGTAAGGTAAACAAAATTCCTCTAAACCTCTTAACATTTTATCCATAAATTTGGAAAATCTATAGGACGCGTTTAACATTCCAAAAGGCATGACCAGGGGATATAAGAACCGAAATTGGTTACGAATGCGGCCAACCTTTGCACCCTAGCTGTCAATGGAATTTGCCAATATCCTTTCGTGAGATCCAAAACTGTTATATACTTCGCACTAGCAACTCTCTCTACCCTGTCGTCTATGTTTGGTAAGGGAAAAAACTCGGCCCGGGTGATCTCATTTACCTTTCGGTAATCTATACAAGGACGACCGTCTTTTCCAGGGCCTCTACCAGAATCATCGGGAGGCGAAATCTGACTCCCCTTCAACGATTATATTTAACTCTAACATTCTTTTGATTTCTTTCCTCAAAATTTTAGTTTGTCTAGGCGAAGATCTGTAAGGTTTTATCTTTACAGGTTTATATTGTAATAGTTCCACGTCATGCTCTATTAAGTCAGTGCGCCCCGGATCATTAGAAAATAAAGATTTAAATTTATCTAATAAATTTCTCAATTGCTCTATCTGCACCGACGTACATCTAGAACTCAAATTGCTGTCTTTAATAATATTTTCAAAATCATAAATCTCAGCCCCCGCTTCTGGAAATGCTATGTCCAAATCTTGATTTTCCTCGCCCTCATCTATCTCTTGCGCCACAAAATTCACTAACTCAATTCTTCTCAAATATGGTTTTAAGAGATTGACATGATATATTTGAGCCTTTTCGCGCCTACCTGGAACATTCACAATATAATTTGTCTCTGAGATTTTGGACTGAATTTTCCCTGGACCTATCTACGATACCGATAATTTGTTCTTTTGCTGGTAGCTAGAACCAACACTTCGTCACCCACCTTAAATTTCCGTTCTACCGCCGTTTTGTCATACCACAACTTTCTTTTTTCACGAGACTCGGTCATATTTTCCACTGCTAGTTCCTGACAGTGTTTTAGCCTATTAACCAAATTAAATACATATTCAGTAACTAACTCATTCTCTTCCTCTCTTCCCGTCCACTTTTCAAAAAGCAATGATTCGGGGGTTCGTAAATACTTTCCATGTACTAACTCTGCAGGAGAAAAACCCGTAGAATCATGTGTTACCATCCGCAAGGCTAATAACGCATACGGCAAATTTCCCTCCCAACTTGCGCCATTTTCAACACACAAAACTTTCAATAATCTTTTCACCGAGCAATCAACCAAATTACTTTGTGGTCGACAAACCGACGAGTGAGTTAACTTAACTCCAAATTTCTTTAAGAATGCGGTTGTTAACTCGCTTACAAAATACCTTCCGAGATCTGTTTGTAACACTCTGGGATATCCTAATCTGCTAAATACCCACATTAATGCTTCAATTATAGTTTCCGATCGGACATTAGATATCACAACAGCCTCCGGATACCTGGATGCCACACAAATAACTGTTAAAATAAACCTATTCCCTTTTTCAGACTTCGGTAAGGGACCCACAATGCCAGCTGATAACTTAGAAAAAACCTCTCCAATAATCGGCACACGTCTGAGAGGAGCTTTCCCTATTTCCCTAGGTTTCCCAATCCTCTTACATGAATCACATGTTTTGACAAAATTCTCTATATGTGTTTTATTACATTCGGCCAAAAGTAATGACGCAAAACCTTATCCTTTGTTTTCATTTCACCAAAGTGCGATGAAATCCCCTCATGACAGGCTCCTAAAACGTCTAATCTGAATTTCGAAGGCACCACTAACTGCAATCTCTCTCCACCACGATTGTCAAAAGTTTTCGTAAACACCAAGTCATTCCTAATTTCATAGTGCGATTTCTTGGCTCTCGCTTTTTCCCTAACTTCTTTTAACGAAGGATCAACATCCTGTTCTTTTTTAAATTCCTCACGACTAATCCGTGCTAAATTTCCGAACTTGTCATTTAAATCAGCAGGTAATAATACACTTTCCGAGGTTTCATTTTCCGTTAGCTGCTCCAACTCCTTTTCGCACTGTTCTGCAAACTCGTCCGATTCACATTCTAAATCCACGACCTGCTTTCCCTCTCCCCTTTCGCAATTCGTATTTACACTAGCCCCGTCCATCAAACTAACAGTGTTTTTCTTTGCCTGCGATCTCGTTATTACCGCATTCACTGCATTAACCTTTTTTCGGGCTAATTCAATTATCTTTTGCGTTTTATTCCCTAAGAGTTAATAATGCAAGTCTGCTTCTTTGTCTACAACCCCAACATCCGTTTTTAGGGAACCCAATCCATCAAAATCTATCTCTATGTGAGCGACAGGTAAACAGCGGATTTTAGAATCCAAGGGCTGTTTCACGAAGATATAATCTCCGGTCAGTCAATTGTTCCTTTTTTACGTGTTCCTCGCCACACAAATGATAATTGGTACCCGTATCTCTTAGAGTGACAATATCACGCCCATTTATTTTCGCTCTACTAAGATAAAGTTTGAACCCTTCTTCATAATCCGACGTTTTACTCACATGATTCACTTTAGCGGTGTCCTTCTCCTTCTTTTTTAACTGCGGAACAATTGGCTCGAAGGGGAGTTGTGGAATCACAAAGGAAACACCTGTTTACCCTCCTTTTTTCGAAAACACGATCCCTATCTGTCACTATATTCTTGTCCCTCCAATTGAAACTTTTATCTGCACTTTTATTCTCCATCCCCGAGCTATTTTTCTCGAATTTCTTATCAAAAAAAATTTTCGAATTTCCTGTTTTCCTTTGGGAATTTTTCACAACATCTAATTCATCTAAGCGTTTCACTAAAACTTCTGGGTCAGTGAAATTTGACCAGGCATCAATCAGATGATCCTTTAATTCTTGAGGGGCTCTTTTTTTAATTTGATCAGTGATCAAAAGCTTCTATAATTCCTCAAAATTAGTGATTTTTAAAGAATTTAACCACCCCTCCAGATAGCTATTCAATTCGAAAATCAAATCACGCCACGGATTATTTGGATTCCTCTGGTGTTGATTAAATTTTAGTCTATAGGATTCTGCATTTAATTTGTACCTTTCGAACAATTTACCTTTCACATAATCATAATTATCAATCAAATGTGATGGCTCTCTAAGAATTAATTCTGCCACATTTACCGGTAGAAGTGCTAATAAATTTGTCACTAATTCATCATCTTCTAAATTACATTTTTTTGCCTGCCTCTCAAACAAATTTAAGAATAAAGATATTTCTGATCGACTCTCATCGAAACGATGTATTAAGGATTTTAAGGGCAATTTATTGCTTCTCTCTGCACCATGATTTGATATTAAGCTACGCGTTTCTGCTTCTTGCAATAATTATAACTTTTCGAGTTCATAAGCCCTGTCTTTGTCTCGATCCTCCCTTTCTAATCTCTTTCTTTCTTTTTCCTCCGCTAAAAGCGCTTCTCGATCTTGTAGTATATTTTTGGCTTGTGCCAAAGCAAAATCTCTATCGAAATCTTCAGCCGCTTCTATTTTATTAACTATTTTTGAAATCGTGTAGCTCTCATCTATTTGAACATCTAATTCACCCGCCAGGATTCGCAAATCTACCTTTTTGAAATTTTTCCACTCTGACATTTTTGAAAAATTAACCCCAAAACCTAATTTACATGGATATCAGATCAAAATTTAAAACAGAAAAAATACATACATACACAAAAAATATAATTGAGTTATACATTTACAAAACAGTTAGAAATATAATTTCCCCTTTTTATAACTTATATTAAAGAAAAATGGCACTAGGCACTATGTTTCATTTCTGCAACCCATCATCTCGCAAAATTTTCACATATTAAACGTCTTTGCCATATCACGACAAATACATTTTCCCGAAAGAAAAACCAGAACATTAAAATATCAAATTTTAAATACAGCTCAAGCAAAATTTTCCTAAACAAAACTTGTTCTTAACAGAATAACCGCGCTGAAAATTTTCCTGACAGTAAAAATTATTAACATTTCTCTTTTTTTTTTTACATGCCAATAACCGAAAGACTATCCTTTATTGTTACTTTTCCTTTGAGAGGAAAAAAAATAACTGCCCTTAATCATTGAAATCTACTGAGATATTTCTCGTGTCACAAACAATAAACCACTGACGCACAATAGCCAGCTTAAGGCAAAAGGAAATTAAACTCAACAGAATGCCACTGAGATAAAAGAATTTGTTAGCTTAAAAGAGTTTGTTAGAATTTGAAGACATGATCCGTTGTCGTCCACCCAGCTGTTCCGAATAGAAAGCACTGTCAATCAACGTCGTCACTACGATAAGCCTTTAGCTCCAGAGATTTATAATCCACAAAGAAATGTTTTTCTAGCTTGACCCAAGATACACAGTCTAAACACAAGGCAGTCAGTTCTAAGAAATGTTTCTTTCCAATAATCCTTGACGTTGTCACCACTAATAGCACTTGATAACAAGTTCTGTAAATCACCACAATGCTTGTCACTATTACCGCTGCACTTCACAAATGTTCTTTGAGGACCCCTATTGTTCTACTCATCATCTGGTCAACATGATCTTCCGCTGCCACCAGCTGTTAAGAATTGCTCCTCGGTCAATTTAATTGAACGGTAGCTATGAGGAACAAAATTCTCTACCATGGAAAATTAATCAAAAGTTTTATTTTAAAATCTTGATTAAGTAGATCACAACAAAAATAATAAATTAAACGCGTAGGTCGTTGACTTATATGATTATATAAAACACTGAGTCCTTGTAGATTCAAATTGGTAAAACAGTTTACTCTAGAACCTCTCATTCAGCAGCAAGCTCGTTGGTCGGGTGGCTTTTACGGGAAGGGTCTCTCGCCGTCCTACACAAGTTCCGAGCGCTTCGCTCAATTTTCTCGGCACCTCTCGTGCCTTCAGCCCGGAAAAAAATCTGTTTTCCCCTCGTTCGTCCGAGTAAACGCACACTACAAAATGATAACCTCCTCCCTTTTCCTCCAAAAATGGTCACTTTCCCAGATCCCGTGAGAAAACTTCCAACATCCATCTCTGTCAATGCCTTTAGGCATTAGCGAATTCCTTTGCGAGACCTAAACAGGGTGGTCTATACTCCGAACCCTTAGCGTATCTCATGTCCTTTATCAGGGCGTGCTACGTCCTAAGTGCTAATCCATCATCACTTACAATGTCCTAGAGCGTGAGAAAAATGTCTACTAGTCTATGCACCTGGGTGTATCCAGTTTTTCTTTAGGAAGACTTCTTCCCCCATCATCTGAAAACATAGAAGTTCATTTCTTTACAGCACTAAAATAAGACTTGACTTCGCCAGGTACTTTTCATAATACCCCCTCATTTAATCTCAAAGAATCCTTATTTTTAGGACACAAAATGGCTCTTTCCGAAAGATGATCAAGCGCAATTTCAGACGAACTAAAAATATCATCCACTATAGAATCCTGCACTAAACATTCTGGAGGTATTTCAATAATATCTTCTCCAAGTTCATAATAATCTGTCAATCGACCATCCCCCAGGCGAATGAGACATTCCACGAAATCAAGTTCCTCCGGCTCTGTTCGCATATTTGTAACCAGACTAAACTGTCGAAATGTTGGCCAGAGAGAAGAATTCTTGATACAACTTTCAAAAATGAGTGTTTTGTTTGCATGAATAACTACAGGTAAAATCTGCCTCCAGTCACCTCCTAGAATAAACACTTTGCCCCCAAATAGGACATATTTGCCAACCAAATCTCGCAGAAGTCTATCAACAGCATTCAAAGCATGAATAGGTGTCATGGTACATTCATCCCATATAATGAGCTTAGCCATTTTCAGTAATTTTCCTTCACATGTATTTTGCCGAATTTTCGAAGCTGAGTTATCGAATATGGGGACTGGTAATTTAAATTGAGAATGTGCAGTTCCTCTACCTTGTAAGGGTATCGATGCGATGCCTGTCCATGCAACGGGAATAGCAGTATGTCCCATTCCTCTGACGTAATGCAGCAAAGTACTGAATAGGAATGTTTTTCCTGATCCCGCAAAAGCATTCACACAGAAAACCTTAGCGACAGTAGCATAATTATTTTGAATACTTTTAATGACAGCATCAAAGGTTATACGTTGTTCCGGATTTAGCATATTTAACAATCGCTGTCTCACTGCTCTTTCTTCTTGTAAATCATAGACATCGCATTCCACAGAGTTTTCCAGGCTTGGGGGTTCAGGCAATTCAAGGCTCTGAAATGTCAAGTTGCGTATGCCGAGATGATTGGCTATGTCTTGAAGGGCTCTATCTCTACTCTCCTGTAGCGGAAGATGGCGAGCAAAATCTTCTGAGAGTTCTGACTTAAACTGTTCCCATAACTGAATCGGTGAATTTAGATTGCCAAAGATACATATAAACGTTTGTCTCAAACAGTTGTCTCACAGTTGTTTGAAACAGGTGTCTCAGTTTGGGCGGTATTTCAAAACTTCATGCTTCAGTTAAACAATGTTGCCATTCATCACCCTCTTCTAATAAATTTCTAGCACGGCATGCACCTTTGAATGTTTCATGGACAGTATTCTCACGCGTCCTTAACTCCTCGAAAGATTTGACACCGGTAACATGACAAAGCAGTATACGAAGATGGAATCGCTCAATATCCTTTGGGCTTACAGAATACATCCTGATACAATGAAGTCGCCTAATGTAACACGCCTTTGCCACACATGCCTTTTCATACAAAGTACTTTGGAGTTTCTGTATAGAGATAGATGTTTGCTGAAGGATCAGAACTGTTAAATAGAAACCAAGCAGTGAGCATGGTGTCTTTATTTCTTGCTCTTTCAAAAGCTTCAAGTTTCTCCGCTTCCCTAAAATACACAGATTGCATGTCTTGTAGATGCACCGTCAATCTAATAATAACATGGGACTTGTCCTGCATGGGCTTCTCAAGAAGTCGCCACATTGCCTCTGGTGCCGAAACATATCGTTCATTTAAGAGTGGCGTACGTAATAAGAATATCTCGAAAAATATTTTTCTACTACCGTGCATTTTTTTTAAAGGAAATTTAATTTATTATGTTGCTATGGCAGCAGACGATATAAAATGATATCTTTGGAATAAGGGATAAATAGAATAAAAAGTTTTGCTGATGTTCGTGATAAAAAGTTTTCTTTATTTTTAAAATAAGATGATAATTAAGTGCAATTAAATAATCTCTAATTATTTGCATGCGAGGTAAATGAATTATCGTAATGCCCGCTACATCTTCTTACTATTGCAGCGTGGCCTACGTAATATGTGTATCTCACATTGCAGTAAACATTTAGAACTGGTTTGAACTCGCGCGATTACGTATTGAACATAAAAAAATCCCTTCCGGCCCGGCCTACAGGCAGAGGTAGATTTCGAAGTTAAGTATATCAATTTCACCAACAAAAACTAAATCAGGATTAGAGATAAATCCACTTTAAAAGTTTTATCTGTCTGCTTTTGACGAGTTTTTATTTCCTTTTTATAAAATAGCTGGTTTTATCAGAATCATGTTAAGGCGATATTTTAAAAAAATATATTTTTCCATACTCAACAACTCGAAATTTTCTGGCAAATTCTCAGATTCATTTTTAATAAAAAAAAATAAATAAATAAAATAAAAAAAAATATGAAACATGCTGACGTGATTTTTGAAAAAATTTATAAGCGACCTGAGTTTTTATTTTTCTTTCAATTAATTAAAACTTGATTAATAAACAATTATTTTCTCAGTAGGGCAATATTTTTCGTTTCTAACAAAATCGCTTCGGGAAATTCTGTTCAAAATGCCCACTTTGACATCATTTTTTTAAATATATTCTGCCTCTATCAAAAAATCGATCATTACTGTACATTATATAGTTTCTGAATAAGAGAATCTAGCAATTGGATGCGTTTGAGAGCAAAAATGAATTTAAAAATGAGTAAGAAAATGAACAGTTTGGATTTGAATGCACCCTTAATAAGATGATTTTTTTCTTCAACCGCTATGTATTTTTAATCTGTTTTTGCTGTAAGAATTGGCCCTATCAAAAAATTGTCTATATAAATATTGAAGACAATATTAAGAAAATATATGATAAATTCATGGAGATTTTATATCTTGTGAATTGACGGAGTTATAAAAATATTTCTTCTTCAACCCTCCTTTTCTGTTTTCATTTTTATTTTTTTTTTTTTCGGTACCAATTGGTCCTATCAAAAACTTGTGAATATAAAAGTTGTAGATAATATTAAGGAGATGTATAATGAAATTATTGGATTTGATATCTTGAGAATTGACGAAGTAAGGAATTTTTTTCTCCCAAAAACTCTATTTTTTGCGCCCCTTGAGCCTTTTTTAAATTTTATCAAAAATCTGTAATGCATCAATTTTTGGCGCTATTTTTTGAAGTAAAAAAATCTTTAAACTGATTTGATATGTACAAAAATTAAGAAGTTATGGGGTTTTTTCGGTTTTCACAAAACCTCTCCCTATTTCCATCCCCTTTGTCTGCTTTTGCCCATTAACGAACTTGACCGAGATTTTATGTCCCTTGATTTTATGTATCAGTTTGGAAGAGATTTGTGCAGAATTGCGGAAGTTATCGTGTCCAGAAGAAAGTGATAACACAATTGCTTCGGGAAATTTCGTTCAAAATACCCACTTTGACATCATTTTTTTTAAATATATTTTGCCTCTATTAAAAAATCGATCATTGCAGTACATTATATAGTTTCTGAATGAGAGAATCTACCAATTAAATGCGTTTGAGAGCAAAAATGAATTTAAAAATGAGTCAGAAAATAAGCAGTTTGGATTTGAGTGCATCCTTAATGCAATGATTTTTCCAACACAATCCGCTTCGGGAAATTCGGTTCAAAATGCCCACTTTAACAGCCTTTTTAAAAATATATTCTGCCTCTATCAAAAACTCGACCATTACGGTACATTATATAGTTTCTGAGTAAGAAAACGTACCAATTGGAAGCCTTTGAGAGCAAAAATGAATTCTAAAATGAGTCAGAAAATACGTAGTTTGGATTTGAATACACCCTTACTTAGATGATTTTTTTCTTCAACCGCTATGTATTTTTAATTTGTTTTTTCTGTAAGAATTGGTCCTATCCAAAACTTGTCTATATAGATGTTTTAGACAATATTAAGAAGATATATGATGAATTCATGGGGTTTTTATATCTTTTGAATTGACGGAGTTATAGATTTTTTACTTCTTCAAATCCCCTTTTTGTTTTCGTTTTTAATTTTTTTTTTGCGATACAAATTGGTCCATCAAAAACTTGTGAATATAAAAGTTGTTGATAATATTAAGGAGATTTATAATAAACTTAATTGGAATTGATATCTTGAGAATTGACGAAGTTATGAATTTTTTTCTCCCAAAAACCCTATTTTTGCCCATTTTTAACTTTATCAAAAATCTATGATACATAAAATTTTGGCCCTTCTTTTAGAAGTAATAAAAACTTTAAACTGATTTGATATGTACAAATATTAAGAAGTTATGGGGAGGTTTCCAGTTTTCACAAAACCCCTCCCTATTCCCATCCCCTTGGTCCGATTTTGCTCATTAACAAACTTGACCGAGATTTTATGCCCTTTGATTTTATGTATCAGTTTGGAAGAGATTGGAGCAGAATTACGAAAGTTATCGTGTCCAGAATAAAGTGATATAGATAGATAGATAGATAGATAGATAGATAGATAGATAAAGTTTTTTACTTAGGGTGGTTTTGGGTTCTAGGGGTCATGATCGGTGTAGATCTGCAAAAATGTTTCAGAAATTCCAACATAGGAACGATCCCAATAGGTAGTATTTCATACGAAATCTACCTAAAAGGCAAAAATTCGTCAAAAATATAAAATGCAACAGTAAAAAATCTATTTAAAATTTTCGAATTTTTTTCCCCAATCGTTCATGGGCAGCCAGCAACCTACCTGCAGTATCATACCAGCAACTCGTGTGCAAAATTTCGTAGCCCTTCGCCCTTTGGTTTCCGAGTTTTTGTGGTTACAAACATACGCGCGCAGATTTTAATAGTATAGATTCCATAAATAAGTTCCTAACTATTATGCGAATAAAATGTATAAGTATCACTTTGAAATTCCTCTTCATATGGGTATACTTACAAATTAACCAAAAATTTTATGCTGGCCGGGAACTTTTGACCGCCACTGTAGAGTCTGTTACAAAATTATAAGACCACTCAGAATTTCAACTTTTTTCAACAAAGAAAATATTAGTTTGAAATTAAAATTAGTTGTATGGAAAGAAATAACTCTATAATGTTTAATTAGCTCAGGGAAAAAAGTTTGAATAATTTTTTGTTTCATGCCAAATGATTTTACGCAAACCCACTGTTTCATAAATATACGACCACTCTTATATTATAAATGAAGCAGACGATTTTACTTATAATTTTGTAATTTTTTGTAATTTTTATAATTTTGTAACAGTTCTTTTTGCCATTTTTTTGTTATATTGATGTTTTATTTTTTCCGAATTAATTTCATTTGTTTAAGTTGCTACATTTTACTAGAAACTTGATGTACTGACATAGAATATTCTTTATTTTGATTGAAATATTTCTTTTATTACCTAAATAGCAAAATATGTTGTGGCCTTATACTTTTGTAACAGACTGTAGTTATTTAGATTATATTTACAAGATGAAGATGTTCTATGTATTTAATTAAAATCCTATAGTCAAAGTCAAAACTTTAATATAATATTAATCTGTCTCTAACTTTCCTTTTGTCTGCCACTTAGAATTGTTAAAAATAGTTGCATATGACAGGATGCTAATTAATTTGATCAGTATTTTGAGAAAAGTGAGATGCATGTCTAATTTTTTTCCTTGAAAACTTGGCGATTTGAACATCGTTAAAATCACTGTATCTCGATATGCTTTCTGAAATGTGTTTTATGTCAGCTCAAATTGTAGATAACACAAAACATTTTCAGTAAAAGACGTCTCCTCATTTTACTTTACTTGTCATTCGAAAGCAAGGGAAAAAAGTATTATTTCATGGAAAAAAGTGTTAGTCAAGTTATATGATTTGAAATTGTATTAAACTAAAAATAATAATTTCTGATTATGTAAATTTTACATTTTGACATATTCAGACAAAAAAAATACATGTTGTAAAATGTAATGTTTCTTAAAGTATAAAGGAAATCTTAATTTTTTTAAATAACTCTCCTAGTTAATGTCAAACTTTATAAAATATGATTCAAGTAAAGGATTATAATCCAGATCTTCTTTACGATAAATTAGAGAAATCTTAATATAATACGATGCAGGAACTTTGGATTAAAATTCAAGCTTTTTCTGTCAACAATACTTAATTTCTCAAATTACACAATATACACTTTAAGGGGACGGTGGAGCTTAAAATCCTTAAAAATAATTTTTTTTTTTTTTGTAAATTTCAACTTAAATATTATTCAAGAATACATTATATACATTATGGCATGCATTTATCACAAAAAAATTTTAAAAAAAAATGTATTTTTGAGAAAAAAATGGAATTTTACGCGTCGTCTTAGAAATCAATGAAATTCCCCAATATTTTTTGTAAACGTTTAGTATTATATATATAAATAAAATAGAGCATCGAATTTTATATATTTGAATTTAAAGGTAAAAAAAAAAAATTCAAAATTTCAAAATTTTTTCGAAAAAATTTCAAAATTTTTCAAAAAAAAAAAATTAACCTTTAAATTCAAATATATAAAATTCGATGCTCTATTTTATTTCTATATATAAATCAAACTTTTATAAAAAATATTGGGGGATTTTCATTGATATGGAACGCGCAGGGGGCACTTCGAAGATTTCTAAGACGATGCGTAAAATTCCACTTTTTTCTCAAAAATAAATTTTTTTTACATTTTTTTTGTGATAAATGCATGCCCTAATGCATGTAATGTACCCTTGAATAATATTTAAGATGAAATTTACAAAAAAAAAAAAAAAAAAAAAAAAATGAAAAAATTTGAAATTTTGAAAATTTTTCGAAAAAATTTCAAATTTTTTTTCTTTTTAACCTTTAAATTCAAATATGTAAAATTCGATGCTCTATTTTATTTCTATATATAAACCAAACTTTTATAAAAAATATTGGGGATTTTCATTGATATGGGAGACGCATGGGGCATTCCGAAGATTTCTAACACGACGCGTAAAATTCCATTTTTTTCTCAAAAATAAATTTTTTTTTTTAATTTTTTTGTGATAAATGCATGTTATAATGTATATAATGTACCTTGAATAATATTTAAGTTGAAATTTACAAAAAATATAAAAAAATCTTTTTAAGGATTTTAAACTCCACCGTCCCCTTAACACTTTCAGTGGCAAGAAACTTCTATTCACAAAATTCTGAAATGAGTAATTGACACCAGAATTTACAAACAAATTTATTTCAAAATAAGCAAAGGCTTTTGTTTACGTACGTAATAAAAGAAAAACTTTTCATTCTAATATTCTTGTGCCAATGTGGCATTTATGGATAAAAATTAAGTGGTCCAAAATTGAACTACTGCCCTTGAAGGCATTAAATAGTTTTCTGTTTACTTAAAAGGTGACAGATAATAATACTACATATGTTACAAGTTTAAAGTTAAACATAGTTAAATTTCCTAGTACTTTCGGTCTGCAAAACCAATTCATTTATTTCATACCCGCTCATTTCACGTTCATTATAAAATCAAAATTTAATAAATTATTATAGGTGCCAGTTAGCAGTTTAGAATAAAAATTGTCACATTTGTGACCACCGACTTTGAAATTGTTAAAATATAAGTAACTGACAGAAGCAATTTTAGCGAAAACAAATTCTATGACTTCAGATTTCTATCTATACTAATAAAAGATCAAATCGCTCTGCCTGTCTGTGTGCGATGGCTTTCGAAAACTACTGCACTTAGAAGGTATGAAAATTTAGATGTGAATAGCCCAAGATGGTCCTGATGCACCTGGGGCTAAGATTTTTAATTTTTAAGGGCCGCGCCCATGGGCCCTTGAAGTTTTAGTGCACTAAATTGTTAATAACATGCCTCTTTTCTATCCGATCTTCGTCTCTTTTGGGGTGAATTCTCCTTTCAGTTTCTGCCCACTTCTACATTTCAGTTAAGACCCTGGCACCCTTGCAAGGGGCCCAGTACAGGGCCCGTTGAAGTTTCAGTGCACTAAATTGTTAATAACATACCTCTTTTCTATCCGATCTTCTTCGTTTTTGGGGTGAATTCTCCTTTCAGTTTCTGCCCTATTTCTACATTTCAGTTAAGACCTTGGCACCCAGTCAAGGGGCCCAGTACAGGGCCCCTTGAAGTTTTAGTGCACTAAATTGTTAATAACATGTCTATTTTCTATAAGATCTTCTTCGTTTTTGGTGTGAATTCTCCTTTCAGAGTCTGCCCCATTTCTACATTTCAGTTAAGAACCTGGCACCCTTGCAAGGGGCCCGGTACAGGACCCCTTGAAGTTTTAGAACACTAAATTGTTAATAGCCTCTTTTCTATCCGATCTTCTTCGTTTTTGGGGTGAATTCTCCTTTCAGAGTCTGCCCCATTTCTACATTTCAGTTAAGAACCTGGCACCCTTGCAAGGGGCCCGGTACAGGACCCCTTGAAGTTTTAGAACACTAAATTGTTAATAGCCTCTTTTCTATCTGATCTTCTTCGTTTTTGGGGTGAATTCTCCTTTCAGTTTCTACCACATTTAAACATTTCAGTTAAGACCCTGGCACCCTTGCAAGGGGCCCGGAACAGGGCCCCTTGAAGTTTTAGTGCACTAAATTGTGAATAAATTGCTTCCTTTTTTGGGGCGGATACTTTCTCCATTTACTTATTCTCCCGTTTATACATTCCAGTTAAAACCATGGGTCCGTCTTGGGTCCCGTAGGGCCTTGTCAAGAACCTCTTAAATTTTTTGTGTGCCAGGCGTTTTTCACACCCTAATTTTCTTACCTTCGCAGTGCTTAGTTTTAAAGTTGAGTCTTGAACTCTTCTCCTTAGACCAACACTCACATATTTTTATTTTTGGCCCTAGGACCCTTTTGTTAAGCATTTTCCCAATTTTTTGCACATTTCTTTTAAATTATATTCTAATGATTAATTCATGCCCTATGCTTAATCTCGACTAATGGAAGATCTAAAACACTAAGTACTGAAACGTTGTAACATGTTTTCATGTTAGGGCCCTGTTCACAAGTATCAGTTGGCCCCTTTTGGTCTCCCTATTATAACTCTCTTAAAAATAGTCCGATTGACTAGCTTTTTTTAACAACATATTAGGTTCTCCAGCTATTACATGAACGACAAAAAAATATTTCAGGCTTTAACTACCACCAATTTTTAATATAAATCGTCTTCTTGGGGCCCTTGGTGCATCTTCTTTAAAAATTATCCGAATTCCTTGCAATTTTCTGTACCATAGTACTATCGTCCTCAGATTACATTAAAAACTACTAAAAAGTGTATTTATACCAAACGACATGCCACTTACGTCCCTTCCGCCTTGGGGCCCGGTACAAGGCCCCTTGAAGCTTTTGCACCATAAATTATTAATAAATTGCCCCTCTTAATCCGATCTTCATTTTTAGAACAATTTTTCCATTTAGTTATTCTCCAGTTTCTATATTCCAGTTAAAATCCTGGGGCACCTTAGGGTCCTGTAGGGCCAGATCTGGGGCCCCTTGAACTTTCAGTGTGCTATGCATTTTTTACACCCAAAATTTCTCACCGTCTCATTGCATTGTTTCAAAATTGAGTCTTGGACTCTTCTCCCTAGACCAACACCCTCATATTTTTATAGTGGCTCTAGGGCCCTTTTTAAGCCTTTACTCCATTTTTGCGCATTTCTTTAAAATATTATTCTAATGATTATTTCATACCCAATGATTAATTTTGACTAATAGAAGATCTAAAACGCTAAGTACAAAAATATTTAAACATGTTTTCATGTTAGGGCCCTGATCTCAACTATCAGTTGGACCCTTTTGGACCCCCTGTTATAGCTCCCTTAAAAATGGTCCGATTCACGAACTTTTTTTTTCTAACAACTTCATAGGTTCTCCACCTACTAGATGAACGAAAAAAATTTTTTGCAGACTTCATCTACCAACAATGTTGAGTATTAATCGTCTTCTTGGGGCCTTTGTTGCAGCTTCTTTAAAAACTATCCTATTCTATTGCAATTTTCTTTAACATAGTTTTATCGTCTTCCAGCTATTTTAAAACCTCTAAAAAATTTTCTTATCCCTTACTACATTCCAGTTAAGACCCTGGCCCCCAGGGCCCGGTCTTTCTTTATACGTCAGCTACCACCTTTTTCGAAGATTAATCTCCTTTTTTAGCATCAACTTACGTCTACTCACTACAGCCGTAAATTAAAAATCGCGTTACTTTAAAGATAACTTTAGATAAGGGATTTCATCCGTTTACTCAATATCGTGTTAATACTAACAGTAATTCATGAAATTTACAAGGGGAGGAGGCATCTTCCACCTCTTTGAGGCGCGTTATTTCCTCGGGTTTAAGGGCCCAATTTCAACGGGATTTCCTTCCTTTCACTTAGATTACAATTCATCTACTTTTTGTATTATGAAATTTTATGTTAGACTTTAGTTACCAACATTTTCTAACATTAATGATACATTCTTCTTTTTTTCATTCTGTGGGCTTGATTACTACGAGGTTTGGTTCACTCAACTTGGTTTTCCATTGTCTCCGGCGCGTGCGGACACTTCAGGTAAATGCTGCCATAGGTAGTGGGGATCTATATTACAGGTCCGTTCGGAAAGAAATTTTATGGGATCACATTAGACGCTGTGGAAGGCAATGGGGCCTCCAAAATTAGGTTCATTTAAAAGAATTTCCAAAGATACGAGGGTGAGTCGGAAAATAAGTTTCCCCTGGCAACTGTGGACAGAGGTGTGTATGAAAGACAAAAAATGTAACGAAACATTGAAGATAAGACGTAACTTTATTTTTCTACTTAAGTGCCAAGTAAGTTGAGACATTTGTCATACCCTTTATAAGCTTCATAAAGCCCTCCAAAAAAAAAAAAACAATAGGGCTCTGCATATAAAAGAAGCGTTGAACGGTTTGTGTGCTTTCAGCATTTCTTACAAAGAAGTAGTCAAGCATTGCTTTCGCTGTAGTGGCCGGGCATGTCCTTCCAGGTGTCGGTCTGTCTAACACTTGCTGACGCACCTACCTAAATTGGCGGCGCCATCACCGCACCATTTGTTTCGACATCACATCTGGCCCATAGACTCCCACGTGGCGGTTATGGATTTCTGTTCCCGATACTCCACGTACCCATTCATAGCGGACAACCTCTCTCAATTCTTCCTTTGACCATGAATTCACAACGCACTTTCTCTCCATATCTACCGGGAACAGAATGATGCAGAGCCCTGACTTTTTCAAGGGACGCTTTTTGAAGCTTATAAAGAGGCATAACAAATGTCTCAACTCACTTGGAACTTATGTAGAACAATAAAGTTACGTCTTAACTTTAATGTTTCATTACATTTTTTGTCTTTCATACACACCTCTGTCCACAGTTTACAGGGGAAACTTATTTTCCAACTCACCCTCGTATAAAATCATACGAACTTGAGTTTTGTTTAAGGTTATTATTTACAAACTCCGGACAACGCCGGGCGGGTCTGCTAGTTTATATATATGTTTGCCCATGATTATTTGTAATAAACTGAGAATTGTAGAAAATTAAACTACGATATTCTGATAGACTACCCATAATGTTCTACGAAGCTATTACTTAAAAACTATATTTTTTGTGAAAAATAGCATTACATGTATTTTAGATATTTAATCAGTACTAAGAAAAATAATAATCTCATATTTACTGCGGTTTTTTTATATATTTTCTTATAATTGAACGTTTAAAATGAAACATATTGTTTCCATAAATTAAAAAGATATATCTTAAATTTACAAATTCTTTTATTATTTCCTATTCAATCTAAATCCATCTTCTCAAAATGAACTTTAATCTTACTTGTCAAAATGTACGATGGGTGGTTCAGAAAGTAAGGTAAGTTTGACCTATCTGACAGGGAGCAAAAGTTTACCGCGGGAATTAAATTTGCTGTTCATACAGCTGAGACGATCACAGCATTAAAACGATGCCATTAGATGGAGCTAGCTGTGCAGTAGCGCTCCAAAGTTTCAATTGTAAGATAGCAACGTTGAAGGAAACGAGGTTTGCCATTGAAGTAAAAAGTGTGATAAGGTTTTTGTACCTGAAGAAAACATCCCCAGATGAGATTCATCAGCAACTGGGGTAAGTGTACAGAGCCAGTGTAATGTCAGGAAAACAGGTGTGTTTTTGGTGCATAGAATTCGACGAAGGCAGAACAGATGTGCGAGACGGTTGCGTAAGGCAATTCGCGGGAAACGACCGGAGCTGTTATCGAAAGGTGCCCTGTTCTTGCACGATAACGTGTGACCGCATACGTCTCCAGTAACGCATGATTTGTTACAGTGTTTCTAATGAGAGATATTGGAACATCCACCATACAGTCCGGACCTCGCACCAAGTGATTTCTATCTCTTCGGACCTTTGAGGAAGCACCTGGGAGGTCGGCATTTCAAAAGCAATGAGGAAGTTCAGCAAGCCGTCATGGTGTGCCTCCACAACTTTCACACTGATTTCTTCAGTATCGGTTTCGATACGTTGGTATACCGATGGAGACAACTTTGACAACTGAAGATGATTTTGACAACTGTAGTGACTATGTAGAGAAGTAGCATGTGCATTATTATGCTGTGTATCTCTTTAAATTCGTGAATAAAGTTTTTCTCGCAGAGGGCTTGTTACCTTACTTTTTGAACCACTCTCGTAATGGACAAAAATAAAGCAGCAACTGTAATGAAATATGCTCCGACCTAATATTGTTTTACCTCCTTCTCATGGCCCGGTTACATTGATTAATAAAGTTAAAACACTTGAAAAGAACTTTTATAATTATTTCTTCCCTTTTCAGCATTACATCATAATTTGAAGTTACAAAAGTTTAAAGAATTTCCTAGAAAACAAAACATTTAAAAAAATAACTTCCTGAAACTTAAATTTCTAGTCATAAAAGAATAAGGATTCAATAAAAATTCATAAAAGAAATTTAGTTAAAGAAACTTAGTTAAAAAGTTCATTTTTGTTTTTCTTAAAGTAATATTTTAACAAAAATAATTCATTTGTAAGTTATATAAACAATGTAGGTAATATAATTTAGATAAATTAGATAAACGCTTGAAACAATGTGATGTAGAGACTTTGAATATAATTTTAAAACTGATATAGTAATAATTTCTACTGATTCATTAGAAATTATTTGTTTAGTTTAAATTATATTTATAAATCACTCAAAGGAGAATTATTAGTTTTAAAGTGCATTACTGGCTATTAAAATTGCTACACCAAGAAGGCGACATGCTACAGACGTGAAATTTAAACGACAGGAAGAAGGTGCTGTGATATGCAAACAATTAGCTTTTCAGCGCATTCAGACAAAGCAGGCTCTGGTAGCGGCACCTACAATGTGTTTAAATGAGGAAATTTTTCAGACGGTTTCTCATACACAAATTGCATTTGAACGTTGTTGCTTGGTGAAAAGTTGTTGCGATGCCTTGTGTAAGAAGGAGAAAGGCGTACCAGGACTTTTCTGATTTTGATAAAGGTCGAATTATAGCCTACCGGGATTGCGGTTTATCGTATCGCAGTATTGCTGCTCGCATCGGTCGAGATCCAAGGACTGTTCTCATAATATGGAATCGATGGGTTCAAAACGGTAATACGGAACGATGTGAGGGATCTCAACGGCCCACTATCACTAGCAGCCGTGAAGGCAGGCATGTTATCCGCATAGACGTAATGGATCGTGCAGCCACGTCACGAGCCCTGAGTCAAGATATGTTTGCAACACAACAAGTGTCTGCACGAACAGTTCGACGACGTTTCCAGCAGCATGGACTCTCAGCTCGGAGACCATGGCTGCGGCTTCCTTTGACGCTGCGTCATAAACAGGGACGCTTTCAATGGTGTGATGAACGGCGAGCCTGGGCGCGCGAATGGCGGGACGTCATTTTTTTAGATGAATCCAGGTTCTGTTTCCAGCATCATGGTCGCATCCGTGTTTGGCGGCATCGTGCTGAACGCACATTGGCAGCGTGCATTCGTCATTGTCATACTGGCCCATCACCTGGCGTGATGGTATGGGGTGCCATTGGATACATGTGTCGGTCACTTCTTGTTCGCATTGACTGCATTTTGAACAATGCACGTTACATATCTGGTGTGTTACGACCCATGGCTCTACCCTTTATTCGAGCACGGCGAAACCCCACGTTTCAGCAGGATAATGCCCGACCGCATATTGGCAGTATTGCACGGACCTTCCTTGATACGTAAAAATGCTCGGAACCTGGCCAGCACGTTATCCAGATCTCTCACCAATAGAAAACGTCTGGTCAATGGTTACCGAGCGACTGGCTCGTCACCATATGCCAGTCACTACGGTTGATGAACGTGGCATCGTGATGAAACTGTATGGGCACCTGTACCTGTAGATGCCATCCAATCTCTGTTTGACTCACTGCCCAGGCGTATAAGTGCTATAACTACCAGAGGTGATTGTTCTGGGTACTGATTTCTCAGAATCTATGCACCCAAATTTCTTGAAAATGTAATCACTTGTTATTTCTAGTATAATATATTTGTCTAATAAATATCATTTTCGTATCTGCATTTCTTCCTGGTGTAGCAGTTTTAATGGCCAGTAGTGTATATACGACTTACGATTTTATTTGCACGTCTTATTGCAACCTAACTTTTGTAAAAAATTTGACTATTAAAAAAATTAAATTCTATGATTATGATAACCGTAATTTATTTTTTTATATCACTCATAAATTTTAAACTCTATTATTTTATTTAAAATAGATTTACTTCTGTAACAGTTAGTTAAATTACGATAAAATGAAATAATAATCTCACGTTTACTGAATTAAAATGTTTATCCTATCCAAATACTTAAAATATAACATTTACTTTCTATACATTCAAAAATAATCTTGAATTTTTATTCAAATTACCGTAATAATTATTCCTTTGGACTGAATTCAGATAATTTGTTGAATCTTATTTTCCAAATATGTATATGGAATAGACGAAAATAAAACAGAAACTGAAATAAAATATGATCAGGCGTAAAACCGAATACTACTACAATTGATCCGGCTCCCTGAAATGATAAAGTTAAGGCAATTGAAAATAGCTTTCATAATTACTCTGAGTATTTCAACATTGTATTATATCATAATTTGAAGGTATATAAGTTTAACAAAGTAATTTCTGAGTAAACAAGACATTAATAATAAGAATAATAATAAAAAAATTTCAAAACTCACATTTCTTCTTTTCATGAATGAAACCTAATTAAAACTCTTGTTTTTGGTCTTCTTAAAGTAATATTTTTAATAAAAGATAACTCTGCTGAAGGATTACGATCCAAATCTTTAGATAATTCAGATGAGCGCAGCGAATCCTCTACTAGGCTACACAAATTACATTTTGTCGTACACCTTACAAAAAAACTATTCAGTATTTTGACTTGAAATTAAACATAAAAATAAATTATGATCTGTAGATTTGCACAATATTATTAGTTTTTTTGTTTTACAGAATAACCGAAAAAAAATTATTATTATAATTAATATATTTTACGTGCGTTTCCATTACGAGCGCATTATTGCAAATAAAAAATGAAACACGTATATTTTCAGAAGAAAAAATAAATTATGGAGTTAGTCATTATAGGTAGAATAATGATTAATTAAATAGTTTCACGATTACTTTTATGAAATTTTTAAAATAACTTTTTGTATGAAAATTATAGTATATTTTTAATGAATTAAAATTTGCGAAAATTCAATTATTTACATTCAATTATAAAAGTATTTTTCAGTGTTAAGAATTCAAATACACAATTTATTCTTATTATGTGAAATCATTTACGCAGACGATACTTCCGCATTTTAAGAGAATTATATTATGCTTTTTTTTTTTTTTTTTTTTTTTTTTTTTTTTTTTTTTTTTTTTTTTAAGTGGCAACGAAATTATTGTAAACAAATAAAATTAATTGTTAAATTTGTTATATCATAAATAAAAATACATTTGTAAAAATAAAATGCGCCTGAACATAAAATAAAGTTTTTGCTTAATAAAGATGCAAGAATAATATAAAAAATATTGTTACTTTCAAATATTTAACTTATTAAATAATGCTTCGCAAATACAAAAAAACTTTTGCTAGTTTAGACGAACTCTTAAAATTATATGATGTAGGGGCTTTGAATTAAATTTCAAACTTGTTCGTTTGGAATACATAATCTATTACAGTAAGAATATTATCCCAATTTAAATTTACATTTATAAGCAACCGTAAAAGGCCCAATTTTAGGCTTTAAAGTACTTCTGTTATATTACCCATCTAAACTGATAAAACTATAGCGAATTCAATTCAATATAGATAACACGATAAAATTTAAATGAGTAGGTATTGGGATGCAATTTTTGCAGAGATATTTCGTCTGAGTATGGATTTTTTTTTTAAATAATGTTTTATAGAACAGAATGAGAAGTATGCATTGTACGATAACGTTTGGCCGAACATTTATCGAAATCACTAGAGTTTCTTAGATTATATACATATTGTCTTTAAAGAATCAAACACTTGTTCCAGTAAAAGTAAAACTGTAAGACATAATTTTATTATAGGGGAAAGTCGTCTTAAACAGGAAAGTCAGGTAAGTAAGGACATTAGAATTCTCAATGATAAATGCTGCCATCTTAATCTTCAGCATGTTATTATCATTCACGGTTACCTATATGCTATTTTGAATTATTCTATTAACAATTTTCACTTATCTGTTGTTTTCCGTAAAATTTTCAAAGTTTGGCTGTTTTATTTTTGATATCCATCGTGGATTGTATTGGAATTGAGCAAGTCATCTTTGAACATTCGATTTTGATAAGTACAGCAATGATTCTTTTAGATTTAGGTTACATTTTTGCATAGTATTGCTTGTTAAATTATCTTACATCTATACAAAGTGATACCATGTTTTTCAGCATACGTCATTGTCTGCTAAAACGGGGTATTTGAGGAAGTAGTGCTACCATCTGATGAGGATAATAAATAATTATTACGATTGTACTTGGCGCAGAATGATATAAATTTAAAAGTAACGTTAAAACGTCAGAATAAGCAAACTTTGAGCAGACTAGTTTCGGTAGCGTTTAGCGTATGGTCCTTACCGTCGTACCGCACTAAAGACGGTACGCTAAACGCTACTAAAACTAGTCTGCTCAAAGTTTGCTTATTCTGGCATTTTTAACGTTGCTTTTAAATTTATAAATGATGATAAATGATAATGATGATGCTTTCATCTTGAACTATACGTAAACTTGAAGGACAAGGAAGCGAAGATTTAGTGTTTCAACTGCCGAGGTTGGGCACTTGAAGCCTCTATAAGTGCTGAAGAAGGGAATGATGAGCTCATATTATTTTTTTTATTGCAGCAAGTTAGTTTCTATTGAAAACATAATAATAAGTTTAAAATTTAAAAAATACTAATTGAATTACTCAAATGTGTTTTATTCATAATAAGATACATTTAGAACCTTAGTGTGAATTTAAAAAAAACACCCTTGAGTAATTTAATTAGTGTTTCGTGTTTACAAATTTTTAAACTTGTTATTGTAAGGTGGACTTAAGGATTTCAAGGAACTGATATGTTATATCATGTTTAATTTAACAATAATAACAATGATCATTTCGTTTTTATTCCATCTCTGTGTTCATAACTTCAATTTTTGCCATCCAAATAAAACTGTGCAATAAAATGTTGTATTAGGCTTCAAATTTATGTTATTGCATATGACTGCCCCATTTTACCCAACAGGTCGTCCAAAACGGGGACTTCGGACATTTCCCATAAAAATATTTTTCATGCCTACCTTAATGATTTTTTCTAACACTAGGGGGCTCGGCCCCCTACGAGCTACGCTCGCCAGCCCCCCGTCCAGACACCGCAGGCTCTAAATGCACGCAAATTTGATCGGCTTTAAAAAGATTTCGAAAGATTGAATTATAATTTTAAAAGTCCTTCCGGCCAGTGCCGGGAGGAAGAGGTAGCTTTCATATTCCTTATTTTAAAAAAGCCAACTTATATTATATTGAAACACACGAAGCTCAATTAAGTGGAATCCGAATGTAGGAGATTCAATACTAATTTTTATCAATACTAAATCATTATGAATGAGAATTTTGCGAAATTAGTCAGCTTTATCCAAGCTGCTTTTCTTTAAAGTCACTTATATTTGGCTGACAAATTCGGTGATTTCTTAAAGTGCCTGCCATTTTAAGACAACATGGTAGATGAGGCTAACCAGTGAACTTGGTCGAGACCTTAGTAATTGCTGTGCACATGCTCACTCATATCGGAATCGGTTGATATATACGAGTACTGTCCCATGCAAAAAATCAGATTTTTCAGAATGTCACCCACTTTAGAAATTGAAACTGCTATATCTGAGCCATTTTTTAAGATAAAGACAAACAAAAAATGCTCCTGAATCCTTATATCAAGGTCAAATACTTAAGAAAGAAATCTTTTTCAATTTCTAATTTTTTTGCACCTCACTTTAAATATATTTTTTTTTAATTTAATGGCCGCCATTTTGAAACAAGAAGGCTGATGAAGCTGGCCAGCGAACTTGGTCGAGATATTGATGTATACTATCCACATGCCTTCTTCCATCGAAATAGGCGAATACGTGTGGTATCGCGTGACAAATACAAGATCGTTTCAAAGTGTTAGCCATGATAGAAATTCAAAGTGCTATAATTCAACCACTTTTTAAGATATAAACAAAAGAACAAATTTTCAGAAACAAAAACTGCTCCAGAATCTTTGTATCAAGGCCAAACACATAAAAAAAATCTTTTTCATTTTCCAATTTTTTAATACCTCATTTTAAATTTTAAATTACATTTTTATAAAAAATGGCAACCCTTTTGAAACAAGATGGCGAATGAAGCTGGCCAACGAACTCGGTCGAGACATTGGTATGTACTATGTACAGACCAAGTTACATTCAAATCGGTTCATAAATACGCCTGTTATCGCGTGACAAAAATCAGGTCATTTTAAAATGTCCGCCACAATAGAAATTCAAAATGTTATAACTCAGTCATTTTTCTAGATGTAGACGAAACAAAACCTGTTCCGGAATCTTTGTATTAAGGTCAAACACATACAAAAAAAATCTTTTTCATTTTCCAATTTTTTGGTATCTCATTTTAAATTTAATTTTTTTTTAATTTTTTTAAATGACCACCATTTTGAAACAAGATGGCGAATGAAGCTGGTCAACGAACTCGGTTGAGTTATTTGTGTGTACTATGTACACACCAAGGTACATACAAATCGGTTCATAAATACGTCTGTTATCACGTGGCAAAAATCAGGACGTTTCAAAATGTCAGCCACGCTAGAAACTCAAAATGCTCTAACTCAGCCATTTTTTAAGATATAGACGAAACAAAAACTGCTCCCGAATCTTTTTATCAAGGTCAAACACATAAGAAAAAAATATTTTTTCAATTTTCAATTTTTTGCTACCACATTTCAAATTTAAATTTTTCTTAAAATTTTAAATGGCCGCCATTTTTAAACAAGATGGCGGATGAAGCTGGTCAACGAACTCGTTCGAGACATTGGTCTGTACTATGTATAAACGAAGTTACATCCAAATCGGTTCATAAATACGCCTTTTATCGCGTGACAAAATTCAGGACGTTTCAAAATGTACGCTTCGCTAGAAATTCAAAATGCTATAACTCAGCCATTTTTTAAGATATAGACGAAACAAAAACTGCTACGGAGTCTTTGTACAAAGGTCAAATACATAAGAAAAAAATATTTTTCCATTTTCAATTTTTTGGTACCACATTTCAAATTTTAAATTAAAAAAAAAATTAAATGGCCGCCATTTTGAAACAAAATGGCGGATGAAGCTGGCCAACGAACTCGGTCGAGACTTTGGTATGTACTATGTACACACCGAATTACATCCAAATCGGTTCATAAATACGAGAGATACAGTGTGACATAGGTCATATATATATAGATATATATAGATATATATATATATATATATATATATATATATATATATATATATATATCAATTTTGAACGGAGGGTGGTTTCGGGGTCTGGGGGTCATGATCGATGAAAATATACCAAAATTTTTTGAAATCGCTTTCCTCCGAACGGCTGCAATAGGCAGCTTTTTGTAAAGAACGCTACCTAAAAACAGTGGCGATCTCCCTATAAACGAATTTCGATTCATTTCTCTTTGATTGGTGAAATTTTAACGCCAAATTCGCTGCGGTACTACTTGATTATCCCGTCGACTAATTTCGCCAAATTATATAAATCGCCAAACCACTCGCCAAATTATACAAATTGACATAATTTTTATTTTAAATAACAAAAGAACAAATAAATTCGTACAATATTAATAAAAATACAAATAAAACGTCGAAATAAAAATAACTTGATGACGTAGACACGTGTAACAACATTTCAAAATAAGATAATATAAAAGGAATTAAGTAAACAGAGTCTTTGTCTCCTGGTATTTTTTAACAAAGCGAAAAGAAAGTTCTTTTAAATGAGACATTTTAAATTAATCGTTTTTAATCTGACGTAATTTTTACCAAGCTATTCTTTCTCTTTTAAATAATCGCGTGAAAGTACTTTTGTTAGCAATGAAATATTATTTGCGCTTTCCTAACAAATATAGTTGAAAATATCCTCTCAAAATATTAAATAAATGTCTAGCGCTATTTCTAAATTTAAACTTTTTTGCAATATTATTTTGTGTTCATTTTATGTAATAACTATAATGTGACGTAAATATGACGTAATTTCGCCTAAGACTTCTAACACATGTTGATGAATTTATTATTTTACAATATCCTTTCTCTTTTAAAATTCACGTGTATACTTTTTATGACGTAATTTTCTGCTTTCCTGCTTTTTATACATAATTATTTAATTCTAATTTGAAAGTTTTTTCCTGTTTATAATAGTCACATGTAAATAAATTTTTAATTTGAATCAAACATTATTGCTTGCGCTTTTTATACAGTTGGCAACAGTTTAAATTAGTACAATTTTCTGAAATCTGTAAAAAATATCTCTAGAAATGCTGAAAATTTGAATTTAAAATGGAAATAAAACCTGAAAAAATGAGTCAAAATAAAAAAATTAATGCAATCTGCACTCCGGCAAATTCTAACGCATAAAATGATCTAAAAATGATTACATTGCCATGTATAGTTTTTGCTGCTATAAAACTTTTTTAGTGGAACGATTTTGTCCAAATTTAGCATTAAATATCTCTTAAAATAATTCTTCGATTTGAAAACTGTCTGCATCAGCGTGTTTATCAAACATTTCTGTATAAAACCACTGATTTTCATATTTTTGTATGCATTATTTTTCTCAATATTAACGAAGAAAGACCTTCGGTCACAAAAAATTCAAAACCGGCGGCGGCGGTGGTGACAGCGGAGGTTACTTTTTTTTAGAATAGAGAGAAACAGAAATGAATTCTGATGATTTAGGACTTACTCTAAAACTAAAATAGCTTGCCTGATTTTTTTCAGTCACTAGGGGACTCTGCCCCCCACGAGCTACGCTCGTCAACCCCCGATCAGACACCGCAGACTCTAACCGCACGCTAATTTGATCGCCTTTAAAAAGATTTCGGAAGATTGAATTATAATTTGAATCTGACAATTATAATCTGACGTAATTTTCACCAAACTTTTCTTTCTCTTTTTAATATTCACGTCAAAATACTTTTGTTAGAAATGAAATATTATGATCATCTTAAAATGTCAAGTAAATGTCTCGCGCAATTTTTAAATTAAAACTGTTTTGCTATATTATTTTTTTGTTCATTTTACGTAATAAGTGTAATATGACGTAAATTCTCCTATTTAGGACTTCTAACGCATGTTACTGAATTTATTATTTTACAATACTAGGGGGCTCGGCCCCCTACGAGCTACGCTCGCCAACCCCCGTCCAGACACCGTAGACTCTAAATGCACGCTAATTTCATCGGCTTTAAAAAGATTTCGAAAGATTGAATTATAATTTAAAAAACAGTGGCGATCTCTCTATAAACGGATTTCTATTCATTTCTCTTTGATTGGGGAATTTTAACGCCAAATCCGTTGCAGTACTACTTGATTATCCCGTCGACCCATTTCGACAAATTATATAAATCGCCAAACCACTCGCCAAATTATACAAATTGACATAATTTTTATTTTAAATAACGAAAAAACAAATAAATTAGTACAACATTAATAAAAATACAAATACAACGTCGAAATAAAAATAACTTGATGACGTAGACACGTGTAACAACATTTCAAAATAAGCTAATATAAGAGGAATTAAGTAAACAGAGTCTTTGTCTCCTGGTATTTTTTAACAAAGTGAAAAGAAAGTTCTTTTAAATGAGACATTTTAAATTAATCGTTTTTAATCTGACGTAATTTGGACCAAACTATTCTTTCTCTTTTTAATATTCACGTGAAAATACGTCTGTTAGAAATTAAATATTATTTGCGCTTTCCTAACAAAAATAGTTGAAAAGTATCCTCTTAAAATATCAAAAAAATGTCTAGCACAATTTCTAAATTTAAACCGTTTTGCAATGTTATTTTGTGTTCATTTTATGTAATAACTGTAATGTGACGTAAATATGACGTAATTTCTCCTATTTAAGACTTCTAACGCATGTTAATAAATTTATTGCTTTACAAATTCCTTTCTCTCTTAAAATTCACGTGTAATTATAGTTTTGATGACATAATTTTTAATAAGTTCCTGCTTTTTGTACATAATTATTTAATTCTAATTCCAAATGTTTTTTCTGTTTATAATAGTCACGTGTAAATAAATTTTTAATTTATTTACACGTATAAATATTTTTTTTTTGAAGCAAACATTATTGCTTCCTCTGTTTATACAGTTGGCAACAGTTTAAATTAATATCACTTTCTAAAATCTGTTAAAAATATCTCTAGAAATGCTGAAAATCTGAATTTAAAATAGAAATAAAACCTCAAAAAATTAGTCAAAATAAAAAATTTAAAGCAATCTGCACTCTGGCAAATTCTAACGCATAAAATGATCTAAAAATGATTAAATTCCTATGAACAGTTTTTGCTCCTATAAAACTTTTTTAGTGGAACGATTTTGTCCAAATTTAGCATTAAATATCTCTTAAAATAATTCTTCGATCTGAAAACTGTCTGCATCAGCGTGTTTATCAAACATTTCTGTATAATACTACTGTTTTTCATATTTTTGTATGCATTATTTTTCTTAATATTAACGAAGAAAGACCTCCGGTCACAAAAAATTCAAAACCGGCGGCGGCGGCGGCGGTGACAGCGGTAGTTACTTTTTTTTAGAATAGAGAGATTCTTTCTCATTTAAAATTCACGTGTAACTATAGTTTTTATGACGTAATTTTAAATCAGTTCCTGCTTTTTATATTTTTTGTTTATAATAGTCACGTGTAAAATAAATTTTTAATTTGAAGCAAACATTACTGTTTGCGCTGTTTATACAGCTGGCAACAGTTTAAATTAATACAATTTTCTAAAATTTGTAAAAAATATCTCTCGAAATGCTGAAAATTTGAATTTAAAATAGAAATAAAACCTCGAAAAATTATTCAAATTAAAAAACTAACTGCAATCTGCACACCGGGAAATTCTGACGCATAAAATGATCTAAAAATGATTAAATTCCTATGTACAGTTTTTGCTCCTATAAAACTTTTTTAATGGAACGATTTTGTCCAACTTTGGCATTAAATATCTCTTAAAATAATTCTTCGATTTGAAAACTGTCTGCATCAGCGTGTTTATCAAACATTTTTCTATAATACTACCGATTTTCATATTTTTGTATGCAACAGGTTTTTTAATATTAACGAAGAAAGACCTTCGGTCACAAAAATTCAAAACCGGCGGCGGCGGTGGCGGCGGTGACAGCGGTAGTTACTTTTTTTTAGAATAGAAAGATAATACTACCGATTTTCATATTTTTGTATGCAACAGTTTTTTTAATATTAACGAAGAAAGACCTTCGGTCACAAAAAATTCAAAACCGGCGGCGGCGGCGGCGGCGGCGGTGACAGCGGTAGTTACATTTTTTTAGAATAGAGAGAAACAGAAATGAATTCTGATGATTTAGGACTTACTCTAAAACTAAAATAGCTTGCCTGATTTTTTTCAGTCATACATTTTTTTCGGTAGGCCAAAACACATTAGCGTCAACCTTTCGGACAACTTTCCCCTATTCAGCACTCTTTGACACTGCGACATACAAATTTAACAAATCGTTGCGTTGCTTTGAATAACTTGATTCCAAGTTCTTGGGTAGTTCTTTTTAAAAATGTTAGATGACGAAGTTCATTTTTTTCATTAGCAACGTTGTAATTATTTTCTTGCATTTACTAAATATCGTTTGAATCTATCGAGATCTAAATCTCGAAATATTTCCTAGAATGGGTTGTATATCATCTCAAATTGCAAACTCGACGAAAGGTATTTAGTAGATAACATCATCTCACTTAACCCGATTTTGCCAGTTCAAACCTTGTCGCATCAAGATATATTTTATAATACAAAACAGCATTAGCAAAGTAACAGTTATTTAAGTATTATTAGAATGGAAACAATCATCGGAAATTTTGAATTTTACCTTTTCTTAAATTCAAACAAAAATAATATTCTTACTATGCAATGATTCTAAAAATGTCAAGAAAATCTTCAATTTCTAAAATATTTTTCTTAATCGTTTTCATTCAAAGTATATCTCTCTATTCTAAAAAAAAGCAACTACCGCTGTCACCGCCGCCGCCGCCGGTTTTGAATTTTTTGTGACCGGAGGTCTTTCTTCGTTAATATTAAGAAAAATAATGCATACAAATATATGAAATTCGATAGTATTATACAGAAATGTTTGATAAACACGCTGATGTAAACAGTTTTCAGATCGAAGAATTATTTTAAGAGATATTTAATGCTAAAGTTGGACAAAATCGTTCCACTAAAAAAGTTTTATAGGAGCAAAAACTATTCATAGGAATTTAATCATTTTTAGATCATTTTATGCGTTAGAATTTGCCGGAGTGCAGATTGCATTAATTTTTTTTATTTTGACTCATTTTTTGAGGTTTTATTTCTATTTTAAATTCAAATTTTCAGCATTTCTAGAGATATTTTTAACAGATTTTAGAAAGTGATATTAATTTAAACTGTTGCCAACTGTATAAACAGCGGAAACAATAATGTTTGCTTAAAAAAAAAATATTTATACGTGTAAATAAATTAAAAATTTATTTACACGTGGCTATTATAAACAGAAAAAAACATTTGGAATTAGAATTAAATAATTATGTACAAAAAGCAGGAACTTATTAAAAATTACGTCATAAAAACTATAATTACACGTCAATTTTAAGAGAGAAAGGAATTTGTAAAATAATAAATTTATTAACATGCGTTAGAAGCCTTAAATAAAAGAAATTACGTCATATTTACGTCAAATTTCAGTTATTACATAAAATGAACACAAAATAATATTGCAAAACGATTTAAATTTAGAAATTTCGCTAGACATTTATTTGATATTTTGAGAGGACACTTTTCAACTATTTTTGTTAGGAAAGCACAAATAATATTTCATTTCTAACACAAGTATTTTCACGTGAATATTAAAAAGAGAAAGAATAGTTTGGTCAAAATTACGTCAGATTAAAAACGATTAATTTAAAATGTCTCATTTAAAAGAACTTTCTTTTCACTTTGTTAAAAAATACCAGGAGACAAAGACTCTGTTTACTTAATTCCTTTTATATTAGCTTATTTGGAAATATTTGTTACACGTGTCTACGTCATTAAGTTATTTTTATTTCGACGTTTTATTTGTATTTTTATTAATGTTGTACTAATTTATTTGTTTTTTCGTTATTTAAAATAAAAATTATGTCAATTTGTATAATTTGACGAGTGGTTTGGCGATTTATATAATTTGGCGAAATTGGTCGACGGGATAATCAAGTAGTACCGCAACGGATTTGGCGTTAAAATTCCCCAATCGAAGAGAAATGAATAGAGATCCGTTTATAGGAAGATCGCCACTGTTTTTTAAATTATAATTCAATCTTTCGAAATCTTTTTAAAGCCGATCAAATTAGTGTGCATTTAGAGTCTACGGAGTCTGGACGGGGGTTGGCGAGTGCAGCTCGTAGGGGGCCGAGCCCCCTAGTATTATAAAATTATTTTAAACTTACTTGAGAAAAATATCGCAAGGAATATCGATCAGACAAATATAAAACCGAAACTAAGAAAAAAAATAATGCCTGCCGTAATACTAAATCAACCATTTTACATGATCCAATTACTTTAGCAAATACTGTTAAAGCAATTGCAAAGTGCTTTCGTAATTATTTTTACCCTTTCAACAATACATAATATTTTGAAATTACACAAGTTTAGCCAATTTCTGAGAAAACAAGACATTAATCCGTAAAACTATCTCATGAAACTTAAGTTTCTGCTGCTTTCATAAATGAAACGTAGTTCAAAGAATGGATTTTGTGCTTCTTAAGATAATCTTTTAACGAAAAATTGCTTTGCTACAGCTTTATGATCCAATTCTTGCTTCAGCTGCTAATTTAGACAAACTCTTAAAAGGGTGATACTGGAGCTATTCAAATATTTTCATTTTTGATGATAAGAATACTTATTCTATAAAAGTAAGATCATTTTTCCCTGTTTAAAATAATATTTATAATCTGCTGTAAAAGGGAATGTTTAAAAATTTGAAATGTTTCTGTTTAGTAAGGGAAAAAACATTGAAAAGTATAAAACTATTGGAAAATCAGTTAAATAAAAATATTTTTAAAACTGAAAGTCGTTTAATATTTTCTAATTTGTTAATTTTGAAATACATATTAATTTGTACGGCTAATTGAATACAAAACAATTCACTGATTTTCTTGAATGCAATGCTATGCATCTTACACGATTTTGCTTATTTGTTTTCCTTGTGAATTCATTAATGATGTTTAGTCAGAAGTTATGTAAATTACGATGGGGTCGTTCCAAACTCGTGAAGATTATTTTAAAATTGCCTAGATTTTTCATGATGTACGCTACCGAAGACATTGGTTCTCCCAACGTATGGGTTGTTTATCATGAATTAAGGTTTCAGTTACCTTGGAAATTGACAAATTAGATGTAAATGTGAGGCTAATATGGATTGCAATAGCACCATATCTGATTAAGGGGACAGTTTAGCCTTTCAACAATTTTGTTTATTACTCGACTGTCAAGAAGGGTCTGTCGCATTTGACGACAAGTGCATGTATCTGCAAGACGACTGTCGCATGTGTTTCAGGCGTATCTGGGTATGTGGATTTCTTTATACCCTCGAAACATTCCAACGCCTGGATGGATTTTAATGAATGAGGTCTCTCTCGATTTGTCTTAACCGTCCGATGGTTATAGGCTAGATTTTATTTTTATAAATTCAAAATGGCGGCCGTAAAATACAAAATGGCGGTAGAGAAGAAAAAAAATATTTACGCACCTTATTGAGTGGCATTTCATTGAACAGGTCTTTCAAAAGGAAGACGATGTTTCATTGACTATTTTACAGTCAGAAGCTCCGTTTAAATATTATACAACCTGGAAGTTGTGTAGGTAGGATCTCTAGCTTTACTGAAACTCTAACCTTCATAGACATCCTAGGCCTCATAAAAACAATGTTTATAGATGGGAACTAACAATTAAACACAACTTTAAAGTCATCAATACAAGTAAATAAAAGAAATAGGTAAGTCCCTCTATATATAAAAAAAAGTTTTGATTTGGAAATGGACCAATGAGAATCTGCGTAGATATTCCGGGTAGATCGACATCCAATTTGAATGCTTAAGCATGACCTTTAATCGTTAATATTAAAAAAACTGTTGCATACAAAAATATGAAAATCAGTGGTATAATAGAGAAATGTTTAATAAACACGCTCATGCAGACAGTTTTCAAATAGAAGAATTATTTTAAGATATATTTAATGCTAAAGTTGGACAAAATCGTTCCATTAAAAAGTATTATTGGAGCAAAAACTATACATGAGAATTTAATCATTTTTAGATCATTTTATACGTTATAAGTTCCCGGTGTGGAGATTGCATTTATTTTTCTTATTTGACTCATTTTTTGAGGTTTTATTTCAATTTTAAATTCAAATTTTCAGCATTTCGAGAGATTTATTTATTTATTTAACTGAATAACAAACATACGACTTGTGTGCTTCACATAAAGCCCGCATTTCCAGAGATATTTTCCAAAAATTTTAGAAAATGATATTAATTTAAATTGTTGCCAGTTGTATAAACAGCGCAAACAATAATGTTTACTTCAAATTAAAAATTTATTTACACGTGACTATTACAAACAGAAAAAAAACTTTAAAGTTAGAATTAAATTATTACATGTTAAAAGCAGGAAAATTACTTCATAAGAACCATAGGCACAGATATCATATATTGGCGCAATTTTTTTCCGACGCCAATTTGGCGAAAACCTCAATAGCATAAACAACAACATCCGGGTTACCATATCAATCAAAATAACGACACTTTAGCACCAGTTAAGTACCCGTTGCGTACATGAAATTGGCGTCAGAAAAAAATTGCGCGAATGACATCTGTGCCGAACCATATTTACACTAGAATTTAAAAAGAGAAACGAAATCTTAAAATAAAAAAAATCATTATTATGCGTTAAAACATGTAATTTGAGGAAATTACGTCATATTTAAAATGGCAAAAAATATAGCAGAACAATTTAAATTGAAAAATATATTTGCGCGAGATATTTTGAGATAATCTTTTCAACTATTATCGTGAATTCGAAGACAGTGCAAATAATATTTCCTTCTAACAACAAAAGTATTTTCACGTGAATATTAATAAGAGAAATAAAACTTTGGTGTAAATTACTTCAGATTTGAAACGATACATTTAAAAGGATTTAAAAGATTTTTATTTAATGATTTTTATTTAAAAGAATTATCTTATAATGCTGTTAAAAAATACCGGGAGACAATGACACTGTTTACTTAATTCATTTTACATTAGCTTATTTTCAAATGTTTAACGGTACCTCTTAGTTATCCCGTCGACCAAATTACTGTCGCCAAATTGTAAGATTAAATGCCAATAATTGTTGCCATTAATTAATTAATTGCAAGATTAAATGCCAATAATGGCCAATAAAACCATTAATTCGACGTTTTATTTGTATTTTTATTAATGTTTTACTAATTTATTTGTTCTTTCGTTATTTAAAATAAAAATTATGTCAATGTGTATAATTTGGCGAGTGGTTTGGCGATTTATATGAATTGGCGAAATTGTTCGACGGGATAACTAAGAAGTACCAGTTTAACTAATTTTTTTGATTAAATACGAAAAAAGCCATTGTATCTCTTAACAGCAGCAGATTTGGCCTTAAAAATCCCCAATCCAAGGAAAACGAATGGAAACCCGTTTACAGAGAGATCGCTACTGTTTTTTTTTAAATTATTATTTTAATTCAATATTTTTAAAGCCGATCAAATTAGCCTGCTTTTTGGATTTTAGTGTGCCTGAATGGGGGTTGGCGAGCGTAACTCGTAGGGGGCAGAGCCCCCTAGTAATTTAAAAAATAGTTTCATATTGATGAGAAATAATTAATTAGATCGCTTTTTACGCAGTCGGGTTATTTTAATTTTTTTATTTAATTTTTCTTCTTTTTAAAAGTATGGTTCAAATGGTGAACTTGCTGCATTTCATTGTTCAACTAAAAGTACATTTTGAAAAAAAAAATTAACTGCATATTTAATTAAAATTTTTTTAAAAGTTTAACAAATTTTGCATTTTTTAAAATCCCTACTACTTTTTAAATTACTAGGAGGCTCGGCCCCCTACGAGCTACGCTCGCCAACCCCCGTCCAGACACCGCAGACTCTAAATGCACGCTAATTTGATCGGCTTTAAAAAGATTTCGAAAGATTGAATTATAATTTAAAAAGCAGTGGCGATCTCCCTATAAACGAATTCCTATTCATTTCTCTTTGATTGGGGAATTTTAACGCCAAATCCGCTGCGGTACTACTTGATTATCCTGTCGACCAATTTCGCCAAATTATACAAATTGATATAATTTTTATTTTAAATAACGAAAGAACAAATAAATTAGTACAACATTAATAAAAACACAAATAAAACGTCAAAAAAAATAACTTGATGACGTATACACGTGTAACAACATTTCAAAATAAGCTAATATAAAAGGAATTAAGTAAAGAGAGTCTTTGTCTCCTGGTATTTTTTAACAAAGCGAAAAGAAAGTTCTTTTAAATGAGACATTTTAAATTAATTCTCAAAATATCAAATAAATGTCTAGCGCAATTTCTAAATTTAAACTTTTTTGCAATATTATTTTGTGTTCATTTTATGTAATAACTATAATGTGACGTAAATATGACGTAATTTCTCCTAAGACCTCTAACGCATGTTAATGAATTTATTATTTTACAATATCCTTTCTCTTCTAAAATTCAGGTGTATACTTTTTATGACGTAATTTTTAATAAGTTCCTGCTTTTTATACGTAATTATTTAATTCTAATTTGAAAGTTTTTTTCCTGTTTATAATAGTCACGTGTAAATAAATTTTTAATTTGAAGCAAACATTATTGCTTGCGCTTTTTATACAGTTGGCAACAGTTTTAATTAGTACAATTTTCTGAAATCTGTAAAAAATATCTCTAGAAATGCTGAAAATTTAAATTTAAAATAGAAATAAAACCTGAAAAAATGAGTCAAAATAAAACAATTAATGCAATCTGCACTCCGGCAAATTCTAACGCATAAAATGATCTAAAAATGATTACACTGCCATGTCTAGTTTTTGCTGCTATAAAAGTTTTTTAGTGGAACGATTTTGTCCAACTTTAGCATTAAATAACTCTTAAAATATTTCTTCGTTTTGAAAACTGTCTGCATCAGCGTGTTTATCAAACATTTCTGTATAAAACCACCGATTGTCATATTTTTGTATGCATTATATTTGTTAATATTAACGAAGAAAGGCCTCCGGTCACAAAAAATCAAAACCGGCGGCGGCGGCGGCGGCGGTGACAGCGGTAGTTACTTTTTTATAGAATAGAGAGATTGATATTTTTACGCAACTTTTTAAAAAGATTTTCAAATGTGTATTACACAAGACTGCGCATGGTTATTTAGATACATCTAGTATTACATTTAATATAATTTTTTTCTGATATATATAGCTTAAAAGGATGAAATCTAACACATCTTCATATACTTTTATTTTTTTTAAATAACAAAAATCCTGAAGGCTGATTCCATGCGCAGATTTATCACATATATAATAAAGAACATGTGCAAAAAAGTTTAAATCTCTATCTCTAATACAAAAAAAGCCTTAGCATTTTTAAAGCATGAAAGTGGAGAAAATATTAACATGAGTAAAAGCCATTTAAAGTTTTAATTTTTGTGGGTATTTGCAGTGGGTGTATTAACAAAAATTGCAATATCTCGCGTTATAATTGTGGTATGGGTAAAATTGAGGCATCAAAATATTCACAATCAAACAGGCTTTTATTTAATATTTAAAAAGAAAAATGCGATTTTCTGATCAATTTTGAGGTAAACTGCCAGCTTAAATTACGGATATGGAATTTTAAACCCCAATTTAAAGAGATATATGCTAATAGTTAATGTTCTGAAAAAGAGTCTATGTTTATATAAAGATTTATTATTCAACTTAAAATGTAAAGCTTTTAAAATAAATTCATTCCCCTTATATGCCTTGCGCGCAAGATTTCTCATAATTGAATATTCTCAGTTAACCCTTTTTTTTGTAGAGATATAATATGTGTTTAAAATGATCAACACTGGAAAAACACAATGCGAAAAAATGCAATATGATAAAAAAAATGTAAAAAATTAAAAATCTCAATATAGTGGTTTTTGTTTTTTTGTATAAAAACTAGGAGACTCCGCCGGTCCATATCCGGTCAGAAAGAGATAATACAAACTTGGAATAAAGCCAAACAAATCTGTGAGCAGGAATCCACGTATGTAAATTTGAGCGTGTCCGCCAGTCGCTCCTCTGTAGATGTACTCTGTATAATAATGTTCGCGGTCGACACTTTGAACAATTGTTGAAAAATATTTGTTTTCTCTGGACATCACGAGTTGTGTTGTACCTATTCTGTGCAATAAATTATTTTCTGGAGAGTTTCTTTCTTGTCTCAGTTTGTCCATTTCCAGACGCATTTAAACGTCATGTTCCATTGCATTTTTTGTTCGTCTTCATGGGTACCATCATCCCTCTGAGTTTGTTGAAGCATTTCAGATACACCCTGTATGTAGTTTTCAAAGATTATCTCAAAATATGAAATAAATGTCTTGCGCAAGTATATTTTTAAATTTCAACTGTTTGGCAATATTACGGTTTGGCAATTTTAAATATGACGTAATTTCCGTCCATTTTTGTCTTTTAACGCATATTGATGAATTTATTATTTTACAATTTTTTTCTCTTTTAAAATTCATGTGTAAATATAATTTTTATGACGTAATTATCAATAACTTCCTGATTTTAATACGTAATCATTTAATTCTCCTTTGAAAGTTTTTTCTGTTTATTTTATAATAGTCACGTGTAAAATTTTTAATTTGAAGGAAATATTATTCTTTGCGCTGTTGTTAAATTATGCAACAATTTAAAATAATACCCTTTTCTGAAAGTTGTAAAAAATATCTCTCGAAATGCTGAAAATTTGAATTTAAAATAGAAATAAAACCTCAAAAAATGAGTTAAATTAAAAAAATAAATGCAGTCTGCACACCGGAAACTTCTAATGTATAAAATGATCTAAAAAGGATTAAATTCCCATGGATAGTTTCTGCTCCTATAAAACTTTTTTAATGGAACGATTTTGACCAACTTTAAGATTAAATATATCTTAAAATAATTCTTCTATTTGAAAATTGTCTGCATCAACGTGTTTATCAAACGTTTCTCTATAATACCACAGATTTTCATATTTTCGTATGCAATATTTTTAAATATTAACGGTGAAAGAAACCGGCGGCGGCGGTGACAGCATTAGTTACTTATTTTTAGAATTTAGATAGTTAGATAGTTATAATTTGATGAATAAGTAGTAAATAATAGTAATAGTAATGAATAGTGTATGAATAAGTACTTTGATAAAATTATATGCAATCATTTGTTAGCAATCATGTGCACAATGACGAAATCACCATTTTGGAAAAAATTTCTTTAAAGATCAATTTACATCGTGAACAAAAGAGAGCTCAAACCTTTTTAGACGTAACTCCCCTTCTAAAGCAATTTTTTGCATGGAGTTTCTATTAAAATGTTAGTAAAGAATGAAATTTTAATATAATCTATTGAATAAAAAATTGATTTTTTGATACTTTCAAAGGTGCCTGTCGCAATAAGAGGTCTGAAATGGCCTTAAAAATTAATTTGAGGTTCGATTTAAAAAAAGGGCCTTTTCAGTGGGTTACATTAGCTTAAATTCTTATACATACTAAACAAGTAAATTAATAAAAGAGTTTTGATTTTTTTTTTAAATAGAATTTAGATATATTTAAATAGAAATCTACCCGAAAAATCTTAAACTTTATTTTCACATGGAAAATATTAATTTTTAGACCTGCTGATATATTAGATATAAAACCAAAATATATCGCAATATATCGAGTCTGACATCGTTGTTTAAAATAGGTACTTTTTACAGAGTATATCGATATTCTCGATATATGAATGTTTGCTGCTATCCCTACTTGTACCATCATAAACAGATAACAGAATCAAAATAAAGTCATAAAAATAATGGTAGAAAACGTCTTTGTAAACCTCTTGTAGGAAAAGTAAAAAAATCTTTGTTCCAGAATTATATGTGACAATCGATCCCTCTCCCTGACAAACTGAAAAACGCCGTAGACCACTAACAGCTAGCTTTTCATCTCTCAGCTGATATAGGAAAATCTATATCTTGGCAAACTGTTTCATATAGATTTTTTGTTAATGAACTGTTTGAATGGCAGTTTGCTGTTTGCGTTTCTTTTTCAGGATCTCATATTCCAGTCTGGTCGAATTTTGCGCAATAAAATCTGAGTTGATACCCGGTATCAGTGAAATTAAATACTGATAACAAATGAGTTCCGTTTTAATTTCTAAAATGATTCTTAAAAGGCTTTTATATCGAGAGGCCCCTGTACGGGATTATTATGATAATCATTGCCAGAAGATACCTCTAGATAATGGGCTGTTTGAATAGCAATTTGCTATTTGCATTTCTTTTTCAGGATCTCATATTCCAATCTGGTCGAATTGTGTGCAATAAAATCTGAGTTGATTCCCGATATCAGTGAAATTAAATGTTCTTAACGGATGATTATCGTTTTAATTTCTAGAATGATTCTTAAAATGCTTTTAAATCGAGAGACACCGGTAGATGATTATTGCCGAAACGTCAGTGAAGGCTTACTGTGGAGACCCGAAAAGTTTTTGGTTTCTGTCTGTTAGTCTGTCTGTCCCGCGATAACTGTCGTAATAAGCATCCGATTAGCTTGAAATTAAGGAGGCATGTTGGTGAGGTCACCGGATTTAGCTGTATAGTTTTTGATTAAATTTGGTTCATTCGTTCGGAATATATAGAACATTTTATTTTCCGCCTTAATGCTTTCCTATAGCAATTCAGACGATTTTTCCATTTTTATTTGTTGAAAAGAAATGGCCCATATGATTGAAAGATTTAAATGATAAATTATGGATGATGGAATTTCCTAATTAGAACCATACATTATTCATATTAGTTTGAAATTTTGTGTATACATTTGTCAGAGTTTTTAAATTCGGTGTATATCTTATGGAGGGATTTTATATATGTGTTCCAATAATATAAAATACTTTCTTTTTTTTTAATTTACTTTTTTTCAATCACATATTTCATTGTCTTAATTTTATTTTAACTGTTTCCTAGCAACGGAAAGGTGAATTTGATCTCATATATCAAAAATAAAACAAATACGCTTTGAGGTTGAAATAAAAGGGGCTTGTGTTATGATATTAATTCTTATTATTAAAAAAAAAAACGTTACTAATATCTCACGGTTTATCGTCTGGACGCAGCTAGCAGAAATATTTAATTTTTAATCGAAAATTTCAATGAGAAAAAAAAAACTTTTGAAAAGCAAATTGATAGTAAATGTCAAAATTATGCATCGCAAAATTATCGCTGTCGAAAAGGACGTCATTGTATCGGGAAATAAATATTTTCATTCTTAAAAACAAACATTAACTAGATTGCCTGAAAAAATATTTTTTGACGAGTGTTAGTTCTTAATGCCGCCTCATTTCAGAAAATATGAATGAAACTTTTTTTATCTTTAAAAGGAAATTACATTTTCGTTCGTAAAACCTAAACTTTTAATATAATTGCGTCAATGTAAATCCTTTTCTGCCCACCAGTATTGAAGAATAAAGCTCGGAAGTGTAAAAAGATTTACCATAATCATTAGCGCAATCAATAAAAAGTTACATATGTAAATTAATGAGACCACGGGGGATTCAGGGGGAAATACCCCCCCCCCCCCCTGAATACTGTATTATTTACAAAAAATACCAGAATTAGTACCTCATGAAAATTCAAAATATCCTTCCATAACAACGTTTTTAATTTAACGCTTCTAATGTCTGAAAACTTCGTATTTTTTATTCTTATAAATAATTACGTAATTTGAAAACTTTAAATTGCGGTTTGCAGGAAATTGAATATTACTAGAGTGTGTCTAAAAACAGTGAATTGCAGATCTGACGTTGAGGCTCCTGATATGCAGATTTACTAGTTATGATAATCATTGCAAAAAGATACATCTAGCTTATAGACTTGTTTGAATGATAATTTGCTGTTTGTATTTCTTTGTCAGGATCTTATATTCCAGTCTGGTCGAATTATGTGCAATAAAATCTGAGTTGATACCCGATATCAGTGAAATTAAATACTGTTAACAAATTAATTCCGTTTTAATTTCTAGAATGATTCTTAAAATGCTTTTATATCGAGAGGCCCCTGTACGGGATTATTATGATAATCATTGCAAGAAGATACCTCTAGATAATGGACTGTTTGAATAGCAATTTGCTATTTGCGTTTCTTTTTCAGGATCTCGATTCCAGTCTGGTCGAATTGTGTGCAATAAAATCTGAGTTGATACCCGATATCAGTGAAATTAAATATTCTTAACGGATGACTATCGTTTTAATTTCTAGAATGATTCTTAAAATTCTTTTAAATCGAGAGACACTGGTACAGGATTATTATGATAATCATTGCAAAAAGATATATCTAGAGAATGGACTTGTTTGAATGGTAATTTGCTGTTTGCGTTTTTTTGTCAGGATCTCATATTCCAGTGTGATCGAATTATGTGCAATAAAATCTGTGTTGATACCTGATATCAGTGAAATTAAATGCTGATGACGGATGAGTACCATTTTAATTTCTAGAAGGATTCTTAAAGGCTTTTATGTCGAAAGACCCCGATACGTGACTATTATGGTAATCACAGCAGGAATATATCTCTAGATACAGAATGTTTTAGCGATGTGAGCATGTGAAGAAATCCAAAAAATTATTTTTTGACTTTTTGTTATTACAGTGGGTACAGAGGCGAAATTTGCGAAAGCTATTCCCTGCAAATAGAGCTTGTTTCAGATATTTCAGAAATATCTCATGAAATAAAGTAGTTGGACATATTCAAAAGCCTGGAAGTTCACTTCAGCAGAAATGAAATAGAACGTGTTAAGCTAATAGCTTATAGGTTATCAGTACTGTTAAAGCTCTAACATGCGTTCTTACAAAAATGGTTTTTAGTAAAATCATGGATTTTGCTAATGAAAGAAGGAATAGCCTTTCTTGTTTGCTTCTAAATTAGATGGGAAAATGCACGCTATAAATAATTAATGTGGCATGTGCATTTTTAATAGGGTAATTTGAGGTGAGATGCTGTGTTGTACAAGATGCTGTACCACGTAGTTTTCATATGCGCAGGCGATGTAGGGAAACACTGTTCAATTGTAGGAAAGAGGGTTCCCTAGTGATACTTTAATTTCCATTTGCGTTCTTTTTTAAATTTTTTAAGTGGTACTTTTTTATTGCTAACTTGTCTTAACACTTCTGGTAAGTGTCCAAAATCTTTTACATGACTTATTTATTTGCCTATATAAGTCTTAGTTTAAACGCCAGAGAAATAAATCTGAAGTTTTTAGAGAGTACTGGTACCTGGACTTTCTACAAAGCATAAATAGTGGCCGGTTCCCGCTTCTTCACATCAGTGAAGGGGGAGGGGGGCAGCGACGTCTTGCCCTATACTTTGGAGTTAGTCGACGAAAATTTTTGGGGGTAAAAAGCTGGTTCTTTTCACTTCGGGTTAGATGCCGATTATTTTCCGTTGCGGTCAAATGCCTGGTTGTGTCTTCATTGTTTAAATTACTCTTGGCTATTAACTAATTTTTCAATAATTTTAATCATATTGTTTAAATCAGTGATTAAGTCGTGATTTTAATCAACTGATTAAAAAAATCATTGATTAAAATTATAAATATTTTAAATGTTTAAAATGACATAGAGAAATATTAAAATCTAAGGTGAACATAATTTGAAAGGTTTCTATACGTATTATTCTACCTTATAAATAAATTTTATTGGCCTTATAAATAATTGTTTAATAATTATTAATTTTAATTATTGTTAAAAATTTTATGTTAAATGCAGTTATAAATAATTTTAATAAATGTAAATATCGGTAGTATATAATATAGTTTTAGATAACAAGAGGTTTCTGCCCCTACGAGCTATGCTCGGCAACCGACTTCTAGACACCGCAGACTCTAAAAACATGCTAATTTGATCTGCTTTGAAAAGATTACCGAAGATTAAATTGTAATTAAACGACTAGTAGCGATCTCCTGTAATCAGGTTTCGATTCATTTTTCTTTGGCTGAGGGATTTTAAGACAGAATCAATTGTTGTCTAGACAGCTAACTGTTACTTTTGTGATTGATTATGTAAGATCAACCCGACAATTTAAAGTTAGCTTGTATAAAATGGCAAAGTAAACAATTTTATAAAGACGATATTAGAAATTTATTTTAAATTAGGCATTTTAAATTTGACGTAATTTTCACCAATTTTTTTTTTCATTTTAATATTCAAATAAAAATAATATTAAAGGCCTATAAAAGCCAAACTAAATCCGTGTGACAATAGCAACTGCGAATTTCCAGGTGTCTCAAGCCTTTCTAAAAAGGAATTAGATAAGAAGTCAAAAGGTAGAAAGACGATGATATGGGTGATGATTAAATTCCCTCCCAAGATTCAGAATACGAGGATTTTTTTTTTTTTTAAGTGAATGAGAATGAGTGTTCAAAGTGTCTAACAGAGTGCAATAAGACCTTTGGAAATTGTGATGGGATTAAGTGCATTCGGTGAAACTGTTAGTTATATAAAAGCTGCTCAAAGAAGTTTGTGGCAGACCTGAGATATTGGTAAAAAGAACAAAGGGACACATGAAAAACATTAACAGAAAAGCTTGACTCTAAACCTCTTTATCACAGTGGCTTTACCGTTGTTAAACTTGTTATAATGTTTAAAAATATGCATACTTAAGAGCCATAATTCTTTTAAATGTTAAGTAGAACACAATATATTAAATAAATATTACATAACCATATATATTAACATAACATAAATAATTATATAACAAATAAGTATTAGTTTGTTCTTTTATTGTATTGCTGACGTTTGTTACATTCATATTATTGTAATTTTCTAATATTAAGTAAGTTAACAACTTTAGTATGTCTAAAATATTAAAGTTACTTTTATTCATCCCATTATGTTTTATACTGCTTCACAAAAATTATTGTTTACATTGAAACTCCACAAGGCATCTTACCCATAGATAGTTGGTATCTTACTTATACCTATGGGTAAGAGGCCGAAATGCAAGTGTTTACAAGAACAAAATTTTCGATGCTTTCTATAACATCTGTAAAATGAAATAAGTTTTTAATTCATATATAAGAGTCTAAACTTTAAAAAGAAATCAATGAATAACAAATATAAATAACAGACGATTTTTAAAACAAATAAATCAAGAACAACGGCATCTTCACCCAATCTACCCTAACATACTTATTTGTAAAAAATTTAATACATTTGTTAAAAAAAAGGTTTATTACGCACACACACACACACACATATATATATATATATATATATATATATATATATATATATATATATAACCAATAATTAAACATAACCTACCACCATCAAAAACCGTAAAATTATGAATTAAAGCTGTAAGTATATAAAGATTAAATTAATTATAAGAATTATTATGGAAGAAAAATAAGAAAGTGGACACCGACAAATAATGGAAATGCTTATATATTGAATTACGTTTTCAAGGGCACAGAATTCAATGATATAAGCAAAATGGTTGTTTTCTGTGGGAAAAATAAGCTAAAGCTAAAAGTTATTTTCCCCTGTGCCCAAACAACCATTAAAATCAAGTGAATTGATTAAAAAAAAATATATATATATATGTATATGTATAAAAATGTATACAGATTATCCTTGAACCCATGAGCCAAACTTTAAGGGGAGGTAAAGTACGCATAAAGAAGCAATTTTGGTACAACAATGTAGGGTCGGAAATGTAAAGTGTTGGCGAAAAACAAGAAATGGGGAAGAAATGAAAACAAGATTTTTTTTTACATAAAAGTTACAGTAAGTTCTGAAATGTGTCAACACCATCAATGATGCAAGGCTTTCAGCGTCTAACAAGTTATTGGCGTACACTTTCGAAGAATCCAGGTTTCTCATCTACGAGCCACCAACTGCCTCTGGTGAGGACAATATTCCAAGACTTTCAGTCGCAGCTAAAACTATTCGGGAAATAGCTGGAATCTTCGAAAATATATCTCAATAATTTGATAGACTGTTCTATCTCTTTATCGATGTTGACTGTGGCAAATTTGAGCACTTACTTTTATTGTTATGTCAAAAATTGTCATTTCCTCCGCATTTCTTGTTTTTCACAAACATTTTCATTTCTGACCAAGGATTCCTATACCAAATTTGATTCTGCTAATGTATACTTTACCTTCCCTTACAGTTTGGCCCATGAGATCAGGGATACCCTGTATATATGAATATATATATTAAAAAATTAAAAAATTTTCGCCAAAGTTAAAATCTACCCTATATGTATAAAATCCTAATGAAACGAATTTATGAAACGATTCTTTGAAACGACTGATTAAACAACTATGTGTTATCACACTGGATTATGTTTCACGGCGATTTCTCCTAAAACATGGAATACTTTGCGATGAAATTAACACCAAAAATCCGTATTGATCTGCAGATCTGAAAACTGGTATTAGAATTTTTAAATTCAATTAGTTTTCGAAATATTAATTTTTTTCTAATTTTAAGTAAATTTTTCTAATGATGGCAACTCAAATTTTAATCAGAACAGATATTTGTTTTCGGATTTCACAAAAGGTTACTTTAAATTAATTTTGCGACCAGTTTGGCCTCCCTTAAATATATGCTAAGAAATGTATCGTGCTACTTTTATTTATAATTCAATTTACTTGAACAATCTTTCGCCAAATCGAAAGATTATGATGGGCGCCAAAATGGCATTATTTTGATTGACATGGTAACCCGGCTATTGTTGTTTATTTAAAAATAAATGTTTATTTACTTTTATTTCTTTTTAAAATTATATAAATTATTTTGTTCTATAGTTATTAATTATTTTTTTGGGTTATTTCCTTTTGAAAATAATAGAAAATAATTAAAAAGTACGATACTACTTACGTAAATAAGTGCGAGTAGTAAATCAAAATTACGTCCATTACTAATCATATCATAATATTAAAATATTTATTTGCTTAAAAGACGTTATAAAAACACATTAAAATTAAATTAAAAATCTATAATTTGTAAATATAGATAAAATATTATTGTAATATAGATTTTTAATTTACTTTCAATGTGTTTTTATAACGTCTTTTAAGCGAATAATTTTTTTAGTATTATGATACGGTACTACTTAGTTATTCCGTCGACCAATTTTGCCAAATTATACAAATTGACATATTGTTTTATTTTAAATAACAAAAGAACAAATAAATTAGTATAACATTAATAAAAATACAAATAAAACATCGAAATAAAAATCAACAGCGTAAGCATGTGTAACTTACTTAAACTGAAGTGAATGTGACATTTACGATCAACCATTATTGACATTTAATCTTATAGTTTGGCGATAGATTTTTGGTCGACGGGATAACTAAGTAATACCCAAAATGCATATGTAACTGGTATTCGAAAACGAGATTTTCGCCAAATTTTCGTAAAAAAAGAAAAAAAAAATCACGCCAAACCTGCGTATATGACATCTGGCCAAATGTTAAATAATGCGGGAAGAGTTCCATATTGTGTGTTGGTTTTTTTGGCGAGCTTTTTTTTGGCATTAAATGAATCGATGTGGTTGCGATCTTCAGCCTTTGGGGCGGCTTTTTTCTGGAATGGACTTTATTCATATGTTTTTTGCGTATTTTTTTGCATTTAGCCTATATTTTTCGGGAAAATATATAACTTTTGTTTTAATTTGACATGTATAATAAATATAATAAATACATAAAATTATATATAAGTACATAATATTTATTTTTAGGTGTATATATATTAAGTATGTATAAGATATATCTCTATCCGTAATATATATAAAACTATCTGTATAACCATCGTACTTTTTTTAACATGTGACATATATAACATTTATTAAATAAATATATATATATATATATATATATGCGTGTGTGTGTGTGTGTGTGTGTGTGTGTGTGTGTGTGTGTGTGTTTACAAATATTTAAAGACCATGCTTTTCCGCCATCCTGAAAATTTTTATAAGACGCTAAAATGGCTTTTTGGCGCCATTTTGGATTCCTTCGTCAATCGCGCCAACCAGCACACAATATGGAACTCTTCCCAATAATGCAACAAACCATGACATTTAATTTCAACCTCAAATCAATGTTTTAATTTACCCCTAGAAAAAAAAAATGCTAACTGGCAATTTGAAAAAAAAGCCATTGGCTAGATTTGCACCCGGCTAGCCAAACAGTACCAAGAATTCTTTGCGACCGTGACAACTTTTATATAGTTTTATTCGAAAAAAAAATTGATTTTTTAATCAAAATGGATAACTTTTGGCACAAATGTTATATACGGCCCCAATATTGGCGCGATTTTTTTTCTGACGCCAATGTCATATACGCAACGGGCACTTAACTGGCGCCAAAGTATTGTTATTTTGCTTGATATGGTAAGCCGGATGTTGTTGTTTATGCTGTTGATGCGTTCCCCAAATTGGCGTCTGAAAAAAATCGCGCCAATATCGTATATGACATCTGTGCCAAACTTTCAAATGAAAGGCGAAGGGATCAGACCGTATTTGTTTATGACAGTTGATGACTTGAACTATTATAATATAGATGAAAAGATGGCGGTTAAATAATATTTGGGGACTTATCACCTGTGCATGGCTAACATTAAAGTACCAAAATGGCACCTAGAGTATAAAAAGCGAAGTAGCCCACCCGGAACTCTTGATGATAGTCACATGACTTAGGCTATTGTTATAGAGATTGTTTTAAAATACCGGGAGACAAAGACTCTGTATACTTAATTTATTTTATTTTAGCTACTTTTCAAATGTTTAACTGATCCTCTTTAATCAAAAACGAAAATAAACATTGGATGTCTTAACAGCAACTGATTCGCACTTACATTTTTACAATCAAAGGGGATTGAATGGAAACCCATTTACAGGGAGATCTGCACAGCTTTTTTCAGTATAATTCAATCTTTTATATTTTTAAAACCCATCAGATTAGCGTGTTTTTAGATTCTGTGGTGTCTGGACAGGGGTTGGCGAGCGTAGTTGCAGGGGGCAGAGCACCCTAGTTATTCTATATAAATTTCCCTTTTAATAATATTCCATGTATTATATCAGCTTATTAAAACCCTATTCTTAATCTTGTGCATTAATCTCCGTATGTAAAGGTATAAGATCCTAATTCATCTATTAATATTTATTCCAAATTGCGTAAATCAAAAATGGCAATAAACTACTTATATTCCTTTAATAAAACCCGTTTTATTATTTAAATCCTTATTAAAATTCGTTATTATTTCCCGGTATATCAACCCCGTCTAAATTCTTTATTTAATTGCTAAAATATCATAATTCTTAATTTATCCCGTCTAAAGAACCTATTTATTTAAAATCCTTCTTTTATTAAAAATATCAAGCTGTCTACTAGAATATTTCAATGCTTTAAAACTTATTCCACTGCAAAAAATTTATTTTTCCCTCTGTTAAAATTATCGCCTGACGGGGAAAAAAGCTATTTTTAGATGCAATCTATTAATTATGTTTATATGGATTAATTATATTTACGCCTTGTGCATCTGGTTTCAGATTAGAAAAAGTTCTGGAACAATGTTCTCGTTCCAGGAAGATTATTTACTTCGATATCATTCTGACCAGAAATAGTAACAAATCCTTCAAAAAGCATTTATGATTGGAAGAAAGGGGTAAGTTTATCTTTATTGGAAGAGAGGGGTAAGTTGATCTTTATTGTAACTTTGAGTCAATGTAGTTTAAATACTGACGCGGCAGCTATATACGGAAAGAAAAAAGGTACAGAGCAGTGTGCAGAACGATGGGCAGAGATGTTTGCAGAAATGTGTGTAAAAAACAGACGAATAAGTGTAGAAAGGTGAAATGTAGTGGTGTAGAAAATAGAATGAGTGGGGTGGTAGTAAAGGGAGAATGAGGTTATCGTGTGGAAAGCAGCGTATATATGGAACTTTTTTTAAGACTTCGAAGTTTGATGCGAGTGAATTCTACTTTTATCATCGACTAAATTCAGTATTCCCCCTAAGAACTATTTCTGATTGCGTAAATAAAGTTGGATAATGTCTCATTCGACTGCATCTCTTGTATTTTTCATCTCTTTTCTACTTCAAAAAACTACCCGGCCAAAAACGCCTCTGCATTTAATCTGGAAACCCAACTAAACCCGATTGTCGCCAACTGCTCTTCGTCATTTCTTCATATGTTATGTATGTTGCATTCTACCATATGTTATGTATGTTGCATTGATATATATGTTGCATTCTAGCAACATTGGATTGGCTTTACCGTTGAAAATGCCGTACTGGCTGTCACGATAGTAGTTGTGAATCACATTCAGTGATAATAACGTAAAAGAAATGGTCAGAACAGATAATTCGAATCTGTTATATTAGTAGAACAAATTGTTGAAATGCAGTTGTCGAGTGAAAACAATGGAATACATCGTTCCGTGAAGTTTCCCCAGAAGAAATTGAAACAACTCATAATATCAGCTAAGCACTTTATTAGAACATCTTGCAAAAAGTGCAGTTTCCACCAAGATAATTAGCCATCGCTCCGTAGTAGTAATTATGTTTAAACAAAGTTCCAGATAATCCAATAACAGGACGGTGACCAGGGGATGGATGAAAACTGGAAATACGACTCAAATCTGCTGAAATCTGCTGAAACACAGCGAGTATCAACTTTTTTGTTCCTCACGTGTAAGGATACAAATATGACGTAGGTCGCGCTCTCAACCAATGAATAATTAAGAATGTCACGTGATATAAAGAGTGCGGTCAGAACTAGCGGATGAATTTGAAGGAAAAAAAGGATAACATCAGAAATGCGCGGGAAAGTAAAAATGGAAGCTAAAAGAATATTCTCGAAAGAAAAAAGCGCGGGAATGGAACATTTAATTTAAGAATACTAAAGGCGTAATATTTAAGCGATTAAGACAAGTAAGACATTAAATTAAAGGGAATTTAACAGAGTTAACGATAGAGATTATTTAAGGATAAGGATTTAGTGAATATAAATTAGTAATTTAGAATAAAATAAGGAAATCGCGGAATTAGATCTAATAATGTAACATATATATATATATATATATATATATATACAGCGTATCCGTAAAGTCATGGTGCACTTTTGACCGGTCACAGGAAATCAACGAAATAAGATGGAAATATAAAATATTCGCCAAACAAAAGAAAAACTCCCCAAGATTCATACGTTTAGTGCAGTTCTATGTGGCCTCAATTTGAAACAGAGAATCATAGACGTTATTCACTCTGTTCCTTAACTGTGTGTGGGAAGAACTTGAATATGGTTTAGATGTGTATAGGGCAACAAATGGAGACCTCATCGAACTGCACTGAGCAGGTATGAAACTTGGAGAGTTTTTCTTTTATTTTGTGAAGATTTAACATTTCCATCTTGTTTCGTTGATTTTCTGTGACCGATCAAAAGTGCACCATGATTTTATGGAGACACTGTATAGACATGTATATAATAAAACTTTTTGAAAATATTAACCATTAAAAAAATGAAAAATGACTTTAATTTATGTATATATATATATATGCATATATATATATTGCGTTGGCTATCACTAAAAACATGTTTTGAAAATTTCGATCATATATATTAAACAAATTCGTTTTACTCTTATATATATATATAGAGAGAGAGAGAGAGAGAGAGAGAGAATGACTGTATTTTATATAGCATAAAAACACTTTTGAACTAAAACATTGATTTAATTATATGAATTCTACTTCAGCCTTAATTAATTATTTATAAGACGAGGCATTTCTAGAAGTAATTTAAAATACACTTTGGATAAATTTATTTTTATGCAGGTTTTCCATTAAATCATTCATGTTTTCTGCTTGAAAAAAGAGATTTTGAAAACTACTCATGAAATTTGGAAATGTTTTAAGAAAACTTCGCTTTGAATAAATTTGCTTTTAAAATATAGTTAATTGAAAAAAAAATCACAACACTGAATAAATTTTATTTACTCTTAAATTGAATTTATATCTAATTTGAAAATTGAAGAAATGAATGCATATGAGGAAGAAAAAGAAAAAAGAAATGCCACCTTCTTTTTAAAAATGTAGAAAAATAACGAAATAAAGCAAGAAAAAACATTCAATATATTTTTAGGTTTTTTCTTAATTACATAGTAAAGTTACTACGTAGCACATATAGGCGCCGTCTGGTCAGTCCATCTGTCTGTCTGTCCACATATAAAATTACACAAAACTTCACGACCGAATGGTTTGAAATTCAATATATATAATCGTCACATAATTTTTTTGAGTCATTTAAAATTTATGAAAATTGAAACAAAACTTAAAAAATATTAATAAAAGATTTCTTCATTCTATTAAATCCTCTCATACGTATTTAATTCAATGATATCCCATGACAGGTAATGATTCTATGTTGCCATGGTGATTATTATATTAAATCCTATCATACATAATTAATTCAATGATATCACCTAGGGAATGATTCTAGGTTGCCATGGTGATTGCGTCATGTTTAAGATGGAGTCCTATTATTGCCATATTCTTGAATTTAATATATATAATCGTAACAAATTTTATATTCAGGCATTTTTTCATAATAGAGCAATAGCTATTGTACCAAGATTTGAATATTTATAAAACTAGTTACAGTACGAACGCACCTCATCTGCCACGTTTGACGTGCAATTTCCGACTTGTTTCCTAAGAGTCTGTTAAAACTTTGCTTGAATATTTCACTAAACAATGATGCAAAATATTTTACCATCTTGTTCCAATATTTAGTTGAACCATATCCCCAGTTAAACCATATCCCCAGTTGAACCATGAGCTTGTGTAGATTATTTGCAAAATATTAAACTATAAGTTGAATTTGTAAACAACTATACAACGTAAGGGTTAGGTATAGCTGTTTATACTAGAAAAGTATGAATGGAGATACCATAAAAGTTCAGAGAGATACGAAGCCTAAATAATATCAAATATTGCTATCCTGTATAACTCTTTTTTTTAATCTTATCCTAATATGTTTTGGATGAACTTAATTCTGCACTGACAACAAAAGTAGTGAATATTTCAACTTCATTTGGCATTTCATGAAACTAAGTTCAGCGTAGTAATAAACTTTTCATTTTGCAGTGTAGCTAAAACAAAACTCTTGTTCAAAGTTTAAATTTGGCATTGCGCTAAGCGCGCTTCGAAAGGAGGTCACAAAGTTGAAACCCCGCCTTGGTCTGAGGCGCGTTTTTTCACATAGGTTTCTAATTAACTTTTAAAGACACGGAAGGCGTACTGAGAGATCCAATCAATGCTAGCTAGTCGTGAATTTCATAGTATTTATGTGATTAATTCTAATTAAATTAATCTGATTTTAACAATCTGACGTTTATTGCTTTTATACTGCTACTGGGCTTTACATTACACAAATATATCATTAAAAGTTGTTACCTAGACTTTAAAAGCCGCAAATCAAAATTTGTGTTTAACGGAAAAATGCGTTTTTCTCAAAAACTATCTGACCTAGAGTAATCACTACAGTTTTCCTGCAAGGTTTAAATCAGCGTCTACTACCTCTAATTTTTTCATAATTTTTGTTCCAGTAGATTCGAAAATACAGGGAGGTGTGGGGGGGGGGACATATTTTTGCACTACATTTTCGACCATAACTTTGAAAATATAATACCTAAAATTTAGAGAAAATAGGTTTTGAGTTCAACGATACGAATGCTTTCACGCGATATCCCGCACGATATACAAAGAAAAGTTTTTTTTAAAGTAACTTAATTAGCCCCTCTACATTTTTCCTAAATATATTTATTAATATTTAATAATCTGTAATCATGCGTGTCAGTAATCTTTATTACTTCCCCAATTTGAACTTTCGACGTTCCATAGTTAACGATTAAAATGGCCGTGACTGACAGACACTGGAGTGATCTTAGAATGATTCCGTTTTTAGATGCGTAGCACCTATAGTCGTAAAATACGTAGCACCTATATTCGTCGATCTGTCTGTCTGTCTGTTCATTCGCACGTCCGCACTTAACAGAGCAAAAAATACCCAAACGAATGGTCTGAAATTTTAAATGTATAATTGCTGAAAAATTTTGTCGAGTTATTCTAAATTTTATGAAAATCGGATGAATAGTTTAATTACAGGGACAGTCAAAAGTTTTCCGTTACATTACGGCCAATGGGATAAAATTATTTCAAGTGCATTTTAATTATGTTACAGCCTTTCAAACAGAATGAAATTTATATGCACTTATGAAGTGCACTAAAATATACATTCCGTACAATATGCGGTGCAAAAAATATTTATAAAGCTGTCTATTTATAAACAAGTTACAGCAACGAACGCACGGATCCAAAGGGGATGTCACGGAGATTATGACACCCCCCTCTGAACAACAGAAAAATGCTAAAAATTATTAAAAAAATAAAAAAAAAAATTTAATTCTTTCACCCCCCCCCCCTCCCCCGTTCAACAATGTGAATCTCTCTGACTCTTTAAACTCTTTTTGACTCTAATCAAAATAAGGTAATTTCTGATACATACGTGAAAATATTTTTAATCTCAAGAAATTTGCAAGTGCACTTATTCAGAAACTACGTGATCAAAAAGTGTTTTCCATTTTTCAATAAAAGCAAAGAATCTTTCCAAAAATTCCATAAAATGTGGCATTTTAAATTAGATTTCCGGACGTGAAAGAGAATTGCTCCCTCATGACTACATTTCTGTGGCTCTCAACTCCTAAAAATTGTCTTAAAAGGCTAGCTTGACAACATTTCTGAAACATTCTTAGCATTTACAAGAAAATGGGAAACTCTTCTATTTCTTGGTATCTAAATGAGATCTATAAATTATATATTTGTACGAATACTAATGCAAATTTTTACTATTTATGACTGAAAATGAATTCACGAAAGTATCAGAAAAATCGCCTGTTTTAATTTGAAATAGCCTCCAATATAAAAATTTATCATGAAGTGGGGTAACCTCCCCCCCCCCCCAAAAAAAAAGAAAGAGCGATGCCCCCTCACTCTAAATTGAGGGCTGGATCCGCCCTTGCATTTGCCACGCTTGACGTGCATTTCCAACTTGTTACTTTTTAAGAACGGAACCCTAAAAACATCTAAAACTATTTTTGTACGTTAAATATAGTAATTTTTTTGTTTAAAATTCCGATAAAGTTGTCTTCCTTATGTAAAAAAAAAGGAGACAGGTTTAACTTCACCTTCAAACATTAACAGAATTGATTTACTTTACCTTTTAAAAGAACCGCAGACGGAGTTTACATTTCCCGATGTACGCTTTCCCATTTGAATTGCATTAAAAATGTAAACTTTTAAATCAATATTTTCATGATAATGAAAGCATATATCGGGTGTCCCAAAAATGACTGATGGATTTTAAAATTCAATAACTTGCAAACGGTGACAGACATTAAAAAAATTCTTGCAGGAGGGTTATGTATGATGTCAGGAGTTTTCTTATTGTGATTCTTAATTTTAGTTTGAATTTCAAACAATAGATGGCGCTGCGAGAAATAGGTGCTAATTCCAGACCCGATGTTTGGTACTTCGGGATCCATTCAAAACATTTTAATCTCCTTTTTTCGCATGAGGGAAGAGAGAAGCCAAAAAATCGAGCCTGGATTGAGCGCCATTTGCTTACAGCGCCATCTATCGCTACTATTTGTAACTAAAACTGGGAATCGCAGCATAAAAACTCCTGACATCTTATATACACCTCCTGCAAAACTTAGATGTCTGTCACCGTTTACAAGTTATTCAATTTTAAAATCCATCAGTCATTTTGGGGATACCCGGTAACTTTTATAACCTTTATGAGAATTCTGTACAGTTTTCAGTAATCACAAATTTAACACTTTCCAACAAAGTTGAAAAAAACTTGTAGAAAAAAACCAAAGTTGAGCGACTTTGACCCCTCGTGTAATAACACCTAAGGTGTTATTACACGAGGGGTCAAAGTCGCTTCAAATTCCAAGCGTCTCCATGTTATCCTATGGCTCCATGGAAGTCGCTTCGAAAGCAAGCAACTTTCTTCTGTCGATCTTTGACGCCTGAAACGAAGCGAGCCGCCAGTAATAGCCAATAATATGCTTGGAAATCTGACGATGGAAAAGCCTTTTCCCGAACAGCCAATGAAATGCTTGGACAATACGTAAGTTTCAGGAAATCTGACAAGTTGCAGGCGATTTTTGTCGCTTGCAATTTTTACGTGTAAAGGTGTTATTACACGAGGAGTCAAAGTGGCTTGAAATTCCAGGCGTCTAGCGATAAAAGCCGCCTCACGTCTCGCCAGCTCCAAGCATTTCATTGGCTGTTCCGGAAAAGGCTATCAGATTTCCAAGCATTTGATTGGCTGTTACTGGCGACTCGCTTCGATTCAGGCGTCAAAGGCGCGCCGACAGAAGAAAGTTGCTTGCTTTCGAAGCGACACCCCTGAAGCCATAGGAATAACATGGAGACGCCTGGAATTTCAAGCGACTTTGACTCCTCGTGTAATAACACCATAACATTGAGTCGGAATTAGAGGCAACTTTGACACCTCGTGTAATAGCACTTTTATGGTGTTATTACACGAGGGGTCAAAGTCTCTTGAAATTCCAGGCGTCTCCATGTTATTCCTATAGCTCCAGGGGAGTCGCTTCGAAAGCAAACAACTTTCTTCTGTCGGCGCGCCTTTGACGCCTGAAACGAAGCGAGTCACTAGTAACAGCCAATCAAATGCTTGGAAATCTGACGATGGGAAAGCCTTTTCCCAAATAGCCAATGAAATGCTTGGATAATACGTAAGTTTCAGGTGGATAATACGTAAGTGTCAGGAAATCTGACGATTCGCAAGCGATTTTTGTCGCTTGCAATTTTTACGTGTAATAACACTAATAGTTTACCACCTAATTGGTTTATATACTGAGATTTAATAGGGCGCTCCAAATTCAATATGAAGTGAGAAGCATTCATAGTTCATTTACAGGGACATTCAAAAGAATTTTGATACGTTACGGTCTATGGCCGAAATATTGTTATCTGCGTATTTTAATGATGTTACACAACTACAAAAATAATTCAATTCACATGCATTACTAGCATACACTGCAATATATTGCTATAGAACATGGAGTACGTAGTGTTCATCGTTAATATACTACAGCAAACAAAAAAATTCAGATAGGTAGGTGAACTATAATAGCTAGAGATGCGTTTTCAATTGTGAAACGAATTTTAAACTTAATTAAATTTTCGGTGTATAACGTTGTGTCTGTTAATTTTGAATTATTGAGAGATGTTTGCAGAATATAAATAATTCAGAAAAGAAATTGGATATTGTGCCATTTGTGGAATGTTTGACCAAAACAGTGGAAATCAGAATTTAGCTCAATATTGAATTCAACGACATCAGAACGTGCTTTTATTCTACAGAATCAACCGGAACACCTTCTAAGTTTTGATTAAAATATAGAAAGTATATCTCCCGCTTCGGTTTAAATTCAATAAGAAAAATTCTGATAACCATATAACTTAGTTAAATATAATTGTATGAGGGTAACTAAAATTTAAGGATATACATTCACCACACTTCAAAGTTTGACTTATTACTAATTTAACAAATTACTATAATTGTTCTAAGAACGTCATATACATACTATCAACGTTTAAAATAATTTTGTAATTTTATTGCCGATAAAGCACTAGCCTTGAACTTTATAGATGAGTAAAACACTTCGCTGCTTTCATACCCAACGATCGATTATTTTGCTTTTACTTTATCACTTTCAATCATTTTTAATTCCATATTTTTATTAACATCATTTATCAAGCTGTAATCATGTCTGTGGTTTTAGTTTTGTTCTTGTTCTTTAGGGTAAACAAGATAAATAAAAAATTCTCATACGTTCCCTCTTTACTATTTTAAATTTATAGCTAAATAGATACACCTCTTTCAAATTGCTTAAATCTGAGTTCAACATTTTCAGAGTTTCATTTCATAATGCTTTTCAAGAAGACTGTACTTTCATTTATAGCAATTAAATGTTATCGGAGTCATTATGAAGGAATGTATAAAAGTTAATTTGGAGAATTTTGTCTGGGTTTTTTTTGTTTTTTTTTTAATTCAAAAACATTTAAAATGATGAAGAACAAAATATTGTGATTGATTGGTGGGTAGGTGGGTACATTTACAAATACGTTAAAGAAATGTTAATAGAATATTGCTCAAAATATGTCTGTCTGTAGACATTTAGCATTTCATCGTATGGCAAATTTTATTTTATTTAAGCAGTCCTTCTTATTAAGCTAAATAAACTCCCCCTCTCTTTTCATTTCATCAAACGTATCTAGTTACAGTAGAACCTCGATTATCCGACGTAATTGGGACCGAACTTCCATTGGAAAATCGAAATTTCCGGATAATCGAAATTTTTTTAATAATAATCAAGTTTAATATTTAAAATCTTCATCGAACTGCTATTGTGATTATTTAAACTGCTAAATAAATACCTTAATTTAAATTATGCATGAAAATAAATTTATTTTGAAACAAAACTTACAATGGCTTAAATGCAAGCTTCATCCGGCGTAAATTCACTTGGCAAACAGTAAGCGAGTGCATAGCGAAAATATGAAATTGATACCCCCCCCCCCCCCCTCTTTTGAAAATCCGCTGTTGGGGAATTTCTGTTGGGGAAAGTATGACAAAAAGGGTTTTGTTCACTGCATTTGCTTACAATTAGAGGGTTCAATAACATTTTAATGTTGCGGCACTCGGCAGTATGGCTCGAGTATGGCCTTCTAAATTTCGAAATAGGGAGTATTTTTGTTTAGAACCGGGACGTGTATACAGGAGGTGGGGGGGAGGGACACTTATATTGGGATCGGAGCTTGTGAGAGCTGAAGCAAATTTCAAAGAAATTCTAAGATAGGGCTACCAAAATATTTATCTGTATTCGTTTTTTGGAAAGTACCGCTTGCATACACAAGAAATGGGAAAGTAAAAAAAAAACGCTGAAAATAAAAGGTCAGATAACCCCACGTCGGTTTACTGAGAGTTCCGGTTAAACGAGGATTGGATAACTGAGGTTCTGATGTATTTAGATTTGTAGTACGACAGTTTAAAAGAATTTGTTGCATTTTGAAGTTTTGTTTCTTGCACTTCGAAGAACTATTTTTCCCATTATTTGTGATTTTATTAAACGTTTTATTATTATTATTATTATTATTATTATTATTATTATTATTATTATTATTATTACACTTTAAGCTTTTTTAAAACTGATTATATTAACAGGTTCTTTTGGAAAAAAGATTGTTTTTTTTAATTTTGAAAAACTGTTTTCCACCACATCAGTTATTTATATTAAAAGCAACAGTGCAAATTTTAAAGGAGATTCAGACGTATTTTAATTTACAGAATTTTTATTTGACTAAAACCAGATGCAAGTATTTTTAATATAATTAAATTTCAAAAACAATTATTACCATTGTTCTTGAATCTAATGAAAACAATGAGTAGGAGAAGGTGACGAAGACTTAAAAAAATTATTCTTATTATGCACTTAGAAATATAATAAGTAAGCTAAAATATATTTTTTACCTTTTATTTATTATTTTCTATCCAATAAAATATTAAACATTATTATTTTTTTTTTACTTTGAAAATTGTCTACACTTTAAACTACTCAAAACAATTCAAGTATTTTACACAATAAAAATTTCTTCTTTATTTATATTTTAGAACAGATATAATAGATAGGCCAATTTTTGTCTAACAATATGTTTATTCTTATTCTATTTTTGAAATGGCGAAAAGGGTTTTAGGTTCGTATTTTCAGCAATGTGTCTTATTACTACGTTTGTCATTTTGCATTGATAATGAGACAATAATCTGTTTTTGTCTCATTGTATCTCTGTGTGTAACGAAACTTATGTCAATATGTGGTTAATACATGTATATTTGTGTATGTATATTTTGCGTATGTCCTTTATCTGTAATATTAAGTTATGAAATTTTGTAACAAGCAATGAAATTTTTTCATGTAACTTGAGAAATCTTCTAGTATGTATCTAAAAATATAAGTAAAATTTAAAAATAAAAAAAACAATTAAATTAAAAAAATTAAAAAACCCGACTGCGTAAAAAGCGAACTAATTAATTATTTCTCATCAATGTGAAACAACTTTTTTTTTCAATTCCTACTATTACCTCGCACGTTACCCTCAATCGTTAATAAAATACTTATTATTCATCCAATCAAGCTCAAATAAAAGTTTTAAAACTTGTAGTAGATGACACTTGATGTTAATCCAGTTTTTTTCAAATATTAATTCATTAATTAAATTTAATTAATTAATTTTCGATAATCGAGAGATCTCTTATTGATCAAGGTATTTTAAGACCGAGAGAGCCCTCTTCTTGATCAAGGCATTTTAAGCATCACTCAAAAAAAAAGAAGAATGGGAGAAAAAAAATTCTCTTATTGACCTAAGTAGGAACTGACTTAAAATATATATTTTTTTATATTGCTTGTTTATTTTAACTATAACTAAACTAACTTAGTAACTAACTAAGCTTAACTATTTATTTATTTACTTGTACTGATGACTTTTAACTTGTGTTTAAATGTTAGTTCCTATCTATAAACACTGTTTTGATGAGGTCTATATATGTCTATGATGATTAGAGTTGCAGTAAAGCTAGACATCCTACATACACAACTTCCAGGTTGTATATTATTTTAACGGGCTTCTGACTGTAAAATAGTCAATGAAACATAGTCTTCATTTTGAAAGACCTATCCAATAATATGCCACTCAATAGGGTTCATATATTTTTTTTTTTCGTCTCTACTGCCATTTTGTATTTTACGGCCGCCATTTTGAATTTATAAAAACAAAACCTAGCCTATAACCATCGGAACGTTAAGACGAATCGATAGAGACCTCATTCATTAAAATCCATCCTGTCGTTGGGATGCTTCGAGGGTATAAAGAAATCCACATACACAGATACGCGTGAAACACATAACCCTTCTTTTCAGTCGGGTAATAAAAAACGAATTTGCGTAATATTTTTTATAAAACATTTTCATTGCTTCATCAGAATTGTTAAATGTTATGTATTTTTTCCTTTTCTCATTATCAAACAAACTATGATTTTTGCTTTGTCTTTTAGTATTCCAACTTCCCTTAACGTAATAATAAATGAATAAATCCTACACAAATTAATACTTGTAATACAGGCATCCCTTGACTTACGTAATACTCGAATTACGTAAATTGGCACATACGTAAGAAATTTCGAAAATTACATTTATGAACATACTAGCGCGTTTGATATGCATTTACATACTTTTGATATTTGTTTTATAAATAAAATATGCACATAAAAACCACAACAATAATAGAGTTTTATATATTAAATATACAATTGAGGCAAAACACTTTTTTAAACACTAGTGTCGTGAAGGAAATTTTCACCTTGTTATTAATAAACTTTATAATATACTTATAACTACTTAAAAGGTGACAAAAACATATAAAACGCATAAAAATATTATTTAATACAACCCGAGATCTTTCTAACACACACGCGTTCATTTTCAATGGGAAAAAGATGATTGACTGAATAGAAATACGTTTTAAAAACAAAAACAAAAATAGTACGCATGCGAAAGCGGAGTTCAATCCATTTCTCTGCAGAGGGGTGAAAAGATCAGCTCATCAGAAGGTCTGGAAATATTTAGGATATTGTACCAAATTGTGAGAATATTATAGGAAAGGACATCGTTACAAACATTATCACTTCTAAGTAAAATTTCAATGGATTCACGAATTATTGACGAGTAGTGGTTAGACATTGAAATGATAATTTTAGCTTTTTCGAAGTATATCTTCATATTTTCTTGTTGATGCAATCTGGATAAAGCTGTATTTGGTTTGTTAAACTTGATATCTGAAATGTGCTCTTTTAATCTTTCCTTAAAATTTCGACATGTCATACCAATATAAAATAAACTCTTATGCTGTTCTGTGCTGAATGGTATGATGTAGACTCCTACTTTTTCATAATTGGGAATAGGATCAATTTTACTGAAAATTTGTTTTTGTTTTTAAAATGTATTTCTATTCATTTCGAAGTATATCTTCATATTTTCTTGTTGATGCAATCTGGATAAAGCTGTATTTGGTTTGTTAAACTTGATATCTGAAATGTGCTCTTTTAATCTTTCCTTAAATTTTCTACATGTCATACCAATATAAAATAAATTTATGCTGTTCTGTACTGAATGGGATGATGTAGACTCCTGCTTTTTCATAATAGGGAATAGGATCAATTTTACTGTGAATTTGTTTTCGTTTTTAAAATGTATTTCTATTCAGTCAATAATCTTTTTCCCTTTGAAAATGAACGCGTGTGTGTTCGGAAGATCTCGGGTTGCATTAAATAATATTTTTATATGTTTTTGTCACCTTTTAAGTAGTTATAAGTATATTATAAAGTTTATATTAGATATAGTTATATTTTTATTGGGATATACAATCAATTCTTTAACAAAACAAACACAAATCTGATTAAAATAAGCCAAAGAAAAAAAACTCTGTTTAACCGTTACAAAATTTTGTTAGCTGAATTCAAACCATAACGAAACCTAATTTTAAAGTTTCGGCAAAGAGGAACGAGTGTATTTTTTCTTCCAACTTCAGAGCTGTTTGTCTTATGCAGATTCAAAATTGATATAAATTAATTCATCAATGTTAAATTTATAAATCCTATATTCCACAAAATACTTTTTATTTGAAAAGTGGTCTTTCAGTTTGTTTTTATATTTTTTCATACTTTTATAGTTTATATCCAAGTAAATACTGCTGCATGGTACTTTATTTATAAAATAATACTGTGTAAATAATATATATACTATACATATATAATAAATATTGCAGTTACTGACGAAATTTTACCTAAGGAATTTACAAATTCGACCTACGCAAAAGTTTAAGGAACGCATTATTTACGTAAGTCGGGGGGATACCTGTATATCACATGATGTCCATTTAATAACATTTTTATAAGGGATAAGCTATAAAGTAGAGTTTTTAAATTAAGAATAGATCATGAAACCTAAGAAAAATTCACAACTTTCATAAATATTCAGTAAAGATACGGAAAACTATTAACAAAACGGAATTTGAAATTAAAATTTATTTCTCTCTCAAATAAATATATTTTTTGAAGAGCTGTTAGTGTGCACCTAGTTTCTGTTTACTATTTGTCTTCTCTTTTTCTCCCAAATGTATCAAAATTCCAGCTGCTTTCATATAGATATGTTTTAAACATATAGGAAGAAGAAGATATATGTCCACATATAGAAATTTATACAGATGGCTCGATAACAGATAAAGGAACATGCTATGCTTTTTGAGTTTTTACTAATAAAATTTCTCAATTTTCATAGAAACTGACACTAATGTTTCAAAATTCAATTATTTAAGCAGAAATATTATTGATTGAAGATTTAGTTACGTTGGATTATAATTCACCTCAAACAGAATTTCTAATTTTCAGAGGTATTCCAAGCCTTGAAAAACTCTCACTCTTTAAATATCTACTATATATAGATATAATGGAAATGGAAATTTCTTTCGGGCGGCTTATAACTGAATTTTTGCTGACGGGATGATTTTGATGGGACTTGCATTGTTAGTTAGATAATTTTTCAGTGATGGTTTTAATATATTGCATATTGTTCTACGTTGCTTAGTTGTAAAATTATAGAGGAAAGTTCTATAGTCAGGTGAATCTGGTTATTAAAAATTAACTTTAAAAAAAAGTTCTACTGGGCGGATTTTGGTGAGATTTACATAGTTGGATAGATAATATTTCAGGGATGGTTTTACTATACTGCATATTGTTCTGCGTTGCTTAGTTATAGAAATATTGATGAATGTTGTACGATCGGGTGAACCACATTGTGAAATATTAGCATTTTTTTTTTTAATTCTACTCGGCGGAAAATTATGAAAATTGCATTTTCAGTTAGACAATTTTTCAAGAGTGGTTCTAGTATATAGCATATTGTTCTACCCTTCTTTACCAAATCCTGCTATAAATGATCAACTAAAAGAGTTTCTCTTTAGCATCCCAAATTTTGTCAGACACATTCGAAAATTTAACAGCGCAATAGCGTCCATATCGTTTTCAGCAATGCGGAAGATCATTATAGGTAAAAGCCTTATTTTAAAAATATATACAAGTTCGTCGATATATTTTATTAGGATGAGCGAAGCGAATCCTCTAACTAGGCTGCACAAATTACATTTTGTCGTACACTTTACAAAAAAACTATTCAGTATTTTGACTTGAAATTAAACATAAAAATAAATTATGACCTTTAGATTTGCACAATATTTTTTTTTTTTTTTTTTTTTTTTTTTTTTACAGAATAAACTTAAAAAAATTATTATTTTAATTAATTTATTTTACATGTTTTTCTATTACGGAAGCATTTTTTGCAAATAAAAAATGAAACGCGTCTATTTTCAGAAGAAAAAATAAATCATAGTGTTAGTCATTATAGATAGAATCCTGATTAATTAATTAAATAAAACATATTTTCATTATTCCTCCAAAATATCTCAAAAACTGTTTTTTCACAATTTATAGTTATTATGTGAAATCATTTACGCAGACGATACTTACGCAATTTAAAAGAATTATATTGGCTTTTTTTGTTGAGTGGCAACAAAAAAAATAAAATTAATTGTTAAATTCGTTATATAAAGTGTTATTCGAATTCGAAGGTTGAATAATAACAATAATATAATAAGTTAATAATTCTTAGTATCAACGAGAGCAGATTTCAAATGTTTTTCCGGAGAATAGGATTTTGAAGAAGGAACTTTCTCCAAGCTCTCTTCGAATATATTATTCTAAGATTGCTATCAAAGATTATTTGATATGAATTACAAAGATTGGAAACATACCTATTTCAAACCATTTGAGAAAACACCAGAGGCTATTGGAAAGTGAAAAAATATTTTTAAAAGAGCTTTTAGTTGAAAATTTAAAAATATTTTGTACAATTTTGCTTCGAAAGTATTTTTATTTATTACCAGTGTTATATCATAAATAAAAAATTCCGATTAAATTCTTAGTTATTTGGCTGAATTTACATTTCTAAAATTAAAACGCGCCAAAACATAAAATAAAGTTTTTGCTTAATGAAGATGCAAAAATAATAAAAAAAAATATTGTTACTTTCAAATATTTATCTTATTAAATAATGCTTCGCGAATCCAAACAAAGCATGGCTATTGCTAATTTTATTAAAGGTTCATTTGGAGAAATCGACCCGCGTAGCGGGCGAAGTCTGTTAGTCTTTTAATACGAATACGTAAATTTCTACAGGAATCAGACAAGGCAATTTTTTTTTTACTTGTCTAAAAAAGAATACTGCTGTTTAGCGAAATGATGTAGCAGATCTTACAAAAGCAAAAACTGAAACAGAGAATGCTAGAAAAATGGCAATACGAATAGAATGTTGATGATACGTAAAATATATTTGAGGCATTCTCACAATCTTTTGACTTTTCCATATTTTTCTGTTCCATATTAAAAATAATTTTATTTTAGTACATATTATTAGGGGTTTTTTATTTCTTATATTGGCAAACATACCATTGCATGACTGCATAACAATATTAACCAGATAAATAAGTTTTGGACGATGTTGGGTATCCAAATATACCACAAAATTCCTATACCGTCCCGTGTCCCTGATACTGACTTTTAAGTTTGGAGCTGCCTGTATAAAATTGTTTCAATAAAAGCAATTCGATGTAATTTTATTCCGAAACTGGGGCTATTGTTTTATATAAATACTAGGGAGCTCTGCCCCCTGCAAGCTACGCTTGCAAATTCCTGTTCAGATACCGCAGAATGTAAAAGCACGCTAAATGAAAGATTAAAATGAAAGTATTAAAAAGATTAGAGAAGATTGTATTATAATGAAAAATCCCTGCCGGCCCGGCCTACAGGCGGAGGTAGATTTCGAAGTTAAGTATACTAATTTCACCAACAAAAACTATATCATAATTAGAGATAAACCCACTTTAACAATTTTATCTGACAATTTGACGAGTTTTTATTTCATTTTTATATGGTAGCTGGTTTCATCAGAATCATGTTAAGGCGGTATTAAAAAAAAAATACTTTTCAATGCTCAACAAATCGAAATTTTCTGGCACATTTTCAGATTCATTTTTAATAGAAAAAATATTAAACATGCTGACGTGATTTTTGAAGAGATTCATAAAAGACCTGTGTTTTTATTTTTCGTTCAATTAATTAAAACTTGATTTATGAACTATTGTTTTCTCAGTAGGACAATATTTTTCGTTTCTAACACAATCGCTTCGGGAAATTTCTGTTCAAAATGTCCACTTTGACATCATTTTTTGAAATATATTCTACGTCTATCAAAAAATCGATCGTTACGGTACATTATATAGCTTCTGAATAAGAGAATCTACCAATTGGATGCGTTTGACAGCAAAAATGAATTTAAAAATGAGTCAGAAAATAAGCAATTTGGATTTGAATACACCCTTAATAAGATGATTTTTTTCTTCTACCGCTATGTATTTTCAATTTGTTTTTGCTGTAAGAGTGGGTCCTATCAAAAACTTGTCTATATAAATGTTGTAGACAATATTAAGAAGATATATGATAAATTCATGGGAATTTTATATCTTGTAAATTGTTGGAGTTATGGATTTTTTCTTCTTCAACCCCTCCTTTTTGTTTTCGTTTTTATTTTATTTTTTATTTATTTTATTTTTATTATTTTTTTTTTCTTTTGCTACGAATTGGTCCTATCAAAATCTTGTGAATATAAAAGTTATAGATAATATTAAGGAGATTTATAATAACATTAATTGGATTTGATATCTTGATAATTGATGATGTTATGAATTATTTTCTCCCAAAAAACCCATTTTTTGCGCTCCTTGAAGACATTTTTTAATTTTATCAAAAATCTGTGATACATAAATTTTTTGCCCTAGTTTTAGAAGTAATAAAAACTTTAAACTGATTTGATATGTACAAAATTTAAGAAGTTGTAGGTTTTTTTCGTTTTTCACAAAAACCCTCCGTATTTCCATTCCTTTGGTCCGATTTTGCCCATTAACGAACTTGATCGAGATTTTATGCCCCTTGATTTTATGCATCAGTTTCGAAGAGATTTGTGCAGAATTGTGGAAGTTATCGTGTCCAGAAGAAAGTGATATATATATATATATATATATATATATATATATAGAGAGAGAGAGAGAGAGATAGGTAGATAGATAGATAGATATATAAAGTTTTTTACTGAGGGTGGTTTTGGGTTCTAGGTGTCATGATCGGTGTAGATCTGCAAAAATTTTTCAGATACTCCAATATAGGGGGGAATGTAATAGGTAGTATTTCATACGAAATCTACCTAAAAACCTATAGCGATCTCCCTGTAAATGGGTTTCCATTCAATTCCCTTTGATTGCGAAAATCTAAGGCCGAATCAGTTGCTGTTAAGACATCCAATGGTTGCTTTCTTCTTTGATTAAAGGAGACTAGTTAAATATTTGAAAGGAAGCTAAAATAAAATGAATTGTGTAAGCAGAGTCTTTGCCTCCCGGCATTTTTTAACAACGTTATAAAACGATTGACACAATACAATTTAGTACAATTTACTGCTTTAACCCCTTCAGGTGGGGTGGTTCATTTTTGGATCACTTAATTTTAATTCTTATATGCCACATTGGCACCAGAATATTGGAATGAAAATTTTCCTTTTATTACATAAGTAAACAAAAGCATTTTCGTATTTCGAAATTTGTTTGTAAATTCTGGTGCCATTCACTGATTTCAACATTTTACGAATAGAAGTGCCTTGCCTCTGAAAGGGTTAAAAGCATATTAATTAGGGTGGTTCAAAAAAACTTTTTTTGAGCTAGAGTTCAGGCCACCCTCTAATTTTTTTAGACTCATCAATAGTATAATACTGGTAAATTTTTAGCTTCTTACTCAAATTCTAAGAGGGTGCTCAATGACCCCACTTAGCAGAAGCATAGGAAATGCAGCAATATTTTATACTTCAGAAATATTTAATTTTTGCCAGAAGTTTTTAGAAGAAATTTAGTTTGTTATATTATATATATTTGTATTTAAATATTTCTGAAATATTTTATTATATTTAGCAACATATCTGAGAATTATTTACATGATGAAGTTACAGACAACACTAAACCAAAACAATAATTCAACCAACTCCTTTTACAGCCATTTGAAAACAATTTGTCAGTGAAATATTTAATTTTCCATGATAATATTTATTTTAAATGATTATTTTATATATTTTCAAATTCTGCATCCGGCAGCAAACATATGTCAGAAGTTGTTTTCATTTAGCTTATGGCTATTCTTAAGTGAAAGGTGACAAAAAAAATAATATTTAAAACACATTTAATTATTTATTGCAAGAGTTTTTACTTTTAAATAAGTATCAAGAATTATATTTAGGTTACATTACTCATATTAAATGTTAATCTACTGTTATGGGATGCTAACATTATTCATGTTAAAGTTAATAAGACAAACATTAAGCTTAATATGCAATAAAATAATCACAAAATTTGTGCATTAATCAACAACTTTAATTTTATGACAAAATAGTCGTTCTTTTCTGTTTAAAGAAATTTCAAAGGTCAAAAAATTTACAATCGCTCCGGTTTCATCTTTTCTTAGTAATGAAATTTTTCTGATTGGTCTAAGATCAGTAGACCAATTTACTAGATTGAAATAACTAACTATGACAAGAGAAATCCTTCAGCATGTTCTCTATCAGTCGAATAAATCAAAATTGATACAATATGTTAGTCATTTGACAGTTAAATGGTTAATGCTAATATGGCAGAAATCTGAAATTCCTATAAAACAAAAGAAACACATACATAACTAAACAAGTGGGTAAGTGTGATCATACATCGCACAAAGGGTTTCGTTTAATATTCCTTTCAAAACGTCCAGTACATTTATCGAAATGGAATACCTTCTAAATTTTGGCAAACACATCCTAAACTATGTTAAAGTTTCAAACATATTCGCCTTGTTATATTTCCTAATTATGTTCGCCCCCCCCAAAAAAAATGCTACGATATATCAAATGACGGGTATCTGCCAAATTTAGAAAAGTGCCCCCCTTGGGGGGGGAGTGGGCAGATGGTCACCATGATTTTTGACGCGACCTGATTTTAAAAATTTATGTTATGTTTTATAAGCCATATTAAAGTTTCAAACAGATCGTCCAGTTATATTTCCTAATTTTGTTCGCGCACCTCCCTCACCCCCCCCCCTTCTCGAAATGCGACGCGTCCTTCTTCTTTATAATTTATTATCGTGTGTTATAAAGTATCTTATAGTTTAAAACAGATTGAATTGTTAGATTTCCTACTTTAAATGAAATCGCGGTCTGTTAATTCCACATTCCACCACCAAGGAGCGCACTGTATTCTTAACAAAAGCGTATCTGAACGAAACTCCTTTACACAACCCATTAGTAGATATGTTACTCGAGGGGGTGGCGGTCTTCAGCAAGAATTTAAGATAATTGTTGAAATTACTATTCGGAAATAGTGGTAATTTAACTTTTGACATATTTATATTTAATAAGTATAAGTAGCATGTATCTGAGGACTCCATCAAAAAACGCACCTGAAACGGTATGAAACAAAAAAGAAATATTTTGCCCCCCCCCCCCCTCTCCCCACCTTCCCGAAATTTCACGCGCCATTTTTTATAAACTTTTTCTAATGTGTTATAAACTATCGTAAAATTTCAAACAGATCGCCTTGTTATATTTCCTAATTTTAACAAAAATGTTAGTTCCACATTCCACCACCAGGGAGCGCACTCTATTCTTAACAAAACTGTATCGGAAGGAAACTCCGTTAAACAACCTATAAGTAGATATGTTACTCGAGGTGGTGGCGGTCTTAATAAGAAATTAAGATATTTGCTGAAATTACTATTAGGAAATAGTGGTAACTAAACTTTAGACAATTTTATATTAAATAAGTAGCATATATCTCAGGACTCCCTCAAAAAGTCACCTAAAGCGGTCAGAAACGCTAATTTTTTAAATAGAAATCTAGCGCCCCCCCCCCCCCCCACCACACACACACCTCCCCGGAATTTCGCGTGTCATTCTTTCTTACACTTTATCTTATGTGTTATAAAATATCTTAAAGTTTCAAACAGATCGACTTGTTAGACTTTCTAATTTTAACAAAATCGCGTTACGTTAGTTCCACATTCCACCACCAGGGAATGCACTGTATTCTTAACAAAAGCATATCTGAACGAAACTCCTTTACGCAATCTTTCCGTCGATAGATGGGTCGGGATGGTGGCGGTCTTAAACAAGAATTTAAAATATTTGCTGTGGTAACAAACGCTAAGATTTTAAAAATAATTCTAGCTCCCCTCCCCCCTTCTCCTCGAAATATTACACTCCATTCTTTTTTACACTTTTTTCTATGTGTTATAAACTATCTTAAAGTTTCAAACAGACTGAGTGGCGGTCTTAACCAATAATTAAAAATATTTCCTGAAATTACTATTAGAAAATAGTGGTATGAAGTAAACTTTCTGATGATGAATGAGTTATACTTATCTCATATCGCTGTTCAAAAAGCCCAGGCAAATTATTAGATTTCTTAATTTAAGTTAATTCGTGGTTAAATAAGCGTCTCTTCATTTTAATCGATGCATTTGATAGGAATAAACCGATTAATTAATTAATATTTCAGCTTGTAATTAAGATAGGACTTAGATATGGGTATCAATGAAATCAGCGAGAAATTTGACATCGGGATGCCAAAAAATTTAATCAAAAAATTTAATATTTAAAAAGTTAAAATTTCGTATTAAAATATGCTATTATGGAAAACCGCAGCGTCGTCATGTCTACCTGCTTTCCCGCCGAATTGAAATCTTTTTATTTCCTTGTCTTTCCAATTAAAGAAATTAAATTTTTATCGATCGATTTTTAGAGGCTATTTTAACTTATACAGATCGCAGAAATGTGATACCAAATGAAAGTAGATTTTTTTCTGCGTCTGTCTATTCCATTTACAAATTTCTGGCACCAATATTTTCTGATATACGATTTCGCTTTAAAATCTCCACTTCATTTTTCGGCTTAATTTCCTCCGTGGTAACCGTGCATTCGGCTGATTTTACTGGCAACCCTTAGGAGAAACACGGATGATTTCGAGAAAGTCCGTTTGAATTTGCGTTAAAAAGGTGGATTGGTTAATTTTAGAAGTTAATTAGCCCGTAATTCGGTTAATTACCAACTTTTTCAAAATTTTATGATTTGTTGTTTGATGTGAGGTGTTCAGCTATAAGTACCCAAAATTTCAAGTCTCTAACATGTATAGTTTCTGAGAACGGGCTCTGTGACGGACAGACAGACAGAGGAGCGAGACGAATAGGGTTTCGTGAGATGAACGAAACCCTAAAAAATTAGATAACATCCATTCTCATTGGCTTTCCTTTAAAAAAAAAAAAAAAAAAAAAAAAAAAAGATATTTTTCTACAGCCGGACGACAAGGAGTGGTTAGATATCTTGGACTCTTTCTTTGATATTGGTCATGAAGGTGTTATGAAAATAATAAGAATTAAAGAAAATTCTAATTTTCTTCAGGATCAAAGAACCAATTGTAAAATGTATATGGGTTTAAAAGATAAAAATTTACCGAAAAAAGTATGAACGTTCTTTTCAGAGAGTAAAAGAAAAATGAAGAATTAGAGCCTCTTTACCTTCAGCTACCATCTGTTGATAAAATACTTGTCTAAATAGTGTAACGGAAAACTCTAAGCCTTCAGACGGTGAATTTATTTCAACACAGTTAAAGGTCTTGAAAATTATCTATCAACAGGCAAACAGACTGTGCTTTCTGCTAGAAAAGTGATGGAACATCACATGTCTGAGTGTTCTGATGACTTCATAAGGCTTTCTATCTTTTATGACAGAATTTAAATGGAAGAAAAACAAACTGTTAGCGATTTACAGCTATGCAAGCCCTTAAGAAGCATTATCTAAGATGAGAACTTGAGATTTTTAAATAAGATGGTGTACGACTGTCAGACAAGAAGAACAACAAAACTCTTACTTCGTATGAATATAAGGAAGTTATTGTTAACCCTTTCTCCCGAAAAAATAAATGACAATGATGCTAACCCAAAGGAAAAGAATGGCTTCAAAATTTACAAGTAGTGAATGACAGTGCAGGACGAAAGGTTAATCTTAATGGAGATTTCAATAAAATCACAACAAATTATGAAAATGAAAAGCAATTCTTGCTGCAGGTCATAGAAGCAAACAGAAAATGCATTCCATCAGAAACAACAACAACAACAAACAAAATCAGTTTTAGGCACTATTTTGCATTATTAAAGACCAAATATGATTACATTTCTATTTTTTACTTCTATATAGCTTTATTCTTTTCCAAGAAATTAATTTTGGAGGCCTTTATTCTGTTTAAACAAATATAAGGAAAAATTAGAATGGAATACATTAACTTATGAAGTTAGTGGGTGTTGAGCACCCTCTCGTAGTTGAAATATTAAGTTCAAATTTTGCCAGAATATTACTATTCACAAGTCTAAAAAAATTGAGGGGTGGCCTGGTATATAAGTGAAAGTTCCCTTTTTTACATAGATCGCTGAACCACCCTAATATTAATGTATTTATTATTTTAAAGTTTCCTTTCTCTTTTAATATTCACGTGTGAATACAATTTTCAAGATATAATTTTCAATATTTTGCTACTTTTAACACTTACTCATTTAATAGTAATTTTAAAGGGTTTTTTTTTCTATTTTCAATAGTCACGTGTAAATAAATTTTTAATCGTTATGAAATATCATTCTTTGCGCTGTTTTTAGAGTTGAAAACAATCTCTATAATAATAGCCTAAGTCATGTGACTATTATCAATAGTTCCAGGAGGATCTCTTCTCTTTTTATATTCCAGGCGGCCATTTTGGAACTTTAACGTTAGCCAGCCACAGGCGATAAATCGCCAAATATTATTCTATCGCCATCATTTCACTTATATTATAATAGTCTAAGTCATGTAACTACCACAAACAATTACAACAACCACAAACAATTCGCTTTTCATAAGAAAGGTTTTCATTTTGATTAAAGAATCAAAGTTATTTTTTCGAATAAAACTACATAAAAGTTGCTACGATCGCAAAGAATTCTTGGTACTTTTATTTTAGCCGGGTGTAAATCTCGCCAATAGCTTTTTATTTAACTCGCCAGTTAGCATTTTTTTTTATTTTTCGAGTGGTAAATTAAAACGGTACATCTTGGTTATCACATCGACCAAAAATCTATCGCCAGACTATAAGATTAAATGTTAATAATGGCTTATCGTAAATGTCACATTCACTTGACATTAAACACATTACACCTGTTTATTACGTCATCAAGTGTTTTTTTTAATTCGACGTTTTATTTGTATTTTTATTAATATTTTACTAATTTATTTGTTCTTTCGTTATTTAAAAAAAAAATTACGTCAATTTGTATAATTTGATGAGTGGTTTAGCGATTTATATAATTTGGCGAAATTGGTCGACAGGATAACTAAGTAGTACCATTAAAACATTGCTTTGAATATGAAATTAAATGTCAGGATTTGTTGCATTATTTAATCGGGTTTGACGTAATTTTTTTAAAGACAATTTGGCGAAAACCTCGTTTTCGAATACCAGTTGCATATGTATTTTTGAATTATTTTCTATTATTTTTAAAATGAAATGACAATAAATTAATAAAAAAAATAATTAATAACTATAGAACAAAACAATTTATAACATTTTTTTAAATAAAAAGAATATAAATGTAAATAAACATTTATTAATAAATAAACAACAATAGCCGGGTTACCATGTCAGCCAAAATAACGCCATTTTGGCAGCATTTTGGTATCCCGGTGCGTATATGACATCTGCGCCTAATATTTTTCGTTTCGTTTCGTTTAAAAAAAAGAAAGAAGTGAAAGCCATTAATTTTAAACTTTTCAGTTTTAAATGAAAGTTTTGTATTAAATAAAATGATAATGAAATACCAAAAGAAAAAGCATTGTTCTTAGCATACAATTATTGGAGGCCAAACTGATCACGAAATTAGTTTAAAATAGTAACTTTTATTAAAATATGAAAAAAAAAGTATCTGTTATGATTAAAATTTGAGTTGCCACCATTATAAAAAGGTATTTAAAATGAGAGAAAATTATATTTCGAAAACTATTTCGAATTTAAAAATTCTAATACTAGTTTTGAGATCTGCCGATCAATACCGATTTTTGGTGTTAATTTCATTGCAAATTATTCCATATTTTAGGAGAAATCGCCGCGAAACATAATCAGTTGTTTAATTAGTCGCTTTATAGAATCGTTTCATAAATTCGCTACATTTCAGTCGTTTCATATATCCGTTTCATAAATTCGTTCCTTTAGGATTTTATATATATAGGATAGATGTAGCAAAACATTAAACTTCGCACAATTTTATGGTTGCTATTATTTTTTTAACTCTGTCCCTGGGTTTTAGATTCCTTAACCGTTCCTCTTGCTAAAATTATACAGAAAATCACTTCAGATGCAGCCACAGATTTTTTTTCAACTTTTTTCTTGTGCAGACGTACGCTAGAGAAAGAATGGCTAAAATTCCTTGACAAGAAATTTACTGTAGAATTTAAATCAGCATTTAAATATCAATTTCAAGCATTGTGGCTTTATTGGTAATTTTACCTTTTCCAAGGTTTATTCCTGTACTTTTCGAGGTAATTTTTTTTTAATCCATCCAATGTAAATAACTGTTTATAAAAATCAATGAACATTGTGGCTATCACTTAGTCTTAACATGATTTGCCTGAAAATAGGTGGTAATTTTCCTTACCATCCCCTTTTTTCCCCTTACCGTCCTTTTATTTCTATACCGCCTGCTCTTTTTCCCTTACCGTCCCTTCTTTAAGACTCTTTTAAGACAATGTTATACCAAAACTTTGTACTAAAAATATTACATTGTTATTATTTCTTATTTGAATATCTTGTGGGTACTATGCAAATTCATTATAAGTAAAAATTTAGAAGGAAATAAAAAGTTATAGCGGTAAAATGGTAAGTAAAATTAAATCCCATGTTTAACTTAAACCTCAGTTAAATAAAAAAAATTTCGCTGCTGACCATTTTTTCTTTATTTTGAATCATTAAGGCAGTCGTATATAAGTTTAAAATGTTATTTTAGTAAGTTCAATTTCACCAGATTTTTATTTTTGAAAAGTCAAAAGATTGTGAGAATGCACCATTTACAATTTATTACCAAAAGTTGCTGAAGAGCGCCTACTTTTCCACAGCTATCTAGATTTGTTTGCAACTAATCATTGACCCTTTCAAAGTTACTTTTTCAAGTTTAATATATCCACTTTGTGCATGTGGGCATATGTCCACTTCTCTGAATTATTTATTAAATTGTCCTCTAACTTGTTCATTCAATATAACGAAGCCATCACATCAGATATTATTAAATTTGTTTCCATATACACTAACAATATTTGATCTAATAATATAAAATAATTTTCTTCATCAACATAATAGCACGCGGCCAAGATAATTTTCATAATGTATATTCTTTCCCAATAGATACTTTAAATGATTTTTCAATCCTTCCATAGATTGTACTTTAACTTTACAGGGCTAATAACGTACGTAATATATATTTATATATTATTTATATGTTTAAATGTAAAGTGTTATCATTTATATGTAAAGTTCTAACCTTTAGAAAAAACAATAAAAAATAAATACCGGTGAATCACTGAAGCTATAAATTATATAGGTTGGCAACTCTACTCGGCCAGAATCTGAATCTGACTCTCTACGTTGTTGTTATAGATTAATTAGTCTATATTCAAAGCACAAATTAGAGATTTTGAAAGAAAAACTTTAAAAGTGAATACTAAAGTTATTGCTTTTTATTTATAATTTTTATTAAATGACGAAACGAAGTAATGTTTTACTCAAAATTAATCTTTAAATAAATAATATTTGAAATTCATTTCAAAATACATTTTTATACATTTTTTCCCTTTAAACTACAAAACTTTAATGCATTAGTTTCCGATATAATATATATATATATATATATATATTTTGTAATACTTCGTGTGTTATATTTTGATAAAAACAAAATACTGGTACATAATATTTTTAAGTATTAAGTTCTTAAAATAAACATTTCTATTTAAAGAAATATATTATAAGCCTTTTGGAAAGATAAATAAGAAAAAATACTTTTAAAGAAATAGCTTTCCTTAAAAAAAAAAAAAAAAAAAAAAAAAAAAAAAAAAATCCTTAAGAGATTTCCAAAATTGATTTCTTAAGTGCGTTTTAAAGAAGCGACAGAAGGATTTCGCATTTTTGAATATCGTAAGCGGACATAAAATGCGCTTCTTTTTTAAATTGCATTTAAATATATATGGCTTTGAAATTTATATCTTGTGGATATCTTTTGATAACGATAATTTCAATATCTCATACCAATTCACTTTTAAATGTTCTATCTTTATAGCACTAATATTAGAAACAATTTGGGTAATAATATTTATCTTCTTATATTATAAATAAAAAATGAATTAAAAACACTTTAAAATCAATTCAATTAAGAATGATTTTAAACGTTATTTTAAACATTATTACAGATTGAAATTATTAGAATTTAAAGATGTATTTAAAGATGTATGTTCGGCATAGTGCTTATTTTAATTACTTACTAATATAATTCGTAAAATATTTGGCAACAATAGATTTAACCCTTTCAAGGGCGGTAACTAGACGGTCTAGCCACCTAATTTTAATTCCAAAACTGACAAATTGCACCAAGAATATTTTAATAAAATTTTGCTTTTGTAATGTAAGTGCAAATTAGCGGGTTTTTGTTTTCAGAGAAATTCGTTTTAATATTCTGGTGTCAGTCAATTATTTCATCAGTTTACAAACAGAATTCTTCTGGCCCTGAAAGGGTTATTCTAAAATTTTAAATGCATTAGAAACTGACAGACATTACAGTACAGTACAACGTCACAATCTGCAATTATTCACTGCTACATTTCCGGAATGTGAATAGGCAAAGTAGAATCGTCGCTCATCGATTTCGGACATTTTTGGGTATGCAGGCGACGATTTATCTTATCCGTGTGAATCAAATGTCGTTTCGTACTAATTAATTGATACTCTAAAACTTTCTAACTGAAAATTTGCTCTACCTCTTTTCGTTTTCGATTTGCAATGGCTATCTTCCAAATTTCGCCACTAGGGGGGCTGCTGTCGTTTGCATTAGGTCGTGCGTAGTCGCTTTGCTGTACCGTTACCTCACTTATATAGATGTAGCTCTCTCCGTTCGCAAGTATTTTCAGGTTAAAGGGACTTTCCTTTGCACCCTGTGCACTATACAGCTATACCCAACCCTACGTTGTATAGTTTTTACAAAGTCTTAGTATTCTTTTAGCAACGGTATTTTTTTAATAATACACTTACTAATTCATGTATTATTGTACGGAACTCTCTGTGCGCGAGTAATACTCGCACTTGGCCGTTTATTTGTTTTTAATATTCGGACAGTTTCATTTTTGGAAAACTGTTTGGAACCCGTTCTGAAATTTAAAGTATGCGCATTAAAAAAAAAAAAAAAAAAAAAAAATGCAACCAAATTCGAAAAATTAAAAACGCACAATGTTAGATATCGACCACAGATATCATACGAAAAAAAAATAAATATTGAAATTCAAGCAAGAATTCTGAAAAGAATGCTCCCACAGGTTTAACATTTGTGTGCAAATGTTTTCGCGTGAGACTACACTTGTCACGCGAAGACACTGGACCGCTAATGTTAAATCTATGGGAGAGTTCTTTTTACAGTTTCTCGCTTGCAATTTATTAGTTTTAATTTTTTTTTTTTTTTTTTGCTTAGAATTGCTGACATTGAATTCTAACAGGATTAGTGTTTACCTTTTCTATTTTCGTATAAAATATTGTTAAATAGCCTGTAGAAATTATTATTATTAAAATACATTTTTCCATTTAGCTTATGCAGTCATATTGCGTACCTTACTTTGTGTTGGGAAAGTGGAATTCAATAAAACAGATGATCAACGCGAAAACAAAAATGTTTATATGGTATACAATCATAAATAAATTGGTACTTAATTTGATAAATGGTATCACTGAGATCATTAAACAGATATAATTTCAAAACAGTACGTGTTACAGAAGATTAGAATATTCCACAGAGTATATTTTTCAACAACCAAAGTAAGTTTTTCTGTTTGAGCTTTAAAGCAATTAATATATAATCTTAAACGTTTTATATATTTTTGCATGCTAAAATGATATAATCTCTTGTTATATTTATTGATATAAGTGGAAAAAATATTTACAATATTTTTTAAAACTAATCTTTTAAATATTTTTATGAAACCAGTGATCTCAAATATTTTATTGACAGAATTTTAAAATTTTACAAGAGATAAATGCATAACATTAGTTAGTTAAATAATCCCCAAGGACATTTCCCCTTGATTATAATGCCAAGTACCTGTTTTTCATATATCGTTAAGCAGCATTATGCGTTTCTTTTTATAATTAATTTATTAAAAAAAAACTTATTTTCACTTTAGCTTAACTGTTAAGAAACATTTTTCCAGAATACTGCCTTTCGGTGGAAGAAGGCATATTAATTGAGATGGCAGATATATAATTTTATAAAAATTCCAATACAAAAATTTGAAGTTAAAAGGTGTAATATTTTACTTGCTCTGTTAAAAGTTTGCAGAAAAGCATTTCGACCATTTTATAAAAAAACGGTTTTATAAGCTCATATACTTTATTGGATAAGACATTCTATTTAAAATCTCCATAAGCGCTCCAAACGTAATGAAATAAAAATTTATTTTCTGATTTTACTTCCCTAGGGATTAAATTATAAATTGATTGTTTCTGAAACAACAAAAAAATACAATAATTACGCGATTTCGCTGGGGAAAAAATCCTGTTTTTCGTCGAAAATTAAACTAAAATCACTTCTGTAGTTATTCAGAAAAAGGTTTATGAATAATAGCTGTTTTACATGTCATTTCAATACTGATATCCACCAACCTAAAATCATAGTTTTAAAAGAAAGATTTTTTTTTTTTTTTTTTACGTAAAGGTTATACTTTTTTCAATATTCCGAAGGTTTTAAACTTTTATTAATTTGACTTAAGATCTCGTATACTATCCGAAAATAATTTTTATTAGAATCATCTTGGTCCTTTTCGTAAAATATCGAACTTTAAAATCGTGCTATTGGTTGGCCTTGAATTCCTCTAGCCACAATGCTTTTGAACACTCATTTGGTCGCCCCCCTTCCCATCCTCGCACTCTATTTTCAACCTGCTTAATTTTAATTTGCCTGAGCAATGTTATTCACTCTATATACGTCATACTAAATACTATCCATATTTTAAATACAATATCGGAAATAATAAACAATATTTCACATCATTTACGAATAATTTTTTAAATATGCTAAAAATCATGCAAAGCTGCGCTTTTTAAATTATTAATTTGTTTGTAGAGGCAAAAGCTGATCTAGCATGAGGAGAATCTTAGTATGTTTTTTCTGACCCATGTCGAAGGGATTAAAACAATTTCTAGCTTTCCCCTAATTAATTCCGAATTCGGCCTTTTTATTTATCCCCTACCAAGAAATACCCTACCCCTACCGTAATCAAGAGGTTAAACCTTAATTCTCAAAATATCCAAAATAAAGACTGAATAATTAAAGAAAACATCGTAAATGTCTCAGTTAATAATAATAAAAAAAAATACATGTATATAAAAATTAGAAGCAGGGTGGAGTGATAACCGGGTCTGTTCTGGCTTCAAGCTCTTGATTAGCGATTTAGGCTAAACTTTGAAGCATAATTGTGAGCTTAATGTCCAACAAAAATATTAAGCGTGGGTACTCATTTTTATTCAGAGTTTTAAGCTCTACAACATTTGCATTGACAATGTTTTTAATAGAGACAGTTTTTGTAGAGTTATTTTTATGGTAATTTAAAAAAAAAAAAAACCTGTTTTTCGACTATAAATCTGTACATATTTTCTAAAGCTCACCTACTACGAGGGGGAAAACTTAGTATGTTCATTCTAGACCTAAACTAAATGGATTAAAACAATTTCCAGCTTTTTCCTAATTAATTCCGAATTCGGCCTTTTTTTCTTCACCTACCACTGTACTATAAGGGTACCGTGGCCCTATTTGAGCAAAAATAGACTCAAAGATCAAAATTTCTTTTTGTGCGTATTATTCCAATTTGTATCGAGTCATTCGTAAAAAACCGTATACAGATGCTATGATTTTTTGCGAAGATACAAGTGTTTTAATTTTGTACGCAAACAATTTTTTTCCCTTTAATATAGTTTAAATCTGTTTTTCTCAAGACTGATTTTTATACGTTTTTAACATTTTTGAATTGTTCAATGCGTCTTAAATTTTGATCAAAATTCATGAAACTGATAAGGAAGAATCCTAATATTTCTTACAAAGAAACTGTGTGCATTTTAAAATTCGACTTCATTAAAATAATTAAATTTGATTTTTAACTTTTTAAAAGTCAAAATTTTGATGAAATTCGATATGGAATTTAGAAAAAAATGTCTAAAAAATTAAATATGTAAGGGATTAAAAAATATATGCACACATTTGTTTGTAATAACGTTTTAGCGATTAAAATGTAAAATCGAGGAAATAGCTAAAAAATTAAGACGCGTGGAGCATTTTAAAATTTCGTTTTAAAATTTTAATTTGTTTAAAATCTTAAAATTACAATAAGATTAGAAATTTCTTTTAAACTGTTCTATATATTTATGGTGAAATGTATATTTGCACAAAGTTTCATATATGTATCATGGAAATTAAAGGGAAAATAGTAATGTCCATCGCCCTTTAATATTATTAATATATTCCGAAAGCTTTAACATAAATATATTTCTTTTTAGTGCTATACTGCTTTTTATTTATAATAAATAACAATGTTACTATTTATTCAAAGAATATTGTCGTACTACACATAATCAATGCCAATCACTTGTCGTTAATGACTTATGACTAGTTTTTATTTCGGAAATAATGAGAATAGAAAACACAAGCTTCATTTTCATGTACTAATTTCTTTTCTGTTTAGATAACTGGAATATTAAATTATGTTTCATGTATCGATGTTAATAAAAATAGAAAACTCATTTATATATGAAAGACAATATGTCAGAATTAATAAAATATGCATGAGGATTTCTTATTATTTTGATATTGAAATATGTACATATTTTTAGTTATGTGTTTTAATTATTGATTTTAATGTTTTCAGTGATAATTAGAATTCATTTTTGTTGATAATCATCATTAATAGTAGTTTATAAATATTTTTATTCATAATCTTTATTGATAGTAATTTCTTGATATTTTACTGATAATCATTATTTATAGTAATTATTGATATTTGTATTGTTAATCCACATTTATAGTAATTTATTCATGTTGATAACGATAATAGATTCCCGTTTTTCTTCATTGTACATTTATATAGGTTTTCCGTTAATATATTTTTATTGATTTCTGTAAGAGTCAGAACGCTTGTTTCTTCCGTTTTATGTCAATAAATAAATTTAATTTAATTTTAGTATTTCATAAATTTCATAAATATTCATTTTTCGTAAATATTTCATCAATTTAATACAACAGAACAGAAAAATGGTGATACGAAAGTTTTATAAATGGCTCCCAAATTTTAAAAAATTGACTCTTCATTTATTTTACAAACTACAAGAGTAAAATATATTTCTTTTTGAACACAGCTCCTAAATTTTCTGTATAGAAATTTAAATAATAATTCGAATTTTCATCGATTGATGTCGTTGCATTTCCTCAACCTGCAATAATGCTGAAACCAACTCGTCTAAAAATTAAAGTTAGATAAGTATTAAACTTTTCTTCTGTTAATACAATATGTTATATATGATTATACTCGGATGCTATTTATATGTTTAAATGTAAAGTGTTATAATTTATACATAAATTTCTAATCTTTTAAAATAAATAAATAAATAAATTCCGGTGGAACACTGAAGCTATGGACTACATAAGATGGCAATAGTACTCGACCAGAATCTGAATCTTCCTCTTTACGTTGTTGTTGCAGAATAATTGATCCATATGCAAAGTTGAAAGTAGACATTCTGAAAAAAAAAACTTCACAGTAAAACTAAAGTAACTGCTTTTAATTTATGATTTTTATTAAATGCGGAAAAGAAGTAAAGTTTTAGTCAAAATTAATCTTGTAATAAATATCTTTTGAATTGCATTTCAAAATACATTTTTTCCTCTTCTATTGCATAAACCGCAAGAACTTAATAAAATAGTTTTCGATATTATGTTACTTTTATTACTTCATGTGTTATATTTTGATAAAAACAAAATACTGGTACACAATATTTTTAAGTATTAAGTGCCCAAAATGGGCTATGCTATTTAAATAAATATCGGATAAGACTTTTGGAAATATAAGTAAGAAAAAATACTTTTAAGGACATGGCTTCCCTTAAAAAAATATTCTTAAGAGATTTTCAAAATTGATTTTTTAAGTGCGTTTTAAAGAAGTGACAGAAGCATTTCGCATTTTTGAATATCGTAAGCTAATATAAAATGTGCTTCTTTCTTAAACTGCATTAAAATATGACTTTGAAATTTATATCTTGTGGATATCTTTTTATAACGATGACATCAATATTTCATAACAATTCATTTTAAATGTTCTATCTTTATAGCACTAATATTAGAAACAATTTGGGTAATATTATTTATCTTCTTACATTATAAATAAACTAGTTGGATGTGCCAATCCCAAAACTTTCTTCTATCTTATACATCTTAATATTTCAAAACCTAGTTACACATGTTAATACTTCAATATTATTAGTTCAATACTATACCAACTTTGATTTTCATCTTAAATTTCTACTCAAATCAATTAAACGGACTAAAAACGAGTTAATCTATATCATGATATTTGTTAAAATTATTAATTTTTCCTTATTCTGTTCTTATCAGCTGTTTGCGAATAGCCGGCTTAGCAGGAAGCGAGTTCCCGCCGCTGCATGAGCCGCCGATGCACAATAGAACTACGAAAAATCATAAAAGTATACAAAAATCGCTAACACGGAGCCACTTTACCGCGCAATATTTCCAAATTCAAGGAGGACCTGTTGGCCAAAGCCAAAAACAAGCAGAAACATTTAGGTTCAATTGTATGCATAATTTTATACGCTGTTCGATGGTACAATAATGAAAATGGCACAGAGATCGGAATTATAGCGCCCCCTTCTTTTGGAATTTTTTCAAGTTCAGGGAGGACTTGTTTGCCATAGCCAGAAACATGCACAAAAAATTTGGTTCAATTATATGGATAACTTCGTACACTTTTCGATGGTACAATAATGAAAATTGTACAGACATCGATATTATAGTGCCCCCTACCGGCACAATTTTTCCAAATTCAGGAAGAACCTTCGTGACATGACCAAAAATAAACACATAAAATTTGGTTCAATTCTATGCATAACTTCATACACTTTTCAACGGTACAATATTCAAAATGGCACAAAAATTGTACCAAAATCACTATTACAGCGCCCTCTACGAGCGATTTTTTTACAAATTAAGGGAGGACCTCCTTGCCATAGCCAAGAACTTAATTTTTTTTTTTTTTGGTTCAATTCTATGCATAACTTCATACACTTTTCGATGGTGCAATAGTCAAAATCGCTATTACAGTGCTCCATAACGGCGAATTTTTTGCAAATTCAGGGAGGACCTGCTTGCCATATCCAAAAACTTAAAATAAAAATGTGGTTTAATTCTATGCATAACTTCATACACTTTTGGACGGTACAATATTCAAAATCGCACAAAAATCGCTATTACAGCGCCCCCTACCGGCGAATTTTTTTCCAAATTCAGGGAGGACCTGCTTGCCATAGCCAAAAACTTAAAATAAAAATTTCGTTCAATTCTATGCATAATTTCATACACTTTTCGATGGTACAATATTCAAAATCGCATTTACAGCGCCCCCTACCGGCGAATTTTTTCCAAATCCCGGGAGGACCTGCTTGCCATAGCCAAAAACTTATAATACAATTTTGGTTTAATTCGATACATAACTTCATACACTTTTTGATGGTACAATGGCGACAGACAGACGGACAGACGGACACACAGACAGACATTTTCTATAAACATGTTTTTTGGAATCTCTGACCCCTAAAACATGCAAATCCGTCGAAAACCGGAAGTCGAAAAAAATTTCGATTAAAATACTTTCTTCTATTGAAGATAGAAGAAAGTAAAAATTAATAAAAAAAACACTTTAAAATCAATTCAATTAAGAATGATTTTAAACGTTATTTTAAACATTATTACAGATTGAAATTAATAGAATTTAAAGATGTATTCAACATAGTGCTTATTTTATTTACTTACTTATATAATTCGTAAAATACTTGGTAACAATTCTCTTAAAAGTATTAAGACATTCCGAAAGCTTTGACGTAAATAGATTCTTTTTAGTGCTATATTGTTTTTCCCTTATGATAAATAACAAATAGCGCTTCTATTTATTCAAAGAATGTTATCGTACTACACATAATTAATGCCAATCACTTGTCGTTAATAACTTATGACTAGTTGTTATTTAGAAAATGGGATGAGAAATAATGAGAATAGAAAAGACAAGCTTCATTTCCATGTACTTTAGTTTCGTGGTACATAAATGTACTACCAATAACGAAAACAAAGTGTTCAGAACTTAAAGAACGCATTTGTGCAGAATTCAGAACCATTGACAGAGTGGTGCTACAAAATGTTTGGGACGAAGTGGATTACAGATTGGATGCATGCCATGTAACAAGAGGGTCACACATCGAACATTTCTAACGGAAAAAAACTTAGTATATTTCTCTTTAAATTCATGTATCACTTATTGTAATATGTGCAGTAGTTTCGGAAATATGATTTTTTTTAAAATCGGATCCACCATTTGTAATAACCCTCTAATCTCAAAGATTGCTATTGCGAAAGTATTGGACGGTTTTACTGATCCTGTCTTATTTTGAATTAAAAAAAAAAAAAAACACTAGTCAACGAATTCTAATTATTTTCTTTATCTAGTTTGTAAATAGCAGCATTTAACCAATTTTAAGGATCTGAATTCAGTGGAGTAATCAGATTCTCTCAGTCATGTCACATTTATTAGATACAATGCAGTAACGTAAAAACAAATGTGAAATATTTGACAAAAATGGACCGTTTGAAATACAAACAAAACATAATATTTATCAGTAGAAATGTTTTCTTGATTGCTTAGTACAAACTATGAACTAAGACGAGCAGAAAACTGCTGCGCAATAACGCATAATGTTAATATTAACCATGTTACTTTTCAAATTACGATGATGTCTTTCTTAATGACAGTGATGAATGTTTTGATACTTACTTTGACATCAGAATGCATCCAAATAAAGGTTTTAACCTATACAGTCATTCATTTCCTTATTATTTGAGAACAAAATGTAAATTATAATTTACATTTCACAACTTTTTACTTACCCATCATACGTAATATAGGGTAAGTCTTGTCATCGTTTTAAAAATCGAAAAAAAAATTATGACGGATTTACACGTTTCAGACACTGGAGATTCCGAAAAACATATTTTCAGAAGGAAAACAAAATTGCCGTCTGTCTGTGTGTGTGTCTGTGGTGTCTGTAAACGCTCTATCTGCCGGACAAATTGAGATAGAGACTTAAAATTTTGTGTGTACATAGTATGTAATAATAGGAAGAAGTCTATTGAATATCAGTAACCTCGATTATCCGCAAATATTTTTTCGGACTCTCTAAAATAAAAGGTGTTCTCATAAAAGGTATATAAAAATTTTCGAAATTGTTTATTTTAAGGGGTGAATATAAAAGGCAATAAAAAACATAAATTGTGCATAAAGAATGAACTTGATCGGATAATGAGTTGCCGAGATATTTGTAATCCTATTTTTCACACTCTTCGATTTTTCATGACCCTGTATTTCACTCAAATTTCAATTCAAAGGTATATTTTAATTGGAAATGAGACGCTTAATTCGACGCAGTAAACTGTTAGTTAATATGATTATTACTTTTGGAGTTATAAGGGTATTTCTTTTACGTAATTCGCTACTGCTCGATTATCCCGTCGACCAAAAAACTATCGCCAAACTATAAGATTAAATGCCAATAATGGCTTTTCGTAAATGTCACATTCACTTGACATTAAACACATTACACATGTTTGTTGCATCATCAGGTGATTTTTAATTCGATGTTTTATTTGTACTTTTATTAATATTTTACTAATTTATTTGTTCATTCGTTATTTAAAATAAAAATTATACCAATTTGTATAATTTTGCGAGTAGTTTGGCGATTTATAAAATTTGCCGAAATTGGTCGACGGGATAATCAAGTAGTACCCGCAATTCAGTAATAGAAAATTACTATGTATTAAAAATATTTAAATATACGTTTAAATTTAATTTTGGAATTGCAATGCATTTTATAAATAGTTTACACATGTTTTACTTTCATATTTTATATTAAGCATATCCATGATGGTCAAGTATTACGGTAGCCCCAACGACTAGTTTTACTGTGTATGCGAAAATTAAACCTTAACATTTTGAAAGATCCCCACATGATTAAAAAAAAAAAAAATCTGATAGCAGATTCGGATTCTACATGCAAATATATATATAAATTGTTTATTACAAATAAGATACAAAATGGCTGTTGACGAGTGCAATTTAACTTTTAAAAGTAGTTTTTACTTTGCTCTCTCAGGTTTATATAAGATTATATAAGATTTAATACAAATATTATTAAAACGTTCCATTTAGCTAAACTTACGATATAAACGCATTGAAGTACAGTAGAGCGCCTATTATCCGAACAAATAGAGACCGACCCTAGTTCGATAAGCAAAAGTTCGGATAAATGGACAGACAGTTTAAGGGATGTTTCTGACTATACTAAAACCTTCGCACGTTATCTAAGCACAGCACTGGCAGCACCAGTTATTGCTGGCATGTTTAAAAACTGTTTATATATATATATATCATTAACCTTTTTTTTAAATCTTTTTATAATTTCCTGAACTTCAGAGATTAGAATTTAAGCAAAAAAGCTTTTGATTGTTGCTTGCTTCAACAAAGACATTCTATTCAATGACTGCCATATCTCTAATTCTTCTTAAACATTACGTTAGTTCAATAGGATCAACATTCTTCTGCCGTTCGAGCCATTTCATAGCTGTTTTCAAACATTCAAATGCTTCGTTATGGGATGGACCTGGGTTATTTTCAGAGCATTCGTTTTCATTTTCTTCTTCATTATGAATCTCATATCCACAATCTCATCATCATTTAAAATCTGATATCCAGGGTCATGTACTTCACAATTTAACCACTCGTTAATTTCATTTTCTTCAGAGCTCAGGAATCTTCCCATCTCCTTTACTTTACATTCTTCAATTTCTGATCCACTATCCGTTTTTTCTTTATTTAAAATTTTATTCCAAGCCAATGGATAATTGGGAGTTCGGTTAAAAAATTTTTCGGGAGAAATAGGATGTTCGGATAACTGGAAATTCTGTTAAATAAACATTTTTGAGAGAAATAGGTTGTTCGGATAATTGAAAGTTCGGTTAATTAGAGTTCCGATAATCGGTGCTCTACTGTAAATCCAAAAATTCTTTTTTGCTACATTCTTGATAGAGAAAAGGATAAGCTTATTAAGAGACGGATGATTGGCTAGTAGTGCTAAAGCCAATTGGTAGCCCCCCCCACCCGGCTGACTCTGTGAAATGCCCATAACTGAAAAGCATTAAATTAAAAATAGTTTTCGTCAATCCTCAGGTTTTAAAATATCTATAACGAAAGTGAACATAAGTATTAAAGCTTGAATTTTGTACCTTTAACTTTCAGTGTAATTCACATTATCTTTCGAAAATAATTTTATCGTCTAAAAATAATATTTTAACTTTGTTTCAGGCTTTGAGCATTCTATTAATGAGACTTTTCAGTGCATTATGTTAATCCCTCCCGTCAAAAATGACAGAATTTTGATCTGCGTTTCATTTTCATAAAGCTTCAAACAAACAAACAACATGAAGACTTTGTTATTGAAATGTTTGTATTGTAGAAAAGTATACTTTCAAAATGACAAATAATTTCTCTAAATATAAATGGTGAGAATAATTTTTTTCTCAATATTCAATTTTTGAAATAGTTCAGCTATCAATAAAGGTTCCAATTCTAATCTTATTAATTAAGAAATAAAAAATCAGTGAAAATTACGTCATGTTATGTAGTGATGCCATCTCACATGATCAGTATAAAGCGAGTTAATAGCTTGGAGTAACTGGCTTGGCCTTTTGCTCGATGCTAACATTCACGTTTCCTGATCATGAGTTCCCTAGTTCAAAACCCGGCGGACCCAATTCACTCTCTTGCCAAATTGGTGACTCGGACAAAAACGCAACAACCTTCATCAACAATCATCTCCTCTCATAACCAACAGATGTTAGCACCAAATAAATCATCTCCAGCAAGCAAAGCCTGTGAAACGCTCACAGAACAAAGCCTGTCATACCTCGCATCACACATGCATACGACAGCATCATTCACGTGTGCATATCACTCGTCAGACGTCAGCAGTACGTCTTTCTCACTGAGGATGGAGTGTGTAGCGATCTCATCTCACATGATCAGTATAAACAAGTTACTAGCTTAGAGTAACTGGCTTGCCCTTTCGCTCGACGCTAACGTTCTCGCCTCCTGATCACGAGATCCCTGGTTCAAATTCCATCGGCGCAAAGTACTTTCCTCAAAATCACCATATCATTTTTTCTCCTTAGTTTGATCAATGTAAAAATACATTTCAAGCTAAGGATAAGGCCACCGGTGCAGACTTTTCAATCACATTTCCTATACGTACTTTTATGCTTAATAACAGTATTTTCAAATAAAAATATATTTTTATTTAATTGAAATGCAAAAAACTAATAAAGTCATAATGCATAGAGATAAAATAAACCCAATAGACCATATTCTCATGATGTCACCATATACATGAATTTTTGTTCGGTTATTTAAAAAAAAGTACACATGCATAACTTTTTTTTAACCGAAAATAACTTGCAAATGAAAAAGTGCGTCCAATAAACAATTAAATTTAAAAAATCAAAAAACCCGACTGCGTAAAAATTTAACTAATTAATTATTTCTCATCAATGTCAAAATATTTTTTTTTTCAATTCCTAATATTAGCTCACACTCTCGCTATATATATCTTGTTCAAATTTTCAATCGTTAATAAAATACTTATTATTCATCCAATCAAGCTCAAATAACTTTTTTTTAAACTTGTAGTGGATGGCACTTGATGTTAATCCAGTTTTTTTTCAAATATTAATTCATTAATTAAATTAAATTAATTTACTTTTAATAATCGAGGGAGCCCTCTTCATCATCAATGTATTTTAAGACCGAGAGAGCCATCTTCTTTATCAAGGTATTTTAAGCGCCACTCAAGATGAAAGAAGAATGGGAGAAAAAGAATCTCTTATTGACCTAAGTAGGAACTGACTTAAAATATTTTTTTTATATTACTTGTTTATATTACTTACCTATTTTTTTTTATTTACTTGTATTGATGACTTTTAAGTTGTGTTTAATTGTTAGTTCCTACCTATAAACAGTGTTTTGATGAGGTCTATAGATGTCTATGATGATTTGAGTTGCAGTAAAGATAGAAATCCACAATACATGTACAACTTCTTGGTTGTATAATATTTTAACGGAGCTTCTGACTGTAAAATAGTCAATGTAACATCGTCTTCATTTTGAAAGAATGATATGGCGTCATCCAATGATATGCCACTCGATAGGGTGCGTATTTGTTTTTCGTCTCTACCGCCATTTTGAATTTATAAAAACAAAACCTAGCCTATAACCATCGGGCTGTTAAGACGAATTGATAGAGACCTCATTTATTAAAATCCATCCAGCCGTTGTGATGTTTCGAGGGTATAAAGAAATCCACATACACAGATACGCGTGAAACACATAACCCTTCTTTTCAGTCGGGTAAAAAACCACATGCCTGAATATTTTTCATTATTTCTCTCGTATCTGAAACAATGGAAGCAATCCGATTGCCCATTTTGAAGAAATTTCGCAAAAGATTTTTAAATTAAAATTGAATTATAAAAATGAGAACTCTTTCAAAAATAGCTAGTGCGGGCACATCTACAAATGAACACCTTTCATTTAAGAAACTAATTAGCAAAATCGGTTTTGTAGAAAACTCAGAGCAGATGGCTGAAAAAACAGCCTTGTGTTAAACATATAGATGGCACGGTTCGCTCCGGAATGGTTACGTACACTTTCTTACGCTTCAATTTATATGAGTAGATTAGGGGAAGGGGCCATGCTTGGGGGCAAATAGTGAAAATGTAATTTTACTTACATTGTAAAAAAAATGCTTATTCTTAATTATACATTGTAATTACTTAAGTTACAGCTGTCATTTGAAAAATTGGATTTTTTTCAAAAAGGTTTGTTTTTTAACATTATCGTTGGTTTTGTAGGGCCAAAGTTCTCGATATTTATATAAAGTTTTAGGTAGGTATCTAATTGGGAACATTGAGTTGAAGACACTGTTAAACAAGTTGGAAATTGCTCGTCAAACGTGGCAAATGAGGTGCGTTTGTACTATAACTAGTTTTATAATTATTTTTTGCACCCCATATTGTACTGAATCTATAATTTTTTGCACTTCATAAAGCGCATAGTCTGATACATCATTAAAATGCACTTCCAATATTTTTTCCCCAATCCCCCGTAATGTAACGGAACACTTTTGACTGTCCCTGTAATTAAACTATACATCCGATTTTCCTAAAATTTGAAATAGCTCAACAAAATTTTGCAACAGTTATATCTTTAAAATTTCAGACCATTCGGAAGGCAGTAATATCATTAAAATGCACTTGCAATAATTTTTCCCATTGGCCGTAATGTAAAGAAAAATTTTTGACTGTCCCTGTAATTAAACTATGCATCCGATTTTCGTAAAATTTGAAAAGGCTCGACAAAATTTTGCAACAGTTATATCTTTAAAATTTCAGATCATTCGGAAGGCTCTAATATCATTAAAATCCACTTGCAATAATTTTTCCCATTGGCCGTAATGTAAAGAAAAACTTTTGACTGTCCCTGTAATTAAACTATACATCCGATTTTTCTAAAATTTGAAAGGGCTCGACAAAAGTTTGCAACGGTTATATCTTTAAAATTTCAGATCATTCGGAAGGCTGTAATATCATTAAAATGCACTTGCAATAATTTTTCCCATTGGCCGTAATGTAAAGAAAAACTTTTGACTGTCCCTGTAATTAAACTATACATCCGATTTTCATAAAATTTGAAATGGCTCGACAAAATTTTGCAACAATCATATATTTGAAATTTCAGACCATTCGGTTGGGTAGTTTTTGCTCTGTTACATGCGGACAGACGGACAGACGGACGGACAGACGGACGGACAGACGGACGGACTGAACGACGACTATAGGTGATACGTATTTATATAATTACGAACGCACCTAAAAAGGCTTCAAACAATCAGCAGTTATGACAGACGATGACATTTTTTAAAAACAGAAACTGTACCTAAAACATAATAGAAAAAACGCTGTGAAAAGTAACAAAACGTTATTTCTTTCTTTATATTTATATGTTTTCTTTTAACTTACAAGTATTGCTGAATGTAGTAGTCAAATCTTGTGATTTATTTTTCAGCCACTTCTTGTTGACATAGAGCTTTAAAATTTGGAATGTATGCGTATTCTGGAGGGCAATACATGAATTGGACACTGAGATTTTTTAAAATTTGATTCCTAAGGGGTGATACGCGGGGCAAATTTCCTTAATATTTACTCAATTATAGTTTGATTTCCTAAAGAGAAATCAGTATCAGCTTCAACAATGATTATTTTTTGGAAAGTAGTAATGGCAGGATTACCATAATATCGCCAAATTTGGTGAGAAAAGTAAGCTGCCATTCAGGAAGCCAACTTGGCAATATCTGGCTAATTTGGCAAAATTCCCATTTAACTCCATTAATTTTCTTTAATCAATCTCACTTCATTTTAATTTAAATTCCGTGCATTTAAGGGTGTTTCATTTACAAGACTTTTCTACTTTTTATTGCATTTAAAATATTTTTTTTCTTCTGCATTTTTGTGAATTTTAATGAAAGCATGTTTTTAAAAAAAGAATTTTTTACAAAACAAATAGGTGTTGCTATCCAACGTACAATTTATTCACAAGTTTAACATAAAACTCTACGTTTCGGTTTAATCTTTAAAACCTTCATCAGGAGAAAAATTTTCTAAAATATAAATCGACAACAAACTCTTTACATGCTACATTTTGAAATCAATTCAAAATACAAAACTTTCTAACGGAAACCTCTTACTCCCAAATAAACAGTTCAGTGGCGCCATCTTTTAACCAAAGATGCAAACGAAGAAAGAAATGCTGAAAAAAGTGGAATATTCATTGACTTTTCAAAATTGAAAGAATAGCATTGCGCAGAATGCTATTATTCGTGAATCTTTAGAAATTCGTCTAAGAAACCATGAAGTGTGTAATGATAATGTTTCCTTTCACATCCCAGAAATATGGCTTTCAATTTTGAAAAGTCAATGAATATTCCACTTTTTTCAGCATTTCTTTCTTCGTTTGCATCTTTGGTTAAAAGATGGCGCCACTGAACTGTTTATTTGGGAGTAAGAGGTTTCCGTTAGAAAGTTTTGTATTTTGAATTGATTTCAAAATGTAGCATGTAAAGAGTTTGTTGTCGATTTATATTTTAGAAAATTTTTCTCCTGATGAAGGTTTTAAAGATTAAACCGAAACGTAGAGTTTTATGTTAAACTTGTGAATAAATTGTACGTTGGATAGCAACACCTATTTGTTTTGTATCGATATTACAACGTAAAGTCCTTTATTATTAGAATTTTTTACATTTATATTTATTTAATGAACAATTTAAAAATACATGTAAAATTGAAAAATAATTCAATAATCTAAAAACTAGTATACATAAAATATTTGATTTTTTTTTTTTAAGTGCATTAGATATAATAATAAGAAAAAGAAATACTCTTACTGTAATTCGTTAAAGTTTCGTATTTGTAAATGGAAAAATAAATAAATCATTTAAGCAAACTAAATAATAAAAATCATGCGTAACATTTTTTCTTCTACTTTAATGTTTAAGATTTTTAAATATAGAAATAAGGAGGTAACATATTGAAATAAAGTGATTCAGAATTTGGAATGTGAGAGGTTAATTTCTATCTCGATAATCTATAGGGTAATTTTAGGATAGATGGCCAGTCTAAATATTTCAAAAACTATACCATAGATTGCAGCATAAATTTTGTCCGTAAGAAATAGTTCAACGTGTTCATTCATTGCGACGTGCAACTGTGTTTTTCAATTATAAAAAGAAAGTGTAATTTTAATGTTTATTTAATTTAGTGGTTCGATATTTTTGTTGAGTTAGGTATCTGAATGTTTTGCAATACCGATGTTACATTATTTTTTTTACTATAAAGACTTTTAAGGCACGTATATAATCCAATCTGTGCTTTTAAGTCTAAAACAAAGACGTACAATGGCGGGGTGACGCTTTAAATTGGGGGGCAATCTGTCCATCAATTTCAGGAGAAATGGCCACATCAAATCGAGGAGAGATGGTCACCTATAATCAATATTTCAAAATTATACGGAGGGAGGATTTTAACTAAATATAAATATTTTAAAAATAATTATATATTTTTCATGTTTATATTTATATTAATTGATATAATTATTTAAATTTTAACTAATATAAATATTTCAATAGCAATAATGTAATAAGGCCTAACGATGTATTTTGTTTCAGAAAATATAGAAAAACTTCAGAAGCGTTCATTCCAAAAATAGATAAAATTGATAAAAAAAAAAAAAACCCTTAAAACCATCAAAAATCTAAAATAAACGCGAGAAAAAAACATAAACAAGACACTTCCAGTTGTGAAGAAGGTGAAATAGATTTGAAATTACTGGATTCTACAGATTCCGAGGGAATAGAATTGGATGAGGAACACTGTGTTTGTTGTGGAAAAGAATATAATACCACAGCCAAAAAGGATTATTGCATGCAATGCATAAGGTGCCAGAAGTGGTTCCATGAAACGTGTACAAACTATCAAGATCTTTGCCGAAAATGTGGTAAAATTTATGAAAAGAGAAGGATGGAAATTATATTTCAAATTTTGTTTATTCAAATTTTATTCACTGATTTTCCATGATATAATTGCACCTCTACAAATTTCTATGTGTTTTTCATCATTAACTACATGAATTGTGTTATTCCTTTATATTTTAACTTCAGTTTTTATTTATTGCATTGGATGGCCATCTCTCCTCGGCTTGAAGGAGAGATGGCCATCTGCCATTTTAATTTCAGTTTTGTTTCCCACTTTTTGTTCTCAATATTTAATTACTTTTTGTCCATTATATGATGAGTATATGTATAAGAATTTCAAATATGCATAAATATTTCTTGTATTTTCATTCTAAGAATTTTTATTTCAATCTTTAAAAACTATGAGTTGGAACAATTCGAAATTCGACGAATTAAAATGTTTAGAATGGAACTGTTAGATCGAATTTATAACATACCTACCAAAATAATTACAATAAAAAATTCATCTATGTTTGTTTTGCTAACGTCTCAAACTCAGTATCAGCGTAATGTAAAAATATTGAAATATCTTCTTCAATCTTTTGATTTATGAAGAAGAATGCGTGGTTTTTTGGGGTTTTTTTCTTTTTTTTTTATGGCTGACGTTATTTTCTGTTCAAATATTAGAAAAAAGTTACTTTTATTTGTAATGTGAAAATGGCATCAATAAGGATAGAATCAATAAAAGTAAATAAACCATGACTATTTTCCCTTTACTTTTAATAGAAATGGACTACTTCAGTTGCCACAATTACAAAATTGGTACTAAAAACTTTAAAAAAAATTAATATCTCAAAAATAAATTGAGATAGAGCTTTCAAACAAATTGCATTTAAAAGTAAATTTTTTTCCCTATACGACGGTGTAAAAATTGAAAGTGTTCGATGTTTAGAAGTTTAAATATTTGCAGTAGCGAAAATTGCAAAACCGAAATTTCATTTCAAATTTCAAAGTGTTGCTATTCGCAGAATGACGCATGCGTCACGCACCGATATGTTTGTACTTTATAATATAGATAGTCGTCTATCCTAGAGTTACCCTAGAGTTAAAAGACAAGCCTGTTTTTTTTAGTCGCCAGCACTGAGCTTTCTACTGAACCAAATTTGATAACTATTTTTTTTGTACTGAAAGCTGTTCCTTTGTGTCCGTACTAGCTATTTTTTAATTTGTTTCAATTTTTATATTTTATTTTTAATTTTAAAATTTTTATGTGAAACTTCTTTAAAATGGTAGCTATCGGATTACTTCCATTGTTGCATAGAAAAGAGCAAATGATGTTTGTTTATTTTTATTGATATCCTTATTGATGCAATTTTCTCATTATAATTAAAAATAACTTCAAAAATTTGAACAGAAATTGACATTTTGTTTAAAAAAAACACGCGTTTACCTCATAAAACTATTAATTTCAATATTTTGCCGTTCCGTTTATACTGGGGAGATGCTAAGCGAAATTCATTGAATTGAGGGAAAATGTCGTCATATTTAACAGAAAACTAACATTTTCTTTGATAAAACTAAATATTTTACAACAAATGCGTCTAAAAGGCATAAATTTCTGGAATTTTTACTCGCCGGTACTGAAATTCGAACCTCAAGTCAACAGTGCGAATGTTCATATGCAAAGTTGTAGCTGACAAACGTGACTTCAAGTTTGGAAAAATATTTAGTAGTAAAGTATTGAGCATCAAAATATTATTCAAATGGTGAATACAGGTATGAGAGGTGCGTATGAAAATTTTGAAATGGTAAATATGACGTAAAGTTTAGATTTCATGTAGAAAAAGAAAATTCTATGATTGTGTCACAGTGAAATTGCTGATTTATCATAAAATAATACATCATAATAGCCTTTATACATAATTTCTTCATCATTACTTACCTTCATTAGATGGTACTCATTGCGTATACGAATAAAGTTTAATTTTTCAATAACATATAAGAGTACTTTGGTAACTTTAGATTAAAGTAATATTTGTTTTAAGAGTCAGACTAAGCAATGTTCGATGGGTTTTTTATTGCAGTTAATTTTGTAGGTTCATTATTAATCAATGTAACTGTTCTTTAAACATTTCCTTTCTTTGAAATTCGTTCTACCTCGTAAAAACAATTGTACGTAAATTCAACACATTTTATTCCATTAAAAAAGCATTTAATTACAATTATTAAGGATATATATATATGTATATTAAATGCATGATTCAGTTTAATAAAATATATTATAAACTTAATTGTGAATGTTTTTTAATTTTATTCATTAAATAATGATCTTAATTAAACACAAGAAAAAGTGTTTACAAAATATTTACATATTTAACTTTTTCTTTCAGAAAAATAACATTTATATATATAATTTGCAAAGTACTCAAAATATTTTGTTTCTTTCATATTTTTACAATGATAAAACGAGAACGAATTTATTGTTTAAAAAATGTTCTGTCATTTAAAGTAAAGTATTTCTTTTTATTTTCATTTCTTACATTATCATCTTAAATATTTAAACGCAGTGGTGATGTTGAGACAGATATTAACGTTTTTATTTGCAGCGAAACTTCTTCGCATCTTGCTGCCTTAACAGTTTTTCTATCGTTAAGACCGAAAACATTTGCTTGGGTCATTATATTTCCAGAAATGAAACGTAAGAAAAACAAGGAGTAAATTCGAGGATATATATTTGGAAATGAGTTTGGAATTCGCAGAAAGGGTTTTTTTTTTTCTCTTTCTATAAAAAGTTACTGAAATAAAAACTTGATGTATTTTTAAGCCCCTGATATTTGTTTTAAGTGCTTTAAAATGTGTTTTTATAACCAAACATTAATAATAGAATAAAACATGTTTTGTGTAATGAAAAATAAATGATCATAGTTTTGAATAAATACGAAATTATCTTTAATTATATTTTTTGTTATTACTTTATTATTTAATATTATTTTAAGGTTTATTACCATTTATTATATTTTGATATTTCATTATCTGTTATTAATTAATTACGTTTTATTACTATCTTGCCTTGCTTTAAAGCACTTTTGTAATTCCGATGATTCAAAACAATAGTTACTCTGTGCTGAAAGACTTTAATAATATTTAAATTAAATCTTTAATATTATTTTACGGTTTATTATAATTTATTATATTTTGTTATTTCATTATCTGTTATTACTTAATAACTTTTTATTATTCAATATTGCTTTGCTTTAAAGGGTTTTTGTTATTCCGTTGATTCAAAACAATTGTTACTCTGCGTTGAAAGACTTCAATAATATTTAAATTAATTATTTAATATTATTTTACGGTTTATTATCACATTATAATTTGTTATTTCATTATCTGTTATTAATTAATTACTTTTTATTGTTTATATTGCTTTTCTTTAAAGGGTTTTTGTAATTCCGATGATTCAAGACAATGGCTACTCTGCGCTGAAAGACTTAAATAATATTAAAATATAAAAGCATTTAAGAACAGTTATGTTATATTATCCTTGACAGAATCAAAGTATTTAAAATTGAAAATAATTAAAAAGAATATTTTTTATTATACATTGAGCAAGAATTTCTTTTATTATAGAATTAGTCAAAATCATCTAAATACTCGCATGGAAAAGTGCCTGTCAATGTTGTTTTAAATTAATCAAGAAAAGTTTTATTGGACAAGGAAAAACTCAAACTGGAATCAGGAATTCTGCTTTTTCATAATTTAGTGTCGCCACCAATTAAAAAAAAAGTATATACGTATATAATAATAAACATTTTTCGCCATTTCACCTTAGTTAATTTATTCCGAGTTCTTATAACATCTCCTTGTTTTTATCTGTCTTTTAATAATATATTAAATTTCAATTATATTTTAGTCCCGTGCCTTTAAATCTATAGTAAAGTATACATATGACTTCACTATCGCTGAATAATACACAAATCCAAAAAAAAAAAAAAAAAAAAAAAAAAAAAAAAAAAAAAAAAAAAAAAAGAGATGTCATTCAAGAAACTCGACGAAAAAAAAATCGGCTATCAAATGATTGATATGCCTTCATGTGTTTGAAATATTAATAATTAAAATTAAATATAGTTTATAATAGCTCCATGTTTTCTCAGAAATCATTCATTTCAATTTTTTCAAAATAGCACGTATTTTAATTAATTTTTTTTTTCATTTGTTATAGGAAAATGGAAACAAAAAGTCATACTTATTATTTTCCAACTATTTGTTTTTTACTTTTTACTGAAATGGAGTACAGTAAAACCTCCCTAAAGCGACCACGTTCCGTTCAAATAAAATTTGTAGATCCAAGAGGTGGTCTCTTAATAGAGGTCATGTTTAAATCTAGATTTTATTTGTTAAAAAAAGATAACAATTACACCCAGAAAAAGGAATTGATTAAAACTACAAAACATGTTTTGTTGGGCACATTTTGATTGTTTTAAGCAAAATTTTTAGTTGAAGATAAAAATCGGTTTTGTTGCTCGGACAAAAAAATATTGTTAACACTTTTACAAAATTATAACAAAATTTCATCAATTTTACTTTATTTAACAAAATCTGTTTTTTTTTTAATTTTACAATACTTTTGTGTTTTAAATTTGTAATTCCAGCAAAATTTTGTTGTTTTTGCAAAATTAAAATGGTTGTGTAGTAACCACAACTCTCTCACGTAATTGGTTTATTTGACTTATATAGCTATATAATTAAAGGATTAGCATAATTTTTGGATAATTAAACTTTTTAAATTGGGACGGACCAAGGTAGTTTTAAAAATCCCCCTCTACCATTTAATTTTCTTGATTTTTATTTGAAATTGAGCATTTAGATTTTAAATTGTTCACAATATTTAGTACATACAATATTTAGTTAGTACAAATTACATTAAAATAATGCATACAGTACATAGATAATTCTTTGTTGAGGTCTCAATTTTAAGAATAAGAAAAAATGATACAAGACAAAGACATTTTTTTAGGAAACAAATTATTTGTCGTATTAAAAATACTAAGATATTCTGAAATATTTTTTACTGAACGGATTTTATTTATATACTAGCTGGGATTCGCCCTTCTAGACCGGAGTTCCCGCTGCCTTCGGCTGTGCGTTTCCCGGGCACCTTCAAAGACATAACTTCATATTTATAAAGTCCTCCTAAATTTCTGTCCCTTTCGGTAAAGTCTCAGTTTCTCAAGAAACAAATTAATCGCAAAGAATCCAGAAATGTTCATGGAAAACAGGAAAAAAAACTTAAATCACCGGTTTTTTGAGATATTTTATTAGTTTATGTGAACATTATTTTCGACTCGCAGCCTTTTCTGAAAAAAATAATCGCTAATTTTTAACGAAAATTTCCGGAATAAAAAAATTATTTTACCGGATTTCGCGGGTTTTTTTCTTTTTTTTTTTTTTTTTTCGAAAATTGCGTTAAAATCTGTATTTGTTTTTAAAATTCGGTATCGTCTGAAACAGTAAATCATTACCTTTATTTTCACATAAATTGTTAGTATTTCAGTTGAAAAGTAATGGATATTCAATATGTGAGAAACAAAAAAATCGTAAATCTCTCGATTTTTAAAATTTCTGGTAAAAATTGTAAACACTGTCTTTATAATCCAAAAAAATTAATCGCGATTTTCCAACGAAAATTTCTGGAGAAATAAAATATTTTATCGGGAAAGATGGATTTTTGTGATTTCTTTCAAAAATCTGATTAAAAATCCGAATGTTTAGAAAAAATTGAGATCGTCTAAAAGGAAAGAAAATTCTTTCTATTACGACGTCAACTCCGTGCATTTCGGATGAAAATTGTGGGCAGTATAAAATATTTAAAGAAAACCGAAAAGAAAAATCGACATAAGTCCGAATTCGGAACATTTATTCTTTTTACATTTTTGCCGAAACGTCAGTGAAGGCTTACTGTGGAGACACGAAAAGTTTTGGTTTCCGTTAGTCTGTCTGTCTGTTCCGCGATAACTGCCGCAAAAAGCATCCGATCGGCTTGAAATTCACTGGGCATGTTGATGAGGTACCCGGACTTAGCTGTATAGTTTTTGGTTAAATTTGGTTCATTCGTTCGGGAAATATAGAACATTTTATTTTGCTCTATAATGCTTTTCAATGGCAAGTCAGACGATTTTCTGATTTTCATTTGTTGAAAGAAATGGCTCATATGAAAAATGGATTTAAATGGTAAATTTTTGATGCTGAAATTTTTAAATAAGATTATTAAATTATTCCAATTAGTTTGAAAATTTGTCAATATATTTGCGAGATTTTTTAATTAGGTGTATAATATTGGGGGGGGGGGGATTTTATGCATGTTTTCCAATAATATAAAGGATTTTCTTTTATCAATTTGACATAATGCATATTTCCTTTTTTTCCCTTTTCTTTCATCTGTTGCCTAGCAACGTATTTGGTCGTAATAATATTAGTATAATTGCGTGCATAATGTTTGAGTAAAGCCAACGTCAAAACGCATGAATTAATGCATTTGTATCTTGGCATATAGATGGATTTTGGACCAGAAATAAAAATAGGCATTATTTCATTTATTTTATTTATTTTATTCAAATATTTTGCTTAAAAATACAAAAGTTCATTATTTTTATAGAGAATAACGTAACATTTTTCCATAACATTTACCAATATTTCTTTAATCGTTGCCAAGAAAATCAAAACCCGGAATAATATTTTCTTTTAAACAATTTTCAATTGAAATGTTTTGTCGAGAAACAGGAAAATGAAAAATAAAATTAAGAATTGAAAAATTAATATGGCGGCATATTGGAAATAAAAAGAAAACTCTCAAGTATTTCTTAATATAACAAGATGAAAAGTTTTGAGTAAGTACGCATAGCAGGTGAATTAGACGTCATTTATCGAAAACAAAGATGCTGGAATAAAAAGATCTTGGGTAAAATAAAATTAACTATTATTCACGGAGGAAAGAGATAGATGGAGATGCAGTATGCCGTAAAAACAGTTTGCAATACGATGTGCGTTAATCTCAGATTTAAATGCCCTCATTCGGCCCAAACTAAACAAGCACGTGGAACAGGGACCGAATTCTTTGACTTCATTCGTGCATTTTTTCTGTAAATGAAAATGATCTGCTTATATTTAAGCAATAAGCATTCTAAGGTAGCATTTCATTGTATTATGAATTAAAAACTGTATTACTGAAAATATTATTCTGTTTTTTTTTAAGCACGTCGTTGTGTTGTGCCGAATGTAGCGGATTTTAGGGTTACATTTTTGGCGTCACTTCAAGATTTATTATCTGTGTACGGTTAACATGAATATTTTATTTTAAATTTAAATTTAATTAATTTATTAAAAAAACTTATGCTTATCCTTATAAATCACAGCGTAAAAAAAGATATACTATAACCATCCGCACAATCAATAAAAAATTATGAATGTAAATTTAAATAGACTACGGGGGGTTCAAATGCAATTTTTGATTTAAAAAGTTACCAGAATAAGTAGCTCATCAGAATTTCAGAACATCAATGTATAACCACTTGTTTAACACCTTTTAATTTCTGAAACTTTACGAAGTATCTTTTATGCTTATAAATATTTATGTAATTTGAAAACTTTAAAAAGCGATTTGTAGGAAGTAGAATATTACGCAATGAGTGTTAAAAAACAATGACTTTCAAAGATGACGTTGAGGCTCCAGATCTGCAGATTTACTAGTTATTGAAGTTTGAGTTTATTAGGAAATATTAAATATATTTTTTAAATTAAAGTGTTTTATAATATTTTCTTACTTTGCTTCAATGAATCATTATAACAATATGAAATAAAACTGTTATTTTTTTTTATTCTTATCTATTATATATGCGTGTGTGATAAATAAAAGATGTTATTAGAAAAATAAAATAATTTAAAATATATATATATACATATATATATATTTCATATAAAATTCTAACACTGATAAACAGAATAAAAGAGAAAAGTGCCCAGTTAAATTGATGGCATTGAACTCACAGTCTATTCAAACTAACTGTATATAATGCTCTTACTTAAAAAAAAATAATGCCTTTTGTAAAATAAATTAAGTGGGGGATTAGCCCCTCCCCCCTGATTCATATCTTTATACTTAACCAATGAGCCTCCAAATCTCATCAGGGAAGCGCCTTGTCAGAATAAACCGGTATATCAAATTTGAAGCAAATCGGATTGAAAAATCCATTTATCTAAATTAAGGATGTATTACCTCCTTCCATCCCCCCTGTATGCTTAAAAATGAACCTCTAAATCTATTCAGGGAAGCGCCTTATCATAATAAAACGGTACACCCAATTTGAAGCAAATCGAATAAGAAAACACTTTTTTCTAATTTAAGGGGTATTACCCCCCCCCACCCCCCAATCCCCTCTTTATACTCAAAAAATAAACCACTAAATCTAATCAGGGAAGCGCCTTATCAAAATTAACCGATATACCAAAATTGAAGCAAATCTGATAATTCTGCATGAAAACCCCATTTATCTATATTAAGGGGGGGGGGACTTAGCTCCTGTACCCCCCTTTATACTTAACCAATGAACCCCCAAAACTAATCAGGGAAGTGCCTTATAATAATAAACCGGTATATCAAATTTGAAGCAAATCGGATAAGAAAACACATTTTTCTAAATTAAGGGGTATTACCCCCATAATCCCCCCTTTATACTTAAACAATAAACCTCCAAATCCAATCTAGGAGGCGCCTTATCAGAATTAACCAGTAAAACAAAATTGAAGAAAATCTGATAATTTTGCATGAAAAACCCATTTATCTAAGTTAAGGTGGTATTAGCCCCCCGTAATACTCAACCAATGAACCCCGAAACTAATCAGGGAAGAGCATTATAATAATAAACCGTTATACCGAATTTGAAGCGAATTGAATAAGAAAATCCATTTTTCTAAATTAAGGGGGTATTATACCCCCCGTTCCCCTCTTTAGACTTAAACAATGAACCTCCATATCTAATCAGGGAAGGGCCTTATCAGAATTAACCGGTATATCAAAATTAAAGCAAATCTGATAATTTTGCATGAAAAACCCATTTATCTAAATTAAGGGGGGGGGGGGGTGAGTTGCTCCCCGTACCCACTTACATCGAACCCCCAAAACTAATCAGTGAAGCACCTTATGAGAATGAACCTAGAAAAAAAAATTGAAGCAAATCGGATGTTTCTATCAAGAGTTATCGCGTTACGTACGTACGTACACAACATACATACGTACGTACATACAGAACCTGCGGGCACATTAGCTCTCAGGGTTTGATAGCCTGTGAGTTAAAAATTATCAAAAATGGCCTATATTTATTTATTTAAAAAAATAGTTTGGGAATTCATTTTAAAAAAGAACGACAATTATGTGTATCATCCAAAAAAAAAAAAAAAAACTAGTATGTTGTGGCCATCACAAAACTTTCTTCTATATAAATCACGTCAATTAAATCATTTAAATAGTAAAATAAATTACATCAATTTATTCATATAAAAGTATACATGAATTTGAAATTGGATGAAAATTCGTGCATTAGTTATTGAAATAGAGCTGTAGGAGAAATTTTGAAAAATGTAGCATAGCAGTGCCACCTGTTGAGCGATTTGCACCAAAACACAAACAGTACTAATTCATATACCGGAATCGTAAACCGGAATCGCCAAAACACAAACAGTACTAATTCGTATACCGGAATCTGAAGTTGGATGAAAATCCGTGTATTAGTTCTGGAGCTAAAGCTGCTGTGGAAATCACAAAAAATGCAGCACAGCAGCGCCACCTGTTGAGCGATTTACACCAAAAGGTACAAAACATCAATTCATGTCAAGAACTAACTGAATCTGAAATTTGATGAAAATCCGTGCATTAGTTCTGGACATTGAGCTATTGTGGAAGTCGAGAAAAACGCTGCATAGCAGCGCCACCTGTTGAGCGATTTACACCAAAAGGTACAAAATATCAATTCATGTCAAGAACTAACTGAATCTGAAATTTGATGAAAATCCGTGCATTAGTTCTGGACATTGAGCTATTGTGGAAGTCGAGAAAAACGCTGCATAGCAGCGCCACCTGTTGAGCGATTTACAGCAAAACATAAACAGCACTAATTCATATCCAGGTATACCTGAATCTGAAGTTTGTTGAAAACCCAAGCATAAGTTCTTGAGATAGAGCTATCGCGGAAATCACAAAAAATGCAGCATAGCAGCGCCACCTGTTGAGCGATTTACACCACAAGGTGCAAAACGTCAACACATGTCAAGGATTAACTAAATCTGAAGTTTGATGAAAATCCGTGCATTAGTTCTTGAGATAGAGCTAGTGCAGAAATCGCGGGAAATGCAGCATAGCAGCGCCACCTGTTGAGCGATTTACACCAAAAACTAATCAGCATCAATTTGTATTAGGGACTAACTTAATATAAATTTTTATTAAATTCCGTGCATTAGTTCTTGAGATAGAGCGCCCACAAAATTTGTGTCACATACACACAGACAGACAGACAGACTCACAGAGTCACAGACAGACATTTTGTAAAAACATGTTTTTTGGAATCTCTGACCCCTAAAACGTGTAAATCCGTCGAAAACCGAAAGTCGAAAATTTTCATGAATCCAATACTTTCTTCTTGTAAAGATAGAAGAAAGTTAAAAAAAAAAAAAAAAAAAAAAAAAAAAAAAAAACATTAAATCGCTCCTTAAAATTATTATTCATTATAAACGTAATCGTAGAAAGGAAAAAAAAATTCATTAGTTAATTCAACTCATTTTCTAATTATATATTCCTTTTGGAAATCAATAGCTAACTTTCATATTTTACTTAAATAAATGTATTAAAATGTTTTTAAAATTATTTTACAAGCTATAAAAATATCAAAACATCTATCCATCTTTTTAGTATTAAAAATTGTCGCTAAGATATTTATTTCATTCATTTAAAAATTAAATTGTCTTTTAAATACACCCGCATAAGACAATTAAAAAAATGTCTTTAAAAATGTTTTTTGGTGGAGTCTCAGTGGTCGAACGGTTAAAGCATATACCTTCTGTCTTTGGGGTCGACAGATCGAACCCCGTCGATGACATATCTTCATTTGAAATATTACCAAATGCAATGTTCGTTTGAAGATCTAACAAATATACATACCAACATGGCTCAATAGATGGCGCCATCAAAGCGGAAATATTGTTTCTCAAAAATAATTTTAAAGTAAATATTATAATTGTTTCTTTAACAAAAATTTTTGTTGTTAAAACAAAGAAAATTCTTAAAATTACACAAAACAATTGTTCTTTAAACAAAAGTTTTTGTTGCCGAAACTAAAATGTACTCTTAAGGTTACAGATTGTTATATTTATTTTTTTTTTAATTTCAACAAAATAATTTTGTTAATTTAAACAAAAATGGATCATTTTTACTTGAATTAACAAAACATTTTTTTGCTGGCGATACAAAATTTTTTTGTTGCAGTTGCAAAAAAAATCAACAATATTTTTTTGTTGATTCAAACAAAATTTCCATTGACCCATATTTAAATGAAAAGTTTTGTTGGAACAACCAAATTTTTGTTGATTCAACAAAACTTTTTTCTGTGTGTAATGTTACTATAATTTATTTTTGACATTGGGAAAAAATATGAAAATTTAAGAATCAAAAGAAAAGTTAATTACATAAGTTAATTACTATAGAATTTAAAAAATGAATACATTGACGTTTGCTTTGATTTTACGGTTTTATAACTTTTATTTCCAAGTCCTTTCGAAGTTCAGTAAATAAATGCAATTTTTTTTGGACGGGAACAAATAATGACGATTTCATTAATTGATCTATTTCTTTGATAGTTTCCTGAGAGAATACGGCAGGGGGGTTTACTGACCGTCATTCTTAATTTGTCATCAGAGTTAAATTCATTACCTAAAAAGGCACTAATAGTCCAGGGGAAATGTACCAAAAAAGGGGTTTACCTTGCAAAAGGTCAGATAAAATATTTTTTTTCTAAGTTGTTTAAAATGATGCCAACATGGAAAAACCAAGTTTTCTAACAAAAAGTTTTAAGGCTAAAGTTTCTTTGGCCAAAAAACAAGAAAAATTTTGGGACCTTTTTTGTTTTTCTTTAAATATCTCGAGACCCGTTGCCGTAGCATGTTATTTGTCAAATACAATATTAAAGAGGATAAAATTTTCTACAACTTTCATATTTACAACTTTTTTATGCACTCAATAGCAAGCGCAGTACGCCATTTCAAAAATAGGACAATTTTTTCAATTTTCATAAAAACCATGAAAAACGCAGTTCTGCCCCGAGTATTCAAATGTTTCCCACGGATTTAACCGTATATGTCAACTTTTATACATTAGTAGCGGTAAATTATGTATTTCAGATTTAAAACTAGCCTTTTTTGCACCCGTGCCAAACATGGATTTTGGCGACCCCTCCCCCCCCCCTCTTTTAAAAAGAAAATTTACCACAGGAATGTATACTTCATAGTATGCTAAAAGTTAGTTCAGTGAAACGCATAGCACAGTTTAAAATGCCCATCAGCCATTTCCGTGAATAAACGGAAATGTACTTGAGAACTTTTGTGCAGCCCTGTATATGATCTATAGAATGTATCCACACCAAGCAATATTTTTTTAAAAAAATGTTCTATTTTAAAACGCATGTCACAACTACAAACGCACTTCCAGCAATTATTGGTCACAGACTTCAATAGTTAAATTTATTCTTCAGCCATATTCTTTTGTGTGTCCCTGTAAATGAACGATATATTCTATGCACACCATATTCTGCAATAAGTGCCTTAGTACACCTTAGTGACGTATATAAATTTCAGCACGTTTAAAAGTGTGATATCATTAAAATACAGAGCAAACGATTTTCCCCATAGACCATAATATAAGGGAATTCTTTTTGGTGTCTCTGTAAATGAACCGTAAAGGCTATTGACTTCATTTACAGTACCAAACCTTCCAGAGTGATACCCAATAACATCTAAGAATTTTAAGCCAATCGGGCTATATTTACATCGAAAAATATTTTTGACCAGGATTTCGGGTCAAATACTCCACTGTGCGGTGTTTAATTTTAAAATTTATTTTTCTAATTAAACATGTTTAAAATACCGGGCAACGCCAGGAATTTCAGCTAGTTCATTTATGTGATCATACCTTCCTTCATGGATATCATGTTAATAAATGTGGGATTGAACTGCATGAAAAGAGTAATACTGATTTCTTTAAGTTGGAAATTAACTCATTTTGAGAATTTTATTCACTTTTTATAAACGTTTTATAATTATTAAACAAAAGTGAATTGAATGATTCAAAGATTTCTAAATTGATTGAATTATATGCATAATTTTGACTTTTTTTTTTTTTTTCAAGAAGAAGAGCCAAAGTGATTTTCATAATGCAAAGTTACAAAATGTATCATATTGACAAAAAAATTTGAATCTTCTTTATAATTTTAAACAAAACAAAATTTCCCCAGTTTTGATAATCTGCATCATGATCCCTATAAAAATAAAAAAAGAAGTATGGTTTTCTACGCAATAGAGTAGGTTGCATCAGCAACTAATGCATATGTTTTACCAAGTTTTATATTACTATAGGTGCAGAACTAAATGTTTATTTTAAATTTTATTTATTTTACGTAAAAATACCAGTTAAATCCACTTTGAATGAATTTTTTTAATAAAACTATTGGAAATGTTGTTGTATTTTAAAGCAAGTAAATACAAATAAGTACATAAAATTATATATGTTTAAAAATGTTTGAAAACGATTAACACTAGAAGTACCGGAAATTTCATTTAAGTTTTATAAAAAAAAAAAATGTACACCAGAATTTTCAATTAAAGCTTTTTAACGTATCTATTTAGCTTAATTTTTGTATGATATATATATTTAACTCGGTTTCAGGAATTTCTGCTTCGAATCGAATTACACATATTCGATAGCAATCAAATTGATTGCTCTTGGCACTTCTAATAGACCGGGAACTGGCAGCACAAACAATCACCTCATCGATTTCACGGATCAAATGCTAGGATTAGTTAAATCTTGATTCGCATACTAAAACGCAATCGGTCTGCCATGTCATATCTTGGTGGAAAACACCTGAAAATCCGATTTTAGCGGCTGACTCGTAGGTTTACTATAGTGTTTTCCTGCGACAAAAGGTATAAAAACGTGAGACCTGGGAGCAGGAAAACACGATGGTAAACCTATTATCGTATTTTCTTCACTTTCATGTTTTAAAAATGCTAAGACTTTTTTTTTTTTTTTTTTTTTTTTTTTTTTGTATTTGAGATAGTGTTTTAAAATTTTTTGCACATGTTTTTTTTTTATATATATGATAAATCTGCGCATGGAATTAGCCTTCCGGTTATTGTTCTTTAAAAATAATAATAATAATGTAAGAAGATGTGTTAGATTTCATCCTTTTACACTACACATATCAGTAACAAAATTATATTAAATGTAATATTAGATGTATCTAAAAATCCATGCGCAGTTTCGTGTAATACACATTTCAAAATCTAAAAAAAATAATTGGGCAAAGATATTAATATTTAAAAAAGTAGTAAGGATTTTAAATATTAAAAATGTCTTACAAATTTAAAATTTTTAATTAAATGCAAAATGTACATTTAGTTCAACATTGAAATGCAATGAGTTCACTATTTGAACCATATTTTTTAAAATAAAAAAAAATTGTTGAAAAGGTAAACTGTTGGTAAATTGTCCCTTTAAACTTAGTGCAATTCTATCTTCAGAAAGTAAGATTTGCTGCCAAATAATATAAACAGTTATGTAAACAAAATTTATGAACTCTCTTCAAATGATAAAAAAAAGAAGACTGATGAGTTACGAAATGAAGCATACTCTGTTATAGCCGATGAGGATTTACAGGAGTTTGAATATTCCTTGACCGAAACTGAAGAACAGTTAGAAGCTATCGAAGAAAGTCTTCTTGATTTAATAAAGCCTAGTATTTCTAATGTCGAAAGTCAAATAATAGTAATGATAGGGGCAGTTCTAATGAGGCAAAAATCAAATTACCGTCAATTAATCCACCCCAATTTTCGGGTCGTTCCTCAGAGTGGTTGAATTTTATGTTACAATTCACCACTTTAATGGATAATAACGATGAGCTAAATGATGCGCAAAAGCTGTATTATTTGCAATCAGCCTTAACTGGCCCTGTGAAACAATTACAAAATATTGATGATTCTTATGCTTCCTTATTCGAAGCTTTAAAAAACGATTTGAAAACAAAAGGTTATTGGTGAATAGTCATATTTCAGAGTTATTGAGTAATAACAAAATAAAAATTGAAAACGCGAAAGAAATACGCAATCTGGTAGATAATTTATTGAGCCATTTGAGAGCTTTGAAACAGTTAGGACTGGAACATAACAATTTATCGGAATCCATTTTAATGTATTTTGTTTTACAAAGAATTGATGATGAGTCAAGAAAAGCTTTTGAAATGTCTCTTAATTATAATGAATTGCCTGAATGGATTATTTTTATTGATTTTTTACTGAAAAAAGCTCAAGCTTTAGAAAATGTACAAAAAAACAACATCGTTACGAAACCTAGGTTTGAAATTACCCATAAGCAAAAAATTTCGTTTTACAAAATGACAAACTTAACTGCGCATTATGCAAACAACCTCATTTGATTTTTCGATGTCAAAAATATTTAGATTTATCGGTTCAAGAGAGATTGAATCAATTACGAAAATTACAGTTATCTTATAATTGTTTATCTAATCATAACGTTAATCGATGTAATAAATTAAATAATAAATGCAAAATTTGTTGCTCTAATCACCACAGCTCACTTCATGGTGCTAATTTTTTGAAATATTCTTATGAAAATAAACAAAATAATTATATTATGAATCAACCTCCGTTCAAAAATGAAGATAACGTAAATACTAGTTCAGTGGAAGTTATTTCAAATGCGAAGACCTTGAGCTGTCAAAATAATTCTGATCAGAATCTGTCAGGCGCCAGCTATAATGCTTTAATTTCGACAGCTGTGGTTTATTTAAGAGGAAGTAATGATTCTGTTTTTCCTTTTATTGCGATATTGGATACAGCCAGTAACGTGTCTTTAATTACTTTTTCTGCAGCAGATATGCTGGGATTAGAAAAACACAAGGTAAAGTCAGTGATTTCCGGATTTAATGATGCAATATGTAAAATTAAAAACAGAATACTTGTCGAAATTTCAAACAAAGATAGAACATTTAAAAAATTCTCTAAAATGTTTTTAGTTCCTAAAATAACGGATTTAACCCCTATGAGTACCGTAGATATTTCTAATCTGCACCTACCACAGAATTTAATGTATGCGAATCCAAGATTTTTTGAACCTCAGCGAATTCAGGTGTTATTGGGGGCAGATGTATATTATGAATTGTTATTAGCTGGTCAAATAAAATTTCCTGATACTTCTATAACTTTACAAAACTCCCATTTGGGATGGATTGACCCAGATAATGTAAAAAATGAAGACATTCTATAGAGTTTTCGGGAAAGGGTGCGGCTTACAAAAAACAGATATGAAATCTGTCTCCCATGGATACGGGATTGGGAACAATTAGAAAATAATTACAAGATAGCTGAAACACGGCTCGCTACTCTCGTAAAAAGAATGAAACGCGACACAAGTTTATATGAAAATTATCGTAAAATTTTAGATGAATATTTAGAAATGAAAATTATTGAAACAGTTCCTGAGTCAGAAGAAAATTCTAACAACCCAGTTTTTTATTTATCCCACCATACGGTATTTAAACAAGATAGTATATACACAAAATGTCGCATAGTTTTTGATGCGAGTTCCCATGAAGCGAGACAGTTATCACTAAATGTCTGTTTGGACGCAGGCAGTAACCTAAATCCGAACATTTTCCATTTATTGATTTTTTTAGATTAAATAAAATTGCTGTTTTGGCCGATATAGAGAATGCCATTTTACAAATTTCGATCAACATAAAAGACAGGGACGTTTTAAGATTCCTGTTTATAGATGACAATCTTGTCAACGGTGATGAGTTTACGGTTATTATGTACAGATTCTTACGCCTAACATTTGGTTTGAACTCAAGCCCATCTTTTACTATCAGCCACCATCAAACAATATCTTAGTAAATTTAAGAAGGAATATCCGGTAGCAACCGAAATACTCAACAGTTGTATTTACGTGGACGATCTGATAACCGGTACCGACACTATACAAGACGCACTGAACATTTCACAACAATCACACAGAATTATGAAGGAAGCTAGTATGACATTCCGAAAATGGATATCGAACAACGAATTAATAATGGAATCGTGGGAGAAGAACGGGTTTAGTACTTTACCTCAGCCCTTTGAGGAAAATAAAACACATAAGGTATTAGGACTGTTGTGGCAACCTAAACAGGACATGTTGATGATGGAAATTGATAATTTATTAGAATTTTTGAGCAAGGTAAAAAATACAAAGAGGTTCGTTTTGCAAGTAGCAGGCAGAATTTTTGACCCCTTGGGTCTCATATCGCGATTTATTATACGAATTAAATGGTTGTTCCAAGAACTATGGAATATGAATTTAACATGGGATGAAGAATTACCCCCCGATATTTCAAGGCTGTGGGAACAATGGTGTTCCGAGTTACCCCAATTAGCACAACTAAAGAATCCTAGAAATGTTCTTCAGTTCCCTGAAGATTCTGAATATAAATTAATACTGCACACCTTTGCCGATGCCAGTCTCAAGGTATATGGTGGTGTCATATATTTACAAACATATTCCAAGACCCAATCTTCCATTAATTTGATTACATCAAAAAGGAGTGGCACCCTTGAAAAAGGTGTCGTTACCCCGGTTAGAACTCTTAGGTGCGTTACTAGCAGCGCGTTTAACTTGTGAGGTAAAGGAGGTACTAGATCGAAATGGACCATCTTCTGTGTTTCTATGGACAGACTCGCAGATTGCCCTTTAGTGGATCAAGGGGGTCTGCAAATAGGTGGAAATCATTTGTGTCCAGTCGTGTAAAACGATTTTTTCCTATAGGCCGTAATGTAACGGAAAATTTTGACTGTCCCTGTAAGAGAACTAAGCATGTTACAAACTTCATTTGTAATAGGGACCGTGCTATGGTAAACGTCAATAGCATCCAAAAATTTCAGGGCAATCTGACTATATTTACAGGAGTTAGATCGTGGACAGACGGACAGACAAACCGAAGTCATAAACGTATCTGTCGAGTATTATATTTAAAAAAACCCTGAACTTGAACTAAAGCTATATAAAGCAGCAAAGCGTAACTCTCCAAAGTAATTATCCATTTATCTATTATATTTTAAATCTACTTAGCTTTTTCTTATGCTTCTGTAGTTAGATCTTTCATTAACTACATTTAAAGGAAACTATGCATTAAAAAAAAAGTATTAGTCCATTTTATTAATGGCATGTAATGTTTGACTCCAGGAAGATTTGTAAACGTTAAGGAACATAAAAAGAGTTTAAAAGGTTAAATTCTTTTATTTCTTACACATCATTGGAAAATAAAACTAAACGATATCATGACAGGCTGTACTAATAATACTTAAGATGTATCCATTATCCCTTTTTAACGTAACTTACAATGCATCGTTCTTCTTGTTATTACTACTACATTATGTCATTAGAACGTCTTTAAAAAAGAATTGAAGTGAAGCAATACCTTCAGTTAATCCTTTGGGGAACAATTATTATCATCTCCAAAAGAATTTTCCTTTTAAGCCTAGTTTAATGTTTTGATGGTAAACATCGCATCACCTGACTCACAAATATCTTAAATTGGATTATAGTATTATGTTTTAGGGCAAAATTTTCACCTCATTTTACTTCAAATAAATATTAAAAGATTATTGTTGAAAAAAAGGACACAAAGTATTGTTATTTTTTTTAACAAGTTGTGCATTGTATTCGGTATTATATACGCCATCGCTTATATACACGCCATTTTGAGTGATTAATTTTTACTTTCTTCTATTTTTACTAGAAAGTTTTGCGTTCTTGAAAATTTTTGAATTTCGATTTTCGACTGATTTGCACGCTTTAGGGGTCAGAGATCCCAGAACGCATGGTTTTACAAAATGTCTATCTGTCTCTGTCTGTATGTGACTCAAATTATGTGGGTGCTCTATCTCAAGAACTAATGCACGGAATTTAATAAAATTTTAAATTCACTTAGTCCCTGATATAAATAGGCGCTGATTACTTTTTGGTGTAAATCGAGTTACAGGTGACGCTGCTATGTTGCATATTTCACGATTTCCGCAATAGCTATATCTCAAGAACTCATGTCGGGATTTTCATAAAACTTCAGATTCAGATGGTCCTTGATATAATTTGGTGCTGATTAGTTTTTGGTGTAAATCATCTAACAGGTGGCGCTGCACTGCTGCATTTTTCACGATTTCCACAATATGAAGAGCTAATGAATGATTTTTCATCAAACTACAGATTCAGTTAAACATCGATATAAGTTGGTGTTGATTATATTTACGCGATTTTAATGATACTCATATCTTAAGAATTAATGCACGGAATTTCATCAAACTTTATATTCTCTTGGACTTGACGTAAGTTGGTGCTCATTAGGTTTTCGTGAAAATCATATTACAGGTGTCACTCCCATGCTCCATTTTTCACGATCTTCGCGATAGCTATATCTCAGAAACTAATGCAAAAAATTTAATCAAACTTTATATTCTGTTACACTTTCACATAAATAGATCTTTACTATGCTTGGGTGTATACAGCGCGACAGGTGTCGCTTTTATGCTCTTTGGGCTGGGAAATTTTGTTGCAGACATCTGAGAAGGTGGAGGCCGAAATTCAGTGAACCTATATCTTAAGAATCCTCATGATGGAGATGATCATTAGATTGTCATTATGTTTTGGCACTGTGATAGCGAATTTTAAAATATTAACAGGTAGTCCAGGCAATAGAGACCGTATAGGGGCTCTACCCAGCAAAATTGATGATAGTTCTGGAAAAAGGCTTACTATATGTTTTTTGGGTAGCTGAATCCGAATTTTTAAGTTCCCACAAAATTTTCCCCGTCAACTCCCCCCCCCCCTCCCACACACACACCAAATTTTGGTAAAATGCCCTCAAAAAAGGTTTTTATTCTCAATTTTAGGTAGCTTTCATTACAAAAAGCTACCTATTGCAGCCGTTCGGAGGAAAGCGATTTCAAAAAATTTTGGTATATTTTCATCGATCATGACACCTAGACCCCAAAACCACCCTCCGTTCAAAATTTACATATATATATATATCCATATATATATATAAATATATATATCTGACATTTGTTACACTGTAACTCTCGTATTTATGAACAGATTTGGATGTAATTCGGTGTGTACATAGTATATACCAATGTCTCGACCGAATTCGTTGGCCAGCTTCATCCGCCATTATGTTTCAAAATGGCGGGCATTTAAAATTTTTTTATAAATTTAAAATTTGAAATGTGGTACCAAAAAATTGAAAATGAAAAAATATTTTTTTCTTATGTATTTGACCTTTATACAAAGATTCCGGAGCAGTTTTTGTTTCGTCTATATCTTAAAAAATGGCTGAGTTATAGCATTTTGAATTTCTAGCGTGGTTGGCATTTTGAAACGTCCTGGTTTTTGTCACGTGATAACGGGGGTATTTATGAACCGATTTGGATGTACCTTGTTGTGTACATAGTACATACAAATATCTCGACCGAGTTCGTTGGCCAGCTTCATCCGCCATCTTGTTTCAAACTGGCGGCCATTTAAAAAATTTAAAAAAAAATTAAATTTAAAATGAGATACCAAAAAATTGGAAAATGAAAAAGATTTTTTTCGTATGTGTTTAACCTTAATACAAAGATTCCGGAACAGTTTTTATTTCGTCTATATCTAAAAAAATGGCTGAGTTATAGCATTTTGAATTTCTATTGTGGCTGACATTTTAAAACGACCTGATTTTTGTCACTCGATAACAGGCGTATTTATGAACCGATTTGGATGTAACTTGGTCTGTACATAGTGCATACCAATGTCTCGACCGAGTTCGTTGTCCAGCTTCATTCGCCATCTTGTTTAAAAAGGGTTGCCATTTAAAAAAAAATAAATTTTGAATTTAAAATGAGGTATTAAAAAATTGGAAAATGAAAAAGATTCTTTTTATGTGTTTGGCCTTGATACAAAGATTCCGGAGCAGTTTTTGTTTCTGAAAATCTGTTCTTTTGTTTATATCTTAAAAAATGATTGAATTATAGCACTTTGAATTTCTAGCATGGCTAACATTTTGAAACGATCTTGTATTTGTCACGCGATAACACAAGTATTCGTCTATTTCGATGTAAGAAGGCATGTGGATAGTATACATCAATATCTCGATCATGTTCGCTGGCCAGCTTCATCAGCCATCTTTTTTCAAAATGACGGGCATTAAATTAAAAAATATATATATTTAATGTGAGGTGCAAAAAAATTATAAATTGAAAAAGGTTTCTTTCTTAAGTATTTGACCTTGATATAAGGATTCAGGAGCATTTTTGGTTTGTCTTTATCTTAAAAAATAGCTCAGATATAGCAATTTCAATATGTAATGTGGGTGACATTTTGAAAAATCTGATTTTTTGCCTGCGACAGCACTCGTATATAACAATCGATTCCGATGTGAGTGAGCATGTGCACAGCAATTACTAAGGTCTCGACTAAGGTCACTGGTTAGCCTCATTCACCATGTTGTCTTAAAATGGCAGGCAATTTAAGAAATCACCGAATTTGGTAGCCAAAAATAAGTTACTTTAAATAAAAGCAGCTTGGATAAAGCTGACTAATTTCGCAAAATTCTCATTCATAATGATTTAGTATTGATAAAAATTAGTATTGAATCTCCTACATTCGGTTTTTACTAAATTGAGCTTCGTGTGTTTGAATAATATAAGTTGGCTTTTTTAAAATAAGGAATAAGAAAGCTACCTCTTCCTCCCGGCATTGGCCGGAAGGACTTTTTTTATTGTTTTAGGGAAAAAGTATCTAGAAATTCAGAAAGTTGACAAAATTTGCAACAAATTAGATGCATAACATTATGACTTAGGATGAAGGGGTAGGGGGGATCTGCCTCGGAATATGCGCTCGGTGCTGCGTGAACTAAGTTGCGCAATTCCACTTAACCACTCACACGTTTACATTCGCCACCCCATCTCCCCCTCCGAACTTTCTCTGTAAGGTTTACTTTAAGTTTTTTGGGTCGCTGAATCCGAATTTTTAACTTCCCCCCGAAATTCCCCCCATCTCCAAATAGTTGTTTTTAACTTAAATTTCTCATTGTTTTAAGGGAAAAACATTACGAAATTAAGAAACTAGGCAAAATTTGCAACAAATAGGATATATGATATTATGACGTAGGAGGAACGGAGAGGGGGAAGGCTGCCTCTGAACATGCACTGCGGCGCTACGTGCGCTAAAGTCCAGGCAATGGGGGATTTTACCTGGCAAAATTAATACTAGTTCTGGATTTCGACTCACTTTAAGTTTTTTGGGTCGCTGAAACTGAATTTGTAACTTCCTACCAAAATTTCATCCGGCAACCTCCCAAAAAATTGATTTTTTGAAAAAATTTGGTTTCGGAGAAAAGCGCGCGGGGAGTGTTCCGAGGCAGCCCCCTCTCTCCCCGTTTATCCTACGTCATAATGTAGTACGTCATAATTGCTAGGTAAGATTCCCTATTGCCCGGACTAAGGTATGAGGTAGAAGAATGTTTTAGGATTGCCACATCCGACTAGTTTAATATGTAGTGGGTTCGTGAACCCCCGAGTGGTCTCGAATCAATCCGGCCTTGGCGCAGAAGGATGACCGAGAGCTCGGCCGAGGTCGCCGTGGCGGTCCTTTTCCATTTTCGGAGAGGAGACTAAAGCGGGGACCCAGAGTGGTTCAGGTGGCCGATGGAGTTCCACGTCCAGTGCCCGGACTACGTCCGAGGGCACAACGTGAGCCTGGGTAGCCTGTCGCTAGCATGTCATCGAATGGAGACGACTTCTTTGGGGACCGACGAGCAGTTACCGGCTTGACCGGGGCGAATGCAGTCCAGCCTTCTCTGAGCGCGCAAGTGGGAGGGGCTCGGAGCTGCCTTGATCTGAATCTTCAAGGCTGCCGAGCGTTGCGGTGTCTCAGAGGGGCTCGACTTAGCATCGTAACCCTATGCCTCGGAAAACAAAGAGCTTGCGAGTTGGAAACCAAGGTACCCTGTGTGGTCTGGGGTGCAAATGCCCTTGGATCGTCGATGCAGGTGGGCATGTCGGCGGCAGGTGAGCGAACGGAACACAGGCGGTCACCACAGGGTCCGGTCGGGCCAAAGTTTTTGCTTTTTTCTCTCGGTTCGAAACCCGGAAGTAGATCGTACACTGGGTGGGCCGTTGTCCTTGGGGTTCCTTGGATTGACGGTCCTAGGAGATTTAGCAACCCCTTGTGGATGATCCGATCGGGTGTTGGATTTTTAATTTTCCTATTTTTTATTTTCTATCTACTAACTCTGTGTTGTGTGTGTAGTCCTCGGGATTTGGAATTTGACTGAGTGGGCCCTTGGACATCTGGGAGGACTTGCGACCCTCCGTGCTCAACAAGGTCCGATCAGATCTCGAACCCTTTTTGCTTTTCCCTCTACTCTCACATGGCGGTTCGTCTTTGACGGATATAGACCCGTACTGATGGGTCACTCGGTCCGGAGTCGTGTGGGAAGTAACTTTCCTATTTTTTATTTTCTATCTACTAACCTACGAACCGAAGTTGACTTTGAGGTGGGAGAGTCCCTCAGGGGACGCGAAGCCTCTTGGTCTGATGGGTGGTCTTAGGGTCCGGGCTCACTCCGTGACTAGTGGGTGGCGTAGTCCCCCACGGGACACGTAGCTCACGGGTCCTCATGGGCACGGACTCGCTTTGTAAATAGTTATTTTAAGTGTATTTTTATCATGTTGTCCTCCTGTGGGTTTGGGTCTTCCTCGGTGGAGTCAAGGGGTGGACGGATCAGGTGCGTCGCGTGCGGTTCGTCCGCCTACGCACGTTTCAGTATTCTGTCTTGACTCTTCCCGGGACTTCCTAAGCTCTAAGGCCTATCATTACACTGAAGTTGACCTCGTCCGGGGTCGTGAGGTAAAGCCTCTACTTCCGTTCTTGGTCCGATGGTGTAATGACGTGTTTATGTTTTAGATTATGTTTGTGTTTTGTGTTATCTTTTTCTTCTCCCTTGACTCATAGTCGGCCACCTTCTCTCAGCCAAGGAGTTGGCTGTGGGTTGAGGTCTAACTTTCCTGTTTTTTCTATCTACTAACCTTTCATCCGCGGGCTGAAATCGCAGAGTTAACCTTTATAGGAGTTTCTCAGTTTCGGTACGCGGTAAGGTAAGCCGGTGTGGAGTCTCGCTCATTAGTTTCCGAGCACGGGCTCTTCCTATGAAGTGTCCCGCGATTAGGATTCGATGATGTGACGGTGGCTCTGCATCGGGTCGAGCCTGTTCCGACACCTCTTTAGAGTTATATTGGGCCGGGTTGCTTAGTCAGCGTTTGGACTTTGGTAGTGGAAACGTTCGGGGGGCCGTCATTGACTCACGTTAGTGAGGGTCCGTGGTTCTCCGATTTGTGCAATGCTCCACAGGAGGCTAAAGCGGGACAATCCTGCTTGGGATGCCCTATTTAATGAGACTTATCGGTGAAAGTCAGAATGACTAGCCCGGTCTCGTGGGGACCCCCCTTGCAGTGGGTGCCGTGGTGTTCCTTTTGGAGGGCACCGTGTTGTGGTCAGTAGTGACCGGTGCACGTACATAGCAAACCTTAATATGTAGTATATACGGAAACTTTCAGATTAAACATAAGTTAAGAAAGAAGTGAAACAATATCTTTATCTAATCTTTAGGGGAAGCAATTAAAAAAGAATTTCATTTTATTTTATTTTTTTATTGGTAAATATTGGATCGCTTGATTCAAAAATGTCTGAACAAGATTACGCTCTTGCGCTTTACGAAGAATATTTCCGTTTTACTTTCTTCTATCTTCAGTAGAAGAAAGTATTGTAATCGAAATTTTTTTCAACTTCCCAGTCCTCTATGTTTTCATACCTTTGGGTGCAGGAAAATACAATTGTAAACCCATGAGTCAGCCGCTAAAATCGGGTTTTCCGGTGTTTTCCACCAAGATATGACTTGGCAAACAGATGGCGTTTTAATATGGGAATCAAGATTTAACTAATCCTAGAATTTCATCTTTGAACTCAATGAGGTGATTGTCTGTGCTGCCGGTTCCCGGTCTAATACAAAATAAAAAAATATTTCCATCCATCATTTCGTATAAGTAATCTTTTTTTAAACAATTCTTCTTATATAAGAATTTGAGACCATGAACTAGTTTTCCGCATTCCCAAAATGATAATGATGAAAGATGACAGCGTTTAACTAATTCATACGATCAAAGCAAATAAAATGACAATGTTCTGCAACAGCTACACTTCTCTTATTATTAGTGGGTCACTTTGAGTCACTACGGGTCAGGGTCACGAAACCGCGAAATTTGCGAAATATTGGCGTCATTTGGCCGAATAATCGACTTTCAAAATTACGAATGCTAAAACATATACTTGGCGCTAAATGAAAGAATGTCGCCGAATTTGGCTAAATTTGGCGAAAAATAGGCTTTCAGAAGGTGGAGGAATTTTTTAGAAATTCTCAACAGAACTTGAGTTATATGGTTAAAACAATCAGAGTTGAGCAAAGATTTATTTTGGATTAATGTCATTTCGTTGAAAATGTATAAATACTGTAAAATTTAGAAGAATATACCTCATAGTTTTAATATTGATTGTTTTTAGGGTTCCGTACTTAAAAAAACGGAACCATTATAAGATGACTCCTGTGTCTGTCTGTCACAGCCCTTTTACTCGTAAACTATGCAACGTGGAATGTTCAAATTGGGGAAAGTAATAAAGATTATTAACTCACATATTTACAGATTAATAAACATTCATAAATATATTTAGGAAAAATGCACAGGGGCTAATTAAATTACTTGAAAAAAAATATTTTCTTAGTATGTCGTGTGGTGTATGGTGTGAAAGCTAACGTAACGCTGAAATCAAAAATATATTTCATTTAATTTTAGGTATTATATTTTGAAAGTTATGGTGGAAAAAGTAGTGCAAAAATATGTCCCCCCCCCCCCATTTAATTCCAGATCTATTAAAATTAAAATTATGAAAAATTAGAGGTAGTAGACATTAATTTAAACCTTGCAGGAAAATTATAGCGATTACCCTAGGCCACATAGCTTTTGAGAAAATCGAATTTTTCCGTTAAACACAAATTTCGATTTACGGGCTTCAGCAAAAGTGTTGAGCAGCGCTGGAGTTACCTATCGTAGCAGATGTATAAAAGCATTATTGATCATGAATTTCGGAAAAAATCGTCGGTAATTAGCCGAGATATCAACAATTAAAGACACGGACAGTTTGAACATATATAATAATAAGGAGGGCGTACTCTATGCTCCATCAGCCTTTAAAGCCGAGATAACAAATTTTAAGGCTATATTTGTGTAATGCAATGCCCAGTAGCAGTATAAAAGCAATAAACATCAAATTGTTAAAAACAGACTAATTTAATGAGAATTAATCACATAAATACTGTGGGATTCGCGACTAGTTTGCATTGAGTGGCTCTCTCAATACACCTACCGTGTCTTTAAAGGTTAACTAAAAACCTATATGAAAAAAACATATACAGAATAGCTATATTTGATATTATTTAGGTTCCATATATCTCTGAACTTTCATGGTATATCGATTTATACTGTTCTAGTATACAGGGTGCAAAGGAAAGTCTCTTTAACCTGAAAATACTTGCGAACGGAGAGAGCTACAGCTATGCAAGTGAGGTAACGGTATAGTAGAGCGACTACGCCCGATTTAATGAAAACAACAGCAGCGCGCCTAGTGGCGAAATTTGGAAGATAGCCACTGCAAATCGAAAATGAAAAGAGATATTTAGAAAAATATAGAGCAACATTTCCAGTTAGAAAGTTTTAGAGCATTAATTCATTAGTAGAAAACGACATTTGGTTTACATGGATCAGATAAATCTTCGCGAGTATACCCAAAAATGTCCGAAATCTATGCACTCCAGTTTGTGCAAACGTTTGAATGGAATAGCCAGAAGTATGAAGAAATACGCACAATTTATGCAATAAATACGTACTTATCTTAATACATTTTGATAACATCGCACAAAAAAGCAAAAAAGAAAACTCTCACAGTGATAAAAAGTTAATATTCAGTATGTTCGAAAAGTTCGCCATTGCTTACGATACACGTTTGTATTCGTGAGAATTATTCTGCACGCGCAATTCTCAGCATGGAACGTTTATTGCAAGCCTCTGAAATACGACGACATAGATTTAACCCTTTCAAGGGCGGTGGCTAGATGGCCTAGTCACCTAATTTTAATTCCAAAACTGACATATGGCACCAAGAATATTTTAATAAAATTTTGCTTTTGTAATGAAAGTGCAAATTAGCGGGGTTTTGTTTTCTGAGAAATTCGTTCGAATATTCTGGTGTCAGTCAATTATTTAATTAGCTTACGAACAGAATTCTTCTGCCCCTGAAAGGGCTAATCTAAAATTTTAAATGCATTGGAAATTAAATTTTTAAAGACATTACAGCACATTACAACGTCACAATCTGCAATTGTGCACTGCTCCCAGGTCGAAATTCATGCTGGTATTTGTTTGCTAGACAAGCATTTAATGCTGTATCCCAGCAAAGTAAGCTAGCATAAACTACTATAACACATTTGTTGGTTCCACCATAATTACCAGCAAGTCATGGTGTGCATTTGAACACTTTTCTGCTTGGCCAGCATACATATTCCAGCTTGTGTTGCTTGAATATGTTGCTAGCCTAGCAGCAATCAAGATCACCACTTGCTTGTAATTTCTGCTATTCTAGCAGCAATTCACAAGCAACAGATACTTTTTTTGTTGCTATTCTACCATTACATTTCTACCATCAGTTGCTTTTAATTTTTGCTTTTCTAGTATAATTTGCTTTTAATTTTTGCTAGGCTGGCATCACATTTTTAGCTTCACATGCTTTTAATATTTACTATGCTAGCATTACTTTTCTAGCATCACTTGCTTTTATTTTTTGCTATTCTCCCAGTTTGGACAAAAAAAGAAAGACGTTGGTGGCGCCATCTTTGGAGAATTTCTGAAGTACCTACATCTTTTAGAAGGAGAACTTATATCGGATTTTCTTTTCCTCTGAGAAGGGCAGAACTCACTACCTCCGGATTTGGAACTCGATGCTCTACTAACATCGCTAATGGGCCCGTGTTTGTAAACGATTTTAAATGCGGGTAATGGGTGTAGAGCTGATTCTGCTGTGTGTTGATATTTTTAGGTAGATTTCGTAAGAAATACTACCTATTGCAGTCGTTACCATGGTGCGACTTTTGAAAAATTCCTTCATAACTTTTCATTATAGGACCCCAAGAACCCAAAACCACCCCCAGCTAAAAAGTTTATATATATATATATATATATATATATATATATATATATATATATATATATATATATATATATATATATATATGTATGTATTTACTAAATTTTGTCCGCACGATAAAAGTCGCAATTATGCACGGATTGTCCTCAAACTCGCCAACAACTTTGATATGGCTAATATCTCGGCGGGGATTGAAAATGGGCGAAATCGGTCCAAGAGGGTGGAAATGGTTAGGGTTCAAAATTTTGAATACTGTCTTAACATGAATCTGATAAAACCAGCTCTTACACAACAATGGCAGGAAAAAAATGAAAGTTTTTCGTTATACCAGTTGCCAACAATTAAAAAAAAAACAATAAAATTTTCACTACAACAATTACTTTTCTTTTGCAAAATTTTCACGTGTAAAATTAAATATTTTGACAAATTGAAAACAAATTGAATATTACGTCATAAGTTTTCTAGAGCAAGATTTTAGCATGAAAACTCAAAATAAAATAAATAGTTTGACGAATTAAAAAATATGTATATTGCGTCATATTGGAAATATAATGGACCTCAGCAGGTGAATATGTAACGTCATGTGAGTTTGAAGAAACGTATTAAAACATGATAAAAACCCGACTATGGAAATATTAACATATTTTAACAATTTAAGGTTATCTGAATTTTTTGTAGCCCTTTTTTAAACCTATCCCATATACATGTGTGTGTGTATTCGTGTATATTATAATTTTCACAAAAAGTTTAGCTCCCTACAGCTCACTTTTTCTGAAGAAACTGGGTTTTATCTCTAATCTTGATTTAAGTTTTGTTGGAGAATTTAGTACTTAACATCGAAATCTACCTCCGCCTGTAGGCCCGAGCCGGCAGGGATTTTTATAAGATAAGGGTGAATTTACCGATGCTGTTATTCTCCAAGTTTCAATTAAAAAGGTTAATTTATTATTAGGGTTTTTGGCATGGATGCCGTATCTTCCCTCAGCCGTTGTTGTTTTGAATTGTTTGGCGATTTTTTGTTGGCGTGTTGGCGGTGTTTACGGATATGACAAACTCGATATGGAAATCCCGTGCGACGTGTGTGTTGTGACGTGTCGTGTTCTGGCAACCCCTGAGAATCTTAGAATTTTGTGGATGTATTTTGATATCGTATATCGTGTTCTATCGTTGTCTTTTTATTTTTATGTTAAATTTATTGGATGTATTTCATTGACTATAGTTTCTGTAGTCCGTTTAAACGCTCTTGCTGAAGTAATTAAGAAATATGAGGAAATTTTGACAAGAAAGGGGGGTTTGTTTATAGCGTGTCAATGCGTATTAAGCCTATTTTGGAAAATGACGGCGGTGTTATGAGAGATATTTTGTGCTGGAGGTTTTAAGAAAGCAGATGTCTGTTAAGGTATGTTGATAATTTTATGTATATTTTCTTGCCTTAAGAGTTTTTTACATTTTGAGATTTCTACAAAACGAGAACTGCTGAATTTTGAGAATGCTATACCGCGAAAAATGCTGAATTTGGCGATGTTTTTTTTCGGTAAATGTGCGCGAAGCGCTCATACAACTATTGCTGATTGCCACTTTAGGGAGTTTCGTCTTTTATGTATATTTTTCTGCTTTAAGAGTTTTTTACGTTTTGAGATTGCTACAAAACGAGAACTGCTGAATTTTGAGAATGCTATACCGCAAGAAATGCTGAATTTGGCGGTGTTTTTTTTCTGTAAATGTGCGCGAAGCCCTCATACAAGGATTACTGATTGCCAGTTTAGCGAATTTTGTTTATTATTTACATTTTATTTTCGTTAAGCCAAACATGCGTATAAACCGGTGCTTGGCGACATTTACTACTTGGCGGAAAAGGGCTTTTCACGCCAAGAAGAATTCCAAGATGGCGGCCGGGGGAACTTATGACATCTCTTCCGGGTTTTTTCTATGTTTAATGGATAATTAGAATATGGCTTAATTATTATAATTTATTAGTGGAATTTTCTTTGCTTAATGAATGGTTTGAATATGGTCATAATTATTTGTTGCAGAAAAATAAAAGATTTTGAAGTATATTTAGGATAGAATTTATTAATTTCAGGTGGGTGTTAAGATTTTCAAAATTTCATCCTTATTGGAGGGTGTGGGTCAATTGTACATATTTTCAATTCGATTGTTATGAACTTATTTCTTAAATGAAACAGTGCTCCTTGAATTTTGAAATTTAAGACTAAATTCTCTTTTTTTGTATAATTAAAATAATTAAACACTGAGCGAATGAACAGCTAAGAATTTTACGATGGGGAAGTGGAAGGGAGGCGCTTTTTCCCAAAAATCCTTAATGGAAATTAATTTTCAGTTTTTTTATTTATGTGTTAAAATTTTATCTAAACCGGGGTGGTGGCGCTTTTTCCCAATAAATCCTTTTTAGAAATGAATTTTCAGGTTTTTTTTTAGATTTATGTGTTTAGATTTTATCTAAAACGGGTGGATGAAGGCAATATTGAATTTACGTTGTAGTGGTTCCAAAAGGAAATCTACCGCCCCTAGATTTTGAAATTTAACAAATTAATATGTTTTTCTCTGATTTTAATAAACACAGTAAATTTAATCTTTTCGAGAAACTTAAAAGAATTAAATACTAAGAGAAAGTGCAGCTATGAATTTTCTTCCGAGTCGAAGTGTGTGGGGGTGGGGAGGGGGGGTGTTCTCTTTAACTCTACTATGGAAGTTATTTGTTAATATTTTTAAGTTTATGTGTTAAAAAATTATCTCAAACGTGTTCAAGGGGCAGTGTTTAATTCAGGTGATGGTGACACAGCCCTCCCCTCCTCCCAGCTTTTGAAATTGAATAAACAAAATTTTATTTTTCTTCCGTTATTAAAGATATAGAAAATTTATAATTTACAGGTAATCTAAAATAATTTAAGAGTAAGAGGAAGATCAGTTTAAAATTTACCGTTGGGAGGAGGGGAGAGTTACCCTTCTATATCCGCTTTGGAAATTAATTTTTAGTTCTGTTTCTTTTGATATTTAGATGTTAAAAATTAATCTCAAATGGGTGGTTTAAGACAGTGTTGAATTCAGGAGAAGTCCAGCCCGGAGTTTAGATTTTAATGAACAGAATTTTCCTTTTCTCCGTTTTTAAAAGACATACTGCATTTTTTTCGAGTAAGTTAGAATATTTAAATTTTAAGAAACAGAAGAAGAAAAATTCTTTTATAGGCGGCGGACAAACAAAACAAATTGAAAAACAAATTGAAATTTAATCCTTTCTCTTAGCTTAAAATAAAAGAGAAAGTAAGAAATTTCTATTTGGGGGGGGGGGGGGGGGGCGCTATTGTCTCTCCCCGGATTTGAAAAATTAACTTAATTTATAATTAAAATTTCCCTTTCCCCTATTTTCAAAAAACATAGTCAAATATATATTTTTCGAGTAACTAAAAAAGAAAAAAGTAAACATTTGATGCTGTCAAGCATTAGCAAGCACACAATGCTTCATTTAAGTATCTACTTCATCATTACTGGGAAAAGACTTGTGTAGCAAATTAGAATATGTTACTGGCACATAGTACGTCATGCTGTTTTCTATCAAATCTGTTTGCATAACATATTATGCTAGCAAGCATAAAAAAGCATATAATAGCATGTAAAAGTACCTACCTCTCCACTCTTTGACAGAAGCTTTAAGACCAAATAAGCACATAAAATGCTTGTACATAGCTTGTCATGCTATTTCTCCCTGAGCTGGATGCATAGCATATTATGCGGGTAAGCATAAAAAGCACATAATAGCACGTTAAAGTACCTCCCTCTCCATGCTTTGAAAGAAGCTTAAACAGGAAATAAGCATAACATGCTTGTACATAGCTTGTCATGCTATTTCTCAATAAGCTGGATACATAGCATATTATACTGAAAATCATAAGAGAGCATAAAATAGCACATTAAGGTACCTACCTCTCCATGCTTTGGAAGAAGCTTGAACAGAAACCAAACATAAACAGCACTAACTGATATCAAGGCATACCTGAATCTGAAGTTTTATGGAAATTCGTGCATTGGTTACTGAGATAGAGCTATTGCGGAAATCGCAAAAAATGCAGCATAACAGTGCCACCTGTTGACCCATCTACAACAAAATGTATAAAACGTCAATTCATGTCAAGGACTAACTGAATCTCAAGTTTGATGAAAGTCCGTGCATTAGTTCATGAGATAGAGATATTGTGGAAATCGTGAAAAATGCTGCATAGCCGCGCCACCTGTTGAGCGATTTACACCAAAAACTAATTAGGATCAATTTATATCAGGGGCTAACTGAATATGATTTTTTATTAAATTCCGTGCATTAGTTCTTGAGATAGAGCGCCCACAAAATTTGTTCACCGACAGACAGACAGACGGACAGACGGACAGACAGACAGTGTCACAGCCTCACAAACAGACATTTTGAAAAAACATGTTTTTATGGAATCTATGACCCCTAAAAAGTGTAAATCCGTCAAAAACTGGAATTCGAAAATTTTCATGAATCCAATACTTTCTTCTTGTAAAGATAGAAGAAAGTAAAAAGTATCTAACGCTGTCACTACCGCCGCCGCCGACGATTTTGAATTTTTTGTGAACGGAGGTCTTTCTTCGTTAATATTAAGAAAAATATTGCATACAAAAATATGAAAATTGGTGGTATTATAGAGAAATGTTTGATAAACCCGCTGATGCAGACAGTTTTCAAATCGAAGAATTATTTTAAGAGATACAGTTGGTCAGAATCGTTCCATTAACAAAGTTTTGTAGAAGCAAAAACTATTCATAGAAATTTATTAATTTTTAGATAATTTTACCCGTTAGAAGTTCCCGGTGTGCAGCCTGCATTTTTTAAAAATTTGACTCATTTTTTGAAGTTTTATTTCTATTTTAAATTCAAATTTTAAATTGTTGCCAAATTTAAAAACAGCGCAAAGAATAATATTTCCTTCAAATTAAAAACTTATTGACACGTGACTATTATAAACAGAAAAAAGACTTTTAAATGTGAATTAAATGATTATGTATTAAAAGCAGAAAAATATTGATAATTACGTCATAAAAGCTACTATTTACTTGTGAATTTTAAAAAAGAAAGAAAATTGTAGAATAATAAATTCATTAATATGCTTGAAAAGATCTCATTGGTTATTGAATAGCATTTAATGCATCTCCATACCTATATTGGGGTTTACCGCAGGTGGAACCCTGTTCTGTCGCTAACTTGGCGATATATCGCCAGATTTAGCGACCAAAATTAGTCGACAAAATTGACGCTAACTTGGCATCCCTAATATTTCGCCAAATTCCCATACGCATCTATTGTAAACCAATAGGTTTTACTTGCTTACAGAAAATTAACAAACTGAGATATTTTGAATCAAATAACCAATGCAGATGTTATTGAAGTGCCTACAAGAGTCGCATTGCTCTTGTGTTGAGAATTCTAAGACAGTGCAAATAATATTTCCTTTCTAACAATAAAAGTATTTTCACGTGAATATTAAAAAGAGAAAGAAAACTTTGGTGAAAATTACGTCAGATTTAAAACGATACATTTAAAATGTCTTATTTAAAAAAACTTTCTTACAGCGTTGTTAAAAAATACCGGGATACAAAGACTCTGTTTACTTAAATCATTTTATATTAGCTTATTTTCACATGTTTCACTGATCTGATTTAATCAAAGACGAAAATAACCCATTAACAGGGAGATAGCCATTGTTTTTTAATTATAATTCATTCTTCCGAAATTTTTTTAAAGACGATCAAATTAGCGTATTTTTAGAGTTTGGGGTGTCTGAACGGGGGTTGGCGAGCGTAACTCGTAGGGGGTAGAGTTCCCTAGTACTGTTATAAAATAACATGCTTTATAGCAATAATACAAAGAGAATGATACACTGAGAATACAATATCGAGTTTAACACAAAGCTAATTTTGACCGAGCTATGCTCTGTCACGCCAGCTTGTATACAATTAATGTTCTAATTAATTTTGTTCTAAACCAAATTTGCTAAAATTTGCCATTCGTCTGCACTGTAAAAAGATACGTACATATAAAGTTATTAAGAATTTTCTAGGAAACTGGGATGTCTAGAACTTTTTATGTAAAAACAACAACAAAAATTCATGTAACATAATGTAGTAACGAACATAAAATAAAAATCATGTCGTTTACACTGTAAATAAAAAATCTGTAAGGTTGGTTACTAAGAGTTTTTAGTAAACTGGTATACCTAGAACATTTTATGTAACTGCAACTCATGTTACAGATAAAATTTTAATAAGATTACTCTAATTTTAGTAGATTCTTTTGGAAAACTACAGATTTCTGCAGCTTTACAATAACTAGTTTTGGTGATTTAGATAGTTTTTTTGTACAGTGTACATATAAAACTTTAGTAAACATACATATTTCTGAAACTATACATCTGTAGAATTAATTACTTTTTTTTTTTTTTTTTTTTTTTTTTTTACAATGTGTGTCTCCATTACAAATCTGTTTAAATTCCCACTCCTTGTTTGAAAGGTTTAAAAATAATTCTATGTTTTAAGATTTTTCCGGTTAATTGTTTTCCAAAACCTACCTATATGTGCAATTTCTTATATCTACGACTGTTAGAAGTACCTTAAAATTTTGGTGGTCAGTCAGTCAGTGAGTGACGAACAAGCTCTTTTTCAGATTCACATATTTCGAAAACTATTAAGTAAAGAAGAATGAAATCAGAGAAACCGAGTTCAGTTTGTTTATATTAATATGTAGAAAAAGAATATTCTGTAAGGTAAACGTACTAATAGTAATTCCTAAAGATATATATATATGTGTGTGTGTGTGTGTATTAGCCTAGTCCTAAACTTCATGTAACAAAATAAACATCAAGATTTCAAAATATATTCCTAAATAAAAATGAAAATAAAAAAGTTACCTTCATCTATGCTCCATTAGTACGCCTAGTAAATTTCAGATGCAATTATCATTAAATTTTCAGCTTTTCCAACAAATTATTTGCAATGTAATAGAGTATAACAACAATAGCTTAATTAAAAATAAAACATAATATTAATAAAATAATTTTTTAAATATAAACTTATCTTTTAATGAAATTTCTAAGAATCTGCCAAAAAATTTGTTTTTGAAGACGCTCTAGAAAATAAACAAATGTACCAGCCGATTAAAAACAATTATTCTAAACAGTTTGAGGAAAGTTAAGATTTAAGAATGTTAGTCGATCAGATTTCTTTCAGTCGTTTTCAGAAATGCATTTTGGGCTTGTTTCTAAACTTAAAAAATTAGGGGTCCACTATTGGTACGTGGCCCACTATAGGTGCATTTACCTGAGCTCTCTCAAAAATTGAGTTATAAGAGATTGAAAAGTATGTTGAAACGGTTCAGCAAAAGGTAGCTACTGACGTGCGAACTTGGCGGATGCACTGCTATAATAAGCAAAAATCTTGTTCTATACTATAAATTTGAATTTGGAAACAAATAAAAAATCAACTACATTGTAAAAAAAAAAAAAAAAAATCTGTAAAGTTACTAAAATGCTTCTAGGAAACTGTGATTCATAGAGCCTTTTATGCAATGGCAACAACAAAAATCCATGTAACACTTACACTTTTGCACCGTAAATCAAAAAAATTGTAAGGTTACTTTGAATTTTTATGGAACTGGGATGCATGGAGCTTTTTATGCAACGGCAACCCGGGATACAGAGAAAAATTTAGTAAGATTACTGTAATTTTAGTAGATTCTTTTGTAAAGCTACAGATTTCTGACGCTTTACAAAAACTAGTTTTGTAGATTTACATTGTTGTACAGTGTACAGAAAAATTTTAGTAAGCATACAGATTTCGGTACTTTTCATACAGATTTCCTTTACAGTGTACTTAATCGTCATGATTTAAACAAATTATTGCATAGTAATCAAAAGCAAAAAAAAAAAAATAATTTTCTATTTGTTGAATCATAATTAATAATTTCAAACTTTTATAAGAATTTGTAGATATTGACAACTATTTTACCCTATTGAAATGAAATTATTCACAAACTACAAGATGATTATTTTTAAAATGTTTGAACTTTTTCTTGAATTCCTTGCTTATTCTTAGTTTTAGATTATTTCAGAAAAGTTATTCATAAATTAGAGAAAACAAAATCGATAATATAATCACTAGGTACATAACAAATTTAAATAATCATTTTCAAAAATGTTTCTATGTAATTACGCAATTTTTGTAACTACAATTTTTATAATTATTTATAAAAATTAAGCAATGTTGATGATTCTAAAAGAGGGTTAGTACTGGTATTCTTAAAACAAATGTCAAAGGAATGATTAGGTAGCAAATAAAAATTACTAAACTACATATAATTTTTCTAGTGCAACAATAATTAGTATAAATATTTTTCTAAGAGTTTTTTAAATTCTTTAAAATATTGCAATTTATATTTTACATTAAATATTGAAAATAAAAGTAAGAAAATCTAGCATTTATTTAAGTTTTATTTTTATTAAACAACATTTGAACTAACATTGAAACTAAGTATTAATTTTGAAATGCTTCCGGTAAAAATAAGTATATGCGAAAAATTTTAATTATTACCTTAATTAAACCTAAGCAATTCGGGAGTACAATCTAATTAAAAAAAAACTTAAAGCTTAAAAAAAACATTCAAAATTAGTTAAATTTAAAAGATAATGAAATAAATAAGATGTTTTTTTATGAAATGTAAAATTTAATTCATCTTGTTAATTACATTTAAAAAAGAAGTATCCGTATTACAAATTTTATTTCATCATTGTAAATTAAAAATATAAATAATTACCATTATTAATTGGATAATTGAAAAGATAAATTATTTCCTTAGAAAAGTTTTCGTCATATATATTCATCATTAAAAAATAATTTAAAACCATCTTAAATACAATTATGCAAAATGTATCTGAAAGCATAAATTTCAGTGACTGGTATTTTGAGTTTAAATAAACCACTGATCTTATAATTAGAAAAAGGTAGGAGGTGAGGGAGGCCCAATTTTCCTTACTTTGGTCGTTTGAAAATCCTATCTGGTGTATAACAAGTCTGAAATTGTATGTCAAACGTGGCAAATGAGGTACGTTCGTACTATAACTGGTTTTATAAATATTCAGATCTTTGAGCAATAGCTGCTGAACTCTTATGCAAAAATGCATGAATACAAAATTTCTTACGATTATGTATATTAAATTCAGTGATATGGAAATAATAGGCCTCCATCTTAACTAGGGCGTGATTTTCATGGCAATATAGAATCGTTACCTATCATAAGATGTCATGGAATTAATTACGTATGATAGGATTTAATATAATGAAGAAAACTTTTATTAATATCTTATAATATTTAATTATAAATATCTTATTAATTTATAAGTTGATTTGACCTTCATAACATTTGAAATGACTTGAAAAAATTCTGCATCGATTCTATATATAAAATTTCAAACAATTCGGTTGAGTAGATTTTGCGCTGTTATATGCGGGCAGACGAGCAGACAGACGACAACTATAGGTGCTAAGTATTTATATAATTACAAACACATCTAAAAACTACTGTATGAAATTTCATCTGATATGCATAAAGGAAAAAGTGTTTAGGGATTGAGTTGTTCAGTATTGTGAGGTCTCTGACTTTAATGATCTTATGCCTTATGAAAATTACTGTTAATTAATTTTATTTTTCTTTCTGTATTGTATTTATCTCTGTACTAGTATCTACGTAGATGAAGGAAACATCTTTTTCGTATCTTTGGGATTGGAATGAGTACTACTGTATTCATGTCTGTATTGTATGAAAAGCTCTATTGTATAAAAGGAAATTCCAGAACGCTCCCATTTTTACTCATTTTTATCATTTCTTTCGGAATGTGAATAACAACAGCGAGCCAGATAATGAAAAGTAAGGTTGTGAACAAAAAGATAATCTCATGTGATGCCTGATCAATGGGCAAGCGGGTTCGATTGTCTTTGATTTTACAAGGGAGGGATTGACTTTAAATTTACAGGTGAGGGTCTTTTTTTTTTTTTTTTTTTTTTTTTTTTTTTTTTTTTTTTTTTTGAATGACAAGCTAAAGTAGAAGAGAGGATGATAAGTCAGTCTTGAATAGAAAATCTTGGGTTGAAGGTGAAACCTAAAGTCTGAAAGAGTATTGACTCCTGTGTGGAGAAGTGTATCTATGCGGCGGGAGGTAACCTGTGTGGTTATCCCATTGAATAAGCCTATCTGAGTACGGTAACTTGAGATGTGAAGAGTACAATTTAATCATAAAATCGAGTACGTAGTTAATATCTTAATGTGTAACTTAATGTTGGGGGCAGGATCTGCTATGTCGGTGCCTATATATGTAAATAGTGTATTTGAATCTAAATATTTTGTAAATAAATCATCCATTAATAACCATCACAAGTATTATAAGATTTTTATTCGTACGCTGCACAGTGTAAAAAAGGCAGTGATTTCTTAGTCTAAGAAAATCTATACTAATTATAAAGAAGTAATATTTCTTTATTTGTTTGCAAGCAGTAATTAATTTCTTGAACTGCAGAACCGATTTCAACAGTAATGGTGATAAATTAACGGTGGCGGTTCCTGTTCAAAATATTCAGTTAAAATTCACCGGTGTATGTAAGACGTTTAAAAAATGTTATTTGAAATACTTCCAAGTTTACAATTTAGTTAAAATGCAATTAGAGTTACTTGCTGCACAAAAATTGTTGAAAAAAATTAAACGGAGAATAAAAAGCGAAAACATTTGCTTTTATGACAGTTTGTCTTCCTCTAAAAATATAAAATACCATGTATATATTGTAATAAACGTAAACAAACATACAAATTATCCCTCTTTCAAAGTTGTTTAATCTATACATAAATATTACAATGAAGTAACGTTTGCTTGTTCTTTTGTAGGGTATATTGGAACTGTAGAACCGATTTCAAAAGTAATGGTAGAAAATGATTGGGACAGTACCTGTTCCACATACACTACAAAAAAAAATCTGTAAAGTTACCAAAGTTTTTCTAGGAAACTGGGATGCCTAGAACTTTTTATGTAACGGCATCAACAAACAGCGTCTGTTACAGGAATTTTTGTCCTAGTAAAACTTTAGTAACTTTACAGATTTTTTTTTACAGTGTGGGCTATACTTTATGTCGGTTCCACTACCCCCAGAAGGGTGCAAGAGAAAAAAAGTTTTTAAAAATGCAATTTTTGTAATACTGAACGGCCCAGAAACTTGAAATTTGGCATGGTAGTTACTCAGGTATCGCAGCGTTCCTAAATTTTTCTACATTTCCTACCACTATTTTAAATAAACAATCTTCATGACAGATTCCTTTAACATTGGCAATAGAATGTTGTAATAAGATTATCGGTATAAAATAGTGGTAGCAAAATGCGAAAATTTTAGGAACGCTGCAAGCTCTGGTTACTTATAAGATGTAAACGCTCTCGAAAAAGAATTCATAAACAATTCGAAATTTTAAAGGGTGAAATGCGCGAAAAGCGTTCTAAAAACATTCTAAATGACTATTTCTGTGGATTTGGTAAGGATATAAACTTGGAATTTGATATGGTTGCTACTTTTAAAACGCAAATACACACGCAGAACAGTTTTTTTTAAATTCAAAATTTAAAATGGTGCATGAGAAAAAAAAGTTCTAAAATTACATTTGTGATATTGAAACCAGAAAATAAGATAAAACTGGTGTGACCAGCGCATTTAAAAATTTTTGATAGTGTTTTAAGAAGATTTTTTGTTTTTACTGAAACTAGAAACTTGTAATTTAGCAAGGCGGATACTTTTAAGAAACAAATAGATACAACTGTTCGCTAAGAATGTTTTCTAAAAAAATGAAAGTTTAAAAAGGTGAAACGAGCGAAAAAATTTCTAATTTACGATTTTTGTGGAATTTTACATAATATTTTTTAATAAATTAATTCCACATTCATTTCAAATGCAGTCGACATATTTGCTATTTTGATTACAAATTGCTAGCAGCTCCATCTATGTGTTATTCCAATATTACAGTCTTCATTATTGAAAAATTAGTTTATTTATTAAATTCTAACTAAATTAAATGTCTTTAAAACTAATTAAAAACACTTAATAATGAAGAAAAATCATGCGTAAAGCATAGATTATGAAACACTTCCGAACGCATTCAGAATAATGTAACAAAACTTCACCTTTTAATAAGCTGAAATAGGATGTCTAATAGAACCGTTTGGAAAAGTATAACACATTTGAAATCCCAATTTCAGAATTTCCCATCTACAGTCGGAAAATTATCCGAATTGTTTGAGCAGCCCTGTATATGGTATATATATATTTATTTCTCTTAACTACATGCATGCAAAACTTTTGTTCAGTTTGAAAATACGCACCTCTTTTGAAAATACCCCTTCAACAATTTCCACTAATAAGGAGAGTGGTACGCGAATTCTTTTGTACAGCCCTGTAAACGAGGTATAGAATTGGTACACAATGAGTAACATGCAAAATATTTGCTAAATTTAAAAGCGCATACTGAAATTGAAAACGCACTTCCATCAATTTTAGCTCGAAGACAGAACTGTAACCGATTTCTTTTGCGTGTTCCTGTAAATGAACGACAAATGCTTTGAATGCCCTATTCTATCATAATCATCCACTGTAAAAAAAAAAAAAAAAAAAAAAACGGACTAAAATACGGAAATACTACTGGCAATCTAGACGCCAGTGCTATTTCCGTATTTTAACGGTACTTTCTACCGGTAAATTACAGAAAAGTTTCCGTTTTTTCGGAATTTAACGGACATTTTTCTGTAATTTACCGGGAAAATGTTCCGTTAAAATACGGAAATAGTACTGACGTCTAGATTTCCAGTAGTATTTCCGTATTTTAGTCCTTTTTTTTTTTTTTTTTTTTACAGTGTCTTGTAGTGAAATATTCATTGATTTATATCGATTCTAATACATTTGAATTAGCGTACTGTCATTAAAACACTCTACAGACGATTTTTCCCCATTGACCATAATGTAACGGAATTCTTTTGAGTGGCCCTGTAAATGAGCTATTAATGCTACGCACTTCATATTCAATACCGAACATTCCATTGTAAACATGATAAACCTATATCAATTGCATGAAAATCCGAGTCTATGTACACGAGTTAGAGCGTGGAGAGACAGGCGGCGAGACAAACCGGCGAGACAAACACTTTTCAACTTTGTTGAAAAGTGTTAAAAATGAGTAGTTTATGATCAAAATATACTATACTAAAAGCCAATTTTGGCCAAAAAAAGCTGTTTAAAACCAATAAAGGCCACCAGCATGGCTGTTAAAGAAAAAGTTCTATGCATCCCAGTTTCCTAAAAAATTCTTAGTAACCTTACAGATTTTTTGATTTGCGATGCAAAAGTGCATCTGTTACATCAATTTTTGTCGTTGCCGTTACATTAAAAGTTCTAGGAATCCCAGTTTCTTGGAAAAATTTTAGTAACTTTACAGATATTTTTTACAGTGTACTAGAATTATAAAAATTATGTACACAGGTGTGTTTTTGAGGACAATACGATCTTTTATTATTATTACAAATTAATTATAAATTAATAAATTAATTTTAAGACATTTTCCCATTATAAAACCACTAGTGATGATTCGTCAATTATTCTTGATGGTTACAACTGCTTACAAATTTAAAAAAAACAGCGGCGTTAATTATACAAAAACATCTATCGCAAAAGCATGCCATAGAGGTCTGCACGGATCAGACATCATGTAACGGTACGATGCCGATCTCTGCGATGAACATGTTACATTTCTGTATTGATGTTGTTAAACACGCATCGGCTCGTGGCGCACATTTATACTTCTCGAGAATGTCATATTCATTGAAAATTGTTCGTATTTTATCTCTTTTGCTTAAATTCTTATATCGGACCGACAGACCCAATTAAATTTTTTTATCGGCCCGGCCCTCCAGGCCCGTTAAATTTTTTTGCCGGGCCGGGTACGGGCCTCGGGCGAAGCCCGGCCCCGTGCAGACCTCTAGTATGCCAACATACTGCGAAACTACAAGAAAATATTTTAAACACTACAAAGTATTAAATGAAAATAAAATATAAAAAGGGCAGTATCTATATTATAAAGGACAAACATATCTGTGCGTAACGCATACGTCATTTTGCGAATGGCAACACTTTGAAATTTGAAATAAAATTTTGGTTTTGCAATTTACTCTACGGCAAATTTTTAAACTTCTAAATATCGCACATTTTAAATTTTTACACCGTCGTTTAAGGAAAAAAATGCTCTTTTAAATGCATTTTGTTTGAAAGCTGTATCTCAATTTATTTTTGAGATATTAATTTTTTTGTAATTTTTAATACTATTTCTCTTTTCGTGGCAACAAAAGTCCCTCATTTCTATTGAAAGTCATTGAAAGTAAACGGAAAATAGTCAAAAATAGGAGATACTGTATATTTTTGTTGCCATTTTCTAATAAAATCTGACAAAAAAGTTGAAATTAAAGTATGTTCTACGTCAAGAATATTGTCTGTTATTCCGTGATAATGACGTCATATGCACACTTTTCTGTAGACAAAGTTTATGACTGGAATGTAAAAGTGGATTTCTTTAGCGGATAGAAATGACGTCATTTTATAGAAAAGAGTGTATTTTAATTCTTATACCTCAATTATGTTTTGTAGAAGTGCGCCATTTTCGCAACCCAGCTGCTTTGAAATTCTTCACAGGTGAAAATGCTCCAATTTTGAAAATAATGTAATCGAAATCACACACTAATAAAACGTAATATTTTACAAAAATTTAGAGTGTCTTTATAAAATAGAGGTGACATGCAAATAACAGCGATTTGTATTACAGAAATTGATGATTCTCGCCTGGATGGATTTGCTTCGCCGAGTTAGAGAAGCAAACAAATAATTCGTGGTTTAAAGTAATATCGTTTTCCTGAAGTTTTTGTCGAAAATTCTCTCGAATAATAAAATTCCAATGCTATTCTTTAGGACATTCTACTATAATTTTATTAAAATAACATAATTTATTTAATTTAATTTTTCCTAATTTTATATAATCTATATATTTAAAACACAAGTGTGTTTTTTAGTCATCTGCACTGATATTTCTGCTGAACCAATTTTACTAATATATTTTTTAACCCTTTAACCGTCCGAGGGTTTTCCTGTATTTGTATGAGAAGGCTTGTAAATTCCAGTATAAATATATTTATTAATCACAGTTTGATGCTATAATATCTTTAATATCACTTCTTTCCATATATTGTTCAAAATAAAATTCTGTTTAAAATATTTTTGTCTACAGCCATTTTAACATGATTTCTAGAAACGGAAAAATCCGGGCCAGCCGGTTAAAGGGTTTTAAACTGAAAGCTCTTCTTTTGTAGATGTGATCGCACTATCTGTTTTTTTTTTCTTTCTTTAAATATCCCCACTTTTATATTTTAATTTTAAAAGCACTTTATGAAATTTCTTCAAAATGATGAAAATTAGATAGCTTTCACTATTGCAGACAAGAGAGAAATAATGATGTATTACTAACTTTATTCATACTATTTTCTGATAAAAATACAAAATTGTTGATAAAAATGGTTGTATAGGGTTTAGTGGCTCAAAATCCCAGTAGGAGCAGAATATTATATTAGGGGCATAATAAAGGAAAATGACATACTGCTTTTGAAAACGCGCATTTTTCCTCATAAATTTTCCATATTGTTTTTCCTTTTGCATGTGTACTGATACTAAGTTTCAGGCACTAGGCGAAATGCTTATTTAAATGAAAATGAAGATATTTCAAAGAAATCGATCATTTTCTTAGATAAAACTAAACATTTTAACACAAATGCGTCTAAAAAGCATAAATTACTGAAATTTTTACTCTCCCGAATTGAGATTAGAATCTCAAGTAAAGAGTGCGTCTGTTCACATAAAAGATGTTGCTGACAAACGTGAGTTCAAGTTTTGATTTAAAATGATTTTTAAATGATCAAACAAAATACAAATTTTCTAAAAATGATGAATATGGATATGAGAAGTGCATATTCAAATTTTGAGAAGGTGAAAATTGCTGTTTTCATTCCGGAAATCCAAGCATAAGAGCCTCAGTTGATAACCACATCCTAATAACTGATCTTTATTATATTTTACTGATTAAGTATCTATCTATATTATAAAGAACAAACGTATATGTGCATAACTCTGACGTTATTTTGCGAATAGCAACACTTCACATTCAAATTTCGGTTTTGAAATTTTCGCTACTGCAATTTTTTAATCTTCTGACGATGGTCGTTTTCAATTTTCGTCACATAGGGAAAAAAATTTACTTTCAAATGCAATTTATTTTAAAACTGTATTCATTGACTGATGTATTTTATTTTCTGAAATAATTTTTAAGCATGATTTTCTTTATCTTATCACGTGCCGGTTTCAATACGTAATAACAATAAACATTTTGCACATAAAGCAACAAAGACTTTTCTGCATTTGTTTCTGACTATTTTTGCATAACGAAATTAATACTGCCTTTAAAAACAAATAAAAGAATACTATTAAAAAAAAACACCAAACTAACATATTTGTGATGACAAATTAACTAAATTAATACTTTTTTTTATAAACAAATAAAAGAATAATATTGAAAAAACACAAATCGAACATATTTGTAAAAGTATACAATATAAATTTTTAGATAACTAAATAAGATTTTTTTTTTCAAATGGAATTTGTTTGCAAAGTTCATCTCAGTTTACTGATTGTCTATGGCTTTAAAAACAATTTTAAAGCATGAAATATTTTTTAATTTATCGATTTTAATTTATCGATCGGAGTTCGATTACGAAAGATTAATCCGTTTGCCCTTAAAACAAAATAAAGTGTTAATCATTTTCTTACGGCTAATATCCATTAAAAAAAACTTCCCTATGAATAAATAAATAAAATAATATAAATAAAAACAAATTTATCAGACATGTATAAGCTCTGAAATTATCAGAATATAAAAGGATGCCATAAGTAGCAAAATCTTGGCAAAAAACTCTTAGCATGCAGCTAATAAGAAAATATCGCTTTTGAGAAATTTCAAAAATTTATTAGATTGTATAATTTGCATTTTCCATATGAAAAATGCTTTTTTAATGTAAGTGGTCAATCTAAAAAATTAATTGCATATAAAAAAATTATTAGTTTTCAATTAAAAAAAAATGTTTTCACCTATATTCTTTAACCCGGGAAGCCCGGGTACGATCCCCTAGTATATTTAAAATTTAAAGTACTCTTATATTCAGTTATTCATTAATGGCATTTTAAAAATTAAATAAAGCTGTACTTACAAAGTTGTTTATAAAAATTTTTAAAAAATATTTTTTTTTTTTTAGTTAAGAGGAACGCTTATTTAAAAATAAATTAAGTTCACTTAAAAAAAAAAAAAAAAAAATCTGAAATTCTACAGATATGAAGTTACAGAAATCTGTATGCTTAGTAAAATTTTATGTACACTGTGCAAAAAAAATATGTAAATTTACAAAACTAGTTTTTGTAAAGCTGCAGAAATATGTAGATTTACAAAAGAAACTATCAAAATTACAGTAATCTTACTAATATTTTATCTGTAACCCGAGTTGCAGCTACATAAAAAGTTCTTGGAATCTCAGTTTCCTAGAAAAATTTTAGTAAATTTAAAGGGTATTTTTTTTTTAAACCATTCAAAAAACGGGTATTGTTCTCTGTCAGTGTAGGATATCAAAAAATATCTGAAGCGTTTTATTGGTTGAATCCGCATGTTATTCGTTTTCTGATTGGTCTATACCTGTATTTTCCCTTTACTTTCAACAGAGATCGATACTTCTTTTGCCACAATGCCAAAAAAAATAATAAAAACTACAAAAAAAAAAAAAAACACTAACTCAGAAACAAATTGAGATACAGATTTCAAACAAATTGCATTTAAAAGTACATTTTTTCTCTTTACGACAGTGTAAAAAGTAATATTGTGGGATTTTTAGAAGTTTAAGAATGAAATTTCATTTAAAATTGGTCCAGGAATATTAATGTTTAATCCATGTCGTACGTAATGTAGAAGTTTAAAAATTTACAGTACCGAAAAATGTAACCCATGGCGTACGTAATGTATGATCAACTCTGTGCGATTTTTTAAGTCTAAAATTTTAGTCTTTGAAAAAATCATTTTCCAAATGGTTGTTGTAATTTGTTAAATTGCATTTTTTTAAAATCATTTGAAAAAATGGTTATTGTCCTCGCTCAGGGTAAGAAATCAAAAACATATCTGAAGCGTTTTATTAGTTGAATCCCGCATTTTATTCGTTTTCTGATTGGTCTATACAGTAATCTGTATTTTCCCTTTACTTTCAACAGAGATGGATACTTCTGTTGCCACTATGACAAACAAGCAATAAAACCTACAAAAAAAATTATAACTCAGAAACAAATTGAGATAAAGCTTTCAAACAAATTGCATTTAAAAGTACATCTTTTTCTCTATACGACGGTATAAAAAGTAATATTGTGGGATGTTTAGAAGTTTAAGAATGAAATTTCATTTAAAATTGGTCCAGGAATATTAATCTTATACTATAATATAGCAAAAATTGTGTGTGTATGTATGTGTGTGTGTGTGTATGTAAATTTTATCTTAAAAATGGCTCTAACGATTTTGACGAAATTTTGTATTTTACCATTTTCGGGCATGATAAGACCATTGGGCTAGGTCTTGTGTTCGAGAAAATTCGATTAGTGGGTCATTTTGGGTCGTAATGGGTCCAGGTCAAGCTAATTATATCTGAAAAACGGCTCAATCGATTTTGACAAAAATTTATATCCAACCGTTTTTCCGCACGAGGAAACTATTGGGATAGGTCACATGTTCGAGAAATTTCGATTAGTGGGTCATTTTGGGGTCACTATGGGTCAAGCCAATTTTATTTAAAAAACGGCTCTAACGATTTTGACTAAATTTTGTATTCTGTCGTTTTGGATTACGAGAAGACTAATAGGCTAAGACACATATTAGAGAAAATCGATTAGTAGGTCATTTTTGGGTCCCTGTGGGTCAAGCAAAGTTTATCTAGAAAACGGCTCAAGCGATTTTGACGAAATTTTGTATTTTACCAGTTTCGGGCACGATAATACCATTTGGCTAGGTCACGTAATCGAAAACATTCGATTTGTGGGTCATTTTGCGTCATAATGGGTCAAGGTAAAGGTAATTATATCTCAAAAACGGCTCAATCGATTTTGACAAAATTTTATATCCAACCGTTTTTCGGCATGAGAAAACTATTGGGCTAGGTCATTTGTTCAAGAAATGTCGATTAGTGGGTCATTTTTGGGTCACTACGGGTCAAGTCAATTTTATCTAAAAAACGGCTCTAACGATTTTGACTAAATTTTGTATTTTGTCGTTTTCCATTACGAGAAGACCAATAGGATAGGTCACATATTAGAGAAAAATCGATTAGGGGGTCATTTTTGGGTCACTGTGGGTCAAAGCTTATCTAGAAAACGGCTCTAACGATTTTGACGAAATTTTGCATTTTATCGTTTTCGGGCGCGAGAATACGATTGGGCTTGGTCGCATGTTCAAGAAAATTTTATTAGCGGGTCATTTTGGGTCACAATGGGTCCTGGTCAAGCTAATGGAATCTAAAAAAAGGCCCAAAACATTTCGACAAAATTTTGTAATATACCGTTTCCGGGCATGAGGTGACCATTGGGCTAAGTCACATGTACGAGAAAAATGGATTAATGGGTCATTTTGGGTCAAATGGGTCAAGATCAAGCTATTTATATCTAGAAAACGGATCAATCGATTTTGACTAAATTTTATATCCAACCGTTTTTTGGTAGAAGAAAACTATTGGGCTAGGTCACATGATCGAGAAATTTCGATTAGTGGGTCATTTTTGGGGTCCCTATGGGTCAAGCATTTTTATCTAAAAAATGGCTCTAACGATTTTGACTAAATTTTGTATTTTGTAGTTTTGGATTACGAGAAGACCAATGGGCTAAGTCACATATTAGAGAAAATTCGATTAGTGGGTCATTTTTTGGATGACTGTGGGTCAAGCAATGTTTATCTAGAAAACGGCTCTAAAGATTTTGACGAAATTTTGCATTTTATCGTTTTCGGGCGCGAGAATACGATTGGGCTTGGTCGCATGTTCATGAAAATTTTATTAGCGGGTCATTTTGGGTCACAATGGGTCCTGGTCAAGCTAATGGAATCTAAAAAAAGGTCCAAAACTTTTTGACAAAATTCTGTAATATACCGTTTCCGGGCATGAGATGACCATTGGGCTTAGTCACATGTTCGAGAAAAATCGATTAGTGGGTCATTTTTGGGTCACTGTGGGCCAGGCTATTTGTAACTAAAAAAACGACTCAAACGATTTTGTCAAAATTTTGTATTATACAGTTTTGGGGCATGAGAAGACCATTGGGCTAAGTCACATGTTCGGGAAAATTCGATTAGTGGGTCATTTTGGGGTCACTGTGGGTCAAGCTAATTGTATTTTTAAAAAAGACTCAAACGATTTTGACAGAATTTTGTATTATACTGTTTCCGGACGCTAGAAGATCATTGGGTTAGGTCCCATGTTTGAGAAAATTAGACTAATGGGTCATTTTTGTGTCACTGTGTGTCAAGTTAATTTTATCTAGAAAACTGCTTTAACGATTTTGATTAAATTTTGTTTTCTATCGTTTTCGGGTTCCAGAGTACCATTGGTTTAGGTCGCATGCTCAAGAAAATTCGATTAACCAGTCATTTTGGGTCACTATGGGTCAAGGTTTAGCTAATTTTATCTAAAAAAATGACCCAATCGATTTTGACAAAATTTCCTATTACACCGTTTCCTAGCACGAGAAGGCTATTGGGATAGGTCAGATGTTTGATAAATTTAGATTAGTAGGTCCTTTTGGGGTTACAGTGGGTTAAGCTAATTTTATCTATAAAATGACTTTAGCGATTTTGACTAAATTTTGTATTCTATCGTTTTCGGGTTCGAGAAGAGCCTTGGTTAGGTCGTGTGTTCGAAAAATTTCCATTAGTGGGTCCCAATGGCTTAGGAACATGCCAATTTTATCTAAACAGCAAAATTTATACAAGGAAATGAAATATCGAATTGAACACAAGGCAAATTTTGACCGAGCATAGCTCGGTCATGCCCGCTAGTGTTTAATCCATGGTGTACGTAATATATGACCAGCTCCGTAGAAGTTTAAAAATTTACAGTACCGAAAAATATAATCCATGCATACGTAATGTATGATCAACTCTGTGCGATTTTTTAATGTCTTAAATTTTAGTCTTTGAAAAATTCATTTTCCAAATGGTCGTTGTAATTTATTAAATTGCTTTTTTTTTTTTTTTTAACCATTTGGAAAAATGGTTATTGTTCTCGGTCAGGGTAGGAAATCAAAAACATATCTGAAGCGTTTTATTAGTTGAATCCCGCATTTTATTCGTTTTCTGAATGGTCTATACAGTAATCTGCATTTTCCCTTTACTTTCAACAGAGATGGATACTTATGTTGCCACTATGACAAAAAAGTAATAAAACTACAAAAAAAAATATTAATAACTCAGAAACAAATTGAGATACAGCTTTCAAACAAATTGCATTTAAAAGTACATTTTTTTTCTCTATACGCGGTGTAAAAAGTGATATTGTGGGATGTTTAGAAGTTTAAGAAGGAAATTTCATTTAAAATTGGTCCAGGAATATTTAGTGTTTAATCCAATGCATACCTAATGTAGAAGTTACAGCACCGAAAAATGTAATCTATGGCGTACGTAACGTATGATCAACTCCGTGCGATTTTTTAAGTCTTAAATTTTAGTCTTTGAAAAAATCTTTTTCCAAATGGTCGTTGTAATTTCTTAAATTGCATTTTTTTTAACCATTTGAAAAAATGGTTATTGCCCTCTGTCAGGGTAAGAAATCAAAAACATATCTGAAGCGTTTTATTAGTTGAATTCCGCATTTTATTCGTTTTCTGATTGGTCTATAAAGTAATCTGTATTTTTCCTTTACTTTCAACAGAGATGGATACTTATGTTGCCAATATAACAAAAAAGTAATTAAAACTACAAAAAAAAATTAATAACTCAGAAAGAAATTGAGATACAGCTTTCAAATAAATTGCAATTAAAAATGCATTTTTTTCTCTATACGACGATATAAAAAGTAATATTGTGGGAAGTTTAGAAGTTTAAAAATGAAATTTCATTTAAAATTGGTCCAGGAATATTAATGTTTAATCCATGGCGTACGTAATTTATGACCAGCTCCGTAGAAGTTCAAAAATTTACTGTACCGAAAATTGTAAAACTGAAATTTCTTTTAAAATTTGTTCATGATGTGTCCAGGAATGTTAATGTTTAATGTATGATCATCTCCGTGCGATTTTTTATGTCTTAAATTTTAGTCTTTGTAAAAACCATTTTCCAAATGGTCGTTGTAATTTGTTAAATTGCATTTTTTTTTTTTAACCGTTTGAAAAAATGGTTATTGTCCTCGGTCAGGGTAAGAAATCAAAAACATATCTGAAGCGTTTTTTATTAGTTGAATCCCGCATTTTATTCGTTTCCTGATGGGTCTATACAGTAATCTGTATTTTGCCTTTGCTTTCAACAGAGATGGATACTTCTGTTGCCAAATCAGAAAAAAGTAATAAAAACTACAAAAAAAAAAAAAATTATATCTTAGAAGCAAATTGAGATACAGCTTTCAAACAAATTGCATTTAAAAGTACATTTTTTTCTCTATACGACGGTGTAAAAAGTAATATTGTGGGGTGTTTAGAAGTTTAAAAATGAAATTTCTTTTAAAATTGGTCCAGGAATATTAATGTTTAATCCATGGTGCACGTAATATATGACCAGCTCCGTAGAAGTTTAAAAATTTACAGTACCGAAAAATATAATCCATGGCGTACGTAATGTATGATCAACTCGGTGCGATTTTTTATGTCTTAAATTTTAGTCTTTGAAAAAATCATTTTCCAAATGGTCGGTGTACTTTGTTAAATTGCTTTTTTTTTTTTTTTTTTTTTTTAGCCATTTGGAAAAATGGTTATTGTCCTCGGTCAGGATAGGAAATCAAAAACATATCTGAAGCGTTTTTTATAAGTTGAATCCCGCATTTTATTCGTTTCCTGGTTGGTCTATAACAGTATTCTATATTTTGCCTTTAATTTCAACAGAGATGAATACTTCTGTTGCCAAATGACAAAAAAGTAATAAAAACTACAAAAAAATATATATATAACTCAGAACAAATTGAGATACAGATTTCAAACAAATTGCATTTAAAAGTACATTTTTTCTCTATAAGACGGTGTAAAAAATGATATTGTGGGATGTTTAGAAGTTTAAAAATGAAATTTCATTTAAAATTGGTCCAGGAATATTAATGTTTAATCCATGGCGTACGTAATGTATGACCAGCTCCGTAAAGTTTAAAAATTTACAGTACCGAAAATTGTAAAACTGAAATTTCTTTTAAAATTTGTTCATGATGTGTCCAGGAATGTTAATGTTTAATTCATGGCGTACGTAATGTATGATCAACTGCGTGCGATTTTTTGTCTTAAATTTTAGTCTTTGAAAAAATCATTTTCCAAATGATCGTTGTAATTTGTTAAATTGCTTTTTTTCAAACTCATATAGCCGTTTTAGTTTCTTTACCCAAGAGAATTAACAAAAAGATTTCATTTGAATTTCTACCGTTGCTATAGTAACAAATGTACTGAATGTGGATCAATTATCACCCTTAACATTAGATATTTTGAGGTTTTGGCGCCAAATAGAAAAAAAAAGAAATATTTCCTGAACTATTGGGCTTAAAATAATTTACTTGGTACCTTTCGATTCAGCTTGCAAAAATACATCAAAATATGTTACCATTTGACACATAATTATAATATTAGATTTTTAAGGAGTATTTTTCTTTAAGTTTGTTTCCCGTTTTACCCCCCTTTAGGTGTGAAATTTTAGAAAATACTTTCTTAGCGGGAGTCTATGTCATAAGAAGTATTTTTACCCCAATTTGCAAGATTTTAGGTTCAGTAGTTTTGCCTGTGCATTGATTAGCGCCCCAATCCAGGCATTCTTTTACATATAAAGATTAGTTTCATAGGAACTTTAAACTTACTGATTTTTACACATGCATTACTTTTTTCAGCCAAATTGGCTTCCAGCAACTCTTGGTTTCTACAGCAACGGTTGCGATTCGAAGTGTAGCATTATCAATCAGTGTAATGAAACGAAGTGTTGTGTTGATTTTTTTAAAGATGAATAGTTCCGATGAAGCTGTAAATTAAATAATATCGCTTTATTATTTTTTTTAACCATTTGGAAAAATGGTTATTGTCCTCGGTCAGGGTAGGATATCAAAAACATATATGAAGCGTTTTATTATTTTAATCCCGCATTTTATTCGTTTTCTGATTGGTCTAAACAGTAATCTGTATTTTCCCTTTACTTTCAACAGAGATGGATACTCTTGTTGCCACTATGAAAAAAAGGAATAAAAACTACAAAAGAAAATTACCAACTCAGAAACAAATTGAAATAAAGCTTTCAAACAAATTGCATTTAAAAATGCACTTTTTTTCCCTATACGACGGTGTAAAAAGTAATATTGTGGGATGTTTAGAAGTTTAAAAATGAAATTTCTTTTAAAGTTGGTCCACGAATATTAATGTTTAATCCATGGCGTACGTAATGTATGACCAGCTCTTTAGAAGTTTAAAAATTTACAGTACCGAAAAATGAAACCATGGCGTACGTCAGGGTCGGCGAACCTATGGCACGCGGGCCAAACCTGGCACGCGATAGAATATTTTAGGCACGGCGTTGATTGAAATCCTAAAACAAAATAGAATAAAGTTAAACAAAACACGCAAACTTATACAAGCTGGGCTTTTCTTTCTTTTCTTTTCTTTTTAGAATTTCGTTCATCTGACGAAACCCTATTCGTCTCGCTCCTCTGTCTGTCTGTCCGTCACAGTGCCCGTTCTGAGAAATTATATATGTTGAAAACTTGAAATTTTGCATACTTATAGCTGAACACCTCGCATCAAACGACAAACTATAAAATTTTCAAAAAGTCTCATATTTAACCCTCTGGGCTCTAACTTGTGTATTTTAAGTTTTTTTTCTAACTGAGCCCTTAATTGATTTGAAGATTTGAATTTTTTTTTTAACTTATAGCTAAACACTTGCGATCAAACAACAAATCATAAAATTTCGAAAAAGTCGTATATTTAACCCTCTGGGCTCTAACTTGTGTATTTTAAGCTTTTTTCTTCTAACTCAGCCCCTAATTAAGTTGAAGACATGAAATTTTGCATACTTATAGCAGAACACTTGCAATCACACGAAAAACCATAAAATTCTCAAAAAGTCTTACATTATTTACCCTCTGGGATCTAACTTGTGTATTTTAAGCAATTTTTTATCTTCCCCCCTTTTCACCCGGGGGGCACTTTTCTAACTTTTGGCGACACCCCTTTGACCACTCTTTCATAATATGCACCATAGACTTACATATTTTAGTTCCACTTTTTACCGCTACGAGGAGCCCACATATCTCGGGTGCTATGGGCCCGAATCCTTCGACTGATATATCTACGGATAGGTTGTAAAACGGACTTAAGTTCAGATAGAGGTGTGCTTAGAATAAAGTGCGCCCCCCGGTTGCGAAACGTGGAACTAACAGATTTTGCAATATGATAAAGTGTTTTGAAAGGAATATTAAACTAAATTTGTGACCACACTTACCCACTTGTTTTTTTATTGGAAAGCAACTAATTGAATTTCTAAATTATTTCAATATGGGCTCAATAAGTTATCAAAATAAGAGAAGGTTGGGAGGATATCAAAAAGAAAAATATCAGGTATTATAAGTAGAACTCCCAGTGATGAAACTAAAGCGACTTGATATAAAATATGTAGTTTTCACAATTGTTCGCTGAATTTATCCCTTCGAGTCATTATTTTCGGAAGTGATACAAACACTTTAAATATTAGAAACCCAGACCAGTTGTTAGGTAACACGAACTCAACTTGCATCCTATTAAAAGTAAGTAGGTTGAATACCCTATTAATATTTGGCATAACCGACATCACATTCACCATTTTATTACTTCGTAATATATGTTAACCTAATTATTAGATGTATATTGTCCTATATTTTTAAATCCCAATGAATAAAAATCGAGAAATGTTGATCCACTAAATTATTTTTGGTGCTTGGCACGTCATGGTTACGCAAAATCTTTAAAAAAAAAAAAATGGGCACGCGAGTATAAAAAGGTTCGCCGACCCTGGTGTACGTAATGTATGATCAACTCCGTGCGATTTTTTATGTCTTAAATTTTAGACTTTGAATCCATGGTGTACGTAATGTATGACCAACTCCGTAGAAGTTTAAAAATTTACAGTACCAAAAAATGTAATACATGGCGTACGTAATATATGATGAACTCCGTACGATTTTTTATGACTTAAATTTTAGTCTTTGAAAAAATCATTTTCCAAATGGTCGGTGTAATTTGTTAAATTGCATTTTTTTTTTTTTTTTTTTTTTTTTTTTTTTTTTTTAGTACAGTGCACTTTTGAATTAAAAATAATAAAACATATACTAGTTAAATTGTTAAACTCTATAATTTAAAAAGGTTCCGTTGTTTTTAATGTTGTTACATGCATTAATATATTATAATTGTTCTTACACTAAAGGCTTAGCCAACTTAATTTGTACAAATTCTGATGACTGTAAACATAGAATGTATTCCAGTTTTTGATGTGGAAGTATTTACAATAATCTAATATTTATAATTTATATAAAATTTATAATTCATTTTTACTTTATGATTACGAGTTTTATCGCCTCATTTTTAAAATTTCAAATATAGTTAATGGTTAATTACTAAACGTCAAATAGTTAATAGACAAGTGTTAAACGTCAGATCAATAAATTGATTCATTTAATCATTAGATTTAATTTATTGCTGATACATCCCAATTTACTAGCAATAAATATCCTTAGGGTCAGCTCTAAATCAATCAGCATATTCCCCTCAATTCTGCATATTCGGCAATTTTCACTTGAAACGAATTGTTTTAATTGACACCAGAAAAATTATAAAAGATATTTAATTTATTTATTATTTAATGCAACTATATTGCCGTAGGAGTAATATTTAATTACTTTCATGTGATTATAATTTTTCGATCATCAATATACTTCCCGAAAAGATGTTACTTGCAAAAATAAAATTTTACAGAATTTATTTCACAAAATACCTAGTTTGTTTTACTGGCGTTCAGGTTAACATTTTTTTTCAGCATACGTAAACAAAAAAAGAATAGTTAGAAGATACATTATAATGCTTTTAAAACTAAATTTATTTTGTAAGCAAAAAGTACCTCCGATGTTCACTGAATAGGATTTCAAGTTTATTTCTTCTGAAATATATAATTGTCTTTTTGGTATTTTGTTTCTTATAGGATTTTTATTTCTCTGGAAAAAATATTATATTTATGTATTAGTAAACAAACGATATACCCACGATAGCTCTATAAGAAATAAAGTATACTTTATATCAATTAACATTTATAGAGCATATTTTTGACTCACAGCTGCGAAAAAGGTCTCCATTACAGAAAAAATAATAAAAATCGGTTTCTTTCGCTTAATTATAGAATTTAATAAGCCAATTGACCGTATGAGAATTTTGAAGAGGAAAAAAAGTATTATTTAAACCCTTTATTTTAGGATTTCTAAATTGATTTATCAATGTATAACCATAATTTAATTAAAATAAATCTATTAATTGATTAAAGTAATTTTTTTCAATATATTTTACACTCTTCTTTTTTTACTTATATTTTCTACTTTTTAGTGTTTAAAATATTTCGTGGTTGCAGTTTCACAGCCTGTTGGTATGTTTTGGCGCGTATAAATCCATTGTTGTTGTAACTCGTTTACAATGGTAACCATAAAGTGTATTGGACGATTTATAATCTGCGGTGGGATAATGGAAAAATGACATATAATTAAGATATTAATTTATAATTAACTTCTAAAAATATCAAAATGTCTTATTATAATTGGAAATACGCGTAGGTACATCATTTCTTTAATTCTATTCTAGCAGGAAGTTATTTAAATAAAAGAATGTAAAAGGCTGATGTATTGTACTAAGTATGAAACAAATTATCCTCTTCAGTTCCGAAGCTGAAATAATAATACAAATGCTTATTCGTTGGTTTTTTCCAAACAAAATGACATCGTAAATGACAAAAAAAATATCTTTTCTGAAATTGATCCTTTAGGCGCTTTGTAATTTAGGTTCAAAAATATGGATCTAAAACTACCAACCCCCTTAAAAACATCAATTTAATAACCGTTAACCTAAATTAAAGCAATCACAAATTTAAGAGCTTTAAACAAGTAAATAATCTACAAATACTCAAAAAATTTTATTGAAAAAGATTTAAGTTAAATACTTATGAAAATTTCTCACTTTCTTGTCATACTATCTTTTGGGCAATTTTAGGCATTTTGCAAACTTAGATGAAAATAACATTTATTTTATGTGGGAATCAGCTTAGATGCTGCCATTTATTCGTTTGCTTTGGGCGCAAAAAACATTCAGCTATTAACAAGTTATGTGAAATTGTAAAAAAAATCGGACATTTTAGTTTTTTTAAGGAAAAGACCAGAAGTCCCGAATGGGGATCCAGGAACCGAAGAGGCTATTGTAGATGAAAGTTACTGATACCAAACGATTGGAAATCATGTCTACTTTTAAATGATGTATATAAAATGTGCTTAGAGCAGTGGCGTAGCTAAGGGGGGACAAGGGGGCCGACTGCCCCGGGCGCCGAGTCTTAGGGGCGCCAAATTGAAAGAAGTTTAAACCGATATTATTTCATATATTTTGACAAAAAAATTAAATTGCTGATTTTTTAAATTTTGTTTTTGTATGTGAATATTTTCTTTAGTAAGATATTTTGTTATATCCATATATTTTGTTATATCCAAATAATGAATAAAGAACAAGCTTCTGTAAATGCTTCTAGGGATGGCTCAACACATTTGGTACCTAAGATAATTATGTACCTAAATTGAGGCGCAATGTAATTAAATAGGGGGCGCCAAATTGAGAGGAGTTTTAAACCGAAATTATGTTACATACTTTAGAAATAAATAAGAATTGTTGACTTTCCCATTTGTGTGTGTGTATGAATGTTTTGAATAAATTCAATGAAAGTGAGAGGAAAGAAGATATCTATAATTGTCAATCACTGATGGATGTTTCTAACTGTATAGCCTCCAGTTTATAAATCAAAAGGCCTTTTGGCGACTTGGATTCATATTTCTGGTATCAAAAGAACGTTGTTCATTTGTACAGTAGCTGAAATTCCCGCAGATTTTCCCAAACGAACTACAAAGGATTAAAATCTCTATTCATATTAAAATTTCAAAAAATAATAACGATTTTCTCACAATGAACCTCTGGGATGGGTCCCTACTGTTTCGGCAGCGTAGACCGGACCTGCTACGCACGCATCTGTAAACACTAAAAACGTACATTCAAATTTATCTTTCTAAAAGGGAATCTCCGGCACGGGTCCCTGCTTTCTTCGCCCCCGTATAGCAGACTTGCTGCGCACGCGCCGGAAAATCTCAAGATAATCGTAATATGATTTGAAAGAGAAAAAATCCGCAGTGAAACAAAAAAAAATCAAGCCATGAAACCTCAGATAAAAAATGCCCAGTGGTGGTGGAAATGGAACTAAAAACTGTAAGACAATCGAAAACAAAGCTGAATGAACAAAACCTAGTTGAAATTGGGTCCATAGAAACTGAAATAAAAAATGCGTCCCCTTCGCTGGAAGGTAGAGCTAAAAACTGCATGAAAATCGTAAGCTAAATTGAATTGAGCAATTCCCAATGAAATCTGGCTCGTAGAATCCGAGAAAGGAATGTGCCGTCAATGTTCGATAATTGTTGCAAAAGAAGTCCATATTTAGGAAAACATACTTTTAAATGTAAATAAGGGGAGAAACCATTGTAGACGAACTCTTAACTCATATCACGAGAATCTTTCCACAGAACACATTAATAATCTTCGATTAAATTGATAAAATGATTTTAAATTATGTTTTTAGCATTTGGCAACGGTTTATAATTAAGATAATTGTCTGCATGTCATATAATCTCTGATCCACCGATTTTCGGAAATTAAATGGAGGGGGCGGTCGGAAAAAAGACCTCTTTTTAGTTTGTTTTTATTGTATGTTCGTCCCTGTATGATTCTTTCTCCGAACTTCTGTACTGTCGCTGTCAATTTTTTTGAAAAAATTATGAAAAATTACCGAACCAAAAATTTTATACACAAGTGTAACGTATTCTGCATGTGCTCTGAAAATTTCAAATCGATACCTTAATTAGTTTTCTTAATTTTCGTTGATTAGAGAAAATTCTCAATTTCTTTCGTTTTGGCTGTGGAATCAGGTTCAAATGTGCACGCGATTGTGCTATTTTGTGAAAAAATCAGTTTTTGATTAGTTTTTAATTAATAATCTTGGCTGATTATAAAAAAATTAGAAATCTGAGCGTTGTGTGCATCAGGATCTGCAATGAACTACCCTTACCCTCACCCAAATTTTCAGACTTGCACATGCGGTAGATACTTCCAGCAATCTCCATCACCCACATAGATTGGTTTTCATGCTGATTTTTCTGTTTTTAGAATTTCATTTGAATATTTTCGTGTAATGGAGGTTTCTGTGAACCAATACAAAATTGATTTAGCTGGAAGAACAACAACTAAAAATATTATTGCTTCTTTATATTTTCCGTCAAACTGGCATTGAGAAAACCGAAATAATAAAATGCGGGCGATCTAAGCCCAAATTGTCCCTTCTCAATTCATACAAATTATCAGGACTTTTCAGTCTTCCTAGTACGACCAGTGCAAATGGCTGTTTTCGTCATTTTAAAAGTTAAATACATTTCATATGTACTTAAATTCAGAGCATATGCATTCGAGAAAGCTATATCTATTTATCTATATCTGTCTATGTAAGGAATAACTGGGAGATTAATGGGAGAAAAGAATTTGACTGGGAAACCTCTTTGTGAACCCAACACGTTTATTTCGTCTCCGCATCTTACAATCATCTTCGCAAGTTTCATCGGATTTTCCTCGAACCATTTACGCCAGTTTCGGGACTTACATGGTCATAGGTTGTGTAGGCATCTCGAATGGGCAAAATGTAATCTTTTTCGTGCGTGTTCTTGCTAATATGTTAGGGATTGTAATGTTTTCGAGCATGGGGCAAAGGTAAAAAATTGGAGGAACATTTAGTTTAATTGGTTAATTAGCTCTTGATTGATCTGTGGTCAAGACCCTCGCAATTCCCGAGATCTATGACGTACAAGGCTTTAACCGCAAGCGAAGAAAAATTGTCCAAGCAGCAGCATTTTCTATCTTAAGTTACTCTCTTCTCTGATTTTAATAGTGAGCGAAAAAAATGTTAAGCTGGGAAAACAAATTTACGAGGGGTAAAATGGATTTTAGAATATAAGATTTAAAGTTAGAAAAAATAATTTAAAGATTTTAATTTAAATTTTTAATTAAATTTAAATTTTTAATTTAAAAAGAATTTTAATTCTTAGGCTTTTCGTCTATAGAAGTATATATATATCTCTATAGATATATGATCATTGTCATGAGACTGCGCTAATTTACAAACCGAGCTATATGTCAGTGAGCATATGTTGAGGGTTTATTAAGATCTCGATGAAATTCGTTGACATCATGATCCGCCATCCTGTTTCAAAATAGCGGCCCCTTAAAGATTTTAAACAAATAAATACATATACATATAATTATAAATAAAAATTTACTTCTTGCATAATCGCTAGGTCTTGATAGAAGGATTCAAGAACATGTTTTGGTTCCCCTCTATCGTAAAAATGGATGAGTAGAGGCATTTGAAATTCTATGGCGGCTGCCGTTTTGAAGTAGGGGATTTTTTTTCCATAATCGGGCGAAATTTAGGAGTTTTAGCAAATGTGTTTTTTTTATTTATTTTCATTGTTGCTACTACCATACGCTTAAAACAACAGTCATATTCGTACACGTTCCGCTAAATTTTGGAAATTCCCATTCAAATTTAGTATTCACGAAAACTGGAAATCTTCTATAATCGGGTTCCACGCATTTTAGTTTCGTGTGATTGGGTAAAACTAGCTGAATCCTTAAAAACAAGTAAGAGTGAAGTTGACTTTTCCTCAAGCCAAAAAGACTTTTTTTTTTCATCTTGAGGAAAAATAATGCGGTTATTTTTTTATTGGGAGGGGGGGGGGGCGCAAAATTTCTTCCTGCCCCGGGCGCCAAAAAACGTAGCTACACCACTGGCTTAGGGGGGTAATTTTCATGTCAAAACGTACCCAAAGTTTTTTTTTTTCAATAGCAATACCCAAGTTTGATACCATAAATAAGGGCGATTCTCAAAAGGTGGGCACTAGGCACACGTCATAACTTTAAGCCTTTCAAAACATAACTTTAATTACCATTGACTTTAGTTTTTTTTTTTTTTTTTTTTTTTTTTTTTTTTTTTTTTACACTGAGATTTTAATTCTAGTCAGAGACAGAAAATGACATAATTTATTGTAAAAGCTTTGTATAAATATCTTAAAATTTTATTATTTTATGCTAAAGAGGCCAATTTCGGACATTCATAACGTTAACTGCTCCAATGTACCACCAAGAAAAAGAGTTTTAACTTGCTTCCAGGTGGTTCTAATGGTAAACAACGAATGCATAAAGGAAACGGATGATTTTTTGATAATTTCGTTAAGAGATAGCAGGCTGATTTATTGCTTTTTTTGAAGATAGAAGGACTTTTCTATAAAGAATTTTTTTGTATTTTGTTATGTCCGAAAGTAACGTACGCGACAAAGCTATCATTTCCACGAAAAATACACCAAGTAAGTACTTTACACTCTTTTATCTAACTTTAAAATTATTTAAAAAAAAAATAAATTATTTGTATGTGTTTTTATAAGATTTTTTTTGCAATAAATGCACTTTTCTCAAATAAGAAAGTGGAATGTCCGAATCGTGTAACGATGGAAACGTCGATTTTATTTTCGGTAAATTTATTTTTAAAGATGATTTGGTGTCCTGAAACGTATAAAAAGATTTTTATTATAATGTTTGATCGTAAATAATTACCGTGTTTTGTATAAATAAAGTGTATTTAGTACATGTAATAATATAACTTGACTTGAAGCATGCTCATGCTCATCTAATATGTATAACGATAGACACAATATGGCGACCGCTGCGATCCTTACGAAATTTCGGGCATGCTTATTTAAAAGTATGATTTAAAATTAATAGTAAACTTCTTTTTTATTTCAAATGTAATTCTTCGGTGATCTTACGTGTTTTTATGTATTTTGCAAAGTTTTCTTTGTAGCAAATGTACCACAAAAGATTATTTAATAACAATGTCCAAATCGTGGAACGATCTAAACATTAATAATTTTAATTTTCTAAATACATAAATAAATATATTATAACAGAGTCCATTGTTCTAACATACATATTAAAAAATAAAATAAACATTTTTTTTTGTTAAATTATTGTACTTGAGTTCTTTTTTTTTAAATTCAAGGTTTAAGAATCCCATCTCCTTAAAATTCCATTCTTCCTCTTTGCTCCCCCACCAAAATGCAAGGCAAATAAAAAGTTTAAGCCACTTCGTGCTGTAACTTTGGTAAAAAAAGAAAAAAAGAAAGAAAAAGAAAAAAAAATTGACAGTATTCAAAGTATAGAAAAGACAGCCAGCGAAAACTGTTAAAGGTACTCAAAAGATTCACTCCGTACACACGACAAACAAATTTGGTACTATTCGAATAAGAAATAGACATGGTTTTTACAATCTCTGTAAAAAAAACAATCAAGAATGCATTACCAGTGAAGCTGGTGAAAAAACATATTGATTCTACACCCACACAGCACACTTGGTTACAGCAATGTCTCGGAGACATCGCAACGTCCCTTTATTGTCACGTCTCAGTGCGATGTAACTAGAGCGTCTCCGAGATGACAAGAAAGACTGTCGCTGAGATCATCCCTTGCGACATAATGGAGAGGAAGAGACTCAAGGGTGAAAGGTTCCATTCTCCCATTGGTTGAGAAGAAAGAAGAATCTTGCGATTACTTCTCAAGGTTACAAGTCCTGATTATTGAGCAGTGGTGGACACTTCTTCCTAACAAATCAGCGGGCACATCTCATTTCACCACCAAAACAAATCGCCAAGTGTCGCTTGAGATTATTTCGAGTATTATGGTGCAATCATATTAAATTTTGTTTGCGACATGTAGGGAATTTTAATTTATTTTTCATATGAAGTGATTCACGGAAAACAATGATATGGTATTTTTAAAAATACCTTTTTTTCCCTGCAAAAAATTGATAAAACTGACTTTCTTTTAAAAAAGTAATCAATTTAAATATTTTAGACTTATTAGTTTTAAATTACACATTACACATTATTCCTTTTGTATATACAGGTGTATGTAAATTTAGACTTAAATAAAAAAAAAAAAAAAAAAATCATATTTTAAAAGTATAAAATTGATATTTATACGAAAAGTAAAATTAATAGTTTTTAACTTATAACTTTGCATCAGGAGGAGAGAAGCTTAGGGGATTAGACGCCCCCCCCCCGCCCCCCCCGAAATAATATCCTGGCTACGCAACTGCATTTAATTACCTATGTGTTTTGACTGTAGTTATCTGTGCAAAGCAACAGTAAACTCAAGCACTCCCCCTCCCCTTCCTTCATAGCTGATGTGTTTTTTAAAAATAATAAATATATAAAAAACAATTAGTAAAAATACTCAGTCAAATTTTATGCAATTTTTTTTTCATGGCATTTTGTATGCGTAAATATACATAATTAAATGGCCAAACTAGTACTCAAATAATCAAAATTGTCAGAAAGGGATTTAGATCATCTAAATTCTACCTTGCCCTTATAGTAATTTGCAATATTAATATCTATTTATTATTGCTGTAAAATAACAAATAGGACAAAAAAAAAAAAAAAAAAAAAAAAAAAAAAAAAAATCTAAAAAGTAAAGTGTTTCATAGATAGTGAATGAAAAAGGTCAAGCTAAAATAAATTATAGCTCACACTTATAGTGAAATATAATGAAAAAATAAATTAAATAATAATGACAGATTTTTTTTTTTTTTTTCCACACACCCAAAAGGAAAAAAAAGTCTGAACTCAAAACAATAATATCTGAGCAATAACTACCAAAAACTATAAGAAGTTTTTATAATGTATTTTATTGCATTAAATATTTCTAGTTAATGATTACTTGGACTTATGTCTTTAACTTAGTTTTCAAATATTTAGGGTGGTAAAAGTGAAGGGGAAATTTATAATAATTTTTTAATAAAAATAATTTATGTTTTTGACTGAGTTTTCAAATAATATGTATGTAATATATATATTGTTTTGAAAAGTAGTTTATTAGAATTTTTTAATAATAACAATTAAAATTTTTTTAGGAAATTTTAATAAAAAGTATTTAACAAGTAACTATTACAATTTTTAAATAATTAATTACTTATTAAATTAATAATATTATTAATATAAATTCATAAATTAATAAAATTTTACTTTCAAATAAAATAAACTGAATATAGTTATGTGTTCATAAGAATTTTTTAATAAAAACAATTAAAAAAATTTTAGCAAATTTTAATAAAAAATATTTAACAATTAACTATTACAAATTTGTTTAAATAATTAATTACTTGCTAAGTTAATAATATTATTAATATAAATTCATAAATTAATAAAATTTTACTTTCAAATAAAATAAACTGAATATAGTTATGTATGCAGATATATTGTTAAATGATATAACATAAAAATAAAAATATTTATATAAGTGTAAGAAATAACATATTTTCAAAAATATTCATTTTAAGAAATTGAAATAAATAGCTTATAAGTAATATGAGTTTTAAAAATTAATGTCATTAACAGTATTTTATACATAATAAAAAATTACAAAGCATTTGATAATAAATGAATAAAGTTTTTCTGTATGAAAAATACTAATTAATTTTAAAAGAAAACTTTGAAAAATTAATTTTGCTAATTTAATATTTATCTGATACTAAAGTTATAAGGGAAAAAAACAATGTATGTAAGTTTAGGAGATATTATTATTTAATTACAATAAATGTTCACTTTAATTCATAAAAAAAATAGCTTATTTGAATTTTAAAATTTATTTAAAACTAAATTTTATTTTATTTTATAAAAATTAAATTTCAATTTTATTTAAAACTAAATTTTATTTTATTTAATAACAATTAAAACTTAATTTAATCAAAATTGTATTTAATTATCTAATTGACAGTTTAAAAAATTGGAAATGAACGGATAATAAAAGTCGATAAATCTTTTTTAACTAACTTAATAAAAATCGAAACAAAACACAAATAAAAAATATAAAAGTAACAGGGAGGATCGAACCTGCGTACTTGAGTTTGCTAGACAAGCGCGTTAACCACAGGACAAGTTCGTCCACACAAAACACTCACCAAAATAGCATGAATTAACTAGGTACGATATTTCTCAAAGTGCTTGCATTTCATCGCCAAATCATACATGAGAAGCAAGCCAAGACCGGTTTCTGATCGACCAATGAGAGAATGGAACCTTTCACTCTTGAGTCCCTTCCTAATGGAGACACAAGCTGCCGTTTTCGCCCATGCGCAAATACCTCCAAGTTACTGGCGCATGCGTGAACTTAATGGCGTCAAAGATAATTTGCAGAGAAGGATGTGCGCGTGCCATGTGATTGCTCCGTGTTTAGATTTGATATTGTGTATTGTTTTTACTATTTCTAAAGTGGTGCTTGGATCATTTTAGACAACATCCTGCCGCTCAGAGAACCCACCTCTCAAAGCTCCAAAGTGGTGCTTCTTCAGTTTGGAAATTTTTAATTAACTATCTGGAAGAAGTATAGTGTTTTGTTGTTTGTTTGTGTGTGTGTGTAGATAATAAAATTATAAGAGCCTCCTGACATTTATATTTTTACAATAAAGCTTATGAATATATTATTTATCTGTGTCATAAATACTGATTTTTTTTTTTTTTTTTTTTTTTTTTTTTTTTTTTTATGAAGGGCAATTATAAGAATACACTTAGAATAAAAACTAATACATCATTTCGTCTCATACTATTATATAAATAGTATTGCTCATAAAACATGTATTGTAATTTTTTTTTTCTGTTATTTGATTGAATTGATATAATAGAAATATTTATCCAACAATAGTTATTAAAGTTTATCATTTACTGCTTTAAAAGTATATATTTTGATTTTTTTTTTTTTGACTAAAGGATATATTTAAATTTTTAGAGGGGGGAGGGATATATATAGCTTAATAAGTTCTCTAAAAAATACTAAAGAAATTATAATGTGTACATTTCGATTGCAAAAATAAGCTTGCAAATATTGTAATCTATAAAAATTAGCATTTTATGGAGATCTACTTTTAAATGATTAACAATTGATCTTCATAAAGTATAAAATGCTTGCATTCATAAATATGAGTTTTTTAATTAAGTTTGAATCAATACAATTCATAGAGTGAAAAATGAAATATATATGATGTAAAACAAGCAACTCAAGAGCAACTGATTGAAAAAAAAAAATTGTTTTATAGTTTGTTAAAAATGGATGAGAAAAAAATGTAAACAAGCTTAGAATAAACACTAATACATCTCTTCGTCTCATACTATTATATAAATAGTATTGTATGAGTTTTCTTTTTGCTGTTATTTGGTTGAATTGATATAACAGTAATATTGGTGCGATCGCAGTTTACTCTCCTTCTTGGCGCAATTTTCAAAAATCGCCAAATTGGCGCATTTTCGCGTACTAACTCCCGGAGCGCTGCAACATCCGGGAGAGAGTACGCAAAATTATTATTTGTTTTCTCTTCTCGTATCTCGTATGTTTTGAAACAAGTACCTATCTAGACAAATGCTTAAAATGTGAAAATAGATATTCGATCAGTCATTTTTCTCTTATTTTAACCTGTATTTTTGAGTAAAAATAATACATAAAATTTCAAATTTTTTAGAAATACATTTAAAAAAAAAATACATTTCATATTTTTTAAATACATTTTATCAAATATACCTAAAAACAAAACTTTCACTTACCCAAATTATTAAAAAAGAGCGTTTGTTAACAGTAATGGGAGCAAAACAATGTTGATGTTTTTTATCAGAGGGGCCCCCTTTTTTTTTTTTTAATCAGGGGGGCTACCGCCCCCCTGAACCCCCGTTTTTTTATTCATAATTTTACCTTGTGCTCTAGGATGTCATTCAAAAGCATCACTCAATCTGTCACTTTTAGTCATTCATAGCTTGGAACAATCAATCTTTCTTTCGTACATAATTAAATCAGTGCTCAAAAATACAGGTAAAAATAAAAGAAAAATAACTGATCGAATATTTATTCTCACCTGTCAAGCATTTATCCAGATAAGTACTTGTTTCAAAATATACAAGATTGAGAAAACAAATAATAAAAACACGCGACTGCGACACAGAGTGACAACTCTTCAACGGAAAATCCACTGCAGCAATATCAACGTTTTTCCAAACAAATTCAAAATGTTCCTTGATTCTCCTCTTTGTCCAATAAGAAAGCCTTTTACAAAAAAAATAAGCTTCCAATTCCGTCCAATTAGAAAGCTCCTTAGAAAACAAGGAGTTTAACCATCAACTCTCTCCAGAGAAATCTTAGGGTTGCCATATTTTGTGACGTCCTTGGAGCAGCCCGATTGCCACATTGGCGCAGTTATCGAAGGAGATTGGCGAAGGAGAGTATATTGCGAATTACCCGTAATATTTATTAAACAATAGTTATTAAAGTTTATCATTTGCTGCTTTAAAAGTATATATTTGATTTTTTTTTTTTTTTTTTTAAGGTAAAGGATATATTTAAATTTTTATTTGTTTATTTTTTGAAAATCTACCCCTATACAGATTAAAGAAAACACACAATGCAAAAAAGCTGACTGAAATTACTACATAATTTGAGAGTACATCATATTGAAACTTATTTAGTTTAGTATTGTTGTTTATGTGTGGATGGGATAATAGAATTATAAGTGTCTCCAGACATTTATATTTTTGCAATAAAGTTTACATTTTTTCCCCTGTATCTGGGCCAAAAATATTGAATTTTTTTGTTTTTATGAAGAGTAATTATCAAATTTCTTATTAAATGTAATTAAATACGGGGGTTGAGGGGGGGGGGAGGGGTATGGCTTTTACAGAGCTCTATATTTTGAATCGGTAAACTGCTATTTGCTAAGATAATAAAATTGTATTAGTCATTGATATTTTTGCATAATAAGTAGTACTTATGAAAATATTGTGATTATATACATATGTCAGGCTTTATTTATCATTTAAAAAGTCTGTGTATAAAATAAGCAGGAATATTTTAATTTCAACCTGCTGGTATAATAAGGTTTGTTTTTGTTTATATTCAAAAGCTTATGTTTTATTTATGAAAAAATAAATTACAAAAAAATATATATATTAAAAGTTACAAAATATTTAGCATCTGCATGAGGAATAATAAATGAATAATTATTTGCTAGAAACATATTGTTTTTTCTATCTGATAAATTTCTTTAATTCGTTGATTTATAATTACTGAAGATAATTGTTAAACTTTGCAAATTCGAAGTAGATAAAAAAAAAAAAAATTCCATTGTAATTAACATCAGGTTATTTGTAAATAATTGCAATAAAAATAGTTATTACAAATAATTAAATTATTATTATTATTATATCTATATTAGAGTATGTAAAACTTGTGTATATTATGCAAAAAGATTTATCAATATCATGTTTATGACTGAGCTAAACAAATTTTGAAACTTATTTAGCTGAATTATTTTAATCTGTAGATATGTGGAGTTTTATCATTAATCAAGTATTTATTTATTTTTAACATAATATCATAGTACAACAAACTGCAAAATTTAACCCTTTTCACTTCAAAGACTCTGTTGGAAAAAAAAAAAAAAGGAGGGGCAATATATTGCTTAATAAGTTTCCTTAATAATACTTAAGAAATTAATGTGTAAATTTGGATTATAAAAATAAGCTTGCAAATATTGTAACACAGAAAAATTAGTATTTTATGGCGATCTACTTTTAATGATGTTTAATAATGTATCTTCATCAGATATAAAATGCTTGCATTCATAAATATTACTCTTTTAAATAATTAAGTTTGAATCAATGCAATTCATAGATTGAAATAGTGAAATATGTATGATGTAAAACAAGCAGCTCAGAAGCATTTGATAGAGAAAAAAAATTCTGTTTAAAATTGATGAGCAGAATTGTAAACAAACATAGAATAAACACAAAAAAACCTCTTCATTTGATGCTATTATTTAATAGTATTGCTCATCATAAATCATGTATTACATAAGTTTTCTTTTCTTTTTTTCTGTTTGGTTGAATTGATATAATAGAAATATTTATTCAACAATAGTTATTAAAGTTTATCATTTGCTGCTTAAAAAAAAATTTCAATTTTTTTACCTAAAGAATATATTTAAATAAAATCATAAGACGAAATGCAATATTTCACCTTGATTCAGTCACAAAATATACAATATGAACTTTAAAATGCTCACTGTTTTACTTAAAAGGCAGCAAAAAATAATAATAATAATAATATAGATGTTACAATTTAACAAATTACAAATGTACAGATTTTACAAATTTAAAATAAATTATACATTTTTTAACTTGTAACATCCATATTATTATTATTTTTGTTAGCCATTTAAGTAAAACAGTGAACTTTGTAAAGTTTATATTGTATATTTTGGTATATATTTAAATTTTTACTTGTTTATATTTTGTAAATCTGCACCTATAGAGAATAAGGAAAACTCATACTACAAAAAAAAGCTCGATGAAATTCTGCATAATCTGAGAGACATCATACTGAAACTTATTTCTGTGTGGAGGAGATAACAGAATTATAAGTGTCTCCAGACATTTATTACAAGGGAATCTATATTTTTTGTAAACAAACATAGAATAAACACCAATTCGTTTCATACTACTGTATGAATATATATCATATTATTAATATAATATATTATACAATAGTATAGCTCATCATAGAGGTTTCTTAAGAAAGTTATCACAATCATAATACAATAAAATAATTGAATTTCTGTGCAAGAATAAGTGGATTTCGTTGCAAGATTTTATTAAATACAAGAAAATTTAAAAATCAGCTAAAAAATATTTAACATTTACTTGGGCTAGCTTCAGTTAAATGCAGCCCTAAAGGGAAAAAAAAAAAACAACAACTGTAGAGCAAAATACAGCAACAAAAGGGTGATGGGGGGAGGGGCGGGGGGGGGGGTGAGCCTGCATGTCAGTAGACCAATTTTCACCACTATTTCTGTTTAGTGATCTCCTCCTTGTTTAATGAAAGAAATTCTGTTATTAAATAAGGTATGTTAGGAGAAAGAAAGGCAGTATCACATCCAGATTGCTATTCAGGAATAGTGGCAGTAATTAGCATGTGAGTTTGCCAATATTGTGTACCATCATTGTCTGAGAGTAAGGGAGGAGTAGACTCAAACTGTATGTATTAGAAAAGATTCGGGAAACATTTAGTAGCATATTACCTATACAGTATTTTTTTTTAACTGATCAGGGTTTGTTGATATATATCAATGGATATATATCTCGATGTACTTTGATATATATTTATTTTTAAAATATCAAGATTTTTGGTATTTTCGTAAACTTGATGTTTATTTTCAAAATATCAAGATATTTGATGTTTTGTATATTTGATATTTATTTTCAAAATATCACTGAGCAAGATAATTTTGACATTTTCACTTAAAAGAAGTGTAAATGAAAATTTCAATTGTTATTAACTGTATCATTCTGCAGATAAAAAACTTTGTCTCTGGCTCTGGCAGTGACTTTTTTTAACCAAAGGAAACAAATATTTTCCCCAAGTTTTATGTTTGAAGCTTTTATTTTTAAATGTAGAACTAATAATTAGGCGAGATAATTAATTCAAAACAGCCATTGAAAGATATACTGTCTAATTTAGATAATCCATTACATAGCTTCATTAGAAAATAATCTTTTCCTATATTGGTTCAGTTTAGTATAAATTATAGGTAATACATGTTAGGAAATGAAAAATAAGACAAGCTTACATTTATATTAAAATTCTTTAATTTAAAAACTATTTTGTTTTCAAAATTTCTGATTTCTTGATATTTGACACTGAATACTATAATATATATATATATATATATATATATATATTAATAACTGCATAAATAAAATTATATCTGTTTTCAGTTAGGTAATCTTCAATTTTGTTCTAAGTAGAAAAAAGAAAGAAGGAAAAGAAAAGCAATGCATTTTTAGAATATTGTTTAAGTAAATTTTCATGTTAAGTGCAATATGTTTTAGTTTCTAATTTATATTATGCTTGAAAATATTTATTGTCAGCTAACTATTAAATAATTTGTCATTTAACTATTAAATAATTTATCAGCAAACTAGTTAATTATTTTGAAAATATCAGATATTTTTTATATTTTCGAAAATACCATGATATTTACGAACCCTGGAACTGATCATATCAATTATAAATTTTACTTTTTGAACACTATTCTAATAATTTAAGTACTACTCGGAATACTGATGATAAAAGCCCATGAAAACTGATTTTCAGAATAGACAAAGATTTAGGATAGTAGAGTCTTGCAATTAAATACGATAGTAAAGCCACTTAGACTGTGGATTATATTTAGAAAGAATATGGTACTGCATTAAGTACTTTTTCAGCAAATATTCAGCCTTAGATCACATTTTTCTGAATGCCTCAGATTTTATAGAAATCGCACAAACTTCCAATACTATAAAAAATATTGTATTTCTGTAAATGCAAGAAAATTTAGGAATCGGAGAAAAAAAAATTGACATTTATTTGAGCTAGCTTGAGTTAAATGAGGTCCTGAATGGTTAAAACCAAGTATATTTTTTTTACGTAAAGTACAGCAACTAAAGTGTCATAGGGCAAGGGTTGTGAGTCTGGATGCCAGTAAGTCGATTGTTATCACTATTTCTGTACAATAATCTTTGTCATAAATTCTGTTTTTAAAAAGATAAAGATTGTTATTCGGAAGCAGTGGTGAAAATTGGTGTTTGAGTTTGCCAATATCGTGTGTCACCACATTTAGAAGGCCTCTAATTCAACTGAATTGTTATCCTGGACTCACACATATGGATGATCTGCCTGAATACCATAACCCATACTCTTTGTCTGATACTTTTATATAATTATACGTAATAAATTTCTTCATGAATTATTTAGTAGCGATGTATTCTACTTATACAATATTTTTTTTTAAGTGACTATCTATTAAAAATTTTAGTATTCAAACACAATTCCAATAATTTGAATACCTGGAATATAAAGTGGTACAAGTCCATAAAAACTGATTTTTAGAAATTTAGAGTAGGATAAAATATTTGCGATAAAGTAGAGGAAAAATACAGTACTCCATTAAGAAGCTACTCCGTCCGGCGAAAACACCCGTTCGCTAATGTTAATCCAATGAAAGAAATTTTGTAAGATATCTCGTCTGAATTTCAGTATTTTTAAATCTCTCTCTTTTTTTTTTTTTTTTGCATTGGAAAGCTGAGATCGATCTCTACATCTGCCTTTTCTTACTTTTTTGATTTTATTTTCAGGTATTTTTAATTGGGACACTTTCACTTTCGAAACCGGTTTCGAAAGGACAAGCATACTCATAAAAGAAATTTTTGAACAAAATCGAAAAAGTAAAAAACGGCCTTTGTACAAACTGACCTCAACTATCCAATGCAAAAAAAAAAAAAAAAAAATCATTTAAAAATATTGAAATGCAAATAAGATATCTTTAAAAATTTCTTCCATAGGATTAGAATTAGCAAGTGGGTCTTTTCGCGCGGCTGAAGTAGCCCGAGTTCTATCACGTGTATTATGCATGCTAAAAAATCATGTGTACTAAATTTGCATTTCTATTTTATTAGAGGATACAAGAAGATTTAAGATTCGAAAAGAAAATTTTTGATGTACTACATAAATGTCACTAGTACTATATTTCTATTATTTTCTAATTCAAAATATCCTGAATGAAAAATAATAGAAATATGAAATTGAGTTATTCTGTGGTGCATTTGAAGGGCACACGGGGGCAGCCACAGATTAGGCCCCCACTTGTAAGTGGGGACGTGAACGATAATTTGTTTTAACTAAAGCAAAATAATAGTAACAGAAATGTCATAGGGTGAACCTGCATGTCAGCAGGCCAATTATCACCAGTGTTTCCGAATAGTAATATTTGTCTTATTTAATGACAGAAATTTATCAAATTAGGTGAATATTGCTATTCAGATGTAGTGGAGACAATTGGCATCTAGGTTTTCTTACTATCGTCCACTCATTACAAAACAGTACTAGCAGAGAAAGATCGCATAGTTGTCACAATGTGATATCTCATAGATGTCTTGTGCGATGCACTGAAGACGTTGCAACGCAGCGTCACATAGATGTCACAATGAGCTATCTCGTAGATGCTACAGTGCGACGTCGCATAGATGTTGCAGTGCGATGTACTGTAGACGTTACAACGCGACGTCGCTGGTCACGGACATTTTGCGGTTGCCAGAACATCTGTGAGACGATCAGGGCGACATCGCAATGTCGCAGTGCGACGCACCTGCGACGTTTCAGAGATGTAAGTGTGCTGTGTGGGCAATTGGCTACTCACAGTTGAAAATAGATTGACGTTGGTGACTGGTACTTTGTATTAATTCATGATCAAAACTTATGGCCAGGTATTATTGAAAAGATCACCATTGATGATGGTGAACAAATATTTTCTATAATTTTTTTGACTCCTCAGGCAGATCTTGATTTTAACAGGTTTCCTTATCCATCTAAAAAAGACAGCACAAATTTAAAATATGAAGATATTTTGTTGAAATCAACAAATCCACCTCACCCGGTGACAGCAAGAGGAGACTTTTCTTTTGATAAAAAGTCATAGATATGTGCATTAAAAAAATAGAATGGCAGTATAACTTTTTTTTTTTTTTTTTTTTTTTTTTGAGAAAAAAAAAAGAATAAATTATATGTTGGATACTTTTAATATTATGTAAAGGTATGTTTTTTGCATAATGGAATTACAATTCCTATAAAATTAAGATATTACTTCTAAAAATGTAGTAAATATTTTAATATCAGAAATTAACATTTGATTTTATTATTATTATTACTGGATAACAAAAAGTTAATTATACATATATATATATGTATACACAAACAATTATAGGACACATTTACTACATTCTTAGTCTTAAGAATTTTTTAAATACTAAGCGCAACGTCCAAAATCTGTCAGCAATGTAAAAAATCTGTAACGTACGTGCGAAAAAATGTCCAAAATTTGTAACGTACACAACTGCTAATTAAATGCTTTAATAATTAATTTTCCAGAATAGTTGCTGTCTTTTAATGTTTGCGTATAATTTTGTAGACTTATATACTATACTATTAAAAAAAATTGGCCTTAAATTTCAAAATTTTAAAATTACACACAGTTAACGTTTAATTATCCCATCTTTTGAGAATCTCCCATAAAGTCTACACTCTTCAATTATCCAAAATACAAATTTTCGTGAAATTCGTACGATTAATTTCAGAGAAATTAATTATTTTAAAATGACCCTATTTTAGGGGTTATATTCAAATTGAAGTTCGGTACTCGATTACTGAAATGCTACATAATGACTATGTCACTTCCGTTGATGCATTATTTCTTGCCAATATGAACATTTCACTCGCTTAATATGTTTCGACTATTGCCAGCCCAAAGGTTTCAATAAAATGACTAATATATATATATATATATTTAAATTATGCGTTTTTGAACATCATAAGTGGCCCCTTAAACCATCATTTTGACGTTTTTTAAACGTAATTCGAAAACGACTTGGAAGAAAAATTTGAAATTGAAAATTCGCATAAAGCAAGACATAATGAATATAAAGCTTGTTCAATGCTGAACTGAATGTGAATCAAATCAAATATAAGATTTTAGTTATTCTGTTGTTTGACAGATGGCAGCACTATGCATTCTGTGCTGTTGTGAAATCTTAATTATGACATCATCAGTGAGTTGATGTTCGGTTTTACTGAGAGTGTGGCATGGAGAATGTTGCTCCTGCTGCATTATTGTCTTTCTTTATTCTATTTAATTATCTGCACCCAGTTTAGGCAGGGGATATATTTTTATAATGTAATTTAAGGCTTTCATGTGATGAAAGCATACTACTTAGAGTGTTAATTTTAACTAGAGAAATTTGATTCTGAAACCAGAACTGTATGTTTCATTGTGTGTTAAGTTTTCGTGAATGTCAAGATTTGTTTTTGTGTTGTGAAATAAAATTAAGAAAATTTCAAGGATTTCTTTCTTCAAATTCTCTACATAAAGAAAATTGGAGGCACTTAGGCGTGATATGTGAGTACTTGCTTTGTTTTGAAATTGTTCTTTGATGCTAAAGCTTAATTTTTCTACTGAAGTTGCATTTAGCAAGATATTATTTTAGAATATGAGAACAATTTAGTATCTTCTTTATTGAATTGATAAAATAAGAAAAAATAGTATTCTACAATATTATGTTTTGATAGTTCTTGAAAAAGAAAATTGTTCTCAAGATATTATGATTTATTTACTTGTTGTTCTCAAGAACATTATGATTTATTTGCTTGAAATATTTGAATATTTAATTATTATGGTGAATTATTATTTTACATTGAAGAATTTTGAAGATTTTTAATTTTATGCACATTTGAGAACAGAAAATTCTATTGTTTGTATGAAAGAATAATTATGAACATTTTATAGTAGTTCTGTTTTTGACTTTGATTTGTTCTGTTTTTGAATTTAATTCAGTTACTTCTGTTTTTGAACTTAATTTGATTAGTTTTGTTTTGAAACAATTCTGATTACTTTTGATTTTGAAGTAATTTTGATTAGTTTTGTTTTCAAGTTATCTGATTAATTTATTTTGGAAATTATTCTGCTTATAAGTTAATGTGTAAAATGGAGGATTATGAGAAAAAATCTGCTCAAATTAAAATTGAGAGAGGTAGGGTGAAAGGATCTGTAACTAGATTAGAGAATAGTTTTGATAATGTGAATACTAAAAATGAAATTTTGATTAGATTACAAAGATTAGATGATTTACTAAAAGAGTTCTTAAGATTAGATTCTTGTTTAAATGATGATGATTCTGAATTAGCAGAATTTGAAGACAGGTATTTTCAGTTAAAAACTAAATATCAAAACAAACTAGATTCTTTGAATCCTTCAGAAGTTGTTAATGTTGCAACACACAATTCTGTGCAAGGTTCTTCTGTTACTATTCCTAATCAATGTAATATTAGACTACCAAAATTGAATATTCCAGTATTTTCTGGAAAGTTTTCAGAATGGACAAATTTTAAGGATATGTTTGTTTCCACTGTCCATTCACAAGTAGGTTTAAGTAACATTCAGAAATTCCAGTATCTTAAAGGGTTACTTTCTGAAGAACCAGCTACATTAATTAAGCATATTCCCCTTTCTAATGAATCTTATCAAGAAGCTTGGGAAAAGTTGTTAAATCGATATGATAAAAAGAAACAAATTGTTAATTATTTGATTAAATTATTTTTAGAACAAAAATCAGTTCTGCATCCTAATAGCATAAATATAAGAAATTTGCTGAATACTAGTGATGAAGTTATTAGGGGTTTGAAAGCTGTTGGTGATGAAGCTACAAATAGTTAGACCCATGGTTAATATATTTGTTATTTCAAAAACTTGATCCGGAAAGTCGAAGACTTTGGTCCATTGAAAGTACAGAAAATGAATTTCCCACTTTGAAAGAATTTTTTGATTTCTTAAGTGTAAGATGTTCTTCTTTAGAGCTCATCTCTAACAATGAAAGTGATATGAAACATTCCAAAAGTTCAAATTTTGTTGGTTCCAAGTACAGTTCTAATGATAAGCAATCAAAGGTGTGCTTAAAGTGTCAAGGAATACATCCGCTCTATAAATGTATTAAATTTAAATCCATGGATGTTGTTGCTCGAAAGAACTTTATTAAGCGTAATAACTGTTGCTTTTTATGTTTAAACTCTCATAAAGTTAAGGAATGTCCAAATTCTCATTTGAAATGCTTTAAATGTGAAAGTAAACATAATACACTCTTACATGAAGAGAATAAAAGTAATAATGCTTGCACTGCTAAGTTTGAAAATAAAGTTTTTCCAAATTCATCTGAGAATAAAAACCACCAGTCAAATAAAGAATTTGTACAGGAGTCAACATCTCACGAATTACAAATTAATTCTAGTGATTCTTTCAATAATTCAAAATGTGTTTCTTTCCTACCTACTGCTAAAGTTCTCTTATATAATAATGAAAATAAACCTTACTCTTTTAGAGCTCTACTCGATTCTGGTTCGGAATGTTCTTTTGTTAGTGAAAATGTCATAAGAACTTTAGGGTTAAAAAGAAAGAATGATAGAATTCGATTAAATGGAATTGCTGGAGTATTGGCTGGACAAACTCGTGGTTCAGCAACTCATACAGTTGGTTCAAAGCTTTCTAATGAGTCCTTAAAGGTTCAGGCATACATCCTGCCTAAAGTGACATCTCAATTACCTGCGGAATTACTTGACACAAAAAATATAGAGTATCTAAAAATATTACGTTAGCAGATGAAGATTTCATGAAACCACAAGAATGTGATATTATTTTGGGATCTGACTGTTTCTTTACTATTTTAAGATATGGTAGAATTGTTAGTACCGAGAATGAGCCAATTGCCCAAAACACTATGTTTGGTTGGGTGGTAGCCGGAAAATTGGAACCTAAATGTAAATATTCTTCTAGTATTCAATCCCATTTTCTTAGTGTTGAAAACGAATCCAATGTTGATCTATTATTACAAAAATTTTGGCAAGCAGAAGAAATAGATGTTAATAAACCCCATTTGTCTGAGGAAGAAGAATTTTGTGAACAACATTTTTGTTCAACTTACAAGGTAACACCAGAAGGTAGATTTGAAGTTAAATTGCCAGTTTATAAAGATGTGATGTCATTAGGCGATTCTAAATCCATGGCAGTGTCACGTTTGTTTGCTATGGAGAGAAAATTTCAATTTGATAAAAATTTTGAAAATGAGTATAGAAATTTTATGAAGCAATATGAAGACCTTGGTCATATGACACTTATCGACAAAAACTCAAATCCTGCAAGCAACAAAGTATATTACCTTCCGCATCATTCTGTTATAAAAAGCGACTCTATTTCTACAAAGTTACGTGTGGTGTTTGATGGTTCATGCAAACCTCCTAATGCTAATTCGTTAAATTCTGTTTTAGCAGTTGGACAAATTCCACAACCAAATCTTTTCACCATTTTGATAAGATTTAGAGCAAATCCTATTGCTTTTACCGCTGATATTCAGCAGATGTATAGACAAGTTTTGATTGCTCCAGAAGATCAAGATTTACAGCGTATTGTTTGGCGTGACTCAGCATACTCAGCTATAAAGGAATACAGGCTACGAACTATTACATATGGTACATCATCAGCTCCATTTTTAGCTGCTCGTTGCCTATTTCAAATTGGAAAGGATATTGAAAAGAATGATCCTGTAACAGCTTCAATAATTAAAGATAGTTTCTATGTTGATGATTGTATGTCCGGTGCAATCTCAAGCGAAGAAGCTATTAAAATGGTTGAGAAACTTTCACTGGCTTTAGAAAATAGAGGTTTTCATTTACGGAAGTGGAGATCTAATTCTTCCGATGTAGTTGATGTAGTGAATCATTTATCTTCAAATTCTCTTGAGTCAACAAATTTAGAAATTCATCCTGATGACTGTTCCAAAGCCTTAGGGCTTATTTGGGATTCTTCAAATGATGTTTTTGTCTTTAAAGTTAATTTACAATTTGATGATAACATAACTAAAAGAAAATTTCTTTCACAATCTGCCAAATTATTTGATCCATTAGGATTTTTGGCTTCATGTACTGTCTCTATAAAAATGTTTTACCAGCAATTGTGGTTGATGAAGTTAGACTGGGATACTGCTCTTCCTGAAAATTTCCAAGCAAATTGGAAGAAATTCCAAGAGGAATTTGAACAAGTTTGCTCTATTAGAATTCCCCGATGGATCCAAGTTTCCAGTAAAGAGCTCATTTTACATGGATTTAGCGATGCATCAGAATCAGCATATGCCGCCATCATATATGTGGTTCAACCTGGTGAAATGAAGTCAAAGGTGACCATTTTAGTTGCTAAAAGCAAGGTAGCACCCCTTAAATCAGTTTCCATTCCAAGGCTGGAGCTCAATGGTGCTTTACTACTTTCCAGACTATATTCTACATTAGTGACTATTTTGAATACCTTCGTTATTAAGTTTTTTGCATGGACTGACTCGCAAGTAGTTCTATCATGGCTGTCATCTCATCCTAGGTGTTGGAAACCTTATGTGGCCAATAGAACCTCAGAAATTCTAGACTCTGTTCCATCTGACTGTTGGAGGTATGTTCCAGGCAAGGAAAATCCAGCTGACATTGCTTCTAGAGGTTTATCTCCTAAGGATCTTCCTGATTGTTCCCTTTGGTGGGAGGGCCCAAAGTGGCTTTCTTTAAGTCAAGAACATTGGCCTGAACAACCTCAAATAAAAACTAATTTAGACACTGTAAATAAAGAGAAAAAGAACTCTAAATTTTGTTTTCCAGTAACTGTGAATAATTCTTTGATTGATTTACTTTTTGAAAAATATTCTTCTTTTACTAAAATTGTTGATGTTTTAGCTTTTTGTATTAGGTTTGTGAGAAATTGCAAACAGAAAGTTGGCAAAATGAACACCAGTCCTTTGAGTAAAGGTAAATTTCTTCCTTTATCGACAAACGAAAGAAGACATTCAGGTAATTTGATTATTTCTTATATTCAGCAGCTATATTTCGCAGATGAAATTAGTTGTATTAGATCAAACAGACCAGTTTCTAAAAAAAGTTCTCTTTTTTCACTTTGTCCTTTTATTGATAGTGATGGTTTACTTAGGGTGGGAGGTAGGCTGAGAAATTCACCCCTCCAGTACAATGCAAAACATCCTGTCATTTTGCCAACTCAACATAAATTAAGTGTGTTAATTGTTAAATATTTTCATGTTATGCATTTTCATGCTGGGTTAAATTTGTTAATGGGTATCATTAGACAGAGTTATTGGATTGTACGTGCCAAGAAGATAATTAAAAATTGTATTCATAAATGTGTTACCTGCTGTAGATATAGAGCAGCTTCTTCCAAACAGTTAATGGGAGATCTTCCTCTTAACAGAGTCACTCCTAACAGGCCATTTTCTGCATGTGGAATCGATTATGCAGGGCCTATTAATATTTTGAAATATCGAGGTAGAGGAGCGAAAACTACTAAATGCTATATTGTTCTATTTGTTTGTTTTGCAACTAAAGCTCTACATTTAGAGTTGGTGAGTGATTTAACCTCCGAGGCATTTATTGCTTCATTAAACAGATTTTGCTCTCGAAGAGGAGCTCCTCGACATATGTATAGTGATAATGCCACAACATTTGTAGGTGCTAAAAGGCAACTCTCAGATTTATATAAATTTATTTGTTCAATTGAAAGAAATGAAAAAAATTGTTATTTTTTGTCTCAAAGAAACATTGAGTGGCATATGATTCCTCCAGTGAGTCCGCATTTTGGTGGACTGTGGGAAGCCGCTGTTCGTTCTGTAAAATTTCATATCAAACGTGTAATTGGAAATACTAATTTAACTTTTGAGGAACTTTATACATTTTTAACTCAAATTGAAGCCATCTTGAATTCTAGACCATTAGTGGCAATTGATAGTGATAACAATTCAGAAGGTATAAATATATTGACTCCATCTCATTTTTTAACTGGTGATGTCATAACTTCCCCAGCTGAACCTTTAAATGAGGAAAATTTGTCTTTACCATCTCGTTGGGATATTGTACAAAAATTGAAATTATGTTTTTGGAAAAGGTGGAGTATTGATTATTTGAGTACTCTGCAAAATAGAAAAAAATGGAGAGTAAATACTGAAAATTTTAAAGTAAATGATGTAGTAATTTTGAAAGAGGATAATGTTCCCCCTTCTGTTTGGCCATTAGGCAAAATTATTGAAATTGATCCAGGTAAGGATGGTATAGTCCGTGTAGTAACTGTTAAAACCGCTAGGGGTATTTTTAAAAGACCTATTGTAAAACTTTGTTTACTTCCTTTGCATCAAGAATAGCTTCTTGATGGGTGGGAGTATGTTCAGTGCTGAACTGATAGTGAATCAAATCAAATATAAGATTTTAGTTATTCTGTTGTTTGACAGATGGCAGCACTATGCATTCTGTGCTGTTGTGAAATCTTAATTATGACATCATCAGTGAGTTGATGTTTGGTTTTACTGAGAGTGTGGCATGGAGAATGTTGCTCCTGCTGCATTATTGTCTTTCTTTATTCTATTTAATTATCTGCACCCAGTTTAGGCAGGGGATATATTTTTATAATGTAATTTAAGGCTTTCATGTGATGAAAGCATACTACTTAGAGTGTTAATTTTAACTAGAGAAATTTGATTCTGAAACCAGAACTGTATGTTTCATTGTGTGTTAAGTTTTCGTGAATGTCAAGATTTGTTTTTGTGTTGTGAAATAAAATTAAGAAAATTTCAAGGATTTCTTTCTTCAAATTCTCTACAAAGCTATCAAAATAATTGTAGATGGCAATTCATATTTTTTTCGAATATTAATTCCATAATTCATCATTCATATTATAAAATTTTTAAAGTTACAAATTTAATATATGTTTTGCATTTTTTAGTATTATAACCACACACAAAATTGTCATATTAGGATTTTAATTTCAAGAGATATTAATAAAAACATGAAAATGTAATTTAACATTAGAAGCTCTAAATTTTGAATGTCCATAATTCAAAAACGTAGCATCCAAATGACTTGAAATTTCGTTTATGGGCACAGTTTGAACCAAAAATTTAAAATATATTGCCAGAATTGGGTGCTGCCATTGACCAAAATTTGGTCTGGTTTTGATTTGTAGATGTCCTCTAGGGAAATTTTATATACAGCATTTAAAAGTAGACTTTATTTCCAATCGTTTGGAACCAGTAACTCTCTTCTAATATAAATAGTTACAGAGTTAATAGGGGGTGTTTACTTTTTTCCCAATACTGTACCATTAAATCTTAAATATCGATCTTTGCCAAAATATTGCCAAGCTTTTGCTAACAGTTTACGTTTTATTGCTATTAGCAAAAATTTAAATCTTTTATTAAAGTTTTATGTGAACCCTTTATCAAAACAGTTTTTATCGTAAAAAGAAATGTTAGTCTGAAAAGATTAGAACACAAAACCGTAAAAACTGTTACATTTATCAAAAATTATTCAACATTTATCACATTTCTTATTGAAAATATAAACCTAGAATAATAATAAATGACACATTAAGAAAGATAAGCGATCTTATAGATACGTTATAAATCTTGAACATGCTGCATTTTCTAAAAATATTACCCTGCTCTATATTTTTTATGTGAACGCTTAGTTTAAAAACTTTTGTTGAAAGAAATAACAAATGAAAAATCATCAGTTTTATGAAAAATGTACACTGGCATCAGTTTCCACTTTACTTAGAAAAATGCTTCTGTATTGTTGCTGTTGATCGTTGTGAAAAATAACCATTTTTTACTTCTGTTTATTTTTTACTTTATGTTGGAATTAGATAGCTTCGTTAGACAATTACGCAAGATGTTTTTTGTTGTCTGTTGTCAGTGAATTTATTATAACAAGAAGAAATATTATGTTCTACATGAGAAAAAAGCTTTTATTTCTAAATCGTATTTATAACATGTCACAATTTTCATTTATTTAGTGATACTTTGGAATTGCTACGGTTAAAATTTTATATTCATGCTTTATTTTATTTTATCTCTCTATTCTAAAAAAAAAGTTACACGCTGCCACCGCTGCTGTTTATGAATTTTTGTGACCGGGGGTCTTTCTTCGTTGCTATTAAGAAAACTACCGCATACAAAAAAATATGTAAATCAGTGGTATTATACAAAAATGTTTGATAAATACGCTGATGCAGACAGTTTTTAAATCGAATAATTATTTAAAAAGATATTTAATGTTAAATATGGTCAGAATCGTTCCATTAAAAAAGTTTTATAGGAACAAAAACTATACATAGGAATATGATTTTTTTTCTGGGGATCTTAATTAGAAGTTCCCGGTGTGCAGACTGCATTTATTTTTTTAATTTGACTCATTTTTGGAGGATTTATTTCCATTTTAAATTCAATTTTTTGCATTTCGAGACATATTTTTTACTTATAACTTTTAGGAAAGGGTAATATTTTAAATTGTTGCCAATTTTAAGCACCGCAAATAATAATATTTCCTTCAAATTATAAATTTATTTACACGTGACTATTTCAAACAGAAAAAAACTTTCAAATTAGAATTAAATGATTACGTATTAAAAGCAAGAAAATATTGAAAATTACGTCAAAAAAAAACTATATTTACACGTGAATTTTGAAAGACAAAGAAACTTTTGAAATAATAAATTAATTAATATGCGTTAAAAGTCATAAATGGAGGAAACTGTGTCTCATATTTAAAATGGCCAAACAATAATATTGCCAAACAATTTAAATTTAAAAATATATTTGCGCGTGACATTTATTTCATACTTTCTGCTAATCTTTTAAACTATTGATGTGAATTTTAAGACAGCGCAAGTAATGTTTCCTTTCTAACAACAAAAAAAAATTTCACTTGAATATTAAAAAGACAAAGAAAACTTTTTTTAGCCAGTGTTTTTCGACAGTAATTTCTGTCTCATTTAATGCCCATATTACACTTAAATTTTCTTATACCTATATTTCAGGCATTATAGTAGCCACCAGTATAGACACTTTTACCACATTTGTTTTACATTAATATATAAAGATTCATGACACTTAATTTTCGTTTTAAAAAATCCTTTATCTTTCGTTTTGTACATATTAAAATCGAAAATTATAATTTACATTTCTTTACTTTTCTTAAAAAAACAAACCACATTTTTTTACTTAAAAAGGACATAAATTCCGGTATATCGTTAAAACTATGCTATTTATAAATATATATTGCATTGTCCATACTCTTTGGCACTTCTCTGAAAAAACGTTTTCGTCCATTTCTTGGACTTCTTCAGTTTCACTTGGCGGCTCGCAGTTTCATTTTCGACCTTTTATCATCTCTCTCTTTCCATTTCTTTCCCCTTCTCCCTTTTCACTTTCCCCTTCTTTCCAGCATTTTTAGCCAACGGGAGTCAACATTTGCATGCGCCATATCGTTGCATACATTTTTTCTTTCGAGGTTAATCTCGATAGCCTCTCTCATTAGTGTGTTGTGGGGATTATCATATGCAGCTATTTTTTCTATTTTAATTGATTGAGGTATTATGGGTTTTTTTAAATTTGTTCTTGTGAAGGCTGTTGCTTGATTATTATATTTTATGTCGCGGATATGCTCCTTATACCTTTCGCTTATTTTTCGCTTTGTCATCCCGATGTATGTAATTTCCTTATTATCTGTATTTGAGGCTTTAATTTTATATACTCCTGCCGTCTGTAATTCGTCGTATCTTTCTGCTTCATTTCGTATCGTTTTAAATAGGGAAGGGTTGGGTGTGATTGGGACTATCTTTCCGAGTTTACTAATTTCGCGTTTTATTTTTAGTGCTATTCCGTTCATGTATGGTAGGGGGGGTGTATAATCCTTTTTATTTTATCCTGGTTGGATCCAGTTAATTTTTTCTTTCGCTTTTCTGATTAGCTTGTCTATTGTTTTTCTTGGATGGCCAGCGTTACGTCCTATGTTCTCTATAATCCTTAATTCTTCTTTTAATAACTTTTCTGTTGAACATATATACAGTGCTCTATAGATGTAGGTATTTAGGGCTGCAAGTTTATAGTTTATTGGTGTATTTGTTTTGCTTGACATTATCGCTAGGTTTGCAGTAGGTTTTCTATAGATTGTTGTTTTTATCTGGTCATTTTCGTATATTATTTTTACGTCAAGGTATGGTAGGGATCGGTTCTTTTCTTCTTCTATTGTAAATTGTATGTTGCTATCGTATTTATTTATTTCGTTTAAGAGGTTTTTTAAGTTTACTGTTCTGTTTGTTATGATAAATATATCATCTACATACCTTACCCAAAGGCGTATTTCATTTTTATGATCCTGTATTATTCTTTTTTCCATTACTCGCATTTTCCATTCTGAAACCACATTTGAAATGGGGGACCCCATCGGTACACCCCTCAGCTGTTTATATATCTTATTGTTAAATTTTAAATAACTTTCGTTTAGGATCAGATTTGTTGCACTTTCCATTGTATTTATAATTTCTGTGTCTGTGTAGTGTTTCTGTATAGTCTTGTTTATTTCTTGTCATTTCGTTAAGGTTAATCGACGGGTATAGGTTTTTTACGTCTAAGTTTATCATATAATCGTCTGGTTGCGGTTCGTATTCTCTTAATATCTGTATGAATTTTCGTGTTGAATTAACTGATATATCGGAAGGCGGGAGCATTTCTTCATACTGTTTCCGCATATATTTTTCTATGTCATAGGTTGGGCTTAGCTTTTTGTTAACGATCGGTCTCATTTTGTATGGATTCTTGTGGTCTTTCAATTTTCCAAATATAATTGGTGTATTAGGAGTAAAATTCTGCTTTATTGGTTTAGTTCCATTTGGCCATTTACCCCTTTTAATCAATTCTTCTGACTTTTTCGTTAGTTTATTTAGGGGGTCTTTTTTTACTATTTCGGTTCCTAGTTCATCTATTGTGCTCTCCATCTTATTAACATATTCATTTTTATTCATTATTGCTATTTTTCCTGTTTTATCAGTGTGCAAGAAAGTTAAATCTAGTTTTAAGTTTAATGTAGAGAGAAAAATAAATCTAAAAGAAGCCATCCCCAAAATCGAACGAGTTTTGGAATATATTCCTGAAGAGGAAGCGAAGAAATTACGAAACTTAGCTCAGAACGAGATTGAAAAGCAGGGGAAAAGGAGGAGGAAAAATGATAACGACCTTAGAATAATAAAACAACTTAAAGAAAACCCAAACTTAACTTTCTTGCACACTGATAAAACAGAAAAATAGCAATAAGGAATAAAAATGAATATGTTAATATGATGGAGAGCACAATAGATGAACTAGGGACCGAAATAGTAAAAAAAGACCCCCTAAATAAACTAACGAAAAAGTCAGAAGAATTGATTAAAAGGGGTAAATGGCCAAATGGAACTAAACCAATAAAGCAGAATTTTACTCCTAATACACCAATTATATTTGGAAAATTGAAAGACCACAAGAACCCATACAAAATGAGACCGATCGTTAACAAAAAGCTAAGCCCAACCTATGACATAGAAAAATATATGCGGAAACAGTATGAAGAAATGCTCCCCCCTTCCGATATATCAGTTAATTCAACACGAAAATTCATACAGATATTAAGAGAATACGAACCGCAACCAGACGATTATATGATAAGCTTAGACGTAAAAAACCTATACCCGTCGATTAACCTTAACGAAATGACAGAAGAAATAAACAAGACTATACAGAAACACTACACAGACACAGAAATTATAAATACAATGGAAAGTGCAACAAATCTGATCCTAAACGAAAGTTATTTTAAATTTAACAATAAGATATATAAACAGCTGAGGGGTGTACCGATGGGGTCCCCCATTTCAAATGTGGTTTCAGAATGAAAAATGCGAGTAATGGAAAAAAGAATAATACAGGATCATAAAAATAAAATACGCCTTTGGGTAAGGCATGTAGATGATATATTTATCATAACAAACAGAACAGTAAACTTAAAAAACCTCTTAAACGAAATAAATAAATACGATAGCAATATACAATTTACAATAGAAGAAGAAAAGAACCGATCCCTACCATACCTTGACGTAAAAATAATATACGAAAATGACCAGATAAAAACAACAATCTATAGAAAACCTACTGCAAACCTAGCGATAATGTCAAGCAAAACAAATACACCAATAAACTATAAACTTGCAGCCCTAAATACCTACATATATAGAGCACTGTATATATGTTCAACAGAAAAGTTATTAAAAGAAGAATTAAGGATTATAGAGAACATAGGACGTAACGCTGGCCATCCAAGAAAAACAATAGACAAGCTAATCAGAAAAGCGAAAGAAAAAATTAACTGGATCCAACCAGGACAAAATAAAAAGGATTATACACCCCCCCCCCCCCCCCTACCATACATGAACGGAATAGCACTAAAAATAAAACGCGAAATTAGTAAACTCGGAAAGATAGTCCCAATCACACCCAACCCTTCCCTATTTAAAACGATACGAAATGAAGCAGAAAGATACGACGAATTACAGACGGCAGGAGTATATAAAATTAAAGCCTCAAATACAGATAATAAGGAAATTACATACATCGGGATGACAAAGCGAAAAATAAGCGAAAGGTATAAGGAGCATATCCGCGACATAAAATATAATAATCAAGCAACAGCCTTCTCAAGAACAAATTTAAAAAAACCCATAATACCTCAATCAATTAAAATAGAAAAAATAGCTGCATATGATAATCCCCACAACACCCTAATGAGAGAGGCTATCGAGATTAACCTCGAAAGAAAAAATGTATGCAACGATATGGCGCATGCAAATGTTGACCCCCGTTGGCTAAAAATGCTGGAAAGAAGGGGAAAGTGAAAAGGGAGAAGGGGGAAAAAATGGAAAGAGAGAGATGATAAAAGGTCGAAAATGAAACTGCGAGCCGCCAAGTGAAACTGAAGAAGTCCAAGAAATGGACGAAAACGTTTTTTCAGAGAAGTGCCAAAGAGTATGGACAATGCAATATATATTTATAAATAGCATAGTTTTAACGATATACCGGAATTTATGTCCTTTTTAAGTAAAAAAATGTGGTTTGTTTTTTTAAGAAAAGTAAAGAAATGTAAATTATAATTTTCGATTTTAATATGTACAAAACGAAAGATAAAGGATTTTTTAAAATGAAAATTAAGTGTCATGAATCTTTATATATTAATGTAAAACAAATGTGGTAAAAGTGTCTATACTGGTGGCTACTATAATGCCTGAAATAAAGGTATAAGAAAATTTAAGGACAAAGAAAACTTTGGTAAAAATTACGTCAAATTTAAAACGATACATTTAAAATGTCTGATTTAAAAGAACTTTCATGCTATTTTGTTATAGCAAGTTATAAACAGTATATTGTTAAATTTTACATTATTTATATAGTTATATAATATTGGTATACAATTTTATATTATTTACATTGTTAAAAAATACTGGAAGACAAAGACTCTGTTTACTTAATTAATTTTATATTAGCTTATTTTCAAATTTTTCATTGATCTGATTTAATCATAGAAGGAAACAGTCCGTTAACTGGGAGACCACCACTGTTATTTTAATTATAAGTCAATCTTCCGAAATTTTTTTAAAGCCGATAAAATCTGCGTGCTTTTACAGTTTGGTCTAAACGGGGGTTGGCGAACGTATCTCGTAAGTGGCAGAGCCCCCTAGTTTAAGAAAAATTCGCAAACAAAATCGCACGCATATTTTCTGTGTATTTTAAGGATGTATTGCTTTCTTTAACTAAGTTAAGGAAAATTAAGTATCCTTCTATTTTAACAACCATAAACTAACACTGTCGGAAATTAATCTACTGTGACCTTTCCCCTTTCTCAACTTATCCTGTTGTTGCAAACTATAGCACATATAAATAAGAAAACTGGTAGTTTTATAGACAAATGTATGATAATAAGTTTGAAGCAGGCAGTTTTTAAATAGAACAATTATTTTTTATCGCTATTTACTGATTAAATGGGTCAATATTAGCTCAGTCACGTAAGTTTTATACGATCAAACGCTGTGCATGGCAATTTAACCATCTTTTGCAGGCATATACTTGAATAGATTGGAGTGTGTAGTGTCCAATCATTGTTTAAATTTGTCTAATTTCATTAAGTTTTTCCCAGTTTTTATTAAAAATTTGAATATCTGAATACAGATTAAATTCGTTCTTTGAAATAGCTGTTTTTATCTACTGTCGAAGGATTTTAAAAGTTCAATTAGTAATATTTTTAAACACTTTAAATTCAAAAACATATTTATACGTGAATATTAAAAAATAAAAAAAACTTTAAGATGATTCAATTATTACGTGCGAAAACTATTCAATGGCAAAATTACGTCATATTTAAATAAATTTTTAATTGTATTGAAGAGTATCTTTTACGACGTTAATGAATATATTACTTTACCAACTTATGAAGATAGCAGTATTTTACATTCTGGAATACTTTTGTCAAAATAATAACATTAGTCTACATTCTTTTTGGATAGTCTATGTTTCTGAAAGATCTAAAAATTTGCAATTTTGCACTTAAAACTTTTAGAAATAACAGAGTTAATTCATTTTTAATTTAAGGAAAAATATCTTATATATATATATATATATAAATTTGAAATCACAAATATATGAAGAAATTGATAAAGTTCTAAAGGTGATTTACAAATGAACATATGAAACCAGTATGTAAAATAAGAAACTATGAATGACTCACAGAATCATCAGAGAAGATTCATTCATAGAAGATGCGTTATTTCATCCAATTTTGTCGGCATTAAGCCTAAAATGACAAAATTTAGCTCCTTATAACGCAAACATTACAGAAAATAGATTGGATCTGGATTAATAAATTGGAACTGGATTAATAACAATAATGTTTAGAGTTGCCATCTTATGTCCAAAAAAAAAAAAATAAATAAATAAATAAAAGGAATGAAAATGATTGAAGAAATCAAGAAAATACTTAGATTAACTTTTAGTTAAACTAGAATGAAAAAAATAGGAATAAACTTAATAAGTACTGAGTGAATACAAAATAAAATAAAGAAAAGGAATAAATTAATACAAATAAAGAAATAAAGAATTATATAAAAATAAATAAAAGGGCAATTGATTAAACTAATGTTTTAAAGACAAAAAATTATAATATAAAAAAATGAGAATATAAATAACATTTAAAAAGATAAGGAATATTTGAGATAGTAAAATTTAGCCTTGTATTATGTAAATAAATATGAAAATTTAAAAAGCAATGAGGAATATTGAGATAGTAAAATATATCCTTAAATGATGATGCAATATGTGAAATTTTATTATGTTAAATGCATGATACCCAATATTTTATTTTATTTTTTTAATTATATGTCCATACAATATATAAGCATATATACATACACTTATACAAGCTCACACACATAAAAACATATAAAGTTTTAAACTTTTTTAGCATTCCCGACCTCAACCCTCCATAATGGTATTTTTATTTTTTATGTTTTTTTATGTTTTTAGTGTATAATGTATGGAAAAACATACACATACACCAAAAACAAGGGAATAAAACAAGGGAATAAACCCGGTTTTCCCGTATGATGTACACTGCTCAAAACAATTAAAGGATATTGCAGTTTTAGGTGGATTTTGTATCTGGTAAACTGTTTAGCTGATTGATACATGGTCGACAGACATAGTAGGTTATATGAGAATAAATTACACATGTTTGGCAGAAAAAAATGCATTTTATTGCGCATTTGTGTACTAAAGGAAAAAAAACACAATTTGTGCATATGAGAAAAAAAGAATAAGAAAAGGTGTTTTCTTCAAAGAAAATCATTTTCAGTAGGCGGTATGGTTTCCACGGGCAGCCAGCAACGTTGAACACCTTTGAGGCATGGACTCAATGAGGCTATTAATGACGAGTTGGGGTATTCTGCCCCACTCTTCCAGAAGAGCTCTTTCCAGTTCTTGGAGAGTTTGTGGGGGTTGTTGGCGGCCAGAAACTCGTCTTCCTAGAGCGTCCCAAACGTGCTCGATTGGATTCATGTCTGGAGAACACGCTGGCCATTCCATTCGAACGGTTCCTTCCTCGAAAAGGAAATCCTCCACCAGGTTTGCACGATGTGGTCTGCAGTTATCGTCCATTAAAATGAAGTTATCTCCGATTGCTTCTGCGTAAGGGACTACAATAGGTCTGAGGATCTCATCCCTATATCGGCGACCAGTCAGAGTTCCATCTCGAATGATGTAGAGGTCAATGCGCCCGTCAATGGAGATGCCACCATACACCAACACTCCTCCACCGCCAAATCTGACACTTTCGTGCACGAACGCAGGATTATTCCTACTGCCACGGTCCCTCCAGATGAAAATACGCCTATTATCCGGATGCACAGAAAAACGGGACTCGTCAGAAAACAGAATATTGCTCCATTCATTTCTCCTCCAGTTGACATGCTCGGTTGCCCACTCCCTGCGGTCGCGACGATGCCTTGATGTTAATCTAACACATACCATCGGTCGGCGAGCATACAGACCTACAGCATGGAGCCGGTTTCGGACAGTCTGAGTTGAAATCGTGGTGCCTGTAGCCGAGCGAAGGTGTTGTTGGAGAAGAGTAGCGTTCATGGTTCGGTGTCTCCGAGCTGTTAACGCTAAATACCGATCTTCATTGGGCGTTGTTGCCCGTCTACGACCTTGCCCTGGTCTTCGGCCTGCACATCCACTCTCCAAAAAACGGTTCCAGATCCTGGAAATGACACTTTGTGACACTCCAATGGCTTGCGCTACTTCGGCTTGAGTTTGGCCCCCTTCTAACCTACCAACAATTCTCAAAGCTTCTGAATCTGTCAAATGAATTCGCTGAGACATCGTACTCATCGAAACAAAGCAATCACTGAATGCCGATCATCCTTGTCTTCATTCTCTTTTATCCAGTTGAAAGTCAAATTTCATTCGCTGCCGCTGAAGCGACGTTTTTGACGTCGAACTCAAAATTTGCATACTCCACAGTTTGAAAACCAGAAAAATTTGCATTTGTGATTCTCTTCTTCTATTTTCGGCAAAAAAAATTTCGTTTATATCTTTATTTTATATAAAACTTCAAATATCCTTTAATTGTTTTGAGCAGTGTATATGAGTGAAAACCATGATATATATTTATTCTTTTTTCTCTACACATACTAAAGGCACATAGCGATAAATGAGATTTTTCCTGAAGATCCTTAGATACAGTACGTTGCTACTGTACACGTTGCTTGTACACGTTGTACGTACTGTACACGTTGCTTGATTTTTAAAAAATGCAGTTAATTAAAAATTAACGAAAAAAGTATCACCAAATATCAAAGGTCGCGAAGAGAAAGCCTCGCATAGGTTTTGTAAAGTTTTTAGAAATTAATGCTATAGATTCGTTATATAACATCATAAAAATAAATTTACAGTACCTTCATTTTGATTGTAGAATACGAATCACGCTTTAACAGAATCTATTTGTTATGATTCGTGGTATTAGAAACTTCTTGTTAGAGGTCTGCACGGGCCCGGTCTTGGCCCGAGGCCCGTACCCGGCCCGGCCCGCGGGCCGGGCCGGCGAAATGGAGAATTTTCAAACGGGCCGGGCCGGTAAAAAAATTGAACGGGCCTGAAGGACCGGGCCCGGCCGATAAAAAAAATTAATCGGGCCTATCGGCCCGATATAAGAATTTGAGAGGAGCAGATAAAATACGAGGTCATTTCCAATGAATATGACTTTTTGGAGAAGTATAAATGTGCGTTACGAGCCGATGCGAGTTTAACACCATCAATACAGAAATGTAACATGTCCATCGTAGAGATAGGCATCGTACAGTTACATGATGCCTGATCCCGGGTTTAATTTTTTTCGGCAGACTTGTGCCGGGACGGAACTGGTCTTAATCGTTCTCAGGATGTGTAGGGCAGGCATTATGTTTTGTAAAAGTATTAATAGCGATAATGAACTTCTGTTAACAGTATCTTTGGAAATGTACCTTAAGGTGGTTCTCATATTTACTGCTCAACAATGCGAAACTCTCAGACACATTTTCTGACTCATTTTTAACTATAAAGGCATAAAATTGACAGGTTGAGTATTGAAGGCAATTGGGATCAAATAGCGTTTCCATTTTTCATAAATTACGTACAGAGATAACAGAGACTCTTGTCACGTGACTGTACGTTTTCTCTTTTCCTGTGCTATCGCTTCCGGAAATTCGATTCAAAACGCTAACTTTGGCAGTATCTTCTGAAAGATATATTACTTTTATCTAAAAAAAAAACGGCATTTACATGGTTTCTGAATAAGAATACCTGCCAATCTTATGCGTTTCCGAAAAGAAATGAATGTATCAAAATGTAGCTCCTTTGGATTTGAGAAAAGCCTTAAAAATAACAGAAATATTTTCACAAATCTACCTTTTATTATAAGCTTCAAAAGTTATCATGTTTTTTAACCCTTTATTCTAAACTACAATAATCTTTTAATGAACCCTTATTTAAATTTTGAAACGTCTGTAGAGACGTTGACTAAAACACTGTAAGTAATCGATAACGTTTACTATTGTGTGTTTTCTATTTTGCGAACACATAGTAATTTAAAATATACTGTAAAATGTTCCCATAAATATGCATGTAATATTCATTAAAAGAATCTTAATTGTATGGCGAGAAAAAACGGAATTTTTTGTAGACATTTAGTCGGGCCGGGCCGGGCCTGTTTTCACTGATTTTTGTACGGGCCGGGCCGGGCCGAGAACGGTAAATATGTAAATGGGCCGGGCCGGGCCGGGCTCGGGCCGAACTTTCAATTTTTACACCGGGCCGGGCCAAAATAGCTTTCCTTCGGGCGCCCGGGCCTGGAAATTCCGGCCCGTGCAGACCTCTACTTCTTGTGCCTCAGTAAATATTATCAAAAACTAGGATTTGAATGTACTTAAAATTGGTTAAATAATAAAGATTTATAGCTAGAAATATATATGAATAAACTTGCACTTTCAGATTTAATAGAATCGAAATTTAGATTTCACAGACTTCTAGAATTCAAAACCAAAACATGCAATATTCGAATTACTGTCCCGCTCTAAAAACAACAGTGCAGCAGAAAAAAATACAAAATTATCTAATTGAGAAAAAAATATTGATTAGTATACATATATACAAGAAAAAATATAAGGTTTTAGAAATTAAAAATGTATTGAAAATAATACGAATAACAATCAATAAAAATATATTTATAAAGCAGTCAATTGTTCGATAAAATAAATATTTGCAGTTCAAATTGTTTAGTGCTGCCATTTGTTATCATTTATCTCTACTAAGTTCTGTACAAAGAACAATTCAGATTTATAGTTTTTTTATGATAACTCAAATAGATTTTTACGTCATACATATATTTTTTAGAATACCCATTAACAGTACTAAAAATCATATTTATATATGAAAAAAACCAATTATACATTCAACTAAAATTTGAAACTTATTAAAAGCAATACTTTCATATTGGTATCTCACCAGGATTTAATAGCGGAAGTAATCGACATTTACATTCAGACTTTTTGATTTGGTTCATTTCAGTTGTTTAAGAGTGTTCGGTTCGATTACATGTCTTAAGTTCGTGATTTATTTATATTTTATTGTGTTATTTATTGTGTTATTTATTGATTGGTGAATGCCTTAATTCGATTACTAGAATATAAACTGGAAGAAAAGTATGAACTATTTATATAAATTTAAGTATAAACGGATTTATCTGTCCAAATCGACTGTACACAATTGAGATAGATTCGAAAAAAAAAATCATGCTTGAAAATTATTTCAAAAACAATAAAAATTGAGTTAATTGCGATAAAGTTTTCAAACAAATTCCGATTCATTTTCTAAACAAATTACATTTGAAAACAGATTTTGTTCCTTATTCGACGGTGTAAAAATTGAAAACGTGCGGTATTTTGAAGTTTAAATAAACAATTAAATTTAAAAAATCAAAAAACCCGACTGCGTAAAAAGCGAACTAATTAATTATTTTTCATCAATGTGAAACTGTTTTTTTCAATTCCTACTATTAGCTCATTATCTCGCTGTATATATCTCGTTCAAACTTTCAATCGTTAATAAAATACTTATCAAGCTCAAATAAATTTTTTTAAACTTGTAGTGGATGACACTTGGTGTTAATCCAGTTTTTTGTAATTTTAATTAATTAATTAAATTAAATTAATTAATTTTCAATAATCGAGAGAGATTTGATCAAGGTTCTTCTTGATCAAGGTAGTTTAAGACCGAGAGAGCCCTCTTCTTGATCAAAGCATTTTAAGCGCCACTCAAGAGAAAAGAAGAATGGGAGAAAAAAAAATCTCTTTTTGACCTAAGTAGGAATTGGCTTAAAATATTTTTTTTTATTACTTGTTTATATTACTTACCTATTTTATTTTTTTATTTACTTGTATTGATGACTTTTAAGTTGTGTTTAATTGTTACTTCCTATCTATAAACACTGTTTTGATGAGGTCTATAGATCTGTATGATGATTAGAGTTGCAGTAAAGCTAGAGATCCTACCTACACAACTTCCAGGTTGTATAATATTTTAACGGAGTTTCTGACTGAAAATAGTCAATGAAACATCGTCTTCACCTATCTAATGATATGCCACTCAATAGGGTGCGTAATTTTTTTTTCGTCTCTACCGCCATTTGTATTTTACGGCCGCATTTTGAATTTATAAAAACAAAACCTAGGCTATAACCATTGGGCCGTTAAGACGAATTGATAAAGACCTGATTCATTAAAATCCATCCAGCCGTTGGGATGTTTCGAGTGTATAAAAAATCCACATACCCAGATACGCGTGAAACATATAACCCTTCTTTTCAGTCGGGTAAAAATTCCAGTGAAAGATAATAAAAGTTAAATTTAATCATTTGCTGTTGCCACCATCAAAATGATGTCAGCGTTACGCACGGCCACGTTTGTCATCTATAATATGGATAGATATAAAACATCCTTTCCTGTTTTCATGAATGCTATTTCTTTTTTGTCTTTGCACAAAGTAAGCTTTGGCACCAACAACTTCTGCTGTTTTATTCATTTCAGAAATTCAAAAAACTTACTTTCTAATAACAAAAGTAAAGATATATCTTGTGACAAATTCAAAAGATTTTCGAGTAGTTTTTCCGACGTGAGATGTAACTCGAAGAAAAGCAAATATGAATGCGTCTGATAAAAGAAATGTCTCATTTTCTTCAATTCTTGAAACTAACATTTTCTGAGTCGCATGAATTTCAAAATAATAATATATCAAAACAATATTATAGGCATACTACGCAAACCAAAAATAAAAATTAGAAATGAGTAGTAAATTTTTTGTATAAGTGAATTGTATTAAAATTCATGAAAATATACTGCGAATAAAAATGTTTTATAAAAAAAAGAGTATTCTTTACAGCCGTCTTATTGGAAAACAGGACTTTTAATGAAATATAATAAAAGAATAAGTATTTTAATTTCATGAATCTTTTGTAGCAGAAGAAAAACGACGAAATGAGTAAAAACTTGAGTGTTTCGTCGCGATTTCGCTCTCTTTCGGTACGTATAGACTCCAAAAACCAAATTACACAGAAAATAAAATACCAAATAGCATATAATTCATTAAATATTACCAAGTTACGGAAGAATCCATGATATTATCAGTATAACGGCGGCTATCTTCTGTAATCGGGTTGCCAAGCTTTTCCGTTTGAATGGGGTATTCTTTTCAGTTAACATGGCCTCATCCATCGCTGTCTTATCAACTGATGGCTGTTTCCAGGATTGATAAGAAAGATCAATTACACATTTGAAAATCACCTTGTATAAAATGTTTGGGTTAAAAATGTCGTTATCTTTCTGACTTTTATAACAACGCTATTCACAATATCCTTCCTATAATTTCGACTTTCAAAAACTCCGCTTGCTTGGAAATAGCTTTCAGAAACACGGTATTGATGGCATTGTTTTTTGAAATTTTTGAGCTTATATTTTATATTTTAATCGATTTTTAGATACTTTCAGGAACAGGCATGAAAGTATCACGAATTCTTTTCTTTATTTTAATACACCATCATACATATTTCACAATGTATATTGTTAATATTAATTAATAAGAATATCCGAATTTTCTAAAATGTATTTATCGTATAGTAATTGGTACAAAATAAAACGAGTATAATTTGCGCAACAGTTACCTGTATTTACGCTGGATCAATAGATGTACTGTATAAACAAATTTGTTAGTCGCACTAATCTTATACCATGTGACGTCACATTAAAAGTCTCCAGAATGAAAAGAGTTTTAAATGTATCTTTTTAATATATTACGCAATTTTCACTATTAAATGCATTTCTCATGTAATAATTTATTTAAAACTTTTTTCTCTTTTAAGATTCACCGGCACATATATTATTTAATTTAAAAGTGTTTCGAAATATTACTATTTGAGCTTTTTAAACATGACCTCTTATTCACAATTATAAGTTTTTCACATATAATAATTTTAATTATTTTAGGCACTTTAAATATGGCGATATTTAATATTTGGGAATTTTGCATATGACGTAATTATCACCGTTAAGTGCGTTTTGCGTGTAATAATTTTATTATTTTAAAATTATTGGACTTTTTTAATATTTTCGTGTAAATATTTTGACGTAATTTTCCTTATTTTCTGCTTTTAACACGTCATCATTTAATTCTTATTTTAAAATTTTCGTTCTGTTTTTAATAATTTCACTTTTCAATTTCAATCTGAAAATGACCACAAAAAAAAAAAAAAAAATATATATATATATATATATATATATAATTTTTATTTTTCAAATTTTCCTGAAAACCTTAATTTAATCACAATATTGTTTCACTATCGATTGAAATAAAAGATAATTTCAATTTCAATTTCAAAATGACAAAAAAAGTAGAAATCTAATAATCCCTATAATTTTTCCCTGCTCTTTTCTTCTTCCACAAAAATGGAATAATTTATTTGTCATCATTACAGAAATTTAATTAAGATTGGAAAAAAAATTAATATCTAGAAAACTAATTCGAATTTTAAAATTATAATACCAGTTTTGACACCTGTGGACCAATACGGATATTTGGCGTTAATTTCACCGCCAAACCTTCCATATTTTAGGAGAAATAGCCGTGAAACATAATCAGTCGTTTAATCAGTCGTTTCGTAAATTCGCTTCATTGGTATTATATATACTATATATAAATGTATCGTTAAAGCATACCAAAGAATAAGCTTAAAATAAATAAATAGAGGTATGTCTTATAGATTTCTTTAAGTTTTTGTACATAGACTACATTAATGTACTGTAGAATTATATATATGATATGCATACAATAGATTAATTATTTTTAATCAAGATAGCTACTGTCAATGATAATAATGTTTGATCGATGTAACTGTAATTCATTATCATATCAGCATGGTTAAAAGTAAGCTTTTAAATTAATTGAATTCGAAGAAAAATATTATAGACTTGAAAAATCTTCAGTAAGTTAAAACATAAACCATGCTTATTCAAGTATTAAGAACCTATTTATGCCAAGTTTAATAAATCAACAATATTTCTCTAAACAAAAATATAATTTTAAATATCTATAAACATGCTGAAAATCTCTTGAACATTTCTTTACCCATTTTAATTAAAAAATAAAAGAACTGAAATACTGGAGTGAGTTTATTAATTTTTTAACACATATTTTTAAAATGTCAATTTCCTCGTTTCCTCACAAAGAATTTTTAAAGTAGCAATTTGCCTTTCATTTTTTCACATCACATTCCCTTTGATCTTTTGGTATTTTACCGCTAATCTTTTGAATTACTTTGAAATTGGGTTACCAGTAAAATTTCATTAGTATGAAATTCAAAACCTGTTTCTTTATTTTTTTGCCCAAAATATTCGCCTGTGCAAATTTTAATTAATGAATTTTTGTGCAGGATGTCGTAAATTGTATTACGCGTACAGTAAATAAATGTCGTGTATTAAAGGAGCAAAGACATTACGTAAACTTTATGATACATAAATAACATTTTTGTACAGAAACATTTATTTATTTATTTATTTATTTATTTATTATTAGCCTACTTTAGATATTTTTAAAATTACTCTACAACTTTCAATTCAAAAAAGACTTCTGAATGAAAATTATAGGAAAAATAAAGAAAGATCATACCAACGAAATAAATGAAGGGTTTTAAAAAAGTAAATTTCAAAATGTTACAGTCTATTTATGAGAAATTTATGAAAAATTAACATTTCTTTATGCAACTTAAGTCTTTGTAGAGACACAGGGAGCACCTTTAAAATTACTCTATACCTTGCATTTACATATAAAAGTAAATTTTTTTGGGGAAAATTACATAAAAAAAGAAAAGTGCCCAGTTAAACTGATAGCATTGTGCTCACAGGCTATTCACAGTCATTGTATAATATACTCTTATTTCAAAGAATAATGCCCCTCGAAAAATAAGTTAAGGGAGGATTAGCTTCCCCCCGTCAACCCCCTTTATACTTAACCAATGAACCTCCAAACATAGTCAATCAAGAGCCCTGTCAGAATAAACCGGTATTCCAAATTTGAAGCAAATCAGATAATTCTCCATGAAATCCCCATTTAGCTAAATTAAGGGAGCTCCCCCATTCCAGGGAGCTGCCCCATCCCCCCCTTTATATTTAACCATTGAACCTCCAAATCTAATTAGGGAAGAGCCTTATCAGAATAAACTGGTATACAAAATTGAAACAAAGATGATTATTCTTCATGAAAGACCGATAAATCTAAATTAATGGGGAGGATTATCCCCATTACCCCCTTTATACTCAACCGATGAACATCCTAATCTAATCTAGGAAGCTCATCATCAGAATAAACCGTATGCAAAATGTGAAGTAAATCTGATAATTCTGCATGAAAAACCCATTTATCTAAATAAAAGGAGGGGGATTAGCCCCCGTTTCCCCCTTCATAATTTTCCAATGAACCCCCAAAACTAATCAGGGAAGCACCTTATTGGAATGAACCTAGAAAAAAATTGAAGCAAATCGGATATTTCTATCAAGAGTTATAGCTTTACGTAGATACAAAACCTGTGAGCACATTAGCTCTCAGGCTTTGATAGTCTGTGAGCTAAAAAGCCAAATCAATGATCAACGTATATTTCCTTTTTTAAATGCAACCCATAAAAAATACTTTAAAGTAACAATGTGTCTTTATTGTTTCATATCACATTTGCTTTGATCCTTTGGTATTTTTCAAAAAATAATTTCATTTAGTTTACTTTTGTTGGAATATTTTGTTGTTGTTAGAAATTTTGTTGCCAGAAAACTGTCGCAGTGCTAAAACTCAAAATCTGATTTCTTATTTTCTATTAAAGACCAGAATTTTGAATTGAAGTCTATTTAGTTGACAATAAACGCTTTCAAATTTATCTGAAAGATAGTGCACAGAGAATTATGCGCATAAAAAAATCAACCAAATAAAGGTCGAGTTTTAAAAAAGTAACAGTCTACTTGCGTGAACTTTCTAATAAATAAATGAACAGCATTTCCTATACAAAATTTTAAATGCAATATTCTGTAAAATACTGAAAACTGCACTCTAAAAAATAAAATTTAAATTAAACCAGGTTATGATACAAAAACGATTTGTCTGTATGTGTAAAAAGGCGTGTAAATTGCCTAATACACGCCCTGGTTTGTCAGTTTTAAAATACATATTTTTCTCTGTGTAGCGCATTAAGCGACTTAAGCGTGTAAATATTATCAGATAACTTAGAAATACACAGTTTAACGTGTAAATTGCACATGAGTACATATAGCTGTGTAATATACAAACAAAAAAGAAAAAATCATGCGTCAAGCATAGATTGTGAAGCACTTTCCAACTCATTCAGAATAATGATACAAAACTGCAAAGTTTAAAAAGTTAAAATATTATGCAGGGCTCGCAGCGTTCCTAAAATTTTCGCTCTTTGCTACCAGTATTTTAAATAAGAATTCTTCGTAGTAGTTTCCTTTAACATCTTTAATAGAATTATACAACAAAGATTGTCGTTTTAATTTAGTGGTAGCAAAGTGCGAAAATTTTAGGAACGCTGCGAGCCCTGTATTATGTCTAATTCAACCATATGGAAACGCATAAGACATTTGAAAATCCAGTTTCAGCTGTTTCCATCTACAATCGAGAAATTATCCGAATTCCTTGATCAGCCCTGTATATATTGTATTGCCCTATTGTATAGTAATCATCTTGTAGTGAAATTCAGTGATTTATATCAATTTCAATACATTTGAAATAGCGTAATGTCATTAAAATGTACTGCAAATGATTTTTCACCAGTGACTACAATGTAATGGAATTCGTTTGATTACCCCTGTAAATGAACTATTAACCCCACATACTTCATATACAATACCAAATATGCCTTGGTGACTCTAAATAAAGTTTATCAATTGCATGAAAATCCGAGTATATTTATGGGCGCTAGAGCGTTGACAGATGGCTAGACAAACGGAATGCATAAACACTTTTCATCTTTGTTGGAAAAGTGTTAAAGTTGTTTTGAAGTCCTAAAATTGTGTAGTCATAATTTATGAATAGAATCTATATAATCTGAATAAATACACTGTAAAATAAAATTTTCAAAAATACGGAAATCGTGACGCTGGTATTATTTCTGTTTTTATCGGATTTTATTTCCTAATAATTTCATTCACAAGTTTTGAAAGATACATTTACATCAAGAGGAGATATTCACTATTTAGTTCAATCTACAGTAAAGGAGCAATACTTACCGAAACGGGATTTGAACTCAGGATCTGCGACTTTCTTAGCCATTAACTTGACTATTCAGCTACTATTGCTCAAGCAAAATTTCCAAGTATCGTTATCTATTGTGTTCAGTTAAGTACTCATATTTGTATAATACTCTGTTCTTACACATATTTCTGCGTAATATTCTTACACCTAAGACTGTATAATATTCTGTTCTTACAGATATAGCTAAGTAAAATTGGTACGCATACTACTGTGTAATATTTTATTCTTACGCATATATCTGTGCAATATCCCTACATATATTCGGTGAATATACAAAATACAAAGATATTTGCGTAATATACAAAATTTGTAAATTGCATTAACACACCAATTCCAGTAAATCTGTAACATTTTCTACCATTTACACACTTGTTTAAGTTTTTGAAGGAATAGCGAACTACACACTTCCATTACACCAATAAACACAAACAATTACAGGAAATTTTATATGTGTAATTTTACAAATTTACGCATACATGTATATAAAAGTGATTAATTTACACATTTTTTTAGAGTGTACTTACACATTTCTCTATTCTTTTTAATTAAAAATAAAAATCATTTTTCCAAGAAAGTTATCAGAACAACAACGAAAATTAATTACGAACGTTTACTTTTTTAAAAGACAAGTAAATTTCTCTAGTCCTTACAAAGTAATTAAAAGTAAAAAATTTTTCTTTCTTTCACATCTCATTTTCCTTTGATCTTTGTATATTCTCCTGCTAATCCGCATTTAAAATTGATATTCCAGAAAATTTTTTCCAGATTTTAAATTCAAAACTCCATTTCTTATTTTCTGCTTAAATCCACAATTTTAAATTGTACTCGATTTAGTTGTCAACACAATATAGCACGTTCATGTTAAGGATGCCGCAAAGTAGATTGTGTACTATATAAATTAATACAAAATAAATAAACGCTGTTACAAAAAAAAAAAGATAGGCGAGAAATCATTATTCAAAAGTTTTAATCAAATTTTATCTGTGATGTTTTATCGCAAAACCATACATCTAATTCACTTTACTTTTTAAAATGGAAAATATAAATCAAAAATCGCGAAAAGTAAAAATTAACCCTTAAATGCCTGATTTTTTAAAAATCATTGTAATAAGGATTTTCGGCTTTCATTTTTTAAATAAATCATGGGAAAAATACTTTAAAAAATCATATTTTGTTTTAAGTATGGTTTACGGCTAAAAAACAGTTTGTTACTAATCGGCAATACTGGTCTTTAATTGAAAAAATAATTGCCCTTGATAAAATTCTATAATATTAAACACACAAGAATTTTAGGAACTATATTAAGAAATAAATTTTACTGGCTCACTGCAGAACAAAATAAGTTATTTCGCAAGATTCCAAACAAACCAAAAAGAACAAGTAGTTACAATTGAAAAAATAAATCAATCTTTATTCTTAAACAGCCCAAGTGTTGCCATCTACATGTTGAAAATCTATTTAATAATATTTTCAGAATATATTTTATTGGCAACATCAGGCATTATAGCTTCAATATTATTCTAATAGTATTTTAGAGCCTAAATTGGGTATGTAGCCGAAAAGCAACACCCGACATTTAAGGGTTAATAAAAATTGATTGATTCTTTGTTTTAAAATAAAATTAAATGTGCAAAATAGCTTGTCTTTGTCTGAAAGGCATACCTTTTTCCGCTTTTGATGTCTATATTTTTAATATTTTTTTCTGTAAATTTCTAAAATTTCTTTTTTATGTCTATAGTATTTTCCTTTTTTTTTTCTTTGAAACATTTTTGATAGGATTCATAAAGTTTAAAATAAATCAACAACATTTATGTGTACAAAATTAATTTTAACTTTTTGTAAATAAACACATGTAATGTAAAGATACTGAAAAGAATCTTTAAAATGCCTTTACGCCTTTCAGTTAAAAAAAAAAAATTCCTCATAATTTATATAAATAACAATAAAACTTCAGCAAAATAACTTCAGTAGCAGAGATTTCCTTTTTAGAAGAAAAATTTTCCAAGACCTTAAAAAGCATTTTCTGACTAACAATTTGTCTTTCATTCTTTGACGTCGCTTTTAGGTAGCTTTCTTTACAAAAAAGCTACCTATTGCAGCCGTTCGGAGGAAAGCGATTTCAAAAAATTTTGGTATATTTTCATCGATCATGACCCCCAGACCCCGAAACCACCCTCCGTTCAAAATTGATATATATATATATATATATATATATCTGAACTATGTCACACTGTAACTCCCGTAATTTTGAACCGATTTCGATGTAATTCGGTGTGTACATAGTACATACCAATGTCTCGACCGAGTTCGTTGGCCAGCTTCATCCGCCGTTTTGTTTCAAAATGGCGGCCATTTAAAATTTTTAAAAAAATTTAAAACTTGAAATGTGGTACCAAAAAATTAAAAATGGAAAAATATTTTTTTCTTATGTATTTGACCTTTATACAAAGATTCCGGAGCAGTTTTTGTTTCGTCTATATCTTTAAAAAATGGCTGAGTTATAGCATTTTGAATTTCTAGCGTGGCTGACATTTTGAAACGTCCTGAATTTTGTCACGCGATAAAAGGCGTATTTATGAACCGATTTGGATGTAATTCGGTGTGTACATAGTACATACCAGTCTCTCGACCGAGTTCGTTGGCCAGCTTCATCCGCCATTTTGTTTCAAAATGGCGGCCATTTAAAATTTTTTTAAAAATTTAAAATTTGAAATGTGGTACCAAAAAATTGAAAATGGAAAAATATTTTTTTCTTATGTATTTGACCTTCATACAAAGATTTCGGAGCAGTTTTTGTTTCGTCTATATCTTAAAAAATGGCTGAGTTATAGCATTTTGAATTTCTAGCGTGGCTGACATTTTGAAACGTCCTCAATTTTGTCACGCGATAAAAGGCGTATTTATGAACCGATTTGGATGTAACTTCGTTTATACATAGTACATACCAATGTCTCGACCGGGTTTGTTGGCTAGCTTCACCCGCCATCTTGTTTAAAAATGGCGGCCATTTAAATTTTTAAGAAAAATTTAAATTTGAAATGTGGTACCAAAAATTGAAAATTGAAAAAATATTTTCTTCTTATGTGTTTGACCTTGATAAAAAGATTCGGGAGCAGTTTTTGTTTCGTCTATATCTTAAGAAATGGCTGAGTTATAGCATTTTGAATTTTTACTTGGCTGACATTTTGAAACGTCCTGATTTTTCTCACGTAATAACAGGCGTATTTATGAACCGACTTGGATGTACCTTGGTGTGTACATAGTACATACAAATATCTCGACCGAGTTCGTTGTCCAGCTTCATCCGCCATCTTGTTTCAAAATGGCGGCCATTTAAAAAAATAAAAAAATTTAAATGAGATACCAAAAAATTGGAAAATGAAAAAGATTTTTTTTGTATGTGTTTGACCTTAATACAAAGATTCCGGAACAGTTTTTCTTTCGTCTATATCTAAAAAAAAATGGCTGAGTAATAGCATTTTGAATTTCTCTTGTGGCTGACATTTTAAAACGATCTGATTTTTGTCACGCGATAACAGGCGTATTTATGAACCTATTTGGATGTAACTTGGTCTGTACATAGTACATACCAATGTCTCGACCGAGTTCGTTGGCCAGCTTCATTCGCCATCTTGTTTCAAAAGGGTTGCCATTTAAAAAAAATTAAATTTAAAATTCAAAATGAGGTATTAAAAATTGGAAAATGAAAAAGATTTTTTTTATGTGTTTGGCATTGATACAAAGATTCCGGAGCAGTTTTTGTTTCTGAAAATTTATTCTTTTGTTGATATCTTAAAAAATGGTTGGTTTATAGCACTTTGAATTTCTAGCATGGCTAACATTTTGAAACGATCTTGTATTTGTCACGCGATAACACACGTATTCGCCTATTTCGATGTAAGAAGGCATGTGGATAGTATACATCAACACCTCGACCAAGTTCGCTGGCCAGATTCATCAGCCATCTTGTTTCAAAATGGCGGCCATTAAATTAAAAAATATATATTTTTTTAAAGTGAGGTGCAAAAAAATTAGAAATTGAAAAAGGTTTCTTTCTTAAGTATTTGATCTTGATATAAGGATTCAGGAGCATTTTTTTGTTTGTCTTTACGTTAAAAAATGGCTCAGATATAGCAGTTTCAATTTCTATTGTGGGTGACATTTTGAAAAATCTGATTTTCTGCATGCGACAGCACTCCTATATATTAACCGATTCCGATGTGAGTGAGCATGTGCACAGCAATTACTAAGGTCTCGACCAAGTTCACTGCTTAGCCTCATCCACCATGTTGTCTTAAAATGACAGGCACTTTAAGAAATTGCCGAATTTGGCAGCCAAATATAAGTTACTTTAAAGAAAAGCAGCTTGGATATAGCTGACTAATTTCGCGAAATTCTCATTCATTATATTGATAAAAATTAGTATTGAATCTCCTATATTCGGTTTCCACTAAATTGAGCTTCGTGTGTTTGCATGATATAAGTTGGCTTTTTTAAAATAAGGATTATGAAAGCTATCTCTTCCTCCCGGCACTGGCCGGAAGGACTTTTTTTTTCTATTACCAAATCCTATAACTTCTTTCCAATTGAGTTACTGTAAAATATTTTCATGTCTGAACTTCAAACCCTCCTTTCTTATTTTCTGTTTAATGCCAATAATTTTAAATCGTATTCACTTCAGTTTGGAATAAAGTTTGGCGCATTTATGATGAAGATATCGTAATTAACCCCTTAATTCTCGCTCCCGTGATATTCATGGGCTGGGTCTTTTACTTAGATTGTTTGATTCCCACCAGTTTTATAAAATAGTATAATTGGCTTTATTATGGTATCATTTTACCGACCATTAAATAAGGTGCATATTTTTGTTTAAAAAAAGTGGTGCCAATAAGCAATTTGAATTTTTAAATCGTAATTTAATGCGACCGTTAAGGGATTAAACTTCAGGAAATTTGAAATAAATCCACGCATTTATCTAACCAAAATTAAATTTTACTTTTTGTAAATAGTGAAAGGACGGATAAAGTGGCTACTCTATAGTTTGATGAAATTTTATGATACATTTTTAATCAGTAAAGTTCTTGAAATAAGTACTAATAGTAACTATAATATTTTTTCTTTCAATTTCTATTTTGCTTTTTTTTAATTTATTTTAATATGTATACTTTACTTTAAAAGAAAAATTAAAAAATGACTACTTTGCCCGCCTAGGTTGGGTAAAGTATCGTCAGTATAGGTAAATGAACAAATCACATTGATTCAGGTATATATTTTTTAATCCACACAAGCTTAAGTAACACACATTAAGAATAAGTATTAAGTTTTAAAATATTTTAAGTATTTAATCTTTACAAGATAAAATAATCAGAAGAGGAGAGTAGTACACTTTGAGACGAAAAACATTATTTCTTAACGTATGGAGACTATTTTTATTCCTTTGAAAAAATTTTGCTACATCTTAAAGCAACACAGATACGCTATACGTTAATGTAGAAACGGTTTTAAAAAAGTTATTTCTAAAACCATACAAACATGATAACGGAGTATCGGAAATTGTCTCAATGTGTACCACTTGTGGTACATAGTGAGACAATATATATGTTTTCATGATTCATACATTTTTACACTCTATCCATAATTTTCTTCAGTATAATAATGTCTTAACTACTGCCTAAAACCGTGTTTATCACTTGGAGTTTAATCTGACATTTTTGGTGTCGAGTAGTTTTGATAAAGCAATAGTAAAAATGCAAAGAAAATTTCAATAGTTACAGGTACACATATTATTAACAATTCAATCACACTTTGAGCTTAACTGAACACGTATGGTGTATTGTGGTAATTAAACTACAGTTATCCCTTTTAAATAAATGCTTAAGAGTATGCCTAACAATGTCAGTGTGTAGCTCAATGTACATCAAAATTGCAGAAGGAAATAGGAAACCGGTGGTATCCTGATAGTTGCTTTGTTATCATAAATTGTAGTTCTGGCAGTCGCATTGAAAAGTCTGATTCATTAACAAACTCAATACATCTGGATCAAGAGGCACGAAGCCTGCCGCTTTCACACTCTTCGAAGATAAATGACTTCAAAATCACCATCTTCAGCCTTAGAGGCTAAGATTTTTCTTACATAGAGCACACTATTTGAAAACCGGCACAAGATCATAATCCCGAACGATATGCTCCCGTTCCAGTTCCTGGAACCCAAATGATTCATCGTCGTCAGAATAATCGTCTAAAACCATCTGTGTACCCAGTGAGACACGTCTCACTGTGTACCACAACTGTGTGCCCTACTGTGTACTTTCGTTATGTTGTAACAAAATGGATGCCAGATCTGTTTCATCATTTTGATCGCTTTAAAAAGTTTGTGTCGTTTTATCGAAATAGTCTATTATTAGATATAGCAAGTTTTGGTTAAGTAAATATACGCATAATGACGGAAATAAAGTCTAAAATAGACGTTTATGTAACTTTAACCACTATAAAATAAAGAATTATTTACTATTTTTACGGACGAGTAACGGAAGAGCCGAAACTACATCCACATGTTGCATAATATGAGGTGGCTATGTGTGAGTGCCAGCTAGGAGAAAAAGTTATAACTATATGCCAAAATGACTGCTGTCTCACTGTGTACCATGTCTCACTGTATACTACTATTCCTTCTTGAGTATTAATATGACAAGGCAAAAATATAAGTGACCCCAAGAGACATGCAGACTGCAAATGTTGAGAATAAGCATTTCGCTGCAGAAATTATTGCCCCGACATGTCTTCTTCCTTTCAAACAAAATATTTTTGAGTTTGTATTTCGTTATGAACAATGAATAAAATATCGTTTCCTGGCAAAGTAGCCATAGCCATTTTGCACGATCTCTTTTTACCCACTTTGCCCTTAATGACACCATTATAAAAACTTTGATCTAGCATCTAATCTGCATAACTTAGCGTTTTCAAACACACATCATTTCAAAGGTTACTTTACACTGATCAAACACCATAAGAGCAACTAATTATAGCACTATATATTATTTAGCTATAATCCAGAAATTGTACCACTTGCCTAAAAAACAATAAAATGAGTTCAGAAATAGAAAAATGTAGCCTTCCAATTCAAAATCAAAGACAATACTATTAGTATCTAAGACGGCTGTTTCAGCAATAACAATTTCACTTTCATTCTTTCAGATTGCTTTTTTTGTTCTTATTCTACTTCTGAATACTATGATTTCTTACATTTTGAGTAGCCAAAAAAATTCAAAAGTCTGAAATTCAAAAACTATCATTTCGTATTTCCTATTTAAGTCCAAGAATTTCTAATCTTGTTTACTTCAGTTGACAATAAAAGTTGGCGAATTTATGTGGTAGATGTCGTAAAGAGAGGACTACACATATAATAATAAGAACAAAATATCATGCATCACTTTCCAACACAATCGGAATATTGTTGAGAAATTTTATTTTTGTTTAGAATAAAATGAGCTAGATAAATAAAATTTTTTAAAAACCACAATGCAGTAAAAAGTCATTTTCAGCCATTGTTCTTCATAATCAGTAATGTGTACGAATTCTTACCTACAACCCTGTATATGATCTACACTCCTCAAATTACATAGAAATTATTTAAGTTTAAAAATGGATATCGCAGCTGAAAAACCAAAATCATTATCTAAAAAAAAAAAAAAAAAGGCCATTTTTTTTTTTCTTTTTCTGACCAGAAAATCAGAGTTCTAACTTTTTACGACTACTCTTTCATCTTTACCTAATACTTCATTTATAATGGCCGTTTCATAATAATGGAAGCTATCAGTCCATCAGAAGAAAATAACTCGGTTAAGCAGGATTCGGATAATCGGGACTTTACTGTACTTAAAAAGAAATAGTCGACAATAATTTTGAAATAGAGTTCCGGTTCTTGGATTTTTCGCATTTTGAGACCTGTTTACAAGTAAGTGGTCAACTTTTTACTGGTTATCTGAAAACAGCAATAAAACTTTGGACTTTTCAGCTAAAAGTTTTTACCTAAATCCCATAGAAATCTTGTGGGGAATTTTGCTTCATCAAGTTTATGCCACGGAAAACTGTTTGATTCAAACGTTGAATTCAAAGCAGTCATTTTGAAGACATGGAATCAAATACCCATTTCCACATGCAAAAAACGACTTTAAGAACTCATCCGTGTTAAGGGGAAGCAAACAAAGTACTGAAAATTAATGTACAAACATTTTACATGCGTAATTTAAATAGAAAATATAATGGGTCTAGACTTTTTCTCACCAAGTTGTGTTATGAAGAAATTAATGTTTGATTTATTTTAAAAACATATTATTCTATATAATTTTAATTAATTTTTCCATTAATTTTCAGCAGTAAAATTACGTTCGAAATTATTGAATATTTAATACGTGATTTATCACATTTCTAACTAAGCTTAGAACGAACAGAGCGTGAGATGCTACCCTGGGTATCGTCCTCGTAGCTTAAATGGTACAGCACCTGGAGCGCTATTCCAAGGGTTCCGTGTTCGATCCCGGCTTGGACATTTTTCACTCTGTTTGTTCTACGCTTAGTTAGATATGTGATAAATCACGTATTAAATATTCATATTATTCTAATTTAAAACAGATAATAAAACTTTCATAAATTTGATGTGTATAATTTTGTAATGATATTCGTTTTTCATTAAAATAAAAGCTTTAGTATTTTTGTTGGTGTTCCTAAATTTTTTCAACACATTTTTTTTTCATTTCTTAACAAATAATTCTTGTTAAAATATTTTTGTCTATAGCCAATTAAATTTATTTACCGGAAAGGGAATTTTATGTTTTTCGTTAGAAGGATCCATTTATGTCAATAATAGTATTAATTGACGAGCTTCTTCAAAAATCTTATATCCTTTTATTATTCCAAAGTTAAATTTTCCATAAATATAAGTATAATTAACCGCACGATACAAGTGCAAAATGATACTCATTTCTTTAATTTAAGTTTCATTCATAAATGTGCATCTTATTTTGAAATCAAAGAACTTGTCAGGATCTTAAAGAATATTTTATATATGCGCATAGTTCATCATAATTTCGCTTAAAAAAAGAAGTAAAAAGAAATTTACGCACCATAAAACTAATTACTTTTGAAAAAGAATCAATGAAACGTGCTAAATATGAAAGGTTTTTTCTAGAAAAGTAAGTGATGAATAATGCTATTCAGCATGAAGTATAGACCTTAGCCTTCAAATATATAACTTTCTTTATGAATATAAATCAAAAGGAAGATCTACGATTAAAGATTAAGTTATGCGAGTGATTTTTGAAAAGAATTTTATATTAGAATATTCTTACCTTTATTATAACGTTCTTTAGCTTTCTAATTTTAACCTTTGAAATATTTGAAAGACATCAGAAGTATAATGACCATGTTATTTTTATTCAGTGCAAGTATTACAGTACTTCGTTATTTCAATTCTTTGAAAACTATAACAATTTAAGATAATAATTATTTATTATGCGTGGAAATGCATTAAAATGTTATTATTAACCTCTAATTTTTTAAAACTAAACATATAATATCATCGCCATCATCATCAACCGTTTTCAATGAACTGCTGAGTGTAAGTCTCCCTCAGATTTTTTCAATGTTTCCTGTCTAGTTCTTTAGTCATCCAATTAACACCGGCCACTTTTCTGATTTCGTCACTCCATCTCACTTGGTGTCTTCTTCTTGATCGTTTTAAATTCCTGTTATACCACAGTAGGGTGTTTGTGCTCCATCTATTGTCTTGTCTTCTTGCAATGTACCAAGCCCATTTCCATTTTCGCCGTTCAATTATTTCTATGATGTCAAAAATTTTCGTTTGACTTCTTATCCAGGTTATTCTCTTTCTGTCTCTGCTAGTTATGCCTAGCATACATCTTTCCATACTTCGATGTGTTGTTTGTAATCTTTATACCGTCCATTTTGTAAGCGTCCATGTTTCTGCTCCATAAATTAGTGCGGGCAAAACACATTGATTAAACATCTTTCTTTTCAAAGCAAAGGCATGTCACTTTTCTGAATAACATTGTTCTTGCCAAAAGCACTCCATCCACTTCTTATTCTCCTATTGATTTCATTCATAATACTATTATCCGAAGATATTTCCTGGCCAAGGTACACATAACTTTGCTCTTCTTTAATTTCAGTGTTGTAGATGATTTTCTTTTTTGATGCAAATGAATTGAACACCACCGTAGTCTTTTCCAAATTTATTTTTAATCCCACATTAGTGCTAGCTTCTGCAAATCTTTTAGCATACTTTCCAATTCTTTTTGGCTGTTACTGCAGATTAAAATGTCGTCAGCGAACCGGAGATGACTTAAATATTCGCCATTTATTTTAATCCCTTTGTTCTCCCAATCCAGCTTTTTAAAGATATTTTCTAAGATAACTGTAAAAAGCTTAGGCGAAATGGTGTTTCCTTGTCTTACCCCTCTACCAAGCTTGATCTTCGCTTTTCCTTTGTCCAAACGGATGGCTGCTGTTGCTTTCTTGTAAATCTTCTTTATGATATTGATGTAAGGTTTGTCTATACCAGTGTCCTCCAGAGACTAATCATCGCATATTTTCAATTTTTACACTGTCAAATAGGGAAAAAATGTACTTTCAAATGCAATTTGTTTGTAAACTGTACCAAATATAAATCCGTTTGCACTTAAGTTAATATAAATAGCTTATAATTTGTTTTTAGCTTATATTCTATAACAAAATTAAAACACCCATTATCAATAACTAAAGCAATAAATAAAATACAAATTTAAGACACGTAATCAATTTTCTAAATCACTGAAATGAACCGAATCGAAAAGGCTGATTGTAAACAGCGGTTTTTTGGCGATTTCTTCGGCTGTTAAATCATGACGTGAGATCAATAGGAAAATACCGCTTTAAATCAATTTCAAAACTTTATTTGAACTCATTATTGCTATTTTTCATATAAATATGATTTTTAGTATCGTTAATGAGCATTCTAAAAAATATATTAAATGTAAAAAATCTATTTGAATTATCAAAACAAAAAAAAAAAAAAAAAAAAAGAAAGAAAGAAAGAAAAAGAAAAGAAACGCTAGATCTGTGCGCGGCTTTTTCACCGCAATCATTGAGATTATTTGTTGATACTTATTTTTTCATTAACAGCAATTTGTTTTATAAAACAACGCGTTTTGATGATTATAACTCTATTATATTAAAAGCCTCTTCCAGAACCTTTCGAAAAATATCTCATTCATAGTTGTGCTTTTAGTAAGTACAGAAAAACAAGATACTGATATCAGAAATAATATACCTGATCGTTTTCACCTATATTCTGTTACCCAGGAAGCCCGGGTTTATACCCTAGTCTATCTATATTATAAAGGACAAACATATCTGTGCGTAACGCATACGTCATTTTGCGAATGGCAACACTTTGAAATTTGAAATGAAATTTTGGTTTTGCAATTTTCTCTACTGCAAATTTTTAAACTTCTAAACATCGCACATTTTAAATTTTTACACCGTAGTATAAGGAAAAAAATGCTCTTTTAAATGCAATTTGTTTGAAAGCTGTATCTCAATTAATTTTTGAGATATTATTTTTTTTGCAGTTTTTAATACCATTTTTCTTATCGTGGCAACAAAAGTACCTCATTTCTATTGAAAGTCATTGAAAGTAAACGGAAAATAGTCGAAAATAGGAGATACAGTATCTTTGTTGCCATTTTCTCATAAAACCTGAAAAAATAGTTGAAAATAAAACATGGGCTATGTCAAGAATATATGTCTGTTATTCCGTGGTAATGACGTCATATGCACACTTTTCTATAGACGAAGTTTAAGACTGGGTTGTAAAAGTAGATTGCTTTAGTGGATGCAAATGACGTCATTTTATATAAAAGCGTGTATTTTAATTCTTAAACCTGAATTATGTTTTGTAGAAGTGCGTCATTTTCGCAGCCCAGCTGCTATGAAATTCTTCACAGGTGAAAATGCTTCACTTTTGAGAATAATGTAATCGAAATCACACACTGATAAAACGCAATGTTTTACAAAAATTTAGAGTGTCTTTATAAAAGAGACGTGACATGCAAATAATAGCGATTTATATTACAGAAATTGATGATTCTCGCCTGGATGGATTTGCTTCTAGGATGGATCTATATTATAAAGAACAGACGTATCTGTGCGTAACGCTGACGTCATTTTGCGAATGGCAATACTTCACGATCAAATTTCGGTCTTGAAATTTCGCTACTGCAATTTTTCAATCTTTTGACCATCGTACATTTTCAATTTTTGTCGCATAGGGAAATAAATGTACTTGCAAATGCAATTTGTTTAAAAACTCTATTCATTGACTGATGTATTATATTTTCTAAAATAATTTTTAAGCATGATTTTTTTTTAAAGTTTATCTTATCACGTGCCGGTTTCAATACACGAAATAATAAACATTTTGCACATAAAGCAACAAACATTTTTCAGCATTTGTTTCTGACTATTTTTGCATAATGAAATTAATACTTAATTTATAAGAAAATAAAAGAATAATATTAAAAAAACCACCAAACTAAAATATTTGTGAAAGACAAATTAACGAAATTAATACTTCTTTTATAAACAAATAAAAGAATAATATTGAAAAAACGCAAATCTAACATATTTGTAATCGTACAATTTAAATTTTTAGATCACCAAATAGGATTTTTTTTTTTTTTTCAAATGGAATTTGTTTGCAAAGTTCATCTCAGTTTTCTGATTGTCTATGGTTTTAAAAACAATTTTAAAGCATGAAATATTTTTTAATTTATGTATATCGGTGCTCGATTACGAAAGATTAATCCGTTTGCCCTTAAAAAATAAATAAAGAGTTCATTTCCTTACGGCTAATTTCCATAAAAAAAAACTTCCCTATGAATAATAAAATAAAATAATATAAATAAAACACAAATTTACCAGACATGTATAAGCTCTGAAATGATCAGAATATAAAAGGATGCCATAAGTAGTAAAATCTTGGCAAACAACTCTTAGCATGCGGCTAATAAGAAAATACCGCTTTTGACAAATTTCAAAAATGCATTTGATTGTGTAATTCGTGTTTTCCATATGAAAAATGCTTTTTTAAATCAAGTGGTCAATCTAAAACATTTATTGCATATAAAAAAATTATTAATTTTCAATTTAAAAAAAAATGTTTTCACCTATATTCTTTAACCCGGGAAGCCCGGGTACGATCCCCTAGTATATATAATTGCAAAAATTTCACTGTCAGGAAGATAATAGAAAAATCTTGTTGGAAACAATTATAATTCATCGATCAATAATAAACACATCCAAATAAGATGTTAATTCGAGGTGTATATTAAAAGCTTAGACAAAGGGATTTTTATAATCAATTGTTATAGAATTATGAACGTAAAAATCAATGGTTATCATCATCATTAAAATAAAAATACGTATGATAAAAGTCATTAGAGCGAACATAAAGGATTAAAAACCTGTTAATGAACAGACCTATTAGTTTCGCACAAATAAACGGTGGCATTCTCAATATTAATAATGTAGTACAGGTAAAATGTACCAAAAATTGAGCAATATACGTGAGCAATATACGTGAGCAATATACGTGCGAATATTTGGGAAAAGCTGGAAGAGATTAGGTTTGGCACTAGAAATGAAGATTCGACGAGTCCCCGAAAAATAAAGTTGTTTTACCATGTTTGGGTGAGGCAAAGGGGGGTGGGGGGCATTTAACTCGCGCAGAGGGGGAAAACTCAAAACTTTTAAGTAGGTCAAGTAAGGTAGCTTTAAGTATGCATTTTTTCATTCTGAATTAAAGGACACCATCCGCAAGTCAATACGGTCATTTGTTAAAAAAATACGGAAAGTTTTAGGAATAGGAAGTCGAAAATTATACTTTAGTTCAGGTAAAATAGTTCTTTACTGCAACAACTGATGGTCATTTAGGAAAATTTGGGAAGAACTTCGTTTTGACACTAGAAATGAAGATCTGATAAGTACCCTAAAAATAAAGTTGTTTTACCGTGTTTTGTTATGCAAAATGGAAGTATTTTAACTTGAGATTGAGGAATCAAGATTTTTAAATAGGTCAAGTGTATGTTGTTTATCATGTATTTTTTAATTCTAAATTGAATGACATCATCCGCAAGTCGATACGATCATTCGTTACAAAGTTACGACAGGTTTTGAGTACCAAAATTATGAATGGATTTTGACAACTTTGGTGACTTTGAAGAAGGCTCAGATGACGCTGATTGTGATTATTTCTTTTTTGTGGACATTTAATATGTTTAAGATTGTTTAGTATGATATAAATAGCATGTTTTGAACTTAAATAAATGTAACAAGCTATGCTTAAGCTATTGCACTCGGGAGGTCACTCTCACTCACCACTAGTGCTGCAAGATGTCTTCCGTAAATTCGAGCTCCAAATGCTCTGGACACTAGTATTTAAAAAAATGTTCTTAGTCTTATCTAATGGCAGAATTATTTGCGATTAAAGATGTCGAAATAAACTATAAGAAATAAGTGGTGTCCAGAGAATTTGGAGTCCTAATTTACGCGTGATGCCTGGCAAACCTAGTGGTGAGTGAGAATCACCTCTCGAATGCAGAGGATTAGTAATAAAGTATGATTTTCAACTTTGTATTCATAAAACCTGCCGCAACTTTGTAACAAATAATCGTAGGGAATTGTGGACGGTGTAATTCGATTCAGAATTTTAAAATACATAATAAATGATACCCCACTTGACCAGTTTAAAATTTTTCAATTTCCCCCTCCTCAGTTAAAAATGCACCTGTTATGTCCTCTCGAAATATGATTAAAAAAACATTATTTTTTGAGGACTCATTGGATCTTCATTTCTAGTGCCAAAACAAAGTTCTTCCTAAATTTCGGTGAATGCCATCAGTTGCCTCTGGAAAACCCTATTTGAGTTGCACTAAATGATAAATAAACTATTTTCGCAGGGGGAAAAAAAGACAAAAATATTTGAAAATTTTTTGAGAAAATAGTTTATTTATCATTAGCGATCTTGAGAATTTACTGCTTTGCGTCTACGAAATTAGTGTAGCTTGTTTATTAAATGTTTTATTTTTATTTTTATGCTTTATATAATTATTTTTAGCATATGTATTTTTATTTTAATCAGTACAGTTTACAATAATATAAAAATTCTTACTATTAGTTAATGATATTGAAAGTAAGTTATTCAATTTCTGTTAAAGATATCGCTCATTCGCAATAAAACCAATGTGTCGCGACGAGATAGCAACGAACTATCATGGAGCAATTCGTGAACTTTCAAATAACAAATCTGCGACGAATAGAATGACAGCTTTAACTATTGATAAATTTATTGATTTATTCATTATTTGAGTGCAAATCTGAATTTGATAATAAGTTGGCTGTTGGCTGTAAACTCAAATTGAAAATGAAACTATTGCATTAGTCAATTTCCGAAAAAAAATTATTTTTTCCAATTAAATTTACTTTATCACCGTAATTGCCGAAACGTCAGTGAAGGCTTACTGTGGAGACACGAAAAGTTTTGGTTTCTGTTAGTCTGTCTGTCTGTTCCGCGATAACTGCCGCAAAAAGCATCCGATCGGCTTAAAATTCACTGGGCATGTTGATGAGGTACCTGGACTTAGCTGTATAGTTTTTGGTTAAATTTGGTTCATTCGTTCGGAAAATATGGAACATTTTATTTTGCTCTATAATGCTTTTCAATGGCAAGTCAGACGATTTTCAGATTTTCATTTGTTGAAAGAAATGGCTCATATGAAAAATGGATTTAAATGGTAAATTTTTGATGCTGAAATTTTTAAATAACATTATTAAGTTATTCCAATAAATTATGTCAATATATTTGCGAGATTTTTTTAATTGGGTTTATAATATTGGGGGAATTTTATGCATGTTTTCCAATAATATAAAGGATTTTGTTTTATCAATTTGACATAATGCATATTTCATTTTTTTTCTTTTCTTTCTCTGTTGCCTAGCAACGTATTTGGTCCTAATAATATTAGTATAATTGCGTGTATAATGCTTGAGTAAAGCCAACGTCAAAACAGATGAATTAATGCATTTGTATCTTTGCATATAGAAGGATTTTAGCCCAGAAATAAAAATAGGCAATATTTCTTTTATTTTACTTATTTTATTGAAATATTTTGCTTAAAAATACAAAAGTTCATTATTTTCATAGAGAATAACGTAACATTTTCCCATAACATTTGCCAATATTTCTTTAATTGTTGCCAAGAAAATCAAAACCCGGAATAATATTTTCTTTTAAACAATTTTCAATTGAAATGTTTTGTCCTGAAACAGGAAAATGAAAAATAAAATTAAGAATAGAAAAATTAATATGGCGGCATATTGGAAATAAAAAGAAAACTCTCGAGTATTTCTTAATAAAACAAGATGAAAAGTTTTGAGTAAGTACGCATAGCAGGTGAATTAGACGTCATTTATCGAGTCATTTAAACAAAGATGCTGGAATAAAAAGATCTTGGGTAAAATAAAATTAACTATTATTCACGGAGGAAAGAGATAGATGGAGATGCAGTATGCCGTAAAAACAGTTTGTAATACGATGTGCGTTATTGCTCAGATTTAAATGCCCTCATTCGGCCCAAACAAAACAAGCACGTGGAAGAAGGACCAAATTCTTTGACTTCATCCGTTTTTTTTTTTTTTTTTTTTTTTTTTTTTTCTTTTAAGCACGTCGTTGTGTTGTGCCGAATGTAGCGGATTTTAGGGTTACATTTTTGTCGTCACTTCAAGATTTATTGTCTGTGTACAGTTAACATGAATATTTTATTTAAAATTTAAATTTTATTAATTTATAAAAAAAAAAAAACTTATGCTTATCCTTATAAATCACAGCGTAAAAAAATCTAGGATATACTATAACCATCCGCACAATCAATAAAAAATTACGAATGTAAATTTAAATAGACTAAGGGGGGTTCAGGGGGGCAGAGCCCCCCTGAAGAAATGCAATTTTTGATTTAAAAAGTTACCAGAATAAGTAGCTCATCAGAATTTCAGAACATCAATGTTTGAATTTCATCAGAATTTCAGAACTTCAAAACCACTTGTTTAACACTTTTAATTTCTGTAATTATATTATGTTAATTATATTATGTTAATATTTATGTAATTTGAAAACTTTAAAAAGCGATTTGTAGGAAGTTGAATATTATGCAATGAGTGTTAAAAAACAATGACTTGCAAAGATGACGTTGAGGCTCCTGATCTGCAGATTTACTAGTTAATTTACCTAACATATAATTTTATACATTGATATTAGTACTTTCACATTTTTAAGAAAGAAAGATTAAAGTAGAATATGCTTACAATTTAATTTGAAATATATGTGAAGAATTGAAGATTTATCACTAAATAGCACTGTAGCTATTCATAACAAACTTAAAAGTCATAAGTATATACAAAAAATGCTTAATAGCATGAGTACAAGTTAACACATTGCAGTTACTTTTTTACATTTTTTGTAAGAATCTGCAGAACAATATATTTCTGTTAAAAGGTTCCATCGTTCCGCCAACAGATAGATACCTATTAGATTACAGTAACCCATTAATTTTGTAACTTAATACAAAGATCTCAAAAGTTGTTGACATGTGCAATTAAAAAAAAAAAATTGTTTTATGTTTTTTTTTTGTTGTTGTTGTTATTGGAGACGGTGGAAAGGAAAGGGGTTTTTAGGCATTTTTTTAAACATAGGTGATATTTTGCGTCTTCTATCTTTTGTTGTTGTTCTTTTTGTTGTTGCTGCCGTTTTTTGAAACATTAAAATCGTATAAATATTCTACACTCAAATTAAAAATAACAAAAATTCTGATAGATAACAGTAAACTTCCTAAAATAATTAATTTTCGCTTTACTTAACTTCTTGTTTAATGTGTGTTAATGGGCAATGAAGTTAAAGCATCATTGAATTGCATTATCTCTTTATTAAAGCAGATGAATACAAAATATTTATATCTTCCCAAAAATTTATGTGATTGGAATATTTATTATTTAATGGAAAAAATTTAATAAACCTAAACATACCTTGGCATTTTTTATTCAACAAATATTTTTCAATTTTGAAAATTAATAATAAATTCATGGCGTGAAAAACTTACAATATCTCACCCAAAACCCCTACATACTGATCAGAAACCAGCATAGGGAAAACCAAATCAAATTTGCTCGAAATCTTGGCTAAGTCTAGAAATATGCCGCTAAACTTGAAAAGATTCGATCGGTCATAACCAATCATCCTAGTAGACACTAATGCGAAGTCTTTTTCAACGTGTAAGGTGGAGAAACTAGTTTTTCATCTTACCGAAGATCACCCGAAGATTCCCAAAGGTTGAAATCTGTCTTCCATCCTATGAGGTGGAATCTTGTTACCGACATCACGTACTAGTGATCTAAATGGCTAGGAGAAATAGCCATTGTTCTCTGTGACGATGCCAAGCTGATATAAGGAAATGCAAGAGCACTGTAGATACTTTTGAACGGAATTATGATCACAGTTCGGTTAAAGGTTCACAGTCTTAACGCTGAGGTAGATTTTCAGTCTGCGGACAATACGGAGGTTGATTTCATTGAGAGCAGGCAAGACTAAACACTTCGAAATGAGGAAGGGATAATTGGCGCTATCCAGTCCAGCCTGATAGTGGGCAAAGAGGAGCGACTCCCCGTCGTATACAATAGAGGATTCACATTGAGCGGAGAATTAGTTCCTACTGCGAAAGTGAATGGAAGAGAAACCTACTATTGATTTACGAGAAAAACTTTGACTGAGAAACTGTAACAGATTTTGATGTGACTTAATTTTAGCGCCGTAACGACCGGACTTTATCTTTTTTACTACTAATGCTTATAAGTTATTTAGAACTCATATTTGTTGTGAAATTACATCTAACGCAGAATTTTGCAATTTGAATATCTTTTTACTTTAAATACATATATTTTTTTGAATTAATGAGAGCGAATCCATTAAAATTTACGCTTCCACTTTATATTACAATACCAGCCTCCGTCACAAAGGAAAAAGAATAAGAATTGGGATTTAAGTTATTTTTTACATTAAAAAATCAGCATAATCAAAAACACGACTCTAGGAATTCTCAGATTCTTTCTATCGTTATGTTTTGAAATCTAGAAAATTTTTACTTTTGAATCATTTAAAAGATGATTGTCTCCCATTATCATTTGCATACACAGAAAAAAAAATCTTAGAAAATAATTTAGATTTAGATAACTTTTTATATAATGTTAGATTGCAATATTTTACTTTTAATTTTTTATTACTCTTGTCCTTAACGTTACTGCTCCACAATATTTTTACTTCCGTTATTTCTTGGATTTATTCATAACTAGAGTTATACTTTAGCTCAATGCCTCCATCTATTGGTCAGACATTCACTCAAAAACAGGACGTAAACTGATTTAAAACTAGCAAGGTCCTAAATGCTACTCATTTCGTTCAACACTGTTCATAGATTTTTTATAAACTTCTTTACTTAATATTTATATGATGGCACAAATACCACGCATTATTACTTTCTTCCATCTGTACAAGAAGAAAGTATTGGGTTAGTGAAAATGTTAGACTTCCGGTTTTCGACGGATTTACATGTTTTAGGGGTTAAAGATCCCGAAAAACATGTTGTTACATAATGTCTGTCTGTGCGTCAGTAAGTTAAATTTTGTGTGCGCTCTATCTCAAGAACTAATGCACGGAATTTAATAAAAATTAATATTCAGTTAGTCCCTGACATAAATTCGTGTTGATTAGTTTTTGGTGAAAATCGCCCGACAGGTAGCGCTGCAATGCTGCATTTTTCACGATTTCTACAATAACTCTATCTCAAGAACTAATGCACGGATTTTCACCAAACTTCAGATTCAGTTAATCCTTGACATAAGACTGGGCTGTTTATGTTTCGGTGCAAATCGCCCAACCGATGGCACTGCTACGCTGCATTTTTCAAGATTTCTTCAATAGCTCTATGTCAAGGATTAATGCACGAATTTTCATCAAACTTCAGATTCAGTTTGTCCTTAAGGGGGCTGGTCACTCAGCTTCCGATTTCCCCCTCACTAATGTAAAGTCTATGGGCATTGGATAAATTCGTATATTTGAAATATCTCCTCGGGAAATTAATATTTTTAACTTCTATGTTTTGTGTACACTTTCTAAAAGATGTCTCTTCTTTTCTCAGTTCTCAAAATATTTCCAAATTTTGACTTAATTTTATATGAAGCGTTAAAATCTTACTGACAGTTCGCCCGCTATTAACACATAAAATATTAAATTCAGCATTGATTTTAGAAATATTTTGGAAACTAAGAAAAAAAAAAGAGACATCCTTTAAGAAGAGTATACAGAAAAAAGATGTTAAAAATATGAATTTCCCGAGAAGATACTTTAAATATACGAATGCATCAAAAGTCCATAGACTTAACAATACGGAGGAGAATTCCCAATCTGAGTGACCAGCCCCCTTAATATCATTTGGTGCTGTTTGCGTTTTGGTGTAAATCTTCCAACAAGTTTGATCTACTATGCTGCATATTTCACGATTACCGCAATAGCACTGCCTCAAGAACTAATCCACAAATTTTCATCTAACTTAGATGAAGTTAGACGTTGACACAAGTTGTTTCTGATTAAGTTTCGGTGTTAATCGAACAATAGGTGACGCTGCTACGCTTCATTTTACAAGATGTACACGATTTCGATTGACATATCTCAAGAACTTGCACGGGATTTCGTATCTTTAGAATCCTCATGATGGGCAGAAATGCCATTTAATTTTGGCACTGTGATAGCGATTTTTGAAGTATTAACATGTATGAGATAGAAGAAAGTTTTGTGACTGCCATATCCAAAAAGTTTTTTACTTTCATAGTTTTTTTTTTTTAAATAAGTATGCGCAGAGATCATGTTTATCGACCCAAATCATACAAAATCGCTCTCTCTTAAAATCCATTTTCAAAATTTATCAATCACCAACTATTTGGCGATATTACCTACATCGGAAAATCCACTGCTTTCAAGCAATATGTATACCGAATAAAAGTAATTTTTATAAAATTATGCATGAAAAAGTAGTGCAAAGTAAAATAAATATACATTGAATCATACAATAAAAAAATAAATTATGCTAAAAATAGTAAAATAACTTATATAAATCAAGGTTTTATTTTCCATAAACTATCCGCAAATAAATAGAAATCTATATGCGCAGGGCGAGCATATGCAATGCATCAGCCTCCTCAAAGTTACCTAGAATTTAGCGCGAGATGCTTCTTAAATTTAAAAATATGATAATCTAAATCAGATTTATGGATGATAATATTTATTAAAGCAACTGCTTTTATGATACTTAATATTGCGGGATGTTTGTTTATCAAGTACATATTTAATTTTTTCCTTGTGGAAATAATTCTTTTATCATTACTAATTTTTAGAATGTCACCGTTTGTGCATATAAAGCTGGTAGGATTTTTATTAAAGATTTTAGGTAGATTTCGTGTGAAATACTACCTATTGGCGTCGTTCCTATGTTGGAATTTCTGAAATATTTTTGCAGATCTACATCGATCATGACCACTAGAGCCCAAAACCACCCTCAGTAAAAAACTGTATCTATCTATCTATCTATCTATGTATGTATCTATCTATATATATCACTTTCTTCTGGACACGATAACTTCCACAATTCTGCACTAATCTCTTCCAAACTGATACATAAAATCAAGGGGCATAAAATCTCGGTCGAGTTCGTTAATGGGCAAAATCGGACCATGGAGATGGAAATAGGGAGGGGTTTTCTGAAAACTGAAAACCCCCCATAACTTCTTAATTTTTGTACATATCGAATCAGTTTAAAGTTTTATTACTTCTAAAAATAGGGCCAAAAATTTATGTATCACAGATTTTTGACAAAGTTAAAAATGGGATCAAGGGGCGCAAAAAATAGGGTTTTGGTGGGGAAAAAAAATTCATAACTTCTTCAATTCTCAAGATATCAAATCCAATTAATTTTATCATGAATCTCCTTAACATTATCTAGAACTTTTATATTCACAAGTTTTTGATAGGACCAATTCGCACCGCAAAAAAAAAATTAAAAACCAAAACAAAAAGGGCGTTTGAAGAAGAAAAAAATCCATAACTCCGTCAATTCAAAAGATATAAAATCCCCATGAATTTATCATATATCTTCTTAATATTGTCTACAACTTCTATACAGATAAGTTTTGGATAGGACCAATTCTTACAGTAAAAACAAATTAAAAGTACATACCGGTTGAAAAAAAAAAATCATCTTAGTAAGGGTGTATTCAAATCCAAACTGCTTATTTTCTGACTCATTTTACAATTCATTTTTACTCTCAAAGGCTTCCAATTGGTACCTTTTCTTACTCAGAAACTATATAATGTACCGTAATGGTCAATTTTTTGATAGAGGCAGAATATATTTTAAAACATGCTGGCAAAGTGGGCTTTTTGAACCGAATTTCCCGAAGCGGATTGTGTTGGAAAAATCATCGTTTTAAAGGAGTATTCAAATCCAAACTGCTTATTTTCTGACTCATTTTTAAATTCATTTTTGCACTCAAACGCATCCAATTGGTAGATTCGCTTATTCAGAAACTATACAATGTACCGTAATGATCGATTTTTTGACAGAGGCAGAATATATTTCAAAAAATTATGTCAAAGTGGGCAATTTGAACGGAATTTCCCGAAGCGATTGTGTTAGGAACAAAAAATATTGTCTTACTGAGAAAATAATTGTTTATATATCAAGTTTTAATTAATTGAACGAAAATTAAAAACACAAGTCGCTTATAAATCTCTTCAAAAATCACGTCAACAAGTTTCATGTTTTTCCTATTAAAAATGAAACTGGAGTTATGCCAGAAAATTTCGAGTTGTTGAGTATGGAAAAGTATTTTTTTTTAATACCGCCCTAACACGATTCTGATAAAACCAGTTATTATATAAAAATGAAATAAATACTCCTCAAAAGCGGCCAGATAAAATTGTTAAAGCGGGTTTATCTGTAATCATGATTTGGTTTTTGTTTGTGAAATTAGTATATTTAACTTCGAAATCTACCTCCGCCTGTAGGCCGAGCCGGCGGGGATTTTTTTTAAGCCTTTATTTTTACTGCAATCACTTTTAGCATACATATTTTTTTTAATAATTTTAAACGAAACATTAATTGAAATTTAAGAGACTGTTTCCCTTATCAACGTCTTGTTTGGCATTATTAGCATTGCCTATTTACTCAATGATTATTTACAATTTATTTCCATTACAAAGTTCGTTTAGATATTTCCAAAAGTATTAGGATAAATGCCAGTATAAATACTACTTCAATTCGTAGTTTTTAACAATTTTAAGGAACAATATTAATTTTTATTCCAATGATGCACCCGCTGGTTTCATAGGAATCATTAGGAGAAACTATTTTTAAATTACTAACGTTATCTAAAGACAGAAATTTTTGTCATAAATATATTCTCTAGTAATACAGTCTTTTCCATTTGGATAAATAACAATGTCTTTATATGAGAGATTAATGCCGTTCTGAACTTAATTAATGTCAGTCAAGAGTCGTTAACGACTTGTGATTGGTCATTATCCCTGAAATATCAAGTATATAAAAGGTAGAATTAATTTTCGTAGTTTTTAGTTACGTTTAACGTTAAAAGAACTAATTGTCGGTTTATTCACCGTTGCCAACGATGGTAAATATATATAGAAGGTAATTCTATTCCAATAACCATGTTTAAAAACTTTAAAATAAAAAATAAATGTTAATCCTTATTATTATTCTTATATTATTCTTATTTAACATCATTGTATTTACTATGCTGAATTTTTCTTATCTTTCATAATTTAAAAGACGTTCTTTTTATTTATAAAGCGTTTTAAAAGTACCGCTTGGTATAATTTTTTAATGAATTTTATATGTTTAACAGTATTTTACGTTTTAACCTAACGGTTTCCAGCATAGCTATTAAAAATATCGAGTGTCCTAAAAGTCCTGTACTGACGACATAGAGTAGGTGGGGGTAAAAGTACGCACTTTCCATAAATTTTCCCAGATAGCATGAACATTAGCAGCAAGTTTGATTTTTTCTGATATTATCTTGCCGTGACAAATTCGCAGCAAATCTCCCACAAGGTATACCATCACCCTCTTGCATAAGTATTTTGTACTGAAACTGATGGCAAGACTGTCTTTAATTTACGAAAGTGACGATCCCTCTGTTGAGAGAATAGACAATCAGCACATACGCAGAAATTGCAGAAATTTTATTCGGTTGGTACCGCTTTTTTTAAACACTATACTTATCAATAAGAAAAAGGCTTGAATTGAAAAGTACAAATATTACCTTAACTTATTTATGGTGATAAGAACGATGCATGCACCTTCTGACGGTGCGTTCGCATAAATAGACCAGATCAGGTCCATGGACCCCTTCGAAAGGGTTAAACTTATAGTGTAACATTTGCAAACAGATAGTGTGGCGTGGAAAGATTACTACTTTGCAGTATTTTTGATTACTTATTTGCCGTTAATTTGCAATAAATTTGATACAGCATTAATTTAACTTGCACGACAAGTTAGCTGCAAATTCAAAGTGTGGTAACCTCGGCGTTTGCGTTATTTTGCTGCACTCTTGTTATGAACTTTCAGTCTTGTCATTCTGAGCTTGCTGCAACTTTGCAGGTTTTCAAAGCAAAACTGCTTCAAATTTTCTGCAAACAAAAAATGCTATGTGGGTTGATTTTTAACGCACACATTGTCTAAACTTAAGTAATGAGTGATTAAAATGCTAGATTAGAATCTTAGGCAAGTACCATCATCATCCGACATTCTGCCAAATTGTAATTCTGTGAGAAATTGCAATTTTTTAAAAACATTGCTCTGCGTATCTTTTCCTTATCAGTTGGGGTAAAAGTACGCAGTGGTGGGGCAAAGATACGCAGTGCCTATTTTTGCCCCATTACTGTGGGTTTTTGCTCCATTTCCAATAAAACGAATGAGGTTATAGTTAAACTAGAAATTGTAAGTTAAACCATGAAAACAAAAGAAAAAAACAGCGGGCTGAGAGATCGCAATAGTAGCTAAATTCTAACTACTGTAACAAAAATTGTTGCCTAAATACTGGGAGCTTTCTCAAAGACCTTCTTGATCGTAGAATGAATAAAAGTGTTGCATATCTTTGCCCCGTGCGTACCTTTACCCCCACCTACTCTATGTATTTATTAGTCACAAAACAACAAACCTTAAAAAGATTACTTTTATGCTAATGATAAAAAGCACTTTTAACATCATGTAGGAAAAATACTGAACTTACATTAATAATAAATGTTAAAATGTCTACCTCTTTCTAGGAGGCAAAACGGAACTCGTTTGCGCATGTTTGTAGAAATGCGTTTTAACATGCTGGGAGTGACTTCTTGTATCCTTTGAGTAATGGCAATTTTCAGATCATCGATTGTTTCAGAATTATTTGCATAAACTTTGTTCCTTAAATATCCGCTCACCTAGCTATTAGACCGGGAGCCGGCAGGACAGACAATCACCTCATCGAGTTCACGGATAAAACTCTAGGATTAATAAAATCTTGATTCGCATATTAAAACGCAATCGGCCTGCTAAGTCATATCTTTGTGGAAAACACTTGAAAAACCGATCTTAGCAGCTGACTCGTAGGTTAACCAATGTGTTTTCCTGCACCAAAAGGTATGAAAACATGGAGGACTGGGAGCAGGAAAACACAATGGTAAACCTATTAGTCAGCCTCTAAAATCGGGTTTTCAAGTGTTTTCCACCAAGATATGACTTGGCAAACCAATTGCGTTTTAATATGAGAATCAAAATTTAACTAATCCTAGAATTTCATCCGTGAACTCGATGAGGTGATTGTCTGTGCTGCCGACTCCCGGTCTATATGTGTTAAGAAATCGTCGAACGGGCCGATATAGCGGATCTTCACTCGGTATTGCATCATTTGGATATTTATTTCGCCAAACATCTTTGCACCATGTTTCGAGCAGCGCAATTATCTGATTGTGTGATAAACTCATTTCACAATGAAGAACAAAATAACATAGAACTTTATTCTCTCATCAATTGAGCGCAAAAAGAACCAAACAATAAAACTCAAGAATTGATGCAAAGATAAGCAGACGATAAAATTTAATATTTTAAAAAAAATCACGGACAACGAGTTCTTTAAGTTGAAGCACGGAAACTTTTAGGACACACGGTGTAATCAAGTAATAGGATCAGTAGAATCAAAAAGTAGGATTTAAATATATATATTTTTTAAACAATTAACTCGCAATGAAACGAAGCAAATAATATTTTCATATGCACAGTTTTGCCTTTGCTGTTTTCTATCATATGCCATAAATGAAAATTATGAGCTTCTTTTATAATCATAAAAAGAATCACTTGAAAGTTTTATACCCATTTCCGGATGTTTTGCATGTTTTTAGAGATTCTGAATTCTATTTCATAGTTTTTGGATATTTTTGGTATTTCTGTCCATCTACCTGTATATTACACACATATTTTGGGCACTGTCATTCTTGAACAAATGCACAGAAATCCAGGAAATTGACTACCAAGTTTGAACGCTACATAAATTGATACTGAATAGTTTTTTATGCATATCGTCCAACAGAGACACTGTTATACCTTAAATCATGCTGATTCAATCTTGGTATTGATAAACAACAGGTAGCGCTGCTATGCTATGTTTTCTTTGCAATAAATTTTACAACTGCATTTCGATTTATATTTTATTGCAATGCAAAAAAAAAAAATTATATTTGAGATTATTAATTTAAATGTCTATGTTGGTCTAAATTTAGCTTCGCATTTCGCATACAGCCCTCTGTCTTATACATTATTTTATTTTGTTTTGTTTTTTATTCCCATTTAAAAATTTTGGTGTCTAACAGCAATACTATCTAATTTGGATGATGTAGAAGAATTTTTTGTTAGTATTACAATGATTTTTAAGTTACGTATCTCAATGCAATTATTTATAAATTAAAAAATACTGTTCGGACCTTCTGCGCATGCCGAACGAGCACCGTAGCTTTGCAGTCATGTGACCCAGTTCAGTTGTTCTTTAGCTGCCATTGCGGCACGTTGTGTATTCGAGCGGGTCTTATCCCCAAGTATAGAGTAGTTGTTCTTGAGCTGCCATTGTGGCACGTTATGTTATAGCGGGTCTTATCCCCAATTATTCTGTTGCTTATGGCGGGAGTATTCCCCAAAATATGTTTTACGAACGTCACTTGTTCTAACAGCGGGTTATTACCCCAAAGTCACCTCATCATTCTATATGTTCTTCAGTGTTCGTGATTGTTTGTAACATTTGTGTGCTGTGTGATATAAAAATGTGAAAAAGAAAACTATTGGTCTTCAATCTTAAAGTTACACACAGTATTCACATACAAATACAAACATATATATTTAAGTCTTTAACCGTGTTTATTTTCTTACAATCTTCAAAATAATCTATATTTATTTATTGACTTATATTAAACCTTGTAAAACTTATTTTTAGGAAATTCAAACAAAACACACGATTTTCTCCTATTAATAAGATTATAGCGAATAAATTTAAAAATATTTTTTAAAGATATGTGAAATGGATTTTTTATACATTAAATAAACGAAATCTATCTTCAGAAAAGTGTCTACTATTCAAGTTTTCAGTTTTCGAAAAGTGTTTTCAGTGTTCGTTTTTAGTTCAAGTTTTCGAAATTTTTGCTTTTAAGCATTTTAAGCAACTTTTTTTTTCAAGTTTTCAAAACTTTTTAAAATAAATCCTTAAATCCACAAGCGTAATAAAATTCAAATAAAATATTTGCAATTGAAAAGGATTGAGGTTGTTTATGGATTAAAAGCAAATTCATGTACATCGTTTCGTTAATTGCTAACAGGATGTCTATTATAAGATATACTATCGAAAATGTTACACGTAAAATATAATATGTAATGACTCAACATCTTTTAACTTTCCAAAATCAAGGCTATAATTACTGCAAAATTATACACCAGGAATAAACATCAGAGAAAAAATAGAAATGTGAGAAAACTAGAGATGATACTTCAAAACAATGAATGAGAGACTATGCAGCAGTAGGATATTCTCAGTTGCCTTGAGAAAGGCTCGGGTTAAGTCGAAGCATGTAGTCAGTTTGAAAAAGTTTTTTAACTTTTTTGTGTTGTTGTTGTTTTATTTATCACCTGTTAGCAATTAACGAATAATACTGAATCCGGGTGTTCTGATGATTTTATTCATATATACCGGTTAATTACTGATTGCGATCATAACTTAAGTGCACGGTACTGAGTAAGAGGACCATAAAAATATATTATACACACATATATATATAGATATATATAAATATTTACCGCTATATATATTTTCTAAAAACTATTTTTAAAGACCATAACTGGTTAATTTTAAATTTTGATACAATAAAAAGACATAATATTTCTGTAATTTTTTTCTAAATAATAATTATCATACTAAACAAGAATACAGCAAGTCTGTAGCACCGTCTGAAATCCCGTTAGCAACGGATGAACTTGATAAATCAGGCAGTTAATATTTAATTTATAATTTTTTAAAAAATTTATGTCCATTTATTAATAATTAGTATATAATAACAGTTCATCATCAGATATCTTCTATATACAAGTAAATGTTACATCATCATTACAAAACTCATCGTGAAATTCACAGCATTCATTTGCTTGGCCTACATCCTACACATTCTTATATTCTTCTATGTTTATCTACTTGCATATTCGTTGTGGTGTTCATAGAATGTATTTGTTCGACCATTCGTCATAATGTCATTGTTGTACTCATAACATTTACATTAATATAAACATCCATTTCATTTGACTCTGCCCTCATATATATGTATTTTGTGTTAATGTTCTGCTCATTGATTAACAATTAGTGTATAATAGTAGTTTATCATCGGTTATCATACGCATGTACAAGTCAATACCGCATTATCTTTATAAAACTCATCGTGATATTCACACCTTTTATTTGCTTGGACTAATCTCATACTTTTTTATATTCTATGTTTATCTACTTACAAATTCATTGCGATGTTCATGGAATATATTTGTTCGACCATTCGTCATAATGACATCATAGTGCTCATAACATTTGCATTAATATCAACGTCATTTGATACTGCCACCATATGTATGTATTTTGCGTTAAGGTTCATTTATTAATAATTAGTGTATAATAGTAGTTCATCATCTTTTATCTTATGTATATGCGAGTAAATAATACATCATCATTATAAAACTCATCGTGATATTCACAGTATTTATTTGCTTGGCGTATATCTCATACACTCTTATATTCTTATATGTTTATGTACTTACAAGTTCATTGTGGTGCTCATGGAATGCATTTGTTCGACCATTCGTCATAATATCATCATTGTACTCATAATATTTTCATTCATATAAATATCCATTTCATTTGAGTCTGCCACTGTATGTACGTATTTTCGTTATAAAAAAATTTATGTATTGTTCACCAGCCGGCCCACTGTTACGATTACCTGCGGGTTTCAGCTTGGGCTGATATATATTTTTTTAAGGCCTCAATAAAGGGAACCGAGAGGGACATCTATGCTCTACGGATTTGGTTTCGTAGTCTAAATATCTTTTAACTTGCCAAAATCAAGGTTACAATTATTACAAAATTATACGTCAAAAATAAACATCAGACAGAAAATAGAAATGTGAGAAATATAGACATATTGTTTCAGAACAATGGATAAGAAATCATGCCGAAGTAGAACATTCTCAGCTGTCGGTTAAGCCGCTTAAGGCTTCGGCTTAAAGGCTTCGGTTAAGCCAGACAGTTTGAAAAACTTTGTATTATATATATATATATATATATATATATAACACTCGGGCAGTCAAAACCTACACTGCAAAACGAGGCGTCTTAAATTCAGACACATATGTGACTAAAAAAGTAATTCAAACACTTAAGTGTCTGATTGTGAAATTTCAGACATCATAGATGTCAAAATTTAAGATACATAAGTGTCTTACTATGATCATGGTATAAATGAACTCGGAAAAAATGTCTTAATAATAGTGACGTCTGAAATTAAGATATTTAGAAATTCAGACACTTAAGCATCTGAATGCGATACAATTGTATCATATATGTGATGACTGTACGTACTATTGTATTGCAATATGTATACCAACACCATCAGAAAGTATTTCCGAATGGATGAAAGATGTTTAAAATACTCTTTCATCCACTTAATTTAGTATTACTTTATAAAAGAAGTAATCGTGGGACAATTGTAAAAGTTCGCTTACTAAGGTTTGCGGCTAAGTTATTTTTGGCGCAAAAAATAATTAAATAATTGCTTTTCACAAAATATAAAGTTTTCCAAAAATTACTTGTTATCATGATCGTATGCAGGAAGAATCGCTCACATAAATACTAAGAGTTATGAGTAGCGGGAGAAAGAAACGTACTGAGGAGCAAGATTTTAGAACATTCAGTAAAACCTCCCTAAAGCGACCACTTTCCGTTCCAATGAAAAGTGGTCGCTACAAGTGGTGGTCTCTTAATGGAGGTCATGTTTAAATCTAGATTTTAATTTTTGAAAAAAGGTAACAATTAATGTTACTAAAATTTATTTTTCACATTAGTAAAAAAATTTATAAAAATTTAAGCATCAAAACAAAAGTTAATTATATAAGTAAATTACTGCAGAGTTTAGAAAATGAATACATTGACGTTTGCTTTGATTTTACGGTTTTATATTTTATAACTTTTATTTCCAAGTCTTTTCGAAATTCAATCAATAAATGCATTTTTTTTTTTTTTTTTTTTTTTTTTTTTGACGGGAACAAATAATGACGATTTCATTCATTTATCTATTTCTTTGAGAGTTTCCCGACAAAATAGGGCAGGGGAGTTTATCGACCGTCATTCTTAATTTGTCATCAGAGTTCAATTCATTGCCTAAAAAGGCACAAAGGGGTTTAAATATTTAAATGTTACCGGAATAAAAAAGAAAATCTATTCTTAGTTTAGAAGTTAGATGAATAATGCGCACTCCGGAATTATTTTTCTAATAAAATCATCTTCAAGCGACCTGGAAAAAACGGGATTTGTTTCATTTTCTTCAAAGAAATGGGTCGCTCATGGAGGGAGTTCAACTGGGATGGTCTCTGAATGGAGGTAAAATTAGTATTGAGCCTATGAGAATAAATTTCGTTCCATGAAAAAATGGTCATTCAGAGAGGTGGTCGCACAGAGAGATTTCACTGTATATGTCTGGAGTCCACGGCCCAGTCCGCTTTTGTAAAATGCAAAATATAAACATGAAGTAGGCTAAACTAAGAATTTATGCCAGAACACCTCGTGTATGACAATTTTTAAGAAATTAAAAAATTAAGAAATATTAATCGTTTAAAAGTAAGTTTCTAACGACATTTTTCACAATGGAGAACTGATTTCTCTTTCTCTCTCCTCTCTGTCTTTTTTTTTAATTATTATTAAAATTGTCTTCTACGAGAAGTTAAGGGGGGGAGGGGGGTTCCTCTGAAGAAAAATTCTTAGCAACATTTTCTCTTAGTGTTTAATATATTGCTATTTGGATCAGAAAAAAGTATTTTTTAAATAATTAAACGTAAAGGAAATATAATTAATTAAATTTCTTGGATGGACAATCGCTCTCTTCATGACCACCGCCCTCTTCATGAAAATTCAATATGTTATTTGCTAGTTTTACAACAAAATCTTTATTTAAAGTATGTTTTCTATATGTCTAAAAATAAAAAAACTGCAAAAACTATACTCAAATAAATGTAACACATTAAGAAAAACACTTAATAAAGAAAATAAAACTTTTCTTATTTCTTCTTACTTAATGATTTATTTCTCGCTGATAAAAATTTTAAATGACCTCATCAAGCCCTTTATAACAGTTTGCAAACAGTAGACGGAGGTCAGCGACTGCAGTTGTAATTAATATGCTGATTTCGCCTATTTCTCTTTGTTCAAAGACGTCCGTTGGCAATTGGCACGTTAAAACGGTTCTTTCAATGAGGTAGTTCCCTGTTTAACAAAGTTGCTTGCAATTTTTTTATGTGTAACATTCCGTATTTATATATTGTGACTGTGTCATCGACATAGCTGGAACAGGTTTTTGGAATAATTCATTTATGGAATAATATATGCGATTATTATAAAAATAATACGTTGAGTATCGTGATTGTGCCATCTACATAGATGTGTATGCAGTACACAGCTTATAAAGTGCATTTTTGGAATTTCAATAATTGTTCTTCAGAGATTGGAGAATAAAAATGTATGTGTGAAATGTGATTCGGAAAAGTTAATTGAATTAAATTGTGCACTACATTTAAATTATTATGAAAATAATATGTTGAATAATGAAAAAAAAAATTTTCGATATATGTTTTTCAAATCAGCATTCATCTGAACATTTAGTGAAATATATAAGAAGAAAGTGCATTTATTTTCGTATTACCGTTTATATTTAATGGATTTACTTTATTTCATTTAAAGAAACACTAAAAAGGTAAGAATGCGATTATTTATATAAATATAAATTTTATTTGGAAATAGAAATTTTCCATGAATAATATTAATTATGTAATATTAATTATTTAAATCACTTTTTAAAGAATATATGTGTTTATCATATTTGTATCTTTCTGTGTAGAATAAATATTTTTCAGTATTACAGTGTTTTTTATGATTTTCGAATTTATTTCATTAATTCATTATTTTAATCTAAATTTATTTCATTTTCAGGATTAATTATACTAACTTGCTTGATAATTCTTAAAAGTTTCCGTTTTATAAATAAATGTTTTTCATATAAAATAATCTCATCATTGCTTAAATATATAAGTATTAAAAGTTATTGCTTGTGTACATTGACACCCAAGTTTGTCCACATTTTTAGTATTGTATTTTTGTCCAAAAAAAAAAGCAGTTGCAGCACTATATATTTTTCTTCTGAATGCAATTATTAATCTGACTCTAAAAATGTCAGTAAATATTAGCCATTTAATACAATGACATTTTTTTAATAGTTAATTTTATTAAAAATATTTTTCTATTATAGCTATATAATTATTTACAATAAAATAAGTAAGGAAATAAATCATTACTTACTTTGTTTAATTTCTTAAAATTATATTTAAGTTTTGTACGACTTCAGATATTGATAAATTTATTAATTTTGATTTATTGATTCTTAAAAAGAAATTACAGATTTAGAACGGAAAAAAGACTTTCTTTTCATATTTACTTGCAGAATTGCATTTTTCACATAAAATTGCTGGTGATTATTTTTCAAAGTTTGTGCATTTTTAAAAAAGATACAAAAATAACAATTAGATATGTATTTTTAAGGCAAAATAAGTTTTGAAAATAGAAGTGATTTCTCTTGCATGTTATCTAAAAAATATATATGTTTAACTTTTTAAAGATAGCTTAGTAGCTCTGTTGATTACCATATGCTGTATACAAAAGGAATTGCCCACATGGGAAAATGTAATTAAAAAGATCAAGTTATTAAATGATATTGTTATTAATAAATCCTTCCATTGTATTACAGATATTTTTGGCATGGTTTCGCATATGAATTTTTATTTTTAATGACAGATCATTTAATTCTTTTACACATTACATTTTCGAAGTTAGTGCTTTCAAGTAACAAAATTAAATTTATGTATAGGAAATGCTATGGACATTTTTGCTTCAGATGGTGGGCTTAAAACTTGAAAAATAATTATAAAAGCATCAGAAATGAAGTTATCGTGAAATTTTTAATGTTTTATAAACAGTGGTGTAGTCGTAAAAAAAGCAGAGGGCCTACGCTCTAAGCAGAGGATATACCCTACAGTGTATATACTATAGCTTTTTTGAGAAACAGATGGTATACGGTGTTCCTTAAAAAAATCCAGAAGGTATACGGCTTATGCCGCCGCATACCCTCCACTATATCCCTGTTTATAAACACATTTTAAATTGTTCCTATGTGAAGTAACGCTTTGTTAAAAAGTTCGAAATTTCTACAGTATTTAATTGCACGGTGAAAGAATTTTTTTAGACTATGAAAACTTTTTCGAAATATAAAAAACTACATTTATATGTATTTCCTGTATTTCATCTGTATTACATATTTAAATTTTAAGACACAGAAAATTTCTGACTACTTTTATTGCCAAAATTTTTCTGATTTTTTACAAGATTATTTTTTATTATCATCGGAAAATGCATCCATTTTCGCAAAACAATTTATTGTATTGATTATATATCATACTGCATACTTGTATAGTAGAATGAAGTAAAAAGAAAAGGATATATTTATCCGAACATATATTTACATGTTCACATATAAGTCGTCAATATGTTTAATTTTTTTGCGACTGTATATGTAGTAGGGTGAAGGGGGGCTAATGAATGTAAGCCGCTGGAACTGGAACTTATTAGAACCACATTTCCTATACTGTCAAAAAAAAAGAAAGAAAAAAAGAAACATTTTCTGACTTTTTTAAAAATATATTTATAACTAGATATATTTAATAAAACCTCTCAATAGAAAGCACCCTAGGACCGCAGAATTTTCCCGCTATTTAGAGGTTTTATTTTCATATGTAAAAATAAACAGACCAGAGTATACAAATACACAGTATACACAGTACAAAGTACACAAAATCTGCTTCAATCTACAAATGTGGATTGAAAAAAGTGATCGCTAAATAGGTGTCTGCTATTCGAGAATGTTCGTTATTACAGTAAAACTTCCATAACCGGTCACTCCCACATAGCGGACATCTCTATTTAGAAAAATAAAAAGAGGAGTAGTGTTTCTTCTCGAAGCAAGACCTGATCAGACCATGGAAACTGGTCCGCGGTCCCGCCCCCTCCCCTTATCATCGATTTTTGGGCCCTCAAATTTGGTATGCACTTTTACAAATTCAATGTCTTTATGTTTCTGATTTTCAGTATTGTATCCACATACAAGATTATCACATTAGGATTATAATTTCAGGAGATATTAATAAAAATGTGAAAATGTAATTTAACATTAGAAGCTCTAAATTTTGAATGCTTAGGATTCAAAAACTTATCATTCAAATGACTAGAAATTTCGTTTCTAGGCATAGTTTGAACAGAAGATTTAAAATATGGTGTCAAAATTGGGTGTTACCATTGAAAAAAAAGCAAACGTTTAAATTTGTTTCGATCTTATATTTATTTTAATAAATATTTTGTGCTTTTAGAGCATGATATGATTAAAGAAAAGGATATATTTATCCAAATATGTATTTGACAACATCGAATAGGCTTATTTTTTTCCATTTTAATTATTTATTTATTTATTTATTCATTTTTCTTTTGTAACAGTATATGAAGGCGGTGGGGGAGGGGGGATGAATACCAGGTCTCTGGCCTAGAATTAATTTGAAGTTGTCATTGAAAGTAATAACATTTTTGATGCCGTAGGACAAAGTAAGATATCATATAAATACATATTTAGAATATATCTATACATATGTGTGTATATATATTATCCTACTCTAAAACTACAAAATACTGATTATAATCATAACAAGGTTAAAACAAATTTAAAATATCAACTTTATGAAAATTTCATACCCAATTTGGGGGACCCTAGAATCAGGGGGCAGAGAAACATCCCAGTTTTCCACGCTGTAATCAGCTCTGCTTTATAGTAACAAATTATTCCCATTTATAAAAATGATTCAATGTCGTCAAATATGGCTTAGAAAGAAAAGTGGTCAAAGATGGCTTCATGTTGGTGACATTGGTTTTTAGACATTTTAAAACGTCTGAAAATTGAACACTGCGTTTCAGACACTTAAGTGTCTGAATTTCAGACATTTCTGTTTAGAGTGTATGACTACAAAAACTGTAAGTGCGGTAATTAAGTTCACTGTTCTAACAGATTGTCGCTCTTAGAGAAATTTTCGTGATTAACGCTCATTTAAGGAATTACCATTTATTCAAACACACATTCCAATAAGGACCACAATCACAATCGCAGCAAATCAAGATAAATCAGATTTATGTTTTAAACAATAAACGTCTGGAAAATTTAAGTAATTTGAATGGATTATCAGTAAAAATTAGTCCTTTTGAGCAATTAAGAGAAAAATAAAAATTATTATCTTCAATATATCATATCTTCAATCATATCTTCTCTTAAATATTTAGAAGTTATCAGGAAACCTTTATGATGTAACGTTAAATCGTTTTATTTGATAATGGCATTGATGCATTTACTATAAACGTGTTATATAATATAGATTAATTCTGGACAATGTAATAATTGATAATTATTATCCGAATGCTAAAATACAATTCACCAATAGGTAATTGCCTGCTTGCGATTGCCTACACTGTTAAAAATTTGCAGCATTCTGGCAGGTCATTTGACCATTTTTTCCGAAAACGGTTACACAACCGTAATTTAACACTATTCTGACCATATTATTGGCCATTTTATGGTCAGAATATAGTTAAATTATGGTTATGAAACCTTTTTTTCAAAAAACGGTCGAATGACCTGCCAGAATGCTGCAAAATTTTTAACAGTGTAGTGACAGATCTTATAAATGTTACAGAAATGGGACATTCTCTTAAGATAGCATTAACTACAGGCATTATTAAAACATGTATAATAATCACTTATAAACAAATTAAGTTAAAATAATGCTATAAAAAGTGATAGAATATCTTTATTAAGACTTACGATCGTTTTCATCGCACAATCGGCGACATTTTCAAAATCAATCATAATAGAAAATATTTTCACATTACTTAAAAACAATAATATAGTAAACAATGTCACGAGACATGATTTTTCAGTATGCTTGATGTCTCGTGACATTGTTTTACCTTGTTGTTTTTAAATTATGTGAAAATTAATCCACGCTCGCAAATAGCTAATTTAATTTTTATTTTATTTTATGGTTGCAATATTTTCATTACGCTTCATGTCTCGTGACATTGTTTACTATATTATTGTTTTTAAGTAATGTGAAAATATTTTCTATTATGATTGATTTTGAAAATGTCGCCGATTGTGCGATGAAACGATCGTAAGTCTTAATACAGGCATTATATTAACACTTTTTATCCAAGTAACAAGTAATATAAAAATTTTGTTTTTAAAGTCAATTCCTACTTAGGTCATCAAAGAAAAATTTAATATAATCCCTTAAGCTAATATTAGTTTTTGTTGCATTAAAATAACTCAATTTGTTGATTTTCTATAAGCAAGTAGGTTTATAATGGAAGTCTATGGGAATTTGGCGAAATATTAGAGATATCGCCAAGTTGGCGACAGACGTAGCGGTATTGGGCAACAGAACAGGGTCGCCCCGATGATAACCCCCCCCCCCCTTATAGATATGAAGATGCATTAAATGCTTCAATAACCAATGGCCGCCATTTTGTCTCCCATGTAAAACTAAAATTAATTAAAATTTAATTAATGAATTAATATTTGAAAAAACTGTATTAACATCAATTGTCATCCAGTACAAGTTTAAAAAAATTATTTCAACTTGATAGGATGAATAATAAGTATTTTATTAACGATTGAAAATTTGAACAAGATATATATATATAAATAAATAAATAAATAAAAAAATATAGGGAGAATGTGAACTAATAGTAGGAATCGAAAAAATAACTTATGCATTAGAAGCATAGTTGCCAAACTCCCGACTTTTTGGATACCAGTAAAATCTTACAAAAATGTTCGCTTTATTTAATTGCATAAATTGTGCGATTGTATAAAGCAAGTATTTTCGCATAAAAATATTGGTATGAAAAAAATCGGGAGGTTGGCAACTATGAAGATGCCAAAGAGCATAAATATGGCAGGAAGTGTTTGCTGCAAATTAAAGAATAATAAAATTATCGCCTTTAATGATGAATTTATGAATGTCAACAATTCTTGCATTCTTATATGGTTTGAAATATTTATTCGCCTAACTGAACCAGTTTATTATCATTATTATTATTATGATTATTTACTTACAAAATCCATCTCTTTTATTACTTTACTACTTGCTACTTATTTTACTTTTTCTTATAATACTTATAACTACATTAAAGAGGTAATTTATATCCTTTTTTATAAATGTTTTATTGAATATATTTTTTATGTTAAACTAAAACTGCTTATCTAATCAATATTTTTATTGATTATGAAACTTTAAAAGTTAAAGTTCGATTTTTACTCCTTGTAATCTTATTTGAAACAATAACGGAATAGTTAAACTGAACAAAATAAAATTAAACTCGGATTTGTTTTTAATATTTGAGATCAGTATGCTTCAATGCACTAAACAAATATTGATTTCTTCTAAAATGTGAAATTTCAATCGTGCTTCCTTAACTAAGAAAAAGTTTTTAAAACATGAGATAAAAATTTAATTTTGCCTACGAAATATTTTAAATAGGATTACGTTATTTGACGGATAAATTTAATAATTATAAGAAAACAATTTTAGGCAGGGAATAAGTTATTGTTTTTAGAAAAAGTTGTAGTTGGAAAATTTGATCGATTGAAAATTAACATTTATAAACTAAGATATTATGAGTTATGTTTGTTAAGTTACACATAAACGAATAAAAATCGTTTCAAGATGTTTACTATAAGTAAGTTTGAATAAATAATTATCTACTAATTAATTTTCAAAGTAAGATTTAAATAACTAAAGAGTCTGAATTTAAGAATTCGTAGTGTTTTTTTTTTTTCTTGTTCGTTTGTTTCTTTCCTTTGAAATACGTGTAGTTACAATGCACAGTTTTGTGAATTCATCAAAAAAAGTTCTGAAACTTTTTGTTGAATCATTTTTTATTTTTCAATATTGAATATTAAATCTTCAATATTAATTCTCGACTTCAGAAAAAATATTAAACGTTGTTTAATTTTATAAAAGTTTTAAAAGTGGAAATGTTAAAATAAATTGTAAGTATATTGTGTAAATTTACGTATGTACGTAAGTTTATGCACTTAGGAGATTGAAACTACCTTATTCTTCTATTTTTATTTTTTTTTAAACGTTTTTTAAAGTGTGTGCATTTTTAACCAGTTTGAACCGCCAGTTTTGAACTCCGAAAGAAGTTCCCCATATGACCGATTCTGCTAACATACTTTAAAAATCTACGATTTTGCAAATGCATGTTTTTTACATTTTTAGAAGGTACATTTTGATTTTATTTTGAAATTCAATTTCACTTCTTAACTTTCGAACGTAGTTAAAAAGTTTCTGTATCTTTATTTTATATACCTTTGTTGTCCTTTGGCTTCCATGCTTTTTTACCTATTTGCTAGTCCATCTACATATATAATTAGTTTTGTAAATGGCTGGTTAGAAAAAATTATAAAAACATGGGTTTTAATGTATTTAAATTTTAAACGGTTCTTCTTATAGACAGCAGTATTTTCGACCAAAAAATTTTTCTATATCTTTTGTTTTTTATCTGTGTTTGTCCTTTTGACACCCCCCTTTTCCTCCCCGCGATTGTCTGTCTACTTGCTAGCCCATCTACCCATATAATTAATTTTGCAAAATGGAAAAAAAAATATAAAACCACATATTCCTGCTTTATAATATAGATTAGAATATAAACAAAATTTTCCAATTTAAAATATTTCAGAAAATAAAGCAATTCTTTAACAATATAAACAATATAATATTCAGTGTAATAGCTCAGTTTTAAAACGTTTTTTTTCTAAATAAATGAAGTTTCCAGTCTTTTCTTAAATGCCATGTTTTCTCATTTTCAGCTTATATTTTCAAAATGATATCATTTGAATATAATCTTTTAATTTCTTATCAAACATTCAACTTCAGAATCCATAAACGAATACTGAAAAAAGTAAGGAATCTAAAATATGTATTTTTGGGTTCAGAATAGTCAGTATGAAACATGTTGTACTTAATAAATATTAACAATTAAAAAAAAAAGAGAGAGAGAGAGAGAAAGAGATTTTATTTCATTTAGTGCAAATTCTGGTTGGTTGTGTTTATGACGGCTAATTATCAACACGAGTGATATGGGCTTTGGGGGGGGGGGTGCCCTTCGTGGGGGTCTTTCTAAGGGAACCTAATCCGTATTAACACTTGGAAAATCCAAGGTTCGTAGAAAACCACGAAATCCCCGAACGATTAGGGCGACGGGCGCGATTGGGTTCGAACCCAGCACCTCCCGTCTACCAGCTTCGAGAGCAGAACCTCTCAGCGGCTGGTGGGCCCGCAAATTCTGGAATCATAAAAATCGAAATTTTGGATTACACTTCTATAGAAAAACTTGTTTTTCGGGCGACAGATAATCTTCATTCTTCGAAAAAAAACTAGTTGCATGTGCTAATCCCAAAACTTTCTTCTGTCTCATGTATATTAATATTTCAAAATGTTGTTACAAATACCAATAATTCATTTTTATTATTTTTATTAGTATTTTTATTAGAATTATGCATAACTTTTCGATGGTACAATATTGAAAATGGCACAAAAATCGCTATTAAACCTCCCCCTACCATCGGAATTTTTCCAAATTCAGGGAGGACGTTCTTGTCATGGCTAAAAACATACACAAAAAATTTGGTTCAATTCTATGCATAACTTCATATACTTTTCGATGGTACAATATTCAAAATGCACAAAAATCGCACAAAACTCGCTATTACAGCGCCCCCTACCGGCAGAATTTTTCCAAATTCAGGGAGAACCTTCTTGCCATGGCCAAAAACATACACAAAAAATTTGGTTCAATTCTATGCATAACTTCATGCACTTTTCGATAGTACAATATTCAAAATGCACAAAAATCGCTATTACAGCGCCCTCTACCGGCGGATTTTTTCCAAATTAATGGAGGACCTGCTTACCATACCAAAAACTTAAAATAAAAATTTGGTTCAATTCTATGCATAACTTCATACAATTTTTGATGGTACAATGGCGACGTACGGACACACGGACAGACAGACATTTTTTATAAACATGTTTTTTAGGATCTCTGACCCCTAAAACGTGTAAATCCGTCGAAAACCGGAAGTCGAAAAAAATTTTTATTACAATACTTTCTTCTATTGAAGATAGAAGAAAGTAAAAATTGTCTTTTCAGCAAACAAGTCATCACTATTCAGACACAAAAAGGGATAGTGAGAAGTATACAAATTTAGACATATAAAATGGACAAGAGAGAGCAGTATTAAAAGACCTGAATTGAAAGTTTACGTCAACGAGTCTAATGCAGTGAAAAGTAGTTCTATGGGATGAAAAGAAGGTAAGGAAAAGAAACTAACTAAATCTGGGAGTAAACAAATCATCAAGGGGGATGTGGGGAGGGGTTGCCTATAGAAGACCAAAAAAAAAAAAGGGATATTTTTTAGAAATTTCTTTCTGGAATAGGCATGAAGATTTTAGCCCCGAGTTTTTTGCATGTTTTTTGTTATCATTTGGAAAATATTTCAAGAATACTAGACGCCCTTGGCGACTAGTTTGGTCTCCCTTAAAATTTATGTTTCGGAAAGCATGCTAAGCATTGTATCATGTTACTTTTATTCGTCATTTAATTTACTTAAACTCCCTTAAATATCTACCCTATATATATAAAATCCTAATGAAACGACTGAATTGAAATGAATTTATGTAACAATTCTATGAAACGACTGACTAAACAACTGATTACGTTTCACGGCGATTTCTCCTAAAATATGGAATACTTTGCGATGAAATTAACACCAAAAATCCGTATTGATCCACAGATCTCAAAACTGGCATTAGAATTTTAAAATTCGGATTAGTTTTCGAAATATTAATTTGTTTCTAATTTTAAATACTTTTTTCTAATGATGACAACTCAAATTTTAATCATAACAGATATTTTTTTTCATATTTTAGAAAAGGTTATTTTAAATTAATTTGGCGACGAGTTTGGCCTCCCTTAAATGTATGCTGAGAAAATTTCATTATCATTTTATTTAATACAAAACTTTCATTTAAAATTGAAACCTTTAAAATAAATGACTTTTACTTCATTCTTTTTTATAAACGAAACGAAAAGAAAAACTAGTATGTTGTGGCCATCACAAAACTTTCTTCTATATAAATCACGTCAATTAGATCATTTAAATAGTACAAGAAATTACATCAATTTAGCACCAATTCATATCAAAGTATATCTGAATTTGAAGTTGGATGAAAATTCGTGCATTAGTTCTTGAGATAGAGCTATAGCGGAAATTCTGAAAAATGTACTATACCCTCTGTTGAGCGATTTACACAAAAAATAAACAGCACTAAATGATATCAAGGTATACCTGAATCTGAAGTTTGTTGAAAATCTAAGCTTTAGTTCTTGAGATAAAGCTATTGCGGAAATCGCAAAAATACAGCATAGCAGCGCCACCTATTGAGCGATTTACACCAAAAATTAAACAGCACTAATTTATACGTCAATTCATGTCAAGAACTAACTAAATCTGTAGTTTGATGAAAATCCGTGCAATAATTCTTGAGATACAGCTCTTGCGGAAATCGTGAAAATGCAGCACAGCAGCGCCACCTGTTGGGCGATTTACACCAAAAATTAAACAGCAACAATTTATATCAGGGACTAACTAAATCTGAAGTTTGATTGAAATCCGTGTATTTTTTCTTGAGTTAGATCTATTGCAATAATCATGAATAATGCAGCACAACAGCGCCACCTGTAGGGCGATTTTCACAAAAACGTAATCAACACCAAACTATATCGTAGACTAACTGAATCTGAAGTTTTATGAAAATCCGTGCAGTAGTTCTTGAGATATAGCTATTGCAGAAATCGTGAAAAGTGCCGCATAGCAGCGCCACCTGTTGGGCGATTTTCACCAAAAACTAATCAGGTCCAGTTTATAACAAGATCTAACTAAATATGAAGTTTTGTGAAATTCCGTGCATTAGTTCTTGAGATAGAGCGCCCACAAAATTTTTGTCGCATACAGACTCACAGAGTGGCAGAGTGACAGACAGACTCACAAACAGACATTTTCTAAAAACCATCAAATCGTGTTCTGGGCATTCTAAAACGTATAAATCCGTCGAAAACCGGAAGTCGAAATTTTACACGAATCCAATACTTTCTTCTTGTAAAGATAGAAGAAAGTAACATTAGGCGCAGATGTCATACACGCAACGGGCACCTAATTGGCGCCAAAATGGCGTTATTTTGCCTGACATGGTAAACCGGCTATTGTTGCTTATTTATTAATAAATGTTTATTTGAATTTATTTCCTTTTTATTTAAAAAAAATGTTATAAATTGTTTTGTTCTACAGTTATTAATTATATATATATATATTTTTACTTATTGTTATTTCATTTTAAAAGTAACAGAAAATAATTTAAAAATACATATGTAACAGGTATTTGAAAACGAGGTTTTCGCCAAATTGTCGTAAAAAAAATCACGCCAAACCCGGTGCGTATGTGACAATGCAACAAATCATGAAATTTTATTTCCACTTCAAAGCAACGTTTTAATGTTATTACTTCTCCCGTCGACCAATTTCGCCAAATTATATAAATAGCCAAATTATACAAATTGACATATTTTTTTTATTTTAAATAACAAAAGAACAAATAAATTAATATAACATTAATTAAAATACAAATAAAACGTCGAAATAAAAATCACTTGATTATGTGAACATGTGTAACTTCCTTAAAATCAAGTGAATGTGACATTTACGATCAACCATTATTGGCATTTAATCTTACAGTTTGGCGACAGATTTTTGGTCGATGTGATAACCAATTAGCACCGTTTTAATTTACCACTCGAAAAATAAAAAAAATGCTAACTGGCGGGTTAAAAACAAGCTATTGGCGAGATTTTCACCCGGCTAACATAAAAGTACCAGGAATTCTTTGCGATCATGGCAACTTTTATGTAGTTTTATTCGAAAAAATAATTTTGATTCTTTAATCAAAATGGAAACCTTTCTTATGAAAAGAGAAGGAATCAGCCCGCTGTTTATGACAGTTACATGCAGGTTTCGAGCAATCGTAATCGTGTAATCGTAATCGATTATAATCGATTACAAAAAAAATGCATAATTGCATTCTAATCGTAATCATAAATTTTTATTTTGAAGTAATCATAAAATAATCATATGCAAGAAATTTCACACAGATTACAGTCGTAATCTAATCGTAATCGCAATGTAAGCTAATCTCTAAGTAATCTGTATCGAAAAGACGAGTAATCGTAATTTCGTACAAACGATTACGATTACACCCTTGTGTTTCGCTTTTTGCTCCCTATCCAAAAAATACTCGCCTAGCTAAACATTATAACAAGAGGATATGTTTTTTAACTTATTAGGTTCATGCTAAAGTGGGGGTGAGTCGTGAGTTAGGGTCAGAGATCAGGGTGACAGTATCGGTAAATGTGGCGTAGAAGGGAAAGGGAATTCCAGAAAACAGGATATGGTCGCTGCAGCTGTCAAATTTCCAAGCTATCCAAGTCATAAATTGGGAATCAAGAAAGAACATATAATAACAATTACTACTTCCATGGTCAAGATGAATAAAACAAATAAAAAGGGAATGGAAAAAATACTATTTTCATGGTTTTATGGGCACTTATGTCAATCCTCCCGCAAATGTAAGAATCTGACATGGGAACTTTCTTAAAAAAAAAAAAAAAAAAGTTTTATATTGCATCAGCAAACAACTCATTCTCACTTTGCTCTTCCTAGTGCCTGTTTATCCTTACAATTTTCAGTATACATTATAGAAATGTCAAAGAGAAACCACAAAAAAAAATAATAATAATAATAAAATAAGACTATTTTAACTACTCATATGAAAGAGAAAGAAGTAAAAATTTTAAAATATCACTTCAATATATAATAGTCGCCAGATGCCCATGTAATCGATGAAAGTTAGATTCAACATAAACTGTAAACACCATATGCAGCTAAGGATTTCTTTTCTAATATACATTCCAAAATTATTAGCAATTCGTTATATCAGTGAAATATTTTCCGTATTTAATTATGCATAGCGTTTTTAATCCTAATTGTAAAATTACTTGTTTATTTAAAGTATGCATTTTAAGATATGTAGATACACAATATAGATTAATTTTCTAATGACATTAGCAATAAAAATGGTTTCTTTATGTATGTAATTTAAATTTTAATAGAATCGAAAGAAAAAAAGGAAAAGAAAAGAAGACACTATATTCTCCAGGAACACATATATTTGAGTATTTTTGTTAGGGTATGCTTGGAGGAGATAATGGTATCTATTTTGCACATTCTCTTAGCACAAATGCCAGCAAAAGAAGCAGCACAGTACCATTACCCCTACCTGACATTTAAAATTTAATCAAGCAAATTTTTATATCTGATTAGTGAAAAAAAGATCTCTTGGTTAATTACTAATAAGAAAAAAAAATAACAGTATTTTTCGTTCAAATTTGAACATCGCTTCCCTGGAAGATAGTTTATGATTATTTTTTATTTTTAACTGTCATGTGTTTCAAAGTAAATTAGAGGGTTAAAACGGGGAAGGGGAGGGGGAAAAGTCAAGAAAGCATAAAAACCTTGAAAAAAAGATTTTTCTTAATTTTCTGTTTTATAAAATTTTAGCAGAACGTTATTTTTGAATATGTAATATTTCTTAATTGTTAATATTTTGTATTGCTTTTTATGTTGATAGATTTAAAAATTTTCTTGCAACAGGAGCTCTGAAGAAAACTCTTAGTTTAACTCATCTAATGTTTATATTCTGCATTAAAAATGTAGACCGTGCTGTGGGCGATTACTATCACATGACTGTATATTTTTAAGCACACCGGGTGAGACGGGAACTCTTTACTCATGCATTTTCTGAATATTCAATATTAATATGTATTTTCGTATTTAAAAAAGTGTATGTTTTGTGGAATTTTTCTTATCCTTAAGAATTTTTTATGGTAAATAATCAAAACTGAAAAGAACTAGAGATATTTTGATTGAAATGATACTTTCAGATGAAGCTTGACTGCTTTTGAACTGTAAGTACACATACATATAAATACTAATTCAGTTTTTCATTCAGATTTGTAAAATGTGAATATTACATAAAGATAGTTTTAAAAATAAATTCGAAAAAGAGGAGTTCGTAATATGCAGATTATGAAATCAGTGTAATCAAATTATAATCGTAATCGGCTATTGCGGTAATCGTAATTCAACAAAATTTATTTAATCGTAATCAAATTTAATCGTAATCTAAAATTTAAAAAAACTGATAATCGAAGATGTAATCGTAATCTAACTTGCACAAATAGAGACATTATCGTAATCTGCCTTTAGAAATTCCAAGTAATCGTAATCTTAATCGATTACAGTCCTGTGTAATCGACTCGATCTGGTTACATGACTTGGACTATTATAATATAAACGAAATAATGGCGATAGAATAATATTCGGCGACTTATCACACCTGTGGCTGGCTAACATTAAAGTACCAAAATGGCCGCCTGGAATATAAAAAGCGAAGGGATCCACCAGGAGCTGTTGATGATAGTCACATGACTTAGGCTATTATTATAGAGATTGTTTTCAATTCTAAAAATAGCGCAAAGAATAATATTTCCTAACGATTAAAAATTTATTTGCACGTGACTATTAAAAACAGAAAAAAAAAAACTTTAAAATTACTATTAAATGAGTACGTGTTAAAACCAGGAAAATATTGAAAATTATGTCTTGAAAATTGTATTTACACGTGAATATTAAAAGGGAAAGGAAACTTTAAAATAATAAATACATTAATATGCGTTTAACTTTTTCACGGACAAGGAACTTCTATTCGTAAAGTCTTGAAATCAGTGAATAGCACCAGAATTTACAAACAAATTTCGATATACAAAAATGCTTTTGTTCACTTACTTAATAAAAGGGAAATTTTCATCCCAATATTCTGGTGCTGATGTGGCATTTAAGAATTAAAATTAAGTGGTCCAAAAATGAACCACCGCTCTTGAAGGGGTTAAAGCAGCAAATTTTAATAATTGTAGTAAATTGTATTATGTCAATCGTTTTATAACGCTGTTAAAAAATACCGAGAGACAAAGACTCTGTTTACTTAATTCATTTTATTTTAACTTCTTTTCAAATGTTTAACTGATCTTCTTTAACCAAACACGAAAACAACCATTGGATGTCTTAACAGCAACTGATTCTGCCTTAATTTTTTGCAATCAAAGCGAATTGAATGGAAACCCGTTTACAGGGAGATCGCTACAGGTTTTTACAGTATAATTCAATCTTCTCTAATCTTTTTAAAACCGATCAGATTAGAGTGCTTTTAGATTCTGCAGTGTCTGAACGTGAGTTGGCGAGCGTAGCTTGCAGCGGGCAGAGCCCCCTAGTAATTAATATAATCCCTAAAGCTAATATTAGAGTTTGTTGCATTAAATGTTGCATCTCAATTTGTTGATTTTCTGTAAGCAAGTAAACCCTATTGGTTTACAATGGAAGTCTATGGGAATTTGGCGAAATATTAGAGATATCGCCAAGTTGGCGACAAAACAGAGTCCCCCTTATAGGTACGGATGTGCATTAAATGCTGTTCAATAAGCAATGAGGTGCGTTTCATTCGGGCGTTGCCATTAAACAATTAACAAATAATCGCGATTTCTGTGCCACGTGCTATAGCGTAATATATATATAGATAGACTCCAATTCAGGGTCAAAATCTACTTTCACATCTTACGGAATAGCATAGTATCCCGTACTTATTTGAGGTTTCTCATCTTACGGAATAGTATGGAATCCAGGCTTTATTAACGGTCGTTACACCTAACTATTGAGTCATTTAAAAATAGCGGATAAAGGATAAACGCAGTTAGAATTTGACGAAGCGATCATGCCACGCAGAACGTAACTTTCTGATTTAAAAAAAAGGTCAAATCACAGCATTGCGATCCGATTATAAGAGATATAAGTGTCTCTCTATTCTAAAGAAAAGTAACTAACGCTGTCGCCGCCGCCGGTTTTGAATTTTTTCTGACCTGGGGTCTTTCTTCGTTAATATTAAGAAAACTACTGCATACAAAAATACGAAAATCGGTGGTATTACAGAGAAATGTTTGATAAATACGCTTATGCAGACAGTTTTCAAATCGAAGAATTATTTTAAGAGATATTTAATGTTAAAGTTGGTCAAAATCGTTCCATTAAAAAAGTTTTATAGGAGCAAAAACTATACATAGGAATTTAATAATTCTTAGATCGTTTTATACATTAGACGTTTCCGGTGTGGAGACTGCATTTATTTTTTTAGTTTGACTCATTTTTTGAGGGTTTATTTAGATTTTAATTTCAAATTTTCAGCATTTCCTGAGATATTTTTTACTTATTTTAGAAAAGGTTATTATTTTAAATTATTGCCAAAATTGTAAAAACTTCTCAAATAATAATATTTCCTTTAAACTGAAAATTTATTTACACGTGAGTATTATAAGCAGAAAAAAAACCCTTATGAAATTAGAATCAAATGATTACGTGTTAAAAGCTGGAAGATATTAAAAATTAAGTCATAAAAATTGTTTATACACGTGAATATTTAAAATGAAAAAAAAAAAAAACTATAAAACAATTAATTACTTAATATGTATTAAAAGCAGTAAATGCGGGTGGAATTACGTACTATTTCAAATAACCCATTAATATTGCGAAACAGTTTAAATTAAAATATATATTTACACGTACACGTGAGGCTTATTTCATATTACGAGACAATCTTTTTAACTACTGTTGCCAAAGACAGCGCAAATAATAATATTTCCTTTCTAGCAATTGAAATATTTCCAGGTGAATATTACAAAAAGAAAAGTTTCGTTAAAATAACTTCAGATTTAAAACGCGTGATTTAAAATCATTTTCTTATAGCTGTATTAATAAATACCTGGAAGCAAAGACTCCGTTGATTTAGTTCATTTTACATTAGCTAATTTTCAGACGTTTAACTAATCTTATTTAATCAAACATGAAAACAGCCATTAATAGCAGCTTTTTTGGCTTTAAAATCCTTTATTAAAAGAGAAATAAATAGAAACCCGTTTACAGGGATATCGCCACTGGTTTTTTAATTATAATTCAATCTTCCGTAATCTTTTTAAGCCGATCAAAACGGATTTTTAGAGTCTGAACGGGGGTTGGCGATCGAAGCTCGTAGCGGGCAGAGCCCCCCTAGTACTACAAAACAGTTAAAACGTTTGTCGGCGCAATACAAAATTTTGTCTTGGAAATTTTCAAAACCTAAAGAAGGGCAAATTGTTAGGGCTGTATCAAATTGAAATGAAAAGTGCAAAGAAACTGAAGACAGTTTAACATTTCAAGGGACACCGTGGATTCATCGATTCGAACAAAACGTAATTCAAATCTTGTTTTTGCAAAAATGAAACCTCCTCCACGTATGAAATCTAGACACAAAGAAGCACAATTGCAATTTTGTCGTAGTAATATGGCTACAAACTGAAAAGACGCAAGTTCTATCTTTTTTTCTTCACAAATTAAGAATAATAATAATAAAAAAAACATTACAAATGAATAAGTACAGAACTTGTGTGAAAATATAAATTATTTGAAAACAATGTTTAAACACACAATAAAACAAGCAGATTTGACCATACGTATACGTTTCGTGAGTACTAGGACTCACATCCTCAGTGTAAAAACTTTAAAAACTTTAAAAACAATATCCCCCCAACTGCATGCACGGTGAAAAAAATCCAAATGTCAAAACATAATACCAAAAGACCATCAAGTTCTAACAGCCAGTGAAATTAATGCGGAAGTGAAGTGTCGTGACACAACAAATCCATCCAGAAAGTTGAGATGTATGGTGTACTAGATAAATCATTAACCAATGAGTCTTTAAATTTATGGATATGAATAGCCTCAAAAAAGTCTAAATCCAGAGGAGTAATGCATTTCTTGATAATGGTAGCTGAGTCAAAATTAAAATTATGTCCCTCCCCCCCCCCAGCAATGAGAGGCGATAGAGGATTTCTGTAATTCTTTTCTCTTTACATAGTTTCTGTGTTCATTGATTCTGTAACGGAGTTTTCTTTTAGTTTGCCCAATGTAGGGGAAACCACATTGGCATTGAATGTGTAGGACAAACCACATTCAATGCTAATGTGGTTTGTCCTACATTGGACAAACTAAACGAAAACTCCGTTACAGAATCAATGAACACAGAAACTATGTAAAGAAAAAAGAATTACAGAAATCCTCTATCGCCTCTCATTGCTGGGGGGGAGGGACATAATTTTAATTTTGACTCAGCTACCATTATCAAGAAATGCATTACTCCTCTGGATTTAGACTTTTTTGAGGCTATTCATATCCATAAATTTAAAGACTCATTGGTTAATGATTTATCTAGCACACCATACATCTCAATTTTCTGGATGGATTTGTTGTGTCACGACACTTCACTTCCGCATTAATTTCATTGGCTGTTAGAACTTGATGGTCTTTTGGTATTATGTTTTGACATTTGGGTTTATTTCACCGTACATGCAGTTGGGGGGATATTGTTTTTAAAGTTTTTAAAGTTTTTACGCTGAGGATGTGAGTCCTAGTACTCACGAAACGTATACGTATGGTCAAATCTGCTTGTTTTATTGTGTGTTTAAACGTTGTTTTCAAATAATTTATTACGAATGAACCTTTTATGTTTCAGATTATTTTCAGTGACGAAAAGAAATTCAATCTCGACGGACTTGATAGTTTCGCATATTACTGGCGAGATTTAAGAAATAACATACTTTTCTAAAGGAAACTTTGCAGGAGGTAGCTTAATGGTATGGGGAGCATTCGCTGCTCATGGTAACCTTCAGCTGGACTTCACAACGTCAAAAATGGATAGTATTGAGTAACAACAGATATTGCAAGACCACCTTCTTCCGTGTCTCCGGCAATTAAGGAAATTAAAGTTCACTTTTATGCACGACAATGCCCCACTACATAGTAGTCGCAGTACATGTAATTGGTTGAAGCAACAAAAACTTAATGTTTTGAATTGGCCACATTGTTTCCCAGATTTGAAGAAAAATATATGCCCACCTAAAACAATATGAAAGCAAAGACGAGCTCCATTAATCTATATTAAAAGCCTCAGATGAAATTGACAAACCTACGATGCAAAATCCTATTGAAAGCATGCCATCAACGGATTTAGGACATCATCCAACGTCGCGGCCGTCCTTGTAATTATTAGTTTCCTTTTGTTATCGCAAAAACAAACAATGCATTCTTTTATGCTAGCTATGTATACTTTTGCATTTGCAAGAAACCACATTTTCTGTATTTTTTCCTATGCTATTAATTAAACATATATTTTTTCCTATGCTATTAATTAAATATGTATTTTTTCATCAGTAAATTAATAAATAGAATGCTAAATTCCTCTTTTAAAAGTTAAACTTAAAGTTACACTATATGCAAAATACTTAAAAGGTGACAAAAAATATTTAAAAATTTTTATTTATTAAATTAATTTTTTTTTTCAATACCAACTACGTAAAATTTGAAAAATAAGATGTTAATAACAGTATTTTTGTATTCTCTGGCGAAGACTGTGTTTATAGCTGAAAGTGCTGAGAAGTATTAAAGTAATTTAACATCTTTTTAAATATTTTTGTCATCTTTTAAGTATTTTGCACGTACTGTAATTTTAAGTGTATTTTTTCCTTTTGTATTGCTTCAATTACCACTTACATTCATCTAATGTCTTTCTCTTTTCACGAAAGTCAACATATTTTTCAGAAATGTCCAATTCTAAGGGGTGTGTATATTTTTGTATTGCAGTGTAGTATACCATGTTTATTTTTTTAAAAGTAAACAGAATGCCTAAAAAGCTCAATTTCCCTTAATGAAACTAATGATATTCATTGAAAATTTTTAAATTAAGAAAAATAATTTCAAACAATATTGAACATTTTTTTTTAGTTATTAAAGTGACTATTATTATTATTATTATTATTTTTTTTTTTTTTTTTTTTTTTTTTTTTTTTTTTTTTTTGCATAGTAGCTTTGTGCAACTTTCATAAATTAAAAACTTAGAAAGTTGAAAGGGCTAAATTTCATTTAATGAAACTCTGATACTATTTTAAATTTTAAATAAATTACAAAGAGTGGAATTTATGATGTATGCGGAAAATTTTTCCACTACATTATTTTTATTATAACATTTCACAACTAAAGAGAAACTTGAAAAAAAAAATTATTTCAATGTAAATAAAATTTCACCTTCAAATAAAAATTGCGAAAATGAAGCTATTCTCTAACAGTGTAAATAATATAAAATTCAATATAATAAATCAATTTTAACACGTTTAATCTAACTGAATAAAGCTTCCACTCAATATTTCTTTCAAATATTTGTTATATTTTAAGCATACATTTTGAAAATGGCATCACTCAAATTTTTACCCAAATTTTATGTTTAACGTACAATTTATAAACTACTAAACAGAAATCCAATACATAAAACTTGTTTATTGTTTAAAATAGCTCATATGAAACAGATTATCTTTAAACTTTCAAAAAGAATGTTAAAAAGAAATTTAACTGCCTGTAAATTACTTAATCATAAAATGTCAAATGTAAAACTAAACGAAGGCAAAAAAACTTCTTTTAGAAACTACAGATAAAATTTATTCCGCTAAGAAAAATAGTCCTTTCAAAAAGGAAGTCGTCACCATTTGCTATGGGACTTTACAAAGAGTTAACCTGACACAGAAAAGGATAGTGAGTTGTATAGAACTTTAGACACAAAATGGACAGCAAAAGAGAATAAAAAAGACGTGAACTGGAAGTTTAAGTCAACGAATGTAATGCAGTGAAAAGTAGTTCTATGGAATAAAAGGAAAAGAAACTCGCCAAATCTGACACTGAACAAAACCTTAAGTTTAGAAAAAAAGGAAAGGATCTTTGAAAATTCGTACAATTCTTTTATTGCACTTCAGTGCAACAGACTTGCGTTAATGATTGTCTGGTACATGTGAAAAAGATTTTTTGTATCTTTTTCTCTCATAGTACACCTAATTTTAAATACAAAAATATTTTAAAATGTCACTGAAATATTTCGTTTTAGTTTTTTAAACGTTTCTTCTCTTATTAAGTGCGTCCGTAATTATAAAAATTGCGTGGCATCTATAGTCGTCGACTGGTCCGTCCGTCTGTCCCCATATAAAAACACAAAAACTACCCAACCGAATGTTTTGAAATTTAATATAATAAAAAATATCGTTACATATATCGAAATATGATTATTGCGGAATTTTGTCGATTAATTTCAAATTTTATGGAAACCGAATCAAAACTTAAAAAGATATTAAAAAAAGCTTTCTTCATTCTATTATAGGTACTTAATTCAATGATATCCCGTGATAGGTAATAATTCTAGGTTGCCATGGTAATTGTGATAGGCACTGATTCTAGGTTTGCTTAGATATCACTTTGCACCCTATTAATCAGTGAAGTTTTCTTACAGTATTCTAAATGTTTTGGAAAGTGTTTCATGCTTGACGCATAACTTTTCTTTCATTTTTTTTATAATCACAGCTTTTTTTACCATTTGATTTTATTTGTCGTAAAACATATTCATGTCACCATGTACAGAATAGAAATATTTCTATTTGCTACTCACCGCACTTTTGATCGAAATTCTAACTTACCGTATGTTTTATGTTCATTTATTTGGTGAATTACTGTTACGGCAGAATTTGTATTAACAGAATAGCTGATATGTTACTCTTAATCACATGTCCATTACGTAAATGTGATATCATGTTCACACGAGCTTTAATAATGACTGTCGCATTAGGAACATATTGGCATCGATTTAACAATATGGGTCCTGCCATTCTCTCTTCAATGAATCAAATAAATCTGTTTCATTCGCAATTTTTGTAGTTTAAGTGAAAATATAAAATAGAAATATTTAAAATATATATATATAGTTTATATGAAAACATTGAACAGACAGAAAATCGAATTTTTAATCGGGATATTAAATGAAAGCTATCTTACTTCTAAACATGTTGATAGCAAATTTATCTCTCGGTGAATGTTGTGTTTCAGATTTATTATAAAAAGGGAGGATGTATTTTCCTGCATTTTCTTTTAATTAATAAGTTTTTAAGTCTGTTTAGCATATTATTAATTTCCTTTGCATTAAAAAAATTTTAAATTAGCAAATAAATGTTAAAAATTTGGATGTTAGAGGATGTATTTTTCTACATTTTCTTTTAATTAATAAGTTTTAAAGTCCGTTTAGAATAATAATAATTTTGATACTGTTGTTTATTGTGTTAATTTACAACCACTTTCTGAAATGTCTTGAAGTTTTCAGAAATAATGTACTACAGACTGAACTAAAATTAATAATTTACATAAAAAAAATAGCAAATAAACGTTTCAAATATGGATGTTATAGGATGTATTTTTCTACGTTTTCTTTTAATTAGTAAGTTTTAAAGGCTGTTATTATTTAATATTAGTTTTGATATTGCGTTTATTGATATTTTACAACCACTTTATGAAATGTCTTGAAGTTTTCAGAAGTAATGAAAATTACAACTTATCACTGAATGAACTGATATCCTTTAAAATAAATTTAAATTAGCAAATAAATGTTAAAAATTTGGATATTAGAAGATATATTTTACTACATTTTCTTTTAATTAAAAAGTTTTAAAGGATGTTATAGCATAACAGTAATTTTGATACTGTGTTTACCGATACTTTACAAGCACTTTATGAAGTGTCTTGAAGTTTTCGGAAATAATGAAAACTTACTACAGATTGAACTAAAATCCTTTACTTAAAAAAAATTAATTTCAAATTAGCAAACAAACGTTAAAAATTTGAATGTTACAAGATTTATCTATTTATTTTTTTATATATATTTTTCAACATATTTTTTTTTTCTAATTCTATTTGCGGGACTATAATTTGTATCTTGCGATAAAAGAATTTCAAACTTTTTGAAAAGCGTTTTTTTGTAGCGTGATATTTTAGAAAAGCGTTCTTCCTTTTCGTAATATTTTAGAAATAAAAATTAACTTAAACTTAGTATGTAATCGTTCAGAACAAAAGTGGCATTCACATGATATTAAAATTTGAATTTTTAATGCTTTCTAACTTTGTTGAAAAGTGTTTATGATTTCGGTTTGTCTGTCTGTCTTTCCGTGAATTAACTCTCGTAAATATATTCGAATTGCCGTGTAAATGATATATGTTATTAAGGTTTAATATGGATTATTCTTTATTGAAAATAATATATGTAGTATTTATAAGTCATTTTTAGGTACCATACTAAAAAGTTTCTGTTACATTACGATCTCCAGGGAAAAAAATTTGCAATGTATTTTAAAGATGTTACGCAATCTGAAAATAATGAAATTGATATGCAATTCTAAAGAGCACTAAAACACACTTTATGTAGAATGTGGCGACCAAAGCATTCGTCGTTCATCTTCCCGGTCACACAAAAGAATTCTGTTATGTAAAGATCTACAGGTAAAAGTCGTTTGCAGCGTATTTCGATCATATATACAATTTATATAATGATATTTATCTACATTACTGAAATATATTGTTTCTTGTAGAATATGTTGTACAAAGCATTTGTTGTTCATTTACAAGGACACACAAAAGTGTTCCGTTTCATTACTGTCTGTAAGCAATAATTCCTGGAAGTGCGTTTTAAACTTTAATTTGCGTTTATAAGTGTAGCTAAGTTTTGGCATACTGTGTAGTGTGTATATATTCTAAGGAAACTGTTTACGGGCATAAGTTTCGTAAGAGTGTTTCTCAGTTGTACTATTTATATATTTTAGCTAAACTATATTTAGTAAATTAAGAGATATATGTAGAATATAAATAAGTTCATGAACGCAGTTATGCAAAGAATTGGGTGGTAATTGCTGTATAATTTCTGCGTTTTCGGTTCTGCTGCGTGTTTACCTGGATTAATTTTTGGCTTATTACCTGTTGTGTATAAAATATCTGTAGATGTATACAGGGCTGTGAAAAAGAATTCGTGTACATTTCCATACGATGGTTTCAATTGCTAAATGTGAATTTCCATTTGTGTTATGTGTTTTCTAACTAAGCTAAATTTTATCATAATACGAATTATGTCTGCAAATTTACAACTCATATAGATGGTTGTTAAAAGAATTCGAATATTTTTCCGGATATAATCGGTAATATTTGAAATAGTGTTTTCAAAACAGATTTTTATGTGTTGTGTAATTAGTTTACCTAAGATATCATCTATCATCTTATTAAACGGTGAAGTTTTGTTGGGGTATTCTGAAATTGTGGGGAATAGGGCCGAAATGAAGAAGGAGGGCAGAGGGGGCATGTGCCCCGGGCGCCAGAACGAAGGGGCGCCAAATGAAGGATTATACAGGGTGATTATAATTAAAGTCCTACTTTCAAAATGCTGTAAAAAAAGAACCACAGGTCAGAATGACTTCAAATTTGAAATGAATATACTGGAAGAAGGGGGAAATGGTATGGCATAAGAAAAAAAAAGTTCCAAAGTGTCTCAATAGATGGCGCTGTAAGCGGCATAACGAAAGTGGATTCGGTGTCAACTGACATTTTTAATCGAAATACGACGGTTTTGTCATGAGTTGCTCAGTAAACCAACCTTACTGTTCAATGTGCATGAGTGTTTCGGTTGTTTTACGGAAAAAATGACTTCCAAATCAGTCAAAAGTTGTGGTACTGTTAGTGGAAAGTCCATCCACCACGGCAAGGCCGTACCACATTGGATGGGAAAAATCCGTTTTTAGTTGTCCTTGGGCCAAAAACCGCATAAAAAGGTAATAATGATTCCTTTTTTAATTGTCCTTTGGCCAAAAACCGTATAAAACGCACATAATGATTCGGTTTTTAATTGTCCTTGTGCCAAAAAACACATAAAAATCACTTAATGATTCGGTTTTTAATTGTCCTTGGGACAAAAACCGCATAAAGAGCGAATAATGATTCTGTTTTTAATTATTGCTAGACATGCGATGAGACAACCGATAACGATTATCGGTTTCAACTTGTGGCGGACAATGGTGGACAGCATATGGAACCTGTGAGCCGCATATCTAGCAATGATTAAAAACAGAATCATTATTCGCTTTTTATGCGGTTTTTGGCCCAAGGACAATTAAAAACTGATTTTTCCCATCCAATGTGGTACGACCTTGCCGTGATGAATGGACTTTCCACTAACAGTACCACAACTGTTGATTGATTTGGAAGCCATTTTTTCCGTGAAACAACCGAAACACTCATGCACATTGAACAGTACGGTTGGTTTACTGTGAAACTCATGACAAAACCGTCGTATTTCGATTATTACTGTCAGTTGACGCCGAATCCACTTTCGTTATGCCGCTTACAGCGCCATCTATTGAGACACTTTGGAACTTTTTTTTTCTTATGCCATACCACTTCCCCCTTCTCCCAGTATATTCATTTCAAATTTGAAGTCATTCTGACCAGTGGTTCTTTTTTTACAGCATTTTGAAAGTCGGACTTTAATTATAATCACCCTGTACTTTTTGGAATGGATCACTTTTTTTCTGATGGACGGATGTCTTCTATTATTATGAAACAGCCATTATAAATGAAGTGTTAGGTGAAGATGAAAGAGCAGTCGTAAAAAGTTAGAACTTTGATTTTCTGGTCAGAATGGGACAAGAAAAAAAAATGGCCATAATTTTTTTTTTTGAAAACTAGGGGGGTCGGCCCCCTACGAGCTACGCTCGCCAACCCCCGTCCAGACACCGTAGACTCTAAATGCACACTAATTTGATCGGCTTTAAAAAGATTTCGAAAGATTGAATTATAATTTAAAAAACAGTGGCGATCTCTCTATAAACGAATTTCTATTTATTTCTCTTTGATTGGGGAATTTTAACGCCAAATCCGCTGCGGTACTACTTGATTATCCTGTCGACCAATTTCGCCAAATTATATAAATCGCCAAACCACTCACCAAATTATACAAATTGATATAATTTTTATTTTAAATAACGAAAGAACAAATAAATTCGTACAACATTAATAAAAACACAAATAAAACGTCGAAATAAAAATAACTTGATGACGTAGACACGTGTAACAACATTTCAAAATAAGCTAATATAAAAGGAATTAAGTAAAGAGAGTCTTTGTCTCCTGGTATTTTTTAACAAAGCGAAAAGAAAGTTCTTTTAAATGAGACATTTTAAATTAATTCTCAAAATATCAAATAAATGTCTATCGCAATTTCTAAATTTAAACTTTTTTGCAATATTATTTTGTGTTCATTTTATGTAATAACTATAATGTGACGTAAATATGACTTAATTTCTCCTAAGACTTCTAACGCATGTTAATGAATTTATTATTTTACAATATCCTTTCTCTTTTAAAATTCACGTGTATACTTTTTATGACGTAATTTTTAATAAGTTCCTGCTTTTTATACGTAATTATTTAATTCTAATTTGAAAGTTTTTTTCCTGTTTATAATAGTCACGTGTAAATAAATTTTTAATTTGAAGCAAACATAATTGCTTGCGCTTTTTATACAGTTGGCAACAGTTTAAATTAGTACAATTTTCTGAAATCTGTAAAAAATATCTCTAGAAATGCTGAAAATTTGAATTTAAAATAGAAATAAAACCTGAAAAAATGAGTCAAAATAAAAAAATTAATGCAATCTGCACTCCAGCAAATTCGAACGCATAAAATGATCTAAAAATGATTACACTGCCATGTATAGTTTTTGCTGCTATAAAACTTTTTTAGTGGAACGATTTTGTCCAACTTTAGCATTAAATAACTCTTAAAATAATTCTTCTATTTGAAAACTGTCTGCATCAGCGTGTTTATCAAACATTTCTGTATAAAACCACCGATTTTCATATTTTTGTATGCATTATTTTTGTTAATATTAACGAAGAAAGGCCTCCGGTCAAAAAAAAATTAAAACCGGCGACGGCGGTGACAGCGGTAGTTACTTTTTTTTAGAATAGAGAGAAAGAATTAAAATGAATTAAAAAATTATCTTTATAATAGTTTTGTTGGTGTTCAGAGGGGAATCATGACCCCCGTGACCTCCCCCTTGGATCCGCCATTGTAGATTACGTAGTACATTGTAGATTACATGTTTTAAGATTACATATTTGAAATTTTAAAATAAGTCGGCTATTAGAAAATTAGTAAAATTCTCTCTGTAAATATACTTTGCGGAAGAGGAGGGGGGGGGGCAAAATCCATGCTTGCCCCGGGTGCAAAAAAGGCTAGTTTCGTCCCTGGTGGGAAAGATTTCATACTCCATGTTTGAAACATGATTTATCTTTCTTATTTGAAGTGGTGAAAATCTACTGCATGTTAAATCCTTAATTTAAAAAAAAAAAAATTAAAAAAATTAAAAAAAAAATAAAAAATAAAAAAATAAAAAAATAAACTAAACCTGGGGCAGTACGATTCATGAAGGATCAGAGCCTACAACGCCCAAGTCTATTTACTTGACCCTTGGCAAGATTACTTGGCAATGTTCACTCAACCTTTACACCCCTTCGGGGTCGATAAAATGAATATCGAGCTTGCTTGGGAACTAAACACCGAGGGTCTCGCGTTGGGCTGACCACCCGGCCGGGGCACAAGCTGCATAGCACCTCTGTGCCCAGGGTCAAATCCTTAATAAAGCATCCTTAAATAAGCTTAATATAATCATTAAATAAGCTTACGATTCATCGGGATCATTAAATAAGCTTAGGAGTCGTTTTCTACCAAACTGAGAATTTTTTAATACAAATACATAATTTTGACACCAGACTTAATATTTTCGGCAAATTTTATCTGGGATACCAAATGTGTTTAGGAATTGAGAAGATTTAAAACATGGAACTCCTAATGTTATTAGAAAAATTAAACCTAATTAAAATAACCATAAAATACAAAATAACACACAGGACGCGTTTCGGGATAGAAATTTTAAACCCAATCATCAACCCAAGTAAACATGTGTTCAAAGCCGACTATCGCCAGGATTTATCAGCAGTTTTTCGGTGCTGTTTGAGAAGTCTCTTTTCGGACACGCGTTTCTTATGGACGAGCTGTTAAAATTTTCAACCCGAAACGCGTCCTGTATATTATTTTGTATTTTAGCGTGATTTTAAGAAAGTTTATTTTTCTAATTGTGATTTATCGCCAGTTTTTTGGTGCTGTTTCATCTCTTAATATTATATTAATTTGTAATCGTTGTAAGGCAGATTGCAATGTAGTTAGTTTCTAAGAATAACACTAAAACTCCTTTGCAGAATAAGTTGTGATTTAAGTGTGAATAAGTGTGATTCGCATTTTTAAAGCTTCTAGAAATCGATTTATGTTAAAAAATTTACAGTTGCAAATCACATTTTTTTTTTTTTTGAAAATTTATGTCGAAAAAAAAATATTTTTTAATTAATTTTCAAAAACAAAATACGAATTATAACCTATATTTAAAAAATGATAATAAAAATCGATTTCTTGTAGTATGAAATATGCCAATCTAAAATTACAGCTCTGTTCACCAAGTAGTTTTTTGAGTTGTGTTTATAAAACTACACTAAACTAAACTAAACTAAAAAATGCAATCTTTTTTTTTGTAACGATTACATATGAATTTAACATTAGGAGTCCCAAATTTAAAACCTTCGTAATTACTAAACTACTTGATCGAATGATTTCTTATTTTGCATTCTTTGGTAAACTTTACCGAAAATATGATTCCAAAATAAGGTGAATTAGGTGTTTGTACACTGTAAAAAAAAAAAAATCTGTAAATTTACTAAAGTTTTTCTAGGAAACTGGGATTCCTAGAATTTTTTATGTAACGGCAACAACAAAAATTCATGTAGTAACAGACACACTTTTGCGCCGAAAATCTAAAAATCTGTAAGGTTACTAAAAATTTTTTTGGAAACTGGGATGCCTAGAACTTTTCATGTAACTTCAACCAGGGTTACAGATAAAATTTTAGTAACATTACAGTCAATCAGGGTAACTTTGATCCGCATTTTCTCTATTTTCATATGCCACACTCTAATTTGAAGAACATTGTCGCAATTAGGGGCATAAAAGAGAAGAAATTATCCTAAATTATTGTTTGACTATAAAAAAAATAAGGAATAATAAGAATAAAAGCAATAAAAAATGGATTTTTAGCCTGGTTCAAAGTTACTCAGCCATTTAGGGTAACTTTGCACCATATGATAAATTTTTATATAAAATAATTAATTATAAAAAAAGTATTGTAGTCAGGACAACTTTAAACACAAAAAATGTTTTCAGATATGTAAAGACTACGAATTTACATTTCCCAACATCACAAGATTAGTATAATTTATGATATTACAACAAATATCAGGCATACGAAAAGTGGAAGAAGAGAACCATGAACATTTAGAAATAAAAAAAACCTGTTTATTGTTCATATAAAACATAAAAATGCAGTGAAAAACAATTTTCAATGTTCTAGCTCTATAATATATCCATAGTTACAGTAATACATACAAGTACTAGTATTATTCAAACAAGAATAAAAAACGTCCAACGTATGAAATGTCAAATTTGAGTAGCTCCGCCCCTAATCATGCCTCTAAATGAATTTTATGTATTTTACACATATTTGTAAAAATATTTACATGTCATATCTAATGCACACTTTCGGCATTTATATAAAATATACGTGCAGATATATGAAATTTTCGACAGTTTTACCGATAATCAGTAAATTATAAGCATCAGTGTAACATTGAGCCGGTTCAAAGTTACCCTGAAAATGCGGTAGAATGCTAGTGCCTTCTTATTTTAGATTTTATTAACTATTAATAAATAAATAATCACAAAATATTAACACATTTACAACATTTAGATAATAATATATCTGATAAATGAGTATATTGTTACTTACTATGAAAATTTAATTGGATTACAACAACTTCATACAGCATTCAAAATTAACTTGAAAACAGTACTTCACAAAAATAGTTAGATGATGCAATTAATTGAGCATAATGTTGCTAATTTATTTTCTAAAATAAAGAGTAGAAATCCCAGTTTAGAACCTTGCCAACAGAGCACAGTTCTGGAGTCTATTTAGTCTTTTAGAGTCAAAAATATTGAAAAATAGGAGGTGGTGCAAAGTTACACCCCGTGGTTCAAAGTTACCCTGATTGACTGTACTTTAATTTTAGCAGATTCATTTGTAAAGTTACAGATTTCTGTAGCTTTACAAAAACTAGTTCTATAGATTTGCAGCTTTTTTTGTATAGTTACAGTTGAAAGTTTAGTAAATATGTAATTTACATCTGTAGAACTACAGATTTTTTTTTTACAGTGTATAGAAAATTTCAGCGTTTGGTATAAATCCAATATCAAGACTAGTCCCTAAGCTAATTTTTTTCAACATAAATTTAAAAAAGGTATATTGAATGACTGTTTCCGTTATTTTCTGTGACTACTTGGTGATTAAAATATATGGAGTGTTTGCCAACACTACATTGTTTGCTGGTGCATTGGAAAGGTCTCTTCGCATTCGGGTAAACTGTCGGTTCACAGTTAAACATACGTACAATAGAAAAACAAAACTAGAGAACAGGAATTCTGCTTTTTCAGAATTTAGTCTCGCCCCCAACATTTCCGTTACTTCATTTTCTTCTGATGGACTGGTGGCTTTTATTATTATGAAACAGCCATTATAAATGAAGTGTTAGGTGAAGATGAAAGAGCAGTCGTAAAAAGTTAGAACTCTGATTTTCTGGTCAAAATGGGGGGGGGGGGGGGAATGGCCATGCATTTTTTCCCCATTCTGACCAGAAAATCAGAGTTCTAACTTTTTACGGATGCTCTTTCATCTTCACCTAACACTCCATTTATAATGGCTGTTTCATAATAATAGAAGCCACCAGTCCAAAAAAAATTATGGCCATTTTTTCCCCCATTCTGACCATAAAATCAGAGTTCTAACTTTTTACGGCTGCTTTTTCATCTTCACCTAACACTTCATTTATAATGGTTGTTTCATAATAATAGAAGCCATCAGTTCATCAGAAGAAAATGACTCGGTTAAGCTATTCTCTACTTCAGTACAAACATATTTCAATTTTAAGACTTAAAGCACACGTTTTATTTTATGTAAAATGACGTCATTCATCTTAAGAATTACACATTTACGATCTACTCTTACACATCTACAGTAAAGCATGCATAGCACATCACTATCTCGAAATAATGCACAAATGCAGCAAAAAGATGCCGTCATTCAAGAAAATCGACAAAAAAAAGGCTATCCAATGATTCATAGATATTTAAATTAAATGTAGTTTATAATAGCTCCATTGTTTTAACAGAAATCATTCGTTTACATTTTTTTTCAAAATAGCACGTATTTCAATTACATTTTCTTTCGGTTGCTATGAGAAAATGGCAACAAAAATATATAATTACTATTTTAAAATTGTTTTTCCTTTACTTTCAATAGAAATGGAGTACTTCCGTTGCCAAGATTAAGCAAATGACTCTAAAAACTACAAAAAAATTAATGTTTCAAAAATAAATGGAGATACAGTTTTCAAACAAAATGCATTTAAAAGAATTTTTTTTTTCAATACGACGGTATAAAAATTGAAAATGTACGATGCTTAGAAGTTAAAAAAATTGCTATAGAGTACTGCTTTGTTTTATGGCTGGCTTCTGTAAGGTAACGTTACTTTTTGGAATACACAAAATAAGCTAGGAGAATGAAATAGCATACCGTACCGGGAGCTAACAAAATAACAAATAGGAATCGTTTTAGGGATCAAGGGGAGATTTAATCAAAATATGATGTAGCAGTATCACCTTATTTTCAATGGAAAATACAAATTCATCATTAGACTTTAACAATACAAATATCTGAAACACGCCAAACCGAATAGCAACAGTTGCGTGGGTAAATTAAAAAATACATATTTAAACGAACTTATGATATTTGCGCTATCTGGCTTTTTACTAATTAGCACTTCAAAGAAAAAATAATCAAAGATCTTACCTGTATCTTCGATAGAAATGTCTGAAACACGCCAAACCGAATAGTAACAGTCGCGTGAATAAACTCAAAAAATACATATTCAAACGAACTTATGATATCTTCTCTGTCTGGCTTTTACTAATTAGCACTACAAAGAATAAATAATCAAAGACTACCTGAATCTTTGGCCCAAAAGTACGGACGCGGTCTTCTGATGGTCATAATTAGTAATGTGGAGAGAAATTAACCCAATGAAATAAAAAAAAATGCAATTTAACAAATTACAATGACCATTTGGAAAATGATTTTTTTAAAGACTAAAATTTAAGACATAAAAAATAGCACGGAATTGATCCTACATTACGAACGCCATCAATTAAACATTAATAGTGTTAATACATGTAAAAATTGCAAGCGACAGAAATCGCCTGCAACTCGTACGTATTATCCACCTGAAACTGCGTATTATCCCAGCAAAGAAAGAAACAGTGGGTCATCAGCTGGAAAAATGATGGCAGCCAGCAGTGCTATCAGCGATAAAGTGCAAGGGTGCCATTACTTAAACCTGTCGAAAAGTGTCCAAGCCGATTGCTGCTGGCCCATCAGTGATGGCCAACAGCAGGCCACCATTGGTATGCCATCATATTACTTCAATCTGGCACTTTTCCTGCAGTGCTAGCACCTATCCCACTGTGATTTCTTTGCTGGCCCAGCACTTTCCCTTTCAAAAATTTCTTATAGAATTCTATAAAAAAACAAAGTTTTATATAATTATGGCTCTTTTTTCTATAAGCTAGTTTCACCAAGAGTTATAGAAACATCTGTAGAAGTGTCTATAATAGAAATATTTGAGCTGCATATGGTCACCCTCCCAAGTACTGACCGCCCTCGATGCTGCCTGGTTTTCGTGATCGGACATGAACAAGTGCTTTCAGCGTACGCTACGATTGCTTGTAGTTTTCAAGCTCTCATTACACTATTTTAAGTTTGTTTCTTTGTGATTTACGTTCCCAATCATTAAACTGGTATAGAAATTATTCTATTGTATAGAAATACTATGTATTTTATACGCTTTTTTTTATTCTTGATTCTGAACTGCGTAAATTATGAAAACCGAAATCCTTTGTAACCTAGTAAAACCAGATTTAAGGAGAAAAAATAGTGCGTTGAAATAAAGAATTTATTTATTTATTCATTTACTTATTTATTTTGTTGGTGGCAGTGGTGCTATATTTTTTACAGTTTAAAAAAAATTAACTTCGCGGCTTAAATTGTGTTCAGATATTCATTTCAGATTTGTGTTCAAATATTCAATGTCTTCGAGCGCCACCTAGCGTAAGGGTTCCCAGCAGTAATACTGCAAAAGTTCGTGCACTTCCATGTAGTGGTGGGCCAGCGCATGAGATAAAATGGATGCCCACCAGAATTTTATCTGATGATTTCCAACAGTAATGATGACTGAAGCTGTCCAGCAGTGGTCATGCAGTGGTAGCAGTGGTCAGCACCTATCTTGCTGCTGGCCAGCAATTTCCTCTTTGCTGGGATCCAAACATTTCATTGGCTGTTCGGGAAAAGGCTCTTCCATCGTCAGATTTGCAAGAAATCTGACAACCCATTTTAAATTAAATTTATTTCTTAAACTTCTAAACATCCCACAATATTACTTTTTACACCGTCGTATAGAGAAAAAAATGTACTTTTAAATGCAATTTGTTTGAAAGCTGGATCTCAATTTGTTTCTGAGTTATTATTTTTTTTTTTTTTTTGTAGTTTTTATTACTTTTTTGTCATAGTGGCAAGATTCTGTTGTCCATCTCTGTTGAAAATAAAGGGAAATGTATATTACTGTATAGACCAATCAGAAAACGAATAAAATGATGATTAAACCAATAAAAACCTTCAGATATGCTTTTGATTTCCAACCCTGACGAGGACAATAACCATTTTTCAAAATGGTTAAAAATCTTTTAATTAACATCCAATAAAAGGTTGAAGATAAAATATTATAGGGTAACCTTGATTAAAACAGGTGAAACAACACTGCCGGTCGAAACATATTCTATCATAAAACTGTAAATTATTTGCAAAATTAAATTTAAGGCTAAAATATTATTATGGCAATTAGTTCTTAATTTCTCGGTTATATTGTTCTAATCTTAAAACACGCTATACACTACCATTTCAAAGAAATTTAGAATCATTTATTTTTCAAACACAATTTAAGGCAATAACACATGTATATTACAAAATCTCTTTTGGGAATTAAAAAGACAGATAAGATACCAGCAAATACTTTTCTACGCCCTAAAATCAAGAATATTAACGGCATCAGAACATTAATATACTTCCTTACAGAAAGATAACTATTTATATTTTAGAAAGTCTAACGAGCATTGTTTCCTAATGCAAACAATTCATTATCGAATAATTTGTTTATAATATGTTGCTAGTGTAAAGAGATAAGTTATCATTAAAATCTCTGAAGGAATAAGAATAAACTCGTATTCATTAATTTCAGATATCCTTTCCCATTGTATGTGTACGGCAAATAATTAAATGGTGCTTTTGAGATTATATTATATTTCATTTGTTATAGATTCAAACTACTACAGAGAATAGATTGAATTATTAATTCTCAGTTGAAAAGATACGAAATGTTAATGTTAATATTAATGTGGTACAATTGAAAAGATTTTAGTTATTTGATGCATAGAATTTTTCTTTTCCATTTTTTATTATTTTAATAGTAAAAATACATTTACTTTTACTAATATAAGCTTCTAAGTATATTACATTTTTTTTTACGATTCTTTAAAAAATATATTGGCTGGCTGTTTTTATTTAATTTCATATGCACACGGAAACATCCCAATGAAAACAGAACTTGTGCACTGTAAAAAAAATACCACCAGTTTTCCTGTAGGAATCGGAAAAATAGTTGCCCTTATCGTATCGGAAAAAATTCCGACCCAGGTCGGAATAAAATCCTTAAAATACCGTTTTATTGACTATTTCCTTTTTTTTACGGATTTTATTCCAAGCTGGGTCGGAAAATTTTCCGGTACGATAAGGGCAACTATTTTTCCGATTCCTACAGGAAAACTGATCGGGTTTTTTTGCAGCGTGGGTCACTGACGGCTACATTAACTTTGATTCAAAGTGCGTGACTGGGGCCCACTGTCATAATCCTTAATGGCTCTGTCAAAAAAGTGTCACAGTGGCGGCAATGATGCCGCATAATAATGGCCTCAAATACAGTAAAATGCCCACAATAACGCCACTAATGGTTTATAATAAGGTACCTGTACCCAATACGGACATACTAAGGAAAATTGATTTTTTTCACCCCCGTGTCCACGTCATAGGACTCCAAAAATATATGACCACTATCCCTGGACTGTTGACTATCATTATTAAAATTAGCGACCTTGCAATTATTCTGGTTTAATGTTAATGATAAAAACAAAAAATGTTTACAAGTGTCCATATAAGGAAACACATGTCCCTATTATGGACATGCATGTCCATATTAGGGACAGGTGTTTCCTTATTGACCTACTACACAGGTTGTATGGAAGAGCCACTCTTTCAAGGGATTTAAGAGGAGAGGGGATAAAAGAAATACATCTTAAAGTATTGCGGGGGAGGGGGAGGGCATAGTAAATATCTTCAGAACATGCACTTTAGAAGGGAGGGGGTCATTTTTGGTTGTAGCTCTTCGAAAACCCATGCAAAGCACCTCAGTTACTACAAAATATTATGAAACAATATAGTTGGTTTTGCTTAGCTTTATTGCATCTGTCTGCAGAATTTACATCTGTTATTACCCAGTCCTCAAAGGATGGACAAATAAAAACTTCTTCATCATAGGCGGTAAGTCCCACACAGTCCTCATGGACATATCTGCAACAGCATCAATACTGCATAAGAAGGAGTACCAGCACTCCTTTGTTGAGGAAATCACTGGTACCTGCGATTTCGCAAACAGATACCCTACTGAGGGGAGGCTTCTTTTGATTTATCTTCAAGGGCTTTTTGGAGGATTTTTTCTTGGAGGAGGTTTCTTGGAGGATTATTCAGATGCTAAATAAAATAACATTAAACAGATATTTTACAAATTTGTGGATCTGAAGATTCACTTGCTGTATTTCCAATGTGGACATAAGGTGTCCCTATTGGGAATCGGACAGAGTTTTACTAAATCTGGTAATAAATAAACAAAGAAAACATTTTTAAGCAGTATATGCAATAGCAATCGAAAATATGTTTTATCAACTTTCTAAAACACTCCACTTTTAAATATTTAATGTAATTTTACCGTATCTAATTAGAATTTAAACTTACCTGTAATTATGATCAGCACACCACGAAACAAAAAGTTTCCTTCCAAATGGCGAACAGCGCGCTTTTTTTCACTTTCCAGGCTTAATTATCTTTTCAACTGTTTTTCTTCACGGACATATAGTGCCATCTCTCGATGAAAATTGTTACTTTTAAAGATATTAGGGGTGTCCGTCCATATTGAGAGCACTGTCCATATTGGGTTCAAGTACCTTAAATGAAAGATAGCCTAAAACTGGCCACATTTATTCTTTTATTGGCCATTAAAAATTAAAGCTGGCCACAGCTAGGTCATTAATTATCATCGTGAACAAAATTTAGCCATAAGCTCGCCATATACATTCCATTTGTGGTTATGAACAATTAAATTTAGCCCAAAGCTGCCTATAAAAAAGCCCTTTATGGTTATTATAAAGAAAACAATGAAATGTTCATTGTTGCAATTTCAGTATGCGCTTTTAAATTTAACTAATATTTTGCATGTTACTCGTTGTGTACAAATTCTATAGCTCGTGTACAGGGCTGCACAAAATAATTCGAGTACCATTCTCCTTATTATCGAAAATTGCTGAAGGGGAATTTTGAACTGTGGTGTATATTTCCTAAATGAACTAAATTTTTGCATGCTTGTAGTTTACAGATGGCAGTCTATATAGCATATACAGGGCTGCTCATAGGAAACGGATAATTTTCTGACCGTAGATTGGAATTTCTGAAATTGGATATTCAAATGTTTTATACGTTTCCAAAAGATTCAATTAGACGTCCTGTTTCAACTTATTAAACGGTGAAGTTTTGTTATATTAAACTGAATGTGTTGGAAAGTGTTTCATAATCTATGCTTGATGCATCATTTTTTATTTTTGGTTTTAATATTATATTGAGCTGGAAGAGATATAAAATCGCCTATTAGATAATAATATATACATACGCAACAGTTAAATACTTTCCTGTAATAAACATTTTAAAAACTAAATAACAAGAAAATATTAAGAAGGTTCCTTACGCAGAATGATTAATATTTGAAAAACTCCAAGGAATAACGTTTCTTAAGGGTTCTTGTACCTTTTAAACGCGTCGAAAATTAACGAAAAACTTCAAAATTTGAATTAGTCTATCTTCAAAACCATTTTATGTATAAACATGAAATTTTGGATATTGATTAAAAAGATTGTGCTTTGTAATATACTACCATTAGAAATTTATTAGCCTTTTACAGAATTCGTGTGTTGTTGATCTCCAAAATAGCTCTTTTTTTCACTCCAGAAGTCCTTGCGCGAATGATATCTTGAGAAAGTATGTATGAATTGTCATAAAATTTGGTAAAGATACTAAACAAATATGTGTGTTTAAAATGAACTACTTTTAAGTATTTACAATGGTAATATTTTTAGTTATGACTATTTTTATTCATTAAAAATACAAAATTTTTCTTTTTCTTTTTACAAAAATATTTTTTATATAGTTAATAAAATAATTTTGGCCAAAGAGTAGTTCATTTTAAACACACACATATGTTTAATATCTTTACCAAATTTCATGACATTAAATATATACTTTCTCAAGATATCATGCACGCAATGATTTATGGAGTAAAAAAAAGAGCTATTTTGATTTCAACAATACGCAAATTCTGTAAAAGGCTAAAAAATTTCTATTGACAACATATTACAAAGCACATTCTGTTTAATTCTGTGTAGTATTCTAAATTTCATGTTTATACATAAAAAGGTTTTGAAGATAGACTAATTCAAACTTTGAATTTTTTCGTTAAATTTCGTCTCGTTTAAAAGGTACAAGACCCCTTAATACAAACAATGCAATATCAAATGATTTATTTGGAAGTGTTTCTACCATAAACATATTCGTTCGATAAAATCTCAAAAGAATAAGAATATGTTCGTGTTCATTAATTTTAGATATTCCTTCCCATTGTTTGTTCACAGCAAATATTTAAACTGTGCTTTTAAGATTATGTTATGTTTAATTTATTATGAACTTAAACAACTACAAAGAACAGACTGAATTAATTCTAAATTGAAAAAGTAAGAAATGGTACATGGTAATCTTAGTTAATGTTAGTATTTATTACTCACAGTTGAAGAGATTTTAATAATTTGAAGTATTGAATTATTGTTTATTATTTATTACTATTTGAATGTGAAATGGGGTTTTTAATGATATTTTAAATGTATTTCATGTTATTTAAGGAGGGAGGGGATAATATTGACTGGGTAGATTTACGTATGTACTTTACTTATGTACACATAAATATATTGTGCGTACATGAATCCAAAAACATTTTTTTGTATGTATGTGTGTTGAAGAAGCAAAATTATTTAATGCTAATATATAGCAAATCCGAACACATTGGGATAATAAAGGATTTTTATTGATTTATAATGTATACTGTATAGGATTATGTATGGAATAGTATATCGGGTAAATGACCTCCACAGCTTAGCTGGCACATACGCAATCTTTTGTTGAAAGTTTCCATGACCGTTTTGTATGAATATGTCTGAATATCGCTGATACACCGCTCCGTTTCCTCCTTCAAGGCGTGGATGGTCGCGAGCATATTGGCATCAACCATAGACTTAATAAAAACCCAAAGAAAAAAATCCAACGACTTTAAATCGCATGATCTGGGTGGCCAATTCTGATCATGAAAACGGGAAATTGCACGCCCAGCAAATAACTCATGCAGTAATTGGATTGTTTCTGAGATTGTATGTCAGGTGGCACCGTCTTGTTAAAACCACATGTCGCCCACATTCATAGCCTTAAATTTAGGCACAAATAGCGCAAAAGCCAAATCTTGCATGAATTTTGGAACATCCAGCAAAGTCGTGGTGGTCATTTACCTGATGTGATTCTCCATATATAGCTCTATACCTTAATAAAATTTGCTATAAAATATATGTAATTTTTAATTATAAACCTGTATTTTCTGTAAAATTACTTCTTGAGTGAATTTTGAAGGACCATTTACTTTTCATTATTTGCTAAAAGGCAGTAAATTGAGTGATTTGAACCGCCATCATTATTATTGGATGATGTACTCCATAGTTAAGAGTAAAAAATATCAAAATGAGAAACAAGCAACAAGGAAAAAATAAAATAAAATAATGTGAGCAATCTGATAGAGAACATGAAAAGCGTGAATGATGTCGTTTCAAGTCACTTCATTGTAGATCGTGCATATATAGAACATTCTCGTTTGTATCAAAGAAGGTTTTCAGTGAAACCGAAACATGTAGACAGTTTATGTATAAAAACTTTTCACTGATTTATGTTTTTTTATTTGTTGTAATACGTCAACAAAATTAATCCCTAAATGAAGATAAAAAAAATAATTACTGAATGAAATTCTTTCATGTGTCACTATAAATCAAGAAAATCGATCACGTTTGTCAGACGAATCAGGAAGTAAGATGTTTATTTATCTCTCTTATGTGTAATCACTGTTAATTGTTTCAAGGTCACTAATACTCAATAGAGACTTTGTGAACTTTTGAACATTTTCTTATTAATGACTTTAATATTGTAAATAATAAATTTCCTAAATTGTTACCACTTCCTGCTTTAAATATACAGTCTTCTTATGTACGCATTCTAATTCAGTACTTGTTATTGATCAGTCTCAATAAGAGACATGCAGCTTTTCGCTGCCCCTTTTTAATAAGATCTAATAAATAATTTTCTTCTTCTTAAGTAGATATTTGCATAAAATGAAAAACCGCATAATTAAAATTTTTCTACCAAATTACAATATATTTTAAACACTATGCAAATTTGGAAATATGTTTTTAGTTGATGCTGATTGCCAGAAGTACAGAAGTAAAGGAGACCAGAAAACTAATTGGATATCTTAGATTCAAGGTAAGCAATTTTAACTTACCTATATTATTATTATTATTATAAATATAACAATGTTATTGAGGATGATCGTACTCACGCAAATATTTTAGTTAGTTAATAATAAAGATTGCAAACCCTGTTCAGCAATTAATGAAGTTCTTTGGTGTATTTTAAATTTCTCAATTTGCTCCAAAGCGAGATTCTGAAAGCCACATTTAAAAAGGTAGATTAAACGATTAGCTAAATTAAAACTATGTTTTAAATTATAGTGAAAAGTAAAAGATAAAATGTAAAATATAGGATGGTCCATCTGTTGGTTCTTTTAGAAACTATGAATATTTCACATGTTATTTGTGTCAGCTGTCATGTGTCATGCATGTATGAACTGTCAAATGTATGTCGTTTGTAATTATGGACTCGTTGACAACACAAACAACGGCGCAACGGCACACACTGCTCGCCAAACCATGAACTTATTGAACGTGAAATTTCAGATCGCGTAATTTCAAGAAATTCTGATGTCGATTGGCCGCGGAATATCGTGCGATTTAATACAGATGGATTATTTTCTTTGGGGATTTCTGAAAAGTAAAGCGTTCGCCAATGCCCCCGTACAATCCAAGACCTGAAACGTTAACATCCGAGCTGAAATTTTGGCCATGGATCTGCTCATTCTGGAAAAATTCATCCGAATTTTTGATGTTCGGATCATGGTATGTGAGAGGAGCCGCGGTGGCCATATTTGCGATATTGTATTCCATACATAAATGGCATAGACCCACCTTCCATATTCAATAAAGAATTTCGATTTTCACTCATAAAAAATGCGTTTTCTTTCACAATAAAAAAGAACCAAAAGATGGACCACCCGATATGACGAAAAAAATCTTCAATAGTCTTATGAAAAGCTTAATTTTTTTGCACTCATAATAATTTCATATGTTGTGTAAAGATCTAGATTTCCAGACTTCATTTATCTTAAATTTTTTATTGTTGCTTACAATAAAAAATAGAAAAGTGAGCCCATAAATGTCATGGTTACGTTATATTTATCAAAGAAAACCTTAAAGAGTTAGGTTTTTATAAAGCACGTTTTTTTTTTAAGTATTCTACAAAGTATAATTCGATTTTTATATTTTTATTGGCCAAATATTTTATTTTCTCAATGCTTTTTAGGTGCGTTCGTAATTATATAAATACGTAGCACCTATAGTCGTCGTTCAGTCCGTCCGTCCGTCCGTCCGTCCGTCCGTCCGTCTGTGTGTCTGTCCGCATGTAACAGAGCAGAAACTACCCAACCGAATCGTCTGAAATTTTAAGTATATTATTGTTGCAACATTTTGTCGAGCCATTTCAAATTTTATGAAAATCGGATGTATAGTTTAATTACAGGGACAGTCAAAAGTTTTTCTTTACATTACGGCCAATGGGAAAAATTATTGCAAGTGCATTTTAATGATGTTACAGCATTCCGAATGGTCTGAAATTTTAAATATATAACTGTTGCAAAATTTTGTCGAGCCATTTCAAATTTTATGAAAATCGAATGTATAGTTTAATTACAGGGACAGTCAAAAGTGTTCCGTTACATTACGGGGAATGGGAAAAATTTATTGGAAGTGCATTTTAATGATGTTACAGACTAGGCACCTTATGAAGTTCAAAAAATTATACATTTAGTACAATATGGGGTGCAAAAAATAATTATAAAACTAGTTATAGTACGAACGCACCTCATTTGCCACGTTTGACGAGCAATTTCCAACTTGTTTAAACTAAAATACAATACTGTGTATATATAAATATGCATGCGTGTATGCATTTATAAATGCATTCGCGTGTGTATTTATATGAGGTAAAAGGCTTGCTTTATGAAATATCAAACATAGGCAAAGTGGAATTACCAATGCGATATTTTTTCTTTTTTTAAGGGTAAAATATCAGCTACAGTTTTTAAAAATATGTTTTAAATTACAGAAAAAATGAAAAGGCAACTTGTTTGAAAAAATTCGGTGACATATGTATTAAATTTAATTTTTAAATCTTGAAAATTGAAAAAAAATTATCAATTTTATGTTTTTAATAAACAAAACAATATTTCCTGGCTCTGTTTACCTAAAATTTCGCTTTGTAGAAAGCCTAACAAACTTCATATACCTTACATCGCTATAAAACTTCAGTGGTATAGAAAAATCAATAAGTTTCCCCGCAAAAATAGTTTAAATATTTGAGAAACACTAGTAAGTAATGTTTTCAAATGTAAACAATTCATTATTGATATATTTGTTTCAACACATTTTTAGCATTAGAATATTAGTCAGCTATAAAACCTCAAACAAATAAAGGTTTTCACGCATTCGTTTTTTTTTCAAATATCGTTCGCCATTGTTTGTACATAGCAAAGAATTAAATCTGTATTTAAGGAATATATTTTTTGTTTATTTTATTATGATTTTAAACAACTAAAAGGATTAAAATGAATTCTAGTCGAAAAAGATTGAATTAAATAATAGTGATTGTTAATATTTATAATCCACATTTGAAATGATTGTTAAAATGTGATGCATTCAATTGTTACTTTTTCAGAGTACCATAAAGCTAACAAACTACGAGAATTTTAACCATGCCCTAAAGAGAGAGGCCGTGAAAATAGTCAGCGAGTAAAAGGTGATCAACCGCATGGAGCATGAGCAGGTGGAGCAGGGTTGGCGCGAAATGATAAGCAGGGATGTACTGGAGGGTATACGGGGGTATACGCCGTATACCTTCTGGATTTTTTTAAGGAACACCGTATACCCTCTGTTTCTCAAGAAAGCTATAGTATATACACTATAGGATATACGTTCTGCCTTGAGCGTATACCCTCTGTTTTTTTTATACGACTACACCGCTGATGATAAGAAAAGATATGCATATCAGCAGAGGATGAGAAATGATCTGAAGTGGGGCCCAACGGAAGGCGAGTTTAGTTCAGTTACAGCGCACGCCTAGAGTAAATAGTGTGGAAAACTGCTATCCAAACAGCGCTAATAATTTGTAATATGCAGTGATGCTCAAATCCAAAGAGCTGATCTCAGCGACATCTGCGGTATATTTTCAAATTTCAGTGTAAACATCCTATTATTACAGCGCCTAAAACAAATCGTCTTGGAGTTTTAGAAAATAGCCTGCAGATGCCGCTGAGATCGATTCTTTGTATTTCAGCACCATTTGACATTTAAGGGATCCAATATTTTAAAATTTTTTTAAGTATTACTGGGACACCCGATTTCCACACTATATACACTCTTCTAGACGCTGTAGCTCAGTGCAGAATTGAAAAGGGTCCAGGCAGGAGTAAAGTATATTTTTTGCTTTTAAAACCTTTTATGGTAGTTGAAACTTAGAGAGTTTCAAAGTTTTTAATAAATGAAAATTTACAATGAACTTTTATTTTATAAACATTAACTATAATACAAATACTGCATGTTATCTCTAAAGATTAGAAATATATTTTCTCAAAAAACATGCTTTTAAAAAATGTTATATGGGCATATCTATTCCTTTCTTTATAAATACGCTAAGAAATACATGTGTATGTATGCATCCATGTATATTCATACACACGCGTGTATGCAAATATGGAAGGAAAGTTTCAAATTGGCAGCTACACGAGAATTCAAACAGGTATCATTTTAAAATCAAATAAAATCGTATAGTAGTTATAAACATGTTAACATTATTGCACTATAAAAAAAAAACTGTAAAGTTACTAAACGTTTTCTAGGAAATTGGGATTCCTAGAACTTTATATATAACGGCAGCAACAAAAAATCATGTAACAGATACACTTTCGCACCGTAAATCAAAAAATATGTAAGGTTACTGAGAATTTTTTAGGTAACTGGGATCCCTAGAGCTTTTTATTTAACTGCACCCGGGTTACAGATAAAAATTTTAGTACAATTACTGTAATTTTAGTAGATTCTTTTGAAAAGCCGCAGATTTCTGTAGCTTTCCAAAAACTAGATTTTAGATTTACATCTTTCTTTTGTATGGTGTACAGATAAAATTTTAGTAAGCATATCGATTTTTGTAACTGTACATCTGTAGAAATACAGATTTTTTTTTACAGTGTAGTTCATATATTTTCTTATGTTTTCTTGGCCACCAAAACAAAATGGTTTTTAATAAACAAAATTACTTAAAAGTTGTTCATTAAAAAAAAAAAAAATGCAAAAAATAAATAAAACCAAAGCCAATAAACCTTTAAACTTTCACAAAAGACGGAAAATTTTATTTATGAGATTTTCATTAAAAAAAAAAAAAAAAAAAAAAAAAAAAAAAAGAGAAAAAAAGAGAAAAAAAAACAATTAGATGTGGAAGTACATTAATATTTTTCAAATTAGGATTTCTATAAGGACTATGTAGGTTTGATATTGATTTCTACACAATTCTTTTTTTTTTCTAAAAAAGGTATGTTTCAGGCTCCATTTTTCGACATTATACTTAATTTATGCAATTTAGATTTTTATTAAATCTTTCAACTTTAAGATTTTTCATTAGTTTATCCCCAGATTCTTTCCCTTTTTCGCTGAAGATAAAAAATCTGAAATCTATCCATGGGAGAAAACAGCTTAACTTTCCGATGATGTAAATCCATTATAAAATGACGTCTGTTTCATGGGAATATATGGACAATTATAACACGTAAGTGTTTCATTATTTGCAGCAAAAATGTTGAAATATATAAATAAATAAAGAATTACATTTTGAAAATTTCTCGATACTGTGTGAAGCTATTTTTGTAACAAATTTCTTTAGCTACACTGCGTGAATTGTTTTTTTTTTTTGTTCTAATTGAAAAAGGTAAATAATACCTTAATAGCTACCAATATTGGTTTTGTCTATGCCGAATATTGTACAAATATTGCATACATTGGAGAAAATATTCTTCCTGTGTAAGTGTTTTTATATTTTGTTAATACTGAGCAAATACACTGCAAATAAAGGCGTCTTAAATTAAGATACATATGTGACTGAAAAAGAATTTCAGACATTTAAGTGTCTGAATCTGAAAATTCAGTCACAATAGATGTTTTAATTTAAAACACCTAAGTGTCTTACTATGATCATAGTGTACACGAACTGATAAAAGTGTCTAAAAAATCTGCAAGTGTCTAATTTTAAGACACTTTGTAACTCCGCTCCGCATTCACCAGGGGGCACTCTCAGTTGCGCATGCGTCTTCCTTTCGAACTCGATGTTCGTTTGTAATTCAAACTGAATGCTTGTTTTTATGTACGCGTACATTTTAACTAATAATTTATTTTGACTTGATTGTTTTTTGCGGAATGTTCAAAGCATTTTGCCTATGGTATTTCCATGTTAAAATTTTATTTTGTTAATATTTAAATTTCTACTCTTCAAATCATCTGAAATCATATTTCTGTATTATTTTCTATCCAATGTTATCTTTAAAATAAATTTTGGTGTGTCTGCATGGTGTATATTAGCGGTTACTGAATTTATTAATTTTACACCTTCCTAAGCCTTTTCTCATGTAGCCATTACTTTAAAAATCGCAGTGACATCGCCTGTTGATTGGCTCATACTTCTTAATTACCATCAAGACTACCTTAATAGTATTTTTTTGGTGTAATTATTACTCTGAAGTACCCTTTTTAATTATTTATTTATCTATACAATATTTTTATAAGCATTTAATGCAGCAGCATTTGTAATGTTTACATCGATTTTTACATTTCTGATAGCTTTATTATGTGTTATGTACTGGAATTCAAAAGCATTTATAGTAAACATTCCTGTTAATAGCTGCTTTTATTTATTATTTATGCTTTTCTTGTCTAATGAAGTTTTCTTCTGCCTCATAGTGTGTACATCATAAATTTAAAAAAAGAATATAGTTCGAACATCCTCCCATTCATTGATTCCCCCATATATTTAATACAGCGAATTACTTGTGTTCATTTATTTATTTTAAAATGTTTTGACTGATAAAACTCATTAAATCTGGTCATTCTAATTAAAGGATTTCCCTTTGCTATAATTTTAGTGTTTCCGAGTATTTTAGAAATATCCCATTTGCCAGACTGAAAATAGTCAACATATAATCTTTTTTAATTTTCAACATCAATGATTCAAAAGTCAAAACCACAGCTTCACGATTTGATTGTTTGAACGGAAATTGACGTCACTAATGTAGACGTTGAAGCAGAAAAAAAATTGTTGATGTCAACAAATCTTACTTAAAGATTTAGAAAAACGATCTCGCGTTATCTCTAGTCACTTTGTTAAATTTTAATGATTATTTTTAGATTCTTAAATTCATGTAATCATGTACCGTTAACGTAACTGTAAGAATGCGGTAAAAATATACAGATATATTTCATTTGAAATAATTATATAATATTGATTTTTTGATTATTTTTAGTAAAAAAGTAATTTGAAATTAAAAATGAATACAAAGTAAAGAGGTAGATTTTTATAAAATATTTATTTGCATATAGCTAGATTTTGCACTTAAAACTGACACGTACATTTATCGAATCATAATACAGGGTTGGACTTTTTCCAGAAGGAGGGCCTGATTAAAGCATGGGCAGACCCTCCCCCCCCCTACGATTTTACGTGCTCCAAATTCGATATGGATTTTTTTTTTAAGCTTATATTTTAAATGTGTTTCAACATTGTATTGATTATAATCAGCATTTTGAACTTTAAAAGTAGAATTATATTAAAAACTAAATAAAAAAATAAATACAGTAAAAACTGTCAATCGCGACCACCTCGCGAATTGAACGCGTTTTGGAACGTTGAATTTGCCTGCTATTCGATTGTGTTCGCTTTTATCAGGTAAAAAAAATGTATTTATCTTGAAAAAGGTCAGTGTTCGCTGAAGAAAATTGTCCTATGAAAGTTTTGTTGTAAAATCTCCATAACAGACACTCCTACATAGAGGACACAACTATTTAAGAAGCACATTTTTTATTAACAACAGGCACATATTTTATATTTTTTTACCTCAGAAAAACAGACACTTCCGAATGGCGAACAAATTCCACGGTTCTAAGGTGCCTACTATTGAGAGGTTTTACTGTATTGTGACAAATATTTTAATTTTTAATCTTATTCTACTCTATAAATTCAAAATATTGATTATAATCAGTACAACGTCGAAAAAGATTTCAATTATCAGCTTTATGAAAATTGCATACCATATTTTGGAGCCCCTAAAATCAGGCTGTGTGTGGGGGGGGAGAGGGGGGCAGAATAATGGCCATATATATTTTCAGGATCAACGTTGTCAAACATGGCTACGTATAATGCTTTAAAAAAATGGCTGCGATTCAGACGTTTGAAGTGTCTAAAATTCAGACGCAAAAAGTGTCTGAAAAAATTCAGACATTTTAAAATGTCTGAAAATTAAACACTCCGTTTCAGACACTTAAGTGTCTGAATTTAAGACATTTCGATTTACAGTGTATTGGCAAGAAACATATAACTAAAGTAAAGCTAATAAAACCAATATTGACATTTCACTTGAAATAGCTCCAATGGAATGTTAATGTTGCTTGACTATTTGCTTAACCACTTCACCGGCTGCCCCGAGATAAGTCGGGGGTCTACTTCATCGGCTGCCCCGAGATAAGTCGGGAGTAAAAGCACTGTTTCCCCATACCTGTCGCCGGTGAAGTGGTTAACATTTTGAAGTATTTCTACTTGAAAGTCAATTTTGCAGCAATATTGGCTTTATCTGGCTTTATATTTTTTTTATTGAATGCTTTCTAGTATTAAAGTTCTAAACAATTAAAAACTACATTTTAAAATAAGCAAATAACCTTCATCAGTATACTTAAAATTAAATATACATTTTACAATAAATTATAAATTAAGTCATCAAGTATGTTAACTATGCAAATATATAACGAATGATAAATATAACGGAGCTTTTTAAATAAAGCACATTATAATGCTTGAAAGGAATTTTATTTTTTTATTGGCCAAGTAATTGTTGTTAGCTGTACTTAAAACATTTTAGAGAATATTTTTAATTAGATGGATCGTTTTACGGAAAATAAATTATAATTAATCTGCTTAAATTATTCTTAATCTGTATAAATTTTTGATCACAAACAATTAAATATATTTCTCTATTGAAATAATTTCTTATGATTACTAATTATAACTTGATTCTTTTTTAACTTTCAAAACATTCTGTTCAACTAATATGCACATTCGTCATAATGGTTTAGTTGAAGTAATTGATTGTAAATTATTAAAAATATAAGAAGTAGTATGAAATAAAATTTATTAATACAGCGATCTTTAAAAGTGTCTCTGTTCACCTCATAATCTTAGTAATAATTGGTCTATTGAAATGAAGATAGTTAAATACGAAATTGGGATAATAGATAAATAAATATCTAACACACATTAAATTTATGAATACAAATGAAAACCTTTTTTTTTCTGACCAAAATGTATTACGAATGTGTTTCAATAAGTTTTTGCCCCCACATAGAAATAATTGAGTGAAATTTATGAAATTGCTACATTGTATTAGTCCTTTTCTATATAATCACCGTGCACAGTAACACATTTCTGCAAACTGTATTTCAAAGAGAAGGGGGAGGATGTATTCCAAGAGGCGCGATAGTAGACTCAAAGGGAGTGTGACGTTTTATTTGAGATGACTCGGAGACCAGATGCCCTAACGAAATAAACATCGTTAATGGGAACCTCCAGATGCCTGCTATAACTTCACATGTCACTGATTTACTAAAACACCAGATGGTACATGTAAACAGTTTTAATCATGTAAATATCTGGAGAAAAAGTGCTGCGTAGAAACGTTATAAACTGAACTTGATGACTAAGATGAGTCAAGACCTCACGTGGGGTATCTAGGAGATAAACTGAGGTCAGAAAAACAAGGCCCCGTGGAGGGTCAGTATCTGCTGTGACACGACCCCAGACGGTCGAGTTCTCGGTCCTGCCGAAAGGAGCGTCTTGCTCCGAAAAAAAGATTAACTTTTTGCCGTGTAAATATTGCGTGTCCCGTGTCGTCTAATAAAACTCTGGAAAAAAAAACGAACGCCAAGTTCTTTTAATTTCTAATTAAGAATCTTTCTTAAGTGAGTTCTTATACGACGGTACAGTTGGTTGTCAGAAGTCGGATGCGAGTTGTTCGAAAAAAGCTTGGGCACACACGCACATACAAAAAATTAGCTAGTTTTTAGTATAAGCCTGCACTTTAGGCCTGCACTTGTTACCCACGGAAGGAAGGATTAAGTGAAGATCATTCTTTCAAAAAGTAGAGAGCCATCCTGATACTGGAAAAGAAAAATAAAGGAAAGTCCCCGTGTGTTGGAAGAAGAGAAAAACGTGAAATTTTCCGTGCGGGAAAAGAGGAGTAGGCCAGGTTTCGGTTTGGGAAGAGAGGAAGACAGTTCGGATTTTCACCCCGGTCGGCTGAGAGAATCGGACATCGTACAGAAGAGAAGGGTGTTGCTTTTCACCCCCCCCCCCCCCTGCTGAAGGAAGGAAGAAGATCGTCATCGGAGGAAGGTGCTTTTGGTGATGAAAGGATTGCGGAAGAGTGGAAAAAAAAGAAGATAATTCTGGTTGTAAATGTGAGAGGGCCCCGTTTTGGGTCGAAGATAGTATTCAGTATTCCGTGCCTGTGGATATATTATTTTTAGTGGACCTTAAGGTCAGAAAGAAAGTGTGTTCAGTGAGCCACCCGGCTGAAGAAAAAAAGTGGATTACCGGTTAGTGTCTGAGCCTTCATTGGGGTAAGTCACAATTTTGAATTTGGAGTTAATGTTTAGTGATTTTTAATTATTTAAAATTGCTGATTTTGTTGGGAAAATTCAAAAACGGGAATGACAAAAATTGAACAGGTACTAGTCATGGAAGTGAGTCAGTATTTACATATTGCTGTGTTATTGAAAGAAATTTTATGATTGATTGTGATTATTGTTAATATAGTATATATTTTTTTTGTTGTTGTATTAGTGTAGAGAAGTGCCTTTTTATAGAGAAATTTTGTTTGAAAAAAAAAAGGGTTAGATATGGCTTTCCTGGGTAAAGGGAAAAAGGAACATATAAAAAAGTTAGTGGATGAATTGGAACTTGCCAGGACCGGAAACGAAACTCGGATTCAGTTAACGCACTTGGTGCTGGAATCTGAGGAGTATGAAGAAGAAATAGTACGGGCTCTGTATGAGACTATATTAGAGACAGTTAAGGAGGAATTAGAACGGGAAGAAAGTCAGCGCGCACGGTTACAAGCTATCGAGAGGGAGGACATGTTGCGTAAACAGACATGGGAGCTTGATCAAGCCATTAGGAAGGAAAAATTGGAGCAAGAGAAAGAATTAAAGGAATTAGAATCAAAAAATAAATTCGAGTTAGAAAAACTAAAAATCGAGAAAGGAATTGCCCCGTCTTCAGTAAATGCAAATAATATACATTCGCGTTCCTCTGAACAGAACTTAAAAAAATTAATCCCGGATTTTAATCCAGAAAAAACAAATATTAGCTTGTATTTGTTTCTGTTTGAACGCCAAGCAAAACGGGTTGGGATACCGAAGGAAAATTGTGTCTCTCATTTAATTGGGCTTCTGCCAGTAGACATTATTTCCATTATTGCCAGACAACCCGAGACAGAGTCAGAAGATTACGATAACGTAAAAGGTATATTGTTAAAAAAATTTAAATTAAACCCAGAGAGTTTTCGGCAAAAATTTGTTAGCCACCAGAAGTCGCAATCTTTAAATTGGCAGGATTTCGGTTCCGAAATCCGAAATTATTTAAATGAATGGTTAGCGGGTTTAGGAATAACTTCCTTAGACGAACTAAAAGACCTTTTGGTCACCGATCAGATTAAATGGCGTGCGACGTTGGAAATGCGTGAACACTTCATTGACAAATGGCCACAGCTTAAGACCGAAGCAGCAATAGTGGAATTATTGGATGGTTATGAGAGTGTCAGAGCGTCGTTTAAGAAAAATCGGTACGCAGAGGATGGAAATACGCGTCCGAAATCGGATGAAAAACAGGTAGAAACGAAGAATGAAACTCTCCTCCCTGGTGCGTCAGCCCAACGCGGTACCATGGGTCGGGAGAAAGCATTCGAAAAAAGAGTGGAGCGTAGATGTTTCCATTGCAACTCCAGGAACCATTTGCGGAATTTTTGTCCAGAATTGAGTAAAAATTCGGGATCGCGGAATACGAGTGAAGATATTGAAACGGGAGCGAAAGCTAGAGTAAGCTATGTAGGAGTGAAGAAGTTAAATTCTAGATGTGTCTGGGATAAACAACAGAAGGCCGTAGGCAAAAGTAAATTACCACTCATTGATATCAATATTTTGGGCCGAAGGGTTAAGGGAATAAAGGATTCGGGTACGGAGTTATCGGTTTTTCGAGGCGAATTGATTCCAGATCAATATAAAACGGGTGAACAGATCGAGTTAGTTCCGGCCATCGGAAAAATTCGCAGAGCAGATCTGGCGAAGGTTCCAGTTTCTTTGTGGAACGGGAACCAGGAAAATTCACCTAGGATTTATATAACGGCAGCACTGGTGCCGGAATTAAATTGTGAAGCTTTGCTGACACCTTGTATTTGTAGGCGTTTATTTAAATTGAGAAAGTCGGATCGCAGGTACGCGAGGGGGAATAATTCAAATACCACGGTGCCAGAAAAAAATAAAGTTGAGGATGCAGGATTAGGTAAATTTAAAACTGGAGAGAGTTTTAAAGGCAGTGCGAAAATTGAACCCGAAGTGATAAATAAGGCATCAGAAAATCGCGAGCAGGTCAAAAAAATAAACGCTAATTCCGAAATTAAAGGTTTGGAAGAATTTGATTCAGAACAGGTTAGTGAAACTCCCATTGTACTGGCGAATAACTTAGAGGTTATTTCCGATGAAATTGGTGAAGGAAAACAAATTTTAAAATTCCCTGTACGTGATAAATCGAGTAGCAGATTACCCGAAAACACCCTTGAGATCTCTAATTTGGTCAGAGAGAAGGATTTTTCTGGCGGTGTTGTGGCGACAATCCCAGTTCGAGAGCGGGAAGTGCGAGCGACGAAAAGAGGGAAATCGAAAGAATGGGTTCCGATCGCGGAATTGGGTAAATTCGTCTCGGACGGAAAAGAAGAACGAGAAGATAAATCCCGTATCTGTTTTCAATTTTTTGGAAAACAATTCTGTTTATCAGATATGTAAGAGAGTTTTAGACAGAGAGTAGAGATTAGGGATGTTTTGGTTTGTTTATTTTGTTTGTTTTGCTAAGAGTGACTTATGTATTGTGTTATTTAGTTATAGTGTGTGAATATGTGTTTATTTTGAAAAGAGATTTTTATACACACCATTTTAAAAAAAAAATTGTTCATTGTATGAAACTTATAAAGTAAACGTGAAAGGATTTCATATGTTAAAAAGAAGAGTTAAGTGTTTTTATGAAAGACTGTTGTTTCAGTATTTAGAAGTAAGAGGATTAGAAATATAACTATTCTTGGATATCTTAGATATTAGATTATAAATGCTTTTATTTTTTTGGCTTGGGAAAAAGAAAAAAAAATTGTAATTTGAGAAAGTTAATAAGTTGAAATTTAGAAGTTGTAATTTGAATTGGAACTTGTATTTTGAGTTAGTAATTGTATTACGTACAAAATCGTTAGAATATACATTTTGGTTCTTAATGTTAAAATTGTTAATATTATTCTTTTAAACTCCTTTTAAATTGGGAGAAAAAAAACCCTCTTGTTTTGAACAAGTAAAGGGTAAGAAGAACCTTATGATAGAAGTACTGAAATTTTAGTTTACTGATTAAAATTAAAAAGGTTTTTTAAATCAGTTAGTGAAGGATTGTATTGCTATATGTCTGTGTAGAATACAGAGATTATATATTATTAAGAATAGCTTGAGTGTTTGTTTTATCATTGTGTTAAAATTCTTTTAAGTAACTTATTGTATATAAAAGGTTTAAAAGTGTTTGGTTTTATTAGTGTATTAGAATTCTTTCTTAAGATTATCCATATATATAAGGAAAATATATATATTAGTATTGTTGGTTATCCATGTGAACATGAGAGAGCGAATTTTTATTGGAATTACCTGTGATGTTTAAAAACTTTATCTATTCTGATTATGTTAACGGAAAATTATTAATGAAGGTTCTGGTTTATTATAAAATTGTTGAAGTGCTTATTATAAATCTTAGTATTATTATATAACGGTGTGCAATTGCAATGTGTTTATTGTTACTGTATTTATTATGTTTGTTGTGTGTTATGCTGAATCCCTTCGATGGTAACGAAGTACTTCTGATAAATGTTTTGATTTTAAAATTTAAGATTTTATTAATTTTGGAGTAGATAGCATTGTTAGGGATAGCATTAACTCCAAATTTCACTATGATTGTGCAACCGAGTGTGGAAATTTTTCCCTTAAGGAAAAATTTATATGGGGCATGGAGGGGCTGTGACGTTTTATTTGAGATGACTCGGAGACCAGATGCCCTAACGAAATAAACATCGTTAATGGGAACCTCCAGATGCCTGCTATAACTTCACATGTCACTGATTTACTAAAACACCAGATGGTACATGTAAACAGTTTTAATCATGTAAATATCTGGAGAAAAAGTGCTGCGTAGAAACGTTATAAACTGAACTTGATGACTAAGATGAGTCAAGACCTCACGTGGGGTATCTAGGAGATAAACTGAGGTCAGAAAAACAAGGCCCCGTGGAGGGTCAGTATCTGCTGTGACACGACCCCAGACGGTCGAGTTCTCGGTCCTGCCGAAAGGAGCGTCTTGCTCCGAAAAAAAGATTAACTTTTTGCCGTGTAAATATTACGTGTGCTTGTTATATGTGTGTCCCGTGTCGTCTAATAAAACTCTGGAAAACAAAAACGAACGCCAAGTTCTTTTAATTTCTAATTAAGAATCTTTCTTAAGTGAGTTCTTATACGACGGTACAGGAGGTCATTTTTCTAATTTTTACCGACCCTCACATGTAACATATTGTTGGAAAGGCCTGTGACCACTTTTTCATGCTATGCACCTCCCAAGCCTCTCCCTCCAAATTTGCCTCCCCCCCCCCCCCGGGGGGCATGAATGAAGTCCGCAAGATTTAGAAAAGAACCCCTCGGAATGCAAATTCAGGAAAAGGGGCTCGGGAGGTGCATAGCATGAATAAGTGGTCACAGGCCTTTCCAACAATATGCCACATGTGGGGATCGGTAAAAGTTAGAAAAATGCCCCCTATTAGTCTACTATCGCACTTTCTGGAACACATCCTCCCCCCTCTCCTTGAAATACTGGTTTCACAAGTGTGTTACTGTGCACACTGACTTTACAGAAAAGGACTCATAAAATGCAGCAATTTCATAAATTTCACTCAATTATTTCTATGTGAGAGCAAACACTTATTGATACACTCTCGTATACTTATTTTTGTTAACAAATTGAAACAAAATTGGTTCACAAAATTGTGAATTTGTGCAAGTTATTCTGGCCTCCATTTAAATTTAAAATTTTTCGTAAAAATTTTCATTCTTGAAATAAAATGTTTGCGTTTTTATGTTATAAGATCTGTGGGTCAGTTGTCATTATGAAATTAATATTTCTTTAAGAGCAGTTGGAAGGCAAAATGGTGAAAAAAAATCTATTTTTTGTTTTTTAATATTTTGAACCCTTTATAATGTCGGTTATTATCCTTTATATTTTGAATCTTTTAAATTTTCTCTCCCTTCGAATGTTATATTAATTTGTTTCTATGACAACGATAAGTTATTTTTTTTTTAAAGTAATTTTATGTTTATACAGTAATACAATAATGTTTGTAAATTTTAACCCTTTACGTCCTAAATTATGAATTCATGAAATTTTCCCCTTCTAAAGAATTTTTCGTGAATTTCTGAAACTACATTAGAAGATTTACACAATCATTTAATAAATTTTAGAAGGATTTTTCTAATTAAAATTAATTAATTAAGTTTGTATTTATAGGGATTCTGTGCAAGGCATAAAACTCTACTCAAATCCTTCATTTAAAATATTTTTTTAGTATTTTGTAGAATTGGGAAAGGTAAAAATATAATGTTCTTACAATAGAAATATAGAAATGTTTCCCAATTAAAAATCCCCCCCCCCCTTCCCCAATCTTTCAACACCAAGAAAGCTGAAAAGATGCAAAGGCAAAATAATTCCTCTTTTTAAAAATATTTTTGTTTTGTGCAACCAATAAAGCTTTTGGAACAAGATAAAGTAATGCATCTGTAACTCATTCTAAACTGTCATACTATTTATCGATGTATTAAATGAATTTTATAACAAGTTATTTTAATGGTACTGAAAGGACCGTCGGGGCATAAAGGATTAAACTTATTTTTTTCAAAATGTCTTCTTCTGAACTTCGATGTATTTTTGTATATAAACTACTACATGTTATTGTGTGTAATCGTGCCTGAATATTTACATATATCTCTGATCAATCTCAAGTTGTTACATTAATATCTGTACAAAAATTTTATAAAACAGTTTTTCTAAGAAAAAAATTAATTTTTTCGTTATTTATAAGTGGTTTTTATTCTTGATTTTTTTTAAAAGTAACTAAAGAATAACTGTTTATAATTTTGACTTCACTTGATTATGAATTTTTCATATTAAGTACTAGCTAAAGTACCCGGCGTTGCCTGGAATTTTAAGAATGTTTGTTTTAAAAATTAATTTCAAAATTAAACATCATATATATTAAAGCGTGAACCTGATTCTGTAAGATCAGACTCAAAAATTCACGCATTTGCGCATGCGTGAAGTTAAATTTACTAGATCTTCCATTTAGAGGAAAGATGGAGCAGGTCTGGTTAGCAGAGCACCAGTTTAAAGCTCTGAACTTTTGTAGACGCAGCGGGGTCGACCCCAAGCCCGGCAAAATGATTTCTGTACCATTTTTGGTGGTAATGGGATAATTCATTTCGGTAATGACATTTTTTTTTTATTATTAAGAGGAGAAGTTATATGATTTTGATTATATTATTATTTGAATGATTTATCATTAAATAAAATTTAACACTCAAAAATCATTTTATATTTAAAATATTTAACCTAAAATATTTTGCATGTGATTATCAATTAAATAAATTAAGATGATCTACAACTTTTGTTTACACTTTTTTATCATAATCAAGAATATATAGGTATGTGAGTCAGGGAAAGTTTGTCATTCTTTTCCGTAAAAAAAAATAAATAAATAAACCGAAAAGAAAGGAAAATATTCATATAAGAACTATAAAATAAATTATATTGATATCCATGGTTTAATATTTAAAAAATGAAGAAAAAAGTAAAATAAAATTCAAGTAATAAAAAAATATATATTATAAATCGTTAGTTGCATCAAGTTTCAAAATTAGGCTTTTAGAGAATGAGACTTATATAAATAAAATTTCTGGCAGCTTTTAAAGGTCATGTAGTTAAAAAAATAAAAATAAAAATAGATATTGTTATTTTTTCAACAACAAAAAATGAGACTGTAGTAAGTAAAAATAAATTCTCTGCCCAGTATTTTTTGGTAAATTTCTGATAAAAGGCAAGCATAATTGGTTGTAAATTATAAACTTAAATTTCTTTCACTTCATTCGATAGGTTAGACTGACAGCACCCTCTAGCTCGCCTTCAAGAAATAGGAATCACTTATGCAATATGAAAATTTGTCACGATTTCAACAATTAATTTAAAAGCAACTAATTCAAAGTTCAAGAGTTTTTCTAATGGAACATTCAAGTTCTTCACTAAGAATGAGCTCTGGGGACCTAAACCTTTTTTAAAAATTCTAATATACATGCATACACACACGTATATATATATATATGTGTGTGTGTGTGTGTGTGTAAAATATGCTGTCCTGTTGTGGGGTTCTGTTCCGTCACAAATCGAGTTTGTGCCATTTAAATGCACAGTTGAGTCTCTCGGCAGTATTGGTAAATAATTGACTCGGGACCTCGCTCCTTGAACTACCAATATCTTTATTTGTGAGGTACAAGCTACAAAGGAGTCGCGAGTCCGCCGGAGGCCCCGAAATACCATATATTTCTTAGCTCACATTCTTCATCTTTTAGTGGCACATCAGATATCTAAAAATTCTGAGCTCTTCAGCTGAGCACATGAGTTTTGTTATGAAGTTTGGAATATTTTCCAGCAGAGGGAGAAAGTGTTAATTTGGGAGGAAACTTCAATTTAATTGGCTAAGACTATTTTTAATTATGTGTTTTCTAATATTATTCATCTCTTGCATCACCCAGAGGTAATTCTAATTTAAATGTTATATATTATTTATGAGGCAATCATAATATGAAATGTGAACCAGACAAAAGCTAATTATGATTTATTGCTTATCAATTTTCTACTTTGAAACTAATTAAACTAACATATTTACTTTCATTTATTGTTTTGAAATTAATCCTTTGATGTTTATAATTTGATTCTTAAACTATCTAGCATAGCCTGGAAAACTCATTTTGTTTATGCTATAAATATAATGATGCTTCCAAGATAATTTAATATGTTTTACGATGACTGTCTTATGTCAACAAAGAGTAATTTTCTTTTCCAACTCTGTTTCATAAAAATACCAATTCATAACTATCAATTAGTGTCAAAGATTTTTATGATGAAGAAAATCTTTTTATCCTTTCATCCCCCTCCCCCCCTCCAAGTTGAGATCCACCAGATTTGCTTGCAAAGCTGGGGGGGACTCGCTCGGAAGTTTGAGAATATAAAATTAGCCAAGATTGAATTTTTATCTGTTTAGGCTATTAAAGTGAAAGTAAAATTTAAATTTAAGTTTGTTAAGATTTGATGGCTGAATTTTTCTGCTGGAAAAATATAATTTAAAGTTAAATTTTGAGAAGTAAAAATGTAAGCGTTTACGTTTTTTTATACTCTTAAGTTTCGGATATGGCTCTCGGGACAACGTGGTCGAACTTTACATATAAGGCTTGAAAAATATACTCATGGAAATAAAATATAAGAATACCATAAAATATAAAGAAAGGCTGAAAAACAAACAATACTAATATAAGAAATATATGAGAAAACACTATAATAAAATAATATAGTTTAAAGTAGTGACCATAATGTTCTAGCTTGGAAGTTACGTTTGTGCTTTTTTAATTAAAGTTTTTGAGCACAAAATTTCACATTTTTATATGAAGTTAAACTATGCAAAAATATAAATTTATGTGCAAATAAACATAGGAAACTTAAAAAATTATTTTCGATAATTATAGAACAAACACAACATATAGAAATATTTGAAAACATGAAAAAATTAAAATTCTTCATCTCTTTTCAAAATATGAAAACAGTATTCAAAAGAAAAATAATGTACAGCAAAATATAAAAACATTCAAATTATAGAAATATTTAAAAATTGAACCTTTTTTTTCACTCATTTGGAAATGTGAAAATGTTAAAAATATGTTTAAATATAAAATTGATAAAAAAAAAAAGATGTAAACATTAAACAAATATAACAATAATATTGAAACAGACAATGAAAATAAAGAAAAATATATTGAAGACTATTTACAAGGTAATATTTATCCTAAACCTCAAGGAGGTTTTAGCAAATCCTAAACCATTTACGGGAGATTTTAGCAAAAATTTAAAAAAAAAAGAAAAATGAGCGTTATGTTTATTTTTTGTGTGAAGATGCAGATGCAATTTACCTGTACGCAATGGTGTTTACTATTATACAGACTGAGGTATTTATTTTTCTCAGTGGCATTAATAAATCCAAGTCACAATTTAATAAACTACATCTACATCTCACTCAGCTCATGGCAAATAGCAAAAATCTTTAAATTTTTAAGAATTTTACTACTGGCAAAAAAAAAAGAAAATTATGAAAAAGAAAAAATAACTATGACTACACAAACAAAAAAAATAAATAAAATATTAGACACTGATTCAAACAAATAGGCCAATGAACCAACATCTAAAGCACATGGCAACCTGTTGACAGATTTTTGAATGGTACCTTATATTGTCCGAACACTTATCAACAGTTGCCACATTTGCTCAGATTGCATAATTCACTGAATCTTGTTTGTCTGTAGATGTGTGCTTTTTGGCTTTAGTTTAATCAATTCAAAAACTAAATTAAAAAAAAAAAAATATTTTAAAGACTTAATGGAGTCGACCATGCTCATCTTTAAAAAATTGTTTAAAGGATTAATGGGGTGAAACCATGCTCACCTTTAGTGAAAAAAAAATTGTGCTTAAAGGCTTAATGGAGCGAAACCATGATCACCTCTAAAAAATTGTGTTTAAAGGCTTAATGGAGTGGAACCATGATCACCTCTAAATTAATTGAATACGTAGATTTAGACACTAGTAGGCTTACCACGGTCATCTCAAAGGCAAGTAAACACTTAGACACTAGTGGGCTTACCACGGTCATGTCCAAACCTATTAGCAATGATTGGAATTATTTAAACTCTTTATTAATGTGCAATTTAATTTCTTATCTTTAAAGAAATATTTAATAGAAATTCAAAAATCAAATATTAAAAAGTAATAAAGTAAAGTAAAGCACTATTCAGTTATACACTAAAAACTTATTATTAACTATTTACACTGAATAATAAAGAAAATTGCAAATTGTAAACTTGATTGGTTGTTTTCTAACTCAGTATGAAAATTTTTTATATATGTTACCGGCCAAACCCGATTTTAGGCCAAACTAGTTTATCTTAGCGCCCATAGGATAAACTAGTTTTTCCTAGGCCAAACTAGTTTATCCTGACGCACGTAGCACAAACTAGTTTTTCCTAGGCCAAACTAGTTTGGCCTGATGCTCATAGGATAAACTAGTTTAGCCTGCTATTCATTGATCTGATCTAGTTTATCCTAGGCCGATCTAGTTTGTCCTAGGCCGATTCAATTTGGCGAGCTTTTGTTGATCCGAAAGACCTCCTCGGCGCCAACCTTTTAGTTTGTCCTAGGCCAATCTAGTTTATCCTAGGCCAATCTAGTTTATCCTAGGCCAATTCAATTTGGCGTGCTTTTATTGATGCCAACCAGTATTGGACACATAAAAAAATGAACTAATGCAAACTCAAATTAAATTTTTCAAAAATGAGTCGAGTTCAGGCTCAAATTCAAAATTTTTCTCACGAGTCCGCTCAACTCAAACTCATCTATGGAAGTGAGCAAAGTTCACTTCATACTCGTTTTTTTTTTTTTTTTTTTTTTTTTTTTAATATAAGAGAACTTTAGCGTCTAATTTACAAAATTTTGTGAACTAGTCTTTTGGTTATTCGATGTACGGGTCTGTACGGGCCCACCCAATTTCCCTTCCTGACACTCGGTCCGGTCTTGTTTTGAGAATTACTTTTTTCGAGAGGTTCGGACCGAGATGGACCGTGACTCAATTTTTTTTTCTGTCTTCTGTCGGGAGTTGACTGCATTCTTCTTGAGGTCTGATCAAGCAGGAATTTTCAGTCGGTAATAAAATAAAGTACGTTAAAACCTGAGAAAAATAACCTGCCTATGACGGAATCCCGTGTTTAAAAAAAAATGTTGATCTATGTAAAATGAAGATACTAGCACTTGTGAAAAGAATATAATGCATTTACAACAGACAATGAACCTGCTACTAAGGGAATCTGCCTATAACGGATTTTTCTTCTTTCCTATGCAATTCCGTCTTAGAAGATTTTATTGTATAGAATTTTAATAATTTTTAAATCTCCAAGCAATAGAATGTAGATTGACGATATTAATGATTCTTTTGTAAACTATATTCATTTTTTAATGAATCTCTATTTGTATGTAAATATCCGAATTACTACTAATACCATTAATGCTTTTACACGGAGACTTGAAAATCCGAAAAATTTTATATAGAAAAACCATCTGAGCCGGAATCACAAAGGAGAGGAAAAAACTTCGATTTTGTTAAGTTCCTTTTTTAGCAGGCCCGTCGTCTTTAACTAATGTATTATGTTTTTTTTCAAACGGATTATTATATCTAATTTGCACCGGTAAAAAAAAAAAAAAAAAAAAAAAAAAAAAAAAAAAAACCGTTTAAAACAGGATTTCGTCATACGCAGTTTCTACTAACAGGTTTTAGAGTACTGTATCCCCATCCGTACAAATGTATATGTAATATTCTGTAAAGAGAATTTTATTTGCTGAATAATTTTTTCCAGTTTGGTAATAATCCTTAATTTTACTAATTCTTAAAGTTTGAAGAAATTTGATAACTTATTTCTAACACACACACACACACACACACACACACACACTCAGTCACACTCACAAAAAAAAAAAAAAAAAAAAAAAAAAAAAAAAAAAAAAGAAGTAAAATTTTTTTTATAATAAATATTATTCTATTAATTGAGTGATTTTATTAACAACACAAATGAGCTTCGACAAATATTATTATTACTACTACTAATGATTTAAGATTTTTTTATAAGCAGCATAATTGTGCAGTAATGAACGTCAATTATATTTTTATTCAAATATTAAATTTGTTTTTAAAAAATATATGTGTATTTGATTTAATAGCGATTAAAGATTAAAAGCAAGCTGCAACTAATTAAAATTCAATTGAATTCAGTTGCAATTAGGCTCAATTGCAAATAATATATTTTAGTTGTATACTACAATTAAATGAATCACAGTTAAAATACTTTCAATTAAATTAAGTGTTATTTGAAGCGCACATTAAAATTTTTATTAAATAAAAATCTGCCCCCGCCCTCTCACAGCACAAAAAAACTAAAAATCTTTAAAATTTTGTAGTTTCATTTTTTTAATTCTGACGATTTTATTTTATCCTTTTTTTACTTTTAAATACTAATACATTGTGACCTCAAAAATCTTGCATTCAGAAATAAGGCAACTTCAAAAATCTGGGAACGAAGGCCAGCTCTCTCAATTTTTTTTTCTTCCAACTTATGGGACAAAGAAAAATAGCAATTGTTTACGAATTAAAAATTTCGAGATCGAAAGAGATGGATTAGCGGACACTGAGATCGCTCAAGCTGTGCTAAATAGAACTGCCGATAACGCTATATTAGCAGCTCATAGGAAGGAGAACGAAAAATTTGCAGAAGAAAAGATGCCACTTGAAAAATGTATATGTTTCACTGGAAAATCACTAAATGGTTTAGAGGAACAATACTACATTTCCGAAATCGATATTGTTCACTTATAAAATCCAAGAAAAACTTGTTAAAGAATGGCAGAAACTATAGCAAATAAAATTTTATCCATCGACACAAGAATTGATTTCACTGTTTATTAGAATTTATGTACCATAGAAAAAATCAATGTTTTTTTTTTATATTTATTTTTCCCACATAAATGTCACTTGGTTTTGAATTAATTATGAATAAATGCACCATTAAGATATCAGAAGTACATTTGATATTCTTTCAGAAATCTGGAATTTACAAAAATCCGGCGAAGTCCTGGTCCTGACGATGCCGGATTTTCGAGGTACAACTGCACATAATTAATCAATTCTCCAAATTATTCCTCTCCTAAATTTTATGATAGCATCGCACCCCATTCTTGGTCCTCCAGCACATAATTTGTCATATGGAACATATTTTGTAACTAGCGATGGCAGTGAAATGGGAAAGGTAGGGGAATTGTATTCCACTCTTCATCGAATAAAATATATTATACAGCGGTGACAGCAATACTACTTTGCACAAGGTTGATGCCGGAGCGGTAGTTGGGATCAATAAAAAGACGTCAAATTGCATTGGCTTAAAATAAACTAGAATGGCCTAGGACAAACTAGAAGGTTGGCGCCGAGGAAGTCTTTGGGATCAATAACAGCTCGCCAAATTGAATTGGCCTAGGACAAACTAGATCGGCCTAGGATAAACTAGTTCAGACCAATAAATAGCAGGCTAAACTAGTTTATCCTATGAGCATTAGGCCAAACTAGTTTGGCCTAGGAAAAACTAGTTTGTCCTACGTGCGTCAGTATAAACTAGTTTGGCCTAGGGAAAACTAGTTTATCCTATGGGCGTTAGGATAAACTAGTTTGGCCTAGGAAAAACTAGTTTATCCTATGGGCGTTAGGATAAACTAGTTTGACCTAGGAAAAACTAGTTTATCCTATGGGTGTTAGGATAAACTAGTTTGGCCTAGGCCAATCTAGTTTGGCCTAAAATCGGGTTTGGCCGGTAACATATACAACAAACTTATGAATAAAAATAAACCAAACACATAACACAAATAAGCAAATATTTACAACAATTTCAATCACAAATTTATCCTTACAAATATTTAATTTCTTGTTCGATGCAGTCGTAGGAGTAATCGAGCGTTAACAAAAATTATTGGACTTCGCACATTTTCTTGAAGAATTTAAAAAGCAAAAAAAAAAAAAAAAAAAAAAAAAACATTCAACCAATTGCTTTAGAACACAAAAAGAATTGAAACTAAAATAAAAAGTAAATGATGATTGCACATATGCTTCACTTAATGAAGAAAAAACAAAATTCAAATACAAATTTACTAAAAATTTCAAATTAAGAAACTTGATATAAATATTTTCGTTTTGATTAAATTTTTAAAATCCTCCTAAATCATCAGTTTTTTACAGTAGTAATACCTTAAATAAATTTAATTTCCTATACTGGAAAACATTTTCCATATCTTAAAATTATGAATAAGAATATACTTTATTAAACAAAAACGAATTTCAATTATAAATAAAATAAATTTTCTTACGTAAAAAGAGAAAACAATTTTCAGAACTAATCTTTTCATCTTCAAATAAAGTATAAAAATTAAACATAACTCTTGCTTGAAATTCTCGCATTAATCCAATTGAGAACACATATCACATGAAACAATAAAAACATAAAAATCACATAAAAATACTTAAATAAGGTGTATGCTAATATCATCTGTAAAAGATTACCCACATTTTCTTTGTTTAAAAAAAAATTGAAATCCAAGTGGGCAAGCACAAGTAAAAAAAAAAATTTCAGAAAAAAATTCACACATTCTTCTTTTCAAAGAACATCTTCTACAGAATACGGACAGATAAAGTACTATTGTCTTTGGACGAAAAAAGATAATCCATTCTGGTATTCTCCCAGGGTTGTGCAACAGTTTTGCATTGCTCTTGATAAAAATAAGAAGAGACATGGAACCACAGTTCAGTTAAAGACGTTATTTACTGTTCAGCACCGCAGACCTATCTCACTATTCAGCATAAACCCAGCACGGCAATAGCTAGGGAAAATCCCTTTTCATGGCTTTAATTATTCAGTTCCTTGAGATAACACCAAGGTCAGAAATCAGTACAGAAAAGTCCTGAAAACAGTAGAATTCTGTATAGGAAGGATTACTCCAACAGATACTGAGTCAATGTACCTCCATTTTAAATAAAAGTTCCTTGATGACTGAAAATCAAATCCATAGCAAATAAGGGGATTTTTCCATTTAACCAAATGAAGCCAGGCATGTACGAGAAAATTTTCAACTCTAGTCCCGAGTGGTGAGAAAGCATATGGTTCTGGATATCAAACGAGATTTTCGGCGGCAGGACACCATCGTTGCCGACTTATGTAAAATATGCTGGCCTGTTGTGGGGTTCTGTTCCGTCACAAATCGAGTTTGTGTCATTTAAATGCACAGTTGAGTCTCTTGGCAGTATTGGTAAATAATTGACTCGGGACCTCGCTCCTTGAACAGCCAATATCTTTATTTGTAAGGTACAAGCTACAAAGGAGTCGCGAGTCCACCGGAGGCTCCGAGATACCATATATTTCTTAGCTCACATTCTTGATCTTTTAATGGCACATCAGATATCTAAAAATTCTGAGCTCTTCAGCTGAGCACATGAGTTTTGTTATGAAGTTTGGAATATTTTCCAGCAGAGGGAGAAAGTGTCAATTTGGGAAGAAACTTCAATTTAATTGGCTAAGACTATTTTTAATGATGTGTTTTCTAATATTATTCATTTCTTGCATCACCCAGAGGTAATTCTAATTTAAATGTTAAATATTATTTATGAGGCAATCATAATATGAAATGTCAACCAGACAAAAGCTAATTATGATTGATTGCTTATCAATTTTCTACTTTGACACTAATTAAACTAACATATTTACTTTGATTTATTGTTTTGAAATTAATCCTTTGTTGTTTATAATTTGATTCTTAAACTATCTAGCATAGCCTGAAAAACTCATTTTGTTTATGCTATAAATATAATGATGCTTTCAAGATAATTTAATATGTTTTATGATGACTGTCTTATGTCAACAAAGAGTAATTTTCTTTTCCAACTCTGTTTCATAAAAATACCAATTCATAACTATCATTGTGTATTCATAACTAGTATTAGTGTCAAAGATTTTTATGATGAAGAAAATCTTTTTATCCTTTCATGTATATATATATATATATATGGAATCGATTTAAAATAGGAAGAAAAAATTCAGAGGACCTCAAAATGTTAAAATATGCCACTATTTCCATAATTGGGTTTTTATCATGTTTCAATACATTTTTTCAAACTCATAGGACGTTATATATTTACCTGCTTACGTCCATTATATTTTCCAAAATGACGTAATATTCAATTTTTTTTTTTAACTAGAGGGTCTCCTCCCCCTGCTCGCCAACCACATCGCGATGCAATCTCTATTTTCTAGCCAACCCAAGACGTAATTCTTTCGCGATCCCTTATTTTCTATACATTCAATTTTTAGGTACCACTTGGTAAAAACGCGCTCCTCCCCAACTTCTGACAATTTTATTTCCTTAAGCTCATAATCATTAGAGCTTACAGAGTCTCATAATTATAAGAATTATTAAATATAAAATCTTTTAAAAAAAAAGGTAAAATTCATAATTTATCTGAATAATTACAAATTAAATTTATAAAAATTAAAATTCTCGTGCTATATTCACCTTGAAATAAATAATTAAAATACATATAAAGTACAAATAATTGTACAAAAATTAATTTCAGGTGCATAAATATAACATAAAGATATTTAAAATACAGATTAAAATATGTTAAAGTACATCAGAAAAACCTAAAACATTTTCAACCATTACAAGGCCATCATCAGTAGGATTTAAATGTTGTTATTATTTTCTTTGAGCTTATTTGAGAATTGTTCAGAAGAAAAACATTGTAATATAAATTTAAATTCTTTAAGTCAGATGAGATACCAGATAAAATTACTCAAATTACAATGTTTTTCTTCTGGACAGTTCTCGAATAAGCGCAAAGAAAATAAAAACAACATTTAAATTTACTGATGACGGCCTTGTAATGGTTGAAAATGTTCTAGGTTTTTCTGATGTATATTTTAAGATATTTTAATTTGTATTTTAAATATCTTTATATTATATTTATGAACCTAAAAGTAATTTTTGTATAATAATTTGTGCTTTATATGCATTTTAATTAAATAAATTTGTAATTAAATAAAATTATAAATTACTAGAAAATTAAAAATTAAAAATATTGTAAATTTAAAAAGGTAACATATTTATTATAGTTATTTGGATTTTTTTTCCTTGTATTTGTCATGAAGTCGCTAATTTATAGTTTCAGTAAATAATCTTATCTTATAAATCTCCTCTCCTCTGAAATTTCCACCTTACCGCCTTATCTCCGCCAACATATATGTGTAAAATTATATATATATTGCTACGAATATTGTAAATAGTTAGTGCTTATGCTTAAAAATAATGTTAATAGTTCAATTAAGCTCTATTCGTAAGCTAATATTAGTTTTTGTTGCATTGAAATATCTCAATTTGTTGATTTTCTGCAAGCAAGTAAACCGTATGGGATTTCAGTGGGAGTCTATGGAAATTTGGCGAAATACTTGAAATAGCGCCAAGTTGGCGTCACTTTTGGCGACAAATTTTGGTCGCCAAATTTGGCGATATATCGCCAAGTTGGCGACAGAACCGCCCTCCTTTGTAACCCTCCCTTATAGCGTCAGAAAGCTCTGACCAATTAGATGCGTCTCGCGGTATCTACGCAGATTTTCATTGATCCATTTCCAAATCGTTACTTTTTTATATAGAGAGAAGGATTCGTCAAATTACTTATTTAATTTTCATTTTTGGCGTGGAAATCTTGCAATAAAAAAGTTATGATGTAATATTCAGTTTATTTTTTTTTTTTAATTCGTCAAAGTATTTATTTCATTTTCATCTTTCACGTGGAAATCTTGCAATAGAAAAGTAATTGTTATGGTAAGAATTTTATTGTGAACTTTTAATTGTTGGCAATTACTATAACGAAAAATGTTTAAATTTGATAGGAAATTGCTGTTAAATTGGTGGTTTTTTATTAATTAAAAATTAACTATAAATTATTTAGATTCCGGATTATTAACATTTCACAATTCTGGCTTCCAAACTGTGGATCTGTATAGAATTACAGACAGACAGACAAATTTTCATTCTTGTATATCAGATATGAAAAAATTCAAATGAATACCTTTGGTATTTTTTCATAAAAGGTACATTAGTTTAACATGGTAGGTATAGGTACTTCCAACTGCCCTGCATTCTAAACAAAAGCAAATAAATTGATGTAAGACTTTAAAATTAAAGTTTTTCACATAATTAAAATTTTAAAAGTAGAAACGAAAGGAAAATAATTTTATCCTCGATATTTAATAAACAAATAAGTGAAAAAAGTGCCTATTATTTTATAAAAATCAATCAACTGTCATATAAATCCTTTTAAGAAGTTCTCCTATGAAAAAAACGCGAGGTAAGCTTACTCGAAATGTTAGAGCTTTTCTCACTCTTTCATAAACATTCATTAGTAATTTTTTTTTAATGTCTTTTATTTAACAATCAAGATACATGGGTTCAACTTTTAGCAACTTTTAGACTGGCGTATCATTGGTTCGAAATTTATGCTGCACCATCATGTAACTAAGGTAATCGTAACAAGTTAGATTTACTGGCACAATAATATATATATAATTAATATAGGTGTTGGGTTTAAAGACGAGCGAACATTTTTTATGCGCATTATACCTGCGCACTGCCAGTCTTTTCTCCCGCCACACTCAGTCTGCGTGCGAACGGTAGAAGAGTGTAGACATAAAAATTATTCTGTGTGAAGTTGTTACGAAAAAGTAATCTGTGTGAGAAATTTATCTTTAAATTAATTGTTTTGTGTTTGTGCAGTGTTTTCGTTTAATAAACTATTTGTTCTGTCAATATCCACGGACTTAGTGAAAATTAATATTAGTGAAAGAACAACAAAATGGTTGCAGTTCGCGGTTGACATTCTAAATCGAAATTAGTTTTGTTAAAAGAAACCATGGACAAGTTAAACGTCCCCGAATTAAACGGAACTAATTATTTTATATGGAGTCTAAAAATAAAAGCTGTTTTAAGCCTTAAAAGGTTGGATACATTCATATCCGAAGTAAAAGCAGAAGGACTGAGTGAAAAGGATTCCACCTAATGGGACCAAAAAAATAGCGATGCCGTCGCTTACATAAAGCTGTCATTGTCTGATGAACAGGCGCCACAGTTTGCAGCAGAAGAAAATGCGAAATTATTATGGAAAAAAATAAGATCGACTTTTACCGGTCAAGCAGAAGATAGAAGAATAGATGCCGGCAACGAGTTAAAGAACTTAGAAATGAAGTCAAATGAATCTGCAAATGACTATATAGCCAGAGCTCGAGGCATCTCAACAAAATGTCAAACACTTGGATTGGCTATAACAGATAGAGAACTTGTATTCTACACGGTAGGAGGTCTGAAAGGAAAGTTCTCGAAAGTAAGAGATATATTAAAAACTCAATGTGAGAAAAGTATGGATGAAGTACTAGAAATTCTTCGGGAAGAAGAACTGACGAATACCGCTCGTTCTGAAGGGACCACCGCTGAAGTATTCTACTCCAGGAAAAACAAAAGTCCGAGACTTTGTTACATTTGTATACGTCCAAATCACATAGCCAAGGATTGTTTTTACAGGAATAATATTTCAAGAAATGACAGGTCCAATGGAAATCGACAAAGAAGAAAAACGCACCACGATGTAAATTATCCAGTTAAGGACAGAAACAATTCGGTATTTACTATTTCATCGGAACAATGTGAACTATGTGATAATATATGGTTATTAGACAGCGGGGCTAGTTCGCGCAATGAGCAAAAATCTTGGGAAGTTCTTATTAAACTCTATTTTATTTAAATCGTATCAAGATAGAAGGGTCGAGTGACAGTATTGGAAGATAAGCTTAGTTCATTCTTTTTTTTAGCTGGCGGTTGACCTTCATAGTCTCCTTCACTTGTTTCCGTTTAAATCCCAGATAACCCCCCCCCCCCCACACACACACACACACACTATTTCCCTTCTTGACTATAAATTCTCTGAAACAACCTCAAATGTAGTGTGAAATAATAAATTAAATTTAAAACTTCAAAAAAACCGACTGCGTTAAAAGCGAACTAATTAATTATTTCTCATCAATGTGAAACTATTTTTTATCTTACTTACCTATTATTTTATTCACTTGTATTGATGACTTTTAAGTTGTGTTTAATTGTTAGATCCTATCTATAAACACTGTTTTGATGAGGCCTATAGATGTCTATTTTGAAGGTTAGAGTTACAGTAAAGGTAGAGATCCAAAGTACACAACTTCTAGGTTGTGTAATATTTAAACGGAGCTTCTGACTGTGAAATAGTCAATGAAACATCGTCTTCATTTTGAAAGACCTATCCAATGATATGCCATTGAATAGGGTGCGTAAAAATTTGTTTTTCGTCTCTACCGCCATTTTGAATTTATAAAAATAAAACCTACCCTATAACCATCTGATGGATAAAACGAATCTATAGAGACTTCATTCATTAAGATCCATCCAGCCGTTGGGATGTTTCGAGGGTATAAAGAAATCCACATACCCGGATACACCTGAAACACATAACCCTTCTTTTCAATCAGGTAAAAAGTAACAAACTAGGGAATTCAGAACCCGACAAACACCCTGAAGATCAACCGCTAGTCTTAGCGTAAAACACACGATTCTCGTACCAGTACTGTTAGCAGGTACCATAGTTAGGGAAACTAAGATCTAGAATTTTTTTGTTTTGACATGAAATAGTCCAGAATTTTCTAAAATCAGATCGTAAATCAGTTAGGATTTCTAAGTTTGGAACGGTATTTCTCCTGTATTTCTGAACAAACAATTTTAAACAAAAACTACACTACTCAACAACAATATTTAAAAATTAAAATAAATACATTTTTATAACGGATTAAATATTAAATCATTGTTTGCATCAAACTATATAAACTAACATAGGTTAATAAATACGTTGCAATTATTTAAGAAGGCTCTTTACTGTTAAAATTTTAATACATGAAAGTATTTTTAGTTTTTATGTACGAACAGTTTATTACTTCTACTTTAAAACATTTTCTGGGGATATTTTTAATTACACGGTTCCTTTTACGCTCATTGACTTGTGATTAATTCCTTCTAAATTATTCTTCCTTTGTTAGACATTTGTAGCCACAAACAATAGAAAGGAAATACTTTTGGATGATTACTAATTATGAGTTGATTATTTTTTAAATTTCAATACCTTCTGATTCAATAATACGCACAATTCTTCATAATAAATTAGTTGAAGTAGCTAATTGTAAGTTATTAAAAATAGAATTGGTAGTACCTAATATAACTAATTAATATATTCAATGTTTAAAAATGTTTCTTTCAACCTGATAATGATAATGATAATTAGTGCTTTTGAAATGAAGATTGTTAAAATTAAATGTAAAATATAGATGTTCGGCAAATGAATATCTACTACAGATTAAATTTATGAAGGCAAACAAAACGAGAGGTTTTTCATACTTATCTATATAACTTAAAATTGGTTTACGAAATTCCAATTTATTGTACTTATTGTATCCTCTATTTAAATGAAAAATTATAGAATTAGAAAATTACATAAATGAAATAACATATTTGTACGATTTTGTTACAAGATCCGTTGGTAATTATCATCTAAGTAACTAATGTCTGCTTAATTGAAAATACAAACAAATTAATGAAATGAGAATAAGGTCTTGAAAGCAAAACTTTTCAAAATAATTATTTTTTTTTATTAGTAGAAAATAAAAATTTAAATTGTTTTTTTCAATGGAATAATTTCTAATTAGTTCGTAACATAAGGAAATAACGTAAAATATACGAATTAAATTCTTTAAAAAATCGACCATGCGAAAGTGATTATTTTTATTTATTTATTTATTTATTTTGTGTATATGAAAAGAAAAAGATTTATTGCCTGAGCAATTTTTTTTTTTTTTTGAAGACACACATTTTCTAGCAACTGTGTAGTCGGTATTCCCTAAAGACTTGTTTTACATTAAAAGTTTTTTCTCCTTTTATTGTTGAGTTTTATATTGTTTTATTTCCATTCTGCATTGATTTTAAATTGTTTTTTGTAGAGTTAATTTAATTTGGATATTATTTTATTATTGGGCATTTATAAAAGTTAAAGTATATATGTGTTAGGGCCGAAGCCCGAAGTTTGGCCATTTCGCGAATTGGCCAAGATTCCTGACCAAAATCCGATGTGCATGGATTAAACAGTGTATTTCGGGATTTGGTCTGCCAATTCCCAAAGTGGCCAGAAATTCCTCGCCAATTACGAAAAGGGAGGATTTCAAAACATTCTTATTCATTTAAAAGTTACAGAAACATCGGCTCCGGAAAAGAGGGGTAGGGGAAAGCAATTGCCCTTCACAGAATTTTCAAATTTTATTAATTTTTACTTTTCTAAAACCACTGAGTTGTTAAAACCGTACCATCAGTTAATATACGCTTGCAACATTGATTGCATTTCAGATTTTATTGTATTGAACTTATGTGCAAAGAGTTTTCGTTATTAAAATTTATATCTAAAAATTATCTTTCATTATTATGGCATATATTGAGTAAATAAACTATCAAGTGCGAGTATTACTCGAACACAGAGGGTTCCGTGCAATACGTATATTAATTAGTAACTGTATTATTACAAAAAAAATCGTTGCTAAAAGAATAATAAGACTTTGTAAAAAAAATTACAACATTGCGTTGGGTATAGCTTTATATACTGGCGAAGTACAAATGGATATACTATGAAAGTTCAGAGAGATATGAAACCTAAATTGTATTAAATATTTCTATTCCGTATAAATATTTTTTTAACCTTATCCTAATCTGTTTATGATGAACTCAATTCGGTGCTGACAATAACAGTAGTGCATATTTAAACTTCATTTAGCATATCATAAACCCAAATTCAGAATATTAATAATCTTTAATTTTTACAGTGTACCTAAAACAAAACCCTTGTTGAAAGTTTAAAAATGGCATTGTGCTAAGCGCGCTACGAAAGGAGGTCACAAAATTGCAACGCCGCCTTGGTCCCTGCTGCTTTTTTTTCAGATAGGTTTTAATTAACCTTTGAACACATGGGTGGCGTATTCAGAGAGCCTCTCAGTGCAAACTCGTCACGAGTACCATAGTAATTACGTGTTTAATTCTAATTAAATTAGTCTATTTTTGACTTTTCAACGTTTATTGCTTTTATACTACTACTGGGCATTGCATTACACAAATATAACATTAAAAATTGTCATCTAGGCTTTAAAAGCCATAGAAGGCATACGCCACCCGCGTCTTTATGTATATCCAAACCGCCCGTGCCTTTAAGGGTTAATATCTCGGCTAGTTACGGACAATATTTTTTTTTCGAAAATCCTTATCAACAATCCTTTTATACTTCCGCGACCAAAAGCACCTCGAGCGCCTCTCAACACCCTTGCTCATCGCCCGCAAAGTGAAATTTGTGTGTAACGGAAAAATGCGATTTTCTCAAAAACTATGTAACCTAGGGTAATCGATATAGTTTTCCTGGAAGCTAAAGTCAATTAACTTCTACCCAGGGCCGAAACTAGCCTTTTTTGCACCCGGAGCAAGCATGTATTTTGGCGCCCCCCCCCCCCCCTCTTCCGCAAAGTATATTTACAAAGAGAATGTTACTAATTTTCTAATAGCCGACTTATTTTTAAATTTAAAATATGTAATCTTAAAATATGTAATACTGAACTACGTAATCTGCAATGTCGGATACAAGGGGGAGGTCACGGGGGTCATGAGTCCCCTCTGAACACCAACAAAAATATTCTAAAGATCATTTTTTAAATGAAATATACAGTTAGAGTCCCGATTATCCGAGTCCTGCTTAACCGAGTTTCCGCTTTCACCGAGTTATTTTCTTCTGATGGACTGATGGCTTCTATTATTATGAAACAGCCATTATAAATGAAGTGTTAGGTGAAGATGAAAAAGCAACTTTTTACGACTGCTCTTTCATCTTCACCTAACACTTCATTTATAATGGCTGTTTCATAATAATAGAAGCCATCAGTCCATCAGAAGAAAATGAGCCATTCCAAAGGTATAATCCTTCATTTTGCGCACCTTCGTTCTAGCGCCCGGGGCACATGCCCCCTCTGCCCCCCCCCCCACCTCTTAATTTCGGCCCTGCTTCTACCACCCCTATTTTTTTCTTGGTTTTATTTTCAATAGATTCAGAAATAGAGGGGCGAACATATTTTTGCATTACATTTTCGACGAAATCTCAGAAAACATAGTACCTAAAATTAAAAGACATGTATTTTTGAGTTCAACGTTAAAAAAGCTTTCACGAGATACCACACAGGCTATACAAAGAGAAGATTTTTTTTTTCAATTAACTTAATTAGTCCCTCTACATTTCCTAAATATGTTTTTGCATGGCTAATAATCTATAAATATGTGGTCTATACTCTATAGCCTTTATTTGAACTTTCCACGTTCCATAGTGCTGGTAAGTTTTAGACCTCCTGATTGGAGTGGTTACTATGCCTCATAAAAAAAAAAAAAAAAAAAAAAAAAAAAACTATTACTTACATTAAGCCGAGAGAGGTAAGGGTTAATACCTGGGACCAAGACTCCGGTGTATTAATTTAACAGGTGCATAACAATCGTGATCGCTGCTTCTAGATGGGTTGAGAAGAGTAGTAAATAGATACTTAGCTAATTCGCCAATTAGATCTAACATTTAATTACTTTCCTAAATTAAAAGGAATCAATGCGCTGTGAATTTTTAGACGTCCCCTTTTCGTATGAAGCATGGGCTAGACTAAGCATTAAATTAATTTAGTATACAGTAGAACCCCGATTATCCGGCGTAATTGGGACCGAACCTACATCGGATAATCGAAAATTTATCAATAATCATCTAGTTTAACATGTAACATAGTCTGCCACATGTAACTGCTAATATGACTATTTAAACTGCTAAATAAATATCTAAGTTTAAATTATACATGAAAATTAATTTATTTTGAAACACAAAATTTACAGTGTTTAAAATGGAAGCTTTATCTAGCATAAATTGGCCAGTAAGAGAGTGCGTAGCGAAAATATCACATTGATTTCTTCTCCCCATTTTGAAATTCTCCAGCTGTAAAAAATTCTGTTTTTGAAAAGATAGCAAAAGGGGTTTTGTTCCCTACGCTTGCTTACAATCAGGGGCTGCAATAACATTCGAATGTTATGGCACTCGGCAGTACGGCCTTCTAAATTTGGAAATGGGGAGTGGTTTTGTTTAGAAAAGGAACGTGTACACAGTGGGAAGGGGGGGGGGGGGAAGCACACTTATACCTTGATCGAAACTTGCGGGAGCTCAAGCGAATTTCAGAGGAATTCCAAGAAAAGGAAAACAAAATACTTTTCTGTAAAATCACCGTATTTAAAATAAAATACACTTTGCTAAATCGTCAGTGACTTTCCATTCATGAAAGATTTTAGACTTGTGTGTCATCCTGAAGATGTCCGCAGAAGCGGAACGAAACGTTGTTTTTATTGTATATTTTTAATGTATATACCATTTAGCACAGTGTATTTTATTTTAAATACAGTGATTTTATATAGTTCATGGTACAATCGTCCAATTACTTAAATTGATACTTTTCTGTATTCGTAGTTTGGAAAGGGCCGCTTGCATACTCAAGGAATGTGAAGAAAAAAAGATGCTGAAAAAAAGGTCAGGAAACCAACGTTGGTTTAAGAAGAGTTCCGGTTAAAAAAGGATCGGATAATCGAGGTTTTACTATACTTAGAAAACAAACACTAGTATGTTCATGTTAAATCAATTATATAAAAAACTAAATTAAAAAAAAAAAAAAAAAGAAAGGACTACTAGATGTCATATGGGAGTTATCCCATGTAAATTAAACAAAGAATAAAAATAACACAACAAAAATATTTATTTACATACTAGTTATATCCATAAAAGAAAAGTATAAACGAATTCAAAATTGAGTAAGTACATGAATGACGTACTAAAATCCATACTTAAGGATGTTCGGATTTCCTTTAATCCTATGAAAATCGAAATAAGCACACCCATATATAGGTGCATATTTAAACACCTAACCCTGAGCGTTCAGATGCTCCATTAAATTTATAAAAGTCACATCCATTTAAAGACGCCTTCTCTATTTCTCGAAACCGACACCCTAACATTTTAAATATATAAATCCCATAGATAGGGATTTATCAAAATAATACCTGCTGACTTCGGAGCAGGGCCGAAACTAGCCTTTTTTGCACCCGGGGCTAACATGGATTTTGGCGCCACCCACCTTCTTCCGCAAAGTATATTTATTTACAAAGAGAATTTTACTAATTTTCTAATAGCCGACTTATTTTAAAATTTAAAATATGTAATCTTAAAATATGTAATACTGAACTACGTAAAATACAATAGCGGATACAAGGGGGGGGGGGTCACGGGGGTCATGACTCCCCTCTGAACACCAACAAAAATATTCTAAAGACCATTTTTAAAATGAAATATACAGTTAGAGTCCAGATTATCCGAATCATGCTTAACCGAGTTTCCGCTTTCACCGAGTTATTTTCTTCTGGTGGCTTCTATTACTATGAAACAGCCATTATAAATGAAGTGTTAGGTGAATAGAAAGAAAAAAATGACCATAATTTTTTTTTTTCAAAAAAAAAAATTATGGCCATTTTTTTTCTTCCCATTCTGACCAGAAAATCTGAGTTCTAACTTTTTACGACTGCTCTTTCATCTTCCCCTAACACTTCATGTATAATGGCTGTTTCATAATAATAGAAGCCATCAGTCCATCAGAAGAAAATGATCTATTCCAAAGGTATAATCCTTCATTTATCGCCCCTTCGTTCTGGCGGCCGGGGCACGTGCCCCCTCTGCCCCCCTTAGTTTCGACCCTACTTCGGAGACTTAGGCATCAGCAGATGATTGCTAAAGTTCGCATAGTACAATTCTTTAACCCATTTTTGCCTAGGGACGCTTCGAATTTTAATGCATTTGTATAGTTTTCTTCTTATTTTTAACTTGAGAATCGTATAAAATAATTATCTATAAATGTCTCTATCTGTTACCGAAAGATGAGAGCATAAGATATTTATTTGCTTATTTGAAGACTTTTTTTCGGAGTTTATAAATTTTTCATTTTTCAAGATCTCGAAATGTAAAAGGCAAGTTTATTTGTTTGTTTTCTACCAAGGAGCTAAATAAGTAAGTCATAATCTTAGCTTGTAGACTTTTTTAAAATACGTATTTTTTTAATTGGGAAATTATATGTTTAAGCCTATTTTTTATGCATTTTTGTAACGTACAAAATATAAGGCGGTAGGCACGAATGTGTACATATATTTATTAGCCATTTAGGGGTTAGTTATTTATGTAAAGGTCTTTTCAAGATAATTATTTAAATAATCGTTTTTAAGCCTCAAATACAATTATTCTTTGTTTATTATTACTAATACTTATAATATTATTAGTCTCTGTAAAGAAATATAATTTTTTAGAAGTTCATAAAATTGCTAATTATAGCATATAATATGCAATTTAAAAGTTTATTTAATATAAATTTAGACAATACATAAAATTATGCATGTTATATTATTACATATATTATGCAATATTTCCATATTTAGTTCGTTTACATTATATCAAATAAATACAAAACATCTTTTGCGTAATTTTTTTTAGTATTTTTTCAGTTCATTCTGCAACATTTTAAAGGAATTTTACCAACAAATTTGAGAAAACAAAAATTCAGGCACAAATGGGTTATATAGTGATTTTTCTTTTTTTACACTTTTCTGAAGGTGTTGGAAAGTGTTTCATAATTAATGCTTGACACATGATTATTCTTTCTTGCTACATTTATTATCTAAAATGCATCAAGCAGTATGGATTAAACACCTTTAGAAAGGCCAATGTATAATTTTTTTTTTCATTCATTTTTCCGTTTCTTTTTAACAAGATTTATTTAAAAAACATCTGTCTAGAAATAGCGGGAGTTTTTTTTTTTTTCTATTTGATGTTTGGAGAGAAGATTTGCTAAAAGGTTTTTTTTTTACATCCAACTTCTTTCGCATGGTTTCAAAATCTATTTCAGATATAAGAATCTTACATTCAATAAATTTTTAGATATACTTCAAAAAATGCTATTTCTTAAGATATTTTCTTGGATTTTTCAAGTATGTTACAAATTTTAATAATCTTTAAACTATAAATAATATATGTTGTGCTTACTCTTTATTGAAGAATAAAAGAGTGAGCTTAAAAAATATTTTTTCATGATATTGAAAATAATATGCTTCTTGATTTATGCGATTTGAAAATCTATCTATCTATATTGTGCAGGACAAACGTGCTCGTGGGTAACGTTGACGTCAATTTAGGAATGGAAACAGCAAACTATTAAATTTCGCGTTTAGTGCAATTTTTTAAACTTCTAAACATCACATATCTTCAATTTTTATAGTCTCAAAGTGGGTAAAAAGTGTACTTTCAAACACAATTTGTTTAAAAACTGTATCGCAATTTACTCATTTATTATAGTTTTTTAAATAATTTTCCAGCATGATTTTTTTTTTAAATTCAACTCTATCGCGTGCAGACGATTAAGAAAGATCGTACCATTTACACTTAATTAATATAAATAGCTCAGCATTTGTTTTCGGCTTATATTTCATAACGAAATTAAAACTTAATCAATAAATAAGTAAAATAATATAAATAAAATGCAAATTAAGTCCTCTAACTGAAATATGTTCTTATATCACTGAAATTAGCAAAATCAAAAAGGGTTACTGTAAATAGCTATGTTTGGCGATTTCTTCGGCTGTTAACTCCTGACACGAGGTTAATACGAAAGTAGGGAAAGGTCCAGTAGTCTCAGGGGCTTAAGCTATTTTGATTTTTTTTAAAATTTTATGATTAAATTTAAATATTTAGTACTCTAATTAAAACTTTAATATGTTGTTTCCATACTTCAAGAAGCTCATTTCTCTTAGAATCATCTTTATTGGGTTTTCTTTGACTTTTTATAAACCTTACACTTTGAAATTTCTGACGTCTGGAGGGTTGTATCGGACAGTGTTATATACTTGAAAAAACGTCTTTTTTGGATTTAGAAATAACTTATTATTACTACATTTGTTGTAGGCTTTACTTTTGTTCTTTTCACTGTAACTTTTTGTTCGAATTTATGTTTTCTTTTTATCCCTTTAATGCGATTTTCTTCCTTCACCTGTCACTTTGCTTCTGCGATTTGTTATTTCTCTTGTTTCTCTGTTTTATTCTTTTCAATTTGAGTTTTAAACGACGATGAGGTTAAAATTTCCTTCATTTTTCTCCACGACTTAGTCATGTTACGATCTTCATACTTGAAGTGCTTGGAAGACGTGGAATCTCCTCTAAAATCTGTTCCGATTCACTTTTCTTATGAAAAGTCACAGGGCTGATTAGGCCTACCACTAAGACGTTTTCAAAATGTTCCTTCTCTGTTTTTCCCTCAACTGCTATGTTGAATACTCATCCATGGGATTAGAGACAATATATTTTGTGGCACCCTGTACACAATATATTTAAATACATAATTTCACTAGTTCCCTGATTGTCATTTCAAAAAATCGGACTTTTTATATAGCTTCCTTCACGTGATTTTCAGCGCACTTATGACGTATTTTTCGAATTCTAGAATAAAACAAAGAAAATCGTAAGAATTAAACTTTTAAAACCTGTAAACTCTTGTCCAATACAACCCTCCAATAGTTTGTCCGATACAACCCGAACGCTGCTATCCTACGCTTTGATTACCTATCACATGCGTATTGCCAGGTCCAGACATTATGGCCTACAGTAAAAGCATAGTAACCCATACACCTAACAAAACACTAAAAAATTTTTTGTATTTGCTTTCATGCAAGCTACGTAACTCCAAAGTTAATTTCGCGCACTGGAAAACTCGAAAAAATTAAATAACTTACTATCACTTCCAAACGCGAAGACCACTTGGTCCAATATAACGTGAATGTCTTCCTTTTCCCGTAACAAACACAACAGTTGCGTGACAGTTGCTGCTTCCAGGGGTTGAAGCTTGAAACGCTACTTGTCCAGTCCAACCCGCTGTCCGATACTACCAGAATTTCCCCTATCGCTATTAAAATAAATTTCAAAACTTTATTTGCATACATACAGTCCGTCTCATAAATATAAAGACACAGATGTTTTTGAAATTACATTTTATTTATTCAGTTAAAAGAAATTAAATTTTATACCTCATATTAAGACCACTGAAATGAATCTCTTATAGGGGTTTTAATTTAAATAAAATAATTTCGTCACGAATAATAAAAAAAATAAAAAATTACGCTGTCGCATAAATATAAAGACAAACTTGAAACTGCTTCATATGCACATTTTTTTCGAATGCACGCGTACAGAATTAATGCGCACGCGCAGAAATACACTTTAACTTACCCAAACGAGCAAAGTTGTTTCACTTGTTTCAATTACAAAGATGCCGTGGAACATTGAAATTTCTAAAGATGAAATTTGTAAAATACGTGAATTTAAAGCTAATGGCTTAACAGTTTGTCAAATATGTAAAAAAAAAAAAAAAAAACTGGGAGAATCAGAGCTGCACTTTATAAAATGTTATCAAAAACTTACAATTTATATTCGAGAAAACGATCTGGCAGGACGAGCAAAACTAGTGAAAGACTCGATTTCAAGATCATGCGACTTGTTTCGTCGCAAAAAATGTCATTCCGATAAGTTTCTCAACGAGTTTATGGTATGGTCCCAAAGGATACAGTACATTGTCGTATAAAAGAAAGAAAAACATTGTATGCCGACATACGTGCAGATTTTCTTTACTGAAAAAAGAACACAAAGAACGGAGGTTAATCGGAGTTAAAAATCATATGCACTGGAAGGACGAATGGGTGCAAGACATTTTTTCAGATGAAAAGAGATTTAACTTGGATGGCCCAGATTGTTGGGATTCCTACTCGCACGATTTAAGATGTTAATCTCAAACCTTCTTCAGTAGGCAGAAAGGTTGAGGTTCTGTTATGGTGTGGGGTGCTTCTCTTTAAATGAACTATGGATATTGCTTTTCTGGAAGGTAAACAGGCGTCTAAAGAGTATGTCGAACTGCTAGATAGTCAGTTGTTGCCAATTGCTGAAACTCTTGGTGGTTGGAATTATTTGTACCATCAGGATAATGCATCGATTCACACATCAAGATTCACAAAAAAATGGTTTACCGATAGCAATGTTCTTGTCAGGGTGTGTCCCGCACGTAACCCTGATTTAAAGCCAGTGAAGAATCTTTGTGGCACTCTCGTTCGCAGTGTATATGCATCTGGAAGGCAATTTTCAAACGTCCTTGAGTTGAAAAAAGAAACCGAACGAAGTTGGTTTGATATAAAGCCAAAATATTTATACAGCTAGAATATTTTCTGTCATTAATGAGAAAGGATTACTTATTGGATGGTAATTCAAAAGTATGTAAAATATCTTTATATTTATGAGACAGCAAATTTATTTACATTTATCAATTTTCGAGATGAGATTATTTAATTCTAATTTAATTTACTGTAAAATGTTTTCTCGGCACATACTTTTCGTTATATGCATAAATATAATTTTGAATACTGAATTATTAAAATATTATTTCAAAAATATCAGTGTCTTTATATTTATGAGACGCACTGTAATTGCTATATTTCACATAAAAATGACTTTTGGTATTGCTAGTAAGCAATCTAAAAAATATACATTAAATGTAAAAAAAATCAATTAGAATTTTCAACATCACATATAAAATAAAATGATTTACTAAAAGATGTATACTACACATAAAAAAGATAAAAACTTTCAAAACATTAAATAAAATTTTAAAAGTCTAAAACCGACAAGTTTCAGCCACCCTGTGGCCATCATCAGGGTCGTACTTCAGTTCAAGAGAGACAAATACTTATTAGTTCGTAAAAGTCAACATACTGTGTTGAAGACGTCAAAATAACAGCGCCATCTGTACATCCGCAATCCAACCACCCAACTTCAAAAAACATCAAAAAAGAAAAACTTGATGAAACCAGATTATTGTCGATAACTGCTTGTCGATAATCGACCTCTTTAACTTTCAGTTAAATTCCGTTTCAAAAAATTTAACCACAACCTATGCATATCGTAAGAAACTCCTTCATTACAAACGTCTTCAGTTTTCAATTCAATTTCGAGGGATTCTCTAATTGTACTTTTTGGGGGATAAGTGCACGGCCAAATAGTTTTTGCATTTTCATAATCTATTGCTTTAATCTGATTTTTAGATCAAAATCTTGCAATAGCTGTGGATTGTCTATTATATTTTATATATGCTTTATGTTCTTTTAATTTTGTTTATAATTTTCATTTTGTCATACCTGTATAATATACTTACAGTGAGAAAATATATCATATATAGATATGACAAAAAGAAAATTTGAAGCAAGATTAAAAGAATATAAAGCAGATATAAATATAATAGACATTCCACAGCTCTTGCAAGATTTTGTTCTAAATATCAGATTAAAGCAATAGATTATGAAAATGCAAAAATTATTTGGTCGTGCACTTATCCTCAAAAAAGTATAATTAGAGAATCCGTAGAAATTGAATTGAAAGTTGGAGACGTTTATAATGAAGGAGTTTCTTACGGTATACATATAGTCCAGGCAATAGAGACCGTATAGGGGCTCTACCTAGCAAAATTCATGGTAGTTCTGGAAAAAGGCTTAGCATATGTTTTTTGGGTTGCTGAATCCGATTTTTTAACTTCCCACCAAAATTTCCCCCGGCACCCCCACCCGCTAATTTTGGTAAAATGCCCCCCCCCCCCCAAAAAAAAAGGTTTTTATTAAAAAAATCAATTTTTTTATTGTTTTAGGGAAAAAGTATCTAGACATTCAGAAAGTAGACAAAATTTGCAACAAATTAGATATTAGGGTGAAGGGGAAGGGGGAATCTGCCTCGGAACATGCGCTAGGTGCTGCGTGTGAACTAAGTTGCACAATTCCACTTAAACACTCACACGTTTACATTTGCCCCCCCCCCCCATCTCCCCACCGAATTTTTTCTATAAGGTTTACTTTTAGTTTTTTGGGTCGCTAAATCCAAATTTTTAACTTCCCACCAAACTCCCCCCCCCCCCCCCCCGCGAACCCGGCAACCCCCAAAAAAATTTATTTATTGAAAAAATTTGGTTTTTGAGAAAAGCGCGCTGGGAATGTTCCGAGGCAGCCCCCTCTCTCCCAGTTTATCCTACGTCATAATGTCATACATCCTATTTCTTGCCAATTTTGTCTAGTTTCTGAATTTCGTTATGCTTTTCCCCTAAAACAATAAAAAATTTAGGGGGTAAGTTAAAAATTCGGATTCAGCGACCCAAAAAACCTAAAGTAAACTTTATAAGGAAAGTTAGGAGGGGAGATGGGAGGACGAATGTAAACGTGTGAGTGGTTAAGTGGAATTGAGCAATTTAGACCACGCAGCACCGCGCGAATGTTCCGAGGCAGATGCCCCCTTCCCCTTCATCCTAAGTCATAATGTCATATATCTAATTTGTTGCAAATTTTGTCTACTTTCTGAATTTCTGGATACTTTTTCTGGATACTTCAATGTTTACCTTTAATATTTCGACTTTTTTTAAAGTTTTGTATTTTGCATGCATCTTATCATTTTATACACAATTTTCATAAACACAATACTAAATCTGCAATACAAATATTTTCAATTAAAAATGGAAGAAGTCTAAGATTTATTTCGATTTCATTTGAACGGAATCTAAGTTTTTAGGGTGTTTTAAGTATCATATTGTATGAATTTTATTTTTATTTTTTAATCTTCAATTGGCTTAACTAATTTGTTACAAAAATTTAACATTAAATGTAGAACTAATTGAATGAAATAACTTAATATCTGTCCCTTCTCGGGCTTAAACAATGTAGGAAATAAATTTTGTTTTTTTAACTTGTTCTTCAAATTATGTTTTTGTTTAATATTAATCATATTTAAGGAAGTCCAAATAAATTAAATTATGAATAAAGTAACATGGTACAATGCTTAGCAAATATCACATGTTTTATTTTCATATTTTATATTATGTATATCCATGATGGGTAAGTATTACGGTGGCCCCCAACGACTAGTTTTTTAGTATTAATAAATTAATTTAAATTTTCAAATCATGCATTTATAATTTTTTTTCACTACTTAATAATTACATAATGCTTACATATACTTTTGTTTTTATAAATTTGATTTCTGAGTTCATAAATATGACACTAAAGTAACGTAAATAAGAGAAATAACAAAATAAAACCATCGTGAATGTAAACCGTAAACAAACGTTAGAGCCGCTAATTTACCTACTATGACGTCATAATAATATTGTCCATTCATTATTGGCGAACCTGCTTTGCGAATGATTGTCTTCATGGTTTAATATTTTCTACTGTTCATGATGAATGAATATCTTGTGTTTGTTTACTTTATGAAGTGAGATAGTAAGATGACAACCAAATTTCAATTTAAGTTATCTTAGAACATATAATTATTTGAATGTAAATTAGAAAATATACTTTAATGTTGAAATGAAATGTTTTAGTTTATGTTATTATTATTGCGGTTGATTATTTATTTTGGTACTTTTCTAATACAGGGGTCTTGGCATTTTTTTTTAATCTTGGCGCAATTCGGGCTTCAGAAAGTGAAATACGTTGGCAAAATATATAAATAGCTATGGAAACAAATCTGGTGAATTTTATTTTTGTTTATATATATTTATTTCCATATAAACATTTTATTTATAAATATATATATACAATATTTTTCTATATACAAATTACGGTACTACTTGGTTATCCCGTTGACCAAAAATCCAACGACAAACTATAAGATTAAATGCCAATAATGGCTGATCGTAAATGTAACATTCACTTGACTTTAATCAAGTTAGTTACACGTGTTTACGTCATCAAGTGATTTTTATTTTGATGTTTTAATTGCATTTTTATTAATGTTATACTAATTTATTTGTTCTTTCGTTACTTAAAATAAAAATTATGTCAATTTGTATAATTTGGCGAGTGGTTTGGTGATTTATATAATTTGCAAAATTGGTCGACGGGTTAACTATGTAGTACCATTAAATGCTAATAATCGTTGATCGTAAATGTCACATTCACTTGACTTGAAGCAAGTTACACGTGTGTACGTCATCAAGTGATTTTTATTTTGACGTTTTATTTGTATTTTTATTGCTGTTATACTAATCTAACAAAAACATAGCTGTGAAAAAAGGGAGCCAAGTTCTGTAAAGACAATGGCAAGAAAAGAAGTGATATCTAAGTGGGTGCCAAGTTCAAATAAAATTCACTCAAACTTACCTACTGAAGTATTATAGCATTTTTTAAATTGTTTAGAAATAAAAATTATTGATAGCATATTAATAATAAATCTAGAACTTGGCAAGTTTTTACTTACGAGTCATTTATTTTTAATAATGACATTATCATATCAAATCTTGTTATTTCATGATTGGAAGCCTTAATTTGAGTGAGCTCCTTCACCTTGAAGGGCGGTGGGATAAAATATATCCCACCTAATTTAACTGCAAAATTCCACATTGATACTAGAATTCAGGACTAAAAAGTTTAATTTTATTAAATACGTGAAAAGAAGCTTTTACCCATTTTGAAATAAATTTATTTTGTAAATTCTGGTGTGATTAAATCATTTCAGCATTTCACGAATAAAAGTTATTTGCCCCTGAAAGGGTTAAAGGGGTGCAGTCTCTAGAGTGATGACCAAGAACAAGCGTAAGTATATCTGTCTCTTTGTCAGGCATCTTAGTCTGTTTGCATTGAGGTTTCTGGAGGTGGGTGCTAGAGTGATAACTAAAGACGAGCGGGAGTGTATCTGTGTATTTATTGGTTTATCAAATCTTTAACATGAGTCATTTTATTATAATAATATCTATATTAATTTTTTTTTGTAATGTCATTGAAATTAATATTAACATCACCATTTTATTAAGACATGAAATTGATAGGCATAACATTTATCAAAAACTTGCCAAGTTCTAGATTTATTATTAATATGCTATCAATAATTTTTATTTCTAAACAATTTAAAAAATGCTATAATACTTCAGTAGGTAAGTTTGAGTGAATTTTATTTGAACTTGGCACCCACTTAGATATCACTTCTTTTCTTGCCATTGTCTTTACAGAACTTGGCTCCCTTTTTTCACAGCTATGTTTTTGTTAGATATCATTACTTTTTGTAAAGTTACAATATAGTTAGACACTTTAATTAATGCTTTTTAATGTGTTTACATGTGACTATTTTATTCACCAAGCAACATTCAATTATAAATTAAATTTCCTGCAACAAACTATTTAGCTGTCAGTTTGCGGCAGAAATCTATATTTTAATACTGCTACATTGAATGCGTGTTTTGAGACGAAATGTATTGATTCGAAACTTTTATTGTTTACTGTTACAACAATTCCTATTAAATTCCTATATTAAATTTTCCTATTAAATTTTCCAATTAAATATCCTATAGCTGGGCCTGCTTTTTTGTACTGAAAGTGAAAAATAAAGTTATGTACTTATGCCACACTATGTATCATTCATCCATGGGTGCCGGCAAAGAAGCAGTGCAGAGGAAGGATATTGCCCCTCCCTGGATTTTCTAATTTAATTAACTAAATATCCTTTTCTCTGATGATTTTGAAAATAACAAGTGGGTAAGTGTGATCGCAGATCGCACAGAGGGTTTCGTTTAATATTCCTTTCAAAACACTTTATCCTTTTGAAAAATCTTAGTTCCACATTTCGCAACCAGGGGCGCACTCTATTCTAAACAAACCTTTATCCGAACAAAACTCTGTTTTACATACTATCCGTAGATATATTAGTCGAGGGGATTGAGCCCATAGCACCGAGATAAGTAGGCGCACCTGGCGGTAAAAAGTGGAACGAAAATATGTAAGGCTATGGTGCATAATATGAAAGAATGGTCAAAGGGGTGTCGGCAAAAGTTAGAAAAGTGCTCCCCAGGTGAAAAGGGTGGAGGTTAGAAAAATTGATTAAAATACACAAGTTAGAGCCCGGAGGAGTAAATAATATAAGACTTTTTGAAAATTTTATGATTTGTCGTGTGGTCCGAGTTATTCAGCTATACGTATGCAAAAAGTCATGTCTCCAACTTAATTAGGGGCTCCCTTAGATAGAATTGCTTAAAATACATATGTGGTAGCTCAAAGGGTTAAGCGTAAGACTTTTTCAAGATTTTATGATTTGTCGCCTGGCCTCAAGTGTTCTGCTAAAAGTATGCAAAATTTCAAGTCTGCAGTTAAATAAGGGACTCAGTTAGAAAGAATTGCTTAAAATACGCATGTGGAAGCCCAAAGGGTTAAATGTACGACTTTTTCAAAATTTTATGATTTGTCGCATGATGGTGTTCAGCTATAAGTATGCAAATTTTCACGCCTCCAACCTAATTAGGGGCTCACTTAGAAAATATTGTTTAAAATACACATGTGAGAGCCCGAAGGGCTAAATGTACGACTTTTTCAAAATTTTATGGTTTGTCATTTCATGTGAGGTGTTCAGCTATAAGTATGCAAAATTTCACGCCTCCAACCTAAATAGGGGCTCACTTAGAAAGAATTGTTTAAAATACACATGTGGGAGCCCAAAGGGTTAAATGTACGACTTTTTGAAAATTTTATGATTTGTCGTTTGATGTGAGGTGTTCAGCTATAAGTATACAAAATTTCACGTCTCCAACCTAATTAGAGGCTCACTTTGAAAGAATTGTTTAAAATGCACATGGGGGAGCCCAAAGGGTTAAATGCTCGACTTTTTCAAAATTTTATGATTTCTCGTTTGTTGTGAGATGTTCAGCTATAAGAATGCAAAATTTCACCCCTCCAACCTAATTAGGGCTCACTTAGAAAGAATTGTTTAAAATACACATGCGGGAGCGCAAAGGATTAAATGTACGACTTTTTCAAAATTTTATAGACTGTCATTTGATGTGAGGTGTTCAGCTATAAGTATGCCAAATTTCACGCCTCCAACCTAGTTAGAGGCTCATACAAAAAGAATTGTTTAAAATACACATGTGGGTGTCCAAAGGGTTAAATGTACGATTTTTTCAAAATTTTATAATTTGTCGTATGATGTGTGGTGTTCAGCTATAAGTATGCAAAATTTCAAGTCTCCAACGAGTATAGTTTCTGAGAACAGGCTCTGTGACAGACAGAATATCTCAATTTGTTGATTTTCTGTAAGCAAGTAAACCTAGATAAACCCCCAGTAAGTAGATAGGTTTACAATGGAAGTCTATGGGAATTTGGCGAAATATTAGAGATATCGCCCAGGTGGCGTCACTTTTGGCGACTAATTTTGGTCGGCAAATTTGGCGATATATCGCCATGTTGGCGAGAAACTTGGCGGTATTTGGCGGTATTTGGCGACAGAACAGCGTCCCCTCCTATGGCAAATTAAAATTTCGCCTAATAGACGTAATGTTAAAGTAAAAATGGGCACCCCAGGGTGGGTAATTCATCGATTTTCACAATTTTTTTATTTTTTTCCTTAGTTTTATAGTGTAAACGAACTTCGCACCAAATTTGAAGTATGTCGCTGCAGTAGATATACGAGATCTTTTTGATGAGTGAGTCAGTCAGTCAGTCAGTCAGTCAGTGGTAAAATTATCGATTATCAGACATTTTCAAATGTCATTATCTCGGAAACTAATTATGCGTTATTTATAAAATTTTGGATTTTAGGTAATTAGGGTGGCCTTACTACACATTTCGTATAACAAGTATGTAGGTCTCATAGATTTTCAGTAGTAGAGCATTGAAATTTGACGAAAACAGCTTGAAATGGTTCATGTAAATAACACACGGCTATGTCAGGCGAACTTGGCTGACACACTGCCGTGTGTCTAGATTTATTTGTTCTTTCGTTATTTAAACTAAAAATTGTGTCAATTTGTATTATTTGGCGAGTGGTTTGGCGATTTATATAATTTAGCGAAATTGGTCGACGGAATAACTAAATAGTATCCAAATTACTTCTGTTTTATATAAAAATATCATTGGCTTCTTTAGATTAAATAAATTGTACACAGATGGAAAAAAATTGCTTTTGTATGTGAAATAGGATATAGCCGGAAAATACGATGTCAATTTTTGTTTCTTGCCAAGGACCTATACTGGAAAAATACCTTTATTTATTTATCTGTTTACTAGGGGGCTCTGCCCCCTGCAAGCTACGCTCGCCAACCCCCGTTCAGACACCGCAGAATCTGAAAATCTAAAAATCTAATGGGTTTTAAAAATATTAGAGAAGATTAAATTATACTGAAAAAGCTGTGCAGATATTCCTGTAAACGGGTTTCCATTCAATTCCCTTTGATTGCAAAAATTTAACGGAGAATCAGTTGCTGTTAAGACATCCAATGGTTGTTTTCGTTTTTGATTAAAGTGTATCAGTTAAACATTTGAAAAGAAGCTAAAATAAAATGAATTAAACATTCAGAGTCTTTGTCAACCGATATTTTAAAACAATCTCTATAACAATAGCCTAAATCATGTGACTATCATCAACAGTTCCGGGCGGAACACTTTGCTTTTTGTACTCTAGGTGCCATTCTGATAATTTAATGTTATTCAGGCACAGGTGATAAGTCTCCAAATATTATTCTATCCCCATCATTTCATCTATATTATAATATTTCAAGTCATCAAATGCCATAAACAAATATGATCTGATCCCTTCGCCTTTCATATGAACGTTTGACACAAATGTCATATATTGGCGCGACTTTTTTCCAACGCCAATTTGGGGAACGCATCAACAGCATAAACAACAACATCCGGCTTACCATATCAAGCAAAATAACAATACTTTGGCGCCAGTTAAGTACCCGTTGCGTATATGACATTGGCGTCAGAAAAAAATCGCGCCAATCTGGGGCCGTATATGACATCTGTGCCGAAAGAGAAAAAAGACGGGTGCAAATCTCGCCAATATCTTTTTTTCAAATCGCCAGTTAGCATTTTTTTTTTTATTGTTCGAGTGGTAAATTAAAACATTGATTTGAAGGTGAAATTAAATGTCATGGTTTGTTACATAATTTAATATTTCGCCAGATGTCATATACTGGCATGTTTGGCATGATTTTTTTTTTTTTTTTTTTTTTTTTTTTTTTTTTTTTTTTTTAACGAAAATTTGGCGAAAGCCTCGTTTTTGAATACCAGTTACATATGTATTTTTGGTACTACTTAGTTATCCCGTCGACAAAAAATCTATCGCGAACTATAAGATTAAATGTCAATAATGCTTCATCGTAAATGTCACATTCACTTGACTTGTAGCAAATTACACGTGTTTACGTCATCAAGTGATTTTTATTTTGACGTTTTATTTTTATATTTATTAATGTTATACTAATTTATTTGTTCTTTCGTTATTTAAAATAAAAATTTTGTCAATCTGTACAATTTGGCGAGTGGTTTGGCGATTTATATAATTTGCGAAATTGGGTGACGGAATAACTACTACATTGTACCATATTTTTTAATTATTTTCTATTATTTTCAAAAGGAAATAGCAAACAAATAATTAATTACTACAGAACAAAATAATTTATATAAATTTAAAAAAGAAATAAAAGTAAATATACATCTGGGAGCACGGCAATGCGTCCGCCAAGTTCGCACAAGCCGTAAGCTACCTTTTCCTGAACCATTTCGGCATACTTTCCACTCCCTCATAACGTCATTTTAGGGAGAGATATAGAATTTTTTCTTTTATACACATGTTCATATGGTCAAACTGAACTAAGGTTCCACAATTTCATGTTTCTGTATTTAGTAGTTTTCGAAATATTAAATTCCGAAAAAGCGCTTTTTTGTCACTGACTCACTTCGCATCATCAAATAACTAAGGTACTTCTAAAAGTCGTAAAATAATGAAATTTCACAAGTAAGTAGGGTTTGTAGCACAATTAACCAGAAAAATCTGAAAACACAGAATTTCCACTTCTAAACCTTCCAAACAGGGGGTGCTGATTTGGCCGTATACATTCAATTGGGCCAATGTTGGTCACCAAAACTCGATTACAGAGTTTTGAAGGTGTCACGTAATTTCAAGCTGAATAAAATTGTATATGCTTTCCCGAAAATGCTGATTAAATAGAAAAAATGAATATACCTAAAAATTTTAATCAGTATAGGTTATGATATATTTACGATATTAAAACAATAAAACATTTACCAAAATTTAACCGCAATTCGGTGTGTTTCCGATGTAGTAGCCTTGACGAAATAGAGAAAATAGCCTTGACAAGAAAAGAAATGTGATAATAACGTATTTTCTGGCAACCTATTTACTGTGTCATATACACAAGCAATTTTTTTCCATTTGTATACAATTTATTTAATTTAAGGAACCCGTTTATTTATTTTTATGTACCAACATAAATAATTTGTATATAAAAAACAAAATTTTATACATGTATAAATTAAATGTTTATATGTATATAAGATACCTGTTAGTTATCCCGTCGACCAATTTCGCCAAATTATATAAATCGCCAAACCACTTGCCTAATTATACAAATTGGCGTAATTTTTATTTAAAATAGCGAAAAAACAAATTAGTCATTATAACATTAATAAAAATACAAATAAAACGTCAAAATAAAAATCATTTGATGACGTAAACACGTTTTGTTTAGTGAATGCGACATTTACGATCAACCATTATTGGCATTTAATCTTAAACTTTGGCGACAGTAATTTGGTCGACGGGATAACTAACAAGTACCGTATATAAATATATATATATAAATAACACAAAAGTTCATCAGGTTTGTTTTCATAGTTGTTTATATCATTTGGCAACATATCTCAGTTTCTGAAGTACGAATTGCACCAAGATTTTTAAAAAATGCCAAGGTCCCTATAGTGGAAAAATATCCTAATTCTCATATGAAAATTTAAAAATCTCCTTTTAATTAAATGAAATGTGTAACTAATAAAGATGTCTTTAACGATGTGCGACAGATACGGCGTCCAAAGACCGCTGCTAATGCTGTTATATTGTATTATTAGACTACTTACTGTTAATTTATTATTAATTTTAAAACTGTAATAGAAAGATTATAGTTATAGATAAGATATGTTAGTCGCCAAAACCCGATTACAGAAATTTAGCCTCTGAGTTATAAAGGTGTTACATGATTTCAAGCTGAATGAATTTTTATATGCTTTTACAAAATTCTTAATAAGGCAAATCTTTCAGTTTGTCTGTCCATCTTTTTATCTTTTACTTCCTTAAAACAAATTTTATTAAAGACCGGGAGGGGTCTGCACTGATCATCACCTCATCGAGTTGACGTCTGAAATTTTAGGATTAGTTAAAAATCGATTAGCGCATTAAAATGTAAATGGTCTGCCAAGTCATATCTTTGTGGAAAGCACCTACAGACCCGATTTTACCGGGTTGATTGGTGGATTTTCCATTGTGTTTTCCTGCACCCATTCCTCCATGTTTCCATACTTTTGTATGCAGGAAAATACAATAGTAAACCTATCAGTCAACCACTAAAATTATGCCTTCAGGTGGTTTCTACCAAGACATGACTTAACAGACCAGTTGGATTTTAATATGCTAATCTAGTTTTGACTAATCCTAAAATTTCAGCTGTAATCTCGATGAGGTGATGGTGTGTGCAGACGCCTCCCGGTCTACTATAAATGTCGGAATTCTAATCTCAATAGCACTCTGGTCAATCTGGCAATTACACCTACTATTTATGGAAAACTATACTTTTAAGTGCGTTTTAGTGATGTTAATGAACGTTATGCATGTGCATCATACATATAATAAATATGCATACAATACGTAATACATTTGCAACATACATATTATAGGTATATGTATAATACATAATACATATGCATCATTATGACGTCAGTATAAACAAAACATTTTTTGTCGCCAAATTTGAGAATTGACAGGATATATTACCAAATTTGGCGACACTTCGCTAAATGTTGACAAGCTTGGCTAGTATTTGGTGCTAGTGGCTATTTTTCAATGAGTTAATTATTAATGCGAGCCGTCTATTTATATTTTTTCGCATATCAACTGAATAGTTAAATGGTATAACGTACGAATATTTCCAAAGTCACAATAGTTTCGTCACTGCACAAAACCTCTGCCATTGTTATTATATTGAACTGTTATTATACTTACTGTGACTATGTTGTTAATCTTTACTCTGCTAAAACTTCTGTATTATATAAAGGGAATTTACGGAAACTATTAAAGCACCAAAACTGCCAGTTCTCCTTATGATTATTATAATTCTATAATAGGTAAACTGTTAATAGATATGTACGTTAGAATGAATCTTCTATAATCCGGTTCTTTGCATTTTAGTTTTCAGGTTTCGAATAAAATTAGCTAAAATCTAAAAACCATGGCACATTGGCTAATTCCTCAACAAGATTAGATGAAAAGAAAGATAGATTTTCAAATGGATCAATGGCAGTGAGCCCGTAGACCTTCTATTCTTCCGTAATCGAGTCTATTGAAAACGTTAACGTGAAACAAAAAGATATTAGCATCAATATGGTTTAATCTAAATGCAGATATTGTCAAAGTATTTCATAAGAACCATTTCACTTGTACCCAATCGTAACAGTTAAAATACAACAACTGGCAGTGAGCCCAATTAGAAACGATCACTTAATAGGATTAAAAATTTCCGCATTAGAGAACGAATCGTAACCGATAAGGAAACATGCATAAGTGAGTTAAGATATATTTGTCATGAAAGATGAAATACATAACAACACAAAATATATGATGTGCCTCCGTGATCGTAAAGGGTTCTTGCTTTCTCTATCAAAAGCTTCCGACTTGGCGAAATAATGGGCAAGTAAATTATGAATAACAGTAATATGATGCAACGTTTAACATGCAATTAATAGAGCAAATACTGCTAGCTAGAGGCGGCTAGTACTTTAATACCAAAAGAAATAAAGTATAAATTTGCAAAGCTCAATAAAATAAATCTAGGTATTTTTATGTTAGCCGGGCGCGAGTGGCAAATAGCCAAATACTGATCCTAACTCCATTGTTCATATTGCATTCTTTTCATTTAAAAATATAAACTTTTCAGTCGTCTCATTTAGAATAAATGCATTTCCCTCATTTTATTTAATAGAATATGTAACATAGAAATAAATAAATAAATAAATAAGAAATAATAACGTAAACCAAAATATTTTATTTGAAAAATCAAACCATTGTTACTAATTTACACATGTGAAAAATGAAAACTGCTATTGGCGAAAAAACAAAATGCTAATGAGGAGATTTGCTCCCGGCTAACATAAAAGTACCAAAATGTAAGTTTTTTTTTTTATTACTATAGTTTAGAAAAAAAATTGAAAAAACATACAAAAAGTAGTGATATCCCAACAAAAAGTTTTCGGTAAAAAAAAAGAAAAAAGCGCCAAGTTCTCCTTAATGTTTTGGCCAGAAAAAGTAGTGATATCTGAAGTTCGCACAAGTTAAAAGCCAAACATCCCAAATCTTTCATTGAAAATGGCTTCCTGCGACTTGGCCGTTAATGCCTTCGAGAGGGTTTTTCAAATTTTAAAGTATGTACAAATGAGCTACATGACAACTACATTTTTTCATTATTGTAGGCATTTTGTTGCACAAAGTACAGAAATAAATTACACATTTAAAAAAAGCATTTAAACCACTTCAGTCTATTTAAATACTTAGAAGTTAAAAATAACAAAATACCTGTTTCGGAAGATAATATCTCTAATTGATAAAACATAATTAGTACAGTTTATAAATCGAACACCTCTTAATATATGCAAACAAACTATAATAAATGTTGAAACAAAAAAAATCTTTTTCGTCAATGCACAAGATTTCAATATTATGTAAGATATAGAGAGATTTGAAGTAAGTAAATTTTGTTTTATTTCTTGGGTTTTACGTTAATGACTTTAGCTTTAGACCGTACAAAATGGCAATTAAACCACCAGTGGACTAAATGATCGTAATCAAAACTAATGTTTGTTGAAACTGGATGGTATTTATCAGAAATCTTTTACTTATGATGTCTTTATGTGAATTTGCCTCTTTGCATTCTAATATTACGTTTAAAATTTAAATAATTCATAAATGCGAAATTTCCAATCATTAATTTTGAAATGCTGTGGAAGGCATTAACGGCCAAGTCGCAGGAAGCCATTTTCAATGAAAGATTTGGGATGTTTGGCTTTTAACTTGTGCGAACTTCAGATATCACTACTTTTTCTGGCCGAAACATTAAGTAGAACTTGGCGCTTTTTTCTTTTTTTTCACCGAAAACTTTTTGTTGGGATATATTATTAAATAAAAAAGAATAGCCGGGTTACCATGTCTATCAAAATAATGCCATTTGTGCGCCAATTAGGTACCCCGTTGCGTATATGACATCTGTGTCTAATATTTTTCTTTTCGTTTTTTTTTTTTTTTTTTTTTTTTTTTTTTTAAAGAAATTAAAGCCATCAATTTAAATATTTCATTTTTAAATGAAAGTTTTGTATTTAATAAAATGATAACGAAATACAAAATAAAAGCATTGTTCTTAGCATAGATTTAAAGGAGGCCCAACTGTCGCCAAATTAATTTAAAATAGTAACCTTTTCTGAATATTGAAAAAGAAAATTCTGTTATGATTAAAATTTCAGTTGCCATCATTAGAAAAAATATATTTAAAATTAGAAAAAAATTAATATTTCGAAAACTAATTCGAATTTAAAAATTCTAATACCAGTTTTGAGATCTGTGGATCAACACGGATTTTTGGTGTTAATTTCATCGCAAAGTATTCCATATTTTAGGAGAAATCGCCGTGAAACAAAATCAGTTGTTTAATCGGTCCATTCAAAGAATCGATACATTTCAGGCGTTTCATATATTCGTTTCATAAATTCGTTTCTTTAGGATTTCATATATATAGGGTAGATTTATTGCATTTTAAATGAAGGGAATGAAATATGTGTATTTCAAATGTATCCAATATATGTATTTTAAATTTATGTGTTTGAAATGAAAGTTATGTATTTGAATGAAATGGGTGATAGGTTTCTATTTTTAATGAAATGATGGCGATGGAAGAATATTTGACGATGTATCACCTGAGCCCAACTAACATAAAAATACCGGAATGGCCGTTTGGCATTTAAAAAGTGAAACGGTCACCCCGGAATTATTAATGACAGTCACATGACTTCGTCTAGTATTATATAGATAAGCATAAAGGACCATTAGGTTTGTTTTCATAGCTGTTTATAACACTTGGCAACAAATCTCACTTTCTGAAGCTTGAATTGCTCCAAGCTTTTTGAAAAACGCCGGCACAGATGTCATATACGCACCACGGCGCGATTTTTTTTCTGGCGCCAATGTCACACTGCAAATAGAAGCGTCTTAAATTTAGACACATATGTGACTGAAAAAGAATTTTAGACACTTAAGTGTCTTAATCTGAAAATTAAGACACTATAGATGTCTTAATTTAAGATACATAAGCGTCTTACTATGACCATGATGTAAACGAACTGAGAATAATGTCTAAAATATCCGCAAACGTCTTATTTTAAGACACTTCATTGCTTTAAACGTATCTTAATTTAAGACGTTTTGATTCTTCCGACGCAATAACCACCAGGGGGCACTAGCACTCCCAGTTGCGCATGCGTTTTAGATGTCTTCGTTCGAAGTGGTATACGTTGTAATTCAAACAAAGTTTGTTTTTATGTACGCGTGTATTTTAATTCGTTTTTTGCGAAATGTGAAGTACTGTGATTTTAATTCGTATTAACTTGGAGTATTTATTTATTGAATACATACATCTGACGTGTGTGCTCGACATCAAATGTCTCTTAGAAGCTGTCGTCGATACAAGGGAAATTCTACAAAGCGTGTGCAATGGGCTTAGTGTTAACTCGTATCAATTTATATCAATAATATTGTGTTATTCATCTTCGTCCTGTCGAAGCTGGCAAAAAAAAAAAGAAACTTTTGTCTGGCGGGTCCTGTTTTTAGGATGAAACATCTCATTCTTTAAATATGGCTAGTCGGATGTATTATGGGATTACCTTTTAAACTGATGAAAGTCTTTCTCCCTCACTGTGTTGTGGTAGTTTTTAAAATTTCAAATCGAGGAATATTTCTTACCTCTTGCAGCAACTCAAGTAAGTTTCTTTATAGTAGTAAAATTAGTGTATTTTATGATTTTATTTATTGAACTAAACAAAATCCTGCATGAAATTTAATTAGTTTTGAATCTGTTCGCAAAAAACCCCACTAATTCTAGAAGTATATATTTTTAAACTTATGACGTTCTTTTTTATTACGAATTATATATTCAATGTCAGTTCTTAATTTCAATGGATAATTTTTATCTCGCAGTAAATGACGGCCACAAGGAAGTAAAGAAAAAAAAAACTTTGAAAGATGACCTAATGCTTTCTTACTTCCTGGCATAAAACCGCAGATTAAAAAAAGATAAATAAAGTAAATGAGACTGGTCTATTATATGAAGCTGCCTGTAAAAATATACATATGTATTTGATTTGCAATCAACTCTAATACTGATTTTTTTATTATTTTTAATAAAAAAGTAATTTGAAATTTATAATGGGAAAAAGTAAAAACCTCTAACTAGATTTCGTATTTAAAATTGTGGTATCTTTATTTATATGCACTTATACGAAAAATACAAAAATGACAGATGTTACTGTATATATTTAAGACGAAAGAAGTTTGGAAATCATAAGTTATTTTTTCCTCATGTTTTTAATATAGAATATGTACTTATCTGTTTTTATTGATAGTTGAATAGCTTTTGTGAGTACCCTCTGATCTACATAAAAACTTGCCCATGTGGAAATATAAATTTTTTAAAAACATAATTTTTAAATAAGTATTTTCATTTTTTTTTTTTTTTTGGTGGGGGGGGGGGGGGGATTTTGCATGAATTTTTGTAAAGCTGATATCTTAAATCTTGCACTGATTATAATGAAAGTTTTGAACTTTTAGAGTAGGACAAGTTTAAAAACGCAAATATATTTAACAAAATACCAAAGTCATTTTTTCCCCAATGTTATTAAAGTAGAATATTTATTTATTTATTTTCATTATTCATAGTTAAATGGCTGTTGTGATTATCAAGTGATGTATATGTAAAATTGCCTATGTGGCAATATATTTTTTTATATTTTCATTTTTTTTTGGGGGGGGGGGGGGATTTTTGCAATTTTCGTACATCTGATATTTTAAATCTTTTTCCGCATTCAACCGAGTATAATAAATATTTTGAACTTTTAGAGTAGGACAAGATTATAAAATATATATATATATTTATCTATGTACCTTAAAAGCCCTTAATAGCGAACACTTCGGGACCGCGGAATTTGTCCGATAATTGGAGATGTCTACTTTTTTGAGGTAAAAATATACAAATATGTATGTCTGCTGATTAAAAAAGTATTCGTTAAATAGAGGTGTTCGCTATTCGAGAATGTCCATTAACCTCCACAACGGATACTCCCGAATACCGGACATCTCAATTTAGACAACTATAATGCAGGGTTGCGTGTTTTGCAAAAGTACTTCTTGATTAAAGGAAGGGCAAACTGGGAAGTGCCCCGTCCCCCTATGACTGTAGTGCCCCTAAATTTGATGTGCAATATTTGTAAAGCTTATATTTTAAATCTGTTTCGAAATTGTACTGATTATAATCAATATTTTGAACTTTTAAAGTAAAATAAGGTTAAAAACAAAATAAATTAAAAAAAATCTAATATTTAGATAAATATTTTTTGTTTTTTAATCTTGTTCTACTCCTGAAGTTCAAGATATTGATTATAATCAGTACAATGTCGTAAAAGATTTAAATTATCAACGTAACGAAAATTGTATACCAAAACTGAGAGCACCAAAAAAATCAGGCTGTATTGGGGGGGGGGGGGGGGGCAGGACCACAGCCAAATATTTTTCCAGGATTCAACGTGGTCAAACATGGCTACGTATGATGCTTACAAAAAAATGGATGCGATTCAGACGTTTGAAGTGTCTGAAATTCAGACGCAAAAAGTGTCTGAAAAAATTCAGACATTTTAAAATGTCTGAAAATTGAACACTCCATTTCAGACACTTAAGTGTCTGAATTTCAGACATTTTAATTTAGAGTGCATATACGCACCACGGCGCGATTTTTTTTCTGGCGCCAATGTCATATACGCACCGGTGTACTTAACTGGAACCAAAATGTCGTTATTTTCTTGATATGGTAACCCGGTTGTTGTTCATTATTTATTAATAAATTGTTTATTTACTTTTATTTTCTTTTTTTAAATTATATAAATTGTTTTGTTCTATTTATTAATTAAACTTTTTTTATTTATTGTTATTACCTTTTATTTATTTTTATTCCTATAACATCCGGGTTACTATATCAAGCATATGACTATATCGTATATTACAAAATCGTATATGACATCTGTGCCCAAAGTTCAATCTGCGGACCAATAACACATCTGTTCCTTTTTGAAATATACGTGCTTGCGTTATCTTATTTGGGTACTTTTCGGTTAGCCGGATGCCAGTTTTTATATATACACTAGGGGGCTCTACCCCCTGGAAGCTACGCTCGCCAACCCCTGTTCAGGAACCGCAGAACCTAAAAACACGCTATCCTGATCGGTTTAAAAAATATTATAGAAGATTGAATTATACTGAAAAAAACTGTGCAGATCTTCCTGTAAACGGGTTTCCATTCAATTTCCTTTGATTTCAAAAATTTAAGGCCGAATCAGTTGCTGTTAAGACATCCAATGGTTGTTTTCGTGTTTAATTAAAGAGGATCAGTTAAACGTTTGAAAAGAAGCTAACATAAAAGGAATTAAGTGTACAGAGTCTTTGTCTCTCGGTATTTTAAAACAATTTCTATAACAATAGCCTAAGTCATGTGACTATCATCAACAGTTTGGGGCGAGCCACTTCGCTTTTTATATTCCTGGTGCCATTTTGGTACTTTAATATTAGCCAGGTACAGGTGATAAGTCGCCAAATATTATTCTATCGCCATCATTTCATCTATATTATAATAGTCCAATTCATGTAACTGCCATAAATAAATACGCTCTGATCCCTTTGCTTTTCATATGAAAGTTTGGCCGAGATATCATATACGGCCCCATATTGGCACGATTTTTTTCCGACGCTAATTTGGGGAAAACATCAACAGCATAAACAACAACATCCGGCTTATCAAATCAAGCAAAATAACGATACTATGGCGAAAGTTAAATACCCGTGGCGTATACGACATTGGCGTCAGAAAAAAAATAGCGCCAATATGGGACCGTATGTGGCATCTGTGCCGAAAGTTTTCCTTTTCGATTTAAAAAAATCAATTTTTTTTTTCGAATAATACTACATAAAACCTTTGTCGCAAAGAATTCTTGGTATTGTTACGCTAGCCGGGTGCAAATCTCGCCAATAACTATTTTTCAACTCTCTAGTTAGCATTTTTTTTCTTCGAGTGGTAAATTAAAACATTGCTTTGAAGTTGAAATTAAATGTCATCGTTTATTACATCATTTAATATTTGGCCAGATGCCATATACGCACCCGGTTTGGCGTGATTTTTTTTACGAAAATTTGGCGAAATCCTCGTTTTCGAATACCAGTTACATATGTATTTTTGGTACTACTTAGTTATCCCGTCGACCAAAATTCTATCACCAAACTATAAGATTAAATGCCAATAATGGTTGATCGTAAATGTCGACTTTAAGCAAGTTACACGTGTTTACGTCATCAAATGATTTTTATTTCGACGTTTTATTTGTATATTTATTAATGTTATACTAATTTATTTATTCTTTCCTTATTTAAAATAAAAATTATGTCAATTTGTATAATTTGGCGATTTATATAATTTGGCGAAATGGATCGATGAAATAACTAAGTAGTACCGTATTTTTTTAATTATTTTCTATTATTTTTTATTTTTAAAGGAAAATAACCAAAAAAAATAATTAACTATAGAACAAAACAATTTATGTAATTTAAAAAAAGAAAATAAAGTAAATAAACATTTATTATTAAATAAACAACAATAGCCGGGTTACCATGTCAACCAAAATAATGCCATTTTGGCGCCAATTAGGTACCCCGGTGCGTATATGACATGTGTGCCTAATATTTTTCTTTTCATTTCTTTAAAAAAAAATAAAAAAGTGAAAGCCATTTATTTTAAATGTTTCTGTTTGTATTAAATAAAATGATAATGAAATACAAATTGAATTATGAATAAAAGTAACATGATACATTTCTTGGCATACATTTAAGGGAGGCCAAACTTCTCCCCAAATTAGTTTAAAATAGTAACCTTTTCTAAAATCTGAAAAAAAATATCTATTTGATTAAAATTTGAGTTGCCATCATTAGAAAAACGTATATAAAATTAGAAAAAAAATAATATTTCGAAAACTAATTCGAATTTAAAAATTCTAATACCAGTTTTGAAATCTGCGGATCAATATTGATTTTTGGTGTAAATTACATCGCAAATTATTCCATATTTTAGGAGAAATCGCCGTGAAACATAATCAGTTGTTTAATCAGTCGATTCATACTTCCGTTTCATAAATTCGTTTCATTAGGATTTTATATATACGAGTTGGAACCCGTCGAAATTCGACGATTTAAAATGTTTAGAATGGAACTGTTAGATCGAATTATGATAAACATACAAAAATAATTGCAATAAAAAATCCATCTTGCATTGGTTATCTAACTCTAAAAACAAATAATGTTTTTAACCTAAAATTACCAAAATATTATTTCCAAACGCTTCAACTGCTTAAATTATTGAAAAACTAAACTGCATTAAAATACGTAATCAAGATGAATAATTATGTTGAAGTTATCGATTGAGGCTCTTACGTTTGTTTTTACGGTATTAAAAATCAGTAAAAAGGATTTCGCTTTGTCACATTATAAAATTTTCTCTCATAAAATCCAAACTGTACGTTATTTTCACATTCTCAAAATTTACAGACGCACCTTTCAAATTCACAATTTAAAAGTATTTTAACGCGCAATACATTATTAAAGAATGTATTTCCAAATTTTCCACATTTGTCCGATACAACTTTTCATGTGAACATTCGCATAAAATTTAAGTTCTAATCTCAAGTACCCGCGAAAATTTACCATTCAGAAATTTGCCTTTAGTTGCCATAGTATTGGCCATTTAGTATTGGTCAAATATTTAGTTTTATCAAAGAAAATGATCGTTTTGTTTTAAATATGACATCATTTTTACTCACTGAATCATTTTGCCTATCTTCTCAAACTCAGTATCAGTGTAATGTAAAAATGTTGAAATATCTTCTTCAATCTTTTGATTTATGAGGAAGAATGCATGTTTTGTTTTTTTAATGGCGGACGTCATTTTCTGTTCAAAAATTAGAAAAAAGTTACTTTTATTTATTTGTAATGGGAAAATGGCATCAATAAGGATATAATCAATAAAAATAAATAAACCATGATTATTTTCCTTTTACTTTTAATAGAAATGGAGTACTTCAGTTTCCACAATTACAAAATTGGCACTAAAAACTACAAAAAAATTAATATCTCAAAAATAAATTGAGATACAGCTTTCAAACAAATTGCATTTAAAAGAGCATTTTTTTCCTTATACGACGGTGTAAAAATTTTAAATGTGCGATGTTTAAAAATTTGCAGTAGCGAAAATAGCAAAACCGAAATTTCATTTCAAACTTCAAAGTGTTGCCATTCGCAAAATGACGTATGCGTTACGCACAGATATGTTTGTCCTTTATAATATAGATAGGGTAGATGTATATATGGGGCATTCTCAGAGTCTTTTGACTTTTATGTCCCTGAATAATAATTTTTATTTTAGGACATGTTCTTGTGTTTTTTTATTTCATATACTGGCGAAAATCCCATTGCATGATTGCATAACAATATTAACGAGATAAATAAGTTTTGGACGATGTTGGGGGTCCAAATACCAGGAAAACTCCTATACCGTCCCATGTCCCTGATGCTGATGTTTAAGTTTGGAGCTGTCTGTATAAAATTGTTTTAATAAAAGTAATTCGATGTAATTTTTTTCCGAAACTGGAACTATTGTTTTAAATAAATATGTAGGAAAAAATTAACCTGCACACATTTGTAGGGTTTCTTATTATTTTTTAAACTCTGTCCCTGGGTTTTAGATTCCTTACCGTCCCTCTTCTAAAATTATACAGAAAATCACTTGAGATGCAGCCACAGAATTTTTTTAAAGTTTTTTCTCATGCAGAAATATGCTAGAGAAAGAATATCTAAAATTCTTTGACAGGAAATTTACTGCAGAATTTAAATCAGCATTTAAATATAAATTTCAAGCATCGTAGCTTTAATGGTAGTCTTACCGTCCCTAAGGTTTATTCCTGTACTTTTCGAGGTAAATTATTTTTTTTTATTATTTAATCCAATGTAAAAAACTGTTTCTAAAAATCAATGAACATTGTGGCTACCACTTTCTTTTAACATGATTTGCCTAAAATAGGTGGTAATTTTTCTTATCGTCCCATCCTTACCGTCACTTTTTTTCCCATTTTGTCCCTTTTTTCCTATACCGTCCCATTTTTTTACCTTACTGTCCCTTCTTTAACACTCCTTTAAGACAATGTTATACCAAAATTTTGTACTAAAAATACTGCATTGTTATTATTTCTTATTTGAATGTCCTGCGGGTACTATGCAAATTCACTATAAGTAAAAATTTAGAAGAAAATAAAAAGTTTTAGTGGTAAAATGGTAAGGTAAATTAAACTCGCAAGTTTAACATAAACCTCAGTTAAATAAAAACAAATTTCGCTGCTGACCCTTTTTTCTTTATTTTGAATCATTAAGGCATTCGTTTATCAGATTAAAATGTTATTTCAGCAAGTTTAATTTCACCAGATTTTTATTCCCGAAAGTCAAAAGATTGTGAGAATGCCCCATATATATACATACATATATATATATATATATATATATATATATATAAATGCATATATATGTATATATACATACATACATGTATATATACGCATATGTATATATATGTATGTATATATAACAATGGTGCCTGGCTAACCGAAAAGTACCGTTATTTGAGTTTAATGTCTGATATGAAAAAAAAAAGCACCGATGTCATATGCGCCCTATATTGGCGCGATTTTTTTCTGACGCCAATGTCATATACGCAACGGGTATTTAATTGACGCCAAAGTGTCGTTATTTTGCTTGATATGGTAACCCGGATGTTATTGTGGTACAGATGTCATATTCGCCCCATATTGGCGCGATTTTTTTCTGTCGCCAATATCATATAGGCAACGGGTACTTAACTTTGCGCTAAAGGGCTTGATGTGGTAACCCGGATTATGTTGTTTATGCTGTTGATGTTTTCGCCAAATTGGCAACCGAAAAAAATCGCGCCAATATGGGGCGAATATGACATCTGTTCCGTTATTGTTTATGCTGTTGATGTTTTCGCCAAAATGATGTCGGAAAAAAATCGCGCCAATATGGGACGTATATGACATCTGTGCCAAAAAAAATACAAATCTTTTAAAACAGGCAATAAACGTCGTTTTTTGTTTGGTTGTATTCTGTAAATATTCAAACATTTCTTGATGAATTACTGCTCTCACGATTTTGCTAAATTTTAAACCACAACAACATTGTTGCTAACGGTTGCTTTTGATGCCAAGCTTGGCGACATATCCACTGATTGAACTTTAGCCACCCTTTATATATTGTGGTATTATATTAGAACATACATACATAATAGTCATACATTTTCTAACAGTTAATATAATTAATATTATGTGTGCCATTCATTCGCGATTAGGTGCGGCCGGAGAATACTCTACTTCTTTGGTGCGATTTCAAAAAATCGCCAAATCGGCGCGTTTTTGCGTGTTGTATCCTAGAGCTGCCACCAGGAGACACAACGCAAAAACGCGCAATTTCAAAATGGCGGCAATGAAAATAAACAAAAATACGTAAAATCAAAATTCAAATTGTTTTTAAAAACTACTTTTTAAAAGAGTTCATTTTATAAAGTAAAAAAAAAAAAAAAAAAAAAAAAAAAAAAAAATCACTTACCCCTGTGATGAAAAAAAGATCCTTTGAAGAGATTTTTCTTTTTTAATCAGGGAGGCGGGAGTTCCCCTGGACCTCCTGGTTTTTTATTGATCAGAGCACTTATTCACGGTAGTTGGCGGATTCCTCTCTTGTAGCGTGTAAACTTTTATGACGTTTTCGAAGAACAATTTGAAGGTTTTTTCATCCATCGAGTGATTGTGTTGCCTCCTCCACACATATTCAAATAGGTAGGAATCAAAGATCATTTTTGTGCGGAATATTCCGCAACATTTGTTTGATCGCCACCCAGATGCCCTCGATGGAATTTGTGAGGGCGCCAGTTTCGGGGTTAACTCAATGCAGGCTGTGGTTCACCCTCAAATGCTTAAAACCTTCGTCTTGCAAACAATCGTAGGCCTTCCAGCAGTGTGAAATTATCGTTGTCCCTGGCTACACCCAATCCTCAACCACGGGAAGCAAATACTCTTTACCTCCTTTCTCAACTAATTGAAAAAAAACATCTATTCGTACCTCTTTCAAGGCCTCCAAACACCCGTTCTCCTTTCACATGCTTTCCTCTTCCGTACTTCATTTTCCCGAACTTGCTTTCATCGATCTCGACAATCGCTCCTACACCACCAATTTTCACACTTTCTTCCAGAATCACCGTCTGACACACCTCTCTACAAAAACTATGCCAATCAGTCGCAGACTTATCAGAAACTTTCAAATCAGCAATTCTGCATTCAAATATTTCTGCATGCATTGCCCAAACCACTTATGGTGTTATTACACGAGGAGTCAAAGACGCTTCAGATTCCAGGCGTCTAGCGACAACAGCCGCCTCACGGCCCGTCTTTTCCAAGCATTTCATTGGCTGTTCCGGAAAAGGCTTTTCTATTATCAGATTTCCAAGCATTTCATTGGCTGTTCCGGAAAAGGCTTTTCTATTATCAGATTTCCAAGCATTTGATTGGCTGTTACTGGCGACTCGCCTCGTTTCAGGCGTCAAATGGTGTTATTACACGAGGAGTCAAAAGGTGTTATTACACGAGGAGTCAAAGACGCTTTAAATCCAAGGCATCTAGCGACAACAGCCGCCTCACGGCCGTTTTTTCCAAGCATTTCATTGGCTGTTCCGGAAAAGGCTTTTCTATTATCAGATTTCCAAGCATTTGATTGGCTGTTACTGGCGACTCGCCTCGTTTCGGGCGTCAAATGGTGTTATTACACGAGGAGTCAAAAGGTGTTATTACACGAGGAGTCAAAGACGCTTGAAATCCCAGGCGTCTAGCGACAACAGCCGCCTCACGGCCCGTGTTTTCCAAGCATTTCATTGGTGGTTCCGGAAAAGGCTTTTCTATTATCAGCTTTCCAAGCATTTGATTGGCTGTTACTGGCGACTCGCCTCGTTTCGGGCGTCAAAGACGCTCCGACAGAAAAAAGTTACTCGCTCTCCAAGCGACTCCCCTGCAGCCATACGATAACATGGAGACGCCTGGAATCTGAAGCGACTTTGACCCCTCGTGTAATAACACCTTTATACTCCTGGTTATTTGGTGAGGATTGATTTTGCCTTGATCTCTGCAACGCCATTCATAACCATCACTCAGATTGTCATTCTTCATCAATTTCATATCCCTTCTAGACTTAGGACTTTCATATCTGGAAGCAATCAAACCCTCTTTCATGCACCATTCAAATATATATTGCTTCCCCAAAGCATTCAAAAGAGAAAAATATCCTTCCGAATATATATCCTCTTAAACAGTCATCCAAATTCTTTCTATAATCCATAGCTTCCATGGCTGTTACTAAGCGATACCTGTCAAATATACGAGAAGAGAAAAAAAGAATTAAATTAAATTAAATTTAAAAAATAAATAAATAAAAATGGTAATTTAATAGATTACAACGACCATTTGGAATTTTTTTAATAATCGAATAAATAAAAATCGAAAGCAGTTCCACCGAATCATCCACAGATCGCGATAAATCACTTTTGTAACAAGGTTTAACCGAAAAATCTAAATTTCGTCCATCAAATTCCGTTGCATCCTCTTCAACAACAGATCGCAAAGATCAAACTTCAGACGACCAAAACCTTCATCAATAAACTCTCCAAGTCCCGCTTCGAGAAGAAAAGCAGTTTACAAATCGAAAGCAGTTCCACCGAATCATCCACAGATTGCGACAAATTACCTACGTTGAGCTAAATTTTTCCCAGTTAGAATCGACCGATTGTAAAACGCCGTGGCTAGTGTATTGGAGCCCCTCGAGACATGGCCTTTTACTATCAATCGATTAAACTTTAAATTGTTTCCTTTTTCGCGTTCGTCTTTTATTCTGTAATCGATTTTCATGGGCTACATAATCAGTTGAAGACCTCGATTTTTGCTTTGCAAGACGATTTTCATTTGGGCGTCGCTCTTTGGCTTTGGATTTTTCCATATCTGATAATTTGCGCTTACCCATTTTGTAACCTTTTCAATTTTTAACGATTTTATGCCTTTCAATTACCTATTCAAACAATTTTTAACGATTTTATGCCTTTCTATTACTGATTCAAATAAAAATTCTTCTAAAAGTAAAGAACATCGTTGAATTTCGTTAAAAAAATAAAATGCGAAGCATCATTTGACCCCATCCTCGACCGAAAACAACAACCATTTCCAAATGGTTAATAAATCAATCGACTGTAACGGAGACATACTTTCAAAACGGTATCTATTATAACTTGAATAAATATATCGGAGCTCAAAAAACACTTTTATTTTAAGCTATTAAAAACAATTACTTATCTCATAGAACAACATCTCGAGCCACGAGTTGAGTAGTCGTGAGTTATTACAATTTATGGTACTTTTCGGTTAGCCGGGGGCGAATGTTATATATACATATATACCTCCTTTGTCTAATCAGAAAGCATTTCACAAAAAACAGGCGTCCAATTAGAAAGCAGCTTACAAAACAAGGAGTTTAAACCAAGAGCTCTCTCCCAAAAGAGAAATCCCATGGTTGCCAGAAGCAAGTCCGAAATAGCAAGGTTGCCACTTTGGCGTATTTATCGCCAGGTTGGGGAGAAGTAGAGTATTCTACGATTCTTGCATGCGGTTAGTTACTGAATACCGAATAATTATGGGTACAGATGTCATATTCGCCCCATATTGGCGCGATTTTTTTTGGTGGCCAATTTGGCGAAAACATCAACAGCATAAACAACATAATCCGGGTTACCACATCAAGCAAAATAACGACACTTTGACGCAAGTTAAGTACCTGTTGCCTATACGATATTGGCGACAGAAAAAAATCGCGCCAATATGGGGCGAATATGACATCTGTTCCTAATTATGATCGGTACTTCTTAGTTATCCCGTCGACCAATTTTGCCAAATTATATAAATCGCCAAACCAATCACCAAATTATACACATTGACATAATTTTTTATTTTAAATAACGAAAGAACAAATAAATTAGTAAAACATTAATAAAAATACAAATAAAACGTCGAATTAATGGTTTTATTGGCCATTATTGGCATTTAATCTTACAATTAATTAATTAATGTCAACAATTATTGGCAATTAATCTTACAATTTGGCGACAGCAATTTGGTAGACGGGATAACTAAAAAGTACCTTATGATCCATTGAAGGATACATACAGGCTATTGAAATCCCCTTTTATTTAAGATTCATCATATTAATATTACCCTTTAAGAAATGCGCATAAAGTATTATAATCCTATTAAAAGATATATTAACATAAAATGATAAAAGCTATTTGTGAAGCTGATGAAAGTAAAAAAAAAAAAAAAAAAAAAACAGTTAAGCGATTGAATACATGTTTATTTTTAAATAATTGATGGGATTAAATTGAAAATTACAAGAGAAATTTTGAACAATTTTGAATGTATCTTATTCCAAGTATACAAACGTAAAAAGAATTTGGGGATTAAGCAGTTTGATTACTTTTTAATTTGCTTTTTTGATGAAGCCATTTTCTTTTTTTGGTTCATTTTCCCTTCTTTTCGAGGCAAATTTTTTGAATCATTCTTGATGTTTTCCGATTTCTTTATTTTGAATCTTCCTTCAGCGTCGCCTTTGTCAACAATTTCTTTGTCCACCTTTGTCGATTTCTTCATTTTGAATCGTTCTTCAGCACCAACTTTATCAATTTTCTCAAGCACTCCAGTACTAACACCTTTCTGCAAGAACTTGACGATGTGGTACTTTAACAATTTCATGTTGACCTTATACCTTTCTTCCATGTATCTTCTTATGTCTTCAAATGACGCGCCGTTACGTTTTTTTAGGGCCTTAATGGAATCTATCACCATTTCAGTTGTCGGGGGATGAGTAGCTTTTCTTTTCAGGCTTTTTCTTTCAGGCGCAACTGCAACTGTGATTTCCTTAGTCTTATCATTCTGGATTTTTGACTTTGCATTTCCAGTCTTATTCTTCATGCGTTTTGACGGCATATCCCGCATAACGTCCACTGTTGTTTCATTTGAATCCATAACTGCAATAACTCCAGAGCTTGATCCAGCAGCAGTTTCTGGAATTTCAGCCACAAAATTCATAACTGCAGTAACTCCTTCTGAGCTTGATCCAAGAGCAATTTCTGGATTTTCAATCACAAAATTATATTCAGCTGCTTGATCCATTTTTTCATACAAACCAATCCTTTTGGGAAAGCAAATCTAAATTCGTATCAAAATTTGTTAACTTGAAATATGCCCAACAAATATAATTCCTGATGATGAAAAAGTTTCAAAATGGTTTCAAAAGCTATCAAGAAATGGTTGCTTTAGAAAATGAAATTCTAGAAAATTTAAACTCTCGGGTCTCGTTGGTTTATGAATTCGCGCGCATTAATTAGTAAAATGAAATATTTCTTTTTAGCAAAAAAAATTGAGTCCATGGTTCGTATAGTACTGAACTCTGGAGTTCAATGTTTTTAGCTTTAGTCGGAATATATCACGCAATTTTTAAAAATATTACTTGCATTTTTGCTAATAAAGTAGGCATTACGAACGATAGCAACAGATGTCTGCGAGTACATAAATTTCCAAAATGACGGCATGTTGAATGGCGATAAAATATTTTTGCAAAATGTTTCATGCATATTGGTATTTTCTTTTATATACCAGCAATTGATCCCACTTGAATCCCTTGAAATATTTTGCTGTAAATGCATTAAGAAAAGGCATTATTCAGTGAACAGCATTATAGAAATTGCAGCATAGCTCTACCCTCTAGGATGACACACGCTAACCCCCCATCCAGACCCCGTGCTCTCTAAATATACGCTAATTTCCTCTGTTTTATAACAAAGAAAAATGCCCAGTTAAACTGATAGCATTGAGCTCACATTCTAGTCACACTAATTGTATATTACACTCTTACTTCAAAGAATAATGCCTTTCGGAAAATAAATTAAGGAGGGGATTACACCACCCTACGCTTTATAAGAATTTAAGCGCTAATTATTTAAGCGCTTTATAAGAATGAACCTAGAAAAAAATTTTAAAGCAAATCTGATATTTTAATCAAGAGTTATCGTGTTACGTACGTATGTGCATACGTACGCACGTACATACAGACCCTGCGGGCACATTAGCTCTCAGGCTTTAATAGCCTGTAAGCTAAAAAGAAGTTCAGTGCCATGTTCTTGTATAATTCTAGTACTAATGATATAAAAAACTGGTGGAACCAGAGAGAAAAGTAAAGCTCGATCTAAAAGAGTTACAGTAAAAAATTGGCAAATAGTTTCAGTCTAAAAAAGTCCTTCCGGCCAGTGCCGGGAGGAAGAGGTAGCTTTCATATTCCTTATTTTAAAAAAGCCAACTTATATTATTCAAACACACGAAGCTCAATTTAGTGGAAACCGAATATAGGAGATTCAATACTAATTTTTATCAATACTAAATCGTTATGAATGAGAATTTCGCGAAATTAGTCAGCTTTATCCAAGCTGCTTTTATTTAAAGTAACTTATACTTTGCTGCCAAATTCGGTGATTTCTTAAAGTGCCTGCCATTTTAAGACAACATGGTGGATGAGGCTAACCAGTGAACTTGGTCGAGACCTTAGTAATTGCTGTGCACATGCTCACTCACATCAGAATCGATTGATATATACGAGTGCTGTCGCAGGCAAAAAATCAGATTTTTCAAAATGTCACCCACATTAGATATTGAAATTACTATATTTGAGCAATTTTTTAAGATAAAGACAAACAAAAAATGCTCCTGAATCCTTATATCAAGGTCAAATACTTAAGAAAGAAACCTTTTTCAATTTCTAATTTTTTTGCACCTCACTTGAAATATAATATTTTTTTTTAATTTAATGGCCGTCATTTCGAAACAAGATGGCTGATGAAGCTGGCCAGCGAACTTGGTCGAGATATTGATGTATACTATCCACATGCCTTCTTACATCGAAATAGGCGAATACGTGTGTTATCGCGTGACAAATACAAGATCGTTTCAAAATGTTAGCCACGCTAGAAATTCAAAGTGCTAAAATTCAACCATTTTTTAAGATATAAACAAAAGAACAAATTTTCAGAAACAAAAACTGCTCCGGAATCTTTGTATCAAGGCCAAACACATAAAAAAATCTTTTTCATTTTCCAATTTTTTAATACCTCATTTTAAATTTTAATTTTTTTTTAATGGCAACCCTTTTGAAACAAGATGGCGAATGAAGCTGGCAAACGAACTCGGTCGAGACATTGGTATGTACTATGTACAGACCAAGTTAAATCCAAATCTGTTCATAAATACGCCTGTTATCGCGTGACAAAAATCAGGTCGTTTTAAAATGTCAGCCACAATAGAAATTCAAAATGCTATAACTCAGCCATTTTTTTAGAGATAGACGAAACAAAAACTGTTCCGGAATCTTTGTATTAAGGTCAAACACATACAAAAAATTCTTTTTCATTTTCCAATTTTTTGGTATCTCACTTTAAATTTAAATTTTTTAAAAAAATTTTAAATGGCCGCCATTTTGAAACAAAATGGCGGATGAAGCTGGACAACGAACTCGGTCGAGATATTTGTATGTACTATGTACACACCAAGGTACATCCAAATCGGTTCATAAATCTGTCCATATTGGTTATTTGAGCTTTTATTAAAAATTTGAGTTTTTTCTTTAATTTGTCATACCAGACGCCGTGGCTCAGCCCGAACTTCATGTTCATAAAGTAGGCCTAAAGCTGCCACCTTTTTGGGATAAATACCCCATATTGTGGTTTGCTAATATAGAAGCACAATTTGTTGTTTCAGGCATCACTCAAGATGCTACTAAATATTACTGTGTTATTTCGCCTCTCACTTCAGATATTTTAAATTATGTCAGTGATATAGTGTTAGCACCTCCCCAGACAAATAAATATGAGACTCTTAAAGCACCCCTTGTTTCTGATTTTTCCGACTCACAACAGAGACAGATTAAAGCTGTTCTTTCTGAATTAGTTTTGGGGGATGACAAACTTTCCCATTTATTGCGCAAGATGAAACAACTTGCAGGGAAAACACTGGGTGAGGATTTCTTAAAAACGCTCTGGCTAAAGCGTTTACCCACACAGGCCCAAGCCATCCTTTCTGTATCGGAAGATAGCCTTGATAAATTGGCCTTAATGGCTGACAAGATACATGAGACCACTCGCGCGAGCATTGATGAGGTGCATTGCCCAGACCTGCCAACTGCTACGAAAAAATCGTAGTTGCTACGATTTGGACCTATAAACTACGATGCTACGAAAATCGGTCTTTTTACTACGATTTTTTGCAAAAAACACAAACGCATTTTTTGTTTCTAGTTGCGATTTTTATCCAGCGCAGCATATTTTCAGGAGTGATTGTGTTCCAAAATTTCAAAGTATTCATTTCCGAAAGTTTAAAAAAATTCGTCATTAGTCCGAAAATTCGGACATAAGTGCTCATGGGGAAAAAATCTGAGCTGCATAACAAACTTCTTAACATAAAACCCTCTTTATGAATATTGACCACGAGTGAATTCTGTAAATATTTATACAGAAATTGACTTCCTTAGAAACAGGGGTGCCATTTTAAGAATTTCTGGAGGGGGAGGGGGAGGTGGTTCTTTGAGGGGCAAGGTTTGAAATAGTGTCCAAAATCGCACGATTTGCACACGGGAAAAGAAAGTCCTGCATAATGAAAAATGCTGTGCAGTATTTCCCTCTGCAAATTCTTCCACAGACCTATGATTCTTTTGCGAGTATATTTTGAAATTTCTTGGAAGCCCGCAATTTTATTTTATTTTTTCTCTTTTATGAAATTTTCCCAAATTAATTCGTGAATCAATCGTGGAAAAAATGAGAATTTCTTCACATGATCGTGGGAAAATATCGGGTATTTCGTCAAAGATCTCAGAAACAAATAGTGATTTTCTTCAATTGGTCGCTGAATAAAATCGCTAATTTCGTTAAGAGTTCAGAAAGAAATTGGGAATTTCGCCAAAAGAGTGCGCAAAAAATCACGAATTTCGATAAACTACCGAAGGAAAAATACTGCAAATTTCGTCAAAAGGTCGCGGAAGAGAACTGTAGTGAATTTTGTTAATTGGTCGTGAAAAGATATCAAACATTTGCCGATCGGTGCGATAAAGTATCGCGAATTTCGACAAATGACCGTGTAAAAAAATCAATTTCGTCAATTGGTCGCAGAAGAAATAAATTTCGTCAAAGGATCATGTTAAAACGTGAATTTTGTCAAAATATCGCAGAAAGAAAACGCGAATTTCGTCAAAAGATCAGTAAGAAAATGCAAATTTCACCGAAAGATCGCGGAAAGAAGACACTAATTTCGTCAAAGGATTGTGGTAAAAAACGCAAAGTTCGTCAAAGGATCGCGGTAAAAAATACAAATTTCGTCAAAAGTTTCTGGTAAAAAGTACGGATTTCAACAAAGAATCGTGATAGAAAAATGTGAATTACGATTGTGGGAAAAAAATGTGAATATCCTGAAATGATCGCAGGAAAAAAATTGCGAATTTCGTCAAAATTTACTGCACTGGGCACTGGGCTAGAAAACTGAAACCAGGCTCCTTTTACAAATGTAAAAAAAAAAAAAAACGCTTCGAAACGAAAAGGAACTCTAAAAATCGTATAAAAATTTTTAGAGGAAAACATTTACTGTGTTGATTTCAAAGACTGAAACCTTATTCCTTTTACGAATGTCAAAAGATGGCTGCGAAACACGAAAACCAACCAACCAACCTCCAGATTAATTTTAATTTTGTGTGCTACGATTTCTCATTTTCAAAGGTTGGCAGGTCTGATTGCCCGAAAGCTCCACTTTCGTATTTCAGTGAATTACGTTCTCAAATTGCAGAACTCACAAAACAAGTTGAGCATCTTTCGAGAAGCCGTGAGCGGCAAGATAACTTCCGTAACATATCTTTTTCTAAGCGACCACGCTCAAAAACACCTAAAAACAGGGGCTCGCCTGACCACTGCTGGTCTCATTTTAAATTCGAGGAGGCCGCTAGACGTTGTAAATCCCCATATAACTACAAACGTCCGGAAAACTAGAGCAGGAATCGCATAACCTGGCGCAAAGCGATTTCCAACCAAATAACAAAAGTCGCATTTTTGTATCTGACCCAATTTCAAAACTCTCATACCTAGTGGATAGTGGCAGCGATGATTGTGTATTACCTTATCACAAAACCATCTCCAAATCAAATAACAATGTCATTAATTTATACTCGGCGAATGGTTCTACCATTAAAACATATGGCATTAAAGTAATAACTCTTAGTTTAAATTTACGCCGCAAATTTCAATGGCTGTTTGTCCTTGCTGACATTAGCAAGCCGATTATAGGCGCTGATTTTTTATGTCACTATGGTTTGTTAATTGACCTCAAACAGGGGTGACTCCGAGATCCCCATACTAAATTGGCAATCAGCGGTACAAAATCAACAGATAATACTCCACAGGTTACTTTAATCGCGAACAATTTGGCCTATAAAAATATTTTGGAAAAATACAATGATGTTGTACGCCCGTATCCAAAATTGAAAGAAGTTAAACATAATACTGTACATAGGATTTTAACCAAACGGCAACCGGTTTTTGCACGTCCGCGTAGGCTTCTCCCAGCAAAATTAGCTGCAGCTAAACGTGAATTCGAATACATGTTAGAGCAAGGGATATGCAGACCAAGCACATCTAACTAGTCTAGCCCATTGCACCTTGTCCCGAAAGACTCTGGAAAAGATTTTCGCCCTACTGGCGACTACAGAGCTCTAAATCGGATAACAACACCAGACCGATACCCTAGCCCCAACCTACAGGATTTTTCAAGTCAATTACACGGAAAAGCCATTTTTTCTAAAGTGGATTTAGTTAGGGCATATCATCAAATCCCAATCCATCCAGACGATATCAAAAGCTGCAATTACTACACCATTTGGTTAGTTTGAATTTTTATATATGCCTTTCGGTTTGTCTAACGCAGCTCAAACTTTCCAAAGGTTTATAAATGAAGTGTTGCAAGGTTTTAACTTTGTTTTTGATTATCTGGATGACATATTAATGGCAAGCAGTTTGGAGGAAGAACACCAAGCACACCTCGAATGTGTTTTTAAAAGACTTTCCGCATATGGCATCCGTATTAACTTAAAGAAATGCGTTTTCGGTGTTCCCGAATTATCTTTTTTAGGTTATTTGGTAAATAAAGATGCAATTAAGCCTCAGTCAGAACGCGTTGAGCCAATTTTAAAGTATGCGTTACCTAAAACTGCAAAAGAACTCCAACGTTTCCTTGGTTTATTAAATTATTATCGAAAAAATGTACCACACGCTGCACATATTCAGGCTCCACTCAACGACATGCTAAAACACACTAAAAAGGGGAAAACAAACATTACTATTGACTGGACTGATGCTCAAAAGCCAGCATTCGAAGCTTGCAAAAAACAGCTTGTCGATGCTGCAATCTTGGCTCACCCAGATCCAGAAGCACATTTAACTCTTTTTACAGATGCTAGTGATTCAGCGGTAGGAACTTCACTAAACCAATATAAAAAATCTGGCAATGAGACGAGTTTCAAACCTTCTGCATTTTTCTCAGCCAAGCTGTCGCCATCGCAACGGAAATGGGATATTTATGATCGCGAATTGTATGCGATTTATGCCGCTATTAAGGGGACGAGGGACCTTAAAAATAATTTTTTTATTTTTTGTAAATTTAACCTTAAATATTGCTCAAAGGTACATTATATGCATTATGGCATGCATTTATTACAAAAAAAAAAAAATTTTAAGTCATTTTTCAGAAAAAAGTGGAATTTTACGCGTTGTTTTAGAAATATCCGAAATGCCCCATGCGCGTTCCATATCAATGAAAATCCCCAATATTTTTTATAAAAGTTTGGTTTATATATATAAAAAAATCTGTGCATCGAATTTTATATATTTGAATATAAAGGTTTAAAAAAAATTTTTTTTTGAAAAATTTTGAAATTTTTCGAAAAAATTTCAAAATTTCAGAATTTTTCATTTTTTTTTCATTTTTTTTCAAATTTAACTTTAAATATTACTAAAGGGTACATTATATGCATTATGGCATGCATTTATCACAAAAACAAATTAAAAAAAAATTTATTTTAGAGAAAAAAATGGCATTTTACGTGTCGTCGTAGAAATCTTCGAAATGCTCCCTGCGCATTCCATATCAATAAAAATCACCAATATTTTTTGTAAACGTTTGGTTTATATATATAATTAAAACTGTGCATCGAATTTTATATATTTGAATATAAAGATAAAAAAAATTGAAAAATTTCGAAAAAATTTCAAAATTTCAAAATTTTTTAATTTTTTTCTTTTTTTATGTAAATTTTAATTTAAATATTACTCAAGGGTACATTATATGCATTGTGGCATGCATTTATCACAAAAAAAAAATTAAAAAAAATTTTTTTTTGAGAAAAAAATGGCATTTTACGCGTCGTCGTAGAAATCTTAGAAATGCCCCCTGCGCATTCCATATCAATGAAAATCCCCAATATTTTTTTAAAAAGTTTGGATTATATATATAAATAATTCTGTGCATCGAATTTTATATATTTGAATATAAAGGTGTAAAAAAAAAAAAATCCAAATTTTTTGAAATTTTTTCGAAAAAATTTTGAAATTTTTAATTCTTTTTTTTTTTTAACCTTTATATTCAAATATATAAAATTCGATGCACAGTTTTATTTATATATATAAACCAAACTTTTATAAAAAATATTGGGGATTTTCGTTGATTTGGAATGCGCATGGGGCATTTCGAAGATTTCTAAGACGATGCGTAAAACTCCCTTTTTTTCTCAAAAATAATTAAAAGAAATTTTTTTTTTGATAAATGCTTGTCATAATGCATATAATGTACCACTGAATAATATTTAAAGTCAAAATTTCAAAAAATAAAGAATTGATGTTTAAGGTTTTTTAAGGTCCCTCGTCCCCTTAAACATTTTAAACACATGCTTGAAGGCCGTCAATTTACAATTTTCACTGATCATCAACCTCTTACATATGCGTTCTTACAAAAAGCGGATAAATGTTCTCCCAGACGACTGTGTCATTTAGATTTTATTGGTCAGTTTAGTACCGATATCCAATTTGTAAAAGGTTCTGATAATATACCAGCAGATACGCTATCGAGAATTGAGGCTGTAAAACTCCCAAACGTCTTGGACTGTACCGCAGTGTCACAAGCTCAAAATGCTGATACTGAGGTGCAAGATCTAATGAAATCTGAGACAGCTTTAAAATTTCAACATATGATTTTACCGGGAACTGAAATTAAACTTTTGTGCAATACTCCTACACAAAACGTTCGTCCATATCTTCCTCGTGAATTTCGAAAAACCGCATTCAAAATTCTTCACAATTTAGCTCATCCAGGTGTCAAAGCTACCGTGAAACTCCTAACGTTTCGTTTCGTGTGGCCGGAAATTAAAAAGGATGTTGCCAATTGGACGCGGACATGTATTTAATGCCAGAGATCCAAAATATATCGCGATACTAACAGTCCAGTACAAAACATTAAAATTCCGGAAAAGAGATTTGAACACATTCATGTCGATCTCGTTGGGCCCCTCCTTCCTTTTCAAGGATATGCATATTGCTTAACAATGATTGACTGTTTCACACGTTGAGTTGAAGCTTGTCCAATTTCCGATATATCTGCTGAAACTGTAGCTAGAGCATTTTATGAAAATTGGATAGTCCTTTTCGGTGTTCCTAGGCTGGTCACATCAGACCAAGACAGGCAGTTTGAGTCTCTTTTAATTACAACCTTAATGAAATCATTCGGGATTAAACACATACACATCACACCATACCACCCAATGTCTAATGGTTTAATTGAAAATTAGCATCGCACAATGAAAGCCGCTTTAAAAGCTCACTTAACTGATCGTTGGACAGAGGTCTTATCCATAGTGCTGTTTGGAATGCGTTCTGCATTCAGGGATATCATTAATGAAACCACAGCTGAACTGGTGTATGGTACTGCCTTGAGGTTACCTGGTGAATTTTTCACCCCTACTCCTACAGACTTCAATGCAGCCAGGTTTGTGGCACCCTTGAAAGAAGTCATGCAGCAAGTGTCCCCAGCTCCAAATAGCAACCACGACACCAAGGACCGTTCTTTTGTTTCGAAGGATCTCAGGAGTTGCAGCCAAGTTTTCGTGCGACATGATGCAGTCCAGCCACCTCTGAAACCGTCATACGATGGACCTTTTATTGTTCTCCAGCGATCTGACAAAGTTTACAAACTTCATATTGGTGATAAAGACAAGTTTGTGTCCATTGATCGCCTAAAGCCAACGTTTATCCTGAACTGTCCGGAACCAACCCCTGTACCTTTCACCAAAACCCTAGAGCCTACTCCTGAAGTCCGTCAACCAGAAATAGAGGAAGAACCAGAACTTCCAGAGGTTAAACGTACCCGCTCTGGACGGTAAGTCCCTTTCCCCGCACGCTTCAGGTAAGGTAACGCTCCACTAGGAAGGGGGTACTGCAGTGTCCTGAACTGAACTCACTAACACTGCTAACTCCATGGTGCACCTGAACTAAGACATTAACTGTGCATTTTACTCTAACGGCAACCGTCACTGCGTTTCTTGAACTGACCAATCATATTTACTTCCTCTCGTGAGCTCGTGCTAGTTTGACGCACTTTATTTCGCTCACTTTTTCTGTATGTTTATAATATGTAAATCGTAATTTGTTTATTAAATAATAAGGTAACGGATAGAAGCTTTTCATCGTTCTTCTGATTACAAGTCAGACAACTTTAACATAATGTTATTTTATATTAAACAGCTTCATTAAGTAAATTCAATTAGCAACCGGCATGCTACAATCGAAGCTGTATGCCCAACGCGAAATGGCGGTGAGTAAGGAAAAACAACTGTTCGTTCTTGTGCACACGTGAAGACCAAGGAAAAGCACTTAGCAGTTCTGGAAGAGCTTAAGCAGAAAGGAGAAAAAGGAGGGAGAAGGGAAGAGAATGAATTAAATAAATGACAGAATTTTAGATAAAATAAAGAAATTTTAGATAAAATGGTCGTACTTTACCATATCATTAACCAAGCTGTTAGAATCTTCCATTATATGATAAGATTTCCAATAATCTAGATTGTAAATTGATGAGCATTTCTGAATTATTGAAACTTTGGAAAATTTAAAATTAAGATTGCTAGACCAATAATGGTAGTATTAGAGGAGTGTTTAATGTCACAATTTTTAACATTAGTTTTATGCTCAACCATGCTGGGGAGCCCCTCTTTTAAGGTCCGTTTGGGGGAGCATAAAACTAATGTTATAAATTGTGACATTAAGCGCTCCGGTATTGCTAACCATTGTTGGTCTAACAAACACAAGTTTAAGTTTTTCGAAGGTTCAATAATTCAGAAATACTCACCAATTTACAATCTAGATAATATGGAAGCTTATATATGATGTATGGAATAATTCTAACAGCTTGGTTAATGATATGTCCAGTACGCCCACTTTTTTTCTGAAGTCTGGCTGTCTGTTTTAAATTCACTCTCTTCCCTTCTCCCCCCCCCCTTTTTTTTCTTCTCTCTGCTTAAACTCTTCCAGAATGGCTAAGCGCTTCTCATTGGTCTCCTCGTTGCGCGGGAACAATTTACTCCACTGTTGTTTTTCAACACTCACAGTAATTTCGCCGTTGGCCGCGAGCTGCGTCTCTCTAACTCACATATTTGTAACTTTTAAACATTTATTTTAAACTTTGCGCTGATGATAGAGCCTTAGAACCTCGTAAATAGCTGTATGCAGCCTTTTGAATATACATTTTTAGAATTTGTGCTATTTAACGCTGTTCTTTATCTCTTGATATATCGGCACAAAGTTCCTCCCATTTTAAGTATTCAAGTTCAGTTGGGAAATTGCAAAAGAAAACAGAGAGCATACGCTAGAGATTGAACGCTGTAGCAGCGGGGGGGGGGGGGGGGGGTACACGGAATTTCTTAAAAAAATCTTAAAAGTATATAACATTGTATGACTTCCACTACATTCCTGTTCAAGTTAACATGTCTACTAATTTATCTATCATTTAGTTCTATGTAAAAAGATTTTCATAAATTCACCTGAACTTATTTTATTTTTGTTTTATCTTAATAATCCTGTTAAACTTAAAATAAAATAAACTAGTATGTTGTGGCCATCACAAAACTTTCTTCTATATAAATCACGTCAATTAAATCACTTAAACAATACCAAGAAATCACACCAATTTATCACCAATTCATATCAAAGTATATCTGAATTTCAAATTTGATGAAAATTCGTGCATTAGTTCTTGAGATAGAGCTATAGCGGAAATTCTGAAAAATGTAACATAGCAGCGCCACCGGTTGAGCTATTTTTACCAAAACATAAACAGCACTAATTCATATCAAGGTATACCTGAATCTGAAGATTGTTGAAAATCCAAGCATTAGTTCTTGTTATACAGCTATTGCGGAAATCGCAAATAATGCAGCACAGCAGCGCCACCTTTTGAGCGATTTACACCAAAATGTATAAAACGTCAAATCATGTCAAGGACTAACTGAATCTGAAGTTTGATGAAAATCCGCGCATTAGTTCTGGAGATTGAGCTATTGGGGAAATCGTGAAAATGATGCATAGCAGCGCCATCTGTCGGGCGATTTACGCCGAAACGTTACCAACACCAATTCATATCAAGGAATAACTGAATCTGAAGTTTGATGAAAATCCGTGCATTAGTTCTTGAGATAGCGCTATTGCAGAAATCGCGAAAAATGCAGCATAGCAGCGCCACCTGTTGGGCGATTTACACCAAAAACTAATCAGAGCCAATTTATATTAGGGACTACTGGAATATAAATTTTTATTAAATTTTCTTCATTAGTTCTTGAGATAGAACGCCCACAAAATTTGTGTCACACACAGACAGACTCACACAAGCTTAGACTCACAGACAGACATTTTGTAAAAACATGTTTTTCGGAATCTCTGACCCCTAAAACGTTTAAAACGGTCGAAAACCGAAAGTCGAAATTTTTCATGAATCCAATACTTTCTTCTTGTAAAGACAGAAGAAAGTAAAAACATATATATTCTTTACAAATCAAATTTTCCTAATTTTCATTTGCATTCATTACCCGACTGCCAAGAAAGGTTATGTGTTTCATGCGTATCTGGGTATGTGGATTTCTTTATACCTTCGAATCATCCCAACGGCTGGATGGATTTTAATGAATGAGGTCTCTATCGATTCATCTTAACCGTCCGATGGTTATAGGCTAGGTTTTGTTTTTATAAATTCAAAATGGCGGCAGCAAAATACAAAATGGCGGTAGAGACGAAATTTTTTTTTACTCACCCTATTGAGTGGCATGTCATATTGGATAGGTCTTTCAAAGTGAAGACGATGTTTCATTGACTATTTTGCAGTCAGAAGCTCCGTTTGAATATTATACAACCTGGAAGTTGTGTAGGTAGGATCTCTAGCTTTACTGTAACTCTAACCTTCATAAACATCTATAGGCTTCATCAAAACATTGTTTATATGTAGGAACTAGCAGCTAAACACAACTTAAAAGTCATCAATACAAGTAAATAAAAAAATAAGTATGTAATATAAAAAATAGTTTCACATTGGTGAGAAATAATTAATTAATTCGCTTTTTACTCAGTCAGGTTTTTTGATTTTTTAAATTTAATTTTTACTTGTTTACATTATTTCACTTTAAGATATTTCCTACTTCACTTCGCCAACTCCAGATGCCAACTACATAAAAAATCTATTTCGAAATTCTAGCATTAAAAGGAAAACAAAAGTAGAAGCCGGTTGTAAATCTCAAGCTTTTGCATTGTTTCTTTTCTTTCCTAAAGGCCGATTTGAAAATTTACTGCGGGAATTACAAATTTGAAAAGTAAAGATTTTGTGTGAGGAGAAGAAATACAGATTGTTATTTTAAAGCTATTTCGTGGGGATTAAGGAAATTTAATTGTCTCGTGGAAAATAAAACGACAGTACTTAATTCATTTAGTTTTTATACTTCTTTCTGAGGAAAGAAATCTTTTAAATCTGAAAATTTAAAGTTTGAAAGATTGTCTTTTAGAAGAAACTAGATAGAAGAAACTCATTGTCTTTTGAAAAATTTCCAATTTAGCAGTTTTGTATTATAAAACATATCGATTCGATTTAAAGATAATAAATAAAAAATTCTTACAACGAAGGTCTCCTTTCAGGGCATACTCAGAATATTTTGAAAAAAAAATACTAATTAAACTACTTATGTACGTAATAACGGATCAGTCAAATTTAGCGGCGGAATTACAGTAGAAAGTCTATAAAAAAATAAAATACTTTCGAGTATTTGGCGTAAAAAGACGAAAGCATAACGCGATTTGGCGAGCAGCACTTTTCCTCGCCAAAAGCAAACGATTTTAATGCATCTGAAAATTGCTTGTTAATTGATTTTTAGAATGTATGTAACTAGTATTTAATGAATTTAAACTTAAACAATATGAGAGTTTAATGCATGTATTTTTTGTATTACATATTTATGTTTCTAATTTTATCCCTATTGAAGTAATTTCATATATGAAAAATATTTTCATATTGAAAATATATTTTTCTATATTTAAGCGTATTCCAAAATAAAGGGCAGATGAAGAATGCTGCTGTTATGCATTTCAATATCGGAATTTTTTTTGTTTATATAGCAACAAAATTGAATCGATAGTACTCAATTGGATTTAATTTTGAGATTGAAACAATTTTAATTAATATAAATTTTGTTTTAATCCATAAAATTTCATAGTTAACTTTCATTATAAATACTATCAAATACTTCATTACAAAACTATAGTTAAAATAAACTAAAACTGAGAAAACTAAAGTTATTTACATTAAGTTCATTTAAACATGTTCAATGGGAATATTTTTACCTTAAAGAGTATTTGACATAAAAAAAGTATTTTTTTGAGATTTTATTTCATCGCCAACCGGTGATAAATTGCAAATAACGAAATTTTCATTATTTTTTACGGACACTCTATCGAGTTTCCGCCGAAATTTTTTTATAAAGATATCTTTCGTCATGAGAAGAACATTCTATATTTTTCTCAGATTTTTCGGAATATGTCCGCATGGAGACCTTCCTTGTTAGTACTGTGTCTGAAGCCGAATTAAAGGATCCATTATATGAGGACGTGAGTTTCAAAACTCGCCTTATTTAGAAAATTAAATGTTGGGAAATCGCGAAAGACTTCCGACTGCGTGCATTGGTTTTCATTGTAAACCAAGATTTTACTCGTACAATAGCAGAAGTATAGGATAAAACCAGTTTTCGTTGAAGGTGTACAGTCGTGGAAAAAAAAAAAAAAAAAAAAAAAAAAAAAAGTAAACACCCCCTACTAACTCCTCAACAAATTATCGTAGAAGAAAGTTACTAGTCCGAACGATTGGAAATAAAGTCTACTTTTAAATGATGTATATAAAATTCGCTTAGGGGGGCATCTACATGTTAAAACGAGCCATAACATTGTTTTTTTTTTCATTAGCAGTACACAATTCTGACAGCAGAAATGAACTCTATACCCTTCAATTAGTCTAAAAACAAAACTTTATGCAATTTGTATCATAAGTTTCCGAGAAATTAATTATTTTTAAACGAGCGTATTTTAAGGGCTGTATCCAAATTGAAGTTCGGTACTCGATTGCTAACCGAGAGAGCCCCCTTCTTGATCAAGGCAACTTAAGCACCACTCAAGCAGTCAATGAAGCCTGCTAGATTGCAGGATAGTATAAGAAATTTCAAAATATCTAGTCACTTCTATCATAGACGGCCCCTTAAACCATCATTTTGTCGTTTTTTAAGCACAATTTGAAAACTACTTGGAAGAAAAATGTGAAATTTTGAATTTCCGTAAAGCAGGACTTAATAAATCTGAATCCATCAAAAATATTGTAAGTTGCAGTTCATAATTTTTTCGAATATTATTTTCATAATTCATATCATAAAATTATAAAAATTGCAAATTCAACGTATTTATGTTTGGGTATATTAGTATTATTGCTACACAAAAGATTAGCACATTAGGAGCATAATTTCAGGAGTTATAAATAAAAATATGAAAATGTAATTTAATATTACAAGCACTCAGTTTTGAATGTTTATAATTCAAAAACTTATCATTCAAATGACTTGAAATTTGGTGTCTAGGCATAGTTTGAACGAAAGATTTGAAATATCTCGTTAAAATTGGGTATTGCCATTGAAAAAAATGAAGTTTGGATTCGTTTTAATATGTAGATGGCCCTCTAAGCAAATTTTATATCCGTCATTTAAAAGTAAAATTTATTTCCGATCGTTCGGTAACAGTAACTTTCGTCTACGATAATTTGTTGAGGAGTTAATAGGGGGTGTTTACTTTTTTTCCCCACGACTGTACCAATAGAATAGACTGATAAAGAAAACATGATTTTTTAAATTTTGGATAAGGCGAGTTTTGAAACTCACGTCCTTATATTAAAGTTATAGTTTTTCCAAACTGGGCGAAAAAGTGTCCAGGCTAAGATTCGAACAAGGCACCTTTGTCTGAAACCGCCAATGCTCTACCAACTGAGTTATTCCATACCTGGCAGACACATAATTCACCTAATGCGTATGTCATCTGGCCTGATAGAAGATCTGTAAACTAGAAAACAGGAATTCTGCTTTTTCAGAATTTAGTGTGTCCCCCCCCCCCCCCCTCGATGAAAAAAAATATATGTATAGTATATACAAATAGTACAAAACATATTTCAGTTTTAAGACTTAAAACACACGCTTTTATTTTATATAAAATGACGTCATCCTCATCCGCTGAAGAATTACCCATTTGCGAGCCAGTATTAAACAACATCTACAGTAAAGTAAGCATAGGACATCACTATTGCTGAATAATACTCAAATCCAAAAAAAGAGATATCGTCATTCAAGAAACTCGGCCAAAAAAAATCGGCTATCTCATGATTCATATGCCTTCATTTGTTTTTAATACTAGGGGGCTCGGCCCCCTACGAGCTACGCTCGCCAACCCCCGTCCAGACACCGCAGACTCTAAATGCACGCTAATGTGATCGGCTTTAAAAAGATTTCGAAAGATTGAATTATAATTTAAAAAACAGTGGCGATCTCCCTATAAACGGATCTCTATTCATTTCTCTTTGATTGGGGAAATTTTAACGCCAAATCCGCTGCGGTACTACTTGATTATCCTGTCGACCAATTTCGCCAAATTATATAAATCGCCAAACCACTCGCCAAATTATACAAATTGATATAATTTTTATTTTAAATAACGAAAGAACAAATAAATTCGTACAACATTAATAAAAACACAAATAAAACGTCGAAATAAAAATAACTTGATGACGTATACACGTGTAACAACATTTCAAAATAAGCGGCGGCGGCGGCGGCGGTGACAGCGGTAGTTACTTTTTTTTAGAATAGAGAGATTAATATAGATACTTAAAATTAAATTTAGTTTATAATAGCTCCATGTTTTATCCGAAATGATTCATTCATATTTTTTCAAACTAGCACTTATTTTAAGTACAGTTTTTCCAGTTTTTATGAGAAAATGGCAACAAAAATATATAATTGATATTTTCCAACTATTTTTTCTTTACTTTCTACAGAAATGACGTACATGAGTTGCCAAAATTAAACAAATGACACTAAAAACTACAAAAAAATGAATATCTGAAAAATAAATGGAGATGCAGTTTTTAAACAAATTGCATTTAAAAGTATTTTTTTTCAATAAGTAGTATAAACATTGAAAATTTCCGATGCTTAGAAGTTTAAAAATTGCAGTTGAGTATTTAACAGTACAGTGATACATCTGCTTTGTTTTATGTCTGGCTTTTTCAACAGAACGTTATTTTTGCAGACGACATTTTATTTGCTGGGAGAAAGAAATAGAATACCGGGAGCTAATACGTATCCAGCGTTTGTCTGGAGTTATATTACCTGCGTTTTATGAATATACCATATTTACTTGTGTATAACGCTCACCCAGTACTTTGCAAGAAAATATGGCGAATTTTTTTTATCTCGTATATAAGGCGCACTATAAATTTGACATGCAAGTGAATGAAAGACCAAATGAACTTCAGTATTTCAGTAAAGAAAATACTCATAGCAACAACTGTTACGTCAGGCCAGGAAAGAAGGGGAAATTTTTTTTTAGACTTCGGGTAGAGTGTGCGTGTGGGAGGGAGTAAATGTCGTATCATGCTGTGGTGAAGTCGCTCGCTTAACGAAATATTTGAGAGTGTCTTTTGACAACGTGCGAGTAGGATGGAGATACGATGTAGTTATACTGTGACCTTTAATTTGAAAATAGTTCAGCATGCAAAAGAAAATGGTAACCGTGTTTCTAATCAAAAGTTCTGCTTTGCTGAGAGTCCAGTGTACGAAAGTGGTGGAATATGAAAAAAAAAAACTGAAAAAAAACATAATTCAAAATGCGTGCTTTTAGGGGAAATCGTGCAAATATCCACAAGTAGAGCAGCAGCTTTTAACTCATGTAACGTATTTCCGGCGTTCGAGTAAACAATCTCGACAGAAATGTGGATGTTCGAGGAATGTAAATTCCCTAGGAAAAGGAATATTCCAAGATAAGATTTCAAGGGGAGTTATGGCTTGATGCAACGCTTTATGATCCGTATGCAGTGGCGTATCCAAGGACCCCCCCCCCCCCCCGAAAGTAGACCTGGTTTACTGAATCATGGATACAAATACAACAGTAAAAACTGCTAAGACAGAATCACAAAGGATCTATAAAACATTCCGCTTTAGAGAGGTGTTCGTCTTAGAAGGTATAATTCAAAGGTATGACTTTTTTCGGGACTATGAACTTTTCCGTTTTAGACAGGTTTCCGTGATAAACACTTTCCGTTTTCACAGTATCCCTTAAAACTGCTAAAACGATCTCACATCCCAAACTTTTTCTTTCACGTACTCCTTTCTTAGGTTTTTTATTTCGGAGTACCCCCATTTCTCATAACGTCCCCCTCCCCCCCCCCCCTCCACTCAAGGAGATAACGTAAACATGCTTTTTTCCATTAGTAATTTTCTTATCACAACCTTATAATAAATCGATGCAAATTACATTGATATTCCTAACATTTTTGTGACTTCCATTACCGATATTATTTTCACATACCCCAGCAGACCCGCCACGTACCCCCAGGGGTACGCTACCGCAGGTTGGAAACCGCTGCTATAACACCACCTCTGAAGAGCATAAATCTATTACAGGAAAATGTGTGAAGATGACCTATCTCAAATGAAAACAATTCAAGATTCGACGAAAACAACACTATATATTTGTGCTTGCTAACATTTGAAACCTATCTGAAATGAAATTTGTTCCAATTGTGAATCCTTCTTGGCAGGTTTTCTGAAAACACGGAATCCTCTCATAAAAAAACATTTTAATGTCCCGAGACGGAAGGATAACTAAACAAGTATACCTGCTATTCCGTTTACACAAATTTACTGTAACTAGATTAAACGTAAAACTTCTTTATCTTGGACTTCGATGGGGTTCTGTTGTCGACCCTTATGGGAAAGAACGAGTTTATACTAACGCAATAACGGTACATTGGTTGAGTTTCGTGACCCTTATCTTTGTTCACATTATAACGGACAATATTAACAATTACTTTAAATCTAATGCCTGCAATTAATAAAAGTAACTATATTTTTGGACCGGTTTTTTGTTACCACTTTCAAAATACACTGGCGAGAAAAAATAAAGGAACAACCATAAAAAGGTGCTTTATGTTAATTCTATTAAGGGAACTTCCAGAAAGGTAACTCAATGTCAACGTTATCACGTAGTCCAATGGGATTAACATTCGCTACAGAAATATATGCAAATTTTTCAGCCTCAGCCCGTTCTTTCAGTTCACGTGTGAAAAGGAGCGCACGTGGGTAATTTGAAGTCTAATTTTAAGGAATGTACGCGAAATTATGTAAAACTTTGCTTCTAATAGGTAGAATATGTCGTCCAGAAGACATTTGACCGATTTTGAGAAATTGCGTGCGATAGGGAGAATGGAAGCAGGACAGACACTCTTAGGGGTCTGTAAAGACTTATAAATAGCCAAAAGCGTCATGTCAAGAATCTGTAAACGGTTTAAAGACACTGGTATAATGTCCACAGACAACCAGGTCAAGGTAGAAAACGCACCACAATAGGCTCTCAGGACTGTAATTTGCCAACGATTGCTAAAAGAAATAGGCAACTGATGTGAGTTCAGATTGCAGGGAGTTTGCTGCAGCAACAAGAACTCGACTATCCTGGTTTACTGTGAGTGACAGGCTGCATGCAAGGAAACCTATAATTTGTGTTCCGCTAACTCCAGTAGCAAAATGCGCCCGGTTAAAGTGGTGCAGAGATCATCGTCATTGGAGTATCACGGACTGGAGCCGAGTTCTCTTTACCGATGAATCCCGACTTTGTTGAGAGAGTTACCACAGATGTGTTACCATATGGAGGGAGAAAATCACATGCAATAAGGCTGCAAACATCCGTGAAAGGCATCGATACAAGGTCGTGGAATTGTGGTATAGACGGACATCATTTTGAATGGCCGCAGTGACCGACACATTTTTACCAGTGCAACTGTGAATGCTGAAATATACAGAGTTGAGATTCTTGACTCTCCTGTCAAGTTGTTTAAGGGTGCAATCGGGAGATTCGGAATTTTATGATTATTAATGGTCTAGATGGGCGCTACCCCCTTCCACGGAACTCCTAAGTATCCCTTCCAGAGCTGCATAAATCCGACCCGTCCGAAGCTTACTGCTGATCTTGGAGAATGTTCTAAAACTGTTTTGAACCATCTAAAATAAATTGGCTGGGAAGTACAAAAACAGAAACCACCATGAACCATTTTTTACACATTCTGATACTTCCAAAATAGTGCTAATCCATCACAAATAAACTTCTTACAAAAATTTAACTTCCTTAAAGACGACCAGATATCGGAAGCAACTATTAGATCGAATATGGTATCAAAAGTGGCGAGACATGAAACATGGAAACCCAAAAGAATTATGGCTGAATAAGACAATTGTAACAAAACTGCTTTTTCCAGCATGAACTATATTTGATGTGTGTGCTTCTTACATTACTAGTTTCTGTAGCTGAAAATACAAGATATTTTTCTTAAAGTTAAAACCTTCCCACATAGCATTTTTAGTTTGCAGAAAATTTGCAACAGTTTTGCTTTGAAAACCTGCAAAGTTGCAGTAAGCGTAGCATGACAAGACTGAAAGGTCATAACAAGTTAACCCAAACTCCGAAGTCACCACAATTTGAACTTGCAGCCAACTTGTCGTGCAAGTTAAATTCATACTGTATCAAATTCATTGCAAACTAACGGCAAACAAGTAATCAAAAATGCTGCAGTCTTACTGCAAAGTAGTAATCTTTCCATGTCACACTATAAGTTTAACCCCTTCGAAGGGGTCCATAGACCTGATCAAGTCTAGTGATGCGAAAGTGCCGTCAGAAGGTGCATGCATCGGTTTTATCACCACAAACAAGTTTAGGTAATATTTGTACTTTTCATTTCGAGCATTTTTTGGTATTTAATAAGTATAGCGCTTAGAAAAAGCGGTGCCTACCGAATAAAATTTCTGCAATTTCCGTGTATGTGCTGATTGTCTATTCTCTCAACAGAGGGATTTTTTGCTTTCGTCACTTTCGTGAATTAAAGACAGTCTTGCATCAGTTTCACAACAAACTACTCATGCAAGTGGGTGATGGTATACCTTGCGGGAGATTTGCTGCGAATTTCTCAATTCGAATTTGTCACGGCAAGATAACATCAGAAAAAATAAACTTGCTGCTAATGTTCATGCTATCTGGGTTATCTCAAAAGCTCGAATGGGGAGCGCGGCGGATCGCATGAATGTCTCATGCGATTGACACTTATGTGAAATCATTATCCAATATCTATTACAGCACAAGTTCTTAATTCAATGGCAAGAAATTAAACATGAAAATTGCTGTTTTAAACTTAACCACTTGATCCTAACTTTATTGTAGGCAAATGTTATGTAATATGAAACGTGATTTAACCCATTCGCTGCCAAAACTATAAAGTAATAATTTTCAATTTTTTTGTTAAAAGTCGTTTGCTACCACAAATTCAGAAAGGTAAATTTCGCGTTACTAATACAGCGAAGTTTCTGCCAATAAATGAGGCATTTTTTTAATTCTAAAATAGTGTTGACAAAGTAATTAATAAATTAAAGCCACGAGTATACTCGTGGATGACAGCGAATGGGTTAATTAAGTTTAACTCTTCAGTATGCTCTCAGCTTTTTTCATCATAGTGAATCTTTTTCATTGGTAAATATTAATGTAACTTCAATGTATTATTAGTTGCAGTTATAAAGATTGACTTTACATTTTTTATCCATGCTTTTTTTTTTTTAATTAAGAAATTAAATAAGGTTATACCTAAATTCTTAAAGTTACTCGAAATACTTCTATTATACATACACAGTCAAGACAAGATTCAAAGGGACTGGTAAAAAGTTCCATTTTAGACAGGTTTCCATAGAAAGAAGTGTAATTAATTATGCTTCTAAGATACACAACCTCAATAAGATCTATTGTTCGTTTCGCAGGGATTCTGAAACTCTTCCGTTTGAGACAGGATTGCGTTATAGAAAGATTCCACTTTCACAGGTTTCACTATGTTTCACTAAAGAACAATGAAAATCCCCTTTCAGACAGGTTTTCAGCAAATTTAATTGTATCGCAATTCATATTAATACCATGTAACGCTTCCGTTAAAGACAGGATCCTGCTATAGACAATTACTATTTTAACAAGTTTTATTCTATTCATATGACATAAATAAGTATATTTATATAAATACACAAAACTTTTAAAAATGGAACCTGCCTATAACGGAATTCTGCCTTAAACAGAAATCTTCCGTGCTACGGAAAATAATACTGTACAAATACACCTAATAATACGAAAACCTGTGAAAAACGGAATTTTCCAGCAATATTTACGTTTTGATCTTGACAGGTTTTACTATATATATATATAACCTGAAGGAAAATTTTTGGACCCCCACCCCCCCCCCCCCCGAAACGAAATCCTGGCTACGCCACTGTCCGTATGATTCTTTTTATCCGTACACTGCAAAACAAAAACGGAATAAAAAACGGAGATTCTACTGGCAATCGAGACACCAGTACTACTTCCGTGTTTTAACGGAAATATCCCCCCATAAATTCCAGAAAATCCGTATTTTAACAAAAATTTTCCCCCCATAAATTACAGAAAATTTCCCTTTTTTCTGGAATTTATGGGGGGGGGGGAATTTCCGTTCAAATACGGAAATAGTACTGGCGTCACGATTGCCAATAGAATCTCCTTTTTTTAGTCCGTTTTTGTTTACAGTGTAACAGTCTCTCTATCAGGAGAAGAACAACGCTATCGTAGAAGCTGCCGGAAGAATACGAAGAACAGCGTACCAAGTTCTTCCAGTATGTTATATGGCTATGAAAACAAAAGGGATATCAGATGTCTCAAATCGGCGAAGCAGATCAAACTCCATTGTGGTTTGATATGCCCGAAGCCACTACCGTTCATCCCGTTGCAGATAGGCGCATTCAAGTGCGCACAACAGGAACAGACAAGCAACGAGCACCGTTATGCTGACTATTACGGCAGATGATCGCAAGTTGACACCTCATGTGATTTTTAAACGTAAAACTATCTCGAAAGAATATTTTCCAGTCGTCATAATTATAAGAACACAGGAAAGAGTGGATGACGGATGAGCTCATGAAAGACTGTATTAACGTTGTGTAGGAACGTCGGCTAGGTGCTATACGTCAGTTATCGATGCTGATTCTGGACAGCTTCCGTGGACACACGACGCCTGGAGTAAAAGCGTAAATTCGTCGCTCAAGTGATTTGGTTGTGATACCAGGTGGGATGATGAAAGTTCTGCAGCCCTTAGATGTTGTCATCAACCGACCATTTAAGTTTTCATTTCGGCATGCCTAAAATCGGTGGATGAAAACAGATCACACCTTTACTCCAAGCGGGAGAATGAAGCGTCCATCACTCAGAACTATATGTGAATGGATATGTGAAATTTGGAATTACATCTCAGCCAAGATGTTAATAAAGAGTTCAAAGTGACTGGAATTTCCAATCAGATCGATGGAACTGAAGGCGATATGGTTTACGAATATATTGACTGTACCTGTGATAAAAAGGACAGCGGCAGTAGCGGAAGTGAGAATTGATAAATAGCGTTTAAATAATGTTACTAGCGCTGTTATATAAAAAAGTGCAGGGAGTGTAATAAATAATCAACAATACTTCTAGTCAATAAGATTTTTCCAGTTTTAATTTCTTCTTTGAATACATTTCTTGATTCATATGTATATCGTGTACACCCACATCATGTACTTCCAGCAGTAGAAAAATTATTCCGTGTATAACGCGCACGTAGGGTTTTTGTCCTAAATTTTTGAAAAAACGCGAGTGTTATACACGAGTAAATACGGTAATTACGTGTCCAACGTTTCTTGAAGCTGTTTTCATTACCCGTGATTTATACTGCGTAGCTGATTCCCATATCACACCAGATGTCATAGTCATTAGGTTTCTGAGTGAATTATGTGTCTGCCAAGTTCGTCCGGGATAGCTCAGTCGGTAGAGCATTGGCGGTTTCAACCATAGGTGTCTGGTTTAAATCCTGGCCTGGACATTTTTTCGCCTATTTTTGTAAAATTACAACTTTAATTATTCATGTGTAAATACGTATCCAACGATTTCCTGGAGTTATAATACCTGCGTTTTATGAAGAGCATTATTGTGTTTTGAAAAACTTTATCAAAATAAATTTCTTAAAATAAATACAAAAATATAGACAGATTAATTAAACAATTTAAAAGCACATAAAAAAAGTCCTTCCGGCCAGTGCCGGGAGGAAGAGGTAGCTTTCAAATACCTTATTTTAAAAAAGCCAACTTATATTATTCAAACACACGAAGCTCAATTTAGTGGAAACCGAATATAGGCGATTCAATACGAATTTTTATCAATACTAAATCATTATGAATGAGAATTTCACGAAATTAGTCAGCTTTATCCAAGCTGCTTTTATTTAAAGTAACTTATATTTGGCTGAGATGTTGATGTATACTATCCACATGCTTTCTCACATGGAAACAGGCGAATACGTGTGTTATCGCGTGACAAATACAAGATCGTTTCAAAATGTTAGCCATACTAGAAATTCAAAGTGCTATAATTCAACCATTTTTTAAGATATAAACAAAAGAACAAATTTTCAGAAACAAAATCTGCTCCGGAATCTTTGTATCAAGGCCAAACACATAAAAAAATCTTTATCATTTTCCAATTGTTTAATACCTCATTTTAAATTTTAAATTTAATTTTTTTAAATGGCAACCCTTTTGAAACAAGATGGCGAATGAAGCTGGCCAACGAACTCGGTCGAGACATTGGTATGTACTATGTACAAACCAAGTAACATCCAAATCGGTTCATAAATACGCTTGTTATCGCGTGACAAATATCAGGTCGTTTTAAAATGTCAGCCACAATAGAAATTCAAAACGCTATAACTCAGCCATTTTTTTAGATATAGACAAAACAAAAACTGTTCCGGGATCTTTGTATTAAGGTCAAACACATACAAAAAAAATCTTTTTCATTTTCCAATATTTTGGTATCTCATTTTAAATTTTAATTTTTTAAAATTTTTTTAAATAACCGCCATTTTGAAACAAGATGGCGGATGAAGTTGGCCAACGAACTCGGTCGAGATATTTGTATGTACTATGTACACACCAAAGTACATCCAAATCGGTTCATAAATACGCCTGTTATCACGTGACAAATATCAGGACGTTTCAAAATTTCAGCCACGCTAGAAATTCAAACTGCTATAACTCAGCCATTTTTTGAGATATAGACGAAACTAAAAATGCTCCCGAATCTTTGTATCAAGGTCAAATACATAAAAGAAAAATATTTTTCAATTTTTTGGTACCACATTTCAAATTTAAATTTTTCTTAAAAATTTAAATGGCTGCCATTTTTAAACAAGATGGCGGATGAAGCTGGCCAACGAACTCGGTCGTGACATTGGTATGTACTATGTACAAACGAAGTTACATCCAAATCGGTTCATAAATACGCCTTTTATCGCGTGACAAAATTCAGGACGTTTCAAAATGTCAGCCACGCTAGAAATTCAAAATGCTATAACTCAGCCATTTTTTAAGATATAGACGAAACAAAAACTGCTCCGGAATCTTTGTATAAAGGTCAAATACATAAGAAAAAAATATTTTTCCATTTTCAATTCTTTGGTACCACATTTCAAATTTAAAATTTTTAAGAAAATTTTAAATGGCCGCCATTTTGAAACAAAATGGCGAATGAAGCTGGCCAACGAACTCGGTCGAGACATTGGTATGTACTATGTACATACCGAATTACATCCAAATCGGTTCATAAATTCGAGAGTTACAGTATGACAAAGGTCAGATATATATATATATATATGGATATATATATATATATATATATATATATATATATCAACTTTTGAACGGAGGGTGGTTTCGGGGTCTGGGGGTCATGATCGATGAAAATATACCAAAATTTTTTGAAATCGCTTTCCTCCGAACGGCTGCAATAGGTAGCTTTTTGTAATGAAAGCTACCTAATATTTGAAAAATGACATTAAACGTTTCGAACTTGTTTAATGTGACTCATCAGTAATATAAAGAAACGCAAATTCGCGCGAGATGACATAAATTCAACATACCGTTGAGAGCCCGTGCCAAAAACAGATAAACACGGAGATGGGTATTTGAATTAGATTCAGTTTTATTTGTGTATTTGTGTTTAATTAGTTATGAACAGACGTAATATCTTCCTTTACTTTAAATATTTGTTGATTAGCCATATTGAGATGTTAGAAAAATCGCTTTAAGTAATTTATTAATGATAATAATTTATTAACTGACTTCAAGCAAAGGATATTTTATAATTCATTTGTATGTATTTGTTACTGTATGTATACGCATAACCTTTTAACGAATGCTCGAATTTTGATTATTTTTTTTCTTTTTAGAAATATTCCGTTTGATATGAAAAGTGACGTACTTCTTATTAGCAGGACTGGCTATCTATATTATAAAGGCCAAACGTATCCGTGCGTAACGCTGACGTCCTTTTGGCGGTGGCAACAGCAGACAATTAAATTTTGTTTTTACTTCTTAACAATTCTAATTTTTTTAACTTCTAAACATTGCATATTTTAAAATTTTACGCCGTGGAATGGGGGAAAAATATACTTAGAAATGCAATTAGTTTCAAAACTGTTTTGTAATTTATTTGAAAACTGTATCACAATTTACTCATCTTTTATGGTTTTGAAAATAATTTTCAATCAAATTTTTTTTTTATCTATGTCTATCGCCTGCAAACGATTAAGAATGATAAATCTGTTTGCACCTAAGTTAATATAATTAGTTCAGCATTTTTTTCCGGCTGATATCCTCTAACGGATTTAAAATTTCAACAGTAAAATAAAATAATATAAAAGAAATTTAACAAATGTGTAATCAAATTATGCGCTTAAACAACTGAAATTATCAGAATTAAAAGAGACTGCTGTAAGTAACGAAATCTTTGGCAATTTCTCCGGCTGTTAACTCGTAAGAAAGTATCGCTTTTAATTAATCTGAAAACTTTATTTGAATGCAAAATTGGTACTTTTCAAATAAAAATGCTTTTAGGTGCTGTTAGTGAGCAATCTAAAAAATATATTAATATAAACAAAAAGGAAAGTGCTCAGTTAACTTAAGTTAAGTTTTATCTTCTAAAGCATTTTTCTAGAATCGTTTAAAGTACATTGGAAGATTTACGTAATCATTTAATAAATTTTAGAAGGATTTTTGAAGGATTGAAGGATTTAGAAGGATTAATTAAATTTGAATTTATAAGGATTTTGGGCAATATTTATAACCCTACTCAAATCTTTTATTCTAAATATTTTTCTTTGTATTTTGTAGAAGTAGGAAATGTACAATATAATGTTCTTATAATAGAAATATCGAAATATTTTTGAATTAAAAAATTCCACCCCCCCCCCCCCACTCCCAACGCCAAGAAAGCTGGAAAGATGCAAAGGCAAAAGAAGCATTCCTTTTAGAAATATGTTTGTTTTGTGTAGCCAATAATGCTTTTGGAACAAGATAAAGTAATGCATCTATAACTCATTCTAAACTGTACTACAACTAACCGATGCATTAAAAAAATTTTATAACGAATTTTTTAATGGTACTTATAAGTACCGTCAGTAGATAAAGGGTTAACTGATGGCATTTAGCTCACAGGCTACTCACACTAATTGTATATTATGCTCTTATTTCAAAGAATAATGCTCCTCGAAAAATCAAGAAATCAACAAAAAACCATTTAGCTAAATTAAGAGGGGGGGGCTCCCCATTCCCCCCTTTATACTTAACCAATGTACCTCCAAATCTAATCATGTAAGCGCCTTATCAGAATAAACAGCTGTACCAAATTTGATGCAAATCGGATAATTCTGTATGAAAAACCCATTTATCTAAATTAAGGGGAGGAATTATCCCCCGTTCCCCCTTTTATACTTAACCAATTAACTTCCAAATCTAATCGGGGAAGCGCCTTATCCGAATGTACCTATATCCAAAATTTGAAGCAAATCGGATATTTCTATCGAGAGTTATCACGTTACGTACATACATACGTAACATACAGAACCTGCCGGCACATTAGCTCTTAGGCTTTAATAGCCTGTAAGCTAAAAATGGTTTTTCCATATATTCTGAAAAGTCCAGGTGGGATCCCCTAGTGATCGATAATTGCTGAAAGTGCTTTTACTAGACGTTAGATTTTAAACTTGTCTAATTTGTAGTGTATTTTGTGGTGTGTTTAAATTCTATACATCATATAAAAGACACGACACAATTGACACACACTACCGCACACGGGGAGCAATTGCTCAAAATTGATGTTTACCGAGTTATCAGTTTTTTAAAATAGCTTATTTAGATACATCATTTTGCTATCTGAAAAAAAAATGAATTTTCTAATAATATTCGTTACTCTTTGAAAGTGTTTCATAATCTATTCCTATGCAACATTTTTGGTTCTTGTTTTTAATTAGTGTAAGTTTTAATGCTTAAAATATTCAAGCAATCAACATTTTATATTTTGAAAATGAAACTAGACTTTTTTTGTTGAGGGAAGGGTTTTTTTTATATAATTTCGAATTTTTAAACAGTTTTAAATCATAAAAGTTGCTGCCAAAACTTCATTTCTAACGTCACACAGCTACCATTTCGTGAAATTTTGATTTTTCTTTTCATCAATTTTAGATTTTACTTTTATTTAATTCAATTTATTTTAATAATCTGTGTGCGTTGTTTTCTTTTCTTTTAGACCTTTACTAAGACCGCAGTCATTTATACCAATTTAATGTGCAGGAAATTTAGAAGACCATTAGAGAAGTTTAGAACAATGAAAGAACAGCGCATGTCAATAATTTAAGAACAATAACAATTTTAAAATAAAACTTCAAATATTCACTTTATTTCAATATATGTCTTGTATCTATTAATAATAGCAGTTTTAACACCATATTCAATAGAATTTTATTTTAAATTATATTTCAAACCATGAAGTTTAAGAATAGAATAAAAATAACCGTGTCAAAAGTTTAAACACAAAATCGTTTTTATGCAAATTTTACAAACTGATGCAAACTGCACGCAAACGATTTCTGGATTCATAAAAAGCAGTCAGTTGTTGTTATTGAGTTAGTACAAAATGCCTAAGTCGAAAGAATTTTCAGAGGAGGAGGTGATAAATATCTGGAGTATGAGAGCAAAACATAAGTCTGTTTCTGAAATTGCAAGTGCATTAAAAAGATAAAAAAGAGTAATTCATCAAGTTTTGGTTCGTGGTAATAATTTCAAACGAAAATTCCGTTCAGGAAGGCCACGAGTGACTACTTTGCGAGAAGATCACCGCATCAGAAACTTGGCTTCAACAGGTAATTTCTCTCTTTCGCGAATGAAACATGCAGTTAGAGAGCAAATATCGAAAAAACCGTTCATAAAAGAGTTTTGGAATTGGAATACATCAAAAACCGTAAAATGGCTCGGTTACCATGTCTGAAACGACACCATAAAGAAGCTAGACCGCAGTGGGCCAAAGAGCATATGTATTTGGTGATAAGAGGCTGAATGTCATATGTAGCGATGAAACAAAATGGAGCCTCGATCGCTCTGATGGGTGTAAGTCTATTGGCATGATCTCCGCAATGTACCTAGGAGTATATTTAGCCGACAACATGGTGGTGGTTGTATAATGGTATAGGGGGAGGGGATATTTCTTTCAATGGTCAGACATCTCTAGCATTCATCAGTAGTCGTGAAAACTCTGAAAACTATCAAGAGACACTTGCCAATCATTATCATTTGCTCCCTGTTGCCGAGGCTTGGGGGGAGAAAAATGGTTATATCAACATAATAATGCTTCGACCCATACCTCAAACTCAACTTCAACGTGGCTTAAGGCGACGGTGGAGTTTAAAATCCTTAAAAATATTTTTTTTTTATTTTTGTAAATTTCAACTTAAATATTATTCAAGGGTACATTATATACATTATAACATGCATTTATCCCCAAAAAATTTATTTTTGAGAAAAAAATGGAATTTTACGTGTCGTGTTAGAAATCTTCGAAGTGCCCCCTGCGCATTCCATATCAATGAAAATCCCCAATATTTTTTATAAAAGTTTGGTTTATATATAGAAATAAAATAGAGCATCGAATTTTATATATTTGAATTTAAAGGTTAAAATAAAAATTTTGAAAAATTTTGAAATTTTTTCGAAAAAATTTTGAAATTTTGAATTTTTTTTTTACCTTTAAATTCATATATATATAATTCGATGCTCTATTTTATTTCTATATATAAACCAAACTTTTATAAAAAAAAATATTGGGGATTTTCATTGATATTGAAGACGCATGGGGCATTTCGAAGATTTCTAAGTAAAATTCCATTTTTTTCTCAAAAATAATTTTTTTTTTTAATTTTTTTGTGATAAATGCATGCCATAATGTATATAATGTACCCTTGAATAATATTTAAGTTGAAATTTACAAAAATAAAAAAAAAACTATTTTTAAGGATTTTAAGCTCCACCGTACCCTTAAGACTAAAAAAGTATCTGTTTTGAAATTACCGGCAATTAGCCCTGATTAAAACCCTATAGAAAATATGTGAGGTATTCTCACTCATGCAGTTTATCCAAATGGAAAGCAGTATTTTTCAGTTAAAAAGTTGAAAGATGCCATTGAGAACGCGGGGTTGAAGTAAACTTAAACCAGAAACAATACAGAACCTCATTTTATAGATGGAAGACCGTACATTTAAAGTAATTCAGCAGAATAGAGCAATAATCAAGTAATATATATTTTTTTAATTCTTGTTCTACTCAAGAATAAATAACTACTGAGCTTAAACTTTTGACGCACACATTTTTGTTCTTCTGATAAATTCTATTATTTGAGATAAATTTTAAAGCATTAATCTGTTAAATATCTTTTTAAAATTACAATTTGTAGGTCATCTGAAAAGGAAAGTAGTAACTTTCAGTCAATAATAAAATTTTACATTGTAATTTTATATTCTGCTTAATCTTTCGACGCGCACTGCATCAACATTTTAAAATGAAAATACATACAAACTTAACGAAAGTAAAATAAAATCGATGCCCAAACTATTTTTTTTAATGCGTTAATAATAATAAAACAAAAAAAAGAAACTCCATAAATGCTCTAAAAATGAAGCCGCATTAAGACAACCTCTCTTTAAAGCTAATATTTCTCACTTTTTAATCCTCGTTTATTATGTGTTCATTAACTTAAAACATCATTAAGAGATTTTTAACTGAAAAATACAAATAAATTAAGTTGAAATTTAAGTCAGCATGATCTTTAATCTAAATTACTATAGCTAATTATTTATCTCTTAATTTGAACAACATTAAAAACAACTTTTAAAAATTATCTAAAAAATATAAATAAAATAAATTGAAATTGAAGTCAATATGATCTGGTATTTAAATTACTATAGCTAATTATTTATTTTTAAGTTGGAACAACATAAAACAAAAATTTAGCTAAAAAACATAAATAAAGTAAATTGAAATTTATGTCAATATGATCTTGCATTTAAATTACTATAACTAATTATTTATTTCTTAAGAATAAAATTTGTATATGGATACATTTTTAACACTTTCCAAAGTAGTTGAAAAGTGTTTGGGACATCGGTTTGTCTGGCCATCTCTCGATCTGGACAATTGTCTGTATGGCGATCTATCTGACCGTCTGTCTGTCTGCCCCACTTTATAATTCGAGAAAATATACTCGGATTTCTATATCATTAATGTGTTATTCAGGATTAGTATTGCGTGTTTTCTATTGAAAAAGATGTAGCATTTATCGTCCAGGGTCATTCCATGGAAATTTAAAGCTCAGGGGTAAAAAATAAAATTTATAAAAACTCTAACTCCAACCTGTTTTTTAATTTTATATAAATTGTAAATAGGTAAATGGCAACACTTTTGATATCTTTTGAATATGGCTATAGTTAGGATGTCCAATGAACAAGGCTGTGTAATCTTCCAAATTATATGTAAAATATGGTGAATCAGAAGTTGCTATAAAATAAAATTACATAAATGATTCAATACCTAAAAGGTGATTAAACAATTAAAAAGATTTAAAAAAATCGAGCACTTGCAGCTAATATTAAGCCATCATCAGGATTTTAAAATATAAGCAGTTTTTATGAACGCTAGTTGTCCATGATTTACTCACAAAACCTTCACTTTGAAAACGTACATCCGTGTTCAATGGTCGATTCCACTAACACGGCGAAAACAGAATGAAAAATATCAAAGGCATGTATGCTAATTAAATCTATTTATTTTTTACATTCTCAGTGTTACGTTGGTCACAATTTTTATATGTATATATATATAAACAACCAAATGTGTTATTTAAAACTTCAGCTTTTGCATTCCTCTGTTTAGCTTCTGTGCTATTTATAACAGTTTAATATTTACCATGTCATTAATAATTTAATATATATGCTTGTGACCGATGTTCCATGTGACTATGACCAATGCAACAAAATTAAATGTTAGGTCTGTCTCACTTTTTATTATTCTCTTAATAAACTTTTTAAGTAACAATACTATTTAGAATAAATCTTGTACCACAAAATAAAAAATAATAATTAAGGTAAAAAAAGACAATGCCGGCAGCAACTGCTGCAGAACGAAAAAGAAAGATTCTTATTAATCGTTCTGAAGGGGGAAAACATTAAAAGAAAAGAAAAAAGCAAAGAATTACATGAAGCAATTGTTTTTTGTTCGTTTGTTTTATGATGAAAGATGGGAAAAGTAAGAAAATAAGGCATACAAATTTAGAATGCGTACTAAGGGCAAACTAGAATCTCCACCACTTATGCCTTCTGATAATCCTTCAGAGATTTTGTAAAGCTATGAAGCGAACTAGAACTGCTCTGTCTCAAAGCCCCTCCCTACCCCTCAAAAAAAGATGTTGTTGAAAAAGAACTAAAGACTTGTGTAACAAAATTATTGAAAGAAATGAAAGTGAAACTGAAAAATAAATGGCTTCTCCGATGTGTTAAAAATTTAGAAAAAGAGTTTTCTTACAGAGGAGAAATTTCTCTTCAATTTGCAGGAAATATGAAAAATAATTTAAAGCTCCAGTAACCTATAAAACAAAATGGCTCGTTACAAACAAAATGGCTTTCGTTATTTTAGACAAGTGGAAATAACTTACTATTGTATTCAAAGATCATGAGGTTTGTTTCTAGCCTTACTGTTAAAATATTAGTTTTTTTTATTCAAGAATAGTAATCGGAAAAATTCCAGCATCAAAAATATAATGATTTAATAACACAGAGTGGTTGAGATTTGTATTCTGCTGATTGCATGAACCATAAATATGAGAAAATCTGATTGATAAAATAATTCCAGGAAGAAAAACTCAAATCTGAGCAAATCGTTGCTCGCTTATAGGTTGAAGGCAATTATAAACAAAAAATTTTGAGTTTGAAACAAACATTGCTCAATGAACTAGCAAAACAAATTTTTAAAGTTTCAAAGTCCTTCCGAACACCATTGGGATGAAAAAGTAGATTCTCCATTCCTTGGCTTTAAACTTTTTGCAAATTTTACTAGAAAACGCGAATCTAAATTCCCGATTACAGAAGATTCATTCAGTTCTCGTGTATGTTGAATTTGAATGAGAGTTGATCAACTGTAGCCATGTTGGCTTCATTTATGACCTATTTCTTTTATTTTTCAAACCTATTTTTCTCGACAAATTTGCCGGTATTTCGACAATATTTGACGCTGTCGGATATGAATATATAGTCTTAATCATATAAGAATTCGAAGAATGATTATAACAATGAAAGAAGGTTTATCAGTAACCATGTTCACTAAAACTCAGAAATTAAAGTTGTTTATGGAGGACTCCTGCTGTCTTGTTTCAAGATGTTAGCCAACCTAAAATTGCAAACTGCTGTAGCTCAGTCATTGTTTAAGATAAAGGCGAAACAAAAGATGCTCTGGAATCGTTGTATCAAAGACGAACATTTAAAAGAAAAATTTTTTGGGATTTCAAATTTTTTTGTACATGTTTTTGAATTTGAATTTTTTTAAGTGGTTGCCATTATAAAGCAAGATGGCAGATATAGAAAGACAACGAACTCCATCGAGACATTGGTAAGTCTTATCTACATGCTAATGACATCCAAATCGGTTCATAACTATGCGATTATTCCCAATTTAAATTATTCGTATTTTGTTTTCCGAAAATTCCTTCGATATTTTACAACGACCTTTAATTACTAGCCAGTTTTCGCCCTTCTAGACCGTCGTTTTGTGGTCCCGGAGAAAAATGACAAATGAATTTTATTTCGTTTGAGGTGCTCTCTAAATGCCTGCCACAACATAAACTCGGAATTTCTTCGTAAAATTATCAAAATATTAAAGCGCAATTTTATTATTTCATGTGCTCAGAAATTATTATGAAATTGTGACGAGTTATATCTAATAAGCACAAACAACACATTTTTATAACACGTAAGTTATCCTTTAAACAAATTTGAATTCATTAAAAAGTAAATTCATGAAATGCTTTCAACGATAAATAAATCATTTTTCATTTTATTTTTTAAAATGACAAATTGAGAATATATAGAATAATCCGATAATCCAGTAAAAAAAAGAAATGTATTTTAATACTGGATGCATTAATTACAAAACGAATCATGTTCATTAATTACTCGTGTTTAATCAAATTAATTGCCGTATATAGCAAAATTATTAACAAAGCAAAAACTTTCAAAAGGATTTTTGCCCCTTCAATAATTTACAGCAAGCCAGTAGGCGCTATTTTGCAACATAATTCTCTGTTTTGCCATTTGAGAAATCAGTACTAAAAAAATCGAGTCGAGTTGTACATAATTTCACTTCTAAAGCAAAAACCGAACTTCAGCGGTTCATAAGCATATGGCGTGAAAGATCTTTTCAGATTTTATTCCATGTATGCAAACGAAGTGCATATTGTTCTCCGTGATTTTCTGAACGATAAAAGTAACAATTAATTCAATTATTTTTACAATTTAGAAATTAGCTTATCTCTCAAAATTTAAATTTTTAAAGATCCTTCTACAAATATGAATTTTATTTAGTTTTTTTTTTTTTTTCGAAAAATACCTTTGAAAACAAGTAAAAATTAAATTTAAAAAATCAAAACCCCGATTGCGTAAAAACCGAGCTAATTAATTATTTCTCATCAGTGTTAAACTAATTTTTATATTATTTACCTATTTTTTTTATTTACTTGTATTGGTGACTTTTAAGTTGTGTTTAATTGTTTGTCCCTATATCTATAAACACTGTTAATGAGGCCAGTAGATGTCTATGAAGGTTAGAGTTGCAGTAAGGCTAGAGATCCTACCTACACAACTTCCAGGTTGTGTAATATTTAAACGGAGCTCCTGACTGTAAAATAGTCAATGAAACATCGTCTTCATTTTGAAAGAGTAATCCAATGATATGTCACTCAATATGGTGCGTAATTTTTTTTGTCTCTACCGCCATTTTGTATTTATGAATACAAAACCTAGCCTATAACCATCGGACGGTTAAGACGAATCGATACAGACCTCATTCATTAAAATCTATCCAGCCGTTGGGATGTTTCGAGCGTATAAAGAAATCCACGTACCCAGATACGCGTGAAACACATAACCCTTCTTGGCAGTCGGATAAAAAATAGCCAACTAGCATATTAAATTCGAAACGGTCAGTCCTGTGTCTGTTTACAACAATCATGTTGTTTGCACTATTATATATTAGATTAGTGCTTATTGCAATTATTTTTTTTTTAATTTTGCGCAAAAAATTGCTTAAGTAAGGATTGCTCAGTTCTTTAAAAGATCATTTGAATTTATTGTTAAAGATTATCTATTTTAATACTATGAATTAACATATAACAATTGAAGTATATTGCAAGGTAGTATGTTGTTTATTTAAATTACATTTTCAAAATTCGATACTTGGAAACTTCACATTTTTATGTAAATTAGAGTTTTATATAAATTTTAATACTTGAAAAGAATATTAGGCAAAAGGGTAGTTATAATATCTGAAAATCATAAATATGGATATTAAAATTACCAGCAGGTTTTCTTCACACTTTTTTCTCTTGCTGATAGTCTGAAAATTTAAATTTCAAAACATAAAATTGTTATTTTTCTATTAAAAAAAACTTTGTTTTTCTTTTTTCTTTTTTTTTTTTTACCTTTATTGATATTTCTCATTGCATAGAAAATGTAAATCGATGCATCGAAAAGCATTATCAACTATTTGTTTTTGCTGCAGTTGTTGTTGTTTTCTTTATTTCTTTGGAGAATAACCTTATTTTTAAAATAATTTTAATTTTTTATGTTTTATAGCATTAAATTTCATAATCACCATGTCAGACAACCTTTAAAGTTCTCTTTGTTTTTTGTATTGGCTTATATTATCTTTTTCTAAGCAATTTTTAAAGTAGAAATTGTTCATTATTATGCTAACACAAATGAATATTTGATGTTGTTACATGCACTATCGTTCTCGCTTTGATCGTATATATTTACGCTTTTAAATATTGCTTAATTTCAAACTTTGCCTTATCGAAATACACAAAAAATGTCTTTTCAATAAAATTTATTTAAACTGTGTAAATGAATCAACAGATTTTTGATGGGGTTTATTTTAATATTCTTTTATTCGAATAACTGATGTTACAATAATAATTTATTTGCTACTAGCAGCCTATGCCCGCTGCGCTGGTCCATTTTTCCAAACGAACCTTCAATCAAACGAAATTGTGAATTTAACCTGCTATTTTAAAGCAGTAAAAACATTACCTGGAATGTCCTTCCGCATTGCTGAAAACAATGTTTTAGTTAATCATTTAAAGTAGAGTTTGGTACGGAAATGAGATAGTTATGACAACAGGAATTAAACTTTCTCTAGTCATCATACTATTAAATTAAAGTATATTACAATGATTGCAGAGATTGATTACTGAACTTTAAGAACATTCGGACCTTACAATTTCATTTGTTTGTTGTTGATCTCCCGGCCTCTCAACTTGCATTATATGTCATTCTAGTAGCTTAAATTCAATCTTATTACATGTTACATTACATTTTTTTTTAATAAACGTCCTTTTCTGTCAGGTCTGCTATTGTTTTCCATCTGTCTATTCCAGCAGATTAAATAGAATCAAAAACACAGAACAACAAACCAGAGTGATTTTACAGTAAAGCATGTTGGAAAATATTTTAAATATCTGAAATTAAAGGATTTAATCATATGTGTGAGAGGCGGGGGAGGGGGCACACATTTACCCTATAATTTAAATATTTTACCTAACAACCATAATGTTAACTGCTTTTTATATAATTTAAATATGAATATAAAAGTTTACTTCCAAATGTGCTCACACACTTAAAAAACACTATTATTGTGAGCGTTGCTCGGTCCTATATCACTCTTTTGCCTTTTTGGCTTAAAATCGCATTGTTTGGCTACCAATGTAATAAGCGAATAGAATGCAACTCACAAGTATATCCATTTTTACAATTACATCTGCCAGTTTCTCTTGTAAGACACACACACACACACACACACATACACACACACATATACATATATATATATACATACATACATATAAAACATTTTATTTATCTATACTAATATTATAAAGAGGTAAAAATTGTTTATTTGCAGGAGGTAAGCTCTGGAACTACCGAACCGATTCCAAAATTAATGGTATCAAAATGATGGTGTTAGTCCAACTTAGAACATAGGCTATATCTTATGTCTGTGCCACTGACCAAAAGGGGGTGCAGGAGCAAAAAACGTTCTAAAAATGCGATTTTTGTATTACTGAAGAGCCTAGAAACATGAAATGTCAGTTACTTATAAGATACTAATGATCTCTAAGGACATTTCTTAAGAAAAATTTAAATTAAAAAGGGGTGAAAACGCGCGAAAAGCATTCTAAAAAACGTTATAAATGGCAATTTTTACGCAATCTTAAGAAGTACCGAACCGATTTCAAAAATAATGGTGTCAAAATGATGGTGATAACACTTGCTCCAACATAGGCTACATTTTATGTCGGTACCACTAACCCTAAAGGGGGTGCAGGAACAAAAAAAAAGACGTTCGAAATTGCGATTTTTGTGTAACTGAAGGGCTCAGATACATGGAGTTTGTCATAGTAGTTACTTATTAGATATAAATGATCTCTAAGAACATTTCTTAAAAAATTCGAAATTTAAAAGGGGTCAAAATGCGCAAAAGGGCGTTCTAAAAAACGTTCTAAATGGCGATTTTTCCGCAATCTCAAGAAGTACCAAACCGATTTCAAAATTAATGGTGTCAAAATGATGGTGACAACCCTTGCTCCAACATAGGCTACATTTTATGTCGGTGCCATTACCCCCAAAAGGGGGTGGAGGAGCAAAAAAACGTTCGAAAATGTGATTTTTCCGTTACTGAAGGGCCTAGAAACATGAAATTTGGAATGGTAGTTACTTATATGATATAAATGATCTCTAAGAACATTTCTTAAAAAATTCTAATTTAAAAGGGGTGAAAATGCGCGAAAAGCGTTCTAAGAAACGTTCTAAATGGCGGTCTCAACGCAATCACAGAAATCACCCAACCGATTTCAAAAGTAATGGTTGGAAATTTATGATAACAGGCCTTGCTCCAATATAGGATCTACTTCATGTCGGCGTCACTACAACCTTACGGTTGCATTTAAAAAAAACGTTCTAAATTGTGATTTTTGTGATACTGAAGGGGCTAGCAACTTGAAATTTGGCATGGTAATTACTTATGAGATGTTTTGAGAAGAGTTTCTTAAAAATTTGAAATTTAAATGGGGTGAAAATAAACGAAAAGCTTTCTTAAAAACGTTCTAAATAGCGATTTCTACGCAATCTCAGGAAACATAAACCAATTTCAGAAGTAATGGTTTCAAATTGATGGTGACAGCCCCGCTCCAACATAGCTTATATTTTACGTTGTTGTCACTACCGCCTGGGAGTTACAGGAGCAAAAAATGTCTAAATTACGTTTTTTGTGTTAAAAATTGTGTTAAATTGTGTGTGTGTGGGGGGGGGGCGGTGGGGTTTCTAAAATTTTAAATTTGGAATAGTAGTTACTTCAAAGATGCAAATGCTTTCTAAGAATTGTCGAAAGAAAATATCAAATTTAAAAGGATGAAGTGAGCGAAAAGCGTACTATAAGCGTTCTAAATTACGATTTTCATGCAATCGGATGAAATACGAAAACGATTTCAAGCATAATGGTTGAAAATTGATGGTGATAGAACCTGCTTAAACATAAGCTATATTTTATGTAGGTGTCAAAACCCCAAGAGGGTTGCAGGAGAAAAGAACTTTCTAAATTGCTATTTCTGCGGTACTGAAGAGGCTAGAAACTTTAAATATAGCATGGTAGTTACTTATAAAATATAAATGTCCTCTAAGAACAGTCGAAAATAAATTCGAAATTAAAAAAGGGTGAAGCGAAGGGAAGGAGCGAAAATCATTCTAAAAGTGTCCTAAATTACGATTTCTATGGAATCTCAGGAAATAATGAACCGATTACAGAAGTTATTGGTTGCGAATCACGAGTGATAATCCCTGATCCTATACGGGCTATATTTTATTCGGGTGTCACTACCACCTGGTTGGCAGGAACAAGAAAACCTTTTAAAATATCTAAATTCCGTTTTCTATTGAATATTAAGAAATAGCAAACCGATTTCAAGGTTAATGTTGGCAAATTAATGGTGACAGTCTCTATTTCAATGTTTTTCGAGACATTCTATTTCAACTCTGTTTCGGCATTTTATGTTGGTGACACTAACACCAGAGAGGTAGTAGACTGTTAGAAAAGAAGCTTGGAATTTGACACGATGCTTAATTTTAAGATGTAAATGTGTTAAGATGGTTTCTAAAAAATTCAAAACTTCAAATGAATACTGAAATGAGCGTATGAAATGAGCATAAAAGTCTCAAAATACCCTCTAAATTATCATTTATTTAGATTTAGTTTTCGTTCTTCTAATAATTTAAAATCTCATTTCTGTCTATTGCACTTTTATAATGAAGTTTAGTCAAACTGCGACTTAAATTTGTAATTTTTGAATTGTTCCAAAAAGTGTTCTTCTAATAAAAAATAGTCATGCAAATATCACTTGGAATATTTCAACTATTACGCGAGCAAAGCCGCGGGGTTTGCTAGTATATTTATATTATTATTATAAACAAATTAGGTACTACTTGATTATCCCGTCGACCAATTTTGCCAAATTATGCCAATCGCCAGACTATTAGCCAAATTATGCAAAGGACATAATTTTTGAATATTAATGATGTGAATTATCACACTGCTAACAAAGCGTAAACCAACTTAGGGAAAAATGTCCAAGCCGGGAATCGAACCCAGGTCCCTGGAATAGATCTCCAGTGCTCTACCACTAAACCACAAGGACGATGTCCAGCTTGGCATTTCTCACTTATATACGTCGGTAAGGCTGCTACCGCAGCACAAGATGGAGAAGTCTTCATGAGCATACATTCTAGCGGCGTAACATGAGACGCAAATAAACCCAGCATCGGTGAATATACAATTTTAATTAATTTTTCAACTACATTTCAGCAGTGAAATTACGCTTGAAATTATTGAATATTAATGATGTGAATTATCACACTGCTAACAAAGCGTAAACCAACTTAGTGAAAAATGTCCAAGCCGGGAATCGAACCCGGGTCCCTGGAATAGATCTCCAGTGCTCTACCACTAAACCACAAGGACGATGTCCAGCTTGTTGGGCATCTAAGTTGGTTTACGCTTTGTTAGCAGTGTGATAATTCACATCATTAATATTCAATAATTTCAAGCGTAATTTCACTGCTGAAATGTAGTTGAAAAGACATAATTTTTATTCTAAATAACGAAAGAAAAAATAAATTACTAAAACATTAATAAAAACAAAACGTCGAATTAAAAATCCCTTGATGGCGTAACAAACACGTGTAAAGTGTCTAACGTCAAGTAAATTTGACATTTACGATCACCCATTATTGGCATTTAATTTTATAGCTTGGCGATATTTTTTTGGTCGACAGCATAACAAACAGTACGACATAACAGTACGACAAATTATTTCTGTTCGTATTTAAATATAGATAAATAGCACTTCTTCATATTAAATAAATATCATAAATATTGAAAAAAAATGCTTATATGTATATGAAAAGTAAATAGGTTGCCAGTAAATATACAAAAAATTCACTTCACTCGCCAAGGCCTTTTTCTCTATCTCGCCAAAGCCCAATATACCAAATGCTCTTCAATCTGTTGTCTGATACTAAGTAATCACAATGATGTAAATAACTGTTAGGCACAGATATCATATACATACCTGGTTTGGCGTGATTTTTTTTCGCGCCAACTTGGCGAAAACGTCGTTTTCGAATACCAGTTACATATATATATATATTTAAATTATTTTCTATTATTTTAAACGGAAATAATAATAAATAAAAAAAAGCTTAATTAATAACTATAGGAAAAAAACAATTTATATAATTTTAAAAAAGAAAATAACGGTAAATAAACAATTTATTGATAAATAAATAACAATAGCCGGGTTATCATGTCAGACAAAATAACGCCATTTTGGAGCCAATTAGGTCCATGGAGCGTATATGACATCTGTGCCAACAAAGTTTCCAATATTCCAATATATAGTAAATATGCCATTTGTTGGTGACTTGATTATCGAAAATTATAAAATAAATAAATAAATAAATAATAATAATAATAACAATTAAAAAGTAATAATAATAATATAAAATTGGAATTCAGACGTTAATTTATGTGCTTTTAAATATCTAAGATTAGTCCAATATCTTTTAAAATATTACCTAACAGAAAGGAAAATATGAAGAAATAGCAAATTTAAAATGATTTGCTATTTTCTCTCAGCAAGCAATTTTTATTTCAAAATGATGATTTTTTTATAGTAATAACACATGATTGCATAAATTTCCTTAAGAATAATTTTCAGTTCCTAAATTTTGAAAATATGAATGTTCGGTTCTACTTAGTTATCCGGTCGACCAATTTCGCCAAATTATATAAATCGCCAAATCACTGGTCAAACTATACAAATTGATATAATTTTTATTTTAAATAATGAAAGGACAAATAAATTAGTATAACATTAATAAAAATACAAATAAAACGCCGAAATGAAAATCACTTGATGACGTAAACGCGTGTAACTTTGCTTAAAGTCGAGTGATTGTGACATTTACGATCAACCATTATTTTCATTTAATCTTATAGTTTGGCGATAGATTTTGGGTCGATGGGATAACCAAGTAGTACCGAATTCTCCTATACGTGAAATTGGCGTTATCGCAAAAGAAATAAATAATAATATTTCCTAGAAAAGAAAGAAAAGAAAAGAAAAAAGGATAATAATCCTTGATCTGAGTTGGAGTTTATAAAAATCATATGCTTCCGTAATTACGGCGAAAAGTTTTTTTTTTTTAAAGTATGAACTTATTTTATAATATATATGTGCGGCAGAAATTCAAACTAAAAGTCAGATATTTGATTCAATTTTTAAAATATTAACTGATATCTATATAACTTATAATTGAATATATAAATGTACTCCAAAAATTATCTCGATCACTTGAAAAAACACAATTATTGAGAAAATCCTCAAGCTAATGTCACATTTATGCATTTTTGGCTTTAAAAAAAGTATGGCTAAACATTGTTTGGCGACAAACATAAATTAGAAATCGTAAAGAAAGAAATAATATGTAATTCACAATTATATCTGTTTATTTCTCCTATAAATCATATGATGTGGCTGTTAGATAAAAATAAAAAGAAAATAACAAAAAATAAAAAAAAAATGTAATTCAAAATTAGTCTAATCAAATTTTCAAATTCAATTTTTTAACGTAACGCAGGCGATACCTCGCCAAATATTGTATAAATTGTAAAATTTCGCAATTAATTATATTTTTAAGCATTAAAATTATTTATTTCATGTTTAAATTAAATATTTTCGTTTTATAATATTGTATCTCATTAAAACTTTTTTTTGTTGACTTTTTTAATTAAATATCAGTATTTTTTCCCCCTTATTTGCGAGGTATTTGTATTACTTTCTAACGGATGGATAACTATTTCAAATCTTTAACCAGCAAACCTTTCGCCAAAAATGACCACTGGCAACCTTTTCATTCAAAATAACAATAAAATACGAAATTTATTACCAAAAATCATAGTTATCCCTGTATATTTTACTCACAAACCACTGTGTGAATATTCTCTATCGAATGACATTATTTGCAAAAAAAATCCACCGGGTAGTTTTTGAAAAGATTCAAGCGGAACTTTTTGAGCTTACTGCTTTATAATATATATGATTAAATGTAAAGAAACATATGACTAACATATAAACATATGATATGTATGTAAAACGAAATAACATTTATGAAAAGCGTTTATGAGATGGATCATTCACAGAAAAATGGAAATTTTATGTCCTTGACCAAAAAACCGGAAAATGAATGTTTTAATTTTATTTTAAGAAACTAGGAGTGCTCCGCCCCCTGCTCGCTACGCTCACCAACCCCCCACGTAATCGCTTCGCAACTCCATTCGGTATCGGGAAACAATCACTATTTTTTAGCCAACCCCAGACATAATTGTTTCGCGTTTCCATCTTGATCGCTTCGCGACCCTTATTTTCTATGCATTCAATTTTTAGATTCCACTTGGTAAAAACGTGATCCTCCTTAACTCCTGACAATTTTATCTCCTTATCTCCAAGCTCGTAATCATTAGAGCTTATAGAGCTTCATAATTATTAGAATTATCTACCATATATATATAAAATCCTAATGCATAGCTGCCAACTTGTGCGGCTTTTTGTTACCACTAAAATTTAACAGAAAATTTTGTCTTGTATCATCGTTTGAAATCATTGGATTTCGGCGATTGTATTAGGTAAATTTTACTATTAAACTTTAGTGGTGAGAAAAACCCGTACAAGTTGGCAGCTATGCTAATGAAACGAATTTATGAAACGGATATTATGAAACGATTGAAATGAAACGAATTTATGTAACGATTCTATGAAACGACTGATTAAACAACTGATTATGTTTCACGGCGATTTCTCCTAAAATATGGAATACTTTGCGATGAAATTAACACTACAAATCCGTATTGATCCGCAGATCTAGAAACTGGTATTAGAATTTTTAAATTCGAATTACTTTTCGAAATATATTTTTTTTTCTAATTTTAAATACTTTTCTCTAATGATGGCAATTTAAATTTTAATCATAACAGATATTTTTTTTTCATATTTTAGAAAAGGTTATTATTAATTTGGTGACCAGTTTGGCCTCCCTTAATGTATGCTAAGAACAATGCTTTTTTTCTTCCTTCATTATCATTTTATTTAATACAAAACTTTCATTTAAAACTGAAACATTTAAAATTAATGGCTTTCACTTCTTTCTTTCTTTCTTTCTTTTAACGAAACGAAACGAAAAGAAAAATATTAGGCGCAGATGTCATATACGCACCGGGGTACCTAATTGGCGCCAAAATGGCGTTATTTTCCCTGACATGGTAATCCGGCTATTGTTGCTTACTTGTAAATAAATGTTTATTTACATTTATTTTCTTTTTATTTAAAAAAAATGTTATAAATTGTTTTGTTCTGTAGCTATTAATTAATTTTTTTTTTCATTTATTGTTATTTCATTTTAAAAATAATAGAAAATAATTTAAAAATACGTATGTAACTGGTATTCGAAAACGAGGTTTTCGCCAAATTATCGTAAAAAAAATCACGCTAAACCCGGTAGTGCGTATATGACATCTGTATTAAATATTAAATAATGCAACAAATCATAGCATTTAATTTCAAATTCAAAGCAAATGACCGATATCGCCAAATTATATTAATCGCCATACCACTCGCCAAATTATACAAGTTGAGGCAATTTTTATTTTAAATAACGAAAGAACAAATAAATTAGTATAAAAACACAAATACAAATAAAGCGTCGAAATAAAAATCACTTGATGGCGTAAACACGTGTAACATCCTTACAGTCAAGTGAATGTGAAATTTACGATCTTATAGTCTGGAGATAGATTTTTGGTCGATGGGGTAACCAAGTAGTACCGTTTTAATTTACCACTCGAAAAATAAAAAAATGGTAACTGGCGAGTTATAAAAAAGCTGTTGGCGAGATTTGAACCCGACTAACATAAAAGTACCAAGAATTCTTTGCGATCATGGCAACTTTGTCATGTAGTTTTATTCGAAAAAAATAACTTTGAGTCTTTAATCAAAATGGAAACCTTTCTTATGAAAAGCGAAGGAACAGCTGATGATAGTCACATGACTTAGGCTATTATTATAGAGTTTGTTTTCAATTCTAAAAACAGTACAAAGAATAATATTTCCTAACGATTAAAAATGTATTTGCACATGACTATTAAAAACAGAAAAAATACTTTAAAATTGCTATTAAATGAGTACGTGTTAAAAGCAGGAAAATATTGAAAAATATGTCTTGAAAATTGTATTTATACGTGAATATTAAAAGAAAAAGGAAACTTTAAAATAATAAAGACATTAATATGCGTTTAACTCTTTCAGGGGCAAGGTACTTCTATTCGTAAAATATTGAAATCAGTGAATGGTACCAGAATTTACAAACAAATTTAGAAATTTGAAAATGCTTTTGTTCACTTACTTAATAAAAGGAAAATTTTCATTCCAATATTCTGGTGCCAGTGTGACATTTAAGAATTAAAATTAAGTGGTCCAAAAATGAAACACCGCCCTTGAATGGGTTAAAGCAGTAAATTGTAGTAATTATAGTAAATTGTATTCTGTCAATCGTTTTATAACGCTGTTAAATAATAACGGTCGGAAAAGACACTGTTTACTTAATTCATTTTATTTTAGCTTCTTTTCAAATGTTTAACTGATCTTCTTTAATCAAACACGAAAACAACCATTGGATATCTTAAAAGCAATTGATTCGGCCTTAAATTTTCGCAATCAAAGGAAATTGAATGGAAACCCGTTTACAAGGATATAGCTATAGGTTTTTTCATTATAATTCAATCTTCTCTAATTTTTTAAAAACCGATCAAATCAGCGTGATTTTAGATTATGTTGTGTCTGAACGGGGGTTGGAGAGCGTAGCTTGCAGGGGGCAGAGTCCCCTAGTTAAATATACAATCATTAAAAAAAGGTAAAATTTATAATTTATTTGAATAACTAGCTGTACCCGGCCACGCGTTTATGTGCCTCAGTCTGGCTAAATGGAAAGGAAAGAAAAGAGAAAGTGCACGTTTCTAATATGTTTAATTTCACAATACTGGAGGTAAACAATATTTTTTGTTGTTACATTGTCTGTTAAGATATAGAAATTGTCTGATTTGCCGATTCTAGAACACGAAATATATAATTGCCCGAGTGAGAAGCAATTCATGTCTAGATCTAAACCGCAGAATTTAAAAGCTTGGCCCTAAGCTTTGTTGATGGAGATCACAAACACCAATCACATAGGTAATTCCAATCTCTTAAATTGAAATTGCGCATCCATTGGAATCAAACGAATGCTTGGAATGAGGATATCTTCACCTTTGAAAGGTACTGTCAAAATTGTTGCTTCTAAGAAGTTGCTCATAATTTTTTTACTGTAAGCCGACTGCCGTTGCAAAGATTTGGCTTGCGCAACATCATAATTGGCAGGCTGATTGTCAATTGCAGTACGTGCGGTGGCATCCCTTGCATATCGAGTGAATTAAAAAGATATGTGCCGAGTTAAACTTATGGCATTGAGCTCACAGGCTGTTCACACTAATTGTATATTATTCTCTTATTTCAAAGAATAATGCCCATTGAAAAAATAAATAAAGGGGATAACCCCCGTTCCCCCCCTTTATACTTAACCAATGAACCTCCAAATATAATCAGGGAAAAGCCTTATCAGAATAAACCGGTATACCAAATTTGAAGCAAATCGGATAATACTGCAGGAAAAACTCATTTATCTAAATTAAGTGGGATTAGCCCTCGTTCGCCCCTTTATACTTAATCAATGAACCCCCAAAACGAATGAGGGAAGCGCCTTATCTGATAGAACATATTCACAAAATTTGAAGCAAATCGAATAATTCTACATGAAAAAACAAGTTATCTAAATTAGGGGAGAGATTTAACTCCCCGTTCCCCTTTGCACAACCAATAAAACACCAAAACGAATCAGGGAAGCACTTTATCAGAATGAACCTATTTACAAAATTTGAAGCAAATCAGATAATTCTGTATGAAAAACCCATTTATCTAAATTAAGGGGAGATTAGCTCCCGTTGCTCCTTTTATGCTTAATCAATGAACTCCCAAAACTAATCAGGGGAGCGCCTTATCAGAATGAAACTATTTACAAAATTTGAAGTAAATCGGATATTTCTATCTAAAGTTATCGCATTACATACATACGTACATACAGAACCTGCGGGCCCATTAGCTCTCAGGCTTTAATATCCTGTGAGCTAAAAAGAAAAAAACACGAACTAAAAACACAAAGAAAAAACAAATATCCTGAAAAATACTGACGAAATATTTCAGTAATGTGTCCCTCCGGAGGGCATAGTGAGGGGAGATGCATAATATGACAGAGTGGTCAAAGGACTTTCTAATGATATACCCCATAATGGGAGTCGAAAATTATTTAAAAAGGGCCCGGGGGATGAAATTAGGGGAGGGAGATGCGAGGTTCATAATATTAATATAAAAACACTCGCGCATTCAAATGCAACGCAATCGGTGAATTTCAAAGAAATCGGTGAAGAACTTTCGGAGGTTTAGGCCAATGTCAGACGGACGTCTTTTCGCACGCTTTTTTCCTTACATATTATCCCTACACAATGCCGCTAGCATTGTGTAGGGATAATACGTAAGGAAAAAAGCGTACAAAAAGACGTCCATCTGACATTAGATTTAAGATCTCGTAACTGAAATGTATAAATGGGTTAGAAACTGAAAGGAGAATTCACCCCAAAAACGAAGAAGATCGGATAGAAAAGAGGCATGTTATTAACAATTTAGTGCACTAAAACTTCAAGGGGCCCTGTACCGGGCGCCTTGCATGGGTGCCTGGGTTTTAACTGAAATGTAGAAATGGGGTACAAACTGAAAGTAGAATTCACCCCAAAAACGAAGAAGATCGGATAGAAAAGAGACATGTTATTAACAATTTAATGCACTAAAACGTCAAGGGGCCCTGTACTGGGTCCCTAGGATGGGTGCCATGGTCTTAACTGAAATGTTAAAATGGGGCAGAAACTGAAAGGAGAATTCACTCCAAAAACGTCGAAGATCGGATAGAAAAGTGGCATTTTATTAACAATTTAGTGCATTAAAACTTCAAGGGTCCTGTACACAGGGCCCCTTTCAAGGGTGCCAGGGTCTTAACTGAAATGTTGAAATAGAGTAGAAACTGAAAGGAGAATTCACCCCAAAAACGAAGAAGATCGGATAGAAAAGAGGCATGTTATTAACAATTTAGTGCACTAAAACTTCAAGGGGCCCTGTACCGGGCGCCTTGCATGGGTGCCTGGGTTTTAACTGAAATGTAGAAATGGGGTACAAACTGAAAGTAGAATTCACCCCAAAAACGAAGAAGATCGGATAGAAAAGAGACATGTTATTAACAATTTAATGCACTAAAACGTCAAGGGGCCCTGTACTGGGTCCCTAGGATGGGTGCCATGGTCTTAACTGAAATGTTAAAATGGGGCAGAAACTGAAAGGAGAATTCACTCCAAAAACGTCGAAGATCGGATAGAAAAGTGGCATTTTATTAACAATTTAGTGCATTAAAACTTCAAGGGTCCTGTACACAGGGCCCCTTTCAAGGGTGCCAGGGTCTTAACTGAAATGTTGAAATAGAGTAGAAACTGAAAGGAGAATTCACCCAAAAAACGAAGAAGATCGGATAGAAAAGAGGCATGTTATTAACAATTTAGTGCACTATAACTTCAAGGGGCCTTGTACCGGATCCCTTGTAAGGGTGTCAGGGTCTTAACTGAAATGTTGAAATGGGTCAGAAACTGAAAGGAGAATTCACCCCAAAAACGAAGAAGATCGGATAGAAAAGTGGCATGTTATTAACAGTTTAGTGCAATAAAACTTCGAGGGGCCCTGTACACCGGGCTCCTTGCAAGGGTGCCAGGGTCTCAACTGAAATGTTGAAATGGGGAAAATGTTGAAACTGAAAGGAGAATTCACCCCAAAAAGGAAGAAGGTCGGATAGAAAAGAGGCCTGTCCCTTGCAAAGATGCAAGTGTCTTAACTGAAATGTTAAAATGGGGCAGAAACTGAAAGAAGAATTCACTCCGAAAACGGCGAAGATCGGATAGAAAAGTGGCATTTTATTAACAATTTAGTGCATTAAAACTTCAATTGCCCTGTACACAGGGCCCCTTGCAAGGGTGCCAGGGTCTTAACTGAAATGTTGAAATGGGGTAGAAATTGAAAGGAGAATTCACCCCAAAAACGACGAAGATCGGATTGAAAAGAGGCATGTTATTAACAATTTAGTTCATAAAAACCTAAAGGGGCTCAGGGGCTCCGGCCCTTAAAAAATAAAAATCTGAGCCTAAGGTACATCAGGACCTGTCTTGGGCTATTCACATCTGAATTTTCAGACTGATACGTGCAGTAGTTTTTGCTAGCCATCGCACACAGACAGACAGAGAGATTTGTTCTTTTATTAGTATAGATTCCATGAAATGGCTGATGACGCTAGTGAACTACTGCTAGATCTTACACCGAGATGAACTGCATGGCGAATATGAAACGAAAAGCGGGAGGAAAAGAATGAGAGGACCAAAGAAGCTTCAACTCGTGGAATAAAATTATAAGGATTTTTAATACCCAATATTTTACACGTTTAGCTGTAAAAATGCATAGTATAAGTAAAAAAAAAAAAAAAAATGAATAAATTATTATAAAAAAAGTTCTACTTCTATTCTATAGAATCAGATTTTCGCAATATTTTGATTTTTTAAAAATTTAATAATCTGCTGTTTCTGAAAAATCCTGACTTGATGGTAAAAAATGAAGAACCTTTTCGGATTCAGCACTGCAAAATACATAAGAATCAATAATCAAAAAAAAAAAAAACACTACCATCACATCTATTCCATAGTATCAGATTTTTACTATTTTTTTACTTTTAAACTTTTAAATTTACGATAACATAATATTTGCATAAACGATACGAACATACGCATAACATACGATTTGCATATATATATATAAGAATCAATTACCAAAAAAAAAACAAAAAAAAACACTACCATCACGTCTATTTCATAGTATCAGATTTTTACTATTTTTTGACTTTTTAACTTTTTAATTTACGATAATAATATATTTGCATAAACTATACAAACATACGCATAACATACGATTTGCATATACATAAGAATCAATTATCAAAAAAAAAAAAAAAAAAAAACACTACCATCATGTCTATTCCACAATATCAAATTTTTGCTATTTTTTTACTTTTTAACTTTGAAATTTACGACTTGCGAAAGCTCCTGACGTGATAGTTAAAAATGAAGATCATTTTCGTATTTAGCGCTAGACTAGTGTAATTTAGCGCATTATTTTGACAGATTTTAATGTTAATTAAAAATTTTAAAAAGTCTTCACGCTAGAGTTTTTTTTTTACAAATTACCAACCATGTATTCCATTAGATCAAAGCACAACAGTTCCCATCTAATACGCTCATAAGTTTTTCCGCTTTCGGAAATGAAATTTATTCTGCAGTTTAATATTCGAATTCATTCAAATAAAATGAAGTACAATTTGTGCAGAGCAATAATGACGTCTGCCTGAAGCAACGAGAATATTTTATTGCTTTAATGACTCCAAAATATCCCAAAGATAAAGGCTGTTACGATATTCACAATTTATTTCTAGACCATGATTACTGCTTTTTTTTTTTTTTTTTTCCCCAGCAGTTAAATATCACAGAAAAACATTTCTCATTATAAATAAAGGCAATGGTATGTTTAGCTTCTATGTGATAAAACTGTATTTTTGTGGAATGACATTGTTTGTGATGATCTATATTTGTCGGTGCGGTTGGCAGAAAATAACACATTTTAGAATAAATATATTACTTTAAAAATTCAAATGTCATTTTTTTAAAATGTATAAGGCAATGCTATGTAATAAATTAAGTTATTTACGAAATGAATTATCCCATACAGAAAATTTCTTAAAATGTTCAACAGAATCTTTCAAAAACATTATTAAGGAAATGTTATTTGTATAATTTTAAAAAATGTCAAATTTACGAAATAACATTTATTATTTATTTTACAAGGAATGATTTCAGGCTATTACGAGTTTCCATTAAAACGTGTTATTGTACTGAATTTTTCTAATATTAGTCAGGGAGAGTTTTTCCCCTAACCCTTTATGCCCCGACGGTTCTTTAAAGTACCATTAAAATAACTTGTTATAAAATTCATTTAATACATCGATTAGTAGTAAAACAGTTTAGAATGAGTTATAGATGCCTTACTTTATCTTGTTTCAAAAGTATTATTGGTTGCATAAAACAAAAGTATTTTTAAAATGGTGATTTATTTTGCTTTTCATCTTTTCAGATTTCTTGGCGTTGAAATATTGGGGGGGGGGGGGGGGGGGAGATTTCAGTTAGGAAATATTTCTATTGTAACAGCATTATATTTTTAGATTTACTAATTCTATTAAATACTAAAAAATATATTTTAAATGAAAGATTTGATTGCAGTTATAAATATTGCACAAAATCCCTATAAATTCAAATTTAATTAATTAATTTTAAATGGCAAACTCCTTCTAAACTTATTAAATGATTGTGTAAATCTTCTAATGTAGTTTCAAAAGTTCACGAAAAATGCATTAGAAGATTAAATTTTCATGAATTCATAATTTGGAGTATAAAGGGTTAAGCTCCATACATTTTCTTTAATGATTTTTATAGTCCACATTTAACTTGTCTACTCCGACTTTTATGTAGACTTTTATAAAAAATTTTACTGCAATATAAATGCCAGATAAAATGGGGTTTCTCTCTGTTCTAAAAAAAAGTAACTACCGCTGTCACCGCCGCCGCCGCCGGTTTTGAATTTTTTGCGACCGGAGGTCTTTCTTCGTCAATATTAAGAAAAATAATGCATACAAAAATATGAAAATCGGTGGTATTATAGAGAAATGTTTGATAAACACGCTGATACAGACAGTTTTCTAATCGAAGAGTTATTTTAAGAGATATTTAATGCTAAATTTGGACAAAATCGTTCCACTAAAAAAGTTTTATAGGAGCAAAAACTATTCATGGGAATTTAATCATTTTTAGATCTTATACGTTTGAAGTTCCCAGTGTGCATACTGCATTTCTTTTTTTAATTTGACTCATTTTTTGAGGTTTTATTTCTATTTTAAATTCAAATTTTCAATATTTCTAGAGATATTTTTTACATTATTTTAGAAAATGGTATCAATTTAAACTGTTGCCAACTGTATAAACAGCGCAAAAAATAATGTTTGCTTCAAATTAAAAATTTATTTACACGTGACTATTATAAACAGAAAAAATCATTTGGAATTAGAGTTAAATAATTATGTACAAAAAGCAGGAACTTATTAAAAATTACGTCATAAAAACTATACACGTGAATTTTAAAAGAGAAAGGATATTGTAAAATAATAAATTCATTAACATGCGTTAGAAGTCTTAAATAGGAGAAATTACGTCATATTTACGTCACATTACAGTTATTACATAAAATGAATACAAAATAATACTGCAAAAGAGTTTGAATTTAGAAATTACGCTAGACATTTATTTGATATTTTGAGAGGATCTTTTCAACTACTTTTGTTAGGAAAGCGCAAATAATATTTCATTTCTAACAAAAGTATTTTCACGTAAATATTTAAAAGAGAAAGAATAGCTTGGTTAAAATTACGTCAGATTAAAAACGATTAATTTAAAATGTCGCATTTAAAAGAACTTTATTTTCGCTTTGTTAAAAAATACCAGGAGACAAAGACTCTGTTTACTTAATTCCTTTATATTACCTTATTTTGAAATGTTTAACTTATTTTACCTAATCAAAGACGAAAAAAGCGATTATATCTTTGGTACTACTTACTTATCCCGTCGACCAAAAATCTATCATTCACCAAACTATAAGATTAAATGCCAATAATGGTTGATCGTAAATGTCACATTAAGCAAGTTACACGTGTCTACGTCATCAAGTTATTTTTATTTCGACGTTTTATTTGAAATTTTATTAATGTTGTGCTAATTTATTTGTTCTTTCGTTATTTAAAATAAAAATTATGTCAATTTTATAATTTGGCGAGTGGTTTGGCGATTTATATAATTTGGCGAAATTGGTCGACGGGATAATCAAGTAGTACCGCTGCGGATTTGGCGGTAAAATTCCCCAATCAAAGAGAAATGTATAGAAATCCGTTTATAGGGAGATCGCCACTGTTTTTAAAATTATAATTCAATCTTTCGAAATCTTTTTAAAGCCGATCAAATTAGTGTGCATTTAGAGTCTGCGCTGTCTAGACGGGGGTTGACGAGCGTATCTCGTAGGGGGCAGAGCCCCCTAGTTTATAAAAAAAATAAAACTTAATGATTTTGGCCGTATATCCTGGACCTCAGGGTTAGACGCCTAACATGATGCTCAAGCCAGTAGCTCTGGAAGCAGGAAGAAATATGGCTGCATAGATAGATAGTACAAGATGGGACACTCTCATAGAGCGTAATGGTAATGTGATTGCGATCGTAGCGCATTTATTGACAATGGGGAAGAACCCCCCCCCCCATCCTTGTAATATTTTTATTACTGAGCATCTACCTTATTCTGATTTTTCTTTTTTTAATGTTGCATGTTTACGTTTTCAATAGAGTTTTACACCAATACATGAATATAGAATAGATATTCTATTTTATATATCTAATATCTATTCTATGTTCATGCACGAATATGTGTTTTTTTTTCTTTTTGCATGATGAGTGAACGATTTAAAGTCAACTAAAAACAAGATGAAATTTTCGTCTTGAATGCTATATATCAAAAGCAATGGTGTAATATAAAATTATACGAAATATTGCACGCAACAAGTCCCAGAAAATTTCATAATTATTCCCATTTGGTAGGAAAATTTTTATAGCTGGTGTTTTGTTAATTTATGAAGTTTAGCGTATTAAACAATCGTTACAATAATCTTTTAAAATTTATGCATTTTCACATTGTTACAGATAAAATAAAAATATTGTTTTTAATGTAAATAACGTACAATCAATTCAATAATATTTATAATATTAACATATAAGAAATAATAATAAAATTGCAGATGAGGAAAAATTCCTTTCGACAAATTTTTAGAATTATATAAATCTAAAAGTAAAAAATAAATAGAGGTACTGACATAACGCTCAATACAATTTTATTCGATATGAATAAATTGACACAATACCTGAATTTGAATTTTTGCAATTTAATCTCATAAACTTACATATTTACGTTCTTAACAGAATTTTCTAGGTTTTTTCTTTCATATTATTACTCTAATTATCATTTTGTAAGTTAAAGTTGAACGATACAGGTACTATAAAAAAAAAAGCAGCTAAATAAATAAAGTATAAATACATCATCTGCTTCTGCTTCGGTTTAGGAAAGAGTAGATATTCAAAATATAGTACGTAAGCATATTTCTTCAACATAGGAAAATTTCTGAGGCTCTTTAGTGACGCTAGTGCTGTTGCCATTACAGATTTTGCCGTAAATGTCCCATTTTATATGTTAATCTATGTATGGCTGCAAACTATAAATTAACATATTATTCGATACCTGCTTCAACATCATTCACTAACTGTTTCACAAAAGAAAAATATCTAATAAATACATTATATTTCATCTCTTACTATCTCTTTTTTATGAGAACATACAACAAAAGCCAAACTTACATTTTTAGGTGCGTTCGTAATTATATAAATACGTAGCACCTATAGTCGTCGTTCAGTCCGTCCGTCCGTCTGTCTGTCCGTCCGTCCGCATGTAACAGAGCAAAAACTATCCAATCGAATGGTCTGAAATTTTAAACATATGATTGTTGTAAAATTTTGTCGAGCCATTACAAATTTTATGAATATCGGATGTATAGTTTAATTACAGGGACAGTCAAAAGTCTTTCTTTACATTACAGCCAATGGGAAAAGTTATTGCAAGTGCATTTTAATGATGTTGCAGACTTCCGAATGGTTTGAAATTTTAAATATATCATTTTTGCAAAATTTTGTCGAGCCATTTTCAATTTTATGAAAATCGGATGTATACTTTAATTACAGGGACAATCAAAAGTTTTTCTTTACATTACGGCCAATGGGAAAAATTATTGCAAATGCATTTTAATGATCTTACAGCCTTCCGAAAGGTCTGAAATTTTAAATATATAATTATTGCAAAATTTTGTCGAGCCATTTCAAATTTTATGAAAATCGGATGTATAGTTTAATTAGAGGGACAGTCTAAATTTTCCCGTTTCATTACGGGGAATGGGAAAAAAATTATTGCAGTGCATTTTAATGATGTTACAGACTATGCACTTATGAAGTGCAAAAAAAATATACATTCAGTATAATATGGGGTGCAAAAAATAATTATAAAACTAGCTATAGTACGAACGCACCTCATTTGCCACGTTTGACGGGCAATTTCCAACTTGTTTATGCATATAACTTTTATTTGAAGAAATAAATCGCTCGTCCATTAAGCTTTTTTTATAACGATTAAGAGCAGAAGAACATCGCTAGCTCCGTCATACGTCCAATAGTTGAAATACAGTAACTGGGGTAATTAATCCGATGGAGAATCTAACCCGGATTTAACCAACGCCCCCTAGATAAGGGAGAAAGCCTTGATGGGCTTTGTTGTGACGCCACGAAACGTCGCACGAAGCAGGGAAACCAAAACAAAAAAAAATTTCTTAACTTGATTGTTTCGATTTCGTTGGTTCGTGGAATTATTAATTATTATTAGTAAGCAATAATTAATAATTCCACGAGCCAACGAAATCGAAACATTCAAGTTGGTCGAATTTTTTTCTTTGTTTTGCCTGCTTTGTGTAACGTTTCGTGACGTCAGAACAAAGCGTATCACGGCTTTCAACAGTCTCCGGGGCGTTGATTTAACCGTATTAGGAATATTTTATTTGATTATTTTAATCAGCAGAAATATTATTAAAAAAATTATTTATATTATACTATTTATATTATCGGAAAATGTAACTACAAACTCGAAACACAATAAATAGTTCAACATTTGTTCCCGGCTAATAAGCCATAACGAAATTAAGACTTCATCAATAAATTAATTAATTAGCAGAAATTAACGGAAACATAACGATATTTTTTCTTTAATATTGAAGGTCACTACAAAGTAATTAGTAATGTAGCAGTATAAGCATTTGTTGTAAATTTTACATATTGAAATATAGTTGAAACGCATTTATAACCTTTGTCTGTCTGTCTGTCTGTTTATTCTCCATATTTTGTGAATATACGTTGATAGTTACAAAATTTAAATCTGTTATTAACTGCCACTGTAGTATGTTCTCCACTAAAAGTAGTGTCAATAAAATTTTAAGGTTTGTTTTTCTAAATCAGATATATATAATTGCTTTTACATGTAAAATAAAAATCTAAAATATTTCAAAGGAAATTCATTTCCATTTCTTGATTTTTTTTTATGAAAGCACCTAATATAAATACTAGGACTATAAAAACAAGTATTTGACTGATTTTTAAAAATTTTAAACATTATTAAAAATAACCCTTACCTATTTTTCTTTAACAAAACAACTTCCAATTAGTTTAACACGCATAACTTCGACGTTAACATATCATTAGTTTTCCCCAGTGATGAAATAAAATTTGTCTTGTATTTTAATATTTGGTTTAAAGTCGAGAAAATGCATTGCTCGTGTCAGGAAATAATAACATTATCTTGAAGCAAAGAAAATATTTTATGACTTTAATGACACCTAAATGTCCCAAAGTTAATAGAAATTAGGAAATTTTAGAACGAATTTGCAGACACGATAAATTTTCCCAGGCTTTAAATGACATAGCGAAACATTTATCTTCATAAATTAACACAAAACATGTTTTATTTAAGTTATATATAGTAATGATGAATATTCCGAGGAAGAACATACTTTGGGATGAATTATATTTGTCGGTGTACTTGAAAAAAATAACTTTTTCTAAAATGAAAGTATCTATCTCTCTATTCTAACTAACGCTGTTGTCACCGCCGCCACCGGTCTTGAATTTTTTGTGACCGGAGGTCTTTCTTCGTTAATATTAAGAAAAATATTGCATACAAAAATATGAAAATCGGTGGTATTATAGGGAAATGTTTGATAAACATGCTGATGCAGACAATTTTCAAATCGAAGAATTATTTTAAGAGATATTTAATGCTAAATTTGGACAAAATCGTTCCATTAAAAAAGTTTTATAGAAGCAAAAACTATACATGAGAATTTAATCATTTTTAGATCATTTTATACGTTAGAAGTTTTCGGTGTGCAGACTGCATTCACTTTTTTAATTTGACTCATTTTTTTAGGTTTTATTTCTATTTTAAATTAAATTTTCAGCATTTCGAGAGATATTTTTTCATATTTTAGAAAATGGTGTTAATTTAAACAGTTGCCAACTATATAAACAGAGCAAACAATAATGTTTGTTTCAAATAAAGAAATATTTACACGCGACTATTATAAACAGAAAAAAACCTTCAAATTAGAATTAAATAATTAGGTATAAAAAACAGGAACTTATTGAAAATTACGTCATAAAAACTATATTTACACGTGAATTTTAAATGAGAAAGAATATTGTAAAATAATAAATTCATTAACATGCGTTAGAAGTCTTAAATAGAAGAAATTACGTCAAATTTATGCCACATTACACTTATTACGAAAAATAAACAAAAAATAATATTGCAAAACTGTTTAAATTTAAAAATTACGCCAGACATTTATTTGATATTTTGAGATGATCTTTTCAACTATTTTTGTAAGGACAGCGCAAATAATATTTCATTTCTAATAAAAGTATTTTCACGTGAATATTAAAAAGAGAAAGAAAAGTTTGGTGAAAATTACGTCAGATTAAAAACGATACATATAAAATGTACTATTTAAAGGAACTTTCTTTTCGCATTGTTAAAAAATACCGCGAGACAAACTCTCTGTTTACCTTCTTCATTTTATATTAGCTTATTTTGAAATGTTTAACTGATTTTATTTAATCAAAGACGAAAACAGCCATTGTATCTTTTAACAGCAGCTGATTTGGCCTTAAAATTCCCCAATCAAAGGGAAATAAATAGAAACCCGTTTATAGGTAGATCGCCACTGCTTTTTAAATTATAATTCAATCTTTCAAAATCTTTTTAAAACCGATCAAATTACCGTGCTTTTAGAGTCTGCGGTGTCTAAACGGAGGTTGGCGAGCGTAGCTCGTCGCTGGCAAAGCCCCCTAGTATCATAAAGTAAAAGCATGTCCATGAGTAACGTTGATGTTATGTACACTGTAAAAAAATTATGTAATGTTACTCTATAAAATTGGTGCCAACATGCTGCCTCCAATTTTATGGAATAATTTAACTTGCATAATGGTATAATTTAAACTGATATAACTAGTGTAATATTGCACATTAGTGTAACGTAACACCAGTTAAGTATATTGGTTAAATTTCTCAATAAAATGGAGGCAGCAAGTATCCACTAATTTTATGGAGTAATGTTACATAAATTTTTCCACAGTGTAGACAGTGACAAAACCTGGTACATAGATTTTCGTTTTACTGCAATTTTGTTTCTCTTCTAAGCATCACAAAATATAAATTTTTACACCATTTGGAGCTAGGAAACAAAAGTGTTCTTTCAAATGAATTTGTTTGGAAACTGTATCTCAATTAACTGATTTTTTTATGGTTTTTAAAAAATAATTTTTAAGCATGAGTTTTTTTTTTAAACATCTGTTTTGGGGGATCTTAAAAAAATATATATTAAACTAGAGGCTCAGCCCCCTGCGAGTTACGCCCACCAACCCCTGTTCAGGCTTCGCAGCCTCTATATATACTAACGTACCCTGTTTAAAAAAAAACAGGATGTCCCAAAAGTCTCCGTACAACTTCAAAAATCTATTACAAATAAAATAATAGGCCTACAGCAAAAATAATTACAACAGTACATAGAGTAACTCAAAAAAAAATTTTTTTTCTACAATCTTAGTATACGTCTACAGGAGATCTTTTCATTGCACGCGACGTTTCCATGCGATGAAGCAGTTCAACAAGTGCGGAACGAATGGGGGAAATTTTTTCTAGGAGCCCTGTAAAATAGGGTGGAACTAAAAAACGAAGTTTCGAATTTTATATTCTAATAGTGATTATTTTTTTCCTTTTTAACTCCATAAAAAGAAAATATTTTTCTTTTAATTTTAAAATGATATTTTCCGGTTCCTCAAAGCGCCTGATTTTCCCTAAAAAACGAAAAAAAGCCAATAATTGCATGAAAAGTTTTTTAAGCTTATTGTTAAATTTATATTTTACAAACTAAATTAATTAAGTGTTAATGTCCTGTAATAAAGAGAATAATTTAGTTTGAGTGCCTGAGAAAAGTTATCCCCACTTTATTTGACTTTTGTAGAAGCCAGTGTCGTGGGCGTCGGCTTTCATTGTCTCTGATTTATTTAGCTGCGACGCATAACAAGTTAGTCCAATTTAACGTGTGTTAACAGTTTCTTTAATTATTTTTCAATAAACATTCGGTGTCAAAAGTGACAAATTCTGTTAACGTACCTAAATCTAGACAATTGTTGAAGTGTCCTGTATTTCGTGAACCAAAACAATTAACATTAGACTGTCATCTTTGACGAACATATGAAGATGTTATGAAACATTATTTTTGGGTTCAATTTAACTTAAAATCTGACAGCTGGAATCTGGTACACACTATTTCTAAAATATCTAAAGCTGTTGATGATACAATTAAAAGTGTATTGCTTAGACATTCAATTCCAACGATTTCTGATACACAAATCATAAAAAATGATTAGAGACTAGCGCGAGAAATGTCAAAATTTGAAGAAAAATATTAAGATTAGAAAGAATAATCCCACATCCAATATAAAATTGCAATATGTTAGGTAATCCTGCAAAAAACATTTCTTTGTGTAAAAGCACTAAATATTATCGTGTATCAGAACAAGAACGTCACTTTCTCAAAGACCAAAGAGAGATGTGGTGATGGCAATAGGATCAATACATATAAAAACTACAAAAAAATGTGTAGCAAGACTGGAAAAGGAAATATCAAGGAAAAAAGTTATTTTAAAACAAAAAAATGATGTTTTGATTGAATGATCGTCAATTGTATAAAATAGTTCGAAAGGAAATAGTTCAATCGGTTATTTTTCTAAACCTGAATTTGATAATCAACAAGGTGAAAGATCCGAAGTATTACACAGAACTGCAAATATTATTGCAAATGGCACCTTTGAAGATATACGTATTTCTGATGATAATAAAGAAAAGGTAACTGAAAGAAGGACTTGAAGACGACAAAGAGAAAAGAGAAGGAAGAATTTGAAAGAACAGAAAAGACGAAATGAGTTAATTTTAGAAGGTTAGTATTTTGATGGCAGAAAGGATAACGCTATGATAACTGAAGCAGAGGGAAAAAAGTATAACTAAGAATCATTAAAGACGAACACCTGGTCTTAGTTCAAAAACCAGGATAAAAATATATTGGTCATATTTCATTGACATGTTCTTCTTATATTAATGTAGCCACTGCAATTTTGGTGTATTTTCAAAATAATAATACAGACATTTCAAGTTTGAAAGTTATTGGGTGAAACAGAAACGCCTTTAATGCAGGATGCTAATCTGGAGTTGTTAAAACATCGGAAGCAATACCCTAAAAACTTTATAATGGATAATTTGATTATTACATGCAAATGAACTTTTTTCTTAGATACTTATTTCAACATCTTGCTGGAAAAACTATGGGTACAAAAGGATTTTCTGGACCAGTAGGAAAGCGACTTGAAAAAATGTGGACATATTGAAATTATAGACTGTAAAAACATTGATCCTATCTTGACAGACTGATCAGATGAAGAACTTTAAAAAAGTACAAACAGGGGATACACCTGAATTTTAGATTTTCCTTGTCATACTCAAACAGTGGAAACGTGTGTCAAAATTGTCCTGCGAGCTGCGTCAACAGTCTTTAAATATTAAGCAAAAGATGGCTTAATCTTGGGAAAGTTGAATTCCCACAATGTAATGACAAAGTTTGCCTAAAAAGACAGTAGGTTGAATATCCAATTGAATTAATCCATAACAAAGGGAGGTAAGGAGAGTTGAAGTCAATATTTAACCATCTCCTCGTGGTGACTTCTGGATAGTATTTGCAAAATAAAAGTAGATATGAGCTAACAGCTACGTTGTTTACTTTAAGTTACTTTATACTGAAATTTCAAAACTTTGACCTCCTTGAGGAACCGGAAAACAACTTAATTTAAAAAAACCTTTTCAGCCAAATGTTTAGACATCCAAAAAGGAAAAAAGTTTTCACTATTACACATTAAAACAAAAAAGTTTTTTTTTACCCTATACTTAAGTTCCACCCTACTGTAAAATCAATTCGAAAAGCATTGCAAGAGCTTATCTCTCTATTCTAAAAAAAAGTAACTTCCGCTGTCACCGCCGCCGCCGGTTTTGATTTTTTTGTGACCGGAGGCCTTTCTTCGTTAATATTAACAAAAATAATGCATACAAAAATATGAAAAGAGGTAGTTTTATACAGAAATGTTTGATAAACACGCTGATGCAGACAGTTTTCAAATCGAAGAATTATTTTAAGAGTTATTTAATGCTAAAGTTGGACAAAATCGTTCCACTAAAAAAGTTTTATAGCAGCAAAAACTATACATGGCAGTGTAATCATTTTTAGATCATTTTATGCGTTAGAATTTGCCGGAGTGCAGATTGCATTAATTTTTTTATTTTGACTCATTTTTTCAGGTTTTATTTCTATTTTAAATTCAAATTTTCAGCATTTCTAGAGATATTTTTTACAGATTTCAGAAAATTGTACTAATTTAAACTGTTGCCAACTGTATAAAAAGCGCAAGCAATAATGTTTGCTTCAAATTAAAAATTTATTTACACGTGACTATTATAAACAGGAAAAAACTTTCAAATTAGAATTAAATAATTACGTATAAAAAGCAGGAACTTATTAAAAATTACGTCATAAAAAGTATACACGTGAATTTTAAAAGAGAAAGGATATTGTAAAATAATAAATTCATTAACATGCGTTAGAAGTCTTAGGAGAAATTACGTCATATTTACGTCACATTATAGTTATTACATAAAATGAACATAAAATAATATTGCAAAAAAGTTTAAATTTAGAAATTGCGCTAGACATTTATTTGATAGTTTGAGAATTAATTTAAAATGTCTCATTTAAAAGAACTTTCTTTTCGCTTTGTTAAAAAATACCAGGAGACAAAGACTCTCTTTACTTAATTCCTTTTATATTAGTTTATTTTGAAATGTTGTTACACGTGTCTACGTCATCAAGTTATTTTTATTTCGACGTTTTATTTGTGTTTTTATTAATGTTGTACGAATTTATTTGTTCATTCGTTATTTAAAATAAAAATTATATCAATTTGTATAATTTGGCGAGTGGTTTGGCGATTTATATAATTTGGCGAAATTGGTCGACAGGATAATCAAGTAGTACCGCAGCGGATTTGGCGTTAAAATTTCCCAATCAAAGAGAAATGAATAGAAATTCGTTTATAGCGAGATCGCCACTGTTTTTTAAATTATGATTCAATCTTTCGAAATCTTTTTAAAGCCGATCAAATTAGCGTGCATTTAGAGTCTGCGGTGTCTGGACGGGGGTTGGCGAGCGTAGCTCGTAGGGGGCCAAGCCCCCTAGTTATATCAAAAATCGTAACACACAGAATGAAACACAGACTTCATAAACGATTACAACTTTCAGCCTACAAAATTCAGATTGTGAGAGCGTTACAAACTGATGATTATGCGAAACGCTTCGAATTTGCAGTTGAAAAGCTTCATCGCATGGAAACTTCGCGTGCAACGAAAGGATCTCATGTAGAAGTATACTAAGGTAGAAAAAAAAATTTTTGAGTTACTCTATGTACTGTTGCAATTATTTTTGCTGTAGGCCTATTATTATTTTTTTTTTTTTTTGAATCAATTTTTGAAGTTGTAAGGAGACTTTTGGGACACCCTCTATTACCATGCTACGGAAGATTGAATGATATTACCAGTATAACAGCGGCTATCTTCTGCCATCACGTTGCCATGCTTTTTCGTTTGAATGAGTATTTTTCAGTACCATGGCCTCATTCATCGCTGTCGTAATAAATGATGTATGCTTTCGGGATTAGTAAGTAAGATCAGTTACATATTAAAAAGTTAGCTTGTATAAAATGATTAGGTTAAAAATGACGCTATCGTTCTGAGTTTTATAACGACGCTATGAAAAATATTCTCCCTTTAGATTTGAAGTTAAAGAACTCCGTTTGCTTGGGAATAGCTTTCAGATTCACGTATTCCACTATGTTTTGAAATTTTACGCTTATATGTTATGTCTTGATCGAATTTTAGATATTTCAAGAACAGTTATAGCTTATTCATGAATTATTTTCTGTATTTTGATGCGCCATCATGAATATTTTCTAGTTATTTTTACAATGCATAATTTTTGTATGGTACTATTTGATTATCTCGTCGACCAAAAAACTATCCCCGAACTTTAAGATTAAATGCCAATAATGGATGACTGTAAATGTCACATTCACTTGACATTAAACACGATACCCGTGTTTGTTACGTCATCAAGAGATTTTTAATTCGAATTTTTTATTAATGTTTAACTAATTTATTTGTTCTTTCGTTTTTTTAAATAAAATTATGTAAGTTTGTATAATTTGGCGAAATTGCCCCACGGGATAAAAATTTCAGAATTTATTAATGTGTGTTTACTGAACTGTAATTCGTACAAAATAAACCGAAAGTATTTTGCGCATACATTTACCTGTACTTATGCTGTATCAAATGATATAATATATAGACAATTTTGCTTGGCGCACTTGTGACGTCAGATTAAAAGTCTCCGGAATAAAAATCGTTTTAAATGTATCGTTTTATTATATGACGTAATTTTCCATTTTTAATGCATGTCTCATGTAATAATTTATTTATTTTAAATTTTTTTCTGTTTCACGGGTACATATACTATTTAACTTAAAAGTATTTGGAAATATTATTTGACTTTTTAAGTATTACTGAATATTTGGTATTAAAAGTTTTTACGTATAACAATTTAATTATTTTAGGCACTTTAAATTGAGGCTCATTAATCTTACGATATGTAATGTTTGGGCCTTTTACAAATGACGTAATTATCACCTTTAAATGTTTTTCGAGTGTGATAATTTTATTATTTTAAAGTTTTCGTGTATTTTAGAGTTCCGTACTTAAAAAGTAAAAACGGAACCATTATAAGATCACTCCTGTGTCTGTCTGTCTGTCACAGCCATTTTACTCGTAAAATGTGGAACGTAGAAAGATCAAATTGGGGGATGTAATAAAGACTATTGACTCACATATTTACTGATTACTAAACATTCACATATATATTTAGGAAAAATATAGAGGGGCTAATTAAGTTACTTGAAAAAAACATCTTTTCTTTGTGTATCAGGTGGAGTATCGTACGAAAGGTATCATAATGCTGAGTTCAAAAATACATTTGTTTTAATTTTAGGTATTATATTTTAAGAGATATATCCGAAATTGTTGTGCCAAAATATGTCCTCTTCCCCCATCTATTTCCGAATCTACTGAAACTAAAATTATGATAAAATTAGAGGTAGTAGACGTTAACTTAAACCTTGCAAGAAAATTATAACGATTACCCTAGGTCGCATTGTTTTTGAGAAAAGCGCATTTTTTCGTTACACACAAATTTCGATTTACGGGCGTTCAGCAAAGGTGTTGAGGAGTGCTGGAGGTTCCTATCGTAACAGAAGTATAAAAGATTGTTGATATTGATTTTCGAAATAAATCGTCCGTAATTAGCCGAGATATTAACTCTTAAAGATACGGACAGTTTGGGCATACATAATCACAAGGGCAGCGTATTTTATCTATTATTGGCTTTTAAAGCCCAGATAACAACTTTTAATGATATATTTCTATAATGCAATGTCCAATAGCAATATAAAAGCAATAAACGTCAAATTGGTAAAAACAGACTAATTTAATTAGAATTAATCCCATAAATACTATGGTATTCGCGACTAGTTTGCATTGAGTAGATCTCTCAATACGTCTCCTGTGTCTTTAAAAGTTAATTAGGAACGTACCTGGAAAAACGCGGTACGGACCAAGGCGGCGTTGCAGCTTTCCGACCTCCTTTCGAAGCGCGCTCAGCACAATGTCAAGTTTAAACTTTGAACAATGTTTTTGTTTTCGCTACACTACATAAAGAAAAGATTATTACTCCGCTGAATTTAGTTTTATGAAATGTCAAATGAAGTTTAAGTATGCGCTACTTTTATTGTCAGTATCAAAATAAGTTCATCGAAAACAGATTAGAATAAGATTAAAAAGAGAGCTATATAGAATAGCAATATTTGATATAATTTAGTCTTCATATCTCTTTGAACTTTTGTGGTATACCCATTCATACTTTTATAGTATATACAGCTATATCCAACCCTAAGTTGTATAGTTTTTTACAAAGTCTTATTATTCTTTTAGCAACGATTGTTTTTAATAATACAGTTAATAATTCATATATTTATCGTGCGAAACCTCTGAGCGCAAGTAATACTCGCACTTGACCGTTTATTTAATATTTATGTATAAAGATTTTGACGTAACTTTCCTTATTTTCTGCTTTTAACATGTGATGATTAAATTCTTATTTTAAAAATTTTCTTTTTCTGTTTTTGAGATTATTGATGTCAGTTTCTCTTTAAAATAGAAAATAAAACCTTTTCTCCGTCTACGAAATTTGAAATTAACAGAGGATTTTTGACGTCTAAAATAAATTGATTCCGGATGATCGAAATGTGAAAAAATGATTTTATCTTTTTAATTTTCCTGAGAAACATAATTTAATCTCAATAGTGTTTCACTATTAATTGAAATAAAAAATGTTATTTCAATTATCAATTTAATATTGACGAAAAAGGAGAAATCTAAGAATCACTATAGTTTTTCACTTTTCACCCCTTTTAAAAGAAAATAAGTAAAATGAGTAATTTTGTTGCCATTACAGTTTGCCACTACAGAAATATAAATAAAATTAGAAAAAAATTAATATTTCAAAAAATAATTCAAATTTTAAAATTCTATTACCGTTTTTGAGAACTGTGGGTCAATACGGATAATTGGTGTTAATTTCCCCGCCAAAATTTTCAAATTTTAGGAGAAATAGCGTGAAACTTAATTAGTCGTTTTACAAATTCGTTTCACTAAGATTTTATCTATATAGAATAGATGTAAAAATTATATTTGAGTTTGTTTTCAATTTAAAGCAAGAACGAAAAAAATCATGCGTCAAACATAGATTATGAAACACTTTCCAACACATTCAGAATAATGTAACAAAACTTTTCAGTTTATTAAGGCGAAATAGCATGTCTAATTCAACCCTATGGAAACGCATAACACATTTGGAAACGCAATTTTAGCAATTCCCATCTACAATCGGAAAATCATTCGAATTATTTGAACAGCCCTGTATATGGTATATAGATTTCTACCTATTAACTACATGCATGCAAAAATTTAGTTCAGTTGGGAAATACATACCTTAGATGAAATTTTTACTTCAGCGATTTCCGCTAATAAGGAGAATGGTAAGTGAATTTTTTTATGCACCCCAGTTATACGAAGTACAGGATTTATATACAACGAGTAACATGCAAAAAATTAGTTAAGTTTTAAAGCGTATACCGAAATTGAAAGCACATTGTCACTGTAAATGAACAACAAATGCCATGAATACCCTATTCTATCGTAATCATCTTGAAGTGAAATGCAGTTATTTATATACATTTTAATGCATTTGAAATAATGTAATGTCATTAAAATACTCTGCAAACGATTTTTTCCCCACTGATCATAATGTAACGGAATTCTTTTGAGTGCTCCTGTAAATGAACTATTAATGCTACACACTCCATACACAATACCGAAGATGCCATAGTAAGAATCATTAACATATATCAATTGCATGTAAATCGGAGTATATTTACGTGAGTTTGAGCTTGGACAGAATGACAGACAGACGGACAGACAAACCGAATTCACAAACACTTTTTAACTTTGTAGGAAAGTGTTGAAAAGGGATTTCATCTATATTCGGTAACCATGGAAGCCCATATTGTGTCCGTAGCTATTTTAAAAATTGAAATGCCATTTTAAAAAGGGCTTTAAAATGCTAATGAAAATTTGATGTTGTAAATAAAGTCATTTCTGAAATGACCTACAATTTAAATAAAATACCAAAATTGTAAATGGAACGTTTTTGAAAAGTATTATTAAGGAAACATTATGAGGCATTTTACGAATATTTAAAATTTAAGATGCAGTAATACAGTACAATGTTAATAGCAAATTAGGTGCATGTTATTAGGAAGACCCGAATTTCCATTAAAATTTGTACACTGCTTTACCGTTTTTTACATTATTAGAAATATTTTATTAGAAAATAGAACGTAATATTTGTATTATTTTAATCATTTTCAAATATGGTTATAAAAATTATTGAGGTATACCGATAAAACCGTTTATTCTTTAAAATTGTTTAATACTTTGGATCACAAATTATAACGCTTGCCAACACAAATTTTAACACTTTCCAATATCGCTAAAAAGTGCTTGTGACTTCGGTTTGTCCGTCTGTCTTGTCAAACTCTAACATTCTAAATATGTTTTGATCGCTACGAAATTTATATTTGTTATTAAAGGTCACTATATCATATTTCATATTAAAAATAGTGTGATAGTTTATGTTTCTTTTAAAATAAACAGAAAAGGATTACAATATGTAAATACTTTAAAATGTAAAATATTTCTGTTATTATTTTAAGGAAAATCATATTTATTTCTCTATTTCTTTTATAAAAACCTGTAATATAAAAATATAATTATTAAATCAAAAGTAGCTTTTTTTAAAAAAACCATCCTCTTATAAGCATTCAGTGTTTATTTAAAAAATGACGCCTAATTTCGTAATTGCAATGAATAACGCTCCAAAAATGATTTCATTACAACACGTTAACTAGGTGTGGACCCCGATTATAGAAAATCACCGCTTTATATTACGCCTGGTAGAAAGTGTGAACTACTGAATTTATTTAAATATATATATACATTTTACTCTGTTTTCTTTTAGGTGCGTTCGTAATTATATAAATATGGAGCACCTATAGTCGTCGTTCTGCCCGTCTGTCTGTCCGCATATAGCAGAGCAAAAACTACCCAACCAAATAATCTGGAATTTTAAATATCTAATTGTTGCAAAATTTTGTCGAGTCAGCTCAAATTTTATGAAAATCGGATGTATAGTTTAATTACAGGGGCATTCAAATGTTTTCCGTTACATTAAAGCCAATGGGAATAAATTATTGCAAGTGCATTTTAATGATGTTACAGCCTTCCGAATGGTCTAAAATTTTAAATGTATAACTGTTTCAAAAATTTGTCGTGTCGTTTCAAGTTTTATGAAAATCGGATATATAGTTTAATTACAGGAACAGTCAAAAGTTTTCCATTATATGACGGCCAATGGGAAAAAAATTATTTCAAGTGCATTTTAATGGTATTACAGCCTTTCGAACAGAATGAAATGGATATGCACTCATGGATGTGCATTAAAATATGCATTCGGTACAATATACGGTGCAAAAAATATTTATAAAACTAGTTATAATTCGAACGCACCTCATTTGCCACGTTTGACGAGCAATTTCCAACTTGTTTAAGAAACGGCAACAGAAAAAATAAGCATTATTTAAACTTTATATATAGTATTGTTTTATCAACATATAATAAAAATTTAACTAATATTAAACTATTCATTCATAAAAGTTATTCATTCCAAATGTATTAAAATGTTCCATTGTCATCGTAAATATGCCTATGATTATAATTTTCATGATTCTAGAATATCGGGAAAAAAAAAAAAAAAAAGATTACAAAATTCTGTCTTTTCTTATGAGAGTATAAAGTGTGCATAAAGAAAACAGCTTAACCATTTATTAGAAAAATAAAATTATATTCATAAATTTCGTTAAAACATCAACAACAAATTGCATTCTATTGACATACTTTAATAATAATGAAAGATGTGTTAAAAATTTCTAAATAACTTTCTTTAACAAATTACCAAACATTCATTCAACACACATGACTTCGCAGTAAATATGTTTTTCAGTCTGCCCCGTTAGGAAAAGAAATGTTTTAATATTTTATTATTCAAATTCGTTTAAATGAAATGTAGCACTTCCGTATAGAAATGATGACATACTCCTGAAGCGAAGAGAATGTTTTATGACTTTAATGACACCGATATGTCCCAAGGGTAATAGGAGTGAGGAAAATTTTGAATTCATTTTCAGATGACGATTGTTTTTCCCACCAGGCATGTATAATGTAAAAACATTTCTCTTCATAAATAAATACTAAAGACTTTTTTCTCATTATTATATTTATTATTGTAAGTAGTAAGGAAGAGTTTTTTATTGAAAAACATCATTTGTGATATCCTATAATTTTTGGCTAGTTGAACTTGAAAATAAAAAGAAAATGCCCAGTTCAACTAATTGCATTGGCTATTCACACTTAATTGTATGTAACACACATATTGCAAAGAATAATGCCCCTCGAAAAGTAAGTTAAGGGGGATTAGCCCTCCCCCGATTCCCCTTTTATACTTAACCAATGAGCCTCCAAATCTAATCAGGGAAGCGCCTTATCAGATTAAACCAGTATACCAAATTTGAAGCAAATCGGATAATTCTGCATGAAAACTCATTTATCTAAATTAAAAGGGAGGATCAGCCCTTCGCTCCCCCTCTTTAGACTTAACCAATTAACCCCAAAACCTAATCAGGGAAGCATTTTATCAGAATTAACCTATACAGAAAATTTGAAGCAAATCGGATAATTCTGCATGAAAAGCACATTTATCTAAATTAAGGCGGGGGGATTAGTCCCCCGCCCCTCCCCCTTCATACTTAACCAATGAACCCTCAAAACTAATCAGGGAAGCGCCTTATCAGAATGAACCTAAAACCAAAATTTGAACCAAATCGGATATTTCTATCAAGAGTTATCGCATTACGTACAGTTGTGGGAAAAAATGTAAACACCTCCTACTAACTCCTCAACAAATTATCGTAGAAGAAAGTTACTGGCACCGAACGATTGGGAATAAAGTCTACTTTTAAATGATGTATATAAAATTTGCTTATGGGGGCATATACATATTAAAAAGGACCCAAACATCATTTATTTCAATGGCAATATCCAATTTTAACACGATATTTCAAATCTTCGGTTCAAATTATTCCTAGGCACCCCATTTCACGTCATTTGAATGATAAGTTTTTGAATTATAAACATTCAAAATTTAGCGCTTCTAATGTTAAATTACATTTTCATATTTTCATTAATATCTCCTGAAATTATACTCCTAATATGCTAATTTTTTCTGTGGCAATAATACTAAAATACCCAAACATAAATAAGTACAATTTGCAATTTTTATAATTTTATGATATGAATTATGAAATTAATATTCGAAAAAAATATGAATTGCAATCTACAATTTTTTTGATGAATTTAGATTCATTAAGTCCTGTTTTATGGAAATCCAAATTTTCACACTTTTCTTCCAACTAGTTTTCAAATTATGCTTAAAAAACGGCAAAATGATGGTTTAAGGGGCCGTCTATGATAGAAGTGACTAGATATTCTGAAATTTCTTATGTTATCCTGTAATCTAGCAATGGCTGCTTAAGATGCCCTGATCAAGAAGGGAGCTCTCTCGGTCAACAATCGAGTACGGAACTTCAATTTGGATACAGCCCTTAAAATGGGCTCGTTTTCCGATAATTAATTTCTCCGAAACTTATCGTGCGAATTGCATAAAAATGTGTTTTTAGGCTAATTGAAGACTGTAGAATTCATTTATGCTGTCAGAATTGTGTACTGCTATTGAATAAAACAAAGTTATGGTTTGTTTTAATACGTAGATGCCCCCCTAAGCAAATTTTATATACCTCATATAAAAGTAGACTTTATTAACAATCGTGTGGTACCAGTAACTTTCTTCTGCGATAATTTTTTGGAGAGTTAGTAAGGGGTGTTTACTTCCTTTTTTCCATGATTTTACATACATACGTACATACATACCTGCCTATACATACAGTACCTAGTTTTTGAAATAATTTACAAGCATACTTGTTTGTGTGTGCGTGTGTATATCTCTATCGCGCTCAGCTCGATTATGACTCATATGTGGATCGGATGTGATCACAGGATCGATATGTGACTCATTTGATGATAAGGTAGAATTATATAAAAATTATATTTACATCTGTGTTTTCGAATACAGTACAACATTTAACTATTGATAGAACTAATTTGCAATATAATACACTAATTTTAAGTCGCATTTTTCCGTTAACCCATCACCAAATATTCTTTATGATATTAATAGTACCGTATTTAACTTTATGGTATTGTATGGTATGATTTGGAGGTTTATGGCATGGTATTTTTTTAATATTCTTCTAGGTTACAATAGTATACGAGTTAAATAACAATGGATTTAATGGTACACCAAACCACGCTTGCCAAAATAATCCAACTGGCTATGAAACTGCAACAACGAAATATTTAGAACATTAAAAAGTAGAAAATATAAGTAAAAAGTAAAGGATATAAAATATATTTTAATAGTTTTATATTATTAAATTATGATTGAACGTTCGGAAATCATTTCTGAAAACATAGCCCAATAGTTTAAGTAATGTTTTTCCCCCTTCTTATTGACATATCTTAAAAAGAAACAGAACAAAAGTTATATATATATATTAAAAATAAATTTACTACCTCACGCTTTCTACCATAAGTAAAAAAGTGGAAAATTTTCCATAATTGGGTTCAGTACCCAAGTAATCTTGTAATGGGGATATTTGGGGGTGGGGGGGGAAATGATGAATTGCAACCATGAAATTAGGCGTGATTTTCAATATAAACATTGAAAATGTAAAATAAAGAATTTCAATCCCAGATCTTAACTTCTTTTTCATTGCACATATAAAAATGTACAAATGAATGCGGTGAAAGTCATAAGAATTCTGTAAAAAATATTTTATTTATCAAAGTTACAACAAAACAAACTTGCTTAAGAGCTATTTTTTCAAAAAAAAAACGCATTTGAAAGCTCTCTTTTTGAAAACATACTGTTAAATTTTCCTCAAATAACAAAACTCTTAATTATGAAACGTTATATAAAATTAATTATATATTATATATTTATTTACTGACGTATTTTTAATTTTGTTATGGAATATTAGCCGAAAGAAATGCTGAGCTATTCATATCCTTTTAAATGCAAACGATTTAACATTCCGTAATCGTGCTAAACGCATTATAGATTAAAAAAAATATATATTGAAAATTTATTTAAAAATCATAAAAAAAAGAAAAATCAGTAAACAGAGATAGTTTTCAAACAGAATAAATTTCATCCTTTCCACAACTTTTTGATTGTGTAAAAAGTTAAATTCTACGATGTTTATAAGTTAATTCACTTCCAGTAAAACATAATTGATTGTCTTAGACTTTGGCAATGCGTTTATGACGTCCGCATCACTCACAAGCGCGATTTTTCTTCATATTTAGTGGTGAGACACAACCCCATCTATAATTTTCCCGAAATTGGTCGCAGTTAAAAAAATAATACATAATTAAAAATTATATTTATTTTTCTCATTTAATGTATGTATTTTATTAAATAATATTGTGTATAATTGTGTCATGTTCTTATACTTACAACTTATCTTTTTACTTTCTTCTATCTTTACAATAAGAAAGTATTGGATTCGTGAAATTTTTTGAAATCTACGGATTTACACATTTTAGGGGTCAGAGATTCCGAAAAACATGTTTTTACAATTCTGTGAGTCTGTGACTCTGTCTGCCTGTATATATGTGACACAAATTTTGTGGGCGCTCTATCTCAAGAACTAATGCAGGGAATTTAATAAAAATTTATATTCAGTTAGTCAGAAATGATTAAATTGATATAAATTGGTACTGATTAGTTTTTAGTGTAAATAGCTCAACAGGTGGCGCTGCTATGCTGCGTTTTTTCAGAATTTTCACTAGAACTCTATCTCAGGAACTAATGCATGAATTTTCATCAAACTTCGAATTCAGATATATTTTTATATGAATTGGTGCTAAATTGATGTAATTTCTTGTACTATTTAAATGATTTAATTGACGTGATTTATATAGAAGAAAATTTTGTGATGTTCACAACATACTAGTTTTTATTAGTATTCTTTGTGTGTCCAGTCCTGTGATGAAGACCACCCAGATACTATTTTTATGGCTTTTGCCTACGGTCAATCGCTGTTTTATGATTGTGGACACAATGGCTGTATCTTATAGTGACAAGTTTATTGCATAAAATTTAGTAGGGTACGGATTCGACGCAACTGTGGTGGTCTCATGACGTGGCCTGGACCGGCTTTCAAGCCGATAGCAAGGACGATCGGTGCTGCAAAGGAGAGTGAGTACATAGGCGTACTCTGAGGCCGGGCTCTGATCCCCTCAGCGGGAAGACCCCCCCCCCCCCCCCCACACGCACACACACTCAATTTTTCGTTACTAGCTAAGAATTTAGGGAGTAATTATTTTGAGTTTTGCATTCGTTGAGATTGTGTGCAGCTTTCGAAAAGAGAAGTTTCAGTTCTACTGCAGACGAGTATGTATGTATCTTTCGAACAGCCTGGTTGGAGAAATGCTTCTTAACCCATTAAGAACCAGCATGTTTTACAGGAATGTTATTTGGTTCACACCATTTCTTGTTAAACACTTATTTATCCTTTATAAATCACTGACATGTGTTAATTAAATAAGATAAATTTTACTTTTCTCGTTTACTGGTTTCAAAAAAGTGCAAAAATCACAAATATAATGTTGCGAAAACGCAACGTCAGACTTTAATGGGTTAATATGAAGTTGTAGACTTCAAATAATTATCTATTGCCATCGTTTATTCGAAGTTAAGTCGTTAAGACTTATGCGGTTATGCAGTTGACTTAGTACTGCAAAGTTATATTATACATTATGCATTCATGTCCGCTTAATTTATTTTAGATTTTATTCCTGAATCTTGCAAAAATGCATTTATTACCTAATAATCCTCAAATATAGAGACTTTGCCTTCTTCGAGGGCACTTCTACTTATACACTAAGGTTACGTGGGGCAACTGGGCCATGATTTTACAATGTGACTCTGGAGATTCTGGCAATTCAGCTTCAAAAGGCTAATATTCATTTGAAATAAAGTCTGAACTTTTTTAAATGTGTTCCGTTAGATTCCCCCTATCAAACAGAAATGTTCAAAATTACATTTTAATATCTAATTATATATATATATATATATATATTTCCTATTTCTTTCCTCATGGGTCCAGTTGCCCCATAAAAATGGGGCAAGTGGACCAGGAGGGTCTTCGTTCCAGATGCGTTTTTTTTTTTTTTTTTTTTTTTTTTTTTTTTTAATTGGGTATCACGTCCTGTTTGAAAAAGTGTAAACAACTAAAAAAAAATAAACCAGGCTCATCATGTACATTATATATCAACTAAAATGCGTTGTAAGGGAAACCTTTAATGTCAATGTGTCTAAAAAAACACTAAAAGTGAAAATATTAGATTTATTTATACAAAAAACATAAAAATTAAGAAAGTACTTATGTACTTTAGTATGGGTAATAAGTATAAAAGTTACATGGGTATTTTAAGCAAAAAAATAACAAGATAAATCTATGAACAAACGGCTACATAAGTACTTAAGTATCTCATTCACTTTTTTATTTACTACAATGGAAGTTCGATATGTCCAATAAACCTATGGAGAATGTAACCATATTTTTATATCGAACAGATCTATTTTTTATTCGTTTCGATAATTTTCTAATAATCTATGCTTTATGTACGCTTCTTTATCGGTATCGTACAATTTTGAGCTATAGCAATCACACTTAAGAAATTTGGTTTGATACTACCCCTGATACATGTCCCAGTTACCCCATTTTTAAACATTTATGGGGTAACTGGAACACCGGCCTTACATTTGAAACATGAAGTAGGGTAGACCGGGGCTAGTTGGCTATAGGGGCATGTTGGCCCAGTCGCAATATTTTTTTAACTTTGCGTTAGATAACATTGTCAGTCCAGCCAAGTATGCGTTTCTTCGCTTTCCTCCTCCAACATAAGCACCATTGAAGTCGGATCGTCCGTTAAAGAATTATTCAGAATTTTCAAAATTTTGCAAAGGTGAGTAAATTTCCTCTCTTATAAATAATCGTTTTTTATTTGTTTGTAGATTACATTTTAGATTTTGATATATAATAATTCAGAAAAATAATTGTTCGTAGTTATTGTAGGGCATGTTTTTTTATTGAAATACTTTCAGAATAATTCGTTACAGTCATGAAAAACAAAAATGGCGATACGGGGTTAGTTGACCCATTTGGCACGGGCCATGTTGGCCCGCAACGGATTAAGGGAAATGTGATTTTTTTCCCTTATACAACCTCCCTCCCCCCCCCCCCCACACACACACACACACACTTTTTTGTTTTTAATTTCTTTTTGCTGTAAGAATTGCTCCTATCAAAAGCTTGTCAATACAAAAACTGTGGATAATATTAAGAGGATTTATGATAAACTTAAGTGAATTTGATATCTTGTGAATTGACGAAATTTTTTATTTTAATTTAGGAGGCTATATTGCGTTTTCGTTCGAAAGAAATAAAAATAAAGTTTGGTAAAATTTTGATCATTTCTTAAACTTTTACACTATCAGAACATTAAAAAGTGACGTGGGCCAACTTACCCCGCAATCGGGGCAGGTTGGCCCAAGCGACTTGGTGTCAATTTGTGCTTCTAAACTAATACTTATAGTTAATATTTTCAAACTTTACTATTGTTACTTCTTCCTGAAAGTACACCGATAGTGGTAACATAAAAAGAAATTTAAATTGTTGAATTGTAATTTTTTTTTAAATTATTAGAAGAAAAAGCGGGCCAACTAGCCCCGGTCTACCCTAAATACGCATAGATACCTAATAATATTAACGTACTTATGTGTCTAACCTTTAAATAAAATGATTGTTTAATAAAAGTACTTACCGTATTTTAATAAAAAGCTGAGGAAGTCCAACCAAGTCGACACGTTGTTTGTAAAAAAAAGAAACCTACATTTTCGGAAACCTATCATAGCAAAGGCAGGGTTATGATTGAGTTGACACACGTTGTTTTAAGAAGTAGAAATGGGGGTACAATGTTAACAAAAGCTAAAACTTAAAAAACAGCAACGGTTTTTTATAAAATGGCCTATGGCCCAGTTACCTCTTGGGTTTAGTCATCCCATCTTACATTATATTCTAGAGTCAATTCGAGTTAGATATTCAATTCGTTTCGGATATTAATCAACTATAACTAGGGATGACTCCCCTCCTTTATATGAATGAACAATTAATGAGCGTTTGTTCACAGAGAACTGTACCTACTTAATATGGATAAACTTATCAAGGATTAAGCAAGGATATTGGTTTTTTCTAAAGATCAGATGCCTCTAAAGATGATGATGGAAGGTAAACCCTTATACTTCTTTTAATGTACTTTAACATGCATTTATAAAATGTCTAGGGAACGCATCTGCTTGCTGTTGAAAACTGTTGTTCTTTTTTCTAGTTTTAGTATTATGCAAATAATGTATAATTTATACACAAAGCTTGCGAACAACTAGTGTTTATTGTAACGTAATTTTAAATCTTGACGGTAACTGAGAATATTCAGTAAATAAATTCATGTTATTCGTTAATTTATTGTCTGTTCTATTTTTAATGAACTAACATCCAGCTATACATCGAGTAAACGTTATTTTTATTTTTTATTTAGTTGGTTATATCAGGTGGACTGGTTTTTCTCTTCTAAGTATTTTTCTTACAGGCACTTTTTCCAGTTACTCCGTGTATAATTTTACACATGGAGTGATTGAAGGCCTTCAATCAACAAAATGGTTGAAAGCCTTCAAAATGACAACTATTTTCAGTACTTATATTTATAGAGTTAATTTTATTTTATTATAGAGCTAAGTCTTTTAATTACTCTAGTTTTCTCTAAGACCAGAAGACACTATCACGATTCTTTTATTTAGATCCCCTGCTTAATCGGCCCCCAAGAAGTTAGGGACAAGAAGTTAACCTATTCCGCATTAACCTCATGTCGCCAGCTAATTAAATGGCTTTGGCAACCTTCTTTTTATTGTTTTGCTTCTGACTCACAGGTAATTATATAGATTTTACTAGAAAAAATAACGTTATATTTGTATTTTTTAATTAGCGGATGTGGTATAATTAATGCGTTATCTAAATAATAATTCTCCCAGTTTAAAGTAGGGGTAGACCGGGGCTAGTTGGCCCGCTTTTCCTTCTAATAATTTTTAAAAAATTACAATTCAACATTTTAAATTTCTTTTTATGTTACCACTATCAGTTTACTTTCAGGAAGAAGTAACAGTAGTAAAGTTTGAAAATATTAACTATAAGTATTAGTTTAGAAGCTCAAATTGACACAAAGTCGCTTGGGCCAACCTGCCCCGATTGCGGGGTAAGTTGGCCCACGTCACTTTTTAATGTTCTAATAGTGTAAAAGTTTAAGAAATAATCAAAATTTTACCAAATCTTAATTTTTATTTCTTTCGAATGGAAACACAATATAGCCTCCTAAATTAAAATAAAAAAATTTGTCAATTCACAAGATATCAAATTCACTTAAGTTTATCATAAATCCTCTTAATATTATCCACAATTTTTGTATTGACAAGCTTTTGATAGGAGCAATTCTTACAGCAAAAAGAAATTAAAAACAAAAAAAGTGTGTGTGTGTGGGTGGGGGGGGGGAGATTGTATAAGAAAAAAATCACATTTCCCTTAATCCGTTGCGGGCCAACATGCCCCGTGCCAAATGGGCCAACTAACCCCGTATCGCCATTTTTGTTTTTCATGACTGTAACGAATTATTCTGAAAGTATTTCAATAAAAAAACATGCCCTACAATAACTACGAACAATTATTTTTCTGAATTATTATATATCAAAATCTAAAATGTAATTTACAAACAAATAAAAAACGATTATTTATAAGAGAGGAAATTTACTCACCTTTGCAAAATTTTGAAAATTCTCAATAATTCTTTAACGGACGCTCCGACTTCAATGGTGCTTATGTTGGAGGAGGAAAGCAAAGAAACGCATACTTGGCTGGACTGACAATGTTATCTAACGCAAAGTTAAAAAAATATTGCGACTGGGCCAACATGCCCCTATGGCCAACAGGCCCCGGTCTACCCTACATCATCTAAAAATTAAAGGTTTGTGATAAAAGAAATACTGCGCCCTTATAAAATTCGGCCCTTATAATATTGGCCATCATAAAAAATTGTATAACAAATTTTGGCGCTGTGGTTTTTTTTTCTTTTTTTTTTTTTTAAGAAGAGAAATAATCCATACTGATGTACTAATTCTTTGAGGACATTCAAATGAAAATATAATTAAAACTTCTATACCCACGTTCTAGAATACGGAACACAGAAAAATGAATATGGTACAGCGATAACAAATCTTTGTAATAAAAATAAATTCTTTATTTTTTGTCTTGATAGAGCAAGAATAATTATTTTATCATGGCCAACTTTTAAAAAAATGTTGAACCAATTAAACTAATCCCGGAGAAATGGACATACGAGTGAATTTGGGCATCTTCACTTTAAATTAAAAGAAACGGCAATTTTTTAATCAGGCAACACCATCACCTCAGACCATTGTCAAGAACCCAACCGATTTTTAAATTGGACGCTCGCAATTAAATTTCAGAAAATAATAGATAGAAATAAAAGCAGGTGAAATTTTAAATTATTTCAGAACACCGAACGTCCAAGATATCGAAGAAAACAAAAACAAGTAGTTGGGGGGGGGGGGGGTCACCGTAATACTTATCCATCGTGGATATGCGTAATATAAAATATGAAAATAAAACATGTGTAAACTATTTATAAAATTCATTGCAATTCCAAAATAAAATTTAAACGTATATTTAATTATTTTTAATACATAATAATGCTCTATTACTTAATTGGGATATTACTTGATTATACCGTCAATAAGTTTCGACAAATTGTATAAATCGCCAAACTACTCGCAAAATCATACAAATTGGCATTTTTTTTTTAATAACGTAAGAAGAAATAAATTAGTAAAAGATTGATAAAAATACAAATAAAACGACGAATTTAAAAACCAGTTGATGATGCAACAAACACGTGTAACGTGTTCCATGTCAAGTGAATATGACAATTACGATAAGCTATTACTGGCATTTAATCTTACAGTTTGGCAATAGTTTTCTGGTCGATGGGATAATCGAGTAGTACCGAATTGCACAGTTTACTGCCTTGGATTAAGCGTCTTATTTCCAATTAAAATGTATCTTTGAATTAAAATTTGAATGAAATATAGGGTCATGAAAAATCGAAGAGTGTGAAAAATAGGATTACAAATATCTCAGCAACTAATTATCCGATCGACTTTATTCTTTATGCAAAATTTATGTTTTTTTTATTGTCTTTTATATCCACTACTTAAAGTAAACAATTTCGAAAATTTTTATATACGTTTTATCAGAACGAGTATTTCGAGAGTCCGAAAAAAGTAGTTCCGGATAATCTAAGTTACTGATATTCAATAGGCTTATTTCCATTATTACATACTAAGTACACACCAAATTTCAAGTCTCTATCTCAATTTGATCGGGAAATAGAGTGTTTATAGACACATACACACACACACAAAGCCGGACGGCAATTATTATTTTTTTTTTTTTCTAAAAATATGTTTTTTGGAATCTCTAGTGCCTGAAACGTGTAAATCCTACAAAAAAAAAATTCGATTTTTAAAACGATTACAAGACTTACACTATACTACGTATGATGGGTAAATAAAAATACCAACACAGCAGAATTTCAATTCTATGACGTAATCAGACAAGCTTCTCGAAATGCATGCCATACGATGAAGGACAAGTATCCACCACCCATTAGGCGTCTAAAATCCAGGTTTTTCCATCTCCCCAAGCAGGACTTGTGTGTGTAATGCGCAAGAGCCAAATCAACAAAGTCAATTAGTTATGCAGGCAGCATAACAGAGAAATCAACAAAGTAACAGGCTCTGCAATTAGGACGGCCGGGCGTTTGTGTACTAGATGGCCACTATGCAGCGATCAGGAGATCAACCGTCCCGATTCCAGACAAGTAAACCCGTCCGGCTAGGAAAACCTGGCAGGTAGGGGTCTGTCATCGGTTTGGAGAACAGCCGATGTACGTCATGTACGCTAATGGCGCCTGGTGCATATAAAATCCATCGTGGGTGCGAAGTCCTCCAAGTTACCTATGAATTATACCCCTGGAGTTGCCTTGCCAGGTGAAGCTCTCGTCACCTGACCAATTCTCTTAATTACGAGATCAACTTGCGTAGCCATGTGAAGGTGCCAAACAACAAGATAAAAGTGTTAAGTAACCGGCACGGCATAACAAAGTTTACACCTAAGAAGTGGGCACTACCGATAGGATGAAGATCTAGGGGCTCGTAAGGTCACACACCCCGATACCAGGTATCAAACACGTTTAGCTAGAGCAACCCGGCAGGTAGGGGCCTGATCATCGGTTAGAAAGAAAGAACTAATTGACCACGGCCATGCACCACAGAGAAATGAGATGACGTAGAAGAGTAAAAAGCCAAGCGCAGGAGGAATCAGATTGCTCAGCCGGCGAAAACGAAAATGCCGATAAGTACTGACACGTAAAATAAACCAATGTGAGATTCTTCAAAGCAGAAATATTTTTATAAAGTAAACTTAATGATACAGTAAGCTCATATCTGATGCTACTCCGATGTCAAAATACTTTTTTTTAGACTTGTCACTGAATTTAAATAAAAAATTCTAATGTATATATCAGTAAAAGTGTGATTTTTAACACTTTTCAACTTAAATTATTTTGGAAGAAGAAAGACTGTTTGTTTCTTCGGCATGTATCTGCATGCATCTCAATTCATTTTATAACTTTTAGTAATTGTACGTAGACTGTTATAAAATTTATAGAAGTTACAATCTGTTTAACCCGTTCTACGCACAGGAGTTCATGAATTTAATTCTAAAACCAAAATTAAAAATAACTATTCGATTTAGAAATATACTTTTCTATTATTACTGTACATTTTTTTAATGAAATTTAATTTATCATGTTACTATGGCAGCATACGATAAAACGATATCTTTGGAATAAGGGAATAAATAGAAAAGTTTTGTTGATGTTTGTGATAAAATGCTTTTCTTTTATTTTAAAAAAGTTAATAATTAAGCGCAATTAAAATTTCTCTAATTATTTGCATGTGAGGCAAAAGAATTATCGTAATACCTGCTAAAGCTTCTTAGTATTGCAGCGTGGAGTACGTAATATGTATATCTCTAATTATTTGCATGTGAGGTAAAAGAATTTTCGTAATACCCGCTACAGCTCCTTAGTATTGCAGCGTGGTGTACGTAATATGTATATCTCACATTGGTTAGAACTCGCGTGATTACGGGTTGAACATACAAAAGCCAAAAATTCGTCAAAAATATAAAAAAAAAGATTTAAATTTTTCGATTTTTCTTACCCTAATCGTTCATGGGCCCCCTACTAGCAACCCGTGTGCCAAATTTTGTAGCCCTGCGTCCTGTGGTTTCCGACTTTTTCAGGTTACATAGATACGCGCACGGATTTTAATAGGGTAGATTAAGGATCACTGTAACATGTTCCTTATTTAAAATGATTTTAATAGGGTAGATTAAGGATCACTGTAACCTGTTCCTTATTTAAAATGATTTTAATAGGGTAGATTAAGGATCACTGTAACATGTTCCTTATTTAAAATTATGTACATAGCAGTTACAGTTCCTTTTGAGAGACACCCAAAATAATTCCTTTATAAAATAATTGTTTTTAAGTACCTATAAAATAAAATTCTATTCAATTTTTTCAAAGGAAATTCATTTTTATTGTGTGTATTTTTATGAAAACTTATCACAAAATAACCCGAAGATTAAAACAACTATCGCAATTTATCACATTTCTTTGACAGACTTTAATAATGTTTTAAAATTTAAAAAAAATTGCCCCATTTTCCTAAACAAATTACAAAACTCGCATATTGTTAGTTAAATATACGTCTCTCCCATTTAGAGAATGGAATTTGTTTTGCATTTTAATATTCGAATACAGTTAAATAAAATCTAAAGCTTGTGTCGAGAAAAAAATGGCATTCTCTTGCAGGAATGAGAACGTTTTATTACTTTAATGACACCTAAATATTTCAAACGCAAGTAGAAAAGAAAAAAAATCGTTGAAACGTTAAAATTCATTTTTAGATGATGATTGCTTTTCCCACCAGTCAAATATCATGTAAAAACATTTCTCTTTTCAAATTATCTCAAATGAATGTTCTGTTTTGTATATACTACATGATAAGAATGAATTTTTGATGAAAAACATCATTTGTGTTGAACTATATTTTTCTGTGTGTAGTTAAAAGAATTTTCCAAATAAATGTACTACTTTAAAATGCATATGTCAAAAGAAAATTTCAAATTTTCGATGCAGTGTCGACGTAATGAATTAGGTCGCTTATCAAATGTATTATACCCTAAAAGAAAATAAAACTTGTAGGGGAAAGGGGTGGGGGGGTACATGTGAACATGGGGCACATGTGACCAGTACATATTTCAGTCAGTTAATTTGAAATTAAAAAATTAAAAAAATTACCAATTGATGGTAGTACAGGTACCATTTTTTGGCTGAATTTTCAGAACAATAGGCCATTTTGATTTCTGGTAGTTGAAATTTATTTGTTTTAGAAGGTGTGAAGTAAAAACGTCTTCTAAGTTATTGAAGTAAAAATTCATTCAAGACATTTTTTAAAGAAGAATATCAGCATTGCATTCTATAGTGGCATTAATTATGTATAAGTCTACAAAAAGTTTTGTTTCCTTATTTCAATTAAAAATATCTTTTTTTTGTAAGTTAGGCTGAAGTTGGTAGATGGAGCACTTGTGAACAGAACATATGGGGGGCAGATGTGAACAGTTCACAATTGTATTTTTTAAGTCTGTGAATGCATATATATATTTTTTAGTTTAAAATTTAATTACCCTTGTCAAACGTTGAGCTATATATTAAATGTTTTTAGGATTACTTCACAGTTTTAATTTACTGGAAGTTAGATAAAAATTAAAAGTGACTTTAAAGGAGTAGGCACATTAGTGTACAATTTTACGAATAATTTCTTGTATCTATACTGAAACATTTATTGATTTATTCACACAGCTAGAAAGAGGGCATTTAATTAGTTTTATCACAGTTTTTATTCACAAAAAATTATTTTTGCTTTATTTATGCATGTGTTCACATGTGCCCCAGCTATGTTCACAACTACCCCTCCACCGGGGCACATGTGAACAAATTTAGACAATTTTTAGAATGATGATATAAGTTAGAAATTCTTGATAAATGCATCCAAAAGTTTCACCAAAAGAACAAACAAATTCTAAATATTCATATAAATAAATTTTTGGTTCAATAGCTCATAACAATTTTGAGAAATAGTCAAAAATGTAAAAATTGTTCACACGTGCCCCCTTCTCCCCTATGTAGTGGCCATCACAAAACTTTCTTCTATATAAATCACGTCAATTAAATCATTTAAATAGTACAAGAAATTACATCAATTTAGCACCAATTCATATCAAAGTATATCTGATTTTGAAGTTTGATGAAAATTCGTCCATTACTTGTTGAGGTAGAGATATAGCAGAAATTCTGAAAAATGTAGCATTGCAGCGCCACCTGTTGAGAGATTTACACAAAAGCATAAACAGCGCTAATTGATATCAGGGTATACCTGAATCTGAAGTTTGATGAAAATTCGTGCATTAGTTATTGATATAGAGCTACAGCGGATATTCTGAAAAATGTAGCATAGCAGCGCCACCTATTGAGCGATTTGCACCAAAACATAAACAGCACTAATTCATATTAAGGTATACCTGAATCTGAAGTTTTTTTTTTTTTAATCCAAGCAATAGTTCTTCAGATAGAGCTATTGCAGAAATCGCAGAAAATGCAGCGTAGCAACGCCACCTGTTGGTCGATTTACATCAAAATGTATTAAACGTCAATTCATGTCATGGACTCCCTAAATCTAAAGTTTGATGAAAATCTGTGCATTAGTTATGGAGATTGAGCTATTGCCGAAATCGTGATAAATGCACCATAGCATGGCCACCTGTTGAGCGGTTTACACCAAAAAGTAATCAGCATCACTTTGTATTAGAGACTAACTGAATATAAATTTTTATTAAATTCCGTGCATTAGTTCTTGAGATAGAGAGCTCACAAAATTTGTGTCACATACAAACAAACAGACAGACAGACAGACAGATATTTTGTAAAAACATGTTTTTTGGAGTCTCTGACCCCTAAAACGTGTAAATCCGTCGAAAACCAGAATTCGAAAATTTTCACGAAACCAATTCTTTCTTCTTGTAAAGATGGAAGAAAGTAAAAAGTATGAAAGTTTCCAGGAAGATATTATTAAAGAAATGTTATTAAGGATATTAAAAAATTGTCAAATTTATAAAAAATACACCCAGTTATATTTTTTTTTTAGACGTAATGTTTTTAGGATGCCAGGAATTTTCTTTAATAAATATGTAATTTACTAAAAAAATTTTATATGTTAATAGAGCTATTTTACTGGAAAATAAAACCTTAGCGTTTTTTAAATCGTCTATATGTATAATATAAAAGGCAAACGTGCCTGTAACGCAGGCGTCATTTTGTCGGTGGGAACACCAGACGATTAAATTTAACTTTTACTGCAATTTTTAAACTTCTAAACACCGCGTATTTTCCATCTTTACACCGTCAAATAGAGAATAAAATTTACCTTCAAATGAAATTTGCTTGAAAACTAAATTGAAGTTACTCAATTTTTATTGTTTTTAAATAATTTTCAAACATGATTATTTTTTATCTATTCTATCGCGTGCAGACGATTACGAAAGATAAATTCGTTCGCACTTGAATCAGTATAAAGAGCTCAGCATTTGTTTCCAGCTTATATTGCATAACGAAATTAAAGCGTATATGAATCAATAAATAAAACAATACAATATAAATAAAACACATATTTAAGACATGTAATCGAACTATGCGCTTAAACCACTCAGATGAGGAAAATCCAAAATGCTTATTTTAAATATCGATCTTTAGCGATTTCTTTGGCTGTTAAATCCTGGTAAAAGTCAAAAACGATAGTATCGCTTTCAATGCATTTCCAAAACTTTTTATGAATGCGTAATTGCTATATGATTTTTGGTAATATTAGTGGGCATTCTAAAAAATATACAAGGTGCCTCAAAAGGTCGTTTACAAACTTAGCATGCTGGTCTGTCATATCATGATAAACAAGATTGACATAGGAACTTGCGTTCGAAAATGCAAACTGTGGCCGCTAGAGGGCGATGAGCGCAGGCTTACGGGGGAGTGGGTAGCGTAATTATTTCAGACAAGAACATTGCAGGAGAAGGATGAATCGGTTTAGCAAAGCAGAATTGCCCGATATGCATTACGTATATCGCGCCGCGGAAGGAAATGCACGAGCCGCGGTACGGATGTACCTTGAGCGCTTCCCAAGCAGGCGTCAGCCAAGTCATGTTTTGTTTGGGCAATTGCACCACAGATTGCGTGAAGCAGGAGCTTTCCAAGTACGTAGCCACATCCCTCGAGAACGCACTACACGCACACCTGTCGAAGAAGAAACCGTGCAACGGGAATTTGACAGGAACCCGCAAACAAGTCTCCGAGCAAGCGAACGCGTCCTGGGTGTACATCTTTCCAGACTTATGCGCATATTGCATGAGAACACGCAACACTCATACCACTTACAAAGAGTACAGGCATTGTGCGTTAACGATTATCCCCAACGCGTCGCATTCGCACGCTGGTATTTGCAACAACGGGTCGCACAGCCGGATTTTCCATCGTGGATTTTGTTTTCGAATGAATCCTGTTTTACACAGGACGCGTGTCATGAACCTGCACAACATGCACATATGGGCGCATGGCAACCCAAGGCCTACACATGTCCATGCACGTCAACAACGTTTCGCCGTAAACGTTTAGGCTGGTATTATGGGCGACATTTTAATTGGACCTTACCTCAGCGCCTCGACGGGAATACCTATCGCATTTTCTTAGAAAGAGTCTTGCCGGATCTGATGGGTGACGTTCCAGCCGCTACACGCCGAAACATCTGGTTGTTTCAGCATGATGGAGCGCCTGCTCATTTTAGCTACACTGTGCGAGAATACCGCGATATGACATATCCTAATCGCTGGATTGGCAGAGGCGGACCAGTCGCATGGCAACCGCGATCCCCCGACCTGACTCACCTGGATTTCTATCTGTGGGGTCACATGAAGTCCATGGTGTACGAGACGTCCGTAACATCGGACATGGATCTCATCCCAGGATCGTAGAAGCGACGGCACGTGTCCGTGACACACCTGTCCATTTTGAACGGGTCCGTGAATCCATGGGTCGACATTGTGAAGCATGCATTGCGGCGAGTGGAAGGAATTTAAACACCTTCTGTAAATTAAACCATGTTCTTTAATAAAAGTCGTATTAATACGTCTTTCAGTATCCTTTCCTTCTTCCCCTCCACACCTGCGCTCATCGTCCTCTAGCGGTCGCAGTTTGCATTTTCGAACACAAGTTCCTCTGTAAATCTTGTTGCTCATGATATAACGGACCAGCATGTTAAGTTTGTAAACGACCTTTTGAGACACCCTGTATATTAAATGTAAAAATATATTACAGTTATAAATTTAAAAAAAAATCTTTCCACCTATATTCTGTAACCCGGGAAGCCCGGATTTATCACCTTGTTTAAAATAAAGACGATTTAAAGTTAATCCAGAAAACCTATTAATTCTTTAATATTATAGCTCAGCACAAATATAAAAAGCAAGCCCTTCCGACCTGTAATGGGAAGGGAGGTATCTACCCTATTCCCTTATTTTTGAATTTAGCTAATTTCCTCAAATACATTAAACTAAATTGTGTGGAACCCGATTATAGAATATTACAAGTTATCGTCAATATTGAATTTGTATGGGAACATTTTGTCCGGTTTCTGTATCCTATAAGTTATACTTAGAAAGGACTTTTCTACGCTCTAACAAGTAAAATAGTAAATTTTCGATTCTTCTACGACCGAAACTTGCCGAGTTAGTATACTTTGCAGTTTATAAGATTCCGAAATTTTCCGGCGCTAAAAATGCGCTTTATTTGCTTTTTTGTGTGTGTGCCGAAAATATACGGAATTTTATAAAATTTTTAATTTATAAAAATTTTATAAAAATATTTAAATTTTAATTTAAAAAATTCGCATTACTATAATGTGAATGAAAATCGCTTAGTGCTGCGCCGCATGAGAAAATTGGCAATTATGCATATAGAAAACAATTTTGGACCAAAATAGAATCCTAACTCACTTAGCCCTAACTTAAAACAAAAAAGTTCACAAAAATGTTGCTTAAAATTTATTTTTAACACAAAATTAAAAGTTTAAAAAAAAATCTTATTTTTCAAGTGTAAAAAATAAATAAATTAATTAATTAATTAATTGATTAAAAGCCAAAGTGTGTCAATTTTTTTTTTTTTTGGGGGGGGGGGGGGGTGCTTTAGCATGTAGACTATAAAGAAAAGCACATATAGTCAATTTTTTAAAACCGTACCTTATATAGTTTGAAAGTAACAATGAGTGCAAACTCAAAATTTACAAATCTGAGAAAACGATTCGGAAATTTCCAATATCTACTTACCTGAAATGATGTAAAACCGTGTATAAATAATTTGAATGATATTTGTATGCGGTTTTTTGCGTATTGTTCAGAGAAGTTTAAAGATTCAGAATAAAACAAAAACCGATAATTGATTTTTTTGAATGCCCTATGCCCCCTTAAAAGACGCAAGGACCGTAAAAATAATTATTTTCTTATTTCAATATGCATACAACCCATTGCAAAACAAATGCGATATATAAAATTGATACTTCATTTGTATATTCTTTTGTACTTGGAAGTATGCTTCTGTCGGCAGCAGCTTAGGAGATAATCGCTACAATCTTTATCCTGAATCACCACTGTAAAATCGCAGTAAATCACCGCTGTAAAATATTGCAGAAAACAGCCCAGTCATTTAACCTTTTTTACCCGACTGCCAAGAAGGTTTATGTGTTTCACGCGTATCTGGGTATATGGATTTCTTTATACCCTCGAAATATCCCAACGGCTGGATGGATTTTAATGAATAAGGTCTTTATCGATTCGTCTTAACCGTCCAATGGTTATAGGCTAGGTTTTGTTTTTATAAATTCAAAATGGCGGTAGATAAGAAAACAATTTACCCACCCTATTGAGTGGCATATCATTGGATAGGTCTTTCAAAATGAAGACGATGTTTCATTGGCTATTTTACAGTCAGAAGCTCCGTTTAAATATTACACAACCTGGAAGTTGTGTAGGTAGGACCTCTAGCTTTACTGCAACTCTAACCTTCATAGATATCTGCAGGCCTCATGAAAACAGTGTTTATAGATAGGAACTAACAATTAAACGCAACTTAAAAGTCATCAATACCAGTAAATAAAAAAAATAGATAAGTAATAAAAAAAAAATAGTTTTACATTGATGAGAAATAATTAATTAGTTCGCTTTTTACGCAGTTGGGTTTTTTGATTTTTTAAATTTAAATTTTACTTGTTATAGACAGCAGTTTTTTGATCACATTATAACCCATTCTTAGTGGTCAAAATAGAAATAATTTACTGTTAGTTTATCTCTAAAATGGTTGAATGAGACTTTGCTTAAAATGTTTTACAGTGTTGTAATTACTGTGCCCTTTAAAAAGATCTGATACTTGCGCTTTTCTTCACCGAATGTAGGACTGAATCATATATGACAAGTTTGCCAGAAATGTTTTTATTTCCAATGCTATCATGGAAAAGTTATATTTCAAGTGACGTGCTACTTGTAGAAAAGACGAATATCTTCACCGAATTGTAAGGAAAAAATTCTAATTTGTGATATGCTTGAGATATTGTACTGCATTTTGAATAATCAAAAGCGTAAATTTGGATCATCGAAATTATACAGTTGTTGGAGATTCTGTCATTTCTTTAAGTTTCGAAAAGTATTTCTGAATCGCCTTGAATTTGATTGTCATGGTTATTTCTAGTAACAATTTGTTAAATGTTGTAGTGCAGTTAGTAGTGCTATAGTGTAGTAAGAGAGAGGTTCGGTGGATTTGGAACGCATCTCGCCGTTTCGAACGAAGTTTTCGATTACACAAGTCTGTGATGGTTCTGTTTTTTAACTTTGAATAATTGATTTTATGTATTTTTTAGCGCTGAATCAGAAAATAACCATTATTTTTAACCATCAAGTCAGAATTTTTCGCAAATCATAAATTTCGAAGGTAAAAAGTCATAAATTGGCAAAAATCTGAAACTAAAAAATAGAGGAAGTGGTTGTGTTTTTTAACTTTTGATAATTGCTTTTTATGAATTTTTTAGCACTGAATCCGAAAGTGATTTTCATTTTTAATTTTTATGCCAGGAGTTTTTGCAAATCGTAAATTTCAAAGTTAAAAAATAGCAAAAATATGATGCTATAAAATAGAGGAGATTGTTATATTTTTTTAACTTTTGATGGTTGTGTTTCCAACTTTTGATAATTACTTTTTATGCACTTTTTAGCAATGAATCTTAAAATGACCTTCATTTTTAACCATTACGTCAGAATGCTTCTCAAATCGTAAATTAAAAAGTTAAAAAATAGCGAAAATCTGATGCTATAAAATAGATGTAAAAAATGTTTTATTCAATTCAATGCTATTTAATGCAATAACTTATGCAATTTTGTGGCTTATACTTGGGATTCTTAAAACTAAACAGCTCAGTTGTCAGATGAGGTGGGGGAGGAGGTTCAATTTTAATTTTTAACTTTTCAACTTTGACATTTCCGATTTGCAAGAAATCCTGACGTGGTGGTCAAAAATGAAGGTCATTCTCGGATTTAGCGGTAAAAAATATATAAAAATCAATTATCAAAAGTTAAAAAACACAACAATCATATCTATTTTATAGTATGAGAGTTTCGCTATTTTTCGACATTTTAACCTTTAAATTTACGATTTGCAAAAACGGCGTACGTGATGGTAAAAAATGAAGGTCATTTTCAGATTCAGCACTACAAAATACATAAGAATCAATTATCAAAAGCTGAAAAACATGATACAACCCAAATTTAGCAGGCTAGTGTTAGCTGTGTAAGACAGAATCTCAGACTGTGAGTTTCTGCGTAAGTACTGGTAAACTGTTAACTCCTTAAACAACCTCATTTTAAGTCCAGACTGCAATGTTCTGAGCATCTGTTTTGTTTTTGTTTGTTTTTTGTTGCTGTTTTTTGCGTTACTAACTACCATTGCGATTAGTTTTGTACTGGCTTTATAGCAATGATCGTTTTCGCTCCGAATAGTTGGCGTAATGTGTTTAAAAAACTCATTAGTATGCCTTTTAAGTGAAATTTTTTTTAATCATTTTTAGCAATTTTTAGCTAAGTTTGAATGCTTAAAAGTGATTTTCATACTTAATTTTAGCTTCAAATAATATTTAAATTAAATCTCATTTCTTTATTCTAATCTCAGCAAAAAAAAAAAAAAAACTGCATACAATTTAATACACATCGTTATAAATAAGTATTTCAAATCATTTCTGAAATACATAAACAGAAAATTTTTAAAACAGAAAACATAAACGAAAGAATACTTTTCTTGCGTCTAAGTAAAGTAAATAGTCAATACAAAACAGCCAATAAAAAAAAATCACAACTTCGAAATATCCAGCGATATTTATATCTGAAATATTTGATTCAAGTGCAGACAAAATTATTGTAAATTCCACATATTTTCAGAAAAATATCTCTCACTCTTATGAAATGAAATATTTCAAAATTTCTATAAGAAAAGAGGAAAATCTTTACACTTCGAAATCACTTTGGAATCTTTTTTTTTTTTTCACCTTGTAACTTTCAAAACTTGTTAAAAATAAATATGAATAATTAAAAAATTAGTTTCATCTTGAGTTAAATATTTTCGAAATGTAAATTATAAAAAATAAAAATTCTCTCATAAAACTAAATAACGCAAGAGGCGTATTTTAAATAGTGATATTTTTTGCTGTTTAATCGATTTCTGTAAGCACTTGAAAGGTTTCTAGTTATGTTTTGAAAATAAAAAAGTAATAAATTCTGTTTCAGAAATTCTTTCAATTTAAAATATGCAAAAGTGTAAAAATGTTGTTTATAATGACACAAGAGCTTTCGAAAATGTTAATATTTTCCAAAAGTACTTGAAATTAGTTTTTAAGCCTGGGTGATTAAATCAACGATGACAAAATTTTAATTTTCATTTTAAAGCTTGTTTTTAGAAACGGGGGATTATTGTATTTCAGTTGAATATTGAAATTTACGACCAAGAGTAGATTTAAAGCGTTTCTCGGTATAGCCCCCGGTATGCTATTTCTTTCTCTCAGCAATTAAAGTGTCGTCTCAAAAAAATACCGTTTCGTTGTATTAGCCAGCCGTAAAACAATGCAGATATATCATTGTACGGTTAAATACTCTACTGCAATTTTTTAAACTTTTAAGAATCGCACATTTTCAATTTTTATACCATCGTATTGGGGGGAAAAAAGTCCTTCTAAACGTAATTTATTTGAAAATTGCATCTTCATTTATTTTTGAGATATTATTATTTATTTATTTATTTATTTATTTATTTTTGTAGTTTTTAGCGCCATTTGTTTGATTTTGGCTACTCAAGTACTCCATTTCTGTAAAAAGTAAATGAAACATAGTTTGAAAATAGTAATTATATCTTTTTTGTTGCCATTTTTCCATAAAAACTGAAAAATATATATATAATTAAAATACGTGCTATTTTGAGAAAAATATAAATGAATGATTTCTGAAAAAACATGGAGCTATTATAATCTAAATTTAATTTTAAGTATTTATATTAATATTACAAATAAATGAAAGCATATGAATCATGAGATACCCGATTTTTTTATCGAGTTTCTTGAATGACGACATCTCTTTTTTTTTTTTGGATTTGTGTATTATTCAGCGACAGTGACGTCCTATGCGTACTTTACGGTAGATGTTGTTTAAGACTGGATCGTAAATGAGGAATTCTTCAGCGGATGCGGATGACGTCATTGTATATAAAATAAAAGCGTGTGTTTTAAGTCTCAAAACTGAAATATGTTTTGTACTATCTATATTTATACACATATATATTTTTTTTTTCAACGTGGGCGATACTAAATTCTGAAAAAGCAGAATTCCAGTTTTCTAGTATTTATTTTATCATTATCACAGATAAAAGCAGAGCGAAAAATTATGCTTCCAGCATAGATTACGTAACACCTTCCAATACATTCACAATATTGTAACAAAACTTCATAGTTTATTATAGTGAAATATGATGCCTAAACAAAGAATTTGAAAAACACATAACGCATTTGAAAACTCAAAGTCTCCTATTACCATCAATTCTCGGAAAAATATCCCCTTTTTTAAAAACCCTGTATATGATCAATATATTTATATGTATACTAGATAGTATTCTAAAAGTTAGTTTAGTTATACGAACAGCACAGTTCAAAATTTCCATTCAACAATTCCGGTGAACAAACGGAAATATACTAGAGAACTTTTGTGAAATCCTGTATATGAATTTATACACACCAAATAACATTAAAAAATAGCTTAACGCACAACGGATTTAAAAACCTTATTTCTGCTCTTACCAACAATAAACGAAAATATATTGGTTTTTTTTTTTTTTTTTTTTTTTTTTTTTTTTTTTTTTTTTTTTTTTTTTTTTTACAGCCCTGTATATGAGCTATAGATTTGTATCAATACTACATCGTACGATAAAAGTTAGTTCAGTTAAACGAATAACGCAGTTGAAAATTTTCAATCGGCAATTTCCGTAAATGTGCAACAACAATAAACGTAAATGTGCTTCAGAAATTATTTGCAGCCCTGTATATGATCTATAAAATTTATGCATACAAAGTAATATTTAAAAAAAAATAGTTCAACTTAAAAGCACGTATCAGAACTTAAAAACCAGTGCCAGCATTTATTGTTCATAAGCTTCAATAGTTCAATTATTGTTTGATTTCTTAGGTAGCCAAATTCTTTTGTGTGTCCCTGTAAATGAACAATACATTTTAAGCACACCCTATTCTACACTACAGCCCTATTTATGAACTATAGATTTGTATCTATACTACATCGTACGATAAAAGTTAGCTCAGTTAAACGAATAACACAGTTATTCGTTCAATAAACGAAAATTTTCATTCGGCAATTTCCGTAAATGTACAACAGCAATAAACGTAAATATGCTTCAGCAATTTTTTGCAACCCTGTGTTTGGTCTGTAGATATTATGCACATCAAGTAATATTTAAAAAAAATAGTTCAACTTAAAAGCACGTACTAGAACTGAAAACGCAGTTCCAGCATTTATTGTTCATAAGCTTAAATAATTCGATTATTGTTTAATTTCTTAGGTAGCCAAACTCTTTTGTGTCCATGTAAATGAACAATAAATTCTATGCACACCCCTACAGTAAGCGCACCTCAGTGTAGTACACCTCAGTCATATATATAAATTTTAATACGTTTAAAATAGTGTAATATCATTAAAATACACAGCAAACGATTTTTCCCCATAGACCTTAATTTAACGAAATTCTTTTGAATGTAACTGTAACTGAACCATAAATGTTACAAACTTTATTTTCAATACCGAACATGCCACAGTGACACCGTATAAAATCTAAGAATTTCATGGCAATTGGACAATATTTACGCGAGTTACAGCACGGACAGACAGACAAAGCAAACTCATAAACCGTTTTCAACATTGACGTTGTTGGAAAGAGTTAAAGAAGAGGGGGAAGAAGAACAAAATCTCATGCTTAACAGACTCTTCTTATGAAACTCTTAAGAGAGGAAGTGTGAATGTATATGTGTTCTTTGATAACTGCTAAAGAGTCTTAATATAGTCTTTAGCAGTTATAAAAGAACACAGACTTGTGTGAAAGACCCGATTTTTAATGAAATAATACCTGATGAAAATAGGTAAATATATAAATGTATAGTATAATACAGGTATTGATCAAAAACCTTTGGTTTTTATTTATTTGAGTAAAAAGTAGCAATGTTTAATTTCTTTCCGTTTTGTACAAATATTCAAATGGTGTGCGTTCTTACACATTTGTAAACCATTAAACCCTGTATTATCGATCATAAAAAAAACAGCAATGAAAAACATTTATATATTTATCGATTTTCATCAGGTATTATTTCATTAAAAATGGGGTCTTCCGTACATGTCTGTGTTCTTTGATAACTGCTAAAGAGTCTTAACACAGTCTTTAGCAGTTATAAAAGAACATAGATATGTGTGAAAGACCCCATTTTTAATGAAATAATACCTGATGAAAATAGGTAAATATATAAATGTATAGTATAATGCAGGTATTGATAAAAAAAAAACCTTTGGTTTTTATTTATTTGAGTAAAAAGTAGCAATGTTTAATTTCTTTCCGTTTTGTACAAATATTCAAATGGTGTGCGTACCTACACATTTGTAAACCTTTAAACCCTGTATTATCGATCATAAAAAAACAGCAATGAAAAACATTTATATATTTATCGATTTTCATCAGGTATTATTTCATTAAAAATGGGGTCTTCCGTACATGTGTGTGTTCTTTGATAACTGCTAAAGAGTCTTAACACAGTCTTTAGCAGTTATCAAAGAACATAGACATGTGTGAAAGACCCCATTTTTAATGAAATAATACTTGATGAAAATCGGTAAATATATAAATGTATAGTATAATACAGGTATTAATCAAAAACGTTTGGTTTTTATTTATTTGAGTAGAAAAAAACAATGCTTAATTTCTTTCAGTTTTGTGCAAATATTCAAATGGTGAGCGCTCTTCCGCTTTTGTAAATCATTTAAACTCTGAATTCTCGATCATAAACAAAACGGCAGTGCTTAATTTCTTTCAGTTTTGTACAAACATTCAAAAAGTGTGCATTCTTCCACTTTTGTAAACCATTAAACTCTGGTTTTTCAAAGTAATACTAGCAATCAATAAATAAGGAATGTTTTAACTTAGTTAATCCTAACAATTTTAACTTTCAGCAAATGGCTAAATTTCATTCCGAAAATTATATTATTACCTTTAAATTTCTATTGCATTAAAGAATTTATTAATCTATTAATTAAATTTCTTCACTTTCATTTCAACGGGGCATCTTGCCATATTTAATGATGTACTGCTCAAGGGAATGATTAAATAGTAGCACACTAATGACATGTTTAGAAAATAAACTATAAGGAAAATTAATGTTTTTGACTTTAAATGCAATTAAGTTTTTTTTATGGAATTTTCCCATCATTTAATTATAATTTTGTTAATTGCTGGGTTTAGGTGATAAAATTTTAATAATTAATCTTAAATGTTTCTCATAATGGAAATATATATTGCAATCGAAAAAAAAGTTAGAATTTATGAGTGGAAAATAACCAGTATTAATTGGCTAATAAAAATTAGAAGGAAGTAAATGAATCTTCAGAAGCGAATTTAAAAATTAATAATCCATAAATATATTTTCTGATAATTAGACTTATTGTTATGTATTTTTCGGCTCTCTGACTTTGTAAAAATAGAATTTTGGCAAATTTACCTTGGAGGCTTTATCGATATTAACTTTTTAATTGTTTCTGCAAAAGTATATAAGTAATTTTTGCATAAACACCGTTGGATTACATTGTTACATTTATTCAGGATTTCGAAAATGTATAACTAAAACTGTATGTAGGTGTATGTGTTATTACTGAGAGAACGTGAAAATTGTGTTTATAACTTAAATAATAAACCGATAAACTTATGATAACTAATTGGCTTGGCTAAATTAGTAAATTTTAATGCATTATTTATGAATAGTACAAAATACTGTATGCGAAGTTAAAAGATGCCTATTACTTCATAATTCGTTAACTAAAGTAAATTAAGCATGTATGTCTATAGAAAATTTTCAACTTCCAAACATAACACGTATTTGTTTAAAATAAATTGGAAAATTTGAACCAAAATGGATTTTTATTTTTTTTTAAATAATGAAAGGGGAAAATACCAGCAAAAAATGCGGATACTTAAGAGAAACCCGGTATATTTAGTTTCAGACATTTAAGAAAGCCGAAAGTATAGTACTTTTATTCCAAAGTACTCATCGGGGAAGAGAATCAATAACCATTAAATGCTTTTTTCAAATGAAGGTTTAACCCAAAAATTAAAACAATAAAAATAAACAAAATTCCTTCTTTTCAAAATAACACAGTATATAAAAATATTATTTGATAATTGTTAGGCAATTTTGTAACTGAATAACTTGCGAACTATAAAGTACACTCTCAATCATAGATTATTCGCATTGTGTCATAAATTTGCAGATATTGCCTCAGATGAATTGTTAATAAATGGTATCCACGATCGCCAATCTTTTCACCTCTAGATTTCAATATATAAAATTGCTAAGGGGCTGTGCATATATAGCGTTATCATTTTAGGGGGGAGGGGGTTGAGGCACTTGATATCGTTAGATATATCTAGGAAGAGAGGGGTTTTGCTTTTTGATATCGTTATCATTTTTGGTCCAATCAAACTTTTCTTTTTTGAGTAACTTTTTCTTCACATCTAAATAGTCTGATACCTTTTATTTATTATTATTTTTGTATGTTTTTATGAAAATGCAAAGCTATTATTAAAGCCATTAAAAGTTTATAAAATCATTTCATTCCAAAATTCGCTATACCCCAATGTTTCCCAGCTATGTGTGCATATAATCCGCTGTTAGAGAAACCAGGAACATAATATGTTGAAAAGGTTACTTGCATTTACCAGTAAAGAAAGAGAAATAATGTTATCCACTGTTTTGCTGATAAGTTCTGCTTTTACCCTTCCCGGGCAGGGGGCAATTGCAAGAAGACAATATTACTGTTAAATTGCATTATGTAACAATAAGCTGCTATTAAATACTTTTAAATTAGTAACTAACACTTTTAGATGTTATTTGATATAAATTTGTTTCATGTATGTATATTTTATTGACTTCTTGAATCCGTAAACTATGCGACTAATAAATATATAATCATATGTGTATATTACTGCGAACATATAAAAAGGAAAGAAAAATAATGTAAAAATAAAATACTAATTAGACACTGATAACGATATCATCGGGAAGTGGGAGGGGGTTCAAAAATGGTAAAATGGTGATAACGTTATATCACAGTCCTCCGCACTCTGTGGCTTTTTTCGCGAAAATTGAACGTATATAATGTGCGAAAGCCCAAACGTCTGTTTCAATATGTTTTGTTATGTATTTTTTCACACAGAATCGATTGATCCCATTGAAAATACCCCAAAATGCAACTATAATCCTTTCTTCGTGTTTTATCGTTATAATCATTTCTTCGTGTTTCTTCGTGATTGGTGCAGGATCTTGTTTTATTTCGAGTAGACATTCATTCAGTCGAACACCGTCAACTCTCAAAGTCGCATCTAGCGCTGTAATTCCAATGTTTCTCACTCTTCAAGTGCCTATAGAAAAGGATAAATTACTAATGATTTTGCGGGATATATCTTGCCTTTACAAGATGTTGAAAAGTATAAAAAACTCAAACCATACATAGGTAACAAAACCCAATTAATTTTCAAAACTAAATCAAGATTCAGAATATAGCTTACAAGACGGAAAAAACCTTAAGCAATTTGAAAAATGAAACTTACAGAACAATTCTTTTTAACCGTTACTCAGCCTTTGTTTTAACCTGTTTTTTCTCCTCTTCTAATACATTTCTTTCTAAAATTCGATCTAGACGTTAGGTAAGTGTGAAAACATATATAATTTCTCATGCGGTAGGACTTACAGAACAACTCTACATGGTTGACAAAGCTTTGGAAAAGACATATTATTTTCACGTATTTGGGGGGGAATGTTCGATTTGCCATTGCCATACCGTGCGCCGCTTCGAAAGTCCATTCCTGAATTGAAATCACTAAACAGATCTGCACTTGTTTGATCTACGTGACAAAAAAACAAACAAAATAGAAGAACGCATTTACAAAAGAGACGTTAGCCACATTGAACGTTTATCAAAAAAGTAAACTATGTTAATTTCGTCAATTGCCTATACTCTAGTGTTTATTCTATACAACTGCATATAATAAAACATTATTTTCGCCCAGATAATTTGTATCACTCTGTATTCGATAATGATTATTCGATTCAACTACTGAAAATGTTCTTTTGGTTCGTAAAGCAGGTCATAGATGTTTTTGAAGTAAGGAAAAGTGCCCTAATTTCGTCCCATTTCCTTGTTTCGTCTCCCTTTACTTCTCCGATTCTGTGAAGGTGGCGCCATTTATCACGCAAGGCACAGGTAACAGGGGATAAAAGGGTCAGTAGTGAAAGTTTCGTTCGCCAAGACCCATACATATATTAAAGACGCCGGATTTCCTATTTTTAGAAGAACTGAATTCTTATTACGTCGTTTGTAGAACGTTATTTACTGCACTGTAATTATTTATTTCTTATTCATTGCATGTATTTTACGTAGGTAAGATGCTGACAGTAGTATACAATGAGTTTTAGGACGCTCAGTTCACCTTACGGGAACTGAAGCTCCGCAATATTGGGAAGTAGCGTGGTCCAAATTTCGTCCCCCTTGTAGTTCTTATTTTCGTCCCGGGGACGAAATTAAAAATGCTTTTTAATGACAAATATTTCAGAATGAAAATAAAGTTTAATATAAAACAAAATAATATGTATAAAATAATTAAGCAAAAACCTAATTTTCAGAGCAAATTAAAAAAACAAAATTTAGTTCATAAATTGTTTAAGCCCGAGAAGGGGCAGATATTAAGATATTTCTTTCAATTCGTTCTACATTTAATGTTAAATTTTTGTAACAAATAAGTTAAACCAATTGAACATTAAAAAATAAAAATGAAATTCATACAATATAATACTTTAAACACCTATATACTTATATTCCGTTCAAATGAAATCGAAATAAATCTTAGACATTTTTTAAAGTTTTGTATTTTGCATGTATCTTATCATATTATGTTCAGTCGTCATAAACATAATGCAAAACCTGCAGTACAAATACTTACAACTTAAAAATGGAAAATGTCTAAGATTTATTTCGATTTCATTTGAACGGAATCTAAGTATATAGGTATTTAAAATATTATATTGCATGAATTTCATTTTTATTTTTTAATGTTCAATTGGTTTAACTTATTTGTTACAAAAATTTAACATTAAATGTAGAACGAACTGAAAGAAATATCTTAATATCTGCCCCTTCTCAGACTTAAACAATTTAGGAAATAAATTTTGTTTTTACTTTCTTCTATCTTTACAAGAAGAAAGTATTGGATTCGTAAAAATTTTCGACTTCTGGTTTTCGACGGATTTACACGTTTTAGAGGTCAGAGATTCCAAAAAACATGTTTTTACAAAATGTCTGTCTGTGACTCTGTGAGTCTGTATGTCTGTCTGTCTGTCTGTCTGTGTGTATGTGACACAAATTTTGTGGGCACTCTATCTCAAGAACTAATGCACGGAATTTAATAAAAATTTATATTCAAGTAGTCCCTAATATAAATTGGTGCTGATTAGTTTTTAGTGAAAATCGCCCAACAGGTGGCGCTGCTATGCTGCATTTTTCGCGATTTCTGCATTAGCTCTATCTCAAGAACTAATGCACGGATTTTTATAAAACTTCAGATTCCGTTAATCCTTGATATGAATTAGTGCTGGTAAAGTTTTGGTGCAAATCGCCCAACAGATGGCGCTGCTATGCTGCATTTTGCAGCATTTACACGATTTTCGTAATAGCTCAATCTCAAGAAATAATGCACGGATTTTCATTAAACTTCAGATTTATTGACATGAATTGACGTTTTGTCCCTTGTGGCGTAAATCGCTCAACAGGTGGCGCTGCTATGCTGCGATTTTTGAGATTTCCGCAATAGCTCAATCTGAAGAACTAATGCTTGGGTTTTCAACAAGCTTCAGATTTAGGTATACTGGATATGAATTAGTGCTGTTTATGTTTTGGTGTAAATTGCTCAATAGGTGGCAATGGTATGCAGCATTTTTCACGATTTCCACAATAGCTCAATTTCCAGAACTAATGCACGGATTTTCATCAAACTTCAGATTCTGTTAGTCCTTGACATGAATTGATGTTTTGTACCTTTTGGTGTAAATCGCTCAACAGGTGACGCTGATGTGCTGCATTTTTTATGATTTCCACAGTAGCTCTAGCTCCAGAACTAATACACGGATTTTCATCAAACTTCAGATTCCGGTATACCTTAATATGAATTAGTGCTGTTTGTGTTTTGGTGCAAATCGCTCAACAGGTGGCGCTACTGTGCTGCATTTTTCAGAATTTCCCCTACAACTCTATCTCAATAACTAATGCACGAATTTTCATCAAACTTCAAATTCAGGTATACTTTTATATGAATAAATTGATGTAATTTCTTTTACTATTTAAATAATTTAATTGACTTGATTTATATAGAAGAAAGTTTTGTGATGGCCACAACATACTAGTTTTAATTTGCTCTGAAAATTAGGTTTTTGTTTAATATGTCAAGTTTTTTTAATAATTACTGCATTCAGACGAACACATTTCAAAATTAATGGAGGGTATCATCATCAGGCTTTCTTTTGTGCGATATCGCATCACAATTTGTGATGTAATTTACCTATGTATAATTCAAAATTTTTCACCAGTGCAGTAATGAATATTGCTGTAGTTTGGACGAAAATTTTCCAATCTGAACTTAAAAAATCTGCTTAAATATGTCATTTTTATTTCCACTATGACGTCATATTCATCATCGTTTTAATTCTTAAAAAAAAACTATTTCAGTTTCTTCAGTTTCATGTTTCACGTGAAAATCATTCAACTAAAAATAGGCAAATTATTTTTACGGCTTTTGAATTATTTACAACAATGAAGGGAAAATGTTAAATTTTATTAGAAAATGTCCTTTGAATCCCAATGAAAAAAGCGAAATTTGGAATTATTAAGAAAAATATTTGAATAATGCAAATAAAAATTAGCCCATGTTACTCTCTAGATTATAATCCACCTATATGCAAAGGCATTTTATGATCCGTTTTTACCCTGACGTCTGGCAAATGTTTTTACACTTTGAATTTATAATATTATTAGAATTAGCAAAGAATTAAAAATGAGTGGCATCAGGGACAAAAAGGTGGGAAAAAATGAAAAAGTTATGATCTCCATAGGCTTTTCTATGTTAAATTAATATTGAGAAGTGACACTGGAAATAAATAAGTATTGCACTGCCGCGCAATACTTAAATAAAATAAAATAAGATGAAAAAAGTTTAAAATAAAATTCAAAACGAAAATAATCTTTTTACTTAAAAAAAAAAAAAAAAAAAAAAAAAAAAAAAAATTAAATACTTTTTAAAATACTTTTTTTATTAAAAGAAAAAAAAATATTGTATCTCTTGATCGTTGCAGTTGGTGCCACGGAAGAAGTAGGATAAAGCTTTGCACAGGAGAATGGTTTTATAATCGTGTGTTTAGCTCCCCATTCAACAGCAAAACTGCAATTTCTCGGTGTCGCGTTTATGTTTCCCTTAAAATGATTTATGCTAAAGCAATGGAAAATTCTCTATCAAACCATCGTGGTAGAAAAGTTAGGAACTTTCATATTGCACAACTTTTCAATGAAGCCTACGAGCGTGCCTGATCAATCACCCTCAAACGATCAAGTTGTTGTGCCCATCAGCCCTAAAGAGTTCAGGGAAGTGCCAGTGATCACAACGGCAATTCTGCCCGAAGAGGTTCAGCACTGGATTTCCACATAAAAACAAAGTGGAATATTCCCAGGCAAAGAAGAAACGCTCAACCGGAAAAAAAAAATTCTGCCACCCACCATTCTCAAGGGAAAGGAGAAGAATCAACCATGTTAAAATGTTAGATACAGGGGGGTGCCATTTCCCTCTAGTTTCGGTATCAAGGTTTCCGTACGTATGACGTCACTGCGCGTGCTAAGGAGAATTCCCGCAACAGAAAAGATACTATTTTTGCATTTAAAATTGAATTTCTGCTCAAAACTTTTTTTGTTTTTGTTCAAAAGAGAGCATATTTCTTCAAGACAGAACATTTTTTACTAGCGAAAATATTTTTTTCGAAGAATAAAGCGATTATAGAGGATTTTTCCCCTTCAAATGAAACAGTTGTGTGTTATTATCATTATTATTATTATTGTGCTAAGGTGGAGTTTCTATTGTTTTTTATCTTTATTCGATCATTGGAATTGGATGTGTGTGTAAGGGGGGGGGGGGGGGGATAAACATGTATTGTGATTTCCTTTGACACTCTGGACAGTTTGCCCACTCACGAAGCTCCGAAAGAGCTATTTCCAATCACTTTTCCTAAATATTACGCGGTAGCTATTTCTCAGATTTCGTTGATGAAACATCAGTTGGAAAAGTTTTAAAATAACGTATTATTTTTAGTGCTTTGCTTAAAATGCCTAGTACTTATGCTATTTCAGCATGGACTAATATTTCGATAAAACAAAAAATGTTTCGCCTTATACATTAATGAAGAAATCTAATTTTTTAATTTTTTTTTAATGGATTATTTTATGTAAACGTACTTGTACAATGCTGCAATTTCTGAATTTGTTCCGATCACTTTCAATCGAGTGAATATTGTAAATAAAGTCATTGAAAATAGTAGCGATGTAGATAATTTAAAAATAAATAATAACATGTATATAACACTAGTGAAAATAATAAATACCATGCATCTAAAAATTCGGGAAATCTCAAGCAGTGTGAAAATAACATTGAAGGTGAAGAATTTTCATTCACCATATCTTCCGTAAATTGATCTTTTCAAAAAATTAGGCATATTGCTGGTTATACAGAGAAACAAAATTTTATAAATTGCATGACAGTTTGACAATTCATTAGGTGAATCATATATGTTACAACCAATTCCTTCGGACGAATCGGTATACTTTCAATGTGATAAATGCATCGAAGATGTAAAACTGTTAAAAAAAATTCTTAATGAAATTGACAGCAGCTCATTTTCGAAAGAATTTAATATTTTTGAAAATGCTTGCAAAAAAGTTAAATTGGTTTTCCAAACAGGCACAGAAATATAATAAAATCATTTGTGAAAATCAGAACTTTCATTCGATGGAGACAGATTAAGAGGCTACTTCCCTCACGCGAAAAATCGCATCCTATGGGAGAAATTTTTAAACATATCTCGTTTGCATTTCCATATATATATATATATTTGCATTGGGCAGCTTAGGACGAACTCTACAAAGGCTGTTTTTTTTTTTTTTTTTTTTTTTTTTTTTTTTTTTTTTAAACTTTCGGAACCGGTTTCGAAAGTGAAGTATCCTCATTAAAAAAAACTGCAAAGAAAATCGAAAAGTAAAAAACGGCCTTTGTACAGATCGACATCGACCATCCAATGCAGGAAAAAAAATGAAAACATTCGAATTCAAACAAAATATTTTTAAAAAAATCTCCCATAGGTTTAACATTAGCGAGCAGGTGTTTTCATGTGAGTGAAATAGCTCCTTACCGAAACATATTCATCAGAAATAAAAAAGAGATACTCTGCCAAAAAAGGAAAAAACTGAAGTAAATCAGCTGTGATTGCACGATAAAATATCAAATAATGAAGCGCATATCTGAAGTATATACAAAACGCATCTTGTGATGAAATCATATGCTTGAAATTAAAGCATATTCTGAGGGTAAAAACCTAAAAAACCTTAATTATTAAATATTTTGTATAATTTTATGATAATACATCATTAAACTATAATTAATTTTTAATAACCTTTTCGGAAGGTATTTATATTCTTCTTAATTTAAAATTCAAATTTTTATAGCATATAAATCTTTGTTTTAAGAATTCGGCAATTTAATAATTAAAGTTTTTATTTCTATTTGTATTTTAAATCTCTTTTATAAATACTGCTTGCCTTATTTTTTTTTTTCTATAAAAAATTTCAATGTGATATTCAATGACATCAAACGCATAAATGGAATCTGAAAGAAACAACAATAAATTCTAAAAAGCTGGAAAGATATATAATTTTAAAATTTAAATATGGCACTTTATTTGGATGTGAAAAATATTGTTTAAATGTTAAACTCTCTTTCGCGCTAAAATTTACTTTAATTTCTCTCACTTATGGATGTACATGTACATTAATTATTATTATGCAACATTAAAGTATTATTCTAAATAACCTTTTCGAAATGTGTTTATAAAATATATTACTCTGAATTTCACATTTATTTTCAACAAATGATATAATTATATAGTATAAATATTTTAGTTTAATAATATTAAATATTCAGCTATTTACTTATGAAAATTTCTATTTAATTTGCTTGTGTAATCACGCAAAACTCAAACTGGGGTATGAGGGAGGATGAAACCTAAGTTATTATTACTTTTTTAAACATTTTTATGAAATAGCTCTTTACTAAAAACATAGCGAAATAATAACATATTATATTAGTTTTCAAATTGATTACCGATGAAATATTATAAATATATACTACATTAAAAAGTATTAACAAAACATTAACTGCAGTCATATAAAAATCAAATTTGCTTCTTTTGTAGGTCTTTTTACTTATAAAAATTACTATTTTACTTTCTTTTAATGTAAATTACCGTTTTTATATTGAGTAGTAAACGAAACTTAATAAAAAAAGACAGGGGATTTAACAATTAAATTTCAAAGAGATAAAAAGAAATAATAGTTTAAATTTTAGATGTGATGTTTGTCCAATGTATAAAGAATATTTTTTAATCGTTAAAATTCTTTTCACACGAAAATTTCTACTGATATTTTTCAATTAAAAATAGTCTATTTCTAATGCAAAGTCAATTGGAACACCGATCTGAGCACGCGGGGTGACGTCAAGCAGCGAGTCGCTCCCTATTGGCTACGGGGTGAAATGGCGCAACCTTTAGATATAGTAACCTTGGTTAAAATGTCCAAACATGATCTAACCAGCGATTCTGATGACTCTCCTGTTGACATTCCTTATGATGATAATACAAGTTATAATGATGGCGGCAATGATGCAGAGTGCCCTATCTGCTTGAAGCGTTTTTTTTATGATAAACATGGAGAACAATGGGTTCAGTGCCTTCAATGCTGCACTTGGTCACACGAAATATGCTCAGGAGCCAAAAACAATGCAAAATTTATATATTCCACATGTTTGGACGACTAATGTTTCCTTATGTTATTATTCCACTGATAATTAATACATTTCTTTGTGCCTTAATTTAATGTAAATGAAATTACTTACTCATTTAGAAATAAATTTTGATTTAGTTAAAAGTTAAGCCTCAGCGAATTAAATTTTTTGAGGGGGACGAAATTGGGACCATTTTTTTTCTTTTGCCATGTATAGATACTTTTGAAAAAACAATTTTTCGCATTGTTAAAAATTTTTTTTACGATATTTGTCTATGTTTCTATGTGCGTGGTAGTTAGTCTATCTAAAATCCAAATTTGGTAGGTGTTCGCAGAAAATTAAAACTTCCGAGGACCTAAATATGACTGGGGGGCGAAAATAAGGCACCTTACCCTAGTTTATGAATTTATGAAACTTGAGTCATAAAATATTTCTAAAGATGGTCAAGAAAAACAAAGGCAATAGCCTTTTAATAAAAGATTTAAATGATGAAAGAAACGGAATAAAGTATGTCAATTTTTAAAAGTACTTGAAATACAATAAAATCCGTAATTATCGCAAACGAATGCAAAACAAAGCTAGAGTTAATTACTGAAGACTTTGGTCCAGAAGGACATTTATCTGGATTTTATGTGACACCCATAGGAATTTCAGAAGGATTATGCGCGGGTTTAATATTGATCTACTTTCATTTTGTCTGAATTTCCAGAGGCTTGTTAATATATAAGCTTACCTTAAAGGACGGAGAGCAAAATTACTTCTATCGAAAGGATTTTTCTGAAACGAAAGATTAATCATTCTTAATCTAGAAAAATGTATTATAATAACGAACGGAAATATACAATAACCTCTTCTGAGTTTGCAATAACCTCCCCGATTTCGGAAGGGTTTTTTTTTATTTTTAAAAACCAATATAATTTCGAGATTTAAAGAAGCAGTTATAAAAAAAAAAAACCAGTTTATTTTCCTGCCGCTGACTTTTTGAAAACGTTTCCGAGAAATTTTCATAATGTATTACTATTAAGTTTTTCGGATGCCATCTGTTTCTCAATTAAACTTTTTTATGTTTAAAATATCAAACAAACATTTTTATGTTTAAAATTTTTATGTTCTCAAGTAAACATTGTTTTACTGTCAAACATGATAAAATTAATATCATTAACGTAAAAATTGAAATTAATATTATTTTGTTCCTTTTGCATGTATAAATTCTTTTACACGGCTGAAAATGTTTAACTGGGAATTGAAAGTATCCTAAAAACCGACATTCTGGTTCCTGATTCCCCGCTACAAAAACTGTTAAGAAACGTTTCCAAAAATTGGTGGTGCTAAAGAAACTTTGTTTCCGTAAATGCTTCTTTATATCAATAAAATATATTGTTTTCTGAACTTTCTAAAGATAAAAAACGGTATTCGGAATAATAGGTAACTCGAAAGAGGATATTGTATACTTTCGTGTTATATTATATTTCAGATTAAGGGTGTTCTCAAATCCAAAAGGGCAACTTTCTGACATAAGTTTTAATTTATTTTTGTTCGAAAATGCATGAAACTAGCTGGTGTCGTTGTTCAGAAACTTTGTCATCGAATTGTTTTTCCCGTTTTTTTTTTTTTTTTTTTTTTTTTTTCAAACGCAATAGATCTTTCAGAAAATAGTGTCAAATTGGACGTTTTGAACCGAATTTCGGCGCGAAAGTAGAATATCCACTCAAGAGTGGGCGAAAACGTGTCTTTCAATTGATCAAAATCGCTTCTAACTCAATAGGCAATTGATTGATCAAAAAATGGAAAACACAGTTCAATTCCAAATCGCTTCCATGGCCAGCCTTTCCAATTTTATATTTTTCCGTTAAAAAATGAATTTGTAAATGTGTCAAAACGTTTTGCGCTTGTTGAGCAGAGCAGTTAAGAACAGACTTAACAAACAATTGTCATTTTTTAACACTGTACGTTAAAAATGCTATAAAAGATTAACTTATTTTCTTAATTTTTGCACATAAAATTTTGCACTTTTCAATGAATGATATTTTTCATTCAAATCAAACTTTTCAAAATAATATTAGAAAATGCGTGTCTTTGTTTATTCAAATAGTCATTTTTAGGTACGTTCGTAGTTATAAATATGTAGCACCTATAGTCGTCGTTCGGTGCGTCTGTCTTTTCGTCTGTCAGAGCAAACACTACCCAACTGAATGGTCTGAAATTTTAAATATATAATTGTTGCAAAATTTTGTTAAATGAAATTTGTGGATTAAATTAAGTTGTTTGCCATTTTCGTTGAGTCATTTCAAATTTTATGAAAATCGGATATATAGTTTAATGACAGGGACAGTTAAAAGTTTTCCGTTACATTACGGCCAATGAAAAAAAAATATTTCAAGTGCATTTTAATGATGTTATAGCCTTTTTGAACAAACTGAAATTGATTGATATGCACTTATGAAGTGCACTAAGATATTCATTCAGTACAATATGCAGTGCAAAAAATATTTATAAAACTAGTTATAGTGCGAACGCACCTCATTTGCCACGTTTGATGGGCAATTTCCAACTTGTTTTACTCTTTTTTTTAAATGCAGATTATTCATATTTTTGAAGTACAGTATAACCTCTTTTATCCGAAACTCTCAGTTAACCGAAATCCATTTTTAAAGCTCTCTCTTTTTTTTACTTTTTTTTTTTTTTTTTTTTTTTTTTTTTTTACTATCACATTCCTTGCGGGCAAGCGATCCTTTCCGAATCACAAGTACACATAAATATTTTGGATCCCCTTTCTTAGAATTCCTTTGAATTTAACTTGAGCTCCCGTAAGCTGCGGAGTGAACTAGAACACAGTAAGAGGATGGAGAACCGGAATGTGTGAATATGCTCTAGCAGGCGAAGAAAACGAACCGATTAGCAATTCTGAAGCTTTTGAATGTTTTGCAAAAGGTTTGCTGTAACTGTAGCTACAGAATGACTATGATAAGTAGTAATACGTAGTATTAAAAAAAAAAACTTCGTGATAGAGGTGCATAGCTAAGGCAATCGAAACTGCGACAAACAAAACTTTGTTTCAAACCCTTTTGAAATATGTAAAAAAACATAACTTCAAAATTAAAATTCAGGTAGTTTATTCTTGTTTCATTTTGCTATTGCTTTATTTTTATTAAGCACTTGTTACCATAATAAGAAATACCGCATGTATTTGTCCTTAAACTTAGATTTGAAGCCATCTCGATTATCCGAAAATTTCGATTTTCCGAAAGATGGTGTCGGTCCCAAATACTTCCGATAATCGAAGTATTTGGGACCGGAATCGGAGTAATTTTACTCAAGTTTCATAAAACGTATTTCAGACCAGAATTTTTATTTAAAACTATGTAACTTATTTAATTAGCCTATTTTTTATGCTGCATATATGTAACATATCTTATGAAGAAAGTTCTTGGTCGAATATACTATTATCAATTTGGCATGGAGCAAAATGACTCTTCACGGTGGTTCTAGTGTTAAGAAAGTTATGACATATTTTTTTTCAATAAGATTAAGAAAAATAAAAACGAAAAAGAAAATGTAATTACATTTAAAATCAATAAATTAAATTTAAGCAAAAAATAAATAAATAAATAAAATAAAGCAGTTTTGAGAAATGCCTGAAGTACAACAAGACGCTAAAATAGTCTAAAATGTACTAGAGAAAACATTTGAGTAATCGAAAAGATTTGGGGCAAAAACTTGGCGAACTTGTAATCGCGAAGTTTATGATTGCTAACTTGTCTCACTCTTCAAGTTGAACTTTCGCGGCGAGTATTGACAAGTTCAAGGATATAGATTGCCATAATTTGAACAAAAACTTCCATTCTGTAAATGCGCTATATGTGCATGTGACCACTTTTTTACTCATGGAGGTTGCTGATAACAGGATATTTTAAATTGAATTTGGATAACAACAAAGGGTCGAAGTGAAAAAGCACGCTATTGTTCCAAACCTCTTGTTAGAATACGCCAAATGATGTACAATAAGTACGTAAAAAGAACATATTCAATGTTAATAACATGAGCATTTCTGCGCGTGTTTAAGAAGCCACTTGTCGTGGTTCAGTGGATTTTATTTTATCTTTATTTGTCAACTATTCATTACTTGGCACTTACTGAAATAAATCCAAAAGATATAGAGACCTAAGATTGGATAAAGAAACTACAGCTCTAGCAAAAAAGAACCTTATAACCCCTCTACAAATAGAAACTTTACAGAAACAGAAAATTACAAACTACGAAAATATGCATAATGCCCTTCTACGTGAAGCCATAGAGATCCAAACTTCTAAAGAAAAACTTTGTAACGATATGACACACGCGCTTATTGACTCTCGATGGTTGAATATATTTAAAGAGGGAAAAAAGGAAAGAAACAAGTGGGTAAGTGTGATCACAGATCGCACAGAGGGTTTCGTTTAATATTCCATTCAAAACACTTTATCCTTTTGAAAAATCTGTTAGTTCCACATTTCACAACCAGGGGGCGCACTTGATTCTAAACAAACCTGTATCCAAACGAAAATCTGTTTTACATACTATCCGTAGATATATTAGTCGAGGGGATTGGGCCTATAGCACCCGAGATAAGTAGACGCACCTGGCGGAAAAAATGGAACTAAAATATGTAAGGCTATGGTGCATAATATGAAAGAATGGTCAAAGGGGTGTCGGCTAAAGTTGGAAAATTTCTCCCCGGGTTAAAAGGGCGGAGGTTAGAAAAATTGCTTAAAATACACAAGTTAGAGACCAGAGGGGTAAATAATATAAGACTTTTTGAAAATTTTATGATTTATCATGTGGTCTCAGGCATTCAGCTATACGTATGCAAAATTTCATGTCTGCAACTTAATTAGGGGCTCTCTTAGAAAGAATTGCTTCAAATACATATGTGGTAGCTCAAAGGGTTAAATGGAAGACTTTTTCAAGATTTTATGATTTGTCGCCTGGCCTCAGGTGTTCTGCAATATCTATGCAAAATTTTAAATCTCCAATTTAATTAGGGACTCAGTTAGAAAGAATTGCTTAAAATATACAATCTGGAGTCGAAAGGGTTCCGTTTTTGCCCAAAGGGTTAAATGTAGGACTTTTTCAAAATTTTATGATTTCACGTTTGATGTGAGGTGTTCAGCTATAAGTATGCAAAATTCCACGTCTCCAAACTAATTAGGAGCTCACTTAGAAAGAATTGTTTAAAATACACATGCGGGAGCACAAAGGGTTAAATGTACGACTTTCTCAAAATTTTATGATTTGGCGTTTGATGTGAGGTGTTCAGCTATAAGTATGCAAAAATTCACGCCTCCAACCTAATTAGGGGCTCACTTAGAAAGAATTGTTTAAAATACACATGTGGGACCCCAAAGGGTTAAACGCACGATATTTTCAAAATTTTATGATTTGTCGTTTGATGTGAGGTGTTCAGTTATATGTATGCATAATTTCACGCTTCCAACCTAATTAGGGGCTCACTTAGAAAGAATTGTTTAAAATACACATGTGGGACCCCAAAGGGTTAAACGTACGACATTTTCAAAATTTTATGATTAGTCGTTTGATGTGAGATGTTCAGCTAAAAGCATGCAAAATTTTACGCCTCCAAACTAATTAGGAGCTCACTTAGAAAGAATTATTTAAAATACACATGTGGGAGCCCAAAGAGTTAAATGTACGACTTTTTCAAAATTTTATCATTTGTCGTATAATGTGAGGTGTTCAGCTATAAGTACCCAAAACTTCATGTCTCCCACATAATTAGGGGCGCACTGAGAAAGTATTGTTTAAAATACACATGTGGGAGCCCAAAGGGTTAAATGCAGGACTTTTTCAAAATTTTAGGATTTGTCGTATGATGTGAGGTGTTCAGCTATAAGTACCCAAAATTTCATGTCTCCAACATGTATAGTTTCTGTGAACGGGCTCTGTGACAGACGGACAGACAGAGGAGCCAGACGAATAGGGTTTCGTCAGATGAACGAAACCCTAAAAAGGGAAATGGAGCGAATCAGCTGATCTCGAATCAAGATAAATAGGAGAAACGAAAGACTTTCAGTCAATTAACTGAGGATGTTCTAGTAGAAACGAAAACGTTATTGGGATGAACTTTTTAATATGTTTTTTTAAAGGTTGCGTCTAATATGTTTTTAAGTTACATCAAGTACATTTTAAAGAAACTTGCATGTATATATTACAGTGATTAAAATTTTCTTTAAAGTATGAAATGATGTCTGAAATTGGTATATAAACGGTTAATTAGATATCATTTCTTCTTTTTTTTAAGTGTAAGATATATTTACAGATATTTCACATTATTTACAATAAAATACGAAACATGTTCTTAGAATCATTTCTATCAACATACACCCACACATATAGTTTGGAGACCAGGGGCAGAGCAACCCTTCGTAAACAAAAAACGTAACATTAACTTTGTAAACATCAAATTTCTTCCGTACGATTGACGGTTTGGCTATGGGTAATCCTCTTAGTCCAATTTTATGCGATATTTATATGCACTATTTTGAGGTCAAACTTTTTGAAATTTTTAAATTTCCGTTCTATGTTCGTTATGTTGATGATGTTTATCTCCTGGTTGAAATGAATTCGGATATTAATCATATTCTCTCTATTATGAATTACATTGATCCTTTCATTCAATTTACCTCTGAAATTGAGGCTAATAACTGTCTTTCTTTCCTGGATGTCCTTGTTATTCGTTGTGAAAATGGCTTTCAGACTACCGTCTTTAGTAAACCATTTTCTGTCAGTCTCCCACCTCACAGGTATTCTTCTCATCCCCCTAACCGGAAATTCGCTGCTTTCAGTACTTTTGTATTCGGGCTACCAATATTTGTTCCACTCCTCAGTTGCTTATTGCTGAACTTAAATACCTCAAAGCTATTGCTGTTGATCGAGGTTATTCCTCTAATATTATTGATTCTATTTATAAGAAATTAACGAAATCCGTCCATTCTGAAAAGCATTCAAATTCCAACTCTAATACTTCAATTGTGTTGACAATTTCCCTAAAATCAGTCAGCAAGTTTATAAAATCTTGAGAAGGTTTTATTTTAATGTTATTTTTTCTCCTGTTAATGAAATCACTTTTTCAAATCTTAAACACCCCGTTGATCGCCTAGATAACTGGGGTAAACATAAAACTTTTTCAAAATTTATTATTTGACCTGTGATCTGAGGTGTTGAGCTATAAGTATGCAAAATTTCACGCCTCCAACCTAATTAGGGCCTCACTTAGAAAGAATTGTTTAAAATACACATGTGGGACCCCAAAGGGTTAAACGTACGACATTTTCAAAATTTTATGATTTGTCGTTTGATGTGAGGTGTTCAGCTATGAGTAAGCAAAATTTCACGCCTCAAAATTAATTAGGAGCTCACTTAGAAAAAATTGTTTAAAATACACATGCGGAAGCCCAAAGGGTTAAATGTAGGACTTTTTCAAAATTTTATGATTTGTCGTTTGATGTGAGATGTTCAGCTATAAGTATGCAAAATTTTACGCCTCCAAACTAATTAGGAGCTCACTTAGAAAAAATTGTTTAAAATAAACATGTGGGAGACCAAAGGGTTAAATGTACGATTTTTTCAAAATTTTATCATTTGTAGTATGATGTGAGGTGTTCAGCTATAAGTACCCAAAACTTCATGTCTCCAACATAATTAGGGGCTCACTGAGAAAGTATTGTTTAAAATACACGTGTGGGAGTCCAAAGGGTTAAATGCAGGACTTTTTCAAAATTTTAGGATTTGCGTATGATGTGAGGTGTTCAGCTATAAGTACCCAAAATTTCATGTCTCCAACATGTATAGTTTCTGAGAACGGGCTCTGTGACAGACGGACAGACAGACAGAGCAGCGAGACGAATAGGGTTTCGTCAGATGAACGAAATCCTAAAAAGGGAAATGGAGCGAATCAGCTGATCTCTAATCAAGATAAATAGGAGAAACGAAAGACTTTCAGTCAATTAACTGAGGATGTTCTAGTAGGAACGAAAACGTTATTGTGATGAACTTTTTAATATGTTTTTTTAAAGGTTGCGTCTAATATGTTTTTTAAAAGTTACATCAAGTACATTTTAAAGAAACTTGCATGTATATATTACAGTGATTAAAATTCTCTTTAAAGTATGAAATGATGTCTGAAATTGGTATATAAACGGTTAATTAGATATCATTTCTTCTTTTTTTTAAGTGTAAGATATATTTACAGATATTTCACATTATTTACAATAAAATACGAAACATGTTCTTAGAATCATTTCTATCAACATACACCCACACATATAATTAGGAGACCAGGGGCAGAGCAACCCTTCGTAAACAAAAAACGTAACATTAACTTCGTAAACATCAAATTTCTTCCGTACGATTGACGGTTTGGCTATGGGTAATCCTCTTAGTCCAATTTTATGCGATATTTATATGCACTATTTTGAGGTCAAAGTTTTTGAAATTTTAAAATTTCCGTTCTATGTTCGTTATGTTGATGATGTTTATCTCCTGGTTGAAATGAATTCGGATATTAATCATATTCTCTCTATTATGAATTACATTGATCCCTGCATTCAATTTACCTCTGAAATTGAGACTAATAACTGTCTTTCTTTCCTGGATGTCCTTGTTATTCGTTGTGAAAATGGGTTTCAGACTACCGTCTTTCGTAAACCATTTACTGTCAGTCTCCCACCTCACAGGTATTCTTCTCATCCCCCTAAACAGAAATTCGCTGCTTTCAGTACTTTTGTATTCGGCCTACCAATATTTGTTCCACTCCTCAGTTGCTTATTGCTGAACTTAATTACCTCAAAGCTATTGCTGTTGATCGAGGTTATTCCTCTAATATTATTGATTCTATTTATAAGAAATTGACGAAATCCGTCCATTCTGAAAAGCATTCAAATTCCAACTCTAATACTTCAATTGTGTTGACAATTTCCCTAAAATCAGTCAGCAAGTTTATAAAATCTTGAGAAGGTTTGATTTTAATGTTATTTTTTCTCCTGTTAATAAAATCACTTTTTCAAATCTTAAACACCCCGTTGATCGCCTAGATAACTGGGGTATTTACCAAATCTCTTGCCAGTGTGGCCTTTCTTATATTGGCCAGACTAAACGTGCTCTTAGACTTCGTTTAAAAGAGCATGAAGGTTATCTTAAAAATCAGGAGCTTAAACGTTCTTCTATTGCTCAACATTTTTGGTCTTCTCAACATAAGTTCGATTTTTCCTCAGCCATCATTATCCAAAAATGTTCTTCTAACCTTGATCTTGATTTTTGGGAAGCTTAACACATCATTAAAAATTCTAACTCTTTAGTCAATGACTTATCTAGTACGCCTGATTTTCCAAGTATTTGGAAAGCATTAATTTAATTCCACTTTTTTTGGTTTATTTTTCTCTCCTTTTCTGGTAGATGTCGCTACTTGTCCACCCAGTCTTTGCCACTGCTTCTCTCTCATTGGTTGTTTTTGGCGCCTTCGCTACCCGCATCGTGTATATAATCCAGCGCGTCTCTGTCTATCATTTTGCTTAGCCTTGCTTTTTCTAGCATGCTATTCCTTTTTCCCTATCTTGCACTGAAGAAGAATATCGCTAGTAGATTCGAAACAGCTGTTTGCTGCTTTTCACGTATTTTTTGTGCATTTTTAAATGTTGGTTTTCCTGCTTTTTAAAAAAGCCATAGCCACATCTATTTATCACTCATTTGACGATAAAACATAATTCTCTACAGTGTTTTTTAATAAAGTCGTTGATTAAGAAACAGGCATGCTTCTTCGCTTCAAAATTACTTCTTTACTTTTTATCATGACCTAAAAAACACTGGGAGTAAAATTCTAAAACTATTGATGTTAGATTATTATTAACAAGTTGGAAATAGCACACCAAATGTGGCAAATGAGGTGCGTTCGTACTATAACTAGTTTTATAACTATTTGTACTGAATATACTGACTATTGTACTGAAGTTTAACTGCACTTCATAAGTGCTTTCAATTTCATTTTGTTCGAAAGTCTGTAACATCATTAAAATGCACTTGAAATAATTTTTTCCCATTAGCCGTAATGTAACGGAAAACTTTTGACTGTCCCTGTAACTAAACTATACATCCAATTTTCATAAAATTTGAAACGACGCGTCAAAATTTTGCAACAATTATATATTTAAAATTTCAGACCATTCGGTTGGGTAATTTTTGCTTTGTTATATGCGAACAGACAGACGGACCGAACGACGACTATAGGTGCTACGTGTTTATATAATTACGAACGCACCTAAAAACGGATTCTTTATATTGAACGATATATTTTAAAAATATTTTTTACGAAATGCTTTATTCTTTAAAATTAATTTTAACATTAAGCATTCTTCAATAAACCAGTAATTGAATTCAAATTAAATTTTTGTATCAAAATATATTATTTTAGTATATTTATTTAAATATTTTTGAGAACAAACAAAATTGGAAGAAATGTGTAAAAAAATAACCGGATAAAATAAATAAATCCTTGTAGCACTATTCTTCCATTCCTTAAAAAATTTTGAATAGCATTTCAATTGTTTTGGATAAAGAAATTTTAAACTAATTCATAAAAAATCCAGTGGAGCGTGAAGTGAATTTTCATGGCAATAGCAAGAATATCGATTTCTTTTTTCTTAAAAATAAAACAACATTCTTTTTCTATAGTTTTTCCTTTTTCAAAAAATTTTCTGAAATTTATTCTGCTTTTCGAGGCAAAATACTTCTATGATAAAGGTTACTCTCAAACTATGTCACGAATTTTTTAAATGCTCCATTTATACCTTCAGAACTAATATAAAATAAATGCACATATATTTTATTTTATTTATTAACGATACGTTGTTTATGATTGGGAACGCTTAATAAAGAGTATGATCTATGTTCCTTTTATTAAAAAGCCTAAAATTTTTAATTTTACAATTACAATATGAAGAAGGTTAAAGACAAAATTTTAAAATTGCCGCCACATTATGAAAATGAATAAAAAAAAAATAGTAAATTCTGCAATGAAAATGAAGATTTTCACTTTAACTAAAAGTTCTAGCAATATTAGAACCTTAATGTATTTCAAATAAGCAAACTGTGCAAATACCTTGGGAAAATATTTACCAACATATCTTTAAACTGATTTCTGTTAATACACTCTAAAATTAGGAGGAGTGAAAAGTTCACTCTTTGAAAGAGTGACAGGCATTTTCACTCTTTTTGGACTGAATTTAAAAATACGCTCCTTAAAGGGTGGAATTTTCCATTCTATAGAAAGGAGTGAAATATCTCACTCCTGAAATAGTGACTTACGTATGCATTGCTTATTAGCCAATCACAACAGCAAGGCAACAACATCCTTAAAAAATAAGAAAATGACCACTTTTTCGTCCGCTATCTTAGGATTAAGAGATTAGGATGTCATTAAAATAATTCTTTATGGAACACATAAGGTAAGTCTTATTTAATTTTAAACATTTATTCATGTAGAAATGGAATGTTAAGATTATGAGCTAATTAGTTGTATGTTGAATAGAAAAAGATTTATCATGGAGTTGAAAAGTGATTGTCTATTATATTTCTTCATTTAGCGGTTTGAAATATAATTGTTTTAACAATTCAATAACACACAATGCTTAGCAATAAAATAATCAAAATTTCATTAGTTTGGGCAATGTGGTTAAAAAAAATGAGTGTAAATATTTTATTCTTCCCATTCAATACTCTGATGAAATACTTTTGCCAACGACTAAAAAAAAAAAAGTTTTATCTCTTCGTTTGAAAGGCTGGCTCAGAAGATATCTGGATTTTTTCAATTCATAGCAGGACACGATGTAAACATGAATTTGCCGTTATATGAATTTTTTTTTATTGCTGATTTCTGATTACATACACATAAGAGTATTTATCCTCATTATTATTGTTTCGGAATTAAATATGATATTTGATGTTTATTATATTACGAAAAGGTTGGTATATTAAATTTTTTTTATTGTATGTAAGCATTTTTCTGCGGTTTATGATTTTAAAATTTCGAGACTGAGAAATATAAAAATTAATTATAGACATTCTGCATCAGTTATTAAATTTTCTTCCATTGTAAACGCATTTTCTACGTTTTTGATACACGGAATTTTCGGCACTAAACAATGAAACATGATATTTTAGCATTGAAATAAAATGTTTTTATGCCTCTTTTGAAGTTTATGGATAAGACTGTTTTAGTATATTTTTTAAAAAGTTCATATTTACTTACATAATATAGGACGGATTTTTTTTCCAAGATATTAATAATTACTTTTTTATATTAAAATGTTTTTCAAACAATAAGAATATTTCATATGCAGTCATTTACTTTATTTTTAAATTTCCTTTTTTTCTATTTCCGAGGTCAATTTTTTCCTATAAAACATATAAAATCTGTTTTGCTCATATTCACAAAATACAATATCTACGCGAATAAAAAAGTTAAATTAAATATGGCTTATCGTGTCGTTTCATTAATAAGTATTGTATTAATTCCATTTTTCAGCAATAACGGACGAAAATTAGAAACCATGAATAAGTTAAGGAATATGTTTAAAAGAAAATTATATACATATTCCAGAGAACTTAAATTTTAGACTCCATGTTCATATTAAATAAAATAAACGCAAATCACAGCGGATAAAAGAAAAACTACACATACTTAATATTTAAATCATGCTTAGAACTTATTTTAAAAAGATAGTTTATAAGCATTGTTTTTTAAGTGGAAAAATGAATATTTTAGAACAATAGGACTGTGCATAAATAGCAATAATTTATGGAAAAAGTATGTTTTATATTTAAAACAAAAATTAAAATCGAATCAAACATTGTTAAGGGGGATCAGGGCTTTTAAACTTAAAAAAAATCTATTATTATATCTATTTTGATTATTCAATTAATTCTGAACACAGTACAAAAAACCGCATAAAAATATTTGAATTTTTAGTGGAGTTATAAGCATTACTGTAACAATCACTTCCAAAGCCGCACCCATTTAATTGCAACTTTAAGTCGCGTTTTCTCAAAACTTGATTTTTGACGGCTATCCGTAAGATTTTTAAAAAATGATTTAATAGAATGGCTTAATTTTTTTTTTGCGTGCATATAATATCATTATCTACAGAATGAATTAATATATTATAGATAGTTTAATATTTTGGGTATTTTTAAAGAAAAAAAAAATGTATTTTTTAGGGTTTCTTAAATTTTCAAATTTGAGAGTTTTTTTAATAAGGTTTCCTTTGATTGATAGTTATATCCTTAATTCATCCCATAGAGTAAAGTTTTCTTATCATTTTGACGCAAAAATTAGGTTCTTGTGTCAATTTAACGTTAAGATATCTTGCTGGTGGTAATATGACACCTAACTTTTTTTTCGAAAATTGTGTTATATAAATCTTGCTATATTTTTTTATTTTATTACATTGAAGTACTTAATTTTATAATTTTATAAGACTACAATCATACCTTGAAAGTAACAGAAAATTTAAATTAGTTAAATTGAATACTTCTGTTTTTATATGGACTCGAAGCGAGAGATCTGTTTACATGTTTTTCGGTATCGATCAATCCCTGAGCCCCCTTAAACATATAATATCCACCTACTAAAAATTTATTAATAAAACTTTAAAAGTAATATCTGTATAGGCCATGCAATAAAAGCAAACACAAAAGATAACAATCGCTACCACGCTTGTATCTATCTTCATTGCATGATGTAAAAGATGTGATTTTTTTTTAATGACCATAAAAGCAAAATTTTAAAAAATCGACTACATAAAAAATGAACATTCACTCCTATGAAAGAGTGACTATTCACTCCCACCAGGGATGAAAAACCGCACTCCTTTAGCTAGAGTGAATAGTTACTCCTCCGAAAGTGTGAATATCCACCCCTGTTTAGAGTGAATATTCACTTCCCAGGAGTGACTATTCGCTCTTTCAGAGAATCAAAAATTTCATTTTTGCTCAGAGTGAATAGTCATTCTAAAGAAGTTGGGCATATTTTGACTCTGCGATAGATTGACTATTCACTCCTCTGAAGTGAATAGTCACTCCTTTTTATTTAGAGTGTAATACATTTAAATGTTAATTTTGTTTTGATTTAAAAAAAGACACATTTGCGTACTTAATTGAACATATTTAGGTGAAAGTTATAATTCATTGAATCAAATTTTAAGAATACATTTTGGCCTTCAATAAAAAAGTTGATTACAAATTTGATTAACCTATCAAAATGTATTACCTTAAAGTATTTACGTGAATTTCTTTAAACAATTATCTTTAAACCTTTATCTTTATTTTGGATAAAAGTTTGTTAGACTCTATCAAGGAAAATTCATTGGAACGTGAAATGAATTTCCATGGTTACAAGCAAGAAGATATATATATTTTTTCTTAAAATAAAATTACATATTTTTCTTTTTTTATCAAAAAGTTTCACAAGAAATTTATTCTGGGGAACGAGGAAAAATATTTCTGGATAATCTCCTATCAGAAATATCTTTCGGAAGATATACCAAGAATTCTTTATTTATATCTTAAAAAATAAAGGAAAATAAATGCATACACTTTCTTTTTCAAAATTTATAGATTCGAATAAAGAGTTTTGATAAAATGTATGATCTGAAATCTTATATTAAGAATTTTCAGTTATATAATTACATCATGAAAATGGATAATGTAACAATAAAGTTGCCACCATTTTGATAATTATTATATAATTTCCATATTTATTCAAGTAAAGTGTAAACATATCTTTGAAATCTACTGTGAAAATAATTTTAACTAACGAAAGGTATGATAATTGGAAACAAGTCGGAAATTGCACTCAAACGTGGCAAATGAATAATCATTTAATTAATGATTAAATAAGTTCGTACTATAACAAGTTTTATAAATATTCAGATCTTGGTGCAATAGCTGTTGCAATCTTATGCAAAAATGCAAGAATACAAGATTTATTAAGATTATATATTTTGAATTCAATAATACGGAAATAATATGACTCGATCTTAAATAGGACATCACCATTAGGGCAACCTAGAATCATTACCTAACATGGGGTATCATTGAATTAATTAGGTGTGATAGGATTTAATAGAATGAAGAAAACATTCATAAATATCTTTTTAAGTTTTGGTTCTATTTTCATAAATTTGAAATGACTCGACAAAATTCTGCAACGACTATATATATATTAAATTTCAAACCATTCGGTTGGGTGGTTTTTGCGCTGTTATATGCAGGCAGACAGACGGACCACACAATGACTATAGGTGCTACGTTTTTATATAATTACGAACGTATCTTAAAAGGCTGTGACGCAAATATTAAATAACTTTCCATATTTTATAAATTCCATATCACATTTAACAAAATTCATAAATTAAACACCACAAAACAGTAAGTGGTTTCATCTTTTAATTTAGGCCTATTAGTTCTTTATACCCTGGGGAACAACTTAAAAAATGCTTGTAACTGTGGGAAATTATTAATTCAATGGAGATTAGGGAATTTGTGAAAATATTTTTCCGGAGGATATTTTTTTCCATCAGAATAGTTTTCTAACTTTTATTGCGTTTTAATTAATCTGTTAATACTATTTTCATTGCACTTTTAATCACTTTCCATTAAAAGATAAGTCTATCTGTTTATAAAAGTTTAATTTGTGTATAAGACTTTTGTGGATTTAAATCCCGAAGGAACAGCGACCGCGTAAGCTCCCTATGTGTGTTAGTCTTAAGAAAAGCATTTTGTAAAAAGTCATATGGAACAAGTTTTAAAAGTGTTTAATCCGATTAACGGGTACAAGTTTAAAAGTACTGTTTTTTAATTATATCTCATTAAAATTCACCGCTTTAAGTAAGAAGGTTAAAAGATGTTGATACAAAACAATAGCATTTCAAAATTTTAAACACTTCCAGATTTTGAATTTAGTTCGAATGCAATTAGTGTTATTTGTTATATAAAAATCTCTCTATTCTAAAAAAAAGTAACTACCGCTGTCACCGCCGCCGCCGGTTTTGATTTTTTTGTGACCGGAGGCCTTTCTTCGTTAATATTAACAAAAATAATGCATACAAAAATATGAAAATCGGTGGTTTTATACAGAAATGTTTGATAAACACGCTGATGCAGACAGTTTTCAAATCGAAGAATTATTTTAAGAGTTATTTAATGCTAAAGTTGGACAAAATCGTTCCACTAAAAAAGTTTTATAGCAGCAAAAACTATACATGGCAGTGTAATCATTTTTAGATCATTTTATGCGTTAGAATTTGCCGGAGTGCAGATTGCATTAATTTTTTTTATTTTGACTCATTTTTTCAGGTTTTATTTCTATTTTAAATTCAAATTTTCAGCATTTCTAGAGATATTTTTTACAGATTTCAGAAAATTGTACTAATTTAAACTGTTGCCAACTGTATAAAAAGCAATAATGTTTGCTTCAAATTAAAAATTTATTTACACGTGACTGTTATAAACAGGAAAAAAACTTTCAAATTAGAATTAAATAATTACGTATAAAAAGCAGGAACTTATTAAAAATTACGTCATAAAAAGTATACACGTGAATTTTAAAAGAGAAAGGATATTGTAAAATAATAAATTCATTAACATGCGTTAGAAGTCTTAGGAGAAATGACGTCATATTTACGTCACATTATAGTTATTACATAAAATGAACACAAAATAATATTGCAAAAAAGTTTAAATTTAGAAATTGCGCTAGACATTTATTTGATATTTTGAGAATTAATTTAAAATGTCTCATTTAAAAGAACTTTCTTTTCGCTTTGTTAAAAAATACCAGGAGACAAAGACTCTCTTTACTTAATTCCTTTTATATTAGCTTATTTTGAAATGTTGTTACACGTGTATACGTCATCAAGTTATTTTTATTTCGACGTTTTATTTGTGTTTTTATTAATGTTGTACGAATTTATTTGTTCTTTCGTTATTTAAAATAAAAATTATATCAATTTGTATAATTTGGCGAGTGGTTTGGCGATTTATATAATTTGGCGAAATTGGTCGACAGGATAATCAAGTAGTACCGCAGCGGATTTGGCGTTAAAATTCCCCAATCAAAGAGAAATGAATAGAAATTCGTTTATAGGGAGATCGGCACTGTTTTTTAAATTATAATTCAATCTTTCGAAATCTTTTTAAAGCCGATCAAATTAGCGTGCATTTAGAGTCTGCGGTGTCTGGACGGGTGTTGGCGAGCGTAGCTCGTAGGGGGCCGAGCCCCCTAGTTATTTAAAAAGCATTAAAAATGGTGTAACAAACTAAAATGTGGAGAGTAAAAAGCGAAAACGTTTGCTTTCATAACAGTTTGCCTTCCTCTAAAAATATAAAGATCTTGCATATATTGTAATAAACATATAATTTTTTCCTCTTTCAAACTCGTTGAATAAATTATAAAGATAATCGCTTCCTTTATTATTATTATTATTATTATACCACAGATCAGACCTCTACCTGCCAGGAAATATTCCTAGCTTAACGAGTTTTGTAGCTGGTCGCGCGGCGAAAGTCGCCTGATCGCATCATGCAAAGATCTTCCAGAAAGTACCTTGGCTTTCGTGGCTCTATTGCTATTTATTTTATTACTTTTACTTTTGTTACTGTGTTGGCCGGTTCTATATTGCTATTAATTGTGCTGTTTGAATTTCTCTGAAAGTTGTCTAAAATGGAAGGGGAAATAAAGAAAAGACGGGAGGGGGGATTCTCACTCTTCTACAGAACTCATACGAGTCGCCTATAAGGGCGGCCATCGGTACTCAAGTTTGATCTCATAATTTAGAACCTTGATCAGGTGACGAGATCTTCACCTGATTAGCCACCTCCAGAGGTATAATTCGAAGGAAACTTGAAGGACTTTCCACCCGCAACGTATTTTACATGCACCAGGTACCATAAGCGTACATGACGGATTTTTAGCTAGCGGTGAGCCTGGAATCTGTTGGACGTATTTCAACTTATCCAACGAAGTGTTTCAGCGAATTCGTAGCCCCTCTAAGTTTATTTTTTATTTATTTCTCAACAATAAAATACAGGTAAGTAAGAATTGCCTTACCTTGTGTTCAATTGTACAAAAGGACTTTATTATGATAAATTGAATATAGATGGCAGCACTACGGGAATTGAAAATGACTGGTTTTCTCTGCCTTAAAAATAGAAGACTTTATTCAATTTTTATTCTTATTATTTTAACTCTTTTTTTTAATTTTAAAATTCCTATTATCCTTTTTCTGTATTATATGCATATTAATCTTGTTTTATTTTCTTTTATTAGATAAATTTTATTCTATATTTTGATGGTCATGTGCGGACCTGTAATAGAACATTCCAATGTTGTGATTCTGAAATCTAAGATGTGAAAGTCAAATTCGATTCGATTAAAATGTAAAAATACCAATCTTATTCTCTTTTATTAGTAGTTGTGAGTAAATTAATTTTACCTATTCAAATCTTTAATATTCTACAATATTCAAGCCAAGTCGGAAGCATCTAATAGTTATTTAAACTCAAGTATTTTGCAACAAGGAATAAAATTCTTCGATGATAAAGTTTTGAACGCCAGTGGAGTCTGAATCAAGAAATCAAAGGTACTGTTTTTCATTTATGATTAATTTCTGTTCAAATAAAGACAAATTTCTATTCTATTCATTTTAAAACTACACACCTTGTATTTATATCATATATCCAACTTGATCTGGAATCCATCATCAGGTAATGGTATCAGAAAAGAAAATATTTCTTATTATTCTAGGTTATGAAAAACTATATATTTTGAGCACGCATCATTTCCTAATGTAGCTTATGTAAATGTTGAGATTTCTTGGCTTTAAAAAGGAAAACGATTTAATTAATTTAAGAATACAATTGCAGCATATTATTGCTGCCTCTCTCTTGTTGAGAGTCTGGAATAGTCTGGATTAGGATCGTAAAGTCCCTTATTTGGAATAACAAGTTATTTCATAATTGCTTTTTATTAATCATGTTGATAGATGAAAGTAATTTATTGAGTATGGTTTATTTTATCATCTTCATTTGGAGATTACATTTCGTAACATCTGTCAACAGAATTTTCGACCTTTTGGCTACGAGCACGACGCTCTGGCAATTGGGCCACCGCTGCCCGTGCATGCTGATTTGTCTTGTTGCCAGCATTTGCTGATGGCGTTCGTCACTGTCTTTCGATTTTTGGTCACGTTTCTTAGTTTGTTCTCACTAAAGTTTTTCTTTTACTTTCTTGATAGCGGGTTCTCTTGTCATGGTTAATTACAAATATGGTTATAGTTATCATGTATCTTGGTTGCTATGTTTTCTTCTGTAGCTTCAATCTGGTCTAGTTAACATTTTCATGAGATGACTTGTGTATTATTTTCACATATCTTGGTAGTTAGTATCACATATCTTGGTTGTTGTAGTCACAATCGTGTGTAGTTATAATTTTCTCTAGATACCTTGTTTACTCCAGGTTTGTTGTTTTCTTGGTGCATTATAGTGTAGAGCCTGTAAGTTGGCCTTTATTTCGTCTATTTTTTAGATATGTCTGTTATCACATAAGATATCACTTACATTTTTATGTATTGAATTTTCTTTTTCCTGTGATTTTAAGCTCCAGGATAATCAATTAATCAGTTTAATTTGTTTTAATGGCTGTTATCACTTCGTTTGTACTCGTGAATGGGCTCGTGGGCCATCAGTTTATCTCTAAAAGACAATCACTGTGCTATAGCGCAATTAAATTGATTTTTATGGCTCACCTAGATGCTGCATACTTATATATATATATTTTTGTACACACGGTGTTTTATTATTCATTTTTATTTCATTTTTTATTTTTTGGTGCAGAAAAAGTATAGTTCTTCTAAGGCCCCTTTTAGTTTTTGTATTGTAATTGAACTAGAAGTTTTCTTCACGCTGCTACGTTTTTCCAAGCGAAATGCTTCGGTTAATTTGACCTTGTATTTATAAATAATATGGCCTGTACATGAAATGTTCTTCAGCTATTTTATTTTTGAATGAGTTTCAAGAAATACTGTTAAGGAACAATATTTTTAGTTGATCATTTAAAGGATTTGGTAGAGAAGTGAGGTCGTTATGACTACGGGTATTAAAACGTTCTCGAGTTTTGCCACTACTGAAATGGAGAGCCTTGCAATAATTGCGGAGATTTCTGTTGCCCCTAAGTAATTTTCAGGTGATTCATTCTTGTTTGCTAGTTCTTAAACTTCAAGTCTTTCAGCTTGGCGTCATGTGAGTTTCTGATTGTTTAAATGCGTGACTGGGATATTGGGTTTAAATTAACACCACAAAATTATGTTTAGACAAATTATCCACAATATTTAAATTCGAATAATCATTGAAAAAAACCGCAATTTTATGGAAATTGCAAAATTTGTAGTTTAGGCTAAAAGTATGAAAAATATAAAAATTTTAAGCTCATACTTCGAATTACTGAAATGTCCCGGAAGAGCATGCATTCTGTAAAATCTTGTGGTATCAAACGCAATTATATTCTATCACATAAGACTTTGGAAAAACCTTTACATCTTGCGGTTTAAGTGGGTGATGGTTGAGATAACAGGAAAACAAAATTACCAACAAGTATCGTCAAATGAGGTTGAAAAAATTCTCGATTTTCAAAATGCTTGTTTATATATCCTGTAAACCTTTGTGCTGGGCAACATATAACAATGATATGTTCCCGCACCATGTTGGTTAAATCAAAGTAAAATTGCGTAATTTGTTATTTCTGTTTGTATAAATATTTTTTATAAAATATAATTATGAGTGTAAAATTATAATGTTTATATATTTAAGTAAAATAGGAGTGTAAGTTCATACAAAAATTATTAAGTTGATTTTAAATATTAAATATATATTTTTTAAAATTGTTGTATTGTAAAATGAATGTATAATGTTGAATAGAGTTCGGATCTCAGTTAACAACAATAGCCAGACGCCATGGTGTCGTTTTATGACAAGCCAATGGAAAGTGGTTTATAATTAGAAATCGTAAAATAATAAAAACGTTGGAATAAATTTATGGCCTTAATAAAAGTGTTGGGATAAATTTATGGCTTTTCAGACCACCCAAACTTTAAGGCAGATAATAATATTAAAGTATATGTAAGGGGCCATTTGCAGACTGTTAGCTAATAGGCCTATCGAAGGATAATGCAAAATCTTCTCACATCCAATAAGAGTGGACTAGACAAAATAATTCCACCCACTGCAGAAGTTGGTGTGCCAGAGGAATAAGGTTTGAAAAAGAGAGTCTGAGAAAAGATGTAGAGGACGCAGGAGCTCTCCTGAAAGCCCGTGCAATGAATCCTGAAAGCCCTAGTAATGCCCAGGCGAGATGTACATATCGGAGTGAGCCTAAGCAAGCCTAATTGAGGATGTCTTCCTGATGTACATATCGGAGTGAGCCTAAGCAAGCCTAATTGAGGATGTCTTCCTGATGTTAAAATAAAGTGGATTGTTCTACAGAGGTCCGTAGCTATGCATCCTGCCATCCCGATATCGCCGCTCTGATACGAAGCGAATTCCTGATGACATAAGGATTTGATCCTTAGCAACGCGACAACTCTGAATTTGATGAATAAAGGCCACCATCCCGTATATAAAAAAAAGGTACTTCCTTAAACTTTATTCTGTTACCACTTAAAATCATATGAAAAATTATAAATATACTTTTCTGATATGTTATGGTAGAGAGTAATCTGAGATCCGACAAAACCAATAATTAAATATAATTAAGGTAATTTAAAAATGAAAGAGAATTATTTTGTTAGCGAAAAGAAAAATATATAATAATAAGATTAAATGAAAATATTTTTTTTTTCTTAAAGATTAAATATACTTAAAATAATGAGAAGCAAACAAAGGTGTTGCTTTCTTTTTTTTGAAATAATATTATCTATTTCTGTATATAGTTGTGTTTAATGTAAATAAAATATTTAATCAAGTTTTAAAAAGTTTCTGTAATTATTTAATTGATAATGTTTAAGGTGTGTCAATTTATTTTTACAGCTTAAATTTTAGTTTAATTCATAAGTGGAAGAGTTCGTCTAAATAATTCACAACGCAAACTCTTAATTTTATTCGTAATTATTTAAAATTTAATAATTACATTTTGACGCGAATTATAATTTAATTTTATTAATGCTTCGCGTTGCTCTTCTACTAGAATTATGTAATTACGATCACTTATGTTATTTGAATTTATCTAAGGTATATAAAATTATATACCAATTTACTATGAGGTTGCTCGGTTGATTTGGACCAATTAACAATTTTGGATGTAAATTAATTAGAAAATAAACAGGTGTAATTTTCTGTCCAGCACTTTGCAAGTTTATAATAGCTTGCAATATCAGGGCTGCTTTATAGCAAATATCGGCTAGAATTTTTCTTTTGCTTATCTCTTTTTATCATACATAACCGAAATTCGTGTCGTAAGCATTAGGATACGTGCTAGACGGGAGCCGGAAGCATAGACAATCACCTCATCGAGTTCACGGATAAAATTCTACAATTAGTTAAATCTTGATTCGCATATTAAAACACAATCGGTCTGCCAAGTCATATCTTGGTGGAAAACATCTGAAAACCCAACTTTAGCAGCTTACTCGTAGGTTTACTATTGTGTTTTCTGCACCAAAAGGTATGAAAACATGGAAGACTGGGAGCAGGAAAATTCAATGGTAAACTTACGAGTCAGCCGCTAAAATCGGGTTTCCAGGTGTTTTCCACCAAGATAGGACTTGGCAGATCGATTGCGTTTTAATATGCGAATCAAGATTTAACTAATCCTAGAATTTCATCCGTGAACTCGATGAGGTGATTGTCTGTGCTGCCAGCTCCCGGTCTATGCTGAATAGCGCTGAAAATTTCTCGTAAAAACGATTTGCTGAACACGTTCCTCTCTCTAACTCAGATAACTGATGATATTTTCCTCATGATCGTTTATTTGTAAGGTTCACTAAAACTTTCATCTTTTCGGGGATATCGATAAAATGAGCATCAAGCTTGCTTGGACACTAAATACTGAGGATCCCGCATTTGGCTAACCACCTGGCCGGGACATATTTTGCATAGCACCTCAATGACTAGGGTTAAGAAAACAGGTCTGGGCACTGTTACGAGGATCCTCAAAGGATTGTACCGCCACAGGCTCAGTTTGTAGTTTAAATAGTTTATTTGTATGCATCTCTCATTTCACAATCAAGTAATAAATCGGAAACCCTTTTCTAAAATCTTATGTGGCAAAACAAAATTGCTTTTGATCAGGCTTCTGAGTCACTTTTTAGGTGCGTTTGTAATTATATAAATACGTAGCACCTATAGTCGTCGTTCAGTCCGTCCGTCTGTCTGTTTGTCTGCCCGCATATAACAGAGCAAAAACTACCCAACCGAATGGTCTGAAATTTTAAATGTATGATTGTTGCCACATTTTGTCGAGCCTTTTCAAATTTTATGATAATCAGATATATAGTTTAATGACAGGGACAGTCAAAAGTTTTTCGTTACATTATGGCCAATGGGAAAAAATTATCTCAAGCGCATTTTAATGATGTTACAACCTTTCGAACAGAGTGAAATGGATATGCACTTATGAAATAAATTAAAATAGACATTCAGTACAATATGTGGTGCAAAAAATATTTATAAAATTAATTATAGTACGAACATACCTCATTTGCCACGTTTGACGGGGAATTTTCAGCTTTTTATTTTAATGCACATTGATTAGTGAAGCTATGTGCTGTAAAACATTATTATTTATACATCTCAAACACACTTACAACTCTTCTAATTGTCATATTTTAAAGGATATTGTTCATGGGTTTAATATATCATGTTGTGGCTATTAATTTATGGAATTCCTCTAAGTTGAGGAGAAAGAAGCAGGGATGAGCAATCAAAATTGTCACAATGCAGCAAGATTTACAGCGATTTCATAACACCATTTTTGTGTATATGTGTGTGTAAATTAAATTAAAATAAGTTAGAATAGTAACTTTGTTGGAATTCCTATTAGCCCTCGGTATGCTATTTCTTTCTCCCAGTTTATTTTGTGCCGTCTCCAATAAATAACGTTACCTTGTATAAGCCAGCCGTAAAACATAAGCCGATGTTTCATTGTGCGATTAAATACTCTACAGCATTTTTTAAGACTTCTAAGCATCGCACATTTTCAATGTTTATACCGTCGTATTGAAAAAAAAGTACTTTTTAATGAAATTTGTTTAAAAACTGTATCTCCATTTATTTTTGAAATATTAATTTTTTTGTAGTTTTTAGCAACATTTGTTTCATTTTGGCAACTCAAGTACTCCATTTATGTAGAAAGTAAAGAAAAAATAGTTGAAAAATAGCAATTATATCTTCTTGTTGCCATTTTCCCATAAAAACGGAATAAAATGTAATTAAAATACGTGCTATTTTAAAAAATATAAATGAATGATTTATGATAAAACATGGAGCTACTTTAAACTATATTTAATTTTAAGTATCATATTAATGCAAATGACGTCATTTTACATAAAATAAAAGCGAATGTTTTAACTCTTAAAATTGAAATATGTTTTGCACTACAGTCGAGTCCCGCTTATTTTGAATTATTTTCTTCTGATGGATTAGTGGCTTCTATTATTATGAAACAGCCATTATAAATTAAGCGTTAGGTGAAGATGAAAGAGCAATCGTAAAAAGTTAGAACTCTGATTTTCTGGTCAGAATGTAAAAAAATAGCCATAATTTTTTTTTCAAAAAAAAATTATGGCCACCCCCCCCCCCCCCCATTCTGATCAGAAAATCAGAGTTCTAACTTTTTACGACTTCTCTCTCATCTTCAACTAACGCTTCATTTATAATGGCTGTTTCATAATAATAGAAACCACCAGTCCACCAGAAGAAAATGAAGTAATGGAAATGTCGGGGCGACACTAAATTTCGAAAAATCAGAATTCCTATTCTCTAGTTTTATTAATATTCTGGTATCTACCTAGATCACAAATCCCTTTTCTGAGGTTGTTATTGTGGGCTTTTATGGTTTCAAAATTTTCTCTTTGCTTAAATTTTCCCTAGCATAAAGTGCAGATGTGCGAGCTTGTCATTAATAAATATTTTCGTTTGAACACTTACAAAATAGACTATGCTCAAAAATTCATTTGTAAGAAAATAATCCAATTAATTGCATGAACTTGCAGCAAATCATAACAGGCTGCTTTGATTGTTAAAAAAATAACTTTTTTTTTGTTCGGTGTAAATGAATCATCTGAATGTATAATTGTACTTTTCAGTCCGTGGTAGAAATAATAATATTTTAAGCAACTGTCTGATAATAGAAAATCATATACCTAGTTATTTAATCTGTTCATTGTTTTGTTCTGAACATGATTTGAATTGAATTCAGTTAGCTGCGACTTGATATTACAACGCATTATTTATACAAGGGGATTTGCTAGTGCGGGTACAAAGTTCTGTGAAGTGTAGCTTACTTAAGGTGTCTTGTACCTTTAAAACTCGTCGAAAATCAACAGAAATATTCAAAGTTTGAATTAGTATATCTTTATTAATTTTTTATGTATAAACATGAAATTTTGTCTTTTCATTAAACAGATTATGCTTTTAATTTAACTAGGGAATCGTACCCGAGCTTCCCGGGTTAAAGAATATAGGTGAAAACATTTTTTTTTTTAATTGAAAACTAATAATTTTTTTATATGCAATGAATTTTTTAGATTGACCACTTACATTAAAAAAGCATTTTTCATATGGAAAATACGAATTATATAATCAAATAAATTTTTGAAATTTATCAAAAGCGATATTTTCTTATTAACCGCATGCTAAGAGTTATTTGCCAAGATTTTGCTACTTATGGCATCCTTTTATATTCTGATAATTTCAGATCTTATACGTGTCTGGTAAATTTGTGTTTTCTTTACATTGTTTTATTTACTTATTCATAGGGAAGTTTTTTAATGGATATTAGCCGTAAGAAAATGATGAACTCTTTATTTTGTTTTAAGGGCAAACGGATTAATCTTTCGTAATCGAGCTCCGCGCGATATTGATAAATTAAAAAGTATTTCATGCCTTAAAATTGTTTTTCAAACCATAGACAAACAGTAAACTGAGATGAACTTTGCAAACAAATTCCGTTTGAAAAAAAAAATCCTGTTTTGTGATCTAAAAATTTAAATTGTACTATTACAAATATGTTAGATTTGTGTTTTTTCAATATTAATCTTTTATTTGTTTATAAAAGAAGTATTAATTTCGTTAATTGGCCTTTCTCAAATATGTTAGACTGGTAGTTCTTTGATGTTATTCTTTTATTTGTTTATAAAGGAAGTATTAATTTCGTTATGCAAAAATAGTCAGAAACAAATGCTGAAAAATGTGTGTTGCTTTATGTGCAAAATGTTTATTATTATTATGTATTGAAACCAGCACGTGATAAGATAAACTTAAAAAAATCATGCTTAAAAATTATTTTAGAAAATATAATACATCAATCAATGAATACAGTTTTTTAAAAAATTGCATTTGAAAGAAATTTTTTTTCCCTATGCGACGAAAATTGAAAATGGTACGATAGTCAGAAGATTAAAAAACTGCAGTAGCGAAAATTTCAAGACCGAAATTTGATCGTAAAGTGTTGCCATTCGCAAAATGACGTCTGCGTTACGCACAGATACGTTTGTTCTTTATAATATAGATACTTAATCAGTAAAATATAATAAAGATCAGTTATTAGGATGTTGTTATCAATTGAGGCTCTTATGCTTGGATTTCCGGAATGAAAACAACAATTTTCACCTTCTCAAAATTTGCATACGCACTTCTCATATCCATATTCATCATTTAAAAAAAAAAAATTGTATTTTGTTTGATCATTTAAAAATCATTTTAACTGAAAACTTGAAGTCACGATAGTCAGCAACGTCTTTTATGTGAACAGACGCACTCTTAACTAGAGATTCTAATCTCAATTCCGGAGAGTAAAAATTTCCGTAATTTATGTTTTTTAGACGCATTTGTGTTAAAATGTGTAGTTTTATCTAAGAAAATGATCGTTTTCTTTTAAATATGACTTCATTTTCACTTAAATAAGCATTTCACCTAGTGTCTGAAACTTAGTATCAGTACAGACAGGAAAGTGCAGAAGGAAAAACAATGTAGAAAATTTATGAGGAAAAATGCCTGTTTTCAAAAGCACAGTATGTCATTTTCCGTTATTATGCCCCTAATATAATATTTTGCTCGTAATGGTATTTTGCGCCACCAAACCCTATACAACAATTTTGAATTTTTATGAGAAAATAGCATGAATAAAGTTAAAAATACCTCATTATTTCTCTCTGCAATAATGAAAGCAATCTAATTTTCACCATTTTGAAGAAATTTCATAAAATACTTTTAAAATTAAAATATAAAAGTTGTGAAATTAAAAAAAAACACATAGTACGATCACATCTACGAAGGAAAGGCTTTCAGTTTAAAATATATATATATTAGTAAAACTGGTTCAGCAGAAAGATCAGGGCAGATGACTAAAAAACACATTTGTGTTTTAAATATACAGGTTATGTAAAATTAGGAAAAATTAAGCAAATTATGTTATTTTGATAAAATTATAGTAGAATGTCCTAAAGAATAGCATTAAAATTTTATTATTCGAGGGAATTTTCGACAAAAACTTCAAGAATATTATTTTAAATCATGAATTATTTGTTTGCTTGTCTAACTCGGCGGAGCAAATCCATCCAGGTAAGAATCACCAATTTATGTAATATAAATCGCTATTATTTGCATGTCACCTCTATTTTATTAAGACACTCTAAATTTTTGTAAAACATTGCGTTTTATCATTGTGTGATTTCGATTACATTATTTTCAAAAGTGAAGCATTTTCACCTGGGAAGAATTTCAAAGCAGCTGGGCTGTGAAAATGACGCACTTCTACAAAACATAATTCAGGTTTAAGAATTAAAATACGCGCTTTTTTATAAAATGACGTCACTTGCATCCGCTAAAGCAATCTAGTCTTAAAATTCTTCTGTAGAAAAGTATGCATATGACGTCATTATCACGGAATAACAGATAATATTCCTGACATAGCCCGTATTTTAATTTCAACTTTTTTTTTTCAGGTTTTATGAGAAAATGGCAACAAAAAGATACAGTACCTCCTATTTTCGACTATTTTACGTTTACTTTCAATGACTTTCAATAGAAATGAGGTACTTTTGTTGTCACAATAAGAAAAATGGTATTAAAACCTACAAAAAAAATTAATATCTCAAAAATAAATTGAGATACAGCTAATTTAAAATGCGCGATGTTTAGAAGTTTAAAAATTTGCAGTAGAGAAAATTGCAAAACCAAACTTTTATTTAAAATTTCAAAGTGTTGCCTTTCAGAAAATAACGCATGCGTTACGCACAGATATGTTTGTCCTTTATAATATAGATAGATAGATACCACTAGAAACTGACTTGTCTTTTACAGAATTTGTGTGTTGTTGAAACTAAAACAGCTCTTCTTTTGCACCGTAAGTCATTGTGCGCATATCTTGATAACATGTGTATGGAATATTATGAAACTTGATATATATAATATGCACATATGTATTTTTAAAATGATCTACTCTTGGGTCAAAATTATTTCATTAACTATGTAAAAGAAATATTTTTGAAAAAAAAAATTAAATGTTTACATTTTTCAATGAATAAAAATAGTCATAACAAAAAATATTACCACTGTAAACACTTAAAAGTAGATCATTTTAAACACGCATATTTGCTTAGTATCCATATCACATTTCATAACAATCCATACATACGTTCCCAACTGGTAGCACATCACAAAGCACAATCTGTTTAATCACTATTCAAAATTTAACTTTTATATATCAAAAGGTCTTGAAGATAGACTAATCCAAACTTTGAATTTTTTTCGTTAATTTTCGTCGCGTTTAAAAGGTACAAGACCCCCTTAAAGACGAATCGGAATGAGATATAGGTTTAGAAATACCAACATTGTGTGCTAGCGTGCAGAGAAGAAAACATGAGAGTGAGGGACATCATTTTATTCATCAAACAGAAGGTACTATATTATACATTTCATGTTAGTGATTATTGTCTGAGCGAAGCGAAGGCTAATACACAGCGCAATATTACTTTCGGGCAAAAAAACAGCTACGATGGATATTAAAACCTTTCGTAAAACCTTTCGTCAAGCATAACTCAAAAAATATTTGTCGGATTTCGGTTCTGATTGTACCATAAGTTACCTATCAGGGTAACCTACTGAATGCATCTACTATGAAAAATAAGTTCCGATTCGTTTAAAAATTATATTAAAAAAACTGATAAAAAAGCACAATTTATCTACATACGTCACGGAAATTTAGTGTATGTCATTTTCACCGGTTGGATGTTTTCGTAGAAAACCGAATTACAGCACATGGAGCAAAGAAAATATGCACGCACTAATACTAAAGTGCAATAAAACATATTTAAATTTAAACAAACAGGAAAACAAATCTGGATTTTTTTTTCTATTTCAAAGAAAAAAGTCCATAATATCTCAGGATTTCAGATTTTACGATAATCTACCCAATACATTTTTTAATCGCCAAAAGCAACTTTTATATTTTGCGTGTGGAAATTTGAAACAATTATGTGATGTTTAAATAAACAATTTTGATTTGTGGCATCATTTATTCAATTCCTACTTTTAGCTCACACTCTCCCTATATTTATTTATTTATATATTTATCTTGTTCAAATTTTCAATCGTTAATAAAATACTCATTATTCATCCTATCAAGTTGAAATAAATTTTTTCTAACTTGTACTGGATGACAATTGATGTTAATACAGTTTTTTCAAATATTAATTAATTAATTAATTTTTAATTAATTAATTTTAGTTTTGCATGGGAAACAAAATGGCGGCCATTGGTTATTGAAGGTCAATGAAAGTATTTTCATTAAGGGGTTACCATAGGGGGGACCCTGTTCTGTCGCCAAACACCGCCAAAGTTGTCGCCAACTTGGCGATATATCGCCAAATTTGGCGGTTAAAATGAGTCGCCAAAAGTAACGCCAACATGGCGATATCTCTAATATTTCGCCAAATTCCCATAGAGTTCCATTGTAAACCTACTTGCATTTGTTGCTTATAGAAAATCAACAAATTGAAATATTTTAATGCAACAAAAACTAATATTAGCTTAAGGGATTATGTTAAATTTTTCTTTGATGGCCTAAGTAGGAATTGACTTTAAAAACAAAATTTTTATGTTACTTGTTTATTTATATATTTATCTTGTTCGAATTTTCAATCGTTAATAAAATACTCATTATTCATCCTATCAAGATGAAATATTTTTTTAAAACTTGTACTGGATGACAACTGATGTTAATACAGTTTTTTCAAATATTAATTAATTAATTAAATTTTAATTAATTAATTTTATTTTTGCATGAGAAACAAAATGGCGGCCATTGGTTGTTGAAGATCAATTATTTTCAATAAGGGGTTACCATAGGAGGGACCCTGTTCTGTCGCCAAATACCGCCAAGTTTGTGGCCAACTTGGCGATATCTCTAATATTTCGCCAAATTCCCAGAGTTCCGTTGTAAACCCACTTGCTTACAGAAAATCAACAAATCGAGATATTTTAATGCAACACTAACTAATATTAGCTTAAGAGATTATATTAAATTTTTCTTTGATGACCTAAGTAGGAATTGACTTTAAAAACAAAATTTTTATATTACTTGTTCTTAACTTTTTTTTTCTTTTTAGAATTTCAAGTGAAATTTGGGTACTTGTTAGTTATCCCGTCGACCAATTTCGCCAAATTATATAAGTCGCCAAACCACCCGCCAAATTATACAAATTGACATAATTTTTATTTTAAATAACGAAAGAACAAATAAAAAATGCAATTTAACAAATTAAAACGACCATTTGGAAAATGATTTTTTCAAAGTCTAAAATTTAAGACATAAAAAATTACACAGAGATGATCATACATGACGTACGCCATGAATTAAACATTAATAGTGTTATAACACGTAAAAATTGCAAGCGACGGAAATCGCCCGCGACTCGTACGCATTATCCACCTGAAACTTATGTATTATCCAAGCATTTCATTGGCTGTTCGGGAAAAGGCTTTTCCATCGTCATATTTCCAAGAAATTTGACGGCCAATTTTAAATGTAATTTCATTCTTAAACTTCTAAACATCCCACAATATTACTTTTTACACCGTCGTATAGAGAAAAAAATGTACTTTTAAATGCAATTTGTTTGAAAGTTGTATCTCAATTGGTTTCTGAGTTATAAATTTTTTTTGTAGTTTTTATTACTTTTTTGTCATAGTGGCAACAGATCTCTGTTGAAATTAAAGGGAAATACCTATTACTGTATAGACCAATCAGAAGACGAATAAAATGCGGATTAAACCAATAAAAACCTTCAGATATGCTTTTGATTTCCCATCCTGACGAGAACAATAACCATTTTTCCAAATGGTTAATAAATTAGTATAATATTAATAAAAATACAAATAAAATGTCCAAATAAAAATCACTTGATAACGTAAACACGTGTAATCAAGTGAATGTGACATTTACGATCAACCATTATTGACATTTAATCTTACAATTTGTCGACAGTAATTTGGTTGACGGGATATAGCTAACAAGTACCGAAATTTGTGCTTTTCCACAATAGGCGTCTTATATTTAAAGAAAATGAGTTTGGCGTGAGAAGTAAACTTTTCATGCATATTTTCTGGCAACCTACTCATTGTTTCATGTACCCAAGCAATTTTTTAAAGATTTAAACATTTTATTTAGTCTTAACAAAACATTTACGCACAGATGTCGTATACGCGACAATTTGGTGCGATTTCTTTCTGACGCCAATGTCATATACGCACCGGCGTACTTAACTGGCGCCAAAGTGTCATTATTTTGCTTGATATGGTAACCTAGATGTTGTTGTTTATTTATTAATAAATTGTTTATTTACTTTTATTTTCTTTTTTTTAATTATATAAATTGTTTTGTTCTATAGTTATTAATTAAACTTTTTTTATTTATTGTTATTACCTTTTTAAAAACATATACGTAACTGATATTCGAAAACGAGGTTTTCGCCATATTGGCGTCTGAAAAAAATCGCGCCAACGTGGTGCGTATATGACATCTGTGCCAAAAAGTTTTACATTTATTTGTAAAAAATATGCATAAACGTTCAACGGGTTTGTAATAGTCAGGTTTGTATCTTTTTGTAACAAATCTCAATTTCTGAAGCCGAAACTGCACAAAGCTTTAAAAAAAAAAACGCCAAGGCAAAATAATGTTGTTAAAATACAGTGAAAATTAGTTAAAAACGTGTATTTTAAATCAAGTGAATGAAAGATTTATATTTTAAATTAAATGAATGCAAGATGAATATGGTATGTAAAAAAATATTGTCAATTTATCACCTGGGCTTGACTAAATTAAAAGTATCAATATTGCAATTGGTACATGCTAGGGGAAATTAAACAATTATGTTATAACCACTCTTCGTGCAAGGAAAATGGCCAATAATTCGTATTCAGATACACAGGCAAGGTTGACGTCAAACAAGAGTAATACTAACAGCTACATTGTTATAACTGTATGGGAGTTATAATAGCTAAGTAATAATGGCTTTAAGCAAATAGCCACACGAGTACTTTTTTACATATGTTTCGAGTGAAGCTCGATCATCAAGGTGCATATTCATCATCAAGGTGGTTATTCATACAAGCGACCGTTATATTTACAAAAGGTTAAAAAATTTAAATGCAAATATATGCAATCTCGCATACCCCCCCCCCCCCCCAAAAAAAAAAAAAAAAAAAATATTACAGCAATGAAATTTAATTGGTGTTAAGCGAAGCTTTTTAAAATACGGCATTGGTTGAAAACCAGATTACGGAATAGTCCTATACTATTTGAATTAATCACGGTACTTGACGATTTATCACCTGCGAACACCTAAAAGCTTTATTACCATGTACCGTAATAACCATTACGGAATTTCACTGTTATATGGACTTTGCTTTTTTAAAAAAGCTTGACGCAATTCGAGTTTAAGAAAGTGAGATTTTTTGCCAAATGATATAAATGACTATGAAAATAACACTGAAGAAGTATTATACTGGTTTATGTATGTATTTTAAAAATTGCATCTGCTAACACGTATTAGATAAGGGCACAGATGTCATACACATCCCATATTGGCGCGATTTTTTCCGACGCCAATTTGGCAAAAACCTCGTTTTCAAATACCAGTTACATATATATTTTTAAAAAGGGGAATGACAATAAATAATAAAAAGTTTGATTAATAAATATAGAACAAACCATTTATATAATTTAAAAAAATAAATGTAAATAAACAATTTATTAATAAATAAACAACAACATCCGGGTTACCATGTCAAGCAAAATAACGACACTTTGGCGCCAGTTAAGTACCCGGTGCATAAAGGACATTGGCGTCAGAAACAAATCGCGCCAGTATGGGGCGCGTATATGACATCTGTGCGAAGCAGTAAAGTTTGGGTGTTTGTGGGGTGTCATCTCTGAAACTATCTAGCCGATTAAAAATATAGTGGTGTCAGAAAAAATATTGGTGACCATCTCTGCTCCAAAAAATACTGTATTTTATGTCGGTACAACAACTCCCATCGGTGCAGGAACAAAAAAAGTTCTAAAATGCGATTTCTGTGATATTGTTTGTGCTAGAAATTTGAAAATTGGTGTGATGGCTACTTTTAAGATGTAAACACTCGTTATGAACTCTTTTTAAAAGGTTGAAAATTTTAATGTGAGAAATAAACGTAAAACGTTCTAGAAAGATTCTAAATCACGATTTATTTGGAATTGTTAGGGATATAAATTTTGAAATTTCACATGGTTATTAGTTTTAAAATGTAAATGCCGATCAGTTTTTTAAAAACCTGGAAATTAAAAGGGTGTACGATAAACAAGACGAGCTAAATTGCAATTTCTGTGATACTGTTGGAGTTACAAACTAGAAATTTGGCATGGTAGTAATTTATAAGATGTAAATGTTAGTTTTAGAACGAATTCTAAAAAAATCGAAATTTAGAAGACTAAATAAAGAGGACAAAGTACTAAAGATGATCTAAATAACGATGTACGTGGAATTGTTAGAAATATAAACATGAAAATTGACATGGCTGTTACTTTTAAGGCTGGTATTACTGCTGAGTCTAATAATTTAAGGTGAAATGAACAGAAACGTTTTAATTTACCATTAATTTGAAATTATTAGATATAGAAACTTTAAATATTTAATAAAACTACATCCCCCCCCCGAAAAAAAATAAATAAACAACTAAAAAACAAAAAAACGAACATGCAATTTAAATGCTACAAAATGGCTAGATACACACCTAGCATTGAATAAATTGTGTAAATATTGAATAAATGCCTCTATGAAACAGCAAATAGGTTGTCCGAAAGTGCTTGTGAAAGTGTTCCTTCTCTAGGCTATTCTATCTCCTGCCAAGGCCCATAACAGAGGGAAATACTGTTTTAAATTTGATATGAATTTTTTTTTTCAGATTCACTAATCTAGATATTTTATTATTGGAATTTTCAAACAGTATATGGCCAATTAAAGATAGCATCCCATTTTCTTTACTGCAACAAGTTATTATTAAATCTATGTTCTCGGCAATATCGCTCAGACTAATCCCTCTGAGGGAAGTCCTAGTTTTAAAGTGAGACTAATGTGATACAAAAGTAATCACATTTAAATCATATAATAAAGATAAGGAGAATCAGCTTACCTTCTTCTTTTAGAATCGTCCACGGTAATTTTTCTGCTTATCCACATAAACTTAGAGATTTATCCATTAATTATGTGAATTATCCATTATGATTTAACTTGTAAAGAACTTGTAAAGGTGTTTATTAAAAATGTGTATTTTCCTCATTGTTTGTATCACAAGAATTTTGCATCACCTTTGGTTTTAAATTAATTTTTATGTATCTAAAGATTCAATGGAGCATTCATTTTTTGCTCCTTTCATGCTTAAAACATATACAGATACTGAAAATAATAATACAAAACATTATTTAGACTTGATTAAATACATAAATAAATTCAAGGTTATGTTCAATAATAAAACACTTATTTTCGTTTAAAGTCAATAAATTGTAGATGTAGTTCTTTATAATGTCAATACTGCAGCTCTATTATGCAAGTGTTTATAACATTTGATTGACAGTTCAAAAGATGAAACAGGAGGTAATGTTCTATTTTCGTAATAGGATGGATGGAGGATGTAATCAATTTTACTTATTGCAGACATTAAGTGTTTTTGAAAAGCAATTAACTTGATATAGGATAACTTTTATCTATTTCTGAAGAGATTAGTATTTCTAACATTTCAGGGGCATGTGTCCTTTATTCACGATTTATTGTCCGTCTCTCGAAGGAAACCGTTTCGCATAATCTTTTAATGCAGCCATGCAAACCTCTGGTGGTTCTAAATACGCCTCATCGAGTAGCGCTCCAGATACCGACGCACAGTGGCTCATCCATTACAATCAGCAGCTCCATATGCTACATGGTTATCTAACAATTCCACGTTTGGTGAACGTTACATAGTTATTAAGATTAAATCTCTTCTCAAAAATATTTTCCGTAAAACCCATTTAAACCACGTTTCATCCCTTAAGGGTATCCTGGGCAATGAAATGGCGAATATGCTGGAAAAGGAAAAAACTTCTAGATCATCAGTTGATTTATCACTTCCAGTACCGCACTGATGCATCAAAAAACATCTTCGTGCTCATTTTATGTGTGGTGTTTAGAATCACTGGGATTACTCAGATAAAGGTAGATATACATGCTATTAGGTCCCAGTGATATCCTTGAATCTTCTCCTGCTCACACGTTCTACTACAGCTTTCATTACTGGTCATGGTCCCTTTGCGGAGTGCCTCTTCAGGTTCAAATAAGCCCTTTCTCCTCTTTATGAGCGCGGTGATGTTGCTCTTGCCTCTGATTACTACTATAACTGTCCTTTAACAAATCGATGGCATATTCACCGTTCTCATGTTCTTCCAAACGGTTGGCTGGATAATATGTTACTAAGCCCGGCTTTGCTTTCAAAGCCTAAACACATCTTTAACTTTCTATTTGACCTTTCTATCTTAATCCATCACTTATCCAGAGACTACGGGATCTCCCTTATTCAGTGCTCATTCAAAAACTGGTTCAGAAGTTTGACTTCTGCGGCAGTAATATTTCTTTGCAATTTTTTTTTTTTTTTCACAAATATTGTTTTCGTTATATATATTTATCTATTGTTTACCGTCTCGCTGTCTGTCGCGCTTACCATTGAGCTCAGCTTTGACTGTATTTTGTATTTTAAGACAGCAATAAAGAGCACCGGGAGGAATACACTGTAAAAAAAAACCACTGTAGATTTGCCAGAACAAACTCGATCACAGTGAATGTGCTGTATCTTTCTTTGGTTTCCTGACTATATTAACATGGAAAATACAGTAGTTGCGTAAAATTAACAGCACAATGTGCTGACAATTTGGACGCATTTTTTTACAGCACAAACTGCTGGCGTCCAAACTGCCAGCACATTGTGCTGTTAATTTTACGCAACTACTGTATTTTCCATGTTAATATAGTCAGAAAACCAAAGAAAGATACAGCACATTCACTGTGATTGAGTTTGTGCGTGAGATGAACAGTACTTTGTACTGTAAAAATGTCGTTTTTTTATACAGTGTATCTATGCTGTACAAACTGCTTGGTTTCGTACTCTGAGGAGCCCTTCTAGGGCAGTCAAACTACCCTTACGGGCGAATGTGGATTGATGAGCTTCCTCCGGGGACGTTTAACCTATAGCAGATTCTACACTCCGATACTGTGACGCCAGTACTATTTCGGTATTTTAACGGAAATTTCCCCCCATAAATTCCAGAAATCCGTATTTTTACGGAAATTTTTCCCCATAAATTACAGAAAATCTTCCGTTTTTCTGGAATTTATGTGATAACGGAAATAGTACTGGCGTCTCGATTGTCAGTAGGATCTCCGTTTTTTTTTTTTTTTTTTTTTTTTTTTTTTCACAGTGGACCTTCTAACTTCGGCATTACAAATAGCGCCTACAGCGAGCGTTGAAAATTCAAAACGTTGCTGTAATATTTTCTAGTTAACTGAAAAGTGACTCTGTGGTATGACTTTTATTCTCTTTTTTAGTCCCCAGGTTCGTTAAATTAAAATTTCTTCTGTAGTTTTCAAATCGTGTTTAGTGATGATAGTAATTTGAATGTTTGTTATAGAAATTTCTTAGTAAACTTTTGCTTGTACATACGGTTAAAATCAAAACTGTAAATAACATTTTACAATGACATGTAAATCTACCTTATGTTACATTAGTTCATAAAATTGTAACTTAACTACTTTAGTACATGATGTAATCAATTGGGCTTTAAATATGTTGGTCTTTTAAACATATTTTATGCGAAACTAACTTCGACTCAGTATATTATAGATAAATTTATATTTTTAATGGATATGGAATTATCGATATTATATCTAGAATTAAAAGAAAATAACATTGTTCTGTCGAAATACGAACAAACAAAATTCCCCTTAAATAAGTTTGTAGGATTGGAATTCTTTTTTTTTTTTCTTAGAAGAGGAATTTCCTTTGAACATAGTGTAATTAGAAGAGATAACAAGGAAAGCTATTACATTTCTCTTCTTTTGACGTTCACATTTCTTCATTTACTACTTTTCCGCCAATTATGAGATTCGATGAAAAAAGAGAAAATGAGATCAAATTGTATACTATATATTACTTATACATTTTTGCCACTAATTTAAAGAATTTGAAAATTTTGTGTATTTCGATGGAGTAACATTTTTGTCATAATTGCATAATAAGTATAAAAGTAAAAAATAGTTTTAAATAAATATAAATGTAATTTTCTTTTAAACATGCTTTCATTTAATTCACAAAAATGTAGAAAGTATATATATATTTTTTTAAATGCACTAAAAAGTGGAAAAATCTTGAAAAAAACCTTAAATGCGCGAAGTTTAAATTAAATTGCGGTGAGCTCGATATGGAAGATTATGAATTTAAATAAGAATTTTGCCAAATTAACTAGCTATCACCAGTTGGCTCCCTATATGGCAACTTACTTTTGTCCCCAAATTTAGAGCTATTTCACTAAGTGGGACATAATTTGGCGCTATTGTGGTAACCCTGCCCTTAGTACTATTCAACAAATACTCGCCTTTAAAGCTGATACTGATTTCTCCATAGGAAATCAAACTATAATTGAGTAACAATTAAGTAAATTTGACTACCGTTGCCCCCCTTAGGGATCGAAATTAAAAAAATCAATTTCCAATTCAGGTATTGCCATCAGGAATACATACATATTCCAAATTTCAAACCTCTATACCAGCAGGAAGTGGGTGAAAAATGAGTGATAATATTTGACTGCCACATACAAACATAATTGTAAGTTAAAAGAAAGCCTGTAAAAAATACCCTCTTTTATAAGCAATCGATGTTTATCTGGAAAATAAGGCTTAATTCCATTACTGAAATTCATGATTTTGCAAGGGAAAAAAAATCTCATTACAATGCATTAACTTGGCTTGGCCACTTAAATCAATTATAGGAAATTCTCTGCTTTTTTTACGCTAGGTAGGAAGCGCGAGACGGTGAATTTATTAAACATACATACAGGGTGTTTCTCTACCAAACCGACAAACTTGCAGGAGGTGTAGGGGGCATAGAGACGACTCAGAATCACATAGCAATGCAGGGACGACAATGCAATCCTAACGAGATAGAGAGTTATTTCAAATGAAAATCAAATTTCAAATTATTTGCTTAAAAGGCGCAAAGGCCAAACAAATTATTGCAACAAACAAATTATACATTCCAAACAAATGTCAAAACATATATTAAAATACAATTATTTGCTTAAAAGAATTTTTTGATTAAAAGAATTATTTGCTTTTTATAAAAAACACATTAAAATTGCTAAAAATGTAAAAGTTTAGACTCTTTATTTGAGTCATCTTTAGAATATACAAAAAACAACAAATACAATACCAATTGTGAAATTATACTGATGATGGCAACAACCTAACATTGTGCCTTTACTGAAATATTTCTTAACTTATGAACATCATACAATTTCGTTTTTCACACTGTCGAATAGATAAAAAGTTCTTTCAAATGAAATTTATTTGAAAATTGTATCTCAGTTTTCTCATTTGAAAGGATTTTAAAGTAATTTTCAATCATGGATATTTATAAATTTGCATGCAGCCCAATTACGAAAGATATACCTGTTTGCTCTTAATGCAATATTATAAAGAAAAGACATTGCTATGATTAACTCTAGCATCATATTGTTGGTGGCAACAACCTAACCCAACCATAAATTTAACTTTTACTGCAATTTGACCTTTAAACATCGCACATTTGACTGTTCTAATGTCTAATAGAATACAAAAAGTACTTTCAATAGCATTTGTTTGAAAAGCTTATCTCAATTTTCAGATTTTTTATGTTTTTTAAAGTAATTTTCAAGCTTGAACTTTTTAAAATATGGCTGCAACCCAGTTACAAAAGATTAACTTAATTGCTCAAAAACATTGTAAATAATTCAGTATTTGTTTGTTTTCGTGTACTTTTACATAACTAAATTTGCATATTTCAGTATTTGTTTTCGTGTGGGAATCTCATTCCGGCTGCTTGTAACTTGGTTCTTCTAAAAAAAATTTAATTCAACTTGCACTATTGTTTTTTCAGTTAAGCTTTTGTGCGTAACATTGTTATTCACTGATTAGTCATAGATTTGTAGTGGAAAATTCCATAATCATCTGGAACCCGATTATGAAAGATTAACATTTTTAAAAATTCTGAATGAATTTCATTGGAACTTACATTGTTTGTTAGGTAATTTTACATGGATGGTTATAAAATATTGCATATAGTTTTACGTCGCTTTGTTATAAAATTATGGAACAAAGTTCAATAGTCAGGTGAACCCGATCCTAAAAGATTAGCATTTTTTAAAAGTTCTACTGGACAGATTTTGATGACATTTGCACTGTTACTTTGCACCCAAATTTTTGGAATAGTTTTAGTATATAACATTTTGTTTTGCATGCTTTGTTTTAGAATTAGCTGAAATGTTCTATAATCAGGCGAAACCAATTCTGAATGATTAGCCTTTTAAAAAAGTTAGATAATTTTTGAGAAATAGTTTTAGTATATTGCATATCCGTCTATCCTTCTTAGACCAAATCCTACTTTTAATGATCAACTAAAAAATTTTGTCATTAACAGCCGAAATTTTGTCTTACACATTATAAAATATAATAGCGCAGTTATGATCGTATCGCATCCATCAATATGGAAGCACGTTTGAGATAAAGATACATATTGCTTTAAAATGGCAGATCAAATTCAACGATATATTTCCTTTAATTTAAGATTTGTTTGGAGAAACTGATTACCGCAGCGGGCGAAATGTGCTCCTCACAAGGAAACCACTTTTGGTGCTACTCGCACCTATAATTGAGACCTGGTGCATAATAAAGCCCTATATTAGGAAGTTTGAGAATCGATAACATTTTTCTGTTAAAATCATATCTTTTTATTTTACAGCGGGAAAACTTTCTGAAAATGCAATTTTCGAAACCAATTATCGGACTATTAACATAGAATTTTTTTTTTTAGAAAAGCATTTAAAAATACAAATTAGTCAATAATAAGTATAAAATATTGAAAAAAAGTTTAAAACTTCCTTCAAGGACCTACGAAATTGATTTTGAAAAATTACAACATTATATTCACATTTCTGGAGAAAGAAAATTTGGCGCTTTTTTGAAAAGTAGAGCTTTCCGGCAACCCTATCCAAATGTCATAGCTGCTTGTCGCGTGTTGCCTATTTTGTATTTCAAAAAAAAAAAAAAAAAAATAGTTTTCAATGATCTTGAAAGCTTTTAACCAGGGCTGCGGAGTCGGTGGGAAAAATGGACGACTCCGACTCCGAGAATTTTAATAGATCCGATTCTGTCGCCCAAAAATGGGCCTGACTTTGACTCCGACAACGCAGCCCTGCTTGTAAAATGAACGACTCCGACTCTGGGAATTTTAACAGATTCGACTCCGAATCCGCAGTCCTGCTTTTAACAGATATATATTTACTATTTATACAATTATCGTCTGCATAGACAAAAAATAATAATTCTTGTTTCTTATGCTATTTATCAAACAAATCGCAATCTGATTTAATTCTGATAAAGCAGGCGAAAAATGTTTAGCGCCATATTTGGCGACTTAACTCACTTTTGTCGTGAAATAAACAATTAAGAATCTAATAATAAAAAATTAAAAGTATAAAAAAAATATATAAAACATGATTTTAACAGCGAAATTTTATCGGTTCTCTAACTTTTATGCATAGGACTACAAAATGCACCAGTTCGCGATGCTAGGTGCGGGCAGCACCAAAAGTGGTTCCCTTGTCAGATAAATAAGTGATCGCTAAAACGAAACTGACCACAAAACGAAAATACAAAAAATACTTTTCCCTGTATTTGTTGAGAAATCTAACAAATACACTAAAGGTTAAAAATATAGTCGTGTTTCAAATTAAAAACTATTTTTATTTATGTTCTATTAACGGGCAGTATAGCAGGCGTCTTTAACACATGTATACAAAGTTTCATTGTCGATCATTTTAAAATGAAAACTCATATTTCCATTCATAAAATCCAAATCTACAGCCGTAAAAATCAAAATGACATCAATTTCCATGTCATGAAATTTTGTTAAAAAAAAAAAAAAATACTCTAAAAAATAGTAGCTATGTTATAATTTCTATTTAATATAAATCGTAGAAAAATCGTGTTTTATATAACCGTATTCGATATAAATTGTAGAATCTTATCACTGCATTTCAAGTATTAAAATAGTTATCTAAATGAAATAATTAAAGATTCAGCATTACAAAGAAATAGGAAATAAATTGCAGCCGCCGGTTTTTAGAACCAGTTTGAAATAATATTGACAAAATTGACGTCCTATCCAGCAAAGCTAACGATTTTTTTAACCATTTGGAAAAATGGTTATTGTCCTCTGTCAGGGTAGGAAATCAAAAACATATCTGAAGCGTTTTATTGGTTGAATCCGCATATTATTCGTTTTCTGATTGGCCTATACAGTAATCTGTATTTTCCCTTTACTTTCAGCAGAGATGGATACTTCTGTTGCCACTATGACAAAAAAGTAATAAAAACTACAAAAAAAATTAATAACTCAGAAACAAATTGAGATATAGCTTTCAAACAAATTGCATTTAAAAGTACATTTTTTTCTCTATACGATGGTGTAAAAAGTAATATTGTGGGATGTTTAGAAGTTTAAGAATGAAATTTCATTTAAAATATGTCCAGGAATATTAATGTTTAATCTATGGCGTACGTAATGTATGAAACTTCATTTAAAATTGGTCCAAGAATATTAATGTTTAATCCATGGCGTACGTAATGTATGACCAGCTCCGTAGAAGTTTAAAAATTTACAGTACCGAAAATTGTAAAACTGAAATTTCTTTTAAAATTTGTTCATGATGGGTCCACGAATGTTAATGTTTAATTCATGGCGTACGTAATGTATGATTATCTCCGTACGATTTTTTATGTCTTAAATTTTAGTCTTTGAAAAAATCATTTTCCAAATGGTCGTTGTAATTTGTTAAATGGCTTTTTTTTTTTCCCTTGAATTGTTTTCTTGAAATTCAAACGCCTGTATTAAAATAGATTTTTACTTTCTTCTATCTTCAATAGAAGAAAGTATTGTAATCGAAATTTTTTTTCGACTTCTGGTTTGCGACGGATTTACACGTTTTAGGGGTCAGAGATCCCCAAAAACATGTTTATAGAAAATGTCCGTCTGTCCGTCTGTCTGTCGCCATTGTACCATCAAAAAGTGAATGAAGTTATGCATAGAATTGAACCAAATTTTTATTTTAGGTTTTTGGCTATGGCAATCAGATCCTCCCTGAATTTGGAAAAAAATCGCCTGTAGAGGGCGCTGTAATAGCGATTTTGAATATTGTACCATCGAAAAGTGTATGAAGCTATGCATAGAATTGAACCAAATTTTTATTTTAAGTTTTTCGATATGGCAAGTAGGTCCTCCCTGAATTTTCTAAAAATTTGCCGGTAGGGGGCGCTGTAATAGCGATTTTTGTGCGATTTTGGATATTATACCATCCAAAAGTGTATGAAGTTATGCATAGAATTGAACAAAATTTTTATTTTAAGTTTTTGGCTATGGCAAGCAGATCCTCCCTTAATTTGGAAAACATTTGTCGGTAGGGGGCGCTGTAATAGCGATTTTTGTGCAGGTTTGAATAATTTACCATCCAAAAGTGTATGAAGTTATGCATAGAATTGAACCAAATTTTTATTTTAAGTTTTTGGCTATGGCAAGCAGGTCCTCCGTGAATTTGGAAAACATTCGCCTGTAGGTGGCGCTGTAATAGTGATTTTTGTGAAATTTTGAATATTGTACCATTGAAAAGTGTATGAAGTTACATATAGAATTGAGCCAAATTCTTTGTGTTTGTTTTTGGTCATGGCACGAAGGCCCTCCCTGAATTTGGAAAAATTCTGCCGTAAGGAGGCGCTATAATTGCGATGTCTGTACCATTTTCATCATTGTACCATCGAAAAGTGTATGAAGTTATGTATAGAATTGAACCAAATTTTTTGTGTATGTTTCTGGCTGTGGCCAATAGGTCCTCCTTGAATTTGGAAATATTGCGCGGTAAAGAGGCTTTGTGATAGCGATGTTTGTAAACTTTTCTTGATTTTTCGTAGTTCTATTGTGCATCGGCGGCTCGTGCAGTGGCGGGAACTCGCTTCCTGCTAAGACGGCTATTCGCAAATATCTGATAACAACAGAATAAGGGAAAATTAATAATTTTAACAAATATCATGATATAGATTAACTCGTTTTTAGTCCGTTTAATTGACTGGAGCAGAAATTTAAGATGAACATCAAAGTTGGCATAGTATTGAATTAATAATATTGAAGTATTAACATGTGTAACGAGATTTTGAAATATTAAGATGTATAAGATAGAAGAAAGTTTTGGGATTGGCCCATCCAACTAGTTTAATTTTAAAATAATTCAAATGAAGATACTACGTCATTTTAACACACGCTTAGTTAAAATTTTTACACATACATAGGGAAAATTTTCGTTTCCTGATTATAATGAGGTCGATTTCAAAAATGCAAAAATATAGCGAGAAAATCCGAATTTTTAGTATCCAAATACCCGCTTTATCATTTTCTTTAAATTACTCTGTCGTTTTTTAGGGTGTGGAAACTGGAAAGAAACGGTTGAATCAGAAAAATTAAAAAAGAGATAATTCTATAATGTTAAATTATGGAAGGTGGTAGAAAAAAGGAATAAATACGAGTCTGATAATTTTTTATAGTAGACAGCGATCTTTTCCACGTTCTAAAACATATGTACATGAAGTTTCGTGCAAATCGGTCAAAAACTGAAGATTTGTATAAAGGACATACACACAGAGAAGGGCTTTTATATAATAAAAATAAATAGATATGAATATTTTTCTTTCTTTCCCTCTTATTTTTAACGTAAAAGAAAGGCAAACTTTTCTTTCTGACACACATACATCTATATATTCTTGATAATGGGCAGAAAATATAACAAAAATTGCAGATCAGCTCAATTTATTTAATTGATAATTACATGCAAAGTAGTTTAGCTTAAATATTTTAAATATTAAATTATCATTATTATTTCTTTTAATATTGTTCAGTGCTAAATTTTATTAATTATAAAGCATTAAAATAGTACTACTAATAAAATAAAAATCATATACCTTCTCCTCCTAATAAAATATGTCATTATTGAAATAAATTATCACCAAAAATATCACAGAAGTCCATTTGCCAGGCGTTGGATTCGAACATTCGTCCTCTACAAAAAATCAGAGCTTTAAATGGGTCCTTAGACCTCTCCGCCACTAGGAATTTATTCTGCTTTCCTCTAAATTAAAAAAGTCGGAAAAAGAGTTTTGGCGCATGCCTTAAAAATAGATACTTACAAAAATAGCTTTGTGTTTTAATATATATGATGCCGTACCTTTCAAAATACGGAAAAGCGGACAACATATTCTTAAATATCATATTTTTATGTCTTAAACGCCGCTATTAGTTCTAAAAAATATTGCTGTTAACCCTTTAAAAAATTCAAAAGGGTCGATTTCGCGGTGGACTTTTTCTCTTTTTCGGCGTTGCTTCACCAGGGTTCGATTTCAGAGATACTCATAAACACAAAATATTCTTTTAAAGCTGACCTTCTACACTTAGGTTTTCAAAAAGACGAATTTTAATCTTCTCGAAAAAATTCGTGCCATCCGAAACTCTCTTTATTCAACGCTGAAACTAAATAAATGTCGGTATATCGAGGCAAAACTTTTAGAGCACTTTAGAGTACCCTATGATACCATTAAACGTTGTTGAAATTTCTCCAGTGCATTAGAATACCTCTCCCTCCTTCCCCCTCTGCCCAAAGAAAACTTTAGAATGCATTAAAGATAGAGTGACAAGAAGCTCTTTTCAATGACAGATTTGTGGTTCGACTTTTAACTTGGACGAACGTCAGATATCAGTGCTTTTTTATGGCAGGTTACTCAGACACATCTGAAGTTACATTAAGAACTTCGCTTTATTTCTTTTTTGCAGAAATATTTTTATTGAGATATATTTTCAACTGAAAAGTGTTTAGAAATATTATTTAAATGTGGCAAAAGTAGATAGAAACAGCTTTTTCAAACTATCAATTAAATTTATTTTCAGATAATGAAGTTTTGAATATTAAAACTTGAAAAAAGTTCCAAACTTGACAAATTTTAAAATTGATTGGAAACTGCACACAAGAATCTATTCAAGTATGTGCCTGAGAAAGATGTTTAAACTGTTATGCTTAGAATTTTTATCTAATAAAGCTTAAGTAATTAAACTATCATGATAGATTTCAACATAAAATAAACCTTAGATTATTTAAAAACTAACTTCTCCAACGTTTTTAAGATACATTTCTCTATAAAACTATCAGCTTCCAAGTTTTTATTTGCAATAGTTTACTGTTATACTCTTAGTTTTTGACTATAAAGTGAAAAAAGCACAATAAATTCCATTACGTCAGCAGTAGTGTTAGTTATTTAAAAAAAAAACTAGTTGGATATGCCAATCCCAAAACTTTCTTCTATCTCATATATGTTAGTGCTTGAAAAAGTAGTTACAGATGTTAGTTAAATACTATACCAACTTTGATTTTCACCTTAAATTTCTGCTTCAGTCAATTAATCGGAGTAAAAACGAGTTAATCCCAAATCATGATATTTATTAAAATCAATAGTTTTTCGTTATTGAATGGAGACAAATCTGGTCGCCAAGGGCGGCTAGTATGTGATAGATTAGCTGTTACAGCTAATAAAATCACCACTCAGTTAATGCACCAACAGGAGGTGTTGCCATAGCAATATCATACGTCTCATGGCAATGTGAATTGAATGGAAACCCGATGACTGATGTCTTCGAGTCCAAATAATATCGATAATTGATTTGCCATTCATTTCACATTGAGTTGTGGTGTGCAACGTTGCTACGGCAACATTTCCACTGGTGCGTCAACTGAGCGGCAATTCTGATTTATTTGCACCATTCTATTATAATCCATTAGTATTTTAAAGAATACTAGCCGCCATTGACGACCAGTTTGGTCTCCCTTTAAATTTAAGTTTGGGAATGCATGCTAAGCATTGTATAATGTTACTTTTATTCATAATTTAATTTACTTGGACTCCCTTAAATATAATTAATATAATCCCTTAAGTTAATATCAGTTTTTGTTGCATTAAAATATCTCAATTTGTTGATTTTCTGTAACCAAGTAAACCCTATTGATTTAAAATGGCAGTCAATGGGAATTTGGTGAAATATTATAGATATCGCCAAGTTGGCGTCACATTTGGCGACATATCGCCAAGTTGGTGACAACATTGGCGGCATTTCGCGTCAGAACACAGCAACCCCCCAACGGTAACCATTCTTATAGGTATGGAGATGCATTAAATGCTGTTCAATAACTAATGAGGTGCGTTTCATTCGAGCGTTGCCATTCATCAATTAAGAAATAATCGCAATTTCTGTGCTGCATACGATAGCATAATATATATATAGATTCTGTTGTACATCAGCTGCTTGTGAAAAGCTGGCTTAGCAGGGCGCGAGTTCCCGTTTCTGCACGAGCCGCCGATGCCCAACAGAACTACGAAAAATCGAGAAAATTATACAAAATCGCTATCACAGCGCCCCTTTCCGGTGGAATATTTCCAAATTCAAGGAGGACCTGCTGGCCATAACCAAACACATACAAAAAAAATATGGTTCAATTCTATTCATAACTTCATACACTTTTCGATGGTAAGATAAATAAAATGGTACAAAAATCGCTATTACAGCAACCCCTTCCGGCAGACTATTTTCAAATTCAAGGAAAAACTGCTGGTCGCAGCCAAATACATACACAAAAAATTTGGTTCATTTCTATGGATAACTTCATACACTTATTGATGGTAAAATAAGGAAAATGACACAGACATCGCTAATAGAGCACCCTCTTTCGGCAGATTTTTTTCAAATTCAGAGAGAACCTGCTGGCCCTAGCCAAAAACATGCACAAAAGATTTGGTTCAATTCCATGCATAATTTCATACACTTTTCGATGGTACAATAATGAAAATGGCACAGACATCGCTATTACAGCGCCTTCTTTCGGCAGATTTTTTTCAAATTCAGAGAGGACCTGCTGACCATAGCCAAAAATATACACACAAAATTTGGTTCAATTTCATGCATAATTTCATACACTTTTCGATGGTACAATAATGAAAATGGCACAGACATCGCTATTACAGCGCCCCCTTCCGGCGGAATTTTTTCATATTCAAGGAGGACCAACTAGCCATAGCCAAACACATACACAAAAAATTTGGTTCAATTCTATGCATAATTTCATACACTTTTCGATGGTGCAATAATGAAAATGGCACAAAAATTGCTGTTACAGCGCCCCCTTCGGGCAGAATATTTCTAAATTGAAGGAGGACCTGCTTGCCACAGCCAAATACATACACAAAAAATTTGGTTTAATTCTATGCATAACAACATACACTTTTTGATGGTAAAATGGCGACACACGGACAATCAGACAGACAGACATTTTGTATAAACATGTTTTTGGGGGTCCCTGACCCCTAAAACGTTTAAATCCATCGAAAACCGGAAGTTGAAAAAAATTTCGATTACAATACTTTCTTCTATTGAAGATAGAAGAAAGTAAAAATAGAGACACTCGTCTCCACAAGACATGAAAGTGCTTTGAAGCTTGCTGCTGCTATCTCAATGGACACCTGTTAAGCTCCTGATTGTCTTCAATATTTGAGCTACAGTAAACAAACCACGTACACTCAAATTCATCCAGAGTGGTTTCTCTTTGCCGTATACGTAGTTCACATTATGAGAACAGCGGAAATGTAATAAGCTGTAAACAAAATATCGAGGAATTTATTTCACGGCTGTCTGTCATTCCTTCAGATATTACTTCAACTGAGATAGTGACGAGAAATATACTTATATAACGGGAATATATAAGTAAATACACTTTGGCGGACCAACAGTACTTAAGAGTTTTTGAAAATACTTCAGCTTAATCAGGTCAATGGATGATACAAAGTAATAATCAGCAAAGACAGTTTAGAAAAACTCTTGATTATCTCTCCGCAGGCAAGGTTACTGGCGCAATACTCATATTTTATGCAACGGCTCAAAGTTATACTGATTTCCGTTAAACTTTAAAGATTTCAAGATGTTACACCTTTTTCACACGGAATAAGAGAACGGTAAAACACATTGCCCAGTGGCGAGAAAATTAGCAGACCACACAACATTCAAATGGCAAGGTAGAGTAAAGATAAAGCGGAAGTTCCACCTCCCTGTCCTGGCCCAAGAAGGACATTGAGTGCCCCATCCGGACAGTCCGAGGACCATCTTTCTCGAATGATCCTATCTTGTATGTGCACTGCCCAGCGCACGTCACACACCCTCTCTCCCAAACGGAAGGCGTCCAATTAAAATGACAGAAACTCCACCCAGCATGAAAAAGATAGTCAGTCTGGACTTCAGGCCAAACTTTTCTTAGACATTGGGTGCAGAACTATGTTGCATACCAACATGTAGATAGACAGAGGATTGGTAAACGGTTTATTTGGTATGATAAAGAGTATTGTCTACAAGCCAGGACTCCATCTTTCAGGCTTGACGAAGGCCGTAAGGGTTGAATATTACCATGAGCCATTTATTAACTGAAAGACTTCCTGTAAAACCTTTTCCTAAACCTTGGAAAGGCAAAAATGTTTAAAAGTTGCATATGCTGTCACCATCCGAGGTTTTAACTTAGTAAAAAAATTGCTGTGGACATAAGTCAAAAGAGTTTTTACTTGGAGCAGCTTATGTCGCTTTTAGTAGGGTTCGCCTTTTAGAAAATATTCTTCATTGAAACGTCTTTCGCAAAGAATATGCTTGATCAAATTAGAAAAATGAAAGTTCTTGCTGATAGATTAGTATTTGAGCAAGATACCAGAGACCTTTTTCACATGGAAAAAGCAAACGGTAAAACACAGTTTAGAAATACTTTATATTTTAAGGTGGTCAGTGACAAGAATATTGGTAGATTACAATATTTAAATGGCAAGATGGATTTAATATAAACAATTTGAACTTTAGGCCGAACTTTTGCAAGCCTTGTATGCAGAATCACGTTACGCATCAGCATGCAGACAGACAGGGGATTGGTAAGAGGTGTCGTTGGTGCGATAAAGGGTATTGTATACGATCCAGTACTCCATCTTTCACGCCTGACGAAGACTTTAATGGTTGAATTTTAGGATTGCCACGAGACATTTTGTTAACAGAAAGACTTCTTCCTGTAACACCTTTTTTTCTAAATTATAGAAAAGAAAAAAAAATTAACAATTTTTGTAACCATCCGAGGGTTTAACTTTGTTAAAAAATGGCTGTGGACATCGGTCATAGGCATTTTCACTTGGAGAAAATGATGTCGCTTTTAGTTGGGTTCGCCATTTTGATAATATTCTCATCGAAGTATCTTTACCAAAGAATATGCTTGGTGTAATTATAAAAATGGCAGCACTTGTTAATTAATTAGCATTTGAGCATTACCTGGGGCAACTTACGACTGAATAAGCACTTGAGAATGAAGACTCAACAGTTATTATTTCAAACTTGGTTTTATATTACATGCATGAGAGCGCTCCGTCCCAAATGACTGATTGCTACCACTAAATTTTAATGGTATTTCTCGCCTCATTTTATGCAAAAATTTCCGAGATTTAATAAAGCAAATAATGCTATTAAAATTTAGTGGTGAAAATCAACCACTTGGGTCGGAGCGCTCTCATCCCTGATATTATTAAACAGTAGAGATAATAATGGATATATTTTTTTAATATATTGTCTTTTAATTATGTGCAACTCAATGATCCGACATTTTGGCTTGATAGATACTAGTTTAATTATTTTTTACTCTGGACCCTTAGGTAAATTGTTTCCTGTTTTCTTTCGCTTGAAAATGACTACTGTTTATCTACTTATTTACTTATTTAATTTTTATTTAATTTATATGATTTTATAAAAACGTTAGTAACCTAATATTTAAGGATAATTTTTTTTAAATGTTAAGAATATAACTCATTTATTAAAAAAAAGAACTTACACTTTATAATGAAAAAGTATCTTTACTCGATAAACACCAGCATATTTTCAGCCATGTCTTAACTCAACTCTACTCAACCAATTATACAAAAGAAATACACTGAATGAAAACACTATTTACATATTTTGGATGACAGGATGTATAGATGTACTTCAGCACATAATTCTGCGCAAGCATTGATTTAAAAATAATGAGATTTTTTGCTAAAATGTTCTTGAATTTTGCATAAGAAATTCATTTATAGGGAGAATATATTCACGCAAATCAAAAAACGATGCTAAAAGAGCAAATTTATCCGTTTGGTTTAGTAAAACCGAGAAATATTACATTTTTGCTCTTTATGATTTTATAAAGTAATGGAATATTTAATTTTGAGAGCTGTTAAGAGTAAAATCACAATTATTTTTTCGATGTTGAGTAAATTAGAAATACAAAAAAATATTAAGTTGTGCATTTTAATTACTTAGAGGACTCTGGCTCGTACGAGCTAAGCTCGCCAGCTTCCAGCGAGACACCGCAGGCTCTAAAATCACGCTAGTTTACTCTGTTATGAAAATATTACCCGATTACCGAAGACAAATGTTTATTATCGCGACCAGTGGCGAGCTTTTTAATCAAGTTGCCATTCATTTCCCCTTGACTGAAGGATTTTTATGTTCTTAAGCCCGAATAAATCGCTGTCGCGAAAACAGACGGCTGTTTTCAGGATTGATTAAGTACACATATGAAAATCAGCTTGAATAAAATGGTTAAATAAAAAATTTTGCTGCATCCCAAAACTTTATAATGACGCAACCGGAATAACAGAGAATCCGGTTTCTTTTTCTAACCTCATCCTTTTACCATTTTATGATGGCATTAGCTTCAAAATATTTTTTTTAAGGAATAGTGATTTTAAAGTTGTTTTTAAGCCAGTCAATAAACTAACTTTTTCAGAGCTAAAAGATAAAGTTCATCCCCAAAACTTTTGGGGTATTTACAATATACAATGCAAATGTGGTTTGTTTTATATTGGACAAACTAAACGACAAATCCGTTACAGAGTCAATGAACACATAATCTATGTAAAGAAAAAGGAATTGCAAAAATCCTCTATTGCTTATCGTTGTTGTTAATCCGGTATCATTATTAATCTGATTTCTTTTTCTAACCTCGTCATTTTATCATTTTATAATACCATTAGCTTCAAAATAGCTAATATTTTAAGAAATAATGATTTCTAAGTTGTTTTTAATCCAGTCAATTAACTAACTTTTTTCAGATCTAAAAGATAAAGTTCCTCCTCAAAACTTTTGGTGTATTTACACTATATAATGTCAATATGGTTTGTGCTATATTGGACAAACTAAACGACAACTGTATTACACAGTCAATGAACACATAAACTATGTCAAATAAGTGGATAAATGTGATCACAGACCGCACAAAGGGTTTCGTTTAATATTCCTTTCAAAACACTTTAACCTTTTGCAAAATCTGCTAGTTCCACATTTCGCAACCAGGGGACGCACTCTATTCTAAACAAACCTGTATCTGAATGAAACTGAGTTTTACAAACTATCCGTAGATATATTAGTCGAAGGGATCGGACCCATAGCACCCGAGATAGGTAGGCGCCCCCAGGTGGTAAAAATTGGAACTAAATATGTACGGCTATGGTGCATAATATGAAAGAGTGGCCAAAGGAGTATCGGCAAAAGCTTAAAAAGTGCACCTCGGGGGAAAAGGGTGGAGGTGAGAAAAATTGTTAAAAATACAGAAGTTAGAGCCCGGTAGAATAAATATTATAAGACTTTTTGAAAATTTCATGATTTTTCGTGTGATCACAAGTGTTCTGTTATAAGTATGCAAAATTTCACATCTATAGCTGAATTAGGGGCTGAGTTAGAAAAATTTCTTAAAATACACAAGTTAGAGCCCAGAGAGGTAAATATAAGTCTTTTTCAAAATTTTATGATTTGTCGTCTGATGTGAGATGTTCAGCTATAAGAATCCAAAATTTCAAGTCTTCAACTTAATTAGGAGCTCAGTTAGAACAAGAAACTTAAAAAACACAAGTTAGAGCCCAGGGAAGGGGGGAGGTAAATATAAGACAGTTTCAAAATTTTAGGATTTGTCACTTGATGGGAGGTGTTCAGCTATAAGAATCCAAAATTTCAAGTCTCCAACATATATAGTTTCTGAGAACGGGCTCTGTGACAGACAGACAGACAAACAGACGGACAGACAGACAAACAGAGGAGCGAGACGAATAGGGTTTCTTCAGATGAACGAAACCCTAAAAATAAGTGATTACAAAATTCCTCTATTGATTATCATTGTTTGGAGGAGGGACATAATTTCAATTTTGATTCGGCCACTATTATCAAGAAATGCAATACTCCTTCAGATTTAGATTTTTTTTAAAGCTTTTGATATTCATAAATTTAGAAACACCCTGATCAACAATTTCTGCAGTGAACACTCGTGGGAAAAAAAAAGTAAACACCTCCTACTAACTCTGCAGCTTATTATAATAGGAAAAATTTACAGGTACCAAACGATTGGAAATAAAGTCTACTTTTAAATGATTTATATAAAATTCGCTACGGATCAAAACCAGACCAACCTTTGGGTTTTTCAATGGCAACACCAAATTCTGACACTACATTTTAAATCTTCGGTTCAAACTATGCCTAGAAAGGAAATTTCAAGTCATTTGAATGATAAGTTTTTAAATTATAAACATTCAAAATTTAGAATTTCTAATGTTAAATTGTATTTTCATATTTTTATCAATATCTCCTGAAATTATATTCCTAAAGTGATAGTTATAGCTTTTTTTTTTTTTTTTTTTTTTTTTTTTTGTTTAATTATAATACTAAAAAACCAAAACATCAATACACTGAATTTGTAATTTTAAAAATTTTATAATATGAATTATGAAATTAAATTTCGAAAAAGTATGAATTGCAACCTACAATTCTTTGATAGAATTATGCTTATTATGTCCTGCTTTGTGCAAATTCTTAATTTCAAATTTTTTTTCAAAGTAATTTTCGAATTATGAGCAAAATGCGTCAAAGCATAATTTGAAAAAAATATATTTTACTCATTTTAATGAAACATTTGGGATGTGGGATGGCAATAATCGAAACATATTAAGTCAGTGAAATGTTCATATTGGCAAGAAATAATACATTGATAGAAGTGACATAGTCATTCTGTAGCGTTTCAACAATCGAGTGCCGAACTTCAATTTAAATATAGCCCCTAAAATAGACTCATTTTAAAATAATTAATTTCTCGAAAACTAATCATACCAATTTCATGAAAATTTGGAATTAGGCTAATTGATGGGTGTAGAATCTACACTGGTGTCCAAAATTAAGGACCAATCACAAAATGCTAATTTTCAAGCACGCGAATACTCAAAAGGAAATAATATAATTTGAATAATTACTATCTCTACAGCACAGCTAGTCTATATAACATCTCATTCATGTCACACATGGTCACAAGTGTCACAGTCACTATGGTGAAGTAAAAAAATAGGAAATTCCATACATCTCATTATGAGTCTCAAATGATCCCTACATGTGACTCCACTGAGACGTCACTTTGACTGCTGCTTTGTGACGAGTCATCATGTGACTTTACAATGTAGTTACATTGTGACTCTCATGGGACTGTCATCTGTAGACTCAATTTCACAGTCATCGTAAACGCTGCATTGTGATAAGTTACCAAATAACGTCACATTTAAGTTACATGATGACTTTCAGGTGACAGAGGGACTACTGTGAAGTCACCATTGAGCTCTTTTGTGAAAAGACACCATGTGACTATAATGTGATATTATTTGGTGACTTATCATAATGCAACGTTCATGATGACTTTGAAATTGAGTCTAAAAATGACAGTCCCATGAGAGTCACAATGTAACTACATTGTAAAGTCACCTGATGACTCGTCACAAAGCAGCAGTCACATGGAAGCCTCAGTGGAGTCACTTATAGGGATCATTTGAGACTCATAATGAGATGTATGGAATTTCCTATTTTTTTTACTTCACCATAGTGACTGTGACACTTGTGACCATATGTGAGATGAATGAGATGTTATATAGACTAGCTGTGCTGTAGAGATAGAAATTATTCAAACTATATTATTTCCTTTTGCGTATTCGCTTACTTAAAAATTAGCATTTTGTGACTGGTCCTTAATTTTGGACACCAGTGTATTTATTGTGCCAAACTTGGGTATTACTATAGAAAAAAAAAATTGGGGTGTTCGCTTTGATGTGTATATGGCGAACTACTAAGCAAATTTTATATACATCATTTAAAAGTAGACTTTATTTCCAATCGTTTGGTATCAGTAACTTTCTTCTACAATAATTTGTTGCAGACTCAGTATGGGGTGTACGACGTATCTTACATCTCACCTTTCTGGGTGGATTTGTTATATCACGATGCTTCACTTTCACTTTGATCTCAATGGTTGCTGGATCTCGATGATCTTTCGGTGCATTGTTTAGTGACATTTGGGTTTTCGTCTTTCATGTCTTTAGGGGGATTTTGATTTTATTGTACACACTGATGATGTGAGGTCCAGCAGTCCCGAAACATATACATCTGTTCATTTTCACATTGCTTTTGATTTGTATATATTTTGTGTTCAAACGTTGGTTTTTAGCGATTTAGTTCCCCACACAAATTTTTATTTAATTATTAAATATTAAGACAGGATACTATATATATAATACATTTAAATGCATGAAATAAGCAAGTATTCTTATTACAAACTAAAAACAATTTAAAGTATTTTCTATTTTACAATATAGATAAGGAATTTTTCAGAAAATGCTGTCAAATTTGGTATGTGGAAACGCAATTTTTGCAATGCGGCAGCCAGCATAACGTCATCATGAAGCAACAATTGATTATAATTCATTTATCAAAAAATGGAAAACACTATTCTATTAACCTAACACTATCTAAACCTAACACTAATCTAAAACACTATACTATACTTCTATCAACCATTTCATTAACCATGGCTGGGAATTTCATGCTTTTATCTTTAAAGAAAGTTCCGTAAAGTCTCAAAATGTTTCGCATTGGAAAAAATATTTTTAAAGAATAGCCTTGAACAATTATTAACTTTTCAAAGTTTATTTATTAAGTAGTTTTTCAGTTCAGACACTTGATTAAATGATATGCACATCAATCTCATATTACAAAAATAACTTTTATCGTGCACTCTTAACATTTAACGAAGCGTAATTCTGATCTTTTCAACGCATACAATTATTTTGCAGTTAAGAAAGCAACAATATTAAATGCCATTGAAATTTGATTACATTTATGTTTTCTGAGCCATAAAATAATGCTTTGATATATTAGCGACTTATTCGCAATCTGCTTTCTTGCAGATTTTCATTGTTTACCATAATAACGGGAAATTGAAGAATAATGTTAAAGATAATAACAAAGATAATAGATTATAACCAGATTTTAACCGTGTTAAGTATAGTGTGTAATAAAATATTCCGTTCTTCTATCTGCTCATTTTAAAAACCATAATCTAATTTAACTTTTGGACAAAATTGTATTGTAGATTCCATGCAAGATTAATTCTTTTGAAAATTTAACTTCAATAAAATAAAATGAGCTACAATGAACATTTCTTTCAAAAATGTTTAAATCGCCTAGCGGGCGATGTTTCTGTAATATTTATTAGTTTTCAGATAATTCCGTTGATTAATGTGAATTAATTTTTTTTATTTCAGAAGGAAATGTTATGGTATTTGTATTTTATTATTATTATTTATCCGAATGTTTTATAATTATTAAATAAAATATACCGCATAACATATATATATATATATATATATATATATATATATATTTTTTTTTTTTTTTTTTTTTTTTTTTTTTTTTTTTTACTTTCTTCTATCTATACGAGAAAAAAGTATTGGATTTGTGAAAATTTTCAACTTCCCGTTTACGACGGATTTATACATTTTAGGGGGTCAGAGATCCTGAAAAACATGTTCTTACAAAATGTCTGTCTGTGAGTCTGAGACTCTCTCTGTCTGTCTGTATGTATGTATGTGGCACAAATTTTGTGGGCGCTCTATCTCAAGAACTAATGCTTGGAATTTCATAAAAATTTATATTCTGTTAGTTGTTAGTCCCTGATATAAGTTAGTTCTGATTAATTTTTGGTGTTAATCTCCTAACAGGTGGCGCTGCTATGCTGTATTTTCTATGATTTCCTCAATAGCTCTGTCTCAAGGACGAATGCACGAATTTTCATCTTAGATTCTTCAGATTCAGTTAGACGTTGACGCAATTTGTTGCAGATTAGCTTTTGGTGTTAATCGCCCGATAGCTGGCGCTGTTATGCTGGATTTTTCACGATTTTTGCAATAGCTCTATCTCAAAAACTAATGCATGGATTTGCATCGAACTTGAGATTCAATTAGACGTTGACATAAGTTGTTGCTGGTTAGGTTTTAGTGTAAATCATCGATCAGGTGGCACTTCTGTGCTGCATTTGACAGGATTTACACGATTTTAACGATAGCGATAACTCAAGAAATAACGCACGGAATTTCATATCCTTAGAAACCTCACGATGAGCATAGATTGCCATTTAATTCTTGTACTGTGATAGCGAATTTTGAAGTATACTGTAAAAAATTGCTGCAGTAATTTTACTGCAGCAGAGATTCCAGGGAAAGACACATAAAAAAACGGACGTTGCTTCTGGATAAACGGATTTTGCCTTTAGATAAACGGGTTGTGTCCGTAAAACATGAAATTTAGGGAATTTGACAGTTTGTTTCAAAAAAGTGGCATTTTTTGTAAATTTACGGGAGCAATGTACGGTACAATGCTGGTAAATTTACAATTTTTTTTTTACAGTGTACTAACATGTTGATAGAAGAAAGTTCTGGGATTGGCACATCCGACTCGATTAATTCTGCGTTTGCATTAAAAATATTTATTACAAGATTTGGCATGTAATTATAGATTTAATAAATTCAACTTATTTACCATTTTAGGTATATAATTTTTATATGACAGTGATCAATATGACTTTAAAAACAAGTAAGATATTATCCATTATATACAGGGTGATTCAAAACTTACCGTTCACATTTCGTGGGGAGGTAGAGAATACGTCAGGAAACCGATTTTACAAAGGAAAGAATATCCGCAAATGTACGCATGCGTATGTAGAGGGCATTGTGTGTACCCAACCTTCCATTGCGTACCTATCATTGTTTTGAATTTCCTAAAGCTAGTATTATTTCCTCTCCGATTTCCACTTCTCATTTGGACTTCCACGAAGCCTTTTACATCTTTAAAAACTCCAAATATCTCGTTAATGACGTTTAAAAATTCTGATGTGAAACTAAAATTTAAAAATTCATGAACAAAGAAAGTTAAAAACAAAGAATAAAATAAACTAACAACAAATAAATAAAGTAAAAATGAAAACAAAATGTAAGAAACAAACCAATTTAAAAAAAAATAAATAAATAATTGTTAAAAGAACCGGAAAGAACAAAATAAACGAGAAATTTCCAGTCGTCAGATAATGAAAGCGTTGAATAAAGGTCTTTAATGAGATTTTTGTAGTATTTAAAGATGTAAAAGGCTTCGTGGAAATCCAAATGAGAAGTGTAAATAGCACAAGAAATATTAGCTTTAGGAAAGTCAAAACAATGCTTAGGACGCAATGGAACGTTGAGTACGCACAGCGCTCTCTACGTACGCATACGTACATTTGCGGACATACTTTCCTACATAAAATCGGTTTCCTGACGTATTCCTTACCTCCCCACGAAATTTGAACGATAAATTTGAATCCTCCTGTACATAAAATGTAAATGATAATTTAGTTGCAACTGCTTATAACTTGAGTTCTTTTGAATGGAGCTTGATTGTACTGTTAATTAATTCATTTTTCAGGGTAAGTTTTAGTATATACAACATATCGTTCTATGTTGCTTAGTTATAGAACTACGGGGGGAAATTCTATGATCAGGTGAACCCGAGTATTAAAGAACAGCCCTTTTAAAAGTTCTGTTGGACGGATTTTGATGAGATTTTGCATTGCTAGTTAGATAATTTTTCAGAGATATTTTTAGTATATTGCCTATTGTTCTACGTTTCTTAGTCATAGAATTATGGGAGTAAGTTCTATAATCAAGTGAAGCCGATTTTGAAAGATTAGCAATTTTAAACCGTTCAACCGAGTGGGTTTCAATGGAACTTGTAGTGTTCATTTTCAGGGAAATTTTTAGTATATAACATATTACTCTATATTGTTTTGTTTAGTTATAGGAATATGGAAAAAAGTTCTATAATCAGGTGATTCCGAGGATTAGAGATTAGCCTTTTTAAAAACATCTATTGGACGGATTTTGATGAGAGTTTCATTGTTAGTCAGATAATTTTTCATGGATGGTTTTAGAAAATTGCATATCGTTTTATCGTTATTTACCAAATCCCACTGTAAATTATTAACTAAAAGAGTTGATCCTTAACAGTCAAAATTTTGTCTGACACATTAGAAAATATAATAGCGCAGTGGCGTTCGTGTCGTTTTCAACAATTTGGAAGGACGGGGTAGATAAATATCTATATTGCTTTAAAACACAAGGTCAAATTCGCGGATATGTTTCATTTGATTCAATGTTCGTTTGGAGAAACCCATCAGCGTAGCGGGCGAAACCTGCTAGTTTTCCATAAAAAGAAAAAGAGAAAATGAAAACTGCGGCGCTATCAATTAAAGCTATAAAGCAAATAAATGCTTAGATATGAAAAAGTTAAAAATAAATAATCTTAAAAATTTCTTTCAATTTAAGATTTGTCAGGAGAAAAAACTTAGCGTTTCTCTTTTTGGATTTGAAAAGTGTTAAATTTCTATTTCTGTGTTGTGTCTGTTTGTGTAAATGAAGATCATATGCCACCGGTCTCCAGTCCGGTTGTAAAAGGAATAGGTTTTATTTGTTTTAAGTATTGCAGACAAATATTCTGTAAAAAGAAATTAAGATTTTAATGAGTTTACGAATATTTTTTCTATAAAACACTGAAGTTGTTTACCATATTAATTGGCATTTTTCCATAAGAGAGAAGAAGTGTCAAGACCGAGAGTCGAAACTAGAGTCTTTGGCTTAAATTGTTAATGCTCTGCTTATTCAGCTACCTGGATCAACAAACGGTCAACACAATTCACTTAGCAAACTTTTGCCAATAACATCTCGTCTTGTTACCTGAAAAAGTTCGAAAGAATAAACTGCGAGTAAAGAACTCCTCTAACCATAGATGAATTTTATTAATAATAAAATGTAACTACGTATCCAGCATTTAATGGAGTTTCTTTACTTGCGGTTTATTTTGTTCAAAATGTGCTTAAAGTCAAGCCAAAATCGGACATGGACCCGAAAAAGAAAATTCGCCAACCCGAAACCCGACCCTTATATAACGTTCAGATTATGCTAGGTAGGTCACTTGAAGTTTTTTGGAGCGATGACCTGGAATCAAAATTTCCAACTCGAGCAAGTCGATGAAACTCAATTAACTATGCGTTCAGTAGAACTCTGCCTTTTGAGCTCTTTTTCTTATTTGAAACTGTTCTTAAATTTCGATTCGAGTTCTTCAAATAATTAATCCGTTTTTTCGAATGATCCTTTGAATCGTTCATGTGTTTAATATGCCGCAAAGAATAAAAAGACTAATAAACTATGTATGGTAAGAAGTTGTAGTTACAAATTTAAAATACGAGTAAGTTAAGTCTCTTAAAATGTTAATAATGTGAAAAGGTGAAGCTTAATTCCGAGTTGTCCGATTCAAAAAAGTTACGCTAAGAGGCTTAACTTTCATAATCAAAAAGCAATATAATCCGCCACAGCTCAACCCGAAACCGATCTGAACCCAAAATTTTTAAACCCGAACCCAAAGTGAAAGAAAATGAATCCATATTTTAATACAATTATGGAAAAGTAGTCTACAATCATATCTCTAATTTTGTATAAAAATGAATATATATATACACTCATTGACAGTCAAATATATAGTGTTTGTGTGTTTTTGTTTTTTTGAAAAACATTTAGACTTTTTTTTTTTTTTTTTTGAAAGATCATGTCAACCCAAAACCGACTCGCACCCGAAATATTTAAAAGCAAGCATACCCGAAATCGATTTGCAATGAAAAAATGGCATTAATTCGAGCCGACCCGAATTGAGGGTTCGTTCGGGTTTGGGTATCAGACCAGATGCCGAACTCTGCTGGAGCTTCACTACACCAGTTTAAGAATTCACAAACTCAACTATTTTTCTATGTTTTAACAATGGAGTTATTAATAAAGAGAAGTAGGCATATAGTGTAAAGTAGGGTGGAGCGAAAAAAACGAAAGTTGGAATTTTGATTTCAGATAGCAGCCAAAAGTTGCTTTTAGTACCTCTAATAAACGCGAAAAATTTCCTAAACTTTGAAAAATTCCTTCGGGGCTCTACCAGGACCTTCGTATTTTCATTGTTTCATACAATATGTTCTTACCATAAATTGTACATTTACAGTGTTTTTTGGTAATCTCGTTTAACATTTTTTAATTTAAAATGTTTATTGTAACTTCCTTTATAATTTTTAAACTTTAAGTCTTTATTTTAAAATATTTGAAACGTTTTATTGGGTTTTACAAATTGATTGTTCTCATTTTTAGAGTCAAAATGAGTACGAGTGGAGGCAAACCGAAGTTTACCATTACTAGAAGTGCAGTGGAATGTCTCCCATTTGGTGCTCCTTCAAAACTAAATGAAGTTGTTTTGAAAACAATAGCAGACGTTATAAAATAGTACTTACATACAATAATTAAAGCGCAACAGGAATGGTGAAGATCCACCAAAAACAGAGGTAATTAAAGTCCTAAGATAAAAGATCGAAGAAATTTGAAAAAAAAATCAACTATTGTAGTTTCTCAGAAGGGTATTATCAAATACTAGACAACAATTTTTCTGAATACCAAAAACTTATTCGATTCCCCTAATCCAAAAGAAATAATAATTATATTAAGAAGGTTCAGCTTTACAAATCTGAAGCTGTAAGTAAACTTCTAGACATTTCGGCGTGCAAATGCAAACGAATTCCTAAGTGTACATGCGAAAAATCAAAGAAGGTGCCTCTAAAACAACAAGAATTTCTTCTTGCTAAAGGTCAACAATATAGATGGTTATTGGTACGCTGGATAAAGCTAAGACACGTAAACTGAAACAAAGAGACGATTTAAAAACAAAGGACTCGATGAGGGCTATAAAGGCAAGTTTAAAGTCTGTAGCTAATCCGGACAGTACAATTGTTATGTATTGTTATAGTGATGGTAAAGAAAGAAGTAGTAGCACTTCATCAGTGTGTGAAGAATTAATTTCCGTATCACAAGCATCTATTTCTAAGGAAGAGTCACAAAGACAAATGAAAACACATCTACCTACAGTTTCAAGGGTCTTAGATTAGTATGGGGTTTCTGACAGATGTGTGGCAGCAATAATTTCTGCATTTCTGTAAGATGTTGGAATTGTAACAGAAAACGATTTATCACATATAATTGGCAGACGCAAAGTACGCAGAGAACGAAAGAAAACTAGAGAATGTGCTAAAAAAGGTGATCTGAAAGCTTTAGAAGCAGGAATCGAAAGTATATATTTTGATGAAAGAAAACATAAAACACTACAATAAGAGAATTGGAGATAGATTACATCGAATCTGGCATGTTAGCCGCTGCAAGGGACGATTAATCTTTGTTTCAAAAAATCTAATAACACAATTCTTTCAATCAGTGTTTACAGTTGTTCCGTCACAACGTAGGCCATAAGTTTATCAAGTTGTTAAGTTGTTTTCAGTGTAGTAATTTTAAAAACTTACTGCAATATGCTTTTCTGATCCAGAAGATGGTGTAATGTGTCCCAAATACAGTGAATTTGGCTCTTCAATCAGACATACGTGTTCTTCACTTATAGTTTTTCGATGTATTACCAATTCTCTTGATGTAGTGTTTTATCTTTCCTTTCATCAAAATATATACTTTCGATTCCTGCTTCTAAAGCTTTCAGATCACCTTTTTTAGCACATTCTCCAACTTTCTTTCGTTCTCTGAGTACTTTGCGTCTGTCAATTATATGTGACGAATTGTTTTATGTTACAATGCCAACATCTTACAGAATTTCAGAAGTTATTCCTGCCACGCATCTATCAGAAACTCGATACTGATCTGATGCACCCTTGAAACCGTACGTAGATATGTTCTTATTTGTCTTTGTGACTCTTCCTTAAAAGTAGATTCTTGTGATACGGAAATTAATTCTTTACAACCTGATGAAGTGCTACTTCTTCGCTCTCCATTACCACTATCATAATGTGTAACAACTGTACTGCCCGGTTTAGTTACAGACTTTAAACTTACCATTTTAGCCCTCGTCGAGTTGTTTTTATGTCGTCTCTTTGTTTTAATTTACTTGGCTTTATCGAGCGTGCCAATAACCATCTCTCTTGTTGACCTCTGGTCAAGATGAAATTCTTCTCCTTTTACAGGCACCTTCTTTGATTTTTCGCAGGTACACTTAAGAATTGGTTTGAATTTGCACGCCGAAATGTCTAGAAGTTTACTTACAGCTTCAGGTTTGTAAAACTGAACCTTCTTCATGTGGATTAGCGGAATCGAATAAGTTTCAGGTATTCAGAAAAATTGTTGTATAGTATTTGATCAATACCCCTCTGGAAAATTGCAATAGTTGATGCTTTTTTCGACATTTCTTCGATCTTTTCACTTAGGATTTTAGTTACTTCTGCCTTTGGCGGATCTTTACCATTCCTGCTGTGCTTCAATTATTGTCTTGTATGTAAGTAATATTTTATAACGTCTGCTATGTTTTTCAAAACAACTTCATTTTGTTTTGAAAGAACACGAAATAGAGGACATTCCACTGCACTTCTAGTAATGGTAAACTTCGGTTTGCTCCACTCGTACTCATTTTGACTCTAAAAATGAGAACAAACAATTTGTAAAACTCAATAAAACGTTTCAAATATTTTAAAATAAAGATAGTTTAAAAATTATAAAGGAAGTTACACTAAACATTTTAAATTTAAAAATGTTAAACGAGATAACCAAAAAAACAACGTAAATGTACAATTAATGGTAAGACCCTATTGTGTGAAACAATGGAAATATAAAGGTCCTGGTACAACCTTGAAGGAGTTTTTCAAAATTCATGAAATTTTGCGCGGTTATGAGAGGTATTAAAAGGCAACTTTTGGCTGCTATCCGAAATGAAAATTCCAACTTTCGTTTTTTTCACTCCACCCTAGTACAGAGCCTACCAGTTGCGAGTGAAGTAACTCAAGAGGTTGTGACAAGATAGCGGCTGATTTTTTACATCGGTTCAACAGTTTCTGATTGCTGCCGAAGCAAACTTTCACCAATACATTTTGAATGTAAAATTTTAGTGGCTTATTCATGCAAAATTTCTTTGACAAATATTGTAAAAATCCCTATTCATTTTTACTGGTGGAAGTTGGCCCAGGTATTATAATCTCATTCACTGACACTAACAAAGGCTTGTTTAGATTGTTACAATATGGCGGAAACGCAGGACCTGAATACCAGCGAAGTAAATGTCCACCAGTAAAACTGAATATAATTTTTTGACCATAATTATGACTGAAATTCTGCATTTATAAGGCGATTAAATAAGGAGAAAATTTCTATTCAGTTTTACTGGTGAAAGTTTGTACCGACGGTAATGAGCCACTTCGAAACCGGTTACAGTTGAAGCTTCACCATTTTGAGGATATGTCAATTCCTCTTTATTCGTAGTTCCGAGTTTTTAACCGATAGATATAATGAAGAATAAATTGAGTCACCTTTAATCAAACTTTAAACATCAGCTTGAGTATTCCTACAGGATTAAACAGTACAGCGTATATATTGTCTACATTATAAACTCTTTAAAATGACTGTATATGAGCCGTTCAGTACACAAATCGATTAACTCAACTTTTTAAAAATCTTAAATTTTAACTGTCAAAGCACTTGGTATAGTCATAACTTTTTATATTTGTAACTAGGGGGCTCTGCCCCCTGCAAGCTATGCTCGCCAACCCCCATTCAGACACCGCAGAATCTAAAAGCACGCTAATTTGATCGGTTTTAAAAAGATTAGAGAAGATTGAATTATAATTGAAAAAACCTATAGCGATCTCCCTGTAAACGGGTTTCCATTCAATTCCCTTTGATTGCAAAAATTTAAGGCGAATCATTTGCTATTAAGACATCCAACGGTTGTTTTCGTGTTTGATTAAAGAAGACCAGTTAAACATTTGAAAGGAAGCTAAAATAAAATGAATTAAGTAAACAGAGTCTTTGCCTCTTGGTATTTTTTAACAGCGTATAAAACGATTGACATAATACAATTTACTACAATTTACCTCTTTAACCCCTTCAAGGGCGGTAGTTCATTTTTGGACCACTTAATTTTAATTCTTAAATGCACCAGAATATTGGAATGAAAATTTTCCTTTTATTATTAAGTGAACAAAAGCATTTTCATATTTCGAAATTTGTTTGTAAATTCTGGTGCCATTTACTGATTTCAACATTTGACGAATTGAAGTACCTTGCCCCTGAAAGAGTTAAACGCATATTAATGTATTTATTATTTTAAAGTTTCCTTTCTCTTTTAATATTCACGTGTAAATACAATTTTCAAGACATAATTTTCAATATTTTCCTGCTTGTAACACGTACTCATTTAATAGTAATTTTAAAGGGTTTTTTTTTCTGTTTTTAATAGTCACGTGTAAATAAATTTTTAATCGTTAGGAAATATTATTCTTTGCGCTGTTTTTAGAATTGAAAATAATCTCTATAATAATATCCTAAATCATGTGACTATTATCAACAATTCTGGGCGGATTCCTTCGCTTTTTATATTCCAGGCGGTCATTTTGGTACTTTAATGTTAGCCAGACACAGGCGATAAGTCACCAAATATTATTCTATCGCCATGATTTCACTTATATTACAATAGTCCAAGTCATGTAACTGCCATAAACAATTACAACACTTCGCTTTTCCTAAGAAAGGTTTCCATTTTTATTAAAGAATCAAAGATATTTTTTCTAATAAAACTACATAAAACATGACATGATCACAAAGAATTCTTGATACTTTTATGTTAGCCGGGTGAAAATCTCGCTAATAGCTTTTTTTAACTCGCCAGTTAGTATTTTTTTATTTTTCGAGTGGTAAATTAAAACGATACTACTTGGTTATCCCATCGACCAAAAATCTATCGCCAGAATATAAGATTAAATGCCGATAATGGTTGATCGTAAATGTCACATTCACTTGACTGTAAGGAAGTTACACGTGTTTACACCACCAAGGGATTTTTATTTCGACGTTTTATTTTTATTTTTATCAAGGCTAGGCACAGATGTCATATACGCCCCATATTGGCGCGACTTTTTTCCGACGGCAATTTGGCGAAAACATCAACAGCATAAACAACAACGTCCGGGTTACCATATGAAGCAAAATAACGACACTTTGGCGCCAGTTAAGTACCCGTTGCATATATGACATTGGCGTCAGAAAAAAATCGCGCCAATATGGGGCGTATATGACATCTGTGCCCAATGCTATACTAATTTATTTCGGCACAGATGTCATATACTCCCCATATTGGCGCGGTTTTTTTCCGACGCCATTTTAGCGAAAACATCACCACCATAAACAACAACATCCGGATTACCATATCAAGCAAAATAACTATACTTTGGCGTCAGTTAACCTTTAACCGGAATCGCTAAATTGTTCCACATTAGTGGAATCTTATGTCCAAAAAGACCCTTTAATTAAAATCCAAGTTATTTTCTAATATATATGAAATTACCACTTAGATGTGTTATAAGCGCATTGAAAAAAGTTTCATGTACTATATAAATCAACTTTTTTTCATATATATCTTGAAATTATACATTTGTTTTTTTAATTTAGTTCTTTAAGCGTTGATGCGCGCGTTTCGAAATTAAACGGGTTTTTTTTTTTGTCGTTGTCCGGTCAAAATGGACCCACGATTCCGGTTAAGGGTTAAGTACCTTTGCGTATACGACATTGGCGTTAGAAAAAACCGCGCCAATATGGGGCGTATATGACATCTGTGCCTTTATTTGTTCTTTCGTTATCTATCTATCTATATTATAAAGGACAAACATATCTGTGCGTAACGCATACGTCATTCTGCGAATGGCAACACTTTGAAATTTGAAATAAAAATTTTGTTTTGCAATTTTCGCTACTGCAAAATTTTAAACTTCTAAACATACCACGTATTAAATGTTTACACCGTCGTATGCAGAAAAAAATGCATATTTAAATGCAATTTGTTTGAAAGCTGTACCTCAATTTATTTTTGAGATATTAATTTTTTTATAGTTTTTAATACCAATTTTCTAATCGTGGCAACTGAAGTACTTCATTTCTATTAAAAGTGGTTTAGTTATCTTTATTGATTATATTCTTACTGATGCCATTTTCTCATTACAATTAAAAATATATTTTTTAAAAATTTGAACAGAAAATGACGTTACGCTTTAAAAAAGACACAATTTCCCTGATGATGCTGTTATATTTCACTATTTTTTCATTTCGCTGACTTTGAGTTTGAGACAATAGGCAAAATATTTCAGCGACTGAAAATGACGTCATATTTAAAAGAAACCGATAATTTTATTTGATAAAACGAGATATTTCCCCATGAATACGTCTAAAAGTTATAAATTTCTGGAATTTTTACGCGCAGGTACAGAGATTGTTATAAGACCTCAAATCACGAGTGGGAATTTTAACATGGCAAGTTGTAATAGTTGACAAACGTGACTTAAAGCTTGAAAATATATTTATCAATAACCTATTGCGCGTTAAAATGTTTTTAAATGGTTAATACTGATGTGAAACGTTGAAAATGACTTGATTTGTTTAGATTTAAAGGGGGGGGGGGATTCTATGATTATGTGAAGGTGAAATCCTTTTTGCTGATTTTTTCATTCCGTAATACCAAGCATCAATTGATAACTTAATCAAAATTACTTACCTTGATTATATGTTACTGATTACGTATATGAATAAAGTTTAATTTTCCAATAATTTTAACAGTTGAAGTTTATGAAAAAAGTATTTTGTTAATCTTAGGTTAAAATATGTCTTTGGAGAGTTAAATTAACAAGTGTAAGATGGATTTTTTATTGTAATTATTGTTGTCGATGTATTATAAATTTGATGCAACAGTTCCTTAGTAAACATTTTCTTTCGTCGAAATTCGACGGGTTCCACCTCGTATATATAAAAGCCGTTCTCTGTGTGTATGTCCTTTATACAAATCTTTAATTTTTGACCGATTTGCACGAAACTTGTGTACATAGGCTTTAGAACGTGGAATAGATCCCTGCCACCTTTAAAAAATCATCAGACCAATATTTATCCCTTTTTTCTATCATCTTTCATAATTTAACATTATAGAAATATCTCATTTTAATTTTTCAATTTCAATAGCTTCTTTCCTGTTGCCACACATCTAAAAAACTGCTCAATAATTTTTAAAAAAATTGTTAACTCGAGTACTTTGTTTTATTAGCCAATAAAAATTCAGACTCGACTGCTATATTTTTACATTTTTGAAATCGACGTCATTCTAATCAGAAAATGCACATTTTTCATATATTTCTGTAAAAACTTTAACTAAGCATGTTTTAAAATGACCTTAGAAGTACTTTAGTTGAATGTTAAAAAATCTATTTTAATGAAGTCGTTTCAATATCAAGAATCAAATAAGGAAAATGATAATAGTAAAAAAAAAATCGTTTGCTAGATATGACGTCAATGTCATCAATATAATTTCAAACTGACTCTAAAAACTGGATGCAACAATTTATTCCCTATTTCTTTGTAATCTTTAATTATATCATTTAGATAAATGTTTTAATACCTGAAATGCAGTGATAACATTCTACGATTTGTATCGAATACGGTTACATAAAAAACGATTTTTGTACGATTTATATTAAATAGAAATTATAGCTACTATTTTTTAGGGTAAGCTTTTTTTCTTTTTTAAACAAAATTTCATGACTGAGAGACTTTTTTGTTAGACGTTGAAATAATGGGGTGCGTGATGTTTAGAGATCAAATTGCAGTAAAAGCGTAATTTATGGTATGGTTAGGTTGTTGCCACCAACAATATGGTGCTAGGCGTTACTCATAGATATGTCTGTTTTTCATAATATTGCATTAATAGCAAACGGATATATCTTTCTGAATTGGGTTACAGGTATATTTAAAAATATATCCGTGATTAATTTAAAATGGATAAACAATCCGTAAATTGAGATAAGCTTTTCAAAAAAAATTACTTTTTGTATTCTATTAGATTTTGGAATAATCAAATGTGCTATGTTTAAAGGTTAAAATGCAGTAAAGGTTAAATTTATGGTTGGGTTAGGTTATTGCCACCAACAATATGATGCTAGAGTTACTCATAGTTCATCAATGTCTTTACTTTATAATATTGAATTAAGAGCAAACAGGTATATCTTTCGTAATTGGGCTGCATGTAGGGATGAGATTTCCACGTTTTTGCACACCGGTATATTCTTAAAGAAAATGTTGTTCTGTTAAATCAAGAGAGTGTCCCGATTAAATGAAATATCATTTACTCTAACAAAATACTGGTGTGAAAAAATGCGGAAATCTTATCCCTGGCTGCATGCAAATCAAAAATATCCATGATTGAAAATTACTTTAAAATCCATTCACATGAAAAAATTGAGATACAATTTTCAAATAAATTTCATTTGACAGAAGCTTTTTCTATTCGACAGTGTGAAAAACGAAATTGTATGATGATCATAAGTTAAAAAAATTTTAGTAAAGGCAAAATTTATGGGTTAGGTCATTGCCATCATCAGTATAATGTCACAATTGGCATTGTGTTTGTAGTTTTCTTTATATATATATATTCTGAAGATGACCCAATGAAAGAGTCGAAACATGTAAATTTTTAATATTTTTAATGTTTTTTATTATTTAAATGACCCTTTTTAAGCAAATAATTGTACTTTAATATATGTTATGACATTTGTTTGGAATATACATTATTATGTTATAGTTAATAGTAGACGCAATTAAAACTATTTTACTTATATTTCTTATCGGTCTTTTAACGATTCGTGGACGTTAATGCACCAATCTCAGTTATTGTCACTGCCGTATTATTTCATTTTAATGTATTTTACCCGGGTGGACCATTATTATTGACACGAGCAAAGCCGGGTAAATCTGCTAGTTTAAAATGGCGAAAACCTCGTTTTAGAATACCAGTTACATATGTATATGTATATTTAAATTATTTTCTATTGTTTTTAAAATGAACTAATAATAAATAAAAATAATTAATTAATAACTATAGAATAAAGCAATTTATAACTTTTTTTTGTTTTAAATAAAAAGAAAATAAAGGTAAATAAACCTTTATTATAAATATATAACAGTAGTCGGGTTACCATGTCAGGCAAAACAACGCCCTTTGGCGCTATTTAGGTAACCCGGTGCGTATATGACATATTTTTCGTTTCGTTTCGTTTTAAAAAAAGAAAGAAGTTAAAGCCATTGATTTTTAAATTTTCAGTTTGAAATGAAAGCTTTGTATTAAATAAAATGATAATGAAATAATAAAAAAAAACATTGTTCTTAGAATAGATTCAAGTGAGGCCAAATTAATTTAAAATAATAACCCTTTCTGAAATACGAAAAGAAATATCAGTTATGATTAAAATTTGAGTTGCCATCTTTAGAAAAATGTATATAAAATTAGAAAAAAATTAATATTTCGAAAACTAATTCGAATTTAAAAATTCTAATACCAGTTTTGAAATCTGCGGATCAATATTGATTTTTGGTGTTAATTTCATCGCAAAGTATTCCATATTTTAAGAGAAATCGCCGTGAAACATAATCAGTTGTTTAATCAGTCGATTCATACTTGCGTTTCATACTTCCGTTACATACTTCCGTTTCATAAAATGCGTTTCATTAGGATTTTATATATACTAGTGGATCGTACCCGGGCTTCCCGGGTTAAAGAATATAGGTCAAAACATTTTTTTAATTGAAAACTAATATTTTTTTTATATGCAATAAATTTTATAGGTTTCCCACTCACAAAGAAAAAAAAAGGCATTTTTCATATAGAAAATACGAATTATAGAATCAAATAATTTTTTGAAATTTATCAAAAGCGATATTTTCTTATTAGCCGCGTGCTAAGACTTATTTGAGCAAAATTTTGCTACTTATGGCATCCTTTTATATTCTGATAATTTCAGAGGTTATACATTAAATTTTGGGGTACTTCTTAGTTATCCCGTCGACCAAATTACTGTCGCCAAATTGTAAGATTAAATGCCAATAATGGTTGCCATTAATTAATTAATTGCAAGATTAGATGCCAATAATGGCCAATAAAACCATTAATTCGACGTTTTATTTGTATTTTTATTAATGTTTTACTAATTTATTTGTTTTTTCGTTATTTAAAATAAAAATTATGTCAATGTGTATAATTTGGCGAGTGGTTTGGCGATTTATATAATTTGGCGAAATTGGCCGACGGGATAACTAAGAAGTACCAATTTTTGTTTTATTTATATTATTTTATTTGTTTATTCATAGGAAGTTTTTTAATGGATATTATCAGTACGAAAATGATGAACTCTTTATTTTGTTTTAAGAGCAAACGGATTAATCTTTCGTAATCGAACTCCGCGCGATATAGATAAATTAAAAAATATTTCATGCTTTAAAATTACTTTTAAAACCACAGACAATCAGTAAACTGAGATGAACTTTGCAAAAAAATTCAATTTGAAAAAAAAAAAAAATCCTGTTTGGTGATATAAAAATTTAAATTGTACGATTACAAAAATGTTAGATTTGTGTTTTTACAATATTATTCTTTTATTTGTTTATAAAAGAAGTATTAATTTCGTTAATTTGTCTTTCACAAATATGTTAGATTGGTGTTTTTTTTATATTATTTTATTTGTTTATAAAGGAAGTATTAATTTCGTTATGCAAAAATAGTCAGAAACAAATGCTGAAAAAGGTTTGATGCTTTATGTGCAAAATAGTTATTATTATTATGCATTGAATCCGGCACGTAATGAAATAAACTTTTTAAAAAATCCTGTTTAAAAATTATTTTAGAATATATATGCATCAGTCAATTAAGATACAGTTTTTAAAGAAATTGCATTTGAAAGTAAATTTTTCCCTATGCGGCGAAAATTGAAAATGTACGATGGTCAGAAGATTAAAAAATCGCAATAGCCAAAATTTCAAGACCGAAATTTGATCTTGAAGTGTTGCCATTCGCAAAATGATGTCAGCGTTACGCACAGATACGTTTGTTTTCTATAATATAGATAGATACTTAATCATTAAAATATTATAAAGATCAGTTATTAGGATGTGCTTATCAATTGAGGCTCTTATGAAGCTCTTATATCTTCGTCTATAGAAAAGTATGCATATGACGTCATTATCACGGAATAACAGACAATATTCTTGACATAGCTCATATTTTAATTTCAACATTTTTTTCAGGTTTTATTAGAAAATGGCAACAAAAGGATACAGTATCTCCTATTTTCGACTATTTTCCGTTTACTTTCAATGACTTTCAATAGAAATGGGGTACTTTTGTTGCCACGATAAGAAAAATGATATTAAAAACTACAAAAAATTAATATCTCAAAAATAAATTGAGATACAGCTTTCAAACAAATTGTATTTAAAAGAGCATTTTTTTCCTCATACGACGGTGTAAAAATTTAAAATGTGCGATGTTTAGAAGTTTAAAAACTTGCAGCAGAGAAAATTTCAAAACCAAAATTTTATTTCAAATTTCAAAGTGTTGCCATTCGCAAAATGACGTATGCGTTACGCACAGATATGTTTGTCCTTTATAATATAGGGTAGATAACTTTCCTGAATAATAAAGATTAACACCATTAAATGACAAAAAATGTTTGGCCATTGAAAAAAAAAATAATTTATTTCAGAGGCCATTTTTATTAACTCCATACTCTAATGTAAATCGTTGCAATAAAAGCAACTCAAATGCACTAGCAAGCGTTGAATGATAACGGTAATTTTTTTAGTGTCGACTTATCAGAATTAAAAGTCTAAACTGCACCTCAGACAATTCAAATATGAATATAATGAAGATTCAGAATTCAATGCCAATAATATAAGGAAATCTGTAGCAGGTAGACCACAAATTTTGAAGAATATATTATATCCTAAAGGTAGAACTGTACAAGGGGAAAAAGCAGAGATATGGTGGGCCTGCTAAAATTCATTCCTCCTGTTAAACATGATTACTATAAAAACTTGATAACAAATCGAAATGATAAGTCCTCACATACACCTGATGAGGAAGACGTTAATTATATTGCTGATGAATTAATCACAAATAATATATTATAACAGAAGTGTCAACATTCGTTTTTATAGAAAATCTGTAATAATAATATACAATAACTAACTTTTTCTGTGACAAAAAACTTAAAAATTTAAACACTGAATTTGACATTATTACTTTTTTCAGTTGCCAAATGTATTAACTAAACCAGTCACATAAAAATTGTAACATTACTGACGATTATTTTTTTACTATTCTTTCTTATTAATTTTATATACCGTTAGATGAAAGCTATATCTGTATTTATGCATTCTACTATATATTTTGAATTTATATTATAAAGGGAATTTAAAAATACAATTTACATTATTTCATCATATTTCTCAACTTTTTGTTTTATGGAGTTAATCAATTTGCGTACTGAACGGCTCATATAATGCTTATATACTTCATAATGAGCATGCCACTTAATCATTTTTAAATTTATTGTAGTTAAAGAATTGTTCAATTTTAAAATTTGGGTATCTATTTAACAAACTCCTGTATTTTATAAATAAATATCAATTGTATTCTGGAATTACGGAGAATTGCCTTTTCAATAATTACTACTGTAAGATTTCAACAATTTTAATAAAGTTGAGCCGAAACGTTTTATGATTAAAATTTCACTCAGCTTTTATCTTTTTTATATTTTCTTTTGATGTTAATAATTTATTTTATTTTATGCCGAAAATAAAACATCATAAAATATATCATTTTCAATTGCTATGCTTAAATTCCTTTCTGCCAAAAACATTTTTCCTTACCCATTAATCATAATTCATCACATTCTACTATTTTGTGAAAGAAAATGGAATTCGTGATTTTTTAAAGGAAAGGTTATGGTACTTTTGTATTGCATTACCAAAGTTTAAAAAAGTCACCAAGTTATCTGTTATATCGAATTTTCTGAAGTTATTAATCAATGTCAGACTCAATTTAACTATGCAATACAGCTGAAGTATAGGATATTTTTACGCATGAATAGTTTAAACTTTTTGATAGACTAAATTAATCATTTTAATAGGTTAGAAGGGAACTATTTTCATAAAAATCATTACAGGATGTAGGAGCTAAAAATTATTAGAATCGGTATACCATTCATACATTAAAGGTTTAACAATCGCACTATAGACTAAACAACTACTCAATGAATGCCATCGAAAGCTTTTGTGTGTCTCTTTAAATAAACTATAAGAGCAACATATTTGGTTAACGCCTTCATCCAAAATACTTGCAAGACGAATGCACTGACCTAATTATATTTGATTTGTTTTAGTATTTTAAACGTTATAGTGATAGCGAATTTTGTATTTTTTTACTTTTGTTTTTGCTACAAAAAAATTATAAGAGCTGCATATTTTAATAACGGACTCATTCAAGATATGTGCAAGATCAATACACTGTACCAATTATATTCAAATATGTTCAGTATATCGGATGTTATCGTGATGAAAATATTTGCATGTTTATTTTAAACTTTTGCGTGTACTTTTAAACAAACTATAAGAACTATATTTGGATAACGAACCAATCCAAAATACTATCAAGATTAATACAATGTCCCAATTGGGTTTGAATTGGTTCAGTTCTACGGACGTCCTCGTGATGACAAATTTTACATGATTTTTGTTTTTGTGTCTCAGTGTAAACAAATCATAAGAGATACGTACTTGGTTGACTAGATCTGTGAAAGTACAATCACATTTCTTTTATTTACATCCCGTATTCCAATGTTGCACGTCACCCACGTTGTTTACGCTTCCTCCGGATAATGACAATTATCTCATTTTACCGTAAGGCAGTCAGAGAACTTTTTTCCTACCCGTGTTTACTCTTTCCCCCGCTTGTACTTTATGCCCAACACGCATGCCCCTGCAGCGTCACTTCGAATCTGTTTTTAGAACGCTTCAGCGACGATGTAAAGAGGGATGTATGTCCTTGAACAAATTAGAAGCTAGTTTTCTTCTCTCTTCTTTTTATAAGCTTACAATTTTCATCGTCATTTTTAATTTCACTAAATGGCTCAAAATTAATTTCATGTCACTCTTGCAAACCCCTATTACTTGGTATATATACTCAAGCGCACTGTAAAAAAAGTGACATTTTTACAGTATAAAGTACTGTTCATCTCGATCACAGTGAATGTGCTGTATCTTTCATTGGTTTCCTGACTATATTAACATGGAAAATACAGTAGTTGGGTAAAAAATTTCCAGCACAATGTGCTGTTAATTTTACACAACTATTGTATTTTCCATGTTAATACAGTCAGCAAACCAAAGAAAGATACAGCACATTCACTGGGATCGAGTTTGTTCTAGGAAATTTAGAAGTGGTTTGCACTTGAGTTTTCTAACAGATTTTACAGAAATTTAAGATTTATTAGATTTCTATTATAATTTAAAAAGCATTTTTTGACGATATGATCGCACAAAAAATCCGGACATTTAGGGCCTGTTTCTTAATGCCGAGAACGATAGTTTTCTAAACTCCTATTTTATCAAAGTGATGTTATTCCCTGTGTATTTTGAATACCCTGGATTTAATTTCATAAGTCTCTAAAAGTTCAACAGTAAATATGATTGGATTTTCATTATCAAGACTATCTCTAAGAATGTTTTGTCAGCCGATATTTCAATGCTTTCGAATTTTAGGTAGCTTTCTTTACAAAAAGCTACCTATTGCAGCCGTTCGGAGGAAAGCGATTTCAAAAAATTTTGGTATATTTTCATCGATCATGACCCCCAGACCCCGAAACCACCCTCCGTTCAAAATTGATATATATATATATATATATATATCAATATATATATATATATATATATATATATATATATATATCTGACCTATGTCACACTGTAACTCTCGTATTTATGAACCGATTTGGATATAATACGGTGTGTACATAGTACATACCAATGTCTCGACCGAGTTCGTTGGCCAGCTTCATCCGCCATTTTGTTTCAAAATGGCGGCCATTTAAAAATTTTAAAAAAAATTAAAATTTAAAATGTGGTACCAAAAAATTGAAAATGGAAAAATATTTTTTTCTTATGTATTTGACCTTTATACAAAGACTCCGTAGCAGTTTTTGTTTCGTCTATATCTTAAAAAATGGCTGAGTTATAGCATTTTGAATTTCTAGCGAAGCTGACATTTTGAAACGTCCTGAATTTTGTAACGCGATAAAAGGCGTATTTATGAACCGATTTGGATGTAGCTTCGTTTATACATAGTACAGACCAATGTCTCGACCGAGTTCGTTGACCAGCTTCATCCGCCATTTTGTTTAAAAATGGCGGTCATTTAAAATCTTAAGAAAAATTTAAATTTGAAATGAGATACCAAAAAATTGGAAAATGAAAAAGATTTTTTTCGTATGTGTTTGACCTCTATAAAAAGATTCGGGAGCAGTTTTTGTTTCGTCTATATCTTAAAAAATGGCTGAGTTATAGCATATTGAATTTCTATTATGGCTGACATTTTAAAACAACCTGATTTTTGTCACGTAATAACAGGCGTATTTATGAACCGATTTGGATGTACCTTGGTGTGTACATAGTACATACAAATATCTCGACCGAGTTCGTTGGCCAGCTTCATTCGCCATCTTGTTTCAAAAGGGTTGGCATTTAAAAAAAAATGTAACTTAAAATTTAAAATGAGGTATTAAAAAATTGGAAAATGAAAAAGATTTTTTTTTATGTGTTTGGCCTTGATACAAAGATTCTGGAGCAGTTTTTGTTTCTGAAAATTTGTTCTTTTGTTTATATCTTAAAAAGTGGTTGAATTATAGCACTTTGAATTTCTATCATTGCTAACACTTTGAAACGATCTTGTATTTGTCACGCGATACCACACGTATTCGCCTATTTCGATGGAAGAAGGCATGGGGATAGTATACATCAATATCTCGACCAAGTTCGCTGGCCAGCTTCATCAGCCATCTTGTTTCAAAATGGCGGCCATTAAATTAAAAAAAATATATATTTAAAGTGAGGTGCAAAAAAAATTAGAAATTGAAAAAGGTTTCTTTCTTAAGTATTTGACCTTGATATAAGGATTCTGGAGCATTTTTTGTTTGTCTTTATCTTAAAAAATGGCTCAGATATAGCAGTTTCAATTTCTAACGTGGATGGCATTTTGAAAAATCTGATTTTTTGCCTGCGATAGCACTCGTATATATCAACCGATTCCGATGTGAGTGAGCATGTGCACAGCAATTACTAAGGTCTCGACCAAGTTTACTGGTTAGCCTCAACCACCATGTTGTCTTAAAATGGCAGGCACTTTAAGAAATCGCCGAATTTGGCAGCCAAATATAAGTTACTTTAAATAAAAGCAGCTTGGATAAAGCTGACTAATTTCGCGAAATTCTCATTCATAATGATTTAGTATTGATAAAAATTAGTATTGAATCTCCTACATTCGGTTTCCACTTAATTGAGCTTCCTGTGTTTGAATAATATAAGTTGGCTTTTTTTTAAAATAAGGAATATGAAAGCTACCTCTTCCTCCCGGCACTGGCCGGAAGGACTTTTTAAAAAGAGAATTCTCCCCGTAGAATTTTTATGTGGTGTACAGTGACTAATTAATTTTTCCTTCCTACCGATCTCTCCTGATTAGATAAAATAATGATGGATTACAGAAAAATAAAGTCGCTTCATTTATCGTCAAGCTTCTATTGTGTCTTCACTCATATTAATGTAAGATCTAATTTAATTTTATACATTATCTCTTCCATTCAAAATATATTTAAAAATAACGTGACAAGATCATCCAAGTTTCTGCAACTATATGCTTGTGTGTCCTTGTAAACAACTGTATGAGCTGCATGCTTGGTTAACAAACTCATCCAAGATACAGGCAAGATTCATACATTGTACGAATGAGGTTCGAATGTGTGCAGTATTTTGAGCGTTATCGTGATGGCAAGATTTGCATTACATATAAGTAGATAGATAGATGGGTAGATAGTTAAATAAACCCAGTGATTGCAATAGATCCATTTCTAAAGAAAGCAACCTTATACAGAATACCAAATTGCCCAAATGGAGTACAAACGGGAGTTTTCTGTATATGCTAAGGATGCACTGCGTATGGAAATATGCGGGGACAGTGTCAAGTTATGAAAAAAGATTTTTACTGTGAATCGTATTAGAAAAATCTAGTTTGTGTGGTAAGGATTAACGACCGGTAGCATTTAACTTCCTGTAATCCCAGATAAGACTGAACTTTTTAAAAGAACACGAAAGGGGGTTTTAGATGACCGGCAAATGCTCCGGTCAATCAGGAATGGAATATTTTTTTTTTACATCTTCATAATAATTTCGGATTTAGTCTTCTGAATTACTGTAGGTAGAAGGTTTGTTTCAATTTAGTTGACTGTATTATGTTTAACAGTTGCTAATTTTGACGTTTTACCCTAGGTGTTAATTTTGTTGGCTCTGGGAATTCTGATGATATAAAGTGATATAATGAATTACCAGTAAAGATTTTCACGAAAACATAATTTGGAGTTTTGGAAATTATCTCGAGTTAGGAAAGTTTAGTGATGTTATCAATAAATTTGTGGTGTTTGAGGTCCGTTAGAAGGCCAAAAAATTGTAAAAAACATCAGTTCCTTTTAGAGCAACAAGAACGTTAAGAATAAAAAATTTCAAAGTTGCATCTGACTAGGGAACATCACAAGTGTCAGTTCTGTATTTTGATGAGAGTCGTATCGTTCGAATGACTTGTCACGAGGATAAAGAAATGTGTAGAAACTATACTCCCGAATCCATTAATTTTAAAGATATGAGGCCTTTTCTGTTTCGGAAGAAGGGAAATAAAGAAGGAAAAAGCAGCATGAGATTCATTCTAAAGTTATCAAAGGCAGGAATTTTGTCGTATAATTAACCATGATTGTGTTTTCTATATAAAACATGAGTTTTTTCAATACCAGACGTAAACGATAAAGAATGCCATAACAATAGTACTAGTAATGAAAATCTACTAGTCTAATCTACTAGTCTTTAACTATACTACTATGTATATAGTAGCAATAACCTTTAGTATTATTGTTTAACAGTCAGCGCAAGTGTTTTTAGTAAGAGTGAAGCATACGTGTTACTGATCGGAAGACTGATCCGTGTTTCGCATTAAAGACTTTCGGAAAGCATATACTGTCTCATTGCATCGAAAGTAGATGAAGGGAGCCTGTTGTATGTCAAATGATGTATTTTTAGTATACTTTTTATAGTAATAGTGTTAACATCACTGCAAATACACCGATGGGTTTTTGAATATTCGCCTATTTTTTTACGAAGTACTTGTAGCCTTGTAAAAAATAAACATACAGTGGCTGAGGGTATTTGTCGACTCAGCTGGAAAAATACTGGCTGTATATCGGAAGCTAGTTTTTCGATGCGTAAATTTTCATCTATTTGGCCACTTCATCTGTCCAGTACCGGGATAGCATTCTTATTACCAAACTATCATGAAAACGACTATCATAATTAATTATAAGAGAAAATTCCTGCCTTCGATAGTTTTAGGAGGAATCTCATGCTGTTTTACCCTTCTTTATTTCTGTCCTTCCGAAACAGAAAAGGACCCATATCTCGTGAACTATTGGATTCAGGAAGATAGTTCCTATACTTGTCATGATCCTCGTGACATCAGCTTTATAACAATACCACTCTCATCAAATTCCTGAACTGACACTTGGGAATGTTCCCTAGTGAGACACCTAGGTCCATATTCACTAATTTAGTAATTGTAATATTTCAGCTACTAGCCGCAAATAAGTACAGATAATTGGGTATTAATTTTTTAGATTAATGGTGAGATATAAGTAAGAAGCATCAGATGCTAAATTAATCAAAACTTTTAAATGAGTTTTATTTTATCATAAATGTGCAAGCGCCAATATATTTCGATCGACAGCCACTTTTGAGAGTCCTGCCGATCGGCATTAGCAGTATAAGAACATGGAATTTTCCTGAATTTTTCTTGAACCGAGTATGGTAGTAGAAATGGTTCCGACATGGTAGAACGAACGCCAGCAAGAAAAAAAGATGCTGATTGGAGGAAGCATTCGGGGGGAAATTACCTCAACAACTAACGCAGCAAAGTCATTCTACGTGCGTATTTAAGGCTGCTTTCAAATCCAAACTGGCTATTTCATGACACATTTAGGGTAAGGTGCCCTATTATCATCCCCCAGTCACTTTTAGGCCCTTGGAACTTGTAATTTTCAGTGCAAATCTACCAAATTTGGATTTTAGATAGAATAACTACCCAAGCACATAGAAGTATAGTATAGGCAAATATCGTACAAAAAAATTTTAACAATGCGAAAAATTATTTTTTCAAAAGTATCTAAAAAATGCAAAAAAAAAGGTCCCAATTTCGTCCCCCCAAAGAATCCAATACGCCGAGGCTTAACTTATAACTAAATCAAAATTTATTTCTAAATGAGTAAGTAATTTACTTTACATTAAAGCAAGGCACAAAGAAATGTACCAATTATCAGTGGAAGAATAACACAACGAAACATTAGCCATCCAAACATGAGCAAAAAAATTGAAAAAGATGTCATGAAAAAGCATTCCTAATTTCGTTCCCAGGACGAAAATAAGAACTTCAAGGGGACAAAATTGGGACCACACTACTTCTCAATATGACGGAGCTTCAGTTCCCGTAAGATGAACTGAGCGTCCTGAAACTCACTGTATGCTACTGTCAGATCTTACCAACGTAAAATACATGCAATGAATAAGAAATAAATACTTACAGTACAGTAAATAACGTTCTACAAACGACGTAATAAGAACTCAGGTCTTCTAAAAATAGGAAATTCGCCGTCTTTAATTTATGTATACGTCTTGGCGAACGAAACTTTCAATACTGACTGACCTCTTTTACCTTCCGTTCCCTGTGCCTTGCGTCATAAGTGGTGCCACTTTCGCAGAAGCGGAGAAGTTAAGGAGGACGAAATTAGGAGAGGGGACGAAATATGGGCACTTTACCATTTAATTCCTTTTGTTCTCAAAAGCATGGAATTTGGGGCTACTCTTACTCAGCTATTATATAATTGGATATTTCTTCTCGTTTTTTGACACAAACAAATCCTTTAATAAATGCTGTCAAAGTTGATTTTTTAAACTGTCAGGAGACAACAGGAGTCGTTTATAACTCAAGATGTATTTCATTTATCAAAAAAAAAAAAATGTTCGATTATAAATCATTTTAATAATCATACCTACAAGTGTTATGATTTTACATTTACAAATAAATCAGGAAGTTTCGATTTGTTGAGCAAGGTAACATGGGAACACTCTACCGGGGAGCCAACCAAAAATGGCAAAGGCAGAAAAATCCCCTCTGCCAAATGCAAACTGGCAAAGGAGCAGCCCCAGAAAACCAACGGCATTTAATAACAAAAATAAATAAATAAATAAATAAAATAAATAACAATAATTATAGTCATTTACAGGTTTGACATATGACTGTATGAAAAAGAATTGTGTACAATATATAGAGTCATGTACACAGAGAAGAAAAACGTTAAATAAATTCTTAAAGTTGGCATACAAAATACTAGCAGACATAGAAGGTCCTGAACTGAGCAAATTAATAAAAGTCAAATCAAAAAGTCAACAACGTAAAAAAAAACTTATGCCCCAAAACCAAAGTCAAAATCAGAACTGGTATTTTATAAAAGAGAAATGTTTGTTAAGTTCATTATATATTTGTCTAAGTTTATTATAATTTGATCTTGACAGTAAGATATTTTTCATGTTCCAGCTCAATGTGCGATTCCGAATAAAATCAAATAAAACAGGCATAAGTGGACAACGCCCGAAAAGGTTGAGCAAGGTACCATACAGGAAATGTGGCTTCTTAAGTGTAGCAACTGCATTTTCTGGGGTAAAGCACACGGTAATTCTGGACATAGTGGGCAGCCAGACTGCAAAAACAATGTTGTATAAATAAAGACCTCGGAAATTTCAATGAATGATTTAGATAAATTATCCAGGGATTCAGGACCAAATAGATGAAATAGCAGCTACCGATTGAATTTTATTGCTTATATCGCTACTGCATTATGAAGGTTCTTTATTCACTAAAACTGATAATGTAAGTCTAGAATTTATTCTAAACTAGCAGACCCACCCGGCGTTGCCCGCGCCCGTGATGAATGAACCTCAAATTTGTATGATTTTGTACCTTTAATTTCCTTTTGTCTGAATTTATATTTTTAAATATAAAAAATCGCAAGAAAAATATTAAATTGAAGATACGTACTATTTTGCGTAAGTTGATTTTGGGAGGCTATACGTACCGAAAGTGAGTGGAACTGACCAAACACACAGGTTTTTACTGGTTTCGTGGACATTTTGAGGCATTTCGTTTTGTAAAAAATATTTCTACCCCTCCGAACGTTTCAAAATTTTTGTAGGAGACGTAAATTTGGTCTATTTAGATGGTTCGATAAACATTGTGTTAAAATAAGGACGTTGACTAAAATAATAAATTGAGAAATTTGCTTAATTTACTATTCGAAAATAGTGGGTAGTGCAACCTTCCACCGACAGGGAGCGCAATATGTTCTATACAAATATTACTCTACGAAACAGTGGTCAAAGGGCTGTTATAACTTACGTGTAAATTTCAAGTCGATCGGTTAGTTCGTTTTCCAAATTTTAACGAATTCGCGTTCATTCTCTATTAAAAAAAGCGTTTCTTTTTCTTTTTAAAAGTCGATTTTATTCCATTTCGAACAAAAAGTTCTGAATCAATTTTTTTAAATTTATATACTCTTAATTAGTCTACAAATATAGGCCGAGAATAGGATGGTCCTTATTTTCGAAGTTTTAAAATTTATTGCTCTTACCCTCTAAATATGTTCCATTATATCTAAAAATAATTCTTGTAGAACTGAATCACTAAAAAATAATATTTAGAGGTAGTTCAAAGAAGTATAAGTTTCATAAATATTTAGAGGTAGTTCAAAGAAGTATAAGTTTCATAATCGGGGTCATTTTGCTCTCTTTTTCTCCTTTTACCTAAAAAAAAATTATAATCCTAATATTGATAAATTATTTCAAAATACCAATTATCTATACTATAAAATCCATAAAAGCATTTGTAAATGCAATTATTAAATAATTATCTACAGATAATTTCATTGATATGAAGAAGAGAAATGTCTCCCACATCAGTACTAGCAACAGAGATTAAACTAAGAATTATTTATCTGTTTATTATTTTCTAATTCTTTTGCCTTATTAGATAAGCAAATACGTGTTAAATAAATTTTAAATTGGTCTATTTTATTGTGAGTTTTAAACTTTTATTGAGTTAAATTATTTTACAGCTATATTATTATTTTACACTTAACTGCAACTGCTCTCATCTTACTTTTGGTTTTGGTTTGTGCTTTGTTTGTTTATAGATGATCATTTTTTAAATTTGATGAATCAGTCTAAATCTTTTGCCTTATAAGCTAATGAGCTTAAGAAATTTTGATTTTTAAATTGTACTATTTTACTGTGAGTTTTAAACTTTGGCAGTAGAAATGGCAATAGCAGTACGTGAGTCTTTTACATATAGCTCAAATGAAGAAGATGGAAATGAAACTGGAGAACGCGATCACAAAATTGAACTGCTTCAGGATGCAGCATCAGATCCTGAGGCATCTAAAACTAAGAGAGGGCGTATATATATCATAACTCCAGAATTAGCAAAAACTCTAGACAGGACAAAATTATCAGACAGAAAAGCAGTATTTGTAGTTGCAGAAACAGCAAACAGTTTAGGATGAGATATTAAAGAAGTCAGTCTGAACAGAAGTGCAATTCGTAGAAAAAGAATTGTTAGTAGAATTAAACAATCACAGAAATTAAAGAATAGCTACAAAGAAATGTTCCCCTCATTGTCCGTTGGGATGGGAAACTTTTACCAGAGTTAACCGGTAAAGATAAAATAGATAGACTACCAGTTATAATTTCTGGAAAAGTTGTTTCTCAGATACTCTCAATTGCTAAACTTCCTTCTGCAATAGGCGAAGTACAAGCCCATGCAATTTATGAAGCTTTGAATGAAAGGGATATTGCAGATAAAGTGATTGGAATGAGCTTTGACACCACATCAGCAAATACTGGAAAAGAGAAAGGTGCTTGTGTCCTTTTAGAAGAAAAGCTTTGAACGAAACTTTTTTATTTTGCCTACGGTCATCATATTATGGAACTTATCATTGGAAAAGTATTTCATATTTCTTTGGGAACTTCGTAATCAAGTCCAGAAGTACCTTTATTCAAACGTTTCCAAGAGTACTGGAGTTTTCTAGATAGAGAGAAATTTGAAACAGACTTGAAAGATGATAATATTCGAACTCTTGTACAAGATGTAAAAGATGAAATTTTGGAGTTTGCCACTACACAAGAATCATCAACATGTGGACTAAGAGCCGATTACCAAGAATTTGTCAAATTTGTTATTTTCCTTGGAATACCTGTCAGGGGAATTCTTTTCAGGCTTCCAGGGGCAATGCATCATGCTCGTGGGATGTCTAAAGTAATATATTCTTTGAAAATATTCATCTTTCAGTTCCAATTCCAGCTTACCGAAAAGGAAGAAAGATATCTTCGTGATGTTTGTGTTTTTATAGTCAGAGAGTATTAAAACTTGGATCACTGCTTCAATAACAGAAACCTCACCCTATAATGACTTTCAATTGATGAATATTTTATTAGAGTACTCAAGAATACATGCAGAAATTGTAAACTCTGCATCAGAGAAATTTTCAAAGCATTTGTGGTATATGTCAGAAGATCTTTCTGGATTGTCCTTTTCGATAGCCACGTGTCTGTTTGAACAAAAAGAAAGACGGTTGAAGTCCTTCAAAATAAAAAAGGTACAAAGAATCCTGATAAGAGGATATCTGTTTCCCTTAAAAATTTTCATGAAAATAAGTTTGAAGATTTTGTTACCAAAGAATCTTTGAAGTTCAAAAAAATGAATTTACCATTGGGATTCTTTCAAATAGACCCAACACATTGGAGCACTAATTCTGATTATATGATTGCATTAGAGATTGTGCAATCTATTAAAGTGGTAAATGATCATACTATGAGAGGTATTGCTTTGATCAAAGAGTACACTGGAATCCTTGCAAAAAATGAACCTCAGTTTAAACTATTGACGAAAGTTGTGAAGGAACACAAAAAGCGTATCCTCACTGCAGAAAAATGGACTTAACAAATTAAACTAATTACTGATACTTTCAACTTTTTATATGCTTAATATTGTGTTTTTGTGTTATACAAAAGTAAAATTAATTTACTATCATAATAAAAACTATCATTTTCGCTTAGTTTCTTTTTGTCGATATCATCATGTTTTTTAGCATAATCGCCAAACTTCAGCAAGCTTGAGCTACTTCTAAATATATTTCTTTTTCATTCAAACTTTTTCTCCTTTGCTTTTTACTGCATTGGAACAAATTTTGATGGTAAGACATAAGAAAAAAAAATTAAAATCGACCATATAAGGACCAACCTAGCCGAGAAGCTAAAGTTTAAAATCTGTAAATGCTGTGTTTTTAAAATTTTAGTTTAAATTTGAACTCCCATTAAAATTTTACCCTATGATTTTTATCTACTCTCCAAAATAAAAGTAGGTGTTTTACAAAGAAGAGATAATGTCTGTAACTTTTAATAAGTAGAATATATATCTCATGACTCCCTCAAAAAACGGCATATAAAAAGTCAGAAACGCTAATTTTTTAAAAAGAAATCTAGAGCCTTTCCCTCCCCCCCTGGAATTTCACGCACCATTCTTTTTTACACTTTATCTTTTGTGTTATAAACGTTCTTATAGTTTCAAACAGATCGCCTTGCTAGATTTCCTAATTTTAACAAAATCGCGTTATGTTAGTTCTGCATTCCACCACCAGGGAGCGCAATCTATTCTTAACAAAAGCTCCTTTACACAACCTATCAGTAGATATGTTACTCGAGGAGGTGGCGGTCTTCAGCAAGAATTTAAGATTTTTGTTGAAATTACTATTCGGAAATAAGGGTAACTTAACTTTTGTCACATTTATATGTACTAAGTAGCATGCATCTGACGACTCCGTCAAAAAACCGCACCGGAAACGGTATGGAACGCAAAGGTAAAAAAATAAATAAATATTTCGCCACCCCCCCACTCCTCCCGTCCACCTGCCCGAAATTTCACACGCCATTTTTTATAAACTTTTTCTAATGTGTTATAAACTATCTTAAAGTTTCAAGCAGATCGCTTTGCCAGATTTCCTACTTTAAATGAAATTGCGGTCTCTTAGTTCCACTTTCCACTACTAGGGAGCGTACTGTATTTTTAACAAAACTGCATCTGAACGTAACTCCGTTACACAACCTATCAGTAGATATGTTACTCGAGGGGGTGGCGGTCTTAAGAAAGAAATTAAGATATTTTTGAAATTACTATTCGGAAATAGTGGTAACAAACTTTTGACATTTTTATATTTAATAAGACTCATTTATCTCAAGACTCCGTCAAAAAACCGCACCGGAAATGGTAAGAAACGCAAAAGTAAAAAAAAAAAAAAAAAAAAAAGAAAAAAGAAATCTATCGCCCCTTCTCCTCTCCCCACCTTCCCGAAATTTCACTCGCCATTCTTATATAAACGTTTTCTAATGTGTTATAAACTATCTTGAAGTTTCAAACAGATGGACTTGTTAGATTCCCTACTTTAAATGAAATCGCGGTCTGTTAGTTCTACATTCCACCACCAGGGAGCGCACTCTATTCTTAGCAAAAGCGTATATGAACGAAACCTCTTCAGGCAACCTACCTGTAGATACATGGATGGGGGGGGGGGCGGTCTTAACCAAGAATTTAAGATATTTGCTGAAATTACTTTTCGAAAATAGTGGTATCAAGACTTTTGAAATTTTTATCTCGAATAAGTGACATTTATGCTGTATTTTTAGAATTCGCACGCCGTTCTGAAGAATACTACAATAAAACGTAACGTAACTATCGTTTAAAATAAGCATATATAGAAGAAATAAACCTATTGGTGAAATCAGCGCCTCCCACTCATACATTAAGGGTGCAAAAAGTTCTGTACGAACATCCGACATGAGTTCCCACTGCCTGCGGCACTGTATAGAAAGCGGGCGATAAATTCGGAACATTTTTCTGTATTTAAAATATAAAAGAAAGCAGTTAAAAAATACGTTTAAAAATGTCTTTAAAAAAACATTTCTGAAAAAAAAAATCATTATCAGTATCCAAAATGAGAATTTAAATTCTGTTATAACTGTTGTTAGCCGCTACAGCAGCAGAAAGCATTAGAATGCAAGGACTTATTGTTGCCACTTTCTAATTTCTAGTAGTAAAAGAGCCAGTAAGGAGTATTCTAATCTTTTATTTAACATTTAAAAACACATTTCTTGCTATCTAAATAAATCAGCATCAAACAGTCACCTCCAATTTTTAGTAAATCAACCAAAATCGCCGATTTTTTAGCAGATATTATCGCTCAACCAATCAAAGTAGAAAGAAAAACAGAAAGCAGTGTGGCAAACAAAAAGCCTGCCAAGTTGTCAAGTTGGTTGCAAGGTTGTGACGTCATTTGAATCTAATCCCTTCTCTTAAACGCTCATTATTATTAAATATATTTTCCAAGCATGTGTTTCACCCTCATGCTAAAATTTAATGTTTAGTTGAAAAAACAGTCACTCTTGAAACATTAAGTACTCAAATTGTTTTTTTAATTGTATCCCGGTTTACTTAATTATTTCTGCGAAAGCTTTATACAACCAACTAACCAAAAGCAAGCGGAAACAAAGAAACGTATTTTTGATGAGCGATGCTTTATGAATCAACAAACCGAAAGTAATCTGGGGGGGGGAAAGGCGTACTTTTGATGCGAGTGATGTCCGAATATTAATTAATTACTCAGCTAATAATTAGAATATTAAAATTCTGAGGATATGGTGCATTAGAAGAGGCGTTGGACTCTTTTCAAAAAAATTTTGAACCTCGTACGTGCCGTAGATTTTGCTAGCCATCGCACACAGACAGACAGAGCTATTTGTTCTTTTATTAGTATAGATTATCACACATTAAAATATTTCCAAAAAATTTCTTTTATTAAATGGAGAAAAAGATATTGTTAAAAAGTTTTTATTGAATTCCATTAAATGGATTTAACGGTATATTTTAGCATTACAACATTGTAAAAATATTGACATTGCAATAAATAGATAAGTATTTTATAATCGTTTCGGCCAACTCCTTGATTTTTTTAAAGCAATATTAAAAGCAAATAAACGGTCAAGTGCGAGTATTACTCGCGCTCAGGGGTTCTGTACAATAAATATATGAATTATTAGCTGTATTCATAAGAAAAATCGTTACTAAAAGAATAACAAGACCTTGTAAAAAACTACACAATGTCGGGTTAGGTATAGCTGTATATACTAGAAAAATATGAATGGGTATATAATAAAGGTTTAAAGAGATATGAAGCCTAAATAATATCAAAAATTGTTATTGTGTATAACTCTCTCTTTTTTTTTTTTTTTTTTTTTTTTTTTTTTTGTATTATCCTAATCTTCCTATGATGAATTTAATTCGGTACTGACAATTAAAAGTAGTTCATATTTAACCCCTTGCGCTCTGACGTTGTTAGCGGATGTACGTCACTCGCCACCAGTCTGGCAGATTCTTTTTTAGAAATTTTGAATTGACACCACAAAAATTTAATTGGTAATTTTCTTTTACTTTATTTATGGGGGGGGGGGGGAACCAATCGTCTTGTAAAGCAAAAATAAAAATTAAAACTTTCCGGTCAGAATTCGGAATGTCTAATTAAAAATTTAGCCATACATCATTGTCGGAAATGGCGAAAATAGCATGACGTACGCGGCGTACGTCATAGAGCGCAAGAGGTTAAAGTTCATTTGGCATTTCATAAAACTGAATTCAGCGTAGTAATAATATATTCCTTTTTAAGTGTAGGTAAACCAAAACCCTTTTTCAGAGTTTAAGCTCGGCATTGTGCTAAGCGCGCTTCGAAAGGAGTCGCAAAGTTGCAACGCCACCTTGGTCCGTGCCGCGTTTTTCCAGATAGGTTTTTAATTACTTTTAAAGACACGGGAGGCGTATTGAGAGATCCACTGAATGCAAACAAGCCGAGAATCCCATTAAATTTATGTGATTAATTCTAATTAAATTAGTCTGTTATTAACAATTTGATGTTTATTGCTTTTATACTGCTACTGAGCATTGTATTAAAGAAATATATCATTAAAAGTTGCTATCTGGGCTTAAAAAGCCGATGGTACATAGCGTACGCCACCCCTGTCATTATGTACGTCCAAATCGTCCGTATCTTTAAAGGTTAGGCAGCCTAAGAGAGACTGCCCAGGGCCGGCTAGGCCTGCCCCTTAGAGCTTAACGTCTCTCCCGGTATGTTCCCCGATACGTTGGGGCTCGTTAGTGAGTCCAGCCCTGTCTGGCCGTATGCAGACGGACATACACAAAAGGCGCAAGGGGCGACGCTCACTCGCCAAGGGCGGCCATGCACCACCGACCACAGAACCCAGAATTTATTTGAAAAAGAACAAAGTGGGTTTACAAAAATTAGGCGAAAAGCCTGCCCGTCAGGAAAACGCCTACTCGCGAAGGAGGGCGGGAGTATAAGAACATTTAAAGTAAAATAAATAAATAAATAAATAAATAAAGTAAAAAAAATACATCACTGCTCCTGGCCGGCACGAGCAAATACTCAAGCGTCCATTGGAGATGTAATGATTTGCGTGTCACAAGTAAGATGACACGAGCAAATACTCAGCGTCCTTTGGAGATGTAATGATTTGCGTGGCACAAGTAAGATGGCACAAGCAGATACTCAAGCGTCCATTGGATATGTATCTCTTGACGGAATGGTGGGAAGCATGAGCACGAGCAGAGGCTAATGCGTTCGTAGGAAACCACACACTTGATGGATAGGAGAATTCACTGGAGCCCACAAAGAGGACTGGATTCTGGTGCTGTTTGAAGCTTGATGTGGTGGCAGTGAGACTGGATAAGCAGAATTAGGACTTACGTTAAGTTTGTTAAGTATGTAAGAAAATTGTGAATGTGTTTTAATTTGTTGAGTAGGAGGGTGCGGAAAAGGACGTTTTGGAGCCAATTGACTGGCAGTATGTCTGGACGTCTCAAGTGCCAGCGTTGCGTGAGAGTACAACTGTAGTACGGGTTACTTATAGTGCCATCTTCACCGCAAACGTAAGTGGCAGTGGATCTTATCTTGAAGCGGTCCAGATATGCCATGAAAGGGCCAAGTCGTTAAGAAGCTGGTGGTGTAGGGTGTTAAGTTATATAGTGTGAGAGATCTTTAAAGGTTAGGGTTAGGCAGCCTAAGAGAGACTGCTCAGGGCCGACCAGGCCTGCCCCTTAGAGCTTAACGTCTCTCTCGGTATGTTCCCAAACACATTGGGGCTCGTTAGTGAATCCAGCCCTGTCCGGCCGTAATATAAAATAATAATAAAAAAATATTAAAAAACTTACATCACTGCTCCTGGCAGCCAGGGGACGAACCCCTCTCGCGACAAGGAGCGGCAGGAAGGGAAAAGAATGATTCGCGTGGCACAAGTAAGATGGCACGAGCAAATACTCAAGCGTCCATTGGAGATGTAATGATTTTCCTGGCACAAGTAAGATGGCACGAGCAAATACTCAAGCGTCCATTGGAGATGTAATGATTTTCCTGGCACAAGTAAGATGGCACGAGCAAATAGTCAAGCGTCCATTGTAGATGTATCTTTTGATGGAATGGTGGGAAGCACGAGCAGAGGCTCTTGCGTTCGTAGGAGATAACATACTTGATGGATAGGAGAAATTACTGGAGGCTATAAAGAGGACTGGATTCTGGTGCTGTTTGAAGCTTGATGTAGTGTCAGCGAGACTGGATAAGCAGAACCAGGACTTACGTTAAGTTTGTTAGGTATGTAAGGAAATTGTGAATGTGTTTTAATTTGTTGAGTAGGAGGGTGCGTGAAAGGACATTTTGGAGTCAATTGACTGGATGTATATCTCGATGCCTCAAGTGCAAGCGTTGCGTGAGACTACATCTATAATGCGGGTGATTTACAGTGCCAAGTCCACCGCATTCGCAAGTGGCAGTGGATCTTATCTTGATGGCAGTGGTTCCTGCCATTGCGTCAGTATCCTAACTCTGAGGACCCTTTTGACGTATGACTGGGGCACTGGGAGGCGTGTGTCTATTGTTTCTTTATGTGTGGCCTTCTTCGAAAGGTCGTCTGTTAGCTCATTGCCAAAGGTACCTTTGTGAGCCGAGACGTGACCTAGCTAAATTCGATGTAGGAGATTCTTTAGTTTTAGTTTAATTGCAGTACTAGAGGATGTTTTGTCCTGTGTGCCTGTATTGCCTGCAGGCCAGAGAGGCAGTCACTGTTGATGGTAATACTATGGAGGTATTATCATCTAGCCTTGCAGACCACTCATGGACCACCACCGTGCCTTCCGTGGCACAGAAAGCTGCGCCCACGCCGGTCTCTGTGCCTGATCCATCAATGAAGAGTGTGGTGCTAAGGGCAGGTGTTTAGCTGTTGCGTGTTGTGTTTACTTGAAAGTGTGAAGTCTCCTCAGTGGGGTGAAGCTGCCAGCTCCGGACTTTTTATTGTAATGTTGTGTTTGGAAAAAGAGAATCTATTACTGTGTCACGTTTTAGCTGTAGGATTGAGGATTTGGCGTATTCGTATTCTAGTTGAAGTGTGATGGGTGGAATACCTGTAAGTATATGTAGTGCATCAGTAGAGATTGTGCGGTAGCCCCATGAAATTTGTAGGAGAAAAGGGCGTTGTATTGATTTTAGTTTAGGTTTTACTATGGATGATAAATTACCCACCCCCCCCCCAGATACAGGCCCCGTAAAGTATTATTCTTTCGATTATTGTTAGGTACCAGATCTTTAGTGTTTTGTTGTCTACCCCTCCCAGTTTAGAAATTAGTCTTAATGAATTGTTATGATATGCTGTCAATTTAAGTTTTAGGTCGTTAAGGTGTGGGATCCAGTCAAGATTTGCGTCAATGGTTAGGCCTAGGAGTTTTATGGAATGTACGTGTCGAATGGAGACATTATTGATTCTCATCACTGGAGGTGTTTAGGATCATATCTATGTGGTTTGGTGAATACTAGTGCTTGAGACTTTTGTGGGGAGAGTGTGAGGTGCAGTGAGTCCAGGAGCCGGCAGAAAATAGGAAGAGCTTCGGCAAACTGTTCCTCCAGATGACGTCTGTAACGACCAGAGAAAATGAAGCTGAAATCATCGGCAAATAGCATAAATCCCAGCCGATTTAGTTCTGTTAGTATCACATTTGCTACCAGCAGCCAGATGATTGGGCCAAGGCACGAGCCCTGGGGGCAACCCTTCTGCAATCGGTGGGTAGATGTGCCAGCGCCCCAATTAATTAAGACGCTCCTCTGTGAGAAGTAGGAGCCGATGAGAACAGCTATGTTCCCCGGACAGTTGAGTGCTTGTAGTTGTATGAGAATGTCTCGGCATTCTACGTTGTCGAATGCGCCTTGTATGTCTAGTGAGACGAGTGATGTTGCTTTGCCCTGGGCTATGCTTTCAGTACAGGCAGTCATTATGGCATGAAGTGCGAGTTCGCATGAATGGCCCTCGCGGAACCCGAATTGTCTGGGGTGGAGAAGGTTGTTTGACTCCAAGAAGTGCGTCAACCGGATAACCAGAAGTTTTTCCAGAAGCTTTCCTAGAGTGGGAAGAAGGCAGATGGGTCTGTATGACTTCGGTTCGGAAGGAGACTTGCCTTGCTTCAGAAAGTAAACCACCTCTCCCTGCCTGAGTACTAAAGGAAAGTACCTCATGGCGAGGCAGAGGTTAGCCCAACGCGTGAATATATGTGGAAGTTGCTTGTGAGTAAGTTTTAGTATCAGGAAATCAATTGAGTCCGGCCCTGGGGCCTTCTTGTCATTCAGTGTGTATAGTGCTGTTTCTACTTCTGCCTTTGTGAAACGTTTGTCTTCGTGTTCTGTGAACTGGATATCCTGGTTGTCTTGTTGGGGATAAGCCGAAGGGCCAAAGAGAGTATGTGTCAGGAATTCCAGGTTATTTTGTCGTGAGGTTTCGTGAGTTGGTCTTTCTAGACGTATTTCATCCGGAGTGAAAAACTTGCCGGTCAGAAATTTTTGAGAGATGCCAAAAGGGTTCTCATTGTTGCTGCAGAATTTCTTCCACGCCGCCAGAATCTCACGTTTGTAAACTGCTTTAAGTCTCGTACGACGTGCTGCAAGGGTCGTTACTTCAGGGGGGATAGGATCGAGCAGGCGCAATGTTTTAATCTTGCGTCTGATGGCCGTCAGTTGATTCCTCCGCTTTCTAAGATCCTTGTTCCAGAATGAGAAAGTGTGTGATTTTTGGATTGTTTTCAGTCGAAAGGAAGCCTTCGCCACAGTCTGCATGGTTTAGATGAAATTAGATGTGAAGGAGTTGAGTGTGTCTTTGTTGTGCACCCCTTTGAGTTGTGCTGAAAGGGATGACTTATGACTTTTGATGACGTTGTTAAATTTGCAATTGTTTCCGCGAGTTGTGTTGTAGCGTCTACGTTGTGTGTGGAGTGGAGAGGTCATGTAACAAAAGTGTATGTATTTATGATCTGAGCCATTGTGTTTGTCTCATACGGACCAGTGTGATATTCGTGGAAGGGTGAAGAAATTTGTAATGGTTAGGTCAGGCCAGCCTTCTACTATGACCCTGTCGTCTGCATCTCGTCTTTCGAAAGTGGCTTCAGAGTTGTGCTTGTTTTCAAGTGCCAAGTTATGGATAATTATGTGTTCTGACAGGGAGTCACCCCGGGCGTCTTCACGCAGACATCCCCAGAGGGATGAGTTCGCGTTGAAGTCGCCACCACAGATGAAAGACTGCCTGTTTGTGATGGTGGGTTCCCATTCCGAAAGACAAAGGTCAAAGTTTGCCGAGGGGGCTGCGTAGCAGGATCAGACGACAATCTCGCCCTCCCTCGCCGTTATGGAGATGAAGACGCTATTGTCGTCGGTAAAGAGATGGGTAAATACAAGACTCGAGCTCTTGAGAACAATGTGGGCGGAGAGGTTCCGAGATCTTTAAAGGTTAATATCTCGACTAATTACCGACTTTTTTTTTTCAAAAATCATTATCAGCAATGCTTTTATATTTTTGCTACGATAGATACCTCAAGCGCCTCTCAACACCTTTGTTGAATGCCCGCAAATAGAAATTCGTGTGTAATGTAAAAATGCGTTTTTCTCAAAAACTATGTGACCCTGGGCAATCGCTATAATTTTCCTGCAAGGTTTAAGCTAACGTCTACTACCTCTAATTTTAGTTTCATTAGACTCGGAAATAGATGGGGAGGGGACATATTTATGCGTAACATTTTCGACTATATCTCTGAAAATATAATACTTAAATTAAAAGAAATGTATTTTTGAGTTCAACGTTACAAAAGCATTCACACAATACCCCACACGATATACAAAGAAAAGATTTATTTTTTTTTCAAGTAACTTAATTAGCTTTTCTACATTTTCCTTAAATATATTTGTGAATGCTTAATCATCTGTAAATATGTGAGTCAATAATCTTTATTACTTCCCCCAATTTGAACTTTCCATGTTCCATAATTTGCCAGTAAAATGGCTGTGACAAACGGACAGACAGACACAGGAGTGATCTTATAATGGTTCCGTTTTTACTTTGTAAGTACGGAACCTCTAAAAATAAGTTAATTTCAAAAACAGTAACTTTTGACTGACATGAAAATATTCTATTTGCAACTATTATTGAACAATAAATATTCCTATCAAGATTTATTTAAGATTGTCAGTGTCATGTTTACTCGTGCATACTAACGAAGCATGTTTTATTTCGACTATCCTCTTCACTAAAGACTCGCAGAAGAAGAACTACATCTGAATTCGTTTTGTTTAACTATACGCAAAATTTATCTTGGGTCTTTCAAATGATTCGAAAAAAAAATCACTCTAGTGTACTTCAAACTAAATTTTTACTTTTGCTTCAAAATTTTAAGATATTCTTTATAGGACATTTATTGGTTATAAACCATTAACTTAATAGGAAGTACTTACTTACATATTCATTGGTATCCTTCTTTTTATACAGGAAATCCACTTCATTTATTTCTAGCTATGGTTTGGAGAATTACAAGTGCAATCTTCAAAAACATTTTTCATATCTGAAAATAGTTTATTTCAAATACTTGAATTATTTTAATAAAATGAATAATTAAAACCAGAAGATATAATACTATATTACATTTTTATTTTCTAATGATAAGTTTTTGGAATTATGTGTATATAAATATTCCGGGTGTCCCAAAAAGGATTGACTGATTTTAAAATTCAATAACTTCCAAACGGTGACAGATATTTAAAAAATTCTTGCAGGAGGGTTATGCATAAAGTCAAAAGTTTTATTACAGTGATTTTCGATTTTAGTTCGAATTACAAACAATAGATGGCGCTGTAAGCAATAGTCGCTAAATACAGGCTGGATTTTTGGTCCTTTCTGTTGTTCCATGCAGAAAAAGGAGATGGAAATGTATTATCCGGGCCACGAAGTACCAAAAATCGAGCCTGAATTTAGCCTTTATTGATCGCAGCGCCATCTATTGTTTGTAATTCGAACTAAAATCGAAAATCACTGTAAAAAGAACTTTTGACTTTATGCATAACCCTCCTGCAAGAATTTTTTAAATATCTGTCACCGTTTGGAAGTTATTGAATTTTAAAATCAGTCAGTCCTTTCTGGGACACCCGGTAGTTTACATTTATTTAATTTCATGTACGGTTCTTTAATAAAATTTTTCACCTTACAGATTTTTTTTTAAATTTAAGCTATTCTGAAAATTAACGTTTTCCTGACAATTACGATTTGAAGAATTTGTAACAACTAGGGGGCTCTGCTCCCTACGAGTTACGCTCACCAACCCCCATTCAGACACCGCAGACTCTAAAGACATGCTAATTTGATTGACTTTAAAAAGATTACAGACAATTGAATTATGATTTTAAAAGTTGCAATCTCCCTCTAAAAGATTTGCATTCATTTTCCTTTAATTGGGGAATTTTAAGGCCGAATCACCTGCTGTTACGGGGGTCCGGGACACATTTTAAAATAATTTTTATTTATTGAGTTAAAATTCTGAATTTTTTTGTGATGGTACCTTATCAGTCGTAAACAAAATCACATGATAAAACTTCTCATAATTTTTTTGAAAAAAAATTTAATTTAAAATTTATTTAAAAAGTGGGATAATTTAAAATCGTTATAACTCGGAATATTATTTATAGAATTTCAATTTTTTTTTCATTTAAATAAACAAAAATATATAAATTTTTATTTTTATTCAGCATTTAAAAAAATATTAATTTGTAAAAAAAAATTAAAAATATTTAATGAAAAAATTTAAAAAAAAAGTGGTGCAACTTCAAAAATCATATTTTCAAAAGTAAATATTTTTTTCAAATATGCTGAATCAAAATTAAAGTAAAACAATTTAAAAAGATATGTTTCAAGTTTGAACCTTTTATCTTTAACGGTTCTCAAGTTATAAGAATTTAGATACGAGATATGGTGAAAAAACCTATCATGAAGAAAAACCCATTTTCGCAAAGTCGTTTCCATGACAGCCATTGCTTGAAAGCTAGATTTTGAAAACAAATCAAAACAAAAAAAAATAATATTTTTTGTTCTAATTCAGATAGAAACATGATTTAAATGGCCTTTTAAGCAGGAAAAAACAGAGAAATTTTTAATGAAATAAAATGTTTTGGCAAAATTTGAAGATTTTTGTGTCCAGGAACCCCTTAAGGCATCTAATGGCTGTTTTCGTGTTTGATTCAATAAGACCAGTTAAACATTTAAAAGTTAGCTAATATAAAATGAACTAAGCAAACAGAATCTTCGCACCCCCTCCCCCCCCCCCACGGTATTTTTTAACCACGATAAAAGAAAATTATTTTAAATAAGACGTTTTAAATCTGACGTAATTTTCTCCAAAGATCCCTTTCTTTGTTTTATGTTCAAACGAAAATACGTTTGTTCTTAGAAAGGAAATGTTATTATTTGCGCTGTTTTAGAATTGGCAACAATAGTTAAAAAGATCATTTAGAAATATCGAATACGTGTCTTGTATAAATGTATGTGTATTTTCCTGCTTCTAACACGTAATCATTTAATTCTAATTTTAAAAGGATTTTTTCTGATTTTAATAGTCACGTGTAAATAAATTTTTAATTGAAAGTTAATATTATTCTTTGGGTTGTTTTTACAATTGACAACAATTTAAAATAATAACCTTTTCTAAAATATGAAAAAATTATCTTTTCAAATGATGAAAACTTGAATAAAAAATTAAAAAAACCCTAAAAAAATAGTCAAATTAAAAAAAATTAAATGCATTTTGCACACTGCGAGTTCGTAATGTATATCCTTTAAAAAAGGATTAAATTCCTATGGATAGTTTTTGCTCCTATAAAACTTTTCTAATGGATCGATTTTGACCAACTTTGACATCAAATATCTCTTAAAATAAATCTTTGATTTAAAAACTGTCTGCTTCAGCGTGAATATCAAACATTTCTCCATAATACTACTAATTTTTAATATTTTTGCATGCAATATTTTTTTAATCAGCTAAGAAAGGCCTCCAGTAACAAAAAATTCATTTACGGCAGCGGTGACAAAGTTAGTTACTTTTTTTTAGAATAGAGAGATTAGAATATATTTCCGACTTCTTGCCATAATTATTTGCTCATGTTAATGAACCCTGTTTAATTTCATTTATCCACTTTAAAAGAGGCAAATTTATGAACTTAAATCACCTTCCTTGACTATGTGCAAAAAATGATTTCGAGTCTTTTAAAAGACTCCAAACAAATCTTTCTAGCATACTTCAAATTACGATATTGATTTTGTGTTTCTTTGGCAACTTTGAACTATTCTTAAAGATAGTAAAGTTGTTGAAAAGTTTAGAAAATATATTTACCCATTATCTTAATATGAAGGGCTTATTTATTTATCGATGTATTTTATTTTCATCTAGAAGGCTAATTTCAATAATTTATAGTGAGTAAGTCATTGTTACAAGTGCTATCAACAAAAGCCTTTTTCTTATCTGAAATTTATATACATCACATACTTGAATATTTTAATCAAAAGAATAATTAAAGTTATAGAATATAATAAAAGTCAATTTTTATTCTGTAGAATTTTTGAAAATTAAAGATATCTTACATTTATTGGGTGCTTCGGAGGTTCTCGATATTTAATAACTTTGCATAACTTTTGACCGAAATAAGATTTTTACATCACATTTCCAAGATTTACACTTGGGGATAAAAAAAAATTAAAAGACTAAGTTTCTCAAAATAATTGACTCTGACAGTTCTTCAGCAAATTTTTATTCATACCGAAATTATCCGGAGACTTTTGGATATGCAGTGTATGTATATTGTCGAATTAAGTAATTTCCTTTGTTTAAATTGGCTTAAAAAGAGAAAATATTGCATGTCATTCTTTACTAAGTGAAGAAACAACAACGAAAAAATACCATGGAGTCATGTGAAAAACAAATAATTTAAAAAAGAGAGACAAAAAGAATGATAGTATGTTTAAGCAATACAAATTTTATGCTTGAACATATGTAAAATATATAAAAGGTCAATAAATGTTATTAAAACTTCATATTCGATAAATCTGGCTTAAATAAAATAGCCAGTGTATGTTGCTTGTACGTGTAACAACATCATCTGCTATTTTATTTGTAAGCAAAGTGTTTTTAAAGCAAATAAGAATGTGTAAATCTATAAACAGAAAAAAAAATTGTATATATATATATATATATACGATATTTTACGATATTTTTAAATATCTTTTCATTTTGAATGTCAACAATTCATTTTGATGTATTTTTTCCTTAAGGTATCTTATATATATTTTTATATATTCCCAGGTCGCTAAATTATTTAGCAATCTTTTAAATATTATACGCTTAGATCATTGCTGCAATTTGCGCACTATCTATGTGTATTATCAATATGATTTCTACCATGTAGTTATCTGATACCTATTTTAGGATTCCATTAATTTTTTCATTCCTATCATTGCAACGATTTATTTAATGTTTTTTTTAATTTTCTAGTTATGATTTTATCTGAATTTTCTTGTAGTTAGTGTATGATATTGTCCTATATATTTTCTATTTTTGCTATAGCTTTACATTATTCTGTAGAGATAATCATTTTATATATACATTAATATGGTAGCAATAATTATTTCTATTCATAGATTTAATGTTAATTTGCTTTAGTTTAAATTCATATTACTTTGATCTGAGTAGTTAGTTGGGTAAGCGTTTTGGTTGTCTTTGCATGGTTATAGTTGTTCTAGGATTTGGATGTTATGCGGATCTTTTTTGACTTATTTGTTATAAAATAGTCTAGTGGTTTCTTGCTATTATTAATCTACGTTATTTGGGTTATCATAATTTGGTTTTGGATAATTTGAAGATTGTTTCTGCGTTCTGCTTCTATTATTGTAAATATTGTATATATTTTTTCATACTCAAGTTTTATTATTTAATCAAGGCTAATTTAATTAAATTATTAATTTTTTATTATTAAAATTTCTTATTTTTATGGCAATTATTGCATTTTCCATACATATTTTTTATATATGGCAGTTCTTAGTAAACATCTTGATACTGGCAAGATACATTTAGCATCTATGCAGTGTAGTGCCCGGTACAGGAATAATAATTGGGTTGTTCCTGGATCGTCATCCAGCGACCATTTATACTCTCCCCCTCGTCCTTTATTTTTTCGTAAGTGCTATGATTCTCGGTGCAAGACATGTCCATACGCTGCTCAGACACAAATTGTCTCAGATCCTAATTATTCAAGTTTTTGTAAAGCATTTAATGTTATTTATAGTATAAAGTGCAACTTATGTAATATGAAATATATTGGTGAAACATCAGATCCAATTCATAAACGAATCAATCATCATCGTTCTGACTCTAATAATAACAAAGCAAAAAATATACAATCTACAGCTGAAATTCAACATTTTCATAAACATCTATTTAAAAATACGACAATTGAAATCCTTCAAATTCTAAAAAATAAATCAGAACGACTTTATATGGAATCATCATATATGAAATATTATAACACAATTTATCCTTATGGACTTAACAGTGAAGTATTTAACAGACCTGTCAAAGTCTTCACATCTATAAATAACAATATTGATTATTCTCCAATTTATCCTACTCTTAATCATAATTTAAATGCTAAAACAACACGTAATAAACGCGGAAAGGGTTCATCATCAGTTGTAGTTTCCAAAAAATCTATCACAAAACAAATTAATGATCTTCAACGAAATTACTTAGAGAATTATAACTGGTTGTTAATTCGTAAAAACATCTTTGCTATTAAAAAGAAACAGCTTGTACAACATTTAAATGTCTTTCTAAGTAAATCTTTCTCTAAACATTTCTCTGATATTTACTTTGACCTTATTATGAGTAGGGTTAATCTTTTAAACATTAATTTACAAAAAAAACACAAAATTCAGAACATGAATACTCAAATGATAATTACTTTTTCAAATCACATATTTAATAAAATTAATATCAATTCTATAATTAATGATAAAAATTGTTTTTTTCCTATCAATAATCTTTCATATATCAAAAACCTTTAAATATCCGAATACAATTGGGAGAAAGATTTTTAACTACAATACATTTTCAAAAAATACATCTGCTGCAAGTAATTTTTCGTGTAACTGCAAAGACCCCACTCTAAAAAAATACATAAACAATGATCATGGACATATAATCACTGGAAATCTTGATATTGTTCATGATTTTAAATTGAAACAACTAATGGGTTATGGTACTAAATATAGACTTCCATCTAAATTTAATGTTAAATCTATTATCAAACAGTTTACATATGATATTGATATTTTTATTTATAAAATTTCTATATCTTATAATAAGCCTATTGAATATTTTAATCAATGGAAGATATTAGTAATTGAAAAATTAACTATGGTTTTAAAAAATAATATTGCTTGGTTTCTATTGGATTTGGTTTCTATTAATACAAAGCATTATTTCCAACAAATTACTAAATTACAAAAAAACTTCGTTATTACATATGTAGACAAATCTCCTAACAATTATGCTATTATATGTAAATCATATTATCACCAACTTCTTACAAATTCTATTTCTTCTAATAAGTCATTTAAAAAAACTAATGAATATGTAATTGTAAATAATCGTAAAATTCGAAGTTATTATAAACTATTAAATATTTTATCTACTAATTTTAATTATCCATATTTAGTTCTTATTCCCAAATTTCATAAAACTCCTATTAAATTTAGGACTGTTACTATTGGTTGCAATACATATAATAATAAAGCCAATACACTTCTCTTAAAAATTCTTAATCAATTATATGTACTTACTACAAACAATGATAATACACATTGTATAAAAAATAGCTATCAACTTGTTAATATTTAAAAAAATCTTCATTCTGTTTGTAATATAACGACATATGACTTCAAAGATCTTTTTAATAATATAGACCTATTAGATTTACATAAAATTATAAATGCATTATTTAAAAAGTATTATAAAAAACTGGAATTACCATCTAATATAGATATTGCATATTTTAAATCTTTAACTAACTTCATTATCTATAATAATTATATATTGCAAGATAATACCTTATATTTACAGCATGTCGGTATACCACAAGGCGGTTGTACTTCCAGTTTACTCTCAGATTTATACTTATCTCATTATGAACGTAATTTTACTAATAATAATCTACATTTATATCGTTATATTGATGACATCATTTTAATTGATACTGATCAATCTGCAATTACTCGATTTCCAGTTGATTATCCCACTAATTTGGAATTAACGGAAAACCTTTTATCTAACAATACAATTAACTTCTTAGAACTTAAAATTACAATAAAAGACAATAAAACAATCACAGATTTATATGACAAACGTAAAGAATTTAAATTCACAGTTAATACATTTACAAATTTTAAATCTTGTCTACATCATTCTGTATTTCGTAATATAATACTTAATCATTTATATAGAATAAAATGTTTATGTTCTTCTCCTCTAATTAACAATAATATTAAAAAACTAATTTATGATGCATTAAATCATGGTTTTCCAAAAAAATTCATATATTCATTAATATACAATTAGTACTTTTCTTACATGATCTATAAAAACAAATTAACACATGCGTAAACAAAATTACAAAAAAATTATAAAATATTAAAAAAAATATATCTATAAAAAATTAAAAATATTGTAAAATAATATAAAAAAATATTATAGGTTGGTTGGGTGGGTAGATGTTAGAGTACGGAGGAGGGTGGTGTTGTCTGGATAATACACAATGGTTAATTATTTATTAAAAAAAATGGGGGCTCTTGTATTATTACTATATTTTTGTTACGTATTTTATATGGATGTTGATTTGATATTTTATATGTAATTGGAGAATTTCATTAATATTATAATTAGCTTAATTATTGATTAATCTAATTTACAATTATTTGTTATTAAATTTTAATTTACTAAGGACAATATCATATTAATTGCTAATAGTATGCCATTCTTATAGTGAATAATATACATATAAGTATGTTTAATATAAATATAGTTATACTGTATGCATTAAAATTGGGTAATTATTTTTATTATTATTCCTCTATTCTTTTTAATATTTATTATCGGTTTAATGTTTTTGAATGTCCCACATTCATACTTTATGGATTTTTATGGATGCCTGAAAATTATCCACATTCTATATTTGTGCTTTTTAAGTAATGGGAATTTAAGTATCATTTAACCTTCTATATACTTCCACATGTTTTTTATTTCCTGTTCATTTTATCAATATCTTATATATAATTCATTAAAAAATATTTTTTATATTATTTTTAATAATTATTTATATTAATTATTACTGAATTTATTTTGTTTTATAGAATATAGCTATATGCTATATATTATCAATGTTCTAGAATTATTTAAATTCTTAGTTTAGTTTAAATAAGTTAGCTAATAGAATATATTGTATGCTTTTAAATTTTATTAACAATAGTTTTTAAATACATTGTGTGGTTTATATTAGGTTTATAATTCTCTATATATAAGGATATGTTTGGTTTTGCTGTTTAAACAGTTATTTACATTCAAAGGCTTACAAATATTTATCTTGCGATAGATGTTTAATATAAGTAATAATAGATGGCAGCACCAAATTTGTCTCTTTAAGATAGCTCTAATTTTTAATTTTTCTAGCTCCATTTCAGTTATAATTTATACACCAGGGGGTATTTTTAGCTAAATTTTGACCATATTGTTAAACTGTTATTAATTAATTTAATAGTGCATTTTAAATAATGTAATTAATATCTATTTATTTTATATTAGATTAAATGTGTTTTACAAGGTATTTCAAATTTTATTTCAAAATGTATTAACTGCATCCTTTGGTATCATTTACTGTGATTTCTTAACTGTTTTATTCACCTTAATCTTTTTGATATACTGGTAGACATGTGCGCATGGATTTTTGTAAAATACTGAAATATTAATCGGTATGGTGTTTATTATTTATATTTTATATCCTATAAATATTTAAATACGTTTTATTGATTCTTCCATTTCATATTATTTGTTTCTATTCTGCTTTCATTTTTAATCAATTCACTTGATTTTAGTGGTTGTTCGGGCACAGGGGAAAATAATTTTTAGCTTTAGCTTATTTTTCCCACAGAAAACAACCATTTTGCTTATATCATTGAATTCTGTGCCCTTGATAACGTAATTCAATGTATAAGCTTTTCAATTTTTGTCGGTGTCCACTTTTTTCTTTTTTCTTCCATAATAATTCTTATACTATTTTTTTTTTTTTAATACTTACAGCTTTAATTCATAATAATTCAAGGTGGTAGGTTATGTTTAATTAATGGTTATATATATATATATATATATATATATATATATATACATAATTATCCTATATACATAAAAAACCTAATGAAACGAATTTATGAAACAACTGATTAAAAGACTGATTATGATTATGTTTCACAGCTATTTCTCCTAAAGTATGGAACGTTTAGCGGTGAAATAAACTCCAATTATCCGTATCGATCCACAGGTTTTAAAAATAGTATTAGAATTTCAAAATTTGAATTAGTTTTCGAGATATTAATTTTTTTCTTATTTTAATGCCATTTCTATAATGATGCCAAGAGAAAGGAGAAAAACACAGATATTATTAGATTCCTTTTTCGCCATTTTCGAATTGAAATGAAAATTATCTTTCATTTCAATCGATAATGAAGACAATATTGTGATTATACTATGTATTTCAGGAAAATAAAAAATGTCTATTAACAACTATTAATCAATGCCTATTAACAACTAATAATAGTCAAAGTTGTAAAATGGGAATTATGTTTCATTCTGTACACACACATTCACACACACGTAAATATATATATACCGATCAAAGTATATAAAGTTCTTTTACCGGAAAAGAAATATTCACGATCTAAGAAAGCGAATTTGGTCGTGAAATTCTTCTTTTGTGTAATTTTATTCCATTTTTAAATTTTATTATAGGAAAATCTTTCTATTCACCTGAGATATTGACAAAAAAGAAAAAAAATTCAGATTTTCTTGTCTGTGCTGTCGATTTTCATTTCCATTCCTTTGAAGTTTAAAAAAACAGTATTTCAAAGCGTTGACAGCATATCCGGAGACGTTCGAGTTGAAGATGAATTCGTTTAACTCCCTTTAAAAGGAAAGGAAATTAAAGATTTAAATAGCCAGAAGAGATAAATGTAAGTATAATTATTTATTCGGAAGCTAGTGTAAGAGGTTTTAAAATTACGTCTTTAAAATATTTCTAAGATTTTTAAGGTCATTAGCATACAGATAATAATTAATTAGCATTTATTCTTGGAGATAATTTTAAGTAAATAAAATGATAAATATTTTTGAATTAAGTTTTCTTGTTATATAAGTACAGTACAATTTCAAAAATCCGGCATCATCGGGACCGAGACTATGCCGGATTTTTGAAAATTCCGAATTTATGAAGGAATATCAAAAGTAGTACTATATTTCTTAATGGTATCTTTAGCCACAATTTAATTCAGTATTAAGTGATAATCATGTAAGAAAAGAAAAAAAATAATATTAAAAAAACCCTACTTTAAATAATATTTTCTATGTTTCTGAAGAAAAAAATCTAATAAAGAGTGAAATTATTTCTTCTCGTGTAATTTTGGAAACATTGATGTCAATTTCGTTTGCTTCAATTTTCTTGGACGTTCTTTAACAAGTGTTTCTTGTATTTTATACAAATGAAGAATGTCTATTTCTTAAATACAGTCCTGATTCTTTAAAGTAGATTTAAATTCTCCAGTCAAATTTATGCGTTTTTCTAGTGACACCTTTTCTTCTGCCGGTTGTTCATCCTCGTCTTCTGAGCTGCTACTACCATTATCAGCTCTTCTATTTAGCTCAGCGTCAGCGAAATTGTTCGTTGTTGGTGCATTTTTGTCAATGCATAGCCAAACATCTACATCCTTTATTTTCGCTACTTAATGCATTTTCATATTTTGCGTGTTCAATCAGCTTATAAAATGGCGGCCTTTTCAGGGGAAATGTGAAAGCCTGAAAATTCTTTCTCGTCATCGATATCGTCGTTGCCGAACTTTCGTTCCGGCCATATATTGTGCCATGCATTCGCCAAAGTGTTTGACGTTGAAAAAAAGTCAAATAGGCTTTTTTTGCATTTTTATTTTCGATCTCTGAAGTTTTTCTTTAAAAACAATTGCTATTTTTCTTCTTCCATAATTTGAAAGTGTAAAAGAAAAAGAAAGAGAAAAGATAGTTTTGATGCTGGATTTTGAAGTTGCCGGATTTTTGAAGTCACACTGTAATAGCAATTGCCGAAACGTCAGTGAAGGCTTACTGCGGAGACACGAAAAGTTTTGGTTTCCGTTAGTCTGTTAGTCTGTCTGTTCCGCGATAACTGCCGCAGAAAGCATCCGATTAACTTGAAATTAAGTGGGCATGTAGGTGAGGTACCCGGAATTAGCTGTATAGTTTTTTTTTTATATTTGGTTCATTCGTTCGGAAAATATAGAATATTTTGTTTTTCACAATAATGCTTTTCTATGGCAATTCAGACGATTTTTCCATTTTTATTTGTTGAAAGGAAATGGCTCATATGATTGAAGGATTTAAATGGCAAATTATGGATGATGAAATTTCCTAATTGGAATCATACATTATTCATATTAGTTTGAAATTTTCTCTATACATTTGTCAGAGTTTTTAAATTCGGTGTATAACTTACGGAGGGATTTTATATAATATAATAATATAAAATATAAATAAATATAAAATCAATAATATAAAATATTTTCTTTAATAAATTTACTTCTTTAGAATGTACACATTTCATTGTTTTAATTTTCTTTTAACTGTTGCCTAGCAAGGAACTACACTTAAAAATATCGTAGATGTGAAAGTATGTGTAATTATTTGAAGTCAAATGAACGTCAAAAAGGGATGAATTAATGCCTTTTTGTCTTTACAAAATACAGATGGATTTTATCCCAGAAATAAAGGCAGGCTATGTTCTATTTATTTTGTTCAAATATATTTCTTATAAATTAAAAAGTTCACTATTTTCATAAGGAATAAATCGACATTTTTCTATAAAATTTATTTTTTTTTTAACCGTTGCCACGACAATCAGATCCCGGAATAATAATTTACCCTAAACAGTTAAATTTGATTTGAAACATTTTCATGCGCAAAAGGAAAATGAAACTAGAGAACAGGAATTCTGCTTTTTCAGAATTTAGTGTCGCTCCCGGCATTTCCATTACTTCATTTTCTTCTGATGGACTGATGGCTTATGTTATTATGAAACAGCCATTATAAATGAAGTGTTAAGGGAAGATGAAAGAGTAGCCGTAAAAAGATGGAACTCTGATTTTCTAGTCAGAATGTGTGTGTGTGTGGGGTGGGGGGGGGGGGGGATGGCCATAATTTTTTTGGCTGCTCTTTCATCTTCACCTAACACTTCATTTATAATGGCTGTTTCATAATAATAGAAGCCACCAGTCCATCAGAAGAAAATAACTCAGTTAAGCGGGACTCTACTGCAGTACAAAACGTATTTCAACTTTAAGACTTAAAGCACACGTTTTATTTTATGTAAAATGACGTCCTTCACATCCGCTTAAGAATTCCACATTTACGATCTACTCTTAAACATCTACAGTAAAGCATGCATAGCACATCACTATCGCGAAATAATGCACAAATGCAGCAAAAAGATTCCGTCATTCAAGAAAATCGAAAAAAAAGGCTATCTAATGATTCATAGATACTTACAATTAAATATAGTATATTATAGCTCCATTGTTTTTACAGAAATCATTCGTCTATTTTTTTTTTTTTCAAAATAACACGTATTTTAATTAGTACATTTTCTTTCTTTTTTTACGAGAAAATGGCAACAAAAATATATAATTGCTATTTTAAAACTATTTTTCCTTTACTTTCTACAGAAATGAAGTACTCCTGTTGCCAATATTAAGCAAATGACTCCAAAAACTACAAAAAAATTAACATTTCAAAAATAAATGGAGATACAGTTTTCAAACAAAATGCATTTAAAAGAGCTTTTTTTTCCAATACGACGGTATAAAATTTTAAAATGTGCGATGCTTAGAAGTTTAAAAAATTGCTAAAGAGTATTTAATCGTAATGCTTTGTAACGTTATTTTCTGGACACAAAATAAGCTGCGAGAAAGAAATAGCATACCGTACCGGAGACTAATTAACAATAGGCATGAATATACGTCTTCATATTGGAAATAAAACGAAAATACGAAAAAAGATGAATTTGACCTCATACATCAAAAACAAAACCAATATGCTTTGAGGTTGAAATAAAAGGGCCTTGCGTTATGATATTAATTCTTAATTTAAAAAAGAAAATTACCAATATCTCGCGGTTTATCGTCTGCACACGAATAACAGAAATGTTTAATTTTTAATGGAAAATTTCAATAAGAAAAAAACTTTTGAAAAGCAAATAGATAGTAAATGTCAAAATTATGCATCGAAAAATTATCTCTGTCGAAAATGATGCCATTGTATCGGGAAATGAATATTTTCATTCTTAAAAGCCAAACATTAACTACACTGTAAAAAAAAACGACATTTTTACAGTACAAAGTACTGTTCATCTCGCTCACAAACTCGATCACAGTGAATGTGCTGTATCTTTCTTTGGTTTCCTGACTATATTAACATGGAAAATACAGTAGTTGCTCAAAATTAACAGCACAATGTGCTGGCAATTTGGACGCCAGCAGTTTGTGCAGTAAAAAAATGCGTCCAAATTGCCAGCACATTGTGCTGTTAATTTTACGCAACTACTGTATTTTCTATGTTAATATAGTCAGGAAACCAAAGAAAGATACAGCACATTCACTGTGATCGAGTTTGTTCTGGCAAATTTACAGTGGTTTTTTTACAGTGTAGATTGCCTGAAAGAATATTTTTTGACAAGTGTTACTTCCTAATGCAGCCTCATTTCAGAAAATATGAATGAAAATTATTTTATTTGTAAAAGGAAATTATTACTTTTTCGTTCATAAAACCAAAACTTTTAATATAATTGCGTCAATGTAAATTATCTTCTGTTTACCGGTATTAAAAGTAAGGCTCGCAAGTGTAAAAATCAATCTAAGATTTACGATAACCACTAACACAATGAATAAAAAGTTACATATGGAAATTTAATGAGACAACGGGGGGTTCAGTGGGGCGGAGTCCCCCTGAAAAAATCTACCATTTTATCAAAAAAATACCAGAATTAGCAGCTCATGAAAATTTCAGAATATCCTTACATAATATTTTTAAATTAACGCTTCTAATGTCTGAAAACTTCGTATTTTTTATTCTTATAAATAATTACGTAATTTGAAAATTTTAAATTGCGGTTTGCAGGGAGTTGAATATTACCCAAAAGTGTGTTTAAAAATAATGACTTGCAGAGCTGACGTTGAGGCTCCTGATCTGCAGATTTACTAGTTATGTAAATACGTAGGACCTATAATCAGCGGTCGGTCGGTCGGTGCGTCTATCTGTCCGTCCGCATATAACAGAGCAAAAACTACCCAACCGAATGGTCTGAAAGATTAAATATATAATTGTTGCAAAATTTTGTCAAGTCATTTCAAATTTTATGAAAATCGGATGTATAGCTTAATTACAGGGACAGTTAAAAGTTTTCCATTACATTACGGCCATGACATTGGGGAAAAAATTATTTCAAGTGCATTTCAACCCTCTCGCTACGTAATTATTTTATCAAAATAACTTCGCGATGAGCGTCTTTTAAGAATTTTTATTCTTTTGTCACCGGTTTTTCAAAACAAAACTTTTTGTATAATTTAAATGGAAAAATTCTCCTATTAAATAAGGCAAAATTTACAATAAAAAATAACTGGTGGTAATAATCAAGGAGGGTTAATTAGAGGAAAAAATGCATCCCCGAGGAAATCTCGGGTTGCGCAGCGAGTGAGTTAATGATGTTAAAGCTTTTAGAACAGAATGAAACTGATATGCACTTATGAAGTGCACTAAAATATGCATTCAGTACAGTAGGCGGTGCGAAAAATATTTATAAAACTAGTTACAGTACGAACGCACCTCATTTGCCACGTTTGACGTGCAATTTCCAACTTGATTTCTAATTAGTGCGGATTGTAAGTGACGTCATATTTAGAAGATTTTTTAAATTACTATTATTCCTGAAATTGAAAGGTCTGTGTTATAACAGATGTTTTAACTTCAAATAACTTAAATGTACTACGTATGTATCGTACTACGTAATTTTAATGCACCTATCGCAAAAAAATTTTAATTTTATATACGAAAAATCAGCATTGGTTGCTCAGAACGCATTGGTTGCTCAGAATGATGTCAATTTCGGGTTCGAAAATATGGTGAACAGGTTTGAACTGTTGTTGACTTATAAAAACAAAGTGCATGTATTATAATATTTTTTTATTCTTCCGCCGCGCCGTTTTTAAGATGTAGCAAGAGGGGGAAAATTGCAGTAGAAAATATTTGAAAAAATGGATTTTTATAAAGATTAAGCTATGGCAGGTTGTTGAATAAAGGAGTAAAGAGTGCTCAGGGAAATTTTTTAAGTAGCCAGTCATTTTGCTGGATTCCAAAACGCATATGTGCGGGGTGTGTCCATAATTAAACGACCCTACTTTAAAGTCGCATACGGACGAAACAATCGATCAGAAAGTTGTGAAATTTTGTGATAGACATAATGAAGAAATGGGAATTTGTTTAAGCGAAAAAAAAATTAAGTTCAAAATTTCGCCACCAGAGGGTGTTTTTAATGAATTACTCTTTTTTGTAGGATTTTACGCTTTATTTTTTTTTTCAGATTAAATAAGACAAACATACAGACCGCCCCCTGAAAAAAATAAAACGTAAAAACCTTTAAATATTATTGGTGTTCGAATTAAACTTCGAAACTTCGTACAAACTGTGAAAAAAAAAAATTCCACCTACGGAAGCAGCCATTTTTTTCTCAGAGCTCAGACTTGGTATTCAGTGGCCGGTGGCTGAATGTGTTACTATATTAAACAAGTTGGAAATTGCTCGGCAAACGTGGCAAATGAGGTGCGTAGTTACTATAACTAGTTTTATAATTACTTTTTGCACCCCATATTGTACTGAATGTATATTTTTTTGCGCTTCATAAGTGCATAGTCTGTAACATCATTAAAATGCACTTACAATAATATTTTCCCCATTCCCCGTAATGTAACGGAAAACTTTTGACTGTCCCTGTAATTAAACTATACATTCGACGATTTTCATAAAATTTGAAATGGCTCGACAAAAGTTTGCAGCAATTATATCTTTAAAATTTCAGACCATTCGGAAGGCTGTAAAATCATTAAAATGCATTTGCAATAATTTTTTCCCATTGGCCATAATGTAACGGAAAACTTTTGGGTGTCCCTGTAATTAAACTATAAATCCGATTTTCATAAAATGGGAAATGGCTCAACAAAATTTTGCAGCAAATATATATAAAAAATTTCAGACCATTCGGAAGGCTGTAAAATCATTAAAATGCATTTGCTATAATTTTTTCCCTTTGGCCGTAATGTAACGGAAAACTTTTGGGTGTCCCTGTAATTAAACTATACATCCGATTTTCATAAAATTGGAAATGGCTCGACAAAATTTTGCAGAAATTATATATTAAAAATTTCAGACCATTCGGAAGTCTGTAACATCATTAAAATTAACTTGCAATAATTTTTCCCATTGGCCGTAATGTAAAGAAAAACTTTTGACTGTCCCTGTAATTAAACTATACATCCGATTTTCATAAAATTGGAAATGGCTCGACAAAATTTTGCAGCAATTATATATTAAAAATTTCAGATCATTCGGTCGGGTACTTTTTGCTCTGTTATATGCGGACGGACAGACAGACGGACTGAACGACGACTATAGGTGCTACGTATTTATATAATTACGAACGCTCCTAAAAATGCCTTCTGGTACCAAAATTTTGAACTAAATTTTTTATTTCGCTCAAACAAATTCCCATTCCTTCATTATGTCCGTCATAAAATTTCACAACTTTCTGACAAATAGTTTCGTATGTAGACAACTCTAAAGTAGGGTCGTTTAATTATGGACACCCTGTATAGGAATTTTCGTACAAATCGGTGAAAACTTTTAGATTTGTATAATTAACATGCACACACATTTGACTTTTATATATACAGGGTGTCCTCGAATTCATAGGCCAAAGTGTAAGGGAAGGTAATGTAGACATAAAGAAGCAATTTTGGTATAGCACTGTGGGGTCTGAAATGGAAAATTTTGGCGAAAAACAAGAAATGCGGAGGAAACGAAAACAAGCGTTTTATTGATATAGCAGTTACAGTAAGTGCCCAAATGTGACACCACGAACATCGATACATACCTAGCAGCATCTAGCAAGTGATTGGTATACCCTTTAGAAGGTTCCAGATGTCTCATCTATGAGACACCAGTTGACTCTTATGGTGTTATTACACGAGAGGTCAAAGACGCTTCAGATTCCAGGCGTCTCCATGTATTCCTATGGCTCCAGGGGAGTCGCTTGGAGAGCGAGCGTCTTTTTTCTGTCGGAGCATCTTTGACGCCCGAAACGAGGCGAGTCGCCAGTAACAGCCAATGAAATGCTTGGAAATCTGATAGTGGAAAAGCCTTTTCCGGAACAGCCAATGAAATGCTTGGAAATGACGGACCGTGAGGCGCTGTTGTCGCTAGACGCCTGGGATTCCAAGCGTCTTTGAGTCCTCGTGTAATAACACCATTATAGATCGGGAGGCGGAAGCACAGGCCATCACCTCCTCGAGTTCACGGCTGAAATTCTAGAATGAGTTTAAACTCGATTCGCATATTAAAAGGCGATCGGTCTGCCAAGTCCTATCTTGGTGGAAAACACGTGAAAACACGATTTTAGCTGTTGACTCGTAGGTTTACCATTGTGTTTTCCTGCTCCATGTTTCCATATTTTTGGGTGCAGGAAAACACAATGGTAAACCGCTAAAATCGGACTTTCAGGTGTTTTCCACCAAGATATGACTTGGCAGACCGATTGCGTTTTAATATGCGAACCGAGTATTAATCAATTCTGGAATTTCAGCCGTGAACTCGAGGAGGTGATTGCCTGTGCTTCCGCCTCCTGGTCTATAATGAGGATCTCATTGCAAGACTTTTCAGTCGTTGCTGCAAATGTTCGTAAAACCCTTGGAATCTACGAAAAGGTACGCCAATCACTTGCTAAATGCTGCCACTGGCACACTTGAGCACTTACTGTAATTGTTATATCAATAAAATGCCCGTTTCCATTTCCTACGCATTTCTTATTTTTCCTGACCCGACATCGCTATACCAAAATGGATTCTTTATGTGTATTTTCCCTTTCCTTACAGTTTGACCCATGAATTCGGGGCACCCTGTATAGACTAGCAGAACCATTCAGCTTTGACCATGTAACTATGGAGACCAGAAAAATAATTAAAAATGCAATATTCTAAGAATACGGAGATCTGAATTACGGAGAACCGTGCCGTTGCGCCCTGAAATCATAAAAAACTAGAGAACAGGAATTCTGCTTTTTCAGAATTTAGTGTCGCCCGGCATTTCCATTGCTTCATTTTCTTCTGGTGGACTAATGGTTTCTATTATTATGAAACAGCCATTATAAATGAAGCGTTAAAAAAAATTATGGCCATTTTTTTTCCATTCTGACCAGAAAATCAGAGTTTTAACTTTTTACGGCAGCTCTTTCATCTTCACCTAACGCTTCAGTTATAATGGCTGTTTCATAATAGAAGCCACCAGTCCATCAGAAGAAAATAACTCGGTTAAGCGTGACTCGGATAATCGGGACTCTACTGCAAAACATATTTCAGTTTTAAGACTTAAAGCACACGCTTTTATTTTATGTAAAATGACGTTGTTTGCATTAATATAGAAACTTAAAATTAAATATAGTTTATAATAGCTCCCTGTTTTATCATAAATCTTTCATTTATATTTTTCTCAAAGTAGCACGTATTTAAATTAATTTTTTTTCAATTTAATTTTTTAATTAATTTTTTTTTCCATTTTATGAGAAAATGGCAACAAAAAGATATAATTGCTATTTTTCAGCAATTTTTTCTTTCCTTTCTACAGAAATGGCGTACTTGAGTTGCCAAAATGAAACAAATGTCGCTAAAAACTACAAAAAAATTAATATTTTAAAAACAAATAGAGATGCAGTTTTCAAACAAAATGCATTAAAAAGTACTTTTTTTCTTCAATACGATGGTATAAAAACTGAAAATGTGCGATGTTTAGAAATTTTAAAAAAAATGCTATAGAGCATTTAATTGTACAATGATACATCTACTTTGTTTATTGCTAGCGTCTGAAAGCTAACGTTATTTTTTGGACACAAAATAAGCTGGGAGAAAGAAATAGCATACCGTACCGGGGCTAATAAGGTACATGCAAAATATTAATAAATGAATTATAGCAGTTTGACAGCCAGTTGGGATATTTTAGCGAGTGTGGTTTGGCTCCATCGTTATTGTAATTCGTATACAGTTGTAAAAGAAAAGAAAATTTGCCGATTTATCCCCTGCACCCGGCTAATAGAAAATTGTTTCAATATCAGTTTACAAATTTATAATTAAATTCTAAAATTATTAATATTCGGTATTGTCATCGGAAACACACTCGTGAACATAATTTTTTATAATTCTAGCATATCAAGTGAGTGAAAAATTAATTACAAAATTCTACCTTCAAATGCATGCAGTTAAGTTAAAAAGAGTGTACAAATTGGGGTTACAGTGAAACCTCCTACAACGGTCACTCCGAACAACGGTAACCTCCAAATACCGGTCATGTTTTAGTGTTACCGAATCTCTTTCATAGAAATAACATTACACTAAACCTCCGAATACCGGTCATGTTTTAGTGTTACCGAATCTCTTTCATAGAAATAACATTACACTAAACCTCCGAATACCGGTCATGTTTTAGTGTTACCGAATCTCTTTCATAGAAATAACATTACACTAAACCTCCGAATACCGGTCATGTTTTAGTGTTACCGAATCTCTTTCATAGAAATAACATTACACTAAACCTCTGAACAACGAATTCCAAACAACGGCCACCCCACAGCATTTTTTTTTTAAATATTCCTCATTCTCACATTTTTATATAGTTGTCAGGTTTTTGTTGTTTTTTGTTTGTTTGTTAATTTTAACTGCAATTCTGTAGAATTAAAATTAAAATTTAATGACAGATTTCTCCAAATCAGGAATCCGAAAATACAGAAATATTCGTAGATGATGCTGAGTTAAATGATATTTTAAATAGCGTCGGAATGACCATTAAATCCATCGAGTACCTGAAAGTAGATAATGATTTGGTAGTTACTACTTTTAATACGACAGAAGAACTGATAGAATGCAAAATCAATGAAAATAAGAGTGATGACGAAAATGAATCAGAAGATAATATGGAATTATCACAAAATTGTAGCGTAAAATCATATTCTGATGTTCTTTTTAGCTTCAGAGAAATTAAAAATTTTGAGCTCACTCAAAATGATAAGGAAATGTACAACAAATCTGTGGAAATGATTATGCATTTAGAGAAAGAGATATGGTTAAAAAAAAAAAAAAAAAAAGAATAAATTATTTCATTAGTATAAAACAATAGTATGTATTTTTAACTGTAAAAATAAAATTATTTTTGACAATTATTTTGATTTTAGTGTAATGTAATTTTGACCTTTTAAAATGTGGAACCTCTGAATAACGGCAACCTCCGAAATACGGTCACTTTATCGTGCTCCCAGTGGTAGCCGCTATTCAGAGGTTTTACTGTACTTTGACAAAATCATGTGATAATTTCCCACGTTTATGAATAATAAAAAGGAAAATTCATGCGTATGTCATGGATTATGAAACACTTTCCAACACATTCTTCACACATTCTTGAACAAAACGTCACAGTTTACTAACTAAGGTAAAAGATGGTGTCTAACTAAACAAATTGAAAAACTCGTAACACATTAAAACAAGAAAGAAAGATCATGCTTCCAGCATAGATTATGAAACACTTTCCAACACATTCAGAATAATGTAATATAACTGCACCGTTTAATAAGTTAAAATATTATGTCGAATTCAACCATATGGAAACGCATAACACATTTGAAAACCCAATTTCAACTGTCCACATCTACAATAGGAACATTATCCGAATTCTTTGAGCAGCCCTGTATATGATATATAGGTTTGTATCTATTAACTATATATAAATTAAAGTCTGATTTATATGAATCCCAAAATTTAGTTCACTTAAGAAATATTTATCCTTCAGTTGAAAATTCCCCTTCAGTAATTTCCTCTAATAAGGAGAATGGTACGTGAATACTTTTGTGCAGCTCTGTATATGCGGTATAGAATTTATGTATAACGAGTAACATGCAAAAATTAGTTAAATTTAATAACTCATACCGAATTTTAAAACGTACACTCCAGCAATTATTACACAAAGACAGTACTTTAATCAATTTCTTTTGTGTGTCCCTGTAAATGACTAAAAAATGCTATGAATCCCCTGTTCTAACGTGATCGTAGTGAAATTCAGTGATTTATATCAGTTTCAATACATTTGAAGTAGCATAATGTCATTAAAATACTCTGCAAACGATTTTCCCCATATACCGTAATGTAATGGAAATCTTTTGAGTGCCCCTGTAAATGAACTATTAATCCTATATACAGGGTGTGGTAGATAAATAATGAGACTGGCCGCCGCGCGGCGCCCCAGTCGCTCGCAGGGCGGTCTCCACCTGTACGTCACGTGGTGGGGGATCTGAGCTAACAATAGAACCGGTTGGCAGTCGCGTCGGAGCTCTGGTGCAGTGAGGGTCGAGCTTCGCGTATTACGTTGTTTGTGTGCCCGTGACACTTGTGAAGACGCTGAAGATGGATCGCTCGATAGAACAGCGGTATGCAATCAAATTTTGCTTTCGCTTGGGCAAAACTGCTTCGGAAACTTTTGCTATGATTAGGGAGGCCTACAAAGAAGACTCCCTATCAAGAGCTCAAGTGTTCCGGTGGTTTAATGAATTTAAAAACGGGAGGGAATCCGTTGAAGACATGGAACGATCTGGACGCCCTTCAATGAGTCGTGTGGATGAAACGGTGGCCAAAGTGAAAGAACTCTTGGACTCCGACCGTCGTTTAAGTCTCAAAATGATCGCCGATGAGGTCTCCGTGAATAAATTTACGGTTCACCAAATTGTTACGCAAGATTTGATGATGAGGAAAGTTTGCGCAAAATTGGTTCCCCGAGTGCTCACCGCCGAACAAAAGCAACGACGAGTGGACGTTTGCCGTGAGATGTTGAATGAATTGGAAAATAATCCAGACTTTTTAGACAACGTAGTAACAGGCGACGAATCGTGGACATTCCAGTACGACCCGGAGGCGAAAGCCCAGAGCTCGGAGTGGCACACACCGGCATCCCCGCGGCCGAAGAAAGCAAGAATGTCAAAGTCCCGCATCAAGACAATGCTGATTGTGTTTTTCGACAAGCGGGTGTTAATTCACAAAGAGTTTGTCCCTCAGGGAAAGACGGTCAATGCCGAATTCTACAAAGAAGTCCTTCAGCGATTGCACAGAGCCGTCAAACGGAAGCGACAGGACCTTGCTCAACGCTGGCGTCTCCACCACGACAACGCTCCGGCGCACACAGCGTTCCTCGTGACCTCCTACTTGACCCGAATTGGAGTTGAAGTTCTGCCACAGCCACCATACAGCCCTGACTTGAGTCCTCCTGATTTCTTCCTATTTCCGAAGGTCAAGAGATGCCTGAAGGGTCATCGTTTCGACGATATTCCGAACATCCAACGTGCTGTCACGAAGGCACTAACTGGGATAACTCAAACGGACTACAGTGGGACCTATGAAGCTTGGAAAACGCGCTGGCAACGTTGTGTCGACGCCCAAGGCGAGTACTTTGAAGATTATTAACGTTTTGTACAAATAGGATCAATAAATTTGTTTTTCTAGACTGAGTCTCATTACTTATCTACCACACCCTGTACTTCATATACAATACCAAACATGCTTTGGTGACCCTAAGTAACCTTTATCAACTGCATGAAAATTGGAGTATATTTACGGGAGTTAGAGCGTGGCCGGACGAACAGACGGAGAGACAAATCGAATGCATAAACACTTTTCAACTTTGTTGGAAAGTGTTAAAAACAATATCTGCTATTACAATCAATAGTCGGAAAAATATCCCTTTTTTGTGCAGCCCTGTATATGATCTATGGATTTATATGTATACTACATAGTATGCTAAAAGTTACGAATAGTACAATAACGAATAGTACAGTTAAAAATTTCCATTTAGTAATTTCCGTGAATAAACGAGAATGTTATTGTAACTTTCGTGCAGCCCTGTATATGATCTATAGAATTTATACCCACCAAGTAATAATTAAAAAATAATTGAATTTAAAACCGCATATCAAAACTGAAAACGCACTTCCAACAATTATTGTTCACCAAATTTTTTTTGTGTGTCCCTGTAAATGAATGATAAATTCTATGCTCACCACGTTCTATAGTAAGAATTTTGTAGTACACTTCAGTAATGTATATCAATTTCAATATGTTTAAAGTAGTGTAATATCATTAAAATACATCAAAACGATTTTTCCCAATAGACCTTAATGTAACGGAATTCTTTTGAGTGTCCCTGTTAATAAACTGTAAATGATACACACTTAATTTTCAATACCGAACATGCCACAGTAAACCCCAATAGCATATATAAATTTCATGGTAACCGGACTATATTTACGAGAGTTAGAGCACGGACAGATAAACCGAATTCATAAACACTTTTCAACTATGTTGCAAAGTGTTAAAAATGTAGGACTTTTTTTACGGGGGCTGGGTGTAACTGAAAAATGTACAATTTCCCTGACATGGAAGTGCAAAAAATTCAAACACATAAAATTCTATATCGTGTCACAATATTTTTATACTGAATCATACATTTTCATTCAAAAAAATTAAATCTACAATGATTAGATAAAAATTGCATGTTTCTAGAAGCTCTTAGTCGTGACGTCAGTAATAGAGTTCGTTTGAAAAGTGAAGAATGGACTGTGAAAAAAATTGGTTGTTCGTTTTATTTCCCATTTAAAGTAAATCGTAGAACATGTCACCATTGCTTCTAAAGTATTCAAAAACTCATTTAAAACTTATTTGTATAAGAATAGGAAACTAAATAGGAAATAAAACATAGCAGCCATTTACTGATAATTAGTTATTTAGAATCAACACATTGAGAGCATTAATAGAAAGTGACGTCATATCTAACATTTTTTTATACATATTTTAGCATTGTTTTCTTAAAATTGAAATATTTGTTTTATAGTTCATGTTTAACTTCAAATATATTTAACTGAAGTTACTACGTCATTTGAACACTATTATAGTAACCCTTTTTAATTTTAAATATGAAAAATTGGCCTTTTCTTTTCCGAATGACATCAATTTCGGATGCTAAAATAAAGCGATAAAAAGAAAGTACACTCTTTATGTACAAAGTACATGTGTTATCATTTTTGTTTTGTTTTTTGCGCTGTTTTTTAGGGTGTGGCGACACGAAAGAAATAATTGCATTAGAAAATGAGAAAAATGTATTGTTATAATGTTAAACTATGTTAGGTGGTTAAAAGAACGATAAAGAGTGGTGGGATATTTTTTTAATTAAGGGTATATTTACCCATGTTTTTAAATGTATGTATATCAAGTTTGCAGATAATCGGTCGAAAATTGAGCATCTGTATAAGGAAAATACAAAACGAGAATGAATTATGTATATTCATGGATAGATGGGTAAATGTATGAAAGGTGCTCTACATCAAGTCTGTCCAACCTTTGAGTAAGCGCAGGCGCACCTTATCTGATAGCAGGCCTTGAAAGGCGCCATTATTCATTTGTCTGGAAACAGAATATTACCCATGGAGGAAAGAGATAGATGGAGATGCAGTATGCCACAAAATCGGTTTGCGACATGAAAGCGGTTATCTCTCAAATTTAAATGCCTTCATTTCGGCCCAAACAAGACAAGCAAGTGTAACAGAGAGCAGGTATTTCATCTTATAACTGACCATATTCTCATTTTTATTCGAAATTTTGATCATACCTACGCTCAACACAAGATTTATGAATAAAAATTTGCAACGGTAAAAGCAAAAGCAAAGAAATGCAGGTTTGAATTGACTAGCGCGTCAAAGCACGCGGTTGTGTTTGGGCCGAATGTGATGGATTTTAGGGTTACATTTTCGGCATCACTCACAGACACCATACTTCATCTCTGTTATTTCTCTTTACTTTATGAATATTACCTCACTACAGTAGGAGTCAGCGTTGTCAGTTTCGCCTCCTTTATTATTTAGAAGTTTCAATTCATACACACAATTCCGAAGGAAGATGAAGTACACTTTAAGTAATACTAAAATGTCTGTCATAAAATAAAGTAAAAAATTAGTATTTGGAATTTCTAGTAAGAATTTGGATGTTCTGAGTAAAAAAGGAGACCATACCGAAAATCCTGATAGGGAGAAACGATATACAGACCCCTGATAAGATGCTCAGATACGTCACAATGTGAACCATAAGACTCTCAACTACGCAGAACTCTAAGTGAGAAATAATTGCAATAAAACGCAGAAATTATAGTAACTTAAAATTATATTTTAGTGAGAAAGAGCCCTATCAAAATATTTTGTAGAGAAAAGATACAAAAAATGTAACGCCGTTTCTAATAAAAACTCATGTGGAACGCTAATGATTTTAAACAAGCATATTTTAAAATGGATTTTTATGTAAAAAGAAAACCTCCTAAATAACAGGAATCATTTGAAAGGGTGCCGTGAAAACCTACAAAGAGCGCCATGGCACCCGCGGGCGCCGCGTTGGACAGCCCTGCGTCAACATCATAAGGAAACTCATAGCTATGAAATTTGCCTTAAATATACGTTCTATTTGCCCAAGATGCGTTTCAGCTATTAAAATAAGAAAATTCTAATAAACATAGAAGCTAATATAAACGTGTTTGTTTTATTTAGTTATTGCAAGTGAAACAGACGATTTTAACAGCAACTAAAAAGCAGATAATAAACATGTTGGAAATTGCACGTCAAACGCGACAAATGAGGTGCGTTCGTACTATAGCTAGTTTTATAACTATTTTTTGCACCGCATAGTGTATAGAATGTATAGTTTAGTGCACTTCAATAAATGCATATCCATTTCATTCTGTTCGAAACACCGTAGCATCATTAAAATGCACTTGAAATATTTTTTCCCATTGGCCGTAATGTAGCGGAAAACTTTTGACTGTCCCTGTAATTAAACTATTGATCCGATTTTGATAAAATTTGAAATGTCTCGACAAAATATTGCAACAATTATATATTTATAATTTCAGACCAGGTTGGATAGTTTTCGCTCTGTTATATGCTGACGTACGGACTGAACGACGACTATAGGTGCTACGTATTTATATAATTACAAACGCACCTAAAAAGAAGAATAAACAAAACACATGTAACGTAACATGCAGGTAATCCTGGCAGTGTCAATGCATTGTTGCCAATATCATGATCTATATCACATTTTTAAAGATAGATCTTTGTATGTGATAAAGTCCTCTACTTCCCAAGAAATTAATGCATTGTTTGCAAAGGATTTCTTGGTTTTAAAAGGATTCCATAACTGAAAACAATTGGAAATGCTGTGAAGAATACAGTGCATGATTTTCAATTTCTTATCACAAATTATTGATTTATTGACTGCTTGTCATGCATTTTCTGTTTATATGCACAGTACAAAACGACATTTTATCGTTTCAGCTTGATAAATAAATGGCTAGTAAATAACACCAACAGAAAATCACTGTACAGTGAAAATCGGTACTTTTATGATACCAGAGCGCATATCTCGCCAAGAACATTTTGATCTTGCTAATAACAGCTTTTATTTTTCGCGTGAATAAATTACAAACGATACTTCGATTATAAAATAAAAAGTTTTGCTTTACAGTTTTTTTTTATTGTTATTTCCTGTATTCTATTTTTTCTGTATTTTAATTTGAATGAGTGAAAGGCATGTATTTTAAATGTATTTAAATGAAAATTATGTATTTAAAATGTATTGGGTGGTTTATTTTTACCAAGAAATTAATGCGAATGATAACGATAGTACAAATATTTGGCGATTTATCACTTGAGCCGGGTAACATAAACCATAGATTAACATACAAGATAGGACATTTGCGGCAAATTTGTAATGGCAAAAGTACTAGCGTCACTACCGACAAGGGGGAAGAATTAACAAGTATCCGAAATTTACGTATATTGATGAAATATGTTTAAGCTCTATGTTTTGAATATCTATTCTTTCCTAAACAAACCAGAGGCAGACGATATTTTATTTATGTTTGATTTATTTAGCTGTTTTTTTTTTAATCGCACTTGTTCGTTCAGCTTTAACTTACAAAATGATAATTATAATAATAATATAAAAGAAAAACCTCAGGAAATACTGTTGAAAACGTAAATATCTAAGTTAATCAGACAAATTTGTAAAAAATTAAATTCGGGTATTGTGTTAATTTATTCACATCAAATACAATTTTATCAGTATCTCTATGTCTTGCTTTATTTTTACGTTTAAATTTATCTAATTTAAAAAATTTATAAAAAGGAATTTTTCTCTATCTTTAATTTTATTATTATTTCCTATATGTTTAATATCATAAATATTATTGAACTGATGGTATGTTATTTACGTTAAAAACAAACATTTTATTTTATCTCTAAGAAAGTGAAAATGCGTAAATTTTAAAAAATTGTTGTAACGATTGTTTAATACATTAAACTTCGTAAATTAATAAAACGTCGTCTGTAAAAAGTTTTCTACCAAATGGGAATATTTATGAAAGTTTCTGGGACTTGTAGGGTGCAATATTTCGTATATTTTTACATGACGCCATCGCTTTATGTAGCTTTAAATCCAATTATATCATATTTACTTGACATATAACATTCAAGACGAAATTTTAGCTTATTTTTCGTTGCACTTAAATCGTTCACCCATCATATACGAAAATATATAGAGAGAGAGGAGAAGGTCCAAATACCGGCTACTAGGTGTTCTGAGAACTGAGCGCAGCGCAGCCTAGCGGTAATAGGCAGAGTTTGTAACTTTAATTGAGAGAAGAAAGTTACGAAAAGTACGTCGTTGAAGTCTGTGTCATTTACAAATAGTAAATGCAAAAGTGTCGAATCTACGTAATCTGGTACATCAAAAGTTTTTCAGATATGTGTTTCTCATTTTTATTAAATATACTGATCGTATATTGGCTTGAATTGTTGATTAAGTTATTTTCTAGACATATTTAGCTCTCAATTGCCACGCGCACAGTATTGGTATTTTATTATATGAATGAGTAATACCAGTTTTAACTTAAACATAGCATTGGTCCGAATACCGGCTACCTAGAGTGGTCTAAATACCGGCTAGCCAGTATTTGGACCTCTCTCAGTTGCTCTTTTTGAAGGGGAGGAAAATAAATTAATTTAAATAGTTCCATAATTAATAAATTAATTTAAATGGTTCAGAAATAGTCCCCGTCCCATTTCGCAATATGAAAAAAGCAACCATGCCCGTAATTCTTCAGGACCGACACTGGTTACCGGATCACTTTGCAAAGAAGAGCTGTTGGACACTACAAAATTGCCTATAATAAATGTGAAGAGAAAGAAAAAAAAATGACGGAGTAAACCAGGAGAAAGAGGCAGAAATTTGATTTTAACCCTCTCGCTGCGCAACCCGAGAGTTCCTTGGGCATCGTAAAAGTAGCAAAATTTGCGCAACCCGAGATTTCCTCGGAGATGCATATTTTCCGTCTAATTAACCCTCCTTGATTATTCCCACCAGTTATTTTTTTGTTGTTGTTGTTGTAAATTATGCCTTATTTAATCGGAGCATTTTCCCGGTTAAATAAGACAAGAACTTTTGTTTTGAAAAACCGGTGACAAAAGAATAAAAATTCTTAAAAGACGCTCGTCGCAAAAAGGTTAAATGCGCAATTTTTGAAGTTATTTTGATAAAACAATTAGGCAGCGAGAGGGCTAAAAAAATGGGAAAAGGAAAATATCCAACAGAGGAAGATTATAAATTTGTGTCTTCTGCATGGGTGCTTTCTCTGTGGACAAGAATGGGGGAGTGGATTCTGGGTTCAATGTTAAGAATGCGATATGTGGGTTGATAGGAACAATACTGACGCAGAGAGTGATACTATGCTTTTGATTTTTTCAGATAAAATAATTCTCATTTCAATCAGCAAGCTTTTTTTTTGTTTTACACGTTAAAAAACAAAATTAGAAACATAATGGGAAGAAGACTGTGAGAGATAGTCGTAAAAAATTTTAGAAATTTGACAAAAATACTTATTTATTAAAAATTGCGTATTTTTTCAGCGCATAAGCAATGTTATTAATCAATATAATTTATTAAAATAATATTCTTATTGCTTAATAATTGTCATTAGCTCTATTTGTGTGATCTTTTGGAAAAAAACTTAGGTAGCCGGTATTTAGACCCCATTTTAAAAACTCAAAATTAGAAGACTTTCGGAATTTTGCTTCTTATAAACAGAAGACGCCTTTTAAACTGATTTTTTTTTCTCTAAACAGGTGTAAGACGCGTCAAAGTACCCTGCTGTCACTTTTTATTTTATTAATTTTGAAAATTGTATAATCTAGATTGAAAACAAAAGTGGTAGCCGGTATCTGGACCTTTTCCTCTATATATATCCGTGCATGAACATAGAATAGATATTAGATATATAGACTAGAATATCTATTCTATGTTCATGTATCGGTGTAACATTCTGTTGAAAACGTAAACATGCAACATTAAAAAAGAGAAAGATCACAATATGGTAGACGCTCAATAATAAAAATATTACAAAGATGGGAAGTTTCTTCCCCATTGTCACTAAAAGCGCTGCGATCACAATCGCATTACCATTACGCTCTATGGAAATGTCCTATCTAGTATGTTAATCTGTGACATAAACTACCTAAAAATCTTAATTTGAAGCAAAGGTGTCATCAAAGATTTTCCTGGGTTGTTTTTTTACTTTAAATTTTGCCCACTCAGCCCGGTTAGGATGCGGATGACAAAAGGAGGAAGCTGGGCCGGCGTTTGTGGGTCCTAAACAATCGGAGACATTAAGAAGTCAGTGTGCAAGGTTTCGAGGATTGTCCTTGTACGAGAACGATAATCCGGAAAGTGTGCTTTCAAGGAGGACATTTGAACGTAAAACGTTCAAATGTCCTCCCTGAAAGCACACTTTCTATAGAAGTATGGCCAGCACTTGCAAATGATTAAGGGCAGTCGGAATTCCTATACCTGCCATGTTAAATTAATGTACCTTTTCTCATAAACTACTTAAGATACGGCCTTCAAAAAATTTTATGCATAAAATAAACAATTCTTAATAATCTGAAGTTAAATTTATAATTAAATAAAGCTTAGATTTTTTTTTTATCTGAAGTAGAAACCACATTCTAATTTCAAAAAACATGCAATTTTTTCAAAGATAATGATAATAATAAAAAAAGTTATTTTTAAGAGTTTAAGCAATTCACCTTAGATTAAACAGGGATATGTATAGAATGTTCAAGCAAAACTTCAAAGCATAATGTATAATGGTTTTTTCAAAAAGATATATCCTAGTTTTAAAAAAAACAACAACATTTTGAGAAACTCAAGTAAGTAAATAAACGTACTAGTAGTAAAGCATATAAACAAACAGACTTACTAAAAATTTTCCCACTTCTGGTTGCCGTAGAAACAAAAGTAATATATCAGTAGAAAGAGGGAAAAATGGCAAATTCAAAATATTAAAAAATCGAAAATTCAATATATTTTAGGTTTTGGCCTCCCAACTGCCCCTAACAAAATTCTTCCTCTCTCTCTTTCAATCATAATCAGCTAGACGAACGTGTACGATAGTTGTCGAATGCATATTTCTCTTTCACAGTCACAATCCATTGCAGGAATATTTTTTATTAGCCCCCTTATGCTATTTCTTTCTCCCAGCAAATAAAGTGTCGTATCAAAAAAATAATGTTCTGTTGTATAAGCCAGCCGTAAAACAAAGAAGATGTATCATTGTACTGTTAAATACGCAACTGAATTTTTTTAACTTCTAAGCATCGCACATTTTCAATTTTTATACCGTTGAATTGGGGAAGAAAGTACTTTTAAATGAAATTTGTTTAAAAACTGCATCTCCATTTATTTTTGAGATATTATTAATTTTTTTTATTAATTAATTTATTTATTTTTTGTAGTTTTTAGCGTCATTTGTTTAATTTTGGCAACTCAAGTACTCCCTTTCTGTAGAAAGTAAAGGAAAAATAGTCGGAAAATAGGAATTATATCTTTTTGTTGCCATTTTCCCATAAAAACTGAAAAAAATGTACTTAAAATACGTGCTATTTTGAAAAAAAAATAAATTAATTATTTCTGATAAAACATGAAGTTATTATAAACTAAATTTAATTTTAAGTATCTATATTAATATTACAAACAAATGAAGGCATATAAGGCAAAAAGAAGACAAAAAGATAAGAGGTTGTATCCAAATATAGTAGTACGTGCAATATTGTGTACGCTATCTTGGCACTAATCAACGTATATTTGATATAACCCCTCATATTTTTGCTTCTTTTTGGGAACAACGGATTTCGAGCTTATTCTATCGACGATATGTTTCAGAATTTTCAAGCTATGATTTTGAGACTTTCACAAAAGTTGCTCTGTATACTTAGCTAATACATTATACATATTATTTTCTGATTGCATTCGCGCAAGCGCAGTGAAACATTTTTTAGTAAACCTGCTGATTTTTCATCCAATTTTTACTAGTTTTTAAGTCTGATTGCAGAGTATTGTGTACAATGCTGTTTGTCATATTTTCGGAAAAGAACTTTCTTTTATATTAAGAACTCTGCAAATTATAAGCAAAAAACTTGGCGAAATATACTACTGTTTTTATAAAAACCTTAATTTTTCTACGATTATACATGCTATCCTCATAAAAATGAACACAGTATATTACAATAAGCCACTTATTAATAATTCCGAGTTTGAACGCTTTTGCTACAATAGTTTTTACAGGGTTATCCAAAAGATATTCGTTATTTTTCAATTTGTTGACGGTCCCCTATGGGGTTTCGGGAAAAAAATCTTCGCGGAAATATATGATCTATACTATACTGTTTACACACCTGCAGTTTCAGGTTAATTCCTCATGTATTTTTCTAGATATTTAACAAAATGTCTAAAATCGCAAGTGACCGGTCACCTTTGGCCATATAGTGTATGCCTTAACGCATGCCCATAACGCATATGCTTGTAATGACTTTTAAGACATATATAAAAATATTAGAAAACATAGAAATTACTCTATAGAAACATAGAAATTACCCTCATTGTAAGCTACAATGTTATGTTATAACAAAGGGAAGTTACCTTAAACATGTCGTTTTGGAAATAGTATCTCCTCTTACTTTTAAAAACTCACGCGAAATCATTTCCTAAAATTTTCTCAATTCATTGCTATCCAGCTAGTCTTCAAAGCTAAAAGTTCCTTAAACATCATTCATCCTTTCTGCTGCCGAATGATATCAAAATCTCTAACAAATTGTGAGACGAAACTAATTTATCTTTACTTCCGTTATTCATTCAGTTTGGACTTCCGAAAAGTATTTTTGACTTCTTCCCGAAAGTTTTTCCAACTGTTTTTCTCTTTTAAGTGTATCCCAGAAACGACTTATTTTTTTCTTGTCAAGAAAAACTGACGGAGTTAAAATTGTAAAAGTTAGTTCGGCTCACTCATATTTTTCTTCCTAAATTTTTGATACTGAATTCTTATAAAAATAAAATGTGTTCTTTGAAGTGGCAAAGCACAGAAATTGCCTCTTAAAATGCCTATTTTTTAAATGAAAATTAATGATTTTTTTTTCGAAAACTTAAAAAAATGTATTTTTTAAATCTTATTAAATTTTATTTGCGAATATATGTCGTGTATGAGTGATGTAACTAGGTATGATTCGATTTCGCTCGTACCTGCGGTTGAATTAGAGAGAGTAAGTCAAAAATATTTGACGGATTTTAAAATAAAATCATTTTTTTTTTAAACAAGTAATTTTCTTATGAGAGGGCGAGTTTGTTTGAGAGGATGTTTCTCATGACAGAAAATTTTGTTTAGGCCAATTAAAAAATTTAATCATTAATTTTGTATGATCTATCATTATATTTTTGCGAGTTGAATGAAACCGGATACCGTTTGAGAGTGGTTCGAGCTACAGTAGGCGGACACATTGAGATGTGGAAGTACAGTGTACAAAATAAATTGTAGCTGATTCTCTTCTGTTTTTGATGATTTTTCTGCAAATCTGAAGATATAGCGCGATCTATATACCAATTTTGGAACTAATTTTTTAATTTTCTTAATCAAAACTTACAATCACGGCTAATACTTTTATCTAAATCACACTCTCATTCGCCGATTACTTGATTTTCTTAATGAATTTTAACATATATCTGGGACTTTTGTCCCTTTTCTGGGAGGACTTTCTAAACAATCATATTCTTTTAGCATTTATGGCAGTATTGACCGTAGAAAAAATATAACAAATATTGACTCATATTGTTTTGCTACTAAAGCATATAATGCATCTGGATATTGCTCTCAAGAACCTAATTCGACTAACAGCCAATGGCAAGTTGAAATTTAATCACCAGCAAGTATATTTACACCCAACCCAGTGCACACGGAACTATCAGTTATATAGCTGAGGATAGTTCCACTTTGAGAACCTGTTCCTACCTGTTCCAAAAGTGAAAGTGTCTGCATATAAAAAAATCTAATGAAAATCGAAAAAGTACAAGCGCACAACAATAGAATCAACCGCAGGTATCCTACACAAAATAAGTAATTTCAAAATATTAAAATACAAGTGAGAAATATGTAAAGATTTCGCCCACAGGTTTAACTTTGATGTTGGAATTTATCCCGTGACTAGTGTAGGCTTTTAAAGTAAATTAAATACGTCTGTTTATTGATATATCTGCTAATCCATATATTGTCGGACATTCCTAAATTATGAATCAGCAAACGCGTACAGCTTCCTTACTTCATACATTATTGGAATTAATTTTAATTAGGAATAATTTAAAAGCATGTGTGTACCGCACTTTGTACATTGTTAACATTTTTAGAGTTCCGTACTTAAAAAGTAAAAAAGGAACTATTATAAGACCACTCCAAGTCTGTCTGTCTGTCTGTCTGTCTGTCTCAGCCATTTTACTCGTAAACGTTGGAACATGGAAAGTTCAAATTTGGAAAGTAGTAAAGGCTATTGACCCACATATTTCCAGATTATTGAACATTCACAAATATGTTTAACAAAATGTAGAGGGCTAATTAAGTTACTTGAAAAAAAAATCTTTTCTTTATATATCTTGTTGGGCAATGTGTGAAAGCTTTCGTAATACTGAACTCAAAAATACATTTCTTTTAGTTTTAGGTAATATATTTTCGGAGATATAATAAAAAATGTAATGCAAAAATATTCTTCCCCCCCCCCCCCTATTTACGAATCTACTGAAACTAAAATTATGAAAAAATTATAGGTAGTAGAAGTTAATTTAAACCTTGCAGGAAAACTATAGCGATTACCCTAGGTCACATAATTTTTGAGGAAAACGCATTTTTCCATTACACACAAATTTCGATTTGTGGGATTTCAGCAAAGAAGTTGAGGAGCGCTGGAGGTACCTATCGTCGCAAGGATTGTTGATAATGATTTTTGAAAACACTTGTCGGTAATTAGTCGATATATTAACCCTTAAAAACACGGATGGTTTGGACATACTTAAAGATAGGGGCGGTGTACCCTATGCACCATCGGCTTTTAAAGCCTAGATAACAATTTAATGTTATATTTGTGTAATCCAGTGCTTAGTAGTAGTATAAAAGCAATAAACGTCAAATTGTTAAAAACAGACTAATTAAATTGGAATTAATCACATAACTACTATGGGATTCGAGACTAGTTTGCATTTAATGGCTTTCTCAATACGCCACTAGTGTGTTTAAAGGTTAATTAAAAACCCATCTGGAAAAAGGCTGCACGGACCAATGCGGCTCTGCAACTTTGCAACCTCCTTTCGAAGAGCTCTTAGAACAATGCCAAGTTTAAACTTTGAACAAGGATTTTGTTTTAGATACAATATATGAAGAAAGGATTATTACTGCGCTGAATTTGGGTTTATGAAATGCTAATGAAGTTTAAATATGCAATACTTTTAATGTTAGCACCGAATTTAGTTCATCATAAACAGATTAGGATAAGATAAATAAAAAGAGCTGTACAGATTAGCAATATTTGATATTATTTGGGCTTCATATCTCTTTGAACTTTCATCGTATATCCATTTATACTTTTCTAGTATATATAGAGCTATATCCAACTCTACATTGTATAGTTTTTTAAAAAGTCTTATTATTCTTTTAGTAATGATTTTTTTTATAATAAGACATCAGTTACTAATTAATATAGTTATTGTGCGAAACCCTCTGTGCGCGAGTAATACTCGCACTTGACCGTTTATTAAAATAGGAATCAGAAAACCGGATACTAACTCTATACTTTCTTGGTATTGATGGACGAATAATTAAACCTATACAATTTATTTTGAAGCCGTTGTTCTACTTGTCTAAAGATATAGTGTCACTTTTAATCATTTTCCAAGTTTTTCACATTTAGAGAAAGCATTTAAAAATAATGTTCTTCAAGCGAACTTTTTCATTCCGAATTGCATTAAAGTTTTATAGAAACTATGGGAAACAACTAATTTTTCTTCACTCTTACATCATTCGATCACTTTCTTTTTCGAAAAAGAAACTTTAGCTTTCTTCTCTTCTAGAATAGATATACTTTGTTTTTTAATTTTCTTAAAAGAATGGAAAGCGAAGGAAAAATTGCAGGAAAGAAAAGCCTACTTCATTCTCTAGATCTTTACTGTTCAAGCTTTTAAAATGACATTATTACACAATCCGAATGTGCATTAGAAAATTACAAACACTGAAATTGTCTCTTAAAGTTTAGAAATTTAAAGACGACCGAAGACATTTCCTATAAAATATCATCTCATAGAATATATATGACGTTCTTCGAGAGATAACGAAAATTTGCTTGCCGAAAACTGAAAAAGATATATAAAGGTAACTTTTGTAAGATCATTAATCTTCAATCTTTTGAAATATATAACTTTCTCCAAACGTCTGTTTGAATGACGTTCAGATATTCAGTATATACTTATGACACATTTTGTGTTTTTTCAAATTGCTATTTGAACTATTTTATAGCATAAATTTTCAGATAATATGTCTATTAACACAAACACCTATGGGATGTTCAACAAAGGAGTCCTTGATTTTAAATTTAAATAACTCGAAAACGGAAATCGATAGAAGAATGAAACAAGTGGTACGTTTATTTCTAAAGCCGTAAAAATCTGATACATTAGTTTGAAAAATAATTAGAAATTTTGTCGACATGGGGCGCTGTAGTCACAGACGGATCCCTAAACAGAGCACTCTGAAGCACAGAGTGATTAATCTTCTTACTGAATGAAATGAATGAAGTCCTGTATTCCGCGGAGCAACGTGTTTTTCTGGTAATCGAGAATCACCACAGGTAAGATAGAAGTCCTACGCCAACAAGACTTAGTTTTCAATCCCAATTTAAAGTTGCAAAGATTCCTGATGTGAAAAGAAAACGATTTGCAAACTTTTAGAGAAATTTCAACGGACAAACAGCATGGCTGATAATTGGAACGACTGCTTACAAAGGACAGTTTACATCCTATTTGTTGGAAAATGTATTACGACTACAGTGAATAGCACCCCCTGTAAAGAGCATTTGAAACCGTAGTCTTACGGCAACAAGGCGCAGTTTTCAATCCCAGTTTAAAGTTGCAAAGTGTCTTGTATCGAAAACGATTTGCAAACTTTTCGGGAAATTTCAACGGATAAACAGCATGGCTGATGATTGGAACGACTGCTTGCAAAGGACAGTTTGCATCCTATTTGTTGGAAAATGTACTACAATTACAGTGTACAGCGCCACCTGTAGAGAACATTTGTAACTAATTTTTATATTTCTCTATCAGATTTTTACGGCTTTAAAATAAACATACCACATGTTTTATTCCTCTGTCGATCTCCTCTTTTCCCAGTTAGTTAATTTTAAAATCGAGTAGACCTTTCTTGGACACCCAGTATACATGCATAAAAAATAAGTTAGATCAACACACCTTTAAGTATGGTCTAAACAAAAGAATATAAGAAAGAAAGAGAACAACATCTACTTTCTCTGCCGCAAATCATTGTATAAAAAAGTGATTGATACCAATCGATTAAAAAACACATTTACTAATTAATGATATACTTAAATTTTTCTTAGGGGTCATCTACATATGGGAATTGGACCAAACTTTAAAATTTCCAATGCTAATGCATAATTTTGACATCATATTTGGATTTTTTCATGTAAATTTTACTTTCAGATACCAAAGGAGAAGTCATTCAGTCAAGCAGTTTAAGATTTATTCGGGTTTAAAGTTTGGAACTCTTAATATTAAACTTATTTTTAATTGTTACAAAATAAATTTATATGCGGTAAGTTTTTTAAGCATAATTCAACAACTACTTGGCGGTATGAGTTGGATTTTGGATTCGCTATTTCAAATTCCTAGAAATCGAGTGGAGTTAAAACATTCATAGGTTAAATATCATATTTTTGTAGGAGTGTTCTCTTTTTTTAGAAGACTGTACATATAATTGTGTATATCCCATTCACGCACACATGCATTTCTAATCATGCAGTGCATAGCAAATTCATTTATTTATTTAAATTTTGATTACAGGTTATAAAAAATCTTTCCAGGCGTAACAGATAAAAACAAATATCCACTATACTGTAAAATAAGCTTCAACATCTCATACTGGGTAATTTCGAAGGTTATTCAAAATAGGACAAAATCGCAATTGTTGTAAAAGAAAATAAAAATAAATGTACTTAAAACAAATTTTATGTGATAAGAACATTTCATAAGAGCTATGAAATTCCAATTTTATAATAGGCGACTAGCCAAAGCTCAATAAAAATAATTTGAGACAACGATAATCTCTGTATTCTAAAAAAAGGTAAATTACGCAGCCACCGCCACCGGTTTTGAATTTTTTGTGACCGGAGGTTTTTCTTCGTTAATATTAAGAAAACTATTGCATAAAAAAATATGAAAATCGGTGGCATTGTAGAGAAATGTTTGATAAACACGCTGATGCAGACAGTTTTCAAATCAAAGAATCATTTTAAGAGATATTTAATGCTAAAGTTGGACAAAATCGTTCCATTAAAAAAGTTTTATAGGAGCAAAAACTGTACATGGGAATTTAATCATTTTTAGATCGTTTTATTCGTTAGAAGTTCCTGGTGTGCAGACTGCATTTATTTTTTTAATTTAACTCTTTTTTTGAGGTTTTATTTCTATTTTAAATTCAAATTTTCAGCATTTCGAGAGATATTTTTTACATATTTTAGAAAGGGGTATTAATTTAAACTGTTACCAACTGTATAAATAGCAATAATGTTTGCTTCAAATAAAAAAGAATATTTACACGTGACTATTATAAACATAAAAGAAAAACCCTTCAAATTATAATAGAATTAAACAATTAGGTATAAAAAGCAGGAACTTATTGAAAATTACGTCATAAAAACTATATTTACACGTAAATTTTAAAAGAGAAAGGATATTGTAAAATAATAAATTCATTAATGTGCATTAGAAGTCTTAAATAGGAGAAATTACGTCACATTTACGTCACATTACACTTATTACGTAAAATTAACAAAAAATAATATTGCAAAACAGTTTAAATTTAAAAATTGCGCGAGACATTTATTTGATATTTTGAGATGATTTTTTCAACTATTTCAGCGCAAATAATATTTCATTTCTAACAAAAGTATTTTCACGTGAATATTAAAAAAGAGAAAGAAAAGTTTGGTGAAAATTACGTCAGATTTAAAACGATACATTAAAAATGTCTTTTTTAAAAGAACTTTCTTTTAGCTTTGTTAAAATATACCGGGAGACAAAGACTCTGTTTACTTAATTCATTTTATATTAGCTTATTTTGAAATGTTTAACTGATTTTATTTAATCAAAGACGAAAACATTTGACGACATTGTACCTTTTAACACCAGCTGATTTGGCCTTAAAATTCCGCAATCAAAGAGAAATGAATAGAAACCCGTTTATAGGTAGATCACCACAGTTTTTTAAATTATAAACCAATCTTCCGAAATCTTTTTAAAGCCGGTCAAATTAGCGTGCTTTTACAGTCTGCGGTGTCTGAACGAGAGTTGGCGAGCGTAGCTCGTAGGGGGCAGAGCCCCCTAGTTGCTTTAAAACAAAACAGATATATGCAAACTTACATGATTTTCTTATGATTAACATATATAATGATGAAACACACAGAATACATAGTTGATAAATGATTATATATTACGAGGACAAGTAAGTAGGTCACAAAAGCCAATAAAAAAAGGGAAACCGAGATATATAATTAAAAGGCATGTTTATTTTTCTATATAATCGGCATTTACATTGATACATTTGTCCTATCTCTTTATGAGTTTTCTAATACCTGCAGTTGCTAATGATGTCTATTGTTGTTCGTCTGTCAGCTCTAACCATTTCCTCAACTTTCCGCACTGTTTCTTCTGTCGCAATCTCAACAGGACGACCACTTCGTTATTCGTCAACAACATTTGAACGCCCCTACTCATCTTGTACAACTGTTGTCTCATAAATTCGAAATTGACATATTACAGTTGGATAGTGCTGCCATCTATTACCATATTTGGAAACAATTTACAACTAAAACGAAACCCTCTGTGCGATCTGTGACAACACTTGTTTTGTATCCTGTTGTTATATCTTTAAAAAGAAACAGAGCAAGAATGCTAATTTTTTTAATAAATTCACCAGATCGTGCTCATCTACCAAATGTAAAAAAAGCAGTGAATTTTCCATAATCGAGTTATGTACCCACGTCAAATTACTAAATTGTAACAGTAATTTTTGGGAAAAAACATGAATTGCGGTTACAAAAGTAGACGTGATTTTCAAGATAAACACTGAATGCTTATAAAAGAGTTTCTCTATATTCTAACAAAAAGTAACTAACGCTGTCATCGAATTTTTTGTGACCGGGGGGGCTTTTTCAAGAAGGCTCACGTTTTCAGCACCAGCCTTGGCGAGTTGGCGAAAGCGAGTGCGTTCAGCTAGCTCTAACGCAAATCGTCGTCTTGTGTTTTGTTTTGAACTGAAATGGCGGAAGAAGAACTAGCATATTTTAGTCCTACCTAAATTAAAGAAATATTTTCAGTTATGTGTTCAAGATGAAAAGAAATCTTCTTCGAAAGAAATTGTATTACGAATTCTTATACTCTGTTTTATCGAAGGCCTTTATTACTTTTGATGATATAGACTAAAATTTTGATTATTTGATCCCCTCAAAAATCTAAATTTTCATTCAATTGAACATTATTAATTCCATACCTCTTAAACAAAAACCCATTACCTTCATATATTTAGATATTTGATTACATATAAAGATGGATTTATGGGGATTATGAATTAATGCAGTTTCAGTGCATTTTGATGTATATATAAACACAGATTTAAAAAAATACCTGTGGCAGAAAATTACTATATTTTCGTCTATAAACTTATATTATTAATTTAATACCAAATCATTGTGCAGAAACAGCCCCCAAAGTCGAGTGAAAATAGGCCAAACCAAGAAAGAAAAAAAAACCTTTCACACCCCCAAACAGGATGTTTAGTAATTGCCTTTTCAATGTGAGATGAAATTCTTAAGGGGAGGTAGGGTAGAAGGAAGATTGAATGACTATCTTTTGTTACTTCAAAGTAACAAATAAAATCATTAGAGAATTTTTTTAACTGTATATGATAGTGAGGGGCTATAGATTTAAATAGTTAAATTTCTAAATTAACAAATAGAAAAAACAAACCAAAAAATTTAAAACTTGGAATATTTAACTTTTTTTTTGGGGGGGGGGGGGCGCAGAATTTGAATAATTGGTCTTTTACTTATAGTTACTTCAAAGTAATAAATAGGACAGAAAATTTAAAAAACTGTAAAGAATTTTTAAAAAAAATGAAAGGGTGCGCACAAAAGGTTAATCCTTATTATTATTTTTACAATCTTTCATTCTATTTGTTTCCTTATCTTTTTTTATGGTAAATTATTTATTTGTTATTTAAAAATGAACAGATAGAGCAAAACAGTAAACTTTATGCACTGTTATGGATAAGCATTTCAGACGCAATTTTAACTAATCTTTTCTGTAAGGCAACAATGAATTTTAAATGGGCAAAAAATAGTGTGATGGAGGAGAGGGGGTGGGGGGAGGAGAGAAAATTCGAAATGGGAGGTTGCCTCAGACGACTGAGCATTATTTTATTGCCACTTCAACTTAATAAATAGAGCAATATGTGTGCAGAATAACGAAATATAAAGTGTGTGTGGGGGGGGGGGGGGGGATTTAATTCGAGAGAAGAATTTACATGATTTATTCAAATATGACGAATTATTATTTTTAAATAATAAATAAAACAACTAAGGCGAAATAATATTTAAAAATATGGCAAAAATTTTAAAATAAAAAACTGAAGAATTTTAAAGATTTTTAATTTTGTGCACTAGGGACAGACCAATGTCTTTTTCATAAAAACTCAAATAATGATAAAATTTTAACAATATTAAAATGTAATAGTAATTGATTTAATTCCATGCATCAACTTGCAGTTATTTTAGCTGATAGATTTAATTGCAGGATACGGCTAAATAATTTATGCTTTATCGTTCAATTTAATTATAATCGAATTGATTTCAGTTTCAACTTCCTATTAACTTCTAATCGCAATTAAATAAAAAACAATTAATTTTTAATGAATTATTTCAGTGAAAATGTGTTTTATTAATGCAATCAACACGTCACATAATTATGCCGCTTAATAATAAAAAAAACTAAATTAATTCAGTAATAATACTAATAAAACTATGTTCAATTGTGTCATAAAAACATGATCAATACAATTATATTTATTAAAGAAAATTTTTACGTCTGTTTTTAAAATACGTTCTCAGTTTCTTCGAACATACAGCGAATTAATGAAATAAATGAATATTATAGAACTGAAAAAAATAACTTATGTTTGAATTATATATATTTGTGCAATTAAAAGTTATTTTAATCCGAAAAAGATCTTTGTTTTAAGCAAGGTTCTAATTGCAAACCACGGTGAAATAACATTTCATCTAGCTTTTTACATTTGCGGAAAAAACAAGTGAAAAAAAGCACATCTCTTCCTCTCAGCAAAGGAATGGGGTTGCTGTTCGCTACGCGTACGACGTCACGAACAAAAAAGGGTGCGTAGCGTTGAATTCATCCCCGCGCCAACCCTTACTCTGGCGATAAGGTGCTCAAAACGTGAGCCTTCTTGAAAAAGTATCCCGGACGACTCTGGTCGAACTTTTTCACCCAGCTAACCTTGATGATTACAGCATCTGGTCTGAAACCTGGTTCAGCTCAGCAGAATGAATCTCAGGTAATGGGACTCCAGAAATCGCTGGATACGAAATTACACTAGATTAATATTAACACAATTATTCTAATTGGTAAACAAATCATATTAGATGTAAATTTCCAATTGGGTGAAAAATGTCCGGACCAGGATTCGAACCCGGGACCTCCTGGCTGAAGCCGCCAGTGCTCTGCCATCTGAGCTATCCCGGACGACCTTTTCAACCAGTTGGAAATTTTCATCTAATATGATTTGTTTACCAATTAGAATAATTGTGTTAATATTAATCTAGTGTAATTTCGTATCCAGCGATTTCTGGAGTCCCATTACCTGAGATTTATTCTGTTAAGCTGAACCAAGTTTCAGACCAGATGCTGTAATCATCAAGGTTAGCTGGGTAAAAAAGTTCGACCAGAGTCGTCCGGGATAGCTCAGATGGCAGAGCACTGGCGGCTTCAGCCAGGAGGTCCCGGGTGCTTTTTCAAGAAGGCTCACGTTTTGAGCACCTTATCGCCAGAGTAAGGGTTGGCGCGGGGATGAATTCAACGCTACGCACCCTTTCTTGTTTGTGACGTCGTACGCGTAGCGAACATCAGCCCCATTCCTTTGCTGAGAGGAAGAGGTTGCTTTTTTTCATTTGTTTTTTCCATAAATGTAAAACGCTAGACGAAATGTTATTTCACTGTGGTTTGGAATTAGAACCTTGCTTAAAACAAAGATCTTTTTCGGATTAAAATAACTTTTAATTGCACAAATATATATAATTCAAACATAAGTTATTTTTTTCAGTTCTATAATATTCATTTATTTCATTAATTCGCTATATGTTCGAAGAAATTGAGAACGTATTTTAAAACAGACGTAAAAATTTTCTTTAATAAATATAATTGTATTGATCATGTTTTTATGACACAATTGAACATAGTTTTATTAGTATTATTCCTGAATTAATTTAGTTTTTTTATTATTAAGCGGCATAATTGTGTGACGTGTTGATTGCATTAATAAAACACATTTTCACTGAAATAATTCATTAAAAATTAATTGTTTTTAATTTAATTGCGATTAGAAGTTAATAGGAAGTTGAAACTAAGATCAATTCGATTATATTAGATTGAACGATAAAGCATAAATTATTTAGCCGTATCCTGCAATTAAATCTATCAGCTAAAATAATTGCAAGTTGATGCATGCAATTAAATCAATTACTATTACATTTTAATATTGTTAAAATTTTATCACTATTTGATTTTTTATGGAAAAGACATTGGTCTGTCCTTAGGGCACAAAATTAAAAATCTTTAAAATTCTTCAGTTTTTTATTTTAAAATTTTTGCCATATTTTTAAATATTATTTCGCCTTAGTTGTTTATTTATTATTTAAAAATAATAATTCGTCATATTTGAATAAATCATGTAAATTCTTCTCTCGAATGAAATCTTCTCCCCCCCACACACACTTTATATTTCGTCATTCTGCACACATATTGCTCTATTATTAAGTTGAAGTGGCAATAAAATAATGCTCAATCGTCTGAGGCAACCTCCCATTTCGAATTCTCTCCCCCCCCCCCCCCCCTGTCTTCCATCACACTATTTTTTGCCCATTAAAATTCATTGTTGCCTTGCAGAAAAGATTAGTTAAAATTGTGTCTGAAATGATGTTAACTATTCCTTCGCTTATCCATAACAGTGCATAAAGTTTACTGTTTTGCTGTATCTGTGGATTTTTAAATAACAAATAAATAATTTACCATAAAAAAAAGATAAGGAAACAAATAGAATGAAAGATTTAAAATAAATAATAATAATGATTAACCTTTTGTGCACACGCTTTCATTTTTTTATTTAAATTCTTTACAGTTTTTTAAATTTTCTGTCCTATTTATTATTTTGAAGTAACTTACTTCAAATTCCAATTATTGACCAATCAATTCAATGACCAATTATTCAAATTCTGCCCCCCCCCCCGAAAAAAGGAAAAGCTTGCTTTTGTTACACCCCCCCCCCCTAAAAAAAGTTAAATATTCCAAGTTTTTAATTTTTTGGTTTGTTTTTTCTATTCATTAATTGATACATTTAACTATTTAAATCTATAGCCCCTCACTATCATATACAGTTAAAAAGTTTATCTAATGATTTTATTTGTTACTTTGAAGTAACAAAAGATAGTCATTCAATCTTCCTTCTACCCCACCTCCCCTTAAGAATTTCATCTCATATTAAAAAGGCAATTTGTAAACATCCTGTTTGGGGGTGTGCAGCGTTTTTTTTTTTTTTTTTTTTTTTTTTTCCTTGGTTTGGCCTATTTTCACTCGACTTTGGGGACTGTTTCTGCAGAATGAATTGGTATTAAATTAATTATATAAGTTCATCGCAGAAAATATAATAATTTTCTGCCACAGGTATTTTTTTAAATCTGTGTTTATATACATCAAAATGCACTGAAACTGCATTAATTCATGATCCCCATAAATCCATCTTTATATGTAATCAAATATTTAAATGAAGGTAATGAGTTTTTGTTTAAGAGGTATGGAATTAATAATGCTCGATTGAATGAAAATTTACATTTTTGAGGGGATCAAATAATCAAAATTTTAGTCTATATCATCAAAAATAATAAAGACCTTCGATAAAACAGAGTATAAGAATTCGTAATTCAATTTATTTCGAAGAAGATTTCTTTTCATCTAGAACACATAACTGAAAATATTTCTTTAATTTAGGTAGGACTGTTATTCTAAAATATGCTAGTTCGTCTTCCGCCATTTCGGTTCAAAACAAAACACAACCACAAGACGACGATCAGCGTTAGAGCTGGCTGAACGCTCTCGCTTTCGCCAACTCGCCAAGGCTGGTGCTGAAAACGTGAGCCTTCTTGAAAAAGCGTCCGGGATAGCTCAGATGGCAGAGCACTGGCGGGTTCAGCTAGGAGGTCCCGGGTTCGAATCCTGGTCCGGACATTTTTCACCCAGTTGGAAATTTACATCTAATATGATTTGTTTACCAATTAGAATAATTGTGTTAATATTAACCTATTGTCATTATTGTTTATTGGAATCAGCACCACCCCCTAATCGAATTAGATTCTGCTTTACAAACATGATGTTATACTTTGATTAAATCTTGTTTTAAAATAATTTTTATTAAATTTTACATTTTACATGCTTGATAATCCCAATGTCTCTGACATATTTGCAAACAAACGAAACAAAAAAAAAAAAAAAAAAAAAAAAAACAAACAAAAAAAAAACCCGAACATTTCAGTTTATTTCAATCAGATATTAAAGAAATAATATTAAATAATTAAACTACCCCTTCCACTAAATTTATTCAGTTTTTGTGCAAAATATTATACAGAATTAATACATTTTTTTCAGAAAAAGGGAGGAATAGTCTCTTTCTATAGGCAAAGTCCTGGATTATGATCATGTGCTCCGGTAGAGGTCTGCACGGACCTGGGCTTGACCCGAGGCCCGGCAATACGAGGGCAAACTTTTAAACTGGCCGTGCCGGTCCGGGCCGACAAAAAATTAAGCAGCCCGTTATGAAAATTTAAACGAAGCCAATGAAATAACAAATATATGTATTCTGAGCGAGCCGATGCGTGTTTCACGTTAATACAGAAATATAAAAAGTACAGAGATCGGTATCGGACAGTTACATTGTATCCGAGTCCGGGTTTAATATTTTCAGGACTGTAAGCCTGACTTCTGGCGTTCCAGGATCAGGCTTACATTTTTTCTCTACACTCACTGTAAATTAAAATGTCTGAAATTCAAACACTTAAGTGACTGAAACGGAGTGTTCAGTTTTCAGACATTTTAAAATGTCTGAATTTTTTCAGACACTTCAAACGTCTTAATAGCATCCATTTTTTTTTGTAAGCATCATACGTAGCCATGTTTGACCACGTTGAATCCTGAAAAAATATTTGGCTGGGGTCCTGCCCCCCCCCCCCCCTACAACCTGATTTTTCTGGTGCTCCCAATTTTGGTACGCAATTTTTGTTAAGCTGATAATTTAAATCTTTTACGACATTTTACTGATTATAATCAATATTTTGAACTTCAGGAGTAGAACAAGATTAAAACAAAAAATATTTATTTAAATATTAGATTTTTTTAATTTGTTTTATTTTTAATCTTATTTTACTTTAAAAGTTCAAAATATTGATTATAATCAGTGGAATTTCGAAACAGATTTAAAATATAAACTTTACAAATATTGCACATCAAATTTGTGGGCACTAAAATCGTAGGGGGGCGGGGCACGGCCCAGTATGCCCATTCTTTAATCAAGAAGTTCTTTTGCAAAAAATGCAACCCTGCATTATTGTTATCTTAATTGAGATGTCCGGTATTCGGGAGTATCAGTTGTGGAGGTTAATGGACATTCCTGAATAGCTATTCTGAAACATCTATTTAGCGAATACTTTTTTAATCCGCATGGCATACATATTTGTATATTTTTACCTCACAAAAGCAGACATCTCCGATTATCGGACAAATTCAGCGGCAAGGGCTATTGAGGGCTTTTAAAGTACATGGATAAATATATATATTTCTAATAATCTTGTCCTACTCTACTTCATATAATTTAAAAATAGATTTTTTAAAAATTTATATTGCCACATAGGCAATTTTACATATATATCAGATGATAATCACAACAGCTATTTAACTATGAATAAATAAATAAATATTCTACTTTACCCTTTGCACTCGAGGGCTGCGGAGCGGAGCCATTTAAAATTTGTCTTCAAACTCGAGGGCTCCGCTACGGAGACAATGCAAATAATTTTGTGATACCTGTCTAGAAAAGCCAAGATTACATGGTATCACAAAATTATTTGCATTGTCTCCGTATCGGAGACCTCGAGTTTGAAGACAAATTTTAAATGGCTCCGCTCCGGAGTCCTCGAGTGCAAAGGGTTAATATTGAGAAAAAAATTAGTTCGGTATTTTGTTTATTTATATTTTGTGTTTTTTAATCTTGTCCTACTCTAAAAGTTCAAAACTTTCATTATAATCAGTGCAAGATTTAAGGTATCAACTTTACGAAAATTTCATACAAAATCCCCCCCCCCTCCTCCCCGAAAAAAATAAAAATCCTTATCATTTAAAATTTAGATTTTTTAAAAATTTATATTGCCACATGGGCTTATTGTTATCATTCCTATGAGGTACTAAACAAGACATCTTTAAAGCAAAATAAAGCCAAAAAAAAAAAAAAAAAAAAAAGTTAGCACATGATATCACTATGATACAAACTTGCGATGCTTATCAGTAAAGTCTAATTGGAAAATGACCTTCGAATCCACGCATGCAGCGAAATCTAAATAAACAAAGGATTTCCTTTTTCATGACTGGCTTACTTCTATGTTTCCAAATCAAAAGCTTTCCCACATTAAAAGATTTAATAGCTTTAGAAATATATCTAAGAAATACTTGAGATAAACATTCATTTTCAATTATATATAAATTTCATGAAAATCAATTGATTTTTTTTTCCAAAAGCGAAAGTTTATAAATATATTTTTTTAATTTCAGCTGAATATTGTTCAATGGAAAAAAAAAAAAAGGCAATCCTGAAAATCCCGGAATTTTCCAGTAAAAATTCCGGGATTTTCGGGGTTAAAATTAAAGCGGGATCCCGGGATCTCAATCCGGGATTGTAATCCCTAGCTAGGAAGTAAGAAAACTTTAGGAGATCTTTCAAAGTTTTTTTTTTTCTATTTCCTTGTGGTCGAGTATGAGATAAGCATTAGCCATTGAAATTGAAACTAAGAACTGCCATATTGAAAACAAAACAAAACAAGAGAATGAACTTAACTTTTAAATATGTCTGTTTTTTAGTGATGTTATTACTTTAAATTTGAGAAAAAAGATGAGAATAAATAATACATAATTTGTAATAAAAGACAACGTCATAAATTTAAAAATATATACTTCTAGAATTAGTGTTTTTTTTTTTTTTTTTGCAAAAAGATTCAAAGCTAATTAAATTTCATGTAAGATTTTGTTTAGTACAATAAATAAAATCATAAAAGACAATAATTTTAGTACTATAAAGAAATTATAACACTTACTTATCGCTGTTTGCAAGAGGTAAGAAATATTCCTTGATTTGAAATTTTAAAAACTACCACAACCACAGTGAGGGAGAAAGACTTTCATCAGTTTAAAAGGTAATCCCATAATACATCCGACTAGCCATATTTAAAGAATGAGATGTTTCATCCTAAAAACAGGACCCGCCAGACAAAAGTTTCTTTTCTTTTTTTTTTTGCCAGCTTCGACAGGACGAAGATGAATAACACAATATTATTGATATAAATTGATACGAGTTAACACTAAGCCCATTGCACACGCTTTGTAGAATTTCCGGGTGTAATCTTCAACCGTCGTCTACTTCTGTTCTGTGTCTATCCAGCCCTTGTATCGACGACAGCTTCTAAGAGACATTTGATGTCGAGCACACACGTCAGATGTATGTATTTAATAAATAAATAATCCAAGTTAATACGAATTAAAATCACAGTACTTCACATTTCGCAAAAAACGAATTAAAATACACGCGTACATAAAAACAAACTTTGTTTGAATTACAACGTATACCACTTCGAACGAAGACATCTAAAACGCATGCGCAACTGGGAGTGCTAGTGCCCCCTGGTGGTTATTGCGTCGGAAGAATCAAAACGTCTTAAATTAAGACACGTTTAAAGCAATGAAGTGTCTTAAAATAAGACGTTTGCGGATATTTTAGACATTATTCTCAGTTCGTTTATACCATGGTCATAGTAAGACACTTATGTATCTTAAATTAAGACATCTATAATGTCTGAATTTTCAGATTAAGACACTTAAGTGTCTAAAATTCTTTTTCAGTCACATATGTGTCTAAATTTAAGACGCTTCTATTTGCAGTGCTGTAAAAGAAAAAAAACTGTAAAGTTACTAAAGTTTTTCTAGGAAACTGGGATTTCTAGAACTTTTTATGCAACGGCGACAACAAAAATTTTTAGTAACTTTACAGATTTTTTTTTTTTTTTTTACAGTGTGCATAGCCTGAACTGGATTTAACTGTTCCTAGTATGTGCCGGCCGTGTAATATATTTTGTAAAAATAGTGATAGTGATAATGCATTCCTGTTAACGAAATCAGTAAAAATTGTTTCTCAAATTCCCTGCTCAACATCGCGAAACTTTCTAACATGTTTTCTGACTCATTCAAAGATGTAAAGGCGTAAAATGGATTGGCCTGACTTGAAGTGATTTGGAATCGAATAGTGATTTCCATTCTTTGATAAATGAATTACTTGTCGAGATATAAGCGATTCTTGTCACATGACAGCAGGCTTTTCTCCTTTCCCGTGCTATAATGTCAGGAAATTCTATTCAAAACTCCAACTTCGACGGTATTTTCTGAACGATTTTTTTCCTTTATCGACAAAATGGAAAACGCTATTCGAATACATAGTTTCTTAATAAGAACACATGCAATTTTATGCGCTTCCAAACAACGTTAGGAAGTAGCTCTTTCGGATTTGAGAACAGCCTTAATAAGTTACATAGAAACATTTTCAAACATCTACTTTTTATTATACAGCTTCAAAAGTTTTGATGTTTTTAACCCTTTTTTTTTCTTTTATTCTAAACTCCGTTAATTATTAAATGAATCTTTATTTGAATGCTAAAAAGTATAAGCATGCAAGTGATCATTAATGTTGCTATTGTGTATATTCTATTTGCGAACACACAGTAATCTAAAATATACTGTAAAATTTTAAATATGTATGCAGTATTCATTAAAATAATCTTAATTTTATAGGAAACTTTAAGAGCAACCTTAATAGCACCACGTTTCAATTTTTATGCAAGCTGTAAACATGACCATCAAGATTTGATTTTTCATTTGTACAATAGATACACGACTATGTACCCGAAATTTTGAGGAGAAGGGGAAATTTTTTAATATCATTTTTAGGTGCGTTCATAGTTATATAAGTACGTAGCACATATAGTTGTCGTTCAGCCCGTCTGTCTGTCGGTCCGTCTGTCCGTCCGCAGAGCAAAAGCTACCCAACTAAATGGCCTGAAATTTTAAATATATGATTGTTGCAAAATTTTGTCGATCCATTTCAAATTTTATGAAAATCGGATGTATAATTTAATTACAGGGACATCCAAAAGTTTTTCTTTACATTACGGCCAATGGTAAAAATTATTGCAAGTGCATTTTAATGATCTTATAGCCTTCCGAATTGTCTGAAATTTTAAATACATAATTTTGGCAAAGTTTCATCGAGCCATTTCAAATTTTATGAAAATCGGATCTATAGTTTAATGACAGGGACAGTCAAAAGTTTTCCGTTACATTACGGGGAATGGGAAAAAAATTACTGCAAGTGCATTTTAATGATGTTACAGACTATGCACTTATGAAGTGCAAAAAAATATGCATTCAGTACACTATGGGGTGCAAAAAATAATTATAAAACTAGTTATAGTACGAACGCACCTCTTTTGCTACGTTTGACGAGCAATTTCCAACTTGTAAATTTTGTGCTTAGCGAATCTCATGTATAATGAAATAAAAAGTGTGTTTGATACTTTAAAGAGAATAAAAATATGCTCCATTATTTTTGTTTTCAGAATTTTCTTTTAAGTTTCCTCTTAAACAATGGTTTAAATTTAAATTAGTTCGCTAGAGGCACAAACAGAAATTGGAGGTCCGATGCAGAAGCGAGATGGGCCGTCTGCCATGTCCTGTATATACTATATGCTTATAAAAAATGTTGACTATCACGGGACCCTTTTCAGCTTAGAACCTGCTACAACTTCACCCTCTATGCATGGTGTTTAAAAAACTGATAAGATGGACAGAAAACCCCTTGAGTTAAAGTAAAAATATGATGTGTGAAAATCAAAGCTGAGGAAAGCATAAGCATGTATCAATAAACGGAATAGTTCATTTTTTGAGTAACAATGATTCAAAACTTCTCAAAGATGAGGGTCCTGGCTTTCCTCTCGCGTGCATAAATCATAAATATTTTTTTTTTATATACTAGGGGGCTCGGCCCCCTACGAGCTACGCTCGCCAACCCCCGTTCAGACACTGCAGTCTCTAAAAGCACGCTAATTTGATCGGCTTTAAAAAGATTTTGGAAGATTGAATTATAATTAAAAAAACAAAAGCGATCTCCCTATAAACGGGTTTCTATTCATTTCTCTTTGATTGGGGAATTTTACGGAAAAATCAGCTGCTGTTAAAAGATACAATGGCATTTCAAAGTCATCTAATATAAAATGAATCATGTAAAACAGAGTCTTTGTCTCCCAGTATTTTTTAACAAAGCGAAAAGAAAGTCCTTTTAAATAAGACATTTTAAATATATCGTTTTTAATCTGACGTAATTTTCACCAAACTTTTCTTTCCCTTTTTAATATTCACGTGAAAATGCTTTTATTAGAAATGAAATATTATTTGCGCTGTCCAAAAAAAAAATAGTTGAAAAATTCATCTCAAAATATCAAGTAAATGTCTCGCGCTATTTTGAAATTTATACTGTTTTGCAATATTATTTTGTGTTCATTTTATGTAATAACTGTAATGTGACGTAAATGTGATGTAATTTCTCCTATTTAAGACTTCTAACGCATGTTAATAAATTTATTATTTTACAATATCCTTTCTCTGTTAAAATTCATGTGTAATTATAGATGAAGTAATTTTCAATAAGTTCCTGCTTTTTATAAGTAATTATTTAATTCTAATTTGAAAGTTTTTTTCTGTTTATAATAGTCACGTAATTTGAAGCAAACATTAATGTTTCCGTTGTTTATAAAGTTGGCAACAGGTTAAATTAGTACAATTTTCTGAAATAAGAAAAAAATATCTCTCGAAATGCTGAAAATTTGAATTTAAAATTGAAATGAAACCTCGAAAAATGAGTCAAATTAAAAAAATAAATTAATTCTGCACACCGGGAAATTATAACGTATAAAATGATCTAAAAATTATTAAATTCCGATGCATAGTTTTTGCTCCTATAAAACTTTTTTAGTGGAACGATTTTGTCCAACTTTAGCATTAAATATCTCTTAAAATAATTCTTCGATTTGAAAACTGTCTGCATCAGCGTGTTTATCAAGCATTTTTGTATAATACTACCGATTTTCATATTTTTGTATGCATTATTTTTCTTAATATTAACGAAGAAAGACCTCCGGTCACAAAAAATTCAAAACCGGCGGCGGCGGCGGCGGCGGCGGCGGCGGTGACAGCGGTAGTTACTTTTTTTTAGAATAGAGAGATATATAGTCATTCTGTAGCCATGATTCCACTTAGGCAACAAAATGGATTCCTGTATGCATCAATAGCAGGCCAGTGCAAAGAAGAAAATATTTCCTTCTCATCTGAGCCCCGACAGACCGTTTGGAGGTGGGGAAAATTCTATTGTGTAGTTGACCCGTGCCAGATAATGCGAAGCCTTCTTCGTTAATATTTAGAAAACTACTGCTTACAAAAATATGAAAATCGGTGGTATTATAGAGAAATGTTTGATAAACACGCTGAAGCGAACAGTTTTCAAATCGAAGAATTATTTAAAGTGATATTTAATGTTAAAGATGCTCAAAATCGTTCCATTAAAAAAGTTTTATAGGAGCAAAAATTACACATAGGAATTTAATCATTTTTATATCATTTTATACATTAGAAGTTCGCGGTGTGCAGACCGCAATTTTTTTATTATTATTATTCATTTTTCGAGGATTTATTTAGATTTTATATTTAAAATTTCAGCATTTCGAGAAATATTTTTTACATCTTTTAAAAAAGGGTATTATTTTAAATTGTTGCCAATTTTTAAAACAGCACAATGAATAATATTTCCTTCAAATTAAAAAATTATTTACACGTAACTATTACAAGCAGAAAAAAAAAGTTCAAGTTAGAATTAAATAATTACGTTTTAAAAGCAGGAAAATATAGAAAATTAAGTCATAAAAACTATGTTTATACGTGAAATTTAAAAGAGAAAGAAAATTGTAAAATAATAAATTCATTAATATGCGTTAAAAGTCTTAGGAGGAATTTACGTCAGTTTTAAAATGACCAAACTATAATATTGCCAAACAGTTTAAATTAAAAAATATATTTGAGCGAGACATTTATTTCATATTTTGATATAATCTTTTAAACTATTGTTGTGAATTCTAAGACAGCGCAAATAGTATTTCATTTCTAACAACAAAAGTATTTTCACGTGAATATTAAAAAGAAAACGAAAATTTTGATAAAAATTATGTGAGATTAAAAACGATTCATTTAAAATGTCCTATTTAAAAGAACTTTCTTGTAGCATTGCTAAAAAATACCGTGAGGCAAAGACTCTGTTTACTTAATTAATTTTATATTAGCTTATTTTCAAATTTTTCACTGATCTGATTTAATCAAAGTCGAAACATACCGTTTAACAGGGAGACCGCCACTGTTTATTTATTTATTATTTTTTTTTTTAATTATAATTCAGCCTTCCGAAATTTTTTTAAGGCCGTTCAAATTAACGTGCTTTGAGAGTTTTCGGTGTCTGAACGGGGGTTGGCGAGCGTAGATCGTAGGGGACAGAGCCCCCTAATATTTAAAAAAACTATTTTTCCTTTTATTATTTAAATGTTATAAAAATGATTTTCGTAATATGTTTTTCTTGCTCTTATGCTGCTTTATCAGTGTGAAATAACCTTTTAAATGATGTGTGGTTTTGAAAACGCTACGTTATGTAGATTATAAGCTAGGCCATAATTTTTATAATAGCGTCATTGCGTACAAAATGGCCACAAAGAGATAGGGCAATACGGCCAGATAGCTACTTTGCCCGGTAACAATTTTTTATTTATTGTTCATAACTAAATACAACTAAAACGTATTTTCTTAGAAAGAAATTAGACTGGTCGGGGAAATAACTTCTGCAGAGAAAGGCTTACTCTCGACATTTGCAGTCTGCATGTCTGCTGGAGGCACATGTATTCCTCCGTTCATTATATTGATACTCATCACTGTTTACTTTATCTTGTATGGATTTAACACTTAAAATCTCTCTATTCTAAAAAAAAGTAACTACCGCTGTCACCGCCGCCGCCGCCGCCGCCGGTTTTGATTTTTTTGTGACCGGAGGCCTTTCTTCGTTAATATTAACAAAAATAATGCATACAAAAATATGAAAATCGGTGGTTTTATGCAGAAATGTTTGATAAACACGCTGATGCAGGCAGTTTTCAAATCGAAGAATTATTTTAAGAGTTATTTAATGCTAAAGTTGGACAAAATCGTTCCACTAAAAAAGTTTTATAGCAGCAAAAACTATACATGGCAGTGTAATCATTTTTAGATCATTTTATGCGTTAGAATTTGCCGGAGTGCAGATTGCATTAATTTTTTTATTTTGACTCATTTTTTCAGGTTTTATTTCTATTTTAAATTCAAATTTTCAGCATTTCTAGAGATATTTTTTACAGATTTCAGAAAATTGTACTAATTTAAACTGTTGCCAACTGTATAAAAAGTGCAAGCAATAATGTTTGCTTCAAATTAAAAATTTATTTACACGTGACTATTATAAACAGGAAAAAAACTTTCAAATTAGAATTAAATAATTACGTATAAAAAGCAGGAACTTATTAAAAATTACGTCATAAAAAGTATACACGTGAATTTTAAAAGAGAAAGGCTATTGTAAAATAATAAATTCATTAACATGCGTTAGAAGTCTTAGGAGAAATTACGTCCTATTTACGTCACATTATAGTTATTACATAAAATGAACACAAAATAATATTGCAAAAAAGTTTAAATTTAGAAATTGCGCTAGACATTTATTTGATATTTTGAGAATTAATTTAAAATGTCTCATTTAAAAGAACTTTCTTTTCGCTTTGTTAAAAAATACCAGGAGACAAAGACTCTCTTTACTTAATTCCTTTTATATTAGCTTATTTTGAAATGTTGTTACACGTGTATACGTCATCAAGTTATTTTTATTTCGACGTTTTATTTGTGTTTTTATTAATGTTGTACGAATTTATTTGTTCTTTCGTTATTTAAAATAAAAATTATATCAATTTGTATAATTTAGCGAGTGGTTTGGCGATTTGGCGAAATTGGTCGACAGGATAATCAAATAGTAAGTACCGCAGCGGATTTGGCGTTAAAATTCCCCAATCAAAGAGAAATGAATAGAAATTCGTTTATAGGGAGATCGCCACTGTTTTTTAAATTATAATTCAATTTTTCGAAATCTTTTTAAAGCTGATCAAATTAGCGTGCATTTAGAGTCTGCGGTGTCTGGACGGGGGTTGGCGAGCGTAGCTCGTAGGGGGCCGAGCCCCCTAGTATTACAAAACATAATACTTATTCTTAATGTGCGATACTTTAGCTTGTGTTGATTGAATATACACCCTGAATCAACATAATTTGTTCATTTCCCTATGCTGGTCACTTTACCGAACCTAGCCGGGCAAAGTGGCCATTTTGAAAATTTTCTTTTAAAGTAACGTTTACATTTTAAAATAATTAAAATAGCAATTGAGACTAAAGTTATTATAGTTACGACTGGTATTTGATTCTAGAACTTTTCTGATTAAAAAGCTATCATAAAAGTTCACCAAACCTCGAAAGTAAAGCTACTATAGTCTAGTCTGTGGCGGCGAATTTCAATTTTTATAGCTCATTCGATTCGTCTTTTCGAGCTCAGTAATTTGCTACCTCGCATATCGGCTACTGCGTTTTAATAATGACAGGGGACCAGGTCAAAGTTTAAAAATTTGCATAATGCGATTAATAAAACAGGGGCAGAAAATTCCTTCACATGCAACCGTATGCATACGTTCCGAAAGTTACGAAGTGACTATAAAACTGACAATGTGTGGTTACAAAGATTTTTGCTCGTAATTCGGGAAAAATTATTGACAGGATGAACAAAACTAGACCAGTGTTGCCAGTGGGCTGCTTTTTTAAAATTCAGATTCTTGATTGGCACCACTTTTTTGAAATAGTAAAATTCACCTTATTTAATGACATATTAATTAAGGAGAAAACAAGAGGAATTTTACCATTTCAGAAAATTGGTACCAATCAAGAAATCTAAATTTTTAAAAAGTAACCCACTGGCAACACTGAACTAGACGAGGACATCATAACTTGCGAAAACCTGCCTGTCAAGTAGCGTACGAATATTTTATATGCAATTACAAATTCTTATAGCAATAATTTAACCTTATAGTAGTTATTGGGAATGTATGACACTGTATAAACAATTAGTGAACTTAAATCGCACTTATTCCTTTGAAGGCGTCTGTTTTTCAATGAACGAAATTTTGAACTTTGACCCTGCTCCCTGTCACTATAAAAACTCAATAGTAGAAATGCGAGGTATAAAATTACTAAGCTCGATGAGACGAATCGAATGCGCTATAAAAATTGAAATTCATTGCCACAGACTGTAGTACCTTTACTTATTAGAGTGATCACTTTACCCTTCTTTCTGTTGGAAATACTAATCTCTTTCAGAATTATATAAACTCATTATTAATCAAGATAAACTGTTTTTCAAAAACACTTTATGTCTGTCATAAACAAGGCTTGATTACTCTTTCAACGATCATGTCAGGTAAAATAGAAAATTACTTCCTTGTTTGAGTAATGTGTCAATCAAAAACTGATAAACATTTAGATTAAAAGAATGCAATTTTTGACAGCTGAAAGAACTTTATTAATAATCTAAGACTTTAAATGTTATTTAGTGTTTTGTTAATATAAGTAATCAAGAATTTTTTTATTTATATTGTATAATAAAATATCAATAATGTTTTTTGGATGTTATAATTTTTTTTAGTGTGTGTGTATATAGATATGTAATCAGAAAGGAGAACAAATGTATGCTCCAGTTTGTAATTTCAAAGATATATAAAATATAGTACATTAAACTAAAATTCTGAATAATCCATGGGATACATTATGCATAAAAAGGTACACATAAGAATAAAAGAAAAACCAAGTTTTTTTACAGGATAAACATCGCTGAATATTTCAGTTTTATCTTGGATTTAACCAACCTTTTCTCATTGGATAAGATGAAGAAAGTTCCGGTTTCTTCGTGGACGATGATGAACCAAAAGGTAAGGAGATTTACCTTATCTTTATTTTGTGATTTAATGTGATTATTACTGCACAGACCATAATTTTATCGAGTTGATGGCTGAAATTCCATGAGTAACCAGAACTCGATCAGCATATTAAGATGCAACTGGTCTGCCAAGTCATATATTGGTAGACACCACCTGGAAACCCGATTTTAGTGGCTGTCTGGTATGTTTATCATTGTGTTTTCCTGCACCCAAAGATATGAAAACATAGAGGATTGGGAGCAGGAAATCACGATGGCAAAACTACCAGACAACCATTAAAATCGGGTTTCCAGGTGGTTTCCACCAAGATATGGCTTGGAAGACCAGTTACCTTTTAACATGAGAAAAGAATTTTAAGGGGGTTCTCAAATCCAAAAGGGTAGCTTTATGACATAAGTTTTAATTTAGTTTTGTTCGGAAATGCATGAAACTAGCAGAGATTGTTATTCAGAAACTGTGTAATCGGTCCGTTTTTTTTTTCGCTTTTTTGCAAACGCAATAGATTTTTAAGGAAATAGTGTCAAAGTGAAAGTTTTGAACCGAATTTCCCGAAGAAAGCAAAAAAACCAGTCAGCGAAGGGAAAAAACGTCTTTGTCGCGTGATCAAAATCACTTATAACTCAGTAGGTAATTTATTTATCAAAAAATGGAAAACACAGTTCGATTCTAAATCGCTTCCATAGTCAGAGCTTTCAATTTTATATCTTTGCGTTAAAAAAATGAATTTGTAAATGTGTCAAAACGTTTTGCGCTTGTTGAGCAGAACAGTTAAGAACAGTCTTAACTATTCCGGAAATTTCAGCCGTCAACTCGATGAGACGATGGTTTGCACAGCTGCTTCCCGGCCTATTCCCCATACGCGTCAAATGTTAAATGTATCGCAAATTGCAACGCTTTAAAACATTCATATTGAAATAGTGGAGTTTAGAAATATTTTCTTTCATGCAATTCCCAAAGCTTTCAACTGAGTTTCTTTAATTTAATCAATGCACATATTTTCATGTGAAATGATTATCCTTCATTTTACATTTTATACATACGATCAAACGAGTTCATATTTGCACATGTTTTCCTTCAACACCATTTAATCAAATGAAAGACATAAATTAAAACTTATATTTTAGATTTTTACATACGACTTATTCGCTATTTGTATAATATATTTGCATTCGTACAAAGTACTTTATGCTCTTAACTAATGCCTGTCGGTTAAGGTTTAGAGCAATTCATACGAATAAATTCTGAAATGTATTTCCGTTGAAGAAACTGTTTTCAGTTCCTCTCAGAAACCCGGCATTTCAGCTCTGAGAACGCAGTACGTAAATTGAATTTAGGATAGATATTAAAATAAACATGCCATTATTTTTATTTTGAAATGAATTTAAAAATATTCTTAAATATAGAAGTTTCTTTAATTTTTCATTTTCTTTTCAAACATAGCTAATGTCATTTTGGAAAATAATATTACATTTTTCAACACTTTCCATACACCAACATAGTTGAAAAGTGTTTAAGAATTCGGTTTGCCTGGCCGTCTGTCTGTGTGTTTGTCCACGCTCTAACTCGCTTAAATAGACTCGGATTTTCATGCAATTAATATAGGTTAATTGTGTTTACAATGGCATGTTTGGTATTGAATATGAAATGTGCCGCATTAATACTTCATTTACAGGGGCACGCAAAAGAATTCCGTTACATTATGCTCAATGGGGAAAAATCGTTTCGTGTGTTTTATTGACATTACTTTATTTCAAATGTATTGAAATTGATATAAATCACTGAATTTTACTACAAGATTATTATTATAGAAAGGACATTCATAGCATTTGTCGTTCATTTGCTGGGACACACAAAAGAATTCGGTTATATGTCTTTGAACAATAATTGCTACAAGTGCGTTTTCAATTTTAGTATGCTCCTTTAAATTTAATTGCTTTTTGCATGTTATTCATTGTGTTTAAATTCTATACCTCGTATACAGGGCTGCACATAAGAATTCACGTACCATTCTCCTTATTAGTGGAAATTGCTGAAAGGGAATTTTCAAATGTGATATGTATTCACAAACTAAACTAAATATTTCCATGCATGTATTTATAGACACTAATCTATATATAATATACAGGGATGCGCAAAGAGTTTTCCGGTTGTAAACGGGAATTGCTGAAAATGGTTTTCAAATGTGTTATGTGTTTCCAAATGCTTCAATTTTATATCATATTTCAACTTATTAAAATGTGTTTATATGTAAATATTAAAAAGTTTTGTTACATTATTCTGAATTTGTTGGAAAGTGTTTCGTAATCTATGCTTGACGTAAAAAAAAAAATTCTTTCTTGTTCATAAATAAAAAGATCTTTCTACAAAAATCATCCTCCAATATGACAAAATATTAAATTTGATGTTTGAATAAGACATTGACGACACATATTATAGATAGAATTAATTCTACCTTCAGAATGCATCTTAATAATAAAACGATATATTGTGTTGAAATATATCGTTAAATTAAAACCTAAAATGAAGTTAGAAGTCTCATCAAACGCTTTTATCAAAAATAACATTTAATTAAATTAAATGACTTTTCCGAATTAGCATTTATAACTTTTAATAGATCATCTTAGTTATACTACTAATCAGGGGCGTAGCCACAGATATTTTTTCGGGGGGGAGAATTCGAAAATTTCCCAACTTGAAACAAATTGCTCCAATTTTCGACTAAAATGATATGCGCAACGTGTGTAATAATTATAATGATACTTTTGCATAAAAAATTCCTTTCCAAAGAAAAATTCTGAAACTGAAAACATAAAAATTCTAATTATGGGTTTGTTTACTAAAAAAATAAATACGCTTTTTACTTTCTTATATCTTTACAAGAAGAAAGTATTGGATTCGTGAAAAAATTCGACTTCCGGTTTTAGACTGATTTATACGTTTTAGTAAGTCCTGAACACGATTCGACTGTTTTTAGAAAATATTTGTCTGTCTATATGTAATACAAATTTTTTGGGCGCTCTAACCCAAGAACTAATGCACGAAATTTAATAAAACTTTAGAGATTCACTTATACAGTCGAACCTCGTTAACGCGAACACTCAAGGGGAAACTTTTTTGTTCGTATTAAAAGTAGTTCGTGTTATCGGAACTTAACTACATTACATACAACTGGACGAGGCAATCGGAAACAGTTCGTGTTAACGAGGTTTGACTGTACCTTGATAAACATTGGTGCTGATTTGTTTTTATTGTAAATCGTCCAACAGGTGGCACCGCTATGCGGCATTTTTCACGATTTACATGATTTTAGCGATAATTATATCTCAAAAACTATTGCAAGTAATTTGATCAAACGTCATATTCTCTTAAACCTTGACATAATTTGATGCAGATTAGCTTTTTTTGTATGTCATATAGCAGGTGGCGCTGTTATGCAGCATTTTTCACGATTTTGTGGTAGTTGTATCTCAAAAACTAATGCACGGAATTTAGTCAAACTTCATATTCCACATAAGTAGCACTTCCACATAAATAGATCCTTATTAGGCTTGTGTCTATACTGTCTAAAGCTATCGCTTTTGTGCACTTTGAGTAAGGAATTTTGGTTGCAGACATCTAAGAGGCGGGGTGCCAAAATTCAATGATTTGTTTGAAAAATGCTATGCTTATATCTCCTTTTTAAATGCACACAATTCAACAAATCTATACCTTTAGAGTTTGTTATTATAGGCAAAGAATTGTCATTTAATTTTGGCACAGTGATTGCAAATTTTGAGGCATTAACATGTATAGAGAAGAAGAAAATTTTGGGATTGGCACATCCGACTAGTTTTCACTTAATATTAATTCTTGTGGTCTTCTAAGAAGCCCACCTGTTAATAACATCGCTTAGTTTAATAAAATTCCCTATTTCACTTTCACATTTTAAAAGCATTAGGCTGTCCAGTCTGTCATCCCTCATTGTAGCTTGCAATATATATTTTTTAAATTTTTATTTGACTAAAGATTCTTTCATTAGATGTAACGCCATAAAGATAAGCTGCTGTGAATGTTAAGGTACGAGTATATAGTTTGACGGCGTGACCCAAATTGTCTTTGAATTTCATGGCATGAGTAAAAGGTTTGTTAAGTGAGTTGGGATATGGTTTATTTCTATTTGACTCTGCAAGTCATGTACATCCGGTTTCTCATATCTAGGTGGAAATATTGTTAACTTTTCCCTTGCACAATTGTAATTTAAATATGGAATGCATTGCTGCAATATTCCCTTGATATAGGGAGCATTGTCATTTAAGCCCATTACTAAATTCCCGAAATTTTCTTGTATTTCTTATAATTCTTTACTGTAAAACTTATGTGTATCAATGTCCATTGCTGTGCTAATATTTTTATCTATTGCCTTTGGTGAAACCGTTTTTCTACGGTGCTTTCGGAACTCAGCTTCTCCAGTCACATACTAATATTCATAATTGTTTGTGAGCTTGTCTGTAAGGAAATCTTTATTTCTTCAAAATTTATTTAAGTGCGACGTGTCAGTGTTACAGTGCATGTCGATTTTTTCTTCAGTTGATGGACTGCTTTTATGGTCATATTTCTGTTCCAAATTAAAATCGTCCATTTTTTACATTTTTCATCCTCGAATGGATTTTTAGATGCTCCAAAATCTTACACGAAAACTCTTTTCCTATTATGAAGGGTTTCTTCGTGCTGAGATTTATAGTAACTTTTTAGAACAGCTTTAAGCACAGAACACTGGACTTTTGGTTTAAAATTTTATAAACACATATGAATATAAACGAAGAGGACTGATATATATTTCCGAACACAAATAAAAGTAAAATGTGACAAATTTATCTAAACTAACGACTTCTTATACCCGCATTTGCTCATATAATGCTTTCTACTTGACAGCGAAGGGTTAATTAATTTTTGCGGCAAAAAAAATCGTGAGAATGAGTAAAATATTGTCCAAAAATCGCAAAATTAGTCAAAAAAGTTGTGAAAACTCATCAAATCTTCTTGCCCATAGCTGTGTTTCAAGTAGGTTACTACATTCCTTTCTGTTGTGCTACAAGTGATCTCCAATTTTCAAAAGAAGCTGCAATCCCTTTGGATTAAAATAGCTGGATTCTCTTTTGGGAGGAGAAGGATAGGTAGGGTGAAATTTTTGAGAAAGGAACAAAGTTTTGGAGGAAATAAGAGAACTGGTTAGTCAGCTATTGATGGACAGGAGTAGAGAAATTTAGGTCTGGTAGATGTATAATATTTTTGTAGAACTGAAAAATACAATGATAGATTGAGTGTGGCTGATTTCTTTTTGTATTTCTTTTGATAATTTAACTTGTTTACTGTTGCAGTACTCAAAATAATCACCAAAACAATAAAAAATTTGTAATTTTTTTACTATTACTTTTAAAAAAGAAAATGCCTCAAAAATCTGGAATTTCCCAACTCTAAGCTCAAATTTCCCAACTTCACATATATTGGGGGGGAGGCTACCCCCCCCCATAACCCCCCATGGCGACGCCCCTGCTACTAATAAAAATATAGATTTTGTATTTTTATAACATCATCGTCTCAATTCACGTAGAAATATTTATTAAACCGGGCTGAATGGATATTTTCAATTTGTGACCTTTAGTCGCTCCTTTCATATAGCATTACTTTTAATTGTTAATACTTCTGAAATTTTATTATATAAATCTTTTGAACCGACACACAGTGAAGTATATGACCTAAAAACCTGGCCAAAAATACAAAAATTAAAATTTGCTCAACTATTGTAAAAAAAATGCACTTTTTAATATTTGACTAACTGGTGCATCGATCTATGTCTATTTTAAAATTATTAGTCATATCCGGCGGCTCCTAGCCTCAGCTGAAGAGGAGGTTCTTTTGAGAGAAGACATGCTTTATTGTTACGTTTCAACTTTGTTATTATGCTTAATTGTGTATAAATGTATCCATTTTGGGGGGGAGAGGGGGGGGGGGCTTCGTGAGTTTTTGAACAAAATAACTTTATTTTTAATATAATAAAGAAATTTAGATTAACAATGTGTTATTTTTAAGCTTTTTAACACTTTCTAACAAAGTTGAAAAGTGTTAACGATCCTTATTTCAAATTAAGTTTGTTGCAGGTTTAGTTCATTTACAGGGACAGTCAAAAGTATTCCGTTATATCACGGCCAATAGGAGAAAATCGTTACAAATGATTTTTAATGATGTTACACTCGTTCAAGCATAAAATAATTGATATGCATTTATGAAGTGCCCTATAATATGCATTCTGAAGAATATGCGGTGTAAAAAATACTTATTATTCATTTACAGAGCCACACAAAAGAATTCCGTTAGATAATGATATGGGGAGGAGGGTTGTTTGCGGCCTATTTTAATTATATTGAACTATTTCATATAAAAATGAAATTGATAAACGTCGCTGAGGTTTATTATAAGTTATTTCATGCATAATAAGAAGTGCATAGCATTTACATGGACACAAAATATTTCAGATACTATATTGTGTCCGAAGTACTGTGCATAAGCGATGATTGCTGGAAATGCATTTTTAATTATGATATGCGCTTTTATGTTTCACTATATTTATGCAAACTATACGGTGTGTATAAATGATATAGTTAAATGCTATACAGGGCTACACAAAAGAATTCGTAATGGTTACTGAGTATGGGCGTAAATTGCTTAAAGGTGGTTTTTAAAGGAGTTATGAATTTTTACGCTGAACTGCATTTAGTTTACTAAGAAATGTTTGTAGAATATAGATAAAATGATGTACAGGGTCACGCAAAGAATTTGATACATAACCGTCTATGGATGATAATATCTGGAAAAGTGATTTCAGTAGTTTTAAGAGTGTTTTAGTTTAAATTAAATTTTAGCTAAATAGTGGCGTGTAATAAAGGTATTGGTGGCTATGGACGGTAAATGCTGAAATCAATTTTTAAAACATTTATGCGTTTTCTAAAACGTTTACTTAGTTATCTTATTTATCTTATTTCTCTAAACAACGAAGTCCTGTTAAAGCATTCAGGAAGTGTTGGAAAGTGTTTCATAATCTACGCTTAACGCATGATTTTTCTTTCTTGCTTAGCTATAATTTACAAATATTGATTTAGATTTATAGCATTTTAAATGTGTGCCGGGGTTTGCCGGAACTTCTTTGAAGTGTATTCGTATTGCTTATAGATTTGAAGGCCAATTTTTAAAATAAAATCTTCCGCATACAGTTGCAATTTTTAAATATATTGTTTTGGTAATCCCTTCGTCTGCATTCACCTAGAAGTTTTTGTTTCCTCCACAATTGAAAAGTGTTTGTGATTTCGATTTGTCAGTCTGTCAACCTATCTGTCCGTCTGTTTGTTCTCAGTCTAACTCTCTTAAACGCGTGGATTGCCATGTAATTGATATATATTATTGGGGTTTACTATGACATGTTTTGCGTATAATATGAAGTGTGTAGCATTAGTAGTTCGTTTACACGGACTCTCAAAAGAATTCCGCGTTACAGTATTGAAAATGGGGGAAAATCGTTTGCAATGTGTTTTAATGATGTTACACTGTTTGAAAAATGTTGCAAATTGTATACATAACTGACGTGCACTACATGATGTTAACTATAGAATACGGTGTGATGTGCATAGCATTTATCGTTCATTTACAGGAGCATACAAAAGAATTCGTTACAATACTATGTGTAAGCGATTATTGCTGGAAGCGAGTTTTCCAGTTGTGGTATGTGTTTTCAAATTTATCTAATTTTTCGTTTATTACTTGGTGTGTATAAATACTCTATAGATGATATACAGGGCTATACAAAAGAATTTGTACAAACGAATTTCACAGTGTTCTGAATGTGTTGGAAAGTGTTTCATAATCTATGCTTGACTCATTATTTTTATTTCTCCTTAAAACGGTATTGAATAAAGTTAACCAGTCATTGGCTTATCATCTAAATTTGTACAGTCGCCTTGAAATGCAAGAGATTTTATCTCATCAATAGTAGAACAATCATATCTCTGATTGCATAAGTTGTGTTTCACGCACAGGGTTACTCAGTAATCCTGCATGCTTAGTAAATATGCTAATGAACAATTGTATCACTGATTCGCTATCATTTTATCTTTGCCATTATTTGCACTGACTAATTAATAATAATGTTTATTCGTCTAGTGCATTCAGGGTAAATAACTCAAATGTCGATAATGCAAATATTCTAGGTTCTTTTCCAGCATAATGACTTTGGTGCTTTTGTTATTTTAAAAGCTTGGTACAATTTGGGCTTCAGAAAGTATAATTTTTTGTCAAATGATATAAAAATTGCATAAACAGTTATGAAACAAATGCAATGAACTTTGATGCTTGTTTATATTTGTATTTATATAGATATGAACTTTTTGTTTATATATATGTTACATTATTAAATCTTCCTTCGCGATATTTCTCTGTTTTATGCTAAATTCCATCATAATCACTAATTCCTTATTCTTTAATACTATCTATCGTTAATTGTATTAAATCCCCCTTAAATTAATTATTATCTACCCCAATTTACTTAAATATAAAGCTTTTAGTTATCCCTAAATTACATCATGTTTTCCAATCATTTCTGTGAATTCGAATGTTTTTTCGAGAGCCATTTCTTTTTTTTATTCATAGATTATTTTTACCACTTGGGGTATATTTACTATAAAATGCATCCGCTTCAGATTGCCAGGACTCTTTGCTTTATCATCCCCATTGGTCGTGACGTAGACTTTACGCATATCCCTTATTCTCGCAATTGACCAGAGCACGCGCTACGCCGTGATTTTGTATTTCTCCGCGTCTCACACAAAAAGCAGATGCACGCGAGCTTCAGGCAGATTTTGGTCGTTTTTAACACTTTCCAACTAAGTTGAAAAGTGTTTATGACTTCGGTTTGTCTGGCCGTCTGTCCACGCTCTAACTCTCGTAAATATGCTCGGATCGTTCTGAAATTTTTGGATGTTAGTGCTATTATAGCACGTTCCTATTTCAAATGAAGTTTGTAGCATGTTTAGTTCATTTACAGGGACAGTCAAAAGTTTTCCGTTACATTACGGCCAATGGGAAAAAATCTTTCAAATGATTTTTAATGGGGTTACACTCTTTCAAACATAGTAAAATTGATATTCATTTATGAAGACCACTAAAACATGCATTCTATTGAATATGCGGTGCAAAGAATAGTTATTGTTCATTTTCAGGGCCACACAAAAGAATTCTGTTCATAATGGTACAGGGGAAATTGTTTGCGGTGTATTTGAAAAGATTTCAGATATTATATTGTGTCCGAATTACTGTATTTTAGTAATGCTTGCTCGAAATGCATTTTTAATTATGATATGCGCTTTTTTCACTATATTTATGCATACTGTAAAATGCGTATAAATGCTATAGTTCATATACAGGGCTACAGAAATGAATTCGTACAGAGTATGGGCATAAATTGCTTAAAAGTGGGTTTTAAAGGAGTTGTGCATTTTTACACTGAACTGAATTTAGTTTACTAAGAAATATTTGTAGAATATAGATAAAATGATATACAGGGTCACGCAAAGAGTTAGCAAGTTATTGAATTTTAAAATCCATCAGTCATTTTTGGGACACCTAGTATATAAAAATAGATGAATGACGCCTTTATATTAAACGATTTGTATAAATATTGAAACAAAATTGTTTGTGTATATGAAACAGTGAATAGATTGCCAGAAAAAGATTGCTAAATTTCCTTCTCTCGCCAATGCCATTTTCTGAATCTTGCCAAGGCCCCTATACTGAGAAAGAACCTAATATAAAAATTCATGAATCTGGAAAAGATTACACAAGTATATTATACTAATCCCATTTTAACAATGCAACACATCCAAGTTAATCACACACTTTTAACACACTTGACTCAACGTTTAAATGGTAGCTCATGTAATTGCCGAACACTTGCATTTAAGAAAATATTTCCAACCCTAATACCGTAGTATGGATTCTACATTAAAACTTATTACAAAATATTGAATCATACATATATAGTTATTTATACTGAAGAAAAATTAAGATATTATAAATAAAATCGGAGGATCATGTCTCTTGCATTATACAAATAGTCGCATATATACCATCACACATAAACTTGAAGCATCATCCCTTCACCCTAAAATTTCATTATAACCACCAAATATAATTTTGTTGAATGGAAATTTACCTAAGGACAGTTAAATATATTTTTCTCTACATAAATTCAATCCAAGGCACTGCTACTTCTACTTTCAGCAACCTTAATAATTATAGATTCGCCTTTCCAAACGAAGTGGCGTATTTTTAAGAATGGAACAGCAATTAATAATAAAAATATTCTCTGACGATGAGCGCGGTAATTTCAGGCCGAAAGTACTAAGAAATTTTAAATGTATATATTTTTTAACTTGTAACGTCTATACTGCTATTATTTTTGTCGCCTTTTAAGTAAAACAGCGAGCATTTTAACGTTCATATTACGTATTTTGTGATAGAAATTTACTTTCAGACATCGCCGAAAATAATTCATCAATAGAAAGAACATTCTAGGTCTCATTTCCGGTATTTTAATGAACCAGACAGAACTGCTTTCGCAAAACAAAAAAAACGTGTTTTATAATTATGTTCATTATACTTTCTTTAATCAAAGCAGAAAGATGTACTTAAGAAAAGCATAATTAAAAGTTTAACAAAAGGATTTTATTATGCTTCTCGACATTTCAAATTCATAGTTCTTAAATTGTTTTAATTTTGTCATTTATTTATTTTATTTTTTTTTTGGCGGATAAGAGGGAAAGAGGATTTCACATCTACATCTTCCAAAGAAAAATCATAAAATTGTTCTAAATTCTGAGATTTTCATCATTTGATGAATTTTAAATTAGATGAATTTGTAGTATGTTGAATATACAGAGTGAGGGAAAATTTTCGGATGGGCATAAAATCGTTTATTTTCGATAAAACCGTAACTGTCAATAATTTATTAACAAATATATTAAACTTAACATAATATAAATAATGCAAAAGCAGATTATATCTCAAAGTATATGTCTTTTTCTTTGAGGTATGTCTCTTAGCCGTTTTGGGACATCATTGACTACGACACGAAGTATCTCATAAGGAAGACTAGGTCCATTTCTATAATCAATTTTGCTTTCAGACCATCCAAATTTTAATGGTAAGTAGCCAAGACCTTATTCTTCAAAAATCCCCAAATAGAAAAATCCATTGAATTAATGTCGGCTGAGTTGGCAAGCCATTCATCGGGAGAAATGAAGTCAATGTTCCCTGCCCTAAGCCACTTAACTGACTTGGGCGCGCGACATGCTGGTGCAGAGTCTTGTTGAAACATCCAATTTCGTACAGAAAAGTGTTTTTGAACAAAACGCTTGAGCGCCTTTTGTAAAATCTAGTCCTGATAGTACTGTTGATTGATTTTTCACGGCAGGTTTCACAAAAACCAAGAGAATTTTGCCATTTTATGTGATCCTACCAGAGTTGGGGAAAATACATCGAAAAATCATTTTCGATACAAAATACAAAATACATTAGTTTTAGAACCTAAAATACAAAATACAAAATACTTTTCAAATTAAAAAAATTCAAAATACAAAATACATGTATTTTCAAAATACATTTAAAATACAAAATACATCTGAAATTTTGAAAAAGTTTGTGTATAATATTAGAGGTTTGCACGGGTCGTGCCCGGCACGATCAGTTGTCTGGTTTAGGGCCAATTTTTGTTCACGACACTCGGGCCGGGCCAGACCTGCCCTTCAGTTGTTGCGGTATGGTCCAGCCCGGGTATAGGGTTTATTTTTTTTTTTCTGAAGGAAGGCTCAGAAGGGCCTCGTCATTACTCTTTCGGGTTCCGGGCTTTACTTTTTTCTGCAGACTCGGGCCGGGCCTGACTTATTCCTTCCAGACCGTACCGGAACTGGACTTCATTCTTCCTAGACGTTTGCACTAGCCAAAAATTTTAGTATTGGTCCCGACCCAGCCCATATGAAAATCACTGGCTCACCCCGGCCCGGCCTGGCCTATGCAAAAATCAGTAAAATTTGGCCCGACTCAACAATTGTTTCCAAAAAACGTAAGCATTTTTAAGTTGCTATGATTTTAAAATAAAAAATTTTAATTTTATTATTTTTAAAGAATAGTAAATATATTTATGGGCAATAAAATTAAAGTACAGTAAAAGAAACTGAAAATGAATCTGTCTATAAATCCTGTCTTAAACGGCAAATGTTTTGATTCATGCAAAATGAATTTAATGACAGGCGAAAAGAATATAATACATTTAGAGCAAACTATGTACGTGCTAAGAAGGGAACCTATCTATAATGGATTTTTTTCTCCTGTCCTATGCGAATCCGTCTTAGAAGATTCTACAGTATAACGTTTTTCAGATTTTTAAGTTTCCAAGGCATGGAATACAGATTAATGATATTAATTATAATTAAAACATTTACATAAAAATAAAGATTAATTCAAAAAATAAATATCGCAGTCAAAGGGGCTTTTAAAGGAAGTCTATAAACATGAATAAAAGCTGAAATAAGTATTTTTGATCGGAATTCCTCGTACAAGACTATTTTTAACCATATCGCCACAAAAATTTATGTTTTCTGGAAATTAGTTGGTCTGGGCTAATCGAGTTTTTGTACGAGCAGGGCCAGGCCGAACTTCTAGCTTTTATATAGGGCCGAGCTAATTCCGCGATTTTACTTTTTATACCGGACTGCAGCATAAATATGCAGCAAGGAAACGCTACCTGTTGGGGGATTTACACCGACACTTAATTAGTATCAACTTATATCAACGTCCAACTGAATCTGAAGTTCGATGAAAATCCGTGCATTAGTACTTGAGATAGAACTATTGCAGAAATCGTGAAAAATGTAGCATAGCAGCGCCATCTGTTGCGAGATTTACACCAAAACTTAATCAGCAACAACCTGTGTCAACGTCTAACTTAATCTGAAGTTTGATGAAAATCCGTGCATTAGTTCTTGAGATAGAGTTTTTGCGTATATCGTGAAAAATACAGCATAGCAGCTCCACCTGTTGGAAGATTTATACTAAAACCTAATATACAACAACTTATGTCAACGTCTAACTGAATCTAAAGTTTTATTAAACTCTATGCATTAGTTCTTGAGATAGAGAGCTCACAAAATTTGTGTCACATACAGACAAACTCACAGATAGGACATTTCCTAAAAACAGTCAAATGGTGTGCAGGACCTTCAAAAATATAAATCCGTCGAAAACCTGAAGTCGAAATTTTTCACGATTCCAATACTTTCTTCTTGTAAAGATAGGGGAAAATAAAAAGAGTGAGAGATTGAAAATCGAAGCGTTAGTTCAATAGTTATTCTTGGACGTATACATTATAAACACATATATAAAAGAATTGTATAATTTCCTTCATTGGAAGTTGGTTAAAAAGTATACATAATTCGTTAAGGCCTCGATCACTACAACGCTAACATGAGTATGCTTCCCATGAATAAAAATAAGAAATAATTTAAAAAGGAATATTAAATAAACAACATGTTAATGTTTTCGTTTAAATCCTGGGAATATCATAATGTGTAGAAATACGACGTTCGGGGTATCATGATACCAAATAACTTTTTTTTTTTTAAGTAATGTTTTTTAGTTTTTAATAAACAATAAGTGTCTTCCATCAATGCATCGTTCTTCGTCATGGTCTGTTTTAAAGACCCTTCAATCTTGAATAAGTCATTGTATTAAAATTACTTTAAATACTCATAACTCCATCATTTATATTGTAAAACTGCATTTAAACATATGCATACTATACTTGTAATAATGATTGCAAGTTAAATATTGCTATTTATTTTCTTTAGGTATGAATACACTACTTATTCTATTAAAGAATCCTTTGTTGATATTTGTTTTTGATTAATTTCCAAGCCAAATGTTAAAAATTTTGAAACCCTCTTTACAATGAACATTGATCTCGGTTGATACATAAATAATCTCGGGACACATAAATAACTACACAATTAATAATGTATAAATTTCTATGCTTATTAATCCGTACAAAATAATGTTTCATTAATATTTTTTAAATTTTATTCTAAACAAATATATGCGCATACCTGCACATTCAAAATCATAAATATTCTTCTAAAGGGGGATGTTTTCGTAATTAACGAAATGAATATTTTTATTGATATTAAAATTCTCACCTGAGAAACTTTCGTTTACAATCTAAACTCAAAAAAGAATCAAACTTTGGTTTCGGACAGCAGCTTTCGTTTCCTGTCGAACACCAGTTTATTCACTGTGCTATTTTTTTTTTATAAACACTATAAAATAAAACATGAAATGAGTCAAAAAAATTTAATTGCGAAATCACGCTATATAAACATGTACCTCCAGTAAGAGCAAGTCTATAACCAAAAATCCAACATTTAATACACTCAATCGTAAGTACAATTAATGAAAATCTGAATTCTATATCAATAAATATAACTATTTATGTAGTGAAATTCGCTCTCAATTAAATGAATATAACGGGTGGTTTAAAATATACCCGAATTTTGATAAAACAGATACAAAGGAACTAGAAAAAATGTTACAATCAATGTATAACGGTGTAAAACTGAAAATCTTACCTTTAAATATGTTTTAAAGTTAGTTGTTGCTTCAAAAATTCCGCTTATAACGGTAGATCTTGTTTTACATATTTAGCATGCAGCCTTAACTTTACCGTTATTATCAACAGAAATTATTTAAAAAAAATTTCCCATCTAGTATAGCGCAACGTGTACTATCGCAATTCATTAATTCACTTGATATCTTATTATCCGGAACTGTAGAAATATCAGTCATTCTTTCACGAGACTTACACATACATTACATTCCTTTCTATGGCTCTTTAAACAGTACTATGCACAGCAAAACTCTAAATAATGATTCTTCCTGTTTATCACACAGTAGATTTTGTCGTTCTCATAGCAACGTTATAATTATAAAAGCTAAAGAGTTAGAATTGTAACAATTCAGCAAAAATGCTTAATTAAAACAGAAACATTCATTCTAATCCTTATCATATCAGCAGCTGAAAAAGTATGTTTACATTAACTTCCAGAAATGAAACCTATAAGACAAAACAAAACAGACAGGCACGTATTTTGCTTTTGTGAATCTTACATTTGCGGTTTAAACGACGGTTGTTGTGTTTCTGTAGAAGCAGATTGAAATCTACAGAAATGTATTTTGAGTATTTTCAAAATACAAAATATATGAAAAAATCATTTCAAAATACATTACCATAATACTTTCATTTAGCCGGCTTAAAATACAAAATACAAAATACAAATGTATTTTGAAAATGTATTTCAAATACATGTATTTTCGATACTGCCCATCTCTGATCCCACCCCACACCATCAAGGACTTTAGATGAGTGGATTTCTAAACAATTCTTCCCTGTGAATTTCAAGAGACAATATTTTGTGACAAAATACGGTTGTTTTGCTCATTGAATTCCTGTTCATTCGAGAACGGTGCCTCATCCGACCAAAGAATCACGCGATGCGTGCCACCAGCGAGGCGCTTCAACAAAGCTCTGCATTTCTTCAATCACTGCTGTTTCAACAACACGTGAGCTAATTGAAACTTAATCGGTTTTAGTCTCAGGTCTTTTTTAACGATGTTTCAAAACCACTTTTTATCAATTATGAGATCTCGCCCCATTTTGCGCATTGATCGTTTTGGGTAGCGTCTAATTTTTAAATGTAGCATCTGATTTAGGGTCTGATTTTGATGTTGTTTTTGGATGGAGATGAACGTGGTCTTTCGCTTCTTGGCTTGTCAAACAGGTCCTTTGAATTTTTGTAGTGCTTATACTGTTTGAGACCGCTGATTGAAGCATTTTTAATTCCTTAGCGATCTTCATTACAACTTTCCCGCCTTGAGCCTTTTGCATAACAAGCGCTCGCATTGTTCTGAGATCCATTCTTGCCTAAAGAAAGGAGATATTTTTTTGTCATGAATAGATAAAAGTAAATTAAAACCATAATAAAACACACTTAAATTCAAAAGATAAAAACACAACGCTAAAATTTTACACACAGAAACAAGTCGCCGCACAGGCCGTATTTGACCCAAAAACCTGGTCAAAAACGAAAAATTAAAATTTCGTCAACAATTCTAAAAATCATATTTTTTAATAGCTGACTAACTGGTACATCGAGCTATGTCTATTTTAGGAACCTGAGCCGGTGGCTCCTGGCCTCAGCTGAAGAGGAAGTTTCTTCCTGAGAAGACGTGTTTTTTTGTTGTTTTTTGGTATTGTTGTTATGTTTAGATATAATTTTTTTGTGGCACAATGAATTGTTGAATTGAAAGTAAAGAGGGCTTACGTGTTTAACAAAGGTCAGAGCTTTGTGTTAAACTATGTGTCAATTTAAATAGTTTCGTTTTGTATGTAATAAAAAAACATTAAATGTGTAAAAGGGTTATTTTTAAAGCGTTTTTGGCTCTAATTTATATATATCGAAAGCATTTTAAACATGTGCCGCGCTTTGCCCAGCCATGTTTGAACTATAAACGTATTAGTTATAGTCTTGAGTGTCAATTTCTACAAAAAAATCTTCTGCATATTGTTGCCCTTTTTTTATAATTATTAGGTAGCTTTCTTTACAAAAAGCTACCTATTGCAGCCGTTCGGAGGAAAGCGATTTCAAAAAATTTTGGTATGTTTTCATCGATCATGACCCCCAGACCCCGAAACCACCCTCCGTTCAAAATTGATATATATATATATATATATATATATATATATATATATATGACCTATGTCACACTGTAACTCTCGTATTTATGAACCGATTTGGATGTAATTCGGTGTGTACATAGTACATACCAATCTCTCGACCGAGTTCGTTGGCCAGCTTCATCCGCCATTTTGTTTCAAAATGGCGGCCATATAAATTTTTTAAAAAAATTTAAAATTTGAAATGTGGTACCAAAAAATTGAAAATGGAAAAATATTTTTTTCTTATGTATTTGACCTTTATACAAAGACTCCGTAGCAGTTTTTATTTCGTCTATATCTTAAAAAATGGCTGAGTTATAGCATTTTGAATTTCTGACGAAGCTGACATTTTGAAACGTCCTGAATTTTGTCACGCGATAAAAGGCGTATTTATGAACCGATTTGGATGTAACTTCGTTTATACATAGTACAGACCAATGTCTCGAACGAGTTCGTTGGCCAGCTTCATCCGCCATTTTGTTTAAAAATGGTGGCCATTTAAAATTTTAAGAAAAATTTAAATTTGAAATGTGGTACCAAAAAATTGAAAATTGAAAAAATATTTTTTTCTTATGTGTTTGACCTCGATAAAAAGATTCGGGAGCAGTTTTTGTTTCGTCTATACCTTAAAAAATGGCTGAGTTATAGCATTTTGAATTTCTAGTGTGGCTGGCATTTTGAAACGCCCTGATTTTTGCCACGTGATAACAGACGTATTTATAAACCGATTTGGATGTACCTTGGTGTGTACATAGTACATACAAATAACTCAACCGAGTTCGTTGGCCAGCTTCATCCGCCATCTTGTTTCAAAATGGCGGCCATTTAAAAAAATTTAAAAAAAATAAATTTAAAATGAGATACCAAAAAATTGGAAAATGAAAAAGAGTTTTTTTGTATGTGTTTGACCTTAATACAAAGATTCCGGAACAGGTTTTGTTTCGTCTATATCTAAAAAAATGGCTGAGTTATAACATTTTGAATTTCTATTGTGGCTGATATTTTAAAACGACCTGATTTTTGTCACGCGATAACAGGCGTATTTATGAACCGATTTGAATGTAACTTGGTCTGTACATAGTACATACCAATGTCTCGACCGAGTTCGTTGGCCAGCTTCATTCGCCATCTTGTTTCAAAAGGTTTGCCATTTTAAAAAAAATGTAATTTAAAATTTAAAATGAGGTATTAAAAAATTGGAAAATGAAAAAGATTTTTTTTATGTGTTTGGCCTTGATACAAAGATTCTGGAGCAGATTTTGTTTCTGAAAATTTCTTCTTTTGTTTATATCTTAAAAAGTGGTTGAATTATAGCACTTTGAATTTCTATCATGGATAACACTTTGAAACGATCTTGTATTTGTCTCGCGATACCACACGTATTCACCTATTTCGATGTAAAAAGGCATGTGGATAGTATACAACAATATCTCGACCAAGTTCGTTGGTCAGCTTCATCAGCCATCTTGTTTCAAAATGGCGGTCATTAAATTAAAAAAAATTATATTTAAAGTGAGGTGCAAAAAAATGAGAAATTGAAAAAGGTTTCTTTCTTAAGTATTTGACCTTGATATAAGGATTCAGGAGCATTTTTTGTTTGTCTTTATCTTAAAAAATTGCTCAGATATAGCAGTTTCAATTTCTAACGTTAGTGACATTTTGAAAAATCTGATTTTTTGCCTGCGACAGCACTCGTATATATCAACCGATTCCGATGTGAGTGAGCATGTGCACAGCAATTACTAAGGTCTCGACCAAGTTCACTGGTTAGCCTCATCCACCATGTTGTCTTAAAATGGCAGGCACTTTAAGAAATCGCCGAATTATGCAGCCAAATATAAGTTACTTTAAATAAAAGCAGCTTGGATAAAGCTGACTAATTTCGCGAAATTCTCATTCATAATGATGTAGTATTGATAAAAATTAGTATCGAATCTCCTACATTCGGTTTCCACTTAATTGAGCTTCGTGTGTTTGAATTATATAAGTTGGCTTTTTTTAAATAAGGAATATGAAAGCTACCTCTTCCTCCCGGCACTGGCCGGAAGGACTTTTTTTTTTCGGTATGACTATTAAAATGCTTTGTTTTGCGGCCACCGAATTGAAGAGATAAGAACTATATATTTACTGTCATATTGCAGGTTTTTAGCTCACAGGATATTACCGGAAAGCTTTTGCACCTACATATTCTGTCTGCATGTATGTACGTACGTACATATGTACGTATGTAGGTACATACATACGCACGCAACTCGATATCTTTTGATAGAAATATCCGATCGCCTTCAAATTGTATATGCTTATTTATTGAAAAAGAGTTCCCTAATTAGTTCTTGGGGCTCATGTGTGTAACGTAAGGAGACAAAGGAAGGAATTAACCCTTTCGAGGGCGGTGTCTTTAAAAAGGGACACTTAACTTTAATTCCAAAACTGACAAACGGCACCAAGAAAATTTAATTAAAATTTTCCTTTTATAATGTACGTGAAAATAAGCAAGTTCATATTTTCTAATAACTTCGTTTATCAACTAAAAAGAACAAGCCATACAGTAGCGAGACCCTACAACTTCTTCTTCCAGCAAGGTCTGATGGTAGCCATAAGCCAAGATAAAAGCCAAGAAGAGAGTGATGAAGAAGAGTTCTAAAGAATCCTTTTGAAACTGGTAATAAATAAGTTCACAAACTAGCAATCTATACTATATAGGCTCCACTTTACTTAACCTACTATTAAATATAACACTATGAAACATAAATTAAATGCAATAATTATTATTCAATGTAATTTAAATGTAATAAGCATTATTAAATGTATATAATAAGTTTTATATATAGTAAAATTAAATACATTTAATTAAACATTAATAGTGAATAACACAAACATATGAGGGGCTCACAACCATAGTAGACCAAGTCCAATATTCTCTATTGTGAATAATAACGCTTTAAAGTTCTTAATAAATAATTAATTCAGATCAAGTGATTTATAAGGATTATGTGTGTCAATATTAAATTTAAAGCATCATTTTTATAGTGCCCTACTGTTACAAATGACAAATTAATATTTCTATTGTAAATTTATACGTTTTTTTTTAAAAAAAATGAGGACTTGGTCCACTATGGTTGTGAAATTTCCATGTGTAAATAAAGACTAGTTTATTATGCTTACAAAAACTCTTGATTTTTATTTATAAATACTTATTCTATGTTTTACTCTAAATTAAACACAAAAGGGTGAAACATATTACCAGTTATCGTAAACCATTCACTGTACACAATACTATCATCATCATCGCCTTCGTCATCCTGATCTACTTTAGTGGAAGTAGATTGGAGCCTGGTATTGACATCTACTGGAAGATTATTGAGTTTATATGATGAATTGGCGGAATGTATGGCAGAATAGCCATCATACCTTTTTTTTGACCAAAGTGATTTTTCTACGGCCCGCATATAATGCAACTTGACTGACATTTGACAAAGAAAGTAACTTGCGCCCACGAGCCCTTTTTTTTTTTTTCATTTATTTTGCGAAAAGGTTGATCCTCATTGAGGGTTTCTTTGAACAGTAACATGAAGGGAGAATCTCTCACAACTCGCAGCCATCTAATTTACATCCACCTAAGGCAAGCTTCCTCGTTATCCTTCTTTCTGTTTGTGATACTTTGTTCCAAAGCAGTAGTAGAAACAAAGTCAGAATTCTTAACTTCAATAACATCAAATTTCGGACCTTTCATTTTTGTAGTCATAATAGTTTCCTTCCAGTCTCCAGGAGTGTAGCTGTGTTATTTCTTGCGACTTGCTTCTTCAAAAAGACGAAATTCAGCATCATTCGGAAGGAAAGAGTCGTCAGACACCATGAATTTGTGGTCAATTGTCTCTGCTGCTATGTTTGTACTATTAACTTGTTTCAACAGCGTAAGAGACATTTTGATGTTCCTATTTTGACCACCGCTGGCATCAGAATATCGAATATTTTTCTTATGTGTAGAGGCTTTCTCTCTTAGGTGTCTTGAAACAGTGCTAGAAATGTCTTGAGAACCTCTTCCTGTCTCTATTTTATCCCAAGCGTACATGTATCCCACATTATTATTATAGGAATGCACCTCAATGTTATAAACATATAGATTGCGTTTATAATAAGCTATGGATGTTGACAGCTTAGGAAAGGGAAGTGCTTTTTGCAAGTCGAATGTAGAGCAGTAAGTTTCATCTGAGGCTTTAATTTTATCAGTTTTCATTTCCTCTCTAGCTTGTTTAGATTTCCGCAAGTGTAGCTCTCCTTCGGTTCCAAGACTTTTTCTAGTGTTTTCATCCTTTTCTGTCGAAAGCATGATTGATATGTCATCACATAATTTACATGTTTCTGTACTTGACGGCTTAAAGTGTAAATTAATCTTTGCGCTGAAGACTTCGTAATAGAATTTATTTTCACGGGGTTCTTATTCTTTGTCGTACATACATTCTTCTCTAGGCCGTAGATCGAACTATATGATTCGAGTTTTTTCTCCTTCTCATGATAATTATAAGAAAAGTGCTGTCAGTATGTTTATCGTTTGTTTACCGAGAAAAGGGGTTGGGAGGACTCATCAAAAACAATATTACTTTCCATTCATAATTTATCTATCTGATGATTCACAAACGTTTATTTTTCATCAGACGTTTTGAAATCGTTACTTATTTAATCTACACCGTTTTTTGATAGCAATGAAGCAAGATTTAGGCAAGAATGGACCACATATGAAAGAGTAGTACACTGATGAACGGACTTGATTCAGTATGGTTGTGAAGGTTCCTTATATTACTTCACCAACTCTTGACACAGACGCAATCAATGAGAAAGTTTGTGAACTATAGACTTGGTGCACTATGGCAGTAGATAGACCACAGTTTACTGTACTTTCTACATGAACTATCTCATTTTTTTTTTTTTTTTTTTTTTTTTTTTTAAGTGGACTTGGTCTACTATGGTTGTGAGCCCCTCATATCAACAATTACTTTCCTCTTAAAAACAGTAAATAGTTAAGGTTACAAGTCGTTCAACTTCCAAACCCCTTTCGGTAGTGTTAAGTCAATGGACATGTGATTTATTCGTATTTTTAAAATATCTATTTAGTAAATTAATATTTCAACTTCTTTTTTTTTTTTTGCGCTCTTCTTAAATGATGATTCTTTTTTTTTCTTAATTGTCAAAATATTTATAAAATGTGTATTTATTAATATGTGAAGTGTTAAAATCTTACTTACACTTCATCAGGTTTTCAGATATAAAATATTAAACTAAGCTGTGGATTTGTATGTATACTTCATAGTATGCTAAAAGTTAGTTCAGTGAAACGCATAGCACTGTTAAAAATCTCCATTCAGCCATTTCCGTGAATAAACGGAAATGTACTTGAGAACTTTTGTGCAGCCCTATATATAATCTATAGAATGTATCCACACCAAGTAATACTTTTTAAAAAATTGTTCTATTTTAAAACGCCTATCACAACTACAAACGCACTTCCAGCAATTATTGCTCATAGAGTTGAAGAGTTAAATTAATTCTTCAGCCATATTCTTTTGTGTGTCCCTGTAAATGAACGATATATTCTATGCACACCATTTTCTAAAATAAGTGCCTTAGTACACCTTAGTGATGTATATAAATTCCAGCACGTTTAAAAGTGTGATATCAGTAAAATACAGAGCAAACGATTTTTCCTCATTGACCATAATGTAAGGGAATTCTTTTGGGTGTCTCTGTAAATGAACTGTAAAGGCTATAGACTTCATTTACAATACCAAACATGCCATAGTGATACCCAATAACATCTAAGATTTTCAAGGCAATCGGACTAAATTTACACCGAAAAATATTTTTGACCAGGATTTCAGGTCAAATACTCCACTGTACTTTTTCCGCACTCTCTATGTAAGGCTATTTTATAAATATTTTGAAAGTAAAATTAAATTAATAAATGAATAATTTGCATAATATTCAAGTCAGTTTGGAATTTTAGATGAAGAAAATGTTTTTCTTAATGTCAGAGAAAGCTTGCTTCAATAACAGTAATCATTTGCTAAGGATTATGTATAGAAAGAATCTGAATAATGAAAAAAAATTAAGGAAAGACTGAATGTTTACATGGTAGAAATGAGAAATATGAATGTATATTCGTGCATGTATGTGTGTTTATATGTATGTAAATTGTGGCTTGTGGGTATATGTGTTTCTAATGTACACTAACACATATACGCGCATACACCCTAAGCTCATAGTGCACATACGCAAGAGTGTACATATGTGTAAATATGTATGGGAACTTACCAATAATTTTACCCTAAATGTGCTAATATCACAGGATTTATTGGAAGCAGTGTACATCATTCGTGTATAAAATATACTGATCTCGACGCTTTACATTTCAAAATGACGCTGACCGTACGTATGGTATCCCTGATATAACTATTCTGCATCTCCGTTAAGTTTTGCAGAGTCACAGTATCGTATGTGAAAAAAAGTCCACTAAACATTTCATCATATTATCATCATTTTTCTTAAATTTATGAATGAAAATCTGGAGTCGGCTTGTAGCCAAGAGACAATGATCTCACTCTCTATACACGATAAAATGTAAAATAATTCGAAAGTACTGGGCAACTTGGAATTTTACTAGATAGAGGACGTAAACTTGTAGACACTGCACATATATATAGTATGGCTACGATGATCATAAGAGCAACTATCGAATCACCACTTGGTTTTATGGATGCACAGCTGTTTCTTGCGTCGTTGGTATGCACTGTTGCATGATGATGGTACATGATGTGAAGAGTCGTTAGTAATTATTTCTATAAAAGCTACACTCTCAGAAATGAATACTCAGATTTCACGAAATTTTCTTTGTTTTTGACGAAATAGTTTCCTGGAAAATGCTCCGAGCGAACATTTCGTCAAATTGATGAAATTAGTTTCTTCACTTGCTTGACGATATAAATTTCGTCAATAGTTTCGTCAAAAGAGGGCTAGTGGCGCCATCTCTCAATCAGTTTGGGAGCTCCAATATTTGACACGGGGAAAGAAAAAAAAATCACCTCTCTCTTTCCCCAGCATGATTCGAACTCACGACCTTTCGTATGGGAGGTCGCTGTTCTGCCAACCTGGCTGCTGGGGAGTTGAAAGTGTTTGCTTTTAGACTGATATAATGCATTCTACGTCGTATTTTATTTTTATAATGTAGATTGCAATTTTATCGGGCTGCTATATTTTCTGAAAGTTTTAAGGAAAGCTAATTTATTTTTATGGTTTTCTTGTATCAATGAATAATTATAATATGGCTTGATTAAATAATTTACAACTGAAATTTTCATTGATCAATGGATGATTAGAATATGGTCTGGTTAATTTGTTGCTCACAAATAATGAATTGTGAAGTGCATATTGCGTGAGATTTTATCACTTTGAGTAGGAAGATAAGATTTTAACACTTTACTGTTTATAAAGAGGAGAGGGATCAATTATGTTTATTTTTAATTTGATTGAAAACATAATGTACTTCTTAAAAAAAAAAAAAAAAAAAAAAAAAAAAAAGATATCCTAGAAGTTTGAAATTTTATTGACCTAATTTTCTTATTGAATGGTTTTGAAAAACACAGGAAATTTATTCTTTTCGAATTAAAACATAACGAACGACAACATATAAATAAAATAATAATAATATTAATAAGTATTCCTAAAAATTCTAACAGCTAAAAAAATAACTAATGAAGAAACAATAACTACCTATATTTCAGTATTTTCTGAAAAGCACTAAGTTTTAAAATAAATTATTACAGGACTAACACAAACAAGCAAATATCTGTTGCTAAAATCGTAGGATTTGAGGAGGATTTGAGGAAATGTTTCCTTAAAATGCATTGAGTCTGACCGTGATTGAGGCAAAACTTTAGTCAAATATTTGAGGGTTTACGTTTCGTTAAAAGTCAAGTGATGTTAATAGGAAATGATCGTCAAAAACGATGAAATACAGCTCGAGGATTTCTGAATCGTCAAAAGGGAGAGTTTTATTTCTGAGAGTGTATAATCTTCATTAGTAAAGGAAAAGGAAGGCTGACGTTCGAGAAACTTTTTACGTTGAAATTTATTGAGCGATTAACAGACCATGCAACCCCAAATAACTCGGGTTTGGCGGAGACTCGTTTAAACCGTAATGAGCAAGTGTTCACGCACAACTTCTGCATTTAAGCAACAGACAAACTGTGCGAAATCCATCATGTACGATAGCAAGTAGAAAAGGCAACGGTAGGGTATGGTTGCCACAGCAATCGAGATATGTTGACCAACGTTTGTGGTCCTAGAGTAGGAGCAACGTCATCGTGTCCAGGACTCTATTTAATGCAGGGTGATAAACTTTTCTTTACACATTATGGTATTTAACAGGTATTACTGGAAAGTTTTCGGTCTTCATCGGTTTTTCGCAATAGCTTAGCAGTGGTCTTCATTTGATTTCTGTGACTTTTGTTATGGCAATATTTATATAATCAGGTTTACTGTCAACAATCCGCAACACTATTACATTTAAAATAGAGCATTCCTCATCATGTTCAAATAACTTTTGAAGACTTATTTAATTCCGCAATATAACAAACTGCTTGGTAATGAAGAAAGGCTATAGAGAACTACATACATTATATAGAATTTTTTTAGTGCGTTTCTACAGCTGCAAAGCTCTCTGTCTGCAATTTTATAGTAATTTTTAATAAGCCTTTGGCGCATAATAGGAAGTATTTAAAATTCAAACTTCATCTTGTTATGCCGTACAAAGGGAGTCCTGTGTGCTTGTTTCGTTTAATCTCAAAACCCCTGAAATTTAGTTTTAAATAAAATACATTTTTCCTATACAATCTGGTAATTCTAAAATATAAAATGAAATCACTAGGAAGGTGTTTATTAAACATGATTTCTAAATATGCTTTTAGGTAGATTTCGTAAGAAATACTACCTATTGCAGTCGTTACCATGGTGCGACTTTTGAAAAATTCCTTCATAACTTTTCATTACATGACTCCAGGAACCCAAAACCACCCCCACCTAAAAAGTTTATATATATATATATATATATATATATATATATATATGTATGTATGTATGTACTAAATTTTGTCCGCACGATAAAAGTCGCAATTATGCACGGATCGTCTTCAAACTCGCCAACAACTTTGAGATGGCTAATATCTCGGCGGGGATTGAAAATGGGTAAAATCGGACCAAGGGAATGGAAATGGGGAGGGTTCAAAAATTTGAATACCATCTTAACATGATTCCGATAAAATCAGCTCTTACACAACAATAACAGAAAAAATCCCTACCGGCTCGGGCCTACAGGCGGAGGTAGATTTCGAAGTTAAGTACTAAATTCACCAACAAAACTTAAATCAAGATTAAAGATAAACCCAGTTCCTTCGCTAAGAATGTGCTCTAGGGAGCTAAACATTTTGTGAAAATTCTAATATACACAAATACACGCACGCATGTACATGGAATAGGTTTAAAAATGGCTAAATCAAATTCAGAGAACCTCAAAGTGTTAAAATATGTTAATATTTCCATACTCGGGTTTTTATCATGTTTTAATACGTTTCTTGAAACTCACATGACGTTACATATTCACCTGCTGTGGTCCATTATGGTTTCAATATGATGCAATATTTTTTGTTGTTGTTGTTTTAATTCGTCAAACTATTTATTTCATTTTGAATTTTCATGCAGAAATCTTGCTCTAGAAAACTTATGACGTAATATTCAATTTGTTTTCAATTCGTCAAACTGTTTATCTAATTTAATTTTTCACGTGAAAACATTGCATTAGAAAAGCAATTGTTGTGGTGAGAATTTTATTGCTTTTTTTTAATTGTTGGCAACAGCTATAACGAAAAATATTTATTTTTTCCTGCCATTGTTGTGTAAAAGCTGGTTTTATCAGAATCATGTTAAGACGGTATTCAAAATTTTTAACCTTCCCAATTCCCATTCCTTTGGACCGATTTTGCTCATTTTCAATCCCCGCCGAGAAATTAGCCATCTTAAAGTTGTTGGCAAGTTTGAAGACGTTTCGTGCATAATTGCGACTTTTATCGTGCGGACAAAATTTAGTACATACATACATACATACATATATATATATATATATATATATATAAACTTTTTAGGTGGGGGTGGTTTTGGGTTCCTGGGGTCATGTAATGAAAAGTTATGATTGAATTTTTAAAAACTCGCACCATGGTAACGACTGCAATAGGTAGTATTTCTTACGAAATCTACCTAAAAAATAAATACTTTTCGTTATTGCAGTTGCCAACAATTAAAAAAAAGCAATAAAATTCTCACCACAACAATTGCTTTTCTTTTGCGAGAATTTCACGTGAAAAATTAAATAAAATAAATAGTTTGACGAATTGAAAACAAATTGAATATTACGTCATAAGTTTCCTAGAGCAAGATTTCCGCATGAAAACTCAAAATGAAATAAATAGTTTGACGAATTAAAAAACAACAACAAAATATTGCGTCATATTGGAAATAAAATGGACCTCAGCAGGTGAATAGGTAACGTCATGTGAGTTTGAAGAAACGTATTAAAACATGATAAAAACCCGACTATGGAAATATTAACTTATTTATCACTTTGAGGTTCTCTGAACTTGCTTTAGCTATTTTTTAAACCTATTCCATATGCATGCGTGTGTGTATTCGTGTATATTAGAATTTTCACAAAATGTTTAGCTCCCTAGAGCTCATTCTTAGTGAAGGAACTGGGTTTATCTCTAATCTTGATTTAAATTTTGTTGGTGAATTTAGTACTTAACTTCGAAATCTACCTCCGCCTGTAGGCCCGAGCCGGCAGGGATTTTTTTTTTTTTTAATGTAAGAATAGCATGTATATAGGGATTCTCACAATCTTTTGACTTTTAAGTCTCTGAATAATAATTTTTATTTTAGTACATATTCTTGTGTTTTTTTTTTTATTTCATATACTGGGGAACATACCATTGCATGATTGCATAACAATATTTACGAGATAAATAAGTTTTGGACGATGTTGGGGGCTTAAATACCAGGAAAACTCCTATACCGTCCTGTGACCCTGATGCTGAATTTTAAGTTTGGAGCTGTTTGTATAAAATTGTTTCAATAAAAGTAATTCGATGTAATTTTTTTTCCTAAACTGGGACAGTTGTTTTATATAAATATGTAGCAAAAAATCAAGCTGCACGCATTTTTACGGTTGATATTTTTAGGTAGATTTCGTAAGAAATACTACCTATTGCAGTCGTTACCATGATGCGACTTTTGAAAAATTCCTTCATAACTTTTCATTATAGGACCCCAGGAACCCAAAACCACCCTCACCTAAAAAGTTTATATATATATATATATATATATATATATATATATGTATGTATGTATGTATGTACTAAATTTTGTCCGCACGATAAAAGTCGCAATTATGCACGAATCATCTTCAAACTCGCCAACAACTTTGAGATGGTTAATATCTCGGCGGGGATTGAAAATGGGCGAAATCGGCCCAAGAGGGTGGAAATGGGGAGGGTTCAAAATTTTGAATACTGTCTTAACATGATTCTGATAAAACCAGCTCTTACACATCAATGGCAGGAAAAAAAAATAAAAGTTTTTTGTTATAGCAGTTGCCAACAATTAAAAAAAACAAATAATAAAATTCTCACCACAACAATTACTTTTCTTTTGCAAAATTTTCACGTGTAAAATTAAATAGTTTGACAAATTGAATATTACGTCATAAGTTTCCTAGAGCAAGATTTCAGCATGAAAACTCAAAATAAATAGTTTGACGAATTAAAAAAATATGTATATTGCGTCATATTGGAAATATAATGGACCTCAGTAGGTGAATATGTAACGCCATGTAAGTTTGAAGAAACTTATTAAAACATGATAAAAACCCGATTATGGAAATATTAAAATATTTTAACACTTTAAGGTTCTCTGAATTTTTTGTACCCATTTTTTAAACCTATTCCATATGTATGTGTGTGTGTATTCGTGTATATTACAATTTTCACAAAAAGTTTAGCTCCCTACAGCTCGCTCTTTGTGAAGAAACTGGGTTTTATCTCTAATCTTGATTTAAGTTTTGTTGGAGAATTTAGTACTTAACATCGAAATCTACCTCCGCCTGTAGGCCCGAGCCGGCAGGGATTTTTTAAAAATGCATTGTAGGAGCTTTCGAAAGAACCAGTTATTTTGTCAAAACTTTGTCTATGTAACTGATATTTTCAGCCTGTCCATGTACATTTCATATTTTCTTACATAACTGGAAACCAACTGAGCTCATTTTAAAAACATACTTTATCTCATTACATTTGTTCATTAAAATCTCAGAAAAGTTAGAAATTATATTTAAATAAAACTCGAATTTCTTCCTATTTCAATATTTGTAAAAAAAAAATCCAAATACCAAATGTGGAACAGGTGTGAAAAGAAAGGTTCCCTTTCAAAATGTATGCCTTTTTTTTTAATTTCAATGTGTGTAGAGTTCAGAAAAAGAGTCTGCTATATGTAATTAAAACTTGTAATATAAGTTTAATTCGTTTTTAAAAAAAATCGAATTTTTTTATTTGAATTAAATTATATGTTTTATTTTTTTGTTCTTTTACATTCCTTTTAAAAATTATGACTTTCAAAATACATTTCTTTTCATGTTCTTAAACTGTTTAAAGCAACAACAAAACAGATTTATACACTTCTAAAGAAGAACACTTTGTTCTTATCCATAATGAAACATTGGCTAAATGTTTTAAACCTAAATCTATCTTAATCAGTCTAAAAACTGCAGTTTAGAAAAAAAAAGTTCAGCTTCCTATCAACTAAAGTTAACTAAAAGAAATACGTGAAATAAAAAGAGCATTTATTCCTTTTACATGAATGGATGGATAAATGCAAAAACAATCTTTTTTTTTTTTTTTTTTTTTTATCAGAGATATAAACTAGAAAACAAAAATTCTGTTTTTTCAGAATTTCGTGTCGTCCCCGATGAAAAAAAAATATATGTATAGATATATATTTTATATACTTATATAAAATATATAAAGATAGATAGATAGATATCACAAAACATATTTCAGTTTTAAGACGTAAAACACACGCTTTTATTTTGTTTAAAATGAAGTCATCCGCATCCGCTGAAGAATTCCTCATTTGCGATCCAGTATTAAACAACATCTACAGTAAAGTACGCATAGGACGTCACTATCACTGACTAATAAACAAATCCAAAAAAAGAGATATCGTCATTCAAGAAACTCGACAAAAAAATCGGCTATCTAATGGTTCATCTATTTTCCAACTATTTTTCCTTTACTTTCTACAGAAATGGAATATTTGTGTTGCCAAAATTAAACAAATAACGCTAAAAACTACAAAAAAAATTAATATCTCAAAAATAAATGGAGATGCAGTTTTCAAACAAATTACATTTAAAAGTATTTTTTCCCCAATACGAAGGTATAATTGAAAATGTGCGATGCTTAGAAGTTTTAAAAAATTGCAGTAAGAATATTTAACGGTACAATGATACATCTGCTTTGTTTTACGGCTGACTTATACAACGAAAGTTTTTTTGTTTTTTCATTTTTGAGACACAGTTAACTTACTGGGAGAAAGAAATAGCATACCGGGGGCTAATAAAATATTTTTAGTCAAATTTTTTCAATTAAAATTAAAACAAAATTAAACGTTTTCGCAAGAATTACTCTGCTTTCGAAATGAGTTTAAAAGAAATGCGCATTTAAATCCGCTTCGCCGAACAAAACGAAACCATGTCCTTAAATATAAATGATATTTTTATTTATAATCTTATTTATGAATATTTTGTAGAATTCAATTAGATTGCCCTACAGCGTTGGTAAAAGTGTTATACAAACACAATAGTCGAATAGAAATGCTTTTCTGGATACAACTACATAGTTGCCCACCTGCCATTTTTTTAACCCTGCTAGTTTTATAAAGTATTCCTTATTATATTTTATTGCATTTGTAATTAAATAAAGCAAATTTTTCTGTTTGTAAATACTGGTGTTCAAAAATAGGAGTGATGGCAAAAAAAAAGTATACATTTCTTTGTAATGTCATTACAACTTGTAAACAATGACAGCAAATGAACAGCTCAACTTTTAATTGAAAGTCTTAATTAAATTGTTCGCCTTAAAAAAGGAGTTTTAACTCTTCTAGAAATTTCATTATTGTGTTATGCAGCTTAGTATGTAATCACGATAATTATAATAATTCTTGCAGAAGATCCCAAAACTTAAGAAACTCATTCTTCAGCGCCGGATATATATTTTTTTTCACTACTTAAAAAAAAATCTTTATTATTCTGTTGCTAAGTTTTTTTGTGTTTTAGCATTCTCTGCAAATATTATTCTAATTTTAATGATTATAAGTAACTGCCATGACACAACAACGAAAGTTCCAGAAAAAGAAAAGTATAAAAACCGCTTTAAAAGAAAAAAAAAAAGCAGGTGGAATAATTAAAAAGGTAAACTTTGTGTGTTCCTTTTCTGTTATTCTTTATGTTATTCTTTACCAACTTAAGAGAGATTAATAATGTTACTGTTTAAAATATATTAAAAATATGGGCGGTGCTTGTACCTTTTTGACAAAGCAAAAGAAAGGTTTAAAAAAATAGTCTTCTGTTTAATGGTTTCCTTATGATTCTCATAAATTTTTAAAATATACAACAATGCATCGCAGTTTATACGATATATCTCATTGCATGAATAATTGAATAACAGTACTTAATTTTTTAACAATAAAGAAAATAACAACTCTATTGTATTTCTTGCCATAACAATATCAGACAGAAAATTAAAACTCGAATACATAAATTTTATGTTCATCATAGTTGAATTTGTAAAATGAAAAAAAAATAATAATAATACGTCATATAGTAAAAGTATGTTATTTTAATAACGAAAAAGAATGGAATGAAAACTTATTCGCTTAGAACGAATATTTTGCCCTTATTCGTAATTAAATATTTTCTAGACGTTTTATGCCCAATTCTATCCACTTAAAAACCCTTCTAAAGTTTGTAGTCAAAAACAAAACATATGGTTAATGAAAGCATGAGCATTTCCAATCCCATATTATCTCAACTCCACTCGACTAATTATACAAAAGAGATGATACAAAGGAGTAAAAACACTATTTTCTCTTTCTGCATGAACGGATGGGTAAAAGCACGATCGGCGTTTTAATGCATAAGCATTGATTTAAAAAGAATGATATTCTCAGCTGAATAATCTTAAATTTAACATAAAAAATGCATTTGTGGTGAGAGGATGGAGATGGTTCAAACAAACAAAGAATACTAAAAATACGTATTTACCCATTTGCTTTAGCAAAACTGAAAAATATTTCATTTTTCTCCCTTTTTTCTTTCTTTAAATAATGGAAATTTACTTTAAAATCTTCAGAGTCGGTTGAGAAAAGAATTATTCATGAATTTACCTCTTAAGTTAATGCTCAAAATACCAAGCGGAGATGGAAATAAAACACCTTCAGTTTCATTTCTTAAATTAAAATTCAAGCAAAAAGGAATGTTTTCTGAAAGAATAACCCTACTTTATTAATGCTTTAAAGAAAAAAAAAAGATAAGCTATTTTTCCGGATAAAAATTAACATTTTCTTAAATACAAATGAGATTTTTATTTACAGGCATATTTATGAGTATTTTTTTTTTCAGAATGTAGTTACATTCTTCTACATCTTTGGCAAAAAGTATTGTGCACCCATATTTTTAATATGTCTTTAAAAATAACAGCCACAGACAAATGTTTTTCTTCATAGAACCATGAGTGTCTTTTTTAAATCAATACACAGTTTGTAAAAAGTTACAGAAACCGAGATACACAATATTTAATTAAGCCGTTTCCTTTAAAAATGGTACTTTTTATTGCTATACTGCATGTTTTTTCTGGTACCGCCGTTGCTGCATTATGCAACTAAAAAAGGTAATCATGGAGATTAAAATAATTCTTGTAGAAAATTCCGAAACATAAAAAACTTACTCTTCAGCAACGAAAATTTCTTTTTAACATTTAAAAAAATGCTTTATCATTCCGTTTCTCAAGACTATGGTCTTAATGTTTTAGTATTTTCTGGAAGAATTATTATAATTTTCATTATTATGTTAACTTTGATTTATATTATATAAGTGACCATCCGAAACAAATACGGAGCTGACCGCATCACATTTCAGAAGCCAGTAGGCCATTTTTTTTTTTTTTTTCGAAAAAAAAACTGCTTAAAATTTACTTTTTTCGAAAGATTGTGATAAAAAAGGATTTTTGAGAGACGAAATATATTCAAATATGTACATATTTTAAGCTGTCTTCAATTGAAATTCAGCCAACCACCTAATTTCTAACTCCAGCGAAATAAACACAACAGATTCATTCCAGTCTAATGGCAAGATTACGAGTATTAAACATCTGTGGTATTAAACCACGGAGCAAAGCACGATATAAAGTAAGCCTGCTACCTTAAATGGGAGGGAAGGAGGGATTATGGGGAGGGATTAAACCGAGGTCACATCAATGAAGGTCACACGCCACGTAGCGGGCGGGGTTGACCTACAAGAATATACCTAACTGTTTCTTCTTTATGGAAAATCTATTAATTGTACATCTTTGAAATAACTGCGCAAGTGCAAATTTCGTGTTTTATTTGTTCGTAGTATTTATGTTCTGGGAGTATAGAATATTCTATTAAATTTTATTCGTGATTATTTAATTTATTTATTATACTTATTTAAATCGAATAAGTTTTTTTTTCCTTTTTTTAATTAATATTATCTGTTAAAAAGGCAAAATGTTGGCCATCGAATAGCTGTAGTTTTCGAAATTGTGCGAAAATTCTTTTTCTGGTAGAATTCATCTCTGTCCTTTTCCAAAGAGTAAAACAAGTTAGTTACGTGTTTTTATTTTAATTTATATAAAAAAAAGATAAAATATTATTTATTATATATTATCAAATGTTGTTGATTTAAATAAGCTCGATTTTAATTATGGTTTTTTAATGTAATGAAAAATGACGCATAAAAGTTAGTAAGTAATTAATATCTGAAGATAGAATTTTGTAGTCTAATTTTTTACTCAATTCTTGATGTGCTAAAGTTATAAAAAATTATATACATGGTTGTATTACTTTTATGAATGTTTTTTACTTTTATGAATATGTATATAATTTAATTATAAATAAAATATTTAATTTTTTTAAGTCCTTTTTACTTTCTTCTATCTTTACAAGAAGAAAGTATTGGATTCGTGAAAAATTTCGACTTCCGGTTTTCGACGGATTTATACGTTTTAGAATGCCCAGAACACGATTTGATGGTTTTTTGAAACTGTCTGTCTGTGAGTCTGTCTGTTACTCTGTCACTCTGTCACTCTGTGAGTCTGTATGTGACAAAAATTTTGTGGGCGCTCTATCTCAAGAACTAATGAACGGAATTTCACAAAACTTTATATTTAGTTAGACCTTCATATAAACTGGACCTGATTAGTTTTTGGTGAAAATCGTCCAACAGGTGGCGCTGCTGTGTGGCATTTTTCACGATTTCTGCAATAGCTATATCTCAAGAACTACTGCACGGACTTTCATAAAACTTCAGATTTAGTTAGTCTAGGACATAGTTTGGTGCTGATTACTTTTTTGTGAAAATCGCCCAACAGGTGGCGCTGCTATGCTGCATTATTCATGATTATCGCGATAACTGTAACTCAAGAAAAAATGCACGAATTTTCATCAAACATCAGATTCAGTTAGTCCCTGATATAAATTAGTGCTGTTTAAATTTTGGTGTAAATCGCCCAACTGGTGGCGCTGCTGTGCTGCATTTTTCACGATTCCCGCAAGAGCTGTATCTCAAGAACGGATTTTCATCAAACTTCAGATTTAGTTAGTCCTTGACATGAATTGACGTATAAATTAGTGCTGTTTAATTTTTGGTGTAAATCGCTCAACAGGTGGCGCTGCTATGCTGTATTTTTTGCGATTTCCGCAATAGCTTTATTTCAAGAACTAGTGCTTGGATTTTCAACAAACTTCAGATTCAGGTATACCTTGATATCATTTAGTGCTGCTTTTTTTTTGGTGTAAATCACTGAACAGGTGGCGCTGCTATGCTACATTTTTCAGAATTTCCGCTATAGCTCTATCTCAAGAATTAATGCACAAATTTTCATCAAACTTCAAATTCAGATATACTTTGATATGAAATGGTGCTAAATCGTTGCTATTTCTTGTACTATTTAAATGATTTAATTGACGTGATTTATATGGAAGAAAGTTTTGTGATGGCCACAACATACTAGTTTCGTTTATCGCGCGCATACAATAAGTTTCTAATATTCTCTTGATCCATTGCACTCATGTTATTTAACTTAAAAATATTTCATTCATTTAATATAAAACTCATTTCATTTTATATTCGGAATCACTCATGCATTAAATGTTGTACTATTAAACGAGTGAGTTTTGTTCCTTTATCTTTTTAAATATTTTACGATTCTAGGCAATAGCTTCAATAATTTTCCTAAAATCGCCAGATTAGATTTTTTTTTTTAACTTACAAAGCCATTTAGAGAATATTTGTTAAAAATTCAATCACGAATTTCAAATCGCTACTCACTTATAGGAGATTAATCTTTTTTACCAGATTTATTGCAAAATATTTTTGTTACAATTTGTTTTGATAAAAGTATGTGTATTCAAAAAAATAGTCGCAATGTCATTTTAGTTTCAGGGGAAAAGCTAATAATGTTTTCGTAGCATTAGTATCGAAATTTGTGTGTAGTGTCGGCTTTTTCTCCCGAAATTAAAATGACTTTGTCTGGGATCTTGATACATTTTTTACTGTTAGCGAAACGAGATTGACTAATCAGAAGCCAGCATTTTTGTAAACAGCGAAAAGTTCGCAAAAATGCTGGCTTCTGATTAATCAATTTCGTTTCGCTAACAGCGAAAAATCTATCTGGGTCATAGTGACTGTTTTTTTTTTAAATGTACATAATTTTATCAAAACAAATTGTAACAAAAGTATTTTTCAATAAATCTGGTAAACAAGATTCATCTCCCATAAGTGTGTAAAGATTCAGAAAATATCCTCAAGAGATGTGCAGACAGTAGATATTTTGTTGCATATTACTTCATAATAAAAACCCGCATACTTGCATTATCAACCCCGTCCACAAGATGGCGCAGCTCTGTCAATTTACGCGTGCTTCCAGCATTAACATTGTGCGCTTAATATGTATGCAGTTTTGCCACGGAATTAAACTTTCACAAAACATGTTCCACCACGATGAATTTTGCAGTACTATATGGCGCCAAAAAATATTTGGCAGCCGAATCTATATGAGCGAAGCCCAGCTAGTAACATAGCAACGAAACTTCCTGAAAAACAAGGTAATTTAAAAGTTAACAAAAAGTATAGTTTAAAAGTAAGCGGTTTAATTGTTGAATTTTTAGTTGACTGTTAATTTTACATAACTTAAGACATTCATAATTATATGTGGTTAAAATTTTGTATCCAACTATTACTTTGTAAAATATAATAAAATCATGTGGCCCTCATAGTTTTTGTCAAGACTGTTGTAGTAAAAATAAATTTTCTGTTAAAAGATCTCACTCAGATTCTCATGTTTTTAGAGAAAATAAATGAATATATCGCAATTTATATGAAAAATCTCATTACATCAATAATTGAATAACATATATATATATATATATATATATATATATATATAAATTACCAATAAAATGATATATTTATATATTTAAAGAAAATAACCGATATTCGCTACTTATCGCATACTTTGCGCATCTCTTGTGCAAATTTTCTGAATCTTTACTCACTTATGGTAAAATGAATCTTGTTTAGCAGATTTATTGCAAAATATTTTTGTTACAATTTGTTTTGATAAAATTATGTACATTTAAAAAATAGTCACGATAGCTGAGATCGAGATAGATTTATCGCTGTGAGCGTTACGAGTGGCTAATCAGAAGCCAGCATTTTTGCGAACTTTTGGCAGTTTACAAAAATGCTGGCTTCTGTTTAGTCAATCTCGTTTCGCTCACAGCTAAAAATCTATCTGGACCCCAGTCAAAGTCAATTTATACTAATGCTATGAAAACATTATTGCCTTTTTCCCTGAAACTAAAATGACGTTGCGACTATTTTTTAAATACACATACTTTTATCAAAACAAACTGTAACAAAAGTATCTTGTAGTAAATCTGGTAAACAAGATTAATCTCCTATAAGTGAGTAACAATTTGAAATTCATGATTGAATTTTTAACAGGGATTCTCTAAAGTGCTTTGTTTGTTTAAAAAAAAAAAAAAAAAAAAAAAAAAAAACCTAATCTGGCGATTTTAGGAAAATTATTGAAGCTATTGTCTAGAATCGCAAAATATTTAAACAAATAAAGGAACAATACTCGCTCGTTTAATAGTACAACATTTAATGCATGAGTGATTCCGAATGTAAAATGAAATGAGATTTAAATTAAATGAATGAAATATTTGTAAGTTAAATAACATGAGTACAATGGATCAAGAGAATATTAGAAACTTACTGTCTGCACGCGCTAAACGAAAATAAAAACTTAAAATTGAATATTTTATTTATAATTAAATTATATAGATATTCAAAACTTTCAGAAACGTAATACAATCACGTATATCATTTTTTATAATAGTCCAAGAGCCGCAGCACAAAAACCTATGTTATCAAGCACAAGAAAAAAAATCTTTATTTTATGGAAGAGTAGATGTAGGGTAATCTAATGATCCATGTCTGCCGGAAGTGAAGTGGTGCATAAGCCGAAAATTTATACCACTAGTGGTTGACTGGTAGGTTTATCATTGTGTTTTCCTGCTCTCAGTCCTCCATGTTTTCATATCTTTGTTTGTAGGACAAACACAATGATAAAGCTACGAGTCAACCACTAGTGGTAATAATTTTTGGCTTATGCACCACTTCACTTCCAGCAGACATGGATCATTAGATTACCCTACTTTTACTCTTCGATAAAATAAAGGTTTCCTCTTGTGCTTGATAACATAGGTTTTTGGGCTGTCGGCTCTTGGACTATAACTTTAGCACATCAAGAATTGAGTAAAAAATGAGACTACATAATTCTGTCTTTACATATTAATTACTTACTATTTTTTATGCGTCATTTTTCATTACAGCAAAAAACCATAATTAAAGTCAAGAGTATTTAAATCAGCAACATTTGATAATATATAATAAATAATATTTTACCTTTTTTTATAAATTAAAATGAAAACACGTAACTAACTTGTTTTAATTTTTGGAAAAGGATAGAGATGAATTCTACCAGAAAAAGAATTTCCGTACAATTTCCAAAATTACAGACAAATGAAAACACGACGTTTGCTCTTGCGCAGTTATTTCAAAGATGTACAATTAATAGATTATTCATAAAGAAGAAAAGAGTTAGGTATATTCTTGTAGGTCAACCCCGCCCGCTACGTGGCGTGTGACTTCATTGATATGACCTGGCCTTTAATCTTGCGGTTACCTCTCCCATTTAAGATAGAACGCTTGCTTTGTATCCTGCTTAGATTTAACCATTTTTCGTTATAGCAGTTGCCAAAAATTCAAAATCCACAATAAAATTTTATCTACAGCAATTACTTTTCAATTGAAAGATTTACGCGTGAAAAAAAAAAAAAAAAAAAAAAAAAAAAAAAAAAAAAAAAATGTATGAAATAAAAAGTTTCAAGAAATAAAAAAAAAGATGAATATGACGTCATACTGGAAGTATAGAGGACATTTTTCAAACATTTGACAATATCACAAGGAGTATGAATACGAGCAAGTACCGAAAGCGAGTAAATATGACGTCATTAAATAAATGCAAAGGAAGATTAATATGAAGTGATATTGGAAGTATAATGGACATTTCCAAAATTTTACGCAATTTAATATGAGTAAAGAAAGGAGGTTCAATATGAAATCATTAAAATAATTAAAAGGAAACTGAATATGATGTCATATTGGAAGTATAATGGAAATTTTCAAATGTTTGACAATAAGGCAATATGAATATAAATAAATACAGAAGCGGGTTAGTATACTGTCATTAAATGAATTAAAAAGAAACCCAATATGACGTCGCACAGGAAATATAACTGACATTTTCGAAAATTTGACAATAATTCAGAGTATACGCAATTTAATATTATAATAATATTATAATAATATTAAAGGTTCAATATGAAATCATTAAAATAATAAAAAAGAAACTGAATATGATGTCATATTGGAAGTATAATGGAAATTTTCAAATGTTTGACAATAAGACAATATGAATATAAATAAATACAGAAGCGGGTTAGTATACTGTCATTAACCCCTTGGGGACGAGCGACACGTATACGTGCCGCATGAAGCGCTCAGAATCCTTGCTTTTCCTCACCAGAAAAATTTTACTGTAAAATTTCCCTTATTTAATCTGCGCATTTTCCCGATTCAAGAAGACACAAATTTCTGTTTTTAAAAAACGGTGACAAAAGATTAAAAATTTCGTAAAAGGATCCCGTCCCGAAGGGGTTAAATGAATTAAAAAGAAAACCCAATATGACGTCGTACAGGAAATATAAGTGACACTTTCAAAAATTTGACAATAATTCAGAGTATATGAATATGAGTAAGTACAAAAAGCAGATGAATATGGTGTCATATTTGAAATAAAACGAACATTTTCAAATATATTTCTCTTTCAATTTTAATTCAAGAATCAAGACTATGTTTATTTAGACTTACGAAACATTTTTTTAAATTCTGGTGTAAAAGTAAAAAATTTTAACGCTTTCAATATTTTTTAACCATATTTACATAAGATTCATGTACTGAAGGGGGGGGGGGGAGAATATGTTGGGAAATATTCGCCCGTACGGAGTTTAATTTTGAAATTGATTTTTCTAAACAAACGTTCTTAAAATTCCTGCAACGTCGGGTACTTAGCTAGTATTTGATAAAAAGAAGATGATAACACTTAACATAGACAATTTTTTTTTAATTTGGCAGCGTTTAAATGTTATTACATTAAACAATATACATAATTTCATTTGTAACATTTTAAGCAACATTTAAAAGACGGGCATAAATTGAAAATCAAAAAAGCATTCATAAATGAAATTTGTGAAACACAAAGAAAATGCGATTACGATAAATGTCGGTCCTGTAAAGCACTGAAATGGAAATCATCTTCAAAGACATATTTTACCAGACACCCATTAACTTTAAAAAGATATGATATAGACTCTTGAGAAAATGTAACATGTTTTTTTTTTTTTTTTTTTTCTAAATAAATGAAGATTGAGCTAACGCGAGTTCAGAGAAATTCCGGATAAATAGCTTAGCAATTAGAGATGCTTTTGTTACATGTTCAGTAATAATAAAACGCAAAAATGTTTCTAATAAATAACAATTTTGACCTTACATATTGTTTACCATAAAAGAGACGATCCTAATAACTAAGATTTAATAAACTTCTATGTTACTATCGGAAAACATATTCAAGTAGTACTGGAATTTAAAATATTTTTCTATTTAGCTTCACTCTAGCAAGACTAAATATTTTTACTTCTTGAAATATAATCACATTGAAAATTATTGTTACTGGACAAAAAATAAAATAATATATTGCTTAAAACAAAATGATTATTACTTCGCAAATAAAATTAGATAACAGCTAATTTTCTGTTTTAAACGTGATGCAAAGTTTAAGAGATGGGAAATTTCTTTAATTTATAAAGGGTTTAATAAAACGCACTGTTTAAAGTAGCGAAGTTTATTTTATCAAATGTATCAAGTAGTATTTGTGTGTTCAGTAACATATATTAAAACTATACAAAATTACCACTGTAATATTAGTACAAATAGCATTCCCACAAAAATCGAAATTTCGTTAAATAATAAAATAGAAAACATTAGTTAATCATTTAACTACACATAGGGGCATAAATGTCCCATTGTTATATTAGACCCAGATATGCTATTTCTTTAGACCAGCAATTAAAGTGCCGTCTCTAAAAAATAACGTTCCGTTGTATAAGCCAGTCCTAAAACAAAGCAAATGTATCCTTGTACGGTTAAATACTCAACTGCAATTTTTTTAACTTCTAAGCATCGCACATTTTCAATTTTTATACCATCGGACTGGGGAAAAAATACTTTTAAATACAATTTGTTTGAAAACTACATCTCAATTTATTTTTGAGGTACTAATTTTTTTGTAGTTTTTAGCGCCTTTTCTTTCATGTTGACAACTCAAATACTCCCTTTCCGTAAAAAGTAAAGGAAAAATAGTTGAAAAATAGTAATTATATCTTTTTGTTGCCATTTTTCCATAACAACTGAAAAAAATGTAATTAAAATACGTGCTATTTTGAAAAAATATACATGAATGATTTCTGATAAAACATGGAGCTATTATAAACTATATTTAATTTTAAGTATCTATATTAATATTACAAACAAATTAAAGCATATGAATCCTTAGATAGTAGATTTTTTTTGTCGAGTTTCTTGAATGACGATTACTCTTTTTTTGGATTTGTGTATTATTCAGCGATAGTGACGTCATATGCATACTTTACTGTAGATATTGTTTAAGACTAGATAGTAAATTAGGAATTCTTCTTCCTGATGCAAATGACGTCAATTTATATAAAATAAAAGCGTGTGTGTTAAGTTTAATAACTGTAATATGTTTTGTACTATCTATATTTAGGGTAATTCTAGGATAGATGGCCACAGAGGAGAGATGGCCAATCTAAATATTTCAATAACTATACCATAGATTGCAGCATAAACTTTGCTCGTAAGAAATAGTTCAAAGTGTTCATTCATTGCGACATGCAGCTGTGTTTTTCAATTATAAAAAGAAAGTGTAATTTTAATGTTTATTTAATTTATTGGTTGGATATTTTTGTTGAGTTAGGTATCTGAATATTTTCCAATACCTATGTTACATTTTTTTTTTTTTTTTTTTTTTTTTTTTTTTTAACTATAAGGACTTTTAAGGCACGTATAGAATCCAATTTTTGCTTTTAAGTCTAAACCAAAGACGTACAATTGCGGAGTGACGCTTTAAATTGGGTGGCAATCTGTCCATCAATTTTAGGAGAGATGGCCACCTATAACCAATATTTCAAAATTATACGGAGTGAGGATTTTAACTAAATATAATTATTTTTAAAATAATTATATAATTTTATCTTTATAATTATATTAATTTATATAATTATTTAAATTTTAACTAATATAAATATTTAAATAGCAGTAATATAATAGGGTCTAACGATGTATTTTTGTTTCAGAAAATATTGATAACCTTCGGAAACGTTCATTCCAGAAAGAGACAAAGTGAAACCGTGAAAAATCTAAAATAAACGCGAGAAAACAAGACACTTCCAGTAGCGAAGAAGGTGAAATACATTTGAAATTATTAGATTCTATAGATTCCGAGGAAATGGAATTGGATGAGGATCACTGTGTTGGTTGTGGAGAAGAATATAATATCATAACCAACTAGTATGTTGTGGCCATCGCAAAACTTTCTTCTATATAAATCACGTCAATTAAATCATTTAAATAGTACAAGAAATAACAACGATTTAGCACCCATTCATATCAAAGTGTATCTGAATTTGAAGTTGGATGAAAATTAGTGCATTAGTTCTTGAGATAGAGCTATAGCGGAAATTCTGAAAAATGTAGCATAGAAGCGCCACCTGTTGAGCGATTTACACCAAAAATAAGCATCACTAAATGATATCAAGGTATACCTGAATCTGAAGTTTGTTGAAAATCCAAGCATTAGTTCTTGAGATAAAGCTATTGCGGAAATCGCAAAAAATACAGCATAGCAGCGCAACCTGTTGAGAGATTTATACCAAAAATTAAACAGCACTAATTTATACGTCAATTCATGTCAAGGATTAACTAAATCTGAAGTTTGATGAAAATCCGTGCAATAGTTCTTGAGATACAGCTCTTGAGGGAATTGTGAAAAATGCAGCACAGAAGCGCCACCTGTTGGGCGATTTACACCAAAAATTAAACAGCACTAATTTATATCAGGGACTAACTGAATCTGATGTTTGATGAAAATTCTTGCATTTTTTCTTGAGTTAGAGCTATTGCAATAATCATGAATAATGCAGCATAGCAGCGCCACCTGTTGGGCGATTTTTACAAAAAAGTAATCAGTACCAAACTATGTCCTGGACTAACTAAATATGAAGTTTTATGAAAATCCGTGCAGTAGTTCTTGAGATATAGCTATTGCAGAAATCGTGAAAAATGCCGCATAGCAGCGCCACCTGTTGGGCGATTTTCACCAAAAACTAATCAGGTCCAGTTTATATCAATGTCTAACTAAATATAAAGTTTTGTGAAATTCCGTGCATTAGTTCTTGAGATAGAGCGCCCACAAAATTTTTGTCACATACAGACTCACAGTGTGACAGAGTGACAGACACACTCACAGGCAGACGTTTTCTAAAAACCATCAAATCATGTTCTGGGCATTCTAAAACGTATAAATCCGTCGAAAACCGGAAGTCGGAATTTTTCACGAATCCAATACTTTCTTCTTGTAAAGATAGAAGAAAGTAAAAAGGATTGCTGCATACAATGCATAAGGTGCCAAAAATGGTTCCATGATCGAGATCTTTGCCGAAAATGTGGTAAAATTTGACAATAAGAGAAGGATTGAAATTATACTTCAAATTTTGTTCATTCAATTTTATTCACTGATTCTCTGTGATATAATTGCAAATTTACAAATTTCTATGTGTTTTTCATGATTAACTACATGAAATGTGTTATTTTTTGCTATTTTAACTTCATTTTCTCCTTCTTGTATTGGATGGCCATCTCTCCTCGGCTTGGAGGAGAGATGACCATCTGCCATTTTAATTTTAATTTTGTTTCCCCCTTTTTGTTCTCGATATTTAATTATTTTTTGTCCAAAAAACGATGAATGAATGTATAAGAATTTCAAATATGCATCAATATCTCTTGTGTTTGTATTCTAAGAATTTTTATTTCAATCTTTAAAAACTATGGCCATCTATCCTAGAGTTAACCTATATACATATATAAAAAAATTTCTCGTCGTGGGCGACAATAAATTCTGAAAAAACAGAATTCCTTTCTAGTTTTTTATTCCATTCGTACCAACTTTGAAAAATAATCTCTGGCATACCCTCATACAAGGATATTTTAAAGGGAAATCTACCATAAAAAAATATTTGTAAATTGTGGTACGATTGAATATAAAAATAGTAGTCAATGCAGTTCTTTAACAAGTTTTTCTTCTTTACTACTATTTTATTAATTAGAGTAGCTACGTTTAAGGGGGTCCGGGACACAAAAATCTTAAAATTTTCAAAAAAAAAAGAAAATTATTCGATTAAAATTTTTATGTCGTTTTCTGCTTAAAAGGACGTTTAAATCATGTTTCTATCTTAATTAGAACAGGAAATATTAATTTTTTCGTTTTGGTTTGTTTTCAAAATCTACATTTCAAGCTATGATTGTCAAGGAAACGACTTCTTGTGAAATTGTGTTTTTCTTCATGATGGGTTTTTTCACCATTTCTTGTCTTTAAGTTGTTATAAGTCTAGAACCGTTAAAGATAAATGTTTGAAACTTGGAACATATATTTTTCAATTGCTTTACTGTAACTTTGAGCCAGCAAATTTGAAAAAAAATATTTACTTTTGAAAATATGAATTTTTAAAAAAATGTTACATCAATTTTTATTAAGTTTTTACTTTAAATATTTTTATTTTTTTTTTTATTAATATTTTTTTTAATGCTGGCTCTAAATTAAAATATATATAGTTCTGTTTATTTAAATGAAAAACAATTTAATTTCTACAAATAATATTTCGATTTATAACGATTTTAATTTATACCACTTTTTTCATAAATTTTAAGTTAAAAAAATTTTTAAAAAAGCCATAAGAAGTTTTATCATTTGATTTTGTTTACAAATGATATGGTTAACCATCACAAGAAAATTCAAAATTTTAACTCAATAAATAAATTTTTTTTGAAAATGTGTCCCGGACCCCCTTAAGGCGCTATTTTGATGCTTAGTTTAAAGTTCTTATCCCTGACAGGTTAAGAGAAATCATAGTGAAAAAAAGAATTGTTCAACGTTTCCTTCCCATTAAATTTTTGAATTATTCAAAAGCTGTTCTTTGGTAGCACCGCGTCCTAAATTTCGCTTCAAATTTAAAGTTTTTGACCCTCATAGTTTTTGAATTTCTATTGTTTTTTTTTTTTTTTTTAGAAAACCATTCTTAATGAGCAGTTACTTCTTCAAATTAACCATCACGCCAAATTTCTAGCACGAAAGTGTAAAAGAAATTTTAATTTAATCTGACAAAGGATTTCTTTTTAAACTGTATTTTAAATGAGAAGTATGGGGAGGCAAGAAGAGGGGGGTTATGTTATCCGTTAGTGCCTCTTTTGCCAGTGTGTTGGGCAGTTCGACCTGCATGTGCTTGAACCCATGCGAGAAAAATTCGTTTTTTTGCTCGCTATATGAAATGAATAATTTCCTGCACCAGAAGATCTTGAGAATGTAAAGCCTTTAAAGTGAATAAGGCAGAAAAAATCGGTTTTAGGGTTTCGTTCATCTGACGAAACCCTATTCGTCTCGTTCCTTTGTCTGTCTGTCCGTCACAGAGCCCGTTCTCAGAAACTATACATGTTAGAGACTTGAAATTGAAATTTTGGGTACTTACAACTGAACACCTCACAACAAACAACAAATCATAAAATTTTGGAAAAGTTGGTAATTAACTGAATTACGGGCTAATTAACTTCTAAAATTAACCAATCCACCTTTTTAACGCAGGTTCAAACGGACCTTCTCCAAATCATCCGTGTTTCTCCTAAGGGTTGCCAGTAAAATCAGCCGATGCATGGTTACCACGGAGGAAATTAAACTGAAAAATGACGTGGACATTTTAAAGCGAAATCGCATATCAGAAAATATTGGTCCGAGAAATTTGTAAATGGAATAGACAGACGCAGAAAAAAATCTACTTTCATTTGCTATAAAGTTCACATTTCTGCGATGTGTATAAGTTAAAATATCCACTAAAAATCGATCGATAAAAATTTAATTTCTTTAATTGGAAAGACAAGGAAAAAAGGTTTCAATTCGGCGGGAAAGCAGGTAGACATGACGACGCTGCGGTTTTTCATAATAGCATATTTTAATACGAAATTTTAACTTTTTAAATATTAAATTTTTTGATTAAATTTTTTGGCATCCCGATGTCAAATTTCTCGCTGATTTCATTGATACCTATTTCTAAATTCTATCTTAATTACAAGCTGAAATATTAATTATTATTTAATTAATCGGTTAAACTCGCAGAAGAATTAATGTCGGTAAACGAGTCGGTAACTCCCACATGTATATTTTAAACAATTCTTTCTAAGTGAGCCCCTAATTATGTTGGAGACATGAAATTTTCGGTACTTATAGCTGAACACACTCACATCATACGACAAATCATAAAATTTTGAAAAAGTAGTACATTTAACACATTGGGCTCCCACATGTGTATTTTAAACAATTCTTTCTAAGTGAGCCCCTAATTATGTTGGCGGCGTGAAATTTTGCATACTTATAGCTGGACACCTCACATCGAACATCAAGTGATGGAATTTTGAAAAAGTCGTACATTTAACCCTTTGGGGTCCCGCATGTGTATTTTAAACAATTCTTTCTAAGTGAGCTCCTAATTAGTTTGGAGGCGTGAAATTCTGCATACTTATAGCTGAACACCACACATCATACGACAAATGATAAAATTTTGAAAAAGTCATAAATTTAACCCTTTGGGCTCCTGCATGTGTATTTTAAACAATTATTTCTAAGTGAGCCTCTAATTAAGTTGGAAGCGTGAAATGTTGCATTCTTATAGCTGAACACCTCACATCAAACGACAAATCATAAAATTTTGAAAATGTCGTACGGTTAACCCTTTGAGCTCCTACATGTGTATTTTAAACAATTTTTTCTAAGTGAGCCCCTATTTAGGTTGGAGGCGTGAAATTTTGCATACTTATAGCTCAACATCCCAGATTACACGTCAAATAATAAATTTTGAAAAAGTTTTATGTTTAACCCTTTCAACTCCAGCTCGTGTGTTTTAAGCAATTCTTTCTAACTGAGCCCCTAATTAAATTGGAGATTTTAAATTTTCCATACTTATAGCAGAACACCTGAGACAAAGCGACAAATCATAAAATCTTGAAAAAGTCTTACGTTTAACCCTTTGAGCTACCACATATGTGTTTGAAGCAATTCTTTCTAAGAGAGCCCCTAATTAAGTTGGAGACATGAAATTTTGCATACTTATAGCTGAATACCGCAGACCACACGACAAATCATAAAATCTTCAAAAAGTCTTACATTATTCACCTCTCCGGGCTCTAACTTGTGTATTTTAAGTAATTTTTCTAACCTCCGTCCTTTTAACCAGAGGAGAAATTTTCCAACTTTTGCCGACACCCCTTTGACCCTTCTTTCATATTATGCACCATAGCCTTACATATTTTAGTTCCATTTTTTACTGCCAGGTGCGCCTACTGATCTCGGGTGTTATGGGCCCAATCCCCTCGACTAATATATCTACGGATAGTATGTAAAGCGGGTTTTCGTTCGGATAGATGTTTCAAATGAAAATCAAATTTTCAAATTATGTTTGCTTAAAAGGCGCAAAGGCCAACCTAGTGAAAAAGATTCCATGCCGGGACTCGAACCCGGGCCATCAGTATAGCGCACTGACGTTCTACCGACTAAACCACATGGAACGATACCCAGCCTGGAACTTCTCACTATTTCAGGTTGGCAAGGCTACAAACACAGCACAAGATGGAATATTTTTCGTGATCCACCAACATGGGGTAAACACAGACACTTAATTAAATCCAGCATTGATTGAATCTATATTAATATTTGGAAATTTTTCCAGAGATAAACATTCGCCTTGCATACAATATTTCAAATGAAAATCAAATTTTCAAATTATGTTTGCTTAAAAGGCGCAAAGGCCAGCCTAGTGAAAAAGATTCCATGCCGAGACTCGAACCCGGGCCATCAGTATAGCGCACTGACGTTCTACCGACTAAACCACATGGAACGATACCCAGCCTGGAACTTCTCACTATTTCAGGTTGGCAAGGCTACAAACGCAGCACAAGATGGAATATTTTTCCGTGAGCCACCAACATGGGGCAAACACAGACACTTAATTAAATCCAGTATCGATTGAATCTATATTAATATTTGGAAATTTTTCCAGAGATAAACTTTGCGCCTTTTAAGCAAACATAATTTGAAAATTTGATCTTCATTTGAAATATTGTATGCAAGGCGAATGTTTATCTCTGGAAAAATTTCCAAATATAGGATAGATGTTTGTTTAGAATCGAGTGCGCCCCCTGGTTGCGAAATGTGGAACTAACAGATTTTTCAAAAAAATAATGTGTTTTGAAAGGAATATTAAGCGAAACCCTCTGTGTGATCTGTGATCACACTTACCCACTTGTTTAGTTGACTATATGAAATGAATAATTTCCTGCACCAGAAGAAATTGAGAATGTAAATTCTTTAAAGTGAATAATGCTGAAACATTCGTTTTTTAGTTGACTATATGAAATGAATAATTTCCTGCACCACAAGATCTCTGAGAATGCAATTCCCTTAAAGTGAATAAAGCACAAAAATTCGTGTTTTAGTTGACTATATGAAATGAATAATTTACTGCACCAGAACATCTTGAGAATGCAATTCCTTTAAAGTGAATAAGGCACAAAAATTCGTTTTTTAGTTGACTATATGATATGAATAATTTACTGCACTAGAAGATATTGAGAATGTAATTCCTTTAAAGTGAATAAGGCACAAAAATTCGTATTTTAGTTGACTATATAAAATAAATAATTTACTCCACAAGAAGGTATTGAGAATGTAAATCCTTTAAACTGAATAAGGCAGAAAGGGAGTCAGAACGAAACAAAACCTCTTGATGTTGAAAGCTCATAAACCGTAGGACGGACTCACATATTGCCATAAGTTCAGCCAGGAAAACAGAATTGTTTAGGTTAAGGGTTGCTGTGCACGAGTGTGTGAAGATGGCATGTAGGACAGCACAAAAGGCAAAGTCTGAACCAGTATCACTCTTGGAGGCATCGGTATAAATTATTAAAAAAGCGTTGTGTATTCATCTTTCGATATATTTAAAACTTTACTTTCATCAACTTTAAATTTTGAGATATTGAAAAGGTAATGAAGAGGATATGAATTAGAGAGAAAATTATGTGGGCCACCGTAGAAAATGTTAAAATTTCTGTTAAAAGCTTTAAGTCAGAGAAGTAATACGTAAGTACCTGAAGATCTTAAGTTGAAGTAGGCTTGTAAGTACTAATTAAAAGCAAACAGTTACGTTGGGTCAACGAAACAACTTGATGGTCATGAGAATTTGCGAGGGACGGAAACCAAGGTAGACCAGCGTAAGTGACCCTGTGCTCCAATATTCAGGAATACTAAATTTTTAAAATACCTTTTGAAATTCCACCTTTTCATGCAGCAAATTTAAATAATGTTTGTGTTGCTGATATTATTTCCTTCTTTTTCCGCTTTAAAAGATGAATGTTATTGAGTATTTTAGTGAAGATATTTAAAATGTTGTACTTGTTTTAAGTTTTTTTATTCATACTTAAAAATAGGAAGGCGGTGTAAATGGTAAGGTTTAACTAACGTCAGTATTTCGGATTTAGAGACCGAGACTTTCAGATTATCTGAATTTACTTGAATTGTAGGGGGCGTACAGATGCCAGTATGTTCAAGCTCCCTTTTGGAGCCGTTGGACCATAGGATTACGAAATCATCCTCATATACCAAGAGTTTACAGTAATCACAGTAAAACATAGTGAAATTTGAAGTTTGTGTTTTTCCCTGGAATGTATAGATAAGTCATAATGAAGAGAACTAATATTTTTTCAACTGAATTAAATCATATTGAAGGCTGAAGAAGCACAGTTGAAGTTTATTCCAACAGAGCAAAAATGTCCAGACCAGGAATCGAACCTGGATACTTGGCGTGTTGTGCCAATGCTTTTACCTCTTAAGCTATCCGGACGATACCTGGCTGACATAATTTACTCTTATTTGTCCAGCCTTGAAGATGTGTAGATAAGTTTCTGTTAAATCTTATTTTATAATAGCTAATTATAAATTTAACGAATATTTGTTGGGAATAAGTGCTAATTACTTACTTGGAAATAATCAGTTTTCTGTTTTAATCCTCTGTATACTACTGAAAATAGAATTATTTCTTGATTTAAGAAAATATAATATAGCCTCTTCCGAGTTACCCATGATTCTGAAAAGCGTTTCTGCATCTTCAGGAATCTATATATTTCTGAGATTTAAAGAAACATTTTTGAAACAAAGTTTCTTTTGCTGCCCGTTATTTTCGAAAATGTTTCCGGATAGTTTTTGAGTGTATGAAACAGTTTTTTCAACCCGTTACAAACACGAATAAGGAGATTTTTCGGATGCTAGGAATTCTCAAGTAAACATTTTCATGTTCAAAAACGTGTTCGTCAGAAAATCCTTCTAAATTATGGCCATATAATGAGCATTATTTTGATACTCTCGCATGCATAAGTTCTGTTACGCAGCTAAAATTATTTACTTGAGAATTTATAGCATTCGAAATGATGCTTCATAAGGATTCCGAATTGAAAAAACTGATTTTTACAATGTATAAACTATTCAGAAATGTTTTTGAAAATTACTGGAAGAAAAGGGACCTTTTGTTTCGGAAATGCTTCTTTAAATCTCGGTGATTTATTGGTTTCTGAGGTTTTGAAGATAAGAACGCTTCTTGGAGTCGTGGGAAACTTGGAAGGAGTCTCATTATATTTTTTAATCGTCCTTATTTTATCAAGAAGCATTTATCTTTTTTATCGTGTGTCATATATCAGTTTCCTTCAATTTAATATAGTTTAACTTCATAAATCACATTTCAAATAAATACCACCTATAGGCGCTAATATGTCCAAAATCTTTTATCTGTGTCTCTAAATAATACAAATGCTAAATATATCATTTTCAATGAAGACTATACTTACAGCTCTTAATATTATTATTAAACTTGGTACAATTACAGTCATATTTACTAAAGTTGGAGGGCGGACAGAGAGATAAATAGAAGTCATAAACTCCTTTCAGACTATATTGTAAAAATTAAAAAAAAAAAAAACATTTTTATAGTCATAATTACTTCTGTTTTATATTTTCTTTCAGTTACAGCCTTAAATATTCAAAAATTAATATTTGAAAGTCAGACTTGCTTTTTGAAATATATATCAATAAATTATAAAAAAAAAAAAAAATTATTAAGATAGCAAAATCCATGGAGTGTAAAAAACGTTTAAAAAAGATAGGGAGTGATTTGTCACTTCTTTTCATCTTCTTAAATCACTGACAATCAAATAATTTTTATACATATTCCCTCAACAGCTGTCATTCACCTGTCGAAGAACATTGAAGCTTTAAACAAATTAGGTTGCAAATCTCATTCATCTTCACTTTTCCATCACTTACTCAACCTCAATTCGCTATAGAATTGTCTATTTCTTTCTTCACTTTAAAAATATTACTTTTTTTTATCATGTCGGTAATTTCTAATGCAAAAAGAGATAATAAAAGTAGATTTTCTTCCATTCATATATATTTTTAAAAACCACAAGACATTATATCGTTGACAAGTAGAATACCTCGGATCGATTTCTTTAAACAGTGTACTAAAATCCGAATTTGTCATTTCAGATTTTTCAAAGTGGCGGTTTTTATACCCAAGATCTTATGTATCACAGAGTTTTGAATTCTCGAATTTCCAAGTAATTGTTTGATGTGAAATTTCAAGATTATAGCTGCAAAAATCACAGTGTAAACTTTACAGGTTCTAATTGATTTCGCTATTCACAAATGCAAGTAAATTTAATTTTTTAACTCTAACACAGGCTAAACGAGAAACCAAACTACATGGCAACTTTTAACAATATGGAAGTATAAAATTATTAACGAGTTATCTTCCTCGGTTCGGAAGTATCATATTAAACTATTTGGCTTTTTTTTTTTACTTTTAACTTTACTTCTATATAGCCGAATATTTTTGCTTTGATTCAAAACTAATAAATGGCAGCACTTCCTCATAAAATAAATGTTATTTTCATCTGAATTTGCAAAATTCATTCCAACCAGTGTGTCCAAGAAAGTAAGAAATGTTCATAATTAACTTAAACTCTTTATACAATAAAAAAATTTTGAGGATTTGTAGATCATTCACTTAATTGGAGACCTTCAATAGGTTACTGTGTGAATTTAGGTTATTGACCACTAAATTGATCTTTTAAGAGTGTTAGTCATTTTAAGTCCATTTTTTTTTAAATAAATCTGCTTCTGTCATCTACAGTGTCTTTTTGTTTGTGAAAAATCAATGAATGTGTGTGTATTCGCAGTGTTGTTTTACCTTCAGGACTGAAAAGGATATGTAATCGTTTTATTCGATTTTTAACAAATATACAACTACATACGCAACTAACAAGGGTACCACTTTTGGTGTTGCTCGCACCTAGCATCGAGACCTGGTGCGTTTTGTAGCCCTATACATAAAAGTTAGAGAACCGAAAAAAATTCCCTGTTAAAATAATATTTTATGTACTTTTTTATACTTTTAATTTTTTTATTATTACATATTTATTTGTTTATTTCGCGCCAAAAGTGAGTTAAGTCGCCAAATATGGCGCTACAATTTTTCCGCCCGCTTTATCCAACGAGAAAATGCACAGAACATATTACTAGAATTATATCAGATTGCGATTTTTTTTTAATAATTGATAGCATAAGAAACAAATATTAGGTTTTAATTTTTTTTCTATGCAGACGATAAATATATAAATATAATTCTATAAAAGCTTCGAAGATCATTGAAAACTATTTTTTTGTGAAATACAAAATAAGCAAACTATTTTCTTTTGAAATCGAATGAAATAAAGTTTCGAATTTTTAAAATGAAATGTTGCTGTATTAAATGGTACTTCGGTAAAAGTAATCATAAAGTAAATAAATATTTTTACACAATTTAGAAAAATTACTGTGGCGAAATAGGTCGGACATTGCAATTTCTAGCTATTACAAATTCAGCTATGACATTTGGCTAGGGTTGCCGGAAAGCTCTACTTTTGAAAAAAAAACGCCAATTGTTTCCCCGCCAAAAATATGAATATAAAGTTGCAATTTTTCAAAATCAAATTCGTGGGTTTTTGAAGCAATTTTCAAACTTTTTTCAATATTTTATACTTATTATTAACTAATTTTTATTTTTAAATGCTTTTCTTTAAAAAAAATTCAATGTTAACAGTCCGATAAGTGGTCTCGAAAATTGCATTTTCCGAAAGTTATGCTGCTGTAAAATCAAGAAATATTATTTTAACAGAGACATTTTATCGATTCTCAAACTTCATAATATAGGGCTTTAAAATGCACCAGGTCTCAATGCTAGGTGCGGGCGACACCAAAAGTGGTCCCCTTGTAAGATATATCAATAAGATGTTATTTTTTTACCACGGTTCTTACTGAAAAGTTTCTATAACTGCTCAGTATTTGTAAAGCATTTTTCGAAAGTACCATTATTTCTTTTTTATATTTTCCTCTAATAATGAAACTTACAATATACGAAATGATTATTTGAAAGTAAAATAAGAAAGAAAATCATGCATCTAGCATAGAATATTAAATATTGTCCAACAAATTCAAAATGATGTAACAAAACATCATCAACAACGCTAAACAATTTTTGTTTTTTATTATTTGAAAAACTTGATCATTTAATATTTTGAAAGATGATGTCTAATTAAACAGATTAGTAAGCGCATAACATAACTGAAAACAAAATTTAACAATTTTAATCTACAGTAGAAAAATTATTGGAAATCATTTCTGCAGCTCTGTATGAGACCTATAGATTTGTATACATTCCATATAGTAAACAAAAATTTAGTTCAGTTAGGAACCACATAACCCAGTTTCCCATTTCCCTTCATCATTTCCCAGCAATAAGCTGAAATGTACTGGAATGCTTTTGAGCAGTCCTGTATATGATCTATAGAATTTATATACGAGGGTAAATCAAAAAGTAGTGCCTCCATTGCTCTAAATTTTATTTCTTTCACAGCTACTGGACTATCTATGCATAACATTATAGAGGTAATCTTACTCTACTTATTTAATATTTTCCTTCTCAGATTGACTGATTAGAACCTTGGATCTGAAGCTAAAAGAAAGTCTCATCATTGAATTTCTGGCAAAAGAAGGTTGTGCATCGAAGGAAATACATAATCGCTAGGAGAATGTTTATGGGGACGCTGTAATTAAATAGACTATCAGCAATGTGCGGCGTTCGGTGAAGAAGTTTAGAAACGGCGAAACTTTAATTGCAGATAAACCGAGAAGAGGTCGGCCAACAACATCAGTCACTGATGCAAATCGAGAACGTGCTGATGTATTGATTCGAGGTGAGAGACGCGTTAAAGTTGAGGATGTTGCTGAGGCATTGAAGATCTCGCATGGCTCGGCCCAAGGAATAATTGCTGACTTAGGATGTCACAAAATTTGTACTAAGTGGGTTCTCAAGCAATTGACTGTTGATAATCGGAGGAGGCGAGTGGAAGTTTGTCGAAAGCTTCTGATCTAGCCCCTTCTGACTTTTACCTGTTTGGATCTATGAAAGACAACCTACTTGATTTCAGATTCATTGACTTGAAACACATTAAAATAGCTTTAAAATCATGGGTCAAGGTGCAAAACCCTGAATTTTTCCAAAATGGTTTTGATGCCTGGATTAGCCGATGGTGCAAATGGGTGCAAAAACATGTTGACTATGTTGAACAGTAGTTTTATCCAGAGAACAGTTCAAGCTGTGATCTATAATAACTTGTTCTGTTATATCTTGATTAATAAAGTTTTTATGCCACATGAGAATTACTTATTAATCCACATTCGTACATCAAGTTACATGTAAAATATTAGTTAAATTTAAAAACGCATACCAAAATTGTATACTCACTTTCAGCAATTACAGCTCAAATACAATATTGTAAATGAATTCGTGTGTGGTCCTGTAAACGAACGATAAATGCTATGAAAACCATATTCTGTAGTAAGCATCTTATAGCGAATCTCAGTGATGTATATCACTTTCAGTATATTAGGAACAGTATAACATCATTAAAATACACTGCAAACGGTTTTTCCTTATTCACCATAATGTAACGGAATTCTTTTAAATGCCTCTGTAAAGGAAAGGCTAATTTTACATACTTCATTTTCAATATCGAACATGCCATTCTAAACCTCAATATCATAGAAAAATTGTATGGCAATCCAAGTATATTTACGCGAGTTAGAGAGCGGTCAGGTGGACAAACGAACTGAATTCATAAACACTTTTCGACTTTGTTGGAAAGTGTTAAAAAGAAAAATTAATATCACATTCTGTTTCAAAAGTTTGCAACAACAATAACCAAAATTTAAAAGGAAAATATAAAAAGAATAGCAGAATAGCTTTTTAGAAAATTAGAGTAAAGCTCTGTCATTTCGAACTGTCTTCTCAAACTTTTGATAATCAAATAATCTTTATAGATATTCTCCCAGCACCTGTCATTTACCTGTCGGAGAATATTGAAATTTAAAACAAATGTGAGGTGAATCGGATTTATCTTCACTTTCCCATTATTTATTCATCTTCAAATTCGCGGAAGAATTTTCGAATTCTTTACGTACTTAAAAGATATCCCAAAAGGATTTTTTTTTCTTTTTCCAGAAAAACTGATGCAGAAGAAAAAAGTAGGTTCCATCCATTGATATGTCTTTCTTAAAGCCATCAAACAGTATTTTTTTAATATTCAGAACACCTATGGTGTGAAAATATATTTTCTGAAGCACAAAATATACTAAAATTCATTTTTGTAGTCTCAATAAAGATTCTTATAGACTTCCTTTTTGAAGGAAAAATAAAAAAATATGTACGAAATTATAATTAGCATTTTAGACTGGCATTATATAAAATGCAGAATCCAACCCGGGCTTTCCGGTTTAACATGAGTAAAAAACAGTTTTATTATATTGAAAACCGTAATGGAATATTTGTATTTAAAATACTTTTTTAAATTCTTCACTAACAACACCGAAAAGTATTCTTAAATGAAAAGTATCAGTAACGTATTCAAATAGAGTTTTGAAATTTATTGAAACCCTAATGGAATTTTTGTATTTAAAATACTTTTTTAAATTCTCCACTAACAACACCGAAAAGTATTCTTAAATGAAAAGTATCAATAACGTATTCAAATAAAGTTTTGAAATGCATTAAAACCGATACTTTCCTTTTAACCACACGCAAAGATTTAATAGCCGAAGAAATCGCCACAGATTTTGCTACTTACAGCAATTAGATTCTGAAAATTTCAGTGCTTTAAGCGGGTAGTTCGATAACATGTCTGATAATTTTATTTATCTATTTATTGATGAAGTTTGGATGTTATTATGGAACATTAGCTGGAAATCAATACTAAACTATTTATATACCTTTCAGTGCAAATAGATTTATATTTCGTAATCGAGCTGCTCGCGATAGAGATAGATTTTTAAAAAATTCGAGCTTAAAAATTATTTTTAGAAAGTACATAAAAAATTAGTATACAGATACAGCTTTCAAATAAATTGTCTTTGTAAGGGTGATTTTTGCCTATGCGATGGTGTAAAAATTGAAATTGTGCGTTGTTTCGAAATTTAAAAAATAACAGTAAAAGCGAAATTTATGGGTGAAGTGTTAGCACTATCAACATGACATCAGCGTTTTTTACGGACATATTTAGCTTTAGATGACAAATCTTCATCATTCTAAGAAATACTGTCTGAAGTCTTCTTCAATTACACTTTCGAGCTGACATATATTTCTCGCTTTGATTTATTAAAATCTTTCAAATTTCTATGATGCTTTATCTAATTGATTGCAATGTTAGAAATTGTAAAAGTAATCTTACCAAAGAGTTTTAAAAAAAAAGGGAAAAAATAGTTTAGTGGCATTTTAAGGTAATACCAGATAAAACTTTTAATTTTTCGCGTATATTTTTAATTAAATATATTACTTAGTATTATTGGCAGTTTGAGACAAATGCACATAATATAAAGTACATTAGCTTTTAATAATTGTGCATTTTAAAACTCCAGATTTCGCGATAGTTTATTAGGGAGAGGGGAATAAAAAATAATTATATAGGTATGACCCAACGAAAATTCAATACCAGATGTAAAGAATATATAGCGGACATAAAATATAATAGAGGTAATAATGCTTTATTCCGGTTGAATCAAATACAGAACATTAACATACTTTTTAACGAGAGTAGATTAATCTACAGGTCTAAGTTTTATTTACAATTATTTATAAGAGAGTCCGTTGAAATTTATTTAAGAGATTCAGGAGTTTGTAACGATATATTATGTTTTCGTATCACGAATTTGTGGGTTAAATGGCTGGACAACTTACGGAGTCGCGACATAGAGGGAACGCGTGCGATCGCGAAAATGTAGGGCGCGTTATATGATTAATTGTTTATATTCGATTATTTTTTTCCATTTTTCATATGCATTGTATTTGCAATTTTCTGTTATTTATTCTGATGATGACTCAGTAGAAGAGTTGAAACATGTCAATATAGATTATTAATTTACTTTTAATGTGTTTTTATAACGTCTTTTAAGCAAATAAGTATTTTAATATTGTGACATGCATAAATACTGTTAAGCAGTTACAAATGTTTGAGAATGGATAACATCCTAAAAACCATCATTCCGGTTTCAGAAAACCGAATAATACACTATAAAAACGACTCGGAAACGTTCTCGAAAATCAGTGGCAGCAAAAGTAACTTTGTTTTTATAAATGCTTCTTTAAAACTCGAGAATACGTTGGTTTCTAATACGTCTAAATATAGAGAACGGTTTTCCGTAACATAGAAGAGGTTATTGTATTGTGTAGGCTGTTATGTTATATTCTCGAAGATTAAGAAACATTTGTCCTTCTTTTAAAAAGAGTATTAGTGAAACAGTGTTAGGTCAATATTATTTATATTAACTATGTCGCATAAATACTTAGACGTTCTTTTCTCAGTATTTCCAGTGTAAAATCCAATTCCTTTAGCAATGACAGCAAAAAAAACTTTGTTTTTTAAATGCTTCTTTAAATCTCGAAAATATATTGGTTTCTAATGCGTCTAAAAATAGAGAACGGTCTTTCGTAATGTAGAAGAAGTTATTGTATAGTGTAGACTGTTATGTTATATTCTCGCAGATTAAGAAACTTTTGTCCTTCTTATAAAAAGGTTAATAGTGAATAGTATTAGGTCAATATTATAGATTAAGAAACATTTGTCCTTCTTTTAAAAAGAGTAGTAGTGAAACAGTATTAGGTCAATATTATTTATTTTAAGTATGTCGCATAAATACTTAGACATTCTTTTCCCAGTATTTCCAGTGTAAAATCCAATTCCTTTAGCAATGACAGTAAAAGAAATTTTGTTTTTATAAATGCTTCTTTAAATCTCGAAACTATATTGGTTTCAAATACGTTTAAATATAGAGAACTGTCTTTCGTAACATAGAAGAAGTTATTGTATAGTGTACGCTGTTATGTTATATTCGCGTAGATTAAGAAACGTTTGTCCTTCTTTTAAAAAGAGTAGGGTAGACCGAGGCTAGTTGGCCCACTTTTTATTCTAATAATTAAAAAAAAATTGCAATTGAACATTTTAAATATATTTTTATGTTACCACTATTAGTGTACTTTTAGGAAGAAGTCACAATAGTAAAACTTGAAAATATTAACTATAAGTATTAGTTTAGAAGCTCAAATTGACACCAAGTCGCTTGGGCCAACCTGCCCCGATTGCGGGATAAGTTGGCCCACGTCACTTTTTAATGTTCTGATAATATAGATGGGTTGGATTGGGTTGATTTTTGACGGCCAATTATCTGCACGAGGGATATAGGCCCGGGGGGAGTGCCCTCCGTGGGGGTCTTTCTAAGGGAACCTAATCCGTATTAACGCATGGAAGATCCACTCTGATAATATAGAAGTTTAAGAAATGATCAAAATTTTACCAAATCTTAATTTTTATTTCTTGCGAACGAAAACACAATACAGCCTCCTAAATTAAAAAAAAAATTTTTAAATATTAAAACTGCGAGTTATTCAAATTATTAACTTCGACCAAAAATTGCTTTAAAAATTTATTTTATTTTCTCATAAAAAATATCTTTAATACATTACAGAACAGTAATAAATTTTAATAAAGGCATGCTAGGTGTTAAAATACTGTACATCTTAGAGTACAGTAATTTAAGAAATCATTCATCCTGAATTAGGTGATTTATTATAAACACCAGATGATAAATAAACTGTATCAAGGCCTCTGTACATCTGTTAAGTGCAATAATTCTTTTCTTTCGTTTATTGTGTTTTTCTAACGCATCATTCCCTTCAAATTTCTGTCAGTAAAATGTAATATTGCTTCATTATGCTTTGGGTAACGCCAGCTTCTTTGAAAAAATGAGAATTTTTTTGTTTCTATAAAACTTTAATTCCTAATGAAGTATAAAGAACCCCAGTTTGTTTATCATGAAATGTATATATTATTGATTACATTCATGATTTATTATTGGTATAATGGGATTTAGATAATCTAATAAAATAGGATATAGAAATGTGCTTGATATAATTATGTTAGATGGTACCTTTTTTTTATATTTTTTGTTTGAACTGCTGATCTTTATTAGTGGTTCATGAAGTGTAGTTCTATTCTGTCTGTGTCTCTCAAAGGAAAATATATTTTTTGATAATTAAAAAATTGTTTCCTGAAGATGCCCTTTTTATGGATATGAAGGCAGATAAGATTATTTAGTTTCAACGAATAACTTCTCATGTAAGAGGTTTTCACTTCATAAAATGTGATGCTATTAAAGCATTATTTGTGTCAAACTCTTCTCTGGACGGGGGAACAAGGAGATTTTATTAATAATGGAGAAATATCAGAGTCGGGTAGATTTTAATTGTTAGATTTGTTACTTTTAGCGGTAGTATGTTACACTAGGAGACCGAACTTTTAAGTAGATTTCGTAAGAAATACTACCTATTACAACATCCCATATGTTGGAATTTTTGAAAAACTTTTGCAGATCTACACCGATTAAGACCCTTAGAGCCCAAAACCACCCCCAGTTTAAAACTTTATTTATCTATATATCTATATCTATATATGTATTTTATTTTTCTATGGACACGATAACATATCCAATCAGTATAAAGTTTTCAAAACTTCTAGGAAAAGGGCCAAAAAATTATACATTACAGATTTTTGATATAATTAAAAGTGTCTTCAAGGGGTGCAAAAAATAGAGTTTTCAGAAGAAAAAAAATCATAACTTCGTCAATTCACAAAATATCAAATTCACTTAAATTTATCATAAATCCTCTTAATATTATCTGCAATTTTTGTATTGACAAATTTTTGATTGGAGCAACTCTTACAACAAAAAGAAATTAAAAACAAAAAAAGTGTGTATGGGGGGGGGGGGGGGGGGAGGGTGTATAAGAGAAAAAATCACATTCCCCTTAATCCGTTAAATTCTTGGTGAAATTAGTACGTAACTTCGAAATCTACCTGCCCTGTAGGCCAAGCCAACAGAGATTTTTTTATAATTATGAAAGTTATAAATGTTTTTGTACAACAGGAGCACCTTATTTAATTTGGGGAGGAGGTAAACAACATTATAACTTCATTTTTTAAAAAGATTGACTGGAATAACCAGAAATTCAATTAATAAAATAATTCCTTACTGTTAATTAATATTAAATTAATTAAAATAGTAATAAATGTTTATTAAAATAATTCATAAATCTATCAAAAATCCAATACCCCAGAGCCAAATTTCGACGGGCATGTTGGCCCGGCGGGCCAACGTGCCCCGTTCCAAATGGGCCAAGTAATCCCGTATCGCCATTTTTGTTTTTGATGACTGTAAGGAATTATTCTGGAAGTATTTCAATAAAAAAACATGCCCTACAATAACTACGAACAATTATTTTTCTGAATTATTATATATCAAAATCTAAAATGTAATCTACAAACAAATAAAAAACAATTATTTATAAGAGAGGAAATTTACTCACCTTTGCAAAATTTTGAAAATTCTCAATAATTCTTTAACAGAAACTCCGACTTCAATGGTGCTGATGTTGGAGGAGAAAAGCGAAGCAACGCATACTTGGCTGGACTGACAATGGCATCTAACTCACTGGGCCAACATGCTCCTATGGGCAACTAGCCCCGGTCTAACCTAATAGTGAAACAGTATTAGGTCAATATTATTTATAGATTAAGAAACATTTGTCCTTCTTTTAAAAAGAGTAGTAGTGAAACAGTATTAGATCAATATTATTTATATTAAGTACGTCGCATAAATACTTAGACGTTCTTTTCCCAGTATTTCCAGTGTAAAATCCAATTCCTTTAGCAATGGCAGCAAAAGAAACTTTGTTTTTATAAATGCTTCTTTAAATCTCGAAACTATATTGGTTTCTAATACGTCTAAATATAGAGAACGGTCTTTCGTAACGTAAGAAGTTATTGTACAGTGTAGCCTGTTATGTTATATTCTCGTAGATTAAGAAACGTTTGTCCTTCTTTTAAAAAGAGTAATAGTGAATAGTATTAGGTCAATATTATATATAGATTAAGAAACATTTGTCCTTCTTTTAAAATGAGTAGTAGTGAAACAGTGTTAGGTCAATATTATTTATATTAACTATGTCGCATAAATACTTAGACGTTCTTTTCCCAGTATTTCTAGTGTAAAATCAAATTCCTTTTGCAATGACAGCAAAAGGAACTTAGTGTTTTAAATGCTTCTTTAAATCTCGAAAATATATTGGTTTCTAATACGTCTAAAAATAGAGAACGGTCTTTCGTAACATAGAAGAAGTTATTGTATTGTGTAGGCTGTTATGTTATATTCTCGTAGATTAAGAAACTTTCGTCCTTCTTTTAAAAAGAGTAATAGTGAATAGTATTAGGTCAGTATTATTTATAGATTAAGAAACATTTGTCCTTCTTTTAAAAAGAGTAGTAGTGAAACAGTGTTAGGTCAATATTATTTATATGAACTATGTCGCATAAATACTTAGACGTTCTTTTCCCAGTATTTCCAGTGTAAAATCCAATTCCTTTAGCAATGACAGAAAAAGAAACTTAGTTTTTTAAATGCTTCTTTAAATGTCGAAAATATATTGGTTTCTAATACGTCTAAAAATAGAGAACGGTCTTTCGTAACATAGAAGAAGTTATTGTATAGTGTAGGCTGTTAAATTATATTCTCGTAGATTAAGAAACGCTTGTCTTTCTTTTAAAAAGAGTAATAGTGAAACAGTATTAGGTCAATATTATTTATAGATTAAGAAACATTTGTCCTTCTTTTAAAAAGAGTAGTAGTGAAACAGTGTTAGGTCAATATTATTTATATTAAGTATGTCGCATAAATACTTAGACGTTCTTTTCCCAGTATTTCCAGTGTAAATTCCAATTCCTTTAGCAATGACAGCAAAAGAAACTTTGTGTTTTAAATGCTTTTTTACATCTCGAAAATATATTTTGGTTTCTAATACGTCTAAATATAGAGAACGGTCTTTCGTAACGTAGAAGAAGTTATTGTATAGTGTAGGCTGTTATGTTATATTCTCGTAGATTAAGAAACTTTCGTCCTTCTTTTAAAAAGAGTAATAGTGAATAGTATTAGGTCAATACTATTTATATATTAAGAAACATTTGTCCTTCTTTTAAAAAGAGTATTAGTGAAACAGTGTTAGGTCAATATTATTTATATTAACTATGTCGCATAAATACTTAGACGTTCTTTTCCCAGTATTTCCAGTGTAAAATCCAATTCCTTTAGCAATGACAGCAAAAGAAACTTTCTTTTATAAATGCTTCTTTAAATCTCGAAACTATATTGGTTTCTAATACATCTAAATATAGAGAATGGTCTTTCGTAACGTAGAAGAAGTTATTGTATAGTGTAGGCTGTTATGTTATATTCTCATAGATTAAGAAACTTTTGAACTTCTTTTAAAAAGAGTAGTAGTGAAACAGTGTTAGGTCAATATTATTTATATTACGTATGTCGCATAAATACTTAGACGTTCTTTTCCCAGTACTTCCAGTGTAAAATCCAATTCCTTTAGCAATGACAGTAAAAGATACTTGGCTTTCATAAATGCTTCTTTAAATCTCGAAATTATATTGGTTTCTAATACGTCTAAATATAGAAAACGGTTTTCCGTAACATAGAAGACGTTATTGTATTGTGTAGGATGTTATGTTATAGTCTCGAAGATTAAGAAACATTTGTCCTTCTTTTAAAAAGAGTATTAGTGAAACAGTGTTAGGTCAATATTATTGATATTAACTATGTCGCATAAATACTTAGACGTTCTTTTCCCAGTATTTCCAGTGTAAAATTCAATTCCTTTAGCAATGACAGCAAAAGAAACTTTGTTTTTATAAATGCTTCTTTAAATCTCGAAAATATATTGGTTTCTAAAATGTCTAAAAATAGAGAACGGTCTTTCGTAACTTAGAAGAAGTTATTGTATTGCGTAGGTTGTTGTGTTATATTCTCGTAGATTAAGAAACGTTTGTCCTTCTTTTAAAAAGAGTAATAGTGAAACAGTATTAGGTCAATATTATTTATAGATGAAGAAACATTTTTCCTTTTAAAAAGTGTAGTAGTGAAACAGTATTAGGTCAGTATTATTCATATTAAGTATGTCGCATAAATACTTAGACATTCTTTTCCCAGAATTTCCACTGTAAAATCCAATTCCTTTAGCAATGACTTTTCGTTGAAAATATTTTCAGTATTTGCAATATTTCTTGAAAAGTAATTTTTAAAGATATCACATACTCATGACTATACTCATAATCATACTCCTTATACATCAAATTAGAAGCCTCAAATTAAAGATGCAATATTTTGAAATTTGACGTGATGTATTGCTTACTTAGATTCCCAATTAAAATCAAGGATTTCGAAATGCTTTCCTTGATGACTGATTTCTAAAGACTTTAATATAACATTTCTTCAATTCAATTAATCGAAGCATTTTGTATAAGTAATAAATACTCTTCATTTTAATTCTCCTTATAATCTCTTAAACCAAATCCTGTCTACAGATAGATGAAGATGGGTTTCCTGCAACATTATTTGCGGAAATTAGATTAAGATCTATATTTTAAATTTCGAAATCTGTTTTTCTAGTTCAATCTAAAAAAAAATGATAATTCATAAAGAATATTTTATACTTTTAAGTCTGTCGATTACATTTTCGATAGATGCTTACAGAAATTTATTTCAATAAATGCTGAAATATATTTTCCGTGAAAGAAAAATTATTTTCAGTTCTTCAAAGTACGGCAAAATCTTTTATATTTTCAAAAATTTAACTCTGTGAAAACGGAAATTAAGTATCACAGCTGACAATAAAAATGAGTATGACATTATTTTAATTCCTTTAAATGTGAGTTTATAGAAATGTATACGATCAAATTCTACAGTATATTTCGTTGAGGAGTATTGTTTTTAATTCTTTTAAAACAACCACAAACTGTAAAACCGTAAATAAACTATTACTAATTAAATCACATTTTGAAGACATTTCATCCTTTTGACGCATTAGATGAACCTCAGACTTAAATTAATGAGAAAACCTTTTTCATTATAACGGTTTTGGAATCACCCTTTTTAAAGAAACAGATACACTGTAGTCTACTTGGGAACAATGTATATCAGTTATTGCACACTAAAGGAACTTTTAAAATAAGTTCAGTAATTTCACAGTTTCTATTATATACAGTAAAAAATGTTTTTTAACAGAGCTCGTATATATTGCTTCACCATAAAAATCATAACGCTGTTAAGTAATAAATTAGAAAATATTGGTTTAGTTTATTTAACCCTTTCAGGGATAAAGCAATTCTATTGCTAAAATGTTGAAATGCATGAATGACACCGGAATTTACGAACAGATTTAATTGGGAATGATTAAAAGTTATATTTCGCATACATAATAAACTTAATTTTTCTTTACCAAAATTCTGCTGCCATTGCGGCATTTGGGAATTAAAATTAAGTGGTTTCATAAACATAACACCGGTCCTGTATGGATTAACAGACTGTTTTGTATGGCTAAAAGAAAAATAAAAAAAATTTCCTTACCTTGTTGGCAATCATTTTTCATTATTACTATGATTTTAATTAATTTTAGCCATTACTAGCACTTGCATTTTATCCCATTGTTCAAAAAAGTCGTATATAACACTGGCATGAAAAATGATTCATTTTTCTTATATGTTCAATTTTTTTTTAATTTATTCATCGTTAAAATTTGATCCATTTGAAATTCTTTTTTCTTCTCTTTTCTTTCGGAGCATTGGATCCTAATAAAATCTTGCATTCCAAATTTAAAGTTTCCAGACCCGATAGTTTTAGACTAAATCGGTGTTATAAAGCGTTTTCTCATCATTTCATTCTTTTAAATCACGAATATTGTAAAGAATGTTCATGTAAATGTTAAAAAAAACTATCATGTGAAGTTCCTTACTTTTTGCCTCAAGAGACTTTTTAAAAAGACGATTTTCTGTAGAACTTTTAGCTTTTGCACCCACATGAGGAGGACCGTATATACACAGATAAAATAACTATTATAATTTTTAAGTAGATAATTGTTAAACAGAGATTATAATCAATGTTTTCCTGTGAGAAAATTTTAAATGATTTCGCTATTGTCAAAAAAACAGAGATTTTCGAAACTTTTCCCCTCATTTCACCTTTTTAAATTTCGATTTTTGTTAGAAACTATTCTGTGCGAGCATTTCCGTCTTACATGTAACTATAAAATACTACCATGTCGAATTTCACGTTGCTATCTCTAATAATTACAAAGAATTATAACTGAGAAAGTTTTTAGAAAATTTTCTTTTCATTTCACATTTTTAAAGTTCAATATCTTTTAGAACTGAGCATTTACTTCTTAAAGGTGACTACCAAGACAAATTTGATCTTTTTCTAGCTTCAACATATTCAAAGAAATCGCAGTTTTAAAATTTTGTCTCTCTCTCACTTCTTTGAGGGCAGAGCTGAAATATAGACCAATTTTTATTAAAGAATGTCACCAATATTATTCTAAAAAAATTTTGTAACCGGTTTCATAGTTCGAAAATAATCATGATTTTAGAACATTTTCCACGCATTATACTCTTTTAAATTTTGATTTTTTGTTATTGATTTTTTTTTTGGGGGGGGGGGAGGGATTCTCAGGATGTAGTCATAGGCTACTTTTTTTTATTCGGATTGTTTGATTCACACCAGTTTTTTTTTTTTTAATAGTGTAATTGGCTTTATTGTCGTATCATTTTATCTACCATTAAATAAAGTGAATATTTCTACTTCAAAAAAGTGGTGGCAATCAAACAGCCTGAATTTTTAAAAATGTAGCGTACATTTGTAACTGGGAGTAATGCTTAAGGGGTTAAATTTAGAATTTTTCAGAAACTGCTCTGAGCGAGCATTTACGTCTTAAAAGTAACAAATATGTCAGATTTTAATTTTCTGGTTTTAACAATTTTAAATAAGTCGTAATTTAATACGTTTTTAGATGTTTCCAATCATTTCATCCTTCTAAATTTCGGTTTGTTTAGAAACTGTTTTTAGCGTGCATAAACATCATAAAAATAAGCACCATGCTAAGTTTCAAGTTTCTAGCTACAATTGAATCACAAAAACGTAACTTTTTAGATTTAGATTTTTTTAGATACTGAATTTACATCTTAAAAGTGACATCTCAAATTTCAGGTTCCCTCCCCTAACAATGCCAAACAAATCATAATTTAAAACGGTTTTAGAATGTTTTTTTGCTCAGATCATCCTTTTAAATGTTAATTTGTTTATAAACTGTTCTTAGCGACCATTGACGTCTTAAAGGTAATCACAATCCCAAATTTCAAATTTCTAACACCAACAGCAACAAAAATCACAACTTTAGACAGTTTTTTGTTCCTGCAACTTTTTAAAATTAGAATTTTTTATAACTATTCTGTGTGGGAGTTTACGTCTAAAAAGTAACAGCTATGCCTGTGGCGATAATAAAAGATCGTTCAGTGGTTAAGGTACATTTTGCGAAGTTCTTTTAATAAAAACTATTGATCGTTAAAGAAATAATAAAAATGGAGTATTCTTACTTTATATGTAGACAGTCAAGAAGCAGAGCTTTGTTGAAATAAAAATCTCTTTATTTTCCCATACGTTAGTTGAAGAAAGTTACGAAGGATTCTTCCTTTGGTCACCAGGTAAAAATAAAAAGGATTCTCTTATAGAAGGGAAAAATAACAGCAAACGTAGAATTATTCCTTGTGATTCCTTTGATGAGAACAGCACATCTTTAATTAAAAATTATATTTTGAGCAAGATCATATCCACATGATGATCCATAGTACGGACGTACTCTTTCCGCAAACTCAGCGGCTTTCGAACGACAAGCGAATTGCCCGCGCTCCGGTAACGCTGCGTTGAAAAACTACATCTTTTTAACACAACATCAAACCCAATTTTGATTTTTAAATTAACGAGTTTTAGTATTTAAATGATGAATACAGGGTTGACAGAGTAATTAAAAGGCAGAATTTAAATTGATTAGCTAAATTAAAATTTACGGCAAATTAATGAAAATCGAATTACGAGCCGCAGAATTTCAAATGTTATCACTTATTGGAAAAACGAAACTTAATATCCACCTGTTAGCTATCGTGCAACGAATACGTCGAAAGAGGGAGGCGCTAAGCATTTCAATGACGTCATCATAATGTATGCCGATGAGAGCAAAGATGTGCTCCAAAAATTGCGGAGTGGCGCGCTTGCGCAACACTACCGAATCGCTCCCAAAGCAGAGATGAAAATATCGGCGCCGAAAAGGAACTCTCCGATTACAGGGCTGCCGATAAAAAAAATATCACGGTCTTTCGCAATGACTGGATTTAAATAGACATCGATGCAAAAAAATAGTTGAAAGGAAAAAAATTAAACTAAATTTAAATACTGTGAGAAGTATTCTCACAATGCCAAATTCCAAATTTCTATTCTTTACAATTTCAAATAAATTGCAATTTAGAACATTTTAAAAATGTTTTCCGCTTTTTTCATTCTTTAAATTTCGAATGTTTTAGAAACTGTTCTTAGAGAGCATTTACATCTAAAAAATAACCACCATGCCAAATTTTAAATTTTTAGCTCCAACATTATTGTATTACAGAAAAAATCGTTTTAGAACGTATTTTGCTCCTGCATCCCCCTGTAGGTAATGATACCGATATAAAATAAGCCGAGGTGGAGCAGACACAATCACCATCATTTTGCCACCATTATTTTTCTATCCAGTTCCGTAAGTCCAGAGCTTACCCCTACAAATAAACAAAGAAGTAAACGTTTCTTCGTTATAATATTATTACAGATTGAGCAAATTAAAATTGCTTATAAAACAGTGGATACTAGAAAAATCTCATGACAAAGTTCAAACAACGATATCTATATAAGGAAACAAAGAAATATCGATTAGTAACTCTGATGTCATAATGATGTGGTTGTGAGAATTTGACGATATCTCACATTGAAACTCCCAATTTACAAGGCAGAAGCCAGCATAGGGAATCTAATGTATTTTCACCTAGTCTCAAAATTTCTTCAGAGTCCTAGAAAATGTCGCAAAAGATGAAACAAATATATCAATTTCAATCCATCTTTTCAGGTGACACTAGTGTGAAAGGTACTCCTTTATTTAGCGACAGAAAATATTCTTTTTATGTTCACGAGGATCTCTTTCTCGTGAGAAACTAGATAGTGAAACTACATATTAACCTGACGTCAGGTTTCTGACTGCAGCCAATAGAGAACGAGCTTGTTTATGAGCTCATGGGTCACGGATGGTGAGTGGCTAAGGGAAGTAGCTTTTGTCAGAGACAAAAACTGAGCTGAAAAAGGGAGTTGCAGAGGATGCTAGGGAGCTTTTTCCTTCTGTTGAAGATGAGACTTCAAGTAGTTTCTGGCCGTATAGAGTGGAAATCTCTCACGGGTTAACGGCTTCGGAACATTTTCCGAAGCACGGTAAAAGCGAAAGCGAGGCGTGGCTGTAAAGTTTGCTCCATCACGGAGGGAACATCGGAGGTTCCTAAACCTCGGTTGAATATCTACAAAAAGTGCGACATTACTGTCGAGCATCTCAAACTCTTATCTATGAAAATTGTGGACTTTGAATAAATAAGAGACTGACTCAACTGAAAGCGATCTGCTATTCGAGGGCTGGACTTGAATCGATGAACACTTTATTAGCAGCGGTAAACGGACCCAATAATGTAGAATGTTGTATATAGTTATTATTCAATCTGGAAAACCATCATTTAACTGCTTGTAATGCAATAAAATATTTTTTTCGATTTTAATAAGACTCGGCCGTTGAAGTTGCCCGCTACCACACCACCTTACGACACCGGCTCCGTTACAACTTGGTGTCAGCTAGAAGATTTACAGCAAGAATAATTGTTATTAAGAGGAAAGCCCAGGAGGAAACAGACGGTGAACACCCGGAGTTTCTGACAACAACTCGAGAGGCAGCTGAAAGAATCGAAACTACAGTTCCGAGGAAGACAGACGGACAGCCCTTCCGGAGAAAAAGACAGTTCACCCAGAACAAAAGACAGTTCGTCCAGAGCAAAAGAAAGTTCATCCAGAACAACGGCAATGAAACAGTTCATCTAGATCAACTAGACAGTGCTTCGAGACAGTGCAACGTGGACCTTGGACGACAAATAGTGGGACGCAACATGATACGAGCCCTTGAGCTACAGTGGACACCCGCGGAGTGCCGTAACGGATCGTTCCCCAGACAAGATACTTCTAGCAACAACTGCAACAGGTAAGCTCATTTCATTTTGAGTGGCTCTTAAACTATTATTTATCATACTGATAGGATATTAAAATGTTGTTTAGATAAAAATAAGAGAAACTTTTTGATTTTCAGGTAAATGAAAATATTAAGATTATGATAAATCGATAATGTGTAGTTAATTGAAATCTAACGATTAAAGCAAATTTATATGTTATGTTATCTTCATCATTATTTTTAATATTTGAAAAGCAGAAAGTATTAGCTAGGCTAAATTCATAACTACTCAAAAAAAAGCCCAGTAAATTTTTTTTCTTATATAACTTGTGTAAGAAATATATTTTGATGAGTAATTTTATAAAGAGAAACTTTCATGCATGTTGGATTGCTAAATGACAAACAGAGTAAATTAACTTTTATCCTAAATAGTATAGATGCATTTCGATATAGGTTGCAGAGAGTGTTCAGTTCTTGAGAAATACTGGGAAGGTGGTTTGCCTATAGTATTTGAAAAAATACTTATTGTTTTCATATTGTGTGTATAGGGACTCTAAAGCTTTAAAATTTTGAATTTTATTTTTTGTTTTACGACTAGCACAAAAATATAGAAAATCTGAAAATCTTTGACAAAATTATAAAATTATTTTTACATATTGGTTATGCATTTGAAATGTTTGTTTATATTGTGTGCTTAGGGCTAAAATATTTCTTGTGAAGTGTAAGGTTCGTATACTTTTAAATTGGTAAACAAAACGAATAGTTTCCGTTTGTATTATTTCAACATACCGTAGTCATGTGGAAGTTAAATTCACTTAAGTACTGCAGGAAAGCGGAGTTACAGAATCTCGCGGAAGTTTTGGGGTGGAAATAGATGAGCATGATAATATGGCAATTATAATCGGTAAAATTGAAGTAGCAGAAAAATACGACGAGGAACTGGCTTTAGTGCAGGCAGGGTATATCGTGAAAGATCGTGAAGAACGAATCGCGGCAGAAAAAGAGAAAGAGAAGGAAAAGAGAAAGAGAAGGAAAAGAGAAAGAGAAGGAAAAGAGAGAGAGAGTGAGAGATAAGAAAGAGTTAGGGAAGAGAGAGAGAAAGAAAAGGAAAGGGCGTTTACATTAGAACAGCTAAAATTAACGCAGAGTTCAGAAAGGCGAAATTCTACGGCTAGCAGCGGTTCCGAAAAATCCGTTAAATTACCTCTTAAAACTATTATGCATCGTTTTGATCCTGAGCGATCCGATATAACATTATTCCTGAATTTGTTCGAACGGCAGGCAAATAGGTCCGGGATACAGCATGATGAATACATCACACACCTGTTAGCATTATTGCCGGTAGAAATTACGGAATTAATCTCACGCGAACCAACTCAAAAAATTGACAATTTTGAACATGTTAAATCGGTTTTATTATCCCGGTACAGACTGAGTGCGGAAGCGTACCGTCAAAAATTGAATAAACATGCACGTAATCCAGGAAACCCGTGGAGAGATCTCATATTCGAATTGAATAGTTTTCTTGAAGGATAGATAAACGGTTTGGGGATTACGCAATTTTCTGAATTAAAAGACTTGTTGATCACTGATCAGATCAAGCGACGCGCGTCGGTCGATTTGAAAGAGCATTTCATTGATTCGTGGGCGAATTATAAAGACCCTTTGGTGCTCGCTACGGCACTAGACGAATATGAGGCGATAAAAGGAGAGTAAAAAAATCGTGGAACACGAAAAAGGAAATTCGCGGGATAGGAGAATGGAAAAAACGGAAAATGAGGATAAAACGAGAGATTGGCATTCGGAAACCAAAACTAATTTGAGAGAGAGAAAAACGCTGAAAAAGAAAGAGAAAAGATCTTCGAACGTAAAAATTGGAATAAGTGTTTTATTTGCTCCAAAATTGGGCATTTAAAAGCCAATTGTCCGGAAAACAAGAGGAACTTAGAACCTATTACTAGCTTTCACCACATTAGCGTAGGTACAAATTTTGAGGGAAGTTTCAAACCTTATCTTAGCCGTGCTCTTATTAACAGAAAGGAATGCACGACTTTAAGATATTCAGGAACTCGATTTGATGTGACGCGCAGGCAATTAATTAACTCCAATCAGTTAGACGGTTGTGCCCTACGAGATAGGCAGCCGTTGACGAATAATACGCGTTGTTTACCGACCGCCCATGTTGTCTTAGAAATTGAAGGAGTGGGGAATATAAAAACGAGGGACATAGTAGCAGAGAATAAATCAGACTTGTCATATTACATATTGGGAAACGAAACTCAAAAATTAATTGATAAAATTAAGAAGGGAAAGTCAGAGACTTTAGACGCCGGGAGATCCTTAAGTGAGGCCAATCCGAAACTATAAGAACAGAGGTCCGATCCGACGAAAGGGTAGGAGACGAAAAAGAGAAACATCCAGTCAAAAATTATGGACGCGAATACGGGAGAAAAATCTCGCGAAAATGGACCCCGGTCAAGGAAGATGAATGGGAATTTGAAAGTAGACGGAGGGGACCTTTTGTTACCCGATCGAGAGGGGGATTTAAGCGTAGGATTAAGCAAGGATGGGAAAGAAAGGCTTAAAAGAGAACAAGATGCGGACGAGTCGTTAAGCGAAGCTAGAACGAGATCAAAAATAAAGAAGACGCATTGTAATTGTAGGGATTTCGAGAAGTCAAGAGGCTATAGAGGAATATATTTAACGGTTGATCAAAGAGATAAGCCGGTAAGAACTGTGCAGACCAGGAACAATAGGAAATGTGGGCGCGATAAAGATGCGTTAAACAGAAATTCAGTGTCAGGAGACGCAGGATTAGGTTCCACCAGACATGATTCGCATGAAAGGGGTACGAAAAGGATTAATCGGGAGAGAATTGATTATAAAAGTTCCGCGACTAATCATTTCACGAACGTCTCTAGTAGACACGGAAAGTCTCAAGCTTATAGAGTAAACCTACTGAAACCTAATGCAAAAGGCGTGGGGAATAGAAACGCTTTGACACGTAAAGTTTCGCGGCCCAAACACTATGCAAAATTCAGAGAAAATCATTCAAGTGACATGTTTTAGCAGTTAAGGATTTAGTGGAGGATTATGTGAGTCAAACTCGACTTAAGTACATTTATATATTAATTTTCATTTTATTGTGTGTTAATGTAATCGTGTAAAATTTAAATGTGTTTTGTCTGTTAAAGTGAAATTTCGTAACCAAATGTATCCAGCATTTGCAAGCTAAACATAAAATTCAGGAAAAGGTTTTTTTTAAGGAATTGATATAGTTAAATATGGGCCACTTAAAATGTATGAGCTAACCTTTTCTCTTGCAGAATATTGCGTCTTGCAGCCGAAGTATGATTTGAGGGAGGGGTGTTGTGAGAATTCGACGATATCTCACATTGAAACTCTCAATTTACAAGGCAGAAGACAGCATAGGGAATCTAATGTATTTTCACCTAGTCTCAAAATTTCATCAGTCCTAGAAAAAGTCGCAAAAGATGAAACAAATATATCAATTTCAATCCATCTTTTCAGGTGACACTAGTGTGAAAGGTACTCCTTTATTTAGCGAGAGAAAATATTCTTTTGATGTTCACGAGGATCTCTTTCCCGAGAGAAACTAGATAGTGAAACTACATATTAGCCTGATGTCAGGTTTCTAGCTGCAGCCAATAGAGAACGAGTTTGTTTATGAGCTCATGGGTCACGGATGGTGAGTGGCTAAGGGAAGTAGCTTTTGTTCGAGACGAAAAACTGAGCTGAAAAAGGGAGATGCAGAGGATGCTCGGGAGCTTTTTTCCTTCTGTTGAAGTTGAGACTTCAAGTAGTTTCTGGCCCTGTAGAGTGGAAATCTCTCACGGGTTAACGGCTTCGGAACATTTTTCGAAGCATGGTAAAAGCGAAAGCGAGGCGTGGCTGTAAAGTTTGATCCATCACGGAGGGAACATCGGAGATTCCTAAACCTCGGTTGAATATCTACAAAAAGTGCGACATTCCTGTCGAGCATCTCAAACTCTTATCTATGAAAATTGTGGACTTTGAATAAATAAGAGACTGACTCAACTGAAAGCGATCTGCTATTCGAGGACTGGACTTGAATCGATGAACACTTTATTAGCAGCTGTAAACGAACCCAATAATCTAGAATGTTGTATATAGTTATTATTTAATCTGGAAAACCTTCATTTAATTGCTTGTAATGCAATAAAATATTTTTTTCGATTTTAATAAGACTCGGCCGTTGAAGTTGCCCGCTACCACACCACCTTACGACACCGGCTCCGTTACATGGTCAACATGTCAAAACTGTATGAGAATTACAACAGTAGAGTTAATTGTGATGCACATATATTTGCTTGTAAATATTGCATAATTTTAAATGTTACTTTATTGAATAGAAAAAAAACTGTATTTTCAAATGCAATTCGTGTGAAAACTCTAACTTATTTCAAATATAAAAATTTTATAATTCATTACCTAAAATAAATGTAAAAATAAATTGACTTATTTTAAGTAACTTCAAAAATTTTCCAGCAATATTTTTTTAACCCCTTAATCGTCGCGTAGTTTTGGGAAAATCCCTTCAAAAATCGTCGATTTTTTTTTATTGCCCGATTTTATTATTCATAAAATTCGGAGTTCATTAGTAAAAAAACGGGGTATTTTCTTAATATTTAACCCTTTTAAGGGTGGTTTGAAGTATATGAAATCCCTTAATTTGAATACTCAAAAGTCCAATAATCCCAGAAATTTTATACAATTTTTTTTTTAGTAAGTTTGTGAAATTTGGCTCTTTTTTAGGTGCGTTCGTAATTATATAAATACGTAGCACCTATAGTCGTCGTTCAGTCCGTCCGTCTGTCCGTCCGTCTGTCCGTCTGTCCGTCCGTCTGTCCGTCTGTCCGTCCGTCCGTCTGTCCGCATGTAACAGAGCAAAAACTACACAACCGAATAGTCTGAAATTTCAAATATGTGATTGTTGCAAAATTTTGTCGAGCCATTTCAAATTTTATGAAAATCGGATGTATAGTTTAATTACAGGGACAGTCAAAAGTTTTTCTTTACATTACGGCCAATGGAAAAAATTATTGCAATTGGATTTTAATGATATTAGAGCCTTCCGAATGATCTGAAATTTTAAAGATACAATTGTTGCAAAATTTTGTCGAGCCATTTCAAATTTTAGGAAAATCGGACGTATAGTTTAATTACAGGGACAGTCAAAAGTTTTTCTTTACATTACGGCCAATGGGAAAAATTATTGCAAGTGGATTTTAATGGTATTAGAGCCTTCCGAATGATCTGAAATTTTAAAGATATAATCGTTGCAAAATTTTGTCGAGCCATTTCAAATTTTAGGAAAATCGGATGTATAGTTTAATTACAGGGACAGCCAAAATTTTTTCTTTACATTACGGCCAATGGGAAAAATTATTGCAAGTGCATTTTAATGATATTACAGCCTTCCGAATGGTCTGAAATTTTAAAGATATAATTGTTGCAAAATTTTGTTGAGCTATTTCAAATTTTAGGAAAATCGGATGTATAGTTTAATTACAGGGACAGTCAAAAGTGTTCCGAAAAAATTATTGGAAGTGCATTTTAATGATGTATCAGACTATGCACGTTATGAAGTGCAAAAAATTATACATTCAGTACAATATGGGGTGCAAAAAATAATTTTAAAACTAGTTATAGTACGAACGCACCTCATTTGCCACGTTTCACGAGCAATTTCCAACTTGTTTATTTCTAAAAAAGTCTGTTCATAAATTCTGATGTCAATCTCTTATTTCGACATTTAAGCAATGAAGGTGCTTTGTTCCTGAAAGTGTTCAGGATGGATAAAATTTTTAAAACTTACAATTTTATTTATCTTTTATTTAATTGTATTGCACACACATGACGTGCAGAGAAGCTTCGATGCAATGCTGCAACCTTATGTCTCATTTTAAGTAAAGGTAACGACATATATAAATCAAATAATTTTTTTTTGTTACTACGAAGACGATAATTTCATTCAAATTTAATTTGAAAATTGGCATTCAATATATTTTTCAAAATTTAGTAAATTTTCAATATAAGGAAAACTTTGAAACATGACATGCATATTCCTAACATGCATATTCCATACAGTCCTTGCATTCATATTTGGTTTATTTTATAATTTTGTTTCCATATTTATTCTCATGGGAAGAACAAATTTTTCATTGTGTGTAAGGTTGTCCGTAGGGGTCATAACATCCAGAAAATAGTGTTCACATAAACGATTTGATGTCGATAATTGTTCTTTACAAATCATTCAGATGCGCACAAACAGTCGAAGTTTTGTACAGTTTCGGATTAGGTGGATTTTGAGGATCCTGAGCTTCATTATTCCAAAAATGTAATTTTTTTTTAATTCGCTGTACCTATTGTACGTCATAATATCGCGAATAAATTGGGTTTTAACGAATAAAGTGTAGTCCAAAATATATTTTCTTTCACTTTTACTTTTAACAATTTTTTTTTACAATTTTTTCGACAGTAGTAAGAGCAAGAAACAACAGCATTTTATTTTAAGAAATAGGCTGCCATTCCAATCTGCGTTTCTCGCCAAAACATTTCCCCATTTCTCATCATAGCGATCAGCTTCGATTAGAATATTATCCGCCAGTTCATCTTTTATAAAATGTTCATAGTACTGCAGAATACCCGAAATAGCTTCAAACGAAACGTTAATCTTAGGCTACGATTTGAATTGCAAGTATAGGTGTGCTTAATATTGGGTCATCATCACCATCTTCAGTTTCCGATTTTTCAGAGTCAAAAACATCTGAAAAAATGTAATCTTCTTATTCCTTTCCAGATATCTCAACACTAAAATCTTTTTCTTCACTTGAGTTACTCAACATAGAAATTTATAAAACGGTAACCCAGATGTATTCAGATTTGAAACAAGTAAAGCATGTGTTTCAACTCGTACAATTCCTTAAATTAACCATTACGATCTTAAAAACAAACTTGTCATTTCAGAGTTTCCCATCTTTTAAGCTTTTATGACTTCCTTAACGGACCGATGCTACAATATTGACATCAGATAATTTATTTCCTGAGCACCACTATTTGTTTAAAGAATAATATTACCCTATTTCCGAGAAGAAGTGCAAGAGAAATTTACTAAAAACTATACTTTAAAAATATAGTGGTGCGAACAGAATATAAAAATATAATTACGTATATAAGGCTTAAAAATATTTTCGTGAAAAAAAAATGCAAAGTTGATACAAGAAAAAATTAGCTAATGTCATTTGACGTCCAGCCCGTGAGTGTCACGGGCGCGGCGAAATTTATTCATATGGGTTTGCCCGTGAATGTCTCGGGCGCGACGATTAAGGGGTTAATTCAAATTTTCATCAATAAATTGCACTGCACTGCATAACCAATAAGAACGCTAAAATTTACCTGCAAACCTGAATCAAATATAACCAAGAGTTTATCCTGAATTCTGTTTTTAGCTGTTAAAAAGGTTTGGAGTTTAGAAATTTTAAAGTTAATTTTAATATTCGTACATGTTGACACAGCCCCATCTGTTGACGGAAATTTCAACTAGATTTAAAATTACTGCATACAAAATTTATGCATGAATCTCATAAACACGCATTTATTTCATTTATAACACTTTCCAACATCGTTGAAAAGTAAAAAAATATATTACAATTCATCAGACATACAAGTAAAAATTACATGATTACATTTAATACAATTAAAAAGCAAACGTTTCGAGCTAAATTTTAGCCCCTCATGAGTGCAATAAATAACATTCAAATGACAGAAAACTATATATCATTTTTACAGTTAAAAATTACTAGCAGTTAAAATTAAATAAAATATAAAAATTTCAAAATAATGCTGAGTATTCAGGAGGAAGTGCACATGATTCATTTATCGGCGACGTTTGCTTACGAGTGAACACGCCTTCCAGAAAAACTCTACTTTTAATATTATTGCAACCGGATCTGATAACTTCCATATTTGCGAAATCTGGGATATGGTCGGTATCTAAAGAATGCCGTACAATTTTAGACTGTAGGCTTCCAGATTTGTAGGTACATTTATGTTCGGCAAGGCGAATGGCGGAAGTACGACCAGTTTCGCCTATACCGAGTCACAATCTTCACATGGGAAACTGTAAATTGAAGTGATTCTTAGTAAGGGGGGAATTTTAGGTTTAGATTTACAACGTAAATTTTTCAAAACATTTTGAGGCTTGAATGATGTACAGATGTAGTTGAAAAGTAATTATGAATTCGCTTAATCTGTCCGTCTGCCAGTCTGTCTGTCTGTCGACACTATAACTCGTGTAAATATACTCGGATTTTCATGCAATTAATGTATGTTAATGATGTTTACCATGGCCTTTTCGGTATTGAATGTGAAGTGTGTAGCATTAACAGTTCATTTACAGAAGCACTCAAAAGAATTCCATTACATTATGATCAATAGGGAAAATCGTTTACAGTGGATATTAATGATATTACGCTATTTCAAATGTATTGAAATTGATATAAATTACTGAATTTCACTATAAGATGATTACTATAGAATAGGGCCCTTATCGTTCATTTACAGGGACACACAAAAGAAATCGATTACAGTATTGTCTTTGAATAGTAATTCCTGGAAGAGAGTTTTCAATTTAGGCATGAGCTTTTAAATTTAACTCCTTTTTTAGCATGCTACTCATACATAATTTCTATACCTCGTGTACAGGGCTGCATAAAAGAATTCGCGTACCATTTTCCTTATTAGAAGAAATTGGTGAAGGTAGAATTTTCAACTGTGGTATGTATTTCCTAACTGAACTCATTTTTTACTTGCATGTAGTTTACACGAATACATACAGATCTATATATCATATACAGGGCTGCTCAAAGAATTCGTATAATTTTGCGGCTGTAGATGGAAATTGCTGAAATTGAACCTTCAGATGTGTTAATGCGTTTCCAAATGGTTCAATTAGATATCCTATTTTAATTTATTAAACGGTGAAGTTTTGTTACATTATTCTGAATATGTTGGAAAGTGCTTCATAATCTATGCCTGACGCATGATTTTTTTTCTTTCGTGTTATATTTATTATAGTGCATGTTGAATTTTCAATTTAGCACGCTTTTTTTAAAACTATCTGTAGTTAGTTATACTGATAAGGCAAAATAATACGATAACATGTAACGATAATAACTCGTATCTGGGAGCACGGCAGTGCTTCCGCCAAGTTCGCACAAGCCTTAAGCTACCTTTTCCTGAACCATTTCGGCATACTTTTCACCCCCTCATAACATCGTTTTAGGGAGAGATATGGAAAATTTTCTTTTATGCACATGTTCGTTTGGTCAAACTGAACTAAAGTTCCACGATTTCATGTTTCTATATTTAGTAGTTTTCGAAATATTAAATTCCGAAAAAGCGCCGTTTTGTCACTGACTCACTTCGAAAATCAAATAACTAAGGTACTTCTAAAAGTCGTAGAATCATGAAATTTCACAAGTAATTCGGGTTTGTAGCACAATTAACCAGAAAAATCTGAAAACACAGAATTTCCGCCTCTAAACCCATCAAACAGGGGGTGTTCATTTGGCCGTAAACAGTTCCTTAACGCATTCAATTGTGCCAATGTTGGTCGCCAAAACTCGATTATAGAGTTTTGAAAGGGGTCACGTGACTTCAAACAGAATAACATTTTATATATATGCTTTTCCAAAGATGTTTGTTAAATAGAAAAAATGAATACAGCTAAAAATTTTAATCAGAATAGGTTATGATATATTTACGATATTAAAACAATAAAACATTTAACAAAAGACCGCAATTCGGTACGTTTCCGATATAGTAGCCTTGGCGAAATACAGAAAATAGCCTTGACGAAAAAAGAAATTTGATAATAACGTATTTCCTGGCAACCTATTTACTGTGTCACATACACAAGCAATTTTTTCCATATGTATACAATTTATTTAATGTAAGGAACTCGTTTATTTATGTTTATATTACCAACATAAATAATTTGTATATAAAAAATAATATTTTATACATGTATAAATAAAATGTTTATATGCATATAAATGCATATATAAATAACATAAAAGTTCATCAGGTTTGTTTTCATAGTTGTTTATATCATTTGGCAACATATCTCAGTTTCTGAAGTCCGAATTGCGCCAAGATTTAAAAAAAAATACCAAGGTCCCTATAGTGGAAAAATATCCTAATTCCATATGAAAGTTAAAAAATCTCCTTTTAATTAAATGAAATGTGTAACTAATAAACTGCCTTTAACGATGTACGACAGATGCAGTGTCCGAAGTCCGCTGCTAATGTTATTATATTGTATTATTAGCCTACTTACTGTTAATTTATTGTTAATTTTAAATCTGTAAAAGAAAGATTATAGTTATAGATAAGATATGTTGGTCGCCAAAACCCGATTACAGAAAATTAGCTTGAGTTATAAAGGTGTTACATCATTTCAAGCTGAAAGAATTTTTATATGCTTTTACAAAAATCTTAATAAGGCAAATCTTTCAGTTTATCTGTCCATCTGTCTATCTTTTACTTCCTTAAAACAAACTTTATTAAAGACCGGGAGGCGTCTGCACAGATCATCACCTCATCGAGTTGACGGCTGAAATTTTAGGATTAGTTAAATATCGATTAGCGTATTGAAATGTAACTGGTCTGCCAAGTCATATCTTTGTGGAAACCACCAACAGACCCGATTTTACGGGTTAATTGGTGGATTTTCGATTGTGTTTTCCTGCACCCATTCCTCCATATTTCCAAACTTTTGGATGCAGGAAAATACAATAGTAAACCTATCAGTTAACCACCAAAATTAGGTCTTCAGGTGGTTTCTACCAAGATATAACTTAACAGACCAGTTGCATTTAAATATGCTAATCTAGTTTTAACTTATCCTAAAATTTCAGCTGTAAACTCGATGAGGTGATGGTGTGTACAGACGCCTCCCGGTCTATTTTAAATGTCGGAATTCTAATCTCAATAGCACTCTGGTCAATCTGGCAATTATATCTACTATTTATGGAACACTATTCCTTTAAGTGCGTTTTAGTGATGTTAATGAACTTATGCATATGCATCATACATATGCATATAATACGTAATACATTTGCATCTTACATATTATCGGTATGTGTATAATACATAATAGCACATCGGCTGATAAGTTCCCGGTCTGACACAGAGATGGCGCCACAAATACAGAATTAATATTCTCTTTAGTAAGTACTAACCTTAAAAAGGTAGCTATAAACATTTTATGACGATCTGACGGTTGCTTCAAAAGTTACAGTAGTTTTGGTGAAACAACTTTTTATATTTTCAAAACAATGGAAAAAAAAGAATTTCGTGTTTTGATAAAATATTACTATTTGAAGGGGCAAAACATCGTGGAGATAAAATCTTGACTTGATAAATATTATTCGGACTCAGCACCAGGAAAATCGACCATTATTGACTGGTTTGCTGAATTTAAACGTGGTCGTACAAACATCGATGATGCGCAACGCTCTGGTCGCCCAAAAGAGGTGGGTATACCGGAAAACATAAAAAAAAGTCCACAAAATCGTTTTAGAAAACCGTAAAGTAAAGTTGCAGGAGATAGCTGACACTCTAAACATATCAAAAGAACTTGTAGGCTTTATTTTGCGTGAACAATTGTCTATGAAAAAGCTGTTTTCGAAATGGGTGCCGCGTCTCCCTCCCTGCACCCTGTCACAGGTCTTTAGCTACGATGGCAAATTTGCACAAATTACACTTCGAATTGCTTCCACATCCCTCCTATTCTCCGTATTTGGCTCCCAGCGTCTTTTGCCTGTTCGCCGACTTGAAAAAATGCTCACTGGCAAGAGATTTGACTCGAATGAGGAGGTGATCGCCGAAGCAAACGCCTATTTTGAGGCCAAAGATAATTTGTTCTTCAAGAAAGGTATTGAAATGTTAGAGAGACACTGGAATGATTCTATCGCTCTTAAAGGAGACTATGTTGATGAATAAAATCGAATTTGACCAAAAAATTTATGTTTTCTTCATTAGACCGGGAACTTATCAGCCGATGTGTTACGTATGCATCATTATGACGTCAGAATAAACAAAACATTTTTTGTCGCCAAATTTGAGAATTGACATGATATATTACCAAATTTGGCGAAACTTTGCTAAATGTCGCCAAGCTTGGCGAATATTTGACGCTAGTGGCTATTTTTCAATGAGTTATTAATGAGTTTTATTAATGCGATCCATCTATTTTTTATTTTTCCGCATATTATCTGAATAACTAAATGATATAACGTACTAATATTTCCAAAGTGCTAATAGTTTCGTCACTGTCCAAAACCTCTTCTATCTGGGAGCACGGCAGTGCGTCCGCCAAGTTCGCACAAGCCGTAAGCTACCTTTTCCTGAACCATTTCGGCATACTTTTCACCCCCTCATAACGTCGTTTTAAGGTGAGATATAGAAATTTTTCTTTTATACACATGTTCGTATGGTCAAACTGAACTAACGTTCCACGATTTCATGTTTCTATATTTAGTAGTTTTCGAAATATTAAATTCCGAAAAAGCGCTTTTTTGTCACTGACTCACTTCGCATCATCAAATAACTAAGGTACTTCTAAAAGTCGTAGAATCATAAAATTTCACAAGTAAGTCGGGTTTGTAGCACAATTAACCAGAAAAATCTGAAAACACAGAATTTCCGCCTCTAAACCCTTAAAACAGGGGCTGTTGATTTGGCCGTAAACAGTTCCTTCACATTCAATTGCGCCAATGTTGGTCGCCAATACTCGATTACAGAGTTTTGAAGGGGTCACGTAATTTCAAGTAGAATAAAACTTTATATATATGCTTTTCCAAAGATGTTTGTTAAATAGAAAAAAATGAATATACCTAAAAAATTTAATCAGTATAGGTTATGATATATTCACGATATTAAAACAATAAAACATTTAACAAAATATAACCACAATTCGGTATGTTTCCGATATAGTAGCCTTGGCGAAATGGAGAAAATAGCCTTGACGAGAAAAGAAATTTGATAATAACGTATTTTCTGGCAACCTTTCTACTGTGTCATATACACAAGCAATTTTTTCCATATGTATACAATTTATTTAATGTAAGGAACCCGTTTATTTATTTTTATGTACCAACATAAATAATTTGTATATAAAAAACAATATTTTATACGTGTATAAATAAAATGTTTATATGTATATAAATACATATATAAATAACATAAGTTCATCAGGTTTGTTTTCATAGTTTTTTATATCATTTGGCAACATATCTCAGTTTTTGAAGTCCGAATTGCGCCAAGATTTAAAAAAAACGCCAAGATCCCTATAGTGGAAAAATATCCTAATTCTCATTTGAAAGTTTAAAAATCTGCTTTTAATTAAATGAAATGTGTAACTAATAAAGCTGTCTTTAACGATGCACGACAGATGCGGTGTCCGAAGTCCGCTGCTAATGTTATTATATTTTATTATTAGCCTACTTACTGTTAATTTATTGTTAATTTTAAATCTGTAAAAGAAAGATTATAGTTATAGATCAGATAGATATGTTGGTTGCCAAAACTCGATTACAGAAAATTAGCCTGAGTTATAAAGGTGTTACATGATTTCAAGCTGAATGAAATTTTATATGCTTTTACAAAAATCTTAAGGCAAATCATTCAGTTTATCTGTAAATATTTCTATCTTTTACTTCCTTAAAACAAATTTTATTAAAGACCGGGAGGCGTCTGCACAGATCATCACCTCATCGAGTTGACGGCTGAAATTTTAGAACTAGTTAAAAATCGATTAACGTATTAAAATGTAACTCGTCTGCAAAGTCATATCTTTGTGGAAACCACCTACAGACCCGATTTTACTGGTTAATTGGTGGATTTTCCATTGTGTTTTCCTGCACCCATTCATCAGTGTCTCCATACTTTTGGATGCAGGAAAATACAATAGTAAACCTATCAGTCACCCACTAAAATTAGGTCTTCAGGTTGTTTCTACCAAGATATGACTTAACAGACCAGTTGCATTTTAATGTACTAATCTAGTTTTAACTAATCCTAATATTTCAGCTGTAAACTCGATGAGGTGGTGGTGTGTGCTGACACCTCCCGGTCTATTAAAAATGTCGGAATTCTAATCTCAATAGCACTCTGATCAATCTGGCAAATATCCCTACTATTTATGGAACACTATTCCTTTAAGTGCGTTTTAGTGATCTTAAAGAACTTTATACATATGCATCATGCATATTATACATATGCATATAATACGTAATACATTTGCATCATACATATTATAGATATGTGTATAATAAATAATACATATGCATCATTATGACGTCAGAACAAACAAAACATTTTTTGTCGCCAAATTTGAGAATTGACATGATATATTACCAAATTTGGTGACACTTCGCTAAATGTCGCCAAGCTTGGCGAGTATTTCACGTTTCTGGCTATTTTTCAATGAGTTAATTATTAATGCGAGCCATCTATTTATATTTTTCCGCATATCATCTGAATACTTAAATAATATAACGTACGAATATTTCCAAAGTGCCAGTAGTTTCGTCACTGCACAAAACCTCTGCTATTGTTAATATATTGTGCTGTTATTATACTTACTGTGACTATGTTGTTAATCTTTACTCTGCTGAAACTTCTGTTTTATATAAATAGAATTTACAGAAACTATTAAAGCACCGAAACTTACAATTCTCCTTATGATTATTATAATTTTATAATATGTAACCTGTTAATCAATATGTACCGTTAGAAGGAATCTTCTATAATCCGGTTCCTCGCATTTTAGTTTTCAGGTTTCGAATAAAATTAGCTAAAAACTTAAAACCATGGCAAATTGGCTAGTTCTTCAACACGATTAGATGAGAAGAATGATAGATTTTCAAATGGATCATAGCAGTGATCCCGTGGACCTTCTATTCTTCCGTAATCGAGTCTATTGAAAAGATTAGCATGAAACAAAAAGATATTAGCATCAATATGGTTTAATGTAAATGCAGATATTATCAAAGGATTTAATAAGTAACATTTTACTTGTACCCAATCGTATCAGTTAAAATACAATAATTGGCAGTGAACCCAATTAGAAAAGATTATTTAATACGATTAAAAATTTCCGCATTAGAGAATGAATCGTAACTGATAAGGAAATATGCATAAGTGAGTTAAGAGATATTTGTCATGAAAGAATGAAATACATAACAACACAAAATATATGATGTGCTTTCATGATCGTAAAGAGTTCTTGATTTCTCTATCAAAAGCTTCCGACTTGGCGAAAGAATGGGCAAGTAAATTAAAATATGAATAACAGTAACATGATGCAACGTTTAACATGCAATTAATAGAGTATATACTTCTTGCTAGAGGAGGCTAGTACTTTAATATAAAAAGAAATAAAGTATGAATTTGTAAAGCTCAATAAAATAAATTTAGGTATTTTTATGCTAGCCGGGCGCGAGTGGCAAATCGCCAAATACTGTTCCCAACTCTATTGTTCATTGCATTCATTTCATTTAAAAATATAAACTTTTCAGTCATCTCATTTAAAATAGATGCATTTTCCTCATTTTATTTAATAGAATATTTAACATAAAAATAAATAAATAAATAAATAACAAATAATAACATAAACCAAAATATTTTATTTGAAAATCAAAGCATTGTTTCTAATTTACACATGTGAAAAATGAAAACTGCTATTGGCGAAAAACAAAATGCTAATTAGGAGATTTGCTCCCGGCTAACAAAAAAGTACTGAAATTTAAGTTTTTTTTATATTAATATAGCTTAGAAAAAAACTAGAAGAAACATACAAAAAGTATTGATATCCCAACAAAAAGTTTTTGGTAAAAAAATAAAAAGCGCCAAGTTCTCCTTAATGTTTCGGCCAGAAAAAGTAGTGATATCTGAAGTTCGCACAAGGGCAGAAGTTAAAAGCCAAACATCCCAAATCTTTCATTGAAAATGGCTTCCTGCGACTTGGCCGTAATGCCTTCGAGAGAGTTTTTCAAATTTTAAAATATGTACAAATGAGCTACATGCCAACTACATTTTTTGATTATTTTAGGCATTTTGTGGCACAAAGTACAGAAATAAAATACGCATTTAAAAAAAGCATTTAAACCACTTCAGTCTATTTAAATGCTTAGAAGTTAAATATAACAAAATACTTGTATTCAGAAGGTAATATCCCTAATTTCTAAAACATAATTAGTATCAGCTTTTAACAGTTTATACATCGAATACCTCTTAATGTCTGCAAACAAACTATAATAAATGTTCAAACGAAAAAAATCTCTTTCGTCAATGCACAAGATTTCAATATTATACAATAAAATGTAATGTAACATATTGTGAGATTTGAAGAAAGTAAATTTTGTTTTATTTCTTAGGTTTTACGTTAATAACTTTAGCTTTAGACCGTACGAAATGCCAATTAAACCACATGTGGACTAAATGATCTATAATCAAAACTATTGTTTGTTGAAATTGAATGGTATTTATCAGAAATCTTTTACTTATAATGTCTTTATGTGAATTTGCCTCTTTGCATACTAATATTAATTTTAATATTTAAATAATTCATAAATGCGAAATTTCCAATCATTAATTTTGAAATGCTGTAGAAGGCATTAACGGCCAAGTCGCAGGAAGCCATTTTCAATGAAAGATTTGGGATGTTTGGCTTTTAACTTGTGCCCTTGTGCGAACTTCAGATATCACTACTTTTTCTGGCCGAAACATTAAGGAGAACTTGGCGCTTTTTATTTTTTTACCGAAAACTTTTTGTTGGGATTGTTATTATATTGTACTGTTATTATACTTATTGTGACTATGTTGTTAATCTTTACACCGCTAAAACTTCTGTATTATTGAAAGACAATTTACGAAAACTATTAAAACATTGAAACTGCCAGTTCTCCTTATGATTATTATAATTCTATAATATGTAACCTGCTAATCGATATGTACGTTAGAATGAATCTTCTATAATCCGATTCCTCGCATTTTAGTTTTCAGGTTTCGAATAAAATTAGCTAAAATCTTAAAACCATGGCACATTGACTAATTCTTCAACACGATCAGATGAGAAGAATGATGGATTTTCAAATGGATCATGGCAGTGAGCCGGTAGACCTTCTATTCTTCCGTAATCGAGTCTATCCAAAAGGTCAACGTGAAAAAAAAGGATATTAGCATCAATATGGTTTAATGCAAATGCAGATATTGTCAAAGGATTTCATAAGAACCATTTCACTTGTACCCAGTCGTATCAGTTAAAATACAACAATTGGCAGTGAGCCCAATTAGAAAAGATTACTTTATAGGATTAAAAATTTCTGCATTAGAGAACAAATCGTAACTGCTAAGGAAACATGCATAAGTGAGTTAAGAGATATTTGTCACGAAAGATGAAATACATAACAACACAAAATATATGATGTGCTTCCATGATCGTACAGAGTTCTTGATTTCTCTATCAAAAGCTTCCGACTTGGCTAAAGAATGGGCAAGTAAATTAAATTATGAATAACAGTAACATGATGCAACGTTTAACATGGAATTAATACGGTAACTACTGCTTGCTAGAGGCGGCTAGTACTTTAATATAAAAAGAAATAAAGCATAAATTTGTAAAGCTCAATAAAATAAATTTAGGTATTTTTATGTTAGCCGGGCGCAAGTGGCAAATCGCCAAATACTGTTCCCAACTCCATTGTTCATATTGTATTCATTTCATTTAAAGATATATATTTTTCAGTCATCTCATTTAAAATAGATGCATTTCCCTCATTTTATTTAATAGAATATTTAACATAGAAATAAATAAATAAATAAATAAATAGTAACATAAACCAAAATATTTTATTTGAAAATCAAAGCATTGTTTCTAATTTACACATGTGAAAAATAAAAACTGCTATTGGCGAAAAAACAAAAGGCTAATGAGGAGATTTGCTCCCAGCTAACATAAAAGTACCGAAATTTAAGTTTTTTCATATTAATATAGTTTAGAATAACAAACTTGAAAAAACGTACAAAAAGTAGTGGTATCCCAACAAAAAATTTTCGGTAAAAAAAAAAAAAAAAAAAAAAAAAAAAAAAAAAAAAAAAAAGCGCCAAGTTCTTCTTAATGTTTCGGCCAGAAAAAGTAGTCATATCTGAAGTTCGCACAAGTTAAAAGCCAAACATCCCAAATCTTTCATTGAAAATGGCTTCCTGCGACTTGGCCGTAATGCCTTCGAGAGAGTTTTTCAAATTTTAAAATATGTACAAATGAGCTACATGCCAACTACATTTTTTGATTATTTTAGGCATTTTGTGGCACAAAGTACAGAAATAAAATACACATTTGAAAAAAGCATTTAAACAACTTCAGTCTATTTAAATGCTTAGAAGTTAAAAATAACAAAATACTTGTATTCAGAAGATAATATCCCTAATTGCTAAAACATAATTAGTATCAGCTTTTAACAGTTTTTAAATCGAATACCTCTTAATGTATGCAAACAAACTATAATAAATGTTCAAACGAAAAAAATCTCTTTCGTCAATACACAAGATTTCAATATTATGCAATAAAATGTAATGTAACATATTGTGAGATTTGAAGTAAGTAAATTTTGTTTTATTTCTTGGGTTTTACGTTAATGACTTTAGCTTTAGACTGTACAAATGGCAATTAAACCACAAGTGGACTAAATGATCTGTAATCAAAACTAATGTTTGGTGAAACTGAATGGTAGTTATCAGAAATCTTTTACTTATAATGTCTTTATGTGAATTTGCCTCTTTGGTTTCTAATATTACTTTTATTATTTAAATAATTCTTAAATGCGTAATTTCCAATCATTTATTTTGAAATTCTGTAGAAGGCATTAACGGCCAAGTCGCAGGAAGCCATTTTCAATGAAAGATTTGGGATGTTTGGCTTTTAACTTGTGCGAACTTCAGATATCACTACTTTTTCTGGCCGAAACATTAAGAACTTGGCGCTTTTTTTTTTTTTTTTTTTGTTACCGAAAACTTTTTGTTGGGATAACATGGTTTCTTAAGATCGCGACTGATGTGTTTAATTTTAATAACAAGTGAATGGGAATACCTATTAAAGTTATTATTATAGGAAAGTAGTATGTGAAATCAGGCATTTCCTTTGAGTTTCATGTATCATTGCCAGATGACGATGAACAGTCTCAAAACTCTCATAATGCCAAAAATGACTTTGCAATTTCAAATTTCAAACCACATTTTCAAGGGTTTTAATAAATTAAAGGGTAAAAATTTGGTGAATTCTAATCTTCCTTTGCATGTTCGCTTCAGAATTTTAACAATTTGAGATAAATCAGTGCCGTCGATCGTTGATATTTCGAACTGCAACAAAAAAACGTAGTAAAGTGTAATATTTTCTGATTTGCACTCTAATCTCCTGTAATAAAAATTTCAAAAGTTGTCACCGTTTATTTTATGTGTTTAATAACTTTCGACAATTGATTGTTATGTTTTTTTTTTTTTTTTTTTTTTATCGCTGAATCCGAAAATGACCTTCGTTTTTAACCATCACGTCAGGATTTTTTGCAAATCGTAAATTTCAAAGTTAAAAAGAAAAAAAAAATTGCGAAAAACTACCGAAGCAATTTGTCAGATCCTTACCAAAATTAGGCAACTTTTTTAAATACAGTAGAACCTCCTTTAAACGAAACCCTGGGTTGATCGAAATCCATTTTTAAGGCTTTTTTTTTTTACTATCACATTCCCTGTGTGCAAGCGGTCCTTTCCGTACGACGAGTACATATAAATACTCTCGATCCCCTTTCTTAGAGTTCCTTTGAATTTAACTTGAGCTTCCGTAATCTGCGGAGTGGAACGAAGAAAACGAACAAATTAGCAATTCAGAAGCTTTTGAATGTTTTGCAAAAAGGTTTGGCATGTCTAGAGCAGCAGAAAGGCTGTGATACTGCTACTGGTGAATTAATAATATATTTGAAAACTCCGCGATAGAACTTCAAAGCAAATGCAATTGAAAGTGCGGCAAACAAAACATTTTTTCAAACCGTTGGGATATATGTAAAAGGTACTTAATTTCAAAGTTAAAATTCAGGTAATTTATTCTTGTTTCTTTTTTGCTATTGCTTTATTTTTATTAAGCACTTGTTACTATAATAAGAAATATTGCATATATTTCTCCTTAACACCTCGCGGACGAGCGACCGGTATTCGTGCCGCGTAAGGTGCTTAGAATGAGTGATTATTCTCAACAGTAAATTTTTATTGTAAATTTTGCCTTATTTAGTCGCGCATTTTCCCGATTCAATGAGGCAAAAATTTCTGTTAAAAACCGGTGATAAAAGATTAAAAATTCTGTAAAAGACGCTCGTCCCGAAGGGGTTAATCTTAAAATTGAAGCATTCTCGGGTATCCGAAAATTTTGATTTTCCGAAAGATGGTTGGTCCCAATTACTTCCAATAATCGAGGTTCTGTTGTACATCTGCGATAAATTTCAAGCCTTACAAAAAGCCAAAATGGAAGAGGACACCCAGATGAACACAATAGAGAATATAGTAAAAGGAAAAGCGCGAGGCAGAGCGTGAGCGGTTCAAAGAAACTTCCTCGCGTGGAAGAAAATTGTAAGGATTTTAAATACACAATATTTTACAAGTTTAGCTGTAAAAATGCATAGTATAAGCCAAAATAGGAATAACTTATTATGAAAACTGTTGGGTTTAGAGGCGAGCGAACATTTTTTTATGCGCATTATACCTGCGTACTGCCAGTCTTTTCTCCCGACACACTCAGTCTGCGTGCGAACGATAGAAAGCAGACGTAAAAACTTATTCTGTGTGAAGTTGTTATGAAAAAGTAATCTGTGTGAGAAATTTATCTTTAAATTAATTGTTTTGTGTTTGTGCAGTGTTTTCGCTCAATAAACTATTTGTTCTGTCAACATCCACGGACTTAGTGATAATTAATATTAGTGAAAGAACAACAATAACAAATGTTTTACGTCTATTTTATACTATCAGATTTTCGCAATATTTGGACTTTTTAAAAGCTTAAAAATTTGCGATTTGCGAAAAATTCTGACGGCATGGTAAAAAATGAAGGTCATTTTCGGATTCAGAGCTACAAAATACATGAGAAAAAATAATCAAAAGTTAAAAAGCATGACTCAACCGCAGACTAGTGATTAACGCGAAAGATAATTTTGTGAAATTGCAATTAGGATGGATATTATTAAAAATACTTCGTAAGTTGAAATAACTTTATCAGTCTCATTTACGCCGATTTAATGAATCACACAGAATTCCCCTATGGAATCTCTAGTTTTAAAAGTTTAAAAAAAACAATTGTAAAAATTATGTGCACTTCAGACTCTTTTATCAAAGCAAAGAGTTTTACTTAAGAAATTTAATTAAAAAGTGTAATAAGCTGATGCTATTATATTTCTCGTCCTTTCAATTTTACACTTCTTTCATTGTTTTTTCGTCATTTACATTCTTCGAATGAAAGACAGAAACTAGTTTCGAATTCTGTAACTTTCATTCTTTGCTCTCAAATATTCCTCCTGAAAAGAAGTAAAAAAAATTTAACAATGTAAGTACAATAATGCATTTATAGTTAACGAATAGATACGAAGTCATTCATTTAAAAAAGTATTTTACCAGTTAAATTATTTTATTATTTTCACTGCATTTTCTTTTAATGTACACATTGGAAAGTTTAGATGTGGGTAAAATTAGTTACAACTAGCCGCCCTTGGCGACCAGTTTGGTCTCCCTTAAAATTTATGTTTGGGAAAGCATGCTCAGCATTGTATCATGTTACTTTTATTCACAATTTAGTTTACTTGGACTCCCTTAAATATAATTTATATAATCCCTTAAGCTAATGTTAGTTTCTGTTGCATTAAAATATCTGAATTTGTTGATTTTCTGTAAACAATCCTACCCTATTGATTTACAATGGAAGCCTATGGGAATTTGGCAAAATATTAGAGATATCGCCAAGTTGGCAACACACTTGGCGGCATTTGGCGACGGAACAGGGTCCCTCTCCTATGGTAACCCCCTTGTAGGTATGAAGATGCATTAAATGTTGTTCAATAACCAATGAGATGCGTTTCATTCGGGCGTTGCCATTAAGCAAGTAACAAATAATCGCGACTTCTGTGCCGCGTACGATAGCGTAATATATATATATATAGATTATTGTAATCATGTTCGATAGGAAATGTTTAATATCAACCAATAAAACATAGAAATGGTGCACTCTCGTAACTAGAGCCGTACCGAGTACTCGGTAAATACTCGGTACTCGGCCTACTCGGCCAATTTGCCGAGTACTCGGTACTCGGTGAAATTTTGGCCGAGTACTCGGCCAATACCGAGTAGTTGTAAGAATTTCATTTTTTAAGCATATGAATTTAAAACTGATCTGTAAAAAGTTATTCGAATATCAATGTATAATATATGCAATAATTCATAAAACTATTTACTCTGTATTTAACAATATGTCTACAAAATATAGAAAAAGTTAAGAACAAAACCCTCATAAAATAATTCCAGATTAAAATTTAGTTTCACATTTATGCAAATAAAAATAAGTTCTTTTTAAATATATATGAAAACAGAAAAGACTATTATTTTGGATAAAGAAACTGGAAATACAATAAATGTAATAAAAAAAATTAAATTTATTATCTTTCAAATTATGGTGCAAAAATACCAAACGTTCTACATTATCAGTAGACAGGGCATTTCTTTTACTACTATAAATTTGCCTTACCTCTGAAAATATACGCTCAGAATAAACAGTGGTTGAAGGTGCACATAAGAATTTTTTTGCAAGGTTGCACATAATCGGAAGTTTTTTTTTCCCCCACCATGCAAATGGAGTGTCAATTTTACATAAGTCTTCTGTTAAGAAATCCTGTATAGCTTTTTGTACCTCTCTTTGTATTTTTCTCTCTTTTATTTTTAATCAAAAGAAAATAAGGTACAGTTACAAAATAAATATGAAATGTTTTGCATTATTCAATAAATTGTTACAGTAACCAATAAACATTTTTTTTTTTTTTTTTTTTTTTTTTTGGTAGACAGATTTTAGGTATCGGAATAAATTAGAGGGTTGAAGAATGTTTTAATTTTATATTGGTTAATAATTGTACATGTTATGTGTCAATTCTCCTTTTTTTTGCTACTGTTTTGAATTGTCAAAAATTGTCTTTTAAAAGGTGCACAAATAAATTTCAAATTTAATTAGTTAATTTATATATATATATGTACATTATATATATGTATATACACAGGAATATATATATATGTACACACATATGTACACCTAAGCTCACATTATGTGCACATCAGCATCTTTTTTCCTTATTACCCAACTACTCGGTACTCGGTATTCGGTACTCGGCCGAGTAATCAATGGCCGAGTACTCGGTACTCGGCTACTCGGCCAAAGTACTACTCGGTACACCACTACTCGTAACAAACGCAAAATGAAATACTTCTATATTTGTATGTATGTGTGTGTGTGTGTGTAAATATATGTAGGTACACTGGCGTCCAAAATTAAGGACCAGTCACAAAATACTAATTTTCAAATAAGCGAATACTCAAAAGTAAATAATATAATTCAAATAATTACTATCCCTACAGCACAGCTAGTCCATATAGCATCTCATTCATGTCACACATGGTCACAAGTGTCACAGTCACTACGGTGAAGCAAAAAATAGTAAATTCCACATGTCTCATTATGAGTATCAAACGATCACTATATGTGACTCCACTGAGACGTCAATGTGACTGCTGTTTTGTGACGAGTCACCAGGTGACTTTACAATGTAGTTACATTGTGACTCTCATATGACTGTCATTTTTATATTCAATTTCAAAGTCATCGTGAACATTGCATTATGATAAGTCACCAAATAATATCACATTAAAGTCACATGGTGACTTTTCACAAAACAGCACAATGGCGACTTCACAGTAGTTTCTGTTACCTGAAAATCCTCATGTGACTTTAATGTGACATTATTTAATAACTTATCACAATCATGATGACTTTGAATTTGAGTCTGTAGATGACAATCACATGAGAGTCACAATGTAAATACATTGTAAAGTCACATCGTGACTCGTCATATGGCAGCAGTCAGAGTGGCGTCTCAATGGAGTCACATATAGTGATCATTTGAGACTCATAATGAAATGTGTGAAATTTTCTATTTTTTGCTTCACCGTAGTGACTGCAACACTTGAGACCATGTGTGACATGAATGAGATGTTATATGGACTAGCTATGCTGTAGAGATAGTAATTATCCGAATTATATTATTTCTTTTTGAGCATTCGCGTACTTGAAAATTAGCATTTTGTGATTGGTCCTTAATTTTGGACACTAGTGTGTATTTGTCTGTGTAAGAGTATGTGCTGACCATTTATAAAATCTTTATAGATCTAATTTTTATTTAGGTTCCAAATTTAATTTTTTTTGCAAGTGGTCTAATAGTTTTCAACAGAAACGGTTAAAAAATATCATGCGTCATGCATAGATTATGAAACACTTTCCAACATTGTCAGAATGCTGTAACAAATTTCATCCTTTAATAAGTTGAAAGATATCTCAGTAAAAAATCAGTAAAACACATAACACATTTGAAAATTTAACTCGAGCAATTACGACCTCTAGTTATCTATACCGCATTTTTTTGTGCAACCCTGTATATGATCTTCAGATTTGTATATATACTACATATTATGCAAAAATTTAGTTCGAATTTAGTTAATAGTTCCAGTTCAACTATTTTCGGCCATAAGCAAGAATGTACGTGACATTTTATTTCGTAGCCCTATGGAATTTATATACACCAATTATGTGCAAATATTAATTAAATTTAAAAACGCATATCACAGTCGAAACCGCACATCCAGCAAATATTGCTCATAGATAAATGCTAAACCCTCTGCCATAGTAAACTTCTTGTAGTACACCTAAGTGGTGTAAAGAAATTTTAATATGCTTGAAATAATATATCACATTGCAAAATAATTTCCCCTATATAATCTAATGTAATTGAATTATTTTGACTGCCCCTGTAAACGAACTATAAATGCTATATACTTCAATTTCAGTACCCAACATGCCATTGTAAACCATAATAACATATATGAATTATGGCAATTACAAGGTATTTACGCTAGTTAAAGCTTGGACATACAGATAGCAGATGTCAGACAGGCAAATATATTTACAGACATCAGACATTTTATGCTAGAGAGATATGTTTACTTGTGAATATCAAAAGAGAAGGAAAACTTCAACATAATTAAATTACTGCGTTCGGAATGCATTTAATGATGAAAAATACGTCACATTTAAAAAGCCGAAATAATAATATTTCCAAACACTTTTTAATTGAAAAAATAGTTACACGCGAATAATGGTGGAAAAAAGACATTAAAGTAACCAAAATATTACTTGCGAAAGGCATTAAATGTGGGGAAATTATATCCGGTTTAAAACATAATATTTAAAACGATTTTCTTATATCGTCTAAAAGAAATATTTTTTTCTAGATATTATCATAAAAGTCTGCGATTCAGCGACTAATCTTACTTAATCAAGTTAATTTTCAAATATGTGATGGATCTTACTTAATCAATCACAAAATCAGCAGTTAGCTGTCGGGACAGCAGAGGATGCGGCCTTAGGAACTGAAAAATCCCCTATTCAAAAGAAAATGATTGGAAAGCCTATTACAGACTGCTACGCCACTAGCTGTAATTGTGTAATCTTTTTACAACAGAGTAAATTGGCGTTTTTAGAGCCTGCGGTGTTTGGAGAGGAATTGGCTCGTAACAGTGGAGACCCCTAGTTATATACAGGGTGATTTAAAAAAAAGTTTACAAAATGACATGGCAAATCAAGCAAACAACAAAGATAAAAATTCACATAGGGTCGCAAACCACTTATTGAGTCACAAATACAGGGTGTTTCATCCTAATTAAACACGAGTTGACGGTCATAATTTCGAGAATAATTAAAACATTGTAATTAAAGTGCAACTATATGTACCTTGCTTTGTGTTAAATGGGATAACATCACGAAAAGATCTGGAAAAAAAACATGTTGTTCAAGCAATCGATGATACCGTATGAATAATCACAGTCCAAAATGTGGGGCGTTCATTGCATACTGCTGGCGTGCATAATGCAAACTTCTACCACTTTTGTTTGGTGTTATCACATTTACAACAAAGGTGAGAATGTCTGTTAAATGTTTTATTATAATATACTTCAGTTTTCTGAAAGTTATGACCGTCAACCCAAAGGATGAAACATCCTGTATTTGTGACCCAATAAGTGGTTTGCGACCATATCGTCGGTACCATGTCAAACTATCCAATGTGAAAATAGCCACTTTTCAGGAAGGCGAAAAAACTGTTTAAATTGTGGATTCAAAACCAGCGCCAGTCAGCAGTAAACAATTATTATATTTTTTGGGTGCTGTTTTATATCCTATTTAAGCAAGCTATTGAGATAAATCATTTGAATAATTTTACTCACCTAAAAATCACATTGGATAGTTTGATATGGTATGATTATTTGTACTTTTTCAGCTTCAAACTGTCCAATATGCCACATTGGATAGTTTGACTTGTAAAAATTTTATGCTTTTCCCAGGTTCGCCATTCCATAGTAGCGAATATACCATATTGTATAATTTGACTTGTAAAAATTTTGTGCTCTTCCCAGATTCGCCGTTTCATAGTAGCAAATGTGTCGTATTCAATAGTTTAATTTGTAAAAATTTCGGCATTTACATATTCAATATTCTTAAGATTCATTCTCTTGAGATTTTTCTTTAATAATTTTAATATCGAATATACAGTAAATTAATAAAGATAAATGCTGATTTTTAAACATTCTGTTAATTTTATAAAACATAAGATAACAAAAATATCTCAAATAATGGGATGGGCACTTCAAACCCGTAATTATGAATAGTAATCTTTGCGCTATTAATTCTAAGAAACTCATGGGCCGCTTTCTACCACTATTTTCAAATAAAAATCTATGATTTATTTAATCTCCCATTAACCCTTATATCCCTCGTGTAGATAATTGGCCGTCAAAAATCAACCCAACCCAACCCATTAACCCTTTCCGGTTTGTGGTTTAGTTTAATTATGTTACACTATTTCAAACATAATGCAATTTATATACATTATTGAGGTGCACAGCAGCATGCCTATGTTAGAATATGACGTGTACAACAGTTATCGTTCATTTACAGCGATACACAAAATATTTCGGTAAAAGTGCAGTCTATTAGCGATAATTGCTGGAAATGCGTTTTACATTATGGTATACGTTTTAAAACTATGTGCATACTACGTGGTATGCATAAATTCTGTACATTGTATACAGGAATACCTAAAATAATTAGTTAGCATTAATTAGTATGATTCTGAACTGCTTAAACATAGTTTTTAATTGTGTTATGCATTTCAAAGCTAGACTATTATTAGTATATGAGATGTTTGTGGAACATAAGTTAAATCATATACAAGGCCAAAATCATATACAAGATCAAAAAACTAGAAATATGGACAATTATGGATGATAATTTCTGTAAGTATTATTTTAGTGGTTTTAAGCGTCTTATAGCTTGCATTAAATTTTTAGCTTATTATGCTGCATGTATAAAAATCTGTAAGTAATATACAGAGTTGCATAAAAAAATTCAGTTATGGTCGTCTATTGGTAGAAATTACTGAAAGTGAATTTTCAACCTATTATACTTTTTAACACATTCCAATAAGGTTGAAAAGTGTTTATGAATTCGGTTTGTCTGTCGCTCTAACTCACGTAAATATACTCGGATTTTCATGCAATTAAAAAATGTTAATGTTGCTTACAGTGGAATGTTCAGTATTGCATATGAAGTGTGTAACATTAATAGTTAATTTACAGGGTCACTCAAAAGATTTCCATTACATTATGGTACAGTGGGGGAAAATTATTTGGGGAGTATTTTAATGACATTACGCTATATCACTGAATTTCATTACAAGAAGATTACGACAGAATAGGGCATGCATTCGTAGCATTTGTCGTTCATTTACAGGGACTCTCAAAAGAAAGGGGTTAAAGTACTGTCTTTCAGCAATAATTGCTGGAAGTGCGTTTTTTAATTTTGGTATGCGCTTTTAAATATAACTATTTTTTTGCATGTTGTATGAAAATCCTATATCTCATATACAGGGCTGCACAAAAGAATTCACTAAAAAATAATTACCGTCATTAGACAGAAAAGTACTTGAATCAGTTTGTGAAGCCCTGTAAATGATCTATAGATTTTTATATAATCTAGATAGTATGCGACAGTTTAGTTTAATTAGGAAACGCGTAACGCAATTTACACTTTCCACCTTTAGCAATTTCCGCCAAAAAACGGAAATATACCCGACCTTCTTGTATGGCCGTGTATATTATCTACAGATTTTTATACATGTTACGTAATATGGTAAAATTTAATTTTGGCAAAAAATTGTTATAAACACACTTCCAGAAATTACCAGTCATAGCCGGCAATGTTTTCAGTTCTTTGCGTAGCCCTGCATATTAGGAAATACTTCTAACATATTTTAGTCTAGTAAAAAGAAATAAAAGCTACAATTGCACAACTCAGGTAAAAATCTCCTTTCATAAATTCACGCCCATACAAAGTAATGCTTACAAATTCTTTTGTATAGCCCTGTATATGATCTATACAATTTATACGCACCACGTAATATTCAAATAGTTAAAAACTCATACTATAATTGAAAACGCACTTCAATCAACTATCGCTAATAGACAGCAGTGTAGCAGAAATTTTGTGTGTCCCTGTAAATTAACGATAACTATCGCACATGTACTACAGTACTATTTCTGCAGTAAGCAACTTGTAATGTAAATCAATTACAGATGTCAATTTCACTTGGTTTGGAATATTTTAACATTACTAACATATGCTTCAAACTTTTTTTTAACCATAAACCATTATAGAACAAAATTCTTTCGTATGAACCTGTAAATGATAATAAATGACTTACACACAATAGTCTGCATAAAACATGTTTTAATAGACTTGATAAATCCATATTAATTTCATTATGTTTAAATATCGTAACACCATTAAAAGACATCGCTCTTTTTCCCTATCGAGTGTAATGTAATGGTATTCTTTTGAGTGACCCTATGAATGAATTAAAAATTCTCACATTCCATTAACAATAGAAAACATATGCTATAGTAAACGTTGAAAACATATGTCAATTGCGTAAAATTTCAATGCATAAATAAAATAGTTTTTGTCTTCCTGATAAAAAGACTATTTTCATATTGGATATTTGACATGGTACGGATGCTTAGAAAATGAAAAATATTCCAACATTTGCGGCAAAGGATCGAATATGCCATATTGGACAGTTTGACATTCTAAATTTTAGAAAAAAGTGGATATTGGATACTTTGAAACAGTCATTATCTAAATTTCTAAGCAAGCTAGAGACGTGCCGATTTTGCTTTGTACGTATCACGCACAGCACAATAAAATGGCGCAAAATTTGAAAAATGCATTTTTTCACATTGGATAGTTTGACATGGTAGCGACGATATGTGAATTTTTATTTTTGTTGTATGCTTGATTTGCCATGTCATTATGTAAACGGTTTTTTTTTTTAAACATCCTTTATAATAGGTATTGAATTATTGAATTTTAAACTCTCATTTTTGGAACTCTCTATAAATAAAACTAAAAAATTCAGTCAAGGATCTTTGTAGACAAAGTTTTGCGCATATATATGAAGTTACTTAAATAATTTGTTTATTTTTGCATATCTGCATGTTTTTCAGCTTTTATCATGTAAATTTAAAATTACATTTCTTCGTCTTCCTTTAGTAAAAATATCATCAGAACATATATCAGTTAACGTATTTTAAAAAATTTAAAGTTAGTTAAAGAATAATTCTTTTTTTTTCTTTTTTTAATATTTTCAAAATATATATATCAAAATGTTATAAAAGCAAAAGCAATTAAAAAAAAAATTGTTTTCTCTTAAACTGTTTCTTTCATAATCCTGTATTCCTTTCAATTTTAATGTTTGCAGAATTAAAAATTCAATTTCGTATGTAATTAAAACTTCAAACATAACTTTTACTCCTTAAAATATTTCTTGAATTAATCATTTTTTATTACCATCGTTCCGAATGTATATTTTTTGTTTTCTATGTTTATATTTCTTTTGAACTCTATTTTTTTTTTCTTTTTGAGACTGTCTTAAAACATGTTTATTTCTAAAGCAGTCTTCATATTCTTTTCTGTTTAATTTCGTTAAATCATTAAACAAAAAACGTTAAAAACTTATACCGAAGAATATTTTTTTCCTTCATAACTAAAGATTTTCTACCCCTCAAACTAAGTTTTGCGCGTTTAATTTTGCATAAAAAACATTCTAAAGCAAAAAAGGAAAAAAAATGTTCTTTCTTGATAAACATCTGAATATTTTATAAGACAACTCTACTCTACAAATGAGTTGTCTATAACAATAAAGATAGATGTTTCTTCGTCTGTTTGTGTGTGTCGTTACTGTGTTCTGACGAGATCCCTGCTTGCAGAGCAGCAAGATTTGCCTGGACGTATTTCAATGTTTCAAGTTATGCACCTCCAACTAAGTTTTTTCTCTTTTTTTAACCTCCGGTACGGTATGCTATTTCTTTCACACAGCTTATTTCGTGTCCAAAAAATAACGTTACCTTACAAACGCTAGCCGTAAAACAAAGCATTACAATTAAATACTCTTTAGCAATTTTTTTAACTTCTAAGCATCACACATTTTCAATTTTTATACCGTCGTATTGGGAAAAAAAGTTCTTTTAAATGCATTTTGTTTGAAAACTGTATCTCCATTTATTTTTGAAATATAAATTTTTTTGTAGTTTTTGGAGCCATTTGCTAAATATTGGCAACGGGAGTACTCCATTTCTGCAAAAAGTAAAGGAAAAATAGTTTTAAAATAGTAATTATATATTTTTGTTGCCATTTTCTCGTAACAACCGAAAGAAAATGTAATTAAAATACGTGCTATTTTGAAAAAAATATAAACGAATGATTTCTGTTAAAACAATGGAGCTATTATAATTATATACTATATTTAATTGTAAGTATCTATGAATCATTAGATAGCCGGGTTTTTTTTTTTTTTTCGATTTTCTTGAATGAATCATTTTGCCAAATTTGTGCATTATTTCGCGATAGTGATGTACTATGCATGCTTTCCTGTAGATGCTTAAGAGTAGATCGTAAATGTGGAATTCTTAAGCGGATGCGAATGACGTAATTTTACATAAAATAAAACGTGTGCTTTAAGTCTTAAAACTGAAATATGTTTTGTACTGCAGTAGAGTCCCGCTTAACCGAGTTATTTTCTTCTGATGGACTGGTGGCTTCTATTATTATGAAACAGCCATTATAAATAAAGTGTTAGGTGAAGATGAAAGAGCAGCCGTAAAAAAAATTATGGCCAATTTTTCCCCCCATTCTGACCAGAAAATCAGAGTTCTAACTTTTTACGGCTGCTCTTTCATCTTCACCTAACACTTCATTTATAATGGCTATTTCATAATAATAGAAGCCATCAGTCCATCAGAAGAAAATGAAGTAATGGAAATACCGGGGGTGACACTAAATTCTGAAAAAGCAGAATTTCTGTTCTCTAGTTTTCTTTTTTTCTTTCTTCTCTTTTTTTTTTTTAAACCATTTGGAAAAATGGTTATTGTTCTCGGTCAAGGTAGGAAATCAAAAACATATCTGAAGCGTTTTATTGGTTGAATCCGCATTTTATTCGTTTTCTGATTGGTTTATACAGTAATTTGTATTTTCCCTTTACTTTCAACAGAGATGGATACTTCTGTTGCCACTATGACAAAAAATTAATAAAAACTACAAAATAAATTAATAACTCAGAAACAATTTGAGATACAGCTTTCAAACAAATTGCATTTAAAAGTACATTTTTTTTCTCTATACGACGGTGTAAAAAGTAATATTGAGGGATGTTTAGAAGTTTAAGAATGAAATTTCATTTAAAATGGGTCCAGGAATATTAATGTTTAATCCATGGCGTACGTAATGTATGACCAGCTCCGTAAAGGATTAAAAATTTACAGTACCGAAAAATGTAATCCATGGCGTACGTAATGTATGATCAACTCCGTGCGATTTTTTATGTCTTAAATTTTAGTCTTTGAAAAAATCATTTTCCAAATGGTCGTTGTAATTTGTTATTTTTTTGTAATTTTTTATGCGATCTTTGGCATTTTTCTACTTTTTGCAACGATTTCTTCACATAAGTAAAATGAATTAGGTTTCAATCTTTTATCCTATTATAGTAAATTTTGTTCTTTCTATTTTTAGGGTTCCGTACTTAAGGGGGCTGGTCACTCAGCTTCGGAATTCTCCTTCGTAAAGTTAAGTCTATGGACTTTTGATGCATTCGTATATTTAAAATATCTTCTCGGGAAATTCTTTTTATTAACGTCTTTTTTCTGTGTACTCTTCTTAAAGTATGTCTCTTTTTTTCTTAGTTTTCAAAATATTTCTAAAATGTATGCTGAATTTAACATTTTATGTGTTAAAAGAAGACGAACTGTGAGTAAGATTTTAATACTTCCTATAAAATTAAGTCTATGTTTTAGAAATATTTTGAGAACTAAAAAAAAAGAGACATCTTTTAAGAAGTGCACACAAAAAATAGAAGTTAAAAATATTAATTTCCTGAGGAGATATTTTAAATATACGAATGCATCCAATGCCCATAGACCTTTAGCGAGGGGAAGTCGGAAGCTGAGTGACCAGCCCCCTTAAATAGTGAAAACGGAACCATTATAAGATCACTCCTGTGTCTGTCTATCTGTCTGTCACAGCCATTTTACTCGGAAACTATGGAACGTGGAAAGTTCAAATTGGGGGAAGTAATAAAGACTATTGACCCACATATTTTCAGATTAATAAATATTCACAAATATATTTAGGAAAAATGTAGAGGGCTCATTATGTTACTTTAAAATAAAATAAATCTTTTCTTTATATATCGTCTGGGGGTATAGTGTGAAAGCTTTCGTAACGCTCAACTGAAAAATACATTTCTTTTAATTTTAGGTATTATATATTTTCAAAGATATCGTCAAAAATGTAGTGCAAAAATATGTTCCCCCCATCTAATTCCGAATCTACTGAATCTAAAATTAATAAAAAATTAGAGATAGTAGACGTTAATTAAAACCTTGCAGGAAAATTATAGCGATTACCCTAGGTCACATAGTTTTTGAGAAAATCGCAGTTTTCCGTTGTACACAAATTTCGATTTACGGGCATTCATCAAAAGTATCGAGCAGCGCTGGAGGTACCTATCTTAGGAGAAGTATAAAAGCATTGCTGATAATGATTTTCGAAAAAAATAGGCGGTAATTAGCCGAGATATTGACCCTTGAAGATACGGACGGTTTGGACATACATAATGACAGGGGCGGTGTAATCTATGTACCATCGGCTTTTAAAGCCTAGTTAACAACTTTTAATGATATATATGTGTAATGCAATGACAGTAGCACTATAAAAGCAATAAACGTCAAATTATTAAAAAAACAGACTAATTTTATTAGAATGAATCACATAAATACTATGGAATTCGCGACTAGTTTGCACCGAGTGGATATCTCAATACGCCTCGAGTGACTTTAAAAGTAAATTAAAAACCTATCTGCGAAAACCCGGCACGGACCAAGGCGGCGTTGCAACTTTGCGACCTTCTTTCGAAGCGCGTTCATCACAATGCCAAATTTAAACTTTGAACAAAGGTTTTGTTTTAGCTACACTGTAGAAAGAAAAGTTATTACTACTCTGAATTTAGTTTAATGAAATGCCAAATGAAGTTTAAATATGAACTGCTTTTATTGCCACTGCCGAATTAATTTCATCATAAACAAATTAGGATAATATTAAAAAATGAGTTACACAGAATGGCTATATTTGATATTATTTAGGTTACATGTCTCTTTGAACTTTCATGGTATATCCATTTACACTTTTTAGTATGTGCAGTTATACCCAACCCGACGTTGTATAGTTTTTTACAAAGTCTTAATAGTAACTTTTAGCAACTTTTTTTTTAATAATACAGTTACTAATTTATATATTTATTCTACGGAACCCTCTGTACGGGAGTAATACTCCCACTTGGCCTTTTATTCCAATTTTGAACGACTTTTTATGGGATTTTTCCCGTTTCGTGGAAATTTTCCACATCAGTAAAAAGAATACGGTTTCAATCTTTTATCTGAATTGTTAAAAAAGTAAATTCGCTCCTCTTTTCAAATAAATTTTTTGGAAATTCATGCAGCTATTTTTAAAAAATTTCGCGAAATTTTATGCGATTTTAAAACTTTTTCGCGTTTTTGACAATTTCTGAATATTTGGAGGGGCAATCCGATTTAAAACTTTTAGCCCAATAAAGTTTTTTTTTTTGCAAAATTTTAACACTATTCTTGAAAATTAGTAAAAGTAATGCAAAAAAGTAAAACTTAAAAGGCTCAGTACAGTAAATTTTGTACTATTTTCAAAAACGTTTATTCTGTAAACGCACAGCGATTTTTTAATCGTTTGCAAATTTTGCGATTTTTTAAATTTTTTTCTTGCATTTCGTCGCTTTTTTTTTTTTTTTTTTTTTTTTTTTTTTTTTTTTTTTTTTTCGTATTCATAAAAGGAATTGGGTTTCAATATTTTAGTCCACGATAAGTGATTTTTACACGCACTCTTTTATTTAAATCAACTTGTTTTTTGTATGCAAAGATAGAATTTTGTAAGCGATTTTTAATTCACTTTCATGTATACAAGAATTAGAAAAATTATATGTGTTTCCGATAGCAATACAACATTTTAATATAATTAGAATTTAATTATAAATGAATACATTTTAAAGCATTTTTCGAATAGGCCACCCTATACGATAAATTGCCAAATGTTTTTTTCTGGTTGCAGTTGTATACAAGTAACAACAACAACGGATTTAATGATGCGTCTAACCACGTTCGACAAAAAAGGCCAACTGGCTGTGAAACTACAATAACGCAATACTTAAAGCACTAAAAAATTAAAAATACTATAAAATTAATAAAAAATTAAAAAATAATAATGATTGTAACAATATTTTAAAAACAGACTTTTACCAATTAACAGTTTAATATTAAATAAATTATTATCATACGTAGAGAAACAATTTACAAATACCGAAGAGGTAGTGTAAATCAGTGCTGTCCAAACTTTCAGCAGCCGCGGGCGCACCTCGTATCGTGGCAAACGTTGAAAGCAGCTATTATTCACATACCTGGAAATATAGAACATCATTATAGTACACTGTAAAAAAAAAAAATTCCGTTAAAAAACGGAAATAGTACTGGCAATCTAGACGCCAGTACTATTTCCGTTTTTTAACGGAGATTTTTTTTCCGTAAATTCCAGAAAATTTTCCGTGTTTTGACAAAATTTTTCCGGTTTTTTTTTTTTTTTTTTTCATATATCCGTATTTAAAATTTTTTGTTTCAAAGACAAAAAAAAAAAAAAATCATATAACTTTTCCAGAAACTTACACCTTCATCAATTTCAACGGACACGATTATCAAGGTAGCGTATCTCTAATTTATTCAAATAACAGTAATGAAACAACACTTACCTAGGGTGGAATCGAACTGGGGAACCGGCCTCTACCAGATTAGCTATCTTATCCACCATGCCATTGGGGACTCGAGTTACGTTTCCAAATATCGTTACTTATTTCAATGTTTTTTATGAAGTAAGGCACGATGTTAAACAAGGAACGTATTTTCGTTGGAGATATTTTTCAATTGAGTGTACAATTCTGAATATTTTCATAATTTTGAAAATTTAGCTTTTAAATTTCATGCTTTATAAAAAGAAGAAAAAATAGTCTTTAAAATATTACGTGCATGAAAGAATGTATTATAAGTAATAATTGCTTCTTTTTTGCAAGATTTTAAAAATTTATTGTACTATTATTCTACTATTTATTTATTTGTATATACATCTATAATTTCGTTATTATGTTTCAGATATGTTTTTAAGTTTTATGTGCGAATCCGTTAAAGTGAATAGATTAAAAAATATTAAAATTAAAAATAGGGTTTTTCATTTTTTTTTAAATAATAATAAGTATTATTTTAAAATCATTATGAAAAATAAACTGTAACATTTCCTTCTCAACTGTCTGAAACTTAAAAAGAATTAATAAAATTTATTTAAATATCAGATTATTTTTTTTTTAATATTGTAAAAAAAATTAAAAACAATTTAAAAACTTTTTATTTAAAAAGAAAGAAAGAAAGAAAAATACTACAGTGTTAAAATACTATATAGTTTAAATGTACATGCATATATGACGCCAGAACTTTTAGCGGTTTTACTTGAAAACCCACGTAAAACCGGCACATTAGGAAATCATTGGATATATTTTCAATATAGAGCCACATTTAGCCAATATTGGAGTTTCATTGGAAATAATATCACTGTAAGACAAGTACATACAACCAGTGGCGGATTCAAGGGTCATGACCCCCCCCCCACCACCACCACCACCACCACCCAATCCCCGTTCAACAATCTGAATCTCTCTGGCTCTTTAAAGCTCTACTCAAATCAAAATTAGGTGATTTCTGATACATCCGTGAAAATATTTTTAATCTCAAGAAATTTGCAAGTGCACTTATTCTGAAACTATGTGATTAAAAAGTGTTTTCTATTTTTCAATAAAAGCAAAGGATCTTTCCAAAAATTCCATAAAATTTGGCATTTTAAACGAAATTTACGGACGCGAATGCTAATTGCTCCCTCATGACGACATTTCTGTGGCTCTCAAGTTCTAAAAATTGACTTAAAATGCTAACTTGACAACATTTCTGAATCATTCTTCGCATTTATAAGAAAATGGGAAATGAAAATGAATTCACGAAAGTATCAGAAAAATCGTCAGTTTTAATTTGGGAATAGCCTTCAATAAAAAAATTGATCATGAAATGGTGTGACCCTCACCCTTCCCCCCCCCCAAAAAAAAAGAGGCATTAACCCCCCCCCCCCCCTCCCTCTAAATTAAGGGCTGGACCCGGCCTTGCATACAACAATTAATACCTTCACTTTCCAAACATGTCAGTTATTTCTAAACATCATTTACGGAAATTGTACTGTTTTGAAAGCGATACAGAAACATTCCGTAAAATTTACGGAAGACTTACTGTACTTACACGGATTTATAATATCATAATGTCAATTACGGAAATTGTACTGTTTTTTTAAAAAGATGAAACTATTCCGTAAAACTTTACGGAAAAGTTTGTGCATATTGACGGATTTTTTTTACAGTGTAGGGGTAGAGTTGTCGATTTTGCCTACTTCTTTACTCAGAAATTGCAACTTTATACTGGAATTTCCAAAAGAAGAAATTTTACTTTAAGTAATCATGAAGCCTCTGATTAAATAAAGTAAGAATTGCTATTCCGAATTTCTGGTATGCATTTGTGTATTCTGAATAAAAAAGAAGGCCATACTGGCGATCCTGGTAGGGAGTCACGATATGCTTATGTTTTACAAGATGCACAGACACATAACAATGTGAGCCGTAAGGCCTCTACTATGCAGAATTCCATGTAAAAAATACTCGAAGTAAAAAGCATAAATCATAGTAAATTTAAAAATTACATTTTCCTTTGACAGATGCTTTTCAAAGTATTTTTTAAGGAATGAACTGACAAATTAACACAAAATAATATAGAACACTAATGATTTTAAAGATGTATCTTTTAAAATGGATCTTTATTTAAAAAACTCCTAGTAACAGGAATCATTTGAAAGGGCGCCATGGCGCGCCGCTCTGGACAGCCCTGGTCTAGATGATGCTTTTATTTTCTTTGCTGTGGCCAAATCTTAAAAAAAGAATTAAAATTAAATATTTATAAAATAAATTCCCTTGCTCGCATTTTCTACCAAGCATAAAAAAGCAGGGAATTTCAAATAATCGGGTTCGGTGACGATGCTAAAGTCATGCATTGTAACAGAATTTGTAGTGATAAAACCATGAATCGTAGTCATAAAATTGGGTGTAATTTTCAAGGTAAACAATAAATACTTTTAAAAGAATGTCTATTCAAAAAACTACTTTTACTTTTCTACTTGTTTTAGCTATTTCCACAATGCTGAAAGTAAACAATGAAAAAAACTGATCTTTTTTTTTTCTTTCATAATATTGTGTTCCTTTGAAATTTTAATGTATTTAGTTTCAAAAAGATCTCTCAGAAATCTCTAATACAACTTCAAACATAGATTTTATTCGTTAAAAATTACCTTGGTGTAATCATTTTTTATATCCATTACTAAAAAATATTTTCTCAGCTTATATTTCTTTTATAATTCTATTAATTTAAAAATGGATTTTTTGCATACAATCCCAGAACCTATTTCCAAAGTCTTTTTTATGTTGCTGTTATTGTTTTTCATTTCATTAAATCATTAAACTGAAAGGATAAAAGATTTTAAAAAATTCCTTTTACCTAACTGAGTACTTTCTGCCTCTCTAAACAAATCCGCTCATTTAATTATGCATAAAAACATTCTAAAGCTTACAATGGAAAAAGGGTTTTACTTGATAAACATCCGAATATTTTCAGCCATTATTAAAACAACTCTACTCCACTATTTATACAAAAGAATTATACGGAATAAAAGTTGCATTAATGTTTCTGAATAAAAGGATGTACAAATGTACAAACAGTATTTTAAAGCAGGAAACACTGATTTCAAAAGAATGATATTCTCAGCCAAATAATCTAAAATTTAGCATAAAAAATACATTTGTGGTGAGAGAATGGAATTCACGCAAATCAACAAAGAATATTCAGAATACATATTCACACATTTGCTCCGGTAATATCTGAAAATTATTGTATTTTTTTGTAGTTTATTATTTTTTAAGGAACGAAAAAAGAAACTAAATCTGAATCTAACGTTCTTAAAATAAAATAAAAAATATTTTAAGAACGTACTTGAAATAAATACTAAATTAAAATAGAATTAAAACCTGTTGAGCTATTATTTCTTTAATTAAAAAAAAAAAAAAAAATGTTTTCAAAGGGAATTATCTCAGATCTAAACCTGCATATTTAAATGCGCTTGGTGAAAAAATATTAAATGTTATTTTAACTTCAGAAGTAAGATCTTTAATTACTGAATTATATAGACACGCCGTAATAAAGAACAAATGCTTCTTAATCACGAAAATTGTACATAGCCACGAAAGAAACTCTACAGTATACCCATTAAAGTCTCCTGCCATCCTTTTAACTTCAGAACGACTGATGCTTTATTCTTAAAAGTGGTGTCAAGGCATAGTAAAGTAGCCATGCGCTACTGAATTAAATCGCCTACGACACCACATGGAGGGACACTGCGGAGTTAGCATTCATATCTCAAAAATGGAAAGAGATAGGGGAAAAAAGTTATTTACAAAGTTGTAGACCATCATCGATGGAGTACGAAAAGACCCCTTGCTGACGGTTAGAAGTTTGAACATCTGAAATAAAGGTATATTGTAATAGCAAGTTGTTTTTTGTTGTTGTTTTTTACTTTCTAAGGTCGTTTTGTCACGTCACTGTGTAGGAAATCACGAAAAACAAATGCGCGTTTTAACCGTTCTTTCCTTCCCATTAATGTCCACACAAGGTGTCTTTTCGTACTAATTCGATGATGCTCTACAACTTTGTAAATCACTTTTTTTCCTATCTCTTTCTGTTTTCGAGATAGGAATACTAACGCTGCAGTTTTCCACCAAGTAGTGCCGTAGGCGGTTTCATTCAGTAGCGTACATGGAGCTATAAAGATTAAAGTTAACGACATAAATGACCTCACTTGAAGCTGTTCCTACCCCCATGCTTCCGCCATATTTGACCGTTGTGAGCCACTTTCTTCTCGCTGCGCAAATCAACTACAGTAATAGTCAAATATGGCGGACGCCGGAGATGGGGAAAGTACTCGCCTTTCGGCTTCAACGCTCTCCACGGTGCACGGTGTCTCCTGCTTGACAAACTGAGCTCCACAATAATACAGAGAGTTAACTCAGCGATCCACTTTCTATTGCGACCACATCACACTTTCAATGTGCGCAAGTAATGAATCCTGCACTTTTCTTAATATTAGAAGCATTTTTTTCAAATTTTTCCGCATACTTTTATAAATTTTGGTGTTTTCTACATCTTTTTGATATTTTTATGATCAATACTTAACAAAATTTTCATCTTTTTCCGTTGAGCTTACCTAAAGTTTAATTTTTAACTAATATCAAACTAAAAAATTGCGATCAATTTTAATAAAATCTATAGCGTTTTCAATAAAAAAATATATATCAGCGAAAATTGTAGCAGCTTCGTGAAATTTTTAAAAGAAAATCCAGTTTGAAAATATCTACCCCATACTACTCTATGGGAGTAAATCTATGTTTTGCCAAAAAATTTCCTCCGAAAATCTTTGACATTGTGTTCATGGGCGTACCGCTGGTTTCAAAGTATCTGAATAGAGAGTTAGCCTTCCGTACTATTGTTGAGCTCAATGGATCGATATGTCGTCTCCTTCTAATCTCCATAGCTCCTACAGGTCTGCACGGCCCGGAGTACCCGGCTCGACCCACGGGCCGGCGAAACGAAGGCGAATTTTCAAACGGGGCGGGCCGGAAAAAAAATTTGAACGGGGCTGCAGGGCCGGGCCGATAGAAAAAATTTATCGGGCCTATCGGCCCGATAGAAAAAGTTAAGCAAAACAGATAAAATATGAGCCATTTTCAATGAATATGACTTTCTCGAGAAGTATAAATGTGCGCCACGAGCCGATGCGTGTTTAACAACATCAATACAGAAATGTAACATGTCCATAGTAGAGAACGGCATCGTACAGTTACATGATGTTTGCATCCCGGGTTTAATTTTTTCAGCAAACTCGTGCCGGGACGGAACTGGTCCTAATCATTCTCATGATGTGCAGTGCAGGCATTATGTTTTTTGAAAGTATTAATAGCGATAATGCACTTCTGTTAACAGTATCTTTGAAATATACCTTAATTTGGATCTCATATTCACTGCTCAACAAATCGAAACTTTCAGGCAGATTTTCTGACTCTTTTTTAACTATAAAGGGCCTGACTATTGAAGGCATTTGGAATCGAATAGCTTTTTCCATTTTTGATAAATTACTTATAGAGATAAGAGATTCGTGTCACGTGGCTGTCTCACTGACCGTTTTTCTCCTTTTCTGTGCTATCGCTTTCGGAAATTCGATTCAAAACGCTAACTTTGGCAGTATTTTCTGAAAGATATATTGCTTTTATCTAAGAAAAAAAAACGGCATTTACATAGTTTCTGAATAAGAATACCTGCCAATCTTACGCGTTTTCGAAAAGAAATGAATTCATAAATGTGCCGAAATGTAACTCTTTTAGGTTTGGTGAAAAACCTTAAAAATGAGAGAAATATTTTCACAAATCTACTTTTTATTATATAGCTTCAAAAGTTATCATGTTTTTAACCCTTTGTTCTAAACTACATTAATATTTAAATGAATCCTTATTCGAATTTTGAAACGTCAGTAGAGACGATGGCTAAAACACTGCAAGTATTCGGTAATGTATTTACTATTGTGTGTTTTCTGTTTTGCGAACACATAGTAATCTAAAATATACAGTAAAATGTTCCCATAAATATTTATGTAGAATTCATTAAAAGAATTTTAATTGTATGTCGAGAAAACCGAGTTACACACGATTCCATTCGATTCCACACGAAGAGACACTCTATCATTAGAAACCTCAGAAAACGATGTATTTTCAAGATTTAAAGAATTATTTTTAAGAAGTTTATTTTGCTAACACTGATTTTCTAAAAAGTTTTCAAGTAGTTTTTATAATATATTAATCAGTTTTCACAACCTAGAAGATTTTTTTTCATATTCATATAAGGAATTTGGTTTCAATCTTTTAGCCCCCGACTAGTGCTTTTTACATTCTTTTATGTAACACAACTTGTTTTTTGTGCGTAAAGATGGAATTTTATAATCGATTTTTAATTTAATTCCCGATATGCAAAAATTACATGCCTTTCCGATAACAGTACAATATTTTAATATTTCTAGAATTTAATTATAAATTAATACATTTTAAGGCATTTTTAAAATAGGAAATGAATTGTCAAATGTTGTTTATGATTGCAGGTGTAGTCAAGTTACAACAACAATGGATTTAATGATGTGTCAAACCACGCTCACCAAAAAAGGCGAACTGACTGGGAAACTGCAACATTGCAATATTTTAAATACTAAAGAGTAGAAAATTAATTAAAAATAAAGAATAAAGATTGCAGTAAGTTTAAAATAACACATTCTATCAATTAACAGTTTAACATTAATTAAATTATGATTATACGTTGAGAAAACAATCTAGAAGTCCCGAACAGGTAGTTTAAATGATGCTTTTTCTTTCTTTCCTGTTGCCAAATTCTAAAAAAGCATAAAAAATTATGTATCTATATTATAAAGGACAAACATATCTGTGCGTAACGCATACGTCATTCTGCGAATGGCAACACTTTGAAATTTCAAATGAAATTTCGGTTTTGAAATTTTCGCTACTGCAAATTTTTAAACTTCTAAACATCGCACAGTTTCAATTTTTACACCGTCGTATTGAGAAAAAAATGTACTTTTAAATGCAATTTGTTTGAAAGCTGTATCTCAATTTATTTTTGAGTTATTAATTTTTTTATACTTTTTAGTACCAATTTTGTAATTGTGGTAACTGAAGTACTCCATTTCTATTAAAAGTAAAGGGGAAATAATCATGGTTTATTTATTTTTATTGATTATATCCTTATTGATGTCATTTTCACATTAGAAATAAAAGTAACTTTTTTCTAATTTTTGAACAGAACAGACGTCAGCCATTAAAAAAAACAAGCATTGTTCTTCATAAATCTAAAGATTGAAGAAGATATTTCATTATTTTTTTCATTACGCTGATCCTGAGTTTGAGACGCTGGGCAAAATTATTCAGTGAGTAAAAATGATGTCATATTTAAAACAAAACGATCATTTTCTTTGATAAAACTAAATACTTGACCAATAATAAATGGCCAATACTATGGCAACTAAAGGCAAATTTCTGAATGGTAAATTTTTGCGGTTACTGAGATTAGAACTTAAATTTTATGCGAATGTTCTCATGAAAAGTTGTATCGGACAAACGTGACTTTAAGTTTGGAAATATGATACATTCATTAATAATGTATTGCGCGTTAAAATACTTTTAAATTGTGAATTTGAGTGGTGCGTATGCAAATTTTGAGAATGTGAAAATAACGTACAATTTAGATTTTATGGAGTAAAATTTTATGATGTGACAAAGCGAAATCCTTTTTACTGATTTTTCACCGTAAAACAAACGCAAGAGCCTCATTCGATAACTTCAACATAATTACTCATCTTGATTACGTATTCTAATACAGTTTAATTTTTCAATAATTTAAGCAGTTGAAGTTTTTGGAAATAATATTTTGGTAATTTTAGGTTAAAAACTTTTATTTTATGAGTTAGATAACCAATACAAGATGAATTTTTTATTGTAATTATTTTTGTAGGTTTGTTATAAATTCGATGTAACAGTTCCATTCTAAACATTTTAATTCGTCGAATTTCGACGGGTTCCAACTCGTATCTTTAATAAATTCAGTAGCTTCTACTTTCTACAAATTTTAAAAGAACGGTGGATCATCCATAATCGGGTTCGATACCCACGTCAACTTCATGCATTTAACAGAATTCTTTTGGAAAAATCACGAAACTAGATGTATTTTTCCATTGAATGCTGTAAAATATTTTTTTTTTAACTATTTCTACATTTATACTTGTTTTCGCTATTTCTAAAAAAAACAAAATCAAATCATGTAAGTAAAAAAAGAAAAAAAAAACATAATTTTTTTTTTTTCATAGAGACTTTAATGCATATATTTTTAAAAAGATCTCTCACAAAAAATCTCTAATAGAACTTCAAGCATAGTTTTTACTCCTTAAAAAATATCTTGTATCATTTTTTTATACCTATTATTTCATTTTTTTTTTCTTAGTTTATGTTTTTTTTTAATTCTAGGAATTTAAAAACAAATTTTTTGCAACGATCTGAGAACCTGTTTCCAAAAGCTTTTTTAGTTTTTCTTTTCATTTCCTTAAATCATTAAACTGAAAAAGGTAAAAGATTTTAAAGAATGCCTTTTCCTTTTACTTAACTGGGTACTTTCTACCTCTCTAAACAAATTTCACTCATTTAATTATGCATAAAAACATTTTTAAAGCTTGTAATGAAAAGGTGTTTTTACTTGATAAACATCTGACTATTTTCATCCTTTATTAAAACAACTCTACTTCACTATTTATACAAAAGAATTATACGGAATAAAAGTGGTATTATTGTTTCTGCATGAAACGATGGGCAAATGTACAAACAGTATTTTGAAGCAGGAAACGTTGATTTAAAAAGAATGATATTCTCAACCAAATAATCTTAAATTTAGCATAGGAAATGCATTTACTGTGAGAGAATGGAATTCACGCAAATCAACAAAGAATATTCAGAATACATGTTCACACTCTTGCTTCAGTAAAATCTGAAAATTATTGTATTTTTTCTAGTTTATCATTTTTCTTTAAGTAACGAAAAATTTTGTCATTTAGGGATCATTCATGAGGATGCCTCTTAATGTTATACTTGAAATAGTAAATGGAAGTATAAATAAAATATGTTGAGATATTATTTTTTCAATTTAAAACAAGTTGGAAATTGCAAGTCAAACGTGGCAAATGAGGTGCATTCGTTATGTAACTAGTTTTATAAATATTTTTTGCACCGAATATTGTACTGAATGTATATTTTAGTGCACTTCATAAGTGTATATCAATTGTATTCTGTTCGAAAGGCTGTAACTTCATTAAAATGCAAAATAATGTTTTCCCTTTGGCCGTAATGTAACGGAAAATTTTTGACTGTCCCTGTAATTAAACTATACATCTGATTTTTATAAAATTTGAAATGACGCGACAAAATTTTGCTACAATTATATATTTAAAATTTCAGATCATTCGGTTGGATCGTTTTTGCTCTGTTATATGGGGACGTACAGACAGACAGACGGACCGAACGACGACTAAAGGTGCTATGTATTTATATAATTACGAAAGCACCTAAAAAAGTTTTTGGAAAGAATTATCTTAAGTCTGAAACTGCATATTTTTTTTTTCAGAAAAAATATCAAACGTTTATTTAAATTCCGAAGGAAAATTTTTATTTACTAAATTCTATATACACACTGTAATAAAAGACAAATGTTTCAGTCTACGAAAATGTTGTGTAACCATGCAAGAAATAAACAATAACCTCTTTAGAGTAACCCACGATTCCGAAAAAACGTTCTTTATCATTAGAAACCCCAGAAAAATATCGAGAGTGAAACCTGCAAGTTCTGGAAGCCCACCTCCCATAAAAACCGTTTTTTTTTTCTGATACAGTAGAGTCCCGATTATCCGAGCCCCGCTTAACCGAGTTTCCGCTTTAACCGAGTTATTTTCTTCTGATGGACTGATGGATTCCATTATTATAAAACAACCATTATAAATTAACTGTTATGTGAAGATAAAAGTACAGGCGTAAAAAGTTAGAACTCTGATTTTCTGGTCAGAATGGGACCACAAAATCATTCATTGTCATTTGAGCAGTAGCCGTCTTGAGAAGAACATACAACATTTTGCAGACAAGGAGCTGGCAGATATATTCACTTTGTGTAAGGATTGGCTGGTGACAATACACCAACAGTTCAAGGACTGAATCGAGAAAGGTTCCTACAGAGAGATGTACTGGGCCGCCGAATGTTTTCGAATGTGCGTCACAATTTGTATGAATATGGATCCTTAAGGGGCAGAAGTGTAAGTTATTCACACAAATTGTGATGCACATTCGAAAACATCCGGCGGTCCAGTACACCTCTCTGTGGGGACTGTTCTCCATACAGTCCTTGAGCTGCTGATGCATTGCCACCAGCCAATCCGTACATATGATGTGAATGTATGCCAACTCCCTGCCCGAAAAATGTCGCACGTTCTTCTCAAGGCAACTACTGCTCAAATGACTGCGATAAAGCAGATATTTCCCCTCCAGTGCTCTCGAGAACAGCACCACCCATTCTTTGCTTCCTCCCCTCCACAAAAATTACCCTTTTCATTTGAAAAGTCTGCGCCAATATTTAGGCTTCAAAAACTCCAGGCCAGCCTATTCCATTCAAATCGGGCAGCGGTAGCCAGCTGGCACAGCTTCGAACTCGTAGATGAAAGGTCGATGGAACGAAGCTTACTGCCGGCTAATATCCACCCTGTACGCTAATGGCGCCTGGTGCATATAATGGCGCCTGGTGCCTGGTGCCTGGTGCGTCGTGGGTGCAAAGTCCTCAAGTTACCTGTGAATAATACCTCTGGAGGTGCCTTGCCAGGTGAAGGTCTCGTCATCTGATTAAGGCTCTAAATTACCAGATCAACATGAGTATCAATGCGCAGGTATCAAACAACAATATATAAACGTTAAGTAACCGGCATAAAAAGATCATAACTAAGCAGTAAGCGCTGTCGATAAAAGACGAACTAGGTGCCCGCCAGACTTATTGACGCGTAGCGGCAATAAGGCGGTCACCCGCCCCCATACCAGGTATCCAACCTGTTCAGCTGGAGCAATCCGGCAGGTAGGGGCCTGGTCAGGGGTTAGAAAGAAAGAACAGAACCACCTAGTGCCGCACAATGACGTCATAGATTAGTATGAAATTCTCAATCCTTATGATGTATTTTACCTATACTAAAAGTCTGTCGCTATATTTTAAGAGACACTCTGAGTATTAAGAAACATTTGACTATATTTTTTTACGTAATGAATATGTTCAGTCCTTAAAATAACTCTATTCCACTATTTAAACAAAACAGTTAGTTATACAGAATAAAGTTGTACTGGTGTTGTTGTTTAGAAGGAGGGGATTCATGAAAGAATGGACAAACATAAAAGCAGTATTTTCATGCAAAAACATTGATTTTTAAAAAATTATATTTTCCAGCCAAACAATCTATAATTTTGCATACGAAATACATTTGCGTTGAAGGAAGGGAATTCACGCAAATCAACAAAGAATGTTAAGAATATATTTTTACCCATTTGCTTCGGTGAAGCTGAAAAGGATTGAATTTGTTCCAGTTTACAATTTTTTTTTTTTTTTTTTTTTTTTTTTTTTTTTCCTGAGTAATGGGAAATTTTGTAAAACGTTCAGAGCCATTGTAGGAAAGCATTATTCATGAAAGTACCTCTTAAAGTAATACTCAAAATGCTAAAAAGAGATAGAAATAAAATGTTTTGAGCTACATTTTCTTTAATTGAAAGAAAAAGGGGAGGAGAGTTCGGAAAGAGCAGTCTTAAATCTATAATATATATAAAAAGATTTTTACATTTAAGTAACTTTTCGGATGAAAATAAAATGTTTGCTTAAAATTAAGATGAGATTTTTATTTACTAAAATATTTATGCGCGTTTGTGGGATTTCATTGAATTATTCCAACACCAAATATCTAATTTCTACTTAAACTTTATATACACACTTTTTCATAAAATGTCACAAAGTAAAACAATAAGAACGAAAAAATCATGCGTCAAGCACAGATTATGAAACACTTTCATACACATTCAAAATAATGTAACAAAACAGCACGTTTAAGAAATTAAAATATTACATCTAATTCAACCATATGGAAACACATAACACATTTCAAAACCCAATTCAAGATGTTCCCTTCTACAATCGGAAAATTATCCGAATTTTTTCAGCAGCCCTGAATCTATTTATATAAAATCCAAATCGCCAAATCGCCAAATTTTGCGATATTTTGTCAAATTTGGCGATATTTTGCCCTCTGTTTTGCAATAAAGGCGTAAGGCACATATTTTTCAAAATTGTGTTAAGTGCATATGTAGAGTCAGGAAGCAATCTATTTATATAAAATTCAAGTCCCAGTGCGTCCCTCACAATTCCGGTAGGACCGCCTCATTATAATGAGTAATTGTTAAAAAATACTAATGTAGGGTTACCACAGTAGCGCCAAATGTCGTCCAACTTGGGCGAAATATCGTCAAATTTGGCGGTATTTTGGTCTCTGTTTTGCAATAAGGGCGTAAGGCACATATTTCTCAAAATTGTGTTAAATACATATGTAGAATCAGGAAGCAGTCTATTTATATAAAATCCAAGTCTCTGTATGTCCCTCACAATTCCAGTAGGACCGCCTCATTGTAATGACTAATTGTTGAAAATCGTTAATGCAGGTTTACCACAGTAGCACCAAATGTTGACCAACTTGACGAAATATTGCCAAATTTGGCGACAAAAATAAGTTGTCATATATGAAGCCAACTTGGCGATATCTGGCTAATTCGGCGAAATCCCCATTCAAAACCATTAATCTTTCATAATCGAGGTCACCGCAATTTAATTTAAGCTCCGCGCTTTTAAGGGTTTATCTATGAGTGAGAATGTAAAGTATAATATACGAAAATGTACGTCTTTACATCTTCATTCCGATGTTACTAATAGCATAACCGCCAATAGACGTCGCTGTACTGTCTGAGCTCCTAACTTCTCGGTTTTAATGTGCTTTAGGTACTTTTCCAGTACAGGGGCCTTGGCGAGATAGAGAAAATGAAATTTGGCAACATATTTTCTAGCAATTTATTCACTGTTTCAGATACACAAGTAATTTTTCATTATTTATACAATTTATTATATATAAAAAAGCCATTTAAGTATTTTTGTATACAAACAGAAGTAAATTGTATATAAAAAAAAAAACAAGAATAATATAGATATAAATAAAATGTTTATAGATTATATAAATAAACTTAAAAGTTCGTTAATTTTGTTTTCATAGCTGTTTATATCATTTGGCAAAAAATCTCACTTCTGAAGCTCAAATTATGACAAACTTTAAAAAAGTACGACAAGGAAAAGTACTGCGCTTTATATAGCCGGATACAAAAGTTAAATTCTCGATACTTTACCTCTTTAGAGGTTTTGGCGAAGAAGGAAATTTGGCAACATATTTTCTGGGAATCTATTCACTGTTTCATTTTATATACATACGCATTTTGTTTTTCAATATTTATACAATTTATTTACCATACAGAAGCCATTTATCTAATTTTATACAGAAACAGAAGTAATTTCTACAAAAAGAATCAAAAATAATATACATATAAAATATATATAAAAACGAACAAAAAAACTCATCAAGTTTGTTTTCATAGCTGTTTAGTATATGATTTGACAACAAATCTCACTTTCTGATGCCCAAATTACACCAAGCTTTAAAAAAAAACGCCAAGGGCCATATAGTGGAAAAGTACCAAATTGTCTATTATTTTGCACTATCTGCGGTATAGTTTGTTCTATATGGAAGAAGAAGGACAAAAGTTTAAACATTAAATATTAAAGTTTCTTTAAAGCCCTATAAAGACTAAAAAATTAAGAATAAAATAAATGTGTTTTTTTTTGTTTTGTTTATTTTATGAAAGACATGCTTTCATTAAAATTCACAAAAATGTAGAAAAAAAATATATTTTTTAAATGCACTAAAAAGTAGAAAATAATATTTGGGCTTGAAAAGAAATTGCTTTATTTTCTCATTATACCCAAGGAAAAAAATGAAAGCGTGGGCGCCTACTTTATATATACGTATATAATGTAATATCATGAAAAAAAACTTAAGCAAAAGTTAAATTGCATTGGCGCCCACTCTTTCATTGATTTCTTGGACATTAGAAAATAAAACAATTTCTTTTGAAGCCCAAAAATTTTCTACTTTTTAGTGCATTTAAAAAAAAAGTATTTTTTGTTTTACATTTTTGTGAATTTTAATGAAAGCATGTCTTTCACCTTTTTTTTCTGTATATTTCTTCTACCTTAAATCCCGTCTATTCAGTATATTTTTCTACAAAAATAACTTATGTTCAACATATTTTTCTATTAGAAAACTTTAATGTTTTGCGCCATCGTTAAATTATTTCAGAAACCGTGTTTAATTTTTCTAATGTAAACAAGCACAGAGCTGTTATGGACAACAAAATTAGCAAGAAAATACTTTTTTCAATAATTTATAGTATTTTTCGTTCGAAATGAATGAGTAATGAATGAAATGAATTGATATGAATGAAATTTCCATTTATACTTTCGTTTGCAAATATGATAAATAAGTCAGAAGGATAAACATTTTCTACAGTCGGACTGTATTTAAAAGAACTGGTTTTTTCTCATGTACAACTATGTGTAATTATTTCAAGATGTAAAGAGGACGGACAGTTAAAAATGTTTGTCGAAGATACTGAAGAGCAAGGTCAGCTTTTATATAATGAAAGAGTTTTTACAAAAAACGTCGTATATCCTGAAGTTTTCTGATCAAATGTTAATTTACACTTAAACAGCATTTTTTATGCATTATTTCTACATAGTTTTTCATAAATGTGTTTTGTTTTTAAAATGTGTTATTTTCATCTATCACTGCCAAACAAGCGAGATAAACACATATTCTTGCACATGGGTTGTATATAGTATGTCTATATATCACATTTTCCGTCATCTTTGACGGGCTATCTTTCTAGTATGATATATAGATTTGTACCTATTAACTACATGCCTGCCAAAATTTAGTTCACTTAAGGAATACATATACTTCAGTTGAAAATTCCCCTTCAGCAATTTCCTCTAATAAGGAGAATGGTAGAGGAAAAGGTCCAAATACCGGCTATCACTTTTGTTTTCAATCTAGATCATACAATTTTTAAAATTAGTAAAAGAAAAAGTGACAGCAAGGGTACCTTGACATGTTTTGCACCTGTTTAATGAGGAAAAAATCAGTTTAAAAAGGGTTTTCTGTTTATAAAAAGCAAAATTCCGGAAGTCTTCAAATTTTGAGTTTTGAAAATGGGGTCTAAATACCGGCTACCTCAGTTTTATTCCAAAAGATCACACAAATAGAGGTAATGACAATTATTAAGCAATTACAATATTATTTTACTACATTTTATTGAGTAATATCATTTCTTATGCACAGAAAAATACGTAATTATTAATAAACAAGCATTTTTGTCACATTTATAAAATTCTTAACGACTATCTCTCACAGTCTTCTTTCCATTATGTTTCTAATTTTGTTTTTTAAAATTTAAAAAAAAAGCTTGCTGATTGAAGTGAGAATTATTTTATCTGAAAAAATCACAAACATAATGTCACTCTCTGCATCGGTACAGTCGCTAGAGTCCCACACATCGCATTCCTAGCATTGAGCCAGAATCTCCTCCCACACTCTTGTCCGCAGAGAAAGCACAAATGCAGAAGACATAAATTGCATCATCTTCCTCTGTTGGATATCTTCCTTTTTCATTTTTTAAAAATCTAATTTCTGCCCCTTTCACCTGTTTTCCACCGTCATTTTTCTTCTTTCTCTTCACATTTATTGCAAGCAATGCTTTTATTGCATTTATTGCAGTGTCCAAAAGCTCTTTTTTGTGAAGTGATCCGGTAACCAATATCGCCCCTGAAGAATTACGGTCACGGTTGCTTTTTTTCATATTGAGAAGTGGGACTGGAACTATTTCCGAACCATTTAAATTAATTTAATAATTATGGAACTATTTAAATTATTTTTTTCCTCCCCTTCAAGCAGACCAACAGAGAGAGGTTCAAATACCAGCTAGCCGGTATTTAGACCACTCTAGGTAGCCGGTATTCGGACCACTGCTATGTTTAAATTAGAATCGGTCTTACTTATTCATATAATAAAATACCAATAACGTGCATGCGGCAATTGAGAGCTAAATATGTCTAGAAAATAACTTGATCATCAATTCAAGCCAATATACGATCAGTATATTTTAAAAAAATGAGAAATACATATCTGAAAAACTTTTGATGTTCCAGATTACGTCGTTCCGACACTTTTGCATTTGCTGTTTGTAAATGACACAGACTTCAGCAACGTACTTCTCTTAACTTTCTTCTCAGAACACCTAGTAGCCGGTATTTGGACCTTCTCCTCTACGTGAATACTTTTGCGCAGCTCTGTATATGAGATACAGAATTTATATATAACGAGTAAGATGCAAAAAATTAGTTAAATTTAAAAACGCATACCGAATTTAAAACCGTACACTCCAGCAATTATTACTCAAGGACAGTACTGTGACGGATTTCTTTTGTGTGTCTCTGCAAATGAATAAAGAATGCTATGAATTCCCTGTTCTAACGTGCTGGTAGTGAAATTCAGTGATTTATATCAGTTTCAGTACATTTTAAGTAGCGTAATAGCATTACAATATTCTGCAAATGAATTTTCCCCATATACCATAATGTAATGGAATACTTTTGAGTGCCCCTGTAAATGAACGATTAATCCTACGAACTTCATATACAATACCAAACATGCTTTGGTGACCCTAAATAACCATTATCAATTGCAGGAAATTTAGACTCTATTTACGGGAGATTGAGCGTGGACAGTCGGACAGACAAACCGAATGCATAAACACTTTTCAACTTTCTTGGAAAGTATTAAAAAGAAAAGCGTTTCTGGATGTAGGAAACGTTCACGAAAATATAATGCCGAAGTTATCCACGATTCCGAAAAAGCTTTCCTTTCTTTTCTGAATCTTCAGAGGCCAATAGATTTCGGAAATTTAAAGTTGCATTTCTGAAACAAAAGTTTATTCGCTTCTTACTTCAAAACAGAACAAGAATCATGCTTACAGCATACATTATGAAACACCTTCCAACACATACTATAACAAACTCCAACAGAAATAACTCCAACAGAATGTTATAACAAAACTACATATTTTATTAAGGTGAAATATGACGTCTAAACAAGTAAAAATTAAATTTAAAAAATAAAAAAAAAAACTCGACTGCGTAAAAAGCACACTAATTAATTATTTCTCATCAATGTGAAACTATTTTTTATATTACTTACCTACTTTTTATATTTACTTCTATTGATGACTTTAAAGTTGTGTTTAATTGTTGGTCCCTATCTATAAACACTGTTTTGATGAGGCCTATAGATGTCTATGAAGGTTAGAGTTGCAGTAAAGCTAGAGATCCAACCTACACAACTTCCAGGTTGTGTCATATTTAATCGGAGCTTCTTACTGTAAAATAATCAATGAAACATCGTCTTCATTTTGAAAGACCTATCCAATGATATGCCACTCAATAGGGTGCGTAAATTGTTTTTTCGTCTCTACCGTCATTTTGTATTTTACGGCCGACATTTTGAATTTATAAAAACAAAATTTAGCCTATAACCATTGGACGGTTAAGACGAATCGATAGGGACCTCATTCATTAAAATCCATTCAGCAATTGGGATGTTTAGAGGGTATAAAGAAATCCACATACCCAGATACGCGTGAAACACATAACCCTTCTTGACAGTCGGGTAACGAACAAGGTTCAACTAGATGAGGAGGCCTACCCTAGGGCTAAAGCTCTACTAGCCCCACTCAACGACGCACATTAGACATCTCCCACCTTATATTCAGGCAAACTTTTACAAAGCCTATTGTACAGATTATTTACAGTTTTTTCTTCAGATTACTTATTATATTACTTTCTATGTCTGTGTCTAAATGAAAAATTTGGAAAAAGCATAATGCATTTGAAAACGCGATTTTTACTATTACTGTGAATAGTCATTAAAATATACGATTTATTTTGTGCAGCTCTGAATATGGTCTACAAAAATGTATGCATACTACATAGTATGCCAAAAATTAGTTCAGTACTAATCGCACTATAGTTCAGTATAGTTCGCTTAGCACAATTTAAAATTTCCACTCAGCAATTTTTGCCAATAAACGGATGCTGTTGAGAACTTTTGTGCGACCCTGTATATGATCTATAAAATTTATACAAACGAAGTAATATCTAAAAAATAGTTAAATTTAAAAAAGCATACCGAATTATTGTTCATGGACTTCAACAGTTCAATTATTGCTCATTTTCACCTATAACCAAATTCTTTTGTGTGTCCCTGTAAATGAACGATAAATGCTATGTACGCCGCATTTTTTATAATAAGAACGTCGTAGTGGCCTCAGTATAGCCTCAGTGTATTTATAGCCTCAGTGATGTCTATAAATTTCAAATTGTCTATAAAATACTGTAATATCATTAAAATACACGCCAAACGATCTTTCCCCATAGACCGTAATGTAACGGAATTCTTTTGAGTGGCCCTGTAAATGAACTGGAAATGTTACACATTCCATTTTCAATACCGAACACGCCATAGTAAACCCCAATAACATACATCAATTTCATGGCAATCGGACTATACAGGGCTATTACAAATGATGAACCCGATTTAAAAAAAAAAAAAAAATCATATTTTCGAAACTACTGCACATATTACAATAAGTGATATATGAATTTAAAGAGAAATATACTAAGTTTTTTTTCAGTTACAAATGCTCGATGTGTTACCCTCTTGTTACATGGCATACGTCCAACCTGTAATCGAATTCGTTCCAAACATTTTGCAGCATCACTCTGTCTATGGTTCTGAAAGCTTCACAAATGCGTTCTTTAAGTTCTGGACACTTTGTTTTCTGTATTGGTGGTACATAAACAATGTCTTTGACACTGTCAGAATTTAAAGAACGCATTTGTGCAGAATTCAGAACCATTGACAGAATGATGCTACAAAATGTTTGGGACGAATTGGATTACAGATTGGACGTATGCCATGTAACAAGAGGGATACAAAGTCTTTTACAAATTTACAAAGTCTATTTTACAGATTATTTACAGTTACAGTGGAACCCGGTTAAGACGCGTTTCAAGGGAGAGGACAAAAGTCGCGTATTAAGCGGGATCGCGTATTAAACGTGATTTGTATAATGTTGCAGGAACTAGAATTATTTACACATCTAATCATCTAAATGAACATCGGAACTTTCATTTATATGTTTACGGTCAAAAGTAGTTTCTTTTACGTATATTTAGATTAAAATTTAATTGTATTCGACTTCAACTATTTCTTTTTGTAGGACCGAATGGAATAATAATAGAAAATTAATATGGATTCTAAAATGGCTTTATGGTCGATTAATACATTGCAATCAAAAATAAAACAAAAATTATTTTCCTACTAGACTTATTTTCTTCAATAGAAAGGAAAATATAAAATCTTTGAAGCACAACCCAGTTTTTAAAATCACTTATAATAGCGGGTCGTTATAATCTGTCCTTTTAACCATAAGAAAAAACTATCCTTATTAATCTTTCTGTAAGAATTATTGTTAGCATTTCAAAAAGTAAAGAAAACATAAAAGAACCAACCAACCACAGTCGTATTAGATTAATCTTTCCGAGTTTCATTTTTGTTGCCTATAATATGCATTATAGTACATGGCAGCGATATAATGTGCATTTAAAATCTCACTAACAACAAGCATGGTCATCTCGTATCACAATAAATTTTATGACGTATCTGAGTAATACCGTCCATATCTCTCTTACTAAAGTTTAAATGTACACGAAACGAGAAACTGGGAATATTAGGAGGCGGGATCAAAGAAGAATTGCATTTTTGCTAATATAGCAGTACATATATTCACATATATGTACCACTATTTCCGATTAGGAATTTTCGCCTTAATTTGTTATTAAATAAAGTAAGTAATACTATTAGGAAACAATGCTTTTTACCTGAATAAAAAAAATCCGCTAAATTGGCAACACTCGAGAAGAGAAAAGGAATTCGCATCTTGATCAATGAATTCGCGTCTTAAGCGTGATATTTTTCCTCAAAGAAACAAAAATCTGTCGCGTATTAAGCGGGATCGCGTAATAACCGTTCGCGTATTAAACGTGATATTTTTTGCATTAACCTTACGGGCGATGTTCAAGGGATCGGAAAAATTCCGCGTATTAAGCGGGATCGCGCATTAACCGAGAGCGTCTTAACCGGGTTCGACTGTATTTTCTTCAGAGGAGAATGTTCTATGTCTGTGTCTAGAACCCCCGAAACCGCCCGAATCGAACATTTGTAACTGAAAAAAACTTAATATATTTCTCTTTAAATTCATGTATCACTTATTGTAATATGCGCAGTAGTTTCAAAAATATGATTTTTTTTTTTTTTAAATCGGCTCCATCATTTGTGATAACCCTGTATTTACGTGGGTTAGAGCACGTATTCATAACATTAAAAGCAACCATTTTTTCTTACTCTTGCATATATAAATTCTGTTACGCATCTGAAAATGTTTATTTGAGAAATGATAGCATCCGAAAAAGTAATATTTTGTGTGGAGAAAACTTGTTGATATACATCTTAAAACTAATCGGAAACGTTTCGGGTTTTCTTGTTCTCTTATTTTTAAAACGGGTTTCAAAACACGCTTTTATTCAGAAATGCTTCTTTATACTCGGAAATCTATTGCTTTCCGGAGGTAATGGAACGCATTTCGAAATCCTGGATAACTCGGAAGAATTTATGCAACATTTTCGTAAAGTTCTGCTAGCTCTAGAACCATTTCACTTTTTTCACAGTTCAATAAAATATTTAATTGCTTTTGGTAGGTAATATAAACGTTTACACGTATGTTTTAGAGATGAGTTCAGTCCTGAAACGAGATCGATCTCAAAATAAAAATTCTATATTTTCACAAATTGGGGGAAAAAAATACTTTTTTTTTTTTTTACTAACAAAAATGTTGTGTAAATTTCTTAAAGTGTTTTGAAATTCTTTAAAAATTATCTTGAAAAGGAATCGAAATGCTATTGATGGGATATATGGAGAAGTATTTTGTTAGATTCTAAAGACTTTGCACGGCCATTGTTAGTAACATAAAGAAGCCGTTGGATATCCCTTGTCTATCCACATTTTCTGTTTCAAGTCCTTTTCTAGAATTACTCGAAAACATAACTTATGTCTATCTGCCATAATTGTAGAATGAAATTTTAAAACAGTAAATATTGTGACTTGATTCGATTTCTGCCAGCGATTGGGTATCAGTAACACGTTTGTTATTTCAACGGATTTCCGGAGACATAAAACTCACGAAGTGTTTCACGAGAGAGTATTCAAGATTGATACTTATTTCTCTGTAAGAAGATACTTGTAAGTATGAAAATTAATCTTGAAACAATTTTTAAATGTTATTAACTACAAAATACGCAATATGAACTTTTAAAAGCCCGCCATTTTAACAATAAAGCGACAAAAATAACGACAAGAAAGAAAAATCATGCGTACGGCATAGATCATGAAACACTTTCCAACACTCTTTGAAAGCATTAGCAAAACTTCTTTATTTAGCGAAATGAGGTAAATAAGATAACTAAGTAAACATTTAAAAAATTGATTTCAGCAGTTACCGTCCGTAGCCAAATATCTTTTCCAATTGTTCTGAACAGGAATGTATTTGATCACCATGTTGATATATATACTATTTAATGGGAAATTTTAGTTTAGCAAGAAAATGCATAACAGGTTGAAATTTCTCTTTCAGCAAAAGATACTTGTAAGTGTGAAAATTAATCTTGAAACAATTTTTAAATGTTATTAACTACAAAATACGCAATATGAACTTTTAAAAGCCCGCCATTTTAACAATAAAGCGACAAAAATAACGACAAGAAAGAAAAATCATGCGTACGGCATAGATCATGAAACACTTTCCAACACTCTTTGAAAGCATTAGCAAAACTTCGTTATTTAGCGAAATGAGGTAAATAAGATAACTAAGTAAACATTTAAAAAATTGATTTCAGCAGTTACCGTCCATAGCCAAATATCTTTTCCAATTGTTCTGAACAGGAATGTATTTGATCACCATGTTGATATATATACTATTTAATGGGAAATTTTAGTTTAGCAAGAAAATGCATAACAGGTTGAAATTTCTCTTTCAGCAAAAGATACTTGTAAGTGTAAAAATTAATCTTGAAACAATTTTTAAATGTTATTAACTACAAAATACGCAATATGAACTTTTAAAAGCCCGCCATTTTAACAATAAAGCGACAAAAATAACGACAAGAAAGAAAAATCATGCGTACGACATAGATCATGAAACATTTTCCAACACTCTTTGAAAGCATTAGCAAAACTTCGTTATTTAGCGAAATGAGGTAAATAAGATAACTAAGTAAACATTTAAAAAATTGATTTCAGCAGTTACCGTCCATAGCCAAATATCTTTTCCAATTGTTCTGAACAGGAATGTATTTGATCACCATGTTGATGTATATACTATTTAATGGGAAATTTTAGTTTAGCAAGAAAATGCATAACAGGTTGAAATTTCTCTTTCAGCAATTTATACTAATAGAGGGAAACATACATGAATACTTTTGTACAGCTCTGTAGTTTACCTAGTACCTTTATTACATGCCACTATTTAAATAAAACTAAAACACTCTTAAAACTACTGAAATCACATTTCCCGAACTTATCATCTATAGATGGCATGTATCCAATACTTTGCGTTACCCTGTATATCATTTTATGTATATTCTACAAATTTTTCTTAATAAACAAAATGCATTTCAGCGTAAAAATGCATAACTCCTTTAAAAACCACCTTTAAGCAATTTGCGCTCATACCCAGTAACCCTTACGAATTCTTTTGTGTAACCCTGTATATAAATTATAGCATTTATGCACACCATATAGTATGCATAAATATAGTGAAACATAAAAGCGCATATCTTAATTGAAAATGCATTTCCACCAATCACCGCTTATGTACAGTATTTCTGATACAATATAGTATCTAAAATCTTTTGTGTGTCCCTGTAAATGGTATTCCCTTCGTATTATACATGTAATAACTTATAGTAAACCTCAGCGTCGTACATCAATTTCATTATATATGAAATAGTTTAACTTAATTAAAGTACGCCGCAAACAACCCCCCCCCCCCCCCACACACACACACACCTATATCATTATGTAACGGAATTCTTTTGTGTGGCCTTGTAAATGAATAATAACTATCCTTTGCACCGCATATTCTACAGAATGCATATTTTAGTTCACTTCATAAATGCATATAAATTTTGTTATGTTTGTATGCATGTAACATCATTAAAAATTATTTGAAATGATTTTTTCACATTGGCCGTAATGTAACGAAATAATTTTGACTGTCCCTGTAGATGAACTAAACATACCACAAACTTCATTTGAAACAGGGATCGAGTATATTTACGAAAGTTAGAGCGCGTACAGACGGACAGATAAATCGCAGTCATAAACACTTTTCAACTTTGTTGAAAAGTATTAATAATATAGATGTTTCAAGTTAAAAATATACATTTTATTTAAATTTCCTAATATATTCGTAGTATATAGTATATATTTTCTTCTACGCAAGTTTAATCTGAAACACTGCTACTTCTACTACTGTCTAGCTACGCATTTAAAATGAAAGTGACGTATTAAAATAAGTGGAACGGCATTTAAATATTCTTCTCTACATAAGTTCTATCCAAGGCACTGCTATTTCTACTTCCAGCTACACTAATGATTATGGACGCTTCCATTTAAAACGAAGTGGCGTATTTGAATGAATGGAACAGCAATTAATAAAATAAAATTATTTCCTGATAACGGCTGCGGGATTGCATTCCGAAAGTACTAGGAAATTTAAATAAAGTGTATATTTTTAACTTATAACATCAATATTATTATGTTTGTTTGTTTGTTTCCTTTTAAGTAAAATATTGAGCTTTTTAAAGTTCATATTGAGTAGTTTATAATAGAATCAATGTGGAATATTGCATTTCGTCTCATGATTTTATGTAGTTATTAAGTATTTCCTACTGCATACTCTCGATAGCGAGCTCTGGCTGTAATGGCACAAAATATTTCGGGCTCGTATTTCAAATCGTTATGATCGGGCTCCGGAAAAGATCCCGAATTCTGAAAAAAAAAGAGCTCGAACTGATCTCTAATATTCACGGCGTATCAGTACAGCGGTTAAAAACTTTCAGGATCGATAGCGTACACCTAGAGGATGGGAAATCACATAGCAATGCATGGCCGGAAATGCTTTCCGGGCGCGGTAGTGACGACACAAAACACAAGAAAGACAGGACACGAATAAGAGAAGAAAACATGTTTATTATTCTTGGTACGGCAAAAATATAAGAAATAAGAACACAAAGAGAGATAACGATTGTTATTAAAGAAGGTGTTTGAAATTATGACCCCGGGCCGTGATGCAGGCCTCACATCTCCCACGCATTGAAGACCTAATGTTCTCAAAAGTACCGGGCGTGTTCAGGACTTCTCCAGCAGCTGCCACGATGTGTGCAACAAGTTCCTCAGCACTGTCCAGCATTTCACAGGATTTTTGCGGTACTAACAAAGGAAACACTTTTGGTGTTGCTCGCACCTAGCATTGAGACCTGGTGCATTTTAAAGCCCTATATTATGAAGTTTGAGAATCGATAAGATTTTTCTGTTAAAATAATATTTCTTGATTATACAGCAGCATAACTTTCTGAAAATGCAATTTTCGAGACCTCTTATCGGACTATTAACAGTGAATTTTTTTAAAGAAAAGCATTTAAAAATAAAAATTAGTTAATAATAAGTATAAAATATTGAAAAAAGTTTGCAAATTAATTCAAAAACACACGAATTTGATTTTGAAAAATTGCAACTTTATATTCATATTTTTGGCGGGGAAACAGTTGGCGTTTATTTTCAAAAGTAGTGCTTTCCGGCAACCCTAGCCAAATGCCATAGTTGAATTTGTAATAGCTAGAAATTTTAATGCTCAACCTATTTCGCCACAGTAATTTTTCTAAATTGTGTAAAAATATTAATTTACTTTATGATTACTTTTACCGAAGGACCATTTAATACAGCAACATTTAATTTTAAACATTCGAAACTTTAATTCATTCGATTTCAAAAGAAAATAATTTACTTATTTTGTATTTCACTAAAAAATTGTTTTCAATGATCTTCAAAGCTTTTATCGAATTATATTTATTACTTACATATTTATCGTCTGCATAGAAAAAAAAATTAAAAACCTAATATTTGTTTCTTATGCTATCAATTATAAAAAAAAAAAAAAAAAAAAAAAAAAAAAAAAAAAAAAAAAAACGCAATCTGATATAATTCTAGTAATTTGTTGTGCACATTTTCTCTTTGGATAAAGCGGGCGGAAAAATTGTAACGCCATATTTGGCGACTTAACTCACTTTTGGCGTGAAATAAACAAATAAATACGTAATAATAAAAAATTAAAAGTATAAAAAAGTATATAAAATATTATTTTAACAGAGAAATTTTTTCGGTTCTCTAACTTTTATGTATAGGGCTACAAAACGCACCAGGTCTCGATGCTAGGTGCGAGCAACACCAAAAGTGGTTCCCTTGTAAGAGTATTAAACATGTTTTCTCACCCTGTTCGTGCTCGCAACAAAATAAGAAACAAGTAATATAAAGATTTTGTTTTTAAGTCAATTCCTACTTAGGTCATCAAAGAAAAATTTAATGTAATCCCTTAAGCTAATATTAGTTTTTGTTGCACAAAAACATCTCAATTTGTTGATTTTCTGTAAGCAAGTAGGCTTACAATGGAAGTCTATGGGAATTTAGCGAAATATTAGAGATATCGCCAAGTTGGCGTCACTTTTGGCGACTCATTTTGGTCGCCAAATTTGGCGATATATCCTCAAGTTGGCGACAAATTTGGCGGTATTTGGCGACAGAACAGGGTCCTCCCCCCTTTGGTAACCCCCCTTATAGATATGAAGATTCATTAAATGTTTCAATAACCAATGACCGCCATTTTGTCTCCCATGTAAAACTAAAATTAATTAATTAAAATTTAATTAATGAATTAATATTTGAAAAAACTGTATTAGCATCAATTGTCATCCAGTGCAAGTTTAAAAAAATTTATTTCAACTTGATAGGATGAATAATAAATATTTTATTAACGATTGAAAATTTGAACAAGATATATACATAAATAAATAAATAAATAAATATTGGGAGAGTGTGAACTAATAGTAGGAATTGAAAAAAACATTAAAAAAAAAGAACGATCTTCGTCAAAGTAGGTGTTCGAGATTACGACTCCGGTCCGGGATGCATGGAAGCGCATCTCCGGCGCATGAAAGATCTAATGTTCTCGAAAATATCTGGAGTATCCCGGTCTTCCCCTGTAGCTGCCAAGATTTGTGCAACAAGTTCCTCAGCACTTTCCAGCATTTTAAGAAAAAGAAACAACGTATAAAGGCACAAATAAAATGTGTTTAAAAGCATACAGCTGTTTCAAAACCTCTAAGGTTTCCTCATCAGTGCTTAAAATAAAAGTTAAATTAAAACTAAAACATTGTGTAAAAAGGGGGGGGGGAGGTGGACAGCGACTAAGTTGCTGTTTGTCAGCCGTATGTCGCATTTCACCGTTGGCAGTAGAGCTGAAAGGTACGCTTTTCTGACTCTCTGTTTACCCCCCCCCCCCTTTTTACACAATGTTTTAGTTTTAATTTAACTTTTATTTTAAGCACTGATGAGGAAACCTTAGAGGTTTTGAAACAGCTGTATGCTTTTAAACACATTTTATTTGTGCCTTTATACGTTGTTTCTTTTTCTTAATATATTGGCACAAAGTACAATCCTTCCCCACTTTTTATGCTTTCCAGCATTGTCCCGGCATTTTTGCAGCACTAAGAATAATAAACATGTTTTCTCTCCCTGTTCGTGTTCTTCCTTTCTTGTGTTTTGGGTCGTCACTACCGCGCCAGGAAAGCGTCTCCGTCCATGCATTGCTATGTAACTTCCCATTGTCTAGATGTACTCTGTCTGTCCTGAATGTTTGTAAACGCTGTACTGATACACCCTATATATCCAACATGGAACGTACTTCTACTTATGTCGAAATTTTAAAGAATAATATACAGGTACCAGGCAAAAATGTATAGGTTGTAGCCATGAAATTTCATTAAGTTACAGGCTTATTATTGCTAATATAAATTTATCAAAAACACTTTGTGTCATAATTTTTTGTTAAAAAACTACATTTAAATTAAAAAGACCCTATATTTATAGCTAATATCCTCACAGATACGCCTTACATATGCATAAATTCGATATATTAGGTCATCAAGTATGAAACTTCTGATTACAAAAAGGCCAAATTACCAACGGGGCAATCTTCCACCAGTAAATTTTAATAGAAATTTTCATCTATTATATATATAAAATCCAAACGGAAATTTCGTTCCGAACGCCGAGATTTCGAGTTCTACCGCATGGATTTTTACGGAACTTATACCGTTAGATAGGTATCGTTCCAGGAAAGGTTTTAAGCTATAACACATTATTCTACCTAGATTAGTTATAGAATTATTACGGAAAATTCTATTATTTAGGACTTTGTTACTTCATATTTCCTTAAATATCTGGGCTCCTATCGGTCATAGAGCTTAGATCTCGCGCCAAAAGTAGCTCCGAAGCACCCAAGCAAACTTTTCCCCACGATTATTTTGCCGTCTTCCGATTTCCTCTAACTCTATTAGGGGCCCGCGTAGAGCCCCTTTAAAATATTTTTCGTAGTAATTTCAGCAATTATCTTAAATTATTGGTTAAGACCGCCACCCTCCCGATTCATGTATCTAAGGAAAGGTTGCATGAAGGAGTTTCTTTCAGATACGCTTTCGTTAAGAATAGAGTGCGCTCCCTGGTGGTGGAATGTGGAACTAACATAACGCGATATTGTTAAAATTAGGAAATCTAACAATGCGATCTGTTTTAAACTTTGAGATAGTTCATAACACATAATCTATTCTATTATATATATATAAAATCTATTATCTATTCTATTATCTATTATATATATAAAATCCAAACGGAAATTTCGTTCCGAACGCCTAGATTTCGAGTTCTACTGCATGGATTTTTACGGAACTTATACCGTTAGATAGTATCGTTCCAGGGAAGGTTTTAAGCTATAACACATCATTCTACCTAGATTAGTTATAGAAATATGACGGAAAGTTCTGTTATTTTGGACGATAAGGTTACCATTTTATTTCTTGGCGAAGATTTTTGTTGTTGAAAAAATTGAAACGGCTATTACACATAGAAAAATAAAAGACAAAAAACTGTTACTAATTTTATTTAAAATCTTTAAAAAAGAAAAAAAAAGAAATCCATTTTAATGAGTGATAATATTAAAAAACGAATATATTTAATTTAAACATGAAAGAGAATGTTCGTAATACTTAAAGAATTACACAGTTGAAATATTGCAATTTAAATAATATTTGGCGATTTATCTTTTGCATCAGGTTAAGAAAAATGCATCTGAAAATTGATAAAATGATATCAAGGAAGTTCCCCATAAGCGCATGCTCAGTATTATTTGAAAAAAAATTATAGAATATTCTTCTCATAAATATATATATATATCCATAAAAAAATCGGTAGAACCTCTATTTAGCATTCCTAAAAAAAATAATGAAAATTTCATTTTTTGCGATTTAGTGCTGGTTGGCGACACGATAAAATTTTGAATAATACTATGATAAATATTCTTTAAGAAAAACTTTTTCAACTCTCGATACGAAGTTAGTTTAAGTAAGTTTAACTTAAATAAATACATATTTATAACTGCAGTTTTGTCATATACATTTATATATGTAACAATGAAATTTAACGATCGTATTTATGCCGTTTACGATGAAATTTAAATGGATTAAAAGTGTTTCAAACTCAAATTAAGGTCCCATTCTGAGCATTGGCAATTTGACTTCGATATTGTTAGTGTCAGAGACAACAAGAGAGTTTTATTGCCATGGAAACAACAATTTAATATCGAAATGTTTAGTGACAGCATTCTTAATTAAAATACCCCTAAAACTTATCCAGCTGGTGACACCGTATAAAATTAAATAGCTCAATGCAAGTAACACGCAATTTGCATATATTATATAAGCTTACAGCAAAAATAGTAAACTAATCCACAGTTTAAGTTTAAATTCATTGAGCATTAGGCATTTAATTACTTATTTAACAAGGAATTTATAAATGCATTTCAATCTCTTGCATTTGGCGAGGAAACCTATTGGTTCGCCAAAGAGCGTCGAGCGTTCGTCTGTTCGCGCCAAATACTCGAAAAAATATTTTTTTACAGATTTTCTACTGCGATTCGACCGCTATATTTTTACCGATCTTTTTTACATACATGAGTCATTTTATTAGCATTTCCTTTTTCAAAATATTTTGAGTATGCGTTTTAAGGAGACCTTCCTTGTGAGTAACAATTTTTATTATTATTATTATCATTATGTATCTCTTACAGAAAAAACTAGCAAATGTAATTATAAAAATAATGATATTACATAAATAGCAGTTAATATTATAAAAGTGGAGTCAAAAATTTAAATTTTAATGCAAACGTTTGCCACCCCCCCCCCCCTCCACACACACACACATATTATAAATAATTTAATTTCAGATATTTAAAATATTTTTCGCGTACTTTACTACGGATACATGCTATTTTGTTTTTCCCCAAACTTATGACTTTTATAACCTCGAACTCAGATCAAAAAATATTGTCCACTCTCTCTCTCTCTCTCTCTCTCTTTTTTTTTTTTTTTTTTTTTTTTTTTTTTCTTTTTTAACATATTTCGTCAATTTTTCTTTTAGAAAAGTCTACTGTTTCAAATGTTAAGCACTAAAGATTATTCTTAAGAAAATTTATGCAATTTTGCATTATTAATACCACAAAAGAAAATATTTTGCAATAAAAATTGCTTACTGAAATACATTTTCGATTGTCTTTTTAATTCGTCATCCCATTTTCAGTTTTTTTTAAGGTTTTTGATATTGGATTAATCTTCAATAATCAGGTTACCTGCTAATTAGTGTATTTACTGAACTATTTAGATGTTTCTTTATATTTGAAAGAGTCAGATCAGTGATCATACAGTGACTGTCAGACAGTGATCGCGATTGTAGAAGATTACATGAAATTTGTAATTAGCTATTAGTAAATTTATGTTTTTTCATTATGAAGCAAACGGAGAACAGAAGATTTAGTATTATATATATATTTATTTGCAGTTATTTTACTGTCACTAAAAAATAAATACTTGGGAAAAAAATTTGAAATTTCAATGGTGGCTGGTGGAACAATATTTGTTGATTTATCATTTTAGCCTATATAAGAAAAAAAGTACCTAAAATGCAGATAAAATTGAAAATAGAAATCATTACAAAGCAAGATCTTCTGACGCACAATCCTATTCGCTAAACTGAGGAAAAAATTAACGATTTTAGGTTTATTTAGGCAGCAGACTGACGAATAATGTAATTTTGAAACTAACTAAAGGAAACTAAAAAGTGTATTTATTTCTCCGTGTTATTGCACTCTTTAGAGAAATGAAAAAAGGTCTTCGGTGCATCAAAAAGATTATTTCGTTATATTATAACGTGTTAGGTTATTAAGTTTTGTATAACTGACTTTATTTGTCATTTACAAAGAGTATTTTTGGCGTAAGATCTATAATTCAGCCAACAGCAATTTGACTTTATTTAATGGGATGTAGTCTGGCGCATAATTACGTATGTTTTACGTGTGTTAACTCTGGTAAATTTGTAACCATATAGTTTGCAAACATTTCTAATATTTGCCGTAAAACTTAGCTGTGCACCCGATTATGGACGATTGGGAAGATTTTGATTGGATGAAAACAAGAGGTTTATTTTTCTATCATAATGAGTTATCGAGTTTTTTTTTTCAGGTTAACAGTTACATAATTGCAAGTGGTATATATATATATAAAGGAAATGGTAATGAAAATGACATTATTTTAATTTTATTCAAACACTTCATTTTTAAAAATCAATTTTTATGTGATTTACATTTCTTTTAATGAAAGTTAAAGACTTTTTGTGTGCAAACAATTTATTACATTTTTTTTTTTTTTACCGTATTTACTCTGCTGCAATCCGAAGATAGAAAACTGCAGTAGACCTGCTAGAAGACGTGTATTACAAAATATAATGCAACGTAGAGAGAAATTGTATTTAAGCTACCAGAACCACACATAGCACCAAGCTGAGAAGCCCGGAGTTCAAGAACTATCAAACGAAAGTGAATAATCCGAACATAAGTAATGTTCAGTGGTCACTCTCTGCAATCATTGTAATTATCTCTCCTTTTAGTAGTGTGGTGACTAGAGAACATTTTAACATTTCTGATTATCACAACGGCCGTATTTTCTTCCCAACCTCTACTTTAAATATATACTGTAAAAAGAATTTCTTCTGAATAGTCCGAATTTTGCCTAACCCATGAGATATTATAATAGCTAAATAGCGTTCGCATAGTATTCAGCAAATGCGGAAAGATTTTCCGGTGAAGGTCCATATTAATTTAAAATACAAGGTCGAATTCATAATTTTGTTTGATCAATGATCATTTGAAAAATGGACCAGCGAAGCGGGTGTAGCCTGCTAGTCTTATATAAACTCCATATTCATGCAAAATTACTGTCATGAATAACACAAAAATTTCTATTCTTTTCTACTGGTGGAAGTTTGCCTGTTGGTAATCTGGCCCTTAGTAGTCACAAGCTTCATACTTGATGACCTGATACAGTTCGAACGAAATTAGTCAGATATTTAGAACTTTTCTAGGTAAACTTCATCCAAAATTTGTACACATACCTTCCTAAGTATTCGGTTTCTAGTTCTGAACAAAAGAAAAATGTATTCATTTTGGAGGATGGGAAAAAATCGCGCTACATTGCAAATAACACTGGACAACAGTGGTTTTGTCCTAGAATTAAAATTAGTTGATTCTAGACCAGTTTTTGGAGCCGATTCCGTATATGCTTTCCGTTTATCTCTAGGGGGTCCAGGTTTTGAGAAATTTGCATATTTAAATTTATGCAAATTTAAGCTTTTTTGTGATATTTTATGCAAATTTTAGATACAATATATGTCACATCTAATTATGTTTTCTAGATAATGACTGCTTGACTATTTGCTTCAGACAAATGTCACGATTTGCATATTCTTAACATTTATTTATCAGTTATTAAGCCTAATTTGCATATTTTTCAATGGTGTAATGTTTACATCTAATTATGTAGTGTATGTATATAATAATATAGTGTAAATATGTAATGTTTACATCACTATCAACTTTAAAATAGTTGCCACAGAATTGACGTAATGTTTTTCTAGACTAGATTTTTATGCTGATTTCAAATCTGCAATCTGTTTTCTTATGTCATGTCTAGTTTTTGAGTAAAATTAATTTCTACTTTTGCACGGCATTAATACCGGTTTGATATAAGATGCTTTTTAGGGGTGTGTAATTCATTGACAAGAAGGTGAACAGGGTCAGATTCATATCAGAGACATAAACAAAAATTTATATAATCCAAAAAAAAAAAGTAGTAGAATTTATCCTAACTAGTTGAAGTTTATCATACAAAGTATCATAAAAAGCTATTTCTGGCTTTTTTGACCAGAAAATAAAATTTCCCTTTTTTCAAAAACTAGACGTGATAGAAGAAAACAGATACAAGATTTGAAATCAGCTCAAAAAACTGGTTTAGAAACATATTAGCGTACTCGTAAGGCAGAAATATTTGAACGTCAAGAAACAGTATCAGAAAAACATGAAAAATATGCAAATTAGGAACGATATTTCACAGTTATATGTCAGTATAATCTCAGAAACAACGTTTTTGTGAAGTAAATTAGGTAGTAATCATAACATAACACAAAAAACTCTGTCTGATATTGCTTTATACCTTAAATTTGCAAATAATTGTATAAAATTTACTAAATTTGCATAAATTGAAATATGCAAATATCTCTCAAACTTGACGTGCTGGAGTAAATCTAAAACCAGATTCGGAAACAGCACAAAACACCGCATAAAAAACAACGAATTTCTGCTTTAGGACAGAGCAAAAGTTCAAATTCGTTGACCAGTGCAATTCGCGCATTGTTGAGAAGGCACCACAAACGATTTTTACACATTGATCATAATGGGACGGAATTTTTTGTGTGTCCCTGTAAACAAACTATGAATGCTATACACTTCATTTTTAATAGAGAGCATTCTATAGTAAGCCTCAATGACACATAAAAATTACATGACAATCCGACTGGAGTTACTAGAGTTAGACATACAAACAGACCGACGCGACGGCCAGACAAACCGAATTCATAAGGACTTTTCAGCTATAGTCATAAATTAAACACTTTGTGAGAATTCCAATATATAAGTCAAAACTTTTAACAACGTTTTAATGCACAAATACATGGTTTCCAAAAATTAAGGAAAAATAACAAAAGTAGCGATTATTCAAAATGTTACAAGTGGATTTTAATAAAACTGAGACACAGTGTACAACACATAGTAAGGCATAAAATAAGGTTAAAAGAAATTACCTGACGATTGTGGTGTTTCAGAAATTAATACAATTATAAAGTAAACAAAATAAGTTTGTCAGTTCGGTATAGGAAAAGTACCTGTAATATGGAGTATGATCACCCCTAGAAGCAATACAGCACATACAGCGAAGTGTGATACTGTCAATTATGCGATCGATAAGTTTGCTGGGAAGTGCGAGCCATTTCTCTTGTAAAGCAGTTTTAAGCGTGATAAGGGTCTGAGGAGGGGGATTGAGAGCAGAGACACATCTTCCTAAAGCATCTATAGAATGTCATTCTATAGACGTGAGCATTCACAGTTCTACGTGGAAAGAGATGGGGTCTGTACGCCCGCCGAAAGAGATACCATCCCAAACACAGACACTGCCTCCTCCATATGAATCTCTTTTACGAATTTTTGATGGATGATAGCGTGTTCTCTGTTCTCTCCAAATCAAATAAGGCCTACTATCGCTTTGGAGGCTAAACTGAAACTCATTTGTGACGAGAACACGCCTCCATTGATCAGCCGTCCAGTGGACATGTTGACGTGCCCACCTTAAACGTTCCCTCCGGAGACATGAGGTGAGCGGCACACAAATATCTGGTCGTATCGCGTAAAGACCACCTTCATGAAGCTTTCTACGCGCGGTAGACGTTGATATCAACCTTCCTGTGGCTTCAACAAGGGATGATCGAAGATGAGAGGGGGTTGCTGTTCTATTCCTTCGTACACATAACCGCAAATATCGGTCATCGGTGCTTGTCGTAGCTCTAGCCCGTCTTTGGCTAAACATTCTGGAGGCCGAACCAGTGGTTTAAAGTTGTTTCTAAAGCCTATGAACAATAGAAGAACTCAGATTTAGCCATCTGGCAACCTCTGTCTGACTTTGGCCTATATCCAATCTTCCAATTGCTCTATATCGCAGTTATGCGGACAAATGATGCCTCGAGGCCATACTAATGAATTGGCTATCTCAGTTTTCTTATCTCATAATCACAGCGACACCAGCAGTCGTACTCTCTAGCATGCATTTTTATTCTCCGAACAGATGACGCAATCCGATTGCAGCGCCACTAATTTGCATCTTATAATTTTAATGAGCATCTTTTAGTTAACAACGTATCCAAATTTCATACGGATAGGTTAATTTTTGTACGGGTTATCGCTCTTTTTGTGATTTTTCTTTAATTTTTGGAAACCAGTGTAAATACAAACATAACACAAAAAATCACATACAGCTGTTTCGAGGATTCCTCGATCCTCTTTCTCAGTGCGAATATATATATATATATATAGGATTTAATATTTTACTTATCTAAATATGCAATTAGCTTATAGCTACAAGTGAAATCATCAATCAGTTGTTCAAGTATTTACTTAATTTATTACTTAGACAAGCAAATATAGGTTATGGAAATCCAGTTAACATTAATGATAAATATTCAATTTTCACATTAACATATATAAATATAGGAAATCACCTAGATTCCTCATTCAAGCCTTTCATTCGGCCATGGACAGCTCTTTAAAACATTCAGTTAATATTCAAACTATCTAACTTCTAAACATAAACATCTCTTGATCTTATTCCATTCTTCTATAAGCCATTTCCACATATTTCGCGCTTCTTTCACGCTCCTCCTGTTATGCTGTTTATTTTCCATAATATTGCGTATTCATAAAATAAACCCATGAGTTAGTCACGTTGCACTGTTGAGAATATTTATAATCCCACACACACACACATATATATATATATATATATATATTATTTCAAAATTAATGAAAAATCACTGCATGAATGGCGCTACAGCAGCACATATCAAATGCAATAAAACATATTACATCATTTCAAAATGCTAAAACACCATAACTTCAAAGGGAAGGTGTATATCCGCAGAAATTTTTTAACTATAAAATATTTAAAAAAACAAGAAAGACAGGTAAAAAAACAAAAACAGTCTGTTCTTCATCAGTGGGAGGACAGCAGAAAACTAAAGTTTTAAAAAGTGAATGGAAACGATGTGGACTGGCGGCATGAACATGTGATGGCACCCTTCTGGATCTTTCTGTATGAAATAGGCATCCTAAAGTCTTGTTAAAAGAACGGGTGTGTATTGATGAATTGAAACGAAAAAAAGTTGCAGACCTGGAATTTCTGGTTTTTGATAATGGCTTTGGAAGAAAAATTTATTTGTTTATTGTTGACTGGTGAGAAACATTATACAGGTATTCATGTTTTGAGAAATTTCATTTTGCGGGTTTGGGGGGGGCGCATGTTTATTCTGCATTCCTGCTTGTTTTCTTATATTTTTTCTTTTGTTTTTATTTTAATGATAATTTAAGCATTCCTCTAAAAGACCTTTTAAAAAAGTTTTTTTGTTTTTGTATGGTTAATATTATGTTTGTTAGTTTTAATTTTTTATGGAATTTGATTAATAAAATGACAATAGTTTTTCAGTATTGAATGCGGGGTGAACATGTGTTCAGAAACCTGCAAATTTTAAAAGTGGGGGGTGGAGTTAGTTTTCTGTCTGTCCTCCCACTGATGAAGAACAGACTGTTTTTGTTTTTTTTACCTGTCTTTCTTGTTTTTTTAAATATTTTATAGTTAAAAAGATTCTGCGGATATACACCTTCCTTTTGAAGTTATGGTGTTTTAGCATTTTGAAATGATGTAATATATATATATATATATATATATATATCAAAATGGGTTCCGAGAACCCCTAGGTTATGGCCCCGAACACCGCTTAAGGAATTGATTTTATGGATAATGGCTTGATTTCGTTTCTTTTTTATATATAAACTCTTGCTTTTGCCTTTTTCAATCAATTCGTTAGGCAGTACTATCGTTACTATCATTAGGTAGTACTATCGCTACTATCATTAGGCAGTACATCGGGGCTATAACCGAGGGTTTCTTGGAACCGACTTTGATATATATATTTTTTCGCACTATGAGGATGGGGATCAAGGAATCCTCGAAACAGCTGTATGTGAATTTTTGTGCCATGTTTGTATGTATTTGTGGGTTAAAACTTTTCAGCTACATTGGAAAGTGTTAAAAATCAAGCTCCTCTGTTTATTAAACACACACTGATACTATTTAATTACCCATGATATAGAAAATGATTATATGTCTCATCGTATGTATAGCTACTACAAAGCAAGCAGTAAAAATTATACGTGCAAGTCTTCATTTGGATTATAAACTGATCAGCTACTGCGGTCGATCATCGACTACACTGTCAGAAAAAAGTCGTCTTTATACACTAAATTATTCCTCATTTTCAAACAAACAATTTCCATACTCCTAGAAAACAGTTTTTTTTCCGTTAATTCTCCCTGAAAGTCTGAAAAAGAGGAAAAAATTCCGTTTGGGGTCTTCCACAAATGATGTCACGCTTGGAGGGGGGAGGGGGGGTTCCCCCCTGTGACAGTTTGTGACAAGGGGTGGGAGGAAGTAAGAAGAAATGTGACATCACACATTTTGGTTAAAATAAAAGCATTAAAATCCGCAGATTAAATTTTGAAGTTATTTTGAAATTAAAGTATTTTGTGTTTATAAAGTAGATTTAAAGCCAAATATATTAAATTCCATTTCAAATTCCAAAATACGACTGTTTTCATCTGCTCTTTAGTATTAATATTTTATTACTATTGTATATTAATTATGTTTTTGTTATAAACCTTAATCTTATTTCATACAAAATAAGTATATGAATCATTTTTATTCTTATGCTCACAAATGTCGTTAAAACACATAGTTAAGTTTAAAAATAAAGTTTGAAATATGATCTATAACGTAGTGCTTTGTTTCTGAACTGCAAGTATATGTTTATGTAATATAGCGTGACATGTGACAATGGGGGGAGGGGGTATGGTGAAATGTGACACTTTGTGACAAAGGGGGGAGGGATGCCAAAAATTTTGAAAAAAAGTGTGACAGCATTTATGGACCGCCCCTTTACTCCTTGCACGCATGCATATTGGCTCTATTAATACTAAAGTTCGAGTTTATTCTTAAAATGAAAAACCGAAAATTCAATAAATTTAAATTTAAATTAATTTAAAAACAAACAAACTAAAATAATGCTTTCGAATTTAACAAAGTAGCAATTTTCTCATTCATTTAAAAATATTCGCAATTTATTTTTTAGAGTATTTATTAGAGTTAAAAAAATAATAACAAAGAATCTGAAAAAAGTTTCATGATATTTCATAATTACTTCAGAAGTTTTAATTTAATTCAGACAAAAAAGTGTCTGAAATTTTTATCTAATATTTTTTTAGGAAGTATTATTTTTCTCGACTATGTAGTATACTGCGAGTAATAAAAAAAATATTCGCATTTAAAATATATTCTAAAGAACACATTTAAAAATATATAGTAGTTCTATCAACTTCGACTCAAAAAAGCAAACATTTCTTCTCGAATTTAATTAAAATATAATAGTCATATTTTACATCTAACAGTAAAATTATGGCTTATTAAAAATATGTCAAATTCACTTTTTTATTCTGTACTAGCTAAAGCGCCGGCGTTGCCTGGAATTTGAAGAATGATTTTTCCGAAAAATCAATTTCAAAATTTAACGTACAACATAAAACAAACAATAAAAAAAGCAATCGAAGTGTTGTGCACATGAACCAAATGAACTCAACATGAGTCCAATATAAAAATGTATAAATCTATATAACAGACGCAAACAATTGCAGATATAAATGAACTTATTTCAATTCATCATTAGAGCAATAATCTTAAAACAGGCCAATATTTCCATAATTAGGTTTTTATCATGCTTCAATACGTTTTTCCAGACTCATATGACGTTGTACTATATTACCACGTCCTTTAAATTTCCAATATGACGTAATATTCCCTTTTTTTTAATTCGTCAAACTATTTACACAATTAGGGGAACACATGGTTTTAGCAAAATTACGCAAATATTTACGCCGATAAATAACGTAAAATAAAACATCCATAATTTAAAGCGTAGTGGGAAACAAATGAAGAAAACTTCACATGCAAATTAAAGTTTATGACGTCAAAAACTAGAAAAAGGAGATAAGTGTAGAAATCGGAATTTTGCAGAAACTTCTGTTTCACTGTCTCAGTTGTAAAATTGAATTGCTCAGCTTGTGTTTTGAGAGAAGGCGACTTGAAAATGTCACAACAATGTGATATACCGAAATGCATGGGTTGCCGTGTTATCGGGATAGAGTTGAATTTGGAGAAACACAACAAAGTTTAGCGGATGCTGTTAAAGTCTCAAGAACTGTCAATGCAAAGGTGTGGAATCGATAACCAAGACACATGGAATGATAGACATCAACAAGGGTAAAGTCAGACATGTGCTACCACGTAAACTGATTACCGATATATCCTGTTAATAGCTCGTCGAGACAGAACGAGCAAGGCCACTCAGCTGCAAACACAGTTGTTCTTGACCACAGGACGAACGGTGGGCAGCCAAATAGTCCAAAATAGGCTTGACCAGGGTGGTCTCTATGCACATAAGCCAACGATCTGTATTCCGTTGATCTCAAGCAACTGTGCACCCCAAAGAAGTTGGGCAACTAAATATCGAGTTTGGAGACAACGTTGTTGGAGACAAATTCTGTGTCTCGATTCAGGCTGGATGTGACTTCCTATGTGTTTTGACATGAAAAAGGGAAGAGTTTGAGAAAAAGGGGCACTCAAAATAATCCCACATCCGTTCGTGAAAGATCACATTACTGACGAGGCGGGTTGATGCTATGGACTGGAATCCGCATAGGTGGACGTACGGGCCTGCATATGATTTGGAATGACACTTTGACAGTCCGAAGTCATACAGACGTGATACTGAGACCTCAAGTCGTATTTTATGTTGAAGCAATTGGTGATTCCTTTTTTCATGCATGATAATGCCAGACTGCATACAGCTTGTCTTGTGGAAAACGTCTTTAAAGCTGAAACAATACAGCGTATGGAATAGCCAACATGATCTATTGACCTGAATCCGATTAGCATATTTGGGAAACACTCGTACGACGCATTGCAGTGATACCTAGGCCTCCTTTTATTCCCCGGGACTTGAAATTTACAATTTTTGAGGAGTGGAATAACACTCTCCGAAAACTTATCGGTAATATCGTCGAATCCATGGAAGACAGGTATGCGACAATTTTATCTATTCGAGGGGACCACATGTCATATTAAATACCTTGCATCATTCCTAAACAGTACTTTTTTTGCATTTACATGTAACCAAATTGTTGCCCTAAACCACCTTAATAAATTGACTTAATAAAATAGTCCAATCTTGAACGTCAGATTCACCTTTGTTTATTACATAAAAACATGGAAACATTTAAAATGCTTCATTTAAAACACATTACTACATAGGTGTGATAAAAAATATACAAATGTTTTATAAAATTAAAAACACTAGATGTTAAAATGATAAAAAGCTACTCCGAGCGCTTTCGGCTAACCTTAAGCCTTTGTCAAGGAGAAGAGAATTGACTGATAAAAACACTCGACGCTCGATGTTCACTGCTACAGATTGACCGGAAACTCACTTCAGGAAGCCCGCAGGTGGTTGCATCCATTAAACTGAAGGAGGGGGAAGGTAGAGAAAGCTCAATCCTCCGAGAGACCGAACTCTCCAGTAATATTAAGTAAATTAAACCAGATACGCGGAATTTGGTATGATAATAGGTCATTACAACAATTTTCTGCTTGCGTTAAAATTTCCAAAGACTCTAAAATAGCACAACTATTAAAATCAGAAGCCTGAATAATGACTTTTGCTCTATTGAAAAGGATGTCAATATCTTTAGTTTGAAACAGCCTTGAGAGGGCGGTAGCCGGTCTATTTTTATTAATATCCTGCATATGTTCTTTAACTCTTGTTTGGAATTTTCTTGTGGTCATACCAATGTAATTGAATATTTTATTTGTTTCTTTACTTCTGTATGGGATGATATAAACTCCTAACTTATTTTCCATACTAATAGGATCAACTCTTTTTTGCACAAGATTAATTAATTTTGTGTTATCTCTAGCTATTAACGTTATACTATATTTCCTTAGGATGTATTTTAATTTTTCATATAAACGAGGAATGTAATCAACTGCCATAAATTTAACTTCATTTTTACTAATACACTCTATTTTAGCTGGTTCTGCGTGTTTAAACTTATAAATTAATTTATCAATAAAGGGCATAGCCGGATAAGCATTGGAAACATGCCTTTCAATCAAATTTCATGATCTTTTTCCCAGATGTAGCCACATATCTGACAATATATTTCCCCTATTATCACCCAATAAATATTGATATTTAATGAGATAAAAATGTTTTTCCGATTTTTAAAAAAACGGATTTTCTCAAAAACTGCTGCAGGGAATTTCATGCCATTAACTGAGGATATATAGATACCAAAGGTACATAACTGGTAATTTTTGTATAATTTTCTGTTCATAAAAACTGTGTGAAACAGCGAAATAAAAAATTAAAAGAATAAAAATCATATCTTATGATTATCCGAAAATTACCATTTTCTTGTAAAAAATTCCCCATATGTGCCCGTATATTCTACATAAATGCCGAAAGTTTGCGTTGGGTACTACATATAAATATTTACAAAAATATATATTGAAATTATTGAAATTCATTTTAAGGCGCTATTTGGGGCGGAGCTACTCAACTTCGACGCCCGAAGAATTTTTGTTATAAACAGTTACAGAATTGCTGTATTTTAAATTTTAATGAACACATGAGCAACATTCTCAACGCTGTCGATAGCAAAATGAACATGAAGTTGAAAAACAATGCTTATATGCTTAATGGAATCTAAAATTCATCAGTTGACATATTTTCTGCTGACTTTGTTCCAAAAATTCTTCGGATGTCGAAGTTACGTAGCTCCGCCCCAAAACACGCCTTAAAATGAATTTCAATAATTTTACTATACACTTTTGTAAATATTTATATGTAGTACCAAACGCAAACTTTCAACATTCATACAGAATATACGGGCACACATCGGGAATTTTTTACAAGAAAATGGTAATTTTCGGATAGCCATAAGGTAAGATTTTTATTATTTTTATTTTTTATTTCGCTATTTGACACAGTTTTCATCAACAGAAAATTATACAAAAATTACCAGTTATCCATCTTTGGTATTTATATATCCTGAGTTAATGGCATGAAATTCCGTTCAGCAGTTTTTGAGAAAATCTGTTTTTTTTTAAATTGTAAAAACATTTTTATCGCATTAAATATAAATATTTATAGGGTGATAATAGGGGGAATACATTGTCAGATATTTAGCCACATCTGGGAAAAAAATCAGGAAATTTGATTGAAAGGCATGTTTCCAATGCTTATCCGGCTATGCCCTTTAGTGGAAAAACCATTACTATTAGCAATTGACTTAATTTTATCCAGTTCTTCTTGCAGGTGAGTATCAAAGCAAACTTCAAATGCACGTCTAATATAAAACCGGTAAGCTGAAGCTTTATAATGAAATGGATTCCTTAATGAAAATACAATTCCTTATAATAGCCACTCTCCATTTCATTATAAAGCTTCAGCTTACCGGTTTTATATTAGACGTGTATTTGAAGTTCGCTCTGATACTCACCTGCAAGAAGAACTGGATAAAATTAAGTCAATTGCTAATAGTAATGGTTTTTCCACTAAATTTATTGATAAATTAATTTATAAGTTTAAGCACGCAGAACCAGCTAAAATAGAGTGTATTAGTAAAAATGAAGTTAAATTTATGGCAGTTGATTACATTCCTCGTTTATATGAAAAATTAAAATACATCCTAAGGAAATATAGCATAACGTTAATAGCTAGAGATAACACTAAATTAATTAATCTTGTGCAAAAAAAACAAGTTGGAAATTGCTCGTCAAACGTGGCAAATGAAGTGCGTTCGTACTATAACTAGTTTTATATTTATTTTTTTTTTGCACCCCATATTGTACTGAATGTATATTTTTTTGCGCTTCATAAGTGCATAGTCTGTAACATCATTAAAATGCACTTACAATAATTTTTTCCCCATTCCCCGTAATGTAACGGAAAACTTTTGACTGTCCCTGTAATTAAACTATACATTCGATTTTCATAAAATATGAAATGGCTCGACAAAATTTTGCAGCAATTATATATTTAAAATTTCAGACCATTCGGAAGGCTGTAAAATCATTAAAATGCATTTGCAATAATTTTTTCCTATTGGCCATAATGTAACGGAAAACTTTTGGGTGTCCCTGTAATTAAACTATACATCCGATTTTCATAAAATTGGAAATGGCTCGACAAAATTTTGCAGCAATTATATATTATAAATTTCTGACCATTCGGAAGTCTGTAACATCATTAAAATTCACTTGCAATAATTTTTCCCATTGGCCGTAATGTAAAGAAAAACTTTTGACTGTCCCTGTAATTAAACTATACATCCGATTTTCATAAAATTGGAAATGGCTCGACAAAATTTTGCAGCAATTATATATTAAAAATTTCAGATCATTCGGTCGGGTAGTTTTTGCTCTGTTATATGCGGACGGACGGACAGACAGACGGACAGACAGACGGACTGAACGACGACTATAGGTGCTACGTATTTATATAATTACGAACGCACCTAAAAGGAGTTGATCCTATTAGTATGGAAAATAAGTCAGGAGTTTATATCATCCCATACAGAAGTAAAGAAACAAATAAAATATTCAATTACATTGGTATGACCACAAGAAAATTCCAAACAAGAGTTAAAGAACATATGCAGGATATTAATAAAAATAGACCGGCTACCGCCCTCTCAAGGCTGTTTCAAACTAAAGATATTGACATCCTTTTCAATAGAGCAAAAGTCATTATTCAGGCTTCTGATTTTAATAGTTGTGCTATTTTAGAGTCTTTGGAAATTTTAACGCAAGCAGAAAATTGTTGTAATGACCTATTATCATACCAAATTCCGCGTATCTGGTTTAATTTACTTAATATTACTGGAGAGTTCGGTCTCTCGGAGGATTGAGCTTTCTCTACCTTCCCCCTCCTTCAGTTTAATGGATGCAACCACCTGCGGGCTTCCTGAAGTGAGTTTCCGGTCAATCTGTAGCAGTGAACATCGAGCGTCGAGTGTTTTTATCAGTCAATTCTCTTCTCCTTGACAAAGGCTTAAGGTTAGCCGAAAGCGCTCGGAGTAGCTTTTTATCATTTTAACATCTAGTGTTTTTAATTTTAAAAAACATTTGTATATTTTTTATCACACCTATGTAGTAATGTGTTTTAAATGAAGCATTTTAAATGTTTCCATCTTGCAATAAAAAGTTATGACGTAATATTCACTTTCATTAAAATTCGTCAAACTAATTATTTCGTTTTCATTTTTCACGTGGAAATCTTAAATTAGAAAAGTTATGACGGAATATTCCATTTTTAAAAAAATTCGTCAAACTACTTATTTAATTTTAATTTTTCACGTGGTAATCTTGCAATAGAAAAGTAATTGTTGTGGTAAGAATTTTATTGTGAATTTTTAATTTTTGGCAACTGCTATAACGAAAAATGTTTAAATTGGATAGGAAATTGCTGTTAAATGGGTGTTTTTTTATTAATTAAAAATTAACTATAAGTTATTTCAATTCAGGATTACTTTAGTTGCCTCGGCCGTATTTTAATACACATGTACCTAATATTTCACAATTCTTGCTTCCAAACTGTGGATTTGTATAGCATTACAGACAGACAGACAGACAAATTTTCATTTTCATATATTAAATTATTCGAAGCAGGTTGGACCCAGGTTCAACGCCAAGGTCAGCCACAGAAGAAAGAGAGAGGGGGAGTATTTTTTTTTTTTAAGCTCCTTTATTCAAATTACGGAAATATTTCTATCCTACAACGGAAAAAAAGAGACGGAATTTTCTTCAATTGATGGATATTTTCTCTCTTGTCACAGAGAAATGAAGAAATGAATGTTCTTTAAATACCGGGAATGTACCGGTAGCACTGCTGCCAGGAATATTTCCTTGAATTGAAAAAATTATTTCTGAGCGTGTAGTGCAGTTTGTATAATTATAAATTCATGAAATCTTGCTTTTTTACGAAATATCTATTAAATATTTAGTAATTAAAAATTTATTTATAACAACTTATGTTTATTTGATTTTTTAAAGAATCAATATGCTCTGTTAGTTATAGAAAAAGGCTCATTAACGACTGACTAAGTGCTGTGATAGTATTTCCCAATCAAAAAAAGGGGCGTTTACTTGATAAATTCCTCTTCATGCAAAATTGTGTTGCATTATCAAAATTCTTTTATGCAAAAAAAGGTCATATTATTCTTCTTACGAGATAATGAGGCCACGTGGGATTCAAACAAAGTAAATTCCAGAAAAGTTTTCCCCGAAAAAAATTGCATTTTCTATCTATTGATTACCAATTTCTATTTTCATCTCTTTGAAGTTATAAATAGAAGAAGCTCAAAAACAATTGCTGTATCCGATAAAGTAAGTAAAAGGTGAATTTTATAAAGTAAAAAAAGAAATTACAGATTTAAATAACCTAAAATACAGTATATATAAGTCAATTAGGTAATTAATAATACCGGGTGGCCACAATTAAAACATAGGGGAGAGTGGGGATAAAAGGGACATTTTGTCTTTATAAGCTTATAAAACTAGTATGTTGTGGCCATCACAAAACTTTCTTCTATATAAATAACGTCAATTAAATCATTTAAATAGTACAAGAAATAACAACCAACGATTTAGCACCAATTCATATCAAATTATATCTGAATTTGAAGTTGGATGAAAATTCGTGCATCAGTTCTTGAGATAGAGCTATAGCGTAAATTCTGAAAAATGTAGCATAGCAGCGTCACCTGTTGAGCGATTTACACCAAAAATAAGCAGCACTAAATGATATCAAGGTATACCTGAATCTGAAGTTTGTTGAAATTCCAAGCATTAGTTCTTGAAATAAAGCTATTGCGGAAATCGCAGAAAATACAGCATAGCAGCGCCACCTGTTGAGCGATTTACACCAAAAATTAAACAGCACTAATTTATACGTCAATTCATGTCAAGGGCTAACTAAATCTGAAGTTTGATGAAAATGCGTGCAATAGTTCTTGAGATACAGCTCTTGCGGGAATAGAGAAAAATGCAGCACATCAGCGCCACTTGTTGGGCGATTTACACCAAAAATTAAACAGCACTAATTTATATCAGGGACTAACTGAATCTGATGTTTGATGAAAATTCGTGCATTTTTTTCTTGAGTTAGAGCTATTGCGATAATCATGAATAATGCAGCATAGCAGCGCCACCTGTTGGGCGATTTTCACAAAAAAGTAATCAGCACCAAACTATGTCCTGGACTAACTAAATCTGAAGTTTTATGAAAATCCGTGCAGTAGTTCTTGAGAAATCGTGAAAAATGCCGCAAAGCAGCGCCACCGTTGAACGATTTTCACCAAAAACTAATCAGGTCCAGTTTATATCAGGGTCTAGCTAAATATAAAGTTTTGTGAAATTCCGTGCATTAGTTCTTGAGATAGAGCGCCCACAAAATTGTTGTCACATACAGACTCACAGAGTGACAGAGTGACAGACAGACTCACAGACAGACATTTTCTAGAAACCATCAAATAGTGTTCTGGGCATTCTAAAACGTATAAATCCGTCAAAAACCGGAAGTCGAAATTTTTCACGAATCCAATACTTTCTTCTTGTAAAGATAGAAGAAAGTAATAATGGCATTAAAAGATATCATCATCATGATTGCGCCCAATTCTCGTCTAAAACCTTTGCTTTAATAGTAGTAAAACCTCTTATCCTCAAGTACAGTAATTTAAAACCTGTACGTATTTTTGTAAATTGGGAGAAATGTCCCTTTTAACCCCATTGTAGGGGATAAAAGGGACTTGTGCGGGGTTGAAAGGGACACACATAAATAAAACAATTTTATGAAAGATTTTTCTTTTTATTTGCGATTATATTATTCAAAAATAAAAGATAATAATACACAAATAAAAATAAAATACATTGCAACATATGATAAAACAAAAACAAGAAAAATAACTTGTTAAGGTCTACGTGACAAAAAACAGCTTTAAATCAAAAATTTTAAGAAAGATTTAGCTCTACCTGTCTCACCACCAGTTACGGATTTAGGTAACTTCATCAAAATATCATTGATATTCGCGTCATTCATGTCAATAGTATCAGTAAATACAAATTAGTTTTAATCATTTTTATCTGAAAAAATGTGCTTCGAATTCATTCCGAATGCTTTTCAGGAGTTTGTGGATAAAGTGCGACAGGAATGTTACCATAATCGCAAATTCTATTGCCTCAATATTTGTATTGTTTTCATGATTATCAAATAAGAGGAGAGTAGAATCAGTTTTGGAACAACTAGATAATTAAGCTGATGCACAATTGCTTTAAAAAAATTTTGCCGTCATTCGCCAACATTGATGAGCAAGTCCAAGCCTTTGGGATAGAGCAGCTCCGAGCATGGACTCTTTGTAATTCTTACTTGGGAAAACGAATACTGTTGAACAGAGTTACCTGATGCAGAAACAAAAGTGTGACAAGTTTACCACGTCCAGCTGATGTTACGTCAGAAAATTGCTTTCACCACGTTCAGCTGAAGTTAGGTCAGAAAATTGCTTTCACCACGTTTTGCTACTTTATTTGGTGGCTTGTGGTCTGTCATTAAACCTGCTTCATCACAGTTATATATTATATTCCGAGTGAATTTTTAACGATTCATAACTGACTAAAGTTGTTTAAAAAATATCAACATTAGCTTTGTTGAAACTTGTACTTCTTGTTAAACTAATGGCTATAGGTTTTCTTAAGAGAAAGAAATGAATTTTGCTGATTAAAATCTTGGTACCAATCATTACACAGTACACATCCCAAGACTAGGAGATATTTCGTAAATTCAAAGAAATTTAATACTCACATGCACAATTGTTAAACCATAGATCATATTAGACGCTTAGAGCAAATTTGAAGCTACCTCTTTTTATTGAACTTCACTAAAAACTTTTTTATTACCAAATGGGTGTACTGAAATTCATCCGCTTGTGCATTCTTAAATTTTAGAACAATTATTTCTAAACAGGACTTTTCAATGCCGTAGGCTTTAGCTGTTGATCTTACAGACAATCCTTTTTCTTCTACTTGAGATAAACTACCCATAATTTCTTCTTCACTAATTTGATTTTTCTCAATTTTCCTTTTATATTTTCGAAGAATATTGACTTTTGGTGATTTTTGTTAAAGGAAAAATACCTAAATATGTAGGTATATGTTATTATAATATTTGCATATTTTTGTTCTACATTATAATGCATTCATTCTTTCTACAAAACTAAAAACCATAACTTAAATTTTTCGAAACATAAATAATATTTGGTTGAAATAATTATAAACAAAGAGGGGTTGAAACGGACATGTCCCTTTTATCCTCTCAGTTACTGTCCCTTTCAACCCCATACCGACCTAGCGAAATTAAAAATGTATTCATGCATGACAGTATTTGAGCTAACAAAATATACTGGTATTCGCATAAACTGCATACTTTACAGTGCTAAATAAAATAAATATTGTAATGCTAAACACAATATTAATTTTTTAGAGAAAAAAGAAAAGCAAGATCAAAATTTACTTTTTTATATCAAAAACAGGTTTTGCTTTCACCACCTACAGCGCTACAATTGCTGACGTTAGTTATAAGGATTATTAAGACAGAACAAGTATCGCCATCGATTGAGCCACAGTTGAAAATTTCTACATTTTATTTTCTTCCTGAAATTCTGAGTGTCCCTTTCATCCCTTGTCCCTTTCATCCCAAGTCTCCTATATTATCGAACTACTCAGTGTAAAGGCTTCAAATTTTGTGTACATACTATTCAAGACATAGGGAAACGGATTACGCAAAAAAAAAAAAAAAAAAAAAAAAAAAAAAAAAAAAGTTCCGGGAATACCTATAGATGTCGCATTACAACAGAAAATAGGAAAAAAAGACAAAAAAATAATAATTAAAAAAAAAAAGCATGGAAATAAACTTTTTCCGTTTTAATTTCTATTGCCCTAGTCCAGGGATGGCGAACCTTTTTGAGTATGCATGCCAAAAATTTCAAAATTATTATGTACCAAAATTCTAACGTCCCAGGAACATTTTAATGTAGATAAAATCTAATAAGTAATTTTTTATAGAATTTTTACTTAAACATTTTTACAATTATTTTAAATTCGATTCCTAACTTATTTATTACGCTTTATTTACTCAATAATGTAGCCATGTCGCATCAAATTCCATATTAGTACTCTATAAATGAGTTTTTCTTTTATTGTATTACTTCCGAATCAGATCACTTTTATTTCTTTAGGTAGAAGCAGTTTCAATAACTATACGATTATTTACACTAGCAGTTAAAATTCAATTTTCAAAATTACAGCCTAAATATGATAAAACCTAAAATAACTTAAAACCCTAAACCTAAATCAAATAAATCTATCTGAAGTAGAAAGCGTGTCAATTAGGTATATATAAATATCTTACAATTCAATTTCTAAAATTAAAACCTTTGAAATTTGATAAAGAATCGAAATAATTTGAAAAATCACTATGTTGAATGGTTTGGAAAGAAAATGACGCTACAAGATTCTTCCATTGAAATTTATAATACCTTAATTCATTCAAAAGTAACGGATTATTTTAAAGTAAATTATATACCTGTTACACAAAACTATACTTTTTGTAAGAAAACAAACATAAAATGGACAGTTCTCCGCAAACTGAATATAGTCTAATTTTTTTCGCGTGCCAGAGAACTTTTCTTACGTGCCAAGTTCGGCACGCGTGCCATAGATTCGCCATCCCTAAAAGTAAATTAGCTTAAACTGCCATTGTAACTGCAATTTCACTTTGTAAGCACAAAACTTCCATAAACCCATAGTTTGCAGCGATTTCTGGGTATAAAAGAGGATAAAAACGGGGAGGTATTGTTATTTCTTCTGCAATATTTCAATAACGACAAAGCAACCAGTCATGCGTTTCTGACAACCTGGCCATTTTTTACTTCGGATCTTAATCCGTGTGATTCTTTGCTGTGGAGACACTTAAAAAATCTTGTTTATCGAAGACTTCTATTAATCGTTACGTACCTGGAAAATGGTATCACTCTACTTCTGAGAAGCATCTCAGTCGATTTGCTAAGATCTGCTGTTGAGCACAGTGTTGCCAGTGGGCTACTTTTCTTAAGGGGGTCGGGGACACAAAAATCCTCAAATTTTGCAAAAATATTTTATTTCGTTAAAAATTTCTCTGTTTTTTCCTGCTTAAAATGACATTTAAATCATGTTTCTATCTGAATTAGAACAAAAGATATTATTTTTTAACCATTTGAAAAAAATAGCCATTGTCCTCTGTCAGGGTAGGAAATAAAAAACATATCTGAAACGTTTTATTGGTTGAATCCGCATTTTATTCGTTTTCTGATTGGTCTATACAGTAATCTGTATTTTCCCTTTACTTTCAACAGAGATGGATACTTCTGTTTCCACTATGACAAAGAAATGGATAAAAACTACAAGAAAAAAATTAATAACTCACAAACAAATTGAGATACAGCTTTCAAACAAATTGCATTTAAAAATGCATTTTTTTTCTATATACGATGGTGTAAAAAGTAATATTGTGGGATGTTTAGAAGTTTAAGAATGAAATTTCATTTAAAATGGGTCCAGGAATATTAATGTTTAATCCATGGCGTACGTAATGTATGACCAGCTCCGTAGAAGTTTAAAAATTTACAGTACCGAAAAATGTAATCCATGGCGTACGTAATGTATGAGCAACTCCGTGCGATTTTTTATGTCTTAAATTTTAGTCTTTGGAAAAATCATTTTCCAAATGGTCGTTGTAATTTGTTAAATTGCATTTTTTTAACCATTTGGAAAAATTGTTATTGTTCTCGTCAGGGTAGGAAATCAAAAGCATATCTGAACGTTTTCATTGTTTAATCCGCAATTTATTCGTTATCTGATTGGTATATACAGTAATCTGTATTTCCCTTTGGTTTCAACAACGATGGACAACAGAGTATTGCCACTATGACAAAAAAGTAATAAAAACTACAAAAGAAATTAATAAATCAGAAACAAATTGAGATACAGCTTTCAAACAAGTACATTTTTTTCTCTATCCGACGGTATAAAAAGTAATATTGTCGGATGTTTAGAAGTTTAAGAATGAAATTTTATTTAAAATTGGTCGTGAGATTTTTTGGAAATCTGATGATAGAAAAGCCTTTTCCCGAACAGCCAATGAAATGCTTGGATAATACGCAAGTTTCAGGAAATCTTGCAATTTTTACGTGTAATAACACTATTAATGTTTAATTCATGGCGTACGTAATGTATGATCAGCTCCGTAGAAGTTTAAAAATTTACCAAAAATTGTAAAACTGAAATTTCTTTTAAAATTTGTTCACGATGGTTCCAGGAATGTTATCGTTTAATCCATGGCGTACGTAATGTAGGATCAACTCCGTGCGATTTTTTATGTCTTAAATTTTAGTTTTTGAAAAAATCATTTTCCAAAAGGTCGTTGTAATTTGTTAAATTGCTATTTTTTTTTTTTTTTTAAGTTTTCGTTTGTTTTCAAAATTTAGCTTTCAAGCAATAGCTGTCGTGGAAACGACTTCTTGTAAAAATGCGTTTTTCTTCATGATAGGTTTTCTCTCCATTTCTCGTATTTAAATTCTTATAATTCGAGAACCGTTAAAGATAACGAGTTCAAACTTGGAACATATATTTTTCAATTGTTTTATTTTAATACTGATTCAGCATATTTGAAAAAAATATTCACTTTTGAAAATATGATTTTTTAATAAAGGTTGCACCACTTTTTTTAATTTTTTCGTTAAATATTTTTAATTTTTTTATAAATTAATATTTTTAAAAATGCTGAATCAAAATTAAAACTTATATATTTCTGTTTATTTAAATAAAAGAAAATTGAAATTCTTTAAATAATATTCCGAGTTATAATGATTTTAATTTACCCCACTTTTTAATAAATTTTATATTTAAAATTTTTTCTAAAAAATTATCAGAAGTTTTATCATGTGATTTTGTTTACAATTGATAAGGTTAACCAGCACAAAAAAAATTCAGAATTTTAACTCAATAAATAAAAATTATTTCAAAATGTGTCCCGGACCCCCTTAAATTCAAAATTCTTGATTGCCACCACTTTTTTGAAAAGGTAAAAATCCCCTTGTTTTTATCTTAATTAATATGTCATTAAATAAGGCGAATTTTACCATTCCAAAAAAGTGGTGTCAATCAAAAAATCAGAATTTAAAAAAAGTAGCTCACTGGCAACACTGGTTGAGCAAGCTGTTCAGAAAATGCAGATTTTGCAATGTGAAGGAAACCATATGGGTCCATATCTGAAAATTGGACAGTTTGCGTCCACTGCCAATAATATTCCATTAATTATACTAAAACCAAAAACTGCAAAATGTAATATATTGTAACATTTGTTATAACAATTACCAATGATAAATGGACATAAAATGATGTATAAATAATTAATTTTAAGTTTTAAACAAACGATCATCATTTCAGTCCCTATCCCCTGGTACAAATATCCAATATTAAATGTATGCTGTAAACATTTCTATAAATATTTTTAACTTTTGCTATTATAGATTTATACCTATATATACCGGGTGTCCCGAAAAGGACTGACTGATTTTAAAATTCAATAACTTCCAAACGGTGACAGATATTAAAAAAATTCTTGCAGGAGGGTTATGCATAAAGTCAAAAGTTTTATTACAGTGATTTTCGATTTTAGTTCGAATTACAAACAATAGATGGCGCTGTAAGCAATAGTCGCTAAATACAGGCTCGATTTTTGGTCCTTTCTGTTATTGCATGCAGAAAAAGGAGATGGAAATGTATTATCCGGGCCACGAAGTACCAAAAATCGAGCCTGAATTTAGCCTCTATTGATCGCAGTGCCATCTATTGTTTGTAATTCGAACTAAAATCGAAAATCACTGTAAAAAAACTTTTGACTTTATGCATAACCCTCCTGCAAGAATTTTTTTAATATCTGCCACGGTTTGTAAGTTATTGAATTTTAAAATCAGTCAGTCCTTTTTGGGACACCCGGTATATACAGTATGGGAAAATATAATGCTCCTTTACTCGTATAGATTGTATTGTAAAATACTGCAGTAAATATATTTGTCCCTGAGGTTGACCATCATCTCAGTCCCTCTAACCACACATTTAGGTTAACAGATACTAGGTGGCGCTGGCAGAATTATTTCCATTGCAACAGCAACTACAGTTCAACTATCCACCATGGATGAAGGTAAGTTGTTCTTCTCAATGTTTCATTTTTAGAAATATTTAGTTTTTGTTCTGAAAAGGGATGAGTATTTTTTATAGCATCATTCATGTCCCCATATTTAATTTTTTATCTATAAAAAGAAAGCTTATTGTAACTTTATTTACGTAACATACAAATGTCACATGGAATATTTAATCAGTTACATGTGTTCAAAATGATTCAATGAAATGGCTGTGCAGCTTTTAAGACAAAAACATCACCTCAGTCCCAATTATTAGACACTGATTATGGAGTTAACAGACACTTTCTTACATAAAAGTTTATCCTACGCATAAAATATACATCCTTGATCTCAAAACACTACAGCATTCAAGTGAGAAAACATTTATCATAGTATATAATTGTATTTGGAAGTTGGTACATTAATTCAAAAAAATAAAAATTCTGGAGTGAAATTGTCCAGTTTTCAGATATTGACCCATATTGAGCAGCAATCCGAGCGGAAATAAGGCCCTTGTCGCGTGAACATTTAGTACGTTCAAATAACGTTTGTAGAGATGCATCTTTTCAGCGCATGACCTAGAGATCCTACATTTGAGATCTAATGTAGGATCTCTACTATGAACTAGAGATCCTACATTAGAGAGAGATTGGACATTGAAGAAATGTCCGCCATTTTCGTTACAAAGTAGATGGAACGCCGCACAACGCAATGCATTTTCATCAGCGTCTAACACATTTTATTCTATTAAAATTATGAAAATTTCATTTTATATTACTTCAAAGAGTCTTTCAGAACATAAATAAAAGTACATTTGCATTTTAATGAGAGAGAATTCCCAGAAAATGCATTTTTTACTCATTTTTTTTTTTTTTTTTTTTTTTTTTTTTACTAATTAAAATAGTGGGCAGAGGAAGGTTTGGCATGTAAGAACTTTATTTTAATTTCACAATATTTGAGCAAATAATTTTTATTTAATTAAAAAAAATCTCAAATACTATTATTTCTTTATTTTATATTTTTCTCTACTTAAACGTTAAGAATATATGGATATTTTAAAGGTAAAAAAAAGAGTGAAAGAAAGAAACACTCTCACTTAAAGTTCTAAATAAAAATATTTGAAGTGTGAGAAAAAATGAAACTGCAGAATTCGTGGAATTATAGAAAGCAAAAGTTTCCAAAATTCAAAAATTTTTAGTCAATTCTTGTCATTTTTTCAAGCATTTGATAATCAAGCAATCTTTATAGATGTTCACTTCACAGATGTCATTCAACTGTCGACGAACATCGAAGTTTTAAACAAATTGTGAGGTGAATATCATTTGTCTTCACTTTCCCATTTACTTATGCAGCTTCAAATTTACCGAAGATTTTTTTTTACTAACTTTTAAAATACCCTAAAATTATACCCTTTTTCTTCTCAAAAAGAACTAGCGAAAAAAAAAATAGTAAAAGCGGGATTTTTCAATTGATATATCTTTTTAATGTCTCTAGGCACATTTTTGAATAATCAAAATGCTTATTCCGTGAAAAGAATTTTTTTAATCCCAAGAAAAACTAAAACTTAGTCGTCTAATGAAAGTTATATAATTCTTTTCTGAAAGAAGATGAAGAGAAGGAATAATGTTGTTTTCTTCAGTTAGTTCTAATCTGTCATTAAACGCAGTCAAACGAAAACAGTATAGCTTCAGCAGCTGACCAGCCCAGTATTGCCCAAGCCCGTGAAAAAATATCGAAAACAACTCAAAAAATTTTAATAAAAATCGCGAAAATTTAAAAAAATTTTGCACGAATTCCGAATAAACTTTATTGAAAAGAGAAGAGAATTTACTATACATTGGGCTAGAAGATTGAAGCGGTTCCTTTTCTTAATGTGGAAAAATCGCAGTTAATCGCAGAAAAAATTCTAAGGGTTTCATAAAGCAATCGCTAAAATTTATTGCAAAAATCGCAGAGGACAAAAGTTACTATATTGGGCTAATAAATTAAAACACGGTTCCTTTTAAGAATGTAGACAAGATTCCTAAACGCGATACAACTCTTAAAATCGCATAAAAAACACTCGAAAAATTCAAAATTGCTGCATAAATTTCGAATAAAGTTTATTAAAAAAAGGACAAAGTTTACTATATTGGACTATGATATTGAAACTGGATTCATTCTATTAGTGTGTAAAAATCATCGCAAAGCGTGAAAAAACGCTGAAAATTGCATAACTATTAAATAAAAACCTCTAATCAAAAAATACAAAATCTGGCCTTGGGGTGTATAGCAGCATTCGAGAATTTTCCAGAAGGAATATATCTATTCTGTGCTGGCTGGTACATGAGAATAATATTTAAGTAAAAATAAAAAAGAGATTGATTAATTTTAGAGAAAAATAAAACCTGATATTTGAAAAGGGCTTTTAAAAAGCAGCAAATCAATACCTATTTTTAAATCTTTAAATAAAGAATTACCTGAGATAAATATTGTTAAAAAAATTAAAGATATTTCAAAATTTCTAGAAGCATATTTTCCAAAAATATGTAGATTACTTTAAAATAAAATTTTAAACAAAAAGAAAAATAAAATTTGTGACGTGTTGGATTTTTCTTTCCAACACTACTGTAAATGGTCCACTAAAAAATTTGGTCCCTAACAGCCGAAATTTTGCCTTACACATTAGAAAATATAATAGTGCGGTGATAATCGCATTGTTTTTAGCCATACGGAAGGGCATTTGAGATAAAGATACATATTACTTTAAAATGGAAGATCAAATTCATCGATATGTTTTCTTCAATTCAAGATTTATTCGGAGAAACCGATCACCGCAGCGGGCAAAATGTGCTACTCAGATAAATAAGCGATCGCTAAAACGATGCTGATCGCTAAAACGAAAATACCAAAAATACTTATCTCTGTAAGTGCTGAGGAATATAACAAATATACTAAAGGTTAAAAATACATTCGTGTTTCAAATTAAAAACGATTTTTATTTATGTTCAATTTGTAAATTCAAAAAGAGATATTTTTATAATGTTGAATTATGGAAGGTGGTAGAAAAAAGGGATGAAAATAGTGGTCTGATGATTTTTTGAAGTAGACAGCGATCTTTTCCACGTTCTAAAACGTATGTACATCAAGTTTCGTGCATATCGGTCAAAAATTAAAGATTTGTATAAGGTATATACATACAGAGAGCGGCTTTTATATATAGAGGTTAAAAAAAATAATAAATTAAAAGATTACGATGGAATAATATTCACAAAAAATATTCACGTTTAATAAATAGCAAATGTTAATGTTTAGCACGGTTTGCAATAAAATTCGTTTGCATGGTTAGGGTTGAAATAAAGGGCGCGATACCATACATTTTGGCATAGTGTTAGTAGAACAAAAAAGTCCAACGTTTCTCTCTCTTTTTTTTTTTTTTTAGTTTTACGCTTTTGAGGCGTTTGTAATATTTTTCCTAACTGACATAGTTGTTTTAATTATTTAACCAATAGAATTGGTTAAAAAAATATTCAGTTTGAATTTCTGCCCTTGCTATAGTAACCGAATAAACAGAGTGAGTTTTTAGAAACTATCCCTTGAAATTTTGAGGTTTTGTCGCCAAAAGGTAGCGCCAAATTAGAAAAATATGAATTAGCTCATTAACTATTAGACTTAAAAAATGTTGGTTAGTACCATTCGATTCAGCATACAAAAATACACTAAAATATGTTATCAGTTGAAAAGTAACTATAAAATCAGATTTTTAAGGAATTTTTTAAAAGTTCGTTCTATTTTTTACCCCCATAGCGGTAGAATTTTAGAAAATCCTTTCTTAGCGGCACTCTATGTCATAAAAAGTATTTTTACCCCAAATTTCAAGATTTTAGGTTCAGTAGTTTGGGCTGCGCGTTGATTAATACAAAATCCAGATTTCCTTTTATATATATATAGATTGTTAAAAAAAATACAGCTGCTTTATCTTTTAAAACTACAGATCAAACATTTAAATGTTCTGAAAAGATCTTTCATCAGACTTAAAATTATGATATTGTACAATAACAGCTCCCTTCTTAAGCCAACAGAAAAGACAGGTCATAACAGTTCTTCGATCTCGGCTTCCTTTCAGTCTACCTCGAACTTGTGAGTTCGGCAATTCGTGCTAACCAGCCTACGTTGATCAAGTAACAACCCAAAGGAGTAACCTTAGTTGACTTAAAAAACAGCAGTATTAGAAAAGCTTTTTAAAAGTTAATTTTAATTCTTTTAAAATAAAAACTAATAACCGACAAAAATATTTAAAAACTTAAGAATTATTGTGAGCACAGAAAAGTTCTTAAAATTTCCAGCATTTATATGTAGCACAGTTTTTATTCAATCCTGAAAAATCTTAAATCTTCGACTGATGTAGTTATCGAAATCTCTGATTCAAATATTTTCGTGATATCGCATTAAAAATGGAAATAAATAAGAAAATTCTCAACATGTTTTTAATTATTTTTATTTTGTTTCAAAATACTTCGTATACTTGAAATGTTAATCAGTTCAATCTTAAAAACTCACTTCATGAATAATTCCGTTTTAATAATGTTCCAAAACTTGCAGAAAATGATTTAAAAAAAAAAGTCTTTGATATTTTTCATTTGTTTTAAAATATACCGTATCTTTGAAATGTTAATGTATTCATTTAAAAAAAACTTTCATCATAGATAATTAAAGTTTCAAGCATAACTCGTTCTTGTTAAGAAAATTTCTTAACAGAATTATTTTTTATTTCTATTAACTTCAATGCCTTTTTCCTTCAATGTCCCCTTTAAGGACGATTATTTACTTAATAATTTTTTTAAGTATTATTAAAAAAGTTTGATTCAAAATTTCAAGATATTTTTTATTGTATTTTGTATTTCAAAATCAGAAAAGAGAAATTTAAAAACTTGTAGCGAAAAAAAATACATTAACTAGACGAATAAATGAATGCATTCAGCTCGATCTTAACTCAACTCCGCTCGTCTGTAATGTTATTCGAACAAAAAAGTTATTTGAACTAAAAACATTGTTTATTTCTCTGCATGAAACTATAATACCTATAGTGTGTACTCTACCTTCCAATGCATAAACAACAATTTTAAAAGAATCAAGTAAATAGTTTTGAATTTAGTATAAGGAACACATTTTTGATAAAAAGACAACATTTAAGCATACCAGCAACGTTTTTCTGAAAATAGAAATTTACTCATTTTCATAAAACAGCTTTTGGTAAATCGAATAATGAAACATTAGGTGAAAATGTTTAGCGTCATTTACCGAAAAAATATAAATGCACATTCTATAATAATGCACAAAACACTAGTCCTAGATCGAAGTAAGAAGAGGTACCTATACTAATAAAAGAAATTTTCGCTCTGTGTGTGTGTGTGTCTGTCTGTTCGTGATGGCTAGCAAAATCTACGGCACATACAAGTTTCAAAATTTATGTGAGGATAGTCCAAAGTCGCTCCTGATGCGCACGAGACTCAGAATTTTATGATTTTGTTAATTAATCGAGATATTAATTAACAAGAAAGAAAAAAAATCATACGTCAAGTATAGATTAGGATACACTTTCCGAATAATGTAAGAATAATGTCAATCAGAATGTTCCGAATAATGTCATTCAGAACAATCTTTAAAAAAATTGCACAGTTAAAAAAATTAAAATATTACCATAATTAAACCAATGGAAACGCATAACACATTTCAAAACCCAATTTCAGCTGTTCCCATCTACAATCAGATAATTATCCGAATTTTTAGGCAGCCCGGTATAGGATATATAATTTTGTACCTGGGCATTCTCACAATCTTTTGACTTTTAGGGAAAAAAATCTGACAAAATTAAACTTGCTAAAATAACATTTTAATCTGATAGACGAATGCCTTAATGATTCAAAATAAAGAAAAAATGATCAGCAGCGAAAATTTTTTTATTTAACTGAGGTTTAAGTTAAACTTGCGAGTTTAATTTTCCTTACCATTTTACCCCTATAACTTTTTATTTTCTTCTAAATTTTTACTTATAATGAATTTGCATAGTACCCACAGGACATTCAAATAAGAAACAATAACAATGTAGTACTTTTAATACAGAATTTTTGTATAACATTGTCTTAAAGGGATGTTAAAGAAGGGACGGTAAGGAAAAAAAGGGGATGGTATTGGAAAAAAGGGACGAAATGGTAAAAAAAGGTAATGGTAAGGATGGAACGGTAAGAAAAATTACCACCTATCTTTAGGAAAAGACTAAGTGATAGCCGCAATGTTCATTGATTTTTAGAAACAGTTAACATTGGATTAAATTAATTTTTTTTAAATTTACCTCGAAAAGTGCAGGAATAAACCTTGGGGATGGTGAGACTACCAATAAAGCCACGATGCTTGAAATTGATATTTAAATGCTGATTTAAATTCTACAGTAAATTTCCCGCCAAAGAATTTTAGACATTATTTCTCTAGCATACTTCTGCATGAGAAAATTTTTTTTAAAAATTCTGTGGCTGCATCTGAAATGATTTTCTGTATAATTTTAGAAAAGGGATGGTAAGGAATCTAAAACCCAGGGATAGAGTTTAAAAAATAATAACAACTCTAAAAATGTGTGCAGGTTAATTTCTAGCTACACATTTATATAAAACAATAGTTCCAGTTTCAGAAAAAAATTACATGGAATTATTTTTATTGAAACAATTTTATCCAGACAGATCCAAACTTAAAAATCAGCATCAGGGACACGGGACGGTATAGGAGTTTTCCAGGTGTTTGAACCCCCAACATCGTCCAAAACTTATTTATCTCGTTAATATTGTTATGCATTCATGAAATGGGAGGTTCCCCAGTATATGAAATAAAATAAAAACACAAAAAAGTATATTAAAATAAAAATTATTATTCAGGGACATGAAAGTCAAAAGATTGTGAGAATGCCTTATCTACTAACTGCATGCATACCGAAATGTAGTTCACTTAAGAAATACATATACTTCAGTTGGAAATTCCTCTTCGCAATTTCCTCTAATAAGGGGAATGGTACGTGAATACTTGTATCAGCCCTGTATATGAGGTATAAAATTTATATATACTGAGTGACATGCAAAACAATTATCAGATTTAAAAGCGCATAACGAATTTTAAACCCAGCAATTATCCGATTACTCCAGCAAATATTACTCAAAGGCAGTATTGTAACGGATTTCTTTTGTATATCCTATAAATGACTAAAACATGCTATGAATGCCTTGTTCTGACGTGATCGTAGTGAAATTCAGTGATTTATATCAGTTTGAATACATTTGAAATAGTGTAATGTCATTAAAATACTGTGCAAACGATTTTTTTCCCATATACCATAATGTAATGGAATACTTTTGAGTTCCAATGTAAATGAACGATTAAACCTACAAACTTCATATACAATACATAACATGCTTTGGTGACCCTAAATAACCTTTATCAATTGCATGAAAATCCGAGTACATTTATAGTCCAGGCATTAGGTGCTCAAAAAGGACAAATAGGGGAAAGTTTTGGTGTAGTTTTGATATTTGGTGCCTTTATGTTTTGTGGGTCGCTGAACACGAATCTGAAGTTTGCCAACAAAATTTATCCCGGGAAACACGTTTTTTTGGCAAAAAACGGGAAAAAAACGGGATTTTCTTTGTTTTTTTCCAAATAACTTCAAAATTATACATTTTACGTAAAAGTCCTCAGTGCATAAATGAAAGAGGATAAAATTTCCTACATTTTATGTATTAAAAGTTTTTTTCTCTGATCAATGGTTTAGCCGTGACAACGCCACAAAAATGGGAGTGAAAATCAAAAAATTCAGAGAAAACGGGAATTACGCCGCTGTACGTAGATTTAACATGAAAACTGACCCTTTTACACAAGCATTGACTATAAATTATACTAAAGATTATATGAATGACTACATTTCACAATGAAGTTGCTGATAATAAATAAGACGACTCATTATGAATCATTATTTAATTATAAATAAACATGTACATTAGTAAGTTACATTTATTTAAAAAACAAAAAAATGTTATTTCCGCTTTCTTTTACTTGAGGGTCCCAGCTTTTCACCGACATCTACAGCATAGAAAAATAAATGTATGGAATTAGTGGGTGTTTTTATTACTACCAACAGTAAAAAATAAATGTTTTTTGAATAAAAAAATTTGATACCTTCTGGCATGACTTTTTCTTGACATTTTAGTTCAAGTACCATTTTTTTTTTTTTAATCAAAGATAGCAGAATTTAAGTTAGTCACATAAATAAACTTTTGCACCATTATGCAACGGCAACAAGATTTAAAATGTAACGAAAATGTGAATTAGGTTGAAAATATTTTGTTTATAGAGGAAAATTACAATGAAGAGCACATGAAGTTTTGCAAGAGCGAAATGTTTAAATTTATGACGAAATTTGGACAAAAATTGCCAGTTGTATGTAGATATAACGGGACAAAATCATTTAAAATATATTACTTGGCTGTAAATTCTGAGTAGTTACAAAATTGATCCAGACAAATTCTCCAAATTCAGATTTGATACAATGCAAAACTTAATGTAGGCATTTTCTCATGATATCTTATGATTCCCTATCTTTACATAAGGTTCCTGTTAGGTTTCCTGTAATGTTTGTGCAGAAATAAATATGAATATACAACAGAATATGCAACACAGCAATTTTCATTAATGCTATCGAATGTTTGTCCCGTACCTTAAATTTTAGAAAAAGAAATTTTAGAATTTGTTATAATAATACAAAAACAGTTTTATCACTTTAGCTTCCATACCGTTCAGAAAGTATCATTAAAATTATCAAGAAGAACTTAAAATCATGCGTAAATCAGATTATGAATGCATTCGGGCTACTACAATAAAACTTCATAGTTTAATAACGTGAAAAACGATGTCTAAGTAATAATTTGTAAAACATATAACACGTTTGAAAACACAATTTCAACCAAAATCGAAAAAATAGCTGAAAATTTTGTACATCCCTGTATATAAACTATAGATTTATCATAGAATTCACAATATGCTAAAATTTAGAACTGTTAGTGAACGTCATAGCACAGTTGAAAATTCCTCGTTAGCAATTTCCGGCAATAAGCGGGTATATAGATGTCTTGTGCAGCCCTATATATGATTTATAGAATTTATACACGCTAAATAGTATGAAATTTTTAAAATTTAAAAAAGTGTTCCACAACTGAAAACGCACTTCCATCAATTATTGTTCATACAGTGAAAAATATAACTGATTTATTTTGTGTGCCCCTGTAAATGAAAGATCAATGGCACATCATATTCAATAGTAAGCATCTTATAGAGCACCTCGGAGATATATATCAATTTAAATACTTTTGAAAAGGTGTAACATGAACAAAATACACCACAAACAATTTTTCTCCATAGACCGTAATGTAACATAATTATTTTTAGTGTCCCTGTAAAGGATCGATAAATACTACCCATACCATATTCTATAAGAAATCATCTTGTAGTGCACTTCATAGATATGCATATAAATTTCAAAGTGTTTGAAATTATGAAACATTATTATAAACCACCCTAAACGATTTCCCCCCATAGGCCGTAATATAATGAAATACTTTTGAATGTCCCTGTAACGAAATTATGACTGCTACACGCAACATTTTACAATACCTAACATTCAATAGTGAATATCAATAACATTTTTCAACTTCATGGCGATGCGCCTATAATGACGCCAAAAATAATGTTGGCCAACTAGAATAGGTAAATTACCCACCGGTCACGGCCGTAATTGCGTAATTCCTGTTTTTTCAGAATTTTTTTATTTTCACACCCATTTTTGCGGCGTTGTCACGGCTAAACCATTGATCAGAGAAAAAAACTTTTAACACGTAAAATGTAGGAAATTTTATCTTCTTTAATTTATGTATTGAGGACTTTTGCGTGAAATGCATAATTTTGAAGTTATTTTGAAAAAACAAAGATAATCCCGTTTTTTTTTCCATTTTTTTTGCCAAAAAACCGTGTTTCCCGGGATAAATTTTGTTGGCAAACTTCGGATTCGTGTTCAGCGACCCAAAAAAGATAAAGGCACCAAATATCAAAACTACATCAAAACTTTCCCCTATTTTCTACCAAATGACTGTGCTATTACGGGAGTTAGAGCGTGGACAGACGGACAGACAACCCGAATGAATAAACACTTTTCAACTTTGTTGGAAAATATTAAAACAACAAGAAACTCTCAGGAAAAATTCAACTTTTTCGTGGCGAGCTCGGAAAAACTATCGCGCATGCTCACAAACCACTTTACGCATCAGAAGCAGGCGAAGAATCGGCTTTTCGATTTTATTTGTGTTTTTTAATAGTTTGGTTTTAAGCTAAATTGACCAAAGCGCTCGGTGCAGTTAAAATTGGAAGATATAATCGGAAAGGTCGTACTCTGACGTCTCAAATGGCGCAATCAATTAAAACAAATATCGCAGTTAACTCTTTGAAAAAATTTCAAAAACGCTCGTTTTCCCCCTTATAACAACACCTTCCCTCCCCCCAAGGACCCAATTTTAGAGGTACTGACAAACTAAAAATATACTCTTAAAGCTGAAATCTTCTTCTAATCTATAGTGCAATCGGTTTTTAAAAAATAGGAAATTTAACACTTTCAAATATACTGACGAACGCCAGTCACTTCGCGCTTCACGGAGACGATATATTTTTGCGATGCTAAAAGTAATTAAATGCCCGTATTTTAACACAATATTTTTAGAGCATCTCATTGGACCAGATTCACACCACAAAATTTTTGAAACATTCGGACGAGCAGAATTTTTTTTTTTTTTTTACAAATTAAAACGTGTGAAAATTTCGACGAAATCAGTAAAAACTAGAGTGTTTCGTCGCTGTTTAAATAGCAAATAACACTTACATTCAGTTCAATATTTTTTCAAAATTTTTCACTTAAAATTATAAATTCAGACAAAATGGAGTTAAAGATATGAAATCATACAAATTTGAGATTCATTTCCGATTATTATTACGGGCCCGGCGGTGCCGGGCCCGTCAGCTAGTAATTAAATATAAGAGAAATTTTATTGTTCTTACCACTATTTCGAAACATCTTCATCGTATATTTCTATTGCACAGGGTCTAAGGGTATACAAGCACAAAGAAGATTGTGACGAAATACCAACGTCAGGGTTGCCACAGGCGACTATTTTTGTATTCTATTTGCACCACTATTTTAAAAAAAATGCATTTTGTAGTATATGCTAGTCCTCTTGCAAAGGTTGTCAAAGCGTAGTCAAAAGATTTTTGTTTTGAAAATGTGATGCGAAACAGAATTTAAAAATATTCGCCTGTAGCAGTCCTGCAATGTTTAGTTACTTTAAGAATAGGAAAAAAAAACATCTCCGTGAGGCGCAAAGTGACCTGCACTCGGGAAATTTTTTCGAAAGAATTAAAAATCGTATTTTTAAAAACTAATTGCAGCGCCGTAAAGAAAGAGGTCGCCTCTTTAAATGGGTATTTTTTATTAATCAGTATCTCCTAATTTGAGTCAGGAGCGTCGGCGAAAGGAAGAAAAAAAAAAGGCGAAATCAAATCTTTTTGAAAAAAAAATTTTGAAAGGGTTAACATCAATATTTTTTCGAACACATTGCGGAGTTTTAAACTTAATAATACAAAATTTAAGAATATGTCATCTGTTTTTCCTTATTTTGAACAATTCGGACGCGTAAAAAGTAACGGTAAAAAAAAAAAAAAAAAAAAATGATCGACTGAATCCTGCGCAGTTTGTGTTTCCGGGTTTGTTTGGTTTTTTTTTCTTAGTTTATAATTAATAGGTATTTTAATTCTCAGCTAATTATCAAAAAATGGAAAATCCCAACTTCAGGTACATCAAAACATGCCTTGGACTATCCTCACACAAATTTCGACTTCTACATGCGGTAGATTTTTCTAGCCATTGCAAAGTGCAATGGCTAGAAAAATTTTAGCTAAAGCTGCAATGCTCTGCCAACTGAGCTATCCTGAACAAATCTGGCGACACACAATTCACCCAGAAACCAAAATTATGATTTATCTTACTAAACCTGTGCTAAAAATCCATAAAATAGATTTTTAAAACATAAGAACTGTCGAAAGTGTTAAAAAGCCGACTCCCAACTGACTCAAACTGTCATCATCAGGTGGAAAAATTTTAAGGTGTGATTGCTCATGAATGACCATAAGTTAAGTAGCTGGGGACGAGCCTATTTCGTAAGAAAGAGGGGGAGATGGTTACGTTCCAAGCTCGTCAGAGATATTTTGTATGTTACACCAGATCCGAAGTATATTGTAGGACGCATATCATTACAAGTGTTTCTTCCTTTATTTAAAATTTTCAGTGATTGTCTGATTATTGGGGTATAGCAATGTAGTATGGGCTATGATTCTTGAGTTTCTGAAGTCTATGTCGATATATTGTTTCTGGTTTATCTGGTCTTTGTCAATATACCCTGGATCTGGTATAACATGCAAAATATCTCTGGCGAGTTTGGAACATAACTATTGAACACTCCCCGCCCCCCTCCTCTTTACAAAATAGACTCGACTCCAGCTATTTTAGCAACGGTCATTCATAAACAATCACACGTTAAAATTGTTTCACCTGATGATGACTGTTCGAATCAGTCGAAAGCAGTGGTGTAGTCGTAAGAAAAACAGAGGGTATACGCTCTAAGCAGAGGGTATACTCTCAAGGCAGAGCGTATACCCTAGAGTGTATATACTATAGCTTTCTTGAGAAACAGGGGGTATACGGTGTACCTTAAAAAAATCCAGAGGGTATACGGCGTATACCCCCGTATAACCTCCACTACATCCCTGGTCGAAAGCACTTGGGTGTCTACTTTTTAAAATCTTCGACGCTTTTTGTGTTTAAAAACCTGTTTTTTGTATTTTTAGCACCTTTTTAGTAAGATAAATCATAATTTTAATTTTTGTGCATTTAGATGCTTATTTAATCTTATGGTGAACATGACGTTTCGAAAATTATAGTTAAATTATAATTTTAAATCACTTATAAACCTTATAAGTGTCTAAATATAGGCAGAAATTATATTGAAAAGAAGATTAAAGTCCAGGCTTTCATATAGAAATAAAATTGTTATAAAAGCGGCTTTGCGTTTTTTTAATATCAAAACGGTACTTATTTAGAAAACACGCATCGTAAATAAACCTCGCATGTAAAAAAATAGAGAATAATTAAATATGTATTATCATATTCAACTAATTTTAATTAGCTTAGAAGAAAGAAAAAAGTTCGTTTAACTTTTCAGTCATTAATAAAACATTCACTTCGGTGTTTTACTTTTTAATTTTGATTTAAAGACAAAGAAAGAATTCATAATTAAGAGTGGGTTAAGGCTACTGCTAAATAATTAAGCCTTTAGGCTAACTTGAACAAATTAATTCTATCTGAACGCTAAGAAACCGTTAAAAAGTTGTGTTTTTTCTGTCTTACTGTTGTGGAGCGTTAAATAAAATACAATGTTGTACAATATATTTATTTAAATTTGAGAACTCTTTTCAATTCAAGTGTGTACTCTATACCCAATGATTTTTCTTTTATTTCAGTGTTCTATCCCTTTTTGGCATATTATTAAATGATTTTATTAAGGAAAATGATTTATTCGTAAAAAATGGAATTCGTGTGGTAAAATTTGAATTTATTTGTTTTTTAAATTTTAAGAACACTTGAAAATATTTTTTTCTTTTACAATTTTGAAATTTTTGAAACTTTTTTGTGTGTGCTTTTCTAACAAGAATGTTGTATACCATTAGGAACTGGATTTCCAATGTGATAATTAGTTTATGAAAACATAAATAAAATGACAGGACATATCGCTCAACCGCAAGAAAATTGGCACATCTCGACAAAAGTAAATTTCACAGGACAGGCAAAACAAGATTCGCATGTTTTTATTGTAACATGAAATTATAGCACTCAGTCCTGCATGCAGCAGTTAAAAGAGTAAAACCCTTAATAATGAAGATGTAGATGAGGTTGCGATTGTTGAGTAATTTTACCTCCCCACAAAATTTGACAATCCCCGTTCTGTGGTCACGAATGGACATATAGCGTATTAAAGAGATTTTCTAGATAACTACACTTATCTTATCATTGCACAAAAACAACTGTAACAATAAGATTTCCAGAGATTCAGACGCACTATGCAAAACTTAAAGAAATGACAGAAGAGGTAGATCACTCATGCACACGTGTTCAGAACACCACGATTGCGCACAAAAAATCAAAACTCACTCGTCCATAGACTACCTTTATAAAAGAGTAGCTAGGCAGTACATTACAACTGTAATGTATAAAAATAAAGTACTGTATGTGTTTCAAATCTAAATTTTTATTTATCTTTTTAACACTTTTTTTTTCATTTCATGCCTCGAAATGAGTACGAAAGATGATGTTTGTAGGGCTGGGCGATGTCTAGAATTAAATATCATGATAAATCGGCTAGAATTAAATATCATGACAAAGTGCCCCCGGGGGTGCAAAGTGGTAGGCGGAGCATCGGAAGTGCATAAAATGATTAAGCGGTCACAGGCCTTTCAAACGATATGTCACATGACGGGTGTCAACAAAATGTAGGAAAGTGCCCACCCCCCGTGGGGAAAGTGGTGTACGGAGCATCGGAAGTGCATAAAATGATTAAGCGGTCACAGGCCTTTCCAACGATATGTGACATAAGGGGTGACGGCAAAATATAGAAAAATTGCCCTCTCGCGGGGGGGCAAAGGGGGAGACAGACACCGAAAGTGCATTACATGAATAAGTGGTCACAAGCCTTTCAAATGATATGTCACATGACGGGTGTCGGCAAAATTTAGGAAAGTGCTCCCTAGGGGGGCAATGTGGTGGTCGGAGCACCGGAAGTGCATAAAACGATTAAGCGGTCACAGGTCTTTCCAACGATAAGTGACATGACGGGTGTCGCAAAATTTAGGAAAGTTCCCCCTTGGGGGGCAAAGTGTTGGGCGGAAAACGGAAGTGCATAAAATGATTAAACGGTCACAGGCCTTTGCAACGATATGTGACATAAGGGGTGACAGCAAAATTTATCGTGTTTATTGCCGAAACGTCAGTGAAGGCTTACTGTGGAGACACGAAAAGTTTTGATTTCCGTTTGTCTGTCTGTCCGTCTGTCTGTTCCGCGATAACTGCCGCAAAAAGCACCCGATCAGCTTGAAATTAATTGGGCATATTCGTGAGATACCCGGACGTAGCTGTATAGTTTTTGGTTAAATTTGGTTCATTCGTTCGGAAAATATGGAAGATTTTATTTTTCTTTATAATGCTTTTCTACGGCAAGTCAGACGATTTTCAAATTTCGATTAGTTGAAAGAAAATGGCACGTTTGATTAATGGATTTAAATGTCAAATTATGGATACTAAAATTCCAAATAAGGGTTTTAAATTTTTCCTATTATATTGAAGTTTTATCAATATATCTATCAGATATTTTTATTTACGTGTATAATGTTTTGAGGACATTTATACATGTATTCCAATAATATAAAGAATTTTTAAATTAATTTTCTTGTTTTACATGATACATATTTCTTTTTTTTTTCTTTTCTTCGTTGCCTAGCGACTGTTATTCGTAGCCTATCATTGCGTCAAATATGAATGAAGTTAGTAAATTACGTTAATTTTGTTGCAGGTACTATTAAAAGGCTATCACAAAAAATATTTTATCGCGCCAAATCGATGCAATTTATGCAATTAACAGTGGACACGATAATGAATTATTTTCCAGTAGATTTATAGATCTCCAGATATGCATATTTTGGGGGGCTTTTAATATGTTATTGCTATCGCATGGATTAGGATGTTTAAACTAATGTTTAACCATGCTGAAAAAAAAGTACAGTTAAAGGCATGTAAATCCTTTTTAACACTTTCCAACATGGATGAAAAGTATTTATGACTTCAGTTTTTCTATCTGTCGCCTGCCGTGTTTCTCTACGTGCTCTAACTCGTGTAAATATAGTCGGGATTACATGTAATTGATATACGTTATTGAGGTTTGCCAAAGTATGTTTGGTATTAAAAATGAAGAGTGTAGCATTCATAGCTTAATTACAGGGGCACTCAAAACTATTCCGTTACATTATAGTCTTTGGGAAAAATCGTCTGCGGTGTATTTTAGTAATGTTACACAATTTTAAACGTAATGAAATTTATATACTTTATTAAAATGCACGAGAACCTGGTTACTATAAAATATGTTATGTGTAGCACTTACAGCATGCGTACAGGGAACTCAAAAGTATTCATAATATTACAATCTTTGAAGAAAATCCTTTTGTGACGTTTTTTAATGATGTTACTCTGTTACAAAATAATAAAATTGATATGTATTTTTGAAACATTTTTGTAGTATATGGGGTGCAAAGCATATGTTTTTTTCAGGGTCACACAAAAGTGGTCAATTAAAATGTGGTCTACGGGGGAAAAAAAAAACTCTTCACAGCTTATTTTAACACATTAGCGACGGGAAACGAGAATTCTCGTTTTTATTCAGAATACATCATTGGCTAAGGGAGTGACTTCTACCTTACAGAAAAGACATTTATATTGTGTTGTCCATGTTTTTTATAGATTATAAGACATTATACCGGGTGTACCAAAAAGGACTGACTGATTTTAAAATTCAATAACTTGCAAACGGTGACAGATATTTAAAAAATTCTTGCAGGAGGGTTATGCATAAGGTCAAAAGTTTTTTTACAGTGATTTTCAATTTTAGTTCGAATTACAAACAATAGATGGCGCTGCGATCAATAGACGCTGAATTCAGGCTCGATTTTTGGAACTTCGTGGCCCGGATAATACATTTCCATCTCCTTTTTCTGCATGGAACAAGAGAAAGGACCAGAAATCGAGCCTGTATTTAGCGACTATTGCTTACAGCGCCATCTATTGTTTGTAATTCGAACTAAAATCGAAAATCACTGTAATAAAACTTTTGACCTTATGCATAACCCTCCTGCAAGAATTTTTTAAATATCTGTCACCGTTTGCAAGTTATTGAATTTTAAAATCAGTCAGTCCTTTTTGGGACACCCGGTATATTACATCCGTACATTGAAAGATATTTACTGCTGCATAAACATGAAAAACATATCTCAGAAACCAATTTCCGAGACACTTTCAGAAGAGGGAGGAGCTTCTACTGTTTTTAAACTCAGATTTAATTAAATTGCCTGTCATCAGTGTGTTAATTGTGTTACACTAATTCAAACATTATGAAATTAAATTACATTACTGTGGTTGACTACAAGAAGCTTGAATATGATTTGTATCGTATTTATCGTTCATTTATAGGGTCACATAAAAAATTTCGGATACAGTTCTGGTCTATTAGGGATGATTGCTGAAGAGCATTTTCGATTATGGTGTGCATTTTAACGTTAAGTAAATTTGTGCTTAATAAGTAGTGCTTAAATATTGTATAGACCATGTACAGGGATACACAAATGAATTCGTAAGTATAAATGAAAATGAGCGCGAATTGCTTCAGTGTGTTTTTTTTATTATTATTATTTGAGTTATGTATTTCCCAGCCCAATTACATTTAGTATACTAACAAATGTTTGCAGAATTTAAATAGAACCATATACAGGACTCCGCAGAAACTGGATATATGGTGCACACTATGCATACTAATCCTCGGAAATGTGATATGAGCAGTTTTAAGAGGGTTTTTTGTCTGCATTAAATTTAAATGTTATAGACGACGCGTAAAAATCTTCACGTAATATACAGGGCTGTAGAAAAGAATTCATGTACGTTTCCGTCTATTGGTAGAATTTACTAAAGGACATTAACACAATTAATTGATAATTACAAATGTAAATTAAATTACACTACGAAGGGGTTCAGGGGGGCAGAGCCCTCCTGAAGAAATCTACTTTATTATCTAAAAATTACCAGAATAAGTAGCTCATGAGATTTTCAGAATACCATTACATAACAAGGGGTTTAATTTAACGCTTCTAATATCAGAAACCTTCGAAATATTTTTTCGTTTTATAAATGTTTATGTAATTTCAAAACTTTAAATTTCGTTTTTTGTAGAAAGATTAATATTACTCAAAGGGTGCTAAACACAATGAATTGTAGAGCTGACGTTGAGGCTCCTGATCTGCAGATTTACTAGTTATAATTACATAATTATATTAATTGCCGAAACGTCAGTGAAGGCTTACTGTGGAGACACGAAAAGTTTTGGTTTCTGTTAGTCTGTCTGTCTGTTAGTCTGTCTGTCTGTTCCGCGATAACTGCCGTAAAAAGCATCCGATTATCTTAAAATTAAGGATGCATGTTGGTGAAATCCCCGGATTCAGCTGTATAGTTTTTGGTTAAATTTGATTCATTCGTTCGGAATATATAGAACATTTTATTTTGCGACTTAATGCTTTCCTATAGCAATTCAGACGATTTTTCCATTTTTATTTGTTGAAAAGAAATGGCTCATATGATTGAAGGATTTAAATGCTAAATTAAGGATGATGAAATTTCCTAATTAGAACCATACATTATTCATATTAGTTTGAAATTTTGTATATACATTTGTCAGAGTTTTAAAATTCGGTGTATAACTTTTATGGAGGGATTTTATATATGTGTTTCAATAATATAAAATATTTTTTTTATATAAATTTTCTTTTTAAGCACATATTTAATTGTTTTTATTATCCTTTAACTGTTACCTAGCAGCGAACTACACCTAAAAATATCGTAAATGTGAAAGTATGTGTAATTGTTTGAAGTTAAATCAAAGTCAAAAGGGACGAATTAATGCCTTTGTGTCCTTACATATAGATGGAATTTATCACAGAAATAAAGAAAGACTATGTTCTATTTGTTTTGTTCAAATATTTTTCTTTTAAATTAAAAAGTTCATTATTTTCATAAGGAATAAATCGACATTTTGCTATGAAATTTAACAATCTTTTTTTTTTTTTTTCCGTTGCCACGAAAATTTAATCCCGGAATAAAAAATTATTCTAAACAGTTAATTTTGATTTGAAAGATTTTTATGTGCGAGAGGAAAATGAAATAAAAAATAGACATGAATACGCCTTCATATTAGAAATAAAGTGAAAATACGAAAAGAAGGTGAATTTGATCTCATATATCAAAAATAAAACAAATACGCTTTGAGGTTGAAATAAAAGGGGCTTGTGTTATGATATTAATTCTTATTATTAAAAAAAAATGTTACTAATATCTCATGGTTTATCGTCTGCACACAGCTAACAGAAATGTTAATTCTTAATCGAAAATTCCAATGAGAAAAAAAAAAAACTTTTGAAAAGCAAATGTATAGTAAATATCAAAATTATGCACCGCAAAATTATCGCTGTCGAAAATGACGTCATTGTATCGGGAAATAAATGTTTTCATCCTTAAAAACCAAGCATTAACTAGATTGCCTGAAAAAATGTTTTTTGACGGGTATTACTTCTTAATGCCGCCTCATTTCAGAAAAGATGAATGAAAATTATTTTATTTTTAAAGGAAATTACATTTTCATTCATAAAACCTAAACGTTTAATATAATTGCGTCAATGTAAATCATTTTCTGTGTTACCAGTATTGAAAAATAAGGCTCGGAAGTGTAAAAAGAAATCTAAGATTTGCGCTAACCATTAGTGCAATCAATAACAAGTTACGTATGTAAATTAATAAGACCACGGGGGGTTCAGAGGGGCGAAGCCCCCCTGAAGAAATCTACTTTATTATTTAAAAAATATACCAGAATTAACAGCTCATGAAAATTTCGAAATATCCTTCCATAACGTTCTTAATTTAATGCTTCTAATGTCTGAAAACTTCGTATTTTTTATTCTTATAAATAATTACATAATTTGAAAACTTTAAATTGCGGTTTGCAGGAAACTGAATATTACCAAAGTGTGTCTAAAAACAATGACTTGCAGAGCTGACGTTGAGGCTCCTGATCTGCAGATTTACTAGTTGCCGAAACGTCAGTGAAGGCTTACTGTGGAGACACGAAAAGTTTTGGTTTCTGTTAGTCTGTCTGTCTGTTCCGCGATAACTGCCGTAAAAAGCTTCCGATTATCTTAAAATTAAGGATGCATGTTGGTGATATCCCCGGATTTAGCTGTATAGTTTTTGGTTAAATTTGGTTCATTCGTTCGGAATATATAGAACATTTTATTTTGCGACTTAATGCTTTCCTATAGCAATTCAGACGATTTTTCCATTTTTATTTGTTGAAAAGAAATGGCTCATATGATTGAAGAATTTAAATGCTAAATTAAGGATGATTTAATGCTAAATTAAGGATGATTAAGTGTGTCTAAAAACAATGACTTGCAGAGCTGACGTTGAGGCTCCTGATCTGTAGATTTACTAGTTGTATTTATCATGTTCATTATAAACGTATGTTTGTGCTAAAATATAAATCAACTAATGAAGAGAGCACAGAGAGAAAGAATAAAAATTTTTTTAAATACTCATTAATTTCTATGTGATAAACGTAAATTTTAAAACAGGAAAATACCTTTATTTATTTACATTTCGACATGTTTCATTGCATCAGACGGCAACATTCTCAAGAAAATAAAATGGTAAAAATATTTTCGCAAAATTTCAAATTGAAAAACTAGTAAACAAAAACAAAAATCACGCGAACACAAGCATAATGAAATTAACTGCAATATTAAAAAGGGAAATTTGTGAACGTGAATTGTTTTATATTATTGTTTCATTATCCTGTATAGCATTTCTTTCTAAATTTTAGGGAGTTCCATGGAGGCTGAATCCTTGCAAATATTTTCATTGCGTAAGAAAATCTCTATCGATTCTCTGATGATAGATGGCAAATAAGATCTTGATGGATAAATTACACTAGTCTGCATTTTTAAACTTTTTGTCAGATGATTTCTTATTAACACGTTTTCCTGAATCAATTTTTGATGCTGATTCCGGAAATGACTTCTGTTTTTCCCTATCACGTCAGGATTTTACAAAAAATAAGAAGTTGTGTTTTCAATGTTTTTAATTAATGCAAACATAAAAATTTATCACAATTTCATACGAAGTATTTCATTAAACACGTAAAAAATGTCATTATAAGTTCATGATCTTTCTTTAATAAAACGAAAACCAAACAGTGTTCAATTAAACAAACTTTCTTCTTTTGTCTTTCTCGCAGATCCTCCGTCATCATTTATGTCCCTCTTCAGCATCCAACAGTAGTCTGCCATCATATTTACATCCCATCTTCCCCGGTACCTATTCTCCATCTCTTTGATAGCATGGTGAAATCGCTCACCGTACTTTTTACTGCAATGTCCCAGATTTTCTGGAAAGTAGTCGATATGGGAATGCAGAAAGTGCATTTTTATATTACAGCCCAACTTCTTGAAAATTTCCAGCATTGTTTCAACAATATTCCTGTAATTTGGTTCTTTCTTATTCCTTAGGAAGTTTTCAATAACACATCTGAAGGCGGTCCATGCGTCTTTTTCTATCTCATTCATCGTTTTTTCAAAATCTTTGTCCATCAGTTTTTTGATTTGAGGACCAACGAAAATTCCAGCTTTTAATTTTTCGTGTGTGATGAAGGGAAATTTCATAGTAAGGTTACTTGAAGCAATATCCATTTTGTGGTAGAGCCTTTACAAATAGCTTCATTAATCCTAATTGGATGTGTAATGGCCGAAGCAAAATATTTTCGGGGTTTACGAGTGGTTCATGCACGATGTTTTCAGGCCTGTTTTCTAAGACTGTATTCTAAAAGTCGTTAGATAAGTTGGCAGCCATCCAGAGGTACATTTACGTTATATGTGAGTACCACATAATGCTTGCTATCATTGATGAATCTTCAAAATCAACTCGAATCGATTGCAAACAAACGAGACGTGATAGAAGAAAACTAAGAACAGTTCTGTAATCAGCATGAAAAAATGCATTAAGGACAGTCATTGGTTTTTAATCATCTGATATCATGCAGACTAGTGTTATTCTACTATTTTAAAAATATATTTCCAAAGGTTCCCTGTTATATAGTCTGGACAGAGCTGCAGTTTTCTTGATGTATTTCATGTCTGTTATATGTTCTTTGATCCTAGTTTTGAGCTTTCTATTTGTCATTCCTATATAAAATTACACTGTTACATCTTTTTTTATGAAAGGAATTTCATGTACCCCTGATAATTGACTTAATTCTATTGACAAATAGAATCCCTAAAATTTGGAAAGAAATGCCATACAGGATAATGAAACAATAATATAAAATAATTCACGTTCACACATTTCCCTTTTTAACACTTTCCAACAAGGATGAAAAGTGTTTATGCATTCGGTTTGTCTGTCCGTCTGCCCGTCTGGCCATCTGACCGTCTGCCCACGCTCTAACTCCCGTAAATATACTCCGATTCTCATGAAATTGATAAAAATTATTTAGGGTCACCAAAGCATGTTTGGTATTGTATATGAAGTATGTAGGATTAATCGTTTATTTATAGGGGCACTCAAAAGTATTATTTTACATTATGATATAGAGGGGAAAATCATTTGCAGAGTATTTTAATAACTTTATGCTATTTCAAATTCATTGAAACTGATATAAATCACTGAATTTCACTATGATCACGTTAGAACAGGGCATTCATGGCATTTTTTTATTCACTTACAGGGACACACAAAAGAAATCGGTTACAGTACAGTACTGTCTTTAAGTAATAATTGCTGGAGTGCACAGTTTAAAATTCGGTATGCGCTTTTAAATTTAATTGATTTTTTGCATCTTACTCAATATATATAAATTCTATACCTCAAATACAGGGCTGCACAAAAGTATTCACGTTCCGTTCTCCTTATTAGAGGAAATTGCTGAAAGTAAATTTTCAACTGAAGTATATGTATCTCTTAAGTGAACTAAATTTTGGCATGCAAGTAGTTAATAGATTCAAATCTATATATCATATACAGGGCTGCTGAAAAATTTGCATAATTTTCCGGTTGTGGATGGGAACAGCTGAAATTGGGTTTTGAAATGTATTATGCGTTTCCATGTGGTTGAATTAAAACGTAATATTTTATTTTTTAAACGGTGCAGTTTTGTTACGTTATTGTGAATGTGTTGGAAAGTGTTTCATAATCTATACTTGATGCATGATTTTTTCTTACTTGTTAATATTGCAGTTAATTTCATTATGCTTGTGTTCGCGTGATATTTGTTTTTGTTTACTTGTTTTTCAATTTGAATTTTTGCGAAAATATTTTTATCATTTTATTTTCTGATGCGTCTGATGCAATGAAACATGTCGAAATGTAAATAAATAAAGGTATTTTGCCGTTTTAAAATTTATGCTTATCACTTATAGCAATTAATGAGTACGTTGATGTTTTGAAGTGATTTTTATATATAGTTTATGAAATTTGTTTAATTTCAGCGAAAATAAAAGGGAAGAAAACAAACAAAAAAATGGGACAAGGGCACATGCAATTAATGAAAAGAAGATAAAGAAATATGCGAAATACTATTGAAACAATTAAAAAATAATCCAAATAAATTTCTCCAGCAGTAGATAATGCCAGAAAGATCATAAGATACATTTTTAAAATTTTTAAAACAAACACTGCTTGAAAACACTTGAAAAATTTTCAAAAAAAAAAAAAACGTCCGCAGATCGGATTAAAAATTTCAAACGAAATAAAATGTAGACAATCTAAAATGAGAATACTGCGAGCAAACATTTTTATTCTATGACTTTTAAAAGAGGGATTCGTATTTGGATTTTTATTCTATTTCATTTTATTTTATTTTACTATTACATAAAAACAATAAGCGTCGTCAAAAAGATGGCTATGTCTGTTTACAGCTCATTCCAACCATTGATTTTAACTCCCCGCCTACCAGACGGGTCCAACTGACCCTGCAGGTACATTCAAAATGATTTTTCTCATGAAAGAAAAAAATTAAAAAAGCAATTTATCAAATTACAACGACCATTTGGAAAACGTTTTTTTTTGAAGACTAAAATTTAAAACATAAAAAATCGCACGGAGTTGATCATACATTACGTACGCCATGAATTAAACATTAATAGTGTTATGACACGTAAAAATTGCAAGCCAAAAATATCGCCTGCGGCCCGTCAGATTTCATGAAACTTAAGTATTATCCACCTGAAACTTACGTAAATATCCAAGCATTTCATTGGCTGTTCGGGAAAAGGCTTTTCCATCGTCAGATTTCCAAGAAATCTGACGGCCAATTTTAAATGAAATTTCATTTTTAAACTTCTAAACATTCGACAATATTACTTTTTACACCGTCGGATAGAGAAAAAAATGTACTTTTAAATGCAATTTGTTTGAAAGCTGTATCTTAATTCGTTTCTGAGTTATTAATTTTTTTGCAGTTTTTATTACTTTTTTGTCATAGTGGCAACAGAAAGTATCCATCGTTGTTGAAATTAAAGGGAAATACAGATTACTGTATAGATCAATCAGAAAACGAATAAATTGCGGATTAAACCAATGAAAACCTTCATACATGCTTTTCATTTCCCATCCTGACGAGAACAATAACCATTTTTCCAAATGTTTAAAAAGGAGCGAAAATTCTGTAAATATGTGACTTTTTCTTCCAAGTAAAAGTCACATATTTACAGAATTCTCAGTCCTTTTTTTTTTTTTTTTTTGGCAGAAAAATCCTTTTGAATGTACCTGTCGGACTCATTGTACCCGTCCAGTAGGCGGGAGGTTAAGATCAAAATAATTTTTGTTTTTCGATGTATATTTTTTCCAGCGCTTGTCAACTATGTAGAATTGTTCTATTAGTCTCACAGCATGAAAAATCATATATGTGTTTTTTCCCCCCTTACTAACTCCGTTTTAGAAGAAAATGTATAAGAAAAGTAGGTAAACAATTGATAACCAAAAATCCAAAAATGAGTAACTGATAAAAAAAATTGCTATGTAAGTCCAATTTTTACTTTCTTCTATCTTTACATGAAGAAAGTATTATATTCATGAAAAATTTCGACTTCCGGCTTTCGATGGGTTTATATGTTTTAGAAGGTCCTGAACACGATTTGATGGTTTTTAGGAAATGTCTGTCCGTCACTCTGTGTGTCTGTATATAACAAACATTTTATGGTCGCTCTTCTCAAGAACTAATGCACAAAATTTCACAAAACTTCAGATTCATTTATACCTTGATATAAACTGGTGCTGATTAGTTTTTGGTGTATATCGCCCAACAGGTGGCGCTGCTATGCTGCATTTTCACGATTTCTGCAATAGAAATATCTCAAGAACTAATCTACGGATTTTCGTCTAACTTCAGATTCAGTTAGACGTTGACATATGGGTTTTCGTGTCGATCGCCTAATAGATGCCTCTGCTATGCTAGTTTTTCACGATTTTTGCAATAGCTCTATCTCAAAAACTAATGCACGGATTTTCATCAAACTTCAGATTCAATTAAACGTTTACATAAGTTTTTGCTGGTTTGGTTTTGGTATAAATCACCCAACAGATGGCGCTGAAATGCTGCATTTTGCATGATTCACACGATTTTAGCGATAGTCATATCTCAAGAACTAATGCACGGAATTTCATACCTTTATAATCCTCATGATGGGCATGGAATGTCATTTAATTCTAGCACTGTGCTAGCAAATTCTGAAGTGTTAACATGTATGAGATAGAAGAAGGTCCAACTAGTTTATCAGTTTATATTAGTGTAAAAAAAAAAAAAAAAGAAAAAAGAAAAAAAAAAAAATATCGTCTTTTGAGCAATATTGCGCTTAATTTTTTTTTAATTAATTAAATTTTGATAACTAAGTACGGTTTTTAAAATGTTTATAATTTTCGACGTTTTCATCTTGTAAAGTCAAAATCCGGCTATATTCATCAAAACCGTTGGCACATTCCTCCTCTGTAGGCGTTTGAGGAGCGAGAAACATTGTAATTATATGTGCGACTTTGGCAATTAACGGTATTTGATTGAATGAACGCCCGCGTAAAAAACATACTTCAGCACCAACCTCATTAAAAAAAGTACTTTTTTGTTTAAAAGTAACTAAAATTTGAGATTTTTAGATTAAAAATGTATAAAATTAACACTTATTAAAAATAGATAAAAAGGCATATTGAAACACAAGTTTGCCTTTCGCACACCCTATGGCTCAATATCTGAAAATTGGACAATTTGGTTCCACTGTTAATAATATTTCATTAATTATACTAAAACCAAAAATTGAAAAATGTAATATATTGTAATATTTGTTATAACAGTAACCAATGATAAATGGACATATAATAATGAATAAGCAATTAATTTTAATCTTTAAACAAACGAAATCATCATTTCAGCAGACCCTGTCCCCAGATACAAATATCCAATATTAAATGTTCGCCGAAAAATTTCACTAAATATTATTAACTAACTTTTGCTATTAAATATTTATACGTATATATGTACACTTGTATAATATGAGAAAATATAATTATATTTTATTAGTATAGATTGTATAGTAAAATATTGTAGTAAATATATCTGTCCCTGAGGTTGACTATCATCTCAGTCCCACTAAACACGCATTTAGGTTTACAGATACTAGGAGGCGATGGCGGATTTATTTCCATTGCAACAGCAACTAAAGTTGAACTAGCCACCATGGATGAAGGTAAGTTGTTCTTCTCTTTGTTTCATATTTATAAATATTTAGTTTTTGACCTGAATAGGAATGTGTATTTTTCTATAGCATCATTCATGTCTACCTATTTAACTTTTTATTTATAAAAAAAAAAGCTTATTGTAACTTTATCTATGTAACATATAATTGACACATGGCATATTTAATAATTTACATGTGTGCAAAATGATTCAACAAAATGGCTGTGCAACTGTTAAGACTAAAACATCACCTCGGTCCCCATCATCTCAGTCTCAATTATTAGACACTGTTTATGATGTTAACAGACACTTTCTTCCATGAAAGTTTATCCTACACATAAAATATACATCCTTGATCTGAAAACACTACAGCATTTAAATGACAAAACGTGCATCATAGCATATAATTGTATGTGATAGTAGATACATTAATTTAAAAAAATAAAATTTTCTAATGAAATTATCCGATTTTCATATATTGACTTATATGTGGTCCATGTCTGAAAAAAAAAAGAAAAGAAAAGAAAAGAAAGAAAAAAAGAAACGCTTAGCCACAACGTGCTGTCTACCGGAACCATCTCCTGTTACCGTTTGCATTCACACTAAATAAACTCTTTTGAAAAATTTGTCATGTGGATTTAATATTTGCAACCTCAAATTTTGTCTTCATCTAACTCGATGAAGATTGTAGAAAAAGTGCATAATTTATAAACTTGTCCTGTCTATTTATTCCAAAAAACTCAAAGTGTCAAAAGTGGATGTTATTATCTGAAAAAAGTAAGTTGGTATAATGATCCCAAACCCCTAATCAATGCATAAAATTAAAAAATAGATAGTAATACCAGTTTACATGGGTATAATTATCATTACCATAATCATATACTAATGATACTAGTACCATTATTATTTTTACTTTCTTCTATCTTTACACGAAGAAAGTTTTGAATTCGTGAAAATTTTCGAATTCCGGTTTGAGATAGATTTATTCGTTTTAGGGGTCAGAGATCCCGAAAAACATGTTTTTACAAAATGTCTGTCTATGAGTGTGTCTGTCTGTATGTGACATAAATTTTGTGGGTACTCTATTTCAAGAACTAATGTACGGAATAAAATGAAACTTTAGATTCCGTTACTCGCTGATATAAATTGGTACTGATTAGTTTTTGGTGTACGTCGCACAGCAGGTGGCACTGCTGTGCAGAATTTTTCCCGATTTTAACGGTACTCATATCTCAAGAACTAATGCACGGAATTTCATATCTTTAGAATCCTCGTGATAGGCATAAATTGTCATTTAATTCTGACACTGTAATAACGAATTTTGATATATTAACATGTATGACATAGAAGAAAGTTTTGGGATTGCCACATCCGACTAGTCGTACAATGATTTGCGGTTGAATAAGTGTGTGTGTGTGTGTGAGGGGGGGGGGGAGGTATCCTATATTTTTCCATAACTGTTCATATTGATTATTTTGCGAATTACAAGAAACTATTTTCTGTTAATTTAATATGATTATTTTGTATATCGATATTATTTTTATCTGAAAAATTTTATTATTTATACCTGTAGTTGAAAATTTACTGGAATATTAATTTTCACTAAACAGGTAAAATAAATTTACTACTCTTGACAATATGTATAATAAAGATTATTTTTCTTGTTCTAATGTTTTAGATGAACCTCACATAAAAAAAAGAGAATACTAAAAGTATTATCTCACTTAACTTATCTTAATCGAAATAGAAGAAGAAAAATATATTATACCTTAACTCTTCAGTCATTATTGAAAGCTTCACTTGAGAGTTTCACTTTTTTAATTTTGATTTAAAGACGGAGAAAGAATTGATAATTAAGAATGGATTAAGGCTAATGCTGAATAATTGAGCCCCCAGGATAACTTGAATAAGCAGTTTAAACCTGAATGATAACACATTGTTAAAAATACGTTCTTTTTTTTTTGGCAGATTTTGTTCAAAGTTTTATGCAATATATTTTGTTTTATTTAAATTTGAGATCGCTATTCAATTTACTTTTATTTGTTTAAAATACGCGGTTAAAAAACTGTTACGATGCAGATAAAGATAGTCCAAAAAATATTACCGATAAAATTGACTAGAATGTTTAATTAAGTATAAGAGTAAAAAAAAAAGAAAGAAAGTATAGGTTGAAATGATTAAATGTAATAGTAAATTAGTCGGATGGGGCAATCCCAAAATTTTCTTCTATCTCACACATGTTAATACTTCCTGCATATCAGCGCTGGTTAGGTGATTTACACCAAAGTCTAGTCATCAACAACTTATGTCAACTTCTAACTGAATCTGAAGTTTGAGGAAAATTCTTGCACCAGATTTTAAGATAGAGCTATTGCAAAATTCGTAAAAAAAATACTGCATAGCAGCACCACCTGCTGGGTGATTCACACCAAAAACTAATTAGAACTAATTTATACCAGGGATCAACTGAATCTGAAGCTTGATGAAAATTCATGCATTCAAATACACTATTGCGGAAATCGTGAAAAATGCAGCGTAGCAGAGTCACCTGTTGGGCGATTTACACCATAAACTAAACTTCTCTAATTTATAACAGGGACTAACGGAATCTGAAGTTTGATGAAAATTCGTGCATCAGCTCTAAAGATAGAGCTATTGCAATAATCACGAATAATGCAACATAGCAGCGCCATCTGTTGGGCGATTTTTGCTAAAAAGTAATCAGCACCAAATTATATCAAGGACTAACTGAATCTGAAGTTTTATGAAAATCTGTGCATTAGTTCTTGAGATATAGCTATTGCGGAAATCGTGAAAAAAGCAGTATAGCAGCGCCACCTGTTGAGAGATTTACACAAAAAAATAATCAGCGCCAGTTTATATCAAGGTCTAACTGCATCTAAAATTTTGTGAAATTCCGTGCACCAGTTCTTGAATCTTGAGATAGAGTGCTCACAAATTTTAGTCACATACAGACTCTCAGATTGACAGACAGACTCACAGACAGACATTTTCTAAAAACCAACAAATTGTGTTCAGGACTTTCTAAAACGTATAAATCCATCGAAAACCGGAAGTAGCAATTTTTCACGAATCCAGTACTTTCTTCTTGTAAAGATAGAAAAAAGTAAAAATTAAAACAATCAGGGAGCACGCGAATTTTGCTTTTGTAGAATTTAGTGTCACCACCGATGAGAAAAAAAATATCAACCCTATATATATAAAATCCTAATGAAACGAATTTATGAAAAGGATATATGAAACGACTGAAATGAATCGAATGTATGAAACGATTTTTTGAAACGAGTGATTAAACAACTGATTATGTTTTACGGCGATTTCTCCAAAAATATGGAATACTTGAGATGAAATTAACACCAAAAATCCGTATTGTTCCGCAGATCACAAAACTGGTATTAGAATTTTTAAATTCGATTTAGTTTTCGAACTATTAATTTTTTTCTAATTTTAAATACTTTTTTCTTATGATGGCAACTCGAATTTTAATCATAACCAGGGTTGCAAAAAAGCCGGCTAAAATTAAAAAAAGCCACGCCGGTGGCTTTTATTGGTTTTAACCGACTTTTTTTTGGCCAAAATTGGCTTTTTTTTTGGCCGTAATTGGCTTTTATACAATGAAGCATTATAATTATAAACTACACATTTTAAAGTGCTTTTAATTAGTTTTAATGACATTTAACTGATTTAGAGTTTAATAAGTAACCCAATTTTTCAATAATGAAGACATTAATACTGGAATAAAACTTAGATGGTTTTACTAGTGATTTGTAGTCTGAATTGCAAATATGTCAGCTAAATTTTAAAAGGGCCATACCAACTGCTTTATCTGGTTTACACTGACCTTATAACCCCTCCCCCCTTTTTTTTTCTTTTTACTGCTTTATAAAATTAAAGAGGGCAATGGTTACTTAGTTACATGTTTTATTACTTAATTAATTTTAAGAGCTATTTAATATTCAAGTCTTATTTTATTTGTAGTAAACATTTCTAATTTCCCTTTTGATCTCTGGACACAAGAATGTTTCCATTTTGATGTGCTACATTTTGTCCTTGTTTAATTAAATATAATCTTTAAAATGTGTAGTATATGTGGAGCTATGTAATATGTAATTTCAAAACACCAGTTTGGAGTCCTAACTTGCATTCTTTTCAATATTTATAATTTTTTTTTTTTCAAACATAATTGCCTTCACAGTTGCCTTCTAGAAGTTATAAAATTTTATTTATTTGACAAAATTTAATAGAAATTTATATTTTTTTTTAGTAGAAAATATTTATAAGTGTATTAAAAATTAATTGGTCCAAATTTAAAACGAATTATATGTATATCAACTTTTAAAAATAAAAACCGGCTTTTTTCAATAAAAGCCGGCTTTTTTTAAGTGGCTAAAACCAAAAAAAGCCGGCCGGCTTTTTTTGGCCTGGCTAAAAGCCGGCAACCCTGATCAAAAAAGATTTTTTTTTCATGTTTCAGAAAAGGTTATTATTTTAAACTAATTTGGCGACCACTTTGGCCTCTTTTAAATCTATGCTAAGAACAATGCTTTTTTTATTATTATTTCGTTATCATTTTATTTAAAACAAAACTTTCATTTAAAACTGAAACATTTAAAATTAATAGCTTTCACTTCTTTCTTTTTTTGGAACGAAACGAAAAGAAAACTGTTAGGCGCATGAAGTCATATACGTACAGGGGTACCTAATTGGCCCTAAAATGGCGTTATTTTGCCTGACATGGTAACCCGGCTATTTTTGCTTATTTATTAATAAATGTTTATTTACCTTTATTTTCTTTTTATTTAAAAAGATGTTATAAATTGTTTTGTTCTATAGCTATTAATTAAACTTATTTTATTTATTGTTATTTCCTTTTAAAAATAATAGAAAATAATTTAAAAATACATATGTAACTGGTATACGAAAACTAGGTTTACGCCAAAGAAATATTAAATAACGCAACAAATCCTGACAATTAATTTCAACTTCAAAGCAATGCTTTAATGGTACTACTTAGTTATCCCGTCGACCAATTTCGCCAAATTATATAAATCGCCACACTCGCCAAATTATGCAAATTGACATAATTCTTATTTTAAATAACAAAAGAACAAATAAATTAGTATAATATTAATAAGACAACAAATAAAACGTCGAAATAAAAATCACTTGATGGCGTAAACACGTGTAACTTCCTTAAAGTCAAGCGAATGTGACATTTACGATCAACCATTATAGGCATTTAATCTTATAGTTTGGAGATAGATTTTTGGTCAACGGGATAACAAAGTAGTACCGTTTTAATTTAGCACTCGAGAAATAAAACTAGTCGGATGTACCAATCCCAAAACTTTCTTCTATCTCATACAGGTTAATACTTCAAAATTCGCTATCACACTGCCAAAATTAAATGGCAATCTATGCATCTCATGAGGATTCTAAAGATATGAAATTCCGTGGATTAGTTCTTGAGATACGACTATCGCTGAAATCGTCTAAATCCAGCAAAATGTTGCCTAGCTGCGCCACCTATTGGATGATTTATACCAAATCCTAATCAGCAACAATTTATGTCAACGTCTGACTGAATCTGAAGTTTGGAGAAAATCCGTGCATTAGTTTTTGAGATAGAGCTATTGTGAAAATTGAGAAAATTCCTACATAGCAGCGCCACCTAATGGGTGATTAACACCAAAACCTAATTATCAACAACTTGTGTCAAGATATAACTAAATCTGAAGTTAGATGAAAATACTTCCATTAGTTCTATAGTTAGAGCTATTGAGGCAATCGTGAAAAAGGCAGCACAGAAGCGCCACCTGTTGGGAGATTTACACCAACACATAATCAGTAGCAAGCCATATCAAGGACTAACTGAATCTGAAGTTTGATGAAAATCCATGAGTTAGTTCTTCAGATAGAGCTATTGGGGAAATCGTGTAAATCCTGCAAAATTCATCATAACAGTGCCACCTGTTGGGCGATTTACACCAAAACGTAATCAGCATCAATTCATGTCAAGGAATAACTAAATCTGAAGTTTGATCAAAATCCGGGCATTAGTTCTTGAGATAGAGCTATTGCAAAAATCGTGAAAAGTGCAGCATAGCAGCGCCACCTGTCGAGCGATTTACACCAAAAACTAATCAGCATCAATTTGTATTAGGGACTAACTAAATATAATTTTTTATTAAATTCCGTGCATTAGTTCTTGAGATAGAGCACCCAAAAAATTTGTGTCACATACACACAGACAGACTCACAGACTCACAGACAGACATTTTGTAAAAACATGTTTTTTGGAGTCTCTGACCCCTAAAACGTGTAAATCCGTCGAAAACCGGAATTCGAAAATTTTCACGAATCCAATACTTTCTTTTTGTAAAGATAGAAGAAAGTAAAAATGATAACTGGCGAGTTAAAAAAAAAAAAAAAAAAAAAAAAAAAGGCTATTGGCGAGATTTGCTCCTGGCTAATATAAAAGTATTAAGAATTCTTTGCAATCATAGCAACTTTCATGTAGTTTTATTCGAAAAAATAATTTTGATTCTTTAATCAAAATGGAAACTTTTTATAAGAAAACCGGGGGTGCGTAATTGTTTATGGCAGCGCAATTACATGACTTGGACTATTATAATATAAATGAAATGGTAGCGATAGAATAATATTTGGCAACTTATCACCTGTTGCTGGCTAACATTAAAGTACCAAATGATCGCCTGGAATATAAAAAACGAAGGGATTCATCCGGAACTTTTGATGATAGTCACGTGTCTTAGGCTTTTATTATATTGTTTTCAATTCTAAAAACAGCGCAAGAATAATATTTCCTTGCGATTAAAAAATTATTTACACGTGACTATTAAAAACAGAAAAAAAAACCCCTTTAAAATTAATATTAAATGAGTACGTGTTAAAAGCAGGAAAATATTCAAAATCACGTCTTGAAAATTATATTTACACGTGAATATTAAAAGAGAAAGAAAATTTTAAAATAATAAATATATTAATATGCGTTTAACCCTTTCAGGGGCAAAGTACTTCTATTCGTAAAATGTTGAAATCAGTGAATGGCACCAGAATTTACGAACAAATTTCGGAATACAAAAATGCTTTTGTTCACTTACTTAATAAAAGGAAAATTTTCATCCCAATATTCTGGTGCCAATGTGGCATTTAAGAATTAAAATTAAATGGGTCCAAAAATGAACCACCGCCCTTGAAGGTGTTAAAGCAGTAAATTGTAGTAAATTGTATTATGTCAATCGTTTCATAACGCTGTTAAGAAATACGAGGAGGCAAAGACTCTGTTAATTCGTTTCATTTTAGCTTGTTTTCAAATGTTTAACTGATCTTCTTTAATCAAACTCGAAAACAACCATTGGATGTCTTAACAGCAACTGATTCGGCCTTAAATTTTCGCGAACAAAGGGAATTGAAAGGAAACCCGTTTACATGGAGATCGCTACAGGTTTTTCATTACAATTCAATCTTCTCTAATCTCTTAAAACCCGATCAGATTACCGTGCTTTTCGATTCTACGGTGTCTGAACAGGGGTTAGCGAGCGTAGCTTGCAGGGGGCAGAGCCCACTAGTATATATATATATGTCGTAGGCTAATTGAGAAATCCGGCTCTTTGCAAAGAGCCGGGCTAATTGGAGAATCCATCTCCCTTTTTCCAATTAGCCTGATATTTTTCAGGCTTATTGCAAAGAGAATAGAAAGCGTTAGGCTAATTGAAAAATGACCACTTATTATCCGATCAGGGTGATATTTTTACCTCACAGGCTATCAAAGTCTGAGAGCTTATGTGCCCGCCGATTCTGTATGTACGTGTGTGCGTACGTACGTACGTATGTCCGTAACGCGAGAGCTCTTGATAGAAATATCCGATTTGCTTCAAATTTTTTTCTAGGTTCATTCAAATAAGGTGCTTCCCTGATTAGTTTTGGGGTTCATTGGTTAAGTATAAAGAGGGAAAAGGGGGCTAGTCCCCCCTTAATTTATATAAATGGGTTTTTCATCCAGAAATATTCGATTTGCTACAAATTTGGTATACCGGTTTATTGTGTTAAGGAGCTTCCCTGATTAGATTTGGAAGCTCATTATTTAAGTATAAAGGGGGGAAAGGGGGGCTACTCCCCTTAATTTAGATAAATCGGTTTTTTATGATGAATTATTCGATTTGCTCCAAATTTGGTATACCGGTTTATTAAGTTAAGGAGCTGCCTTGATTAGATTTGGAGGTTCATTTGTTACTTATAAAGGGAGGAAAGGGGGTGGCTATCCCCCCCCCCGTAATTTAGATAAATAGGTTTTTCATGCAGAAATATGCGATTTGCTATAAATTTAGTATACCGGTTAATTATGTTAAGCAGCTTCCCTGATTACATTTGGAAGATCATTATTATGTATAAAGGGGGGAAAGGTGGCAATTGCCTCTCCCCTTAATTTAGATAAATGCATTTTTCATGTAGAATTATTTGATTAGCTCAAATTTGGTACACTGGTTTATTATGTTAAGGAGATGGCGTGATTAGATTTGGAGGTTCATTAGTTAAGTATAAAGGGAGGAAAGGGGGGCTACCCCCCATTAATTTAGGTAAATGGATTTTTAATGCAAAATTATTCGATTTGCTCCAAATTTCGTATACCGGTTTATTATGTTAAGGAGCTTCCCTGATTAGATTTGGAGGTTCATTAGTTAAGTATAAAGGGAGGAAGGGGGCTAGACCCCCGCCCCCTTAATTTAGATAAATGGGTTTTTCATGCAGAGTTATTCGATCTTATCCAAATTTCGTATACCGGTTTATTACGTTAAGGAGCTTCCCTGATTAGATTTGGAGGTTCATTAGTTAAGTATAAAGGGAGGAAAGGGGGCTAGATCCCCCTTAATTTAGATAAATGGGTTTTTCATGCAGAGTTATTCGATTTGCTCCAAATTTCGTAAACCGGTTTATTATGTTAAGGAGCTGCCTTGATTAAATTTGGAGATTTATTGGTTAAGTATAAAGGAGGGACAGGGGCTAGTGTTAGCTTAATTTAGATAATTGGGTTTTTCATACAGAATTATTCGATTTGCTTCAAATTTGATATGCCAGTTTATTTACGATATGGCTTCATTCATTTGATTTTTAGGTTCATTGGTAAAGTATGAAAGGGGGCAAAGCCCCCCCCCTTAAATACTTTACAGTATAAAAGGGGGGAAATGCCCCTCCCCTTAATTTATATAAATGTGTTTTTATGCAGAATTATCTAATTTAGTTTAATTTTTTTTCTAGGTTCATTCTAATAAGGAGCTTTTCTGATTAGATTTGAAAGTTCATTGTTCAGCATAAAGGGAGAAACGGGGGAACTAATACCTCCCCCCCCCCCCTTAATTTAGTGAAATGGTTTTTTCATGCAGAATTATCTGATTTGCTTCAAATTTGGTATACCAGTTTATTATGTTAAGTAGCTTCCCTGATTATATTTGGAGGTTCTTTGGTTAAGTAGAAAGGGGGGCAACGAGGACTAATACCTTCGTTTATTTTTCGAGAGACATTATTCTTTGAAATAAGAGTATAATATACAATTAGTGTGAATAGCCTGTGAGCTCAATGCCATCAGTTTAACTGGGCAATTTTCTTTGTATTAGGTTTATTAACGCATAACCCTACCCAACCCCGAAAAATAAATTACAACAGACCGTACACCGATCCGAGCAAGACAAAATAATTTTAGTCTACATGCAACCCGACCCGAACCTGAGAGTTCCATTTGAAAAAACCCGAAATCCCTAACCAAATCTGATAACCGACAAAAATATTCCAAAGAACCATAACCGGATCCGAACAAGACAAAGTAGTTTCCGTGGACACGCAACGCTACCAGAACCTAAAAATTCCATTCGAAGTCAACCTGAAACATGTCCCGAACCAAATCTTAACCGACAAAAATATTCCAAAGAACTATAACCCGATGCAAGCCAGACAAAGTAATCTCCGTCCACCGGCAACCCGATCCGAACCTGAAAGTTCTAATTGAACTCAATCCGAAACATGGTTGTGGTCGGTTTTCGGGTTGACTTCAAATGGAACCTTCAAGTTCGGCTCCGGTTGAAAAAAAATTAAATTAAATCAGATAATTCTGCATGAAAACCCATTTATCTAAAATAAGGGGAGGGGCAATTGCCCCCCTTTCCCCCCTTTTATACTTAACCAGTGAACCTCCAAATCAAATGAAGGACGCCATATCGTAATAAACTGGTATATCAAATTTGAAGCAAATCGAATAATTCTGTATGAAAAATCCCTTTATCTAAATTAAGGGAACACGAGCTCCTGTCCCTCCTTTATACTTAACCAATAAATCTCCAAATCTAATCAAGGCACCTCCTTAATATAATAAACCTGTATACGAAATTTGGAGCAAATCGAATAACTCTGCATGAAAAACCCATTTATCTAAATTAAGGGGGGGATCTAGCCCCCCTTTCCTCCCTTTATACTTAACTAATGAACCTCCAAATCTAATCAGGGAAGCTCCTTAACATAATAAACCGGTATACGAAATTTGGAGCAGATCGAATAACTCTGCATGAAAAACCCATTTATCTAAATTAAGGGAGGGGGGATCTACCCCCTTTCCTCCCTTTATATTTTACTAATGAACATCCAAATCTAATCAAGCCATCTCCTTAACATAATAAACCAGTATACCAAATTTGAGCTAATCGGATAATTCTATTTGAAAAACGCATTTATCTAAATTAAGGGGAGAGGCAATTGCCCCCCTTTCCCCCCTTTATACATAATAATGATCTTCCAAATGTAATCGGGGAAGCTGCTTAACATAATTAACCGGTATACCAAATTTATTGCAAATCGCAAATTTCTGCATGAAAAACTCATTTATCTAAATTTCGGGGGGATAGCCCCCCCCCCTTTCCTCCCTTTATATGTAACTAATGAACCTTCAAATCTAATCAATGCAGCTCCTTAACTTAATAAACCGGTATACCAAATTTGGAGCAAATCGAATAATTCATCATGAAAAACCGATTTATCTAAATTAAGGGGGGTAGCCCCCCTTTATACTTAAATAATGAGCTTCAAAATCTAATCAGGGAAACTCCTTAACATAATAAACCGGTATACCAAATTTGGAGCAAATCGAATATTTCTGCATGAAAAACCCATTTATATAAATTAAGGGGGGGGGACTAGCCCCTCCCTTTTCCCCCTTTATCCTTAACCAATGAACCTCAAAAACTAATCAGGGAAGCTCCTTATCAGAATGAACCTAGAAAAAAAAATTGAAGCAAATCGGATATTTCTATCAAGAGTTATCGTGTTACGTACATACGTACGTACGTACGTACACACGTACATACAGAATCGGCGGGCACATAAGCTCTCAGGCTTTGATAGCCTGTGAGCTAAAAATATCACCCTGATCGGATAATAAGTGGTCATTTTTCAATTAGCCTAACGCTTTCTAGGCTCTTTGCAATAAGCCTGAAAAATATTAGGCTAATTGGAAAAAGGGAGATGGATTCTCCAATTAGCCCGGCTCTTTGCAATGAGCCTAGGCTGTTTGCAAAGAGCCGGATTTCTCAATTAGCCTACGACATATATATATTATTATAAGGTGAAACCCGTCGAATTTCGACGAAAGGAAATTTTTAAGGAGCAACTGTTTCATTAATTTATAATAAACCTACAAAATTAGCTACAATAAAAAATACTTCTTATATTGGTTAGTCTAACTCTGAAACAAATATTATTTTAGGCTAAAGATCACTGCTCTTCTATAAAGACACTCTAAAATTTTTGTAAAACTTTGCGTTTTATCAATATGTGATTTCAATTGCGTTATTTTCAAAAGCGAAGCATTTCCACCTGTGAAGAATTTCAAAGCTGTTGGTGTGAAAATGATACACTTCTATAAAACTTATTTCAATTTTGAGGCATAAAATACCGGCTTTTATTTACATAAAATGACATCATTTGCGTCCGCTGAAGAATTCCACATTTACAATCCAGTCTTAAACAACACATATAGAAAAGTATGCATCCATGTTTTATCAGAAATCATTCATTTATATATTTTTTTAATAGCACGTATTTTATTTACATTTTTTTTTTATGCAACAAAAAGATGTAGTAATCTATTATTTTTTAACAATTTTCCCTTTACATCCTACAAAAATGGAGTACTTCAGTTGCTATCAATACAGAAATGGCATTAAAAAGTACAAAAAAATTAAATCTCAAAAATAAATTGAGATGCCGCTTTCAAACAAATTGCAGTTCAAAAGAACTTTTTTCCCTATACGAAGGTGTAAAAATTGAAAATGTGCGATGCTTAAAAGATAAAAAAAAAAATTGTAGTAGAGATTACAATGATGCATATGCTTTGTTTTACGTCTGGCTTATGTAACGTAATGTTATTTTTTAGTGACGACACTTAAATTGTTGCCTGAAAGAAATAGCATATCGTGGGCTAATAAACCGCTGCGTATATTTCAAATCGAAATATTTTCTATCTTTATCAAGTGAAAACGTGCCTTGGAAAAATGTATGCTACGAAATGAGAAAGGATGGATCGATTAAAGACAAAAAGAAAGAAAAATAATATTAGTGCAAATGCAGACAGGCAGATTCCACCAAGAGACATAAATCTGAGTATAACAGTTGGAATATGGGATAACATAATAATAGTTTAATAATTCAAGAGTTGAGATGATAAAGGTGGTATGTGACAATTATAAAGGTATTACGTAACAAAAATTAAACAAGAAAGAAAAAGTCCTTCCGGCCAGTGCCGGGAGGAAGAGGTAGCTTTCAAATACCTTATTTTAAAAAAGCCAACTTATATTATTCAAACACACGAAGCTCAATTTAGTGGAAACCGAATATAGGAGATTCAATACTAATTTTTATCAATACTAAATCATTATGAATGTGAATTTCACGAAATTAGTCAGCTTTATCCAAGCTGCTTTTATTTAAAGTAACTTATATTTGGCTGAGATGCTGATGTATACTATCCACATGCTTTCTCACATGGAAATAGGCGAATACGTGTGTTATCGCGTGACAAATACAAGATCGTTTCAAAATGTTAGCCATACTAGAAATTCAAAGTGCTATAATTCAACCATTTTTTAAGATATAAACAAAAGAACAAATTTTCAGAAACAAAATCTGCTCCGGAATCTTTGTATCAAGGCCAAACACATAAAAAAATCTTTTCCATTTTCCAATTTTTTAATACCTCATTTTAAATTTTAAATTTAATTTTTTTTTTAATGGCAACCCTTTTGAAACAAAATGGCGAATACAGCTGGCCAACGAACTCGGTCGAGACATTGGTATGCACTATGTACAGACCAAGTAACATCCAAATCGGTTCATAAATACGCTTGTTATCGCGTGACAAAAATCAGGTCGTTTTAAAATGTCAGCCACGCTAGAAATTCAAAACGCTATAACTCAGCCACTTTTTTAGATATAGACGAAACAAAAACTGTTCCGGGATCTTTGTATTAAGGTCAAACACATACAAAAAAAAATCTTTTTCATTTTCTAATATTTTGGTATCTCATTTTAAATTTTAAATTTTTTTAAATGGCCGCCATTTTGAAACAAGATGGCGGATGAAGCTGGCCAACGAACTCGGTCGAGATATTTGTATGTACTATGTACACACCAAAGTACATCCAAATCGGTTCATAAATAGGCCTGTTATCACGTGACAAACATCAGGACGTTTCAAAATGTCAGCCACGCTAGAAATTCAAAATGCTATAACTCAGCCATTTTTTGAGATATAGACGAAACAAAAACTGCTCCCGAATCTTTGTATCAAAGTCAAATACATAACAAAAAATATTTTTTCAATTTTCAATTTTTTCGTACCACATTTCAAATTTAAATTTTTCTTAAAAATTTAAATGGCTGCCATTTTTAAACAAGATGGCGGATGAAGCTGGCCAACGAACTCGGTCGAGACATTGGTATGTACTATGTACAAACGAAGTTATAACCAAATCGGTTCATAAATACGCCTTTTATCGCGTGACAAACTTCAGGACGTTTCAAAATGTCAGACACGCTAGAAATTCAAAATGCTATAACTCAGCCATTTTTTAAGATATAGACGAAACAAAAACTGCTCCGGAATCTTTGTATAAAGGTCAAATACATAAGAAAAAATATTTTTCCATTTTCATTTCTTTGGTACCACATTTCAAATTTAAAATTTTTAAGAAAATTTTAAATGGCCGCCATTTTGAAACAAAATGGCGGATGAAGCTGGCCAACGAACTCGGTCGAGACATTGGTATGTACTATGTACATACCGAATTACATCCAAATCGGTTCATAAATTCGAGAGTTACAGTATGACAAAGGTCAGATATATATATATATATATATATATATATATCAACTTTTGAACGGAGGGTGGTTTCGGGGTCTGGGGGTCATGATCGATGAAAATATACCAAAATTTTTTGAAATCGCTTTCCTCCGAACGGCTGCAATTGGTAGCTTTTTGTAATGAAAGCTACCTAAAATCATCCGTCAAGCATAGATTATTAAACACTTTCCAACACATTCAGAATAATGTAATAAAACTGCACCGTTTAATATGTTAAAATATTATGTAATTCAACCATACGGAAACGCATAACGCATTTGAAAACCTAATTTCAACTGTTCTTATCTACAATCGGAAAATTATTCGAATTCTTTGAGCAGCCTGGTATATGATATTTAGGTTTGTATCTATTAACTACATGCATGCCAAAATTTAGTTCACTTAAGAAATACATATACTTCAGTTGAAAATTCCCCTTCAGTAATTTCTTCTAATATGCAGAATGGTACGTGAATACTTTTGTGTTGCCCTGTATATGAGGTATAGAATTTATATATAACGAGTAAAATGCAAAAAATTAGTTAAATTTAAAAGCTCATATGCAATTTTAAAACATACACCCCAGCCATTATTACTCAAAGACAGTACCGTAACCAATTTTTTTGTGTGTGTCTCTGTAAATGAATAAATAAATGGTCAAGAGCGCATATTACTCGCGCTCAGAGGGTTCCGTACAATAAATATATGAATTATTAACTGTATTATTAAAAAAATCGTTGCAAAAACAATAATAAGTCTTTGTAAAAAACTATACAACGTAGGGTTGGGTATAGCTTTATAGTATATACTAGAAAGGTATGAATGACTATACCATAAAAGTTCAGAGAGATATGAATCCTAAATAATACCAAATATTGCTATTCTGTATAACTCTTTTTTTAATCTTATCCTAACCTGTTTGTGATGAACTTAATTCGGTACTGACAATAAAAGTAGTGCATATTTTCTTCATTTGGCATTTCACAAAACTAAATTTAGCTTACTAATAATCTTTTCTTTTTGCAGTGCAGTTAAAATAAAACCCTTGCAACAAGTGGCGTTGCAAAAGTTGCAACGCCGCTTTGGTCCGTGCCGAGTTTTTCCAGATAGGTTTTTAATTAACTTTTAAATACACGGGAGGCGTATAGCGAGCAACTCAATGCAAACTATTTGCAAATCCCATAGTATTTATGTGATTAATTTTAATTAAACTAGTCTGTTTTTAACAATTCGACATTTATTGCTTTTACACTTCTGCTGGGCATTGCATTCACAAATATACCATTAGAAGTTGTTACCTAGGCTTCCAAAGCCTATGGTACATACAGTACGCCGCCCCTATCATTATGTCCAAACCGTCCGTGTCTTTAAGGGTTAATATCTCGGCTAATTACCGACGATTTTTTCAAAAATCATTATCAACAATGCTTTTATGCTTCTGCTACGATAGGTACCTCCAGCGCTCCTTAACATCAATCGCAAATCGAAATTTGTGAGTAATGGGAAAATGCACTTTTCTCAAAAACTATGTGACCTAGGGTCATCGCTATAATTTTCCTACAAGCTTTAAATTACCGTCTACTATCTCTAACTTTTTCATAATTTTAGTTCCAGTAGATTCGAAAATAGATGGGTGAGGTGAATATATTTCTGCATTACAATGTCGACGATATCTCTAAAAATATAATACCTAAAATTAAAAGAAATGTGTTTTTGAGTTCAGCATTACGAAAGTTTTCACACGATATACAAAGAAAATATTTTTTTTTAAGTAACATAATTAGCCCCTCTACATTTTTCCTAAAAACATTTGTTAATGTTTAATAATCTGAAAATATGTGGGTCAATAATCTTTATTACTTATCCCAATTTGAACTTTCCACGTTCCATAGTTTGCCAGTAAAATGGCTGTGACAAACGGACAAATAGACACAGGAGTGATCTTATAATGGTTCCGTTTTTACTTTGTAAGTACGGACCCTCTAAAAATAAGTTAATTTCAAAAACAGTAACTTTTGACTGACATGAAAATATTCTATTTGCAACTATTCTTGAACAATAAATATCCCTATCAAGATTTATTTAAGATTGTCCATGTCATGTTTACTCGTGCATACTAACGAAGCTTGTTTTATTTCGACTATCCTCTTCACTAGAGACTCGCAGAAGAAGAACTACATCTGAATTCGTTTTGTTTAACTATACGCAAAATTTATCTTGGGTCTTTCAAATGATTCGAAAAATATATCACTCTAGTGTACTTCAAACTAAATTTTTACTTTTGCTTCAAAATTTTAAGATATTCTTTATAGGACATTTATTGGTTATAAACCATTAACTTAATAGGAAGTACTTACTTACATATTCATTGGTATCCTTCTTTTCATACAGAAATCCACTTCATTTATTTCTAGCTATGATTTGGAGAATTACAAGTGCAATCTTCAAAAACATTTTTCATATCTGAAAATAGTTTATTTCAAATACTTGAATTATTTTAATAAAATGAATAATTAAAACCAGAAGATATAATACTGTAGTATTACATTTTTATTTTCTAAAGATAATTTTTTGGAATTATGTATATATAAATGTAGTTTACATTTATTTTATTTCATGTACGGTTCTTTAATAAAATTTTTCACCTTACAGATGTTTTTTTTTTTTTTAAATTTACTAGGGGTCTCGGCTATAGGTCAAAATTAATATTTTTACCCACTGGCCACTGGCCAGTACACTGATCTTTTTCACTGGCCAGTTTTTTTTAACCACTGGCCAGTAACAAAGTTATGTACGCTCCATACAAAATTGTGTTTTTTCTAACTATCAACATTGTAATTTACTAATATATATTAATTACCATTCTATATGATTACACTCAACTGAAAAATTTTATTTTTACTCTTAATTGCAATGAAATAAATTCAAGGGAAATTTTTAGAAAGGTTACAGCAGAGGGCCCCCCTCCCCCCTCGGCACTAACTAATATGCATATTTCTGAGACCATTTAACAAATTTTCGCGATCTTTTGACGAAATTCACGTTTTTTCGTAACCTTTTGCAAAATCTGCGTTTTTTTCGCGATCTTTTGACGAAATGTGTGTTTTTTCCGCGATCTTTTCACAAAATTCCGTTTTTTTGTAATCTTTTAACGAAATTTGTGGGGTTCTTTCGCCATTCTTTAAAAATATTTGCATTTTTTTCAAGATTTTTTGAAGAAATTTGGGTTTTTTCCGCGATTCTTCGATGAAATTTATGTTTTTTCCGCAATCTTTTCGTAAAATTTACGATTTTTTTTACAAAATTTGCGTTTTTTCCGCGATCTTTTCACGAAATTTGCGTTTTTTCAGTTATCTTTTGACGAAATTTGCGTTTTTTCCGCGATCTTTTCCTGAAATTTGTGTTTTTTTGCGATCTTTTGACGAAATTTGCGTTTTTCTGCAATTTTGTCTCGAAAGTTGCGTTTTCTCCGCGATCTTTTCACGAATTTTGCGTTTTTTCCGCGATCCTTTCACAAAATTTGCGTTTTCCCTCGACCTTTACACGAAATTTGCCTTTTTCTGCGATACTTTGAAAATTTTTTTGTCTCTTTTTCGCGATTCTTTGACGAAATTTGCTTTTTTCCGAGATCTTTTCATGAAATTTGTGTTTTTCCCGCGATCTTTTCAGGAAATTTGTGTTTTTTCCGCGATTTTTTGACGAAATTTGCTTTTTTCCCACGATCTTGTCACGAAAGTTGCATTTTCCGCGATCTTTTCACAAAATTTGCGTTTTTTCCGTGATGTTTTGACGTAATTCGCGTTTTTTATGTGGTCCTTGGGCGAAATTCACTTTTTTTCGCATTTCTGTGACGGAATTGGTGACTTTTTTCTGCGAACGATTGACGAAATTGATTTTTCTCGGCGACCATATCGAAATTAGCGATATTTTTATGTCCGAATTTTTGGACTGAGGACCGTTTTTATTTTTTTTTTTTTTTCGGAACCAAATGCCTTAAATTTTCGGAAAATTCGAGACAGAATCACCCCTGCTACTTTCTTTTCTTACGTTTGGGAGAATCGCCGATTTGGACAACGTAAATTCCGAACGAATTTCACCCCTTTCCTCCCTGCCATCGATCTTTCAACCATCGCGTTTGGCGAGTTGTGCCCATTGAGTTTGGCGAGTGAGGACAATAAAGTTAATCGCTACGTTTTAAGTGTTACTCGACGCCTGGCGAGTGGCGAGTGCTAATTTTGTGCTATAGGCTCGGCCCCTTACGAGCTACGCTCGCCAACCCCCGTCCAGACACCGCAGACTCTAAATTACTCTTACGAGTAAAATGGCTGTGACATACAGGCACAGGAGTGATCTTATAATGGTTCCGTTTTTACTTTTTAAGTACGGAGCCCTAAAAATGCTATGAATGCCCTGTTCTAACATGATCGTAGTGAAATTCAGCGATTTATGTCAGTTTTAATACATTTGAAATAGCATAATGTCATTAAAATACTCTGCAAACGATTTTTCCTCATATACCATAATGTAATGGAATTCTTTTGAGTGCCCCTGTAAATGAACTATCAATCCTATATACTTCATATACAATACGAAACATGCTTTGGTGACCCTAAGTAAACTTTATCAACTGCATGAAAATTCGAATCTATTTACGGGAATTACAGCGTAAATAGACTCGTCGCGTAGTTACAGCGTACAGACGGACAGACAAACCGAATTCATAAACACTTTTCAACTTTGTTGGAAAGTGTTAAAAAACAAGTTAATCATTATTGAATAATCCTCTACCATCTGTTAAATTACTATTTGGAAAAACCTAATATTCACAGAGATTTTAATTGGCAAATAGTCCAGGCAATAGGGGATTTTATCTGGCAAAATTAATGATAGTTCTGGAAAAAGGCTTACTATATATATATATATTTTTTTTTTTTTGGGGGGGGGGGGGGGGTCGCTGAATATGAATTTTTAACTTCCCACCAAAATTTCCCCCGGCAACCCCCCCCCCCCAAATTTTAGTAAAATGCCCCCCAAAAAAGGTTTTTATTAAAAAAATCAATTTTTTATTGTTTTAGGGAGAAAATATCTAGAAATTCAGAAAGTAGATAAAATTTGCAACAAATAAGATATATGACATTATGACGTAGGATGAAGGGGGAGGGGGATCTGCCTCGGAACATGCGCCGCGGTGCTACGTGGACTAAGTTGCGAAATTCCACTTAACCACTCACATCGTTTACATGTGGCCTCCCTTCTCCCCTCCGAACTTTCCCTATAAGGTTTACTTTAAGTTTTTTGGGTCGCTGAATCCGAATTTTTAACCTCCCCCCAAAATCCCCTTCCCCCCGCAACCCCCCAAAAATAGTTGTTTTAAAAATTAAATTTTTAATTGTTTTAGGGGAAAAGTATGTAGAAATTCAGAAAGTTGAAAAAATTTGCAACAAATAGGATATATGACATTATCACGTGGGATAAACGGGGAGATTGGGGGCTGCCGCGAACCATTCCCCGCGCGCTGTTCTCAAAAGCCAAATTTTTTCAAAAAATGAATTTTTTGGGGGGTTGCCGGGTGAAATTTTGGTGGGAAGTTACAAATTCGGATTCAGCGACCCAAAAAACATAAAGTGAGTCGAAATCCAGAGTATTAATTTTGCCAGGTAAAATCCCCTATTGCCTGGACTTGCCTAACTTAGTGCACGTAGCGCCGCAGTGCATGTTCAGAAACAGCCCTCCCCCTCCCCGTTCATCCTACGTCATAATGTCATGTATCCTATTTGTTGCAAATTTTGTCTACTTTCTGAATTTCTACATACTTTTCCCTAAAACAATAAAAAATTTAATTGAAAAACAACTATTTTTTTTGGGGGGAGGGGGGGTGTTGCGGGGAAGAGGAATTTGGGGGGAAGTTAAAAATTCCGATTCAGAAACCCAAAAAAACTTAAAGTAAACCTTATAGGGAAAGTTCAGATGGGAGACGGGAGAGCAAATGTAAACGATGTGAGTGGTTAAGTAAAATTGCGCTACTTTGTCCACGCAGCACCCCGACGCATGTTCCGAAACAGATCCCCCCTCCCCATTCATCCTACGTCATAATGTCATATATCTTATTTGTTGCAAATTTTATCTACTTTCTGAATTTCTAGATATTTTTTCCCTAAAACAATAAAACAAAATTATTTTTTTAATAAAAACCTTTTTTAGTGTTAAAACCCCCCTTTCTTTCTGTTTGACTTGGTGAAAATTAATCATCGCCAAGAATTATGGTAACCCTATTTTTTACTTTACTATTTTTCAGTTTTTTTATTTAGGTAGATGTAATTTAAATTCTGAAGCGAGCGATCTCCGCTATATGAGATCTGAACCAGGATTGCCTGGTAATAATAATAAATATATTAATATTCAATGCTTCGAGCTTTTAATTATTTGAGTGCTGGTTTACTTCCAATGAGTAAAAATCGTTCTGTTGATTTATTAAATTGATATGAAATATGAATGATTCGATGTAAAGTTCTTTTTATTCGACTGTGTTTTTTGAAATCCCTCATGTTGGCGTCTGCGACAGGATGTCTGGACTGACGATGGAATATTATTTCTTCTGATTCTGAAAGCTTGAGGTAAGCTATTTTTTTATTGTTGATTCAGTGAAAAATAAATATGTCGAACATTGAAACTTTAAAAAAGAAAAGATCTGGCTTACGTACACAAACGACAAAATTGTGTACAAAAATAAGCACAACTCTTGAAGATGATTCACTGACATTAGAAAATAAACTGGATTTATTAAACGTTTGTAAGGACCAGTTAAATGACAAATATGAATTATTAAAAAAATTAAACTCTGATATCCAGGATATTATTGCCGATGACGATTTTGAGAAAGAAATCGAAAGTTCCGAAACCTATAGTGAGAAAATAATTGAATCTCGTTATAAAATAACGAAGTTCTTAAATGAACATAACTCCCAAAATCAGAATAATACTTTTCAAAATTTTATGAAAAATGAATCCGGTTCTCAAAACGGAAATTTAGAGCGATCTATGAAATTGCCGAAGCTCACTATAAATAAATATTTTGGTGACAGCAGTTCCTGGTTAGAATTTTGAGGGCAATATTCTAACGCAATTGAAAAGAATCCTAATTTAACTCCTATTGACAAATTTGTCTATTTGAAATCTCTTCTTGGAGGTAGTGCATATAATGCTGTTGCAGGATTTTCGCTTTCTGAGGAAAACTTTAAATCTGCAGTTGATTTATTAAATGCTCGCTACGGTCGTGACGACCTTGTCATCAACGCACTTATGAATAAACTGTTAAATTTAAAACAGGTAAAGAATGCTTCTAATGTTAGAGAACTTCGGGAACTGTATGACAGTTGTGAAATACAAATTAGAAATTTAAATTCTCTCGGAGTTACAGCAGGAAGTTATGGTCATCTCCTATGCCCTATTTTATTAAAGTTGATACCTGCTGAAATGGCGTTAGATTTTAATCGTAAAAGAACCGATGATAAAAAAATGGAAGTCGAAGAGCTTCTTTCTTTCATTAAAAACGAAGTACAATCGCGAGAATATACTATGGCACTCCAGAGCTCTGAAAATAATTTTAGTGCTAAAAAAGAAAAGAATAAATACGATAACAGTTATAAACATTTTAGCAACTATAAACGTGACATTCCTTCAGCCTCTGCATTGACTACCAATCTAAAAAATGTTTGTTTATTTTGTGATAATGATCACGATTCAAAATTTTGTAAAGTGTGTACTATTCCTCAAAAACGGGATAAATTACGCATGCAAGTATGCTGTTTTAATTGTTTCAAAAAATTCCACGTCGCGGCTCAATGTAAATCTAATTTAGAACCATGGAAATTTTGTAATGGAAATTTTCATCATTATTCGATTTGTTTAAAAAAATCTCAACCAACAATTCCCAAAGAAATCGAATCAGCTGACACATTTATTAGTTCGATTTTTCACTGTAAAACTCAAAATGAAAATTCCTTTAAGGAGGTTATACTCCAAACATCTTGCGTAAATGTGGAATCTGGAAAAAACTCTGAGCTTGCATTATGCTTATATGATTTGGGGGAGTCAAAGGTCATTCGTCACAGAGCAATTAGTATCAAAATTAAATCCCCGAATTATTCGTCAAGAAAAACTTCAAATTTATTCTTTTGCAGCTGTTAAACCACAAATAAAAACATTTGATGTTGTGCAATTAAAATTATCCCATGTTGAAAACAAATCGCGTTTCATATTTATCGAGGCTTTAGTCACAGATGTAATTTCAAACGTTAGGATCCCCCCCCCCCTTCTCTCCAGACAGATAAAAAATAAACTGGCACCTTTTAAATTAACAAATGCTGTTGCATCATCCCATTCTAATGTAAATGTTCTTATTGGAGCGGATTATTTTTATCAAATCTGTTACGATAGAGAAAAAAAAAAATAACTAAATCTCTCTTTTTATGTGATAGTTTATTTGGATATTCGCTTTGTGGTTTTTATGAAGATGAAAAAAGAAAAAAAAATGGAAAGCGCTTCTGTTTTAAATCTGTGTGTTTCAACTCCAGTTGGGGAAGATTTGGCTTTTTTATGGGATATTGAATCTTTGGGTATTACGCAATCAAATGATAATATTTCTGATGCAGATAAGGAAATTGTGAATAAATTTGAGAATAACTTAAAATTCGTAAATAATAGATATGAAACGGGTTTATTGTGGAAATATGAGAAAAATAAAGTCGGAAATAATTTTAGAATAGCTAGAAGTCGCTTTGAGGAATTAAATCGTAAACTCGAGAAGGATAATGACTTATGTAAAAATTATAAAGATATTATATTAAAACAATTAACTGCTGGAATTGTAGAAGAATGTCCTGATAAAATAACTCAAAGTGGTTATTTTATGCCGCACAGGCCGGTTTTAAGAGATGATAAATTAACTACTAAGGTAAGAATGGTTTTCGATGCTTCTTCTAAAGAAAAACATTTAAATTCTCTAAATGATTGTTTATATCCAGGACCTAACCTTAACCCCAACATTCTTAATGTAATATTTAATTTCAGAAAATTTAATGTTGCATTTAGCGCTGACTTAGAAAAAGCGTTTTTGCAAATTGGGATAACAGAAGAAGATCGGGATTATTTAAAATTTTTGTGGTTTGGTGACGAAAAGGATGATTTAAAATTTTTGAGATTTACACGAGCTGCTTTTGGGGTAACTTGCAGTCCCTTTCTTTTGGCTGCAACGATTAAATCCCATATACGTAAATATGTTGATCATCCTGAAGTTGTTAAGATTTTGGACTCTTCTTTTTATGTAGATAATTTGATTACGGGGTCAAAATCTGATGAAGACGCTTATTATCTATCTTCAACAGCTTCGCATATTTTTAAAGAAGCTAGCATGAATTTGCGAAAATTCAATACTAATTCTGTCAAACTTAGAAAATTATGGAAGGAAAATAAATTATGTGACTCAGAAGAAAATTTGAATAATTTTTTAAAAAATTTGGGATTATTATGGGATACTAATTGGGATATATTACGTTTTAACGTACAATCCTTTCCTGATGATTGGAAATTTAATCCATCGAAACGCGTTGTTCTTAAAGCCATGTTAAAATTCTTTGATCCTATTGGATTCCTTGCACCATTTTCTGTTCGTATGAAAAGTTTGCTACAGGAAACATGGAAAAGGGGTTTGGAATGGGATGGAAAATTCCCTAATGATTTAAAAATTGAATGGGAAAATTGGTGTGCAGAAATCGAACATTTACATAAATTTGAGGTACCCCGCAAATATTTTCCACAGGGTTTAGACTTTTCGGATCCAATCGAAATTCATATATTTTCAGATGCTAGTCCTAAGGCTTATGGGGCCGTAGCTTATTTTCGATGTACCACAAGTGATAATAAAATTATGAGTAGTTTTATTTGGGGAAAATGCCGAGTCGCCCCGATTAAATATTTGACAATACCTCGGCTTGAATTAATGGGGCTTTAATAGTTGCAAGGATGTCTAAATACCTGAAAAGTGCATTTAATTTTCAAAATTTGGAAATTCATATCTGGTCAGATTCCACAATTACGTTACATTGGATCAAGGGATCAGCCATGGATTGGAAGCCCTTTGTGGCTAATAGGGTTGTAGAAATACAATCTTTAACTGATCCTAAAATATGGAAATATATCCCGGGTAAGGATAATCCTAGTGATCTTCTTACTCGAGGCGAAAATTTACATAACCTCATAGAAAATAAATTATGGTATTACGGTCCTGAATGGTTGTCATTACCAAAGGACAGTTGGCCGAAACCTGAAAAGATACATTTTAATGAAAATATTTTGAACGAAAGAAAATCAACAAATTTGAGTTCTGCTCAATTATTTTGTACAGTAGGTGTTGTACCTCCAGAGTCTTTGTTAAAATTAGAAAATTTTAGTTCTCTTTCCAAATTACTTAATATCACAGCCTGGATCTTAAGATTTATAAATAATATCGATAAATCGAAACCTAAAATTTCAGGTGTGCTCACAGCTCAAGAAATTGAAAAGGCAGAATTTTATTGGTTAAAACAAACCCAGTTATCTGTCTTTAATCGTGAAATTGAGTTACTAAAAAAGGGAAAGCCCATCGATAAAGATTCAACCTTGTATAGTCTGAATCCAAAATTGGATGAGAATGATTTGTTAATTGTATCTGGTAGATTACAATTTTCAGAATTATCTCAAAGGGAAAAGCACCCTTTTATACTTCCATATGGGAGTGCTTACTCCAAATTGTTGATTCGAAATGCCCATGAAAAGGTTTTCCATTATGGAATTGCAACAACTTTAGCACACTTACGAGAAAATTATTTTATAATTAGAGGACGAAAAATGATAAAATCTATACTGAAAAACTGTCTTATTTGCACAAAATTTAAAGCTTCTCCTGGGAAGCAAGAAATTGCACCATTACCTAAAGATCGTATTACTGAATCGCCACCCTTCTATACCTGTGCTGTAGATTTTGCAGGACCTATTTATGTCAAAGCAAAGACAGGCCAAGAAAAGGCCTACATAGTTCTTTTCACGTGCGCAGTCACTAGAGCTGTGCACCTCGAATTATGTACCAATTTAACGACAGAAACTTTCCTTTTGTCATTTAAAAGATTTATCTCTCGTAGAGGAATTTGTCGAACGATCTACAGTGATAATGCGAAAACATTTATCAAATCTGATAATTTTCTTAGAGAAGTTTGGAGCCGAATATCGAAAGAGGAAGTTTTACGATATTTTAATAGAAATAGAATCATATGGAAATTCATTATTCCAAGAGCCAGTTGGTGGGGCGGTTTTTGGGAACGCATGGTTCGTTCGGTGAAAACTCCTTTGAAGAAAGTTATCGGAAGATCTTGTCTCTCATATGAAGAAATACAAACCACTTTAACAGAAATCGAAGTTATGATTAATGGTCGCCCACTAACGTATGTTTATGAAGAAAATAGTGAACCGCTTCCACTTACTCCTTCACATTTCCTGATTGGCAAACGAATAAATTCTCTACCAGATCTTCACTGTGTTACTGAACCTAAATCGAATAGAATAACGTTAACAAAAATATTGAAATATCGAGATCAAGTTTTAAATCATTTCTGTAAACGTTGGAGGCAGGAATATTTGCTATAACTGCGTTCTGCCAATTTTTCAGTTCCTGTCAAAGCTCCGACTAAATTTGAAATTGGTGACGTTGTATTAATTAATGAAGATAAAACTCCAAGGCACATGTGAAAATGCGGCAGAATTACAGAGCTCTTTTTAGGAAGAGATTCGAAAGTTAGATCTTGTACAATACAAACTGAATCTGGCGTAATAAAAAGACCAGTTCAACCGATACATAAACTTGAACTTGACATTATGGACTAACATTGAACATTTCACTTTTACGAACAATTTGTTTACATTTTCATTTTTTAACTTTTTCTAATTCATTATTTTGTATATTTTAGTTTCAGTAGTTGTTCCTGTGAAAATAGAATTAATTGTATGTCTCATTATTGTAAGTATGTTCTAACTTTTAATTGTCTTATTAATGTAATTTGAAATCTTTGATCAAAATTTAGTTTGAATGATGAACAATAGTAATTGTTCATCCGGGGGCAGTGTGTTAAAACCCCCCTTTCTTTCTGTTTGACTTGGCGAAAATTAATCATCGCCAAGAATTATGGTAACCCTATTTTTTACTTTACTATTTTTCAGTTTTTTTATTTAGGTAGATGTAATTTAAATTCTGAAGCGAGCGATCTCCGCTATATGAGATCTGAACCAGGATTGCCTGGTAATAATAATAAATATATTAATATTCAATGCTTCAAGCTTTTAATTATTTGAGTGCTGATTTACTTCCAATGAGTAAAAATCGTTCTGTTGATTTATTAAATTGATATGAAATATGAATGATTCGAAGTAAAGTTCTTTTTATTCGACTGTGTTTTTTGAAATCCCTCAGGGTGCATTTTACCAATTTTTTTTTTTTTTTGGGGGGGGGGGGGCGGGTTGCCGGGGGAAATTTTGGTGGGAAGTTAAAAATTCATATTCAGCGACCCAAAAAAAATATAGTAAGCCTTTTCCCACAACTATCAGGAATTTTGCTAGGTAGAGTCCCTATACGGTCCTATTGCCTGGACTAAAAGGAAGTATTTGAAAATAAATAGATATGTGGAGCTTAATTGAAAAAATCCCCCCCGGCTTGGCCTACAGACCACAGGTACTTGGCACAGGTAGATTTTGAACTAAGTACTAATTTCAACAACAAAAACTAAATCATGATTAGAGATAAACCCACTTTAACAATTTTATATGGTCGCTTTTGACGAGTTTTTAATTTCATTTTTATATAAGCGCTGATTTTATCAGAATCGTGTTAAGGCGATATTCAAAAAAATACTGTTGCATGCTCAACAACTCGAAATTTTCTGGCGTTTTTTCAGATTTATTTTTAAAAGAAAAAACATGAAACTTGCTGGCATGATTTTTGAAGAGATTTATAAGCGACCTGTGATTTTATTTTTCGTTCAATTAATTAAAACTTGATTTATAAATAATTATTTTCTTAGTAGGACAATATTTTTCGTTTCTAACTCAATCGCTTCGGGAAATTCGGTTCAAAATGCCCACTTTGACATCCTTTCTTGAAATATATTCTGCTTCTATCAAAAAATCGACCATTGCGGTACATTAAATAATTTCTGAATAGAAAAAACCCTATCAATTGGATGCGTATGAGAGCAAAAACGAACTTAAAAAAGAGTCTGAAAATAAGCAGTTTGGATTTGACTACAACCGCAATACGGTGGTTTTTTTCTTCAACCACTATGTATTCTTAATTTGTTTTTGCTGTAAGAATTGGTCCTATCAAAAACTTGCCAATATAAATGTTGTAGATAATATTAAGAAGATATATAATAAATTCATGCGGATTTTACATCTTGTGAATCAACGAAGTTATGGATATTTTTCTTCCTCAACCCCCCTTTTTGTTTTCGTTTTTATTTTTTTTTATTTTTTTTTCGGTATGAATTGGTCCTATCAAAAACTTGTCAATATAAAAGTTGTAGATAATATTAAGAACACTACATTAATTTTAACACAGTTATTCTAATTGGTAAATAATCTTCTCATCTAATAATATTCATCTAATAATATTAAGAACATTTATAATAAATTTAATTGGATTTGATATCTTGAGAATTGACGAAGTTATGAATTTTTTTTATCCCTAAAACCCTGTTTTTTGCTCCCCTTGAGCCCATTTTTAATTTTATCAAAAATCTGTGATACATAAATTTTTGGCTCTATTTTTAAAAGTAATATAAACTTTAAACTGATTTGATATGTACAAAAATTAAGAAGTTATGGGTGTTTCTCGGTTATCACAAAACCCCTCCCTATTTCCGTCCCCTTGGTCCGGTTTTGCCCATTAACGAACTTGGCCGAGATTTTATGCCCCTTGATTTTGTGTATCAGTTTGGAAGAGATTGGTGCAGAATTACTTAAGTTATCATGTCCATAAAAAAAGTGATATATATATATATATATATATATATATATATATATATAAAGTTTTTTACTGACAAGGAAGGTCTCCATACGGGCATACTCAGAAAAAATCTGAAAAAAATATAGAATTTCTTCTCATACGGATATATATGTTTATAAAAAATTTCGGCGGAACCCTCAATACAGCGTCCGTAAAAAAGTAATGAAATATTCGTTTATTTGGCGATTTACCACCGGTTGGCGATGGCAAAAAAAGTACGCTTTTATGTGGAACATTCTTTAAGGAAAAAACTTTTTTTATGTAGAATTTGTTTATATAAGTTTAATTTAAATAATTTTAGTTTTGTCATTTTTAGTTTGTTTTAACTATAGTTTGTCATATATATTTATATGTATTTATAATGAAATTTAAATATCATATTTTACGATTTAAAACAAAATTTAAATTGATTTAAATTGTTTCAAGCTCAAAGATAAGACATATAGAGTACTGTAGATATGGTTTTGTTGCTATGGAAACGACTTCTTCAATATGGAAATGTATTACGGCAATCAAATGTCAGCTGACTATAACTTAAAACAGATATTTGCAACTTTCAAAGAATCGAAAATATTTTTACAGTGATAAAGTTAAATAACTACAGCAACAAGCAACATATAATATGTAATATAAAAAATATATAATAAACTCTTTCATTGATTAAGTTTAAATTCATTAAATACCGTACAGTCTAAAAATCAATTAACAAGCAATTTTCAGATGCATTAAAATCGTTTGCTTTCGGCGAGGAAAAATCCTGCTAGCCAAATCGTGTGTCACTTTTGTATTTTCACGCCAAATATTCGAAAGTATTTTATTTTTTACAGACTTTCTACTGGAATTCCGCTGCTAAATTTAACTCATCTCTTATTACAAGCATGAGTAGTTTCACTAGCATTTTTTTCAACATGTTCTGAGTATGCCTTTTAAGGAGACCTTCCTTGTGAGTGTGGTTTTGGGTTCTAGGGGTCATGATCGAAGCAGATCTGCAAAAAGTTTTCAGAAATTCCAACATGGGAACGATCACTGTACGTAGTATTTTATACGAAATCTACCGAATAAAATCTATTAGCGTTACAATTTAAAAAAAATTGTTTTCACTTATATTCTATAACCAGGAAAGCCGGGGTTGGATATCCCTAGTAATAAATTATTACCGATTTCATTATGGGATGGAAAAAACAAATAAACTTCTAACAACAGGTATAATAATCCCTTATAAACAGATTAAGTTAAATAATGCTATAAAAAGGTGATAAAATATCTTATATTAAGATAGACGATGTTGTCATCGCACAAACGGCGACGTTTTCAAAATCATTCATGATAGAAAGTATTTTCTACCTTGAATGATTTTGAAAATATCGCTGTTTGTGTGATGAAACGATCGTCAATCTTAAAGATATTTTATCACTTTTTATAGCATTACTAGAGGGCTCTGCCTCCTGCAAGCTACTCTCGCCAACCCCCGTTCAGACACCGCAGAATCTAAAAACACGCTAATCTGATGGGTTTTGAAAATAATAGAGAAGATTGAATTATACTGAAAAAAGCGGTGAAGATGTCACTGTAAATGGGTATCCATTCAATTCCCTTTGATTGCAAAAATGTAAGGGCGAATCAGTTGCTGTTAAAACATCCAATGGTTATTTTCGTTTTTGATTAAAGAGGATCAGTTAAACATTTGAAAAGTAGCTAAAATAAAATGAATTAAGCATTCAGAGTCTTTGTCTCCCGGTATTTTAAAACAATCTCTATAACAACAGCCTAAGTCATGTGACTATCATCAACAGTTTCGGGTGGGCCACTTCGCTTTTTATACTCTAGGTGCAATTTTGGTACTTTAAAGTTAGCCATGCACAGGTGATAATTCGCCAAATATTATTTTATCGCCATCATTTCATCTATATTATAATAGTTCAAGTCATCAACTGTCATAAACAAATACAGTCTGATCCCTTCGCCTTTCATATGAAACTTTGGCACAGATGTCATATACGATATTGGCGCGATTTTTTTCCGATGCCAATTTGGGGAACGCATCAACAGCATAAACAACAACATCCGGCTTACCATATCAAGCAAAATAACAATACTTTGGTGCCAGTTAAGTACCCGTTGCGTATATGACATTGGCGTCAGAAAAAAAAACGCGCCAATGGGTCCGTATATAACATCTGTGCCAAAAGTTTTCCATTTTGATTAAAAAATCAATTTCTTTTTTCGAATAAAACTATATAAAAGTTGCCATGGTTGCAATGAATTCTTGGTACTGTTACGCTAGCCGGGTGCAAATCTCACCAATACCTTTTTTTCAAATTGCAAGTTAGCATTTTTTTTTTTTTTTTCGAGTGGTAAATTAAAACATTGATTTGAAGTTGAAATTAAATGTCATGGTTTGTTGCATTATTAGGAAGAGTTCCATATTGTGTGCTGGTTGACGCGATTGGCGAATGAATCCAAAATGGCGCCAAAAAGCCATTTTAGCGTCTTATAAAATTTTTCAGGATGTCGGAAAAACATGGTCTTTAAATATTTTTAAACATATGTATGTATATTTAATAAATGTTATATATGTCACATGTTAAAAAAAGTACGATGTTTATACAGACAGTTTTATATATATTAAGAAAAAGAAGAAACAACGTATAAAGGCACAAATAAAATGTGTTTAAAAGCATACAGCTGTTTCAAAACCTCTAAGGTTTCCTCATCAGTGCTTAAAATAAAAGTTAAAACTAAGACATTGTGTAAAAAGAGGGGGGGGGGGGAGGTGGACAGAGAGTCAGAAAAGCGTACCTTTCAGCTCTACTGCCAACGGTGAAATGCGACCTACGGCTGACAAACAGTTACGGAGTTGATCTCACGCGCATATTCAGGGAGACCAATCAAAATACCCAATTGCTCTGGAAGAGTCCAAACTTAGAAGGAGAAAAAAAGGGGGGGGGGGGAGGGAGTGGGAGGAATTATAGAAAATTAAACCATACCTTTGAAAAATTGGGCGTACTAGATAAATCATTCACTAAACTGTTTGAATTTTTCCATATGTGGTAAGCCTCCCAGAAGTCCAGATCATAGATTGAAGTACATTTCTGTATTATGGAGGCTTCGGAAAATTTAAAATTATGGTTGTTGGACCAGCAGTGGTTGGCAATAGCGGAACGTTTGATATCACAATTTTTAACGCAAGTTTTATGCTCCCCCAAACGGATCTTAAAGGCACGCTTCGTTTGACTAATGTACATTTTGTTGCATTCGCAAGATATCCTGTAAATACCTATGTGATATCTTGCGAATGCAACAAAATGTACATTGGTCAAACGAAGCGTGCCTTTAAGATCCGTTTGGGGGAGCATAAAACTTGCGTTAAAAATTGTGATATCAAACGTTCCGCTATTGCCAACCACTGCTGGTCCAACAACCATAATTTTAAATTTTCCGAAGCCTCCATAATACAGAAATGTACTTCAATCTATGATCTGGACTTCTGGGAGGCTTACCACATATGGAAAAATTCAAACAGTTTAGTTAATGATTTATCTAGTACGCCCAATTTTTCAAAGGTATGGTTTAATTTTCTATAATTCCTCCCACTCCCTCCCCCCCCCCCTTTTTTTCTCCTTCTAAGTTTGGACTCTTCCAGAGCAATTGGGTATTTTGATTGGTCTCCCTGAATATGCGCGTGAGATCAACTCCGTAACTGTTTGTCAGCCGTAGGTCGCATTTCACCGTTGGCAGTAGAGCTGAAAGGTACGCTTTTCTGACTCTCTGTCCACCTCCCCCCCCCCCCTCTTTTTACACAATGTCTTAGTTTTAACTTTTATTTTAAGCACTGATGAGGAAACCTTAGAGGTTTTGAAACAGCTGTATGCTTTTAAACACATTTTATTTGTGCCTTTATACGTTGTTTCTTCTTTTTCTTAATATATTGGCACAAAGTACAATCCTTCCCCACTTTTTATGAGTTTTATATATGTTACGTATAGAGATATACATTATACATACATAGTAAATATACACCTATAAATAAATATAATGTATTTATATTTTTTGTATTTATTATATTTATTATACATGTCAAATTAAAACAAAAGTTATATATTTTTTCGAAAAATATAGGCTAAATTCTAAAAAAATACGTAAAAAACATATGAATAAAGTCTATTCCAGAAAAAAGCAACCCCAAAGGCTGAAGATCGCAACCACATCGATTCATTTAATGCCCAAAAAAATCAGCACACAATATGGAACTCTTCCCGCATTATTTAACATTTGGTCAGATGTCACATACGTACCGGAGGTTTGGCGTGATTTTTTTTTTTCTTTTTTACGAAAACTTGGCGAAAACCTCGTTTTCGAATACCAGTTACATATGCATTTTGTGTATTACTTAGTTATCCCGTCGACCAAAAATCTATCGCCAAACTATAAGATTAAATGTCAATAATGGTTGATCTTAAATGTCACATTCACTTGACTTTAAGTAAGTTACACATGTTTACGTCATCAAGTGATTTTTATTTCGACGTTTTATTTGTATATTTATTAATGTTATACTAATTTATTTGTTCTTTCGTTATTTAAAATAAAAATTATGTCAATTTGTATAATTTGCCGATTTATATAATTTGGCGAAATTGGTCGACGGAATAACTAAGTAGTACCGTATCATAATATTAAAATATTTATTTGCTTAAAAGACGTTATAAAAACACATTAAAAGTAAATTAAAAATCTATATTACAAATATATTTTATCTATATTTACAAAATATAGATTTTTAATTTAATTTTAATGTGTTTTTATAACGTCTTTTAAGCAAATAAATATTTTAATATTATGGTATGATTAGTAATGTACGTAATTTTGATTTACTACTCGCACTTATTTACGTAAGTAGTAGCGTATTTTTTAATTATTTTCTATTATTTTCAAAAGGAAATAACAAAAAAAAATAATTACTAACTATAGAACAAAATAATTTATATAATTTAAAAAAAGAAATAAAAGTAAATAAATATTTATTATTAAATAAACAACAATAGCCGGGTTACCATGTCAATCAAAATAATGTCATTTTGGCGCCAATCAGAATCTTTCGATTTGGCGAAAGATTGTTCAAGTAAATTGAATTATAAATAAAAGTAGCACGATACATTTCTTAGCATATATTTAAGGGAGGCCAAACTGGTCGCCAAATTAATTTAAAATAACCTTTTCTGAAATCTGAAAAAAAATATCTGTTCTGATTAAAATTTGAGTTGCCATCATTAGAAAAATGTACTTAAAATTAGAAAAAAAATAAAATTTCAAAAACTAATTCGAATTTAAAAATTCTAATACCAGTTTTGAGATCTGCAGATCAATACGGATTTTTAGTGTTAATTTCATCGCAAAGTATTCCATATTTTAGAATAAATAACCGTGAAACTGAATCAGTCGTTTCAAAGAATCGTTTCATAAATTCGTTTCATTAGGATTTTATATATATAGGGTACATTTAACTTAAATGTTTGGAGAAGTTTGTTTAGATTATGTCTAACTGCAGCAGTAGCACCAACATTAAATTGTTCGGCCCTGGTAACGATCAAATTAACTAACCTGTCTAGGGTAAACAACTTAAACTTAAGTTGGAGAAACCCAAAAAATAATCGAAGTTCACAGATAATTTTGCTGGAAAATAAGTCCGATTCGAAAGGGAAATTTGATTAGTAGGATAGGAGAAAGAAAAAAAGAATTCTGTAACGACAAAGAAAAAAAAATGTGCAGGCAATTACAAATATTGATAATACTGTTTTAAAAGATGTTAAAATTGAGAAAAGTTTTAAGAATTGCCCCGAAGTTACCTTTCATAAAGAAATTTGGAAAAGAATCTATTCTTAAAAAAACTTTAAATAGTAAATACAGTGTTAGCCTAAGTGATTCATTGGGTTTCAAAACACTGTATATTGAGAAGTATACGGCCTACAAAGACGGGTGATACATTACAAGATACATACACTCACCAAGTTTAAAAGCTCGTCTCGTGGCTCGCGTGCAGGAACGCATCACTGTTGCTGTGGCGGACATTGACAGAAACATGCTATTGAACATATGAACGGAAATGGTGAATAACATTAAATATGCAAAATACTTGTTAATTTGCAATAGTATTGGAGATATTGAGATTTGCTTTCTCGTAACAAGTAAGGAAAATCGGAAAGGACTAATAAAAAATAGTATGCTTAGGATATCAGTTTTAAGGTGTTATGCTCTAAGTTATTTTAAACACAATAAAAATTTTATTATCATGAAAACTGAAGGGTGTACGCTACCGAAGGCTGTGGGACTTCAAGATTTGATTCGTTTGGAAAGATATTAATTTAAACATACAAATTCATTCAAAACTCGTTTAAGGTGTATTTAAGGTTATTATCATGGACCCAGTCTTTCGTTTAAAGATATAAAATCAAAAGATAGCTGAGCTTGCTTAACACGCTCCGTGCACGATGCCGAAAGCAGTGAGGGTCCCAACTCTAGATTCGTTGAGTCTTCATTAAAAATACAAAACCACACAAATTTGATTGCGTACGTTGCCAAAGTCAGAAGGCTTTCGAAATAAATATATTATCTTGCATCTTGTCTTCCAAAATAAAAATGTTATCCTGAATATTTGGTGATGAATATTCACACACACACGGTCGCACCAAACATTTTGAATTTTCAAAATATCTTCGCTATAATGAAAGAAAAAAGATTGTTTCATTTAATATTACTTCGAATGATTTAGTTTGCAGCTCTTCTAGATAACTGAAACAGGAATTTACTTCTTTGAGAAAAAAATTCAAAACTTCGTTGCCGTTTTGAAAGGAAGAGGCAATCAAAGTTGCTCCAAAACTAGAATGTACTTTGACCAAAAAAAAAAAAAAAAAAGATTGCTGGAAAATCCGAGAGAATAGAAATAACTTGAACATGGTAACAGTTATTAAAAAGATTCAATGGCAATTTCTTTTCTACACTGTCATTCCTTAAATAATTGAACGACCCTCTTATAAGAGGCTTCAAAGTTGTTCTTTGATGTGATCTCGTTGAAGTGTTATGTCAAATTATGGCTGTTATGTTTAGATAATCGTCAGTATGTAAATTTAGGACATCAAACATTAGTTAATAAAGTTACTGTTTTAGAAATTTAAAATTAAACTCTGTGTTTGTTTAAATTACTAAAAATGTTTGAAAGGATCGGATATTTGTCAACAATTATAAAAACTAAAGCCCATTCACTGAAACGCACTTCTGATCAAAGAAAAATATTTATTTCTCTGTTACAATACATAAATGTTAAAATTTTTATTAAGTTTCTTCAAAAAGTAATGTAATACGAGTGAATATATTTAAACCATTGCATAATGAAGATACATAGTGATATTTTTTTTTATTGTTTGAAGTTATACAAAGTGGAGATACTAGCTAAATGTGAAAGTCTATAGAATGTTTATAGTAAAAATAATAATCACTTCATCAGTTTAAGGAGTCATATATTTGGCAATATAGTTACAATCAGCCTTTTTTTATTCTGATCATTTTAGTGGTTTAAGTGCACAGTTTGATCACATGTCTTAAATTTATACTTTATTGTTTTGTTTATCGATTGATGAATGCATTAATTTCTTTCTGGAAGCAAATGCTGAGCTATTTATACTAGAATCCGTCAGGCCGAAATGTCGGAGCATGGAGTCGTATAAACTTAACACATAACATTTTAAAATTTAAAAAAAGTTTAATTTTCATGATTATTGTTTAATAGTACAGAATTAAATTTGAAATAACACCCGTTGAATCCTCATTTTCTAGTGTTTAATTCAGTCATCAGTTGCCTCAGGTAATGCTCAAATGCTAATTTGTGGCATGATAATCAACAAAATGAACCATTGTAGCCTGTGGCAAGCCTGGGAGTTGAAATTTTGGGTCATAGACAGTATCTTTTACTGTACTCAGTACACCACTTATCAATCCCCACTCCATCCAGATATTGGTATGTAACATAACTCTGCATCCAACTGCTGAAAAAAGTCCAGCCTGAAGTCCAAACACATGATCATCTTGACTACATCTTACTTTTAATTATTGTGGTCTGCTAACATTCTTGTCATTGACCACTTTGATTTAAGAAGTACTTCTTGATTATGTTCTTTCGCTTGCTTGTTTTTGGAAAAAAGACATATAGCATCTGGAAATCATTCAAGTTGAGCCGGTAGCAGTGTAGCTTTCCACCGTTGCATAAGGGATGAGAGTAGTCTGAGACTTGACCCACGCAAAGTGAATATAGAGTCTTTCAAAACTGTCTTTGCTGATCCTCATTTAGTCTCAATGAGTGTGCTAATGTGAAGCAATTTTCAAAAGCTCTAAGCATTTTTTGTCTGCGAAGAGCCAAAATGTATTTTATAAAATGTCTCTTATATAGAAGGATGTCTTTTACGCGATGTAACTACCTAATACCTCCAAGGATTTAAACAAAGTACCTTTGCGACATCTTTGTTCAAGTTCAGCCATAAGACGACAATTAAAAATTCGTCAATAAAGATAAATAATACTGTATCCATGCTGAGCTGTAGATTTCTTTCTGCCTGACTTTTTAAATCAGCGAATTATTTAAAACACGGTGGTTCTTTAAGCACTGAGTAAATTAACTTTCCTTCGACATTAAGCGCAGCAGTACCTGTTAGTGCCAACAGAATGACAGCTTCTGATCCTAACTGCTCTGATTGTTTTACTAATTTCTTTGATTATCCTACTTTTTCCAGCTCTTGCTTTTCCAATAATAAAAGTTGACTTAGGGAAAATTGTAACTTTTGTTTGCAATGACGAAAGCTGTTCTGTGCATAACTAAAGTATTTTCTGCTGCTCATCTGTAAATATGATGTCAGAATTATCAAAATTTTCATGCAGCGTGATTTGTTGTTCTTAAAAATAATTCAGAAATGTTAAAAGTAAAGAGAATTCATTGAATAAGAGAGTCTACGGTAAAGAGAAGAGTAACCACCGGGGATGTGTTGAGCGATTTTGATTTGTTTAATGTAGCTCCAATCTTTGAGACAATCAAAAATTGGAACTGGATCCATCGAGCTAACGGCAAAAAACTCCAAAGCCCCTTCAAAGACTTGCATGTCTGGCATAGCCCAGACTTATTTAATATGGTATAAGGGAAAGGTTTGTAACGCGTATGTAACACGCACACATGGGTAATATGTTATACTCCTTCATCAAACTTGATACTTTTGTTCATTTAAGTTATTGTTATATCGTTATTCGCGCAATTACTCGTAGGCAGCTGGGTTATTTTTATGTGACTTTTCCACATAGAATTACGCTGAATAACTCTTTTCATCTCAATTGCTTTCTTTTAACCGGCATTTTTGAAACTTTTGCGTATAATGTTACACATATAAAAATATGTACATTTCTTAAAATGTACACTACATCTAGGCAACAGGTTAAAAAAAATCACGAAATGATTTATAACTTTTAATGAAGTTGATTTCTCACGAATTATATTTCATTGTTGTATCCATTTTCCGATTACAAGCATAAAACTATATAGTCATATACATTAACGTCAAAATTTTCGCAAAGCTTGGTGAAATTTCGCCATATTTCGTGAAATTTCGCCAGATTTCGTGAAATTTCGCCAAATTTGGTGACCAAAATTATGTTGATATAAATACAGCAAATTTGGCTGTAGCTGCCAAATTTGGCGAAATTTCCACTGAAATTCAGCACTGATGATTCTTCTCTAATCGGGTTCTTCGCATATTAGCTTAGTGTTTTACCGTAAAATTAGCTAAAATCTTAAAATGAAGAAATAAGCAAGCGACCTTTTCGTTACGCTTTTAAGATTTTTTTTATTTTGTTATCTACATATTTCTGATTTCATGTGTACATCTAGGCCAAAAGTGCTTATCTCATTCACTTCAGAATGTTCACTCGCATTTCAGTTGCAACAAATTCACTTACGGTGAATAAAAAGAAAATGAGCAACCTTCTGTAATTGGGACCACTACCAAATGGTTATATTGGCGCATAAAACAGCGCTCACTAAATTATGAAATTTTCTACCAACCCGATTACGGAAATTTCCTAATACAAACATACATACCCCTGAATAAAAACATACATAAGAATACATACGTATAAGTAATACATACATAACATTATGTTTTTCTCGACTTCTTTTATTACCATTCGTTGCCATGCGGTTAATACTGAATCTGTTATCATACAACTAACATCCAAAATCGTATTCTCCATACACGATTTCTTTTTATTTCCCTTAATTTAAAATTCAAAGTGAATCGTATCGATTTGGTAGGTTACGGAAAATGTTCACTTGCATTTCAGTTGCAGCACATTCACTTACGGTGAATTAAAAAGAAAAATTAATAACCTTCTGAAATTGGGACCGCTACCAAATAGTTAAATTTGCGCATCAAACAACACTCACTAAATTATGAAATCGTCTCCAAACCCGATTACGGAAATTTCCCAATACAAACATATATACATTTTAATACAACCATACATACATAAGAATACATACATATAAGTAATACATACATGACATTATATTTTTCTCGATTTCTTTGATTATCATTCGTAGCCATGCGGCTAATACTGAAATCGTTACCATGCGGCTAATAAACGAAATCGTATTCTCCTTATTCGATTTCTTTTCATTTCTCTTAATTTAAAATTTAAAATGAATTGCACTGATTTGGAAGGTTACGGAGAATGTCCATGTCCATTTCAGTTGCAGCACATTCACTTACAGTGAAAATTAAAAAAAAATGAGTAACCTTCTGTAATTGGGACCGCTACCAAATGGTTAAATTTGCGCATCAAACAACGCTCGCTAAACTAGTAAATCTGCAGATCAGGAGCCTCAACGTCATCTTTGCAAGTCATTGTTTTTTAACACTCATTGCATAATATTCAACTTCCTACAAATCGCTTTTTAAAGTTTTCAAATTACATAAATATTTATGAGCATACAAGATACTTCGTAAAGTTTCAGAAATTAAAAGTGTTAAACAAGTGGTTGTACATTGATGTTCTGAAATTCTGATGAGCTACTTATTCTGGTAACTTTTTAAATCAAAAATTGCATTTCTTCAGGGGGGCTCTGCCCCCCTGAACCCCCCGTAGTCTATTTAAATTTATCTTCGTAATTTTTCATTGATTGTGCGGATGGTTATAGTATATCTTAGATTTTTTTTTTACGCTGTGTTTTATAAGGATAAGCATAAGTTTTTTTTATAAATTAATAAAATTTAAATTTCAAATAAAATATTCATGTTAACCGTACACAGACAATAAATCTTGAAGTGACGCCAAAAATGTAACCCTAAAATCAGCTACATTCGGCACAACACAACGACGTGCTTAAAGAAAAAAAAAAAAAAAACGGATGTGAAGTCAAAGAATTTGGTCCCTGTTCCACGTGCTTGTTTTGTTTGGGCCGAATGAGGGCATTTAAATGTGAGCGATAACGCACATCGTATTGCAAACTGTTTTTACGGCATACTGCATCTCCATCTATCTCTTTCCTCCGTGAATAATAGTTAATGTTATTTTTACCCAAGATCTTTTTATTCCAGCATCTTTGTTTTCGATAAATGACGTCTAATTCACCTGCTATGCGTACTTACTCAAAACTTTTCATCTTGTTATATTAAGAAATACTCGAGAGTTTTCTTTTTATTTCCAATATGACGCCATATTAATTTTTCTATTCTTAATTTTATTTTTCATTTTCCTGTTTCACGACAAAACATTTCAATTGAAAATTGTTTAAAAGAAAATATTATTCCGGGTTTTGATTTTCTTGGCAACAATTAAAGAAATATTGGTAAATGTTATGGGAAAATGTTACGTTATTCTCTATGAAAATAATGAACTTTTGTATTTTTAAGCAAAATATTTCAATAAAATAAATAAAATAAAAGAAATATTGCCTATTTTTATTTCTGGTCTAAAATTCTTCTATATGCAAAGATACAAATGCATTAATTCATCTGTTTTGACGTTGGCTTTACTCAAGCATTATACACGCAATTATACTAATATTATTAGGACCAAATATGTTGCTAGGCAACAGAGAAAGAAAAGGAAAAAAATGAAATATGCACTATGTCAAATTGATAAAACAAAATCCTTTATATTATTGCAAAACATGCATAAAATTCCCCCAAATATTATAAACCTAATTTAAAAAAATCTCGCAATTATATTGACATAATTTATTGGAATAATTTAATAATGTTATTTAAAAATTTCAGCATCACAAATTTACCATTTAAATCCATTTTTCATATGAGCCATTTCTTCCAACAAATGAAAATCTGAAAATCGTCTGACTTGCCATTGAAAAGCATTATAGAGCAAAATAAAATGTTCCATATTTCCCGAACGAATGAACCAAATTTAACCAAAAACTATACAGCTACGAACCGGGTACCTCATCAACATGCCCAGTGATTTTCAAGCCGATCGGATGCTTTTTGCGGCAGTTATCGCGGAACAGACAGACAGACTAACAGACAGACAGACTAACAGAAACCAAAACTTTTCGTGTCTCCACAGTAAGCCTTCACTGACGTTTCGGCAATTATGAAATCGCCTACAAACCCGATTGCGGAAATTTTCCAATACAAACATGCATACGTCTGAATATAAACATACATACATAAGAATACATACATATAAGTAACTAGTATTAAAAAATGCTCTGACGAGCACCAAAAAAGGCTAATATGTTTTTAAGTATGAAAAAGGATTTGACAAGTGCTTCTAATTGAGCATGAAAAGGGACAAGGGGTCCCTTCTTGGCTGCAGCTCACTGTCAATGCCAACTTTGAAAAAATCATATTTGCGCTTTTTCCATATAAAGTAAATTCGCGGTACTTTAGTAAAACTTTCCGTCGTGCTTTACATGTTAACTGCACTGTTGTACTGTTGTACTGCGCATGCGTCTGCAATGCAACTTTGTACAGTGCACTGTGTACCATTATTTCTCTATAAATTATACTACACTGTACATTCCTATTATGCTTTTGATTTTTGAACCTCAGCGCACACTCACACTGTGCTTTTGTACTTCCGTATTAAAGGTGTATGCGTTAAATGTTCGTTTATAATTTACATGCATTGCTGTACTGCATAGTACATTGTACAGCCACAGCCACTTTCATATAATTTCAAAAATCAATAAATGCATTGTACTGTTATGCATGCATATTTGGAATTATTCCTGTACAGAGTACTGCACTGCACTACAAATCAGTTTTCTGTACAGATCTACACTGCGGGCGTGCTTGGTGGCCCTGCATGAGTGTGATACGCTGCAGGAACTAGGGGTACTATGTTGGTACTATGTCCAGGGCCTGTTTACGGAATAGGCCCGTGAAGCCCGTGCTTACCCACTGAAATACGAAAGGGCCCCCCAATTTTACTTTTCAAAACTAATTTATAGAAAAAAGAAACTCAATCACTGTAAAAAATACATTTTTTTTTCCTTGTGAAACTTTTTTTTTCTTACTATATGGCAATTTGTAAATGACAAATATTTTGAAGTTCACATATTCCCAACTATAGTTCCATATTTGTCATTTACAAAATAAATTGGTTATTTACAATTAAACATATAATAAAATACTTTTATATAGGTAGTTTTAGTTTAATATTAAAAATGTTATTTACTCTAAACTTTGATGGTAAAATTTCAAATTATTTAAGCATACGAAAATGAGATTTAGTAAATAAAAAAGCAATTTGTAGAGTAATAGTGGGGGGGGGGGGCTTGTGTGACGTCGGGCTTCCCCTATTCCTAAGTGTTAAGCGGGCCCTGACTATGTCGCCTTACATTCATGTTTAATCAGGCTGCTTCTTTACTGGCTGTGTCTTTTACACTACACATTTTTATCGTAACTGTGGCTGATTTTTTTTATATGAAAAAAGCGCAAATATGATTTTTTCAAAGTTGGCATTGACAGTGAGCTGCAGCCAAGAAGGGACCCCTTGTGCCTTTTCATGCTCAATTAGAAGCACTTGTCAAATCCTTTTTCATACTTAAAAACATATTAGCCTTTTTTGGTGCTCGTCAGAGCATTTTTTAATACTAGTCATTTAAATTTTTTGATAATTATATATTGAATATAAATAAACCTGAGTTGCTTTTAAATATTCCCAATACTTTTTTCTTATTTCGCTTAATAAGGCACTATTTAACCAAGTAATGCACACTGTTTTAAGTGGTTCAAGGCTTTTCAATCAAATTCACGTTATTTTTATTCATAATTTAATTTACTTGGGTTCCCTTAAATATAATTAATACAATTCCTTAAACTGATTTTAGTTTTTGTTGCATTAAAATATCTCAATTTGTTGATTCTCTCTAAACAAGTAAGTCCTATTGGTTTGCAATGGAATTCTATAGGAATTTGGCGATATATCGCCAATTTGGTGACAAACTTGGCGGTATTTGGTGACAGAACAGGGTCCCGCTTATGGTAACCCCCCCCCCCTTATAGGTATGGATATGCATAAAATGCTGTTCTATAACCAATGTGATGCGTTTCATTCGAGCGTTGCCATTAAACAATTAACAAATAATCGCGATTTCTGTGACATATATACGATAGCGTAATATATATATAGATTATCGTGGAAATCGAAGGTTCAGGCCACATCGCATTGTTTAGCTAGACCGGTTATACTAACATCGTTCTCATGTTTTGCTACAATTTCTTTTATTGAACAGTAATTCGCTTAAGCTTCTTACTACTGCTATCACTAAACACTTTTTCATTCTTAGAAGCCATAATGAGAGCTAAAATTAACGCAAACCTGAGTAAAATTAAAAGTTAATATTTTTGCAGTTTTGGCGCTTGTCTGCGTATTTATATTGAATAAATAAACCATTTTTGAGTCACACCACAACATTTAATAAAACACTCACAAGACGAACAAATAGAACATGAAGAATAATAAATATCAGCATCAGATATCGTCTGTTGCCATGCAACTGGTATAAATTCTCAACTTTTAAAAATATCGTTTCCTTCATCCATGGAGCGATGAGATTGTAAGATGCACGCGCATGAAAATAAATGTATTAGAGAAATTTAATTATTAGAGAAATACTACATGAGTATCCCCCCAGTGACGAAGGAACGATACAACAAAAGAAACAATGTGAAAATACAAGATGCATGTAAATAACACAATATATTTATAAAAAAAATCAATTGTATGAAGTATAGTTTATTTCAGTTATCAGTCTTTTAGGAAATCTTACTCGTCTACCTGATTTGGTAGTTGGTTCTTCTGATTTTACTGGCTGGCTATCTACTGGAAAACTTTTAGTTTCAGGATTATCTGTATTACTTGGTAAATCACTGAACACAAATGCAGGTTTAACTCTATCAAGTGAAACACAACTTTTCTTTCCATTTAGGATTATGGTTATGTGCTTGTCATTTCTCGATAGAACTTCATGAGGGCCAGAATAAGGTTGAGATAAGGATGGAAGGACTTTATCTAATCGGAGAAACACATGCGTGCAATCCTTCAATTTAGGGTGAACAAAAAATTTTGAGTGTCCGTGAGCAGATGTATATGAAGGTTTTAAACTATTCATTCTCTCTTTCAATTGTTGGATGAAATTATTGTCGCAAGATACCAAAGATGGGATTTCTGAACACATTTCAGCTGGTAATGTGAGTGAAATGCCATAAACTAACTCAGCACTTGAAGCTTTTATATCAGGTTTCACAGCAGCTCGTATACCAAGTAGAACTGCAGGTAAACTCTCGGTCCACTTACTATGCTCATGAGCCTTTAATGCGCTCTTTAAGACTCTGTGGAAGCGTTCAACTAAACCATTTGCTTGAGGATGAAATGCTGTCGTTCGTATGCGGTTTGTGCCCAGAAATCTTGTCAGTTCTTTGAAAAGATTTGACTCAAATTGTCTACCTTGGTCGGTTGTTATTATAATGGGGCAACCAAATCTAGATATCCATCCGTCAAAAATGGCACGGCAAACTGATTCTGCAGTTATATCTTTTAAAGGTATCACCTCTGGCCATCTTGTAAATCGATCTATTATTGTTAAACAGTATACATTTCCATCTGATGTAGGTAATGGACCTATCAAATCTATGTGAATGTGTGAAAATCTTGCATCGGGTAATGCGAAAGTACCTAGGCTTGTTTTCGTGTGTCTGTGTACTTTAGAACGTTGGCAAGCACTACAACTATTGACCCATTCTTTCACATTTTGCTGCATATTGGGCCATACATATCGTGATGCAATAAGATTTAAAGATGCTGCAACACCAGGATGAGCTAAATTATGGAAATGTTCAAATACCGTTCTACGAAAATTCGCTGGTACGAATGGTCTTGGAGAACCTGTTGATACATCACATATCAGTTCTGTGGCAGACATTGGAGATGGCATGCTTTTAAACACAAGAGAAGATTTGTTATCATTTTGCAAATTGCGTAGATCTACATCATCTTCTTGAGCTTTTGCAAACTCCTCAAAGTCTAAAAATGAGCTGGAGATTTGATCTACTTCAATTCGAGATAAAGCATCAGCAACTGTATTGTTGGCGCCGCTTACGTGACGTACATCTGTACTAAACTGAGATATGTAATCTAGATGCCGCCATTGGCGCGGGCTGCATTTGTCTGGATTTTGTTTGAAGGCATATATAAGAGGCTTTTGGTCTGTATATATGATAAAGTTTCTTCCTTCGAGCATGTGTCGAAAACGCTTTACTGATGTATACATTGCCAAGAGTTCTCTGTCGTATGTAGACCATTTCTGCTGACTTTTTGAAAGCTTGATTGATAAAAAAGCAATGGGCTCCCAATACTTTTTATTAAGCTGCATAAGAGAACCGCCAACAGCTTTGTCGCTTGCGTCAATCCAAAGGCTTAACTTTGCGCCGGGAATGGGATGTCGCAGGAGAGTTGCATTGGCTAAAGCTTGTTTGGCGTCATTAAAAGCCTGCTCAGCCTCCACAGTCCATTGAATTGAGTCGTGTGAATTCTTTTCAGAGCGTCTTCTAGACTTTTTTGAATTCTTTATTCCTTCCAAGAATTTATTTAATGGAGCCAATATGTGAGCAGCTTTTGATATACATCGACGGTAATAATTAAATAACCCAAGAAATCGTCTTAACTGTGTAAGAGTAGTAGGTTGAGGGAATTTTAAAATGCAATCAACACGATCTGGTAGGGGCTCAATGCCAAATTCAGATACCTTATAACCTAAAAAATCTATGGATGATACGCCGAAAATGCATTTTGATGGTTTTAAGCTTAATCCGTATTCTTGCAAACGCTGAAATATGATTTTCAGATGCTCGATATGTTCTTCTGGTGTGCGAGATGCTACCAGGATGTCATCAATGAAAACATACAAAAATGGAAGATCTCGTGTAATTTGATCCATGAACCGTTGAAATGTAGCAGATGCGTTGCAAAGGCCGAATTGCATTCTTGTACTCTCAAATAAGCCAAACGGTGTAATAATGGCACTTTTATGTACATCATCTGGATGAATTGGTATTTGGTGGTAAGCTTTTATAAGATCAAGGTGGGAGTATATTTTTGTACCATGAAGGTTCGAAGTAAAGTCTAAAATATTTGGAATGCTATAATTATCTTTTACTGTTTGTGCATTAAGTGCTCGGTAATCTCCGACAGGTCTCCAATCTGTAGAATGTTTTTTAGGAACCATATGAAGTGGTGAAGCGTAATTGCTTTTGGATGGCCGAATGTGACCAAGATCAAGCATTTGCTGAAATTCGGCTTTGGCTGTTTTTAATCTGTCTGGAGCTAATCTTCTTGGTTTGGCGTGGACAGGAGATCCGGTAGTTTCTATATGGTGAAATATTGAATGCTTTATTTGTTGATCAGCACGAGGAGGTTTAGTTATATCTGGAAATTTAAGTAGTAATTTATGATAAATACTATTTCCCGAAACAGTTTTGATAGAATGAACAGATGCTGTATGTATATGACCGGGAGTAGCTAAATTTGTAACATTATCCACTAACTTTTTATTACGAAGATCTGGAATTAGATTAAAATGATATAGGAAATCTGCGCCGATAATTGGAGTGCTTACATCACCTATTAAAAAGGGAAAGCGAAAAGTTTTTCTGAGATTGAAATCAAGTGTCAAAAGCTTTTCTCCATATACATTAATTCTTGAGGTATTCGCAGCAGTTAGGGTCATAAAAGGGGTATTTTTCTTCTGGGAAAATGACGCTGGAATAATGCTGATGTCGGAGCCTGTGTCGCATAAATAATTTATATTGGTCTTTCGATCCTTTAAAAAGAGGCGACGAGATATTTTATGCAAGGTGGCTGTCGCCGCTACACCTCGCCGTCTGTGTTTTTTGAAAATGAACAAGGTTCGGAGCATTTCTTGGCCTTTTCGCCAAATTTTTCGTGATACCAACATTGCTGTCTGGAATCTTTTGAAATGCTACGATTCCTCCCAAAGGAACGCCGACGAAAAGGGCTTCGTGGCCTACGTAATTCCAGTTGTTTAATTCGATCATTCAGTTTTTTTATTTCACATAAAATTTCTGAATTAGCATTTGATGGTACTGAAACAGCATTTATTGCGGTGGGATTATATTCCAAAATTCGGTCAGCAACTTCGGCTGCTTTATCAAGTGATAACGGTGAGATAGATGCTAAAATGCTCTGTACATATGACGGTAAATGCGAAATAAATAATTCCAACATCAATTCATCGGATACATTGTGGGACTCAGCTCTTCTTTGCATTACTCTTAAAAGATCACTGGGTTTACTATCACCGAGCTGTTCACCAGCTAACAATTTCCTTATTTCAGATTTTGACGAGTCGCTTGTCCGTTTTATTAATTCCATTTTTAAATCCTCGTATGGTGTATTATCGGACGGTTTGATAATTAAATCCCGTACAACAGATGCGGCATCTGGAGGTAAGTTAGCCGAAATATAATTAAATTTAGTTCGACTTTCTGTTATGGCCTTTGGATGAGCTAATTCAAATGAATGTTCACACATGGCGAACCAAAGACCGACATCATTAAAGTTATATGGTGGGATACGAACAGCGCTAATTTCTGTCATTTTCCAAAATAAAATGAAATATTACTCACTTATTACAGAGTTCTTTTAACGTGCTCCAGTACGGGTCACCAATTTGGCGCTTGTCTGCGTATTTATATTGAATAAATAAACCATTTTTGAGTCACACCACAACATTTAATAAAACACTCACAAGACGAACAAATAGAACATGAAGAATAATAAATATCAGCATCAGATATCGTCTGTTGCCATGCAACTGGTATAAATTCTCAACTTTTAAAAATATCGTTTCCTTCATCCATGGAGCGATGAGATTGTAAGATGCACGCGCATGAAAATAAATGTATTAGAGAAATTTAATTATTAGAGAAATACTACACAGTAATACAGGTACACAAAGCACTCTGATATGCACACCTTACTCCAAACTTGACTAATAACAAGAGTTATGTGAGGGTTGCCAACTGAACTATTCGGCAGCCTTGGTCGTGAACCGAGATATTGCACGCCAACTGAGTCAAATTTTGATCACCGAAGTTGAACATAAACCGAACTGGTCATAAACAGAGGCGGTCGTGAACCGAGGTTGCACTTATATTTTGACCTATAAGTTTACAAATATGGCATTATTTATATATTCTATGGCGATGATCATTACGCATATTGGCGATTTTGGCAATGAAACTCACCGATTTCAAAGTAACGTTCCGAAGTGTACTTGAACCGCCACAGATGTCATATACGATCACATTGACGCGATTTTTTTTCTAACGCCAATGTCATATACGCATCGGGGTACTTAACTGTTGTCAAAGTTTTGGCATTTTGCTTGATATGCTAACCCGGATGTTGTTGTTTATTTATTAATAAATTGTTTATTTACTTTTATTTTCTTTTTTTTAAATTATATAAATTGTTTTGTTCTATTGTTATTAATTAAACTTTTTTAAATTTTTTGTTAATCCCCTTTTAAAAATATATATGTAACTGGTATTCTAAAACGCGGTTTTCGCCAAATTGGCGTCAGAAAAATATATCGCGCCAACGTGATGCGTATATGACATCTGTACCATACTTGGTACAACTTGATTATCCTGTCGACAAAACAATTATCGCCAAACTATAAGATTAAATGACAATAATGGATAATAGTGAATGTTACAGTTACTTGACATTAAACACGATACACGTGTTTGTTACGTCATCAAGTGATTTTTAATTCAAGTTTTGGCACAAATGTTATAAATGCCCCATATTGGCGCGATTTTTTTTACGCCAATGTCATATACGCACTGGGTACTTAACTGGCGCCAAAGTGTCGTTATTTTGCTTGATATGGTAACCCGGATATAGATGATATATTAACGAGGTTTTCACTAAATTGGCGTCGGAAAAAATCGCGACAATATGGAACGTATATGACATCTGTGCACAAGTTTTTTATTAGTATTTTTATTAATGTTTTACTAATTTATTTATTCTTCCGTTATTTAAAAAAAAAAAAAAAAAAAAAAAAAAAAAAAAAAAAAAAATGTCAGTTTGTATCATTTGGCGAATAGTTTGGCGAAATTGGTCGGCGGGATAATCAACTAGTACCGTATATTTTTGCTGTACATTTTCAACAATATCTCAAGCAAACGTACCTAAAGTTAAACGAAACCCTAGTTATTAAAGCCACAGATGTCATATACACAACGGGTTTGGCGAGGTTTTTTTTCTCAAGCCAATTTGACGAAAACCTCGTTTTCGAATAGCAGTTACATATATACTTTTAAATTACTTTCTATCATTTTAAAAAGAAAAATACAATGAATAATGAAAAGTTTAATTAATAACTATAGAACAAAACAATTTATATAATTTTAAAAAATAAAATAAAAGTAAATAAAAAAATAATTAATAAATAAACAAGAATAGCTCAGTTACTGTATCAGGCAAAATAACGCCATTATCGCGCCACTTATATGCCTTGGTGCGTATATGACATCTCTTCCTTATTTAAAATAGATGGAATGCTATTTTTTTTTAAGGTATGCTTAGTATGTGAAGTATTTATATTACTGCATAACTATCGCTTGTGTAAGTCAGGATGTTATGATAATAATAATAATTTTAAAAAAATCCCTGCCGGCTCGGGCCTACAGGCGGAGGTAGATTTCGAAGTTAAGTACTAAATTAACTAACAAAATTTAAATCAAGATTAGAGATAAACCCAGTTCCTCCACTAAGAATGAGCTCTAGGGAGCTAAACATTTTGTGAAAATTCTAATGTACACGAATACACACACGCATGCATATGGAATAGGTTTAAAAAATAACTAAAGCAAATTCAGAGAACCTCAAAGTTATTGTTACGTAATGACTAACTTTTTCTTTCATCCATGTATCAGTCACCTGATCAGTAATTATTTAACTGGTTGTAATTGCATTGTTTCAATATCTGGCAACAGTTGGTTTTGTTTTGTTCTAAAAAGAAGTTTACCAAATAAAGTAATGTGAAATATATGGCTCTTCTATCATTGAATTTAAGCTAGAAATATATTCGCTTTAACAATAAGAAATGTTATTGAGGGCAGTTTTAATAGCTTATAGATATTTTAATACTTAACTTTTAGGGATTCATCTAGTTAAGAGATTTATTTACATTGGAATCCAACATATGGCGTCCGCTGACAAGACTGGAATCTGTAAGTAGAATTTTATTTGAACTGCTCAAGTGAGAATTATTATTATTGTTGAATAAAAAATTATTGTTGATGTTGAATAATATGGATGCGTTGAAAGCAGCTAGACGACAGCATCGTAGAATTTTCACTAAAGCGTGTAACGAATTTGATGCAAGTGAAAATAATTTATCGTCTGCTGAAAAAATTCTGAAATTGACAATAATAGAAGAGAAAGCGAAATTTATGACCGATGTAGAATATAAAATTAGAGAAATATTGTATAGCGACCAAGCTGACGAAGAAACAATAGACAAAGATATCGATGAATCTGAGGTTTACATCGATCGCTGGCGTGTATTACAACAGAAATTAAACGAACTTTTGATTGTAAAAAATGAAGATTTGAAATCTGATATTTCGGTAATTAATAAGAATGTATTGCTTCATTATCCGAAGATACAATTACCTACTTTTAATGGTGAAATTAAAAATTGGTTGCAATTCTGGGGTCAATTTCAAAAAATTGATCAAGATACTAGCCTAGATTTTCATGACAAATTTGCGTATTTATCACAAGCCATGGAAAAAGGCAGTGTGGCAGAAGAATTGATTAGAAGTTTTCCGCCTGGTGGTAATAGTTATGCCAAAGCTGTAAGTCAACTTAAATCTCGTTTTGGACGAAAAGAACTTTTGATAGAATATTATGTTAGAGATTTGTTAGGCCTTGTACTGCAGAAGCAAAATCCAGGAAAACACAATTCTTTGCGACGATTATATGATTCATTAGAATCGAAATTGCGATCATTAGAAACTCTTGGAGTTATTAGAGACAAATATGCTGCGATGTTATATCCGCTTGTTGAATCGTCTCTTCCAGATGATATTCTTAGAGCATGGGAAAGATATAGAACATCTCACAGAAAATCTTCAAATAGATGTAATGATGTGGAATCTGAACTAGATAAAAATCATGATACAGATTTAAATAATGGTGTTTTAATTGGCTCAAAAACTGATCTAGATAATTTATTAGAATTTCTGCAAGACGAAGTTGAAGCAGAAGAAAGAATTTCTTTGGCAAGTAAGAGTTTTGACAAAACTTTTCGATACACGCAAGCTGCACGCAATAATCATGAAATCGAAGAATCTCAAATATCTGCTGTATCAGATTTATTAAACATTGATATGAGAAAATATACCAGAAATAAGAATAATTTTAAACAAAAACTGTGTATTTTTTGTGACAAACGCCATGCATCGGAAAAATGTTTCAAGGCAATGTCAATGTCGTATGATGTTAAGAAAGACATAATGCAAAAGAAGGGAACTTGTTTCCTATGTTTAAAATTAAACCATCTAGCCCGAAATTGCAGAGCAAAAGTAAAATGCATTGTATGCAGAAAAAAACATGAAACTCTAGTATGTCCAAGAGTTCCTGAAAGGTTAATCAAACCTGAAGAAGCCTAGGATGCCTTAAAAGCTCTGAATAATTATTACTTCAGAGGATCTTCTTTAAGTGTTGAACCTTCAAAAAGCAAGCTTCATCATGAGCCAGTATCAGAAGGAGGAGCTACAGGAGGTTCAAGCAGGGGTCGTGGTGGTTATGGTGGACCCCGTGGTGGTGATGGGTATGCTAATGGCTACGGCCGAAGATATGACAGTCCACCTTTTGAAAGTCGAGATTTTTATGACCGTGGCTACAGTTCAATGTCGCCTCGCATGAGACCATACCCTTCACCTTATGATCGTCGTAGTCCATCTATTGCGCCCATGAGAGATAAACATGCGGATCCCTATTCATCATCTTTGAGAGATCCATATTCACAAAGATCTGGCATGTCTCCTGTTTCACGTGATTTGTATGAAAGAAGCAGCAAAGCAACATTTCTTTGACACAGTTAAGGTACCGAAAAGATTTAACTTGTAATTTTAAATTGTTGAGTTGTGCATTCCCCACAACTCAAGGTGGGAGTATGTTACGTAATGACTAACTTTTTCTTTCATCCATGTATCAGTCACCTGATCAGTAATTATTTAACTGGTTGTAATTGCATTGTTTCAATATCTGGCAACAGTTGGTTTTGTTTTGTTCTAAAAAGAAGTTTACCAAATAAAGTAATGTGAAATATATGGCTCTTCTATCATTGAATTTAAGCTAGAAATATATTCGCTTTAACAATAAGAAATGTTATTGAGGGCAGTTTTAATAGCTTATAGATATTTTAATACTTAACTTTTAGGGATTCATCTAGTTAAGAGATTTATTTACATTGGAATCCAACAGTTATAAATAAGTTAATATTTCCATAGTCGGGTTTTTATCATGTTTTAATACGTTTCTCCAAACTCACATGACGTTACATATTCACCTGCTGAGGTCCGTTTTATTTCCTATATGACGCAATATTTTGTTGTTGTTTTTTAATTCGTCAAACTATTTATTTCATTTTGAGTTTTCATGCGGAAATCTTGCTCTAGGAAACTTATGACGTAATATCCAATTTGTTTTCAATTCGTCAAGCTATTTATTTTATTTAATTTTTTACGTGAAATTCTCGCAAAAGAAAAGCAATTGTTGTGGTGAGAATTTTATTGCTTTTTTTTAATTGTTGGCAACTGCAATAACGAAAAATATTTATTTTCTGTCATTGTTGTGTAAGAGCTGATTTTATCGGAATCATGTTAAGATGGTATTCAAATTTTTGAACCCTCCCCATTTCCATTCCCTTGGTCCGATTTTACCCATTTTCAATCCCCGCCGAGATATTAGCCATCTCAAAGTTGTTGGCGAGTTTGAAGACGATCCGTGTATAATTGCGACTTTTATCGTGCGGACAAAATTTAGTACATACATACATATATATATATATATAAACTTTTTAGGTGGGGGTGGTTTTGGGTTCCTGGGGTCCTACAATGAAAAGTTATGAAGGAATTTTTCAAAAGTCGCACCATGGTAACGACTGCAATAGGTAGTATTTCTTACGAAATCTACCTAAAAAAAACCTTACATTTAGCTCCTGAACATAAGCTTGGGATTTACCCTGTTTTTTTTTTTTTGTTTTTTTTTTTTCCCCTATCAACTTGTTTGTGCTCCATTGTGTCTATTACTCCAGTTCAAAATATCAATCAAGAAAGTTTTCAAAAATACAAAAATCTGTCGGTTGAATTTCAATTTTTATTGACTTTTAAAAACAAAAGTACACGTGTTATCCTTTTTTTAAAATTATTGTACTGCTTTTCAGGGAGTGACAACACAAAAGAAATTATTGAATTAGAAAATTAAAAAATGAAAAGGAGAGATTGCTATAATTTTATGGAGACATTATAAAAGACAAATTCGATTTTCTCAGCGAACGTCAAACATACAAAGATGAAAAAAAAAACCTATTTTATGTTTGAACATGAGGATCAAAATAAAACAAAAACGAAGTTAATCCGTCCATTGGAACGTTAGCTACACTTTGTTGAATTTTGTGTCTTCATTTTTTTCGTTTACGATTAAATAAAAAACTACTGAAAGCTACAGTAATTTTTTTAATGCGATCAATTCAATGCGATTTTTTAATGCGTCGAGTTCTATCTTTCAAAAGAAAAATCATTGTCGTATGCCAACTGGTTCGCATGAAGTTTAAGAAAGTCGTTGCATTTTCAATTTCTTAATCATATTATAGCTTAACGCTACCGCGTTTGCTATGATAATACATACATGACATTATATCAGGGTTCGTACGACTCCTGGAATTTTGCGACCAGGAAATTCTTCTGCACCGCTATTTTCTTACAGAAAATCACTCCTTATAAGAAGGCGAAATTTCACCAGTTTAGCCTAGTATTCTTTTTCTATAAAAAAAAAAATACTGGAAACCCTCCTGGAAAATACCCTGATCCGTACAAAACCCTGTTATGTTTTTCTCGATTTCTTTGATTTATCACTCGTAGCCATGCGGCTAATAGGAAATCCGTTACCATGCGGCTAAGACACAAAATCGTATTCCCCGTATTCGATTTCTTTTCATTTCTCTTAATTTAAAATTCAAAATGAATTGCATCGATTTGGTAAGTTATGGAGAATAAAAGGTTAGCACTGAAAAAAAAAGAAAAAGTGGTCGTTACGGACGCAGAAAGTAAAATTTCTGAAAGTCAATCTATATCTCAGGTCACAAACATTGACGACGCCATAACGATTCGGATGAGGTTAAAATGCATAATTTACAACAATGGAGCTAATATTTTGTTTAATAACGAGATGACCCGTCGTATTTTGACGAAAGAAATTGTTTAAAAAGGAACTCATACATTAGTCAATACTTACTCTCAACAAATGTAATTTTTAATTTAAAGTTACCAAAATACTAATTCCATAAACTTCGACTGTTCAACGTATTAAATTAAAATGTATTAGTATACCTAACCAAGATAAGTAATTATGATGAAATTACCCATTGAGGCTCTTATGTTTGAAATTACCGATTGAAAATCAGCAAAAATTATTTCACCATGAGTCAAATATAGAATTATTTTTCGCGTGATCTGAACTTAACGTCATTTTCATCGTCTCAAAATTTACACACGCATCCCTCACATTTACATTCACCATTTCAAAAATATCGCAGTACGCAATAAGTTATTAATACAGATATTTCCAAACTTGAAATCAAGTTTGTTAACTACGACTTTGCATGTGAACATTCGCACACTTGACTTGTGATTCTAATCTCCGTAGGGCAATTTGACTTTCTAGGGGGGCAATTCCAAATTTGCTACTCACTCATTCGCTATGAATTTCTTGTGTCTTTTTTACTTTCTTCTATCTTCAATAGATGAAAGTATTGTAATCGAAATTTTTTTCGACTTCCGGTTTGCGACGGATTTACACGTTTCAGGGGTCAGAGATCCCAAAAAACATGTTTATAGAAAATGTCTGTCTATCTGTCCGTCTGTCCGTGTGTCCGTCTGTCGCCATTGTACCATCAAAAAGTGTATGAAGTTATGCATAGAAGTGAACCAAATTTTTATTTTAAGTTTTTGGCTATGGCAAGCAGATACTCCCTCAATTTGGAAAAAATTCGCCGGTAGGGGGTGCTGTACTAGCGATTTTTGTGCGATTTTGAATATTCTACCATCCAAAAGTGTATGAAGTTATGCATAGATTTGAACCAAATTTTTATTTTATGTTTTTAGATATGGCAAGTAGGTCCTCCCTGAATTTGGAAATAATCCGCCGGTAGGGGGCGCTATAACAGCGATTTTTGTGCGATTTTGAATATTGTACCATCCAAAAGTGTATGAAGTTATGCATAGAATTGATCCAAATTTTTATTTTAAGTTTTTGGCTATGGCAAGCAGGTCCTCCCACAATTTCGGAAATTTTTGCCGGTAGGGGGCACTGTAACAGCGATTTTTGTGCGATTTTGATATTGTACCATCCAAAAGGGTATGAAGTTATGCATAGAATTGATCCAAATTTTTATTTTAAGTTTTTGGCTATGGCAAGCAGGTCCTCCCTGAATTTCGAAAATATTCGGCGGTAGAGGACGCTGTAACAGCGATTTTTGTGCGATTTTGAATATTGTACCATCCAAAAGTGTATGAAGTTATGCATAAAATTGAATCAAATCTTTATTTTAAGTTTTTGGCTATGGCAAGCAGATCCTCCCTGAATCTGGAAAAAAATCGTCGGTAGGGGGTGCTGTAATAGCGATGTTTGTGAGATTTTTGAATATTGTACCATCCAAAAGTGTATGAAGTTATGCATAGAATTGGATCAAATTTTTATTTTAAATTTTTGGTTATGGCAAGCAGATCCTCCCTGAATTTGGAAAAAAATAGCCGGTAGGGGGCGCTGTAATAGCGATTTTTGTGAGATTTTTGAATATTGTACCATCCAAAAGTGTATGAAGCTGTGCATAGAATTGAACCAAATTTTTATTTTAAGTTTTTGGCTATGGCAAGCAGATCCTTCCTAAATTTGGAAAAAAATCGCCAGTAGGGGGCACTGTAATAGCGATTTTTGTGCGATTTTGAATATTGTACCATCCAAAAGTGTATGAAGTTATGCATAGAATTGAACCAAATTTTTATTTTAAGTTTTCGACTATAACAAGCAGGTCCTTCCTGAATTTGGAAAAAATCGCCGCTAGGGGGCGCTATTTTTGCGATTTTTGTGCGATTTTGAATATTGTACCATCGAAAAATGTATGAAGTTATATATAGAATTGAGTCGAATATTTTGTGTTTGTTTTTGTTCATGGCATGAAGGTCCTCCCTGAATTTGGTAAAACTCCGCCGGAAGGGGGCGCTATAATTGCAATGTCTGTACCATTTTCATTACCATCGAAAATTGTATGAAGGTATGCATAGAATTGAACCAAATTTTTTGTGTACGTTTCTGGCTATGGCAAATAAATCTTCCCTGAATTTGAAAAAATCTGCCGGAAAGGGGGCGTTGTAATAGCGATGTTTGTGCCATTTTCTTTATTGTACCATCGAAAATTGTATAAAATTATGCATACAATTGAACCAAATTTTTTGTGCATGTTTTTGGCTTTGGCCAACAGGGCCTCTTGAATTTGGAAATATTGCGTGGCAAAGGGCTCTGTGATAGCAATTTTTGCAGACTTTTCTTGATTTTTCGTAGTTCTATTGTCGGTGGCTCGTGCAAAGGCGGGAACTCGCTTCCTGCTAACCCGTATATTCGCAAACATCTGATAACAACAGAATAAGGATAAACTATTATTTTTAACAAATATCATGATATAGACTAACTCGTTTTTAGTTCGTTTAATTAATTGAAGCAGAAATTTAAGATGAAAATGAAAGTTGGTATAGTATTGGACTAATAATATTGAAGTATTAACATGTGTAACTAGTTTTTGAAATATTAAGATGTATAAGATAGAAGAAAGTTTTGGGATTGGCACATCCAACTAGTTTTAATGTAACGTTGCAGATAAAAAATAAATGGAATACAAGCAAAATTTAAACAATCAGTTTTTGTTATTGCATTTTTAAAATGTTCCTAATGTAAAATTTAAAATAGATTTAACACCAGAATAATTATACGAGTATTTTTTTTCATATATATATTTTTTGACATCGTTTTCTAGAACTAAATTTCACTGTAATTTTTCTGAAACTGAATTTTACAATTTTTCGAACGTTTTTGATTATTTACCAAAGGAGCTTTCTACTTCTATTCGCTCTTCTATATGTCACATGAAGGTTTTTTACACGGGAAACTACTTAAAAGTATATATAATTTGACTGTCTTGAACATATTGAAAAAAAATGAAATGTATGAACAAGATACTGCCTACTTTATAAAACTTATAAATCTCAAATAGCATGTAAATATCTATGGATCTAGTGCAGGCATCTTGCACAGTAAATAAATTTACATAATGACATTATTCATTTTAAATTTCAAAATAAGATAATACATGGAAGAAAACTAATCATATTGGGCAAGAAAAATAAGAAAAATGTGTTGTGATGAAGAGTGATGGCTACTTAAATTTAAGAAAGATGAGAATCTTGACATGCTTCTTGTGTATATTGTGTTATCCATAGAAAGAAAATGTAGTGTCCAAAGCTTTTCCACCAACTCTTAATAAGTTAGAAAAATGAATTATTATTAATTTTAACGAGAAATGTAACTCTCTCTTCAAGATATTTTGTGAAGATAAAAATGCAGACCGTATAACACTTTTCTTTAACTTTGAGTTGTAAAAGTACAACAAAACTCTTTTTGGCACAAAGGCGAAGGTGTATAATCTCATTGCATTTATATAATTATGTTAAAACACATTTGTGGTAGAAGATTGGCCTCTTTGATAAGTAAAAAATGTGAAACGAATAGTTATTGTTACGGTTCTATTACGCTTCCACTGTGTGATAAGAGTTCACTTTTTTAAATAATAAGAAACATAATTTTCAGATTAAGGGGGGGGGGGTCATAGTGACTTTACAGAGGATTTGGTGGGGAGTGGAAAATAAAAGGTTAGGAACCACTGAACTAGACTTTTTTTATGACAATAACATGAATATTTTCAGAGTTATAGATATTAAAAGACAAACCACGCAGAAAAAAGTTGATAATTCATAAATTAAAACCGTGTACTTTTCAATAAACCAGCATAAGAATAGTCTACTTCCTTTGAATATATATTTAAAACTTAATATAAAAATTTTGTGGTAATTGAACGATTATTTATTGAGTTATATTAATTTTTTTTTCAACGTAATTTTACAAAAAATCACTTTTGGGAAAAATCAAAAACAACTTTCGACTTAGTTTTTTAAAGTTTGTAAGAAATAAAAGACAAAATTTCGGCGAAAATCCAAAGAAAGATATAGAATTTTTATATTAATTTTTAAAACAGAAAATTGAAATTTTGATCGAAATTGACGTTTTTAAGATATGCAGATACTTAGCAACGGACATATTTCACGATATTACCATGGAACACAGGAGGGATGCCTTCAGTTGAGAATTTGGGAAAGGAAAGTGAAAATATAATATGAAAAATTAAAGTATTATCGTTTTGTACAAGGAAAATCCTCAGAACTTTGCATAACCATCTCGCCCAGACCACACAGATGTCGAACTCCCGAACATCGGCCCAAGTTTCTTATTTTGAGGCCAGCATGCTAAACACTGCGTTAAAAAGTTCTGTAAAACAGAAAAAAAAGAGACTCTCTATAAACTTACACTAGTTCTCGGTTAAATGCATTCCATTGACTTTCTCTGTCATCATTTTACAGGGATTTCCCTTTCTCCCTTTTCTTATATCAAATTCCCTATAGGGATTTTCATGTCTTTGCTTTTTTTAGAAAGTGAAAATTCGTCTCTGCGGAGTTAGCGGGGATTTTTATGGACAATCATTCACGTTGTTTCATTCACCACGCGCATGAAGCTTAGTAATATTAAAAGTAAAGTAAATAAGATTTATCCGTTAAATCATAAAAAACATCCTTTGCATGCAGTTGTAACAGCTCCTATAGCACAGTAGGTCAAATGTTCGTCTCCAACCTAAAGGGCCATGGACCAGGTTAAAATAAATATTGTAAAAATTTAATGGTACAACAGTTCAAATTTAGTCGAAATGTTCTAATTCTTCGAAGTTAAAAAGTTCACTAATTTCGAAAAATAAATTATTATCATTAAAAATAAAAAAGCATAATAAATTTACAGTGTCTTGTATACTTTTATCTATGTATATTTACAGTCTAGTGTAAATTTACCGAATAATTTATCTGTTATTTAACAAAATCTCTGTTTTTCTAATCTTTGTAACTTTATATAAGGCTTAAGACAATGGATTACCAGTAGATTCTCAATGGAAAATTTTTTCACAGGCTGAGTGCCCTCGTGCGCTTGTAATGGAAGAAAAACTTTTTCAGTGTTCGCTTATATAATACGTGGGTGGTTCAATAACTATTGTCCCTAGTGTATACAAAATATTTGTACCGCGATGGTTCTTGTGGAATATCGAAGCCTAATGTCTTAGATGCCTACATGTTCAATTTCAGAATCGTAGCTGCTATATTCACATAATTTTGGAGGGAGGAGTGAAAGGGGGGGAGTGGGGGTGAAAGGCTGATTTTTAGTTTATGGAGCTAGATTTGTGACAGTGGATAAGATCTAAGTAACTACTGTCATTTGGACTCGGGATCATAGAGATGTAGCTACATTTAATCCACTGTCACAAATGTAGCCTCATAAGCTCCAGACCAGCATTTTACTTTCACCCTCTCCTTAAAAACTACCTCAAAAATAGGTCTTTAAAACTTCACCCCTCCCTCCAAAACTATGCTAATATAGCAGCTACGGTTCTGAAATTGAGCATATAGGCATTTAAGACATTAGGCTTCGATATTCCACATCAACCATCGCAGTACAAATATTTTATATACACTATGGATAATAATTATTGAACAACCCACGTACATGATTGTTGAAAATTTAACTAGGCATCTTCAAAAAATAATGATATACCTGTATGCATATCTAAACATTTCTTGAAAATATTTCCGCTAGAATGAACCTAAAAAAGATTGTTTAATTCAATATAACTTCAAATAATTTTGCCTGCAACTTTTCTTGACAACTGAAATATGAAATCTTTCCCTTTAGGAAAAAATCAAAAACTTTGCTACAGTTTGAAAGGAAAGTGTAAGGAACAGATAATCTAAGTTTCATAAAAATTGTATACTTTAATAAAAATGCTTGAAACCTACTCAATAGAAGTAACTTGAATGAAGTAAATGTTGCTAAAATTATCTAGCCATGTACCTTTTCTGTAACTGTCATCTTTAATAAATGATTCTATGATCTTTATTGATGTAATCAGGTTGAAATATTTAATAAAATAAATCATATTCTTTATTTATGTTTAGATAATAACTTCTTTGTTAATTTGCGATCAAATGTTTGAAGAAGATAATGAAATTGCTGTTTTAGAAACTAAGAAAGTATATACTTACATATAAATACTTAAACTTATTTGAGTGAAAGATATTTATCAAAGTTTCAAAAGCTAAATTTTTATATCTGAAGCGCATTTCTAAAAAAGTTTTTTTTTTTTTTTTTTTTTTTTTGCTAAAAATTTAATAAAGACTTTTCAAAAAGTAATCTAATACCAATCCATGTATTTAAACATTTTGGATTTTCAATATGTTTATCGTAAAGATACCCACTAAAGGTTTGAAGTTATATTAAATAAAGATACTCACTAAGCTGGAAAATATTTTAAAAGTTTATAGTAAAGACTAGGGGGCTCAGCCCCCTGCGAGTTAGGCCCGCCAACCCCCGTTCAGACTTCGCAGCCTCTAAAAACATAGTAATGCGCCCTGTTTAAAGAATATTACCAGGTTATGGATGATTGGATGATATTGTCAATTTAACGGCGGCTATCTTCTGTAATCGGGTTGCCATGCTTTTCTGTTTGAAATTGACATTTTTCGGTTACTATGGCCTCATCCATCGCTGTCTTAACAATTGATGATTGCTTTGAGACTAATAAGTAAGATCAATTACACATCTGAAAAACAGGTTATATAAAACGGTTAGGTGAAAAATGTCGCTATCTTTCTCACTTATAACGACGCTATGGACATTATTCTTCCTTTAGGTTCGCGGTTAAAAAACTGAGTCTGCTTGGGGATAGCTTTCAGAACCACGTTACGTTTTATGTTTTGATCGAGTTTTAGATGTTTATAGAAACGGGTATAGCTTATTCACGAATTCTTTTCATTATTTTAATACACCATCATGCATATTTTCATGTTATTTTTACAATGTATATTGTTTATATTAATTAATAAGAATAACAGAATTTTCTAATATATATTTATCAAATAGTAATTTCTACAAAATAAATTGAAAGTATTTTGCGCTTACATTTACCTGTATTTGTGCTGCATCAAGGGATGTCATATATAAACAAATCTGCTAGTTGCATTACTTTTATACCATAAGACGTAACATTAATATTCTCGGGAATGAAAATCGTTTTAAATGTATCTTTTTAATATATGACGTAATTTTCAATATTAAATGCATTTCTCATGTAATAATTTATTTATTTTAAAAGTTTTTTTTTCTCCCTTTTAAGATTTACGGGTACATATATTATTTAATTTAAAAGTGTTTGGGAATATTTTTGAACTTTTTAAATACGACCTAATATTAACCATTAAAAGTTTTTCACGTGTAATAATTTAATTATTTCAGACAATTTAAATATAATGATATTTAATAATAAGACATTTTACATATGACGTAATTGTCACCTTCAAATGCGTTTCGCGTGCAGTAAGTTTTCGTACTTTTTTTATATTTACATGTAAATATTTTGACGTAATTTCTATATATTCTGCTTTTAATACGCGATCATTTAATTCTTATTTTAAAGTTTTCCTTCTGTTTCACTTTTCAATTTCACTATGACAACACAAAAGAAATCCAATAATCCTTTTCCTCTTTTTTTTTTCTTTCATAAAAATGGATTTTTTTTTTCATGCCAGTGGAAATTATGTCAAAGTGTAAGTTGACAGACTACCTTTGATTTTTAAAAGAAACTGATTCCTGACAGTCGAAATGTGAAAAAAAGATTTTATTTTATCAAATTTTCCTGAAAAACATAATTTAATCGCAATATTGTCTTCGCTACCGATTGAAATAAAAGATAATTTCAATTTTAATTTGAAAATGGCGAAAAAGAAGAAATCTAATAATCCCTATAGTTATCCGTTTTCTCCCTTTTTCCGCAAAAATGGAGTAATCTGGTTGCCATCATTAGAGAAATTAAATTCAAATTAGAAAAAAATTAATATCTCGAAAACTAACTTAAATTTTGAAATTATAATACCAGTTTTAAGATCTGCGGATCAATACGGATTTTTTGCGTTAATTTCACCGCATAATGTTCCATATTTTAGGAGGAATCGCCGTGAAACATAATCAGTCGTTTAATCAGTCGTTTCATAAAATCGTTTCATAAATTCGTTTCATAGTTTCATAAATTCGTTTCATAAAATAGTTTCATAAATTCATTTCATTAGGATTTTATATATACGAGTTGGAACCCGTCGAAATTCGACGAATTAAAATGTTTAGAATGGAACTGTTAAATCGAATTTATAATAAACCTATAAAAATAATCACAATAAAAAATTCATCTTGCATTGGTTATCTAACTCTTAAAACAAATAATGTTTTTAACCTAAAATTACCAAAATATTATTTCCAAAAACTTCAACTACTTAAATTATTGGAAAATTAAACTGTATTAGATACGTAATCAATATAAGTAATTATGTTGAAGTTATCGATTGAGGCTCTTAGGTTTGTTTTTACGGGATGAAAAATCAGTAAAAGACTTTGCTTTGTCACATCATAAAATTTTCCCCCCATAAAAGCGAAACTGTACGTTATTTTCAAATTCTCAACATTTGCATACGCACCACTCCAATTCACAATTTAAAAGTATTTTAACGCGCAATACTTTATTTATGAATGTATTTCCAAACTTAAAGTCACGTTTGTCCGATACAACTTTTCATGTGAACATTCGCATAAAATTTAAGTTCTAATCTCAGTAACCGCGAAAATTTACCATTCAGATATTTGCCTTTAGATTCCATAGTATTGGCCATTTAGTATTGGTCAAATATTTAGTTTTTTCAAAGAAAATGATCGTTTTGTTTTAAATATGACATCATTTTTACTTACTGAATCATTTTGCCTAGCGTCTAAAATTCTGTATCAGCGTAATGTAAAAATATTGAAATATCTTCTTCAATCTTTTGATTTATGAAGAAGAATGCGTGTTTTTTTTTAATGGCTGACGTCATTTTCTGTTCAAAAATTAGAAAAAAGTTACTTTTATTTGCAATGTGAAAATGGCATCAATAAGGATATAATCAATAAAAATAAATAAACCATGATTATTTTCCCTTTACTTTTAATAGAAATGGAGTTGCCACAATTACAAAATTGGTACGAAAAAATATAAAAAAATTAATATCTCAAAATTAAATTGAGATACAGCTTTCAAACAAATTGCATTTAAAAGAGCATTTTTTTCGTTATACAGTGGTGTAAAAATTTAAAATGTGCGATGTTTAGAAGTTTAAAAATTTGCAGTAGAGAAAATTGCAAAACCGAAATTTTATTTCAAATTTCAAAGCGTTGCCATTCGCAGAATGACGTATGCGTTACGCACAGATATGTTTGTCCTTTATAATATAGATAGGTTAGATAAGAATTTATAAATGCGTTAATTTAAAATATCATATACACTATATGGCCATTAGGCACCGGACACTTTCAATTTTAGACATTTTGTCTAATATTTAAGGATAAACTTGTCGGATTCTTCTAGAACTTCAGAATTATAAAGAATATGTTTGACCTCATATTTATCAACGTCGATTTCATAAGGAGGACAATTAGACGGGGTTGGGGGAGGAAGCAATAAAAAATCAAAGAAAAACAACAATATTTGGGATCACCCTGTAAAATAAAATGCGCGAAATGATCTATCGCTACAGCATACAAATATGTGGATACTGTACAATATATGTATTTATTTGTGTAAGAATAGCACTATATTCATGGAGATACAGAGATTTTTTTTAGAAAGTTCGAAAAATTCTTTCATGTTTTTTGCTTATATCGTGCAGTATTTTCAATCAAATTTAAGGGCAGTTTCTGAAAATTTGAGAAAATATAGTAGAAACAATATAGTGAAATTGGAATATAAATATATTAAACATTTGATGAAATATGAGCGGTTGTATGAAATAATTTTATCTGTGCATGCGCGAACGATAACAAAAATTTTTCTTCATAATTTAATAGTCAACTCTATGGAGCAACTCATATAAAAAAGCAAGTCAAATATCATGAAAATTCTGAAAGATATCAGCGATAGAGTGAACTGATTTTTAGTTGCTGTCTAAAATCAGCTGAATAATAAGGAATTTCCCATAAATTGTCATTTTTTATTCAGCTAAGGAGTTGTATGCAATGAATTGTATGAACGAGCAGATTTAGAACAAATGCTTCGATTTTGATACTTCTTTTTTTCTTTGAATAGGCTCGTTCTGGTGATTTTCCAAAAAAAAAATTAAAGCATCAATAAAACATGCAAATAAAAAAAAATTAAAAATTAAACTGACAATTTATGGAAAATCCCTTGTCATTCAGCTGTCTTTAGAGAGCAAATAAAAATCAGCTTACTCTATCGCCGATATCTTTCTGAATTTTCACTAATTTTCATTGGATTTTTTATATGAGTTGCTCCAGAGAGTTGACTACTAAATCATGGAAAATAAACGTTGTTATCATTTGCGCATGCGCAGATAAAAAAATATTTTATGCAACTGCTCATATTTCATCAGATATTTAATATATTTATTTTTCAATTGCACAATATTGTTTCTACTACATTTTGCCAAATTTTCTGAAACTGGTATTAAATTTGATTGAAAACCCTGCATGATATAAGTAAAAAACATGCAAGAATTTTTTGAACTTTCTAAAAAAATCGCTGTATCTCCATGAATATATGGCTATTCTTAATCAAATGAATGCATATATTGTACAATATCCACATATTTGTATGCTGTAGCGATAGATAATTTCGTGTATTTTATTTTACAGAGTGATACCAAATATTGTTATTGTTATTTTATTTTTTGTTGGCCCCTAATTGTCCTCCTTATGAAATCGACGTTGATAAATATGAGGTCAAACGTATTCTTTATAATCCTGAAGTTCCGAAAGAATCCGACAAGTATATTTCTAAATATTCGACAAAATGTATAAAATTGAAGATGTCCGGCGATTAATGGTTATATGGCATATTTGAAATCATTGAAATGGGGCTTTTTTAGCAGATAACAATTAATTCTAATGCTTATCTGAATATCACAGGCGTTTAAGATAAATATATTTGTGAGCTTTTATAAAAACTAAAACTCCATAATTGAAGTGTAGCTATGTTAAAAGAAAAACTTTTTTCAGAGTTCCCTGTTACGATGCACAATTGTTGAAAATCTAATTAAGCTGTTTTAAAAAACAAGTAATATAAAAATTTTGTTTTTAAGTCAATTCCTACTTAGGTCATCAAAGAAAAATTTAATATAATCCCTTAAGCTAATATTAGTTTTTGTTGCATTAAAATATCTCAATTTGTTGATTTTCTATAAGCAAGTAGGTTTACAATGGAAGTCTATGGGAATTTGGCGAAATATAGAGATATCGCCAAGTTTGCATCACTTTTGGCGTCTCATTTTGGTCGCTAAATTTGGCGATATATCGCCAAGTTGGCGACAAACTTGGCGGTATTTGGCGACAGAACAGGGTCCCCCCCTATGATAACCCCCTTATAGATATGAAGATGCATTAAATGCTGTTCAATAACCAATGGCCGCCATTTTGTCTCCCATGTAAAACTAAAATTAATTAATTAAAATTTAATTAATGAATTAATATTTGAAAAAACTGTATTAACATCAATTGTCATCCAGTACAAGTTTAAAAAAAATTATTTCAACTAGATAGGATGAATAATAAGTATTTTATTAACGATTGAAAATTTGAACAAGATATATAAATAAATATAGGGAGAGTGTGAACTAATAGTAGGAATTGAATAATGTCGTATGAGAGTGTACATATTTAAGGGGACAAGGGACCTTCAAACTCATTTTAACTTTAAATACTATTCAAGGGCACACTATATGCATTATATCATATATTTATCACACAAAATATTAAAAAAAATTTCTTTGGCGAAAAATAAAGAATTTTCTTGAATATTTTAAGCGTTGCGAAGAATTTTTCAAAATGCCCCATGCGTATTCCATGTCAAGTAAAATCCCCAATTTTTTTTATGCAAGTTTTTTTTTAATATATGCAAATAAAACTGTGCATCGAATTTTATATATTTGAATATGAAGGTAAGGAAGGAAAGCATTTTCTAAATTTTACGAAATCTTCAGCATTTTTGCATCCTATTTCTTCAATTAACTACCTTTAACTTTTCCAATTATATTTAGTTTTTAAAAAACGATGCAAAGTTTTGTGACATATATAATGCAAAACAGCTTTAAAAAATATTGGGGATTTTAACCGATATGGAATGCGCCATGGGCATTATGGAAAGTTCTTCATAAAGCTTAAAATATTCAAGTAAATGTCTTATTCCCCACCCCATTTTTTTTCTTGCTTGATAAATATGTGAAGAACATTCTAAAACTGTGACATAAGTGGCGCATTCCATATCAATTGAAATCATCAATATTTTTAAAGCTGTTTTTCATTATATGTGTCACAAAAGTGTGCATCTTTTTTTTTTTTTTTTTTTTTTTTTTTTTTTTTTTTTTAAACTAAATATATACTTTCCAATTTTGGTTAAACTTTGAATATCCCTTCCTTTTAAGTTGTAACAAAGTTTTTAGTTTTTTTTTTTTCTCTCAAAGGAATAAGGTTCTGTTTCAGATGTTTGAAAAGAGCTGCAGGCAAAATCAACCGAAGTCATACTGAACGAGACAATCTTATTACGCTTTATTATAGCGGAAGTATTTTGCAAATCCAAAATGTTTAAGGGAACAAGGGACCGTCGAACTCATTTTTTTAATTATTTTTAAAAATATTACTTTAAATACTATTCAAGGGAAAACTATGTACATATAATTGAGTATGTAATTAACTACCTTTAACTTTTCCAATTACAGTAGAACTTCGATTATCCGAAGTAATAGGGACCGACCACCTTTCGGAAAAAAGAAGTTTCCGGATAATCGAGAATGCTTCAATTTTAAGATTAAGGACTAATGTATGCGCTATTTCTTATGATGGTAACAAATGCTTAATAAAAATGAAGCAATAACAAAATAGAAACAAGAATAAATTACATGAATTTCAATTTTGAAATTAAGTACCTTTTACATATTTCACAAGGGTTTGAAAATAAGTTGTAGTTTGTCGCAGTTTCGATTGCCTTTGCTTTGCAGCTCTATCACAAAGTTTTTTTTAATACTATTAGTTCACCAGTATCACAGCCTTTCTGCTGCTCCAGCCATGCCAAAACCTTTTGCAAAAGCTTCAGAATTGCTAATTTGTTTGTTTTCTTCGCCCACGTCTTTGTCCTCTACTTCGCTTTGATCAATGTGATAGTAAAAAAATATCTTTAAAAATGGGTTTTTCACACAAGGATAGTAAAAAAAAAAAAAAAAAAAAAAAAAAAGAAAGAGAGAGAAAGCAAGCTTTAAAAATCGATTTCGGTTAAAAGAGTTTCGGATAAAAGAGGTTCGTCGAATCTCGTTATCCCGACACTCTAATTACCTGAAAAATGTGTCGTCATAAACGGAGTGCCGCGGTAACCGGAGTTGGAGAAAAATATGCTTATAAAAAGCTGTATTTTAAATTAATTTAAGGCAATTTTAAATTCATAACTGTTCTTGCAGTTTTAAGCAATAAAGCATTATGTTTAAACAAAATAAACACAAAAACAAAATTGAAAAGAATAAAAATCAGATTTATGATGACTTGTTTTTTTATTGTTACGTGAAATATTGATGAATTAAGGTTTGCTTATCCCTAGATGTGCTTCCTACAGTACTTTTAGGTAGCTTTCATTACAAAAAGCTACCTATTGCAGCCGTTCGGAGGAAAGCGATTTCAAAAAATTTTGGTATATTTTCATCGATCATGACCCCCAGACCCCGAAACCACCCTCCGTTCAAAATTGATATATATATATATATATATATATATATATATATCCATATATATATATATATCTGACCTATGTCACACTGTAACTCTCGTATTTATGAACCGATTTGGATGTAATTCGGTGTGTACATAGTACACACCAATGTCTCGACCGAGTTCGTTGGCCAGCTTCATCCGCCATTTTGTTTCAAAATGGCGGCCATTTAAAGTTTTTTTAAAAATTTAAAATTTGAAATGTGGTACCAAAAAATTAAAAATGGAAAAATATTTTTTTCTTATGTATTTGACCTTTATACAAAGACTCCGGAGCAGTTTTTGTTTCGTCTATATCTTAAAAAATGGCTGAGTTATAGCGTTTTGAATTTCTAGCGTGGCTGACATTTTGAAACGTCCTGAATTTTGTCACGCGATAAAAGGCGTATTTATGAACCGATTTGGATGTAACTTCGTTTATACATAGTACATACCAATGTCTCGACCGAGTTCGTTGGCCAGCATCATCCGCCATCTTGTTTAAAAATGGCGGCCATTTAAATTTTTAAGAAAAATTTAAATTTGAAATGTGGTACCAAAAAATTGAAAATTGAAAAAATATTTTTTTCTTATGTGTTTGACCTTGATAAAAAGATTCGGGAGCAGTTTTTGTTTCGTCTATATCTTAAAAAATGGCTGAGTTATAGCATTTTGAATTTCTAGCGTGGCTGACATTTTGAAGCGTCCTGACTTTTGTCACGTGATAACAGATGTATTTATGAACCGATTTGGATGTAACTTGGTCTGTACATAGTACATACCAATGTCTCGACCGAGTTCGTTGGCCAGCTTCATTCGCCATCTTGTTTCAAAAGGGTTGCCATTTTAAAAAAAAGTAATTTAAAATTTAAAATGAAGTATTAAAAAATTGAAAATGAAAAAAAAAATTGTGTGTTTGGCCTTGATACAAAGATTCTCGAGCAGTTTTTGTTTCTGAAAATTTGTTCTTTTGTTTATATCTTAAAAAATAGTTGAATTATAGCACTTTAAATTTCTAGCATGGCTAACACTTTGAAACGATCTTGTATTTGTCACGCGATAACACACGTATTCGCCTATTTCGATGTAAGAAGGCATGTGGATAGTATACATCAATATCTCAACCAAGTTCGCTGGCCAGTATCATCAGCCAACTTGTTTCAAAATGGCGGCCATTAAATTAAAAAAAAATTATATTTAAAGTGAGGTGCAAAAAAATTAGAAATTGAAAAAAGTTTCTTTCTTAAGTATTTGACCTTGATATAAGCATTCACGAGCATTTTTTGTTTGTCTTTATCTTATAAAATGGCTCAGATATAGCAGTTTCAATTTCTAATGTGGGTGACATTTTGAAAAATCTTACTTTTTGCCTGAGACAGCACTCGTATATATCAACCGATTCCGATGTGAGTGAGCATGTGCACAGCAATTACTAAGGTCTCGACCAAGTTCACTGGTTAGCCTCATCCACCATGTTGTCTTAAAATGGCAGGAACTTTAAGAAATCGCCGAATTTGGCAGCCGAATATAAGTTACTGTAAATAAAAGCAGCTTGGATAAAGCTGACTAATTTCGCGAAATTCTCATTCATAATGATTTAGTATTGATAAAAAATAGTATTGAATCTCCTATATTCGGTTTCCACTAAATTGAACTTCGTGTGTTTGAATAATATAAGTTGGCTTTTTAAAATAAGGAAAATGAAAGCTACCTCTTCCTCCCGGCACTGGCCGGAAGGACTTTTTTCACTATATTATGCAATAAATAGTAATCAATATTCGTTATTAAAGAAATGCATGTTAGATAATTTCTTATCGTTTGAATGCAATGCAATGCTTCGGTTTTAGTCCGATGAAAAACGCCGTATAACCATAAGAAAGCGCCGCCTGACCAGAACAAAAAGACCACGAGTAGAATGATAAGTCTATCTGGAGCTTAAATGGGTCATTCATAGTGTGTGGATTTATTTATTCAGATAAAGGATTTAAGTAAAATTTCTCGTTTAGCTCAATGGGTATTTTAGACAATTTTGCGAAAACTTTGGCTAAGACATTTCTTACCGCTCAATTTCTGTGGTTATAAGACGGATTATGAAAATGGACAATTTTCCTTAACCGTCGGGATATTCGAAGTTGAAAATTATTCAACGACGTAAAATCCGAAGTTTATTTACATTAAAATCCTATACAGAAAATCGGGACTTTAAAAAACCGACGTGATAAGTGAAGTGGCGTGAAAACCGGGTGTCGGGATAACGAGGTCCGACTGTAATAATAAAAAGAGAACGCCTCCTTGAAATTTCCGGAAAATAGATATAACTTGAATAAAGCAACTTTCTTTTTAAATAACTCAGTGAAATGCCATTTTTTAAAACTACCAGAAAATCTGTCATAATTCAGTGATGTTCTTGTAAGAGGCTTTAAAGTTGTCCTTTGATATAAAAAAGTTAGAAGTTTTAACAAAAAGAATTTAAAATATAACAATTGTTTTCTCTCATGTTTTAATAATGTATTATGTGCGTATTTTGAAGCAAAATCGGCTATATGACTATCATGAAATAAATATAAGTGTAAAATAAACTAAAATGTTTTTGTGCTTTAGCCACAGTCAATAATTACAAAGAAATATTTCTTACATTTTTTAATACAAAGAGCAGAAAAAGGAATAACACAATTGAAAATCCATTTTTAAAAAGAAAAAAATGGAAAATACACAAACATAAGGTGTTTTTTGTTTGTTTGTTTTTTAGAGGTGTGGTTTTGAAATTGACAACATTGTTTCTAGTCACAGTCAATTTGACAGCTGACAGATGACTTGTGCTCAGTATGTTTTGCCATTTTGTCATTGAACAAAGCACCATCAGTTTATTGCGGGAGACATTCGCTGAGCGCATAATTTTCGAGTAATGGACCTGCGAACTGGCCTCCATGGCCGTGTGATCTCACACCAATGACTTATTTTCTATTGGGATATGTGAAGTCGCTGGTCTACGCCGATAAACCACAGACGTTGGACCACTTGGAAATCAACATTCGCCGCGTTATTGCTGATATACGGCCCCAGCTGCTCGATAAAAAGGTCTAAAATTGGACTTCCAGATTGCGCTTCATTCGAGCCAGCCCACATACCCGAAACCATTTTTAAACACTAATGGCATAAAATTATCTATTTAATAAAACCAATATCATGGCCTTTAACATTAGTTTTTTTGTGTTTTATTTCGTTTCAAATCCATATGCATCTAAAACAAGTAACAAAAGTCATGCGTTTAGCATAGATTTTGAAACACTTTCCAACACTTCCTAAATGCTTTAACAAAACTTCGTTATTTAGGGAAATAAGGTATGTAAGAGAACTAAGTAAACATTTTAGAAAAAGCATGAAACATTTGAAACACTGATCTGCAGTTACCGTATATAGCCAAATATGTATTCCAATTCTTTTGAACAGCCCTGTATTTGATCTGTAGGTTGATATATATACTATATAATGGGAAAATTTAGTTTAGCAAGAAAACGCATAAAAGATTAAAATTTCTATTTCAGCAGTTTTTGCTAATAGATCAAAACATACTTGTATACATTTGTACAGCCGTGTAGTTAACCTAGTACTTTTATTACACGCCACTATTTAGCTAAAGTTTAATTCAAAGTAAAACACTCTTAAAACTACTGAAATCACATTTCCAGAAATTATCATTTATAGACGGCCATGTATCCAATTCTTTTCGTGAACTTGTATATCCTTTTATCTATGTTCTACAAACATTTCCAATCAAACCAAATGCAGTTCTGCGTAAAAATGTATAACTCATTTAAAAACCACCTTTAAGCAATTTGCAATCATACCCAGTAATCATTACGAATTATTTTGTATAGCCTTGTATATGAATTACAACATTTATACACACCATATACTATGCATAACTATAGTGAAACATAAAAGCACATAACATATATAAAAATGCATTTCCATCTACCATGCGATACTGTACAGTACTTCGGACACAATATAGTACCTGAAATATTTTATGTGTCCCTGTAAATGCTATGCACTTCGTATTATACATGAAATAATTTATAGTAAACCTCAGCGACTTGTATCAATTTCATTATACATGAAATAATTTAACTTAATTAAATTATGCCGCAAACAATTCCCTCCACCCCTATATCGTTCTGTAACGGAATTATTTTGTGTGGCCCTGTAAATAAATAATAACTATTCTTTGCATCGTATATTCTACAGAATACATATTTTAGTGCACTTGATAAATGCATATGAATTTTATTATGTTTGAAAGCATGTAACATCATTAAAAACCATTTTAAACGATTTTTTCCCATAGGCCGTAATGTAACGGAAAACTTTTGACTGTCCATGTAAATGAACAAAACATGCTAGAAACTTTATTTGAAATAGGTATCGTGATATGGTAGAGGTTACTAACATCCAAAAATTTCAGAACGATCCGACTATATTTGCGAGAGTTAGAGAGCGGACAGACGGACAGACAAACCGAAGTCATAAACACTTTTCAACTTTGTTGGGAAGTGTTAAAAAGACCTTTACTTTATTATGCACTGTAAAAAATTTATGTAACGTCGTTACTCCATGAAATTGAAGGCAACATGCTGCCTTCAATTTTATGGAGTAATTTAACTTATTTAAAGGTGTAATTTTAACTGATATAACTGGTGCAATATTAGACATTAGTGTAGCGTAACACCAGTTATATTGGTTAAATTACTCAATAAAATAGTAGCAGCATAGCTGCCACCAACTGAGTAACGTTACATAATTTTTTTACAGTGTGGCTCTGAAATTAAATATAACATCACTATATGGGATGGAAATTCTTTAAATTACCCTTTAAGTTTATGATACGTCACAGTTTTGCCTGCGCAATTTTTTCTTTATAAGAGTAGTGGTATCCTAATCGTAATCTACTATCTATTATATAGTGTAACTCCGGGAAAGTCGCCGCATCCGGGATAGATCCAGCTTGTATTTCTTGTAATTATCGATAGGTGATCGTCAAATGTGCAGCATAGGTGCGCAGTGAGATTATTTTAACCAGTGTATAGAGTGAATCCAATTTCGATGTTTACTTGTAGAAGTACAATCCATATTTTGACGTAAGTGCATGATTTCACTGTCGAAACTTTTAAGCATGTTATGCTTAAATACTTTTCATACACTAATCACAAAAAGGCATGCATGATTTCGAAGTTAAAACTAAGTGTAGCGTTTATATAGAGTACTGTATGTGTGGTTACGCCATTCCCCTTAGCTATGGCAGGTAACTGTGATGGCCGACGTCTGCACCATGCAAAATGGGATACATGCCGCACTGCAATTCCTGTATACATGCCGCAGTTTCTTTTGTACGGGATGATTAAGTGTTATTAACTTTTCCTTTTCTTTTTGCACAGACTAACCATGTTAGGCATGTTATCAAGTTTACTGAAACCAAGGGAGAAAAGGGGAAAAATAAAAAGTAAGAAGGGCAAAAAAAATGCAAGTCAAAATGATAATAATGAAAAATTGGTTTACGCGTAACGCAGATGTTCTTTGCAAGGAATATTTAGAAAACTACTCCAAAAAAGAAGAAGTGTAATTGGCTTCGTTGCATCATGTGTCAAATGTAGTTACATAAAGACTGTACTTTTTCGACACTTTTTGTGCAGATTGTGGTCGAAAAAACAGGTCTAACCCATTCGGGACCATGCATATAAGCACCTTCATAAAGAGCATACAAAATTTGTTTCTGGCACCAGTAAAAAAGAAAAGTAATATTTGCTTTCTTTAATTAGAGCATTTTCATGATTATTTAAGTAAAGGTATCTTCTTTTAAAATATTGATGCCAACCGAATAAAATTTGTGTAAAAGCCACCGGTCCCGAAAGGGTTAACAAATAAATTATGTAAACACAATTTTACTTTTTTTCTTTTCCCTCTCTAATACATTGATGTTACGTTGTTGCTGAAATAACAATTAAAATTTAATAGAAAAAAAAATCCCTGCCGGCTCGGGCCCACAGGCGGAGGTAGATTTCGAAGTTAAGTACAAAATTCACCAACAAAACTTAAATCAACATTAGAGATAAACCCAGTTCCTTCACTAAGAATGAGCTCTAGGGAGCTAAACATTTTGTGAAAATTCTAATATACACGAATACACACACGCATGTATATGGAATAGGTTTAAAAATGGCTAAAACAAATTCAGAAAACCTCAAAGTGTTAAAATATGTTAATATTTCCATAGTCGGGTTTTTATAATGTTTTAATACGTATCTCCAAACTCACATGACGTTACATATTCACCTGCTGAAGTACATTATATTTCCAATATGACGTAATATATATTTTTTTTTAATTCGTCAAACTATTTATTTCATTTTGAGTTTTCATGCGGAAATCTTGCTCTAGAAAACTTATGACGTAATATTCAATTTGTTTTCAATTCGTCAAACTATTTATTTAATTTATTTTTTCACGTGAAATATCTTGCAATAGAAAAGCAAGTGTTGTGGTGAGAATTTTATTGTTTGTTTTTTTTTTATTTTTATTGGTAGCAATTGCTATAATGAAAAATATTTATTAGGTAGATTTCGTAAGAAATACTACCTATTGCAGTCGTTACCATGGTGCGACTTTTGAAAAATTCCTTCATAACTTTTCATTATAGGACCCCAGGACCCCAAAACCACCCCCACCTAAAAAGTTTATATATATATATATATATATATGTATGTATGTATGTATGTACTAAATTTTGTCCGCACGATAAAAGTCGCAATTATGCTCGGATCGTCTTCAAACTCGCCAACAACTTTGAGATGGCTAATATCTCGGCGGGGATTGAAAATGGGCAAAATCGGCCCAAGGGAATGGAACTGGGGAGGGTTCAAAATTTTGAATACCGTCTTAACATGATTCTGATAAAACCAGCTCTTACACAACAATGACAGGAAAAAAATAAATATTTTTCGTTATAGCAGTTGCCAACAATTAAAAATAAAAGCAATGAAATTAATTCTCACCACAACAATTGCTTTTCTTTGCAAGATCTTCACGTGAAAAAATAAATTAAATAAACAGTTTAACGAATTGAAAACAAATTGAATATTACGTCATAAGTTTTTTGGAGCAAGATTTCCGCATGAAAACTCAAAATGAAATAAATAGTTTGACGAATTAAAAAAAAAAAAAAAAAAAAAAAAAAAAAAAAAATATTGTATCATATTGGAAATAAAATGGACCTCAGCAGGTGAATATGTAACGTCATGTGAGTTTGAAGAAACGAATTAAAACATGATAAAAACCCGACTATGGAAATATTAACATATTTTAACACTTTGAGGTTCTCTGAATTTGCTTTAGCTATTTTTTAAACCTATTCCTATATACATGCTGTGTGTATTCGTGTATATTAGAATTTTCTCAAAATATTTAGCTGCCTAGAGCTCATTCTTAGTGAAGGAACTGGGTTTATCTCTAATCTTGATTTAAATTTTGTTGGTGAATTTAGTACTTAACTTCGAAATCTACCTCCGCCTGTAGGCCCGAGCCGGCAGGGATTTTTTTTTTCTGTCATTGTTGTGTAAGAGATGGTTTTATCAGAATCTTGTTAAGACGGTATTCAAAAATTTTAACCCTCCCCATTTCCATTCCCTTGAGCCGATTTTGCTTATTTTCAATCCCCGCCGAGATATTAGCCATCTCAAAGTTGTTGGCGAGTTTGAAGAAGATCCGTACATAATTGCGACTTTTTTCGTGCGGACAAAATTTAGTACATACATACATACATACATATATATATATATATATAAACTTTTTAGGTGGGGGTGATTTTGGGTTCCTGGGGTCATATAATGAAAAGTTATGAAGGAATTTTTCAAAAGTCGCACCATGGTAACGACTGCAATAGGTAGTATTTCTTACGAAATCTACCTAAAATAAGTCGATAATTTTAATAGTGAAAGTAGGCAAACAATTATTAATTTGAATTTACTAACACGTTTCATTGTACTCATTTATTTTCATTTTGTTATTACATCGTTAATTATAGTCCAGATATGAATATTTTTTTTAATATTTTTATTTATAATTTCCTTCTGTTCTTATTACAAGCGCGGCCTAACTATCGCACAAGTGCAGCGTCTCAGCCTGAATGTACGGGTGACGCGGCGCAGTGTAATGTTTTAGAAAAAAAAAGTTAAAAAATGTTAATTATTTATTTTGATTTTTTTTTTTTTTTTGTCGTAGTACACGAGTTATAGATTTAACATTAAATAGCACAGCATGATTTTTTTTTTAATTATATGTCCACCATGGGACTTTATACACAAATTCAAAAAAATATGCGGCATAAATCCCGGAATTACTCTGTATGAAATGCTAATGGAAATTTCGTTCTTGCTGCTTATAACTTTAATTCTGATGAACGGATTTTGATGGGACTTACACTGGTACACTGTGAAATATCACGCAACGATACTTCATAAAATTGGTTGCAGCCTTGCTGCCTACATTTTATTGAGTAATTTAACCGATACGACTGGTGTTAGGTTACACTAATGTGCAATATTACACCAGTTATATCAGTTTAAATTACACCATTATATTAGTTTGAGCAAAAAGTTCTCGGAAATTTTTAATCTAATAGTTAACAGAATTTGTATCGTATATAGGAGTACTCCAATTTTGTTGAGTAACGTTACAGAATTTTTTTAGAGTGTAGTTAGATAATTTTTCAAAGGAGGTTTTAGTATATTGTATATCGTTCTACATTGCCTAGCTATAGAAATATGGGGAAAGTTCTAGAATCAGGTGAAACTCCTTATGAAAGATTAACTTTTTTTTAAAGTACTACAGGAGAGATTTTTATAAGACTTTCATTATTAGTTAGATAATTTTTCATGAATGGTTTTAGAATATTTCATATTGTTCTACGTTGCTTAGTTATAGAATTGTGAAGGAAAGTTCTATAATCAGGAAAACCAGAGTTTGAAAGATTCGCCTTTTTAAAAAGTTCTACTGAACGAATTTAGATGAGACTTGCATTGTTAGATAATTTTTCAAGGATTATTTTAGTATATTGCATATAGTTTTATAGTTCTGTTCCAAATCTTATTGTCAAAGACAAAGTAAAAAAAAGTTGTTCTTTAACAACCAAAGTTTTGTCTGACACATTAGAAAACATAATAGCGCAATTGCCATTTTGAACAATGCAGAAGGACATTCTGAAACAATGGTCTATATTGCTTTAAAACATAAGGTCAAATTCGCCGATGTATTTCGTTTGATTCCCTGTTCGTGTGAAAAAAAGCGAAGTCTGTTAGTAATATTTTAAATGCGAAAGTGTGTGTGACCAACTTTGATTTTCATCTTAAATTTCTGCTTCCGCCAATTAATCGGAATAAAAACGAGTTAATCTCGATCATGATATTTATTAAAATCAGTAGGGGTTTTTTTTTTGTTGTTTTTTTTTGTTTGTTTGTTTTTGTTTGTTTGTTTTTTGTTGTTATTTTGTTGTACATCAGTTGTTTGCGAATATCCGGTGTAACAGAACGCAAAGTTCCCGTCGCTACGAGCCGCCTACGTACAATCGAACTACGAAATATCGAGAAATTACAAAAATCGCTATTACAGCACCCACTTCCGGCGGAATATTTCGAAATTCAAGGCCCTGCTTGCCATAGCCAAAAACATACACAAAAAATTTATTCCATTCCTATGCATAACTCCGTACACTTTTCGGTGGCATAATAAGGAAAATGGCACAAAAATTGCTATTATAGCAACCTCTTTCGGCGGAATTCTTCAAAATTCAAGGAATACCTGCTTACCATAGTCAAAAAATTGATTCAATTATGCATAACTTCATACACTTTTCGATGGTATAATGGCAACAATCGGACAGACAGACGTTTTATATAAACATGTTTTTTGTATCGCTGACCCCTAAAACGTGTCAATCCGTCGAAAACCGGAAGTCGGAAAAATTTCGATTGCAATGCTTTCTTCTATTGAAGATAGAAACATGAAAGAATTGTTTCTAATTTACGCAAACGAAATATAAAAGCTGTTACTGGTAATTAAAAGAAAATGCTTTTTTAGAGATTATCGCCAAATCTCAAATGCTAATTTATAAAAGTTTTTTTTTTCTTTAAAATAGAAAAATATTCCAGATTTACTTTTCAGTTCGATTAAACTGAAATCTGTTTTATTGTACTTTAATATTAGTGCGTGCGTATTATCTTTGCTCCATGTGCTCTAATTCGGTTGTCTACGAAAGCACGAAGCCGGTGAAAACGGCATAGGCACTAAATTTTCGTGACGTATGTAATTTAGTTGCGCTTCTGTTTTTTAATATCGCTCACCGCAAGAAAAGTGACGCATCTCGCAAAAGTTCATTTGGCGTTTTATTCCACTAATAGACTTGTCATAGGTGCGTCTTGCTACACAAACAGTTTCATAAGTGTAGTTAAAATGAAAATCACTTTAGTACGCTATATGTCCATCTGTGACCACAAGAGAGAGGTGGATTGTGTGGGAAGGTAAAATTACCCGACCCTCCAAACCTCATCCTATATCTTCCTTCTTAATGGTTTTACGCTTTTATGTAAGTTTTTATTCCTGCATGCAGATCTAAGTGCTATAATTTCACGTTATAGTAAAATCATGCAAATTTTCTTTTGCACATTTTTTTTTTTTTTTTTTTTTTTTTTTTTTTTTTTAATTTACTTTTGTCGAGATGTGTGACTTTTCTTGCGGGTGAGCGATATGATGTCCAAACGGTTTGAAACTTTTTCTTCTTAGTCGGTACCGTTGTTACCCTCGTAAAGTTTCTTCTGTGAAAATCAGAACGAAATCCGATAAATATATTTTGAGTTATGCTTGAGGAAAGGTTTTAATATCTGCCGTAGCTATATATGATCCAAAGTAATATTGTGCTGCGTATTAGCCTTTGCTTCGCTCGGCCAATTACAACAAAACAATCTGTATGGCGATGTTTTTTCTATAATAGGGGTGCCTTTTTCATAAACTAGGGGGCTCGGTCCCCTACGAGCTACGCTCGCCAACCCCCGTCCAGACACCGTAGACTCTAAATGTACGCTAATTTGATCGACTTTAAAAAGATTTCGAAAGATTGAATTATAATTTAAAAAACAGTGGCGATCTCTCTATAAACGGATTTCTATTCATTTCTCTTTGATTGGGCAATTTTAACGCCAAATCCGTTGCGGTACTACTTGATTATCCCGTCGACCAATTTCGCCAAATTATATAAATCGCCAAACCACTCGCCAAATTATACAAATTGACATCATTTTTATTTTAAATAACGAAAAAACAAATAAATTAGTACAACATTAATAAAAATACAAATAAAACGTCGAAATAAAAATAGCTTGATGACGTAGACACGTGTAACAACATTTCAAAATAAGCTAATATAAAAGGAATTAAGTAAACAGAGTCTTTGTCTCCTGGTATTTTTTAACAAAGTGAAAAGAAAGTTATTTTAAATGAGACATTTTAAATTAATCGTTTTTAATCTTACGTAATTTTGACCAAACTATTCTTTCTCTTTTTAATATTCACGTGAAAATACTTGTGTTAGAAATTAAATATTATTTGCGCTTTCCTAACAAAAATAGTTGAAAAGTATCCTCTTAAAATATCAAATAAATGTCTACCGCAATTTCTAAATTTAAACCGTTTTGCAATATTATTTTGTATTCATTTTATGTAATAACTGTAATGTGACTTAAATATGAGGTAATTTCTCCTATTTAAGACTTCTAACGCATGTTAATAAATTTATTGCTTTACAAATTCCTTTCTCTCTTAAAATTCACGTGTAATTATAGTTATTATGAAGTAATTTTTAATAAGTTCCTGCTTTTTGTACATAATTATTTAATTCTAATTCCAAATGTTTTTTTCTGTTTATAATAGTCACGTGTAAATAAATTTTTAATTTATTTACACGTATAAATATTTTTTTTTTTTTTTTAAGCAAACATTATTGTTTCCGCTGTTTATACGGTTGGCAACAGTTTAAATTAATACCACTTTCTAAAATCTGTTAAAAATATCTCTAGAAATGCTGAAAATCTGAATTTAAAATAGAAATAAAACCTAAAAAAATGAGTCAAAATAAAAAAATTAATGCAATCTGCACTCCGGCAAATTCTAACGCATAAAATGATCTAAAAATGATTAAATTCCTATGAACAGTTTTTGCTCCTATAAAACTTTTTTAGTGGAACGATTTTGTCCAACTTTAGCATTAAATATCTCTTAAAATAATTCTTCTATCTGAAAACTGTCTGCATCAGCGTTTTTATCAAACATTTCTGTATAAAACTTTCGATTTTCATATTTTTGTATGCATTATTTTTCTTAATATTAACGAAGAAAGACCTCCGGTCACAAAAAAATTCAAAACCGGCGGCGGTGGCAGCGGTAGTTACTTTTTTTTAGAATAGCGAGATAATAGATTTTGCTTCGAAGCTTGAATGCAATAAGCAACTCTATTGCTTAACAAATAAGCATTTTTAGCCTGAAAGTTGTCTTTTAGGTGATAAATATTTTAACATCATTGGTAGATCTACCTCTGTCAAAAATATGCCACAGTGAAATAAAAATACAATAAATATATGAGAATTAAGTATAATTTTCGTTTTTTTTTTTTTTTTTTTTTTATAACTTATTTGTCAGCGTTTATCTTTCACCGCATTTTAATTTACTTTTTTAAATAGGCTATATCTTACAATTTGTTCAAAATGTGAAGTGATTTGGGATAGAAACATAACGTAGTATATTGTCTTTTCGATTTCACTAATCCTCGCAAAATCATGTCTAAAGTGAACTGTTAATTAACAAACTTTCTCAAAAATATTTGCAATCCCTTTAAACATTATTTTTTCATACTAAAACATAGACTATAATCCAAGGTTGCTATCATGGCTACGAAGTTCTTTAAAATGAGTGCGAATACCATTAAATTTTAAACAACACTTTTGTGCCTAATCACATTTGCTCAAATACACCATTTGGTTATGGACTCAATGACGGAAGACTATCCATAAGAGCAAATCAACAATAAAATACGACACTTTGCCGCTAAATTAACCCTTTATCTACTGACGGTACTTATAAGTACCATTAAAATAACTTGTTATAAAATTCATATAGTACATTGATTTGTTTTAATACAGTTTAGAATGAGTTATAGATACATTACTTTATCTTGTTACAAAACCATTATTGGTTACACAAAAAAAAATATTTTAAAAGGGTGATTTCTTTTGCCTTTGCATCTTTTTAGCTTTCTTACCGTTGGGGGGAGGGGGAAGGATTTTTCAATTCGGAAATAATTCTATATTTCTATTGTAAGAATATTATATTCGTACATTTCCTAATTTTACAAAATACTAAGAAAAATATTTAAGTAGGATTATAAATATTGCACAAAATCCCTATAAATTCAAATTTAATGAATCCTTCTAAATCCTTCAGTCCTTCTAAAACCCTTCTAAAATTTATTAAATGATTATGTAAATCTTCTAATTTAGTTTAAACAACTCACGAAAAATGCTTTAGAAGATAAAATTTTCATGAATTCATAGTTCAGTAGATAAAGGGTTAAAATCTCTCAACTATAAACTAATTTCAATTTTTAACCTCTAATCTGTGTGCAACAGCAACGATGATTGCATACTGATTGTAACGATTGATTGTCTCTATTATCCAAACCATATCATACCATGAAGAGACACTGTCTCTAAAACTTGTTACTTAGAACAATTCTTTTTTTTTTTTTTTCAGGCTTAGTTGTTAAAAAAAAAATCATAGTTAAAATGTGTCCTTTCTTTTTTAGGGTTTCGTTCATCTGACGAAACCCTATTCGTCTCGCTCCTCTGTCTGTCCGTCCGTCCGTCACAGTGCCCGTTCTCGGAAACTATATATGTGGGAGACTTGAAATTTTGTATGCTTATAGATGAGCACCTCACATCAAACGACAAATCCTAAAATTTACAAAAAGTCTTATATTTAACCCTCTGGGCTCTAACTTGTGTATTTTAAGCCTATTTTTTTCTAACTGAGCTCCTAGTTAAGTTGAAGACTTGAAATTTTGTAAAATTATAGCTAAACACTTGCGAGCAAACGACAAATCATACAATTTCGAAAAAATCTTATATTTAACCCTCTGGGTTCTAACTTGTGTATTTTAAGCTTTTTTTTCTAACTCAGCCCCTAATTAAGTTGAAGACTTGAAATTTTGCAAAATTATAGCTAAACATTTGCGATCAAACGACAAATCATAAAATTTCGGAAAAGTCTTATATTTAACCCTCTGGGCTCTAACTTGTGTATTTTAAACTTTTTTTTTTCTAACTGAGCCCCTAATTAAGTTGAAGACTTGAAATTTTGCAAAATTATAGCCAAACACTTGCGATCAAATGACAAATCATAAAATTTCGAAAAAATCTTATATTTAACCCTTTGGGCTCCGAGTTGTGTATTTTAAGCAAGTTTCCTAACTCAACCCCCTAATTAACTTGGAGGTTTGAAATTTTGGATACTTATAGCTGAACACTTGCGATCACATGACAAATCATAAAAAATTCAAAAAGTCTTATATTTACCCCTCCGGTCTCTAACTTGTGTGGCCCTAATTAAGTTGGAGACATGAAATTTTGCATACTTATAGCAGAACACTTTCGACACACAAAAAATCATAAAATTTCCAAAAAGTCTTACATTATTTACCCCTCCGGGCTCTAACTTGTGTATTTTAAGCAATTTTTCTAACTCAGCACATATTTTTGTTCCTTTTTTACCGCAGGGGGTACCTACCTATCTCGGGTGCTATGGGCCCGATAACCTTGACTAATATATCTACGGAGAGATTGTAAAACGGAGTTTAGTTCTGGTAGATTTTTGTTTAGAATAGAGTGCGCCCCCTGGTTGCGAAATGTGGAACTAACATATTTGGCAAAAATATTAAGCGTTTTGAAAGGAATATTAAACGAAACCCTCTGTGCGATCTATGATCACACTTACCCACTTGTTTTTTTTGTTGTTGTTGTTGTTTTTTTTTTTTGTTTTTTACTTCTTTTTATTTATTTTTTTTTTCAATTAAAAAATACGCCTTCATATTTTCATTTGCGATTAGAAAAAGGAAAATATAAAAGAAAGAAAAATGAACAATAGGTAGATGAAAGGGTCGTACTAACTTAATACGCCAAAATAAAGACAATAACTTATTCTTTTAAAGTCTATTTATCTCTTTTTCTTATACACAAGTTTTCATGTAAGAAAGTTACTGTTGTTGTTCAATCGGCATAGTTATTTTTTAGTTTAAAACCAACAATTCAATCTTTAGAAAAAAAAATGATTTTTGAAAATTTCTAAGAAATATTTTCTAATTTTGAATTATTTGTTGCAATTGGCTGAAGCTTTTATTTATGTTTGAGAAGTAGTTTTGATTTCATTTTATATATTTGTATGTATGCATGTAATTAAATCTATCTTTTCTGTCCTTTCATCCATAGCGCAATATATGTTTTTTTTTAATCCTCAGGGTATAAAATAGGAAGACCGGCTTATTCATTAATACCATATTGAAATAGAATAAAATGCAATAAGCTCTAGTACAATAGCTTGTATAATAAAGGTCTTTTTTTTTCAATAATCTGGTCGTTTTTCACTCAGGAATAGTTGTTATTATTTCTAAAAGTTCAGAATAATTTTAGTATTTTCTACAGTAAATACAAAGTACAGCAATGATGGGAATTTTGGGGGGACTTTATTCCATACAAAATTATTCAATTACAAGAAAAACTTTATAAATGATGTTTTGAAAGCTAAATACATATTATTAAAATAGTTAAAAACTATTTTTTTAAAGGAAAAATAAGTAAATATAAAGTACAGTAACAATGAATTTTTTTGTCAACTTGATTTCTTTTATTTCGTTAAATTTTGTAGTTATTCCATAAAAAAAATAGAGAGGATGTTTTGAAAATTATAAAAATATCAATTAAATATGTAAAAACTATTTTATTAAATTTCTGATAAGGAAAGAACAAGTAATTATAAAATACAGCAACAATAGAATTTTTTGGTGACTTGATTTCTTTTACTTCATTAAATTTTGCAATTGTTCCATCCAAAATTATTCAATAAATAAAAGTTTACAAAGGATGCTTTGATAACTACTAAAATACCACTCAAATATTAAAGAACTGTTTTACAAAGGATGCTTTGATAATTACTAAAATACCACTCAAATATTAAAGAACTGTTTTGATTAAACTTTTTAAAAGAAAAGAAAATGGTCATATGAAATGGTCATAATATTTAATTCAATTATTAATAAGATTTTTTTTTTTGTGTGTGATATGAGCAATTTCAATAAAGGGTAATCTTATCCTATAAAGGGGATATTCATCTTTTTACTTTCTGCTATCTTCAATAGAAGAAAGTATTGTAATCGAAATTATTTTTCGACTTCCGGTTTTCGACGGATTTAAGGTGAATGTTAAAGTTGATATAGTATTGAGCTAATAAAAATGAAATACTGACATCTGTAACAACATTTTGAAATATTAAAATGTATGAAATAGAAGAAAGTTTTAGGATTGGCACATCCAACTAATTATGTATTGTTTAATATTGAATACGAAAATGACCTTCATTTTTAACCATCACGTCAGGATTTTTCACAAATCGTAAATTTCAAACAAAAAATAATGCACAAGTTAACAAACTACATTTTTGCACAGTTATATTTTTTTATTACCATCTGTAATAATTATTTTAAAATTAACACAAGCCTGCGATGATTGCGTTTTTGTAACTTTTGATAATTGTTTTTTACCATCTTCTATCTTCAATAGAAGAAAGTATTATAATCGAAATTTTTTAGACTTCTGGTGTTCGACGAATTTACACGTTTTTGGGGTCAGAGATCCCCAAAAACATGTGTATAGAAAATGTCTGTCTGTCCGTGTGTCTGTCGCCCTTTACCATAAAAAAGTATATGAAGCTATGCATAGAACTGAACCATTTTTTTTTTTAAGTTTTTGTCTATGGCAAGCAGGTCCTCTCTTAATTTGAAAAAATCGGCCGGAAGGTGGCGCTGTAATAGCGATTTTTTGTGCGATTTTGAATATTGTACCATCGAGAAGTGTATTATGAAGTTATGCGTAGAATTAAACCATTTTTTTTTTTTTTTTTTTAGTTCTTGGTTATGGCAAGCAGGTCCTTCCTTAATGTGGAAAAAATCCGCCAGTAGGGATCGCTGTAATAGCGGTTTTTGTGACATTTTGAAAATTGTATCATCGAAAGTGTATGATGTTATGCATATAACTGAACCAATTTTTTTTTTTTTTTTTTTAAGTTTTTGCTTATGGCAAGGAGGTTCTTACTTCATTTGGAAAAAGTCCGCCGGAAGGAGGCGCTGTAATAGTGATTTTTGTGCGATTTTGAATATTGTACCATCGAAAAGTGTATGAAGTTATGCATAGAAATGAACCAAATGTATTGTGTACGTTTCTGGCGCCTTGTCAAGAAGGTCCTCCATGAATGTGGAAAAATTCCGCCGAAAGGGGCCGCTGTAATAGCGATTTTTGTGTAACTTCTTAATTTTTCGTAGTTCTATTGTACACCGGTGGCTCGTGAACCGACGGGACGTCCTACCCTGATAAGCCGTTTATTTGTGATTTTAATAAATATGATGATCAAGATTAACTCGTTTTTACTGCGAAATTGACTGAAGCAAAAAATTAAGATGAAAGTCAAAGTTGATATAGTAATGAGCTAATAAAAATGAAATATTAACATCTGTAACAACATTTTGAAATATTAAAATGCATGAGATAGAAGAATGTTTTGGGATTGGCACATCCAACTAGTTATGTATTGTTTAGTGTTGAATACGAAAATGACCTTCATTTTTAACCATCACGTCAGGATTTTTCACAAATCGTAAATTTCAAAGTTAAAAAGTGAAAAATAGTGAAAATCTGATACTATAAAACAGATATGATGGTTGTATTTTTAAACTTTTGATAATTTATTTCTATGTATTTTTTAGCTCTGAATATGATAATATTTTTTTATTTTTAACCATCACGTCAGGATTTATTGCAAATCGTAGATTTCAAAGTTAAAAAGTAGAAAAATTGCAAAATATCTAATACTTTAAAATAAATGTGTAATAGTTTATTCAATTTTTTGGATTATTCTGGGGATTCTTACAGCTAAACAGTTCATGGGTTTGACGAGGTTGGGGAGAGAAGATCATTGACCTTGTGGAGATATGTAGTATTGCACTTTATAGATGATTTGGAAATTACCTTAGACGTAACTGGCATTTACGAAATTGTAGAGGGGATTCTATCAAACTAGCCGCCCTTGGCGACCAGTTTGGTCTCCTTAAAATTTATGTTTGGGAAAGTATGCTAAACATTGTATCATGTTACTTTTATTCATAATTTAATTTACTTGGACTCCCTTAAATATAATTAATATGCTCCCTTAAGCTAATATTAGTTTTTGTTGCATTAAAATATCTCAATTTGTTGATTTTCTGTAAGCAAGTAAACCCTATTGGTTTACAATGGAAGTCTATGGGAATTTGACGAAATTTTAGAGATATCGCCAAGTTGGCGAAAAACTTGGCGGTATTTGGTGACAGAGCAGGGATCCCCCTATAGTAACCCCCCCCCCCCCTTATAGGTATGGAAATGCATTAAATGTTGTTCAATAACCTATGAGATGTGCTTCATTCGAGCGTTGCCATTAAACAATTAACAAATAATCGCGATTTCTGTGCCACGTACAATAGCGTAATATATATATGTAGATGACTGACGATGATGGCGGACTACTGCTGGATGTTACTCCGAGATGAACCCCACGGAGAAAATAAAAGGAAAAGCGCGAGACTGAGAATGAGAAGTCCTAAGAAACTTCTATACAGGGAATAAAATTGCAAGGATTTTAAATACACAATATTTTACATGTTTAGCTGTAAAAATGCATAGTATAAGACAAAAAATGAATAAATTATTATGATAAAAAATTTTAAGTCTATTTTATAGTGTTAATTTTTCGCAATATTTCGATTTTTTAAAAATTTAAAAATTTACGATTTGAGAAAAATACTGACATGTCGTTGAAAATGAAGGTCATTTTCCGATTCAGCGCAGCAAAATCCATAAGAATCAATTATCAAAAGCTAAAAAACATAAATATCACATCTATTTTATAGTATCAGATTTTCGCTATTTTTTTTTTTTTTACTTTTTAACTTCGAAATTTGCAATTTGCGAAAAGTTCAGACGTGAGGGTTAAAAATGAAGGTCATTTTTGAATTCAGCGCTACAAAATACATAAAAATAAATCATCAAAAGCTAAAAAACATAAAACAACAAAGATTTTGAAGGCTAGTGTAATACCTAGCAGAATTGCACATAACAAAAATGTAGCTGCATTTCAGAGCATGATAAAAATTGCATGCTATATAAAAATTAAATTTAAAAAATCAAAAAACCCGACAGCGTAAAAAGTGAACTAATTAATTATTTCTCATCAATGTAAAACAATTTTTTATATTACTTACCTATTTTTTTTTTATTTACTTGTATTAATGAATTTTAAGTTGTGTTTAATTGTTAGTTCCTATCTATAAACACTATTTTGATGAGACCTATAGATGTCTATTAAGGTTAGAGTTACAGTAAAGCTAGAGATCCTACCTACACAACTTCAAGGTTGTGTAAATTTTAACCGGAGCTTCTGACTGCAAAATAGTCAATGAAACATCGTTTTCATTTTGAAAGCCCTATCCAATGATATGCCACTCAATATGGTGGGTAAAAAAAAAATTCGTCTCTACCGCCATTTTGTATTTTAAGGCCGCCATTTTGAATTTATAAAACAAAACCAAGCCTATAACCATCGGATAGTTAAGACGAATCGATAGAGACCTCAGTCATTAAAATCCATCCAGCCATTGGGATGTTTCGAGGGTATAAAGAAATCCACATACCCAGTTACGCGTGAAACACATAACCCTTCTTGGCAGTCGGGTAAAAAAGCTAAGTATACTTAAATATACATCTTTTTAAGCAAGTAATCCAATTTAGTACCTTCACTTATATTTTTCTTCGATGTCTTTTTACTAAGAGATAAATTTCTAGGAAACAAAAGGTTCAAAAAATAAAGAGAGACAATCATGCCTTTTAGAAACAGATTTATGCCACAGTATTTTAGCGTAAGATTAAGACAATGAAAATAAAATTAACTGGTATGAGGTTTTGACAACGAAAAGATAATTTGTGCTATTTTCCGTAAAACAAGTCTTGTAAATCAGGACTGCTATTAATTACAAGTTTTAAATAAAGAAAAATATTGTGTTTCTTTGCTGTAAACAACATAAAGTTATACTATTTGTCTCAAAAGTTTGTTTAGTAAATGAGAAATAAAACGCAATGAATAAAAGCAAGTCGAAAAAGTTGAAATGCTTTGAAAAATCAAACACGAATTTTCAAAGGAATACATGAATTTTCTTTTTGAAAAACTCTGTAAGTAAACGCGACATTTTAGTTTAAAAATTGAGAAAAAGAAAGTTTAATGTCAAGAAAATGAATTAAAATATTTTTACACTGTTAAGCCCTTTCTTTGTATGTTGAGATCAATATGCATATGTTCGTGTTTTTTTGTTTTTTGTTTTTTGTTTTTTTTAGGTCGAAAAGGTTAATGCCAGGGAATTTTATTTCTGTACCGAAGAATACAGCAAAGTATGAAATACTTTTGTAGTATTTATAAAACATCACATTGCCTAGAAATGCCACAAAAGGAACAAAATGTGAGTCTATATTTATTTTAATATAAAAGCTTTGGAAAACTAATCTAGGTTCTGACACATCAGAGAAAGGTTCAGTGATTAAAATAACGCTCTGTAGCAGAAAAATCATGTGTGAACTAGTGTATTTTAATCTTTATATGAGCAATTCGATTGTAATTACGCCTTATTGATCAATTGTAATAAAAAAAAATATTAAAATTGTAGATCATTTCAATTTACTTAATCGATAATTGAGCCGTTTAGTGACAAATCGATTAACTCAATCAAATGAAAATGTTCAGTATAAACAGTTAAACATATTGTAAGTGTAAAAAATATTTTATCTTTACAGGGTGAGTCTAAAATCATAGGACAGACTTTAAGGGGAGGTAACGGTAAGGAACATCACATATATTCAGATTCGCATAGCAACCTCAACCTATGGTCGGAAAAGCTTTCCTGGTGCGGTAGTGACGACACAAAACACATGAAAGAAAGGACACGAGCAGTGAGAAAACTCATGTTTATTATTCTTAGCGCTGCAAAAATGCCGGGACAATGCTGGAAAGGGCTGAGGAACTTGTTGCACGCATTCATGGTAGCTACTGGGGAAGTCCGGGACACTCCCGGTATTTTCGAGAACATTAGTTCTCCCATGCACCGGAGATGCGCTTCCATGCATCATGGCTTGGTATCGTAATTTCGAACACCTACTTTGGTGATTATCATTGTCTCTTTCATGTTCTTTTTTCTTAGTTTTTTCTGTAATAAAAATAATAAGCATGTTTTCTCTCTTATTAGTGTCCTGTCTTTCTTGTGTTTTTTGTACTCACTACCGCGCCAGGAAAGCGTTTCCGACCATGGGTTGCTATGCAAATCTGAATATCTTTATGATGTCCCTTACCTACCTTTAAAGTTTGTCCCATGATTTTAGATTCACCCTGTATAATATTTTTTTCTCTGGATATTTTGATTGAACTCATTAATTTTCTCTTAATCAAGAGTAACTTTTTATCACTGTATAAATATTTAGAAAATTTTCAATGTTCCTTTGTTTTAAAAAAAAACGCCACTTAAAATGGAGTTAGTCGGATTGTCTCCTGAAATCCTCAATTATGTGTCTAAACTTTTAATTAAAATTTTAAATACAAAATAATTAATTAAATAATATTGTGGAATACAAATCAAATTCTATAACTTTTTCTCCTGAAATAAAATATATTTTACATTACCGAGCAGTAACGATATATGAAAAAAAAGACTTTATCAGGAGCTTTATTTGAACCGACGCGACGCTCCCTTTAGAGAATCAGAACTCTTGTTTTTGGCTCCTTAGACCAACCGACCATCTCGTCTTCACTCAATCTCCCCCTGCAATGAAACCAGTTTAAAACTGGTTTCCTATTGTGTTTAGAGACAGGAAAGTACTCTTATTGCGCATGCTCGGGACAGCCAAAATCACTGTTAACAGAATATCTTTGCATACACTGGTTTCCAAAAATTAAGGAAAAACAACAAAAGTAGCGATTACTCAAAATGTTACAAGTAGATTTTAATAAAACTGAGACACAATTTACAACACATAATAAGGTATAAACATTAAAAGAAATTATCAGACAATTGTGGTGTTTCAGAAATTAATGCAATTATAAAAAAAAGTAAAATAAATGTGTCAGTTTGGTATAGGAAAAGTACCTTTAATATGGAGTATGATCACCCCTAGAAGCAATACAACACATACAGCGAAGTGTGATACTGTCAATTATGCGATCGATAAGTTTGCTGGGAAGTGCGAGCCATTTCTCTTGTAAAACAGTTGTAAGCGTGGCAAGGGTCTGAGGAGGGGAATTGCGAGCAGAGACACATCTTCCTAAAGCATCCCAAAGATGCTCAATGGGATTCAAGTTCAGTGATCCTGCTGACCATTCTATGCGCTGAATTGTTTGGTGCTGAAGATAATCTTCTACGATGTGAACCCTGTGCGGTGTAGCGTTATCGTCCTGTAAAAGGAAACCTTTACCTATTGCACTGGCATAAGGGTGCTCATAAACATCAAGAATGGCCATTCTATAGACGTGAGCATTCACAGTTCCACGTGGAAAGAGATGGAGTCTGTAAGTCCGCCGAAAGAGATACCATCCCAAACACAGACACTGCCTCCTCCATATGAATCTCTTTTACGAATTTTTGATGGATGATAGCGTGTTCTCTGTTCTCTCCAAATCAAATAAGGCCTACTATCGCTTTGGAGGCTAAACTGGAACTCATTTGTGACGAGAACACGCCTCCATTGATCAGCCATCCAGTGGACATGTTGACGTGCCCACCTTAAACGTTCCCTCTGGAGACATGAGGTGAGCGGCACATAAATATCTGGTCGTATCGCGTAAAGACCACCTGCATGAAGCTTTCTACGCACAGTAGACGTTGATACCAACCTTCCAGGGACTGCAGAAAGGACGGATTTAAGATGAGAGGGGGTTGCTGTTCTATTCCTTCGTACACATAACCGCAAATATCTGTCATCGGTGTTTGTCGTAGCTCTTGCTCGTCCTTCGCTGAACCTTCTGGAGGTTGAACCAGTGGTTCGAAAGTGTTGCCAAAGCCTATGAGCAACAGAAGGACTCACATTTAGCCATCTGGCCACCTCTGTCTGACTTTGGCCTACATCCAATCTTCCATTAGCTCTATATCGCAGTTATGCGGGCAAATGATACCTCGAGGTCATACTAATGAATTGGCTATCTCAGTTTTCTTATCTCATAATCACAGCGACACCAGCAGCCGTACTCTCTAGCATGCATTTTTATGCTCCGCACAGATGACGCAATCCGATTGCAGCGCCACTAATTTTCATTTTGTAATTTTAATCAGCATCTTTTAGTTAACAACATATCCAAATTTCATTCGGATAGGTTAATTTTTGAACGAGTTATCGCTCTTTTTGTGATTTTTCCTTAATTTTTGGAAACCAGTGTATATAGATGGCACCTTGAATAAAAACTGTTGGGAAATCATAAAGTTCTCCCTTTTTTTTTTTTTTTTTTTTTTGCTTTTTTTTACCTGTTCTTCGTATACAAATTATTACTGCCATTTCATGTTTTCTGTGAGTGCAGTCTAATTTACCGTTATTAGATTTTGACTTCATTTACTTTGCTGAAATCCAAAGATGGAAAATCTTCTTAGACCGAAGAGGACCACAAAATATGACGGAACGTAGAGTGAGATTGCACTTAAACTATCATAATCACACATGGCACGAGGCTAACCGGGTAATTCTCCGTCAACCACAATTTTTCGAGCGGTCGAATGTGAAATCCAATCCAATCCACCGTTTACTCAACCTGCCGGAATGGGAGGTAAAAACAAAAGTGGAGTTGAGAAACCCAACCAAGCTTCAAATGGTAGATTAGTCAACCGCGCATGCCCAGTAGAAAGAAAGATGGCGGTCGTTTTAAACTGTGCGTTGATGCTTCTTTTTTAAGCAAAGTTGTTTGTGATTTGTTAATTAAACTAAACGTTAATTACAAAAGATGTTATTATAAAAGAATGTGTCACTTAAATTTTTCCCTTTCTTTTAATATTTTAGCTCTATTTTGGTGATGCCATCTACCGAATCCAAACAGAAGTATGTTCTTTCAATCCAATTTAGTAATCTGATTAAAATCTCTCTTTTTCTCTCTCTTTAAAAAAAAAATAATGGTAAAAAAAAGAAAAGAAGTTTTCGTCCATTTCAGTTCCCTCGCCCTACCATTCATATTTGTTTAAAGCATGAATTTTCTTCTGAGTATCGCGTATATATGATCAATTGTTCATAATAGAAAAATGATATTTTTTTTATTATATACTTGGTAAGTTTGAAATAATTATTTTTGTTTTAAAGAAACATTTTTCAGAAGACTTTCTTTTTAAATTTGGTAATATATTAAAAATGTTTTCGACCTTCTTCTAAAGTTATTAAATAAGATCTCTAAAAGAATTTATAATAATCTACACAGGATTTTTTTAAAAGACCTCTTGTCTCTCATTTCTTGCTACCGGCATGCTATTTTATCCAAGATATTTTAATTGAATCTGCAATTAATCACATTCGTTTTTTAAAAAAATATATGCATTAGAAATAAATATACGAAAATGTCTTCTTATGTAATATTCGGTGCAAAAAATAAATAAATAAACCTATCACGTTATCTACTTTTATTCTACTTAATACAGCTGGTTTGATCAGATAATTGTTTATTATACTTATAGATTAAAGAAAATAATGTTGTTTTTGTTTAATCAAGTAACTGTTTTTAAAGAACTAGGGGGCTCGCCCCCCTACAAGCTACGCTCGGCAACCCCCGTTCAGACACCGCAGTCTCTAAAAGCACGCTAATTTGATCGGCTTTAAAAAGATTTTGGAAGCTTGAATTATAATTTAAAAAACAGTGGCGATCTCCCAATAAACGGGTTTCTATTCATTTCTCTTTGATTAGGGAATTTTAGGGAAAAATCAGCTGCTGTTAAAAGAAAGATACAATGGCTGTTTTCGTCTTTCATTAAATAAAATCAGTTAAACATTTCAAAATAAGCTAATATAAAATGAATTAAGTAAACAGAGTCTTTGTCTCCCGGTATTTTTAAACAAAGCGAAAAGAAAGTTCTTTTAAATAAGACATTTAAATGTATCGTTTTTAATCTGACAATTTTCACCAAACTTTTCTTTCTCTTTTTAATATTCACATGAAACTACTTTTGTTAGAAATGAAATATTATTTGCGCTCAATTTTTAAATTTAAACTGTTTTGCAATATTACTTTTTGCTCATTTTACGTAATAAGTGTAATGTGACGTGCATGTGACGTAATTTCTCCTATTTAACACTTCTAACGCATGTTAATGAAATTATTATTTTACAATATCCTTCCTCTTTTAAAATTCACGTGTAAATATAGTTTTTATGAAATAATTTTTAATAAGTTCCTGCTTTTTACACGTAATTATTTAATTCTAATTTGAAAGTTTTTTTTTTCTGTTTATAGTAGCCACGTGTAAATAAATTTTTAATTTGAAGCAAACATTGTTGTTTGCACTGTTTATACAGTTGGCAACAGTTTAAATTAATACCATTTTCTAAAATAAGTAAAAAATATCTCTCGAAATGCTGAAAATTTGAATTTAAAATAGAAATAAAACCTCAAAAAATGAGTCAAATTAAAAAAATAAATGAAATCTGAACACCGGGAAAGTCTAACGTATAAAATGATCTAAAAATAAAATAAATCCTATGCACAGTTTTTGCTCCTATAAAACTTTTTTAATGGAACGATTTTGTCCAACTTTAGCATTAAATATCTCTTAAAATAATTCTTCGATTTGAAAACTGTCTGCATCAGCGTGTTTATCAAACGTTTCTCTATAATACCGCCGATTTTCACATTTTTGTATGCAATATTTTTCTTAATATTAACGGAGAAAGACCTCCGGTCACAAAAAATTCTAAACCGGCGGCGGTGACAGCGTAAGGTACTTTTTTAGGTAGATTTCATAAGAAATACTACCTATTGCAGTCGTTACCATGGTGCGACTTTTGAAAAATTCCTTCATAACTTTTCATTATATGAGGGAACAAACCCCAGGAACCCAAAACCACCCCCACCTAAAAGTTTATATACATATATATATATATATATGTGTGTGTGTGTGTGTGTGTGTACTAGGGGGTTCTGCCCCCTACGAGCTACGCTCGTCAACCCTCGTTCAGACACCGCAGATTCTAAAAGTACGCTAATATGATCGGCTTTAAAAAGATTTCGGAAGATTTAATTATCATTTGAAAAACAGTGGCGATCTCCCTATAAACGGATTTCTATTCATTTCTCTTTGATTGGGGAATTTTAAGGCCAAATCCGCTGCGGTACTACTTGATTATCCCTTCGACCAATTTCGCCAAATTACAGTAAACTCTGTCTAAGACGGAATCGGTTGGGACTGAGAAAATTTTCCGTGGTAGACAATATTCCGGCTTATGCAAAAAAATTCCCACCTCCCCCTCAAAAATCTCGATTTTTGATTATTTTTCATTGATTTTCTTGACTCGAAAATCGATTGAAAACTGAAGTTTTGAAAGATCCTTTGTCTTTATAGGTAAATGAGAAACGCTATTCAATTTCTTAGTACTGTTGTAATACATGCGAACTGGAGGTTTACACACACAAAAAGTAATAAACTTCGAGAATGAGACAGAACGCTATAATTTTGAATTTGAGTACAACCTTAAAATATAATATATTGTACTTTAGAAAATATGTATTTTCATAAATTTGCATTCTACTAGAAATAATAACGTTTAAATGTAATTTTGTACAGGAAAAAATGTCATAAGCAAGTATTCCTTAAAATTAAAACAGTTTCTACTCTTTTGAATTAATTTTTTCAAAGTGTTACGGAATTTAACTGACATCCTCGACATTGAATATTTAACTTAACAGTTTTAAAGTTTGATAAACAAAATGCCTTTCATTTTTAAAATATCTTTTTTTCCGCCTTATGCAAAATTTTGGTTTCGGTAGGACCTTAAACTCCTTTCCGTTTCCGCGTTAGACAGATTCCGCCTTATGCAGCATGAGTTAATGTAACTTCCTATGGGTTTTCCAGGACTTGAAGAATTTTCCGCGGTAGACAGATTTCCGGTTTACACAGAGTCCGCCTTAGGCAGAATTTACTGTATATAAATCGCCAAATTATACAAATTGACATAATTTTATTTTAAATAACGAAAGAACAAATAAATTAGTGCAATATTAATAAAAATACAAATAAAACGTCGAAATAAAAATAACTTGATGACGTAGACACGTGTTACTTGCTTAAAGTCAAGTTAATGTGACATTTACGATCAGCCATTATTGGTATTTAATCTTATAGTTTGGCGAATGATAGAATTTTGGTCGACGGGATAACTAAGTCGTACCAAAGATACAATCCCTGTTTTCGTCTTTGATTAAGTTAAACATTTCAAAATAAGCTAATATAAAAGGAATTGAGTGAACAGAGTCTTTGTCTCCCGGTATTTTTTAACAAAGCGAAAAGAAAGTTCTTTTAAATAAGACATTTTAAATTAATCGTTTTTAATCTGATGTAATTTTGACCAAGCTATTCTTTCTCTTTTTAATATTCACGTGAAAATACTTTTGTTAGAAATTAAATATTATTTGCGCTTTCATAACAAAAATAGTTGGAAAGTATCCTCTCAAAATATCAAATAAATGTCTAGCGCAATTTCTAAATTTAAACTGTTTTGCAATATCATTTTGCGTTCATTTTATGTAATAACTGTAATGTGACGTAAATATGACATAATTTCTTCTATTTAAGACTTCTAACGCATGTTAATGAATTTATTATTTTACAATTTTCTTTCTCTTTAAAATTCATGCGTAAATATAGTTTTTATGACGTAATTTTTAATAAGTTCCTGCTTTATGTACGCATAATTATTTAATTCTAATTCCAAATGTTTTTTTCTGTTTATAATAGTCACATGTAAATAAATTTTTAATTTATTTACACATATAAACATTTTTTTTTTTAATTTGAAGCAAACATTATTGTTTCCGCTGTTTATACAGTTGGCAACAGGTTAAATTAGTACAATTTTCTAAAATGAGTAAAAAATATCTCTCGAAATGCTGAAAATTGGAATTTAAAATAGAAATAAAACCTCAAAAAATGAGTCAAATTAAAAAAAAAAATAAAGTCTGCACACCGGTAACTTCAAACGTATAAAATGATCTAAAATTGATTAAATTCCGATGAATAATTTTTGCTCCTATAAAACTTTCTTAGTGGAACGATTTTGTCCAACTTTAGCATTAAATATCTCTTTAAATAATTCTTCGATTTGAAAACTGTCTGCATCAGCATGCTTATCAAACATTTCTGTATTATACTACCGATTTTCATATTTTTGTATGCATTATTTTTCTTAATATTAACGAAGAAAGACTTCCGGTCACAAAAAATTCAAAACCGGCGGCGGTGACAGCGGTAGTTACTTTTTTTTAGAATAGAGAGATATATGTATGTATGTACTAAATTTTGTCCGCACGATAAAAGTCGCAATTATACACGGATCGTCTTCAAACTCGCCAACAACTTTGAGATAGCTAATATCTCGGCGAGGATTGAAAATGGGCAAAATCGGCCCAAGGGAATGGAAATGGGGAGAGTTAAAATTTTTGAATACCGTCTTAACATGATTCTGATAAAACCAGCTCTTACACAACCATGACAAGAAAAATAAATATTTTTCGTCATAGCAGATGCTAACAATTAAAAAAAAGCAATAAAATTCCCACCACAACAATTGCTTTTCTATTGCAAGATTATTCACGTGAAAAATTAAATTAAATAAACAGTTTGACGAATTGAAAACAAATTGAATATTAAGTCATAAGTTTTCTAGAGCAAGATGCCCGCATGAAAACTCAAAATGAAATAAATAGTTTGACGAATAAAAACACACTGCTCAAAACAATTAAAGGATATTGCAGTTTTAGGTGGATTTTGTATCTGGTAAACTGTTTAGCTGATTGATACATGGTCGACAGACATAGTAGGTTATATGAGAATAAATTACACATGTTTGGCAGAAAAAAATGCATTTTATTGCGCATTTGTGTACTAAAGGAAAAAAACACAATTTGTGCATATGAGAAAAAAAGAATAAGAAAAGGTGTTTTCTTCAAAGAAAATCATTTTCTGTAGGGGGTATGGTTTCCACGGGCGGCCAGCAACGTTGAACACATTTGAGGCATGGACTCAATGAGGCTATTAATGACGAGTTGGGGTATTCTGCCCCACTCTTCCAGAAGAGCTCTTTCCAGTTCTTGAAGAGTTTGTGGGGGTTGTTGGCGGCCAGAAACTCGTCTTCCTAGAGCGTCCCAAACGTGCTCGATTGGATTCATGTCTGGAGAACACGCTGGTTATTCCATTCGAACGATTCCTTCCTCGAAAAGGAAATCCTCCACCAGGTTTGCACGATGTGGCCTGCAGTTATCGTCCATTAAAATGAAGTTATCTCCGATTGCTGCAGCGTAAGGGACTACAATAGGTCTGAGGATCTCATCCCTATATCGGCGACCAGTCAGAGCTGCTTCTCGAATGATGTAGATGTCAGTGCGCCCGTCAATGGAGATGCCACCATACACCAACACTCCTCCACCGCCAAATCTGACAGTTTCGTGCGCGAACGCAGGATTATTCCTACTGCCACGGTCCCTCCAGATGAAAATACGCCTATTATCCGGATGCACAGAAAAACGGGACTCGTCAGAAAACAGAATATTGCTCCATTCATTTCTCCTCCAGTTGACATACTCGGTTGCCCACTCCCTGCGGTCGCGACGATGCCTTGATGTTAATCTAAGACATACCATCGGTCGGCGAGCATACAGACCTACAGCATGGAGCCGGTTTCGGATAGTCTGAGTTGAAATCGTGGTGCCTGTAGCCGAGCGAAGGTGTTGTTGGAGAATAGTAGCGTTCACGGTTCGGCGTCTCCGAGCTGTTAACACTAAATACCGATCTTCATTGGGCGTTGTTGTCCGTCTACGACCTTGCCCTGGTCTTCGGCCTGCACATCCACTCTCCAAAAAACGGTTCCAGATCCTGGAAATGACACTTTTTGACACTCCAATGGCTTGCGCTACTTCGGCTTGAGTTTGGCCCCCTTCTAACCTACCAACAATTCTCAAAGCTTCTGAATCTGTCAAAGTGAAGGAACTTGGTTTATCTCTAATCTTGATTTAAGTTTTGTTGGTGAATTTAGTACTTAAATTCGAAATATACCTCCGCCTGTAGGCCCGAGCCGGCAGGGATTTTTTTAGAATAGAGAGATTTTACTGTAACGTAAAATTTTGTTTTGTGAGCGAACAAAACCATCAAATCAAAATGGCAATTCCAAATTTATTTATAAGAATTTTTTATTTAAAAATTAAACATCATAAATATGCATTTCCAATACTGCCTTTAGTTTCGTTATTGAAAAGAAACATACAAAGATGGTGTCAACCCAGCATAGAACTCGCAAAGGCGATTACTAGGTCATGTGATGCATTTGGCCAATCAGCTAAGTACTTTTCAACTACAGGTTCAATAACCCAAGGTCGAACAATCGCAGCTCTGAAGTTATCCATGAATTCCAAATATTAACCGGCCGGCGATTAGATTTGCCAACCTAAGGTTTCGCAACTGGGATTTGAACCGCGAGTTGAAGGTTGGCGGTGAATTGACTGGTAAGGGGTCCGGAGTTCAAGAATTATAGTCCAAGAGGTGTTAAACATTTTTGGGAAGGTATTTGAGGCACCCTGAAAGTTTGTGCAACACTTCTTTTGTAATGGCTGAATACAAAATCGAATGTCTGGCTGAAGGATCGTGACCCAAAAACTGTGCCAGACACGTGTCAAGTGCCATTTTTTGACTACCCAAAAAAAAAAGGTATTGAGGCACGCTGAGATTGAGACAGAACAATATTTATACTTAGAAAAAAATATTTTGAAAACGACAGACACTTTGGTCGGCCCAAAAACTGTGCCAGACACGTGTCAAGTGCCATTTTTTGACTACCCAAAAAAGGTATTTGAGGCACGCTGAGATTGAGGCAGAATAATATTTATGCTTAGAAAAAAATATTTTGAAAATGACAGACACTTTAGTCGGCACAAAAACTGTGCCAGACACGTGTCAACTGCCAAATGGCACTTGACACGTGTCTGCCACAGTTTTTGGGCCACGATCCTTCAGCCAGACATTCGATTTTGTATTCAGGCATTACAAAAGAAGTGTTGCACAAATTTTCAGGGTGCCTCAAATACCTACTCAAAAATGTTCAACAGCTCTCCTACTATTAACAAACAATAATGGGTCACCGGGACATTATTTAGGTGCAATGGACAATTTCTGCAATTGTTGAAATTTTCACCATTTTAGGTAGCTTTCTTTACAAAAAAGCTACCTATTGCAGCCGTTCGGAGGAAAGCGATTTCAAAAAATTTTGGTATATTTTCATCGATCATGACCCCCAGACCCCGAAACCACCCTCCGTTCAAAATTTGATATATATATATATATATATATATATATATATCCATATATATATATATATATCTGACCTATGTCACACTGTAACTCTCGTATTTATGAACCGATTTGGATGTAATTCGGTGTGTACATAGTACACACCAATGTCTCGACCGAGTTCGTTGGCCAGCTTCATCCGCCATTTTGTTTCAAAATGGCGGCCATTTAAAGTTTTTTTAAAAATTTAAAATTTGAAATGTGGTACCAAAAAATTAAAAATGGAAAAATATTTTTTTCTTATGTATTTGACCTTTATACAAAGACTCCGGAGCAGTTTTTGTTTCGTCTATATCTTAAAAAATGGCTGAGTTATAGCGTTTTGAATTTCTAGCGTGGCTGACATTTTGAAACGTCCTGAACTTTGTCACGCGATAAAAGGCGTATTTATGAACCGATTTGGATGTAACTTCGTTTATACATAGTACATACCAATGTCTCGACCGGGTTCGTTGCCCAGCTTCATCCGCCATCTTGTTTAAAAATGGCGGCCATTTAAATTTTTAAGAAAAATTTAAATTTGAAATGTGGTACCAAAAAATTGAAAATTGAAAAAATATTTTCTTCTTATGTGTTTGACCTTGATAAAAGGATTCGGGAGCAGTTTTTGTTTCGTCTATATCTTAAGAAATGGCTGAGTAATAGCATTTTGAATTTCTCTTGTGGCTGACATTTTAAAACGACCTGATTTTTGTCACGCGATAGCAGGCGTATTTATGAACCTATTTGGATGTAACTTGGTCTGTACATAGTACATACCAATGTCTCGACCGAGTTCGTTGGCCAGCTTCATTCGCCATCTTGTTTCAAAAGGGTTGCCATTTAAAAAAAATTCAATTTAAAATTCAAAATGAGGTATTAAAAAATTGGAAAATGAAAAAGATTTTTTTATGTGTTTGGCCTTGATACAAAGATTCCGGAGCAGTTTTTGTTTCTGAAAATTTGTTCTTTTGTTTATATCTTAAAAAATGGATGATTTATAGCACTTTGAATTTCTAGCATGGCTAACATTTTGAAACGATCTTGTATTTGTCACGCGATAACACACGTATTCGCCTATTTCGATGTAAGAAGGCAAGTGGATAGTATACATCAACACCTCGACCAAGTTCGCTGGCCAGATTCATCAGCCATCTTGTTTCAAAATGGCGGCCATTAAATTAAGAAATATATATATATTTAAAGTGAGGTGCAAAAAAATTAGAAATTGAAAAAGGTTTCTTTCTTAAGTATTTGACCTTCATATAAGGATTCAGGAGCATTTTTTGTTTGTCTTTACCTTAAAAAATGGCTCAGATATAGCAGTTTCAATTTCTATTGTGGGTAACATTTTTGAAAAATCTGATTTTTTGCATGCGACAGCACTCCTATATATTAACCGATTCCGATGTGAGTGAGCATGTGCACAGCAATTACTAAGGTCTCGACCAAGTTCACTGGTTAGCCTCATCCACCATGTTGTCTTAAAATGACAGGCACTTTAAGAAATCGCCGAATTTGGCAGCTAAATATAAGTTACTTTAAAGAAAAGCAGCTTGGATAAAGCTGACTAATTTCGCGAAATTCTCATTCATTATATTGATAAAAATTAGTATTGAATCTCCTATATTCGGTTTCCACTAAATTGAGCTTCGTGTGTTTGAATGATATGAGTTGGCTTTTTTTAAATAAGGATTATGAAAGCTACCTCTTCCTCCCGGCACTGGCCGGAAGGACTTTTAGTAATGAGGCGGCAAGAAAAAAAATCTTAATTCTTACCTACATTATAAAGGGGCTGTAAAATATAACGTTATCATGCCACGAACCTCCCCCCCCCCCCCTCTAATGATATTGTTATCAATGTCACAAAGTTCTTTTCATTTTTGCAATTTTTTTCTTTAGTTTGAAGTGATGTACGAATATGGTTATATATTTATTATTCGCATACTTTTTGGATTCAAATGCAAGAGAAGAGATTAAAATATCACTGTTATAAATGCAATAACTTTATATTAAATAACATTTAAAAGAAATAGCTATTTTTTTAAATTATTTAATAATAGCCTTTTGTTACACAATGCATTCAACAATAATGTGTCTTCTTCCACTTGCCCCCGCACGGCGTGTGTGTGTGTGGGGGGGGGGGTGTCTAGCAAAACTTCTTTTCAACAAAACAGGTGGACAACATTCTTTCACTTTCTTTACCATTAAACACAACAAGTATAATTTCAAACATATTTCGGGAATAGTTTCTCGAACAGCGGATTATATATGCATTACACATATGACAGAAGAATAATAACGCCAAGCGTTTTGGGTATTCCACATTTTGGAATTAAATCATTTTATAATCATTTAATGATTATAATAATGACTTTGTATTTTCGTAAAAATAGGTAACAGACTATTTTGATGTAAAGAGCAAGTTAAAAATAAAAATAAAATTTCGGTTGTATCAAAAATGATAACGATATCAAAAGACAAACCCCCCCTCTCCCTAGATATATCATACGATATCATGTGCCTGATCCCCCCCCCCCCCTAAAGTGATAACGTTATTACGCACAGCCCCAAAAGATAAACGTGTCTGTGCGTAACACTGGCGTCATTTTGAACTTAGCAACAGCAGACATTGAATTTCGCTTTTAATGCCATATTTTTAACTTCTAACCCTCGCAAACAGGGGTGTCCAGAGAGGGGTTTGATGACGCAAAGTGCGTCATACAATTTATTTTTTTTGGGGGGGGGGGGGGGCGGGGATTTACAGAAAAAATACATTTTGAGGCGGTGGGGATTCTGACACAAATGTTGTAATGATTGACATTGCTCCTATTAACGGTATTCAAAAGCAAATGGATCAGAATGGAAAACTAGATGAAGAAACATTAGTAATGAAGGTCAAAAACATGTGGATTGCATTTGTTTTTTTAAACTTTATTGTTGTTTGAACAATTTCTCTGGATTCAATAAATTGAATGTAATTTACAGAATCCTGCTATCCCTCGCAGTTACAAGCTGTTCTGCAGAAAGAGCTATGAGTAGTGTAAAAATTGTAAAAAAAATAAGCTACGATCTTGCATGGGAGATGCTCGGCTTTCTAACTTGATTATCCTTTCTACTGATAGTGATGTATTTTCCAAAATTAGTAATGAGGAAATCACAAATTCTTTTGCCACAACTACAAGAGTCAGGAAAAACAATTGACAAAAATGTAGAAACTTAGTCTAAATGAAAATTTAACACCTTGATTTTTTACTTCAACTCATAACAGTTTCCAAAAAATATTATCCCAGATATTTAAGCTCTGTTTGTTGATAATTTGAATTCTAATGTATCATTCTTTTTTATTTTCTGGTTATATTAACAATATTTTTTTGACGCTTTTACATATTTTGACTTTTTTATATTTGATCGAGATGAAACAAACATCAATCCGATTTTTTTTTCTTAATTCTAGAATTTATTAAAATTTATTTCAAATTTAAATTTAGATTTTTTTAAATTTTCCTGATTTATGCAATTTTTTTTTTCCAGACGATGGTTGAGATAAGTTCTTTTCTTTCTAAAAAGTCCCCTTAGAATCTCGAAAAAAAAATTCTTTCCATATTTAAAAATTTATAAAGCATAATTCATATTTAGGCAAAATTTTACAACTTAGTTTTGCATTCATGCAAACAAATATGTGAAAAAAAAAATGCTTTAAATTTTATCAGATAATTCTACAGACATCTAGTCTTCTCTCTCAAGAAGAGGGTAAAAAAAGTTTAATCAAGAGTTTAGTTCAATTTTTCTGAATATATGACAATTTCGGTGGCCTAAAAATTGATTTTTTTTAATTTGTAGCTCGCATTTCTGAAAATACTTTTCCAACATAATAATATATTTCAGATTGGTGTATTCTTTTACGTAAAATAATGAAAAAATATGGTTTTCATAAGTTAAACCGCATAGTCTGCAGAAAGAAAAAATTGAAGTTTATTATTATTTTAATTTACTTCTACTTGTTTTCGAACGTTTATCAAGTTTGTTTTATAGAATTGTTCTCCTTTCCATTTTTTCCAGAATATGTTTTCTATATTTGTTAACATAAAGTGTATTCTTTCCAAACGTCGACCAGAAGATAATTTCTTAATAGTTAGTCTTAGTAAGCTTTGACTATGTATATAGTTGTAATTTCAAATGTATTTAAAATTAGCTAAATAATTATGTTGGACACAATTTGGATCAAAAAATGCAATTCTGATAAATAAGTTATAAAAATTAACTTTTTGTACAGCCCCGTACGGTCCTATAAGTTATGCTTGAAAAAACAAACCTGAAACTCTAATATATAAAATGAAAAAAAAATATTTTTGTACGACCAAAACTCGCCGTGCTGCGAGAGTTTAAAATTTGGAAATTTTTCGCTTTTAACATGGTGCTCGAAGTGATGTGCGGTTAGATTGAAATCGTACATTATTTCAGGCACAGCGTTAAGTGCCAATTTTTTTCAAATTTGAAAGTCGGTAACTTTTGGTTGTACTGAAATGATTTTTCCCCCCTGCGTGTCAGAGCATGAGGAATGTTTCCCTAAATGTAACTTATAGGACCCAGGGACGTATAAAAAGTTAAGTTTGGTAACGGTGGGTCATTTACCTATTCTAGCTGGCCAAAATTATTTTTGGCGTCAATATAGTCGCATCACCATGAAATTGAAAAATGTTATTGATATTCACTATTGAATGTTAGGTATTGCAAAATGTAGCGTGTAGCAGTCATAATTTTGTTACAGGGACATTCAAAAGTATTTAATTACATTACGGCCTATGGGGGAAAAATCGTTTGCAGTGGTCTTTAATGATGTTTCATAATTTCAAACACTTTGAAATTCAATATACATATCTATGAAGTGCACTACAAGAGGATTTCTATAGAATATAGTATGGATAGCATTTATCGATCATTTACAGGGACACTAAAAGAATTATGTTACATCATGGTATATGGAGAAAAAATTTTTGTGGTGTATTTTGTTCATGTTGTACTATGTCAAAAGTATTTATGTTGATATATATCTCCGAAAAGCTCTATAAGATGCTTACTGTTGAATATGATATGAATAGCATTCATCTTTCATATATAGAGGGGCACACAAAATAAATCATTTATATTTCTCTCTATATAAACAATAATTGATGGAAATGCGCTTTCAGTTGTGGAACATTATTTTAAATTATAAAAATTGCATATTATTTAATGTGTATAAATTCTATAATTCATATACAGGGCTGCACAAAACATCTAAAGTACATTTTCGTTTATTGACGGAAAATGCTGACGGGGAATTTTCAACTGTGCTGTGCATTCCCTAACTATTCTAAATTTTAGCATATTGTGAATTATATGATAAATCTATAGTTCATATACAGGAATATGCAAAATTTTCAGTTATTTTTTCGACTGTGGTTGAAATTGTGTTTTGAAACGTGTTAAATGTTTTACAAATTATTACTTAGACATCGTTTTTCACGTTATTAAGCTATGAAGTTTTATTATGGTAGTCCGAACGTGTCGAAAAATGTTTTATAATCTGATTGACGTATGATTTTACGTTCTTCTTGATAATTTTAATGATACTTTCTTAGCGCTATGGCAACTAAAATAACAAAATTCTTTTTGTATTATTATAACAAATCCTAAAATTTCTTTTTCTAAAATTTAAGATACGGAACAAATATTCGACAACTTTAATGAAAATTTCTGAGTTGTATATTTTGTTGTATATTTATATTTATCTTTGCACAGAGGAACCCTATGTAAAGAATGAGAATCATAAGATATCATGAGCAAATGTCTACATTATGTTTTGCATCGTATCAAATTTGAATTTGGAGAATTTCTCTGGATTAATTTTGTAAGCATTTGAAATTTGCAGTCAAATAATATGTTTTACATCATTTTGTCCTGGGATATCTACATACAACTGGCAACTTTTGTCCAAATTTGGTCATAAATTTAAACATTTCGCGCTTGAAAACTTCATGTGCTCTTCATTGTAATTTTCCTCTATAAACAAAACATTTTCAACCAAATTCACTTTTCATTAAATTTTAAATCCTGTTGCCATTGCATAATGGTGAAAAAGAGTATATTTATGTGACTAACTTAAATTCTGCTGTCTTTGATAAAAAGAAAATGGTACTTGAACTAAAATGTCAAAAAAAAAATTATTCAGACAAAAATAAGCAAGAAACAATTTAAAAAATTGGGAGGCACCTAAAGGCAGACAAATTAAATTGGAACGAAAAGGTAATAATCTGAACTATTTAATCATATCAAAAATTGAGCTTAATCGTGCTTTATCATATAACTTTTTCTATATTAAAACTGAAAAATTGTAAAAAAAATACAGAGTTTTTTGTGACATTAACTATGAAGTAACAGCTGATATGTGCGAACTTTATGCACATAAATCCAATAAAATAAAGTCCATATTTTGTTTGGAAGCGTCCATAAGGGAGCAGTATATTTTATTCCTCTTCAAGTAACAGAATGAAGAACTACTCAAATTGATTGATTCATTCCCAACTAAAAAGCTCCAACTTTGCACTAGTGTATGGATCGTACAATTATATTTATATCAAAACCAATAGCAGGGTACAACGCCCTAACTATTGAGCTATAAAAGGCAAAAAATAAATTACGCTAGGATAAACTTTTAAAAATCGACTTTTGGCAGCTAGAATCGGTAAATCACCCACCGTGCGGCGTATAACATAATCCGTCAGCTAATTTTAAATATTTTTGAAATTGAAACTGTTTATCAAAGACTAACGGTTCAGAAATCATCTATTAGTCAGTACCTAGAAGGGACATATTATATATATTTTTTTAACATGTGTAGATTAAAATTTTTGATAAAAAAAATCTTTAAGTATATATTGTATTTATTTGTTATTAAATTATTTAAAAATGAACCATTAAGTGTAATATATCGAGCTATCACACTGATCTCGAGAAACAAGTCCTGCCTTGCAAGAGTGATCTTCATATTCTGAGGAAAGCAAGGTATAAGCACTGATGTTGGGACTAATTTAAATTTTCATATCCTCCTGCTAACGAGCAAATGGACAAAATTGTAATGTTGTTTTTCTGTGATTTATCTTAAATGATAAAAACAATTGATTTTCCTAACATAAAAAAAAAATTTATTACGTATATGAATGTAATCATTAAGAGTATTAATCATTACTTCAGTCAATAATATTGCATTACATCTTTAGAATTATATTAATTGAAATAATGCTTGTAGTGCAGTGAAAACTGGAGCTTAGTAAAGGTATTAACACGGGCTTGTCAGCCTAGGACGCTGTTAAAACTTTTATTTCATGTTTGTGTGATAATACTACGTAAGAATACTATTATTAAATTATGAGTAGAATATATTTTACAGTTGATGTTATGTTTAAGGGGGGGGGAGGGGGGTTGTTAATGTTAATGTATGAAAATTTTTTTTTTTTTGGGGGGGGGGGAATTTGAGTCATTGGGTTGGGAGGGGGGGGGGGATGTTGGTCACCACTGCTTGCACATTTTAAAGTTTTATAGTCGAATACGGAAAAAAAATTACTTTCATTCGCCATTTGTTTAAAAATTGTATCAGAATTTGTTTGAAAACTGCAGCACAATTTACTCATTTTTTATGGTGTTGAAAATAATTTTAAAGCATGATGTAACTTTTTTTTAAATCTATCTCTATTGCGTGCAGACGATTACGAAAAATAAATCCGTTTTTGCACATAAAATAATATAAATAGTTCAGCATTTGTTTCAGCTTTGTATTCCACGAAAGTATCGCTTTTAATAAACTTCAAAACGTTATTTGCATATATAATTGTATGTTTTGGGTGTTGTTAGTGGAGCAGTCTGAAAAATAATAATCGGAGTGAGACAACTTGCATTTTTTAATAAATAAAGGGTTTATGACACTTGTTTACTGTATAATGATTATTTAGTATAGTGTTTTTTTACCATAGTGTAAACTTTGTTTAATGACTTTTGAATCCCCATGTATATATGTATCTATGATATAATATGTGTGTTCATTATGAATCATTCATTTAAATTCAACATTTAAAAAGTAATATTCTCTGAAAGTTACATTTTGGATTCAAATATTAAAAGTAAAAGTTTTATTTCATCCCATTTCAGATTTGGCGAATATTTCGCGCATTCTATTCATAATTTATATTCGATGATTTTCAACAACTTTAAAAAAGAAATAAATCTGCATGCGAGTTCTTTCTAAATGATCAGATTTAAAAAAAAAAAAAAAAAAAAAAAAAAAAAAAAAAAAAAAAAAACCTTCTTTCTATAGAATTATTCATTTTCTTTGCTGTGCAATTCCTTTTAAATTCTTCTGAATTTAATAAAATTACAACTTCAAAAAGCATTTTACACATCAAGGTGATAACTTTTTTTTCCCGTTCTTCTGGAAGCAGGACAGAGAGATCTAACAAAATGATGACGTGGTATTTAACAGATTTATTTAGTGCAAGTATGTTATTTATTTTCATGAACAGATAAAAAACTCATTTAAAGATTCAGCCATAATTTTATTTCATCTTTATTTTTTTTTCACTCAAAATTTCTTTTAATAGATTTAAAATTTTCTTTTTCCTTTCAAATTGATATTTCATATTTCGTCAAAGAAAACTCTTCCTTCGTTTTGAATATTTCACTCATTGACATCTTTTAATATTTTGAAGATGATTAAATATTCACTTCAAAATATCAAAGAAAAAAAAAAAGTCAAAGCGAAGTCTTTTGGTGGAATTTTCTTTCTTTAAAAGATTTTTTTTCATTTTCAACACATGGCAAAATTTAATTTTCATTTATAAAAGGCATATTTAAATAAAACAGCTTTTGAAATGTTCACCGTGCACTAAATTTTATTAAATATTTATATTGAAAAGTTTTATATTAACTGGATAATTTTGTATTTGCATACGAAAAGAAAATCACAGAAAGTTGCCTATAACAAAACGTTTTAAATTCTTACTCGAAAATGTTATTTCACAAGACGATGAGGAAGCTTTATCACTTTATTGAAGTGGTTCACAATCTTTTATTGGCCACGCCCCACCAAATCCTCTGTAAATTTACTATCCCCCCACCTCTCCAGCCTTAATCTGTAAATTATGTCTCTTATTATTTAAAAAAGAAAACTCTGTTTACACGGTAGAAGAGTAATAGAGCCTTAACAATAACTATTCATTTCACATTTTTAACTTATCAATAAACAATTAAATTTAAAAAATCAAAAAACCCGACTGCGTAAAAAGCGAACTAATTAATTATTTCTCATCAACGTGAAACTATTTTTTTTTTCAATTCCTACTATTAGCTCACACTCTCGCTATATATATCTTGTTCAACTTTTCAATCGTTAATAAAATACATATTATTCATCCAATCAAGCTCAAATATTTTTTTTTTTAAACTTGTAGTGGATGACACTTGATGTTAATCCAGTTTTTTCAAATATTAATTCATTAATTAAATTAAATTAATTAATTTTCAATAATCAAGAGGTCCCTGTTCTTGATCAAGGTATTTTAAGACCGAGAGAGAGCCCTCTTCTTGATCAAGGTATTTTAAGACCGAGAGAGAGCCCTCTTCTTGATCAAGGCATTTTAAACGCCACTCAAGAGGAAAGAAGAATGGGAGAAAAAAAATTTCTCTTATTGACCTAAGTAGGAATTGACTTACATTTTCTTCTTTATTATATTACTTGTTTATATTACTTACCTATTTTTTTATTTCCTTGTATTGATGACTTTTAAGTTGTGTTTAATTGTTAGTTCCTATCTATAAACACTGTTTTGATGAGGTCTATAGATGTCTATGATGGTTAGAGTTGCAGTAAAGCTAGGGATCCTACATACACAACTTCCAGGTTGTATAATATTTTAACGGAGCTTCTGACTGTAAAATAGTCAATGAAACATCGTCTTCATTTTGAAAGACATATCCAATGATAGGCCACTCATTAGGGTGCGTAATTTTTTTTAGTTTCTACAGCTATTTTGTATTTTACGGCGGCCATTTTGAATTTATAAAAACAAAACCTAGCCTATAACCATCGGGCCGTTAAGACGAATTGATAGATACTTCATTCATTAAAATCCATCCAGCCGTTGGGATGTTTCGAGGGTATAAAGAAATCCACATACACAGATACGCGTGAAACACATAACCCTTCTTTTCAGTCGGGTAAAAAGGTTAATCCTCTGTCACAAATGTTCTTTTAACATAATTTTATAAATGCAATGAGTAGGGGAGAGTAGTACACAGTGAGACGAAAAATATTATTTCTTAACGTATGGCGACAACTTTTATTGTGTTTGAAAATTTTTTGCTACATGTTTAAGCTGCACAAATACGCTACACATTAATGTATAAATGGTTTTAAAAAGTTATTTATAAAAGCACAGAAGCATGATAACGGAGTATCTGAAATTAAGTGGTACGCAGTGAGACAATGTATATATTTTCATAAATCATACATTTTTACACTCTATCAATAATTTTGTTCAGTATAATAATGTCTTAACTACTGCCTGAAATTGTGGTTACCACTTGGAGTTTAATCTGATGTTTTTGGGGTCGAGCAGTTTTGATAGAGTAATAGTAGAAATGCTAAGACAATTTCAATAGTTACAGGTAAAATATTATTAACAATTCAACAACATGTTGAGATTAACTGAACACATACAGTGGATTGTGATAATTAAACTATAGTTATCTTAAATAAAGGCTTAAGAGAATGCCTAACGTACCTCAATGTACATCCAAATTTCCGAAGGAAATGGGAAACCAGTGGTACCCTGATAGTTGCTTTGTTATCGTAAATTGTAGTTCTGGCAGTAGAATCGAAATGTCTGATTCATTAACAGATGCCATATCTGGAACATGAGGCACGAAGCCTGCTGCTTTCACACTCATGCGAAGATAGATCACTTCAAAATCCCCATTTCCATCCATATAAGTTAAGATTTTTCCTACATAGAACACACTATTTGGAAACTGCACAAGAACACACAGGGAGACGTGTCTCATTGTGTACCTACTATGTGGTTATGATGTTAAAAAACTATTTATTAATAAAAGGAGGTTTCTCTTTCTCTCTCTCTCTTTCTGCGGTTCTAGTTCCTGCAACCTAAATGATTCATCGTCATCAGAAGAATCGTCAAACCATCTGTTTTTGAAGACTTCGGAAATAAAGTTATGGATTCCGACTTTCCTTTCTTCTTTTTACGGGAAGGGTTTCTGTTGCCTAGATCAGCAATGAGACACTTTGAGATGCAGAGATTATGATTTCTAATTAATATTGCTAGATTTTTAAAATATTAAAAATATGAGCCTCAAGTGGACAACGTCAGATCTTGGGCTACCTTCATGCAAATTTTCAGCCTCTTACGTTTAGTAGATTTCCCTAGCCATCGCACGCCCACACACACGCACAGAAAGAGAGAGAGAGAAAGAGAAACCTTCTTTTATTAATAAATAATTTTTTAACATCATAACCACATAGTAGGTAGACAATGAGACACGTCTCACTGTGTACTTTCATAATGGATGCCACATCTGTTCATCGCTTTAAAAAGTTTGTGTCGTTTTGTCGAAATAGTCTATTGTTAGAAATAGCTAGGTTTGGTTAACTAAATATATGTTATAATGAAGGAAAGAAACTCTAAATTAGACGTTTATGTAACTTTAACCACTATAAAATAAACAATTATTTACTATTTTGCCGGACGAGTAACTGAAGTGCGGAAACTACATCCACATGCTGCATAAGATGAGGTCGTTATGTATGAGTGCCAGCGTGGACAAAAAGTTACAACTATATGTCAAAGTGACTGCTGTCTCACTGTGTACCATGTCTCACTGTGTACTACTATCTCCTATATACATCTTCGCCTTTATGCCGAAAAGAGTTTTGTTGTACTTTTCCAACTTATCTCAATGTGTTATACGGTCTACGGAAAGTGTTATACGGTCTGCATTTTTATCTTCACAAAATATCTTGAAGAGAGACTTGCATTTAACCTTAAGATTGATAACATTCACATATTTTATAATTAATTTTTGTAGCTTATTAAGAGTTAGTGAAAAAGCTTTGGAGACTAAATTTTCTTTCTATGGACACCGCAATATACAAAAGAAGCATTTCAAGATTCTCATTTTTATTAAATTTAAGTAGCCATTATTCCCCATTACAACACATTTTTCTGATTTTTCTTTTCCAATAACGTCAGTTGTCTTCCATTGTATTATCTGATTTTTAGGTGCGTTCGTAAATATATAAAAAATCCCTGCCGGCTCTGGCCTACAGGCGGAGGTAGATTTCGATGTTAAGTACTAAATTCACCAACAAAATTTAAATCAAGATTAGAGATAAACCCAGTTCCTTCACTAAGAATGAACTCTAGGGAGCTAAACATTTTGTGAAAATTCTAATATACACGAATACACACACGCATGTATATGGGATAGGTTTAAAAATGGTAAAACAAATTCAGAGAACCTCAAAGTGTTAAAATATGTTAATATTTCTATAGTCGGGTTTTTATCATGTTTTAATACGTTTCTTCAAACTCACATGACGTTACATATTCACCTGCTGAGGCCCATTTGATTTCTAATATGACGCAATATTTATTTATTTATTTTTATTTATTTCTTTTTTTTTTAATTCGTCACTATTTATTTCATTTTGAGTTTCCATGCTGAAATCTTGCCCTAGAAATCTTATGACGTAATATTCAATTTGTTTTCAATTCGTCAAACTATTTATTTAATTTATTTTTTCACGTGAAATTCTTGCAATCGAAAAGCAATTGTTGCGGTGAAAATTTTATTGTTTGTTTTTTTAATTGTTGACAACTCCTATAACGAAAAATATTTATTTTTTCCTGTCATTGTTGTGTAACAGCTGGTTTTATCAGAATCTTGTTAATACGGTATTGAAAATTTTTACCCCCCCCCCCTTATTTCCATTCCCTTGGGCCGATTTTGCCCATTTTGAATGCCGCCGAGATATTAGCCATCTCAAAGTTGTTGGCGAGTTTGAAAACGATCCGTGCATAATTGCGACTTTTATCGTGCGGACAAAATTTAGTACATACATACATATATATATAAATTTATTAAGTGGGTGTGGTTTTGAATTCTTAGGGTTATATAATGAAAAGTTATGAAGGAATTTTTCCAAAGTCGCACCATGGTAACGACTGCAATAGGTAGCATTTCTTACGAAACTACCTAATACGTAGCACCTATAGTCGTCGTTCAGTCCATCTGTCCGTCCGTCCGCATATAACAGAGGAAAAACTACCCGGTCGAATGGTCTGAAATTTTAAATATATAATTTCTGCAAAATTTTGTCGAGTAGTTTCAAATTTTATGAAAATTGGATGCATAGTTTAATTACAGGGGCAGTCAAAAGTTTTCCGTTCCATGACGACCAATGGGAAAAAAATATTTCAAGTGCATATGAATGATGTTACAGCCTTTCGAACAGAATAAAATGGATATGCAGTTATTGAAGTGCACTAAAATATACATTCAGTACAATATGCGGTAAAAAAATATTTATAAAACTAGTTATAGTACGAACGCACCTCATTTGCAACGTTCGACGAGCAATTTCCAACTTGTAAAATTTCAAATGTATATGACATCTTGTAAATTTATTTACTGTGCAGGGTGCCTGCATTAGTGCCATAGATATTTACTATCTACCCATTTCCTTTTCTAATGTTATTTAAGTTTTATAAAGTAGGTAGTACCTCGTTCAGATATTTCATAATTTTTTTAGATTAAATGTGTTCAAGACGATCAAGTTTATATATGGGAGATTCCCAAAAGATGGGATCATTAAACGTTAACAATATATAATTTTTAAAATTTTCAAATTTAAGGCCAATTTTTCTTTAATAGTATAGTATTTTGTCTATAAATATAATATATTAATATTTTTAATAGTATGTCTACAAAATTATACACAAACATTAAAAGACAGCAACTAATCTGGAAAATTAATTATTAAAGCATTTAATTAGCAGTTGTGTACGTTACAAATTTTGGACATTTTTTCGCACGTACGTTACAAATTTTGGACGTTGCGCTTAGTATTTAAAAAATTCTTAAGACTAAGAATGTAGTAAATGTGTCCTATAATTGTATGTGTATACGTATATATATGTATAATTAACTTTTTATTATCCAGTAATAATAATAATAAAATCAAATGCTTTGTCGCGTACGTTACTTTCGGACATAACAAAATACAAAAAAATTCTTTATAGAAAAGTCCTTCTATCTTCAAAAAAGCAATAAATCAGCCTGCGAACCTTAACGAAATTATCAAAAAATCATCCGTTTCCTTTATGCATTCGTTGTTTACCATTAGAACCACCTGGAAAAAAGTTAAAACTCTTTTTTTTTGGTGGTACATTGGAGCAGTTAACATTATGAATGTCCGAAATTGGCCTCTTTAGCATAAAATAATAAAATTTTAAGATATTTATACAAAGCTTTTACAATAAATTATATCATTTTCTGTCTCTGAATAGAATTAAAAACTCAGTGTAAAAAAAAAAAAATAAATAAAGTCAACGATAATTAAAGTTATGCTTGAAAGGCTTAAAGTTATGACGTGTGTCCAGTGCCCACCTTTTGAGAATCGCCCATATACTTTTAACCCGGGAGAACTCGCTGCATGAGATTTTCTCGCACAGTCGTACTTTTTTAAGACTCTTATTTAAATCATTTTTCATTTTAATTAAAATTTCAAAATGTTTTACAATTATTTTACCTATTTTGTGAATAAAAGTACTAAGCCAACCAAAAAAAGTTGATATTATATTAATGTAAAGTAAAAGAAAAGCAATTGGGCATTTTCATTAGCGAGTTCTCCCGGGTTAAATCGTTTCTCTCTATTCTAAAAAAAAGTAACTACCGCTGTCACCGCCGCCGCCGGTTTTGATTTTTTTGTGACCGAAGGCCTTTCTTCGTTAATATTAACAAAAATAATGCATACAAAAATATGAAAATCGGTGGTTTTATACACAAATGTTTGATAAACACGCTGATGCAGACAGTTTTCAAATCGAAGAATTATTTTAAGAGTTATTTAATGCTAAAGTTGGACAAAATCGTTCCACTAAAAAAGTTTTATAGCAGCAAAAACTATACATGGCAGTGTAATCATTTTTAGATCATTTTATGCGTTAGAATTTACCGGAGTGCAGATTGCATTAATTTTTTTATTTTGACTCATTTTGTCAGGTTTTATTTCTATTTTAAATTTAAATTTTCAGCATTTCTAGAGATATTTTTTACAGATTTCAGAAAATTGTACTAATTTAAACTGTTGCCAACTGTATAAAAAGCGCAAGCAATAATGTTTGCTTCAAATTAAAAATTTATTTACACGTGACTATTATAAACAGGAAAAAAACTTTCAAATTAGAATTAAATAATTACGTATAAAAAGCAGGAACTTATTAAAAATTACGTCATAAAAAGTATACACGTGAATTTTAAAAGAGAAAGGATATTGTAAAATAATAAATTCATTAACATGCGTTAGAAGTCTTAGGAGAAATTACGTCATATTTACGCCACATTATAGTTATTACATAAAATGAACACAAAATAATATTGCAAAAAAGTTTAAATTTAGAAATTGCGCTAGACATTTATTTGATATTTTGAGAATTAATTTAAAATGTCTCATTTAAAAGAACTTTCTTTTCGCTTTGTTAAAAAATATCAGGAGACAAAGACTCTCTTTACTTAATTCCTTTTATATTAGCTTATTTTGAAATGTTGTTACACGTGTATACGTCATCAAGTTATTTTTATTTCGACGTTTTATTTGTGTTTTTATTAATGTTGTACGAATTTATTTGTTCTTTCGTTATTTAAAATAAAAATTATATCAATTTGTATAATTTGGCGAGTGGTTTGGCGATTTATATAATTTGGCGAAATTGGTCGACGGGTTAATCAAGTAGTACCGCAGCGGATTTGGCGTTAAAATTCCCCAATCAAAGAGAAATGAATAGAAATTCGTTTATAGGGAGATCGCCACTGTTTTTTAAATTATAATTCAATCTTTCGAAATCTTTTTAAAGCCGATCAAATTAGCGTGCATTTAGAGTCTGCGGTGTCTGGACGGGGGTTGGCGAGCGTAGCTCGTAGGGGGCCGAGCCCCCTAGTCCGTGTAAAAGAATCTTCGTGTGACATATAGCAGAGCTGGTAAACGTAGAAAACTACTTCAGTAAATAATCGAAAACTTTAAGAAAAATTGCAAAATATACTGCAGTAAAACTGTAGTGAAAGTTAATACTAAAACGATGCCAAAATCTTTAAAAAAATTATTCGTGTCTTTAATATTTAAAAAAATTATTCTGGTGTTAATTCTATTTTAAACTTTTCATTAGGAATATTTTTTTTTTAAATTCAATAACAAAAACTAATATTTTAACATTAAAAAAAAAACTGATAGCGAAGGAGTGAGTAACAAATTTGCAATTCCCCCCCCCCCCCCCGCGCAGTAGGACGTACGCCCACGTTGGGAACCACTGCTGTATTGGTTTAATACAGCTTATTAGAATTGAGAAAAGAAACACAAAGCTACAAAAAAAAAAATCCAAGTCTTTTAAAAATAAATATCGTGCTATTTGATTGCGGTTTATTTAATATTTTTATGTAAACAATCTCTCTATTCTAAAAAAAAGTAACTACCGCTGTCACCGCCGCCGCCGCCGCCGCCGGTTTTGAATTTTTTGTGACCGGAGGTCTTTCTTCGTTAATATTAAGAAAAATAATGCATACAAAAATATGAAAATCTGTAGTATTATACAAAAATGTTTGATAAACACGCTGATGCAGACAGTTTTCAGATCGAAGAATTATTTAAAGAGATATTTAATGCTAAAGTTGGACAAAATCGTTCCACTAAAAAAGTTTTATAGGAGCAAAAACTGTTCATAGGAATTTAATCATTTTTAGATCATTTTATGCGTTATAATTTGCCGGAGTGCAGATTGCATTAATTTTTTTATTTTGACTAATTTTTTGAGGTTTTATTTCTATTTTAAATTCAGATTTCAGCATTTCTAGAGATATTTTTAACAGATTTTAGAAAGTGATATTAATTTAAACTGTTGCCAACTGTATAAACAGCGGAAACAATAATGTTTGCTTCAAAAAAATATATATATATATTTATACGTGTAAATAAATTAAAAATTTATTTACACGTGACTATTATAAACAGAAAAAAAACATTTGGAATAAGAATTAAATAATTATGTACAAAAAGCAGGAACTTATTAAAAATTACGTCATAAAAACTATAATTACACGTGAATTTTAAGAGAGAAAGGAATTTGTAAAACAATAAATTTATTAAAATGCGTTAGAAGTCTTAAATAGGAGAAATTACGTCATATTTACGTCACATTACAGTTATTACATAAAATGAACACAAAATAATATTGCAAAACGGTTTAAATTTAGAAATTGTGCTAGACATTTATTTGATATTTTAAGAGGATACTTTTCAACTATTTTTGTTAGGAAAGCACAAATAATATTTAATTTCTAACACAAGTATTTTCACGTGAATATTAAAAAGAGAAAGAATAGTTTGGTCAAAATTACGTCAGATTAAAAACGATTAATTTAAAATGTCTCATTTAAAGGAACTTTCTTTTCACTTTGTTAAAATATACCAGGAGACAAAGACCCTGTTTACTTAATTCCTTTTATATTAGCTTATTTTGAAATGTTGTTACACGTGTCTACGTCATCAAGTTATTTTTATTTCGACGTTTTATTTTTATTTTTATTAATGTTGTACCAATTTATTTGTTTTTTCGTTATTTAAAATAAGAATTATGTCAATTTGTATAATTTGGCGAGTGGTTTGGCGATTTATATAATTTGGCGAAATTGGTCGACGGGATAATCAAGTAGTACTGCAACGGATTTGGCGTTAAAATTCCCCAATCAAAGAGAAATGAATAGAAATCCGTTTATAGAGAGATCGCCACTGTTTTATAAATTATAATTCAATCTTTCGAAATCTTTTTAAAGCCGATCAAATTAGCGTGCATTTAGAGTCTACGGTGTCTGGATGGGGGTTGGCGAGCGTAGCTCGTAGGGGGCCGAGCCCCCTAGTAATAAGAAAAAAAAATATTTTTTTTCTTTCCCTAAAAAGAATTTAGCTAACATTTTTATCTGAGTTAAAAAAAAATGCAATTTAACAAATTACAACGACCATTTGGAAAATGATTTTTTCAAAGACTAAAATTTAAGACATAAAAAATCGTACGGAGTTGATCATACATTACTTATGCCATGGATTACATTTTTCGGTACTGTAAATTTTTAAACTTCTACGGAGCTGGTCATACATTACATACGCCATGGATTAAACATTAATATTCCTAACATCCCACAATATTACTTTTTACACCGTCGTATAGAGAAAAAAATGTACTTTAAATCCAATTTGTTTGAAAGCTGTATCTCAATTTGTTTCTGAGTTAATAATTTTAATTTTTTTGTAGTTTTTATTACTTTTTTGTCATAGTGGCAACAGAAGTATCCATATCTGTTGAAAGTAAAGGAAAAATACAGATTACAGTATAGACCAATCAGAAAACGAATAAAATGCGGATTCAACTAATAAAAAGCTTCAGATATGTTTTTGATTTCCTACCTTGACGAGGACAATAACCATTTTTCCAAATGGTTAATAAGCATAAAAGTAAAAATACAGTCGAACCCGATTAAAACGCTCACGGTTAATGTGCGATTCCGCAAATACGCGAATTTTTTCCCTGTCCCTTGAACACAGCCAATAAGGGTAATGCAAAAATATTACGTTAATTTAAGGTTAAATACGCGATAGATTTTCGATCCTTGAGGCAAAAAATCAGGCTTAAAACTAGAATTCATAGATCAAGATGCGAATTTCTTCACTCTTCTCCATTGTTGCTCATTTAGCGGATTTTATTCTTTATTCAGATAAAAACGACTGTTTCCGAATAGTAATATTTTCTTTATTTAATAATATCGGATTAAGTCGAAGATTACTAATCGGAAATAGTGGCAGATATTTAAGTTTCAAAATCCCCACTAAATTAGCAACACTGCAATTCTTCTTTGATCCAGCGTTCTAACATTCTTTGTCTCTCGCTTCGTGTACCTTTTAGTTACCCATCATACGTAGTATAGGGTAAGTCTTGTAATCGTTTTAAAAAAAAATCGAAAAAAAAATTTGATGAATTTGCATGTTTCAGATTTCAGACATGGAAGATTCCGAAAAACATATTTTTAGAATAAAAAAAAAATTGCTGTCTGTCTGTCTGTTTGTGTATGTGCCTGTAAACGCTCTATCTCGCGAACAAATTGATAAAAGGTGCATAAAAATTTTCGAAATTGTTTATTTTAAGGAGTGAATATAAAAGACAATAAAAAAAACGTAAATTTTGCATAAAGAATAAAGTCGATCGGATAATGAGTTGCCGAGATATTTGTAATCATATTTTCCACACTCTTCGACTTTTCATGACCCCTGTATTTCATTCAAATTTTAATTCAAAGATATATTTTAATTGCAAATGAGATGCTTAACCCTCTCGCTGCGCAACCCGAGATTTTATCGGGGATGCATTTTTTTTCCCTGATAACCCTCCTTGATCATTCCCACCAGTTTTTTTTTTTTTTTTTTTTGTAAATTTTGCTTTGTTTAATTGGAGCATTTTCCCGATTAAATTAGATAAAAAAATTTGTTTTGAAAAACTGGTGACAAAAGAATAAAAGATCTATAAATGCACAATTTTTGAAGCTATTTTGATAAAACAATTACGCAAACAACAATCCGACGCAATAAACTGTTAGTTAATATGATTATTATTTTTGGATATAAGGATGCGTATAAGAATGTTTCTTTTAAGCAATTCAGTAATACAGCATTTAAAGTTTATGACATCATCAAGCCACGATTTTAACCCCTTGAGTGGTGGTGGGATATATTATATCCGACCTATATTAGGTGGGATATATTATATCCCACCTAATTTTAACTAAGATTTGCAACGGAAAATTTTAACTGAATTTTACTTTTATAATTTTGCCGGGGAAATGTTGTAAAATCGCTTTTCCTTATTTTGAAATAACATTTTTTTTCCGGTGTGAATTCAACATTGGAGAAACATAACTACTTGTCCCTCAAAGGGTTAAACACTCTATCTACTAAACAAATTGAGCTAGAGGCTTGAAATTTGGTATGTACTTAGAGCGTAATAGTGCGACAAAGTCTATTAAATTTCAGTAACCTGGATTAATGCATATCCCTGGATATGCATTTTATAAATAGTTTACAGATGTTTCAGTTTCATATTTTACATTATGCATAACCATGATGGGTAAGTAATACGGTGGCCCCCAACGACTATGTTTGCTGAAGTAGAGAGAGAGAGAGAGAGATGAATTCAGGATGCTCAGATACACTGTAAAAAAAAAAAAAAAAAAATACGACCAGTTTTCCTGTAGGAATCGGAAAAATAGTTGCCCTTATCGTACCGAAAACATTTCCGACCCAGCTCGGAATAAAATCCGTAAAATACCGTTTTATTGGCTATTTCCTTTTTTTTACGGATTTTTTTCCGAGCTGGGTCGGAAAATTTATGATTGTTTATGACCAAAATTTATGATTGTTTTTTTCAATTGTCCGGTTTCAATTTTTTTTTTTTTTTTTTTTTTTTTTTTTCAATCTCGCTTTTGCTAGAGAGTCTCTTACTCGGGACGTGGCTGGGGACCTATGCAACTTGCTTCCGCAAAAGAGTCGGAATAAGTGGAAGAATAAAGGGTTGCGGACGAAGATGGGCCGCTCGCCGCGGCGGTTCTCATTTAGCTCCTAATAGTGAACCATTAAAAAAAAAAAAATGATAAAAAACCAAGAAGTCTAAAGAAAGATACACCTCACACAAGATATTAAAAATTGAAAAATGATTAGAGCACAATACCTCAATTATAGACAAATCCAAAACTTCAGAAAGTTGACCCGCAATATTATTAGATGTAAGGATGCAATCAGATTTAAGACTATTAAAACATGTGGCCGAAAACGAAAACATTGTTAATATATATAATCGTAAGGTGTTATATGCTGAACCTTGAAATATAACAAGAGTCCGTTGCTTTTTTTTTTTTTTTTTTTTTTTTTTTTTTTTTTTTTTTTTACAGTCTTTTTTAGGACGATATACAGAGGGAGCGAAAAGTTAAAATATTAATAGGTTTACCCCCGGTTATCACCACCTAACCAGTAACTGGCACTTCAGCAAAAATCTAACTAAATAAGCATTTTCTTGTAAAATTCGGTAAAATGACTAGAAGCAGCAGGAGTCTTTCGGTAGCCCCGAGCCCTCCCTTCCCGCTTTTCGGTGTCTTTAATTTGTGTAATTTCCCTTTTAAATTTGTCCGGTTTCAATTTTTGATTTTTTTTTTTTTTTTTTTTTTTTTTTTTTTTTTTTTTTTTCAATCTCGCTTTTGCTAGAGAGTCTCTTACTCGGGACGTGGCTGGGGACCTATGCAACTTGCTTCCGCAAAAGAGTCGGAATAAGTGGAAGAATAAAGGGTTGCGGACGAAGATGGGCCGCTCGCCGCGGCGGTTGGAGCTAAATGTTGAGATGATTATAATACCTGTTGTTAGCCACGTTTTAAATATGCATTATAATCACTACTATGTTTTATAATGCATGTTATGGGAGAAAAAATGAAACTAGTGTATTAAACAAATACGAATGCGGTTGTATAATTATTTTATGTCTTCTATGATTTTTTTATTTTAAAATGTATCGTTTTAATGTATGACGTAATTTTCATCATTAAATGTATTTCGCGTGTAATAATTTTAATTATTTTAAGATTTTCTTTCTTTTTTAATATTCACGTGTAAACATATTTTTTATAACGTAATTTTCTCCATTTTCTGCTTTAACCCTTTCAGGGGCAAGGTACTTGTATTCGTAAAATGTTGAAATAATGGATTGACACCAGTATTTACAAGATAATTTATTTGTAAACAAGAAAAAGTATATTTTCGCGTACTTAATAAAGGTGAAATTTTCATGCACAGAATTCTGATACCAATGTGGAAATTAGGCATTTAAAGTAGGTGATGCCATAGCAGCATCACCGCCCTTCAAGGGGTTAACACTTGATCTTTTAATTATAAAACAAATATGACTGCGGTTGTATAATTATTTATGTTTTCTATGATTTTTTTTTCTGTGCAAACAATACTTTTTACACAAAGATTTATAGGGATAGTTTTTTCTTATTATACTAGGGGGCTCGGCCCCCTACGAGCTACGCTCGCCAACTCCCGTCCAGACACCGCAGACTCTAAATGCACGCTAATTTGATCGGCTTTAAAAAAAGATTGAATTATAATTTAAAAAACAGTGGCGATCTCCGTATAAAAGGATTGTTATTCATTTCTCTTTGATTGGGAAATTTTAACGCCAAATCCGCTGCGGTACTACTTGATTATCCCGTCGACCAATTTCGCCAAATTATATAAATCGCCAAACCACTCGCCAAATTATACAAATTGACATAATTTTTATTTTTAATAACAAAACAAAAAAAAAAAAAAAATTAGTACAACATTAATAAAAATACAAATAAAACGTCGAAATAAAATAACTGGATGACGTAGACACGTAACACCATTTCAAAATAAGTTAATATAAAAGGAATTAAGTAGGCAGAGTCTTTGTCTCCTGGTATTATTTAACAAGCGAAAAGAAAGTTCTTTTGGTTGGTTGGTTGGTTGGTTGGTTGTATTTATGACGGCCAATTATCTGCACGAGGGATATGGGCCCTGAGGGGGAGTGCCCTTCGTGGGGGTCTTTCTAAGGGAACCTAACCCGTATTAACGCTTGGAAATCCAAGGTTCGAAGAAAACCACGAAAACTCCGAACGATTAGGCCGACGGGCGCGATTGGGTTCGAACCCAGCACTTCCCGTCTACCAGTTTCGAGAGCAGAACCTCTCAGCCACTCGAAGAAAGTTCTTTTAAATGAGACATTTTAAATTAATCGTTTTTAATTTGACGTAATTTTTACCAAGCTATTCTTTCTCTTTTAAATATTCACGTGAAAATACTTTTGTTAGAAATGAAATATTATTTGCGCTTTCCTAACAAAAATAGTTGAAAAGATCCTCTCAAAATATCAAATAGATGTCTAGTGCAATTTCAAAATTTAAACTGTTTTACAATATTATTTTGTGTTCATTTTATGTAATAACTATAATGTGACGTAAATATGACGTAATTTCTCCTATTTAAGACTTCTAACGCATGTTAATGAATTTATTATTTAACAATATCCTTTCTCTTTTAAAATTCACGTGTATACTTTTTATGACGTAATTTTTAATAAGTTCCTGCTTTTTGTACATAATTATTTATTTTACTACATTTATTACATATTTCTGTTTATAATAGTCACGTGTAAATAAATATTTAATTTGAAGCAAACATTATTGTTTGCGCTGTTTATACAGTTGGCAACTGTATAAATTAATACCATCTCTCTATTCTAAAAAAAGGTAACTACCGCTGTCACCGCCGCCGCCGCCGCCGGTTTTGATTTTTTTGTGACCGGAGGCCTTTCTTCGTTAATATTAACAAAAAAATATGAAAATCGGTGGTTTTATACAGAAATGTTTGATAAAGACGCTGATGCAGACAGTTTTCAAATCGAAGAATTATTTTAAGAGTTATTTAATGCTAAAGTTGGACAAAATCGTTTCACTAAAAAAGTTTTATAGCAGCAAAAACTATACATGACAGTGTAATCATTTTTAGATCATTTTATGCGTTAGAATTTGCCGGAGTGCAGATTGCATTAATTTTTTTATTTTGACTCATTTTTTCAGGTTTTATTTCTATTTTAAATTCAAATTTTCAGCATTTCTAGAGATATTTTTTACAGATTTCAGAAAATTGTACTAATTTAAACTGTTGCCAACTGTATAAAAAGCGCAAGCAATAATGTTTGCTTCAAATTAAAAATTTATTTACACGTGACTATTATAAACAGGTAAAAAATCTTTCAAGTTAGAATTAAATAATTACGTATAAAAAGCAGGAACTTATTAAAAACTACGTCATAAAAAGTATACACGTGAATTTTAAAAGAGAAAGGATATTGTAAAATAATAAATTTATTAACATGCGTTAGAAGTCTTAGGAGAAATTACGTCATATTTACGTCACATTATAGTTATTACATAAAATGAACACAATATAATATTGCAAAAAAGTTTAAATTTAGAAATTGCGCTAGACATTTATTTGATATTTTGAGAATTAATTTAAAATGTCTCATTTAAAAGAATTTTCTTTTCGCTTTGTTAAAAAATACCAGGAGACAAAGACTCTCTTTACTTAATTCCTTTTATATTAGCTTATTTTGAAATGTTGTTACACGTGTATACGTCATCAAGTTATTTTTATTTCGACGTTTTATTTGTGTTTTTATTAATGTAGTACGAATTTATTTGTTCTTCCGTTATTTAAAATAAAAATTATATCAATTTGTATAATTTGGCGAGTGGTTTGGCGATTTATATAATTTGGCGAAATGGGTCGACGGGATAATCAAGTAGTACCGCAGCGGATTTGGCGTTAAAATTCCCCAATCAAAGAGAAATGAATAGAAATTCGTTTATAGGGAGATCGCCACTGTTTTTTAAATTATAATTCAATCTTTCGAAATCTTTTTAAAGCCGATCAAATTAGCGTGCATTTAGAGTCTGCGGTGTCTGGACGGGGGTTGGCGAGCGTAGCTCGTAGGGGGACGAGCCCCCTAGTTTTCTAAAATAATGTAAAAAATATCTCTAGAAATGCTGAAAATTTGAATTTAAAATAGCAAAAAAACCTCAAAAAATGAGTCAAAATAAAAAAAATTAATGCAATCTGCACTCCGGCAAATTCTAACGCATAAAATGATCTAAAAATGATTACACTGCCATGTATAGTTTTTGCTGCTATAAAACTTTTTTAGTGGAACGATTTTGTCCAACTTTAGCATTAAATATCTCTTAAAATAATTCTTCGATTTGAAAATTGTCTGCTTCAGCGTGTTTATCAAACATTTCTATATAAAACCACCGATTTCCATATTTTTGTATGCATTATTTTTCTTAATATTAACGAAGAAAGACCTCCGGTCACAAAAAATTCAAAACCGGCGGCGGCGGTGACCGCGGTAGTTACTTTTTTTTAGAATAGAGAGATTCAAAACGAAGGAAAGATTATGATCGTACTGAATATCGCAAGTAATAAATGTGATTTTAACAACTGGATTGTGCTTCTAAGATTCATACATATTTTCATGTTATTTTTAAAATGCAAATTGTTTATTTTAGTTAATAAGGATATGCGAATTTTCTAGTCTATGTAATAGTAATTCGTACAAAATAAATTTTGCTCGTGCATTTGCCTGTATTTATGCTGCATCAAGTGGTGAAATATATGAATAAATTTGCTAACCGTGCTACTATTACTCCATTTGATTCCCACTGTGACATCACATGAATATTGTCCATAAGAAAATAGTTTTAAATATACCGTTTTAATATGTGACGTAATTTTCATCATTAAATGTATTTCGCGTGTTATAATTTTATTATTTTAAGATATTCCTTCTTTTTTAATGTTCACGTGTAAACACAATTTTTATGGCGTAATTTTCTCCATTTTCTGCTTTAACACGTGATCATTTAATTTATTTTAAAGTATTTTTTCTCTTTTCAATAATCATGCGTAATTATTATTATTATTTTTTTTTTATGAAATATGTCCTTTGCTCTGTTTTTCAATTTGACAATATTTTAAACAAATATTTTTTTCTAAATATGAAATAAATTTCCATTCAAATACAGAAAATTTAATTAACAAATTGAAAAAGACCCTCAAAAATTAGTAAAATTAAAAAAATATTTGCACACTTCACACCGCAAGATTCTCAAGCATCTTACTGTAAAAGACGGTCAACTAAAAAGATGGTCATAGTTTTTGTTCCTAATGAAACTTCTTTAACGAAACTATTCTGAAAGACTTTAACTTTAAATAACTCTTAAAATAATTCTTCGATTTAAAAACTGTTTGCTCCAGCGTATTTGTCAAACATTTATCTATAACGTAAACCACTTTTCGTGTTTTTATATGCAATATCTTTCGCAGTATTAGCCTAGAAAAACCCCAGGTCACAAAAAAATTCATACAGGGCGACGGTGACAGCGTTGGTTACTTTTTTAGGTAGATTTCATAAGAAATACTACCTATTACATTCTCCCTTATCTTGGAATATCTGAAAATTTTTTGCAGATCTACGCCGATCATGATCCATAGAACTCCCGCCCCCCCCCCCCCCCCTTCAAAACTTTATCTATCTATCTATATCCCATTTTCATGGACACGATAACTTCCATAATTCTACACAAATCTCTTTCAAACTGATAGATAAAATCAAGGGGCAGAAAATCTCTGTCAAGTTCGTTAATGGGCAAAATCGGACCACGGGGGTAGAAATAGCGAGGGGTATCAAATCAGTTTAAAGTTATTATTATTTCTAGAAAAAGGGCGAAAAATTTATGCATAACAAATTTTTGAGATCTTTAAAAATGGTCTCAAGGGGCGAAAAAAACAGGGTTTTAAGAAGAAAAAAATTCATAACTTCGTCATAGACTGGGAGGCGGAAGCACAGACAATCACCTCATCGAGTTCGCAGCTGAAATTCCAGAATTAGTTAAAACTCGAATCGCATATTAATTCGCAATCGGTCTGTCAAGTCACATCTTGGTGGAAAACACCTGAAAACCCGATTTTAGCGGTTGACTCGTAGATTTACCATTTTGTTTTCCTGCACCCAAAGGTATGAAAATATGGAGGACTGGGAGCAGGAAAACACAATGGTAAACCTACGAGTCAATCGCTAATTTCGGGTTTTCAGGTGTTTCCCACCAAGATAGGACTTGGCAGACCGATTGCAGTTTAATATGCGATTCGAGTTTTAACTCATTCTAGAATTTCAGCCGTGAACATAATTTCAGCCTCCTGGTCTATCAATTCACAAGATATCAAATCCACTTAAATTTATTATACATCTTCTTAATCTAATCAACAACTTTTATATTGACAAGTTTTTGATAGGACCAACTCTTACAGCAAAAAATCTCTCTATTCTTAAAAAAAGTAACTACCGCTGTCACCGCCGCCGTTTTTGAATTTTTTGTGACAGGAGGTCTTTCTTCGTTAATATTAAGAAAAATAATGCATACAAAAATATGAAAATCGGTAGTATGATACAGAAATGTTTGATAAACACGCTGAGGCAGACAGTTTTCAAATCAAAGAATTATTTTAAGAGATATTTAATGCTAAAGTTGGACAAAATCGTTCCACTAAAAAAGTTTTATAGGAGCAAAAACTATTCATAGGAATTTAATCATTTTTAGATCATTTTATACGTTTGAAGTTCCCGGTGTGCAGACTGTTTTTCTTTTTTTAATTTGGCTAATTTTTTGAGGTTTTATTTCTATTTTAAATTCAAATTTTCAGCATTTCTAGAGATATTTTTTACAGATTTTAGAAAGTGATATTAATTTAAACAGTTGCCAACTGTATAAACAGTGGAAACAATAATGTTTGCTTCAAGAAAAAATATTTATACTTGTAAATAAATTAAAAATTTATTTACACGTGACTATTATAAACAGAAAAAACATTTGGAATTAGAAGTAAATAATTATGTACAAAAAGCAGGAACTTATAAAAAATTACGTCATAAAAACTATAATTACACGTGAATTTTAAGAGAGAAAGGAATTTGTAAAATAATAAATTTATTAAGATGCGTTAGAAGTCTTAAATAGGAGAAATTACGTCATATTTACGTCACATTACAGTTATTACATAAAATGAATACAAAATAATATTGCAAAAAGGTTTAAATTCAGAAATTGCGCTAGACATTTATTTGATATTTTGAGAGGATACTTTTCAACTATTTTTGTTAGGAAAGCGCAAATAATATTTCATTTCTAACACAAGCATTTTCACGTGAATATTAAAAAGAGAAAGAATAGTTTGGTCAAAATTACGTCAGATTAAAAACGATTAATTTAAAAAGTCTTATTTAAAAGAACTTTCTTTTCGCTTTGTTAAAAAAATACCGGGAGACAAAGACTGTTTACTTAATTCCTTTTATATAAGCTTATTTTGAAATGTTGTTACACGTGTCTACGTCAAAGACGAAAACAGCTATTGACATATGTAGTTTTGGTACTACTTAGTTATCCCGTCGACCAAAAATCTATCATTCGCCAAACTATAAGATTAAATGCCAATAATGGTTGATCGTAAATGTCACATTAACTTGACTTTAAGCAAGTTACACATGTCTACGTCATCAAGTTATTTTTATTTCGACGTTTAATTTGTATTTTTATTAATGTTGCACTAATTTACTTGTTCTTTCGTTATTTAAAATAAAAATTATGTGAATTTATATAATTGGCGAGTGCTTTGGCGATTTATATAATTTGGCGAAATTGGTCGCAAGTAGTACCGCAGCGGATTTGGCCTTAAAATTCCACATTCAAAGAGAAATGAATAGAAATCCGTTTATAGGGAGATCGCCACTGTTTTTTAAATTATAATTCAATCTTCCGAAATCTTTTTAAAGCCGATCAAATTAGCGTACTTTTAGAGTCTGCGGTGTCTGAACGGGGGTTGACGAGCGTAGCTCGTAGGGGGCAGAGCCCCCTAGTAAAATAAAATAAAATAAAATAAAATAAAATAGATAAAAACAAAAAAAGGTGGGGGAGGTTGTAGAAGAAAAAAAATCACATCTCCATTAATCCGCCACTAAGACGATAAAAAAGTATCATTGATGTGATGGAAATTTTTTACAACCTTCAGATATGCCGTACATAGGATTGCCTTATTAAACGAGTGTCTCAATAAAATGTACGTCAGAATTTAAAATATAGTGTGTGGTTCATTTAACGAACCAATCACCAGATGGTTTAAATTTATTATACGGTTATTAATATACGTACTATAATATTAATATACGGTTAATATTTATTATTATCTATAACTTTTGTTAACTTTTGCAAGTGTTTGATAAGATGAACTCTACTAATAGATAATATTACTAAAAATATTCTCAATGGATGAAAAAAATAGGGGTTGAAGAAAAATTATCGTATTAACATGATTCTATGATAAAAGTCACACACACACAGAAAAATGAAATTAAAAACTTTCAAAAGCGGCCAGATAAAATTGTTAAACTGAGTTTATTAGCCCCCGGAATGCTATTTCTTTTTCCCAGCTTATTTTGTCTCCAATAAATAACGTTACCTTGTGTACGCTAGCCGTAAAACAAAAGCCGATGTTTCATTGTGCGATTAAATACGCTACGGCATTGTTTAAAACTTCTAATCATCGCACTCTTTCAATGTTTATACCGTCGTAATGGGGAAAAAAATACTTTTTTAATGCAATTTGTTTGAAAACTGCATCTTCATTTGTTTTTGAAATATTAATTTTTCGTAGTTTTTAGCGACATTTGTTTCATTTTGGCAACTCAAGTTCTCCATTTCTGTTGAAAGTAAAGAAAAAATTGTTAAAAAATAGCAATTATATCTTCTTGTTGCCATTTTCTCATAAAAATTGAAAAAAAATTAATTAAAATACGTGCTAGTTCGAGAAAAATATAAATGAAGGATTTATGACAAAACATGGAGCTATTAAAAACTATATTTAATTTTAAGTATATATTTTAATGCAAATGACGTCATTTTACACAAAATAAAAGCGTGTGCTTTAAGTCATAAAATTGAAATATGTTTTGCAGTAGAGTCACGATTATCCGAGTCCCGCTTAACCGAGTTATTTCCTTCTGGTGGACTGGTGGCTTCTATTATTATGAAACAGCCATTATAAATGAAGCGTTAGGTGAAGATGAAAGAGCAGTCGTAAAAAGTTAGAACTCTGATTTTTTGGTCAGAATGGGAAAAAAATGGCCATAATGTTTTTTGAAAAAAAAAAATGTGTACCTGTATAAATGTGTGCTGTGTACCTGTAAGACGAGCCGTCAGGGATTATTTTAGAATAGAAAGAAATTTTTTTCACAAATATTGGTAATGAATCGAGACTTTAAACAAAACATTCGCTTACTGAGAAAATCCGTATGATGCAATTATTTTTGCATTATTATTTATAAAAGAGTAGAACCGTTCAAATAAACTCTAAAACAATTCTCTCCTTTGTTTTTAAACAGTGGATTATATTCACTATTTTCAAAAAGAAAATCAGACTTGATTAAATACTTCTGCGGCATATATTTATTTTCCCTTTCAAATCTGTTATAGAAAATCCATCTTATTGATCAAAGATACTGTTAAACACAAAAAAAGATTCTATTTAGATTCTATTCTCTCAATTTTCATTTTCATTCTCTGACAACTTTTTAAAAATCTCTAGTTCAAAGCGCAGTCACTGTATCGACAGAAATAAGATGAAGTCAACTTGATTCAATTCCCTTGACATAAAAACAGAATTAAAGATTTGAATAACAGAAAAGGAATAAGAGTATATGTTTATTTTTAGAACATGGTATAGGATACTTATCTTTATACCTTCTTGAATGGCTTTGTTTACGATAAAATATTTTTAGGAAACACTATCAGTAAAGAATCTTTTAGTATAGGGGAGATGGGGACGCATGTGAACACGGGGCGTGAACACATGTGAACATCGCAATTTTTCGATAGTTATTGTAAGTTTTTTTTATTTGAAAAAAATTACTAATGATGATAGCACTTGTAGACATATGGTAAAAATTGTTTGAAGCTCTATGACATTTTGTTTGTCATCTGTAGCCAAAACACTGTTTTTAGATCTCAAAAGTAAAATCTTTGTTCCAAGTTGATAAGCGAATAACTTTATTTATTTATTCATTTATTTGAATTTGAGTGTTTTAACATATACTATGAATACTAATAAACATTTTTGATACAGTCCTTTTTCTTCTAAAATTGAGAAATGTTAATGATTTATCAATTTAACAAAAGCAACAATGTGGGGCACTTGTGAACAGACTAGTTGGGGTAGATATGAACAGTTCATAAGTGCCCCAATAATCATTCTGTGATTCTGTTTCTTTCAGTTAACTTAATGAGAAATAATGTAAGTTCCATTATCTACAATTTTCCTGAAATAGAAGATATTTTCCTCACACAAAGTTTATTTTGTATTGAATCTTCCACAAACACATCTTTCAACAAATACATAAAGAACAACAAGCTCGTTTACGTTCAATTGTACTTTAAATAAATTTAATGTTTTCTAAAGTGCAATAAGTATTATATATTATTTTACTAAACGGTTTACAACAATATTTTTTATGCATTGTTAATACAAAAGTATTACCTTGAACAACTTTGCAAATTTTTCTGTTACATTTGTTCTAACCTTGCAATGATGGCTTACTTTCATCTCTAAAACAGTTATGCATATGATGCTTTGAATGGAGCTATCCATTCAAAATACCATATCCATAAATACCAGTAATATTTTAAGAAAGTAAAATTTTTAAACTGATAACTACCGTAAAATCCCGATTGTACCCCCCCCCCCCCCTCTTTTAAATGCAAAAGAAGTTGGGGGGGGGGGGGTTATATTCGAGATTTTTTTAATCATTAAAAAAACCTTCTTTATCTATAATTTACAAGTAAATAAGGCAAATACAGGAGTGAGAATCTTTTGTATTTCGGAAGATTTCGGATAAATAGTATGTAAATGCCCCCTCCCTAAAACAAACAAAAACCCATAAGCAAACTTTAAAAGTTTTAATTTCTTTTTTTAAATTGCTTCTTTATTTTTTTTATTTTATTGCAACAATATTTAATGAATCATCTAAGCCTCTCGCCCCCAAATCTACTTATTTTCATTTTATAATCTTTTGTTTAAACATATCACCCAGAAACTAGAGAAATATATATATTTTTTTTTTCTTTATGGTGAATTTAAAAGGTAATATAACTAATGATTACGATGACAAATAAATAACAGAATAAAAAGCATGTTAAAGGATATTTTTTCCTTGTGTTCACATGTGCCCCACGTGTGTTCACAACTACCCCGCTGATGGGGCACATGTGAACAATTTTTTGAATTTATAAAACTATTAAAAAATGTAAGAAAAACTATACAGGTGATTTTTAAAAAATTACCATGTGTATAAGAAAGTTCTGTTTACTATATTCAGTAGTTTTTGTCTATAGAAATTAATCCAGTTATGAGAAAAAGCTATATTTATGCGAACTGTTCACATGTGCCCCATCGCCCCTATATTTATTTTCTCTTTCAAATCTGTCATAGAAAACCCATGTTATTGATCCAAGATAATGCTAAAGACAAAAAAAAAATTCTATTTAGATTCTATTCTCTCAATTTTCATTTTCATTCTCTGACATCTTAAAAGAAAGCTCTGGTTCAAAGCGCAGTCATTGTATCGACAGAAGTAAGATGAAATCAAGTTGATTCATTTCCCTTGACATAAGAAGCGAATTAAAGATTTGAATAACGGAAAAGGAAAGACAGTGTACATTTATTTTTAAAACATAGTATAGGATACTTGTCTTTATACTTTCTTGTATGGCTTTGTTTCGATAAAATATTTTAAGGAAACATCAGTGAAAATTTTTTATACATCAACGGGCTAAACACCCCCCCCCCCCCCCTCCTCCCCAGCGTTGTTTGGGACCGTGGTAATAACCTTAAATAAACTCCAAATTTGTATGACTTTATAACTTTAAGGTCCAAATAGATTATCTTTTTTGTAATGTAATATATCGACGCCTTTTTGGGGTCATGCGGTGTTTTTAACCTTTAAGGGAACAGTTTACCTTAAAGTTGGACAAAAAAATCGATTTTTATTTCTTAATATTAAATAAAAACCTGTTTAATTGTGAATATTTTCAAAACCTCATTTTTACCCTTACGGTAATTATATCGCGAGATAGTGTAAATTTTTTTAATACACCCAGCGCATTTACTTACACAAATCAAAACTTTAAATGGCTTTTTCTCCATGTTCATATTTTATTCAGTTTCATTTTTTTTAAATGCTAAGGTTTTTTTTGTATTTGATATAGAAATTTAAACTTTTTTGTTCATGTCCTTTATTATATACTAGCTGTTACCTGTGGCTGCGTTCACGTAACATTTAAAGAAGAAGAAATTCATCAATTAAGCAAAAAATTTCGATAGTTAAAAGCATATATAATTAACCTTTTATCACATTTTATAGTATAAATGCTTCTGATGATCCTAATTTGCTTATTTTTGTTTATATATATATAGGATCATTTAAATTTCTTTCGTGAGCATGAAATTTCATACACCTTTTCTAAGATTAAATGAGTAATAAATTTACATATCTGTTATTCTATTTTATTATTTATATTTATTCTATTTTATTATTTATATTTATTCTATTTTATTATTTATATTTATTCTATTTTATTATTTATATTTATTCTATTTTATTATTTATATTTATTCTATTTTACATTTATTCCGTTCAAGGTTATTGATTTAATTTATATTTTCGAGACAAAGAATATTATTTAAAGAAATATATTAAGAAATATTTTTAAAGGAAAGTGGTTATTAGAAGGCCACTTCAGACGTGACTTTGATACGATTAGAATAATTGAAAAATAAACACGCAACATTGTTTATATTCCAAAAAAATCACATCTTGGAGGAAAAAAACGATAAATGGTATTAAAAAATGTTAATCAAACGTGGTGAAGCATCAAAGTTCAAAAATAAATAATAAGAGTACGAGAAATATCTTTAACTTTCAAATATTTATTACATTACCACACTTTTATCAGATCTACCAATAATATCAAAATGTTTATCACGCTCCGAAGACTCTTGAGCCTAAATACTTATTATTAAAGCAATAGAGTTGCTTATTGCTTTCGCGGATTAAATCTATTTATGGAAAAGCACCCCAATGATGAATAAATATTTTCATATCTATTGTTGTGCTGTAATTTTGGCTTATGAAAGCTTTGAAATTTGCAGGAATATGCTCCAATGGGGAACAGAGATTGTGTTTCAGAGAGATTTTTAACTATAGATTTCGATAATTTAAAATCGAAAGAAAATTTCCCTTCTTAATTTGCGCTTTCTGATAAACACGTTGCCTTTAAAAATTGAGGGATGCGAGGAGAAAGACAAATTTATTGCTTAATTAGTGGTTTTGGCTCTTGTTTACACGTAAATGATGTCACATGTAAAGCCTAATCTCAAATTGAAATTACTTGCTAAACTTTTTTAAGTCGACTTTCCTGTACCATTTATTAAATTTTATTGAAACCAGTGTTCTGGGAGATTGTACGGTAAAAAGATGTTAAACTTACATATTTGCGATTGTTAAATTCTGTGCAAATTGCGCCATTTTTATAACTGCTATAAAATGCTAATATTTTCTGAAAGAATGATTTGAAATATGACGAAGCTTTCACTAGGTTAGTTTTTCCTACGGAATGATACTTGTCGAAATAAATATTCTTTCACTTCATGAATCATTTAAAACTATGCATTTTAATTTATTTAAAACATGAAATCGATTAATGAAATCGAGTATTATTGTACATTTTGCTGGACAGATAATTACACCTGTTTATTTTTTATTAAATATATTCAAAATTGTTAATTGGTCCAATTCATCCAAGCAACCTCATAGCAAATTGGTATATAATTTTATATACCTTAGATAAATTCACATAATATAAGTGATCGTATTTACCTAAATTCTAGTAGAAGAGCAACGCGAAGCATTAATAAAATTAAATTATAATTCGCGTCAAAATGTAATTATTATATTTGAATAATTACGAATATAATTAAGAGTTTGCGTTGTGAATTATTTAGACGAACTCTTCCACTTATGAATTAAACTGAAATTTAAGCTGTAAAAAATGAATTGACACACTTTAAATATTATTAATTAAATAATTACAGAAACTTTTTAAAACTTGATTAAATATTTTATTTACATTGAACATAACTATATACAGAAAAACATAATATTAATTCAAAAAAATAGAAAGCAACACTTTTGTTTGCTTCTCATTATTTTAAGTATGTTTAATCTTTTAAAAAAAAAGACAATATTTTCACGTACTCTAATTATTATAATTGTTTCTTTTTGCTAAAAGAATAACTCTCTTTCATTTTTAAAATTACCTTAATCTTATTTAATTATTGGTTTTGTCGGATCTCAGATTACTCTCTACCATAAAATATCAGAAAAGTATTTTTGTGATTTTTCATATGATCTAAAGTGGTAAAGGAAAAAGTTTAAAATAGTACCTTCTTTTAATATACGGGATGGTGGCCTTTATTCATCAAATTCCGAGTTATTGCGTTGCTTAGGATCATGGCAATGTGTCATCAGGAACGCATCCTCAATTTGGCTTGATTAGGATCACTCCGATATGTACATCAGGAAGACATCCTCAATTTGGCTTGATTAGGCTCACTCCGATAGGTATCTCAGGAAGACATCCTCAATTAGGCTTGATTAGGCTCGATTAGGCTCGCTCCGATATGTCCATCTCGCCTGGGCTTTACTAGGGCTTACGGGACTCATTGCACGGGCTTTCAGGAGAGCTCCTGCGTCCTCTACATCTTTTTTCAGACTATCTTTTTTAAACCTTATTCTTCTTGCACACCAGCTCCTGCAGTGGGTGGAACTATTTTTGTCTAGTCCACTGTTATTGGATGTGAGAAGATTTTTTATTATACTTCGATAGGCCTATTAGCTAGCAGTCTGCAAATGGCCCCTTACATATACTTTAATATTATTATCTGCCTTAAAGTTTGGGTGGTCTGAAAAGCCATAAATTTATCCCAACACTTTTATTGAGGCCATAAATTGATTCCAACGTTTTTATGATTTTACGATTTCTAATTATACACCACTTTCCATTGGCTTGTCATAAAACGACACCATGGCGTCTGGCTATTGTTGTTGTCTGAGATCCGAACTCCATTCAACATTATACATTCATTTTACAATACAACAATTTTTTAAAAATATATATTTACTATTTAAAATCAACTTAATAATTTTTGTATGAACTTACACTCTTATTTTACTTAAATATATAAACATTATAATTTTACACTCATAATTATATTTTATAAAAAATATTTATACAAACAGAAATAACAAATTACGCAATTTTACTTTGATTTAACCAACATGGTGCGGGAACATATCATAGTTATATGTTGCCCAGCATCTCTCCCGGTGTCCGAAAAAAAAAAAATAAAAACTGATTGCTGGTTTTATTTTTTTTTGTAAAGCTTGAAGGAATGTACGTGTCCATATGACTGTGTATCTACACAGTTTTTGAGCGAAGACTGTAAAGTTCAATTATCAATGGTTCTGGTATATTTTATAAGAAGTTCTTCTATTTTTTCATAACAGAAAGTTCAACACATGATAGCATAGTTGTCTGTTGACATTCACATTTATAGAAGACCTCTGTACTGACAATCAGACGTCTTTCTCGAAGCCTTTTTTCTTTACCACACACATGTTTACTAATTTTGTAACTTTACAGTTTAAGTGCCCAAAATACATTCAAAGCTATAATTTTGTCTGAAACTAATATGCCGAAATAAACCTCATTATAAGAAAAATAATGGCATACGCATTTGACATATTATTTCATCACATACAACCTTATGACACAGTGTTTTATCTAAAACACATTTTATACTGAATAAAAGTAAATACAATGCTTGTAATATGACATGTTATATTTTCACATAATTAATCTGATGTATTCAAATTATAATCAGAAAAAATATTGTATACAAACTTGTTACATTATTTTATTTATTTGTTACTTCTAACATGTATGATCTGTCAAAATGTACAAGCTAATTCATCTCCTTTAATATATCATTACGCAATGCTTTCCAACTTTACCCGATACGAGAAAAAAAAAATAAGAAGAAGGAGAGAGGAGAATAAAACCAGTTATTGAACGTCCCCGATTCTCCCGAAAAGTGGGGGTTGGTCAAGCTACTAATTCCTTTCTGCGAGGTGAATTGTGTTGTGACAAAATTTTACGACTTCCCAAAGGTATGTATTTAAAACCATTTCATGCTTGTAATTACCGTATTAATTAGTATAATTTCTTGATATACTTTCTTCTTAACTCACTGTGCATGCCTGTATGTAATTTTAAACATAATCTATGCATAAACAGTGTATGTATTTGTATCGTATCTAATGTAAACCTTCTGCTTTTTTTTTATTATTTTGCAGGGGAAAAATGGCGATTCTAGCATCTGAATTCTCCTGCCTCATACTGGAACTGAAGCGAGGGTGGCTTTTTATGCATTCAGGTTTAAATCTAAACCAAATTGCCTTTCAGGATTTAAAAAAAAAAATGCATATAATTTTCTTTAACTGATTACCTTGTATATTTTTAGACCTTTCTAACAAACACAAATTTTGATTCATGATATTGTTTACTATTAAAATGTAAACAACACGGAAAAATGACTTCTACGGCCTCTCAAAAATGCAAAATATGCATTACGCTGACCTTAAAAATGCACCTTCATTTAATACTATTAAATAGTGTTGTCAGAAAATGCCATTGACGAAGAAGAGAACAATTTTTTTGTCTTAAATTATTATTTATTTAGCCAACAATTCTATCTTAAAAGATTGTTAAATTTTCATATTTATTTATTTTTTTACTGAATGAAATAAAAATTTATTTATTCAAAATTTTATTTATCATTAACATTCCGTATGTGAATTCTACTGTCTAAAATTTAATGATATGTTTAAAAATAAAAGATAATAAATTATTATTATTAATCCAACATTAATAATTATTATTTAATTATAAAAAAATGTACTTAATACACTTGTATAATTAAAAAAAAAAAAAAAAGTAAATGATAATTACTACGTAACATCGTATGCAGCCATCTATGAGTACCCGGCCGGACCAAAGAACTTCTGCCAGCAGAAAAAATCTTTGTATACTCACAAACAACCACATCCAATTTTTTTTATAGATCAAGTTTTTAAAATAATTACTGTACGTACTATAAAAAAAATTAAGTAAATAAATTTATTAAGCCATACTACATATTTTAATAAAATTAAGGCCAATATATATAAATATATTTATTTATTTATTTTGTTTTCTTATGTTAAATTGGCCAAATTATATAAAAAAAAAAATTTTATGAACTCACACACTCAAATTTATCAATACTATGTATATTTATATGTGTTAAATTTAGAATTGCATTTAATTCTAAGGGAAAGTAAAGAGAAAAAAAAATGCTTAAATTCTAAACTAACATAAATTTATAAAATATTTTATTTTAAAAAAAAAAATCTAATTTCTAGCTGATTTCAGCAAGATGTCATTTAATATTTATATTAAATAATTTTTGCTAATACATTTTATTAATTGTTAAATTTGCATATTTTTATATATACAATAAAAATATAATAGTCTTACATAAAATTTTACACTACAACAATGTTATTAATTAATTTAACTTGAATTTAAGCCTACTTTAATTCTAATTGAATACCGTTAATAAAAGTAAATTAGCTTATCAAGTTAAATATAATATAAACTATGTTTGTCTAATGTTAATTTTGCTGAAAATTCCATAAATTTTAACTGTAAATGCTAATTGCTATACCTTTTGTTATTTATTTTGAAAACAACACGAACTTATATTTTTATTTATTATTTTTTTATTAAATCTAGGAACTATTGTTACTGAGCTAGACACTCCATAAATGTGTAAAACCTAAAAATCAAAAGTTTTCCTAAATAAAACTCAAAATGCTGCTTTTTACAATATAATATTACTAATTTTATTGTTTCTGAGCATAACATCTAGTAATTATACCATACTTAATTTTTTCTTCGATTCCTTTTTCAGCCAAGAATCCTGAAATTTATGCCTAGGTGATGACTATATATTGATGTATCTGTGAATAATTTTTCTACAAATATTTTGTTGGTGTTGGTGCATACCCAGCCGTAGGCCAAAATTGCACCCTATACAGAAAGCCTTTGGTGAGTAAAATTTTAATTTTACTTCAATTATTTATTTGTGTATTTTTTTTTTTTTTTTTTTTTACTATAATTTTTGTGTGCAATCATGTTGAAATAACTTGCCTTGTCCATTGTTATACATATATATGTTTTTTTAAAAACCAATGTGCTACACCAAAATCCTTTTTTTTTTAATTTTTCTTATAACACTTTTGTTCATAAAACTTATCCCTGCTGTCTAAATTCTAGACTTTAGCATATAAGTTGTAATTGAACTACCGGAATAAATCTTAGCACTTTTTGTATATTTTATTATATTTAGGCTTATAGCTGACCGCTATCCTAATATAGAGTGCACTAATAATTTATTCCTTGTCAACCATATATTTATATAAAAAATATATATATATGAGTATGCTATAAAGCTGTTCTAACTACCCTGAACCTATAGCTTACACCTACTCATTTTAAAGAGTAATTCTGAAATTTTGTCATCTAAATTGTAAGGCTATTAGCAAAGGCTACCCTTATAGAAGACAGAAAAAATTCTCTTTTTTTTTTCTTTTTTTTTTTTTTTTTTTTGAAAATTACTCCAACATTATTTACTATTAAATTAATTAAGTTTTAATGTTATTTGGCTTTGTTAAGATTTTATACTTTCTAATTCATATTCGAAAAGAAAAAAAAAATATAACTTTTGCCTGGAGAGAAATATTTCACTGCTCCAGTGAAGTTTTGTGAAGCACATTACATAATTTTATAAGTATGTTTTCGGGTGCGCCCTGCACATTTGCTCAATATTGTAACCCTGAGACAAATTGGCGTTCCCATGTTCCTATCCTTTCTTATTATTATTTTGAATTTTAAAAAGGCAAGTTATTAATTTTGTGTCAATTTTTTTTTTTTTTTTTTTTTTTTTTTTTTTTTTTTTTTTTACATAAAAGAGAAAAATTTATTTTTAAATTTTGAACTTTCGAATTCAAAATATTATCAAATTCCTCTAAGAAAAATATAATGTTTTTGTTCTTTTTATTGTCAAATGGTGACACTAACTTAATACGTGTATCTATATCCAGCGTCTGAGTCATTTTTAACAAATATTAGTAATCAATGTATACTTTTTCAAAATATCAATTCAAAATAGATCCTATACCTCTTAAAAGAATATTTTGCATCTCATACTATTTTCTCTATATTACAACATATGTATGAAAATATTCTAAATTGCATAAATACATAAAAACAACAACACTAAAATTTAAAAAAAATTTCTTAGGAGATGAAGTTGTTTTGTAGATTATTCTTTTACACACATAAATACCCCTAAAATATTTATAATACACGTATATATAAAAAACAACATAATTTCATTTAACAGAAAAATATCTGTCTTTTTCTACAGAAAAAACAATCTTATTTTTTTTTTTTTTGTAAATATTGTACTACTACTTCGTAGTACGACTCATAAATTTTCTTTTGTATCAAGGTGATACAATTTCAAAAATCATGATCTATTGACATTTCAATCATTTTTATACCAGACATATTATCAAATTTTACTTATTATTCTTCTTATTATTATTATTTATACAGTATATAAAAAAAAAATTATTTTTACAAATGTGTCATCTGTGATGTGCATGCCATTATTTCTCAATGGTAACTGAGATCCAACCAAAAGAGAAAAGAGAGAAAAAAAAAAATTGTAATTCCTAAATTTACCTATTATAAATCCCAGAATTATTTTTTTCATTTCCTTTTTGTTTTTTACTAACATATATTATTCATTTTATTTATATAAAATTATTATATGTGTGTCATTATTGTTACAATAATAAAATTAATTTTAATAAAATTTTAATCAATTAAACTTACATACCTACAATATCTTTAAAATTGTGACATTAAAATAATACTTAAATTTATTTTCCTTTATTATTATTATTATTATTATTATTATTATTATTATTTCTAATGACCTCAGATGAACGTTCCTGAGTCATAGCACCATTTTACTATCTAATGACCTCAGATGATCGTTCCTGAGTCAGAGCACCATTTTACTATGAAGGGGGGATGCTGGACAGATAATTACACCTGTTTATTTTTTATTAAATATATTCAAAATTGTTAATTGGTCCAATTCATCCAAGCAACCTCATAGCAAATTGGTATATAATTTTATATACCTTAGGTAAATTCACATAATATAAGTGATCGTATTTACCTAAATTCTAGTAGAAGAGCAACGCGAAGCATTAATAAAATTAAATTATAATTCGCGTCAGAATGTAATTATTATATTTGAATAATTACGAATATAATTAAGAGTTTGCGTTGTGAATTATTTAGACGAACTCTTCCACTTATGAATTAAACTGAAATTTAAGCTGTAAAAAATGAATTGACACACTTTAAATATTATTAATTAAATAATTACAGAAACTTTTTAAAACTTGATTAAATATTTTATTTACATTGAACATAACTATATACAGAAAAACATAATATTAATTCAAAAAAATAGAAAGCAACACTTTTGTTTGCTTCTCATTATTTTAAGTATGTTTAATCTTTTAAAAAAAAAGACAATATTTTCACGTACTCTAATTATTATAATTGTTTCTTTTTGCTAAAAGAATAACTCTCTTTCATTTTTAAAATTACCTTAATCTTATTTAATTATTGGTTTTGTCGGATCTCAGATTACTCTCTACCATAAAATATCAGAAAAGTATTTTTGTGATTTTTCATATGATCTAAAGTGGTAAAGGAAAAAGTTTAAAATAGTACCTTCTTTTAATATACGGGATGGTGGCCTTTATTCATCAAATTCCGAGTTATTGCGTTGCTTAGGATCATGGCAATGTGTCATCAGGAACGCATCCTCAATTTGGCTTGATTAGGATCACTCCGATATGTACATCAGGAAGACATCCTCAATTTGGCTTGATTAGGCTCACTCCGATAGGTATCTCAGGAAGACATCCTCAATTAGGCTTGATTAGGCTCGATTAGGCTCGCTCCGATATGTCCATCTCGCCTGGGCTTTACTAGGGCTTACGGGACTCATTGCACGGGCTTTCAGGAGAGCTCCTGCGTCCTCTACATCTTTTTTCAGACTATCTTTTTTAAACCTTATTCTTCTTGCACACCAGCTCCTGCAGTGGGTGGAACTATTTTTGTCTAGTCCACTGTTATTGGATGTGAGAAGATTTTTTATTATACTTCGATAGGCCTATTAGCTAGCAGTCTGCAAATGGCCCCTTACATATACTTTAATATTATTATCTGCCTTAAAGTTTGGGTGGTCTGAAAAGCCATAAATTTATCCCAACACTTTTATTGAGGCCATAAATTGATTCCAACGTTTTTATGATTTTACGATTTCTAATTATACACCACTTTCCATTGGCTTGTCATAAAACGACACCATGGCGTCTGGCTATTGTTGTTGTCTGAGATCCGAACTCCATTCAACATTATACATTCATTTTACAATACAACAATTTTTTAAAAATATATATTTACTATTTAAAATCAACTTAATAATTTTTGTATGAACTTACACTCTTATTTTACTTAAATATATAAACATTATAATTTTACACTCATAATTATATTTTATAAAAAATATTTATACAAACAGAAATAACAAATTACGCAATTTTACTTTGATTTAACCAACATGGTGCGGGAACATATCATAGTTATATGTTGCCCAGCACATTTAGAAAAACATTGAAACCTTTTGAACCTGATGGATTACTAAATTCATAATTTTAAATCCCGCAGACCACTAATGAGAATTTTTCAACAATTATATATACTGGCTGGTCCATCTGTTGGTTCTTTTTTGCACTATGAATATTTCACAGGTTATTTGTGTCAGCTGTTATGTGTCATGCATGTATGAACTGTCGAATGTATGCCATTTGTAATTATAGACTCGTTGACAGCGGTGCAACGGCACGCACTGCTCGCCAAACCATCAACTTATTGAACGAGATATTTCCAGATCGCGTAATTTCAAGAAATTTTGATGTGAATTGGCAGCCAAGATCGTGCAATTTAACCCCAATAGATTAGTTTATTTGGGGGTTTCTGAAAAGTGAAGTGTACGCCAATGCCCCCGCACAATCGAAGACCACAAGCGTAACATCCGGGTTAAAATGTTGGCCTTGGATCCGCTCATTCTGGGAGAAGTCATCGAAATTTTTGATGTTCGGATGATGGCATGTAAGCGGAGCCGCGGCGGAAACGCGTGCGATATTGTACTCCATACATAAATGGCATAGACCCACCTTCCATGTTCAATGAAGAATTTCCATTTTCACTCATTAAAAATGTATTTTCTTTCATAATAAAAAAAAAAGGAACCAACAGATGGCTTACCCTATATAAAAGCGCTAAGTGTATAACACTTCCGAAGTGACTCATCCGGATCCCGATAACCTTTCGTTAAAATCAGCCATTTTATTTTTATTTTCAGAGATTTCTTTTTTCTTTCAATAAAATTGCATAAAATTAACCTTTTTAGAAAAAGTGTGAAAAACAAAAATAACTTGAGCGATGAGCTACGTCAAAATATGCATGTTTTTCGATATATCTTGCATTGAAAATCGTATCACAGAGCATAAATTTATTTTTAGAACATAGTGTAGCATGCTTGTCTTTATATTTCTACATGTGGACTTATTTTTCATAACTTATTTTTCAGAAACATACAATGTCATTTAATTTTGACACTGTTATAACAAATTTTGAAGTATTAACATGTATAAGAAACAAAAAAAATTCGCATCCGGCTAGTTTTCAAATTTACTTTTTGAATGCATTATTGTCTGTTAGAACAAAAATCTTTAAAAATTTCGGAAATGTCCGCGATATTTTCTTTATTGTGAGAAATTCTTACGATACAATAATTTTACGTTATATATATAAGATTAGAAGTTTTCAAATAAGACTAAAATATTTTCCAGCACATATACCTGTTTTCTAAGCTTCAAATTTTTAACCATTTGGAAAAATGGTTATTGTCCTCGGTCAGGTAGGAAATCAAAAACATATCTGAAGCGTTTTATTGGTTGAATCCGCACTTTATTCGTTTTCTGTTTGGTCTATATAGTAATCTGTATTTTCCCTTTACTTTCAACAAAGATGGATACTTCTGTTGCCACTATGATAAAAAAGTAATAAAAACTACAAAAGAAAAATTAATAACTCAGAAACAAATTGAAATACAGCTTTCTAACAAACTGCATTTAAAAGTACATTTTTTTTCTCTATACGACGGTGTAAAAAGTAATATTGTGGGATGTTTAGAAGTTTAAGAATGAAATTTCATTTAAAATGAATCCAGGAATATTAATGTTTAATCCATGGCGTACGTAATGTATGGCCAGCTGCGTAGAAGTTTAAAAATTGACAGTACCGAAAAATGTAATCCATGGCGTACGTAATGTATGATCAACTCCGTGCGATTTTTTATGTCTTAAATTTTAGTCTTTGAAAAAATCATTTTCCAAATGGTCGTTGTAATTTGTTAAATTGCATTTTATTTATTTATTTTTATTTTATTTTTTTTACTGTTTTAAAAATGTTGTTGATTGAATAATTATCCAATATATATTTATTTCTACTTCTAAATATGATACCAAAAAAAAAAAAAAATCTATCTCTTTGATCAAGGATACTGAAAAAGATAGAAAGATAAATTAGATTCTCTGTAATAGTTTTAATTTTCATTCTCTGATAACTTAAAAAAGCTCGCGTTCAAAGCACAGTCACTGCATCATTGGACGTAGAGGAAATAAAATTTATTCAATACTCCTGACATTCAAAGAAAATTAAAGATTTGAATAACAGAAAAAATATAGAGCATAAATTTATTTTTAGAGCATAGTGTAGGATGTTTATCTTTATATTTCCATACGTGGAGTTATCTTCGACAACATATTTTTCAGAAACACGATCGATAAGAAATCTTTTATGCGTCGCTGAAAAGGGCGATAAAAATGCGTGTAAGAGAAATAATAATTGAAAAAAGAAAAAAGAAAAGTACCCAGTTAAACTGATGGCATTAAGCTCACAGGCTACTCGCACTAATTTATATTATACTCTTATTTCAAAGAATAATGCCCCTCGAAAAATAAAGAAAACGACAAAAAAACATTTAGCTAAATTAAGGGGGTTTCCTCCCCCATTTCCTCCTTTATACTTAACCAATGAAACTCCAAATCTAATCAGGAAAGCGCTTTATCAGAATAAACCGGTATACCAAATTTGAAGTAAATAGGATAATTCTGTATATCCAAATTAAGGGGGAGATTAGCCCCCATCACCCCTTTCAGACTTAACCAATGAACCCCCAAAACTGATCAGGGAAGTTGGTTCAAGGTCGCAAATAAAGAGTAACCCAAATAGTTTTAGATAAGAGCATTCGCAAGTATTGCTTTGTTATTGACTCGCTTACAGTGCACATACGCAAAATAGCGACTTCTGAACGTAAAGTGTTACTGCTGGGCTGAAGATTTAAAAGCCGTTAGAGCCAGGCGATTTTTTCCTTTGGGGCTTTATAAAATATCGTTTCTACGTCCCGCCGCTACCTAATGATTTGCCAGAGTTGAGAGACAGAATTGAAGAGACTATTGCTTACATTACTCCGGACTTATTAGCCGAAGTGTGTGAAGAATTTCGTTTTAGGTTGGATGTGTGCCCTATAACTAAAAGTGCACATGTTGAACATTTGTAAGAGAAACTAGGTTAGTTTACCTTCAATTTGATGTATGATTTGTTGAACATAGTTTAAATTAAACTGTTATAAAATACCAATGAAACTGGGACATTGTTTTATGAACACCCTGTATTTATTCAGACTTACAAAAAAATGTTGAGAAATGGTGTCATTTTTGCATTCATCATTCGTCTATTTATTCTTCTCTGGAAGATAAAATTTATTTATATATTACTAACCATTTATAAAATATTTCCAAATAACCTCACTAATCTTTTTATCACGAAGCGGTGACAGATGGAAAAACAAAAAGAAGCATATTATTAATTCCATTTTTAAATCTTTTCTATTGAATAGTCTAGAATAACATATTTTCATATTAATAATATGCATATTTTAGACTTGAACTTAGTCAAAGAGTTGATATTCAGTCAAAGGTTTAAAAATTCAATCAAAATGTTAAATATTCAATCAAAGAGGTAATATGATTCAGACTTCAAAAAATCTTGAGAAACAATTCGCACTCATTTTTATATTCATCATTCATCTATTTCCTCTGCGCTTAAAGAATCATTTTTCTTTTACTCCTTTGAACAATCTCAGAATAATCTCCCTAGCTGTATTCTTATCGCAGAGAGCTGACAGATGAAAAACAAAAACAGATTCATTTTTTTATATACATATTTTTATATATATTTTTTTTGTATATTCTTTCCCGTTTAATTCTCTAGAATGATAGATTTTCATATTCTGGATATTTATCTTTTAGACATGAACTTAAGAAAAGTAAGAAAAAGACCTAAAAATCTGTATTTTTTCAAAAAACAGAAGACTTTTTTTTTCCAAAAATATGAAAAAGAAACACGTCATTTGATGTAAGCCATTATATAAAAAATTAATACAAGTGTTGTGCCGAAATTTACACACACTGCCGCATAATTATTGTGCTTAGTACATAAATTTGTCTAATGTCTACTCATGACGTTGTAAAACCCGAGATTAATTCGAGCTTCGGCAAGGTACTAACAAATTAATTTGGTCAAGCGGGATGTCAATCCGGCATAGAGGACTTGAGTTTTAAAGCATCGAACAGACTACTTTTATTCAACTCGGAACACCTTTTATGTGGTAAGCCGCTCCCTTTCATGTTTTATGACTTTCGTAGGATATCTAGGGGTCGGGGCAGTTGGCATGTTTATCCCAGCCTCTTTCTTTTGTTGAGACTCCCTTTCTTTTGATGGTGACCACAAAACCCTTGAAAAAGAAAGGCCATTTGAAAGATTTACAAGTTTTTAAAATGCGAATTTGAGGGCTCTGCGCATTCCTGGGTGCCCTGGTTGTTCCGTCTGCGGAACACTATCTGTTCATAAATCCTGTCAAATGAAAAATTTCATCAGGGGATTAGCAATCTTGCATTCGAGAGAGAAGATGAGGAGGATCACAATTCAGAGCCTTTTAATGAATGTCAAAATTCAAGGTCTCTCTGCACTTTTTCGTTCTTCATTCAAACTTCATATCGCTCGCCCCCAAGAAAAGTGACACATCTCGCAAAAATTCATTTCCACAAATAGGTCTGTGTCATAGGTGTGTCTTGCTACACAAAAAGTTCCATAAGTGTAGTTCTACGAAAAATCACTTTATTACGATATTTGTCCATTCGTGACGCAGAAGAGAGGTGGACTGTGTGGGGAGGTAAATTTATCCAACCCTCCAAACCTCTTCATATGCTTTCATCCTTAGGGGTTTTATACCTTTATGCACGTTTTTACTCCTGCATGCAAAGCTAAGTGCTGTAAATTCATGTCACATAAAAATCATGCACATTTTCTTTTGCCACTCCTGTGAAATTTACTTTTGTCGAGATGACTTTTCTTGCGGGTGAGCGATATCATGTACACTTAAAATAAGAGCCAGGGAGTTTTTTTTTTCTTTTTTTTTAACTAGAGGGCTCTGCCCCCTACGAACTACGCTCACTAACCCCCTTTCTGACTCTAAAAATCCATTAATTTGATCGGCTTAAAAAAGATTGAATTATAATTTAAAAACCAGTGGCGATATCCCTGTAAACGGGTTTCCATTTATTTCTTTTTTACTGAATGATTTTAAGGCCAAATAAGCTGCTGTCAATTGCTGTTTTCATGCTTGATTAAATAAGATTAGCTAAACATCTGAAAATTAGTTAATATAAAATGAACTAAGCCAACAGAGTCTTTTCTTCCAGGTATTTTTTAATACAGCTATAAGAAAATGATTTTAAATCACACGTTTTAAATCTGACGTAATTTTCACCAAACTTTTCTTTTTGTAATATTCACCTGGAAATATTTTAATTGTTAGAAAGGAAATGTTGTTATTTGTGTTGTCTTTGGCAAGAGTAGTTAAAAAGATTATCTCGAAATATGAAATAAATCTCACGTGCACGTATAAATATATATTTTAGTTTAAACTGTTTGACAATATTATTTGGCTATTTGAAATAGTGCGTAATTTCAACCGCATTTACTGCTTTTAACACGTATTAAATAATTAATTGTTTTATATATATTTTTTTTTTTTATATTCACATGTATAAACAATTTTTATGACGTAATTTTTAATATTCTCCTGCTTTTAACACGTAATCCTTTAATTCTAATTTCATAGGGGTGAAAGGGTTCCGTTTATAATAGTCACGTGTAATTTTTTTTTTTTTTGAAATATTATTATTTGAGAAGATTTTACAATTTTGGCAACAATTTAAAATAATAATCTTTTCTAAAATATGTAAAAATATATCTTTGGAGATGCTGAAAATTTTAATTTAAAATGGAAGTAAACCCTCAAAAAATGAGTCAAATTAAAAAAATAAATACAGTCTGCACATCGGGAACTTCTAACGTATAAAATGATCTAAAAATGATTAAATTCCTATGTGTAGTTTTTGCTCCTATAGAACTTTTTTAATGGAACGATTATGACCAACTTTAACATTAAATATCTCTTAAAATAATTGTTCGGTTTGAAAACTGTCTACATCAGCGTGTTTATCAAACATTTTTCTATAATATCACCGATTTTCATATTTTTGTATGCAATATTTTTCTTAATATTAACGAAGAAAGACCTCCGGTCACAAAAAAATTCAAAACTGGCGGCGGTGACAGCGGTAGTTACTTTTTTTTAGAATACTAGGGGGCTCGGCCCCCTACGAGCTACGCTCGCCAACCCCCGTCCAGACACCGCAGACTCTAAATGCACGCTAATTTGATCGGCTTTAAAAAGATTTCGAAAGATTGAATTATAATTTAAAAAACAGTGGCGATCTCCCTATAAACGAATTTCTATTCATTTCTCTTTGATTGGGGAATTTTAACGCCAAATCCGCTGCGGTACTACTTGATTATCCTGTCGACCAATTTCGCCAAATTATATAAATCGCCAAAACCACTCGCCAAATTATACAAATTGATATAATTTTTATTTTAAATAACGAAAGAACAAATAAATTCGTACAACATTAATAAAAACACAAATAAAACGTCGAAATAAAAATAACTTGATGACGTATACACGTGTAACAACATTTCAAAATAAGCTAATATAAAAGGAATTAAGTAAAGAGAGTCTTTGTCTCCTGGTATTTTTTAACAAAGCGAAAAGAAAGTTCTTTTAAATGAGACATTTTAAATTAATTCTCAAAATATCAAATAAATGTCTAGCGCAATTTCTAAATTTAAACTTTTTTGCAATATTATTTTGTGTTCATTTTATGTAATAACTATAATGTGACGTAAATATGACGTAATTTCTCCTAAGACTTCTAACGCATGTTAATGAATTTATTATTTTACAATACTAGGGGGGCTCGGCCCCCTACGAGCTACGCTCGCCAACACCCGTCCAGACAGGCTCTAAATGCACGCTAATTTGATCGGCTTTAAAAAGATTTCGAAAGATTGAATTATAGTTTAAAAAACAGTGGCGATCTCCCTATAAACGAATTTCTATTCATTTCTCTTTGATTGGGGAATTTTAACGCCAAATCCGCTGCGGTACTACTTGATTATCCCGTCGACCCATTTCGCCAAATTATATAAATCGCCAAACCACTCGCCAAATTATACAAATTGACATAATTTTTATTTTAAATAACGAAAGAACAAATAAACTCGTACAACATTAATAAAAATACAAATAAAACGTCGAAATAAAAATAACTTGATGACGTAGACACGTGTAACAACATTTCAAAATAAGCTAATATAAAAGGAATTAAGTAAACAGAGTCTTTGTCTCCTGGTATTTTTTAACAAAGCGAAAAGAAAGTTATTTTAAATGAGACATTTTAAATTAATCGTTTTTAATCTGACGTAATTTTTACCAAGCTATTCTTTCTCTTTTAAATAATCGCGTGAAAGTACTTTTGTTAGGAATGAAATATTATTTGCGCTTTCCTAACAAAAATAGTTGAAAATATCCTCTCAAAATATTAAATAAATGTCTAGCGCAATTTCTAAATTTAAACTTTTTTGCAATATTATTTTGTGTTCATTTTATGTAATAACTATAATGTGACGTAAATATGACGTAATTTCTCCTAAGACTTCTAACGCATGTTAATGAATTTATTGTTTTACAATATCCTTTCTCTTTTAAAATTCACGTGTCGTGTATACTTTTTATGACGTAATTTTTAATAAGTTCCTGCTTTTTATACATAATTATTTAATTCTAATTTGAAAGTTTTTTTCCTGTTTATAATAGTCACGTGTAAATAAATTTTTAATTTGAAGCAAACATTATTGCTTGCGCTTTTTATACAGTTGGCAACAGTTTAAATTAGTACAATTTTCTGAAATCTGTAAAAAATATCTCTAGAAATGCTGAAAATTTGAATTTAAAATAGAAATAAAACCTGAAAAAATGAGTCAAAATAAAAAAATTAATGCAATCTGCACTCCGGCAAATTCTAACGCATAAAATGATCTAAAAATGTTTAAATTCCTATGAACAGTTTTTGCTCCTATAAAACTTTTTTAGTGGAACGATTTTGTCCAACTTTAGCATTAAATATCTCTTTAAATAATTCTTCGATCTGAAATCTGTCTGCATCAGCGTGTTTATCAAACATTTGTGTATAATACTTCCGATTTTCATATTTTTGCATGCATTATTTTTCTTAATGTTAACGAAGAAAGACCTCCGGTCACAAAAAATTCAAAACCGGCGGCGGCGGCGGTGACAGCGGTAGTTACTTTTTTTTAGAATAGAGAGATCCTTTCTCTTTTAAAATTCACGTATATACTGTTTATGACGTAATTTTTAATAAGTTCCTGCTTTTTATACGTAATTATTTAATTCTAATTTGAAAGTTTTTTTCCTGTTCATAATAGTCACGTGTAAATAAATTTTTAATTTGAAGCAAACATTATTGCTTGCGCTTTTTATACAGTTGGCAACAGTTTAAATTAGTACAATTTTTTGAAATCTGTAAAAAATATCTCTAGAAATGCTGAAAATTTGAATTTAAAATAGAAATAAAACCTGAAAAAATGAGTCAAAATAAAAAAATTAATGCAATCTGCACTCCGGCAAATTCTAACGCATAAAATGATCTAAAAATGATTACACTGCCATGTATAGTTTTTGCTGCTATAAAACTTTTTTAGTGGAAAGATTTTGTCCAACTTTAGCATTAAATAACTCTTCGATTTGAAAACTGTCTGCATCAGCGTGTTTATCAAACATTTGTGTATAAAACCACCGATTTTCATATTTTTGTATGCATTATTTTTGTTAATATTAACGAAGAAAGGCCTCTGGTCACAAAAAAATCAAAACCGGCGGCGGCGGCGGCGGTAGTTACTTTTTTTTAGAATAGAGAGACTAGGGGGCTCGGTCCCCTACGAGCTACGCTCGCCAACCCCCGTCCAGACACCGCAGACTCTAAATGCACGCTAATGTGATCGGCTTTAAAAAGATTTCGAAAGGTTGAATTATAATTTAAAAAACAGTGGCGATCTCCCTATAAACGGATTTCTGTTCATTTCTCTTTGATTGGGGAAATTTTAACGCCAAATCCGCTGCGGTACTACTTGATTATCCCGTCGACTAATTTCGCCAAATTATATAAATCGCCAAACCACTCGCCAAATTATACAAATTGACAAAATTTTTATTTTAAATAACGAAAGAACAAATGAATTAGTCTGTACAACATTAGTACAACATTAATAAAAATACAAATAAAACGTCGAAATAAAAATAACTTGATAACGTAGACACGTGTAACAAGATTTCAAAATAAGCTAATATAAAAGGAATTAAGTAAACAGAATCTTTGTCTCCCGGTATTTTTTAACAAAGCGAAAAGAAAGTTCTTTTAAATGAGACATTTTAAATTAATCGTTTTTAATCTGACATAATTTTGACCAAACTATTCTTTCTCTTTTTAATATTCACGCGAAAATACTTGTGTTAGAAACGAAATATTATTTGCGCTTTCCTAAGAAAAATAGTTGAAAAGTATCCTCTCAAAATATCAAATAAATGTCTAGCGCAATTTCTAAATTTAAACCGTTTTGCAATATTATTTGGTGTTCATTTTATGTAATAACTGTAATGTGACGTAAATATGACGTAATTTCTCATATTTAAGACTTCTAACGCATGTTAATAAATTTATTATTTTACAAATTCCTTTCTCTCTGAAAATTCACGTGTAATTATAGTTTTTATGACGTAATTTTTAATAAGTTCCTGCTTTTTGTACGTAATTATTTAATTCTAATTCCAAATGTTTTTTTCTGTTTATAATAGTCAGGTGTAAATAAATTTTTAATTTATTACATGTATAAATATATATATATATATATATATATATATATATATTTGAAGCAAACATTATTGTTTCCGCTATTTATACAGTTGGCAACAGTTTAAATTAATATCACTTTCTAAAATCTGTAAAAAATATCTCTAGAAATGCTGAAAATTTGAATTTAAAATAGAAATAAAACCTCAAAAAATTAGCCAAATTGAAAAACAAAATACAATCTGCACACCGGGAACTTCAAACGTATAAAATGATCTAAAAATGATTAAATTCCCATGAATAGTTTTTGCTCCTATAAAACTTTTTTAGTGGAACGATTTTGTCCAACTTTAGCATTAAATATTTCTTAAAATATTTCATCGATTTGAAAACTATCGGCATCAGCGTGTTTATCAAACATTTCTGTATAATACTACCAATTTTCATATTTTTGTATGCATTATTTTTCTTAATATTAACGAAGAAAGACCTCCGGTCGCAAAAAATTCAAAACCGGCGGCGGCGGCGGCGGTGACAGCGGTAGTTTTTTTTAGAATAGAGAGATAGAGAAACTACATAAAAGTTGCCATGGCCGCAAAGAATTCTTGGTACTGTTACGCTAGCCGCGTGCAAATCTCGCCAATAGCCTTTTTTAGAATAGAGAGATAGTTCCGTGGGGGATAGATAGCCCAGCTCATTTTGACTTAGTTTCTCTTTCATTGGCAGTTCTCTGAGACAATATAATGTTGGGGCGGTAAGCTTGAAAGTCACTCAGAGAGTAAATACCGCATAATTATACATTTGAAAATCTGCTTGTATAAAATAGTTAAGTAAAAAATGTCGCTCCCTCACGCACTTTTATAATAATGCCTAGAAAAAAAGTTTTATTTTAGACGCTTTAAGAAAATTGTTTTAAATATCATCGTTTTGATATATGATGCAATTTTCACCAATAAAAGCTTTTCGCAAACAATATTTTAATTATTTTAAAGTTTTCTTTCTTTTTTAATATTCGCGTGTAGGTATATTTTTCGAAAGTATCTAGAAATATTATTCGGTATCAAAAAATGTATTCCAAACGGAAAAGTAAAATATTTAATTTCTTAAAAGACGTTACTAAAAACGCATACAAAATAAATAAAAAACCTATATTGATATGTTTCAACTCCTTCATTGAGCCGTCATCAGAATGTATAACAGAAATTACAAATACAATGCATGTGAAAAATGGAAAAAAATCATCGAATACAAACAAGTAAACATATAACGCGCCCTATATTTTCACCATCGCGCATCCCGAATATTTGGATTGATTGGTTGGACAAATTTCAGAATCATAATATAAAGGGAACACGTGCGATGGTGAAAATATAGGGCGCGTTGTATGTTTGCTTGTTAGTATTCGATGGGTTTTTTTCCATTTTTCATATGCATTGTATTTTTTAATTTCTGTTATACATTCCGATGACGGCTCAGTAAAGGAGTTGAAACATGTCAATATAGGTTTTTTATTTACTTTTAATGTTTTTAGTAACGTCTTTTAAGCAAATAAATATTTTACTTTTCCGTTTGGACTATATTTTGTGGTATTGTTATTAGTGGACGTAACTAAGGCTTATTACTTGTACTTACTTACTTTTATAATACTAGGGGGCTCTGTCCCCTACGAGCTACGCTCGTAAACACCCGTTCAGACACCGCACTCTAAAAGTACGCTAATTTGATCGGCTTTAAAAAGATTTCGGAAGATTGAATTATAATTTAAAAAACAGTGGCAATCTCCCTATAAACGGATTTCTATTCATTTCTCTTTGACTGGGGAATTTTAAGGCCAAATCCGCTGCGGTACTACTTGATTAACCCGTCGACCAATTTCGCCAAATTATATAAATCGCCAAAGCACTCGCCAAATTATACAAATTGACATCATTTTTATTTTAAATAACGAAAGAACAAATAAATTAGTGTAACATTAATAAAAATACAAATAAAACGTCGAAATAAAAATAACTTGATGACGTAGACACGTGTAACTTGCTTAAAGTTAAGTTAATGTGACATTTACAATCAACCGTTATTGGCATTTAATTTTATAGTTTGGCGAATGATGGTTTTTTGGTCGACGGGATAACTAAGTAGCAGGGGTGCAAAATATGTCCGATCCGGCGATCTAGGATCGGGGGAATTTTAACCACCTGGGGAAATTTTGCAGAAATATATACAACTGATTTCGATTTTAACAACGAATTCCATAATTTCCTGAGACAGAAAAAATTCTCTGCAAGTAAAGACAAACAACACGTTTACAAAAATGATTTCAGAAAAATATGTACCGTATATCAGGGGCAATTCTGTTCCGAATTTTCCAAAAATTTAAAAAAAAAAAATCGTTCATCAATCTGAAAATTCGGATATAAAAATAACGCAAATTTTGTCCAAGAATTACGGAAAAAAGCTAATTTCGTCAAAAGATCGCAAAATAACCGCAAATTATGTCAAAAGATCAAGAAAGAACCTCAAGTTCCGTCAAAAGATCGCGAAAGAACCGCAAATTTCATCAAAAGAAGGCAAAAGAACAGCAAATTTCGTCAAAAGTTCGCGAGATGAACGCAAATTTTGTCAAAAGATCACGAAAGAACCTCAAGTTTCGTCAAAAGATTGCGAGATGAACACAAATTTTGTCAAAAGATCGCGAAATAAACACAAATTTCGTCAAAAGATCCCGTGAACAACTGCAAGTTTCATCAAAAGATCACGAAACCGCAAATTTCGTCGAAAGATTGCACAATGCGAATTTCGTCAAAATATCGCGAAAGAACTGCAAGTTTCATCAAAAGATCGCGAGATGAACGCGAATTTTGTCAAAAGATCGCGAAATGAACACAAATTTCGTCAAAAAATCCAGAAACAACCGCAAATTTCGTCGAAAGATCGCAAAACAACCACGAATTTCATCAAAAGATCGCGAAATAACCGCGAATTTCGTCAAAGGCACGAAATAACCGAGAATGTCGTCAAAGAAACATGATTCAATAAATTTCATCAAAAAATCGCGAATTTCTTCAAAAGATCGCAAACCCTCCGGAAATTTAGTCAAAAGATCAAGAAAGAATGGCGAATTTCGTCAAAAGAAAGGCGAAATAACCGCAAAACTCGTCAAAAGATCGCGAAATAACAGCGAATTTCGCCAAAGGATCGCTAAAAAAGCAAATTTCATCAAAAAATTGGAAAAAAAACGTGAATTTCGTCAAAGGGCCGCGAAAAAAACATAGTGCTGGGAGTGAATTCCACCCCTTCCCCCACTCTGCTGTAACCTTTCAGAAATTTTTTTCACATAGAATCACCCCTGCAATATATACTCGTGCATAAGTTGCGAAACATTGGAAAAATAAATTTTCTACAACTACAACAGCATTTACCTATAACATACCATAAAATTTGGGGGAAATTTTCATGTGGATTAGGGGAAATGTTGGGAGCAGAAACATTTTCTGCACCCCTGCTAAGTAGTACCAAAAATACATATGTCAATCGCTGTTTTCGTCTTTGATTAAGTAAAATAAGTTAAACGTTTCAAAATAAGCTAATATAAAAGGAATTAAGTAAACAGTATCTTTGTCTCCCGGTATTTTTTAACAAAGCGAAAAGAAAGTTCTTTTAAATAAGACATTTTAAATTAATCGTTTTTAATCTGACGTAATTTTGACCAAACTATTCTTTCTCTTCTAAATATTCTTCTAAATATTCACGTGAAAATACTTTTATTAGAAATGAAATATTATTTGCGCTTTCCTAACAAAAATAGCTGAAAAGATCCTCTCCAAATATCAAATAAATGTCTAGCGCAATTTCTAAATTTAAACCGTTTTGCAATATTATTTTGTGGTCATTTTATGTAATAACTGTAATGTGACGTAAATATGACGTAATTTCTCCTATTTAAGACTTCTAACGCATGTTAATAAATTTATTGTTTTACAAATTCCTTTCTCTCTTAAAATTCAAGTGTAATTATAGTTTTTATGACGTAATTTTTAATAAGTTCCTGCTTTTTGTACATAATTATTTAATTCTAATTCCAAATGTTTTTTTTCTGTTTATAATAGTCACGTGTAAATAAATTTTTAATTTATTTACACGTATAAATATATATATATATTTTTTTTATTATTTTTTTTTTTAAGCAAACATTATTGTTTACGCTGTTTATACAGTTGGCAACAATTTAAATTAATATCACTTTCTAAAATCTGTAAAAAATATCTCTAGAAATGCTGAAAATTTGAATTTAAAATAGAAATAAAACCTCAAAAAATTAGTCAAATTAAAAAAAGAAAAACAGTCTGCACACCAGGAACATCAAACGTATAAAATGATCGAAAAACGATTAAATTCCCATGAACAGTTTTTGCTCCTATAAAACTTTTTAGTGGAACGATTTTGTCCAACTTTAGCATTAAATATCTCTTAAAATAATTCTTCGATTTGAAAACTGTCTGCATCAGCGTGTTTATCAAACATTTCTGTATCATACTACCGATTTTCATATTTTTGTATGCATTATTTTTCTTAATATTAACGAAGAAAGACCTCCGGTCACAAAAAAAATCAAAACCGGCGGCGGCGGCGGTGACCACTTGCAGCGCGATTGTAAGCGGTAGCAAAAATACCAGCAATATTTTCCATTTTCGTTTTCTTACCTGGATAACTGAGCATCCACCCATCACATGCGGTATAGTAGTATGACTTTAGGCCTTTGAAAAATGTGCGGTTTAACGGCTGCATTTTATGGGTGTAGTGGGGGGTGAGGAGTGTAATCATAGTAACACCATTCTCCTCTACAAATTTTACTGCATCCAGATTCTTGTGACTGTGATGCCTGTCTAAAATCAAAATATGCGGATTTTCAATACTAGGCTTGGAAACATTGTTGAAATTTTCTAACCACTTGTCTGACCAACTATTTTTGTGCCAGCACAGCCAGAACCATAAGGAGCATGTATCATAAGGGCATAGAGATTGTTAAGGCTCCACTGCACTGAAATTCCCCGATCGCGAAATCCCATGTTAGCCTATGGGTTACTGGATCCAGCAAACTTTTCAGCGCTAAATGAAAATTACAATATACTTAATAAACACTACTGCTTCATAAAAAAATCCCTGCCGGCTCGGGCCTACAGGCGGAGGTAGATTTCGAAGTTAAGTACTAAATTCTCCAACAAAACTTAAATCAAGATTAGAGATAAACCCAGTTTCTTCACAAAGAGTGAGCTGTAGGGAGCTAAACTTTTTGTGAAAATTATAATATACACGAATACACACACACATGTATATGGAATAGGTTTAAAAATGGCTACAAAAAATTCAGAGAACCTTAAAGTGTTAAAATATGTTAATATTTCCATAGTCGGGTTTTTATCATGTTTTAATACGTTTCTTCAAACTAACATGGCGTTACATATTTACCTGCTGAGGTCCATTATATTTCCAATATGACGCAATATACATATTTTTTTAATTCGTCAAACTATTTATTTTATTTTGAGTTCTGAAATCTTGCTCTGGAAAACTTATGACGTATTATTCAATTTGTTTTCAATTTGTCAAACTATTTAATTTTACACGTGAAAATTTTGAATTAGAAAAGTAATTGTTGTGGTGAGAATTTTATTGTTTTTTTTTAATTGTTGGCAACTGCTATAACGAAAAACTTTTATTTTTTTCCTGCCATTGTTGTGTAACAGCTGGTTTTATCAGAATCATGTTAAGACAGTATTCAAAATTTTGAACCCTCCCCATTTCCACCTTCTTGGACCGATTTCGCCCCTTTTCAATCCCCGCCGAGATATTAGCCATATCAAAGTTGTTGGCGAGTTTGAGGACAATCCGTGCATAATTGCGACTTTTATCGTGCGGACAAAATTTAGTACATACATACATACATATATATATATATATATATATATATATATATATATATACATATATATAAACTTTTTAGGTGGGGGTGGTTTTGGGTTCCTGGGGTCCTATAATGAAAAGTTATGAAGGAATTTTTCAAAAGTCGCACCATGGTAACGACTGCAATAGGTAGTATTTCTTACGAAATCTACCTAAAAGATTATATAAACAGTGTCACCCATTAACTATCAAGATCATTCATAAAAGTATTAAACATCGCCTAATTAAATAACACCTTGATTTGTAAAAAGTTTATATTCCTGAACTTTGGACTAAATCTCCAAACTGTGAATTTTATCTTCAAACTAAAATCTACAGTGTTTTGAACTGTAAAAATCCTACTATGAACTATGAAATATAATGACTTTGAACTGCAAAATATAATGACTCAAAAATGTGACATATACTTTACTGAACTGTGAAAGACATAGACTATTCAACATATTAAGCTATCTAGAACTTTAAAATTAATTATAATTAATATCTCAAACTTGCTTAACAGGTCATCACTCAGAATCATAATTAAATTTAACAAGACTATTATTTCATTTAAATATCATTCACAGTTTCGCTCAGATTTACTTATTTTTCAGATTTCAATCAATTTTGTCTCAAATAACTTTGTTTTATTAAGTCCTATTAGGCCCTAATATGGATTAGTATACATTTTTAAGAAATATTTTAGCTAATTTAATTAAATTTAATTAACATTAACAGTACTATTTTAATTTTTCATTAAAATTTTAAATTGGCTACTTTCGAGTATTCCTATTTTAATACTGATTGATGATCTGTAATATCTTAAAAATCCAAAATATTGTTTTATTTGGGCTCGCCCAGCTTAAGCAGCTTTGGGTGGCTCTTGCGATATGATGTGCAATTTTAATTGAAATTTCAATGGGCGGGTGTCTTCCTACCTTCTGAGGCCTCCGGCCCGTCTGGTGTCTGGGGGTTTCGTGGGAAGGTGGATATGGGTTTTTCCCCTCGTGGACATTTAGCTCCTATACCGCAAGGTTGGCATTCCACGAGTGGGTGATTTCTGTTTCTGTTAGCCTATGGGAAAACTTTGAAGTGTGATAACTCATTACCTAATATAATTGTTAAAATACCGTTTTACCATCAGAAAGTAGAAGTCAGATGCCGATGATGTGCGTTTTTTAAAATTCTCTATGTAAATTTTAAGTATTTTTAAGAAGATGATAAAATTTTATCAAATGGAAATTTCAATGTTTATAGGGATTTTTTATGTACTTAAAATTTACGGCAATAATTTTTAAAAACGCACATCATCGGCATCTGACGTCTAATTTCTAATGGTGAAAACGGTATTTTAATAACTATATTAGGTAATGAGTAGGCGCGCTTCAAAGTTTCCCCATAGGTTAGCATGGGATTTCGCAATCGAGGAGTTTCAGTGCAGCGGAGCCTTAACACCGGTAAATACAAAAAAGGTGGAGTGTAATTTCTAGCAGCATTCGTGGCACAGATGATGGAGATCGATCTTCCGAGTTCCCCACTTGATGTCAACCTTTTGTCGCAAGAACTTTTGGAGATTTTTGCCCTTCCAGGAGTAGGAATGCATTAATCATTTGCCCATTGCTTACACTCAGTGTTGAATCCACTCTTTACCATTCTTCCACTTCTTTATCATCCTTCCCTCCATCCTTCCCTATTTTGTACGTCCAGTTGTAAGAATCCATTGATTGTGTGCCCAGTGCTTACACTCAGTGCATTGAACCCACTCTTCATCATCCTTTATGTATTGTTTGTCACAAACTAAGGCATGGGCAGTCTTCATCATCGCTATCAAATACAGTCGAACCTCGTTAATACGAAATCGCTTAACGTGAAATTTCGCTTAACACGAAATAATACTGAGGTCCCGTCAGATAAGTATGAAAATCAATATTAATTATTTCGTTTAACACGAAATTGAATTTCGCAAAATCCCGCTTAACGCGAACTTAAAAAAGAAAAAAAAATCAAAACAGGATTCGTTATGCGAAGTTTTCGATATTTCAAACTTACATATCACATCTGCTTATAAATGAAATTTTTCTCACAGACCTAAAATATAAAAGGGTTTCAGAAAATGATGAGATACTGAATTCCTGCTTTTATTTGTCTTCTGATATGTCGAAGTTTTCCTAATTGGGTGAAGGATTACGTTCCTAAAAAGACGTAACTTACAAAAATTGAAGTAAAAGTCAATAACGGACTTTTTAAATAAATTTATTATTCCCTTAAAATGATGATAAATTTGTTTTATTTCTTAAATACTTTTTCTATTTCTTATTAATTTATGATTTCAAAGAGCATTGATATTTTGTAGATTAATTTTTTAGTTTTTATATCTAACACAGATGGTACGACTATTTTGACGGTTAAAACGAAATCCCGGATAACACAATAAAAATTCGTAGTCCCTTCAATTTCGTGTTAACGCGGTTCGACTGTACTTCGTTTTTTATCCTATTCCCTTTCAGTTTCTTTCGTTATTGTCCTTACTCAGGCTTTGATTTAAATTGCTGCTTCTTTTTTTAAGATCGACTCTTCATACCGGATACCCGCTTACAGCCTTTTCTACCTTTGCAGCGCGATTGTAAGCGGTAGCAAAAATGCCAGCAATATTTTCCATTTTGATTTTCTTGCCTGGATTACAGAGCATTCACCCATCACATGCGGTGTAGCAGTATGATTTTAGGGCTTTAAAAAATGTGAAGTTTAACGGCTGAATTTTATGAGTATTATGGGGAGAGGGGAATGAAGTAGGATCTTAATAACACCATTCTCTTCTACATGTTTTTCTGCATCGAGATTCTTGTGGCTGTGATGCCCATCTAAAATCAAAATATGCTGATATTCAATACTGGGCTTAGAAATATTGTTGAAATGTTCTAACCAATTCGTAAAAATCGTGTCGTCTGACCAACTATTTTCTGTGTCAGTACAGCCATAGCCATTAGAAGCATTTATCATAAGAGCATCGACATTGTTAACACGGGTAAATACAAAAAATGGTGGAATGGAATTTCTAACAGCATTTACAGTGGGCAAAAAAAGTATTTGCACGCTGACGATTTTTTGCATAAGTAACCATAGAAAGCAAATTTGATACTATTCTCTTAATTATTCATTTATTTAAATAAAAAAAAATAAAAATAACTACCCATTTTCCTTAAACAGTAACATTACACATTTTAAAAATAAATTAGTATTTTCTCATACCTAAAAAGTATTTGCACAAGAAGCATTGACTGTTAAAAAAGGCATTAAATGTGAACATTATGCAAATGTTTAGCATATCAGTCCCGTAGTACATTAGCCCCGCACTTTAAAGTCACGTAATATATTAACTGGAGCAGGGATTCTGGGGAGTTTTTGTTCTAATGGCGCCGAAAACGTGTGAACTGTCTGTTGCTATCCGTGAGAAGATTATATTTCTTCACAATTCTGGATTAAGTTACCGAGGAATAGGTAAAAAATTAAATCTAAACTTTTCTAGTGTTCGTTATGTAATTAAAAAGAAAAAAGAAACTTGTTTGACAATAAATAAGCCGCGAACTGGGCGTCCAAGAAAGCTAAATACCAGGCAAAGGAGAGCCATCATAAAAGAATCTTCAAAAAACCCTTTTCTAAGTGCTCAAGAATTGGCTGTTGATGTTGCTTCAACGTCGGGAAGAATAGTTACACCACAATCAATTAGAAATATTCTTCATGATGCAAATATTCGAAGAAGAGCCCCTCGAAAAAACCATTTATTAGTGAAACAAATAGGGTGAAAAGACTTGAATTTGCAAAAGCTTATGTCAGCAAACCACTAGAGTTTTGGAAAACTGTTATTTTTTCCGATGAAAGTAAGTTCAATATTTTTGGCTCAGATGGTAAAAAAACTGTATGGCGAAAGCCAAATACTTCTCTTCAAATTAAAAACTTGAAACCAACTGTAAAACATGGCGGTGGTCATGTAATGATTTTGGGATGCATGTCTTTTAACGGAGTTGGCGAAATGACCTTTATTGAAGGCAATATGAATTCTAAACAATATATTAATATATTGCGAGATCATTTATCTAATAGTGCTCTGAAATTAGGAATTCCTAATTCATATTATTTCCAACAGGATAACGGTCCGAAACACACTGCATATATTACGAGGTTATGGTTGCTTTATAATGTAAAAAATCAATTGAAAACGCCACCACAATCACCACACCTCAATCCGATTGAAAATTTATGGCATATTTTGGATGTGAAAATAAGGAAAAAGAAAATTTCTAACAAATCAGAACTTAAGCCAGCTCTTAGGGAAGAATGGCTACAAATCAGCAGTGAAACATGTCACAAGTTAATAGAATCAATGCCCAGACGATTATAAGCTGTAATTGAAGCAAAGGGCATGCATACTAAATATTAGCACTGTTTTAACTTATAAATAATTCCTCTAGTTCTATTTTTATTGCTAGTGTGCAAATATTTTTTTGGCAGTACAAATGCTACTTTTTTATGTTTTCATATTTTAAATATAATTATTAAGTCAGATATTAAATATGTTTATTTGTTTTGTAAAAGTGTTGGTATTTTTAATTCTTAGTTGCTTTTTATTTATTTATACATATGCTACAACAAATTTACCTGGTGTGCAAATACTTTTTTTGCTCACTGTAAATAAAATATCGTCTGCGTCTGGTTCGTTTAGGAAAGAATAGATATTCAAAACATAGAACGTAAACATATTTCATCAACATAGATAAATTTCGGAGACTTGTTAATTCTTCCCCATTGTCGGTAGTGAAGTTAGTACTGTTGTCATTACAAATTTTACCACAAATATCCCATCTTGTATTTTAATCTATGCCACGGTGCATCTCAAATGTCTTTTTTACAGACCGCTAAAGTGACGGGATGCTCTTTTCATGCACCTGCTTTGGTGCATCCGAGCATCACGTGACTCCAGCGGTCTGTAAAAAAAGATACGTGGAATGCACCGCGGTAGCCTGTCTTTTTCGTTAGCCTCGGACGCTTTCAGTATGACGTCAGTCATTATGTTTTGGTTGAAAATTGACTCCAAACAAGCGGTTGCTATGCGTCATTTCTTTTCAAATATAAATCGTAGAAAATGTTACCGGTACATATCAAGTATTAAAACATTCAGATTTGCGATATATATATAATATATAGTTATACTATGCAAACAAAGTAGAAAATACACCATAGCAACCGTTTGTTTGGAGTCTTTATTGCTCACTGTAAATAAAATATCGTCTGCGTCTGGTTCGTTTAGGAAAGAATAGATATTCAAAACATAGGAAGTAAACATATTTCATCAACATAGATAAATTTCGGAGACTTGTTAATTCTTCCCATTGTCGGTAGTGAAGTTAGTACTGTTGTCATTACAAATTTTGCCACAAATGTCCCATCTTGTATTTTAATCTATGCCGCGGTGCATCTCAAATGTCTTTTTTTACAGACCGCTAGAGTGACGTGATGCTCTCTTTTCATGCACCTGCTTTGGTGCATCCGAGCATCACGTGACTCCAGCGGCCTGTAAAAAAAGGTACGTGGAATGCACCGCGGTAGCCTGTCTTTTTCGTTAGCCTCGACGCTTTCCGAGGCTAACGAGAAAGACAGGGTACCGCGGTGCATTCCACGTACCTTTTTTTACAGGCCGCTCGTCGAGGCTAACGAAAAAGACAGGCTACCGCGGTGCATTCCACGTACCTTTTTTTACAGGCCGCTGGAGTCACGTGATGCTCGGATGCACCAAAGCAGGTGCATGAAAAGAGCATCACGTCACTCTAGCGGTCTGTAAAAAAAGGTGAATCGGACCCACCGCGGTAGCCCGTTTTTTTCGTTAGCCTCGGACGCTTTCAGTATGACGTCAGTCATTATATTTTGGTTGAAAATTGACTCCAAACAATTAAATATAAATCGTAGAAAATGTTACCGGTACATATCAAGTATTAAAACATTCAGATTTGCGATATATATATATAATATATAGTTATACTATGCAAACAAAGTAGAAAATACACCATAGCAACCGTTTGTTTGGAGTCAATTTCCAACCAAAACTTCATAACTGACGTCACGACTGAAATCGTCTATTTTAAATATCTATATTAATGTTACAAACAAATAAAGGCCTGTGAATCATTAGACAGCCTTTTTTTTTTTTTTTTTCTTGGTCAAATTTCTTTAATGGCGGCATCTTTTTGCTGCATTTGTGTATTATTTCACGATAGTCACGTCCTATGCATACTTTACTGTAGATGTTTAAGAGTGGATCGTAAATGTAGAATTCTTTAGCGGATGCGAATGACGTCATTTTACATAAAACAAAAGCTTGTGCTGTAAGTCTGAAAATTTAAATATGTTTTCTACTACTTATATATACCTTTTTAGGTGCGCTCGTAATTATATAAATACGTAGCACCTATAGTCGTCGTTCAGTCCGTCTGTCTGTCCGTCCGCATATAACAGCGCAAAATCTACCCAACCGAATCGTTTGAAATTTAAAATACATAATTGTTGCATAATTTTGTCGAGTCATTTCAAATTTTATGACAATCGATGTATAGTTTAATTACAGGGACAGTCAAAAGTGTTCCGTTACATTAAGGCCAATGGGAAAAAATTATTGCAAGTGCATTTTAATGATGTTACAGCCTTCCGAATGGTGTGAAATTTTAAATATATAATTGTTGCAAAAAATATTCGAATTATTTCATATTTTATGAAAATCGGACGTATAGTTTAATTACAGGGATAGTCGAAAGTTTTCCGTTACATTACGGCCAATGGGAAAAAATCATTTCAAGTGCATTTTAATGATGTTATAGCCGAACAGAATGAAATTGGTAGGCACTTATGAAGTGCACTAAAATATACATTCAGTACAATATGCGGTGCAAAAAAATATTTATAAAACTAGTTAAACGAACGCACCTCATTTGCCACGTTTGACGAGCAATTTCCAACTTATTTTTCATCGGGGGCGACACTAAATTCTGAAAAAGCAGAATTCCTCTTTTCTAGTTTTATTTATTTAATCATTGAAATGAAATTTGGTTTTACTAAAGTTCTCAAAATAGTTTCGTTTGAAAAACTGTAAGGACATCGATTATACTACTGAAAACCCTTTCAGCGGAAGTTAAATTTCTCACGGAAACAAAATTTCCCACATATTTTGCCATGGGTTTTGATGTCTTTAATTAAGGAAGCACATAAGTGACTAAAATGTAATGCTTTTTGGCCTCCGGTATGCTATTTCTTTCTGCCACCTATTAAAGTGTCGTCTCCAAAAAATAACGTTACGTTGTATAAGTCAACCATAAAACAAAGAAGATGTATCATTGTTCGGAATAATCTCTACTGCAATTTTTTTAACTGCTAAGCACCGCACATTTTCAAGTTTTATACCGTCGTATTGGGGAAAAAAGTACTTTTAAATGCAATTTGTTTGAAAACTGCATCTCAATTTATTTTTAAGATATTCTTTTTTTTTTTTTTTTTTTTTTTTTTTTTTTTTTTTTTTTTTGTAATTTTTAGCACTTTTTTTTTTTGTTTAATTTTGGCAACTCAAGTACTCCATTTCTATAGAAAGTAAAGGAAAAATAGTTGGAAAATAGTAATTATATCTTTTTGTTGTCATTTTCCCATAAAAACTGGAACAAAAAAAAAATGTAATTAAGATACGTGCTATTTTGGAAAAATATAAATGAATGATTTCTGTTAAAGCATGGAGCTATTATAAACTAAATTTAATTTTTAGTATCTATATTAATATTACAATCAAATGAAAGCAGATGAATCATTAGATAGCCGAGGTTTTTTTGTCGAGTTTCTTAAATGACGATATCTCTTTTTTTGTATTTGTGTATTATTCAGAGATAGTGACGTCCTATGCGTACTTTACTGTAGATGTTGTTTAATACTGGATCGCAAATGAGGAATTCTTCAGCGGATGCGGATGACGTCATTTTATATAAAATAAAAGCGTGTGTTTTAAGTTTTAAAACTGAAATATGTTTTGTACTATCTATATTTATATACGTATATTTTTTTTTCATTGGGGGCAACACTAAATTCTGAAAAAGCAGAATTCCTGTGTTCTAGTCTTTTCACTAATCTATAAAATATTTTTTCTTTAAAGAAACTTTATTAGGATGAACTGTTCCGAGATAACGCTAGCTATTATTAAAAAAGAAAACATTTTTATTACTTTCGTAAATCTATTAAAGATTTATACCATCATGTAAAACCATTAAAAATTTTATTTAAACCGTAAAGCCATTAAAAGCATTAAAGTGAGATCCTTAGAGATAATAAAAAAGTGCTATATTTTTCGTAGCTGTTTCAGAAACAAAACAAAATAAAAAACAATAAGATATTTAAGAATAATTGAAAATAAACTATTTCCTTTAAAATGCTATATAAAGGTTGAAAACAGATTAAATAGAAAAATGCTTTTACAGACTTTTCGAAAGATTTCTTTTGTTTGTATCGCCAAAAACAAAGTAATTGCTGATCAAGCAACTAAATACGTTTAAAAGGATCGGAATTTCCTTTTTTTCCTTTAAGAGCAGAAAATAATTTCCCACCGAAATTAATTTACAATCTTCTCTATTATGTTTATTTTTATTGCTATTTTTTATTTATTTCAAGACTCTCGTTTTTTTCTTTTTAGCCCCCGATGTGCTATTTCTTACAGGCAAAAATTCAACTAAAAAATAACGTTACATTACACAAGCCAGCCGTAAAACGAAGCAGATGTATCATTGTACGATTAAATACTGATAATATATACCGCAATTTTTTTTAACCTCTAAGCATCGCACATGTTAAATTTTTACACCTTCGTATAGGGAAAATAAGTACTTTTAACTGCAATTTGTTTGAAAACTGCATCTCAATTTATTTTTGAGATATTAATATTTTTGTAGTTTTTAATGACATTTATGTAACGGTGGCAACAGAAGTACTCCATTTCTGTAGAAAGTGAAGGGAAAATAGCAGATTACTTTATCTTTTTGTGGCCATTTTCTCATAACAACTAAAAAAAAGTTGTAATTATAATACGTGCTATTTTGAAAAAATATAAATTAATGATTTCTGATAAAACATGGATCTATTATAAGCTATATTTAATTTTAAGTATTCATATTAATGTTACAAACAAATGAAGGCATATGAATCATTAGATAGCGGATTCTTTTGCCGAGTTTATTGAATGATGGCATCGCTCTTTGCTGGGTTTGTGTATTATTTCGCGATAGTGACGTGATGCACACTTTTGTATCGATGTTGTTTAAGACTGGATTGTAAATGTGAAATTTTTCAACGGATACAAAGTCATTTTATATCAAATAAAGGCGTGTATTTTAAGTCATAAAATTAAAATATATTTTGTACTATCTATATTTATATACATTTTTTTTTTTTTTTTTTTTTTTTTTTTTACATCGGAGGCGACATTAAATTCTAAAAAAGCAGAATTCCTTTTTTTCTAGTCTTTTTATTTGCTTCTAAGAAAGAATATTTTATACACTGACTATCCAATTAACGGAACCGGAATAGTTACATTGCCAAAACGTCAGTGAGGCTTAACGTGAATGTATGAAAAGTTTTTGGTGCCTGTGTGTTTATCCGTGTGCGTGTCTGTATATGTATCTGTCTCGCAATAACTGCCTCTAAAAGCACTCCATTAAACTGTAATTAGGTAGGTAGTTTAGAAAGGCACTCGGAATCAGCTCTATACTTTTTGGTTAAATTTGGTTCATTCGTTCGAAAAAGATAGAATATTTTACTTTACGTCATAATGCTTTTATGTGGAATTTCAGGCGATTTTTAAGTTTTAAAATTCATTGAATATAAAATGGCTTATTTGGATAATTGATTTAAATGCTAAATAATGGATTCTAAAAAAAATCCCCAATGGGGATCTTAAATTACTGCGATTAGTATGAATTTTTTTCAATGTATATGTCACATATTCTTAATTATCTATGTAGTTTTTGATGGAATTTTGTGCATCTGTTCGAAAAATATAAAGCATTTTAACTTTGTAATTTATATTTTTACTAGGGGGCTCTGCCCCCTGCAAGCTACGCTCGCCAACCCCCGTTCAGACACCTCAAAATCTTAAAATCTAAAAACATGCTAATCTAATGGGTTTTAAGAGTATTAGAGAAGATTACATTATACTGAAAAAGCTGTGCAAATCTCCATGTAAACGGGTTTCCATTCAATTCCCTTTGATTGCAAAAATTTAACGGAGAATCAGTTGCTGTTAAGACATCCAATGGTTGTTTTCGTTTTTGATTAAAGAGGATCAGTTAAACATTTGAAAAGAAGCTAAAATAAAATGAATTAAGTATTCAGAGTCTTTATCAACCGATATTTTAAAACAATCTCTATAAAAATAGCCTAAATCATGTGACTATCATCAACAGTTCCGGGCGGAACACTTTGCTTTTTATACTCTAGGTGCCATTTTGATACTTTAATGTTATCCAGGCACAGGTGATTAGTCGAAAAATATTATTCTATCCCCATCATTTCATCTATATTATAATAGTTCAAGTCATCAAATGCCATAAACAAATACGATCTGATCCCTTCGCCTTTCATATGAAGGTTTGGAACAAATGTCATATAAGATATTGGCGCGATTTTTTTCCAACGCCAATTTGGGGAACGCATCAACAGCATAAACAACAACATCCGGCTTACCATATCAAGCAAAATAACGATACTTTGGCGCCAGTTAAGTACCCGTTGCGTATATAACATTGGCGTCAGAAAAAAATCGCGCCAATATGAGGCCGACATCTGTGCCGAAAGAAAAAAAAGCCGGGTGCAAATCTCGCCAATATCTTTTTTTTTCAACTCGCAGTTAGCATTTTTTTATTGTTCGAGTGGTAAATTAAAACATTGATTTGAAGTTGAAATTAAATGTCATGGTTTGTTACATAATTTAATATTTCGCCAGATGTCGTATACGCACCGCATGTTTGGCATGATTTTTTTTTACGAAAATTTGGCGAAAACCTCGTTTTCGAATACCAGTTACATATGTATTTTTGGTATTACTTAGTTATCCCGTCGACAAAAATCTATCGCGAACTGTAAGATTAAATGCCAATAATACTTGATCGTAAATGTCACATTCACTTGACTTTTAGCAAGTTACACATGTTTACGTCATCAAGTGATTTTTATTTCGACGTTTTATTTTTATATTTATTAATGTTATACTAATTTATTTGCTCTTTCGTTATTTAAAATGAAAATTTTGTGAATCTGTACAAGTTGGCGAGTGGATAATTTGCGAAATTGGTTGACGGAATAACTACTACATTGTACCGTATTTTTTAATTATTTTCTATTATTTTCAAAAGGAAATAGCAAAAAAATAATTAATGACTATAGAACAAAATAATTTATATAAATTTAAAAAAGAAATAAAAGCAAATAAACATTTATTATTAAATAAACAATAGCCGGGTTACCATGTCTATCAAAATAATGCCATTTGCGCGTTAATTAGGAACCCGGTGCGTATATGACATCTGTGCCTAATATTTTTCTTTTCGTTTTTTTTTTTTTTTTTTTTTTTTTTTTTTTTTTTTTTTTTTTTTTTAAAGAAGTGAAAGCCATCAATTTAAATGTTTCATTTTTAAATGAAAGTTTTGTATTTAATAAAATGATAACGAAATAAAAAAAAAGCATTGTTCTTAGCATAGATTAAAGGAGGCCAAACTGGTCGCCATATCAATTTAAAATAGTAACGTTTTCTGAATTATGAAAAAAAATTTCTGTTATGATTAAAATTTGAGTTGCCATCATTAGAAAAAATGTATTTAAAATTAGAAAAAAAATTAATATTTCGAAAACTAATTCGAATTTAAAAATTTTAATACCAGTTTTGAGATCTGTGGATCAACACGGATTTTTGGTGTTAATTTCATCGCAAATTATTCGATATTTTAGGAGAAATCGCCGTGAAACAAAATCAGTTGTTTAATCAGTCGATTTAAAGAATCGATACATTTCAGCCTTATTTTTCTTTTTGCCATGATCTGTTTTAATAGTACAGTTAATAATTCATATATTTATTGTACGGAAGCCTCTGAGCGCGAGTAATACTCGCACTTGACCATTTATCTCTCTATTCTAAAAAAAAGAAACTAACGCTGTCACCGCCGCCGCCGGTTTTGAATTTTTTTTGTGACCGAAGGTCTTTCTTCGTTAATATTAAGCAAAATATTGCATACAAAAATATAAAAATCGGTGGTATTATAGGGAAATGTTTGATAAACACGCTGATGCAGACAGTTTTCAAATCGAAGAATTATTTTAAGAGATATTTAATGCTAAAATTGGACAAAATCGTTCCATTAAAAAAGTTTTATAGGGGCAAAAACTATACATGAGAATTTAATCCTTTTAGATCATTTAATGAGTTAGAATTTCCCGGTGTGCAGACTGCATTTATTTTTTTTAATTTGACTCCTTTTTTGAGGGTTTTTTTCTATTTTAAATTCAAATTTTCAGCATTTCAAGAAATATATTTTACATACTAGGGGGCTCGGCCCCCTACGAGCTACGCTCGCCAACCCCCCTTCAGACACTGCAGTCTCTAAAAGCACGCTAATTTGATCGGCCTTAAAAAGATTTTGGAAGATTGAATTATAATTTCAAAAACACTGGCGAACTCCCTATAAGCGGGTTTCTATTCATTTCTCTTTGATTGGGGAATTTTAAGATTGTCTTTGATTAAATAAAATCAGTTAAACATTTCAAAATAAGCTAATATTAAATGAATTAAGTAAACAGAGTCTTTGTCTCCCGGTGTTTTTTAACAAAGCGAAAAGAAATTTTTTTAAATAAGACATTTTAAGTATATCGTTTTTAATCTGACGTAATTTTCACCAAACTTTCCTTTCTCTCTTTAATATTCACGTGAAAATACTTTTGTTAGAAATGAAATATTATTTGCGCTGTCCTAACAAAAAAAGTTGAAAAGATCATATCAAATAAATGTCTCGCGTAATTTTTAAATTTAAACTGGTTTGCAATATTATTTTTGGTCATTTTACGTAATAAGTGTAATGTGACGTAAATGTGACGTAATTTCTCTTATTTAAGACTTCTAACGCATGTTAATGAATTTATTATTTTGCAATATCTTTCTCTTTTAAAATTCACGTGTAAATATAGTTTTTATGAAGTATAATTTTCAATAAGTTCCTGCTTTTTATACGTAATTATTTAATTATAATTTGAAAGTTTTTCTGTTTGTAATAGTCACGTGTAAATAAATTTTTAATTTGAAGCAAACATTAGTTTGCGCTGTTTATACAGTTGGCAACAGTTTAAATTAATACCATTTTCTAAAATAAGTAAAAAATATCTCTCGAAATGCTGAAAATTTGAATTTAAAATAGAAATAAAACCTCAAAATTGAGTCAAATTAAAAAAAATAAATACAGTCTGCACACCGGGAAATTCTAACGTATAAAATGATCTAAAAATGAATTCCCATGTATAGTTTTTACTCCAATAAAACTTTTTTAATGGAACGATTTTGTCCAACTAGCATTAAATATCTCTTAAAATAATTCTTCGATTTGAAAACTGTGTGCATCAGAGTGTTTATCCAACATTTCTCTATAATAGGGGAGACCGGGGCTAGTAGGCGCAGTTTTTAGATTGATTTTTATTAATTTTTTGTTTAAGTTTTTTATGAAACTATAACTGTACTTTTAAAGAACAGGCATTGGGTTATAAATACCCGGAGTTTTGAGTTTGTAGCTTTTATAGTTTATGTTTAGCGGAAGCCTAAAGTAAAAGGAAAATTGTGCGCCAACTTACCCCGTCACGGGGCAAGTTACCTATACCTATGGGGTAAGTTGGCACACGCTTTATAAAAATTTAAATAAGACACGCAGTTAATAGAAATCAATTTCCTTATTATCAGTAGGTTTAATCAAAGGCGTTATCGCTATACAATATAAATTCCAAATCATACAGACATAAAAATAATGAATAAAACATTAACATTGAGTAACTTCTATCCTACTCGATAACATCATCACAGTTACGACAGTTGTCACAGATAAAAAAAATTGAGTGTCTCCGTTTGGGCAAGCCCCGCGTGCCAAAAATCTTGCATCGCAACCAATTTTTTCGGTGTTTGCTGTTTTTCAAGCTACCAGCATACACCAGGCACCGAGCCAACTTGCCCCGTGTTCAATGCGACTACTAGCCCCATAATAAATTTCTTCACAAAAGGGACACGTAACCATCTAAGCATAAATAATCCAAGAAAATCACATATGGGGTAGGTACAGTTAATCATACGCTAAGAAAAATTGCACAAGTTAAATCGCAATTATTAAGATAAGTATTAGGAATTAGAAAAAGAATGAAGCAACAAAAAATTACTTATGAGCGCAAAGAAACAGAAAAATCGTAATAAATGTCCACTGCACGTAGGTAACGCTGCAAAACTACACTGAGGATTGTAAAACGCAAGAAGAAAGGTAGGTACTCTGTGACTGGTTGCACAATCTATCCACAAACAGGCGATTTATGGGGACTGCGTCTACTTACCCCTGTAGCCAACTAGCCCCGGTCTCCCCTACCGCCGATTTTCATATTTTTGTATGCAATATTTTTTTTTAATATTAACGGAGAAAGACCTCCCGTCACAAAAAATTGAAAACCGGCGGCGGCGGTAACCGCGTAAGTTACTTTTTTTTAGAATAGAAGGATTTTAGAAAAGGGTATTAATTTAAACTGTTGTCAACTGTATCAACAGTGCAAACAATAATGTTTGCTTCAAATTAAAAATTTATTTACACGTAACTTTTATAAACATAAAATATAAAAAGCAGGAACTCATTGAAAATTACGCCATAAAAACTATATTTACGGGTGAATTTTAAAAGAGAAAGAATATTGTAAAATAATAAATTCATTGACATGTGTTAGAAGTCTTAAATAGGAGAAATTATGTCACATTTACGTCACATTACACTTATTACGTAAAATGAACAAAAAGTAATATTGAAAAACAGTTTAAATTTAAAAATTGCGCGAGACATTTATTTGATATTTTAAGATGATCTTTTCAACTATATTTATTAGGACAGCACAAATAATATTTCATTTCTAACAAAAGTATTTTCACGTGAATATTAAAAAAGAGAAAGAAAAGTTTGGTGAAAATTACGTCAGATTAAAAACGATACATTTTAAGTGTCTTATTTTTTTAAAAAACTTTCTTTTCGCTTTGCTAAAAAATACCGGGAGACAAAGACTCTATTTACTTAATTCCTTTTATATTAGCTTATTTTGAAATGTTTAACTGATTTTATTTAATCAAAGACGGAAACAGCCATTGTATCTTTTAACAGCAGCTAATTTGGCCTTAAAATTCCCCCAATCAAAGAGAAATGAATAGAAACCCGTTTATAGGGAGATCGCCACTGTTTTTTAACTTATAATTCAATCTTCCGAAATCTTTTTAAAGCCGATCAAATTAGCGTGCTTTTAGAGCCTGCGGTGTCTGAACGGGGTTTGGCGAGCGTAGCTCGTAGGGGGCAGCGCCCCTTAATTTCTATATAATTTATCAGTCGCCTAACAATTCTATATTATAACGTGTCAGAAAAATAAAATCTTTCTATTCTAAGAAAAAGTAACTACCGCTGTCACCGCCGCCGGTTTTGAATTTTTTGTGACCGGAGGTTTTTCTTCGTTAATATTAAGAAAAATATTGCATACAAAAATATGAAAATCGGTGATATTATAGAGAAATGTTTGATAAACACGCTGATACAGACAGTTTTCAAATCGAAGAATTATTGCCGAAACGTCAGTGAAGGCTTACTGTGGAGACACGAAAAGTTTTGATTTCCGTTTGTCTGTCTGTCTGTCTGTCTGTCCGTCTGTTCCACGATAACTGCCGCAAAAAGCACCCGATCAGCTTGAAATTAATTGGGCATATTCGTGAGATACCCGGACGTAGCTGTATAGTTTTTGGTTAAATTTGGTTCATTCGTTCGGAAAATATGGAATATTTTATTTTTCTTTATAATGCTTTTCTACGGCAAGTCAGACAATTTTCAAATTTCGATTTGTTGAAAGAAAATGGCACGTTTGATTAATGGATTTAAATGTCAAATTATGGATACTAAAATTCCAAATAAAGGTTTTAAATTATTCCTATTATATTGAAGTTTTATCAATATATCTATAAGATTTTTTTATTTACGTGTATAATGTTTTGAGGACATTTATACATGTATTCCAATAATATAAAGAATTTTTAAATTAATTTTCTTGTTTTACATGATTCATATTTCTTTTTTTTTTCCTTTTCTTCGTTGCCTAGCGACTGTTATTAGTAGCCTATCATTGCGTCAAATATGAATGAAGTTAGTAAATTACGTTAATTTTGTTGCAGGTACTATTAAAAGGCTATCACAAAAAATATTTTATCGCGCCAAATCGATGCAATTTATGCAATTAACAGTGGGCACGATAATGAATTATTTTCCAGTAGATTTATAGATCTCTAGATATGCCTATTTTGGGGGGCTTTTAATATGTTATTGCTATCGCATGGATTAGGATGTTTAAACTAATGTTTAACCATGCTATAAGTGATAAAAAAAGTACAGTTAAAGGCATGTAAATCCTTTTTAACACTTTCCAACATGGATGAAAAGTATTTATGACTTCAGTTTTTCTATCTGTCGCCTGCCGTGTTTCTCTACGTGCTCTAACTCGCGTAAATATAGTCGGGATTACATGTAATTGATATACGTTATTGAGGTTTGCCAAAGTATGTTTGGTATTAAAAATGAAGAGTGTAGCATTCATAGCTTAATTACAGGGGCACTCAAAACTATTCCGTTACATTATAGTCTTTGGGGAAAATCGTCTGCGGTGTATTTTAATAATGTTACACAATTTTAAACGTAATGAAATTTATATACTTTATTAAGGTGCACTAGAACCTGGTTACTATAAAATATGTTATGTGTAGCACTTACAGCATGCGTACAGGTAACTCAAAAGTATTCATAATATTACAATCTTTGAAGAAAATCCTTTTGTGGCGTTTTTTAATGATGTTACTCTGTTACAAAATAATAAAATTGATATGTATTTTTGAAACATTTTTGTAGTATATGGGGTGCAAAGCATATGTTTTTTTCAGGGTCACACAAAAGTGGTCGATTAAAATGTGGTCTACGGGGGAAAAAAACTCTTCACAGCTTATTTTAACACATTAGCGACGGGAAACGAAAATTCTCGTTTTTATTCAGAATACATCATTGGCTAAGGGTTGCCGATTACCTTACAGAAAAGACATTTATATTGTGTTGTCCATATTTTTTATAGATTGTAAGACATTATATATTACATCCGTACATTGAAAGATATTTACTGCTGCATAAACATGAAAAACATATCTCAGAAACCAATTTCCGAGACACTTTCAGAAGAGGTAGGAGCTTCTACTGTTTTTAAACCCAGATTTAATTAAATTGCCTGTCGTCAGTGTGTTAATTGTGTTGCACTAATTCAAACATTATGAAATGAAATTACATTACTGTGGTTGACTACAAGAAGCTTGAATATGATTTGTATCGTATTTATCGTTCATTTATAGGGTCACATAAAATATTTCGGATACAGTTCTGGTCTATTAGGGATGATTGCTGAAGAGCATTTTCGATTATGGTGTGCGTTTTAACGTTAAGTAAATTTGTGCTTAATAAGTAGTGCTTAAATATTGTATAGACCATGTACAGGGATACACAAATGAATTCGTAAGTATAAATGAAAATGAGCGCGAATTGCTTCAGTGTTTTTTTTTTTTTTTTTTTTTTTTTGAGTTATGTATTTCCCAGCCCAATTACATTTAGTATACTAACAAATGTTTGCAGAATTTAAATAGAACCATATACAGGACTCCGCAGAAACTGGATATATGGTGCACACTATGCATACTAATCCCCGGAAATGTGATATGAGCAGTTTTAAGAGGGTTTTTTGTCTGCATTAAATTTAAATGTTATAGACGACGCGTAAAAATCTTCACGTAATATACAGGGCTGTAGAAAAGAATTCATGTACGTTTCCGTCTATTGGTAGAATTTACTAAAGGACATTAACACAATTAATTGATAATTACAAATGTAAATTAAATTACACTACGATGGGGTTCAGGGGGGCTCTGCCCCCCTGAAGAAATCTACTTTATTATCTAAAAATTACCAGAATAAGTAGCTCATGAGATTTTCAGAATACCATTACATAACAAGGGGTTTAATTTAACGCTTCTAATGTCAGAAACCTTCGAAATATTTTTTCGTTTTATAAATGTTTATGTAATTTCAAAACTTTAAATTTCGTTTTTTGTAGAAAGAATAATATTATTCAAAGGATGCTAAACACAATGAATTGTAGAGCTGACGTTGAGGCTCCTGATCTGCAGATTTACTAGTTTTAAGAGATATTTAATGCTAAAGTTGGACAAAATCGTTCCATTAAAAAAGTTTTATAGGAGCAAAAGTTTACATGGGAATTTAATCATTTTTAGATCATTTTATATGTTTGAAGTTCCCGATGTGCAGATTGTATTTCTTTTTTTAATTTGACTCATTTTTTGAGTTTTATTTCTATTTTAAATTCAAATTTTCAGCATTTCGAGAGCTATTTTTTACATATTTTAGACAATGGTTTTAATTTAAACTGTTGCCAACTGTAACAAGCAAACAATAATGTTTGCTTCAAATAAAAAATTTATTTACACGTGGATTATAAACAGAATTAAATAATTAGGTATAAAAAGCAGGAACTTATTAAAAATTACGTCATAAAAACTATATTTACACGCGAATTTTGAAAGAGAAAGAACATTGTAAAATAAAAAATTCATTAACATTCGTTAGAAGTCTTAAATATGATAAATTATGTCACATTTACGTCACATTACAGTTATTACATAAAATGAACAAAAAATAAAATTGCAAAACAGTTTAAATTTAGAAATTGCACGAGACATTTATTTGATATTTTGAGACGATCTTTTCAACTATTTTTGTTAGGACAGCGCAAATAATGTTTCATTTCTAACAAAAGTATTTTCACGTGAATATTAAAAAGAGAAAGATTAGTTTCGTCAAAACTACGTCAAATTAAAAATGATTCATTTAAAATGTCTTATTTAAAAGAACTTTCTTTTCGCTTTGCTAAAAAATACCGGAAGACAAAGACTTTGTTTACTTAATTCATTTTATATTAGCTTATTTTGAAATGTTTAACTGATTTCAGCCATTATATCTTTTAACAGCAGCTGATTTGGCTTTAAAATTCCCCAATCAAAGAGAAATGAATGGAAACCTGTTTATATGGATATCGCCACTATCTATATTATAAAGGACAAGCATATCTGTGCGTAACGCATACGTCATTTTGCGAATGGCAACACTTTGAAATTTGAAATAAAATTTTGGTTTTGTAATTTCTCTACTGCATATTTTTATACTTCTAAACATCGCACATTTAAAATTTTTACACTGCCGTATAAGGAAAAAAATGCTCTTTTAAATGCAATTTGTTTGAAAGCTTTATCTCAATTTAATTTTAAGATATTAATTTTTTTGTAGTTTTTATTACTTTTTTTGTAGTCGTGGCAGCTCCATTTCTGTTGAAAGTAAAGGCGGAAAAAATGAAAATAGTAGATTGCTGTATCTTTTTGTTGCCATTTTCTTATAAAAACCGAAAAAAATTGAAATTAAAATACGTGCTGTGTCAAGAATATCGTCTGTTATAAAACCCAGTGAGTTTTGGTTTTATTTCGTTTTTATTTATCAATTAAATGATTTTTCCGTGCCGGCTCCATTGCGAAATATTAATAAGCAATTTGCACATAAAAAAAGTTCAGAATTTCACTCTCGCTAATTTTCTACAACGAAATTAAAGCTTCATCAATAAATGAATAAAAGAATAATATATTAAAAAGCACGAATTTAACATATATGTAATAGAACAATTTAAATTTTTAGAGCCGAATTGGGAAAAATATGTGCTTTTAAATGTAATTTGTATGAAATAGAGTTGCTAGGCAACTGTTAAAGTAAAAGAGAAAAAATAATCTATGTATTGAAAACACAAGATATCTTTTTTAGACATCTTCCCTGAACTTTCTAATGTACGAATTTTGCTAATAATTCTTTTTTTTTTTAATGAAAGCTGTTCATTTGTAGATGTCCTCGCACTAGCTATTTTTCTAAATGTTCCCACTTTTATATTTTTAATTTAATTTGAAAAGATTTTTTTTTTAATTTCATCAAAATGGTAGCAATCGTATTATTTCCACTGTTGCAGAAGAAAAGAAATATTGGGGTTTATTTATCCTTATTGATACCATTTACTCATCACAATTAAAAATAACTTTATTTTAAGTCAGAATAGAAAATGACGTCACTATTTAAAAAAACATTTTCGCTCATAAAACTAATGTTTAATATATTTTCATTCGGCAGATACCGAATTTGAGACACTTGGCGTAATGCTTCAGTAAGTGCCATATTTAAAAGAAAACGATGCTTTTCTTTGATAAAACTATATATTTTACCACGAATACATCTAAAAGACATCAGTTTCTGGAATTTGTACTTCGCGGTACTGAAATTAGAACCTCAAGCCAAAAGAATACATTTTCACATGCAAAGTTTTAGCTGACAAACGGAACTTCACCTTTGAAAATCTATCTGTATTATAAAGGAAAAATATGTCCGTGCGTAAGGCTGATGTCATTTTGAGAATGGCAACGCTTGACGATTAAATGTCGGTTTTGCAATCTTTGCTACAGCAATTTTTTGAATTTCTAAACATCGCGCATCTTCAATTTTTACACCCGTTATATAGGGAAATAATATCTACTTTCAAATGCAATTTTATTGAAAACTTTATCTTAATTGATTTATTTATTATGTCTTTTTAAATAATTTTCAAGCATAATATTTTTTAATCTATATCCATTGCGTACAGGCTCATTTACGAAATAAGCCATTTGCATTTAAAATAATATAAATAATTCAGTATTTGTACCTGACTAATTTTTTATAGCGAAATTAAAACTTCATCAATCTATTATATTAAAAAGTGACTGTCCGTTTGTATTTCACAGCTGTTCCTCCTAGAATATGGAATGTTGGGTGATCCAATTAACGCCAGTTATCCGCATGGCTACGAGGATGTTAAAAGTAGTCGTAGAATTTTAAAATTTGATTAGTTTTCGAGATATAAATTTTTACGTTATTTTTAATGACATATCTGTAATGATGGAAAATAAATTTGCTCCATTTTTCTGGATAAAAGAGAGCAAAGGGAAAATTACAAAGATTATTATATATCATTGTTTGAAATCATTTTTAAATTGAAATTAACGTTTATTTGAAAAAAATTATTGTGGTTTTCAAGAAAATTTCACGAAATACAAACTCACACATATTCAAGCTTCGGGAATCTGTTTATTTTAGAAACACAAATTCGACCCTCGACTGGAACATTGAGATAAATTCTGTTGACGAAAAAAAAAAAAACCGTACGCTATTTTTATTTAATTTAAAGTCGAAAAGTAGATTTTCAACTATTGCCTTAAGATGGCTAATAAAACATTTCAGAAGCGGACATTAAAAATGAAATGTTATAGCGAGAAAAAATAATAATTCTCTAAATATTTATTTTAATTCATAAATATAAAATGCTTCTGAATAAATTCGTTAAAACAAATTCCCTTTTATATAAGTTGACCCAAATGACATCATTTCTGCCAACTCCGAAATTCGAAGCAAAATCTTGGAAGAACGAAAAGCTCTAGGCAAATAAAGTTATAGAATATGTGCATTTTTATTGGGAAAGCTTTTGAATTAAATTGTAAATATAACTTATTATTTGAAATATTGTATTTAATAAAATTAATATTGTAATGGCTTTCTAAATTTACAATAAAGTTAAGATTTCATTTTTCGCAAAAAGATCGATTGTCTCATGCAATTCGAAAGCAACACAACGGGTTGCTATGCAACTAGTTTTTTAAATAATAATTCAATTTTCCGAAATCTTTTTAAAGCCGGTCAAATTAGCGTGCTTATAAAGTCTGCTGTGTCTGAACGGGGGTTGGCGAACGTAGCTCGTAGGGTCCAGAGCCCCCTAGTTTATTAAAATAATTCATTCATTGTGACTTTCCCGATTACAAAATATTCTGAAAAATATGAAACGTAAAGCAACGACGTTGTAGATTATAACATTCTTCATGTTAATAACTACGATTTAAAACACTTAATAAACGATGATCCTTCCGGTGCCATTTTATGTATTTTCATACATTTGAATCCAATTGTTTTATATAATTCTTATTCTTTAATCTTTATTCATCAGAAATATAACTCGCAGAAGAGCACTTATCTTTACTCTAAACATTTTAAAATTACATTTGTTAGTGAAATATCTTTTGATAAAATTGTCGTTGCAATTTTTACAAGTTAACGTAACATTTGTCAAATAAATGAAGAACAAGTAACGAATGCACTTTTATTTCTCTGCATATAAAGAATACAAACTGAGAAAATTTGCAATTTTAGTGTAGCGTATCAGGTTACCCAACAACTACTTCACTAAACAAAAGACTGAAAACTTTTATCCCTATTTATATGTAATCAAGCTTCCTTTTCGTGATTTACTTAAGGAGATTTTAATTAGCAAAGAAAACAAATACTCCAATTATAGTTTCTCTTCTTTGAACTTGGAATAACATTGTATCTCCTTTTATTGCTTTTCCTGCAGTTACAGTATTTCAAGAAGAGACGGAAAAATGTTTCGGATTCTTTACATTGTGTTGTTTGATCTCATCCATTCATTTCGAAAACAAGTGCAGAAAGCAAATAGTTATGAACAACAATGCGATAAATTTGGTAGTACAAATAGGAAATGTGAAGTTTTCGGTGTTTTGAGCTGTAATTTACTATTTTTTCTGCGTAAATTAATATATTCTTTACGTTTCTCATTATCTATCTGTCTATATCATAAAGGACAAACGTGTCCGTACGTAACATTGACTTCATTTTGACGGTGACAACAGCAGACGATTAAATTTAACTTTTATTAAATTTTTTTGCAATTTTTTTAACTTCTAGATACCGCGCATTTTCAGTTTTTACACCGTCTAAAAGGGAAAAATATGTTCTTTCAAATGCAATTTGTTTGAAAACTATACCGCAATTTCTTTGAAAATTGTATCGCTTCTATTATAATTTTGATTATCTATATTTGGTTATCTATATCTCTTTAAAATGCAAATTTAAGGCATGTAAGCGAATTTTGCTTTTCGTTCCACTGAAATGAACAGAATCAAAAAGGTTGATTGTAACAATGTATCTCCTTTTATTACTTTCCTTGCAGTTACAATATTTCAAGAACAGACTGAAAAATGTTTCGAATTCTTTACATTGTGTTGTTTGATGTCATCCATTCATTCCGAAAGTAAGTGCAGAAAACAAATAGTTACGAACAACAATGGGATAAATTAAGTCAAATAGGAAATGTGAAGATTTCGTTGTAATTTACTATTTTTTCAGCGTATTTACTATATTCTTTATGTTTCTCATTATCTATCTATCTATATTATAAAGGACAAACGTGTCTTTGCGTAATGCTGACGTCATTTTCCGAATGGCAACACTTGACGATGAATTTTCGGTCTTGCAATTTTTGCTACTGCAATTTTTAAAATTTCTAAATGTGGCACGTTTTCAATTTTTATACCGTCATATAGAAAAAAAAATCTACTTTCAAATGCAATTTATTTGAAAACAGTATCTTAATTGATTGATTTTTATAGGCCGGGAGGCGGTAGCTCAAACAATCACCTCATCGAGTTCACGGCTGAAATTCCAGAATTAGTTAAACCTCGATTTACATATTAAAACGCAATCGGTCTGCCAAGTCATATCTTGGTGGGAAACACCTGAAAACCCAATTTTAGCGGTTGACTCGTAGGTTTACCATTGTGTTTTCTTGCTCCCAGTTCTCCATGTTTTCATACATTTTGGTGCAGAGAAACATAATGATAAACCTATGAATTAACCACTAAAATCGGTTTTTTAGGTGTTTTTCATCAAGATATGACTTGGCAGACCGATTGCGTTTTAATATGCGAATCGAGTTTTAACTAATTCTGGAATTTCAGCCGTGAACTCGATGAGGTGGTTGTCTGTGCTACTGCCTCCCGGTCTATTACGGCTTGTAAGATAATTTTCAAGGATGATTTTTTTTAAACCTATCTCCATCGCGTGCAGGCTACATTATGAAATAATCCATTTGCACTTAAAACAATATAAATAGTTCAGCATTTGTCTCTGGCTAATTTTTCATAGCGAAATTAAAACTTCATTAAAAAGTGATTGCCCATTAGTATTTCACAGCTACTCCTCCTAGAATATGGAACGTTTGGACGATCCAATAAATGCTGGTTATCCGCATGGATAATAATATTATGATTGAATTGTATTTCTCTCGAAAATTTCAAGAAATACAAACTTATTTTCACATATTCAAGCTTCAGAAATCAGTCTTCCGATAAATATTATTTATTAAACATAAATTTTGTGAAATTGGGGGCTGCGTGAATTCCGGGACGAAAGAGTGGACCCACGTGGAGGGGAGCAATTTTGAAACTTTTTTTGAACCCGTCATGTGATATATCATCGGAAAGCTCTCGGATAACTCTTTCATATTGTGAGACTTTCGCACCCCCCTCCTTAATTTTTTTGCATTTTCATCATTTTAGGTCGGATTTTTTTACGGAACCATAAAATTTCAAAAAGTGGGGTTGTATTCCGGGGAGTGCGGTAGTTGGCCCACTGTGGGGAGCACTTTTCTAACTTTTACCGACACTCCTCATGTGATATATCATTAGAAAATTATGTGACCACTTATTCATACAAAGCACCAACCGCGCCCCTTTCCCCACTTTGCCACCGGGGCATTTTTCTAAATTTTGCTGACCCCCCTGATGTTACATATTGTTGGAAAAGCCTGTGACCACTTATTCATGTTATGCACCTCCTCCCCACTTTGCCCCCACTGGGGTACTTTTTTAAATTTAGCCAAGACCCCTCATGTGACATATCGTTGGAAAGGTCTGTGACTACTTATTGATATTATGCACCTCCCGTGTCCGCTTCCCCCCCACTTTGCCCCTACGGGGGTACTTTTCTAAATTTAGCCAAGACCCGTCATGTGACATATCGCTGGAATGGTCTGTGACTACTTATTGATGTTATGCACCTCCGGTGTCCGCTTCCCCCCCACTTTGTGGCCACGGGGGTACTTTCCTAAATTTAGTCAAAACCCCTCATGTGACATATCGTTGGAAAGGTCTGTGACTACTTGTTGATGTTATGCCCCTCCGGTGTCCGCCCCCGCCCCCCATTTTGCCCACACGGGGACACTTTTCTAAATTTAGCTGAGACCCCTCATGTGTCATATTGTTGGAAAGGCCTGTGACCACTTACTCATGTTATGCACCTCCCGCGGCCCTCCTCCCAACTTTGCCCCCAGGGGGGCATTTTTATAAATTTAGCCGAGACTTTTCATGTGACATATCAGCATTTATATAAATTTAGCTGAGAACTTTCATGTGACATGTCGTTGGAAAGGCCTGTTGCCACTTGTACATGTTATAAACATCCGATGTCCCTCTCCCACTTTGCTCCCACGGGCCACTTTTCTAAATTTAACGAGACCCCTCATGTGACATGTTGTCGGAAAGGCCTGTGACCACTTTTTTCACGTTATGCCCTCCCGCGGCCCAATCCCCACTTTGCCCGCACGGGGAGGGCATTTTTATAAATTAAGATCCAGACCCCTCATGTGACATATGGTTGGAAAGGCCTAAAGCCCTGTGGCAAGTTATTCATATTATGCAGCTGCTGTGCTCCTCCCATCACTTTGACCCCTCCCCTCAGGGATCCGGTCCGAGGTTCGTTCGGCTCCAGATTTTTTTTTTTAGAAGACTTTGTAGTGCGTGCACACCACGCCTGCTATACGGAGCCTTATATAGCGGGGAACCAGTTCGAGATTTCATATTATAACATTACGTATAAATTAGAAGTCCCGATTAAAGGAAGGGCCCGCTAGCGGCAAAGCCACTTAGTCCTTATTAACGCCGACTCTTTCCAGTTCACCCGCAGATTAATCTTGATAAATGTATGACGTATAAAAGCAATTGGCAAACTGGAGTCATCGAGAAAAATTGTACACAATCGAAAACTATCGAGATGTTCATACAATCGAGAAAATCGATAAAAACATCTCGTTATCGCTCATCACTAATCAGATTGCCATGAAATTGATCTATGTTATTTGAGTTTGCTATGGAATGTTCGGTATTGAAAATAAAGTATGTAGCATTTACGGTTCGCTTATACGGACACTCAAAAGAAATTCGTTGTATTACGGTCTATGGAGAAAAATCGTTTGCTGTGTATTTTAATGATATTACACTACTTTAAACATATTTGAATTGATATATATCACTGATGTGTACTACACGGCGTCTACTGTAGAATATGGTGTGCATAAAATTCATCCTTCATTTACAGAGAAAAAAAAAGAATTTGGCTACAGTATACTGCCTATGCGTATAAACAATAATTTTGGATGTGTGTTTACAGTTGTGGTACGCGTTTTTAAACGTAATGTTTGCATATTACTTGGTGTGTATAAATTCTATAAATCATATACAAGGCTGCACAAAAGTTCTCAAGTACATTTCCATTTACCGTCAAACGGGGCTACTTTGGTCCTTGCGGTGTTACTTTGGTCCATCCCATAAAAAAAGGTTTTATTCTTTGTATTGAACAAACAATACAAGATAATTGGGAGTTTTTGCCCTTGAAAAATATTTTATACCCTACTATAGGGTATTTGAATAGTTTGGGGGCAATTTAGTTTTTTTAGTGGCAACACTGGATGAGTTTGTAAACAACTGTTTTCGTGTGTAAATTTTAAATCTCCAAACTTTCTATAGTGAAACAAACTGTATAAGAGCTACAAATAAGGTAAGTGTCAAAATATTATCTTTAATAACCTGTAATCCATATGTGATCATAGTTTTTCCTTTAACTTTTTATTTTGACAGGAAATGTTTACGTTTTCATAAAGCTAACATCAAAACTGGTATTTCGGGGATACTTTGTGACAAGCCTTTTTTGGTCCGAAAATGGCCTCAATTACTTAGAAATGCATTTTATACAACCAAATCTGTTAAAACATGTTTTAAGCAACATTTTTTTTTAAATGTTACTGTAGCAAAATGTTACATTAATTGCTTTTGTTCCAGTTGATGAGGATAACATGACGAAAACTGTTTCTCGTTTCTTTAATATTAACAATTGGTTTATTGTGTTTAAATGTGAAAAAAAAAAAAACATTTGTTTATCGAGCTTGCAGTGTTAATTTATTAGCAAATGCTATTGCAAGGGGGTTTCAATAAAAATGTATTCAATTACATATGAAATGTATTCTTTTTATAGGAAACTAAGTGAAGCCCCCAGAAGGGGCTACTTTGTTCCAAAACTTTAAAAATAGTTAAAAAAAAATAAAAAAATAAAAAATTTCCTCTTTAAAACCATACAGTTTGCTTCATTGTTTCATGTTAATTATTTACATCTCCATTTCGACGTTGAAAAATCATATATAATATTTTTTAATAATGGAAATGTGAGTGGAATAAGGAAAAAGTGGCTCAAAGAACGGTTGACGGTATTGGCGAAAATTGCTGAATGGAAATTTTCAACTGTGCGATGCGTTTAACTGAACTAACTTTTAGCAGACTATGTAATATACACCCAAATCTATAGATCATTTACAGGGCTGTACAAAAATATATATATATTTTTTTTTTTAACGAGTATTCATGGTTATAGCAGAAATCGGGTTTTCAAATGTGTTTTCCAGACTGTTCATTTAGACATCCATCGTTCACCTTAGTAAACTGTAAAATTTTGTTACAGTATTCTGAATATGTTAGAAAATCTTTCATAATCTATGCTATACGCATGACTTTTCATTCTTGTTTTACTTTTTTTTTTTTTTTTTTTTTTTTTATCTTTCGTAATGATAAACTTCAAATAAAGTAATTGTTTTAATAAATTTTCTTTTGTTCCATGTTGTGAAATAAAGTTTATTAGGCAAATGCTAAAGTAAAAACCAAAGAATATTTACTTACGATAAGGTAAAGATAAAATTGAAAAGTTATGTTTCATATTTAGCCCAGTGGTAGGGGAGCAAAAAAAGGCCGAGTTCGGAATTAATTAGGGGAAAGCTGGAAATTGTTTTAAACCCTTCTGTTTATGTCTAGAATGAATATGCTATGTTTCCCCCCTCTTACAAGGTGAGCGTTAAGAATTATGTATAGATTTATAGTCAAAAAACAAGTTTTTTTGCAGACCATAACAATATCTCAAAACAGCTAACTCTGTCAAAAACATTGTCAATAAAAATGTTGGTGAGCTTAAAATTCTGAATAAAATGAGTACCGTCATTAATATTTTTGTTCAACATTAAGGTCGTAATTCTATTTCAAAATTTTGCCTTAATCGCTAATCACTGACGAAATTATATTTCTACTAAATTTGTGAATGACCCCTAATATGTAGCAAAAAATATGCTCCAACTTTAAACAGCTATTACTTGGTCAATTTTAATCGTAGAATAACGGGACTTTTTTTGCCTTACTTGCCAGTGTAACAGGGAAATTTTACTAAATATAACTTATAGCACCGGGGGACCGTTAAAAAAATTTAGATTCTGTAGGTATTCACTAAATTGTTTTTTCGCTTCAAACTTTTTATATCTTAACCCTGCACCTAATTTTGATCATTTTTACTTTCTTCTAACTTTACAAGAAGAAAGTATTGGATTCGTGAAAAATTTCGACTTCCGGTTTTCGACGGATTTATACGTTTTAGAATGCCCAGAACACGATTTGATGGTTTTTAGAAAATGTCTGTCTGTGAGTCTGTCTGTGAGTCTGTCACTCTGTCACTCTGTGAGTCTGGATGTGACAAAAATTTTGTGGGCGCTCTATCTCAAGAACTAAGGCACGGAATTTCACAAAACTTTATATTTAGTTAGACCTTGATATAAACTGGACCTGATTAGTTTTTGGTGAAAATCGCCCAACAGGTGGCGCTGCTATGTGGCATTTTTCCCGATTTCTGCAATAGCTATATCTCAAGAACTACTGCACGGATTTTCATAAAACTTCAGATTCAGTTAGTCCAGGATATAGTTTGGTGCTGATTACTTTTTTGTGAAAATCGCCCAACAGGTGGCGCTGCTATGCTGCCTTATTCATGATTATCGCAATAGCTCTAACTCAAGAAAAAATGCACGAATTTCCATCAAACTTCAGATTTAGTTAGTCCCTGATATAAATTAGTGCTGTTTAAGTTTTGGTGTAAATCGCCCAACAGGTGGCGCTGCTGTGCTGCATTTTCACGATTTTCGAAAGAGCTGTATCTCAAGAACTATTGCACGGATTTTCATCAAACTTCAGATTTAGTTAGTCCTTGACATGAATTGACGTACAAATTAGTGCTGTTTAATTTTTGGTGTAAATCGCTCAACAGGTGGCGCTGCTATGCTGTATTTTTGCGATTTCCGCAATAGCTTTATCTCAAGAACTAACGCTTAGATTTACAACAAACTTCAGATTCAGGTATACCTTGATATGAATTAGTGCTGGTTATGTTTTGGTGCAAATCGCTCAATAGGTGGCGCTGCTATGCTGCATTTTTCAGAATGTCCACTATAGCTCTATCTCAATAACTAGTACACGGATTTTCATCCAACTTCAAATTCAAATATACTTTGATATGAATGGGCGCTAAATGGATGTAATTTCTTGTACTATTTAAATGATTTAATTGACGTGATTTATATAGAGGAAAGTTTTGTGATGGCCCCAACATACTAGTTGTAATTGGAAGTATACATCTAGGACCAACGGTTGCGAAAAAAAAGGTTGGTCAGGTTATACGTGGACACACTGTATAGAATATTTAACATATATATTTCGAATATTTTTCGGACTATTGATAGAAATTGCAGTAATTGGGTTTTCAATGCGTTATGCATTTCCCAAATTGTTTATTCGCCCCTGGTATGCTATTTCTTTCTCCCACCTATTAATGTGTCGTCTCTTTACGTTGTTTAAGCCAACCATAAAACAAAACAGATGTATCATTGTACGGAATAATCTCTACTGCAATTTTTTTTAACTTCTAAGCATCGCACATTTTCAATTTTTATACCGTCGTATTGGGAAAAAAAGTACTTTTTAATGCAATTTGTTTGTAAACTGTATCTCCATTTATTTTTGAGATATTATTTTTTTTTTTTTTTTTTTTTTAGTTTTTAGCCCCATTTATTTAATTTTGGCAACTTAAGTACTCCATTTCTGTAGAAAGTAAAAGGAAAATAGTTGAAAAATAGCAATTATATCAATTTGTTGCCATTTTTTCATAAAAACTGAAAAAAAAATGTAATTAAACTACGTGCTATTTTGAAAAAATATAAATCAATAATTTCTGATAAAACAGGAAGCTATTATAAACTAAATTTAATTTTGAGTATCTATATTACTATTACAAACAAATGAAGGCATATGAATTATGAGATAGCCGATTTTTTTTGTCCAGATTCTTGAATGACGAAATCTCTTTTTTTTTATTTGTGTATTATTCAGCGATAGTCACGTCCTATGCATATTTTACTGTAGATGTTGTTTAAGACTGGATCGTAAATGAGGAATTCTTTAACGGATGTGGATGACGTCATTTTATATAAAATAAAAGCGTGTGTTTGGAGTCTTAAAACTGAACTATCTATATTTATATACATATTTTTTTTTTTTCATCGGGGGTGACACTAAATTCTGAAAAAGCAGAATTCCTGTTGCCTAGATTAGACACCATCTTTCCCTTTAATAAACTGTGAAATTTTGTTACCGCATTTTGAATGTGTTTGAAAGTATTTAATAATCTATATTGGGCGCATTTTTCGTTCTTGTTTCCTTTTGAGATACGAAATTCTAAAAAAAGTCCAGTCGTCTTCGGGACATCCCAATACAAGTTAATCCACCAAAAACAGGAATACTAAAATTTCCACGAACCTAATGCTTTCTTCTTATAAAAGAAAGTAAAAGCATTAAAACGAAAAACAAAATCTATTTTCGACTGTATAAATTTTTCGGCACATCTAATAAAATTCTACTCACTTAATTATACAGGACAACTCTGTTGAACATGCTCTTGTTATGCTTGATGCGTAGCGATATGTGTTGAAAGCATTATAACACTGAAACATTGATTTAAAAAGAATGAGCTTTACCTCTAAAGCAATCTTAAATTTAGCATAAGAAACACATTTGCGGCGGGGAAATAACATTCACTGAAATCTACACAGAATACATATTATCTTGTTGCATTTGTAAAACTAAGAAAAATTACATATTTCTCTTATTCCGGTAATGGAGCATTTCGTAGAAATACTTGGAATCACTTTGAAAAATAAAATTTGCAGTTAAGAAAAAGATGGCGATGCATTATATTCAAACTGCAAGGATAAAATGAACTAAAGTTTAGTCAAGAAAACTTTTTTCTGCTTTTTTATATTTAAGAATTTCTGAAAATGAGATGCCTTTATAATGCTTTTATAAGCTTTATTAACACTTTCCAAAATAAGTGAAATGGGCTTAGGGTTTCTCAATTCATCTCTCTATCCATCTATGATTTAACTTAAGTAATAATACCCGGATTGCTACGAATTTGAAATACATTCTGCGTAAAAAGTACGCGGGATTATTAAATAAAACAAAAAAAAATAATTTATTCATCAAAATTTATTTTGTCCCATTCAAAATAGGCTCCATCAAGTTCAATACAACTATATCAGCTCAGGACCCAAACTTCTAAAATGTTTCGTAGGCAGATTTGGGTATGGTCTTTATTTCCTTCAGCGAATTTTCTTTTATGCCCTCAATTGACTCAAAACGCCTTTCTCGAAGTGGCAGTTTTAGCTTCTGGAACAGGCAAAAGTCACACGGGGAGGTGCTTAATTGATGACTTTCGTTGCGTTTTTTGGGTAAAAACTCTTGCACGACGATAGGACAAAATTGAGCTCTTTCGGAGCCTGTCACGCAGCGACGCCTTTCATGTCAAAAATATTAATCATAACGTTATGAACGAACTTGAAAGATATTTTCACCTCTAACAAGGAGAGGGCCAACCTTGTTAATCACAGATTTTAATTATTTTAATATATGATGTAGGGTAGACACCCCTTAGTATCAGGTTCAACGGATTTTATCCAATGCCCCTTAGTTCTTGAAAAACCAGGGGGTCTAATATTAGTAGACAAGTTAAATACTTACTTCGCAGCAAAAGTGACAGGTTAGTCGTAGCTCAGTTGGCATGTCGTTAGCCGGCTGATCCGAGGGCCCGGGTTCGATACCTGAATGCGCTACATTTGTTTTTCTCATTTTTTGTTTTATAAATATTATTGTAATTATAATTTAATAATTTCAATTAAAAATTTTAACACCAAACATTAATTATAATGTTAACAAACTTAAATTTATCATTTCTTATTTGTAAACTATTATTTCTCATCCATTAAAGAGGTTTAAAAAGAAATTGGATCTATTATTGAATGATAAAAATTCCAAAATCGTGACATATTCTGTTGTGGTGCCATCTAGTTATGATAAAAAAAGGAATATTCAAATAAAATAAAAGCAGAAAAAAGATAAAGGGGAAAGCAAAATAACTGAAAGTGCAAGCATACTTATTACAGATTTAAAAATCTTTAATATGCAAAAAATCGGTTGTAATTTAATTCTGATGCTAATTTTTAATATGATTATGCTTGTTACTTTAAAAACAGAATAATAGTATTATCTCATTGATTTCCTTTGTTAAAGCAATGCGTAAATGATGTTTCCTTAAAATCACGAATTGGCACAATTGCTCAATATCATTGCATCGATAAAGAATATATGAAATACATTTTAAAACTGATTTTTTATTTTTAAAAAAATAACAGTTTTATGATGTTTTATTACAACTATTCAGTTAAAAGTAAAAAATTAAATAGGTTAAAATTATAATTGATATACAATATTAAAAATTTTAATTGACAGTGAGATTATTAAGTTACACTTACAAGTAAATTTATAAAACAAAAAATGAGAAAAACAAATGTAGCGAACTCAGGTATCGAACCCGGGCCCACCAATCAACCGGTTAACACCATACCAACTGAGCTACGACTGACCTATCATCGTTGTAGCAAAGTAAGTATTTAAGTTGTGTACTAATATTAGACCCACCGGTTTTTTCAAGAACTAAGGAGCATTGGATAAAATCCGTTGAACCTGACACTAAGGGGCCTCTACTCTACAACATATATTAAAATAATCAAAATCTGTGATTAACAAGGTTGGCCCTCTCCTTATAAGACTCATACTACAATTTTTGAGCGCCAGCTTCTTGGTTTTACCGATGTTTGAACAGTTGTGGACATTGAAGGTCGACCAAATCGAGGTAAATCAATTACCACTTCTCGGCTCTCGTTGAATCCTTTATACCATTCATATGCCTGTGTTTCGGACATGCACAATTCACCTTAGGCCTTCTGCAACATATTCAGTGATTCGACACACGAAATTTTGTTTGAAAGACAAAATTTAAGGCAAACTCTTTGTTCAGCTAATTCTTCCGTGGTAAAAATCACAAAGGACTTTAAAAGTACAGTAGGAGGAAAAAAAAAATAAACACCCCCAACTAACTCTGCTGCAAATTATTGTACAAGAAAGTTACAGGTATCAAACGATTGGAAATAAAGTCTACTTTTAAATGATGTATAAAAAATTTGCTTAGAGGGCCATCTACATATAGAAACGAACACAAAATTTGATTTTTTTCTCAATAGCAATGCCCACGTTCGACACCATAAATGAATTCTACACTCTTCAATTAGCCTAAATCCAAATTTTTATGAAATTTGTACGATTAATTTCCGAGATATTAATTATTTTTAAATGAGCCTATTTTAGGGGTTGTATCCAAATTGAAGTTCAATACTCTATTGCTGAAATGCTACAAAATGACTATGCCACTTCTATTAATGTATTATTTCTTGCGAATATGACCATTTCACTCGATTAATATGTTTCGACTATTCACAGCAAAATATTTCAGTAAAATGAGTAAAATATATATCTTTTTTTCAAATTATACTTTTCTGCACATCATAGACGGATCCTTAAACCATCATTTTGACGTTTTTTAATGATAATTCGAAAACTACTTGAAAGAAAAATTCGAAATTGAGAATTTGCATAAAGCAGGACATAATAAATACAAATCTATCAAAAAAATTGTAGGTTGCAATAGATTTTTTTTTTCGAATGTTATTTTCATAATTCATATTAAAAAAATTTTTAAATTACAAATTCAACGTATTTATGTTTGGGTGTTTTAGTATTATAACCACGCGTAAAATTATCTCATTAGGATTATAATTTTAGGAGATATTAATAAAAATATGAAAATGTAATTTAACATTGGAAGCTTTAAATTTTGAATATTTATAATTCAAAAACTTATCATCCAAATGAATAGAAATTTCGCTTCTAGGCCTTGTTTGAACTGAAGATTTAAAATATGTTCTCAAAATTGAGTGTTGCCTTTGAAAAAAACAAAGTTTGGCCTGGCTTTGATTTTTAGATGGTCCCCTAAGCAAATTTCATATACATTATTTAAAAATAGACTTTATTTCCAATCGTTTGGTACCAGTATCTTTCTTCTGTTATAATTAGTTGCAGAGTTAGTAGGGGGTGTTTACTTTTTTTTTTTTCACGAATGTATGTCTGAAGAAACAGCTGCTGTTAACGCACTAAATTACAGATGGTGCTCAAACTCGTTCTTGTAATTCGATACAGTAGTCCCAAATTACATAAATAAAATTGTCATGATATCTTTTACGCGCGTCTTTAAATGATTTAATTCCGGGTATTTTTTACACCGAATGTATGTTATTGGAGTGTCTTACAGCATGTTCAATAATGAATAGGATATGTGTAACATTTATTGTTCGTTTGCAGGAACGCGCTAAAAAAAAAAGATACACATTATGGCCTTAGGGAGATAATCATTTATTGTTATTCCATTTATACTAATTGAAACATAACGAAATCCACATACGTTATTGAGACGCATCACAGCATGTTCCCTATAGCAAATTCTCATTTATAATTATTTTTACAGGTAGACACAGAAAAGAAACTCGGCTATAATACGGTTCTATAGGTGTAAATTATTTGAAGTGCATTTTAATGATGTTAAAATATAATGAAATTGATATTCGTTATTGGGATAAAGTACAATGAGGATCGAGGTTCTTCTAATTTTTCATTCATTTACAGGAACGCACAAAGATTTTAATGCATTAGATTCTGTTGGCGGTAAATGTGCGTTTTGTACTGATTTAAACAGAACGAATTTGACATAATTAGGTAGCTTTCATTACAAAAAGTCCATCCGGCCAGTGCCGGGAGGAAGAGGTAGCTTTCATAATCCTTATTTTAAAAAAGCCAACTTATATCATGCAAACACACGAAGCTCAATTTAGTGGAAACCGAATATAGGAGATTCAATTACTAATTTTTATCAATATAATAAATGAGAATTTCGCGAAATTAGTCAGCTTTATCCAAGCTGCTTTTCTTTAAAGTAACTTATATTTCGCTGCCAAATTCGGCAATTTCTTAAAGTGCCTGTCATTTTAAGACAACATGGTGGATGAGGCTAAGCAGTGCACTTGGTCGAGACCTTAGTAATTGCTGTGCACATGCTCACTCACATCGGAATCGGTTAATATATAGGAGTGCTGTCGCATGCAAAAAATCAGATTTTTCAAAATGTCACCCACAGTAGGAATTGAAACTGCTATATCTGAGCCATTTTTTAAGGTAAAGACAAACAAAAAATGCTCCTGAATCCTTATATCAAGATCAAATACTTAAGAAAGAAACCTTTTTCAATTTCTAATTTTTTTGCACCTCACTTTAAATATATATATATATTTTAATTTAATGGCCGCCATTTTGAAACAAGATGGCTGATGAATCTGGCCAGCGAACTTGGTCGAGGTGTTGATGTATACTATCCACATGCCTTCTTACATCGAAATAGGCGAATACGTGTGTTATCGCGTGACAAATACAAGATCGTTTCAAAATGTTAGCCATGCTAGAAATTCAAAGTGCTATAAATCAACCATTTTTTAAGATATCAACAAAAGAACAAATTTTCAGAAACAAAAACTGCTCCGGAATCTTTGTATCAAGGCCAAACACATAAAAAAAATCTTTTTCATTTTCCAATTTTTTAATACCTCATTTCGAGTTTTAAATTTAATTTTTTTTAAATGGCAACCCTTTTGAAACAAGATGGCGAATGAAGCTGGCCAGCGAACTCGGTCGAGACATTGGTATGTACTATGTACAGACCAAGTTACATCCAAATAGGTTCATAAATACGCCTGTTATCGCGTGACAAAAATCAGGTCGTTTTAAAATGTCAGCCACAAGAGAAATTCAAAATGCTATTACTCAGCCATTTTTTTTAGATATAGACGAAAGAAAAACTGTTCCGGAATCTTTGTATTAAGGTCAAACACATACAAAAAAAATCTTTTTCATTTTCCAATTTTTTGGTATCTCATTTAATTTTTTTTTTATTTCTTTAAATGGCCGCCCTTTAAAAACAAGATGGCGGATGAAGCTGGCCAACGAACTCGGTCGAGATATTTGTATGTACTATGTACACACCAAGGTACATCCTAGTCGGTTCATAAATACGCCTGTTATTACGTGAGAAAAATCAGGACGTTTCAAAATGTCAGCCACGCTAGAAATTCAAAATGCTATAACTCAGCCATTTCTTAAGATATAGACGAAACAAAAACTGCTCCCGAATCTTTTTATCAAGGTCAAATACATAAGAAGAAAATATTTTTTCAATTTTCAATTTTTGGTACCACATTTCAAATTTAAATTTTTCTTAAAAATTTAAATGGCCGCCATTTTTAAACAAGATGGCTGGTGAAGCTGGCCAACGAACCCGGTCCAGACATTGGTATGTACTATGCATAAACGAAGTTACATCCAAATCGGTTCATAAATACGCCTTTTATCGCGTGACAAAATTCAGGACGTTTCAAAATGTCAGCCACGCTAGAAATTCAAAATGCTATAACTCAGCCATTTTTTAAGATATAGACGAAACAAAAACTGCTCCGAAATCTTTGTATAAAGGTCAAATACATAAGAAAAAAATATTTTTCCATTTTCAATTTTTTGGTACCACATTTCAAATTTAAAATTTTTAAAAAATTTTTAAATGGCCGCCATTTTGAAACAAAATGGCGGATGAAGCTGGCCAACGAACTCGGTCGAGAGATTGGTATGTACTATATACACACCGAATTACATCCAAATCGGTTCATAAATACGCCTTTTATCGCGTGACAAAATTCAGGACGTTTCAAAATGTCAGCCACGCTAGAAATTCAAAATGCTATAACTCAGCCATTTTTTAAGATATAGACGAAACAAAAACTGCTCCGGAATCTTTGTATAAAGGTCAAATACATAAGAAAAAAATATTTTTCCATTTTTAATTTTTTGGTACCACATTTCAAGTTTTAAATTTTTTTAAAAATTTTAAATGGCCGCCATTTTGAAACAAAACGGCGGATGAAGCTGGCCAACGAACTCGGTCGAGACATTGGTATGTACTATGTACACACTGAATTACATCGAAATCGGTTCATAATTACGGGAGTTACAGTGTGACATAGGTCAGATATATATATATATATAGATATAGATATAGATATAGATATATATATATATATATATATATATCAATTTTGAACGGAGGGTGGTTTCGGGGTCTGGGGGTCATGATCGATGAAAATATACCAAAATTTTTTGAAATCGCTTTCCTCCGAACGGCTGCAATAGGTAGCTTTTTTAAAAGCTACCTAAAAAAGCTACCTATTGCAGCCGTTCGGAGGAAAGCGATTTCAAAAAATTTTGGTATATTTTCATCGATCATGACCCCCAGACCCCGAAACCACCCTCCGTTCAAAATTGATATATATATATATATATATATATATCTGATCTATGTCACACTGTAACTCCCGTAATTATGAACCGATTTCGATGTAATTCGGTGTGTACATAATACATACCAATGTCTCGACCGAGTTCGTTGGCCAGCTTCATCCGCCGTTTTGTTTCAAAATGGCGGCCATTTAAAAATTTTAAAAAATTTTAAAACTTGAAATGTGGTACCAAAAAATTAAAAATGGAAAATTTTTTTTTTCTTATGTATTTGACCATTATACAAAGATTCCGGAGCAGTTTTTGTTTCGTCTATATCTTAAAAAATGGCTGAGTTATAGCATTTTGAATTTCTAGCGTGGCTGACATTTTGAAACGTCCTGAATTTTGTCACGCGATAAAAGGCGTATTTATGAACCGATTTGGATGTAATTCAGTGTGTACATAGTACATACCAATCTCTCGACCGAGTTCGTTGGCCAACTTCATCCGCCATTTTGTTTCAAAATGACGGCTATTTAATTTTTTTTTAAAAATTTAAAATTTGAAATGTGGTACCAAAAAATTGAAAATGGAAAAATATTTTTTCTTATGTATTTGACCTTTATACAAAGATTTCGGAGCAGTTTTTGTTTCGTCTATATCTTAAAAAATGGCTGAGTTATAGCATTTTGAATTTCTAGCGTGGCTGACATTTTGAAACGTCCTGAATTTTGTCACGCGATAAAAGGCGTATTTATGAACCGATTTGGATGTAACTTCGTTTATACATAGTACATACCAATGTCTCGACCGGGTTCGTTGGTCAGCTTCATCCGCCCTCTTGTTTATAAATGGTGGCCATTTAAATTTTTAAGAAAAATTTAAATTTGAAATGTGGTACCAAAAAATTAAAAATTGAAAAAATATTTTCTTCTTATGTGTTTGACCTTGATAAAAAGATTCGGGAGCAGTTTTTGTTTCGTCTATATCTTAAGAAATGGCTGAGTTATAGCATTTTGAATTTCTAGCGTGGCTGACATTTTGAAACGTCCTGATTTTTCTCACGTAATAACAGGCGTATTTATGAACCGACTTGGATGTACCTTGGTGTGTACATAGTACATACAAATATCTCGACCGAGTTCGTTGGCCGGCTTCATCCGCCATCTTGTTTCAAAATGGCGGCCATTTAAAAAAATTAAAAAATAAAAATATTTAAATGAGATACCAAAAAATTGGAAAGTGAAAAAGATTTTTTTTTGTATGTGTTTGACCTTAATACAAAGATTCCGGAACAGTTTTTCTTTCGTCTATATCTAAAAAAAATGGCTGAGTAATAGCATTTTGAATTTCTCTTGTGGCTGACATTTTAAAACGACCTGATTTTTGTCACGCGATAACAGGCGTAATTATGAACCTATTTGGATGTAACTTGGTCTGTACATAGTACATACCAATGTCTCGACCGAGTTCGTTGGCCAGCTTCATTCGACATCTTGTTTCAAAAGGGTTGCCATTTAAAAAAAATTAAATTTAAAATTCAAAATGAGGTATTAAACAATTGGAAAATGAAAAAGATTTTTCTATGTGTTTGGCCTTGATACAAAGATTCCGGAGCTGTTTTTGTTTCTGAAAATTTGTTCTTTTGTTTATATCTTAAAAATGGTTGATTTATAGCACTTTGAATTTATAGCATGGCTAACATTTTGAAACGATCGTGTATTTGTCACGCGATAACACACGTATTCGCCTATTTCGATGTAAGAAGGCATGTGGATAGTATACATCAACACCTCGACCAAGTTCGCTGGCCAGATTCATGGGCCATCTTGTTTCAAAATGGCGACCATTAAATTAAAAAATATATATATATTTAAAGTGAGGTGCAAAAAAATTAGAAATTGAAAAAGGTTTCTTTCTTAAGTATTTGACCTTTATATAAGGATTCAGGGGCATTTTTTGTTTGTCTTTACCTTAAAAAATGGCTCAGATATAGCAGTTTCAATTTCTATTGTGGGTGACATTTTGAAAAATCTGATATTTTGCATGCGACAGCACTCCTATATATTAACCGATTCCGATGTGAGTGAGCATGTGCACAGCAATTACTAAGGTCTCGACCAAGTTCACTGCTTAGCCTCATCCACCATGTTGTCTTAAATTGACAGGCACTTTAAGAAATTGCGAATTTGGCAGCCAAATATATGTTACTTTAAAGAAAAGCAGCTTGGATAAAGCTGACTAATTTCGCGAAATTCTCATTCATTATATTATAAAAATTAGTATTGAATCTCCTATATTCGGTTTCCACTAAATTGAGCTTCGTGTGTTTGAATGATATAATTTGGCTTTTTTTAAATAAGGATTATGAAAGCTACCTCTTCCTCCCGGCACTGGCCGGAAGGACTTTTTTGTAAAGAAAGCTACCTAAAAGCTACCTATTGCAGCCGTTCGGAGGAAAGCGATTTCAAAAAATTTTGGTATATTTTCATCGATCATGACCCCCAGACCCCGAAACCACCCTCCGTTCAAAAGCTGATATATATATATATACATATATATATATATATATATATATATCCATATATCCATATATATATATATATATCTGACCTTTGTCATACTGTAACTCTCGAATTTATGAACCGATTTGGATGTAATTCGGTATGTACATAGTACATACCAATGTCTCGACCGAGTTCGTAGGCCAGTTTCATCGGCCATTTTGTTTCAAAATGGCGGCCATTTAAACTTTTTTAAAAAATTTAAAATTTGAAATGATGTACCAAAAAATTGAAAATGGAAAAATATTTTTTTCTTATTTATTTCACCTTTATACAAAGATTCCGAAGCAGTTTTTGTTTCGTCTATATCTTAAAAAATGGCTGAGTTATAGCATTTTGAATTTCTAGCGTGGCTGACATTTTGAAACGTCCTGAATTTTGTCACGCGATAAAAGGCGTATTTATGAACCGATTTGGATGTAACTTCGTTTATACATAGTACATACCAATGTCTCGACCGAGTTCGTTGGCCAGCTTCATCCGCAATCTTGTTTAAAAATGGCGGCTATTTAAATTTTTAAGAAAAATTTAAATTTGAAATGTGGTACCGAAAAATTGAAAATTGAAAAAATATTTTTTTCTTATGTGTTTGACCTTGATAAAAAGATTCGGGAGCTGTTTTTGTTTCGTCTATATCTTAAAAAATGGCTGAGTTATAGTATTTTGAATTTCTAGCGTGGCTGACATTTTGAAACGTCCTGATTTTTGTCACGTGATAACAGGCGTATTTATGAACCGATCTGTATGTACCTTGGTGTGTACATAGTACATACAAATATCTCGACCGAGTTCGTTGGCCAGCTTCATTCGTCATCTTGTTTCAAAAGGGTTGCCATTTAAAAAAAAAATTTTTTAATTTAAAATGAGGTATTAAAAAATTGAAAAATGAAAAAGATTTATTTTTTTTATGTGTTTGGCCTTGATACAAAGATTCCGGAGCAGTTTTTGTTTCTGAAAATTTGTTCTTTTGTTTATATCTTAAAAAATGGTTGAATTACAGCACTTTGAATTTCTATCATGGCTAACATTTTGAAACGATCTTGTATTTGTTACGCCATAACACACGTATTCGCCTATTTCGATGTAAGAAGGCATGTGGATAGTATACATCAATATCTCGACCAAGTTCGCTGGCCAGATTCATCAGCCATCTTGTTTCAAAATGGCGGCCGTTAAATTAAAAAATATATATATATATTTAAAGTGAGGTTCAAAAAAATTAGAAATTGAAAAAGGTTTCTTTCTTAAGTATTTGACCTTGATATAAGGATTCAGGAGCATTTTTTGTTTGTCTTTAACTTAAAAAATGGCTCAGATATAGCAGTTTCAATTTCTAATGTGGGTGTCATTTTGAAAAATCTGATTTTTTGCCTGCGACAGCACTCGTATATATCAACCGATTCCGATGTGAGTGAGCATGTGCACAGAAATTACTAAGGTCTCGACCAAGTTCACTGGTTAGTCTCATCCACCATGTTGTCTTAAAATGGCAGGCACTTTAAGAAATCACCGAATTTGGCAGCCAAATATAAGTTACTTTAAAGAAAAGCAGCTTGGATAAAGCTGACTAATTTCGCGGAATTCTCATTCATTATATTGATAAAAATTAGTATTGAATCTCCTATATCCGGTTTCCACTAAATTGAGCTTCGTGTGTTTGAATAATATAAGTTGGCTTCTTTCAAATAAGGAATATGAAAGCTACCTCTTCCTCCCGGCACTGGCCGGAAGGACTTTTTATTAATGTTCCCTGATATATATATTCGCCATGGAAAAAAACGTATATAGTAAACGTATGTAAAAAACGTATATAGTTGTATAAAACGTTTATAGTTATTTAACATCGCACAAAACTGGATTGTATAACCTTCTACAGGCTTTAATTGGTGGAAACTCGTTTATATTCATATTTTGCTTTCCAACAGAAATAAATATGAGCATATTACATTTTTTTAATGCAATAGTCCATATACTAGCGCGCACAAAGGAATTCGCCGCTTTCCGACTATGGGGAATTTCGTAACCATATTCTTTCAATGTTACTAGTTTTTACTTTCTTCTTTCTAAAGAAGAAAGTGTTGTAATCGAGATTTTTTTCGACGGATTTACATATTTTAGCTGTCTGAGATCCCGAAAAACATGTTTATACAAACCGTCTATCTGTCCATCCATATGTGTGTAAGTACACTTTGTATCATCGAAAAGTATGTGAAGTTATGCATAGAATTGAACGAATGTTTTTGTGTATGTTTTTGGCTATAGCCAGCAGGTCCTCATTGAATTTGGAAATATTCCGATGGGAGGGGAGCTGTAATAGCGATTTTTCTCGATTTTTCATAGTTCTGTTGCACACCGGTTGTTCATGCAGCAATGGGCAGTTCGCATCCAGCTAAAACGACGGTTCTCGAGCAGCTGATGTACAACAGAATAGCGGAAAATATTGATTTTATTAAATATTATGATCGAGATTAACTCGTTTCTAATCCGATTAGTAAAATGAAGCAGAAACTTAAGATGCAAATCAAAGTTGGTGTAGTATTGAAGTAATAACACTGAAGGATTAACATATATGAGAAAGAAGAAAGTTTTAGGATTGGCTCATCCGAATAGTTTTAGGTAGATTTCGTATGAAATACTACCTATTACATTCTCCCCTATGTTGGAATTTCTGAAAATTTTTGCAGATCTACACCGATCATGACCCCTAGAACCCAAAACCACCCTCAGTAAAAAACTTTATATATATATCACTTTCTTCTGGACACGATAAAAGTTCGTTAATGGGCAAAATCGGACCAAGGAGTGGAAATAGGAAGATGGTTTTGTGAAAACTGAAAAAACACCATAAATTCTTAAGTTCTGTACATATCAAATCAGTTTAAAGTTTTTATTACTTCTAAAAATTGGACCAAAAATTTATGTATCACAGATTTTTTATAATGGGCTCAAGGGACGCAAAAAATAGGGTTTTAGGGATTAAAAAAAATTCATAACTTCGTCAATTCTCAAGATATCAAATCCAATTAATTTTATTATAAATCTCCTTAATATTATCTAAAACTTTTATATTCACAAGTTTTTGATAGGACCAATTGCTAACGCAAAACAAAATTAAAAACGAAAACAAAAAGGGGTGGTTGAAGAAGAAAAATATCCATAACTCCGTCAATTCACAAGATATAAAATCCCCATGAATTTATCATATATCTTCTTAATATTATCTACAACATATATATTGACAAGTTTTTGATAGGACCAATTCTTACAGCAAAAACAAATTAAAAATATTTAGCGGTTGAAGAAAAAAAATCATCGTATTAAGGGTGTATTCAAATCCAAACTGCTTATTTTCTGCTCATTTTTAAATTCATTTTTGTTCTCAAACGCATCCAATTGGTAGATTCTCTTATTCAGAAACTGTATGCTGTACCGTAATGATCGATTTTTTGACAGAGGGAAAATATATTTCAAAAAATGATGCCAAAGTGGGCATTTTGAACCGAATTTCCCGAAGCGTGTGTTGGAAACGAAAAATATTGTCCTATTGAGAAAATAATTGTTTATAAATCAAGTTTCAATTAATTGAACGAAAAATAAAAACCCAGGTCGCTTATAAATCTCTTCAAAAATCACGTCAGCAAATTTCATATTTTTCTATTAAAAATTAATCTGAAAATGTGCCAGAAAATTTCGAGTTGTTGAGCATGGAAAAGTATTTTTTTTTTAATATCGCCTTAAGATGATTTTGATAAAACCAGCTCTTATTTAAAAATGAAATAAAAACTCGTCAAAAGCCGCCACATAAAATTGTTAAAGTGGGTTTATCTCTAATCATGATTTAATTTTATTGGTAAAATTAAGTACTTCTTAGTTATTCCGTCGACCAAATTACTGTCGCCAAATCGTAAGATTAAGTGCCAATAATGATTTCCATTAATTAATTAATTGTAAGATTAAATGCCAATAATGGCCAATAAAACCATTAATTCGACGTTTTATTTGTATCTATATTATACAGGACAAACGTATCTGTGCGTAACGCATACGTCATTTTGCGAATGGCAACAATTTGAAGTTTGAAATAAAATTTTGGTTTTGCAATTTTATCTACTGCAAATTTTTAAACTTCTAAACATCGCACATTTTAAATTTTTACACCGTCGTATAAGGAAAAAAATGCTCTTTTAAATACAATTTGTTTGAAAGCTGTATCTGAGTTTATTTTTGAGATATTAATTTTTTTGTAGTTTTTAATACCATTTTTCTTATCGTGGCAACAAAAGTACCCCATTTCTATTGAAATTCATTGAAAGTAAAAGGAAAATAGTCGAAAATAGGAGATACTGTATTTTTTGTTGCCATTTTCTCATAAAACCTGAAAAAAAAGTTGAAATTAAAATATGGGCTATGTCAAGAATATTGTCTGTTATTCCGGGATAATGGCGTCATATGCATACTTTTCTATAAACGAAGTTTAAGACTGGATTGCAAAAGTGGATTGCTTTAGCGGATGCAAATGACGTCATTTTATGTAAAAAAAAAAGCGTGTATTTTAATTCTTAAACCTGAATTATGTTTTGTAGAAGTGCGTCATTTTCACAGCCCAGCTGCTTTGAAATTCTTCACAGGTGAAAATGCTTCAATTTTGAAAATAATGTAATTGAAATCACACACCGATAAAACGCAATGGTTTACAAAGATTTAGAGAGTCTTTATAGAAGAGAGGTGACATGCAAACAGTAGCGATTTATATCATAGAAATTGATGATTCTCGCCTGGATGAATTTGCTTCGCCGAGTTAAACAAGCAAACAAATAATTCGTGCTTTAAAATAATATCATGTTCCTGAAGGTTTTATCCAAAATTCTCTCGAATAACAAAACTTTAATGCTATTCTTTAGGACATTCTACTATAATTTTATCAAAATAACATAAATTGCTTAAAATAATTTTTCTTAATTTTATATAATCTATATATTTAAAACACAAGTCATCTGCCCTGAACTTTCTGCTGAACCAATTTTACTAATTTTTTTTTTTTTAACTGAAGGCTGTTCATTTGTAGATGTGATCGCACTATCTGTTTTTTTTAAATACCCCCGCTTTTATATTTTAATTTTAAAAGCATTTTATGAAATTTCTTGAAAATAGTGAAAATTAGATAGCTTTCATTATTGCAGACAAGAGAGAAATAATAAGGTGTTTTTATTTTTATTCATGCTATTTTCTGATAAAAATTCAAAATTATTGTATAGGGTTTAGTGTCGCAAAATCCCATTGGGAGCAGAATATTGTATTAGGGGCATAATAACGGAAAATGACATACTGATTTTGAAAACACGCATTTTTCCTCATAAATTTTCTATATTGTTTTTTCTTCTGCATGTCTACTGATACTAAGTTTCAGACACTAGGTGAAATGCTTATTTAAGTGAAAATGAAGCCATATTTAAAACAAAACGATCATTTTCTTAGATAAAACTAAACATTTTAACACAAATGCGTCTAAAAAATATAAATTAGGGAAATTTTTACTCTCCGGAATTGAGATTAGAATCTCAAGTAAAGGGTACGCCTGTTCGCATAAAAGATGCTTCTGACAATCGTGACTTCACGTTTTGAGTTAAAATGATTTTTAAATGATCAAACAAAATACAATATTTTTAAAAATGATGAATATGGATATAAGAAGTGCGTATGCAAATTTTGAGAAGGTGAAAATTCCTGTTTTTCATACCAAGCATAAGAGCCTCAATTGATAACAACATCCTAATTACTGATCTTTATTATATTTTATTGATTATATATCTATATTATAAAGAACAAACGTATCTTTACGTAACGCTGACACCATTTTGCAAATGGCAACACTTCACGATCAAATTTCGGTCTTGAAATTTTCGCTACTGTAATTTTTTAATCTTCTGACCATCGTACATTTTCAATTTTCGTCGCATAGGGAAAAAATTCACTTTCAAATGCAATTTGTTTAAAAACTGTATCTTAATTGGCTGATGTATTATATTTTCTAAAATACTTCTTAAGCATGATTTTTTTTAAGTTCACCTTATCACGTGCCGGTTTCAATACATAATAATAATAACATTTTGCACATAAAGCAACATACATTTTTCAGCATTTGTTTCTGACTATTTTTGCGTAACGAAATTAATACTTCCTTTATAAACAAATAAAAGAATAATATTAAAGGAACCACCAATCAAACATATTTCTGAAAGACAAATTAACGAAATTAATACTTCTTTTACAAACAAATAAAAGAATAATATTGTAAAAGCACAAATCTAACATATTTGTAATCGTACAATTTAAATTTTTAGATTACCAAATAGAATTTTTTTTTCAAATGGAATTTGTTTGCAAAGTTCATCTCAGTTTACTAATAGCCTATGGTTTTAAAAACTATTTTAAAGCATGAAATATTTTTTTAATTTATCTATATCGCGCGGAGCTCGATTACGAAAGCTTAATCCGTTTGCCTTTAAAACAAAATAAAGAGTTCATCATTTTCTCACGGCTAATATCCGTTTAAAAAAACTTCCTTATGAATAAATAAATAAAATAATATAAATAAAACACAAACTTAACAGACATGTATAAGATCTAAAATTATCAGAATATAAAAGGACGCCATAAGTAGCAAAATCTTGGCAAATAACTTTTAGCATGCAGCTAATAAGAAAATATCGCTTTTGATAAATTTCATAAATTTATCTGATTGCATAATTCGTATTTTCCATATGAAAAATACTTTTTTAATGTAAGTGGGCAGTCTAAAAAATTTATTACCTATAAAAAATTATTAGTTTTCAATAAAAAAAAAAAGGTTTTCACCTATATTCTTTAAACCGGGAAGCCCGGGTACGATCCCCTAGTTTTTATTAATGTTTTACTAATTTATTTGTTCTTTCGCTATTTAAAATAAAAATTATGTCAATTTGTATAATTTGGCGAGTGGTTTGGCGATTTATATAATTTGGTGAAATTGGTTGACGGGATAACTAAGAAAATACCTAAAATTAGTATACTTAACTTCGAAATCTACCTCCGATTGTAGGCTGGGCCGGCAGGGATTTTCATAATATATGAATGATGCGCGACTTCTCTTTCTTCTTTTCCTGTTTCTTTATTAGCCTCCGGTCCGGTATGCTATTTCTTTCTCCCAGCTTATTTTGTGTCCAAAAAATTACGTTAGCTTACCAAGGCTAGCTGTAAAACAAATCATTACGATTAAATACTCTTTAGCAATTTTTTTAACTTCTAAGCATCGCACACTTTGAATTCTTATACCGTCGTATTGGAAAAAAAAAAAGTCCTTTTAAATGCACTTTGTTTGAAAACTGTATCTCCATTTGTTTTTGAAATATTAATTTTTTTGTAGTTTTTGGAGCCATTTGCTTAATATTGGCAACGGCATTTTATCCATTTCTGTAGAAAGCAAAGGAAAAATACTTTTAAAATAGTAATTATATATTTTTGTTGCCATTTTCTCATAACAACCGAAAGAAAATGTAATTAAAATACGTGCTATTTTGAAAAAAATATAAACGAATGATTTCTGTTAAAGCAATGGAGCTATTATATATTATATTTAATTGTAAGTATCTATGAATCATTAGATAGCCGGGTTTTTTTTTTTTTTTTTCGATTTTCTTGAATGACGATATCTTTTTGCTGCATTTGTGCATTATTTCGCGATAGTGATGTACTATGCATGCTTTACTGTCGGTCTGTGAAATTCTTAAGCGGATGCGAATGACGTCATTTTACATAAAATAAAGCGTGTGCTTTAAGTCTTAAAATTTAAATATGTTTTGTACTGCAGTAGAGTCCCGCTTAACCGAGTTGGAAAGAACAGCCGGATGAAAGAGCAGCCTTAAAAAACAATTATGGCCATTTCTTCCCCCCATTCTGACCAGAAAACTTTTTAAGGCTGCTCTTTCATCTTCACCTAACACTTCATTTATAATGGTTGTTTCAAAATAATAGAAGCCATCAGTCCATCAGAAGGAAATGAAGTAATGGAAATGCCGGAGGCGACACTAAATTCTGATAAAGCAGAATTCCTGTTCTCTAGTTTGGTTTTTTTTTTAATTTTTGATTCGTTTAAAAATACGAGTAGCTAGAACACATTTTTTGAAGAAAGGGCAACTATAGTTTAGATAGACTTCGAATTTAGCTGAAAAGTTTTAAGAACTGTTATTTCAGAGAACTTGTTCATTGCTCGTTTAACGCAGATCGTGTTTTTTACTTCTTCTTCAGCTCTAGTATTTCCAATAGAAAGAATGGCTTTTTGAAAATAAAACTTTCAGAGGATACTTTCAATGTTTTTCACTACTTACACGATATAATATCACTTTGAAATTTTCAAGAAATTGATTTTTTATTTATTTATTTACTTTAGATAAACTTACTTTCAGATACTTAAGAATAAGAAGCACTTAGTCAAGTGAAAAATTTAAGATATACTTGACTCTTATCCCAATCATACCTTTTATTTTCATTTAGCATTAGGTACCATTAAACAAAACTATTAAAGTTTTTGTGTGTGTGTGTGGTTATTATTACAGTACAGCAGATAATCGCTGGAAGTTTTCAATTAATCTTTATCCGGTTACCTAAAGAAACATATATATGAATTTAGTAAAAGCAAAAAATAGCTTTAGTACTGCTAATTTTTTGAGAATTAAAATATGCTAAATTTTTATGTCATATAGCTTTTATTTATTTTTATTTTCTTTGATAATCACTAGAGAGCTCTTCCTCTCTACGATCTAGGCTCGCCATTCCACATCCAGACCCCACAGGCTCTAAAAGCAAGATAATTTGCTTTGTTTTATAAGGATTACCTGATTTCAGAATATTAAATGATATTAGTTATCACGCCAGTGGCGATCTTCTGTAATCTGGTTGCCATTCATTTCTTTCAACTGAGTCATTTATCTGTATACAATGCCGCATCCACCGTTGTCGCGGTATCTGACGGTTATTTTAGTGAATGATTAATAAAGATCAATTACACATTTGAAAATCAGCTTGTAAGAAATGTCGCTTCCTCGCGGAATTTTATAACGTCTAGAAGAAAAGTTATCATTTAGATGCTATAAGGAAAACATTTTAATGTGACATTTTAAGTCATCATCATCATCATCAACAACCATTTTCAATCCACTGCTGGATGTAGGTCTCCCCCAGATTTTTCCAATGTTTCCTGTCTAGTGCTTTAGTCATCCAATTAACACCTGCTACTTTTCTGATTTCATCACTCCATCTTACTTGAGGTCGTCCTCTTGGCCGTTTTACATCTCTGGGATACCAGTGTAGGGTGTTTGTGCTCCATCTATTGTCTTGTCTTCTTGCAATGTGCCCAGCCCATTTCCATTTTAGCCGTTTAATTCTTTCAATGATGTCAAAAACTTTCGTCTGACTTCTTATCCAGGTTATTCTTTTTCTGTCTCTTCTAGTTATACCTAGCATACATCTTTCCATACTTCTCTGTATTGTTTGTAATCTTTGTACCATCCGTTTTGTTAGCGTCCATGTTTCTGCTCCATAAGTTAGAACAGGCAAAACACATTGGTTAAACACCTTTTTTTTTTCAAACAAAGAGGCATGTTACTCTTCAGAATAATATTGTTCTTACCAAAAGCACTCCACCCATTTCTTGTTCTTTTATTGATTTCATTCATGATACTATTATCCGATGATATTTCCTGCCCAAGTTACTCATAACTTTGCGCTTCTTTAATTTCAGAATTGTTGTAGAAGATTTTCTTTTTTGATGCAAATGAATTGAACATCACCTTAGTCTTATCCAAGTTTGTCGTCAGCGAATCGGAGATGACTGAAATATTCCCTATTTATTCTAATTCCTTTGTTTTCTCAATCAAGCTTCTTGAAAATATTTTCTAAGACAGCAGTAAAAAGCTTAGGCGAAATGGTGTCTCCTAGTCTTAACTCTCTTCCAAGCTTGATCTTCGCTTTTCCTTTGTCCAAGCGGATTGTTGCTGTTGCTTTCTTGTAAATCTTTTTTATGATATTGATGTAAGGTTTGTTTATACCAATGTCCTCCAGAGATTCTACTACAGCTGATGTGTAGACCGAATCAAATGCTTTTTCATAATCAATAAAAGCAAGGCAGAGAGGTAAATTATATTCCTTATGTTTTCTACGAGTTCCCTTACCGTTTGGATATGATCCATCGTTCTGAATCCACTTCGGAATCCTGCTTGTTTCCTAGGTTGAGCTGAGTCCAGAGCTGATTCAAGTCTTGTCGTTAAAACTTTGGAGAAGATTTTATAAATCACTGATAGTAAGCTGGTCGGACGGTAGTTTTTAATGTTTCCCTTCTCTCCTTTCTTGTAAAGTAGCACCATCACAGCATTATTCCAATCCTCTGGTACATCTGACTTCTTGAGACATTTGGAAAACAATAAAGAGAGTATTTTTGCAAATTCTTCTCCTGCTTCTTTGATAAGGACAATTGTAATTCCATCTTCGCCAGGGCATTTACCTTTTTTCATAAATCTAATGGCTTGTGAAACTTCGTCTGTCATCACTCGGAGTATCGCTTCGGTTTCTGTTAAGTTTTCTCGTGAATCACATAGGTTTATTTCCCTTTGATCTTCACATTTATATAGATTGTTATAGAATTTTTCAACAATGTGTACTATTTTTTTATTGAGTTTGGTGATTGTTCCATCTGCCCTCTTTAGTGCAAAAATACCTTTTCTTCAAACACATAGTTTGCGCCTAGCTGATTTTAAACTTTTGTTATCTTCTAGAACTTTCTTGACAAGATCACAGTTAGATTTTCTTATGTCTTCTGTAACACATTTTCTTACCGTTTTACATAATTCAGCATATTCAACTCTTAATTTAGGATCGCTTTTCTTCATTTTAAATTCTCTGAGTTTCTTCATCAATCTTCTTGTTCCTTCTGTTGTTTTTTTTTTTTTTGTTTTTTTTTTTTTTGTCTGCTTTACTTCTGCATCGCCGGCTATCTTCTTTGCAATATCTTGAAGAGTTATTGGTTAGTTTCTTGTTCACTACTGTAACATTTTGCTCTTCTTCTAAAGTTGATTGAAGTACTTCGAAGCGTTTTTTAAGTTCCAAATGGAATTCTTCTTTATGTTTCTGGAGATTAATTATATCGATTGATTTCTTTGAGTGTTGCAAAAGCTTCATTCTTTCCACTTTAGTATTTAACAGCAGTTTACATCTAACCAACCTGTAATCGCTTCCTGTTTTCAAGTTATTCACAACACTGCAATCCTGAATAAGATGCTTTTTGTTTGTTAAGATGTAGTCGATTACATTTGTTGAGCCATTTGCACAACGCCATGTCCATTTTCTTTGTGGCTTTTTCTTGAAAAATTAATTCATGATATACAACTGTCCATATTCTGCAAACTCAATCAATCTGTTTCCTCTTTCATTACGCACCCCTTATCCATGATTTCCTACTGAAAACTCACCTTTCTCTTTTTCCCCAATTCTAGCATTCCAGTCTCTCATTATTAATTTTATGTAGCATTTTCCATTTTGATGCATTGAAGCTACTTCTTCATAGAAATCCTTAACTCATTCATCAGTATAGCTTGCTGTTGATGCATAAATTTGGGTAATTTGCAGTTTATATCTTCTGGACACCTGTATTACTAACCTTGCAACTCTATCTGATGCACTATCATATTCTACGATGTGATTCTTCCACCTTTTATGATTCAGAAATCCTACACCGCTTGTTCTTCCATCTTCTGTGCCTCTGTAGTATAATACATGTCCGCTGACAAGATCAATCTTCTCCTTTTCTTCTCAAGATCCTTTTCTTCTTACTTCACATAATCCTAGGATGTCACAGTTGATTCTTTCTAATTCTTCTTAAAGTTCCTGCAAACGATTTTCCAAAGATAGGGATCGCCCATTATACATAGCCAAGGTTATCAGCTTATGGCAGTCAAGCCAAGCCCGGTGGTTCTTAGCACCCTCTGTCTTCATGTATTTTTTATCTTTAAGTATATCATTTTACATATATAAATTTCACCATTAAATCTCTTTCGCATGTAATAGTTTAATTATTTTAAAGTTTTTTTTTTTCAATTTCCATGTTTAAATATACTTCAGTTATATTTCAATTAAAGATACAATGTTTGAAACGCTGTAAGAAAATAGCTTTAAATATAATTTTTTAATATATCGTTTAAATTCGACGTTTTAACTAGATAGTTTTAAATATATCGTTTTAAATGTGACTTAATTTTCACATTTAAATACTTTTCGCACTTAATAGCTTAATTATTTTACAGTTTCCTTTTTGTTTTTTATACACGTGCAAATATATTTTTCAATTAAAAAAGGTTTTTAAATATTATTATTTGGTGTTATTATTATTACTATATTCAATTCGAATAATGAAATTTAAATAAAGAATTTTAAAAAATCAAAAAAATAGACACATTAGAAAAAATGACAGTACACTGAACATCACAATCTAGTACGTACCTGCAAAAGATGGTTAAATTACCATGAAAAGTTTTTGATCCTATAAAGCTATTTTAAATGGACTATTTTGGCCGATTTTATCATTAAATAGCACTTAAAATAATTCTTCAGTTTAAAAACTGTCTACTTAGCGTGTTTATTACACATATCTACGTAAAACTACCGGTTTTCATGTTTTATATACGATGGTTTTATTATTATGACCCGAAAAAGTGAAAAGGCTCACAATAGATTCCATTATGCCATCAGCGGCAGCAGTATTAGTTCCCTTTTTTTAGAATAGAGAAATACAAATTATAGTATTGAAAGAAGTGAGTATTTTAATAGAGAAGAAAGTATTGAATGTGTTGAAATTTTCCATTTTTGATGGTCTGGCATGTTTTGGGATTCTCTTGCATATGATTTGACTACCTGACTCTCTGTACGTTACAAAAATTTTGTTTGCTCTGTTATTTAAGAACAAATGCACGAAATTCCACGCAACTTTAAATTTAGATGGAACTCGACTCACTTTTATGCTGATTAGAGTTTCGTGCATATCTCAATTGGGTGCCGCTGTTGTGCTGTTCTTTTCGCGATGTGCATGACAGGTATTTTTCGAAATCTGCAAGATAGAATCGGGCCAAACTTGTTATTTATTAAGCTTTTCATAAAAAACTATGCTGAGTCAATTTTGGCTTTGATGATTCAGCAGGTAACGTTCCTATTGGGACTTAAAATCGGGATAATTGTATCTTTAAGGTCCCTTTAACAAATGCTAAAGTGCCATTAAAATAATTCCTTATTGTAAATGCGATTGAAAGCATTAGATATTCAAATTAGGATAAATTTTTATTTGTCATATAGCTCGGAACACAAACATCAGATGAAATCTGAAATTGTGTAAAAAAAATAATCATCCTGAACAAATAAAAAATACGCGTAACGCAATGTATTTGCATAGGATTTTCTTTAAGGGGGAAGTTACCAATACGCCACCAGATGGCGTATTCTACCGCTTGAATTGTCAATACTATGTGTTTTGCAGTGAACATTATAGCTGCATCTTAGCTTCTATTGGCTGGAAATGCACCAAATGTTATATTACATACTCTTAATATGGATTAATCTAGTTTTAGCTTTGAATACCCAACGGAGAGTGCTATTGCGCTATGTTATTTCCTTTTTAATTTATATATCTGTAGGATTTGAATTTTTAGATAGCATCGTTTATTTCACATATGACGTACGTGATCGGCAAATTAAGAGTACTTCAGTCACGCAAAAACACTCGTCCACTAATGCTTTAACATATCTCGTTTGCATTTGAATATTTTTAAATGATTTTTTTTTTTCGCATTGCATAATCAAGGTCGACTTTTAGCAAGTCTGTTTTGTACTTTTTCGATTTTGTTTGCAGTTATTTTTGATTAGGACAGCTTCACTTTCAGAACTGGTTTCGAAAGTGAAAGCATCCTCATAAAAAAAAATCTGCAAACAAAATCGAAAAAATAAAAAAAACGATCTTTGTAGAGATCGATCTAAGCTAAGCAATTAAAAAAAAAAAAAAAAAAAAAAAACATTTAAATATATTGAAATGCAAACGAGGTATCTTTAAAAATTTCTATCATTTGATTAACATTACAGAGCGGTAAATCTCTGGTATTTATTATTGTATATAACTAGGGGGCTCTGCCCATTGCGAGCTACGCTCGTCAACCCCCGTTCAGACATTGCAGACTCTAACAGCACGTTAATTTGATCGGCTTTAAAAAGATTTCGAAAGATTGAATTATAATTTGAATCTGATGTAATTTCAACCAAACTTTTCTTTCTCTTTTTAATATTCGCGTAAAAATACTTTTGTTAGAAATGAAATATTATGATCATCTTAAAATATCAAATAAATGTCTCGCGCAATTTTTTAATTTAAACTGTTTTGCAATATTATTTTTTGTTCATTTTACGTAATAAGTGTAATGTGAAGTAAATGTGACGTAAATTCTCCTATTTAAGACTTCTAACGCATGTTAATGAATTTATTATTTTACAATATTCTTTCTCTTTTAAAATTCACGTGTAAGTATAGTTTTTATGACTTAATTTTCGATGAGTTCCTGCTTTTTATATTTTCTGTTTATAATAGTCACGTGTAAAATAAATTTTTAATTTGAAGCAAGCATTATTGGTTGCGCTGTTTATACAGTTGGCAACAGTTTAAATTAATACAATTTTCTAAATTTTGTAAGAAACTAGGGGGCTCTGCCCCCTACGAGCTACGCTCGTCAACCCCCGTTCAGACACCGCAGACTCTAAAACTACGCTAATCTGATCGGCTTTATAAAGATTTCAGAAGATTGAATTATAATTTTAAAAACAGTGGCGATCTCCCTATAAACGGATTTCTATTCATTACTCTTTGATTGGGGAATTTTAAGGCCAAATCCGCTACTGTACTACTTGATTATCTCGTCGACCAATTTCGACAAATTATATAAATCGCCAAACCACTCGCCAAATTATACAAACTGACATAATTTTTATTTTAAATAACGAAAGAACAAATAAATTAGTGCAACCTTAATAAAAATAACTTGATGACGTAGACACGTGTAACTTAAAGTCAAGTTAATGTGACATTTACGATCAACCATTATTGGCATTTAATCTTATAGTTTGGCGAATGATAGATTTTTGGTCGATGGGATAACTAAGTAGTACCAAATATATAATCGCTGTTTTCGTCTTTGATTAAGTAAAATAAGTTAAACATTTCAAAATAAGCTAATATAAAAGGAATTAAGTAAACAGAGTCTTTGTCTTCCAGTATTTTTTAACAAAGCGAAAAGAAAGTTCTTTTAAATAAGACATTTTAAATTAATCGTTTTTAATCTGACGTAATTTTGACCAAACTATTCTTTCTCTATATAATATTCAAGTGAAAATACTTTTGTTAGAAATTAAATATTATTTGGGCTTTCCTAAATAAAATAGTTGAAAAGCATCCTCTCAAAATATCAAATAAATGTCTAGCGCAATTTCTAAATTTAAACTATTTTGCAATATTATTTTGAGTTCGTTTTATGTAATAACTGTAATGTGACGTAATTTCACCTATTTAAGACTTCTAACGCATGTAAATGAATTTATTATTTTACAACTAGCCGCCCTTGGCGACCAGTTTGGTCACCTTTAAATCTATGCTAAGCATTGCATCGTGTTACTTTTATTCATAATTTAATTTACTTGCTCAATATTTCGCCAAATCGGAACATTCTGATACAGAAATCATGAACTCGGTATTTTATGTTAGCCGAGTGCAGGTGATAAATCGCCAAACATTGTAACCGTCGTATTTTTTCTTATATCATTAATTTCATTTAAAATATAATATTTTCACTCATTTTATTTAAAATACTTAACTTTAATTTAAACGGAAATACTTAAAATTTATGGTTCTCAATTTTCTCTTATTTCTTAAAAAAAAAAAAAAAAAAAAAAAAAAAAAGGAATAAATAATACCATAAACTATGACATTTAATTTCAATAAAGTTTTGTTGTAATTTACCTCGCGAAAAATTGTTTAAGACAGTCGCATGAGTTGGATTATTAAAATACTGATGATATGATGGCGATGGAACAATATTCGGCAATTTATCACCTGCGTCCGGCTAACATTAAATTACCAAATTGGCTGTTTGGCATATAAAAAGTGAAGCGGTTAACCCGGAACTATTGATGACAGTCACATGACTTACGCTATTATTATAGAGATTTCCTTTCTCTCTTAAAATCCACGTGTAAATATAGTTTTTTGATGTAATTTTTAATAAGTTCCTGCTTTTTGTACATAATTATTTAATTCTAATTCAAATGTTTTTTCTGTTTATAATAGTCACGTGTAATTAAATTTTTAATTTATTTACACGTATAAATATTTTTTTTAATTTGAAACAAACATTATTGTTTGCACTGTTTATACAGTTGGCAACAGTTTAAATTCATATCACTTTCTAAAATATGAAAAAAATATCTCTAGAAATGCTGAAAATTTGAATTTAAAATAGAAATAAAACCTCAAAAAATGAGTCAAATTAAAAAAAGAAATAAAGTCTGCACACCGGGAACTTCAAACGTATAAAATGATCTAAAAATTATTAAATTCCCATGAATAGTTTTTGCTCCTATAAAACTTTTTTAGTGGAACGATTTTGTCCAACTTTAGCATTAAATATCTCTTAAAATAATTCTTCGATTTGAAAACTGTCTGCATCAGCGTGTTTATCAAACATTTCTGTATAATACTACCGATTTTCATATTTTTGTATGCATTATTTTTCTTAATAGTAACAAAGAAAGACCTCCTGTCACAAAAAATTCAAAACCGGCGGCGGCGGTGACAGCGGCAGTTATTATTTTTTAGAATAGAGAGATATCTCTCGAAATGCTGAAAATTTGAATTTAAAATAGAAATAAAACCTCAAAAAATGAGTCAAATTAAAATACTAAAAGCAGTCTGCACACCGAGAAATTCTGACGCATAAAATGATCTAAAAATGATTAAATTCCTATGTACAGTTTTTGCTCCTATAAAACTTTTTTAATGGAACGATTATGTCCAACTTTGGCATTAAATATCTCTTAAAATAATTCTTCGATTTGAAAACTGTCTGGATCAGCGTGTTTATCAAACATTTTTCTATAATACTACCGATTTTCATATTTTTGTATGCAACAGTTTTTTTAATATTAACGAAAAAAGGCCATGATTAAGCATTCAAATTGGATGCCGATCTTCCGGGAATATCTACGCAGATTTTCATTGGTCCATTTCCAAATCAAAACTTTTTTTTATACATAGAAGGATTTGAACATATGAGATGTCAAAGAAAAGTTCACTGATCACGAGCAGAATAACTTTAGACTTTGAAAATCAGACTCTTATTTTTCATCGCTCACAGACCCTTATTATCGCATGGGCAAATCAGGACATTGCCCACGTGCCCCAAACCCATATATCAATTTATAAACTATTTACTTTTTGTTCCTCAATTCCAACTCTGAATCTTTTCAAATACAAAATACAAATTTCATCTTTAAACGATTCTACTAAACTTTCTGAAAAACAAATTTCATTTTGAATTCACAGAGCTCAATGCTTTCGCAAAGCTAACCTCAACCACTATTAAATAAGAAATAATATTTTATTTTTAATAGATTGTATTAGCAATGTCCTTAAATCGTATCTAAACTTTAGTGGTTGAAAATATTCAGTTCTAATTGTCATGAGATAAATTTTCTTCCGTATTCAAAGTTTTTTCTTTTAACTTTGAGTTAAATTTAAAAAACAAACCCAGAATTGCCATCCTTTTAGATTTATTGAAAAAACACTTTGTACTTGTGAAATAGAATGTATTTGATTTGATATATGTTGTGTGTAGTACAATTTAAAAAGATGTAAAAGAATGTATCTTTATTAAAACTTATTTACATGTATTTGACACTCTGCCGTAAGATGAAGTTATTAAATTCATCTTAAAGTAAGTTCTAAGAGTTTTGTTCCGCACTAAGAGAAAAAGAGTATTTTTATTAATCAAGGTACTTAATTTAGAATTAACGGAATTTTCTTCTATTTAAAATCCAAGGTGCGAAAATCTTTTTTATATATTGCACATATGACTGACCATCAGATCTATTTGAATAATGTTGCAACGATTCGAATGGGACCCCCAAATTTATCTTTGCCCAGGGCCCCAATCATTCATGATCGGGGCCTGATCATTCATTAAGCATTGGCACAGAAACCGGAAAAAAAGCAATTGGCTCTACTAGGCCTAATTGGAATGCTCTGCAGATATTGTATAAAAGACTGTTTTTAAGTGTTAATCCAATCGTGGTGTATTTGAAAAATCTATTTATAGCGCACTGTAAAATAACGACTGTTTTTAAGTGTTAATGCAACATTAAGTATGCATGGTAACATTAAGTACATGCTGGAGTATTTTAAAAAGCTAGTTATGACGCATTGTAAAATTAATTGTCTTCAAGGGTTTAAATTCAAGTTCATATTATTACAGCATTCTGTAATTATTTGATTATTTCAATAAATTAACCCTTTCACTACCAACATTTAAAAAACTGAAATGAAAGTCATTAAGTTTTCACATCTTGTTAATAATGCTCCCAATAAGCTACAAATCATCTAATAAACAAGTAATATATTTTTTTTAAGCCAATTCCTACTTAGATCATCAAAGAAAAATTTAATGTAATCCCTTAAGCTAATATTAGTTTTTGTTGCATTAAAATATCTCAATTTGTTGATTTTCTATAAGCAAGTAAAACCTATTGGTTTAAAATGGAAGTCTATGGGAATTTGGCGAAATATTAGAGATATCGCCAAGTTGGCGTCCCCTTAGGCGACTCATTTTGGTCGCCAAATTTGGTGATATATCGCCAAGTTGGTGATAAACTTGGTGATATTTGGCGACAGAACAGGGCCCCCCTTATAGGTATGAAGATGCATTAAATGCTGTTCAATAACCAATGGCCGCCATTTTTTCTCCCATATAAAACTAAAATTAATTAAATATAATTTAATTAATGAATTAATATTTGAAAAACTGTATTAACATCAAGTGTCATCCACTACAAATCTCTCTATTCTAAAAAAAAGTAACTACCGCTGTCACCGCCGCCGCCGCCGCCGGTTTTGATTTTTTTGTGACCGGAGGCCTTTCTTCGTTAATATTAATAAAAATAATGCATACAAAAATATGAAAATCGGTGGTTTTATACAGAAATATTTGATAAACACGCTGATGCAGACAGTTTTCAAAGCGAATAATTATTTTAAGAGTTATTTAATGCTAAAGTTGGACAAAATCGTTCCACTAAAAAAGTTTTATAGCAGCAAAAACTAGACATGGCAGTGTAATCATTTTTAGATCATTTTATGCGTTAGAATTTGCCGGAGTGCAGATTGCATTAATTTTTTTATTTTGACTAATTTTTTGAGGTTTTATTTCTATTTTAAATTCAAATTTTCAGCATTTCTAGAGATATTTTTTACAGATTTCAGAAAATTATACTAATTTAAACTGCTGCCAACTGTATAAAAAGCGCAAGCAATAATGTTTGCTTCAAATTAAAAATTTATTTACACGTGACTATTATAAACAGGAAAAAATCTTTCAAATTAGAATTAAATAATTACGTATAAAAAGCAAGAAATTATTAAAAATTACGTCATAAAAAGTATACACGTGAATTTTAAAAGAGAAAGGATATTGTAAAATAATAAATTCTTTGACATGCGTTAGAAGTCTTAGGAAAAATTACGTCATATTTACGTCACATTATAGTTATTACATAAAATGAACACAAAATAATATTGCAAAAAAGTTTAAATTTAGAAAGCGCTAGACATTTATTTGATATTTTGAGAATTAATTTAAAATGTCTCATTTAAAAGAACTTTCTTTTCGCTTTGTTAAAAAATACCAGGAGACAAAGACTCTCTTTACATAATTCCTTTTATATTAGCTTATTTTGAAATGTTGTTACACGTGTATACGTCATCAAGTTATTTTTATTTCGACGTTTTATTTGTGTTTTTATTAATGTTGTACGAATTTATTTGTTCTTTCGTTATTTAAAATAAAAATTATATCAATTTGTATAATTTGGCGAGTGGTTTGGCGGTTTATATAATTTGGCGAAATTGGTCGACAGGATAATCAAGTAGTACCGCAGCAGATTTGGCGTTAAAGTTCCCCAATCAAAGAGAAAAGAATAGAAATTCGTTTATAGGGAGATCGCCACTGTTTTTTAAATTATAATTCAATCTTTCGAAATCTTTTTAAAGCCGATCAAATTAGCATGCATTTAGAGTCTGCGGTGTCTGGACGGGGGTTGGCGAGCGTAGCTCGTAGGGGGCCGAGCCCCCTAGTTTAAAAAAAATTATTTGAACTTGAGTGCATGAATAATAAGTATTTTATTAACGATTGAAAATTTGAACAAGATATATATAGGTGTATATATAGGTGATATATATAGGATATATATAGAGAGAGTGTGCACTAATAGTAAGAATTGAAAAATGCCTCACTTTTTTGTTGTTGTTGTTGTTATAGAACGGTCAAACGTCATGAACGCACGTTTTAAGAAAATTATAATTACTTAGAACTACCACAATAAGTTTAAATCAAGGTTTCTGGTTTATTTAGAAAAATTAAAAATATACAATGGCTCCCAGAAGTATTCGTACACTTCCGAATTTCAGTGAAGCAGTGTTCAATCCGTTAATTAAAATTAATATTTCAGAATGGGTATTTAATAATAAGATCTATAAGTCATTCTTAAAAAACTACATAAAATATTTTAAGAAGATAATAAAATGTTATCTTGAAGAAATAAATAATCAAAAAATCGCAAAAATGTTACCTCACAAAAGTCTTCGTACACTTTAAAAAAATCTCTATATCTTAGTAAATATTGTAATATTTCGTTAAATTAGTACTTACAAGGGAACCACTTTTGGTGCTGCTCGTACCTAGCATTGACACCTGGTGCATTTTAAAGCCCTATATTACGAAGTTTGAGAATCCATAAAATTTCTCTGTTATAATAATATTTCTTGATTTTACAGAAGCATAACTTTATGAAAATGCAATTATCAAGACCACTTATCGGACTATTAACATTGAATTCTTTTTAAGAAACGCATTTAAAAATACAAATTAGTTAATAATAAGTACAAAATATTGAAAAAATTTTAAAAATTCCTGCAAGAACACACGAATTTTATTTTGAAAAACTGCAACATCAAATCTGCATATATATTAAGGGTACAATGTCAATACTAGAATCTAGAGTATATTGAAACAGCTGCGCCATGTGGTGGATGAGGTGAATAATGCAAATATTCGGGTTTTCAGTATGACGTCATATATGACAGAATATCTACTATCTGCGGATATTTTCTGAATCTTTACTCACTTATGGAAGATGAATCTTGTTTACCAGATTTTTTGCAAAATACTTTTATTACAGCTTGTTGTGATAAAATTATGTACGTTTAAAAAAAAAATAGACGCAATATCATTTTAATTTCGGGAGAAAAGCACTCTTAAACTAAAATGACATTGCGACTTTTTTTAAATAAACATATTTTTATCAAAACAAGCTGTAACAAAAATATTTTGCAATAAATCTGGCAAACAAGATTCATCTTCTGTGAGTAAGTAACAATCTGAAATTCGTAATTGAATTTTTAACAGGGATTCTCTAAATAGCTTTGTCTGTTTCAAAAGAAAAAAAAATCTAATCTGGCGATTTTAGGGAAATTATTGAAGTTATTGCCTAGACTCGCAAAATATTTAAACAAAGAAATGAGCAACACTTGTTCGTTTAATAGTACAACATTTAATGCAGTCATTTTAAATTAAAGTGATTCGAAATATACAATGAAATGAGTTTTAAATTAAATGAATGAAATATTTGTTAGTTAATTAAGATAATTGCAATGCAATTAAGAGAATATTGGAAATTTATCGTTTGCGCTGGATAAGCGAACAAAAGGACTTAAAATTTAATATTTTATTTATAATTAAATTCTATACCCATTCTAAACATTCATAAACGTTGTATTCTCCGGGAATACAACCGTTTTTACCATTTTATTACCATTTTTTATAACTTTAGCACATCAAGAATTGAGTAAAAAATAAGACTACGAAATTCAATCTTTACACATTAACTACTTACTAATTTTTATGTGTCATTTTTCATTTCATTAAAAGAAAATAATTAAAATCGAGCGTATTTAAATCAACAACATTTGATAATATATATTAAATAATATTTTATCTTTTTTAATAAATTAAAGTTAAAATACGCAACTAACTTGTTTTACTCTTTGGAAAAGGACAGATATGAATGCTATAAGAAAAAGAATTTTCTTACAATTCCGAAATCTACAGCTATTCGATGGCCAACATTTTGCCATTTTAACAAATAATATTAGTTCTACAAAGAACTGTTTTTATTTAAATAATTAACTATAATAAATAATTTAAAAAACCACGAATAAAAATTAATAGAATATTCTATTACTGTCAGAATATAAATGCTACAAACAAATGAAAACACGACGTTTGCGCTTGCGCAGTTATTTCATAGATGTGCAGTTAATAGATTATTCATAAAGAAGAAAACAGTTAGGCACCTTTCTGTAGTTCACCCCGTCCGCTACGTGGCATGCGACCTTGATTGATGTGACCTCGCCTTTAATCTTGCGGTTACCTCTCCCATTTAAGATAGGACACTTACTTATATTGCTATGTTGCAACATTATATTCATATTTTTGGCGGGGAAAACGTTGGCGTTTTTTTTCAAAAGTAGAGCTTTCCTGCAACCCTAGCCAAATGTCATAGCTGTTTGTCTTGCGTGAGGAATGGTTTTTGAACTTCAGTAGAAATTGTAATGTCCGACCTAATTAGCCACAGTAGTTTTTCTAAATTGTGTAAAAAGATTAATCTATTTTATGATTACTTTTACCAAAAGACCATTTAATACAGCAACATTTCATTTTAAACATTCGAAACTTTATTCCATTCGATTTCAATAGAAAATAGTTTGCTTATTTTGTATTTCACTAAAAAATATTTTTCAATGATCTTAAAAACTTTTATAGAAATATATTTACTATTTTTTATATTTATCATCTGCATAGAAAAAAAAATGAAAAGACCTAATTCATGTTTCTTATGATATCAATTATCAAACAAATCGAAATCTGATATAATTCATCGGTTCTCTAACTTTTATGTCTAGGGCTACAAAATGCACCAGATCTCGATGCTAGATGCGAGCAGCACCAAAAGTGGTTCCCTTGTTAGTAAGATATCTTTTATCTTCCACAATAACTTTCAAACGTCTGGGAATAAATTTGACTAGTTTTTTTTTTTTTTTTTTGTAATTTTTGCATCAATGTTCATAAATTCGTCGATCATTACTGTTTTTACATCGTTTTTTGTTTTCATATCATTTCTTCGTATTCTGACCTCCAGTTCTCTCCATATATGTTCTATTTGGTTTAAATCCGGCGATTGAGGTGGTGTTTTCAGAACTTGAGGACAATTATGGAGACACCAGAGGCAAATGTTGAGAGCCGTGTGCTTGAGACGTTATCTTGATTTAAAAAACAAAATAAAATAAAATAAAAAAAGCAATTTAACAAATAACAACAACCATTTGGAAAATGATTTTTTCAAAGACTAAAATTTAAGACATAAAAATTGCACGGAGTTGATCATACATTATGTACGCCATGAATTAAACATTAATAGTGTTATTACGCGTAAAAATTGCAAGCGACGAAAATCGCTTGCGACTCGTACGTATTATCCACCTGAAACTTACGTATTATTCAAGCATTTCATTGGCTGTACGGGAAAGGCTTTTCCATCGTCAGATTTCCAAGAAATCAGACGACCCAATTTAAATGAAATTTCATTCTTAAACTTCTAAACATCCCACAATATTACTTTTTACACCGTCGTATAGAGAAAAAAAAAATGTACTTTTAAATGCAATTTGTTTGAAAGCTCTATCTCAATTTGCTTCTGAGTTATTATTTTTTTTTGTAGTTTTTATTACTTTTTTGTCGTAGTGGCAACAGAAGTATCCATCTCTGCTGAAAGTAAAGGAAAATACAGATTACTGTATAGACCAATCAGAAAAGGAATAAAATGCGGATTAAACCAATAAAAAGCTTCAGATATGCTTTTGATTTCCTACCCTGACGAGGACAATAACCATTTTTCCAAATAGTTAAAAAAAAAGTTCTTTCCAATACCCAATTTCTAGGGTGATAACTTTAAATTGTCTTTTTAAATATTTAAATAAAGAGCACGATTCATTATGCAATCAATAAACATCAAATTATCTCGTCCTGATGCTGCCATGTACCCCCGCACAAGGGTACTTCCACCGCCATGCTTAACTGTTCCAACTAAGTTCTTTCATTAGGGTTTCGTTCATCTGACGAAACCCTATTCGTCTCGCTCCTCTGTCTGTCTGTCTGTCTGTCCGTCTGTCTGTCCGTCACAGAGCCCGTTCTCAGAAACTACACATGTTGGAGATTTGAAATTTTGCATACTTATAGATGACCACCACACATCATACGACAAATCATAAAATTTTGAAAAAGTCGTACATTTAACCCTTTGGGGTCACACATGTGTATTTTAAACAATTCTTTCTAAGTGAACCCTAATTAGGTTGGAGGCGTGAAATTTTTTATACTTATAGTTGAATACCTCACATCAAACAACAAATCATAAATTTTCAAAAAGTCGTACATTTAACCCTTTGGGCTCCCACAAGTGTATTTTAAACAATTCTTTTTAAGTGAGTCCGTATTTAGGTTGGAGGTGTGAAATTTTGCATAATTATAGCTGAACACCTCACATCAAATGACAAACCATAAAATTTTGAAAAAGTCGTACATTTAACCCCTTGGGATCCCACATGTGTATTTTAAACAATTCTTTCTAAGTGAGCTCCTAATTAGGTTGGAGGCGTGAAATTTTGCATACTTATAGCTGAGCACCTCGCATCAAACGACAAATCATAAAATTTTCAAAAAGTCGTACATTTAACCCTTTGATCTCCAACATGTGTATTTTAAGCAATTCTTTCTAAGTGAGCCCCTAATTAGGTTGGGGGCGTGAAATTCTGCATACTTATAGCTGAGCATCACACATCAAACGGCAAACCATAAAAGTTTAAAAGTCGTATATTTAAGCTTTTGGGTTCCTACATGTGTATTTTAAACAATTCTTTCTTTCTAAGTGATACCCTATTTAGGTTGGAGGCGTGAAATTTTGCATACTAGCTGAACACCATCATGCGACAAATCATAAAAATTTGAAAAAGTCGTACATTTAACCCTTTGGGCTCCCACATGCGTGTTTTAAGCAATTCTTCCTAACTGAGCCCCTTATTAAATTGCAGATTTGAAATTTTGCATGCTTATTATAGCAGAACACCTGAGGCCAGGCGACAAATTATAAAATCTTGAAAAAGTCTTACGTTTAACCCTTTGAGCTACCACATATGTATTTTAAGCCATTCCTTCTAAGAGAGCCCCTAATTAAGTTGGAGACATGAATTTTTGCATACGTATAGCTGAATACCTCAGACCACACGACAAATCATAAAATTTTCAAAAAGTCTTATATTATTTACTCCTCCGTGCTCTAACGTATATTTTAAGCAATTTTTCTAACCTCCGCCCTTTTCACCCGTAGAGCACTTTTCCAACATTTGCCGACACCCCTTTGACCATTCTTTCATATTATGCACCATAGCCTTACATATTTGAGTTCCACTTTTTACCGCCAGGGGTGCCTACTTATCTCGGGTGCTATGGGCCCAATCCCTTCGACTAATATATATACGGATAGTATGTAAAACGGTGTTTCATTCGGATAGAGATTTGTTTAGAATAGAGGGCGCCCCTTGTTGCGAAATGTGGAACTAACAGATTTTTTAAAAGGATAAAGTGTTTTGAAATGAATATTAAACGAAACCCTCTGTGCGATCTGTGATCACACTTACCCACTTGTTTTTCTTCTCCATACAATTATACGATCATCGGAACCGAAAATGTTAAATTTGCTTTCATCTGTAAATAAGACATTATTCCAATACGATTCGACAGTCTTTTGTTATCATTGATATCGCGAAGGAAAGCTTATAGCTTTCTGTTTTTTACACAAACCAAAAATTTTCTCCGTTTACTCCAGCTGATCTCAGCATTCCTCAAACAGTTTCAGGTGAAATTGAAAACGAAAATGTTTCATTAAAGTTTGTAGTAATTTTCACAGCACTTAAACGGTGATTTTTCACAATTTTTCTAATTATAAATCTCTGATCACGTTATATTAACTTTGATGGACGACCTTTTCTTACCTTATTTTCTATCCGATTTTCTTCTTTAAAGCGTTTTATCAGATACTGCACCGTAGAATGGGATAAATTAACTAATTTAGCAATATTTCGAACTGATTTACCACTACTAACAAGGAAGGTCTCCATACTGGGCATACTCATAATATGTTGAAAAAAATGCTAGTGAAAGTACTCATGTATGTAATAAAGAATCAGTTAAAATTAGCGGCGGAATTACAGTAGAAAATCTGTAAAAAAATAAAATATTTTCGAATAATTGGCGTGAAAAGACGAAAGCGGCACTCAATTTGGCGAGCAGCACTTTTCCTCGCCAAAAGCAAACGATTTTAATGAATCTGAAAATTGTTTGTTAATTGATTTTGAGAATATGCGGTATTTAATGAATTTAAACGTAAACCATGAAAGAATTTTTTTATTATTATTATTATTATTATTATTACATTTTGTATTATACTTGTTGCTTGTTGCCGATTTGAACGAAATTTTGCCATTGTTTTATTCTCCAATCCACATTTTTTTTTTAAATTTAAACGGCTTTATCGGTTATAAAAATAACTTTTAACGCCAGATGAATAATGCTGCCGTAATACATTTCCATACCGAAGAAGTTGTTTCCATAGCAACAAAGTTGAATCGGCAGTGCTCGATGGGGCATATTTTTGAGTTTGGAACAATTTTAATGAATTTAAATTTTGTTTTAAATCGTAAAATATGATAATTAAAATTCGTTATAAATACACATAAATATATATGACAAAACTATAGTTAAAACAAACTAAAAATGACAAAGCTAAAGTTATTTAAATTAAACTTATTTAAACAAATTCAACATAAAAAGTTTTTTCCTTAAAGAGTATTCGACAAGCGTATTTTTTTTAAACTTAATTTCTGCGCCAAACGATGATAAGTCGCCAAATAAGCGAAATTTTCATTATTTTTTTGCGGGCATTCTACCGAGGTTCCGCCAAAAAAAATTTTATAAACATATATACTCATGGGAGAAGAACATTCTGTATTTTTTTCAGATTTTTCTGAGTATGCCCGTATGGAGACCTTCCTTGTAAGATGAAAGATAATAAATGTTCGCATGCTGTTAGTTGTTTCATTACCACTACCAGTCATTATAAAATACAGTACCGGACCTCAAATCCGGACTGGTCGGGACCGCGGCCGTTCCGGATTTCGGAATTTTCCGGATTTTAGGTCCTCAACCAAAACAATAAATAAACAGATACAGTACATGCCCTTGGCAAAATTTTACATGCCACGAAGCAATCTATACCGCGAATTGCCATGTTAGGCTTAGTGTAAATAAAACCAAAAATACAAATTACAAAAAGTAATTCAAAATAAAAATAAGTTTAAAAAAATATACTACTACTGCATATTTTTAGAAATATTAAAGCATTTTTTAGAAAATGAAAATGCGTTGTTGCTCGCGAGTTAGGCCTAGGAATCTATATTGCGGATTGCCATGAGTTATAAGTAAACAAACATAAACATAAATTAAAAAAAATAATTTAAAATAAGGATAAGATTTTTTTTAATCCTGCACATCACAGTTGTATAATATAGACGCACGCGCGCACACCGTGCACGGAAAATTTTCCGCAAAATTCGGAACTTTGCTGAAAATTTCTTAGAGAGAGAAAAAAAAAAGTAAATTTTGTTCTTTAATACCGAAAAATTAAAAATGTTCCCCAATTTTATGTACGATTTATTTATTGTTTGACAGGGGTGATTCTGTTTAAAACAAATCGGCCGTCAGTCCAAAAATTCAGGTATAAAAAATATCACTGAAATATATTGCGGATTTCAACAAATGGTCGCTAAAAATAAACCAATTCCGTCAATCGTTTGCAGAAAAAATACCCACTTTTGTTAAAACATCGTGGAAAAAACGCGAATTTCATTAAAGGACCGCGGAGAAAACGCGAATTTCTTTACAGAATCGTGGGAAAAAAATATTCTTTTATCAAGGAATCGCAGAAAAAATGCAAATTACGTGAAAGAAGCGCAGGATAAAAAACGAATTTCGTAAAAGCATAGCGGAAATAGCGCAAATTTCGTAAAAGCATAGCGGAAATAGCGCGAATTTCGTAAAAGCATAGCGAAAAAAGCGCGAATTTTGTCAAAGGTTCGTGAAAAAAAAAAAAACCGCAAATTTCGTAAAATAATCGCGGAAAAAAACTAATTTCGTTAAAGGATCGCGAAAGAAACACAAATTTCGTAAAAGGGTCGCGGAAAAACCGCGCGTTTCGTCAAAGAATCGCGAAAGAAACACGAATTTCCTCATAAGGCCACAGAAAAAACGCGAATATCGTCAAAGGATCGCGAAAAAAACAAATTTCATCCAAAATTACGTAAAAAAAAAAAAAAAAAAAAAAAATTCATCCAAAAATACGTAAAAAAAAAACAAATTTCGCAAAAGCATAGCGGAAAAAGCACGAATTTTGTCAAAAGATTGCGAAAAAATGCAAATTTCGTCAAAGAACCGCGGAAAAAAATTAATTTCGTTAAAGGATCGCGAAAAACGCGAATTTCGTTAAAAATATCACGAAAAAAGCGCGAATTTCGTCAAAAGAACGCGAAAAAAGTTTGAATTTCGTCAAAAGATCGCAAAAAATACAAATTTCGTCAAAGGATAAGAGAAAAAAGCGCAAATGTCGTCAAAGAATCGCGAAAAAACCCGCAAATGTCGCGGAAAATCGAAAATTTCGCTAAAAATGATCGTGAAAAAAATGAGAATTTCGTCAAAATACCGCAATAAAAAATCATCTGTCTCTTTAATGATGATACCTATGAATGGACCTCTCCTTACAAAATGCGATTCAATTGTTTCAGAAGCAATGTCCATTATTGCATTTTGTGAGAAGAGGTCAAAATATTAAGGATTGGGCTGTTTCTAAATGCATTGACAAAATAACTGACAAGAATTCACCCCTTCTTATCATGGATTTTTAGCTTTATAATTTTTTAGCCAACATAATTATTCTGTAATTAATATTAATGCATTTTAAATTAAATTAAATTATTTTTATATTTAATTATAATATTTTCAGTAATTATTTTGAAACTACTGTTTAAAATTCATACTGTCAAAGTAGCATAACACGTTATTTTATTAAACATTAAATTAATTTGCAGAACATTTTTGACCCAATATTTACGTGCGCAGAAAGTTTTTGGTTTTATACAAGTCTGCACATTATTAGGAACATAAAAACATTTTTTAGAAAATGAAAATACATCGTTGTTTGCGAGAACCGAATTAGGCTAATTGACGAATTTCTTTCAAATTTTCAGCAAGTTACAATAATAGTGAATCAGCTTGTGTAACAAATTTTTATTAAATTATGATAAGTTATTTGAAAGCTAGGGTAGCTCTAAAAAAAAAAAGGCCACTAGATGAAAAGAAAGTAAAGAAAAACGACATATCTATCCGCTGTTTGTTTTGCTTATTCAACATGTTTATTTAACTGCGTGAAGTGGAAAGTCAACGTTATCAGAATGTGATCATTAGCTTACGGTGGGCAGCTTGTTTTGTTATGGAGAAAGGAACTTTGCATAGATTTTTTTTTTCTCTTTGAGTTAAAGAAAAGAATTTTTTGGTACGGTGCTTACAAACAGAATTTTTGCGAAAAATGAAATTTGTTGAACATATTAAAAGTGGAGGGAGGGCGCTGTAAAATATTTTTACATATAAATATTATAAATATATTCTACGAACCTTTTTAAAAATAATTCTTTGTTGTGGTTATTTATTTATTCTTTTTACATTTTCTATATAAATGAAGAAAAGGGTTACTTTTTAAAATACATTTAAAATGTGTGCACACACTAACTACGATAATTCTGTTAGAAAATTTGGATTAAAACTAATGAATGAAAAACATTGCAATAAAATAAAATTGCTGAGTCTAGTTTGGCTCGGCACTGTATTACGCGCGCACGTAGCGCCATCTATGGACATTTTTATGAAATATTTATTCGAGATCATCGCGGAATTTCAGTTTTCTTTTTTCCATTCCGGATTTTGGGTCGTCCGGATTTTAGGATTCCGGATTTGAGGTCCGGTACTGTAATAAATAGAGTATTACAGAGAAAGCGAGCAAAAATTAAAGTCAAACGATTTTTTAAACAGTACCTTAATGCAAAAATAAAAATAAAGAGACAGACGATATACATGACTTATTTATTATAGTTAATTACTTAAATAAAAACAGTTCTTTTTAGAACTAATATTATTTGTTAAAATGGCAAAATGTTGGCCATCGAATAGCTGTAGATTTCGGAATTGTAAGAAAATTCTTTTTCTTATAGAATTCATACCTGTCCTTTTCCAAAGAGTAAAACAGGTTAGTTGCGTCTTGAGTTGCGTATCTTAACTTTAATTTATTAAAAAAGATAAAATATTATTTAATATATATTATCAAATGTTGTTGATTTTAAAAAGCTCGTTTTTAATTATTTTCTTTTAATGAAATGAAAAATGACGCATAAAAATTAGTAAGTAGTTAATGTGTAAAGATTGAATTTTGTAGTCTTATTTTTTACTCAATTCTTGGTGTGCTAAAGTTATAAAAAATTATTTACACGGTTGTATTCCCGATGAGAATACAACCGTGTAAATATGAATGTTTATGAATGTTTAGAATATGTATAGAATTTAATTATAAATAAAATATTTAATTTTATGTCCTTTTGTTCGCTTATCCAGCGCAAACGATAAATTTCTAATATTTTCTTAATCGCATTGCAATCATCTTATTTAACTAACAAATATTTCATTCTTTTAATTTAAAACTCATTTCATTTTATATTTCGAATAACTTTAATTTAAAAGGCTTGCGTTAAATGTTGTACTATTAAACGAACAAGTATTGCTCATTTATTTGTTTAAATATTTTGCTAGTCTAGGCAATAACTTCAATAATTTCCCTAAAATCGCCAGATTAGATTTTTTTTTTTTTTAACAGACAAAGCTATTTAGAGAATCCCTGTTAAAAATTCAATTGCGAAATTCAGATTATTACTTACTCACAGAAGATGAATTTCGTTTGCCAGATTTATTGCAAAATATTTTTGTTGCAGCTTGTTTTGATAAAAATATGTGTATTTTAAAAAAAGTCGCAATGTCATTTTAGTTTAAGAGTGCTTTTCTCCCGAAATTAAAATGATATTGCGACTATTTTTTTGAATGTACATAATTTTATCAAAACGAACTGTAATAAAAATATTTTGCAATAAATTTGGTAAAAAAGATTCATCTTCCATAAGTGAGTACAGATTCTGAAAATATGCGCAAGAGATGCGCAGATAGTAGATATTCTGTCATATATGACGTCATACTGAAAATCCGCGTATTTGCATTATTCACCGCGTCCACCAGATGGCGTAGCTGTGTCAATATACTCCAAATTCCATTATTAACCATTTGGGAAAATAGTTATTTTCCTTGTCAGGGTAGGAAATCAAAAGCGTATCTGAAGCTTTTTATTGGTTTAATCCGCATTTTATTCGTTTTCTGATTGGTATATACACTAACCTTTACTTTCAACAGAGATGGATACTTCTGTTGCCACTATGACAAAAAGTAATAAAAACTACAAAAAAAATTAATAACTCCTAAGCAAATTGAGATACAGCTTTAAAACAAGTTTCATTTAAAAGTAAATTTTTTTCTCTATACGACGGCGTAAAAAGTAATATTGTGGGATGTTTAGAAGTTTAAGAATGAAATTTCATTTCAAATTGGTCGTCAGATTTCTTGGAAATCTGACGATGGAAAAACCTTTTCCCGAACAGCGAATGAAATGCTTGGATAATACGTAAGTTTCAGGTGGATAATATGTAAGTTTCAGGAAAGCTGACGAGTCGCAGGCGATTTTTGTCGCTTACAATAGAGGATATTCCATCTACGTTTTGATCACGTGGTCAAGGTAAAAACTTCTAGCGTAAGGATGGGAAGCCTCCATAGACGTAATGTGATCTCCTGCCAGCCAGTGAAACAGTTCATGCGGAAAGCAGTAGTAGCCTCCCTTCTTATCAGTTAGAAGATCTTTGGGTAAATTACCGGTATCACGTGACTTTTTTCAGCCTCGAACCCAGATTTGGAATAAAGTCCATTTTTACTTGTAATAACACTATTAATGTTTAATTCATGGCGTACGTAATGTATGATCAACTCCGTGCAATTTTTTATATCTTAAATTTTAGTCTTTGAAAAAATCATTTTCCAAATGGTCGTTGTAACTTGTTAAATTGCTTTTTTTTTTTTTCTTGTCATTGTACGCTTAATATATATGTAGTTTTGGTGTACGAAGACATTTGCGGTGTGTTTGTTCTTTCTCTACCTTCTTCCGTTTTCATTTTTATATAAAAAGAAAATCAGTCAATATTTTTTAAAAATGTTGAATATAACTTAGAATACCGCAGAGATGGTGAGGAAAAATATTGGACATCATATTCAAATTCAATTCCAGGGTATTTCCTTTCTACTACAAATTTTTAAAGTGTACGAACACTTTTGGGAGTCACTGTATTTAGCTGCTTCGGATATTAAATTACAGTATAACTTCGAAAATCCGGCATCATCGGGACCGAGACTATGCCGGATTTTTGAAAATTCCGGATTTTTGAAGGAATATCAAAAGTAGTAACTAGGAATATCAAAAGTAGTACTACACTTTTAATGGTGCCTTTAGCCATAATTTAATTCATTATTATGAAATAGAGAAAATTAAATATAAAAAAAACCTACATTAATTGATATTTTCTATGTTACAGAAAAAAAATCTAATAAAGAGTGAAATTACTTCTTCTCGTGTAATTTCGGAAACATCGATGTCAATTTTGTTTGCTTCAAAGTTTTTGGCCGTTCTTTAACAATTTTTTCTTGTATTTTATGCAAATAAAGAATCTCTATTTCGGAAATACAGTCTTGTTCTCTAAAGCAAATATTAATTCTCCAGCCAAATTTATGCATTTTTCTAATGACACCCTTTCTCCTGTCTGTTGTTTATCCTCGTCTTCGGAGCTGTAACTAGCGTTATCGGCGGTTCTATTTAGCACAGCGTCACAAGAGACTCCAAACAACTTGTGTACTAGTCTCCGCGCCGTTGCTTAGAAACGGTGCAGCTCCCAGAAAATTTTCTCCAGAAAATAATCACCTCTGACAAATGAAAAAAAATGTCAAATATTATTGTTTTGCATCTTTACTTTCGAACTTGAAGTTTTTAATTTATAAACAATTGCTATTTTTCTTCTACCATAACTTAAAAGTGTAAAAGAAAAAGGAAGGGAAAACGGGGTTTTGATGCCGGATTTTTGAAGTTATGCTGTATATCAAAATTAGAGGGATTTAAAAAAGCTTACCTCGACGAGATCATCCATCATGATTAAAAAAATTTTCGGTGAAATTTCGCTTTAAAAAATTTCTCTCATCTGTTGGTTTGATTTCCAGCTTTTGATAGGGAAATGATTATGAAAGCACACGAAATTTGAAAAATCCTTTTGAATTAAATTAAACGTCTTTTTTAAAAAAATCTTAAAAAGTATGTCCTTGAACAAGGAAGCCAGTAGCGAAAGTGTTAACGTTTCTCCCATCGCCCTTACTATTTGCTTATGCTATTTGTTCTGAAAATTATCACGGCAATTCCGTGATAAATTAACTTGTTTATAAGTAATAGTGATGTTTGAAGTAATATATATAAATGATTGGGAGTAGTTAATATATTAGAATGATCTGGAAGAAAGTTTTGCGATAGTCTAAACCAGGCTCGGCGAACCTTTTCACTTGCGCGTGCCGAAAATTCACAAACAATATCTGTCAACAATGCAACGTGCCAAACTTATGCAAAAATAAATTTGAAGAGTACGATGTCTATAAAAATTAGTGATTATAAAATCAGTTCCTTTCATGTATTAACAATTAAAAAGTATTAAAAATCAAAATGAGATTTTTCTATGTCAGCCATTAAATGAATGAATTTTTAATTCGATAGGATTTATTTATGCGGTATGTATTGTAATAAAGGGAAAAAATACCAGATTTTATTTCATTAATTTTTAACTTATTATTAACGTAACATCTCGGTTATCATTTTCACCAAGTTGCATTAAACAGTATGCTAATAATGTATTGATAAGACTTTTGCTGTTGTACTTTCGATGGAAAATGTTTTATATATGGATCATATTTTGTTATTTTTACATATATACAAATACATAGCTAAATGATCCATTTGCAATTTTATTGCAGTGACTGCAAAAAAATACAATTGCAATAAAATTCATTTGAAAATTACAGCTTTTTAAATTCGTATAGAAAGGAAAATGCATGGAGAACGCTGCATAGCATAGCAGGAAAAGAAAATTATTCTGATGTGTTAATTCATGCAAAAAAATATTTGCATTGTTTGTGTACTGTCCGTACGAAAAAAAAGTTATTGGCTATAACTGAAATAAAAAATTGATTTTATCTGTATAACGATTACTAAATTTAAATTTTTTGCGTGACAGGAAAATTAGCTTACGTGCCAACTTTGGCACTCGTGCCATAGGTTCGCCAACCCTCGTCTAAGCCTAAGCGCACCAGTTTTTATTGCCCTTATCAGCTTTATTTTCCCGTTTCCTTCATTTTTTAAATTTTATTTCTTTATAAAATTCATGCATGAATACATCTACCCTATCTATCTATATTATAAAGGACAAACATATCTGTGCGTAACGCATACGTCATTTTGCGAATGGCAACACTTTGAAATTTGAAATAAAATTTTGGTTTTGTAATTTTCTCTACTGCAAATTTTTAAACTCCTAAACATCGCACATTTAAAATTTTTACACCGTAGTATAAGGAAAAAAAATGTTCTTTTAAATGCAATTTGTTTGAAAGCTGTATCTCAATTTATTTTTGAGATATTAATTTTTTTTTGTAGTTTTTAATACCATTTTTCTTATTGTGGCAACAAAAGTACCTCATTTCTATTGAAAGTCATTGAAAGTAAACGGAAAATAGTCGAAAATAGGAGATGTTGTATCTTTTTGTTGCATTTTCTCATAAAACCTGAAAAAAAGTTGAAATTAAAATAGGGGCCATGTCAAGAATATTGTCTGTAATTCCGTGATAATGACGTCATATGCACACTTTTATATAAACGAAGTTTAAGACTGGATTGTAAAAGTGGATTGCTTTAGCGGATGCAAATGACGTCATTTTATAAAAAAGCGTGTATTTTAATTCTTATACCTGAATTATGTTTTGTAGAAGTGCGTCATTTTCACAGCCCAGCTGCTTTGAAGTTCTTCACAGGTGAAAAGGCTTCACTTTTAAAAATAATGTAATCGAAATCACACACTGCTAAAACGCAATGTTTTACAAAAATTTAGAGTGTCTTTATAAAAGAGAGGTGACATGCGAATAATAGCGATTTATATAACAGAAATTGATGATTCTCTCCTGGATGGATTTGCTTCACCGAGTTAGACAAGCAAACAAATAATTCGTGGTTTAAAATAATATCGTGTTCTTGAAGTTTTTGTCGAAAATTCTCTCGAATAATAAAATTTTAATGCTATTCTTTAGGACATTCTACTATAATTTTATCAAAATAACATACTTTGCTTAATTTAATTTTTCCTAATTTTATGTAATCTATATATTTAAAACACAAGTGTGTTTTTTAGTCATCTGCCCTGATCTTTCTTCTGAACCAATTTTACTAATATTTTTTTTAACCTGAAAGATCTTACTTTGTAGATGTGATCGCACTATCTGTTTTTCTTTTTTTTTTCTTTTTTTTTTTTTTTTTTAATATCCCCGGTTTCATATTTTAATTTTAAAAGCATTTTATGAAATTTCTTCAAAATGATGAAAATTAGATAACTTTCATTATTGTAGACAAGAGGTAAATAATGAGGTATTTTTAACTTTATCCATGCTATTTTCTGATAAAAATTCAAAATTGTTGATAAAAATTGTTGTATAGGGTTTAGTGACGCAAAATCCCATCAGGAGCAGAATATTATATTAGGGTCATAATAACGGAAAATGACATACTGCTTTTGAAAACACGCATTTTTCCTCATAAATTTTCTATATTGTTTTTCCTTCAGCATGTATACTGATACTAAGTTTCAGACACTAGGCGAAATGCTTATTTAAGTGAAAATAAAGTCATATTAAAAAAAAAAAAAAAAAAAAAAAAAAAAAACAATCATTTTCTTAGATAAAACTAAACATTTTAACACAAGTGCGTCTATAAAACACAAATTACGGAAATTTTTACTCTGCGGAATTGAGATTAGAATATCAAGTAAAGAGTGCGTCTGTTCACATAAAAGATGTTGCTGACAATCGTGACTTCAAGTTTTGAGTTTAAATGATTTTTAAATGATCAAACAAAATACATTTTTTTTTAAATGATGAATATGGATAGGGGAAGTGCGTATGCAAATTTTGAGAAGGTGAAAATTGCTGTTTTCATTCCGGAAATCCAAGCATAAGAGCCTCAATTGATAACCACATCCTGATAACTGATCTTTATTATATTTTACTGATTAAGTATCCATATTATAAAGAACAAACGTATCTGTGCGTAACACAGACGTCATTTTGCGAATGGCAACACTTTACGATCAATTTCGGTCTTCAAATTTTCGCTACTGCAGTTTTTTAATTCTCTGACCATCGTACATTTTCAATTTTCGTCGCACAAGGAAAAAAATTTACTTTCAAATGCAATTTGTTTAAAAACTGTATACATTGACAGATGTATTATATTTTCTAAAATAATTTTTAAGCATGATTTTTTTTTTAGGTTTATCTTATCACGTGCCGGTTTCAATACATAATAATAATAGATATTTTGCACATAAAGCAACAAACATTTTTCAGCATTTTTTTCTGACCATTTTTGCATAACGAAATTAATACTTCCTTTATAAACAAATAAAAGAATAATATTAAAAAAAACACTAATCTAACATATTTGTGAAATACATATTAATGAAACTAATACTTCTTTTATAAACAAATAAAAGAATAATATTGAAAAAACACAAATCTAACATATTTGTAATCGTACAATTTAACTTTTTAGATCACCAAATAGGATTTTTTTTTTCAGATGGAATTTGTTTGCAAAGTTCATCTCAGTTTACTGATTGTCTATGGTTTTAAAAACAATTTTAAAGCATCAAATATTTTTTAATTTATCTATGTCGCGCGGAACTCGATTACGAAAGATTAATCCGTTTGCCCTTAAAACAAAATAAAGAGTTCATCATTTTCTTACGGCTAATATCCATTAAAAAAACTTCCCTATGAACAAATAAATAAAATAATATAAATAAAACACAAATTTACCAGACATGTATACGCTCTGAAATTATCATAATATAAAAGGATGCCACAATTAGCAAAATCTTGGCAAATAACTCTTAGCATGCTGCTAATAAGAAAATATCGCTTTTGATAAATTAAAAAAAAATTATTTGATTGTATCATTCGTATTTTCCATATGAAAAATTCTTTTTTAATGTAAAGTGTCCATCTAAAAAATGTATTGCATATAAAAAAATTATTAGTTTTCAATTTAAAAAAATGTTTTCACCTATAATCTTTAACCCGGGAAGCCCGGGTACGATCCCCTAGTATATATAAAATCCTAATGAAACGAATTTATGAAACGGAAGTATGAATCGACTGATTAAACAACTGATTATGTTTCACGGTGATTTCTCCTAAAATATGGAATACTTTGTGATAAAATTAACACCAAAAATCGATAATTATCCGCAGCTTTCAAAACTGGTATTAGAATTTTTAAATTCGAATTAGTTTACGAAATATTATTTTTTTTTCCAATTTTATATACATATTTCTAATGGTGGCAACTCAAATTTTAATCAAACAGATATTTTTTTTTTTTTTTTTATTTCAGGAAAGGTTGACATGGTAAGCCAGCAATTGTTGTTTATTTGATAATAAATGTTTATTTACTTTTATTTCTTTTTATAAATTATATAAATTATTTTGTTCTATGAGTATTAATTATTTTTTTTTATATTTCCTTTAGAAAATAATAGAAAATAATTAAGAAATACAGTACTACTTGGTTATTTCGTGGACCAATTTCGCCAAATTATATAAATCGCCAAAACACTCGCCAAATTATACAAATTGACATAATGTTTATTTTAAATAACGAAAGAACAAATAAATTAGTATAACATTAATAAATATACGAATAAAACGTCGAAATAAAAATCACTTGATGGCGTAAACACGTGTAACTTGCTTAAAGTCAAGTGAAGGTGACATTTATGATCAACCATTATCGGCATTTAATCTTATAGTTTGGCGATAGATTTTAGGTCGTCGGGATATCTAAGGAATACCAAAAATGCATATGTAAATGGTATTTGAAAACGAGGTTTTCGCCAAATTTTCGTAAAAAAATAAAAATCACGCCAAACCTGTATATCTGTAACCGTGTATATCTGTAACCTGTATAACCGTATCTGGCCAAATATTACCACTCGAAAAAAAATGCTAACTGGCGAGTTGAAAAAAGCTATTGGCGAGATTTGCATCCTGCTAGCGTAACAGTACCTAGAATTCTTTGCCACCATGGCAATTTTTATGTACTTTTATTCGAAAAAAAAATTTGATTTTTTAATCAAAATGGAAAACTTACGCTCCTATATTGGCGCGATTTTTTTCTGATGCCAATGTCATATATGGAACGGGCACATAACTGCCGCCAAAGTATCGTTATTTTGCTTCATATGGTACGCCGGATGTTGTTGTTTATGCTGTTGATGCGTTCCCGAAATTGGCGTCGTTAAAAAATCACGCCAATATGACATCTTTCCACAATTTCATATGAACGGCGAAGGGATCAGACCGTATTTGTTTATGGCAGTTGATGACTTGAACTATTATAATATAGATGAAATGATGGCGATAGAATAATATTTGGCGACTTATCACCTGTGCCTGGCTAACATTAAAGTACCAAAATGGGACCTAGAGTATAAAAAGCGAAGTGGTCCGCTTGGAACTGTTGATGATAGTCACATGACTTAGGCTGTTGTTATAGAGATTGTTTTAAAATACCGGAAAACAAAGGTTCTTATACTTAATTTATTTTATTTTAGCTTCTTTTCAAATGTTTAACTGATCCTCTTTAATCAAAAACGAAAACAACCATTGGATGTCTTAACAGCAACTGATTCGCCCTTAAATTTTTGCAATCAAAGGGAATTGAATATAACCCGTTTACAGGGAGATCTGCACAGCTTTTTTCAGTATAATTCAATCTACTCTAATATTTTTAAAACCCATCAGATTAGCGTGTTTTTAGATTCTGCGGTGTCTGAACGGGGGCTGGCGAGCGTAGCTTGCAGGGGGCAGAGCCCCCTAGTTTTATTATAAAAAGGAAGCTCTAATTTAGACACTTGCAAAACTGTGTAAAAATTTTAAAAACAGTTATTCCAGAACTGTTATTTCAAGAATTGCTATTTGTTCTTCCAATTCCCATTTAGCAAAGATTTATTTCTTCTTGTTTAGTCACAGTATTATCAAGAGGAGGGGGGGGGGAGCGTTCGAAAATAAAACTTGCGAGAATACGTTCAACGTTTTTTACTACTTAAAGAATCGCAGCATTTAAAATCTTGAAGAATTTTTTTGTTGTTGTTTTTAGCTAACATTGTTTAGGTTCTCAAAAATAAGAAATACTTCGTCAAGTCAGAAATTTTACCTATCTGTCACTTATCCCTTATTATACCCTTTATTTTTATATACACTATTTTTTTTTATACACTAGCCTTATTAATGTTTTATATCATAACGTAAAACTTTCAACATATTTTTCAAAAACTGTTTTCCTTTTTCCTTTTTAGGTGCATTTGTAATTATATAAATACGTAGTACCTATAGTCGTCGTTCGGTCCGTCTGTCTGTCCGTCCATCTGTCCGTCCGTCCGCATATAACAGAGCAAAAACCACCCAACCGAATGGCCTGAAATTTTAAATATATATATTTGTTGTAAAATTCTGTCGAGTCATTTCAAATTTTATGAAAATCGGATGTATAGTTTAATTACAGGGACAGTCAAATGTTTTCCGTTACATTACGGCCAATGGGAAAAAAGTATTTCAAGTGCATTTTATTGATGCTACAGCCTTTCGAACAGGATGAAATTGATATGCACTAAAATATACATTCAGTACAATATGCGGTGCAAAAAATATTTATAAAACTAGTTTTAGTACGAACGCACCTCATTTGCTACGTTTGACGTGCAATTTCCAACTTGTTTCTTTAATTGTTGTGCAACGTTATACACTCAGGAACATTAAAATAACGCACCAAGAAGGGAGCATCGGATTGAAGTGAAATTTAATACACATAATGATACAGATGAGACATTCAGTTGATCCCAAAATCAAGACGATTAAACAAATACAGTGTGTACAATTAGACAAATACAGTGCAACTTCAATAGCGCGTCGGACCGTCGCCTGCTGCATTACATGCCTGCGCAACACGCTCCGTCATTGAGATTAGACGCCTGATGTTGTCCTGAGGCAGATGTGCCCACAGATTTTAAACAGCCACCTCTAAATCATGTGCAGAGTGACAAGGCGACATCTGGTGTTTCAACTGGTCCCACACATGCTCTATAGCGAATAATTCCGGGAAGCCGGTCGGACATGGAAGAGTCTGAACTGAACATGATGTAGGAAGTCTTGAGCAACTCGAACTGTATGCGATCGAGAATTATCTTGCCGGAAAATTGCACCTGGAAGACCATTTAAGAAAGTTCCCACGTGGGGTCGAAGAATGTCATCAACATAACGCTGGCCCGTTAAGGTTCCACGTGGCACAATTAGAGGTGGCCGGCTATCATAGGCTATGGCCCTCCAGACCATTATGCGTGCTGTACGGGGAGTGTGTCGCACGACAGCTTTGGTAGACTTGTACCGTTCACCAGGGCATCTCTACAACCATACGCGATTATCATCTGTACCTAAAACGAACCGGGATTCATCACTAAACACCACGTTTTATCAATCACTGGTCGTTTTGGGGACAGGTGATAACCGCGTACGAGTGTGGATTGTTTTTTAAATAATTTTCAAGCATGATTTTTTTTATTTATCTCTATCGCGTGCAGACGATTAGGAAAGATAAATACGTTTGCACAATTTATATCAATAGTTCATCATTTGTTTCCAGCTTATATTTTCTAACAAAATTAAAACATTCATAGGGGCGCCATTTCAGAAATTTCTTGAGGGGGGCAACGTTACTTTGGACTTTGCTGAATATATTTGAGGATCACTATGCATTGCATTGTTGAAGAGTAGCATTATTGATACAGTTAGATTATCACACATCTTTTAAAAATTAGCCAAAGTACTCATTAATATCTCACTTTGCATGCATATCTCACTTTGCACACTAATGCATCTCACTTTGAGAATTTTCCAATAACAAGGATTTAGAAAATATTTTAATGATAATTGTCAATTTCTGTGCTTAAATTGCTTTTTAAATGATAACTTTTTATTTTCCTAAAATCTGACATTATTTTGACTTTTGTGCAATTTAATAAAAAAAAAATGAGTAACACGTAATGACGGATACATTTTGAGATATCAAATTCCTTCAGGGGGGCAATTGCCCCCCACCTAGCCTCCCCCAGTTGGCGCCCCTGATTCATCAATCAATAAATAAAACAATAAAATATAAATTAATCCCGAATTTAAGTCATGTAATCGAACCGTACGAGCTTAAACCACTGAAATGAACGAAATAAAAAAGGCTGAATGTAAATAGCGATTTATTTGGCTGTTATCTTCTGCCGCAAGGCCAATATAAAAGTATCGTTTTTAATAAGTTTCAAAAGGGTCTAGCCGGATGAGCATAGCGAAATGGCCCCCACGGCCGATGTTTGAAATAACATGTGTGCTAATAAGGCTCACAATGAGAATACAATATAGGGTGTTTTTAGCCTCTGACCTTGAATTGTCCTTGAGATAATCGGGGAAGTATGCGCCGGCGCTACTATTTTTTAAATACGTTTTTCTCAGAAAGTACTAAAGTTAAAAAAATGAAACCAATGCCAATTATTGAAGAATGTACTACTTCATATTATATATATTTTTCACATTTTTACACGAATTTTAACATAGAAATATAAACAAAAATATTTTTTTTAAAATTATTAAAGTAGTAATTTTATATTTACACCTACCAAAAAATTACAGAATAATGCTCAAAGTATGTATTTTTAAGAAATAAAGTTTCGTTAAAATCGAAGATGCGCTTTTTGAGTTATAACAAAAATAATGCTAGCAACTTACTAAACAATTCGTAACTTTCCCTGTTTGTATTTGCAGAAATACGCTGCTATCATTGCATTGGTCGATTCATGACATTTCCACTCGGGCAGGATGTGCAGTGTGCTAAAATAAGAGAATATTTCCATACATAACATTTCCCTATAGGTTTGTTTCGTGCTTGTAAACATTCTGTTATTTTGGCGTACTGCGCATCTTTCTCGCGTAATAATATTAAGAACTGACAAACAAAATGGTGACATTTGCCTACGATGATTTTCACACAGAAGAAGGCTATGGAGCTGTACAGTGGTACATATATAAGATATCACTTTAGGGAGGTGGTGGGCTGGCATTTGACAGAGGAAGGTATCTGTAGGGGGAGGGAGGTTTGTCATTTGATTGATATCGTTATCATTGTTGATCAAACCAAAAAAAAAAAAAAATTGGTATCTTTTTCTTTACATCTGTTATCTTAATTTTTTTAAGTATGTTTTCTTCGTTTTATGAAAATACAAAGTTATTATTAAAATCATTGAATCATTATATAACATTTCATTCCAAAATATGGAATAACCCAACGTTCGCCATTAATATTCTCCTGTCATATGTGTATGTAATTCGTTGTTAGAGAAACCAGATTCGAAATGATACTTGTTATTTTTGCTAGTAAAAGATGGAGAAGAATGCTTGTTGTCCGCCTGTTTTGTTTACAAGAAATTCTGTTTAGCTCCATGCAAGGGCGAAGTGCAAGAAGACAGTATTACAGTTCATTACATTACACAACAAAAAGCTATTACTAAAATCCTTCTATATATAAAAAAAAAGTTTTGATTTAAAAATGGACCAATAAAAAATCTGCGTAGATACCGTGAAATGCATCTGATTGGTCAGAGCTTTATGACGCTATAAGGAAGGTTACCAATGGGGGACCCGTCTCTCTGTCGCCACAAGTGACGCCAACTTGGCACTATTTCCAGTATTTCGCCAAAATTAAGGGTACTTTTCCGTTATACGGACAGCATGCCAAAATGTATGCTAATGCGCCAATTATTTCAGCCCTCATCGTGAAAAGGATTTTTCTTGTAAACCATGCGAAACATTGTGATTTGTTATTTATGAAACGTGAATTACGTGAATGATTATTATTTAACCTTAACCCTGGAAAGCTTTTTAATTTGCTATTATTCGAAATAAAAATGCTTTTTTTTATATAAAATTATAATTTACTTTTACTGCTGACGCTGAGATGGATTTTACCATTTGTCAATTACCAGATGATGAGAAAGTTGCGATAAAACTGTTTCAGAAATTTGGAATTCTGCATAATAAAAGGTTGTGTTCAAACAACCATGAAATGAAATTATGGATGCGTTCTGGAAATCCGAAATGGAGATGTAGCTTACGATCATGCGAAGAAAGCGTAGGAATACGACAAAAAGGCACAGATGTCATATTCGCCCCATATTGGCGCGATTTTTTTCTGACGCCAATGTCATATACGTAACGGGTACTTAATTGGCGCCAAAGTGTCGTTATTTTGCTTGGTGTGGTAACCCGGATTATGTTGTTTATGCTGTTTATGTTTTCGCCAAATTGGCAACCGAAAAAATATCGCGCCAATATGGGGCGAATATGACATCTGTGCCCGACAAAAAACATGGTTTGAAGGATCGCGGTTGTCTTTTCTTAATGCTTTGAGGTTTATATATTTAATCATCGATTGAGCTTTGTGAGCTGCAACTTGATATGAACTACAACACAACAGTGGACTGGAATAGTTATTTTAGAGAAGTTTGTGCAAATGCTTTATGTTCACGACCAAATAGAAAAGTCGGTGAACCTAATAAAATTATAGAAGTAGATGAGAGTCTTTTTACCAAAAGAAAAGGCAACGTAGGGCGTGTTCTTTCTCCTCAATGGGTGTTAGAGGGTTTATGCCGTGAAACACGGAGATGTTTCCTTACTCCTATTTCCGATCGCACAGCTGAAACTTTAATGGCGGCAATAGAAAACAATGTAGCTGATGGAAGTATTATTTATACAGATTACTGGAAAGGATATAAAACAGATGAACTGCGAAGTGCTGGTTATGATCATTTCACAGTAAATCACAAATACAATTTTGTCGACCCTAATACTGGATGCCATACTCAAAATGTTGAGAGATTATGGGGCATCGCAAAATGGCACAATGAAAGACATCGGGGAACAGTTCGTCATCATTTAGAGTTGTATCTCGTATCTCATAGAGTTTATGTGGCGACGTCTTCATTCAAAAAATGAAATGTTTACTGCAATGCTAAAAGATATGGCACAGATGTCATATTCGCTCCATATTGGCGCGATTTTTTCCTGACGCCAATGTCATATACGCAACGGGTACTTAACTGGCGCCAAAGTGTCGTTATTTTGCTTGATGTGGTAACCCGGATTATCTGGTGGCACAGATGTCATATACGCCCCATATTGGCGCGATTTTTTCCGATGCCAATTTGGCGAAAATATCAACAGCATAAACAGCAACATCAGGTTACCATATCAAGCAAAATAACGACACTTTGGCGGCAGTTAAATACCCGTTGCGTATATGACATTGGCATCAGAAAAAAATCGCGCCAATATGGGGCGTATATGACATCTGTACCTATGTTGTTTATGCTGTTGATGTTTTCGCCAAACTGGCAACCGAAAAAACATCGCGCCGATATGGGGCGAATATGACATCTGTGCCAAAGAGATTTGTAATTTTATGGGAGCAGTTTAATATGATTTTTTTATTTTATTACTTTATTGTATAACAGTTATTTGTTCACTTATTTTAATTATATATTTGTGATTTAATAAAATAGTTCGTAAAATTCTGTAATTTTCAAATGTTATATTTTTAAAATGCTCACTTTACTATCGACAATGTTTTTCTTTTTTTTTTTTTTCAAATGTTTCAATTCACGTGATTTTCATTTTGCGCCAACTATTGCGCTTGGCGACAATGCTGTCCGTATAACGGAAAAGCACCAAAAAGCACAGCCTACTATGATATATACGGCCCACGCATTTCGCCGAAAACCGTCGAAAAAGTGAAATCGGATTCAGCTTCAAACCCTGAACCAAAACATCACAACGTGCTCTTTTTTGTTTACATTTATACCATGCCCAGGTAGCGGCTTGTTTCTCATCGTCGAAGTTTCATAATCATTGATCATACTAGTATTAAAAAATGCTCTTACGAGCACCAAAAAGGCTAATATGTTTTTAAGTATGAAAAAGGGTTTGACAAGTGCTTCTAATTGGGCATGAAAAAGGACAAGGGGTCCCTTCTTGGTTGCAGATCACTGTCAATGCCAACTTTGAAAAAATCATATTTGCGCTTTTTCTATATAAAATAAATTCACGGTACTTTAGTAAAACTTTCCGTCGTGCTTTACATATTAACTGCACTGTTGCACGGTTGTACTGCGCATGCGTCTGCAATGCAACTTCGTACAGTGCACTGTGTGCCATTATTTCTCTATAAGTAATACTACACTGTACATTCCTATTATGCTTTGAATTTTTGAACCTCAGCGCACACTCACACTGTGCTTTTGTACTTCCGTATTAAAGGTGTCTGCGTCTAATGTTCGTTTATAATTTACATGTATTGATGTACTGCATAGTACAATGTACAGCCACAGCCACTTGCATGTAATTTCAACAATCAATGAATGCATTATACTGTTATGCGAGCACATGTGGAATTGATCCTGTGCAGAGTGCTGCAACAATCTGCACTGCACTACAAATCAGTTTTTTGTACAATTCTACACTGCGGGCGTGCTTGGTGGCCCTGCATGAGTGTGATACGCTGCAGGAACTAAGGTTTTTGGTGCTATGTCGTCTTACATTCATGTTTAATCAGGCTGCGTCGTTATACAACATATTTTTATCGTAACTGTAGCTGATTTTTTTTATATGAAAAAAGCGCAAATATGATAGTTTCAAAGTTGGCATTGGCAGTGAGCTGCAACCAAGAAGGGACCCCTTGTCCTTTTTCATGCCCAATTAGAAGCACTTGTCAAACCCTTTTTCATACTTAAAAAAATATTAGATTTTTGGTGCTCGTAAGAGCATTTTTTAATACTAGTCATTTAAATTTTTTGATAATTATACATTGAATATAAATAAACCTGAGTTGCTTTTAAATATTCCCAATACTTTTTTTCTTATTTCGCGCAATAATGCACTATTCAACCAAGTAATGCACACTGTTTTAAGAGGTTCAAGGTTTTAAAATCAAATTCACGTTATTTTTATTCATAATTTAATTTACTTGATCTCCCTTAAATATAATTAATATAATTCCTTAAACTGATATTAGATTTTGTTGCATTAAAATATCTCAATTTGTTGATTCTCTCTAAACAAGTAAACCCTATTGGTTTACAGTGGAAGTCTATAGGAATTTGGCGATATATTTACAAGTTGATGACAAACTTGGCGGTATTTGGCGACAGAACAAGGTCCTGCCTATGGTTACGACCCCTTATAGGTATGGCGATGCATTAAATGCTGTTCAATAACCAATGAGATGCGTTTCATTCGAGCGTTGCCATTAAACAATTAACAACTAATCGCAATTTCTGTGACACATACAATAGCGTAATATATATAGAGAGAGATTATCGAGGAAATCGAACGTTTAGGCCACATCGTATTGCTTAGCTAGACTGGTTATACTAATATCGTTCTCATGTTTTGCTACAATTTATTTTATTGAACAGTAATTCGCTTAAGCTTCTTACTACTCCTATCGCTAAGCACTTTTTCATTCTTAGAAGCCATAATGAGTGTTTAGTTTTAAATTGCTTTTATAATTCTTAATTGCATGTATTTCAGTTGTGCTAAAGTGAAACTGAATATTCCAGCCTTTTCCCTCTGCGTAGGGATAAATGAAAACACGTACTCTGTTTTTCCCTCTGCGCAGGGAATTTATTGTTGATATTCTTTTCTGTGTCAGTCGAGTTTGTGGATCTCGATGAGAGTGTGTTGTGATCCCTAAGCGGATAATTTATTTGTGAAATTGTGAAAGCTTTCAATTAAATAGTGGAAAAAGTTAGTGTATACAGTCTACTGCTTAATTCAAAAAACCTACAAGGTACATTTGGTCGTCTAAAACCGGAGTTAAAACGAACTAAGTGCAAAGAATGATGCGTATCTAAATTTCGTTCGAAAGTGAAAGCGTGAAATCATTGGAACTGTGCCAAATTAGAATACTGAGAGAGAAAAATGGATAAAAACTTAGAAACTGATAAACGAGTGTTGAAATCTTCAATAACGAGATTGAAAAACAAATTTCTTAAAACTGATCTGAATGTGTGTGAATTAGAGCAACTTCAGTTATTAAAAAGGGAAACAGAAAAATTAGAGGAAGAGTTGAAGGTGTTGTTTAAAATGATTTTTTCTGCTTGTAAAGAAAACGACATCGATTCATTTATAGAAGAAAAAGACGAACAGCAAGACATTTTTGATGAATTGATAGTAAAAATCGAACATGCAATTACAGCGAGAAAAATAAATGTGAACAATCCGAAGAAGGAAGTTAATGAAATAAAATTACCAAAGCTTTCTCTACCATCATTTAGTGGTCAAATTAGTGAATGGTTGAGTTTTAAAGATTTATTCAATGCGAGTATACATAATAATGAAAATCTATCGCCAGCTCAGAAGCTGCAATACTTGAAATTATCTTGTCAAGGAGACGCTTTGAAAATAATAAAATCAATACCTATTGAAGATTCGAAGTATAGTATCGCATGGGACTTGCTATCTGAAAGATATTCTAACAAACGTGAATTAATATACAGCCACATTAGAAAATTATTAAATTTTCCATTCGTGCAAGGTGATGCGCCCACAGCAATACTTAATTTGGTAGATATGACAAACGAATGTGTCCGTTCTTTCGAAATATTGGATCAGAAGGTAAGTGGCTTTTCAGAAACTTTGTTGATTTATTTAATATTGCAAAAAGTTGATCATAATATTAAATTATGGTGGGAACGCCAGTTAAAAAATGACGAGCTTCCAACGTTAGTTCAATTGATAATTTTTTTGAAAGATTATGCTCGTTCATTACAATCTGCTAGAGGAAATATTAATTATAAGAAAAACAGTTATCCTAAATTAACTGCAATGACTGCTTCTGTTAATAATATTGAATGTAAATATTGTTCTTTGAATAGTCATAAAATATCTAAGTGCAGTGAGTTTCTAAAGTTATCTGTTCGCGAAAGAGTGCAATTTGTAAAAAATAAAAATCTCTGCTTTGCGTGTTTATCTCCAGAACATAAATTAATTAATTGTCAGTCAAAAAGAGTTTGTTCGAAATGTAATTTGAAGAATCACAATAGCTTATTACATTATGAAAGGCGAGAAACAAATTATCCAGATATAAAAAACCAAGTAACGCCTCAATCCTCGAATCAAAATAGTGAGACTGTTGGTGAATCATCTAGTAATGTAAACATGTCAATAAATTCTTGCCTTGGTGAAATATACTCAAAATCATTTGGCATACTTGCAACTGCGCTGATTAATGTGAAAGATAATTATGGAGGCAATAAATTACTGCGTTGCATTATAGATGTTGGCAGTACCAATAATTTTATAAGTGAGCGTGCGATACAATTATTAGGAATAAAAAGAAATTCAGCTAATTTACAGATTAAATGTTTGGGAATGGGATACTCCGAAGAAACTCGTGGCGTTGTAAGATTGGAATTTTCTCCACATTTTGATAAACAAAACACACGATTAGGTACTTTTTATATTTTGAAAAAGATAACGAGTAATCAACCAGTTGTATCATATGATACTAATTCATTCAGTCACTTAAAGAACATAACATTAGCTGACCCTAAGTGGAATGAACCAGGCCCAATAGACTTATTATTTGGCGTGTCTCTATCATTATCTATAATTACAGGAGAAAATATTTGGGAAACCAGGACTTCCTTTTGCAGTAAATTCGGATTACGGGTGGTTAATAACGGGAGATAGTGATACATTTTCAGAAAATAAACCAAATATTATAGTTAATTTTGCAAATGTTGAAACAGATTATGTGAAAAAGTTCTGGGAGTTAGAAAATATCCCCTCGAAGGAAATATACACAAATGAAGAAAAATATTGTGAGGAAATTTTCGATACATCCCATTCACGAGATTCGAATGGAAGATATATTGTGCGTTTGCCATTTAAGAAGCAATGTAAAGAATTAGGGGAGTCAAAATCACTAGCTATGAAAAGATTTCTAAACTTAGAAAAAAGATTTAATAGAGAACCGGATTTGTATGAAAATTATTGTCTATTTATGAATGAATATCTTGATATGGGACATATGGAAAAAATACCGAAGAGCGAAATTCAAAAACCCGTTAATGAAATTTATTATCTTCCACATCATCCAGTCATTAGAGAATCTAGCACGACAACCCGTCTTAGAGTTGTGTTTGATGGGAGTGCAAAAACTACAAATAATGTTTCTCTTAATGAAAATTTAATTGTAGGACCTAGGGTTCAACAAGAGTTATTTTTTATTTTGTTGAGATTCCGCACACACGCTATAGCTATTAACGCTGATATTGCTAAAATGTTTCGTCAAATTAAGATACATCCTGAAGATCAAGATTTTCAACGAATTCTCTGGAAAGATAAATTTTCCGATGATATTAGTGAATATCGTCTCACTACAGTAACATATAGATTAGCATCTAGCCCATATTTAGCTACTAAAGTTCTTCAAAAATTAGCGTTGGATGAAAAATTAAATTTTCCATTAGCATCAAACATTGTATTACGTGATTTTTACGTCGATGACTTACTTACAGGTGCATCATCTCCCGAAGAAGCTACTAAATTAATATCAGAGTTACAAGAATTAATGAAAAGAGGCGGATTTGAATTACGTAAGTGGGCATCAAACGACATTAGTGTACTAAAAAACATTCCTGAAAATTTAATTCAGACTAAACCCGATTTATCAATTGAGAACGATAATTCAATAAAAGTGCTAGGATTAAAATGGGACTCAAATCGCGATGTCTTCAAAATTAGTGTAACCATAGAACCAACATTAAAAGAAGTTACAAAGAGATCTATATTGTCAGATATAGCCAAAATGTTTGATCCACTTGGTTGGATCTCCCCCTTTATAATTTCTGCAAAAATTCTACTTCAGGAACTTTGGAGTCTACATCTAGCATGGGACGATCCTGTTCCACTACTCATAAAAAATAGGTGGATAAAAATTCGGGAAGAACTTGCATGTTTGACATCGATTACTGTGCCTCGGTTAGCAGTTATTCCCTCAGCTAACAAATTTGAAATTCATTCATTTAGTGACGCTTCCTTAATAGCATATGGTGCAGTTGTTTATTTAAGGTCCTTATCCGATGATTCAACTGTATCAGTTAGAATATTAACTGCAAAAACAAGAGTTTCACCATTAAAAACAATATCTTTGCCTAAATTAGAACTGAGTGCTGCCCTGCTGTCAGCCCGTTTGGTAAAAGCTGTCCTAGATTCATTGTGCTTGGACATCTCTAAAATTAACTGTTGGACAGATTCAAAAATAGTTCTCTCTTGGCTATCAACAGAATCGAGAAGATGGCAAACTTTTGTTGCGAATCGTGTTTCGGAAATACAGCAACTTGTTCCGTCAGAGTGCTGGCATCATGTAAAAGGAAAAGAGAATCCAGCAGATTGCGCATCAAGAGGTCTATCACCCTCAGAATTATCATTGCATGACCTTTGGTGGAATGGTCCGAGTTGGCTTAGTGATCCATCTTTCACCTCTCCAGAACCGCAATTAGGTACTGTTTTGTGTGACGAAGCCTTAATAGAGCAAAGAAAAAAATATTTTTGTGCTGCAGCTCAGTTAAGTGAGGAAATGCCTATTCTCTCAAATATATCGTCCTTTACTAAGCTAAAACGTATAATTGCTTGGTGTTTGAGATTTCTTACGAATTCTCGTTTACCTGTTTCAAAACGAAACTTTGGTTTTCTTACAAACACAGAAATTAAGAGTGCTTTAAAAGTGATCATCAAACAAGTGCAAAGGTCATCATTTACTGACGACATTAAATGTATGACTTCTGGTAAGTGTTTACCTCGCAATAGCAAATTGATCAATCTTTCTCCAATCCTTGATGATGAAGGAATACTCAGAGTGGGAGGACGTCTTCGTCATTCAAATCTCACACAAGATCAAATCCATCCAATATTGTTACCAAAAAATCATCCAGTGATTGTGCTGATTATTAGATATTTTCACTTATCTCACTTTCATGCTGCCCCTCAACTACTATTGTGTGTTATCAGACAGCGATATTGGATTTTAAGTGGAAGAAGTGTTGTAAGAAAGTTTGTAAAAAATTGTGTAATTTGTGCTCGTGCTTCTGCTTCTATGTCCAAACAAATCATGGCTGATTTACCTTCTACTAGAGTGCAACCTACCCGTCCGTTCCTTGTTACAGGAACTGACTATGCAGGACCTATATTATGTAAATTTAGAAAAGGTAGAGGTACAAAATCTTTTAAGTGTTATATTTCATTATTTATATGTTTTTCTACCCATGCAATTCACATTGAATTAGTGACTGATTTATCTACTCAGGCTTTTTTAGCTTGTCTCAAGCGATTTATATCCAGACGAGGCAAACCAAAAGAAATTGTAAGTGATTGTGCCAAAAATTTTGTCGGTGCGAGCAAGGAGTTGAAAGAATTGTATAAATTTGCAACTTCTTCTCAGCATAATGAAGAAGTGGCAAGGTACTTAAGTTCGGAAGAAATAAATTGGCATTTCAATCCACCCTCAGCCCCTCACTTTGGAGGACTTTGGGAGGCTGGTGTTAAATCGATGAAATTTCATTTAAAAAGAACCGTTGGCAATTCAGTTTTAACATTTGAGGAACTTTCAACTATTTTAGCTCAAATCGAAGCCTGTTTAAATTCTAGACCCCTTTGTCCTGTAAGTTCCGATCCTAATGATTTACAGGCCTTAACCCCTGGTCATTTTTTAATTGGTGCCCCTCTTACTTCAGTACCAGAAGTTGATATTTCAGAGGTACCTGCTTCAAGATTGACCAGGTGGCAATTAGTGCAGAAAATGCTCCAACACTTTTGGAAAAGATGAAGTAATGAGTACCTTTCGGCCCTACAACAGAGAGTAAAATGGCTTAAAGAAGAGCCTAATATTAAGATAGGTGATTTAGTTATAATAAAAAATGAAGGTCTTTCCCCTTTACAATGGAAATTAGCTAGAGTGATTAAAACACATCCTGGACCTGATAAAAAGGTTCGTGTAGTTACCCTGAGAACTGAAAATAGTGAATTGAAAAGGCCAATTACTAAGTTATGTAAATTACCTTTAGAGTAAATTTTTGAAACCCTTTCGGCTTTCAAGGCCGGGAGAATGTTTAGTTTTAAATTGCTTTTATAATTCTTAATTGTATGTATTTCAGTTGTGCTAAAGTGAAACTGAATATTCCAGCCTTTTCCCTCTGCGTAGGGATAAATGAAAACACGTACTCTGTTTTTCCCTCTGCGCAGGGAATTTATTGTTGATATTCTTTTCTGTGTCAGTCGAGTTTGTGGATCTCGATGAGAGTGTGTTGTGATCCCTAAGCGGATAATTTATTTGTGAAATTGTGAAAGCTTTCAATTAAATAGTGGAAAAAGTTAGTGTATACAGTCTACTGCTTAATTCAAAAAACCTACAAGGTACAATGAGAGCTAAAATTAGCGCAAACCTGACTAAAAGTAAAACAAAAAGTTAATTTTTTTACAGTATTAAAGGTACACAAAGCACTCTGATATGCACACCTTACTCCAAACTTGACTAATAACACGAGTTATGTAAGGGTTGCCAACTGAACTATTCGGCAGCCTTGGTCGTGAACCGAGATATTGCACGCCAACCGAGTCAAATTTTGATCACCGAAGTTGGACATAAACCGAACTGGTCATAAACAGAGGCGGTCGTGAACCGAGGTTCCACTTATATTTTGACCTATAAGTTTGCAAATATGGCATTATTTCTATATTCAATGGCGATGATCGTTAAGCATCTTGGCGATTTGGTGATGAAACTCTCCGATTTCAAAGTAACGTTCAGAAGTGTACTTGAAACGCCACACATGTCATATACGCATCACGTTGACTCGATTTTTTTCTGACGCCAATGTCATATACGAACCGGGGTACTTAACTGGCGCCAAAGTTTTGTTATTTTGCTTGATATGGTAACCCGGATGTTGTTGTTGATTTATTAATAAATTGTTTATTTACTTTTTACCGACTTCAAAAAGGAGGAGGTTATCAATTCGACGCGTATGTATGTTTTTTTTTTTTATGTATGTTCACCGATTGCTCCGGAACTTTTTGTCCGATTTATGTGATTTTTGTTTTAATTGAAAGAGGATGCTCTCGAATTGGTACCACTTCCGTTTCATCGAAATTGGTTGAGTAGTTTTTTAGTAATTCAACAAAAACCAATAAAATGAAGGATTTCACCCAAATTATCTTTCATTGTTGTAACCGGTTTCTCAATCATAAGCATAAAACTATGTATTCATATACGTTAGCGCCAAGTTGTCGCAAAACTTGGCGCAGTTACGTTAATTATTGCCAAATTTGGCGACCAAAATAAGTCGCCATAAATCAAGCCAACTTGGCTGTAACTGACTAATTTGGCGATATTCCCATTCAAATTCAGTAATGGATCTTCCCCAATCTGTTTCTTCGTATTTTCTAATCGACAGTTATATTTAAAATTCTCAATTGGCAATCGCATTCAAAATAGTAATTTAATATACATTAATTAAATATACACCATTATTTCAAATGCTAAATAATACAGAAACAAACTAACTTAATACGGTACTTGTTAGTTATCCCGTCGACCAATTTCGCCAAATTATATAAATCGCCAAATTATACAAATTGACATAATTTTTATTTTAAATAACGAAAAAACAAATAAATTAGTATAACATTAATAAAAATACAAATAAAACGTCGAAATAAAAATCATTTGATGACGTAAACACGTGTAGTCAAGTGAATGTGACATTTACGATCAACTATTAGTGGCATTTAATCTTACAATTTGGCGACTGTAATTTGGTCGGCGGGATAACTAACAAGTACCCTTAATACAAAACAATAATTTAGTATACAATAGTTTAGTTTAATTAAACACATAACATCACACTAGCGGCACATAATATATATATATATATATATATATATATATATATATATAATATTGGTACTTCTTAGTTATCCCGTCGACCAAATTATTGTCGCCATATTGTAAGATTAAATGCCAATAATGATTTGGGTACAGATGTCATATTCGCCCCATATTGGCGCGATTTTTTTCGGTTGCCAACTTGGCAAAAACATCAACAGCATAAACAACATAATCCGGGTTACCACATCAAGCAAAATAACAACACTTTGGCGCAAGTTAAGTACCCGTTGCCTATATGATATTGGCGACAGATAAAAATCGTGCCAATATGGGGCGAATATGACATCTGTACCATGGTTTGCCATTAATTAATTAATTGTAAGATTAAATGCCAATAATGGCCAATAAACCATTAATTCGACGTTTTATTTGTATTTTTATTAATGTTTTACTAATTTATTTGTTCTTTCGTTATTTAAAATAAAAATTATATCAATTTGTATAATTTGGCGAGTGGTTTGGCGATTTATATAATTTGGCGAAATTGATCGACGGGATAACTAAGAAGTACCATAATATTATATAAATACCTATATTATATTATATTAAACAGTTATATGTATGAATGCTTTTTGATTGCCTTTAATATTTCCACTAGATAACATTAATGATAACTTTCCTGTATAGGGGCCTTGGAGAGAAAATGAAAATTTCACGCATATTTTCTGACAACCTATTAACTGTCTCGGTACTACTTAGTTATCCCGTCGACCAATTTCGCCAGATTATATAAATCGCCAAATTATACAAATTGACATAATTTTTATTTTAAATAACGAAAGAACAAATAAATTAGTATCACATTAATAAAAATACAAATAAAACGTCGAAATAAAAATCACTTGATGACGTAAACACATGTATCTTGCTTAAAGTCAGTGAATGTGATATTTACGATCAACCATTATTGGCATTTAATCTTATAGTTTGGTGAACGATAGATTTTTGGTCGACGGGATAACTAAGTAGTACCACTGTCTCATATACACAAGCAAGTTTTTCAATATTTATAAATTTATTTATTGTAAACAACCATTTGTCTACTTTTATATGCAAACAGAGGTTGAGCCAAGATCCCTATTCTGTTAAAGTACAAGATAAACAACATAGAAAGAAATAAAAGGAGTTACTCTAATTAGTATTACAGACGGCATTGTTATGGTGCGTTGTATTTACATGGCACAGAACTTAAACATCAGTAGGCATAAGCATAATGGCGAAAGAAAGTCAGTGAGTTACGCAGTCATGAAAACATTTGAATTGTATCAAGAAATGAGAGCAAATAAATATGGATCAGATTGCCCGATAAAAGCAAAAAGTGTGCGATACTAACAGCAAACATGGTTTAAAGGAAATGCGAATATCATAAGTTGCTTCCGAAAGTTCTATATGTTTTGCAGTACTATATACTCACTAAAATACGTCAGTTACTATGCAGACATATAACACTTTAATCAAGACTATTAAATGAGTATGACGATGAATTTCTAATCTTCCGTAATCGAGCCCACAGTTAAGGCTAGCGTGAAACAAAAAAAAATATCAGCAGCAATTGGTTTAATGCAAATGTGGGTATCATAAAATATTTAATTCGCAAAACGCTTCAATGCACCAAATCATATTAGCTCAGAAACAACAATTGGCAGTGGACGCAATAACGGTAGATTACTTAATAGTTTTAAAATCTCCACTGAACAACGTATTGCAAATGATGATGCAATAAGAAGCATAAATGCTCAAGTGAGTTAAGCTGCTTTGCCAAGAAAGATTACAAACAAAAATAAACAAAATGCCGTCATGATGCAATGAGTTCTCAATTTCTCTATCAGAATCTTTAGATTTGGCGAAAGATTAAGCAAATAATTTAAATTATGAATAAAAGTACCATGCAGAAATGCTTAGCATACATTTAAGCACATTGGCATTACGCATACGTTATACATTACATATTGGCTCTTGCATAATATCTCCATATAAGAAAACATTAATGCCACCAAAAAATAAGTTGTTTTTAAATTCTTGAAACCTCAAATGAATTATATATAAATTCTCTTTTGACACCATAGAAATTTGACCAGCCATTTGTGGAAACGCCATTTAAGACTTCCCCCTGTGGTCTTTTCACGATCATTTTTTGATAAGTTATTCGGTTGTCATGTACCTTAATGGCTCCTAGTGCATGTAAACTCGGTCGATACGTGCGAAGACCTCGAATTTACCGATGAATTATACCTCTGAGGTGCCTTGCCAGATGAAGGTCTCGTCATCTGATTAAGCTTCTAAATTACGAGATCAACATGAGTAGCAATGCGCAGTGCTAAACAACAAGATATAAATGTTAAGTAACTGGCATAAAAAAGTTCACAATTAAGAAATACTCGACGTTCATCAGGTTTATGGCGATTAGGTGGTCTCCTACGCCGATACCAAGTTAGTATCAAACTCGTTCATGAAGGGCAACCCGGAAGATAAGGGCCTGGTCACCGATTAGAAAGTATGAAAAATAAGTCATTGGGTCTCTCTTCTCTATTTCATAGAGCACCGAAGAACTTTTTAGTGTCACTTTCCAATGTTCGATATTTTTTCATGCGAGCAGCATCTCTTGTCGTTCTACCCATGTCCAAACAAAAATATTTAATTAAAAAATAAAGCTATTAAATCTGAAGAAGAATAAATGTAATATATATATATAAAGAATTTTCACGAAAAACCTGTGTTATTAATGTACACACAAATCTGGACAAAAGTATTTACTTATCAAAATAACATCTTTAAAAGTCCGTAATTTGCTCCAAAAGAATCATGCAAAAATTTTAACTAAAAGAAAACTAAAAAGTGAAAAATAAACTTTTTTACCAAAAATAAAACCGACTTCAAAAACTACTACAAAGTAAAAAATAATTTTTTTACATAATAGTTAATAAGAAATTAAATTAAGAGCATTGTATTTACCATGCGTATTATTATATTTATGTACATTAATTTGATTTTTTGGAGTCGGTGCCAGCCAAGCCAAGTTCAAAATTTAAATTGTTTATCCAATACAAATCGTAACAAGATTCAGCAAAACCGTTTAGGAAAAAAAATCCATTTTCAATCAACTCTGACACCATCCTGCATTTGAAAATCTGTGTGTTTGGCTACGATTTTTTTACATAATAGCCTGTATAAACGCATTAACTTTACAATAACACTTAATTTAGCACACATAATTACAACTAATCTCACTTGGAAATACACGTTTATAAAATCAGATGAAATGTTTCAAAAATGGTAAAATTCAAATTTTTTAATTAAATAACAAATCGTAAAAAAACTCGTAGATATTTGGATGTGTGTCTGTTGGATAATTATATTTAACTTGGCTTGGCTGGCACCGACTCCAAAAAAATCAAATTAATGTACATAAATATAATAATACGCATGGTAAATACAATGCTCTTAATTTAATTTCTTATTAACTATTATGTAAAAAAATTATTTTTTACTTTGTAGTAGTTTTTGAAGTCGGTTTTATTTTTGGTAAAAAAGTTTATATTTTATTTTTTTAAATTATATAAATTGTTTTGTTCTATTGTTATTAATTAAACTTTTTTTAATTTATTGTTAAACCCTTTTTAAAAATACATATGTAACTGGTATTCGAAAACCAGGCCAAATCGCCAAATTGGCGTCGGAAAAAATATCGCGCCAGCGTGGTGCGTATATGACATCTGTACCATACTTGTACAACTTGATTATCCTGTGATCAAAAAATTACTGCCAAACTATAAGATTAAACGACATTAATGGATGATAGTAAATGTTACATTCACTTGACATTAAACACGATACACGTGTTTGTTACGTCATCAAGTGATTTTTAATTCAAGTTTTGGCACAGATGTCATATACGCCTCATATTGGCGCGATTTTTTGACGCCAATGTCATATACGCACCGGGTACTTAACTGGAGACAAAGTGTCGTTATTTTGCTTGATATGGTAACCCGGATATAGGTGATATATTAACGAGGTTTTCGCCAAATTGGCGTCAGAAAAAAACGCGCCATTACGGAGCGTATATGACATCTGTGCCCAAGGTTTTACTAGTATTTTTATTAATGTTTTACTAATTTATTTATTCTTCCGTTATTTAAAATAAAAATTATATCAGTTTGTATCATTTGGCGAATAGTTTGGCGAAATTGGTCGACGGGATAATCAAGTAGTACCGTATATTTTTGCTGTACATTTTTTACAATATCTCAAGCAAAAGTACCTAAAGTTAAACGAAACCCTAATTATTTAAGGCACAGATGTCATATACACAACGGGTTTGGCGCGGTTTTTTCTGGCGCCAATTTGACGAAAACCGAATAGCAGTTACATATTTTTTCGAATAGCAGTTACATATATATTTTTAAATTACTTTCTATTATTTAACAAGTAATATAAAAATGTTGTTTTTAAAGTCAATTCCTACTTAGGTCATCAAAGAAAAATTTAATATAATCCCAAGCTAATATTAGTTTTTGTTGCATTAAAATATCGCAATTTGTTGATTTTCTATAAGCAAGTAGGTTTACAATGGAACTCTATGGGAATTTGGCGAAATATTAGAAATATCGACAAGTTGGCGTCACTTTTGGCGACTTATTTTGGCCGCCAAATTTGGCGATATATCGCCAAGTTGGCTACAAACTTGGCGGTATTTGGTGACAGAACAGGGTCACCCCTATGGTAACCCCTTATTGAAAATACTTTCATTGACCTTCGATAACCAATGGCCGCCATTTTGTTTCCCATGCAAAACTAATTAATTAAAATTTAATTAATTCATTAATATTTGAAAAAACTGTATTAACATCAATTGTCATCCAGTACAAGTTTAAAAAAAATTATTTCAACTTGATAGGATGAAAAATGAGTATTTTATTAACGATTGAAAATTTGAACAAGATAAATATATAAATATATAAATAAATATAGGGAGAGTGTGAGCTAATAGTAGGGAAAAAAAAGGGGAAATAACAATAAATAATGAAAAGTTTAATTAATAACTATAGAACAAAACAATTTATATAATTTTAAAAAATAAAATAAAAGTAAATAAAAAAATAATTAATAAATAAACAACAATAGCTCAGTTACCGTATCAGGCAAAAAAAAAAAAGGCCATTATCGCGCCAGTTATGTACTCTGGTGCGTATATGACATCACTTCCTTATTTAAAATAGATGGAATGCTATTTTTTAAGGTACGCTTAGTATGCGAAGCATTTATATTACTGCATACCATTCGCTTGTGTAAGTTAGGATGTTATGATGATAATTAAAAAAAAACTTACATTTAGCTCCTGAACAGAAGCTTGGGATTTACCTTGTTTTCTTTTTCCCTATCAACTCGTTTGTGCTCCATTGTGTCTATTACCCCAGTTCAAAATATTAATTGTTAAGAATAAAACAAGAAGTTACTCAATGACACCATTTTTAAGGAACTCTTCGCAGTGAACTGTATATTTCTTTATTTTAAAACAATAATTGTTAAGAGTGAAACAGTCTCTCTGGCCGTTTCCAAATCAAACATTCCATTATCTCAATAACAACAAAAACAACAAAATTCAGTGTTTCCACTCACTAGTAACTAAATTACAATCTATCGTCAACACGCAGACGATTGGAATAATAAATAAAATTACGGCGCTGACACAGCGCCCTCGTACGGGAGATTTTAATTACGATCAGTAACATACTCCCGACCGTTGAAACCTGCAGGTTTCAAAACTACTCTAATATATAATATAAAATTACATAATACTACATATAACAATGCAAAGATATAATTAATAACAAAGGAAAAATGGCTAAATTACTTTACATTTGAATACAATAAAACATACTATAGAAATTAAACAACAAAATATATTCAAAATATACCAAATATATACATTAAAGAAATTAGTTTCCATTAATTGGAAGGGGACAAATACTTCTCACATCTCTCTTTATTATTCTACCGTTAGGTAGACGAATGTTCACTACTCGAACTTTTTTGTCCTTACCGAGAAATATCTCGGAAATCCTACCTGTTGCCCATTTTGTGCTGAGCATATTTTCATCTTTGATCAATACGAGAGAACCAACATTTATATTGTTTTTATTTATTTGCCATTTATTACGTTGCTGCAAGGTGTTCAGATAGTCTCGCTTCCATAATTTCCATATTTGCTGGCTATATTTTGTTATTTTTTGCCAGTTGCTAAGTTTGTTTTCCAAAATTTCAGTGAGCTGGGGTTCAATAATAGACGTTAAGGGCCTACCTATAAGAAAATGACCCGGTGACAGAGTCTCGAAATCGTCGAAATCTGATGACAATGGGGACAGAGGTCTTGAGTTCAAAACACTTTCAATTTCTAGAATTACTGTCAGAAATTCCTCTAAAGTGAGGTGCGCGTTACCAATTACACGTTTTAGATGGAATTTGAATGATTTAACCCCTGCCTCCCAAAGACCACCGAAGTTCGGCGCTTTCGGAGGAATAAAATTCCATTCGATATTTTCCCTTGCAAAATAATCAGCTAATGCTTCATCCGGGTGTCTAACCAAATTGTGAAGCCTTTTCAATTCTAAGTTTGCCCCTACAAAGTTTTTTGCATTGTCAGAAAATATTTTTGAACACTTTCCCCTTCTGCTAACAAAGCGCTTAAAACAAGCAATGAAGGCTGCAGAAGTGAGATTTGAAACGAAATCTAGATGAATAGCTTTGGTGCAGAGACAAACGAATATACATACATACACTTTATTATATGTACCTTTCCTTTGATTTTTGAATTTAATGTAAAAAGGGCCACAATAATCAGTTCCAATAATGGAAAATGGAAATGAAGGTGTAACACGCTCTTTGGGCAAGTCACCCATAACTTGACTCGCTAATACAGGCTTGTTTTTAAAACAAGTGACACATTCATATGTTATTTTGCGACAGATGTTTCTACTATTAGTTATCTAAAATTTACGACGAATATGGTACAACAATGTTTGTGATCCTACATGTAAATACTTTAAATGAAAATATCTTACAATAATTAAAGTAAGGGGATGCTTACTTGGCAGAACCATAGGATGTTTTTCATTTGTTGTCAAATATGAGTTACCCAATCTACCCCCAACTCTTAAAATATTACTTTCATCTAAGAAACAATTTAAAGAATTTAGTTTACTTTTATTTGGTACCGAATTACCTTTCTGAAGACATTTTATTTCTTCCTGATACTCACTTTGTTGAACCATCTTTATCAGTGATAATTCTGCAGCATTCAATTCTTTAGAAGTAAGATGATCTTTCACTCTATTAACATTTCGAAGGTTATGAATAAATCTAAGCACATAACATAAAATACGAATGATAGTTATATAATTATTACTAACACTAATAATATAATCTAATAAATAATTTTGATCATAAATAGCTAGAGTAACTAAAGAGTTATCATTTTCACATTTAACTGTTTTCTTTAGTTCATCAGAATAGTCATCTGGCGAATTTTGGATGTTGCAGTCATTAGTTGGGAGAACAGTTTCTCTCAAAAAGGGGGGACCTTTAAACCACAAATCCTTTTCTAAGAGCATATCAACACTGACGCCTCTGGTAAGGAGGTCGGCTGGATTAGACTTTCCCGGACAATGAAACCACGAATTGGAGTCAGTCAAAGATTGAATCTCGTTGACACGATTCGCTATGAATGATTTCCATCTTTTACTAGAACCTCTAATCCAGTACAAAGTGATTTTCGAGTCTGTCCAGAAGAACACATCTGATGGCTTCTTATGATCTACTATTTTCTTGACTGCATTACCTAGTCGGGCAGCAAGTAAAGCTCCCAATAGCTCTAATCTTGGTAAAGTGATTTTTTTAAGAGGTGTAACTCTACTTTTTGAAGTCACAAGGTTAACTTCAATAGCATTTTCTTTTACAATTCTGAGGTATATGACAGTGCCGAAGGCTTTCTTACTAGCATCGCAAAAACAGTGAATCTCTACCACATCTGAATTTTCTTCTTTCGTTGAATTTAGCACAATTCTTGGAATTTTTAGGTCGGAGAGGCGTGGGATCTCAGAACACCATTGAAGCCACTTTTCTTTAACATCTATTGGTAGATCTTCATCCCAAGCAATTTTCCTCAACCACAGATCTTGAAATAGGCATTTCATGCGAATAGTATAAGGAGTGAGCAAGCCAAGAGGGTCGAATATTTTTCCAATAGCACGCAGGATGAAGCGCTTGGTGTTTTCATTTTTTGATAACATTTCTAATAAGCCTTTTACATCTACGATAAAGCAGTCTTCACTCGTATGCCAAGACATTCCTAGAACCTTTGTTGAGTCAAATCCTAATTCAATTGGGTTGTGTAGAGGCTGAGTATCAAACCCTTCTTGTTTCCATTGCTCCATCAAATCGTTATCATTAGTTGACCATTTTCTGAGTTTCATACTTGCCTCGCTCATAATATAAACAGCATTTCGAGAGATTTCTAACGCATCTTGCAAGTTGTCAGCACCAGCGATGAAATCATCAACGTAGAGGCACCTATCTAATAACTTTGTTGTTGTAGGATATCTAACTTGAAATTTCTTGATATGTTTTCTTAGAGTAGCAGCAAGAAGAAACGGGGAAGCATTCATACCAAAAAGAACTCGGTTGAAGCGATATATTTCTATACCTCTATCTCCAATCCATAAAAACCTCACTGCATCTCTGTCTTTCTCCGCTAGGGATATCTGCAGAAAGGCTTTTTCTATATCACCTATCAATGCTATTTTGTTTAATCTAAAATTGATAAGTAGATCGAATATGTTTGGATTTAGATTTGGACCTGGCCAAAGACAATCATTTAACGATAATTCGCCAACATCGTGTGAGCTGGCATCGAAGACTACTCTCATTTTTGTTGTCAGGCTTTGTCTAAAGACAGGTTGATGTGGAAGATAAAAAAGTGGTTTCTCCACTGGCTTGTGCGTTTCCGCTATTTTTTCTATGATTTCTTTATTTTCATAATCTTTCAAAGTCTCACAATATTGAGCACGAAGCTCTAATTTTCGCTTCATTTTCAATTTAAGACAGTTTAGTCTATTATTGGCTATTTTGAAATTGTCGTTCATTTCTCGCCAATCTTTTTTCCATGGTAAGGTAACTTCGTAACGTTTATTTTTATAAGATACAGATTTTTCGAATATTTCTAATGCTCTTTCTTCGTCAGTACATGTGGGATCGTCTTTTATCCCTAATGTTTCTAACTGAAAGAATTTTTGAACTTCTTTTGTCAAATCTTCATAGTTACAAACAAGCCCACAATGAGTATTTTGCGTGATTTGATTGTCAGGATTTAATACGCTTCCACAGGCAATGAATCCAAATACCGAGTTTTGGAATTTTAAATTAGAATTGGGGACTTCAATTCGACCGACTTCTAAAAGATGATAAAATATTTGAGCTCCCAAAAGAACATGAATTTTTCCAGGTTTGTAAAATTCTGGATCCGCTAATTTAATGTTATTAAGGTATTGTTCTGTTGGAACGTTAATCCGATTTACTGGAATAGTATCCGATATTTTTGGTACACAAAGAAGTTCTATTTCCGCCTTAAAATTTGAATTGTTCGAAATTAATGCTTTTACCTTGGAGTTAATATTCACGGAGATGCCATTTAATCCTGAAACCGCAACTTTTATTTTTTCTTTCTTAATTCCTAAATAATCAGCACACTGAATCGTAATGAAATTACTCATTGATCCAGCATCAATCAAACCTCTTAACGGCTTAAATTCACCAAATTTATTTTTAATATAAACAATGACAGTTGATAAGATGCCAGAACTTAAATAATTCATCTCACAAACAGATGTACCTGAAAATGCTCTTTCGTTAGAAATGTGAAATGTTGCAGCATTCGGGTCTAGATTTGAATGCGCTACGATTTGATTCTGGTTTTGGGTATTGCAATCACTGACCTCGAGTTTTGAAATAAATTCATTTTTTCTATCGCTGTTTTGAATTTGCTTTTCATTTTCATTCTCGAAATGCAGTAAACTCGAATGTTTTTTCATACATTTCTGACAAGAATAAGTAGATTTACAATTTCTAACCGAGTGGAATTTTAAACAGTTAAAACAAATATTATTTTTCTTTACGAATTCATATCTAGAAGCCACTGAAAGATTTAAGAATTCTGGACATTTGTGCAAACCGTGGAATTCATTACTCTGACACTTAACACATTTAAATGTTTTTGAGTTTTTACCATTAGATGTAGATACCATACTAGTGATTCGTTGTTGAGCATTGCGTTTAGGAGTTACATTGTTTATAAGAGGTTTGGAAACTTGCAGTGTTCTCGCTTGTCTTTTTAAAAACTCGATTAATTCTTTTAATTTTGGTAGCTCGTCTTTTTTTTGTTCACGTTCAAACCATAATTTTGTGGACCCATCTAATTTCTGCCACAATATATAAGTTATTATTGTATCCGCAAACCCTTCAATTTTTTGATCGAGAATTTCTAGAGATCTGATACATTCACTGGCGGTATCTGCTAAATTAAGAATAGCACTAGGTGTTTCACTTTGTATTGAATTAATGGACATTAATTTTTTAATGTGAGCAAACACTTGTTGTCTTTTATTGGAATATCTTTCCTCTAATAAGGACCACGCTGTTTGATAATTATCATCTGAAATCGTTATACTTTGTACAACTTTTGCAGCTTCAGAATGAAGTGAAGATTTCAAATATGATAACTTTTGAGCACCCGAAAGTGCGCTATTATTGTGAACGCTAGATTTAAAAAGATCACTAAAATATATCCAATCCTGTACGTTTCCACTAAAAGAAGGTAGATTAATCGTGGGAAGTCGAACTTCCGTTACACTATTCTCTTGTTTCGGCTTTGATTCATTAAGAACATTTATTTGTTTTTGTTTCGCTCTTTTAATTTTTAACCAAGTTTCATCTAACTCTTTTTCAATCGATGATTGTTCATCGATATATCTATCAATTTCCTCTTCATCGCACAATGAATAAATTTTATCAAACATTTCTTTCAATTCTGTATTGAATTGATCACATTTCGTATTTACAAGTTCTAAAGAACATTCATCAGAGTCACTTAATTTAATTTCACTCACAAATTTAGTAATTTTACATTTTAAAACTCTTTTTTTTTGTCAAAATATTTTTTAATTCAGTAGACATGTTAAAGAAAAAGTCCTACCTTATTCGAAGAAACCAAGTCTCGTCGCTGATTCTTGACTCTAAAAGCAAACGATAAATCCGTTTACTTTGGCCTCGAAGGACCAATTTTTGTTAAGAATAAAACAAAAGTTACTCATTGACACCATTTTTAAGGAACTCTTCGCAGTGAACTGTATATTTCTTTATTTTAAAACAATAATTGTTAAGAGTGAAACAGTCTCTCTGGCCGTTTCCAAATCAAACATTCCATTATCTCAATAACAACAACAACAACAAAATTCAGTGTTTCCACTCACTAGTAACTAAATTACAATCTATCGTCAACACGCAGACGATTGGAATAATAAATAAAATTACGGCGCTGACACAGCGCCCTCGTACGGGAGATTTTAATTACGATCAGTAACATTAATCAAGAAAGTTCATATATATATTTATGAAAATTATGCATTATCTGCTTAGGTTGACGTCGATTTCAAAATTTAAAAAATCTATCAGTTGAATTTCAATTTTTATTGACTTATAACATCAAAAGTACACGTGTTATCCTTTTTTTTAAATTATTGTATTGCTTTTTAGGGAGTGGCAACACGAAAGAAATTATTGAATTAGAAAAGTAACAAGTAATATAAAAATTTTGTTTTTAAAGTCAATTCCTACTTAGGCCATCAAAAAAAAATTTAATATAATCAAGCTAATATGAGTTTTTGTTGTATTAAAATATCTCAATTTGTTGATTTTCTATAAGCAAGTAGGTTTACAATGGAACTTTATGGGAATTTGGCGAAATATTACAGATATCGCCAAGTTGGCGTCACATTTGGCGACTCATTTTGGCCGCCAAATTTGGCGATATATCACCAAGTAGGCGACAAACTTGGCGGTATTTGGCGACAGAACAGGGTCCCCTCTCCCCCTATGGTAACCCTTATTGAAAATACTTTCATTGAAATTCAATAACCAATGGCGGCCATTTTGTTTCCCATGCAAAACTAAAATTAATTAATTAAAATTTAATTAATTAATTAATATTTGAAAAAACTTTATTAACTTCAATTGTCATCTAGTACAAGTTTAAAAAAATTTATTTCAACCTGATAGGATGAATAATGAGTATTTTATTAACGATTGAAAATTTGTACAAGATAAATAAAGAAATATATAAATAAATATAGGGGGAGTGTGAGCTAATAGTAGGAATTGAAAAAATGAAAAGGAGAGATTGCTATAATTTTATGGAGACATTATAAAAGACAAATTCGATTTTCTCAGCGACCGTCAAACATACAAAGATTTTAAAAAAATCTTGTTGAATTTTGTGTCTTCATTTTTTCGTTTAAGGTTGAATAAAAAACTACTGAAAGCTACAGTAATTTTTTTAATGCTATCAGTTTATTCGTCTCGTCGAGTTCTATCTTTCAAAAGAAAAATCCTTGTCGTATGTCAACTGGTTCGCCAGAAATTTAAGAAAGTCGTTTGCATTTTCTATTTCTTAATCATATTATAGCTTAACGCTACCGCGTTTGCTATGATTTTCAGAATAATAAATTAAATACTTATATTCTTCAATTTCCTTCGATTTAAAAGGATATTTTACACAGCTTGTAGTATTTTAGTGTTCACATACTTTTAAGATTAGCTAAATTACTTATTGTTTACTTGATCGTTTGGTTCATTCTGTTATCCATTTTGGTACTTGTTAGTTATCCCGTCGACCAATTTCGCCAAATTATATAAATCGCCAAACTACCCGCCAAATTATACAAATTGACATCATTTTTATTTTAAATGACAAAAGAACAAATAAATTAGTATAACATTAATAAAAATACAAATAAAACGTCGAAATAAAAATCACTTGATGAAGTAAACACGTGTTGTGAAGTGAATGCGACATTTACGATCTACCATTATTAGCATTTAATCTTACAATTTGGCGATAGTAATTTGGTCGATGGGATAACTAACAAGTACCTTCTTTTTTGAATCTCCCGTATTTACATAAAAATAGCTTGTGTTTCATATACACGTTTTAAAATTAAAATTTGGTTTTTATCAAACTACAGTTCTCATAACTGGCTTGAAGCAGTTATATTTGACGAATTTATTGCTACCCGTAAAATGTTTGTTTGATATCGTCCGAACTAAATAATAATAATCTCTCTATTCTAAAAAAAAGTAACTACCGCTGTCATCGCCGCCGGTTTTGAATTTTTTGTGACCGGAGGTCTTTCTTCGTTAATCTTAAGAAAAATAATGCATACAAAAATATGAAAATCGGTGGTTTTATACAGAAATCTATACTCATATTATAAAGAGGAAAAAATTGTTTATTTGTCGGAGATAAGCTCAGGAACTACCGAACCGATTCCAAAAGTAATGGTATCAAAATGATGGTGTTCGCCCAACTAGAACATAGGCTATATCTTATGTCGGTGCCACTACCCCAAAGGGGGTGCAGGAGCAAAAAATGTTCTAAAAATGCGATTTTTCCGTTACTGAAGGACCTAGAAATATGAAATTTGGAATATTAGTTACTTATAAGATATAAATGGTGTCTAAGAACAGTTCTTAAACAATTCGAAATTTAAAAGGGGTGAAAATGCACAAAAAGCGTTCTAAAAAACGTTCTAAATGGTAGTTTCTACATAATCTCAGGAAATACCAAACCGATTTAGAAAATATTGGTGTCAAAATGATAGTGACAACGTTTGCTCCAAGATAGGCTATGTTTTATGTCGGTGCCACTAACCCAAAGGGGGGGGGGGGGGTAGGAGCAAAAAACGTTCTAAAAATGCGATTTATGTGTTACTGATGGGCCTAGAAATATGAAATTTGAAGTATCAGCTACTTATTAGACATAAAGGATTTCTAAGACCAGTTCTTAAACAATTTGAAATTTAAAAGGGGTGAAAATGCGCGAAAAGCGTTCTAAAAAACGTTCTAAATGGTAGTTTCTACACAATCTCAGGAAATACCAAACCGATTTAAAAAATAATGGCGTCAAAATGATGGTGAAAATCCTTGCTCCAACATAGGCTATGTTTTATGTCGGTGCCACTACCCCAAAGGGGCTGCAGGAGAAAAACGTTCTAAATTGCGGTTTTTGCGTGACGGAAGGGCCTTGAATCGTGAAATTTAGAATGGTGGTTAGTTATAAGATATCAATGATCTCTAAGGACATTTCTTAAAAAAATCGAAATTTAAAACGGGGGTCAAAATGCGCAAAAAGCGTTGTAAAAAACGTTCTAAATTGCAATTTCTATGCAATCTCAGGAAATACTGAACCGATTTCAAATATATGGTGTTAAAATGATGGTGACAGATCTTGCTCCAAGATAGGCTATATTTTATATATGTTTCCACTAACACAGAGGAAATGCAGGAGCAAAATGAGCGAAAAGAGTTCTAAAAACGTTCTAAATGTCGATTTGTCACCAATATCTCAGGAAGAATCAAACTGATTTCAAAAGTAATGTTAAGAAATTGATTCTGACAGCCTCTGCTCTAACACAGACTCTATTTTAAGTCGGTATCACTATCACCTAGACGTTGCAGGAGCAAAAAAGCGTTCCAAATTTCGATTTTTGTGATTGGTAGGGGCTAGCAACTTAAAATTAGGCAAGGTACATATGTATTACATATAAAGGATCTTTAAGAACAGTTTCGAAAAAATTGGAAATTTAAAAAGGGGTGAAAATGCGCGAAAAACGTTCTAAAAACGTTCTAAATTGCGATTTCTCCTCAATCTCAGGAAATTCCAAAGCTATTTCAAAAGCAATGGTTGCAAATCAATGGTGGCAGTCCCTGCTATAACATAGGCTATATTTTATGTTGCTGTCACTACCATCTGAGGGTTGAAAAAGCAAAACATGTTCTAATTTGCGTTTTTTGCATAACTGAAGGGTCTAACACTTTGAAGTATGGCATGTTATTTACTTACAAGTTACAACTGCTTTCTATGAACTGTCGAAAGAAAATTTCAAATTTAAAAAGATGAAATGAGCGAAAAGCGTTATAAATTACAATTTTTATGTAATCTTTTCAAATACCAAACCGATTAAAAAAAAATAATGATAACAAATTGTTGGTGATAGAACCTGCTCAAACATAAGCTACATTTTATGTCTGTGCCACTACCACCAGAGGGTTGCAGTAACAAAAAACTTTCTAAATTGCGATTACTGTGATACTGAAAAGGCTAGAAACTTTAAATATGGCATGGTAGTTACTTATAAAATATAAATGCCCTCGAAGGACTGTCGAAAATAAATTCGAATTAAAAAGGGGTGAAGTGAAGGGGAGGTGCGAAAAGCATTCTAAAAAAGTCCTAAATTATGATTTCTACGCTATTTCAGGAAATATAAACCAAATATAAAAGTAATAGTTGCGAATCAATGGTAACAGTCTCTGATCCTACACAGGCTATATTTTATGCCGATGATTCTACCACCTGGGATTCACAGGAACAACAAACGCTCTAAAAAAGGCCTTTAAAAGCTTTCTAAATTACGTTCCTGTAGAATATTAGGAAATAACAAACCAATTTCAAAATTAATGTTGGCAAATTAATGGTGACAGTTCCTATTTCAACATAGCCCTTTATGTTGAGAGAGGTGGTAGGACTTGGAATTTGACATGATGGTTAATTTTAAGATGTAAGAAGATGGTTTCTAAAAAATTCAAAACTTCTAATGAATACTGAAATGAGCGTATTAATTGAGCATAAAAGTTTCAAAATATTTTCTAAATTATTATTTATTTAGTTTTATTTCGTTTTATTAATTTAAGTCTCATTTCTGCCTTATGCAGTGTCACAATGCTATTTAATCAAACTGTGTTTTAAATAGTAATTTTTTTAAATTATTCCTAAAAGTAATAAGTACCTTTTAATAAAATAAAATATTACCTTTTAATAAAATAAAAATTTAGTTAGTACCTTTTAATAAAAATTAGACATATAAATATCACTTGGCATATTTCAAATATTACGCGAGCAAAGCCGCGGGGTTTGCTAGTGTTTGATAAACACGCTGATGCAGACAGTTTTCAAATCGAAGAATTATTTTAAGAGATATTTCTCTCTATTCTAAAAAAAAGTAACTACCGCTGTCACCGCCGCCGGTTTTGAATTTTTTGTGACCGGAGGTCTTTCTTCGTTAATATTAATAAAAATAATGCATACAAAAATATGAAAATCGGTGGTTTTATACAGAAATGTTTGATAAACACGCTGATGCAGACAGTTTTCAAATCGAAGAATTATTTTAAGAGATATTTAATGCTAAAGTTGGACAAAATCGTTTCACTAAAAAAGTTTTATAGCAGCAAAAACTATACATGGCAGTGTAATCATTTTTAGATCATTTTATGCGTTAGAATTTGCCGGAGTGCAGATTGCATTAATTTTTTTATTTTGACTCATTTTTTGAGGTTTTATTTCTATTTTAAATTCAAATTTTCAGCATTTCTTGAGGTATTTTTTACAGATTTTAGAAAGTGATATTAATTTAAACTGTTGCCAACTGTATAAACAGCGGAAACAATAATGTTTGCTTCAAAAAAAAAAAATATTTATACGTGTAATAAATTAAAAATTTATTTACACGTGACTATTATAAACAGAAAAAAACATTGGAATTAGAATTAAATAATTATGTACAAAAAGCAGGAACTTGTTAAAAATTACGTCGTAAAACTATAATTACACGTGATTTTTAAGAGAGAAAGGAATTTGTAAAATAATAAATTTATTAACATGCATTAGAAGTCTTAAATAGGAGAAATTACGTCATATTTACGTCACATTACAGTTATTAGATAAAACGAACACAAAATAATATTGCAAAACGGTTTAAATTTAGAAATTGCGCTAGACATTTATTTGATATTTTGAGCGGATACTTTTCAACTATTTTTCTTAGGAAATCGCAAATAATATTTCATTTCTAACACAAGTATTTTCATGTGAATATTAAAAAGAGAAAGAATAATTTGGTCAAAATTACGTCAGATTAAAAACGATTAATTTAAAATGTCTCATTTAAAAGAACTTTTTTTTCGCTTTGTTAAAAAATACCGGGAGACAAAGATTCTGTTTACTTAATTCCTTTTATACTAGCTTATTTTGAAATGTTGTTACACGTGTCTACGTCATCAAGTTATTTTTATTTCGACGTTTTATTTGTATTTTTATTAATGTTGTACTAATCTGGGAGCACGGCAGTGCGTCCGCCAAGTTCGCACAAGCCGTAAGCTACCTTTTTCTGAACCATTTCGGCATACTTTTCACCCCCTCATAACGTCGTTTTAGGGAGAGATATAGAAATTTTTCTTTTATACACACGTTTATATACACAGTTTTATACATGTTCGTATGGTCAAACTGAACTAAGGTTCCACGATTTCATGTTTCTATGTTTGGTAGTTTTCGAAATATTAAATTCCGAAAAAGCGCTTTTTTGTCACTGACTCACTTCGCATCATCAAATAACTAAGGTACTTCTAAAAGTCGTAGAATCATGAAATTTCACAAGTAAGACGGGTTTGTAGCACAATTAACCAGAAAAATCTGAAAACACAGAATCTCCTCTTCTAAACCCTTCAAACAGGGGGTGTTCATTTGGCCGTAAACAGTTGGTCGCCAAATGTTGGTCGCCAAAACACGATTACAGAATTTTGAAGGGGGTCACGTGATTTCAAGCAGAATAACATTTTATATATATGCTTTTCCAAAGATGCTTGTTAAATAGAAAAAATGAATATACCTAAAACTTTTAATCAGTATAGGTTATGTTATATTTACGATATTAAAACAATAAAACATTTAACAAAATATAACCGCAATTCGGTACGTTTCCGATATAGCATCCTTGGCGAAATACAGAAAAACAGCCTTGACGAGAAAAGAAATTTGATAATAACGTATTTTCTTGCAACTTATTTACTGTGTCATATACACAAGCAATTTTTTCCATATGTATAGAATTTATTTAATGTAAGGAACCCGTTTATTTATTTTTATATTCCACCATAAATAATTTGTATATAAAAAATAATATTTTATACATGTATAAATAAAATGTTTATATGTATATAAATGCTTATATAAATAACATAAAAGTTCATCAGGTTTGTTTTCATAGTTGTTTATATTATTTGGCAACATATCTCAGTTTCTGAAGTCCGAATTGCGCCAAGATTTTGAAAAAATGCCAAGGTCCCTATAGTGGAAAAATATCCGGTACTTGTTAGTTATCCCGTCGACCAATTTCGCCAAATTATATAAATCGCTAAACCACTCGCCAAATTATACAAATTGACATAATTTTTATTTTAAATAACGAAAAAACAAATAAATTAGTATAACATTAATAAAAATACAAATAAAACGTCGAAATAAAAATCATTTGATGACGTAAACACGTGTTGTCAAGTCAATGTGACATTTACGATCAACTATTATTGGCATTTAATCTTACAATTTGGCGACAGTAATTTGGTCGACGGGATAACTAACAAGTACCAAATATCCTAATTCCATATGAAAGTTTAAAAATCTCCTTTTAATTAAATGAAATGTGTAACTAATAAACTGTCTTTAACGATGTGCGACAGATGCGGCGTCCGAAGTCCGCGGCTAATGTTATATTGTGTTATTAGCCTACTTACTGTTAATTTATTGTTAATTTTAAATCTGTAAAAGAAAGATTACAGTTATAGATAAGATATGTTGGTCGCCAAAACCCGATTATAGAAAATTAGCCTGAGTTATAAAGGTGTTACATGATTTCAAGCTGAATGAATTTTTATATGCTTTTACAAAAATCTTAAGGCAAATCTTTCAGTTTATCTGTCCATCTTTCTATCTTTTACTTCCAAAAAACAAATTTTATTAAAGACCGGGAGGCGTCTGCACAGATCATCACCTCATCGAGTTGACGGCTGAAATTTTAGGATTAGTTAAATATCGATTAGCGTATTGAAATGTAACTGGTCTGCCAAGTCATATCTTTGTGGAAACCACCTACAGACCCGATTTTACGGGTTAATTGGTGGATTTTCCATTGTGTTTTCCTGCACCCATTACTCCATGTTTCCAAACTTTTGGATGCAGGAAAATACAATAGTAAACCTATCAGTTAACTACTAAAATTAGGTCTTCAGGTGGTTTCTACCAAGATATGACTTAACAGACCAGTTGCATTTAAATATGCTAATCTAGTTTTAACTAATCCTAAAATTTCAGTTGTAAACTCAATGAGGTGATGGTGTGTACAGATGCCTCCCGGTCTATTATAAATGTCGGAATTCTAATCTCATTAGCACTCTGGTTAATCTGGCAATTATCCCTACTATTTATGGAACACTCTTCCTTTAAGTGCGTTTTAGTGATGTTAATGAACTTATGCATATGCATCATACATATTATACATATGCATATAATACGTAATACATTTGCATCATACATGTTATAGGTATGTATATAATACATAATACATATGCATCATTATGACGTCAGAATAAACAAAACATTTTTTGTCGCCAAATTTGAGAATTGACATGATATATTAACAAATTTGGCGAAACTTTGCTAAATGTCGCCAAGCTTGGCGAATATTTGACGCTAGTGGCTATTTTTCAATGAGTTAATTATTAATGCGAGCCTTCTATTTTTATTTTTCCGCATATCATCTCAATAGTTAAATGATATAACGTACTAATATTTCCAAAGTACTAATAGTTTCGTCACTGCCTAAAACCTCTGCTATTGTTATTATATTGTACTGTTATTATACTTACTGTGACTATGTTGTTAATCTGTTGGGGCGCTGCTTTTAACATCAATGTTTAAACTATATTCGTATTTTCAGATATTATAAATCTTACGATTAAATATATTTAAAATGATTCACAAATCCCACTTATTATTCGTCGAACATCTTTTATTTTTACAAAACAAAACTGAAACTTTTGAGCTGTTGCCAACTCAACAAGACTAAATAAATTTAAGCCACAACAGTACTCTCCTCCCAGTAACGAAGTTACGTTACAATATATACAAAAAATGTTAATTACAAAAATAACAATGCACTAAAATTTGAACATTACTTAAAAAAAATATGTATGTACTAGTCTCGAAATCTCACAGGAAGTTTAATCGTTCGTCCCGAACGTGACTGTTTTTCAGGAAGTTTTTGGTCTTGAATATGAGAGTCATGTGGTGCTTTTGCAGGTTGTATTTTCTGTGTTGGTTGCTTTGTAGCAAAGTCTGGTGTTTGCAAGAAGTATGCAGGCTTTAACCTATCAATAGAGACAGTTACAGTTTTGTCTTTGATTTTGAGCGTGAAATATTTTTCGTTTCTATCAACGACTGGAAATGGACCTTCGTATGGGGGTTCCAGTTGCTTTTTAACTCTGTCTTTGCGAACAAACACATGTGACGTGGTTTTTAAATCTTTAGGAACAAATATTTTTTGTACAAACTTTTTTGACACAGTTCTTGGTCCGACTTCTTCCATCACTTTTTGAAGTTGTTTGGCAAAATTATCAGGTGGTGTAGGAATTGTACTTTCATGGAAAAATTCTCCAGGTAAACGTATGTTTTGTCCATAGACCATCTGGGCTATAGTATGTGAAGAATCTTCTTGCATGGCAGTGCGTAGACCAAGAAGAACAGTTGGCAGTGTTTCACTCCAGGCTACATTATTGTGTGCCATTAGTGCGGTCTTTAGAGTTCTGTGTAATCGTTCGACTTTTCCATTGGCTTGGGGGTGGTAGGCAGTCGTGTGCTGCAATTTTATCCCACACATTTTTGTCCGGATGTTTAAAAGCTCTGATCCAAACTGTGAACCACGATCTGTGACGAGTCGATATGGAGTTCCAAATCTAGAAATCCAATTACCGTAAAATGCTTTAGCAACTGTGTCAGCTGAAATGTTGTTCAGCGGAATCACTTCCATCCAGTTAGTATACCGATATATGCAGGTCAGGCAGTAGATATTACCGTTTGATGGTGGTAAAGGTCCTATCAGGTCAATATGAACATCACTGAACCTTTCCGATGGAGGTTGAAATTCATCGAAGCTTGATTTGGTATGTCGATTGATTTTGCTCTTTTGGCAGGCCATACATGACCGGGTCCATAGCTGTACATCTTTTCGGATGTTTGACCAGATAAATTTTGATGTCAGGAGTTTTACAGATGATTTAACCCCAGGATGAGACATTCCATGCATTTGATGAAATATTTTCATGCGATAGGATTTAGGAATATATGGTCTTATATTACTTGTTGAAGTTTCACACCACAAAGACTTTCCAGAAGGTAGCGGATACTGCTTGAATTTCAGGGAAGTTTTGGATGTCTTCAAGTTTCGGAATTCTTCATCTTGACCTTGCTCATCAGCTATTTTATCATAATCGATCAAAGAAATTTCTTCAACTCTAGATAGTGTATCAGCAATGATATTTTCTTGACCTTTAATGTGTTGGATATCAGTTGAAAATTGTGAAATGTAGTGTAAGTGACGAAGTTGGCGAGGAGATGCTTTCTCTGGTTTTTGTAGGAATGCAAAGGTTATGGGTTTGTGGTCTGTATATATCGTGAATTTTCTTCCTTCTAATAAATGCTTGAAATATTTGATAGAGAGATAAATACCAAGTAATTCTCTATCGTAAGTACTGTAGTTCTTTTGTGCATCATTTAGTTTCTTAGAATAAAATGCGATAGGTTTCCATCCTTTATCTTCATATTGTTGAAGTACTGCTCCAATTGCTGAATCTGAAGCGTCTGTACATAGTGACAGAGGTAGTTCAGAATTCGGAAATGATAAGAGTGCAGTATTGGCTAAATCATCTTTGCATTGTTGGAACTGTTTTTTCGCTTCATCTGTCCAAGGAATTTTTCTTCTATCTTTCTTTCTTGCTCCCTTGAGGTAATCATGTAAAAGAGATTGGTTTTTAGATGCATCTTTTAGATATCGACGATAAAAATTAATCATGCCTAGAAATGTTCTAAGTTCATGAATAGTTGTTGGAAGTTGATAGTTAAGAATGGCTTGAACCTTGTCAGGTAAAGGACGTGAGCCTTGAGGAGTAATTAAATATCCCAAAAATTCTATTTCTTGTGCTCCCATGATAGATTTGGAAACGTTTATTCGAAGACCGTAAACATTTAATCTTTCAAACACTAACTTGAGGTGATTTTTGTGTTCTTCTTCACTAGTAGATGCAATAAGAATATCATCTACATAGGTGAAAACAAAATCTAGACCTGAAAAAACTTCATGTACAAATCTTTGGAACGTTGCTGGTGCGTTTTTCAAGCCGTAACTCATCACATTAAATTCATACAAGCCGAATGGCGTGATAACTGCAGTTTTACACCTATCTTCTTCGGCAATGGGAACTTGATAGTAGGCTTTAAATAAATCAAGTTTAGAATAGATAGTTGTATCTCTCAAAATGTGATGAAAATCTTCGATTCGCGGAATAGGGTATCTATCAGGAATAGTTTTTGCATTTAATTGTCTGTAATCTCCACATGGGCGAAAAGTGCCATCTTTTTTCGGAACAATATGAAGAGGGCTTGACCATTGAGAACTAGAAGGCCTGATTATATTATTATTGAGCATAAATTGGAATTCTTGTTTCGCTATTGCAAGTCGTTGATGATCTAACTGTCTTGCATTAGAATGGACAGGTTGACCTTTTGTAATAATATGGTGTTTAACATTATGTTTTACACTTGATAAAAATAAATTTGGTTTGGTTATTTCAGGATATTGCCTTAACAGAGTATAAAATTTAGTGGAATTACTTACTGTGCCGATATTACTATCTTCACTGATGGAAGCAACTTCGCCATTAATACTTAGTTGAGTTACTCCATCAATTAGTTTCTTCTTATGTAAATCAATTAACAAGTTAAATTTGTTTAGAAAATCAGCGCCCAAAATACCTTTGTTTATCTTAGCAACAATAAAAGGAAATTGGAATTCTCGCCTAAGTCCTAAATCAAGTGTTAGCATCTTTATACCATACGTTTCAATTTCTGTGCCATTTGCAGCATATAGTTTGTAATCAACGGATTGTTTATCTTGAGAAGAAGCTGGTAAAATACTAACATCTGCACCGCTGTCCACCAAGAAACGCACTTTCGATGTTTTATCTCTAACAAATAAGCGAAATTTGCGACAATCCGAAAATCTATCTGCAGTGGAATCTGTCGCTACATCCACTGCAGATCTTAGTTTTCCTGTTTAGAATCGGTCTTTTTATTCCAGGCACAAGGCTGGGTGCATTTATCAGGAAAACAACGATTGCCGAAACGGAAATGAAAATAACACAGTTTGCCATTAGGATTGTAGCGCTTACGAGATCTGCTTCGCGAGCCAGAACGGTATTCCTTATTTCGAGAATTAGCTCTGGAGTTTCGTGAAACGCACAGTTGCGAAATTTGCTGTTCCAGAGAAACAATTCGATTTACAAGTTCATTATTAACGTGAGATCCCGCATTATCATTAATATCAGATTTATTATTTGTAGAAAAAATTTCAGGTTTTGAATTCATATCACTGATTTTATCTGCCATTACAGCTAATTTTTCTAAGTTTTCTTCGCTGACCAGCAATATATTTTTTATGCCGTAGGGCAATTTTTCAAGCCAAAGTGTTTTAATTAGGTTCTCAGAAACGTCAGAAGTAGCTATAGTTCTTAGCTTTTGAAGGAGCTGACTAGGTTTCATATTTCCTAGTTCAATTCCGGTTATCAATCGCTTAATTCGCACGTTTTCGCTTTCTCTAAATAAATGTAGCAACCTAGCTTTGGAATCGGAATATTTGGTTAAACTGTCGCTATTTATTATATCCCATACATTCTCTACGTATTTAGATTCAAGTTGAGCAACTAAATAATTAAATTTTGTCTCTTCCTTAGTAATATCATTAATTTTAAATTGTGCTTCAACTTGAAAAAACCATATTTCTGGTCTATCAGTCCAAAATGGAGGAATTTTTATGCTCACCTTGTTTAGTTCCGGCGTTTCTTTCACAGAAGGATCATTACTGTTCGGCGATTCACTTTTAGACATTTTTGAGCTTCACGGGTCACCAGTTTGTTGGGGCGCTGCTTTTAACATCAATGTTTAAACTATATTCGTATTTTCAGATATTATAAATCTTACGATTAAATATATTTAAAATGATTCACAAATCCCACTTATTATTCGTCGAACATCTTTTATTTTTACAAAACAAAACTGAAACTTTTGAGCTGTTGCCAACTCAACAAGACTAAATAAATTTAAGCCACAACAAATCTTTACACCGTTAAAACTTCTGTATTATATAAAGAGAATTTACGGAAACTATTAAAGCATTGAAACTGCCAGTTCTCCTTATGATTATTATAATTCTATAATATGTAACCTGTTAATCGATATGTACTTTAGAATGAATCTTCTATAATGCGGTTCCTCGCATTTTAGTTTTCAGGTTTCGAATAAAATTAGCTAAAATCTTAAAACTATGGCACATTGACTAATTCTTCAACACGATCTGATGAGAAGAATGATAGATTTTCAAATGGATCATGGCAGTGAGCCGTTAGACCTTCTATTCTTCCGTAATCGATTCTATTGAAAAGGTTAACGTGAAACAAAAAGATATTAGCATCAATATGGTTTAATGCAAATGCAGATATTATCAAAGGATTTCTTAAGAACCATTTCACTTGTACCCAGTCGTATCAGTTAAAATACAACAATTGGCAGTGAGCCCAATTAGAAAACATTACTTAATAGGATTAAAAATTTCCGCATTAGAGAACGAATCGTAACTGCCAAGGAAACATGCATAAGGGAGTTAAGAGATATTTGTCACGAAATATGGAATACATAACAACACAAAATATATGATGTGCTTCCATGATCGTAAAGAGTTCTTGATTTCTCTATCAAAAGCTTCCGACTTGGCGAAAGAATGGGCAAGTAAATTAAATTATGAATAACAGTAACATGATGTAACGTTTAACATGGAATTAATATGGTAAATACTGCTTGCTAGAGGCGGCTAGTACTTTCTCTCTATTCTAAAAAAAAGTAACTCCCGCTGTCACCGCCGCCGCCGCCGCCGCCGCCGGTTTTGAATTTTTTGTGACCGGAGGTCTTTCTTCGTTAATATTAAGAAAAATAATGCATACAAAAATATGAAAATTGGTAGTATTATACAGAAATGTTTGATAAACACGCTGATGTAGACAGTTTTCAAATCGAAGAATTATTTTAAGAGATATTTAATGCTAAAGTTGGACAAAATCGTTCCATTAAAAAAGTTTTATAGGAGCAAAAACTATACATCGGAATTTAATACTTTTTAGATCATTTTATACGTTATAATTTCCCGGTGTGCAGAATTAATTAATTTTTTTAATTTGACTCATTTTTCGAGGTTTCATTTCTATTTTAAATTCAAATTTTCAGCATTTCGAGAGATATTTTTTTACTTATTTCAGAAAATTGTACTAATTTAACCAGTTGCCAAACTGTATAAACAACGGAAACAATAATGTTTGCTTCAAATTAAAAATTTATTTACACGTGACTATTATAAACAGAAAAGAAAAACTTTCAAATTAGAATTAAATAATTACGTATAAAAAGCAGGAACTTATTGAAAATTACTTCATCTATAATTACACGTGAATTTTAACAGAGAAAGGATATTGTAAAGTAATAAATTCATTAACATGCGTTAGAAGTCTTAAATAGGAGAAATTACATCACATTTACGTCACATTAGACTTATTACGTAAAATGAACAAAAAATAATATTGCAAAATAGTAGTTTAAATTTAAAAATAGCGCGAGACATTTACTTGATATTTTGAGATGAACTTTTCAACTATTTTTTTTTTTTGGACAGCGCAAATAATATTTCATTTCTAATAAAAGCATTTTCACGTGAATATTAAAAAGGGAAAGAAAAGTTTGGTGAAAATTACGTCAGATTAAAACGATATATTTAAAATGTTCTATTTAAAAGGACTTTCTTTTCGCTTTGTTAAAAAATACCGGGAGACAAAGACTCTGTTTACTTAATTCCTTTTATATTAGATGATTTTGAAATGCCATTGTATCTTTTAACAGCAGCTGATTTTTCCGTAAAATTCCCCAATCAAAGAGAAATGAATAGAAACCCGTTTATAGGGAGATCGCCTTTGTTTTTTTAATTAAAATTCAATCTTCCAAAAAAATTCAATTAAAGCCGATCAAATTAGCGTGCTTTTAGAGACTGCAGTGTCTGATCGGGGGGTTGGCGAGCGTAGCTCGTAGGGGGCCGAGCCCCCTAGTAATATAAAAAGAAATAAAGTATAAATTTGTAAAGTTCAATAAAATAAATTTAGGTATTTTTATGTTAGCCGGGCGCAAGTGGCAAATCGCGAAATACTGTTCCCAACTCCATTGTTCATATTGCATTCATTTCATTTAAAGATATATACTTTTCAGTCATCTCATTTAAAATAGATACATTTCCCTCATTTTATTTAATAGAATATTTAACATAGAAATAAATGAATAAATAAATAGGAAATAATAACAGAAGCCAAAATATTTTATTTGAAAATCAAAGCATTGTTTCTAATTTACACATGTGAAAAATGAAAAATGCTATTGGCGAAAAAACAAAAGGCTAATGAGGAGATTTACTCCTGGCTAACATAAAAGTACCGAAATTTAATTTTTTTCATATTAATATAGTTTGGAATAACAAACTTGAAAAAACATACAAAAAGTAGTGATATCCCAACAAAAAGTTTTCGGTAAAAAAAAAAAAAAAAAAAAAAAAAAAAAAAAAAAAAAGCGCCAAGTTCTCCTTAATGTTTCGGCCAGAAAAAGTAGTGATATCTGAAGTTCGCACAAGTTAAAAGCCAAACATCCCAAATCTTTCATTGAAAATGGCTTCCTGCGACTTGGCCGTTAATGCCTTCGAGAGAGTTTTTCAAATTTTAAAATATGTACAAATGAGCTAACCAACCAAATGAGCTAAATGAGATATGCCAACTACATTTTTTGATTATTTTAGGCATTTTGTGGCACAGAGTACAGAAATAAAATACACATTTGAAAAAAGCATTTAAACAACTTCAGTCTATTTACATGCTTAGAAGTTAAAAATAACAAAATATTTGTATTCAGGAGATAATATCCCTAATTGCTAAAACATAATTAGTATCAGCTTTTAACAGTTTATAAATCGAATACCTCTTAATGTATACAAACAAACTATAATAAATGTTCAAACGAAAAAAATTTCTTTCGTCAATACACAAGATTTCAATATTATACAATAAAATATAATGTATGATTTATTTAAATATATTGTGAGATTTGAAGTAAGTAAATTTTGTTTTATTTCTTGGGTTTTACGTTAATGACTTTAGCTTTAGACCGCACAAAATGACAATTAAACCACAAGTGGATTAAATGATCTGTAATCAAAACTAATGTTTGTTGAAACTGACTGGTAGTTATCAAAAATCTTTTACTTATAATGTCTTCTTGTGAATTTGCCTCTTTGCATTCTAATATTACATTTAATATTTAAATAATTCATAAATGCGTAATTTCCAATCATTAATTTTGAAATGCTGTAGAAGGCATTAACGGCCAAGTCGCAGAAAGCCATTTTCAATGAAAGATTTGGGATGTTTGGCTTTTAACTTGTGCGAACTTCAGATATCACTACTTTTACGGGCCGAAACATTAAGGAAAACTTGGCGCTTTTTTTTTTTTTTTTTTTTTTTTTTTTTTTTACCGAAATTTTTTTGTTTGGATTTATTTGTTCTTTCGTTATTTAAAATAAAAATTATGTCAATTTGTGTAATTTGGCGAGTGGTTTGGCGATTTATATAATTTGGCGAAATTAGTCGTCGGGATAATCAAGTAGTACCGCAGCGGATTTGGCGTTAAAATTTCCCCAATCAAAGAGAAATGAATAGAAATCTGTTTATAGGGAGATCGCCACTGTTTTTTAAATTATAATTCAATCTTTCGAAATCTTTTTAAAGCCGATCACATTAGCGTGCATTTAGAGTCTGCGGTGTCTGGACGGGGGTTGGCGAGCGTAGCTCGTAGGGGGCCGAACCCCCTAGTAATAGTAAAAAAAAAAAAAAAAAAAAAAAAAAAAAAGATGATTTTCCTTAAACATTAAATATTCTTTTTTTTTAATCATCGAAAGAAATGGTGATCGCAGATTTAAATATCGTTGAAATATTTTATGTTATCCAGGCAATTTTGATTAAATCATGTAAGTGTATTTGTTGCTTAATAAATTATATTTATTAATTATTACAAGGGATTTTATGAGTACTTTAATATATTTAAAAGAAATTCCATTAGTTTTATTGTTTCAGCAGTGAAGATAGCAAATAAATTTGTGACATTGATGTTTTTAGACTATGCATGTTTTTATTTATTGGGGTGAATCGTAGAATACTCTACTTCTCCCCAACCTGGCGATAAATGCGCTAAAGTGGCAACCTTGGTATTTAGTATTAACTTGGTATTAAGTAGCAACCTTGGAAATATTCTCCGATCGCACCATTTATTATTCCGATAATTGTTAAAATGATAATTTTTTTTTTTTTTTTTTGTGATTATAGTTAATATTTTTATTTTAAACTCTTTTGAATCATACACTGTTAAAAATTTGCAGCATTCTGGCAGGTCATTTGACCGTTTTTTCCGAAAACGGTTACACAACCGTAATTTTAACACTATTCTGACCATATTATTGGCCATTTTATGGTCAGAATATACCTAAATTATGGTTATGAAACCGTTTTTTCAAAAAACGGTCGAATGACCTGCCAGAATGTTGCACAATTTTTAACAGTGATCTATACGGGGGAAAAAAATGTAAACACATTGGAATTCTCTGAACACTGCCCAGAGCGGTTTGATTGGTTCTCGTCGTTGAAGTTATGGTCAGAGTCAAATTTCTGTTTTGGGCAGCGTATCAGAGTCCTCTGGCGAGCAACTTCATACATTAAACGCAAATCGGTCTGCCGGTAGTAGTATCTAAGTATGCCTTGTAAAAAGTAATGCTTTGGAAATGGAACAATGAAAATCTGCGTAGATACCGTGAAATGCAACTGATTGGTCAGAGCTTTATGACGCTATAAGGGGGGTTACCAAGGGGAGATCCGTCTCTCTGTCACCAAAAGTGACGCCAACTTAGCGCTATTTCCAGTATCTCGCCAAATTTCCATAGACTCCCATTGAAATACAATAGGGTTTACTTGCATGCAGGAAATCAACAAATTGAGATATTTCAGTGCAACAAAAACTAATATTAGCTTATGAATAGAGCTTAATTGAACTATTTACATTATTTTTAAGTACAAACAATAATCTGGAGTTGGCTAGAAAATAGGAATTGCTTCGCTATACCGAATGGAATAGCTAAGCGATTACGCGGGGGGTTGGTGAGCGTAGCGAGCAGGGGGGCGGTGCCCCCCTAGTATTTTAAATAAAAAGTATTTCTTTAAAATGTTATTTGATATAAAGTTATTTCTTATATAACAGTGATACTTTATGAATTTCTTCTCTTTATTTAAATTAGTAAAATACGCGAATAAAAAATGTACAACCATATCTGTATATCATTGCAAACGTATAAAAAATAAACGGTCAAGTGCGAGCATTACTCGCGCACAGAGGGTTCCGTAGAATAAATATAAGAATTTGTAATTGTATTTAAAAAAAAAAAACCGTTGCTAAAAGAATATTAAGACTTTGTAAAAAACTATACAACGTAGGGTTGGGTATAACTGTATATATTAGAAAAGTGTAAATGGGTATACCATGAAAGTTCAAAGAGATATGGAACCTAAATAATATAAAATATAGCTATTCGTATAACTCTTTTTTTAATATTATCCTAATCTGTTTATGATGAACTTAATTCGGCACTGACAATAAAAGCAGTGCATAGTTAAACTTCATTTGGCATTTCATGAAACTAAATTCAGCGTAGTAATAACCTTTATTTCTACAGTGTAGCTAAAACAAAATCTTTGTTCAAAGTTTAAATTTGGCATTGTGCTAAGCGCGCTTCGAACTGAGGTCTCAAAGTTGCAACGCCGCATTGGTCAGTGCCACGTTTTTCCAGATAGGTGTTTAATTAACTTTTAAAGTCACTCGAGGCGTATTGAGAGATACAATCAATGCAAATTATCGCGAATCCCACAGTATTTATGGGATTCATTTTAATTAAATCTTTCGAGGGCGATGCCCTTAAAAAACGGACACATAATTTTAATTCAAAAACTGACAAACAGCACCAAGAATATTTAATTAAAATTTTCCTTTTGTCATGTACGTCAAAATAAGCAAGTTCGCATTTTCTAATAAATTCGTTTATAAGTTCTGGTGTCAGTCCATTATTTCATAAGTTTATAAATAGAATTACTCCGTGCCGGATAGGATTAACACAAGAAACGCCATAGCGGTCATTTTGGCCGCTACGGAATAAAAATATGTCGATTCGAGCCATAAATTTCTTTCTAAAATAAGTTAAACCTGTACCATGGAGAAATAAATTAAATAAATAAGTTAAAATATTTTAAATAAAAATTCTGGAGTATAATATTTTTATGACATTTAAGTAAAATTTCCGGCGGTTCTAGTGTTAAGTGGTCGCAGGACTCTTAAAGCTTCAAAATTTAAGAAATTTTAATTTTTTTAGATGTTAAACTCCTATCTTTTCTGAATATTTAGATATAATTGTTTCCTTGAAATTCCCATTAGAACAGAAGTTTTGGCTTTTAGAATTATACCCGCTCAATAGCTGAAGCGCCGTTTCCAAAACTTTAAAGTCATTATTTTCCAAATGGCGTTTTTCGGGCATAACGCGCAATATACCTCAAAAACTTCTGAATATTTTTTCATGAAAATTTCAAAACATATATTTTATGTTAGTCTGTATAAACTGAACCTAAAATTTCCTTTTTATTGTTCAAAAAAATATTTTTTTAGGTGATTTTACTGTTGAAATTTTCAAAATTTTGTATTAGCTAAACGCAACATTGCATTGAAAATATAAAAATGCTTTAAATACAAATTTATTTAAATTCAGGGAAATTATTACAATCTGAAGTATAAGTAAGCACCAAAATTTTCATTCTAGTTGCAATATTTATTTTGTAATCCTGCGCGTAAACTGTTATGCCAATTTTTTGTTCGACAAATGTCTAACAGTTTCGAGCCCCCTATAAATACTAATTCTGTATCTTGCAATTTTTTAAATACATGAAAGAAAGAACATACTTATATCTTCCATCCCAATTTAAATTGTGTTTTAAAATCATATACATTTTAAGACATTAAATGTTGAAAATGGTCTTTTTTTCATTTTTTCCACATTTTAGAGTCCCTAGACCCCTTAAATTAGTATGTTTTTAACAATTTGACGTTTATTGCTTTTATACTGTTACTGGACATTACATTACACATATATATCATTAAAAGTTGTTAACTAGGCATAGAGTACGCCACCCCTGTCCTTGTGTATTTCCAAACTGACCGTATCATTAAGGGTTAGTATCTCGGCTAATTACCGATGATTGTTTTCGCAAATCATTATCAACAATGCTTTTATTCTTCTGCAACGATAGGTATATTCAGCAATGCGCAACAATTTTTCTGAATGCCCGTAAATCAAAATTTGTGTATAACAGAAAAATGCTAATTACTCAAAAACTATGTGACCCGCTATAATTTTCCGGCAAGGCTTATATTAACGTCTACTACCTCTAATTTTTTCATAATTTTAGTTTCAGTAGACTCGGAATTAGATGGGGGGAACATATTTTTGCGCTACATTTTCAGCAATATCTTTAAAAATATAATACCTAAAATTAAAAGGAATGTATTTTTGAGCTCAGCGTTACAAAAGCTTTCACAGGATACCCCACATGGTATACAAAGAAAAGATTTATTTTTCAAGTAGCATAATTAGCCCCTCTACTTTTTTACTAAATATACTTATGAATGTTTATTAATCTGAAAATATGTGGGTCAATGGTCTTTATTACTTCCACAAATTTGAACTTTCCACGTTCCATAGTTTACGAGTAAAATGGCTGTGACAGACAGACAGACACAGGAGTGATCTTATAATGGTTCCGTTTTTACTTTTTAAGTACGGAACCCTAAAAAGAGGAAAACAATTGTAAAAATAAAAAGATTTTTTAGACATTGATAACAATATCATTAGGGTGAGGAAGATTCGAGGAATGATAACGTATGATATCGGAAGGTTGGGAGCGGGTCCGAAATTGCCAAAAAGTTGATAACCTTATATATTTACAGCCCCTATTGAGCTTCACCTCACAATCGACAAGACCATTGACTTGATATTATTATGCGAGAAGGGTGCGCTTAATAATAACAGAATGTTTACAAACGCGAAATAAACCTATAGGGAAGTGGTAGGTATGGAAACATCATCTTATTTTGTCGCACTGCCCACCCTGCCCGAATAGAAATGTCACAAACCGATCAATACATTGATCGTAGCGTATTTCTGCAAATGCAAACAGGGAAAGTTACGAATAGTTTAGTAAGTTGCTAGCATTATTTTTGTTATAACTCAAAAAGCGCATCTTCGATTTTAACTAAATTGTTTTTCTTAAAAGTACATACTTTGAGCATTATTCTGTAATTTTTTGGTTGGTGTAAATATAAAATTACTACATTAATAATTTTTTTTTAATATTTTTGCTTATTTTTCTATGTGAAAATTCGTATAAAAATGTGAAAAAAATATATAATGTAAACTAGTATATTCTTCAATAATTGACGTTGGTTTCATCTTTTTAACTTTAGTACTTTTTGAGAAAAACGTATTTGAAAAATAGTAGCGCCGGCGCATACTTCCCCGATTATCTCAAGGACAGTTCAAGGTCAGAGGCTAAAAACACCCTATATTGTATTATCATGGTGAGCCTTATTACCACGCATGTTATTTCAAACATCGGCCGTGGGGGCCATTTCGCTATGCTTATTCTGCTAGACCCTTTTATTTGAACGCATTTTTGTTATTTTTCAAATAAACATGATTTTTAGTATTGTTAATGAGTATTCTAAAAATATATATATCATGTAAAAAATCTATTAGAGTTATCATTTTAAAAAAACTATAGGGTGGTCTATCTGTTTGTTCTTTTTTGAACTATGAATATTTCACAGGTTATTTGTGTCAGCTGTCATGTGTCATGCATATATGAACTGTCAAATGTATGTCATTTATAATTGTGTATTAGGGTGGAACTAAAAAACGAAGTTTCGAATTTTATATTCTAATAGGGATTATTTTTTTCTTTTTTAACTCCATAAAAAGAAAATATTGTTCTTTTAATTTTAAAATGATATTTTCCGGTTCCTCAAAGCGCCTGATTTTCCCTAAAAAACGATAAAAAGCCAATAATTGCATGAAAAGTTTTTTTAAGCTAATTGTTAAATTTGTATTTTGCAAAATTAAATTAATTAAGCGTTAATGTCCTGTAATAAAGAGAATAATTTAGTTTGAGTGCCTTAGAAAAGTTAGCCCCACTTTATTTGACTTTTGTAGAAGCCAGCGTCGTGGGCGTCGGCTTTCATTGTCTCTGATTTATTTGGCTGCGACACATAACAAGTTAGTCCGGTTTAACGTGTGTTAACAGTTTCTTTAATTATTTTTCAATAAACATTCGGTGTCAAAAGTGACAAAGTCTGTTAACGCACCTAAATCTAGATAATTGTTGATGTGTCCTGTATTTCGTGAACCAAAACAATTAACATTAGACTGTCATCTTTGACGATCATATGAAGATGTTATGAAACATTATTTTAGGGTTCAATTTAACTTAAAATCTAACAGCTGAAATCTGGTACACACTATTTCTAAAATATCTAAAGCTGTTGATGATACAATTAAAAGTGTATTGCTGAGACCTTCAATTCCAACGGTTTCTGATACACAAATCATAAAAAATGATTAGAAACTAGCGCGAGAAATGTCAAAATTTGAAGAAAAATATTAAGATTAGAAAGAATAATCCCACATCCCATATAAAATTGCAAAACGTTAGGTAATCCTGCAAAAAACATTTCTTTGTGTAAAAGCACTAAATATTATCGTGTATCAGAACAAGAACATCACTTTCTCAAAGACCAAAAAGAGATGGGGTGATGGCAATAGGATCAATAGATATAAAAACTACAAAAAATATGTAGCAAGACTGGAAAAGGAAATATCAAGGAAAAAAGTTATTTTAAAACAAAAAAAGATGTTTTGATTGAATGATCGTCAAGTGTAAAAAATAGTTCAGAAGGAAATAGGTCAATCGGTTGTTTTTCTAAACCTGAATTTGATAATCAACATGGTGAAAGAACCGGGGTATTAGACAGAACTGCAAATATTATTGCAAATGGCACCTTAGAAGATATGGGTATTTCTGATGATAATAAAGAAAAGGTAACTGAAAAAAAGACTTGAAGAATTTGTAAGAACAGGAAAGACGAAATGAGTTAATTTTAGAAGGTTAGTATTTTGATGGCAGAAAGGATAACACTATGATAGCTGAAGCAGAGAGGAAAAAGTATAACTAAGAATCATTAAAGTCGAACACCTGGTCTTAGTTCAAAAACCAGGATAAAGATATATTGGTCATTTTTCATTGACATATATTAATATAGCCACTGCAATTTTGGTATATTTTCAAAATAATAATACAGACATTTCAAGTTTGAAAGTTATTGAGTGAAACAGAAACGCCTTTAATGCAAGATGCAAATCTGGAGTTGTTAAAACATCGGAAGCAATACCCTAAAAACTTTATAATGGATAATTTGATTATTACATGCAAATGAACTTTTTTCTTAGATACTTATTTCAACATCTTGCTGGAAAAACTACGGGTACAAAAGATTTTCTGGACCAGTAGGAAAGCGACTTGAAAAAATGCGAACATATTGAAATCTATACTAATCTATTCTGTACTAATATTATAAAGAGGTAAAAATTGTTTAATTGCAGGAGATAAGCTCTGGAACTACCGAACCGATTCCAAAAGTAATGGTATCAAAATGATGGTGTTCGTCCAACTTAGAACATAGGCTATATCTTATGTCCGTGCCACTGGCCAAAAGGGGTTACAGGAGCAAAAAATGTTCTAAAAATGATATTTTTGTGTTACTGAAGGGCCTAGAAGCATGAAATTTGGAATGGTAATTACTTATAAGATACTAATGATCTCAAACGACATTTCTTAAAAAAAAATCGAAATTAAAAAGGGGTGAAAATACGCGAAAAGCGTTCTAAATGGCGATTTTTACGCAATTTCAGGAAGTACCAAACTGATTAAAAAAATAATGGGGTCAAAATGATGGTGACAACACTTGCTCTAACATAGGCTACGTTTTATGTCGATGTCACTACCTCTAAAGGGGGTGCAGAAGCAAAAAATCGTTCGAAATTGTGATTTTTGGCGTTATTGAAGCGTCCAGATACATGGAATTTGGCATGGTAGTTACTTATAAGATATAAATGATCTCTAAGAACATTTCTTAAAAAATTTGAAATTTAAAAGGGGTGAAAATGCGCAAAAGGGCGTTCTAAAAAACGTTCTAAATTGTGATCTTTACGCAATCTCAAGAAGTACCAAACCGATTTCAAAAATAATGGTGTCAAAATGATAGTGACTACCCTTGCTCCAACATAGGCTATATTTTATGTCGGTGCCATTACCCCCAAAGCTGGTGCAGGAGCAGAAAAACGTTCGAAAATGCGATTTTTGTGTTACTGAAGGGCCTAGAAGCATGAAATTTGGAATGGTAGTTAATTATAAGATATAAATGATGTCTAAGAACATTTCTTAAAAAATTCGAAATTTAAAAGAGGTGAAAATGCGCGAAAAGTGTTCTAAAAAACGTTCTAAATGGCGATTTATACGCAATCTCAGAAAATACCCAACCGATTTCAAAAGTAATGGTTGGAAATTGATTATGACAGCCCTTGCTCCAATATAGGATCGATTTTTTGTCGGCGTCACTACCACCTTGCGGTTGAATTTTCAAAAACGTTCTAAATTGCGATTTTTGTGATACAGAAGGGGCTAGCAACTGGAAATTCGGCATGGTAGTTACTTATGAGATGTAAATTTTCTTTGTGAAGAGTTCCTTAAAAATTTGAAATTTAAAATGGGTGAAAATGAACGAAAAGCGTTGTAAAAACGTTCTAAATAGCGATTTCTACGCAGTCTCAGGAAATATAAACCGATTTCTGAAGTAATGGTTTCAAATTGACGGTGACAGTCCCCGCCCCAACGTAGCCTATATTTTACTTTGTTGTCACTACCACCTGGGGGTTACAGGAGCAAAAAATGTTCTAAATTGCGTTTTTTGTGTTACTGAGGGGGGAGTGGTCTAACCTTTTAAATTTGGTATGGTAATTACTTTAAAGATGCAAATGCTTTCTAAGAATTGTCGAAAGAAAATTCCAAAATTAAAATGATGGAGTGAGCGAAAAAGCGTTATGTAAGCGTTCTAAATTACGATTTTTATGCAATTGTATGAAATACGGAACCGATTTCAAACATAATGGTTGCCAATTTATGGTGATAGGACCAGCTCAAACATAAGCTATATTTTATGTCGGTGCAACAACCCCTAGAGAGTTGCAGGAGCAAAAAACTTTCTAAATTTCGATTTCTACAGCACTAAAGAGGCTAAAAACTTTAAATATAGTACGGTAGTTACTCATAAAATATATATGTCCTCTAAGCACAGTCGAAAATAAATTCGAAATTAAAAAGGGATGAAGCGAAGGCAAGGAGCGAAAAGCATTCTAAAAGAGTCCTAAATTACGATTTCTGTTGAATCTCAGGAAATAATAAACCGATTACAGAAGTTATTGGTTGCGAATCAAGAGTGGTATTCCCTGATCCTATGCGGGCTATATTTTATGCCGGTGTCACTACCACCTGGTTGACAGGAACTACAAGAAAGCCTTTAAAATCAACTAAATTCTGTTTTCGTTAGAATATTAGGAAATACCAACCGATTTCAAGGTTAATGTTGGCAAATTATTGGTGACAGTCTCTGTTTCAACATTTTTCAAGACAGTCTGTTTCAACTCTGTTTCGGCATTTTATGTTGGTGCCACTAACAAAAGAGAGGTGAACTGTTAGACAAGAAGCTTGGAATTTGACATGATGGTTAATTTTAAGACGTAAATGTGTTAAGATGGTTTCTAAAATATTCAAAACTTCAAATGAATACTAAAAGGAGCGTATGAAATGAGCATAAAAGTCTCAAAATACTTTCTAAATTATCATTTATTCTGAATTAGTTTTAGTTCTTCTTATTAATTAAAATCTCATTTCTGTCTATTGCACTTTTATAATGAAGTTTAATCAAACTGTGGCTTAATTTGCAATTTTTGAATTATTCCAAAAAGTGTTCTTCTAATAAAAAAGTCCTTCCGGCCAGTGCCGGGAGGAAGAGGTAGCTTTCATATTAATTATTTTTAAAAAGCCAACTTATATTATTCAAACACACGAAGCTCAATTTAGTGGAAACCGAATATAGGAGATTCAATACTAATTTTTATCAATACTAAATTATTATGAATGAGAATTTTGCGAAATTAGTCAGCTTTACCCAAGCTGCTTTTATTTAAAGTAACTTATATTTGGCTGCCAAATTCGGCGATTTCTTAAAGTGCCTGCCATTTTAAGACAACATGGTGGATGAGGCTAACCAGTGAACTTGGTCGAGACCTTAGTAATTGCTGTGCACATGCTCACTCACATCGGAATCGGTTGATATATACAAGTGCTGTCGCAGGCAAAAAATCAGATTTTTCAAAATGTCACCCACATTAGAAATTGAAACTGTTATCTGAGCCATTTTTTAAGATAAAGACAAACAAAAAAATGCTCCTGAATCCTTACATCAAGGTCAAATACTTAAGAAAGAAATCTTTTTCAATTTCTAATTTTTTTGCACCTCACTTTAAATATAACTTTTTTTAATTTAATGGCCGCCATTTTGAAACAAGATGGCTGATGAAGCTCGCCAACGAACTTGGTCGAGATATTGATGTATATTATCCACATGCCTTCTTACATCGAAATAGGCGAATACGTGTGTTATCGCGTGACAAATACAAGATCGTTTCAAAATGTTAGCCATGCTAGAAATTCAAAGTGCTATAATTCAACCATTTTTTAAGATAGAAACAAAAGAACAAATTTTCAGAAACAAAAACTGCTCCGGAATCTTTGTATCAAGGCCAAACACATAAAAAAAATCTTTTTCATTTTCCAATTTTTTAATACCTCATTTTAAATTTTAAATTTAATTTTTTTAATGGCAACCCTTTTGAAACAAGATGGCGAATGAAGCTGGCCAACGAACTCGGTCGAGACATAGTTACATCCAAATCGGTTCATAAATACGCCTGTTATCGCGTGACAAAAATCAGGTCGTTTTAAAATGTCAGCCACAATAGATATTGAAAATGCTATAACTCAGCCATTTTTTAGATATAGACGAAACAAAAACTGTTCCGGAATCTTTGTATTAAGGTCAAACACATACGAAAAAAATCTTTTTCATTTTCCAATTTTTTGGTATCTCATTTTAAATTTTAAATTTTTTAAAATTTTCTAAATGGCCGCCATTTTGAAACAAGATGGCGGATGAAGCTGGCCAACGAACTCGGTCGAGATATTTCTATGTACTATGTACACACCAAGGTACATCCAAATCGGTTCATAAATATACCTTTTATCGCGTGACAAAATCACAGGACGTTTCAAAATGTCAGCCACGCTAGAAATTCAAAATGCTATAACTCAGCCATTTTTTAAGATATAGACGAAACAAAAACTGCTCCGGAATCTTTGTATAAATGTAAAACACATAAGAAAAAAATATTTTTTCAATTTTCAATTTTTTGGTACCACATTTCAAATTTAAATTTTTCTTAAAAATTTAAATGGCCGCCATTTTTAAACAAGATGGCGGATGAAGCTGGCCAACGAGCTCTGTCGAAACATTGGTATGTACTATATATAAACGAAGTTACATCCAAATCGGTTAATAAATACGCCTTTTATCGCGTGACAAAATTCTGGACGTTTCAAAATGTCAGCCACGCTAGAAATTCAAAATGCTATAACTCAGACATTTTTTAAGATATAGACGAAACAAAAACTGCTCCGGAATCTTTGTATAAAGGTCAAATACATAAAAAAAAATATTTTTTCAATTTTCAATTTTTTGGCACCTTGATCTATAAAAAAAAAAATGGATGTGGTTGTTTGTGAGTATACAAAGATTTTTTCTGCTGGCAGAAGTTCTTTGGTCCGGCCGGGTACTCATAGATGGCTGCATACGATGTTACGTAGTAATTATCATTTACTTTTGTTTTGTTTTTTTAAATTATACAAGTGTATTAAGTACATTTTTTTTTATAATTAAATAATAATTATTAATGTTGGATTAATAATAATAATTTATTATCTTTTATTTTTAAACATATCATTAAATTTTAGACAGTAGAATTCACATACGGAATGTTAATGATAAATAAAATTTTGAATAAATAAATTTTTATTTCATTCAGTAAAAAAATAAATAAATATGAAAATTTAACAATCTTTTAAGATAGAATTGTTGGCTAAATAAATAATAATTTAAGACAAAAAAATTGTTCTCTTCTTCGTCAATGGCATTTTCTGACAACACTATTTAACAGTATTAAATGAAGGTGCATTTTTAAGGTCAGCGTAATGCATATTTTGCATTTTGAGAGGCTGTAGAAGTCATATTTCCGCGTTGTTTACATTTTACTAGTAAACAATATCATGAATCAAAATTTGTGTTTGTTAGAAAGGTCTAAAAATATACAATGTAATCAGTTAAAGAAAATTATATGCATTTTTTTTTTTAAATCCTGAAAGGCAATTTGGTTTAGATGTGAACCTGACAGCATAATAAGCCACCATCGCTTCAGTTGTAGTATGAGGCAGGAGAATTCAAATGCTAGAATCGCCATTTTTCCCCTGCAAAATAATAAAAAAAAGCAGAAGGTTTACATTAGATACGATACAAATACATACACTGTTTATGCATAGATTATGTTTAAAATTACATACAGGCATGCACAGTGAGTTAAGAAGAAAGTATATCAAGAAATTATACTAATTAATAAGGTAATTACAAGCATGAAATGGTTTACATACTTTTGGTAGTCGTAAAATTTTGTCACAGCACAAATCACCTCGCAGAAAGGGATTAGTAGCTTGACCAACCCCCACTTTTCGGGAGGATCGGTGACGGTCAAATAACTGGTTTTATTATTCTCTCCTCCTTCTTCTTTTTTTTTCTCTCTTTCTCGTATCGGGTAAAGTTGGAGAGCATTGCGTAATGATATATTAAAGGAGATGAAATAGCTTGTATATTTTGACATATCATACATGTTAGAAGTAACAAATAAATAAAATAATGTAACAAGTCTGTATACATTATTTTTTCTGATTATGATTTGAATACATCAGATTAATTATGTGAAAATATAACGTGTCATATTACAAGCATTGTATTTACTTTTATTCAGTATAAAATGTGTTTTAAATGAAACACTGTGTCATAAGGTTATATGTGATGAAATAATATGTCAAATGTCTATGCCATTATTTTTCTTGTAATTAGGTTTATTTCGGCATATTAGTTTCATACAAAATTATAGCTTTGAATGTATTTTGGGCACTTAAACTGTAAAGTTACAAAATTATTAAACATGTGTGTGGTAAAGAAAAAAGGCTTCGAGAAAGACGTCTGATTTTCAGTACAGAGGCCTTCTATAAATGTGAATGTCAACAGACAACTATGCTATCATGTGTTGAACTTTCTGTTATGAAAAATAGAAGAACTTCTTATAAAATATACCAGAACCATTGATAATTGAACTTTACAAACTTAGTTCAAAAACTGTGTAGATACACAGTCATATGGACACGTACATACCTTTAAGCTTTACAAAAAAAAAAAAAAAAAAAAAAAAAACCAGCAATCAGTTTTTATTTTTTTTTTTTTCTGACACCGGGAGAGATGCTGGGCAACATATAACTATGATATGTTCCCGCACCATGTTGGTTAAATCAAAGTAAAATTGCGTAATTTGTTATTTCTGTTTGTATAAATATTTTTTATAAAATATAATTATGAGTGTAAAATTATAATGTTTATATATTTAAGTAAAATAGGAGTGTAAGTTCATACAAAAATTATTAAGTTGATTTTAAATATTAAATATATATTTTTAAAAAATTGTTGTATTGTAAAATGAATGTATAATGTTGAATAGAGTTCGGATCTCAGACAACAACAATAGCCAGACGCCATGGTGTCGTTTTATGACAAGCCAATGGAAAGTGGTGTATAATTAGAAATCGTAAAATAATAAAAACGTTGGAACAAATTTATGGCCTCAATAAAAGTGTTGGGATAAATTTATGGCTTTTCAGACCACCCAAACTTTAAGGCAGATAATAATATTAAAGTATATGTAAGGGGCCATTTGCAGACTGTTAGCTAATAGGCCTATCGAAGTATAATAAAAAATCTTCTCACATCCAATAACAGTGGACTAGACAAAAATAGTTCCACCCACTGCAGGAGTGGTGTGCAAGAAGAATAAGGTTTGAAAAAGAGAGTCTGAAAAAAGATGTAGAGGACGCAGGAGCTCTCCTGAAAGCCCGTGCAATGAGTCCCGAAAGCCCTAGTACTGCCCCGGCGAGATGTACATATCGGAGCGAGCCTAATCAAGCCTAATTGAGGATGTCTCCCTGATGTACATATCGGAGCGAGCCTAATCAAGCCTAATTGAGGATGTCTTCCTGATGTACTTATCGGAGTGAGCCTAAGCAAGCCAAATTGAGGATGTCTTCCTGATGTTAAAATAAAGAGGATTATTCTACAGAGGTCCGTAGCTTTGCATCCTGCCATCCCGATGTTGCCGCTCTGATACAAAGCGAATTCCGGATGACATAAGAATATGATCCCAAGCAACGCGACAACTCTGAATTTGATGAATAAAGGCCACCATCCCGTATATTAAAAAAAAGGTACTATTTTAAACATTTTCTTTTACCACTTAAGATCATATGAAAAATCATAAAAAATACTTTTCTGATATTTTACGGTAGAGATTAATCTGAGATCCGACAAAACCAATAATTAGATAAGATTAAGGTAATTTAAAAATGAAAGAGAATTATTCTTTTAGCAAAAAGAAACAATTATAATAATTAGAGTATATGAAAATATTGTCTTTTTTTTTTTTTAAAGATTAAATATACTTAAAATAATGAGAAGCAAACAAAAGTATGGCTTTCTTTTTTTTGAATTAATATTATGTATTTCTGTATATAGTTGTGTTCAATGTAAATAAAATATTTAATCAAGTTTTAAAAAGTTTCTGCAATTATTTAATTGATAATGTTTAAGGTGTGTCAATTTATGTTTACAGCTTAAATTTTAGTTTAATTCATAAGTGGAAGAGTTCGTCTAAATAATTCACAACGCAAACTCTTAATTTTATTCGTAATTATTTAAATTTAATAATTACATTTTGACGCGAATTATAATTTAATTTTATTAATGCTTCGCGTTGCTCTTCTACTAGAATTTAGGTAAATACGATCACTTATATTATTTGAATTTATCTAAGGTATATAAGATTATATACCAATTTGCTATGAGGTTGCTTGGATGATTTGGACCAATTAACAATTTTGGATATATATTTAATAGAAAATAAACAGGTGTAATTATCTGTCCAGCATCCCCCCCTTCATAGTAAAATGGTGCTATGACTCAGGAACGTTCATCTGAGGTCATTAGAAATAATAATAATAATAATAATAATAATAAAGGAAAATAAATTTAAGTATTATTTTAATGTCACAATTTTAAAGATATTGTAGGTATGTAAGTTTAATTGATTAAAATTTTATTAAAATTAATTTTATTATTGTGACAATAATGACACACATATAATAATTTTATATAAATAAAATGAATAATATATGTTAGCAAAAAACAAAAAGGAAATGAAAAAAATAATTCTGGGATTTATAATAGGTAAATTTAGGAATTACAATTTTGTTTTGTTTTTCTCTCTTTTCTCTTGTGGTTGGATCTCAGTTACCATTGAGAAATAATGGCATTCACATCACAGATGACACATTTGTAAAAATAATTTTTTTTTATATACTGTATAAATAATAATAAGAATAATGAGTAAAATTTTATAATATGACTGGTATAAAAATGATTGAAATGTCAAGAGATCATGATTTTTGAAATGGTATCACCTTGATACAAAAGAAAATTTATGAGTCGTACTACGAAGTAGTAGTACAATATTTATAAAAAAAAAATAAAAATAAGATTGTTTTTTCTGTAGAAAAAGACAGATATTTTTCTGTTAAATGAAATTATGTTGTTTTTTATATATACGTGTATTATAAATATTTTAGGGGTATTTATGTGTGTAAAAGAATAATCTACAAAACAACTTCATCTCCTAAGAAATTTTTTTTAATTTTAGTGCTGTTGTTTTTATGTATTTATGCAATTTAGAATATTTTCATACATATGTGGTAATATAGAAAAAAAAAGTATGATAAACAGAAATATTCTGTTAAAAGGTTATGCCCAACAATAAGCGAAAATTTAAAAGGAGAAGTGTAGATTTAAATACCTCTGGAGTTAAAACCAGAGGACAGAAAAATAAAATTATTTCTCTAAATTATTCGCTACAAAAAACTAAAAAGAATACCATGACTCAACCTAGTGTTGATACGCTGTTGAATTGTATCCTCGTCTTTGACGAAAAGAAAGAGTCTAATATTAAATTTTGTGTGGACGAATTCGATAATCTAATTAAACAAACGGAATTAGAGAATGTTTCGAAACTTGCGCTCTTGAAAACGAAATTAGTCGGTAGTGCTAGAGATAAATTAGCTAACGAAGAAAATTTTAATACAGAAAAAGACTATGGTAAATTTAAAGAAAAATTAATCGATACTTTTTCTACTAAAACAAGTTTTTCTGCGGCTCAAAGCAATTTTTTTTCTCTTAGGCAAAAACCTGCGCAGGCTATCGCTGATTTTATCAGTGAATTCAATGCGGCGGCAAAACTTTACCTAGATAAAAGTGGCCAAAATATTGACAACGGTAATGGTAGTTTATTTGAAATGATAAAATTCACAAGATTTTTAGAATCAGTTAGGGCAGATTTAAGTTTGGACATTCGAAGAATGGCGCCGAAAAATTTCAACGACGCATGTAAATTTGCGAAACAAATGGAAGATGCATACAATCAAGTTGCATCAAAGGAAATTAATTCGATTACAAAAACCTCCACTGAGGAAAATTTGGACAAATTGTTAAAATTAAATATGGAAAGCGCGGAGCAAATTAAAATTTTGACTTCCGAAATAAACAATTTGAAAGTTAAAACAAAAGACACTGCATCAAGCAGATGGTGCGAATTATGTAAAAAAAATTCGCATACTTTAGAAACGTGCTGGTACAAAAATGATAATAAAAATACATATAAGGATAGCAGATATTTCGCAGGTCGGCATTTTAATAAAAGGTCCTCTTATAATGGACAGTATCAACCGAGAGCGAATTTTAATCCTAGATTTGTTAACCCAAACCAGCAGTGGCATTTTCAATCTTATGCACCCACAGGTGGTTACTATGGATATTCTCCATATCCCCCACCCCCACCAAATTACTTCCCTCAGCATGTGCCATATAGGAATAGTCAACCTCAGAGTCATGCCAGTTATTATCCAAATGAGGATAAAAATGAGAATTTAAAAGAGAATGCTCAAAAGTATCAAAAAAAGTATAATAAAAAGGGTAAAACTGATGATCAAAGGGACAAGTAAGGGATATGAATTGGTATTAAAAATAAAAACAAAATACATAATTAATCGAATTTCAAAATTTCAAAATTTTCAAAATTTAAAAATAAATTTTTCTCTTTTAGGTAAAAAAAAAAATTTGAAACAAAATTAATAACTTGCCTTTTTAAAATTCAAAATAATAATAAGAAAGGATAGGAACATAGGAACGCCAATTTGTCTCAGGGTTACAATATTGAGCAAATGTGCAGGGCGCACCCGAAAACATACTTATAAAATTATGTAATGTGCTTCACAAAACTTCACTGGAGCAGTGAAATATTTATCTCCAGGCAAAAGTTATATATATATTTTTTTTCTCTTTTCGAATATGAATTAGAAAATATAAAATCTTAACAAAGCCAAATAACATTAAAACTTAATTAATTTAATAGTAAATAATGTTGGAGTAATTTAAAAAAAAAAAAAAAAAAAAAAAAAAAAAAAAAAAAAGAGAATTTTTTCTGTCTTCTATAAGGGTAGCCTTTGCTAATAGCCTTACAATTCAGATGACAGAATTTCAGAATTACTCTTTAAAATGAGTAGGTGTAAGCTATAGGTTCAGGGTAGTTAGAACAGCTTTATAGCATACTCATATATATATTTTTTTCTTATATAAATATATGGTTGACAAGGAATAAATTATTAGTGCACTCTATATTAGGATAGCGGTCAGCTATAAGCCTAAATATAATAAAATATGCAAAAAGTGCTAAGATTTATTCCGGTAGTTCAATTACAACTTATATGCTAAAGTCTAGAATTTAGACAGCTGGGATAAGTTTTATGAACAAAAGTGTTATAAAAAATTTAAAAAAAGGATTTTGGTGTAGCACATTGGTTTTTAAAAAACATATATATGTATAACAATGGACAAGGCAAGTTATTTCAATATGATTGCACACAAAATTATAGTAAAAAAAAATACACAAATAAATAATTGATGTAAAATTAAAATTTTCTCACCAAAGGCTTTCTGTATAGGGTGCAATTTTGGCCTACGGCTGGGTATGCACCAACACCAACAAAATATTTGTAGAAAAATTATTTATCAATTCATCAATATATAGTCATCACTTAGGCATCAACTTCAGGATTCTTGGCTGAAAAAGGAATCGAAGAAAAAATTAAGTATGGTATAATTACTAGATGTTATGCTCAGAAACAATAAAATTAGTAATATTATATTGTAAAAAGCAGCATTTTGAGTTTTATTTAGGAAAACTTTTGATTTTTAGGTTTTACACATTTATGGAGTGTCTAGCTCAGTGTATAGTTCCTAGATTTAATAAAAAAAATAATAAATAAAAATATAAGTTCGTGTTGTTTTCAAAATAAATAACAAAAGGTATAGCAATTAGCATTTACAGTTAAAATTTATGGAATTTTCAGCAAAATTAACATTAGACAAACATAGTTTATATTATATTTAACTTGATAAGCTAATTTACTTTTATTAACGGTATTCAATTAGAATTAAAGTAGGCTTAAATTCAAGTTAAATTAATTAATAACATTGTTGTAGTGTAAAATTTTATGTAAGACTATTATATTTTTATTGTATATATAAAAATATGCAAATTTAATAATTAATAAAATGTATTAGCAAAATTATTTAATATAAATATTAAATGACATCTTGCTGAAATCAGCTAGAAATTAGATTTTTTTTTAAATGAAAATTTATGTTATTTTAGAATTTAAGCATTTTTTTTTCTCTTTACTTTCCCTTAGAATTAAATGCAATTCTAAATTTAACACATATAAATATACATAGTATTGATAAATTTGAGTGTGTGAGTTCATAAAATTGTTTTTTTTTTTATATAATTTGGCCAATTTAACATAAGGAAACAAAATAAATAAATAAATATATTTATATATATTGGCCTTATTTTTATTAAAATATGTAGTATGGCTTAATAAATTTATTTACTTAATTTTTTTATAGTACGTACAGTAATTATTTTAAAAACTTGATCTATAAAAAAAATTGGATGTGGTTGTTTGTGAGTATACAAAGATTTTTTCTGCTGGCAGAAGTTCTTTGGTCCGGCCGGGTACTCATAGATGGCTGCATACGATGTTACGTAGTAATTATCATTTACTTTTGTTTTGTTTTTAAATTATACAAGTGTATTAAGTACATTTTTTTTTATAATTAAATAATAATTATTAATGTTGGATTAATAATAATAATTTATTATCTTTTATTTTTAAACATATCATTAAATTTTAGACAGTAGAATTCACATACGGAATGTTAATGATAAATAAAATTTTGAATAAATAAATTTTTATTTCATTCAGTAAAAAAATAAATAAATATGAAAATTTAACAATCTTTTAAGATAGAATTGTTGGCTAAATAAATAATAATTTAAGACAAAAAAATTGTTCTCTTCTTCGTCAATGGCATTTTCTGACAACACTATTTAACAGTATTAAATGAAGGTGCATTTTTAAGGTCAGCGTAATGCATATTTTGCATTTTGAGAGGCTGTAGAAGTCATATTTCCGTGTTGTTTACATTTTACTAGTAAACAATACCATGAATCAAAATTTGTGTTTGTTAGAAAGGTCTAAAAATATACAATGTAATCAGTTAAAGAAAATTATATGCATTTTTTTTTTTAATCCTGAAAGGCAATTTGGTTTAGATGTGAACCTGACAGCATAATAAGCCACCCTCGCTTCAGTTGTAGTATGAGGCAGGAGAATTCAAATGCTAGAATCGCCATTTTTCCCCTGCAAAATAATAAAAAAAAGCAGAAGGTTTACATTAGATACGATACAAATACATACACTGTTTATGCATAGATTATGTTTAAAATTACATACAGGCATGCACAGTGAGTTAAGAAAAAAGTATATCAAGAAATTATACTAATTAATAAGGTAATTACAAGCATGAAATGGTTTTAAATACATACTTTTGGTAGTCGTAAAATTTTGTCACAGCACAAATCACCTCGCAGAAAGGGATTAGTAGCTTGACCAACCCCCACTTTTCGGGAGGATCGGTGACGGTCAAATAACTGGTTTTATTATTCTCTCCTCCTTCTTCTTTTTTTTTCTCTCTTTCTCGTATCGGGTAAAGTTGGAGAGCATTGCGTAATGATATATTAAAGGAGATGAAATAGCTTGTATATTTTGACATATCATACATGTTAGAAGTAACAAATAAATAAAATAATGTAACAAGTCTGTATACAATATTTTTTCTGATTATAATTTGAATACATCAGATTAATTATGTGAAAATATAACGTGTCATATTACAAGCATTGTATTTACTTTTATTCAGTATAAAATGTGTTTTAAATGAAACACTGTGTCATAAGGTTATATGTGATGAAATAATATGTCAAATGTCTATGCCATTATTTTTCTTGTAATTAGGTTTATTTCGGCATATTAGTTTCATACAAAATTATAGCTTTGAATGTATTTTGGGCACTTAAACTGTAAAGTTACAAAATTATTAAACATGTGTGTGGTAAAGAAAAAAGGCTTCGAGAAAGACGTCTGATTTTCAGTACAGAGGCCTTCTATAAATGTGAATGTCAACAGACAACTATGCTATCATGTGTTGAACTTTCTGTTATGAAAAATAGAAGAACTTCTTATAAAATATACCAGAACCATTGATAATTGAACTTTACAAACTTAGTTCAAAAACTGTGTAGATACACAGTCATATGGACACGTACATACCTTTAAGCTTTACAAAAAAAAAAAAAAACCAGCAATCAGTTTTTATTTTTTTTTTCTGACACCGGGAGAGATGCTGGACAACATATAACTATGATATGTTCCCGCACCATGTTGGTTAAATCAAAGTAAAATTGCGTAATTTGTTATTTCTGTTTGTATAAATATTTTTTATAAAATATAATTATGAGTGTAAAATTATAATGTTTATATATTTAAGTAAAATAGGAGTGTAAGTTCATACAAAAATTATTAAGTTGATTTTAAATATTAAATATATATTTTTAAAAAATTGTTGTATTGTAAAATGAATGTATAATGTTGAATAGAGTTCGGATCTCAGACAACAACAATAGCCAGACGCCATGGTGTCGTTTTATGACAAGCCAATGGAAAGTGGTGTATAATTAGAAATCGTAAAATAATAAAAACGTTGGAACAAATTTATGGCCTCAATAAAAGTGTTGGGATAAATTTATGGCTTTTCAGACCACCCAAACTTTAAGGCAGATAATAATATTAAAGTATATGTAAGGGGCCATTTGCAGACTGTTAGCTAATAGGCCTATCGAAGTATAATAAAAAATCTTCTCACATCCAATAACAGTGGACTAGACAAAAATAGTTCCACCCACTGCAGGAGTGGTGTGCAAGAAGAATAAGGTTTGAAAAAGAGAGTCTGAAAAAAGATGTAGAGGACGCAGGAGCTCTCCTGAAAGCCCGTGCAATGAGTCCCGAAAGCCCTAGTACTGCCCCGGCGAGATGTACATATCGGAGCGAGCCTAATCAAGCCTAATTGAGGATGTCTCCCTGATGTACATATCGGAGCGAGCCTAATCAAGCCTAATTGAGGATGTCTTCCTGATGTACTTATCGGAGTGAGCCTAAGCAAGCCAAATTGAGGATGTCTTCCTGATGTTAAAATAAAGAGGATTATTCTACAGAGGTCCGTAGCTTTGCATCCTGCCATCCCGATGTTGCCGCTCTGATACAAAGCGAATTCCGGATGACATAAGAATATGATCCCAAGCAACGCGACAACTCTGAATTTGATGAATAAAGGCCACCATCCCGTATATTAAAAAAAAGGTACTATTTTAAACATTTTCTTTTACCACTTAAGATCATATGAAAAATCATAAAAAATACTTTTCTGATATTTTACGGTAGAGAGTAATCTGAGATCCGACAAAACCAATAATTAGATAAGATTAAGGTAATTTAAAAATGAAAGAGAATTATTCTTTTAGCAAAAAGAAACAATTATAATAATTAGAGTATATGAAAATATTGTCTTTTTTTTTAAAGATTAAATATACTTAAAATAATGAGAAGCAAACAAAAGTATGGCTTTCTTTTTTTTGAATTAATATTATGTATTTCTGTATATAGTTGTGTTTAATGTAAATAAAATATTTAATCAAGTTTTAAAAAGTTTCTGCAATTATTTAATTGATAATGTTTAAGGTGTGTCAATTTATGTTTACAGCTTAAATTTTAGTTTAATTCATAAGTGGAAGAGTTCGTCTAAATAATTCACAACGCAAACTCTTAATTTTATTCGTAATTATTTAAATTTAATAATTACATTTTGACGCGAATTATAATTTAATTTTATTAATGCTTCGCGTTGCTCTTCTACTAGAATTTAGGTAAATACGATCACTTATATTATTTGAATTTATCTAAGGTATATAAGATTATATACCAATTTGCTATGAGGTTGCTTGGATGATTTGGACCAATTAACAATTTTGGATATATATTTAATAGAAAATAAACAGGTGTAATTATCTGTCCAGCAACCTACCACCATCAAAAACCGTAATATTGTGAATTAAAGCTGTAAGTATTAAAAAAAAAAGTGCCAAATAATTTATTATAAGAATTATTATGGAAGAAAAAAGAAGAAAGTGGACACCGACAAATAATGGAAAAGCTTATATATTGAATTACGTTATCAAGGGCACAGAATTCAATAATAAAAGCAAAATGGTTGTTTTCTGTGAGAAAAATAAGCTAAAGCTAATATTATTTTTCCCTGTGCCCAAACAACCATTATAATCAAGTGAATAGATTAAAAATGAAAACAGAATAAAAACAAATAATATGAAATGGAAAAATCAATAAAAACTGTTTAAATATTTATAGGATATAAAATAGAAATAATACACAACATACCGATTAATATTTCAGTATTTTTCAATATATCCACACGCACATGGCTCCCAAAATATCGTAAAGATTAAGGTGAATAAAACAGTTAAGAAATCAAAGTGATTGAGACCAAAGGATGCAGTTAATACATTTTGAAAACTCATGAAAAATAAAATTAATATAATATGAAATAAAATAAATAGAAAGTAATTACATTATTTAAAATAACTAAAATGCACTATTAAATTAATTAATAACTATATAACAATATCGTCAAAATTTAGCTTAAAAATCCACCTGGTCTAGTAATTTATAACTTAAAAAGAGTTGCAAAAGACAAAAGTTATATTTTATTGTCAAAAGACAAATTTTGGTGCTGCCATCTAGTAGTATTTTTATTATTCAAATGTCACAAGATAAACATTTGAAATCCTAAGAATGTAAAAAATTTTTCATTAACAGCAAAACCAAACAAGTCCTTATATATAGATAATTATAAACCTAATATAAACCACACTATATATTTTTTAAAAAACTATTGTTAATAAAATTTTTAAAAAAGGAAACAAAATATTCTATTATCTTACTCATTTAAACTACACTAAGAATTTAAATAATGCTATAACATTGAGAATTTATAGCATATAGCTATATGCTATAAAACAAAATAAATTCAATAATAATTAATAAAAATATAGTAAAAATAATATAAAGATCGTTAATGAAAAATATTTTATATAAGATAATTATAAAATGAACAGGAAATAAACATATGGAGGTATATAGAAGATTATCAGATACTTAAATCCCCATTACCTAAAATTCTCAAATAAATTGCGTGGATTATTTTCATACAGCCATAAAAATCCTAAAAGTATGAGTGTGGAACATACAAACACATTAAACCGATAATAAATTTTATAACACAAAGTGAAAATAGATCAATATTAAAAAGAATAGAGGAATAACAATAAAAATAATTACCCCATTTTAATACATACTGTATAACTTTATTTATATTAAATATACTTATATGTATATTAAACACTATAAAAATGGCAAACTATTAGTAATTAATGTGATATTGTCCTGAGTAAATTAAAATTTAATAACAAATGATTGTAAATAAGATAGAACAATAATTAAGCTAAATATAATATTAATGAAAGTCACCAATTACATATAAAATATCAAATCAACATTCTTATAAAATACGTATCAAAAATATAGCAATAATACATAAGCCCCTTTTTTTTTAATTAACCATTGCGTATTATCCAGACAACACCACCCTCCTCCGTACTCTAACATCTACCCACCCATCCATCCTATAATAATTTTTTTATATTATTTTACAATTTTTAATTTTTTATAAATATTTTTTTTATATATATATTTGTAATTTTGTATACGCATGTGTTAATTTGTTTTAAAAGATCATGTAAGTAAAGTACTAATTGTATATTAATGAATATATGAATTTTTTTGGAAAACCATGATTTAATGTATCATAAATTAGTTTTTTAATATTATTGTTAATTAGAGGAGAAGAACATAAACATTTTATTCTATATAAATGATTAAGTATTATGTTTCGAAAAACAGAATGATGTAGACAAGATTTAAAATTTGTAAGTGTATTAACTTTGAATTTAAATTCTTTACGTTTTTCATATAAATCAGTTATTGTTTTGTTGTCTTTTATTGTAATTTTAAGATCTAAGAAGTTAATTGTATTGTTAGATAAAAGGTTTTCCGTTAATTCCAAATTAGTGGGATAATCTACTGGAAATTGAGTAATTGCAGATTGATCAGTTTCAATTAAAATTATGTCATCAATATAACGATATAAATGTAGAGTATTATTGGTAAAAGTACGTTCATAATGATATAAGTATAAATCAGATAGTAAACTGGATGTACAACCGCCTTGTGGTATACCGACATGCTGTAAATATAAAGTGTTATCTTGCAATATGTAATATTATAGATAATGAAGTTTGTTAAAGATTTAAAATATGCAATATCTATATTAGATGGTAATTCCAGTTTTTTATAATACTTTTTAAATAATTCATTTATAATTTTATGTAAATCAAATAGGTCTATATTATTAAAAAGATCTTTGAAGTCATATGTCGTTATATTATATACACAATGAAGATTTTTTTAAATATTGACAAGTTGATAGCTATTTTTTATACAATGTGTGTTATCATTATTTGTAGTAAGTACATATATTTGATTAAGAATTTTTAAGAGAAGTTTATTGGCTTTATTATTATATGTATTGCAACCAATAGTTACAGTCCTAAATTTAATTGGAGTTTTATGAAATTTGGGAATAAGAACTAGATATGGATAATTAAAGTTAGTAGATAAAATATTTAATAGTTTATAATAACTTCGAATTTTACGATTATTTACAATTACATTTTCATTAGTTTTTTGAAATGACTTATTAGAAGAAATACAATTTGTAAGAAGTTGGTGATAATAAGATTTACATATAATAGCATAATTATTAGGAGATTTATCTACATATGTTATAACGTAGTTTTTTTGTAATTTAGTAATTTGTTGGAAAAAATGCTGTTTATTAATATAAACCAAATCAGCAATATTATTTTTTAAAAGCCATAGTTAATTTTTCAATTACTAATATTTTCCATTGATTAAAAAATTCAATAGGCTTATTATAAGAGATAGAAATTTTATAAATAAAAATATCAATATCATATGTAAACTGTTTGATAATAGATTTAACATTAAATTTGGATGGAAGCCTATATTTAGTACCATAACCCATTAGTTGTTTCAATTTAAAATCATTAACAATATCAAGATTTCCAGTGATTATATGTCCATGATCATTGTTTATGTATTTTTTTAGAGTGGGGTCATTGCATTTACACGGAAAATTACTAGCAGCAGATGTATTTTTTGAAAATGTATTGTAGTTAAAAATCTTTCTACCAAATGTATTCGGAAATTTAAAGGTTTTTGATATATGAAGATTATTAATGGGAAAAAAACAATTTTTATCATTAATTATAGAATTGATATTAATTTTATTAAATATGTGATTTGAAAAAGTAATTATCATTTGAGTATTCATGTTTTGTATTTTATGTTTTTTTTGTAAATTAATATTTAAAAGATTAACCCTAGTCATAATGAGGTCAAAATAAATATCAGAGAAATGTTTAGAGAAAGATTTACTTAGAAATACATTTAAATATTGTCCAATCTGTTTCTTTTTAATAGCAAAGATGTTTTTTCGAATTAACAACCAGTTATAATTCTTTAAATATTTACTTTGAAGATCATTTATTTGTTTAGTGATAGATTTTTTGGAAACTACAACTAATGATGAACCCTTTCCACGTTTGTTACGTGTTGTTTTACAATTTAAATTATGATTAAGAGTAGGATAGATTGGAGAATAATCAATATATATATAACCATTAATTAAACATAACCTACCACCATCAAAAACCGTAATATTATGAATTAAAGCTGTTGCACCATGGCTATCCTGAGAGTTTTTTGAAGAGTCTACTGCGAAATTTCGTACAGTGTAAGACTTATCGCAGAGATTTAGAGGTAATGTGGATGCGAAGAGAGGAGTAACTGTGGCTTTGACTGTTCAGGGATTGCGTGCACGATTGTTTGAGGTTTCACGTTCAGTTGTTGGTTTTCGATGGGTCTGGGCAGCTCATTCGATTTGTTAGTTTTTTCTTTTTGGTCTTGACAGGTTGTTGGGGGAGCGTTGTGCACATAAAAACTTGTTTTAACCCCGCAGTTGTATGTCGCAAGTGCATGCCGCCTGTCTCCATTGATTCAATTTCTTCTTGTTTTAGTTTGAATGATTTTAAAGTTTGCCGTTTTTAAAGTATGTTGTTTTGAAGTTAGTTGTTTTTAGTTATTTTGTAGTTGTCATTTGGTTTAGTTTATTTATCGTTGGATCAGTTCCGTGGTTTCGAATTTTTGGTTTGGTTTTTGGATATATATATTTATATATATTTATATATATATATATATATATATATATATATATATGTTGCATTCTAGCAACATTGGATTGACTTTATCGTTGAAAATGCCGTACAGGCTGTCACGATAATAGCTGAGGATCTCATCCAGCGATAATGGCGTAAAAGAAATGGTCACAACAGATAATTCGAATCTGTTATGTTAGTAGAACAAATTGATGAAATGCAGTTGTCGAGTGAAAACAATGGAATGCATCGTTTCGTGAAGTTTCCCCAGAAGAAATTGAAAACAACTCATAATCAACTAAGCACTTTATTAGAACATCTTTCAGAAAGTGCAGTTTCCACCAAGATAATTAGCCATCGCTCCGTAGTAGTAATTAGGTTTAAACAAACTTTCAGATAATCGAATAACAGGACGGTGACCAGGGAATGGATGTAAACTGGAAATACGACTCAAATCTGCTGAAACACAGCGAGTATCAACTTTTTGTTCCTCACATGTAAGGATACAAATATGACGTAGATCGCGCTCTCAAGCAATGAATAATTAAGAATGTCGCCTCATATAAAGAGTGCGAACAGAACTAGCGGATGAATTTGGAGGAAAAAAGGATAACATCAGAAATGCGCGGGAAGTAAAAATGGAAGCTAAAAGAATAATATCGAAAGAAAAAAGCGCGGGAATGGAACATTTAATTTAAGAATGCTAAAAGCGTAATATTTAAGCGATTAAGACAAGTGAGACATTAAATTAAAGGGAATTTAACAGAGTTAACGATAGAGATTATTTAAGGATAAGGATTTAGGGAATATAAAGTAGTAATTTAGAATAAGATAAGGAAATCGCGGAATTAGATCTAATAATGTAACAAAATCCCTACCCTCATAAAATGAATGAACTAGTAGGTCCCGATGACCTGCGAGTTCATTGAGAGAAAGCAGATACTCGTTTTACAATTTTGTTTCTTTGTTTTACAATCATCTTTAAAATGATACCGTCACTTGGTCACCAAATCGCGTTGCTCAAAGCTTTAATTTCATTTTGAAAGGAAAAGAAAAAAAAATTATAATTAAAAATTTTAAAAAAATTCGCGTCTTAGTGGAAACTGCTGTAATAAGTACATATCCAATAATAAAAACAATTATAATAATATTTGGTTAAAATTCAAAATTAGCAACAGTTTTGCTTTCTGTGAATTAATACAGCAATATTAATATCAGGTCATTAGTTAGCGACAGTGACACTATTTTCAAAACCATACCATATTTATTCAGTATATTCACTAAATTATATGTCCTCTAGTGATTTTTAGTCCGTACTGAAATATGGATTTGTAGAGTTCATAAGAGTTTTTGGTCACTTAAATTCTATATCGCAGACTTTGTTGCACTAATAATATTAAATACTAATAACAATAAATAATAAATTATAACAATAATAAACACATAAATAATCTAAGTATAACCTTGTATAATAATAATATATCAAAATAATTAATAAATAATAGTAAATAAAATTTTTGTCAACTATAATGTAATTTACAACTGTGCAATCTTTGATAGTTTTTGCCATGGTCTTTTCATTATTACAGATCTGTATTCTCTCAGTATAATAGCAGTATCAATCACAACTGCTGTTAAATCTTGTGTAATTTTATTCCTCGTATTATATTAAATCTTAGATAAGTTTTTGAAAAAAAAGTAATGATTTGTGACCAGAAACGAAGAATTATGAGGTGCATTGCCTCTTAGGTCCTTCCAAGGGTTAAACCATCATCACTGTTTTCAGTAACTTATATCTTTTGTTTTAGTATAGTCATCGTCAAAAATTATTTAAATCTCTATATAAATAATTCAATAACATTCTTAATTCTAGTATTTTCTTCTTTTTATAAATAATAATAATATAATGTTAATCCTATATCACATAATAAATTCATGTCTATAAATATCTCAACTAATAAAAATATATAAAAAAATAAATCGTCATCTTCGAAAAAAAAATCTTTTGCAAAGGTAGTAAAAAAAAATAGCTGAATACACTAGTGTTTCTTAATTCGCATCTGTAAATTACCTTTACCTCAAATAATAAAATAAAAAATCAAATCTGTCGCTACAAAATGAAATTTGACTTTCGTGGTAAAAAAAAAAAAAATATCGCAGACGAAAATTATCATTAAGTCATGCATTCGAATAAACAAGCGGTTTCGCAATAACTTTCACACCTGTGGACTCGGAATAAAAATATGAAACATTTTCTTTTCTCTCTCTCTCTCTTTTTTTTTTAATAAAAATTAATAAAAGGCAATCGTTAGAGTAATATTTAAATCATTTGAAAGAATATCAATTAGGTTTTTATTAAATTTTTATAGCAAGTAAGATTAAGTTTTTAATTACTAGTAATAAATTAAGTAAAGTTAAGTTTTTTGGTTTAAGTTTATAATCCAACATTAATTAGAACTCTAGATAAATCAACCAATTTATGCCCGCATAACTAAGTTAATCTAAATAAATTCCCAAACAGATAAACTCTTAGGACGTCTCTAAAAACTCATCCGTAATGTTGAAATAATAAATTTACTTAAGCTTTAAATTTTAATATTAAATTACAAACTCATCATTGTTAGGAAATTAAGTTTAAGTATTAACTCTAGAGATTTGCAGTAAGCAAAGAAGTCAATTCATTTCAAAAGAATATATCGCAACTTTTAAAATTTATACTCCCTCAAGCATAAATTCTCAACATAAATAAATCACAAGAAAATTCATTATTTGATAATACATATTTGATAATAATAAATCATTTTAATAATTGAGTTGGTTTCTTTATTCAAGTTATTAAAGGGTGCACTTAGGTCTACTAGCAACCAACAAGAATTTCCATCTTTATTTTCGTAATCCTCTTAATATCATCAATTTATATCATTAGCCTATCAAGTAATTATTATAAAATCATATCATCTTATCAAGCAAGTAAATGGATCATCTTTTAGCATCATCAAGTAATATCTCACCAAGCTTTTTACCTATAGTATCACCCCTATTCACACTTTTTTCCAAAATGCATGGTTTTACATACATTGGGATTTATGTGTTAAGTAAATAGATACCAACCATCATCTCAATTCTTATTGTAGTAGCAGTTTAATAAATACACTTTATTGCAACCCAAAATAATACCAACTTTTTATACCAACTCAAAATAATAATAAATAAATAAATGAAATATCACTAAATAATATAAATAAATAAAATAGAATAAATAACACTTTAAATATATCACAATATCATATTTACATAAATCATTCTAATGTTTACCATAATATCAACTTGGATAAGCAGAAATTTTACTCAATTTTTCACCATGGTTCATAAGATTCTAAGCTACTTTCAGCAGTCCGACATAATATTTTAACAAATAAATATCAAAGTAACTTAGAAGAACTCATTTGGTAAATTATTTTTTAACTTTTCTTCCTACGATATTTATAGTTGTCATGGTAGTACTGATACATTATATTTTGTTCTCTAAATTTTACGAGATAGGGATAGCAATTAGTACTATTTGCTACATGATCAAAAATATCAATGTCACATTTATTCACTAGATCACTAATAGCAAAATTTTCTGCTAATATGTCTCTCTTAGGTGCTGTCATCTTAATATTCAAGTTTAATCCTACACAATTGTAATTTAAAGAATAAACTTGTTCTTAAATCTCTCTAACACATTCCTTTAACAGAATATATAATAATAAAAATCTCATTATAAATCCTACCGGCTAAATGTTACATTCTAGCAACATTGGATTGGCTTTATCGTTGAAAATGCCGTACTGGCTGTCACGATAGTAGTTGTGGATCACATGCAGCGATAATGGCGTAAAATTTGTCTAAGGTGTCAATGATGGCAAGACACTCTAATTCCGTAATAAAGTAGTTTCGTTCATAGCTTCTCAATCCTCTGGAGTAATAAGCAATTGGATGTAAAAACCCATTATCATCCGGTTGTTTAAGTACGGCACCTACCGCTATCTGTGAGGCATCAACAAACATATGGAGGGGTAATTTAGGGTCATAAATTTTTAAGATGGGTTTTGCTATTAGTGCATCTTTCAACTTTTGGAAAGAATTTTGACATTCAGTACTCCATTCCCACAAAGCATTTTTCTTAAGTAGTTTATTGAGAGGGTTCCTAATTTCGGCATTTTTGTTTATAAACTTATGGTACACATTAACTGATCCCAAAAATCTTTGGAGTTCTTTAACATTCGTAGGGGGTTTTAATTTTTTAATTACATCAATATTGGCATTAGTGGGGGTTAGAGTTCCATTTTTAATTTCATATCCTAAAAAGTTAATTTTATTTTGAGCAAATTTGCATTTAGAAAGTTTAAGTTTTATATTCTCAAGCCTACACAAATCAAAAATTTTGTTTAGATGTTGGATATGTTCAGTTAGGGAGGAAGAAAAAATAATTATATCATCATAATAATAGCATGCGAAATCAATTTTATATTTTGTAAGGATTCTTCTAAGAGTTCTATTGAATATGGAGGGCCCAACTTTTGCACCAAAGGGGAGAACATTCCACTCAAATAAACCAGAATTGGTAGTAAAAGCGAGTTTTTCTGTATCTGAAGGGTGAATGGGAATATGCCAGTAGTCAGAGGCTAAATCCAATGTGGAAAAATACTGGGCATTACACAATTTATCTAAAACATCATCAATACGGGGAAGGTGTTCTGTATCGTTTTTCATTATAGAGTTCAATTTTCGGTAATCTACACATAATCTTGTCTTTTTGCCTTCATCGCGCTTCATTACTAGGGTGACAGCAGAAGAATAGGGACTAGTACTTTCTTTTATTAGGCCAGCATTTAACAAAAATTGAATTTGGGTTGAAATCTCCTTTCCATCAACTATCGATGTACGATAAGGTCTCGTAGATACTGGTAGGTCAGAGTTTAAAAAAATTCGCTGTGGCTTAATATTTATCTTCCCTACATCATACTTGTTTCTAGAAAAAAATTCTAAGTAATCCCTTAACATTTCCCTTAAGTTATCATTATCTATAGCATTTATTTCCCCAATTAATTTAGAATTATTATCATTAGATTGCGCGAAGGATTGAGGAGCCATGGTTTTTCCATAATCGGGTAGCATATGTTGATATTCATTCCTAACATTGAAGTGAAGAGATCTTATTTTGTTTCTGGTTATACATGAATTTAAAACGAGTGGTAGGGGAGCAAAAAAAAAAGGCCGAATTCGGAATTAATTAGGGGAAAGTTGGAAATTGGTGTACGAACCCAATTTCTGGGAGCATCATATCGTGGTTGACTAGGTCGAGCATGTTGCTGAAAAGTTCTGCCTTTGGGTTGAAAAGATCTAGCATTCTGCTGAAAAGATCTATCATTTGAAAAGTTATTTCTTGTAGTATTTGGAATAGGGGTAGGAGTGACTACAAGTTGTCTGACTAATTTATACCAATCTGTGGCATTATTTGGGGAACTTACAATCAAAACATTTTGATACTGTGGTGCTAAGCCATCAGTAAGACCCTGCACAATAATTGTCTCGCATAATTTTAGTTTCCTACCAATCTCTACTTTTTTATGGAAGTAATCTTCCAAATCTTTTAGATCGTTTAATTTAAGTGAAGAAAAATCAGAAAATCTAGGTACTTCAATTTTGATAAATTTTTCTACTAAAATCTCTGAAATTTGAGCATAACTATCACAATTTTGGCAATCATTGATATAAATTTTCAAGGCCTCTCCCTTTAAATATTTTGAAATATTTTCAAATTTCCAAGTATCATTTTGTTTAATGCTAGAATTATCAAAGTATGTTAACCATTGTTGAATGTTCATTCCCAAATCGGGGTCAAAAGATACAATACTAGTTTCAGTCATTTTTCTTTTTTGTTTCCACGTAATAAAACTACAGTATCTAACTTTACTTCCAGATCGCAAAAGCATTACAAATATACCTCAAAATCTCTATCATATTGCTTAACACAAATATAAAACTAATAATAAAAATCTCATAATAAATAATAAATTAACACATCATTAATAAATCTCAAAATATTAAAATATTCTATCTTTTAAATACTCGTAATCTTTGAAGATTACGTAAGTTAAATAAAACACCTGTCACTTTAATGTTCATATACTTTGTCAGAAAAAATAAACACAACTTATTTCAAATAAATAATAAAATAAAATAAAATAAAATAACTTATGCAATAGCAAAGAATAAACATAAAATTTTTTCCTCACAAAACAGAGATCATTTATTAAAATGACTTACGTAATGCTGAATGCTGTCTTTATTGGGGCTGGAACAACTTTTGTTGTTCTTTTTTATTTTAATGATGTTAAAAGGTATCTGAACTCAGGGGTGCAGAAAATGTTTCTACTCCCAACATTTCCCCCAATCCACATGAAAATTTCCCCAAAATTTTACGGTATGTTATAGGTAAATGCTCAATGACCGTAGGTATAGAAAATTTATTTTCCCAATATTTCTCAACTTATGCATGAGTATATATGGCAGGGGTGATTCTGAGTGAAAGAAAAAATCTGAACTTCACAGCAAATTTTCTGAAAGGTTACAGCAAAGTGTGAGAAGGGGGAGGGGGAAATCCACTCCCAGTACTATGTTTTTTTGCGGCCATTTGACGAAATTCGCATTTTTTCGTGATCTTTTGACGAAATTTGCTGTTATTTCGCAATCTTTTGACACGTTTTGCGGTTATTTCGACTTCCTTTTGACGAAATTTACAGCTACTTCGCTCTCTTTTGGCGAAATTCGCGATTCTTCTGTGACCTTTTGACGAAATTTGCGAGTTTTCTGCGATCTTTTGCGAAATGCGCGGTTGTTTTGCGATCTTTTGACGAAATGTACGGTTGTTTTGCGATTTTTTGACGAAATTTGTGGTTGTTTCGCGATATTTTGACGAAATTTGCGTTCATTTCGCGATCTTTTGACGAAATTTGCGGGGTTGTTTCGCGTTTCTTTGTCGATCGAAATTCGCAGTTATTTCGCCCCCTTTTGTCGAAATTCACGGTTGTTTTGTGATCTTTTGACGAAATTTGCGGCTATTTCGCGATCTTTTGACAAAATTTGCCGTTCACTCTCGATCTTTTTACGAAATTTACGGGTTTTTTTACGATCTTTTGACGAAATGTGCGTTTATTTCGCAATCTTTTTTCGAAATCTGCGGTTGTTTTGTGATCTTTTGACAAAATTTGCCGTTCTCTCTCGATTTTTTTACGAAATTTACGGGTTTTTTTACGATCTTTTGACGAAATGTGCTTTTATTTCGCAATCTTTTGTCGAAATACGCGGTTGCTTTGTGATCTTTTGACGAAATTTGTGGCTGTTTCGCGATCTTTTGACAAAATTTGCCGTTCCCTCTCAATTTTTTTTACGAAATTTACGGGTTTTTTTGCGATCTTTTGACGAAATGTGCATTTATTTCGTAATCTTTTGTCGAAATACGCGGTTGTTTTGTGATCTTTTGACGAAATTTACGACTGTTTTGCGATCTTTTGACAAAATTTGTCGTTCTTTCTCGACCTTTTTCACGATCTTTTGACGATATATGCGTTTATTTCGCAATCTTTTGACGAAATCTACGTTTATTTCGCGAACTTTTGACAAAATTTGCGTGCATTTCGCGATCTTTTGGCAAAATTTGCGTGCATTTCGCGATCTTTTCACGAAACTAGAAGTTTTTTCACGATTGTTTGACAAAATTTGAAGTTATTTCACGATTTTGTGACGAAATTCGCATTTTATCCGCAATTTTTGGACAAAATTAACGGCAATTAATGTTCCAATTTTCAGATTGATGACAGATTTTTTTTTCCGGAAAATTCGAAACAGAATCACCCCTGATATACAGTATATATTACTCTGAGAACGATTTTGTGAACGTCGCCATACGGATCTTTTTATTTGTAGTGAAATTTTTCTATCTCAGGGAATTACGGAATTCTTTGTTAAAATCGAAATTAATTGTATATATTTCTACAAAATTTCCCCAGGTGGTTAAAATTTCCCTCGATCCTAGATCGCCGGATCGGACATATTCTGCACCCCTGTCTGAACTTTGTTTCCTCCTGGAGACCGTCGAGTGAAATAAGGCTTTTTTGAACTTTTTAGTTGACATTCGATGATTCGAATTTGCGCTGGCTAGATGTTTAATATGGCGTTCATGCTGCATAAATTCTGGAGTGGCGTTGAAGTCTCAAATCCTACAGGCTAAATGTTGCATGCTAGCAGCATTGGATTGACTTTATCGTTGAAAATGCCGCGGTAAATTGCCAAATATTCTCTTGATCGAATTGTATTTATAATATTTAAAATAGAAGCATTTCATTCATTCCATTTAAAACTCATTTAATTTTACATTAGGATCCACTTTAATTTAAAATGCAAGCAGTAATTCTTGTACTATTAAACCAGCAATAATTGATTATTTATAGTTTTAAATATTTTGAGAATTTTAGACAACAGCTTTAAAAAATTTCCTAAAATGGACAAATTACTTTTTTTTTTAAATCTAGAAATATGTCGGTCATTGTGTCATATCCGGAAAAAATAGTTTTCATGGGATACCTGCACTTCGCACAGGTGAATAATATTGCAGAAAGCACACAAAGTATAGAAGAAACTTCAAAAATTGGAATAAAATATAAAATATTTACAAATAGTACGTGGTATGCTCAATTAAACATTTATTATCTTACACCGGTTCTTCGCAGGGGTAAAATGGATAACTTTCCGTAATCGGGCCGATAGTCATGATTGGCGTCAAATGAGAAAACAGTATACAATTGTAACTGTATAAAAGTTAAATAATGGTTAGAAAATGAAAGTAACTTTTATCAAAATAACCCAATTGCGGAACATTCTCCAAATTTGAAAAAGGCTTATGAAACACACAACAGTTGCCAATAACTGAAAACTATAGACTAATAATAAGCTCGACGTAGCAGTTGTTGGTCGGTAGCCAATAATTTCAAATTTCCCTTTTAATTTTGTCCAGTTTCAATTTTTTTTTTCCAATCTGGCTTCCGCAAAAGACTCGGAATAAGTAGTAGAAAAAAGGGCTGCTTACGGAGATGGGCCAATTGAATGTATTAAAATCACTGACATTTAATAATATATATTAAATAATATTTTAACTTTTTTATAAAAAATTATAGGGCTGAAAATCACGTTTAAGATGCTTAAAGGTTTTAAATATTTCTCTTTTACAATTTCCCAACCAGCTGGTATATTTTAGAAATCGTAGTTTGTTACATAACTTACTCAATTGTTGTACTTGTATATACAGTTGTAACAACCATAAAGAATGTTTAAGGATTTAACAGCTACGTTTAGATAACGTAAAATTAATTTGCTAATTTATAATCAAGTTGTAAAAATACGAAAATGTTGTATTGTTACTAGAAACACATCCATGTACATAATTTTTATTTTTCTAGCATATCTGGGAGGGAAAAATCGATTAAATTTTTTTATCTTTTCATATATATGAACAGAGTTAGATTAAATAAACAGTTCCCTCATAAAAAATCAGTCGAAAATCTCATTCATTGCTGTGCTTTTAGTATGCGCAGAGAAAAAAAGGATGTTAAGAACAAAAAAAATATATAGTAAACTCTGTCTAAGGCGGAAGCCATCGGGACCAAGAAAATTTTCCGCAGTAGACAATATTCCGCCTTAGACAAATTTTACTCTTATGACTATGGATTCACAGGGACTTGAAAACCTTTCCGAGTTAGACAGATTTCCGTCTTACACATAGTCCGCCTTACAGAGAGTTTACTGTATATGATGGTTTTCACCTACATTTTGCAACCCGAGAAGCCCGGGTTTATTCCCTTGTTTTATTAAAAGCAACAAAAACCCTCAGTTGCCAAGTCTCTCGATATTTAAGTACCATTATTTCCCAACAGAAATATTCGTTTCATTTAATCACGGAATTCTGCCTTTATTATTAAGAAAATATTTCTATTCGAAAAAAGTGATGGTCAGAAATTGGGAAACTTTGCAACTATGCCATAGTAATAGCAATTCGTATAATCAAAAATAAGCTATTTTATTTAATATGGTATAGTAATTTTTTTCTTTTAATAAAGTGCCAAAGATAAGTGTCACCATTTGAAAAACGGAAGTTGGGACAATTTTTAATACGCTAACGATAATGTTATGCAGCACAAGAAAAAAAAAACCATCCGTGCTTGAAAATAAGACCTGATTACATCTAATCTACACAATTAAAATCCGTGCGAGTATCTATGTAACCTTAAACCCTTCGGGACGGGAGCCTTTTACGAAATTTTTAATCTTTTGTCACCGTTTTTTAAAAACAGAAATTTGTGTCTTCTTGAATCGAGAAAATGCGCTGCTTAAATAAGGCAAATTTTACAGTAAAATTTTTCTGGTGAGTAAAAACAAGGATTCTGAGCGCTTCATGCGTCACGTATACGTGCCGCTCGTCCCCAACGGGTTAAAAACTCGGAAACCACAAGGCGCAGAACTATGAAATTTGGCACACGGGTTGCTGGTGGGAGGCCCATGAACGATTGGGGCAAAAAATTCGAAAATTTTAAATAGATTTTTTTTTATTTTATGGTTTTGACGAATTTTTGCCCTTTTTTATGTTTAACCCGTAATCGCGCAGTTGTAAATGTTTACTGCAATTGAGATATATATATTACGTACGTCACAGTACAATAAGAAACTGTAGCGGGTATTACGATAATTCTTTTACCTCGCATGCAAATATTTAGAGATTATTTAATTGTGCTTAATTATTACTTTTTTTAAAAAAATAAAGAAAGACATTTTATTACAAACATCAACAAAACTTTTTATTCTATTTATTCCCTTATTCCAAATATATCGTTTTATCGTATGCTGCCATAGCAACATGATAATTTAAATTTCATTTTAAAAAATGCACAGTAGTAGAAAAATATTTTACTAAATCGAATAGTTATTGAGCAGATCAATACTTTAACAGGGTAATTATTATTCTGTCCCTTGCGTAGAACGAGTTAAACAGCTAGTATTTTAATAATTTCTGCTGAGGGTACGTTCTTGCGCAGTTTTATAATTTTTAAATTAATAAAGAATTTTTTTTCTGTGCAGTTTCATCTGTAGTATGACATATTTATTATAAAATATTACACTGCTATCTTCATATATGAGGCAAAATTTTTAATAAAAAGATATTGCGACACGGATTTGGTTAAGAAATTGTGACATGCTCTTTAGAAATTGATTCGAGGATGATCGAGTCCGAGTCCGACCTTATTTCACATTCACTGAACTTCTAAAAATACCGGGCCTGAAAATTTCAGCCTGTTTATTTTTTAGAATAACCTGGAAAGAATATCTATCGTACACTCGTAAGCCCTTTTTCCAATAATGAATAGTATCGCCATCTGTTGGAAACAAAATGTAACATCACATTTCTTCTCTATTATGTAACCGATATCGGAGGATTGATCTGAATTCTGGATAGAACGTGAATTTCACTGTGAGCATATATTATCCAGGTAATCGCGATTCATGGTTAGCCTTAATTTACTGAACTTAACTGCGCTGCATCAACGCATCCAAAGTTAAATGAATGCGATTAATGCATTTCTGAAATGTATGGAAATTAGGTAGAATTGGATTGTTAATCTCTGTAATGAAATTAATGTATAATTCTATAAGTGTTCCGAAATCTGCTTTAATGTTTAATAAATTATATATACAGAATAAGTTCGTAGTAGAATAATTATATGGATTTCTAGTTTCAAATATCAAAAATGACCCCAATGACAATGCCTCTTCTACAATGCGTTAAGAAATTATAAGACCACTAGGGTGCTCTGGCCCCTGCAAGCTACGCTCGCCAACGCGTTCAGACACCGCAGAATCTAAAAATCAAAAAACATGCTAATCTGATACGTTTTAAAAATATTAGAGACGATTAAATTATACTGAAAAAAGCTGTGCAGATCTCCCTGTAAACGGGTTTCCATTCAATTCCCTTTGATTGCAAAAATTTAAGGGCGAATCAGTTGCTGTTAAGACATCCAATCGTTGTTTTCGTTTTTGATTAAAGAGGATCAGTTAAACATTTGAAAAGAAGCTAAAATAAAATGAATTAAGTATTCACAGTCTTTGTCTCCCGATATTTTAAAACAATCTCTATAACAATAGCCTAAATCATGTGACTATCATCAACAGTTCCCGGCGGAACACTTCGTTTTTTATACTCTAGGTGCCATTTTGATACTTTAATGTTATCCAGGCACAGGTGATAAGTGGCCAAATATTATTCTATCCCCATCATTTCATCTATATTATAATAGTTCAAGTCATCAAATGCCATAAACAAATACGTTCTGATCCCTTCGCCTTTCATATGAAGGTTTGGCACAGATGTCATATACTCCCTGTATATTGGCGGAATTTTTTTTCCAACGCCAATTTTGGGAACGCATCAACAGCATAAACAACAACATCCGGCTTACCATATCAAGCAAAATAACGATACTTTGGCGCCAGTTAAGTACCCGTTGCGTATATGACATTGGCGTCTGAAAAAAATCGCGCCAATATGAGGCCGTATATGACATCTGTGCCGAAAGAAAAAAAGCCGGGTGCAAATCTCGCCAATATCTTTTTTGCAACTCGCCAGTTAGAATTTTTTTATTCTTCGAGTGGTAAATTAAAACATTGATTTGATGTTGAAATTAAATGTCATGGTTTGTTACACAATTTAATATTTCGCCAGATGTCCCGCATGTTTGGCATGATTTTTTTTAACGAAAATTTGGCGAAAACCTCGTTTTCGAATACCAGTTACATATGTATTTTTGGTACTACTTAGTTATCCCGCTATCGCGAACTATAAGATTAAATGCCAATAACGGTTGATCGGAAATGTCACATTCACTTGTCATTTAGCAAGTTACACATGTTTACGTCATCAAGTGATTTTTATTTCGACGTTTTATTTTTATATTTATTAATGTTATACTAATTTATTTGTTCTTTCGTTATTTAAAATAAAAAAAAAAAAAAATTTCAGTCTGTAGAATTTGGCGAGTCGTTTGGCGATTTATATAATTTGCGAAATTGGTTGACGGAATAACTACGTTGTACCGTATTTTTTAATTATTTTCTATTATTTTCAAAAGGAAATAGCAAAAAATAATTAATAACTATAGAACACAACAATTTATATAAATTAAAAAAAAAAGTAAATAAACATTTATTATTAAATAAACGACAATAGCCATGTCAATCAAAATAATGCCAGTTTTGCGCCAATTAGGTACCCCAGTGCGTATATGACATCTGTGCCTAATATTTTTCTTTTCGTTTTTTTTTTTTTTTTTTTAAGAAAGAAGTGAAAGCCATCAATTTAAATGTTTCATTTTTAAATAAAAGTTTTGTATTAAATAAAATGATAACGAAATACAAAAAAAGCAATGCTCTTAGCATAGATTTAAAGGAAGCCAAATTAATTTAAAATAGTACACTTTCTGAATTATCAAAAAAAAAATATCTGTTATGATTAAAATTTGAGTTGCCATCATTAGAAAAATGTATTTAAAATTAGAAAAAAATTAATATTTCGAAAACTAATTCGAATTTAAAAATTCTAATACCAGTTTTGAGATCTGTGGATCAATACGGATTTTTGGTGTTAATTTCAACGCTAAGTATTCCATATTTCAGGAGAAATCGCTCTGAAACATAATCAGTTGTTTAATCAGTCGATTCAAAGAATCGATACACATTTCAGCCGTTTCATATGTTCGTTTCATAAATTCGTTTCATTAGTATTTTATATATACGAGTTGCAACCCGTCGAAATTCGACGTACTAAAATGTTTGAAAGGAACTGTCAGAAATTATAATAAACCTACAAAAATAATTACAACAAAAAAATCATCTTACATTGTTTGTCTAACTCTTAAAACAAATAATATTTTAAACCCAAAATTACCAAAATATTATTTCTACAAACTTCAACTGCTTAAATTATTGAAAAATTAAACTGTATTAGATTATGTAATCAAGATGAGTAATTATGATGAAGTTATCGATGGAGCTCTTATGTTTGTTTTTACGGGATGAAAAATCAGTAAAAAGGATTTCGCTTTGTCACATCATAAAATTTTCCCCCATAAAATCTAAACTGTACGTTATTTTCACATTCTCGTAATTTACATAAGCACCACTCAAATTCACAATTTGAAAGTATTTTAACGCGCAAAAGAATAGACTATTAATGAATGCATTTCCAAAATTAAAGTCACGTTTATCCGATACAACTTTTCATGTGAACATTCGCACAAACCTTAAGTTCTAATCTTAGTACCCGTGAAAAAAAAAAATTCAGAAATTTGACTTTAGTTGTCATAGTATTCTCCATTTATAGTATTGGTCAAATATTTAGTTTTATCAAAAAAAAAATGATCGTTTTGTTTTAAATATATCATTTTTACTCAATGAATCATTTTGCCGAGCGCCTCGAACTCATTTATCAGCGTAATGTAAAAATATTAAAATGTAGCTGATTTATGAAGAAGAATGCGTGTTTTATTTAATGTCTGACATCATTTTCTGTTCAAAAATTATAAAAAAGTTACTTTTATTTGTAATGTGAAAATGGCATCAATAAGGATATAATGAATAAAAATAATAAACCATGAATATTTTCCCTTTACTTTCAATACAAATGGAGTACTTCAGTTGCCACAATTACAAAATTTGTATTAAAAACTACAAAAAAATTAATATCTCAAAAACAAATTGAGATACAGCTTTCAAACAAATAGTATTTAAAAGATAATTTTTTTCCTTATACGACGGTGTAAAAAGTTAAAATGTGTGATGCAAAGAAGTTTAAAAATTTGCAGTAGAGAAAATGCAAAACCAAAATTTTATTTCAAATTTCAAAGTGTTGCCATTCGCAAAATGACGTATGCGTTACGCACAGATATGTTTGTCCTTTATAATATAGATAGGGTAGATTTTGATTTTGAAAATTATGAAGTAAATAAAGGTTCTAATTGTAGTTTAAACACATGAGATATCAAAATACAACATATTTATTAAAATTTGTCTGCAATAATTTTGAATAATGCAATAAATATGTTAACGAAAATATAAGCAATGATCGAAAAATACACTGTTAACAAATTATAAGATCACTGGTCTAAAAACAAAAATAATATGTAAATTAATAAGATATTGGTCCTCCATTTTTGCTTTCCTTATAACCTCAAACCAATGGCGGATCTAAGGGGGGGGGCGAGGGGGCGATCGCCCCCCCTTGGGCAAATAAAGGGTTTTCAAAACAACATTATGCATCCTCACTGGAAAAAACTTGGGGCGAAGCTCGAGCAAGGCGCGACCCGGGTCGGGTCGCGCCAGTTTAAATCCACGAGACTCGGCCTGCCTTCATTCTTTTAGAGCCGGGCCGTGCCCTGATCTTAAAATTTTCTGCAAATTCGGGTCTGGTCAGACTTATTTTTCTTCCAAGTCGAGTCTGGCCTAGACTTCATTCTTCCTAGAGACCAGCTCAGGCCAAAATTTCGAGGTCGGGGCTCGTCCCGGAATAAAAGCTAAACGTTTGGTCCGTGTCAATCCGTATGATAAGCAGTATGGGACCGACCGCGACCCGTGCACTTCTCTAAATTTTTCTCCCTGAGACCAAGTTGGTCTGGCATCTTACTTATTTGTTATTCGTAAAAATTATATTTGTGTTGTGCACTTGTTTAGCGAAATCGTTAAAAATTTAATTTTATTTGATAAGTTACTGAGATGCATTTTTAAAAATCTACTTTTTATTCTTTGTAGAGCTTTAAAATTGTGATTTTCTTTTATCATCCGTTTCTTTCATTCTAAACTGATTTTCTTACTGGATTTCCATTTGAATGTATTTATCTGATTTTTGAATAGTGTGTATGTACATTATTGCTTAAATAGTCATTAATATTAATATTTTTCCTTATTCATTAATTTCGAACACAATCTAAATTAAAATATGAGCACAAGTAAGTGTGCTTTATGAATAATTTTATTTGCAAAATACAGGCTGGGCTGGAGTCGATTTTTTACCTTTTATACTAGGCCGGGCCAATAATTTTTTTTGTGTGTGTGGGTTGGATCTGGAAATTTCAGCCCTGGTAAACCTCTAACTGACATATCGAAGCCAGCTTTAATTTTTTTAAATATGCTTCTTTCAGCCATCATCCCATAGCTACTGAATATACCGGGTGTCCTAAAATGGACCGACTGATTTTAAATACAATTCAGTGATTTGCAAATGGCGACAGCTATTAAAAAAATTCTTGAAGAAGGGATATGTAAGATCTCAGGAGCAGGGGTGAGTGATTCTGTTCCGAATTTTTCAAAAATTTAAGCCACTCACTGCGCATCCCGCGATTTCAACGGCCAACGTAAAAGTGGCGAAATTTGCGCAACCCGTAATTTCCGCAGCAAATCTTTTTTTTCTATGATCTAATTCTATTTAAAAAAGAAACTCTTTCACAAAGATTTTGGACATGTTTGAAATCAAAAATATATGCAGATTTGAAATATGTAATAAAATAAAGGCGCAATTTTTTAACCTATTTTCATAACATATATATATACGCAGCGAGAGTGTTAAGGTATTCGCTTCCGAAAATTTAAAAAATTCATCAATCCGAAAATTCGGACATAAAAATGATCGCGAATTTTGACAAATGGACGCCATAAAAGATCTATTTCGTCAATCTTTCGCATAAAATAACTTCAATTTCTCCAAAGAATCGCGGAAAAAACGCAAATTTGGTCAAAGAGCCGTGGAAAAAATGCGAATTTCGTCAAAGAATCGCGAAAAAATACAAATTTTATCAAATAATCGCTAAAGAAACACGAATTACCTCAAAGGATCGCAAAAGAAATGCGAATCTCCTAAAAGAGTTGCGAAAAAAACTCAAATTTCGTCAAAGGATCGTGGTGAAAAGCTAATTTCGTCAAAGAATTGCTTAAAAACGCGAATTTTGTCAAAGGATCGCTGAAAAAATGCGATTTTCGTCAAAGGATCACGGAAAAAAACTCAAATTTTGTCAAAGGGTCGCGGAACAAAACTCAAATTTTATCAAAGTGCTGCAAAATTACACTAATTTCGTCAAAGGGTTGCGGAAGAAACGTAAATTTCGTTAAAGTATAATGGAAGAAATGCGAATTTCATCAAAGGGCTACGAAAAACGCGAATTTTATCAAAGGGCTGCGAAAACATGCGAATTTCGTCAAAGGGTTGCGGAAAAAACGCGAATTTCGCCAAAGAATCGTGGAAGAAATGCAAATTTTATCAAAGAGTCGCGGAAAAAAAAACGGTGGTCTCTTTAGAAAACAGTACACATACATACACCTATGTTTATTATTATAGGTATAATTTTGAATCAGAAATAATATGCTGAACTATCTTTTGAAGAAAACAGGCTAACCCAAACCCAGCTTGCAAGAATCTGCACTCAACCTGAAAACGACCCGAATAAAAAACAGCTAACCCGACCTGCAACAAGAATAATTAGTGCCAGGATGGAATATCCCCCCCCCCCCTCTGCTGTAACATTTCAGAAAATTTGTTTTGAATTTCAGAATTTTTTTTTATACAGAGAATCACCCCTGATCAGCAGTTTTTTTTACTGCGGTTTTTAATTTTAGTTTAAAATAGAAACCACAAATGGCGCTGCAAGCAATAGGCGTTAATTCGGTCCCGATTTAACGACTATTGTTTGAAGCGCCATCTATCGCTGCTATTGTAAAGTAAAATCGAGAATCGCATTAAAAAATCTCCTGCCATCTTACATAACCCTCCTGCAAGATTTTTTTTAAATTTCTGTCACCTTTTGCAAGTTACTGAATTTTAAAATCAGTCAGTCCATTTTAAGACATCCGGTATGTTTTTTTTAATAAGTATCAAAGCATTCTTTACTGAATTTCAACTCATCTTAGATATAAAGAGACAAGCAGTCTTATACCAAATTAGTATTCTTTATACAATCCTGAAGATTAAAAAGTATTATTAAATAATTGTTTGGGCGTGCCCGTTATGGAGCTTTTACTAGTTTTTATCTTCAAAAATATTTAGACTTTCTTTTCAAAATTCGGGTCGGCCCGAAGCCCGAACCCTTCTCGCAAGAGTGAAAACCCAATCCGAACCTGACCCAAACCCGAAATAATGTATGTCAATCTGCCCCAAACCCAATGCCAGAGCGCAACTCAAAATTAGAAGTCAACCCGACCCGCAGCAGAAAAGTAGAAGTCAAGCGGACCCAAACCCGACCCGCAGCAAGAAAGTAGATGTTAACCCGACCCGCAGTAAAAAGTAGAAGTCAACCGGACCCAAACGCGACCCACAGCAAAAAAGCATAGTCAACCGGACCCAAACCCGACCCGCAGCAAAAAGTAGAAGTAACACGACCCGCAATGAAAAAAATCAGCCCCGACCCGCGCATCAGATTGAAGTCTCTAAATTTCTAAAATCGCCCCCCCCTTGAGGACTCTCCAGATCCGCCCTTGCCTCAAACACTCCGTTTTTCATAGAAGTGACCAGGGGATTAAGTACAGATTCCGAAATATTGTGCCATTCTTTTACAATGGCTACTTTTAGTTCATTGACAGATAAAAACTGTTGTAACAAAATGACTGCCTTCCCTTATTTTTATAGCATATAGATGGCGCTGTTGCCACTGTCGGCAAAATATCCTGAGATATTTTGCCAAACATGAAGTGAAGTGAATGTATGTAATTATGTTCGTTCGGGTTTAAGTAGAGTTTCAGCGTGTGTTCGAAAGGTATCTCACCTAGAGATCTTTTCATGGAAATATGTATGTTTCAAAGATAATAGCGCTTTTACGCGAATTGTATATATTTTGAGTGTGATTGTTATTAAAATGTGATTGTTTAAGTGTCGAACGAGTTAATCCTATCCCACATCGACACAAAAAAAGCGCCCAACGTAAAAAAATGTTCTTTAAACGAAATCGTCATCCTGACGATAAAGAAAATGACGCCCAACGTGAAAAAAAATCTCCTTCTTCAAAAACGAAATAAAAAGGAACCGCTATACCAGGTTCAAAATATTGTCATCCGGACAATAATGACAGTGGATAATTGTGTATTTGTCATCCTGACAAAGTAAGTGATTAAAAAGAATCTCCAAATTCTAAAGTTTGAGAAACCATTCTCAATTCTGTGAATGTGAAAGCCTAATTTCAAGAAAAGCGTTTTCCTTCTATAGTGTATTGCCGCCCTGGCAAATGAATAAAAAGAATCACCTAGATTTTTCAATAGTTTAAAGTGAAAAAAGAACCGCTTCGGTTCTAAAGTGTGCCTAATTTTTATAATAAATCATTAGTTCCATTCTCCATCTCCTGGAATAATTCTGTGTGAGGTATGCTAGAATCAACTAGATTCTTAATTGTGAGAAATCGTCATTTCAAGAATAGTTTTAAAAAGAACCACTTCGGTTCTAATGTGTGCATTCTTTTTTGATAATAAATCAAGTAATTAGTGCTATCCTTATGGAATAATTATTTGTGGGGTATGCTTCAAGCTTCAAAGTTCTCAAGGCGAAAGTGTGCTGTTAAAAGTGAAAAAAAAATCTTTGAGTTTGTTACATAATTGCTGTTTGTGATCGTCGAAAATTCTTTACGCAGTTAAAAATGTTTTCGGACTGATATTATTTTAGTGACCTTGATCCCAAGCGTTACTGCTCTGAACGAATTCGGTGTATTTTATGCATGCATCATTTTAATCAATTTCCTACACCAAAGAAATCTCGAACAGCCATATGAATCATCAAAAAGTGATTAGCTAAAGAAAGATAAATCTTATTTTATTTGTTTTGTTACCGGTAAAAAGTTGAAAATTTTTTTGTTTTTCTGTTTATTGCTGACCAGCTGGTGGTTTATTTATTTTTAAATGCTGTTTTATGTATGTGGTTTTTTTTGTTTTTGTTTTTGTTCTTTTGAGTATTATGAAAGATTAATTTTCTGAAAAAGAGATTTATATAATTTCTTTTGGTAATATTTTTTCTTTTGTTTTTTCAATGCAATATTATTTGAGTAAGTCAATTTTATGATTATTTGTTCTAACTGTGCACAGCGTAGTTATATTAGAAAAGAAAAGTGATTTCAGTAATCGTCAATAATTACTTAGAATGTTGTTTATTTTAAAGAAGTAAGTAAATACTTTATTTTGATATTTTTGTTGCTTTCATATTTATTTGTGAATGAAAATTTTTTTCACATCAAATTATCGATGGTATTTCATATACTTAAAATTTTATGATTTAAATATTTCTGACAGTTTTATACGGTAAGTTATATTGGTAAAAAAAAAAAAAAGTTGCATATTAACTGATTATAATATTTTTTGCATTAATATTTACATGAGCTCATGTTTAATTAGAGATAGATTTTAGTATGGTAAATTATTTTTAGTATGTTTCATCAATTGTTTATGAAAGTTTATGCATATTTACCTGTAAGGGGAAGGTAGTTATTTTGTTATTTGATTATTTAATGGGTCAAGTATTGCATATAATTTTGTAATTTAAGCATAAATTTAACTGATTTGAGGAAAAATGGCGTTTCTTTCTAAAGGAAAAAAAATCGATTTATATAATTTGGCTACCGAATTAGAGCTTCAGGTAGATGCAGATGATAAATTAGTAGCCTTGCGTGAAAAAATTATGAAGTGCGTACTTTTCAAAAACGACGAGCAATCTGTAAAAGAGGCATTAATTGCTATCGTGGAAAATAGGAAAAAACAAGAGAGCATAGAAGAACAAAATAGAAAAAAACAAGAGAGCATAGAAGAACAAAAGGTTAAAGATAAACGTATCGCTGATGAAAGAGCGTATGAGCTAGAAAAACTTAAGCTACAAGCTTTGTTGAAAAATTCAAATGGTCAGGAATTCTGGAAAAATCAGGTGACCAAAAATGAAACTAGCGAACATTTTGGAAATTTCAAAAATGCTTCTCCTACATCAAAATATACGAATTTACGCTTTGTAAATGATGATAAGCGTCCAATTATAAGCTGTTATGGCTGTGGGAAACAAGGTTTTGTGAAAGCAAAATGTCCTAATTGTTCCCCATCTACGCAAGTAAAATCAGCAAATTTTAGTTCCCTACATCTCCAATTTTGTTATATTAATACACAGGCAACACCTATGTTGTATATAAAGGTAAATGGTATTACAGGGGTAGCTTGCGCAGATACCGGAGCTACACATTCCATTGCTGGGGAAATGTTGTTCAAGCTTCTCCGTGACCAAGGAACTTCGTTCGAAGAGACCAGTGTAAACATAACGCTCGCTGATGGCATACGAAAAGAAACTAACGTTCTTCAAGCAACAATCACTGTTGAAATAGAAGGTCGTAGAACTAATACAACGATTTTTGCGTTACCCGGAGCCACCGGAAATAGAACATTGTTAGGCATAGATTTTTTGAATAAAATGGGGATTGTGTTGGATATGCGAAGCCAAAGTTGGTATTTCCAGAACAATCCGAGATATAAATTTCCTTTTGTTGATGATCCTTTCAAAACGACACCTGAAATCTCAACACCAAATGTCAAAGTTAACACAGTTATGTTAAGAGAAAATGAAGGTCAAAACCTATCTCCAATACAACGAAAGAGACTTAATGACTTGCCTGAAAAATTTTCCAATACCTTTCAACCAGGGGGAGAAGCAACACCCGTCGTCGAATATCACATAAACACTAGAGAACATCGTCCTATATCATTACCACCTTACAGATTATCACCAGCTAAGAAAGAGTTGTTGAAAACAGAAATTGATGATCTTCTTGCCAAAGGAATTATTGAGCAATGCGAATCTCCATATTCTGCACCAATCGTGCTCATTCCTAAGCCAAATGGTAGTGTACGTCTATGTGTAGACTACAGGAAGCTCAGTGAGGTGACTATACCGGATACCTATCCACTCCCTCGTATGGACGATCTTCTACATCAGGCAAAGACTGCCCAGTTCATGACCACTCTGGATCTGAATGCTGGCTACCATCAGGTGAGTGTCTATGGGCCTGATCGTGATAAAACTGCTTTTGTATGTCCTCTCGGAACATACCGCTTTCGAAGAATGCCTTTTGGACTCCGTAACGCTCCTGCAACGTTTCAGAGAACGATGGATAACTTTCGCAACGGACTCCCAGATGTAAATATTCTCTCTTACCTTGATGACCTCATTATTTTATCATCCAGTTTTGAACAACATCTGTCTGATCTTGAAGCTGTTTTTCAAAGATTAGACAAATGGAAACTTTCTGCAAATCGAGAAAAATGCAACTTTGCATGTACCAGAGTAAAGTACTTAGGACACTGGATCACTCCAAATGGCCTAGAAGTTGATCCGGGGAAAATTGATGCTATTGTGAGGATCCCACCTCCCAAGAATATAAAACAACTGCAATCGTTTCTGCAGACATGTTCATGGTATCGCCGTTTTATACAAGATTTTGCAGAAATATCCAGACCACTTAGTAACCTCACTAAGAAGAATGTTGAATGGCATTGGGGTGCCGATGAAGAAAATGCATTTCAAACCTTGAAGCAATGCCTGGTTTCAGCACCAATATTGAAACAGGCTGATGAAACAAAACCTTTCATCATTCGAACCGATGCAAGCAATTATGCTCTTGGAGCAGTACTTCTCCAGGGTAAAGGTGCGGAAGAGCATCCGATTGAGTACGCCAGTAGATTACTGACTCCTGCAGAACGCAACTATCACACCACGAAACGGGAAGCTCTTGCTGTTGTCTGGGCTCTTAATAAATTCAGAGGATACATTGACGGAACAGAAGTTACTGTGGCATCCGACCACCAGCCTCTCCGATGGCTCATGAGCTTAAAGTCCCCTTCTGGAAGACTTGCCAGATGGGCTTTACAGTTGCAAGAATTTAATGTGAAAATAGAATACATTCCAGGTAAAGCGAACGTCATAGCTGACATGCTTTCTCGTCCTGCGTGTGATCATATCAGTAAAGAAGATTGTGATATTTGCACCATAATGATTGATATCCCTGCTAAAATGCCTAGTAATCTACGTGCTGAACAAATGAAAGATGAAGAATTAAAGAAAATTATTAAAAGTTTCGAAGATGAAGAAAAAACTCTAGACTACACTAACTGGACTGAACGCGGTTATGTTATGAACCAAGGAGTTTTATACAGGTATTCCCCAACTTCGGAATCTGAAGAAGCACAACTAGTAGTCCCCTCACATGAAAGGGAGAAAATTTTAAAAGAACACCATGACTCACCTACGGCTGGTCACTACGGTGCTGAAGGTACATTTAATAGAATATCCAAAAGATATTATTGGACTGGAATGCGTTCATACATTGCAGATTACGTCAAACATTGTGCTGAATGTAATAGGTATAAACCTTCTAATCAAAAACCATCCGGTTTGTTACAAACACCAGTGTATTCACAACGATTTGAAGTTCTATCAATTGATCTTTTTGGCCCTTTACCAAAAAGTAAGAATGTAAAAGATGGATATCCATAGTAGAAGACTGTGCAACAAGATGGGTTGAACTATTTGCACTTACAGAAGCTACTGCAGCACAGTGTGCAACTACTTTGCTCGAAGAAGTTATCCTTAGATATGGTCTACCCAGACGTATAATATGTGATAACGGACCACAATTTGTAAGTAGTGTGATGCAACAACTTTGTTTCCTTTTAGGTATCAGACAAAACCCAACTCCCATATATCATCCTCAGGCAAATCCTGTGGAGAGAAAAAATAGAGATCTCAAGCCGAGATTGGCTATATTAGTAGAGATAGACCACGGTTCATGGAAAGAGAAACTTCCAACAATACGTTTTGCAATGAATACTGCTAAGTGTGACACCACTGGAGAAACAGCAGCATGTTTACAATTTGGGAGAGAATTAAGAACGACAGACGATGTTCAACACGACATTCGTGCTGTAATTCACAATGACAACTTTGTACCTGGAATTACACCATACCTCAAGAAATTTGCAAACTTCACCAAAGAAATTAAGGACAAAGTTGAAGCTAAGCAAGATCAAAGAAAGAAATACGCTGACCGTAAAAGAAAACCAGGACATTGTTTTGCTCCAGAAGACAAGGTTTGGGTTGACTTACATCCAGTAAGTAAACCCTCTAGCAATAAAACTGCAAAGTTCATGCTTAAACGTGACGGACCATACATTATTTTAACTCAAAAATCACCCACCACATTTGTTATAGCAAGCATGGACAATCCGAATGAACCGCTTGCTACATGTCATACGTCAGCTTTGAAACTGTGTAATGACTCTGACATTGTGCCTATTGCACCTATTAGGAAACGTGGCAGACCACGTAAAAAAGTTACTGGTTCCTCACCGGGACGTCCGCGGAACCAGAGGGGGGGGTTGTAACAAAATGACTGCCTTCCCTTATTTTTATAGCATATAAATGGCGCTGTTGCCACTGTCGGCAAAATATCCTGAGATATTTTGCCAAACATGAAGTGAAGTGAATGTATGTAATTATGTTCGTTCGGGCTTAAGTAGAGTTTCGGCGTGTGTTCGAAAGGTATCTCACCTAGAGATCTTTTCATGGAAATATGTATGTTTCAAAGATAATAGCGCTTTTACGCGAATTGTATATATTTTGTGTGTGATTGTTATTAAAATGTGATTGTTTCAGTGTCGAACGAGTTAATCCTATCCCACATCGACACACTGTATATTATTAGCATAAACTTTGCGACTTAATACGTCCCAAAGATTTTCCATAGGGTCTGGAATTCGACTTGGCCATGACAAAATATGATTTTTTAGGTAGATTTCGTATGAAATACTACCTATTGGGATCGTTCCTATGTTGGAATTTCTGAAAAATTTTTGCAGATCTACACCGATCATGACCCCTAGAACCCAAAACCACCCTCAGTAAAAAACTTTATATACCTATCTATCTATCTATATATATATATATATATATATATATATATCACTTTCTTCTGGACACGATAACTTTCGTAATTCTGAACCAATCTCTTCCAAACTGATACATAAAATCAATGGGCATAAAATCTCGCTCAAGTTCGTTAATGGGCAAAATCGGACCAAGGGGATGTTTTGTACATATCAAATCAGTTTAAAGTTTATATTACTTCTAAAAATAGGGCCAAAAATTTATGTATCACAAATTTTTGATAAAGTTAAAAATGGGCTCAAGGGGCGCAAAAAATAGGGTTTTTGGGAGAAAAAAATTCAAAACTTCGTCAATTCTCAAGATATCAAATCCAACTGATTTTATTCTAAATCTCCTTAACATTATCTACAACTTTTATATTCACAAATTTTTGATAGGACCAACTCATACCGCAAACAAAAAGTTAAAAACGAAAACAACTAGTCGGATATACCAATCCCAAAACTTTCTTCTATCTCATGCATGTTAATACTTGAAAATTCGCTATCACACTACCAAAATTAAACGGCAATCTATGCCCATCATGAGGATTCTATAGATATGAAATTCCGTGCATTTGTTCTTGAGATATGGCTATCTCCGAAATCCTGTAAATCCAGCAAAATTCAGCCTAGCAGCGCCATCTATTGGGTGCTTTACACAAAACCTATGTTAAACAAAACTACCAAGCAACCACTTACGTCAAAGTCTAACTGAATCTGAAGTTTGGGGGAAAATCCGTGCATTAGTTTTTGAGACAGAGTTATTGCGAAAATCATGAAATAGCGGCGCCCTTCTTAGCTCAAGGTGAAGCTAAGAAAAGGCTGTGAACGGCCATGAATACTCCCGGTCGTCAAGAAACAAAACGAATTCCATATAAGGAATGGGATAATTATAAGTGTTATTTTATGTGTCAGTGTATGTCCGTCGTGATGTCTTCCATGTCAAATAAACGTATGTGATGTTTCGATGATTTGGCCAATCTTTTGAGAAAAGCCCACACGCGACCATCTGGTCGTTCTTACAAGTTCATTTTATATTAGTTAATTTTCAGATGTTTAACTAATCTCATTTAACCAAACATGAAAACAACAATTAACAGCAGCTGATTTGACCTTAAAATCCCTCAGTAAAAGAGAAATAAATGGAAACCCGTTTACAGGGATATCGCCACTGTTTTTTTAATTATAATTCAATCTTCCGTAATCTTTTTAAAGCCGATTAAATTAACGAATTTTTAGAGTCTGAACGGGGGGTTGGCTAACGTATCTCGTAGGGGGCAGCGCAACCTAGTACTGTAAAAGAAAAATAATAAAATTATAAACAAATACTTCACAGCTTTTTAAAAAAAAGATATTATCCAGCAAATTCGTTTTCTAACAGAGTAAAGACTGTTTATAAAGGAATATTTCTATAAACGGAAAAAATCATGCTCCAGCCCTGCCAAAATATTATGCAACTATACCTTCTAATATGAAAAATATCGTGTATAAAATGGAATTTTTTCCTGGTCGTTTGCGTTTCCATCTAATCGGGTTTTATTGTGTCATACATATGGTGGGGGGTCGGTATTGGAATTATTACCGAGGTCTGCTGTCTCTTTGTACGGCCCTAAACAGTCACTTTCATATAAGGAGTTACTTCACTCACGCGAATATAACCGCTCGCTAATGTTAATCCTATGGAAGAATTTTTTTAATATCTCGTTCGCATTTCAATATTTTTAAATGATTTTTACTTTCTTCTATCTTTACAAGAAGGAATGCGTGAAAATTTTCGAAATCTGGTTTTCGACGGATTTAAACGTTTTATGGGTCAGAGATCCCAAAAAACATGTTTTTACAAAATATCTGTCTGTCAGTCTGTCTGTCTCTATGTGACACAAATGTTGTGGCCGCTCTATCTAAAGAACTAATGCACGGAATTTAATAAAAATTTATATTTATTTAATCCCTGATATAAATTGGTGTTGATTAGTTTTTGTGTAAATCGACCGACAGGTGGTGCTGCTATGCTGCATTTTTTTACGAATTACGCAATAGCTATATCTCAAGATTTAATGAACGGATTTTCATCAAATTTCAGATTCAGTTAGTCCTTGATATGAATTGGTGCTGTTTACGTTTTAGTGTAAATCACCCAACATGTGGCGCTGCTATGCTGCATTTTTTTACGATTGCCGCAATAGCTCTATCGCAAGAACTAATGCACGAATTTTCATCTTAACTTAGGATTTAGTTAGACATTAACTTGTTGCTTACTAATTTTTGGCGTTAATCGCCCAATAGGTGGTGCTATGATGCTGCATTTTGCAGGATTTACACGATTTTAGCAATAGCCATGTCTCAAAAACTAATGCACAAAATTTTATATCTTTAGAATCTTCATGATGGCCATAGATTGGCATCTAATTTTGGCACTGTGATAGCGAATTTTGAAGTATTAACATGTATGAGATAGAAGAAATTTTTGGGATTGCCACATCCGACTAGTTTTTGAATTGGATAACTGAGGTCGATCTCTACAAACTAAAGAGCATTTTTTAAATTCCTTCATAAGACCCTTTTTAACCCATTAATGCCGGTTGGTACGAAAATCTGCCATTTAAGTAATACGAAAGTTTTAAATATGAAAACCAGTATTTTAGTAAGAAATTTTTCATATTACTTAATCTCAAACTTTGGGAGATCAAATAAGTTAAAATTACAATATGGAAAAACTGGTGTCAACTGGTAGCTATGTATTAAAAATGTGTAAAAGAAACTCGGCATTAATGGGTTAAACTCTGGGCTGATACCCCTCCTCTTCACAAGCCTGCAGAAGTGGTACACATCTTCGGTAAGAAAATACAGTTAGTTCTGGTCTGGAAGAAAAGTATTTAATAATACAGGGTGTCCATAATTAAACGACCCTACTTTAAAGTTGTCTACAGACATAACTCATAAGCTCATAAAGTTGTGAAATTTTGGGAAAAGCATAATAAAAGTATGGGAATTTGTTTAAGCTAAACAATATATAAATAAAAATAGTTCAAATTTTCGCCACAAGAGGGCGATTTTTAATAACTTACACATTGAGCAGCACGACAGTTTAGCAATTCTATTTACAGGATGCTCATAATTAATCGACCTTATTAGCCCCCGGGACGGTATGCTATTTCTTTCTCCCAGCTTATTTTGTCTCCAAAAAATACTTACAGAAGCTATCAATAAACAAAGCAGATGTATCATTATGCGATTAAATACTCTATAGCAATTTACTTAATTTCTAAGCATCGCACATTTTAAATTTTTATACCGTCGTATTGGAAAAAAAAGTACTTTTAAATGTAATTTGTTTGAAAACTGTATCTCCATTTATTTTTGAAATATTAATTTTTTTGTAGTTTTTAGCACCATTTGTTTAATTTTGGCAACTCAAGTACTCCATTTATATAGAAAGTGAAAGGAAAATAGTTGAAAAATAGCAATTACTATATCTTTTTGTTGCCATTTTCTCATAACAACCGAAAGAAAATGTAATTAAAATACGTGCTATTTTGGAAAGATATAAACGAATAATTTCGTTGAAACATGGAGCTATTTTAAATTATATTTAATTTTAAATCTCTGTAGACGCTTTTAGTGCGACCTCAGTCACGACGTTTTGGTTGGAAACTGACTCCAAACAAACGGTTGCTATGCGTCATTTCTTTTTAAATATAAATTGTGGGAAATGTTACCAGTACATATCAAGTATTAAAACACTTAGATGTGAGATATAGATATAAGATATAGCTGCAACACACAAACAAAATAGAAAATACAACATAGCAACCGTTTGTTTGGATTTGGAGTCAGTTTCCAATCAAAACGTCATGACTGACGTCACGACTGAAATCGTCTATATTAATGTTACAAACAAATGAATGCCTATGAATCATTAGATAGCCGGGTTTTTTGTCGAGTTCCTTTAATGACGGCATAATTTTGCTGCATTTGTGTATTATTTTGCGATAGTGACATCCTTATGCATGCTTTACTGTAAATGTTTAAGAGTGGATCGTAAATGTGGAATTCTTAAGCGGATGCGAATGACGTCATTTTACATAAAATAAAAGTGTGCGCTTTAAGTCTTAAAATTTAATTAGGTTTTGTACTATTTATATATGCATATATTTTTTTTCCATCGGGGGCGACACTAAATTCTGAAAAAGCAGAATTCTTGTTTTCTAGTTTTAAAGTTTTCTACAGACGAATCTATTGTTCAGAATGTTGTGAAATTTTTTGGAGGACATAATAAAACTATGGGAATTTGTTTGAGAGAAAAAAAAAATAGGAGCCCGTTTTTTAACGAGTTACACATTTAGAATACATTTACGATAGTTTAACACATTTTGTTAAAACCAAACATGCTCTGCATGACTTTCATCCTTTTCAGGTACCACCTGGAATCGTAAGATAGCATGTTCCACAGCTGACCGCAGTGTCTTCCGGGAAATGCTAGGAACATGTCGTGAAATGATGTCTTTAGAATCAGGTAAAGTTAATAAATAAATTTTCTAAACTATCGTAATGCTAAATGTCTAATTTATTAAAAACCGCCCTCTGGTGGCAAAATTTTAAACTATTTTTTTTGACATTCCCATCTCTTTATTATGTCTTTCAAAAAATTTCACAACTTTATGAATAATAGTTTTGTCTGTAGACAACTTTAAAGTAGGGTCGTTTAATTATGGACTGGACACCCTGTATTTTCTAAAGGATAGTAAAACAGGCTAAGATGGAATCATAAGAGGCTGAAAAAAAATTCTATTTCAGACAGGTTTTCATCTTTCCAAGCAAACTGGCTGTTATAACTGAATGGCATTCGTTTTAACTGGGACCAAGATGTTTTTTCCGCTTAAAACAAGATTCCATTATAGACCGGGAGGCGGAAGCAGAGACAATAACCTCATCGAGTTCACGGCTGAAATTCCAGAATTAGTTAAAACTCGATTCGCATATTAAAACGCAATCGGTCTGCCAAGTCCTTCTTGGTGGAAAACACCTGAAAACCCGATTTTAGCGGCTGACTCGTGGAATTACCATTGGTTTTCCTGCTCCCAGGCCTCCATGTTTTCATATCTTTGGGTGCAGCAAAACACAATGATAAATTTACGAGTCAACCGCTAAAATCGAGTTTTCTATTGTTTTCCACCAAGATATGACTTGGCAGACTGATTGCGTTTTAATATGCGAATCGAGTTTTAACTAATTCTGGAATTTCAGCCGTGAACTCGATGAGGTGATTGTCTGTGCTGCCACCTCCCGTTTGGATTCCCGGGGCGGTCATCTCTGTTCATCTCTCTCTCTGCCGCATCTCGGTCTATTATAGACAAATTCCATTTTCACTTACCATTTCCATTTCTACTGTATTCCCTTATTTTATCAGGTCCATTGGCTCAATAAGTATTATTTCCCTCTGAATTAAGTGGAAAATGGTCTACAATGTGGCCTCAAAACTCCGGCATTCGGAAATCCGGAACTTCAAAAACCCGGCATCAAAGTCATCTCCACCCCAACCCTTTTTTTTACACTTTCAACTTACGGGAGAAAGAAAAATAGCAAGTGTTTACGAGTTAAAAACTTTGATATCAAAAGCAATGGATTAGTGGACAGCAAGATCGCTGACTCTGTGCCACTAGAACCGCCGATAACGCTGGTAGCAGCTCCGAGGAACGAGGATGCGTAGCTGGCAGAAGATAAGGTGTTACTGGAAAATGTATAAATTTGTCTGGAGTTGTGATATAATAAATAACCACCAGAGTCCGATGGAAAACATCACAAACCTTTATTACGAAAGACTACACATAGAACACACATCAAGTAACGCAACGTAGAATAGAACATCGAGAAAAGCCAAACTAACAACAATAATATTGTTGCCACTTACAATGATATACTTTACCATAAGGTTGTAAGTACAGTTAATGTGCGTTGACATTATCAACACCTCCCTTTAATCACACATAATACAACACCTATACATGCATAGCTTAGGCTTAGGCAAACTTTTTGTAAAAATATCATCTAACTGATTTTCACTAGATGTACGGGGTGGTTATAATTAAAGTTTCACTTTGAAATGGTGATAAAAGGAAATCTGCTGGACCAAATGTTATCAAACTTGGTAATGGTTTAAGGGAGTTCATGGGAATTTATTTCAAACCGGAAAAAAGTTCAAATACTCACTACCAGGAGGGGAAATGGCACTGCATGCAATATTGTTAAACGAAATAAGACATGAAGACTTCAGTTTAAAATGTTAGGTAGCTTTCATTACAAAAAGCTACCTATTGCAGCCGTTCGGAGGAAAGCGATTTCAAAAAATTTCGGTATATTTTCATCGATCATGACCCCCAGACCTCGAAACCACCCTCCGTTCAAAATTGATATATATATATATATATATACCGGGTGTCCCAAAAAGGACTGACTGATTTTAAAATTCAATAACTTGCAAACGGTGACAGATATTTAAAAAATTCTTGCAGGAGGGTTATGCATAAGGTCAAAAGTTTTTTTACAGTGATTTTCAATTTTAGTTCGAATTACAAACAATAGATGGCGCTGCGATCAATAGACGCTGAATTTAAGCTCGATTTTTGGTACTTCGTGGCCCGGATAATACATTTCCATCTCCTTTTTCAGCATGGAACAAGAGAAAGGACCAGAAATCGAGCCTGTATTTAGCGACTATTGCTTACAGCGCCATCTATTGTTTGTAATTCGAACTAAAATCGAAAATCACTGTAATAAAACTTTTGACCTTATGCATAACCCTCCTGCAAGAATTTTTTAAATATCTGTCACCGTTTGCAAGTTATTGAATTTTAAAATCAGTCAGTCCTTTTTGGGACACCCGGTATATATATATATATCCATATATATATATATATATATATATCTGACATTTGTCATACTGTAACTCTCGAATTTATGAACCGATTTGGATGTAATTCGGTATGTACATAGTACCTACCAATGTCTCGACCGAGTTCATTGGCCAGCTTCATCCGCCATTTTGTTTCAAAATGGCGGCCATTTAAAATTTTTTAAAAAATTTTAAATTTGAAATGTGGTGCCAAAAAATTGAAAATGGAAAAATATTTTTTTCTTATGTATTTGACCTTTATACAAAGATTCCGGAGCAGTTTTTGTTTCGTCTATATCTTACAAAATGGCTGAGTTATAGCATTTTGAATTTCTAACGTGGCTGACATTTTGAAACGTCCTGAAATTTCTCACGCGATAAAAGGCGTATTTATGAACCGATTTCAATGTAACTTCGTTTGTGCATAGTACATACCAATGTCTCGACCGAGTTCGTCGGCCAGCTTCATCCGCCATCTTGTTTAAAAATGGCAGCCATTTAAATTTTTAAGAAAAATTTAAATTTGAAATGTGGTACCAAAAAAATTGAAAATTGAAAAATATCTTTTTCTTATGTATTTGACCTTGATACAAAAATTCGGGAGCAGTTTTTTTTTCGTCTATATCTTAAAAAATGGCTGAGTTATAGCATTTTGAATTTCTAGCGTGGCTGACATTTTGAAACGTCCTGATATTTGTCACGTGATAACAGGCGTATTTATGAACCGATTTGGATTTACGTTGGTGTGTACATAGTACATACAAATATCTCGACCGAGTTCGTTGGCCAGCTTCATCCACCATCTTGTTTAAAAATGGCGGCCATTTAAAAAAATTAAAATTTAAAATGAGATACCAAAAAATTGGAAAATGAAAAAGATTTTTTTCGTATGTGTTTGGCCTTAATACAAAGATTGCGGAACAGTTTTTGTTTCGTCTATATCTAAAAAAAAATGGCTGAGTTATAGCATTTTGAATTTTTATTGTGGCTGACATTTTAAAACGACCTGATATTTGTCACGCGATAACAGGCGTATTTATGAACCGATTTGGATGTTACTTGGTCTGTACATTGTACATACCAATGTCTCGAGTGAGTTCGTTGGCCAGCTTCATTCGCTATCTTGTTTCAAAAGGGTTGCCATTTAAAAAAAAAATTAAATTTAAAATGTAAAATGAGGTATTAAAAAATTGGAAAATGAAAAAGATTTTTTTATGTGTTTGGCCTTGATACAAAGATTCCGGAGCAGATTTTGTTTCGGAAAAGTTGTTCTTTTGTTTATATCTTAAAAAATGGTTGAATTATAGCACTTTGAATTTCTAGTACGGCTAACATTTTGAAACGATCTTGTATTTGTCACGCGATAACACAAGTATTCGCCTATTTTCATGTAAGAAGGCATGTGGATAGTATACATCAACATCTCAGCCAAATATAAGTTACTTTAAATAAAAGCAGCTTGGATAAAGATGACTAATTTCGCGAAATTGTCATTCATAATGATTTAGTATTGATAAAAATTAGTACTGAATCTCCTATATTCGGTTTCCACTAAACTGAGCTTCGTGTGTTTGAATAATATAAGTTGGCTTTTTTTTAAATAAGGAATTTGAAAGCTACCTGTTCCTCCCGGCACTGGCCGGAAGGACTTTTTTTAATCGTTTCTGAAACGTGTTACAAAGCATGTTCAGTGTGGCGTCCACCATTTTCCGAAAGCAAGTGAAATCGTATTACTGCATTCTCAACAGTAGTTTTTAGCATATCAGGAGGAATGCTACGGATATGTCGGTGTATCGCATCTTTCAATACCGCCAAATTGTTTAGATTATCACCATAAACAGTGCTTTTGACATAACCCCATAGCCAAAAGTCTCAGGGGTTGAGGTCTGGTGACCGGGGTGGCTAAGAAGCGGGGAAGTTTAGGCTTATAATCCGTTCGTTCGCGAAATGTTGCTTAAGTAACTGTGTGACCAATGTGCGCTGGGGCCTCGTGCTGCATAAAAATAGCGGAGTCTAAAATGCCACGTTGCTGGAGTTCAGGTATAACGAAACGTCTTAACATTGACGATAAACGAGCTGCAGTTACATTGCATGTAATAGGTCCAACTGTCGACTGCTCTTCAAAGAAAAATGGTTCAATTATGAAACTTGCTGTCATACCACACCAAACGGTGACTTTAGTAGAATGCAATGGAACTGGGTACACAACACGAGGGATTTTTTTTTGCCCAAATCCTGCAGTTATGGGTATTGACATCACCATTCAGGTAAAAATGGGTCTCACATGTCCACAAAATGTTCCATGGCCAATGTTTGTCCCCTTCCATCCATGCAAGGAATTCAAAAGCGAAAGATTCTCTTGCAGAAGGATCGTTACGTTAAAGTTCTTAAACATGTTTGACTTTGTATGAGTAGAACTGCAGCACTTTACGGACAATTTTGCCCACCATACTCCATGGTACGTCCACTCGACGTGCGACAGCACGTACCGAGTGTGCTTTCCATTGTTGCTTCCTCCACTGCTCCTGCAACAACCCCTTTGGTTTCCACAGAAGCAGGTTTCCTTCCCTCCCAGATGCAACACATAACAAACCCGTGGCTTCAAACTTTGCCTTCATTTTCCTCAAACCATGCGGTGTCATACTGAACGATACCTTTGCAAAGCTCGCCGTTCATTGCTGTCGCATTCGTAATAACACTTAACGAGAAAAACACGTTCTTGCATGGTTAGAGACAATGTCGATTCGTAACAATGAAAACTCTGACAAACAGGCTGACTTTTATCTGACAAATTAAATAACGCATTTGCATAAATCTAATTTTCTTTTCCCTGCCGTAAGCCAATGGACTTTACCCATATGACGCAGAGCATAAAATAACATATAAAGTAGGCGACACTAGTGTCGCCTAGTACCACGATATTGTCGCCCAGTGATAGGGTATGTTGTCGGCAACTTTTTTTTTTTTAAACAGGTGAATATTATAAGCTGACTCTTTGACTCAGGAGATGATAAGAATGGCAATAGATGCCATAGCAGTAAAAGAAAACACCGTATCACAGTTACAAATTGCTTTTTGTTTTGCTATCCAAGTAGATGGTTCTGTTGAGAAATATGGAGTTGATAACAAATTTGTCAGAGAACGATTTTTTTTCAAAAGAACAAGACATAGAATGAGCTTTTCTAGGACAATGTAAATTCAGTAAGCGAGGAGCAGAAGGCTTCGTGGATTTTGTCAAGGTTGTATTTGATAATTTGTGCACTGAGAATTTTGCAAAAATTAAGTTGACAGGCTTAACTATAAGTGGGTAAAGGAAAACACAGGCAAAAACAACGGTCTCTGTGCTCTTATGAAACGGTACTTGGGTAAAGACTAACTTTGCGTTTGATGCTTTGCTCAGGTCTGATTTAACTGTGTCGGAGTTGGAATCATCAAGCAACATTTTATCGAGTTTCTGCTCTACGCGTTAAAGTGCTTGAAGAAATATCTGGAACAGAAAATCAAGGTGCCTTTTGTTTCTCTATTTTGAAGTACAGCTCGTGAAATACTTAAAAAACTTGGCAAAAGCAGTACGGCACAATTTTTCTCTCATGCAAAAACATTGAGAAAGCATTGTGAACCATCAACCTTATTCATCAAAAACTGAACAAACTTCTGCTCGCGTGTTTATTCGATTATAAATAGATTTTTAAAAAGTGAACAACATCTGGCTTGCCTAATGCTAGATGTTCCAATACTCTTTGAAAACCTTGAGACAGACAGTCAAAGGTCCTTCTTTACACTGCCCGATAAAGAATTGATATAGAATTTGTCAAAGAAAAATTTTTACAAATTCTTTGACGCTTATCAAAAATGGGTAAGTCCTGAGGGATAGGAAGAACAGTTGGTGGAAATAAATGAAGGCACTTAGGAATCTGAAAGTGATTAAGTAAATTGAAGAAAATCCTCAGAGATGTAAAAACAACTCGTTAGTTTCTATCAAGAGATGCTGGTTTGCAGTGAGAAAAGAAACTATATTGAATTGTAAAGAATTTGTTTCTCAAAGATTAGAAGAGGATAAAGTGAGCATCTCCTACAGGATAGATGCTTTGTTAGATGCACGAAGACCAACAGAGGTTGCTAGCGCAGCCCACCTTGATGTTGAGAACTTTTTTGTTAAAGACGAAGTCGCCTATTTAAATGATGCACTGTAAAAAAACCCCTGTAGATTTGCCAGAACAAATTCGATCACAGTGAATGTGCAGTATCTTTCTTTGGTGTCCTGATTATATTAACATGGAAAATACACTAGTTGCGTAAAATTAACAGCACAATGTGCTGACAATTTGGACGCATTTTTTTACAGCACAAACTGCTGGCGTCCAAATTGCCAGCACATTGTGCTGTTAATTTTACCCAACTACTGTATTTTCCATGTTAATATAGTCAGGAAACCAAAGAAAGATACAGCACATTCACTGTGATCGAGTTTGTGTGCGAGATGAACAGTACTTTGTACTGTAAAAATGTCTTTTTTTTACAGTGTGATGTGATGGCTTTGTTGCGCAGCTGAAAATTGGCGTCCTTCTCATTGACAGCAAGACTATTTCTACTTTAAGGCATCTCAATCTCACTCTGTTTTCAACAAATTGGTGCTGTCATAGGTTTCTTTGACACCTCACAATGTTTGCGCATAAAGCTGTTGGCATATGGAGTTATGTCCATACAAACAACGTTTAAATCCAAAAAAAAGTCCTTCCGGCCAGTGCCGGGAGGAAGAGGTAGCTTTCATTTTCCTTATTTTAAAAAGCCAACTTATATTATTCAAACACACGAAGCTCAATTTAGTGCAAACCGAATATAGGAGATTCAATACTAATTTTTATCAATACTAAATCATTATGAATGAGAATTTCGCGAAATTAATCAGCTTTATCCAAGCTGCTTTTATTTACAGTAACTTATATTTGGCTGCCAAATTCGGCGATTTCTTAAAGTTCCTGCCATTTTAAGACAACATGGTGGATGAGGCTAACCAGTGAACTTGGTCGAGACCTTAGTAATTGCTGTGCAAATGCTCACTCACATCGGAATCGGTTGATATATACGAGTGCTGTCGCAGGCAAAAAATAAGATTTTTCAAAATGTCACCCACATTAGAAATTGAAACTGCTATATCTGAGCCATTTTTGAAGATAAAGACAAACAAAAAATGCTCGTGAATGCTTATATCAAGGTCAAATACTTAAGAAAGAAACCTTTTTCAATTTCTAATTTTTTTGCACCTCACCTTAAATATAATTTTTTTTTAATTTAATGGCCGCCATTTTGAAACAAGATGGCTGATGAAGCTGGCCAGCGAACTTGGTTGAGATATTGATGTATACTATCCACATGCCTTCTTCCATCGAAATAGGCGAATACGTGTGTTATCGCGTGACAAATACAAGATCGTTTCAAAGTGTTAGCTATGCTAGAAATTTAAAGTGCTATAATTCAACTATTTTTTAAGATATAAACAAAAGAACAAATTTTCAAAAACAAAAACTGCTCCAAAAACTTTGTATCAAGGCCAAACATTTTCCAATTTTTTAATACTTCATTTTAAATTTTAAATTACTTTTTTTTAAATGGCAACCCTTTTGAAACAAGATGGCGAATGAAGCTGGCCAACGAACTCGGTCGAGACATTGGTATGTACTATGTACAGACCAAGTTACATCCAAATCGGTTCATAAATACGCCTGTTATCGCGTGACAAAAATCAGGTCGTTTTAAAATGTCAGCCGCAATAGAAATTCAAAATGCTATAACCCAGCCATTTTTTTTAGATATAGACGAAACAAAACCTGTTCCGGAATCTGTGTATTAAGGTCAAACACATACAAAGAAAATCTTTTTCATTTTCCAATTTTTTGGTATCTCATTTTAAATTTAAAATTTTTTAAATTTTTTTAAATGGCCGCCATTTTGAAACAAGATGGCGGATGAAGCTGGCCAACGAACTCGGTCGAGATATTTGTATGTACTATGTACACACCAAGGTACATCCAAATCGGTTCATAAATACGCCTTTTATCGCGTGACAAAATTCAGGACGTTTCAAAATGTTAGCCACGCTAGAAATTCAAAATGCTATAACTCAGCCATTTTTTAAGATATAGACGAAACAAAAACTGCTCCGGAGTCTTTGTATAAAGGTCAAATACATAAGAAAAAAGTATTTTTCCATTTTCAATTTTTTGGTACCACATTTCAAATTTAAAATTTTTAAAAAAATTTTAAATGGCCGCCATTTTGAAACAAAATGGCGAATGAAGTAGGTCAACGAACTCGGTCGAGACATTGGTGTGTACTATGTACACACCGAATTACATCCAAATCGGTTCATAAATACGAGAGTTACAGTGTGACATAGGTCAGATATATATATGGATATATATATATATATATATATATATATATATATATATATATATATATATATATATATAAATTTTGAACGGAGGGTGGTTTCGGGGTCTGGGGGTCATGATCGATGAAAATATACCAAAATTTTTTGAAATCGCTTTCCTCCGAACGGCTGCAATAGGTAGCTTTTAGGTAGCTTTCTTTACAAAAAGCTACCTATTGCAGCCGTTCGGAGGAAAGCGATTTCAAAAAATTTTGGTATATTTTCATCGATCATGACCCCCAGACCCCGAAACCACCCTCCGTTCAAAATTTATATATATATATATATATTTATATATCAATATATATATATCTGACCTATGTCACACTGTAACTCTCGTATTTATGAACCGATTTCGATGTAATTCGTTATGTACATAGTACATACCAATGTCTCGACCGAGTTCGTTGGCCAGCTTCATCCGCCATTTTGTTTCAAAATGGCGGCCATTTAAAATTTTTTTAAAATTTAAAAATTTGAAATGTGGTACCAAAAAATTTAAAATGGAAAAATATTTTTTTCTTATGTATTTGACCTTTATACAAAGACTCCGTAGCAGTTTTTGTTTCGTCTATATCTTAAAAAATGGCTGAGTTATAGCATTTTGAATTTCTAGCGAAGCTGACATTTTGAAACGTCCTGAATTTTGTCACGCGATAAAAGACGTATTTATGAACCGATTTGGATGTAACTTCGTTTATACATAGTACAGACCAATGTCTCGACCGAGTTCGTTGGCCAGCTTCATCCGCCATCTTGTTTAAAAATGGCGGCCATTTAAAATTTTAAGTAAAATTTAAATTTGAAATGTCGTGCCAAAAAATTGAAAATTGAAAAAATATTTTTTTCTTATGTGTTTGACCTTGATAAAAAGATTCGGGAGCAGTTTTTGTTTCGTCTATATCTTAAAAATTGGCTGAGTTACAGCATTTTGAATTTCTATTTTGAAACGTCCTGATTTTTGTCACGTGATAACAGACGTATTTATGAACCGATTTGGATGTACCTTGGTGTGTACATAGTACATACAAATATCTCAACCGAGTTCGTTGGCCAGCTTCATCCGCCATCTTGTTTCAAAATGGCGGCCATTTAAAAAAATTTTAAAAATTTTAAATTTAAAATGAGATACCAAAAAAATTAGAAAATGAAAAAGATTTTTTTCGTATGTGTTTGACCTTAATACAAAAATTCCGGAACAGGTTTTGTTTCGTCTATATCTAAAAAAATGGCTGAGTTATAACATTTTGAATTTCTATTGTGGCTGACATTTTAAAACGACCTGATTTTTGTCAAGCGTTAACAGGCGTATTTATGAACCGATTTGAATGTAACTTGGTCTGTACATAGTACATACCAATGTCTTGACCGAGTTCGTTGGCCAGTTTCATTCGCCATCGTGTTTCAAAAGGGTTGCCATTAAAAAAATGTAATTTAAAATTTAAAATGAGGTATTAAAAAATTGGAAAATGAAAAAGATTTTTTTTATGTGTTTGTCCTTGATACAAAGATTCTGGAGCAGTTTTTGTTTCTGAAAATTTGTTCTTTTGTTTATATCTTAAAAAGTGGTTGAATTATAGCACTTTGAATTTCTATCATGGCTAACACTTTGAAACGATCTTGTATTTGTCACGGGATACCACACGTATTCGCCTATTTCGATGGAAGAAGACATGTGGATAGTATGCATCAATATCTCGACCAAGTTCACTGTCCAGCTTCATCAGCCATCTTGTTTCAAAATGGCGGCCATTAAATAAAAAATAAATTATATTTAAAGTGAGGTGCAAAAAAATTAGAAATTGAAAAAGGTTTCTTTCTTAAGTATTTGACTTTGATATAAGGATTCAGGAGCATTTTTTGTTTGTCTTTATCTTAAAAAATGGCTCAGATATAGCAGTTTCAATTTCTAACGTGGGTGACATTTTGAAAAATCTGATTTTTTGCCTGCGACAGCACTCGTATATATCAACCGATTCCGATGTGAGTGAGCATGTGCACAGCAATTACTAAGGTCTCGACCAAGTTCACTGGTTAGCCCCATCCACCATGTTGTCTTAAAATGACAGGCACTTTAAGAAATCGCCGAATTTGGCAGCTAAATATAAGTTACTTTAAATAAAAGCAGTTTGGACAAAGCTGACTAATTTCGCGAAATTCTCATTCATAATGATTTAGTATTGATAAAAATTTGTATTGAATCTCCTACATTCGGTTTCCACTTAATTGAGCTTCGTGTGTTTGAATAATATAAGTTGGCTTTTTTAAAATAAGGAATATGAAAGCTACCTCTTCCTCCCGGCACTGGCCGGAAGGACTTTTTGTAATGAAAGCTACCTAACAGTCGGAACTGGTATAAAGAGAAGCCTTAAACTAAAGGATGTTCATTGCTCTTAATGGAATTAGAACAACTTTTTATGATCCAAGACCTGTTATTGCAAGGTTCCTAGTGAGCAAATTAAAAAGTAGAACATTTCCAGATAAAAGAAACCTATGAGAAACATAAATTTGTCAAAAAATGCTTTGCTAAAGACAATTACTTGTAAAATAACTTAACGAATATAATTATTATTGTAGGATTTTGCAAACATTATAAATAATTAATAAAGTTTAAAAAATTTAAAACGCGAACAAAATCGTTTTCTCTACCTGCTTAATTCTACTATTTTCATAACACCGTCCCAGACTTGTATAAAACCAAAAACTTTCTGCGCACATAAATATTGGGTCAAAAACTTTCTGCGAAATAATTTAACGTTTAATAAAGTAACGCGTTTTATTATTTTGACGATATGAATTAAAATCAGTAGTTTTAAAATAATTACCATTAAATAAAAAATTAATTAATATTAATTAAAGAATAATTATTTTGGTTAAAAAATAATAAACTTAAAAATCCATGGTAAAGAAGGGTGAATTCCTATCAATTATTTTGTCAATGCTTTTGGAAACAGCCCAATCCTCAATGTTATGACATCTTCGCACAAAATGCCAGTCACTCTGTTCACAGAAATAATGTGACATTGCTTCTGAAACAACTGAATCACATTTTGTAAGGAGACGCCCATTAATAGGTATTATCATTAAAGAGACCGATGAGTTTTTACCGCGACCCTTTGACGAAATTTGCGTTTTTTCTGCGATCGTTTGATGAAATCCGTTTTTTCCCGCAATCCTTTAACGAAATTCACGTTTTTCCCGCTGCGTTTTGAAGAAATTTGCGTTTTTTTCGCGATTCTTTGGCGAAATTCGCGTTTTTTCCCCGCGATTATTTGGCAAAATTTGCATTTTTTTCGCGATTTCTTGACAGAATTCTCGCCTTTTCCCGCTATGCTTTTACGAAATTCATTATTTTCCTGCACTCCTTTGACGAATTTTGCGTTTGTTTCTGCGATTTGACGAAATTCGTTTTTCTTCGCAATCATTTGGCGAAATTTGCGTTTTTTGCGACCTTTTGACGAATTTCTCGCTTTTTCCGCGGCCCTTTGACGAAATTCGTGTTGGTTTTCGCGATCCTTTGAGGGATTAGTCTTTTTCCGCCGTTCTTTTACGAAATTTGCGTTTTTTTTCTGCGATTTTTTGACGAAATTATCTTTTTTTTACGATTCTTTGAAGAAATTCGCGTTTTTTCCGCGGTCCTTTGACGAAATTCGCGTTTTTTTTTCGCGATGCCTTGACGAAATTGGTGATTTTTTTCCGCGAACGATTGACGAAATTGCTTTTTTTTTTCGACGACCATTTGTTGAAATTCGCAATATTTTTCAATGATATGTTTTTATGTCTGAATTTTCGGACTGATGGCCGATTTTTTTTTAAATTTTCGGAACCGAACGCCTTAAATTTTCCGAACAGAATCTCCCCTGGCAAACAATAAATCATACATAAAATTTTGCTATTCTTTGACGAAATCGTCTTGTTTCATGATCCTTTGACGAAATTCACTTTTTTTTGCAATGCTTTGACGAAATTGGTGATTATTTCTGCGAACGATTGACGAAATTGGTTTTTCTTTCGACGACCATTTGTTGAAATTCCCAATATTTTTTAGTGATATTTTTTTATGTCTGAATTTTCGGACTGATGTCCGATTTTTTTTTTAATTTTCGGAATGGAATGCCTTAAATTTTCGGAACAAAATCACCCCTGCCAGACAATAAATAAATCGTACATAAAATTGGGGAACATTTTTAATTCTTCGAATTAAAAAAAAAAAAGTTACGAGAACAAAAATTACGTTTTTCTTTCTAAAAATCGCGGAAAACTGTCCGCGCACAGCGTGCGTATATATTATACAACTCTGGACAGTCCTTTGTATTAAAATTTTAAACCATTGTAACTGTTATTGTAGCATTTTGGGAATATTTCATTGATACAATTTTGATTTTTTAAAACATAAAGAGTAAAATCTGATTCCTTGTTTAGTTCCAGTCTTTGTAAAATACTTGTAAAAGTCAAAATATGTTTAACCACTGCAATTTTTATTCATTTTACATTTTGGAAACGTGTTATAAAATTTAACATGGTAATTTTATATTATTTTTAAATTTGGTGATTTTTATCCATCAAGAGGGAAATATGTTTTCTTGATTAGTTCAATATTATGTCTAAAACTATAGTTAAGGTACTATTTCACGAACTATTTAACCATGCAAGTCAAATTTATCTTTGAATTTCAGAATTTATTCTAGGCTCCAATTACCTAATTAGTCTAATATATTATTGTTATGAACAAAAGCAAAGTGTACAAACTAATAAAAGGTAAACAATATTTTAACGTGAATTTAAATGATAATTTTCTTATATAAAGTTTTAATTAGGCATACGAATTTGGAAGGTTAGATCTTATGTTTGGTCCTTTACTAACATAACAATTAAAAATTTGTATGAAACGAGAATGTAGCCTCTTTAATTTTACCTAACTATAAATAAGGCGGTTTAGATGTTTCAATGACGATTTTATAGTTTACTAACCAGCAACAGGAGAAGTACAATAGACATAACTAATAAGATATTAAAAGTTTGTCAGCCAATCGATATTCTTAATATTTGGTTTGCTATTATCAGGGCTAAGGGTTGATTTATGAACATTTATTTGGAACAACAGACTAAACCGTTTGTCGCCCAGTGAAAATTCCTTAAAATATGCTCTGATGTGACGTCAAAGTAAGTATATAAAAGGAAAACACCAATAAGTGTGCAGAAGTTTTTAACGCTGCTTCTCCTTCGTCCAATAAACAGTCATTTCCGGAGGCTATGTACCTACAGAGGCGTGGTCACGTTGGCTCCATTTATGGCAACTTATTTTTAGTTGCCAAATTTGGCGATATTTTGACAAATGTTGCCAAGCATGGCGAGAATTTGAAGCTAACGTATATGAAAATATAGTTTCATGCTTATGATTGAGAAAGCGGTTACAACAATGAAAGATAATTTGCGAGAAATCATTGATTTTATTGGTTTTTGTTGGATTACTAAAAAAGTACTAAACCAATTTTACTGAAAATGAAATGGGACCAACTCGAAAGTATACTCTTTCAATTGAAAAAATTATCAAAATTGGTACATATTTACGAAAGTTATGCATGAACAGGACCAAAAAATGCATACATATGGGTAGAATTGATATCCTCCACTTTTTTTAGTCGGTTAAAAAGACATTAATTTGGCACAGCCACCGAACTCGATTATGCAAAATTCACTCTTTTTTTACGCTTGGCTAAAAGCACAAACAAGTGAATTTATTAAAAATATATATAATTTTTACGCTGCTTCTTTTTTTATAATAGCGCAAAATGAATCATTATTTAAACTATCTTTTTAGAATTTCTAAATTTATTTCTCAACGTATTGGTTAATATTAAACTATTAATTCATAAATGCGCATATTTTTTTAAATATCATACTTTTCATATTTTAGTTATAATTTATTTTCTACTTTTAAGACTATGAGTATTATTACTAGAGATGCAACGAATATTCGGCCCATTCGGCCTGTCTGCCAAATATCCGGCTTCGGCCGAATATCAAGTCCATTATTCGGCCTTGGCCGAATAATACTGTAATAAATGTTTTTATATTTACACAGTATAACTTTTTAATTTGACAATTTATATTCATCATGTATAATGAAAATTTTATTTGAAATTAACTAACACTTTTTTTCCATTAACTTTCATACCCCGAATGGGTTTTATCTACCCATTTTTATATAAGAGACTAATTTAAGAATCATGTTTAAAAAAATTTATGCTGTATCAGTAAGTACAAAAAGTATCTGTAATAAGCTAACATAATCTGTTAAATTTAAAATTAATCTATTCAAAATTGTTTTAATACAGCTGTACAAGCAAATTCAATTTTTTTTTATCATAATAGGAAGTTTAACATATTCCTTGTTACATAAAAAAATATTTCTTTCAATAATATTTTGAATTATACCTATAAAGAACATAAATATATGATTGATTAGATATAGATGTATTATGTGTATAAGATATTTAAGTTGTATATGTTGCAATACTTAAGGTTTTTTTTTTTTTTTTTTAGTAAAATACGCTTAAAAGTTAAATTTAAGTGTTTTTTTTTAAGTGTGTTACTATTTCTTATTAAATAATGAAAGAAATGTAAGTACTAAATTCTTTTAATTAGTATGCATTTACGTTTTAGATGTTTTTTCAAGAAGAGTATTGTAATGTTTATATTTACCTTAAAAAACAGTTAAAATGTTTTCAATAAATGTAGATTAGATTGTGATGCAGAAATAATAATAATTCAGCATTCTCAGGTGTTAGTCTATTTCTTTTTTTTTTTTTTTTTTTTTCGTAAATGTTACCTGCTTCTGAAAATAATCTCTCACTATATATGGTTTGGTACTTCCTGGTGCAAAAAGGTACTTTTTGGCTAATTGTAAAAGGTTTGGAAAAATTTAATAATTCTGCAAAAAATTTAATAATTCTGCATCTAAATACGTAAACTATAGTATTCAATAAATAAATTACTATTAGTATTCTTTTGTCCGGAATTATCTAAAAAAAATCAAATTTTATATTCGGTATGTCGCTATACGCCATAAGTGAACGTCATCAAAAAGTAACGCTATTCTTTAATGATTTTTTTACTTTAAATTCATTAATTTTCCTTTCTTAAAATTTTAGCGTGGCAACATTCTTCCATGTGTATAATTTGGCGAATAGTTTGACGATTTGTATAATTTGGAGAAATTGATCGATTGGATAATCAAGTAGTACACATTTTTCTTAACCTGGCCCAAGCGATAAATCGCCAAATGTTGTATCTATTGCAATATTTCATACTGAATTCAATTTTAAGCATTACGAACATTTATTTCATGTTTAAATTAATTATTTTCGCTATTTAAATTTATCTATCATTAAAAGGATTTTTGTTTGTTCATTTTTTTAATTAAAAAATAAGTTTTTCTTTTATTTTGCGAGATGTTTACATTATTTTCTAACTAATATAGCCCTTTCCATTCTTTAACCAACGATAATATCGCCAAAATATAATCACTGGCAACCCTTTCGCGGAAAATATCAACAAAATACGAAATTTATAACCAAAAATCATAGTTATCCCTGTATATTTCACGCATAAACCACCGCGGGAATATTCTCTGTCGAAAGATACAATCGGAAATAAAATCACTCAGTAGTTTTTGAAAACGCTCGAGCCGATATTTAGAGCATACTGCTTTATAATATACTAGCAGGCTATGCCCGCTGCGCTGGTCAGTATTTCAAAATAAACCTTGAATTAAGCGAAATTCGAACTTGTATTTTTTTTTTTTTAATGGACCTTTAGCTTGAATGTCCTTCTGCGTTGCTGAAAAGATGCGAACGCCATTGCGATATTATATTACCTTATGCGTTGGACAAAATTTAACTATTAAGAAGCAGTTCTTTTAGTTTATTATTCACTGTGAACTTTTGGTAGGGAAATGAGGACGTTATGACAATAGGAATTAAAATGTTCTCATATCTGACAGTATTAAATTAGAGATGCATTACAATGATTGCAGAGATTTACCACTGAACTTGAATAATGCTCGGGTGGTTTATTTTCGTTTGTTTGTCCTTGATCTCCTGGCCTCTCAGCTCGCGCAATCTGGTAGCTTAAATACAATCTCACTGGATGTTAGTTATATTTCTTAATAAACATCCTCTTGTGCTATTACTGTTTTCCCTCTTTGGATTCTAGCGGAGTAAATACTGTCAAAAAAGTAATAAATTATTTGCAGACAAAGAAGATTGTTTAACTTTCATATTTAAAAAAAAGTGAAACATAAAAATGAGTGTTTTTAAAGATGATTTGTCTGAATAAATCTAAAATGACGTCATTTTCACTGTCTTTTCATTTTGTAGACCAGCTGAAATCATGTAACCGTTAACACGGAAAAAAGCTCGATCACTTAATCTTGTAGGAAAATAAACCTCATGCATCCAATAAAATCTTTATAATCATCCGTAATCGACGTCATTGTGAGGGTTCACGTCAAACATTAAAACTGATGCAACAATATTGTTGCACGTATACCAGGGTTAAGATCTGACAATGATAAATAAAGTTAGTTATACAAAAATTTAAGCAATATGCATTTTGGGGAATACCTGAACCGAAGATTTATTTTGCATTTTTCTAAAGAGCATAATAACACGGACAAACAAAAAGCCTGATATTTTCTTTATATTTAAGAGTAAATTAATCTTCCGTCTGTTGTTTAAATAACCCAGATTATGAAAATAACTCTTAATTTGTTGCTGTGTTTAGCTGCTAGAGTGTGCGTCAGGACAACTCGCTTTATACTGATCGAAATTCCAGGTAATTTAATCCTATCTAGGCTGAAATGATAAGTCCACGGGCATTATTCCATTTGCCACCATTTAGTAATCGCTAATTTCAAAATCTGTCTAATCTCTTGAATTTTGATACGCCATCCAATATGCTAATTGGCGGGTGACACGATTCCGTAAGATTAGTCCAATATGTTCAATAAAACATTTTTTAAACAATGGTTAAGCAAAAGAAAGTTATGCAGAAAAAGCTAAAAAAAAATGACAAATTAGCAAGCAATATTTATTGCAAAATGTTTATTTATTTTTATTTTTATAGTAATAAGGTATAATTGCAGAAATCCTCTGAACAATATTCTTATATCCTAAGTTTTAAAGCAGTGAGTATTCCTTTGCAAGTGAAATCGACAATATGTTCGGCATGTTAAAAAAATAACATAATACACAATATTCAATTAATAAGTAATGATCTGAGTTCGAGGATATAAAAATCACATGCTTGAGGAAAACAAAACGCATGTTTCCATAGTAATGGTATTCCATTAGTATGGTAAAAAATATTTTAAATCTTTGAAAGTAAATTATTTTAGAATATGTGTGTATATGGAAGACATTTACACTAAAATTTAAATGATTGACTACATAATTATAATTTTAACTGCTTTTTATATAATTTACGTTTGAATATAAAAATGTACTCCGAAATGCTCTTCTCTCGGCTTATTTCAGACTTTTGTCTTATTTGGCGAAGAAAGTAATAAATAAATAGCCTGTAACTCACTAATACAGCCATTTTTACAAATACTTCTAGTTTTTCCCGTAAATCATCATATGACGGAAGAATTATATAAAAATAATAATTAAATTGACAAAAAAAAAAAAAAGAAAGAAAAAAAAAGAAAGAAAAAGACTAAAGAATGTAACCTAGATTTTATTTCATCAAGTTTTCAGACACGTTTTTATTAACCTGGCGTAAGCGATAAAAGAGCTAAAGAGGAAAAAAAATTGCCATTCAAAATTGTCAAATCAAATTTTCAGATTCATTTTTTTAACCTATCGCAAGCGATAATTCGCCAAATATTGTACCAATTGTAAAATTTCACAATAATTTATACTTTAAGCATTACAAATATTTATTCCATGTTTACATTAAATATTTTCGTTTTATAATATTATGTCTTATTAAAACTTTTTTGTTGTTGTTTTTAAATTAAATATCAGTATTTTTCTCATTTATTCGCGAGGTGTTTGTATTATTTTCTTACAGATATAGCCATCTTAATTATTTAATCAACAAACCTTTCGCCAAAAGATAATCACTGGCAACCTTTTCGTTCAAAATAGCAGTAAAATGCGAAATTTATTATCAAAAATCATAGCTATCCCTGTATATTTTCTCATAAACCACACCGGGAATATTTCCTATCGAATGATACAATTTGGAAAAAAATCCACCGGGCAGTTTTTGAAAATACTCGAGCGGAACTTTTAGAGCTTACTGCTTTATAATATATATGATATGATGATATGATATGATAAGGGAACAATATATTTTTTTGCTGTATAGTATGTATAATATATAAATAATGTAATATCGCATATATTATACTTTTGAAAAAACCAAATTTTCCGCGAGGAAAATTGGGTTTTTCATGAAAAAACAAGAAAAAGCCCATGTGGGTTGGGTTAAAAAGACAAAAAAACGAGTTTTTGCGAACCCTGATTATGAGGGGCTTGTTACTTTTGAGAGAAAGAAAAGAGAAAAGTATATCTTGGTAGCAGAAAAGAATAATTATATTTTAATGGAATGAATAATTATATTTTAAGAAAACAATCTTTTTCTTTACATACAGAATGTAAATTTACTAAGTTTGATTTGAATGAGAAAAGAATAAAAAGACAGAGCACATGCAAGTTCTTATTTTTGGGGGGTGAAATGATTTTACTAAAATAAAAAAATTTTCATTTTTACACAGGTAATGAGTTTTAGATAAAATATATATATATAAATGACTAGAACTATCTACGGATTAAATAAAGAATTATGAATTAAATTATTATTTACATTTTTGAAAGTCACATGTTATCTTATTGGTATTAAAGTATTTAAAATATTACAAAAAATACATTCAGCTGTTATGATTTTTGAACACTCAAACAAAAAATTAATTTCAATTAGTCCTTAATTTAATTTTTGATTTTAAAATTGAAAAAAAAAATATAAATTTAAAGTCAGTATTCGGCTGCCGAATATTCGGTATTCGGCCTAAAACTTGGCCGAATATTCGGTACTCGGCTATTCGGCCAAATCAATATTCGTTGCATCCCTAATTTTTACTACTGAAAAAAATCGAAGCTCAAAATTTTGGTTTGTTTAAGTTAAAAAAAAATGTATTTCTTGTGAATTTTTATTTACAGAAATGTAATTAGTTTAGTTATTTTTCAATAAAAATGTTTTAGTGTTCGCAGAGGCGCCATTTGAGGGGGGAATTTGATATGTGCAAACTTCTGAACACTCACCCTATGTCCATGAATCGTCGGAAAAACATCTGAAGCTTAGATAGATTATAATCAATCTTCTAGACAGCTGTGACAGTAGCACTTAGTCAAGATGACCAGATGAGCGATCGCTGGTCAGGGATTAATTTCAGGGACGAGACAGTCGGCAAAGGCACTGAATTCGCAAAGCCCATAAGGTATCCCTGTGATCATTTCCGACTTTCACTTTGAGGCAGATGATCCCCAGAGTGTGGGAAATTAAGGTGTATCCTAGCTAAAAGCTCGTGAGCAAATCAGAAACAGGAAGAACAAGGATTGGCTGAACCCTAACGCCAAAGAAAAGACAATTTTGAGAACTGAGAAGAGAGTCCTGAAGGAGTAGTTAGTTAATGACGGGGACGCGAAGTGGCAAGTTGGACTTGCGGTACTTGCGCCGAGGTTTTGTTACGGAGAATTAGATTCTCCAGTTCTCATCTTACGCTCTCACCTTGTGAGCAGCAAAGCAGACCGGGTCTGCAATCATCGTACTTACGTTGGTGAACGACGGGAGATTATATCTCCCAGCCAGAACTATTATTAACGTAGATCGTCATAGACCGCACGGACTAAGCGATACTTGAACAATCTCTTAATGGACTATCTGGAATTATATCTTAAGGCTGCCACCTTTCAATAAGACTAGTTTCCTCGCCACGTACGTTAACAAATATTTTGTGACGCAGGAGCAATCTGAAATAACTCTCATATTGAAAAAAAAATCCACTTTGTCATTTTAATTAATAAAATGTCATTTATTTATTTCTTCATAAATTGAGTTGTAATTTGATTCACTACCCTTCGAAAACAAGCCTTGACCGGCTCGCTACCACGTAATACCGAAGGTCGCACAGATATTTCAGAAAATTTATCAACCATCAAATGTAGGGATGCACCTAATAGTGATTTTGGCTGAATACCGAATGCCGAATATTTGACCTGCAGGTAAACCTAATACCGAATATTTGGCCAGCCGAATAGTAACTGTTAGGCTGAATACCGAATATTCGGCTGGCCAAATACTTTTATATCGCAGGTTTAACGTTGAAATGTTAAATTTTAAACAATTTTTTATGACATTTAGCACAGATACTTCCATTTTGACAAACAAGACTATTTTTATAAGTAAATTTTGTACTAAAAAAGTATGTTTTGAGTTATTATTTAAGCAGAGGATGGTTTAAAAAAATTTTAAATAACAAAATTTAAATTCCATGACTTCAATTAATTAAAACAAATGAAAAGAATTCTCTCATATTGAATAAGAAGCAACATATCATTCCACTTCTTTCATCAAAAATGAAAGGTGTACAAGCCGTAGCAGAATTTTCATTTATAACTGTATAAAAATGAAGATATTTTAGCGAAATTTGCATCACATTAATTTGCTCGTATAGAATGTGATGATATCCTTGGAAGAGACTGGATTTTGGCCAGTGATACAGTATAAGCATTGTTAGCTGAATTCTTAATAAAATAATGTCTAGCTCAGTGCTGTTTAGATATGAATGGTTGCTATTTCCAGCACTTCTCGTCATGTTATCATATTTCACAGAAATTAAAGTAACTCTATTAACAATATAGTTACAATACCTTCATTATTGTTAAAGTAACAAAAGAAAATTTAAGTTTGACTTGGGGATACACTGTATTTCTGACTGAATAAGTGAATTGCGATCCTGATTAACTGGACAAAAAATTGCCTGTTTTGATACTTATTATTACGCCTGAAATTTTCTTCCATTTTGTTTAGAAACACCCTGTTTGCGAAAAAGCAAGAAACGGATTATTTACCAGACAATGCTCAGTAACTTGCATTTTCACATTTATTAATTCCCATGAACAAATGACATGTCATTAATGCTTAATTTTTTTAAGTGACTTTTTAAAACAACAAAAATAATATAAAATCATTCTCTTAGGTAGCTTTCATTACAAAAAGCTACCTATTGCAGCCGTTCGGGGGAAAGCGATTTAAAAAGATTTTGGTATATTTTCATCGATCATGATCCCCAGACCCCGAAACCCCCCTCCGTTCAAAATTGATATATATATATATGACCTTTATCACACTGTAACTCTCGTATTTATGAACCGATTTGGATGTAATTTGGTGTGTACATGGTGCATACCAATGTCTCGATCGAGTTCGTTGTCCAGCTTGCGAAATTTGACTTTCCATAAGACTTTTAGAATTAGTTCGAAATCCGACAATTTCATTGGCTATCGGTGAACCGAACTTCTTTCCCTGAAAGGAAAAAATCCATTTTATGAGTAACAGCGCTGCTACTCATTTCATCAATTGTATTTCTTGATAATAATAACTTGATGCATTAAAAAAAGCTTATGTATTTCTCATACTGAGCGCGGAATCAATATTTATACAGTTAATAACATAATATATAATTAATTATTAAATTTGATTTAATTTTCCAGTAAGAAAATTATTAACAATTCTAAAACAACATTGACTTAGTTAAATTATGATAAAATAATGATATTGTTATAATAAGCTGCTTAGAACTTTTTTTTTTTTTACTCAGATGTTTGCAATCAGTCTTAAAGTTCTAGCAGCTTAACTAAAACTAAATAATTGAAGTTCCATCTAGATATATAAAAATATTTTTCTATGTCAGTTTAAAAGATACTATTATTACATTTAAATATATATTTTATTTTAATTATATAACATTAGCTCCTAAGTGGTATTATGTAGTAAAATTTAATCACAATATTATATTTCGAATGAAAATTGTAAAGCTACTGATAATAAATTAATAAATAAAGATAAAAACAAAAATCTCCATAATAATAATAATAATAATCGTTATTTTAAACAACATATATATATCTATTGCAACTAATAGCAAAATATTTTTCATTGTTCATGTTTGATGTATATTACATTTTTATTGCAACACACATATATACACACACACATATATATATATATATATATATATAATAAAACTTTTTGCGAATAATTATTAAATCACAGATACATATATATATTTTTTTTTGTTTTTGTTGCATTTTTACCATACATTCAATTATTTAAAGTATAGTAATTTACTGTCTTCAATGGTTAAATTATCTTTGAAATATATATTATTAATGTAATTTATATATAAAGTATAAATAATTAATTTTTAAAGATGAATAACTTAATAATTTAATTCTGTTAATTATTATTTATATGTTACTGGACATAAAAGTACTTTTCATGAAAGTTTAGAAGATATTAAAATTAAATTTTAATAAATATTCATTTTAAACATACAGTTTACCTATGATAAGAATTTAGTAGTATTGAATATATAATAAAAAAATTAGAAAGCAGCAGATAAATTGATAAATATTTTTATATATGAAAGATAATACTTAATTTTGAGCAATGAACACTTTAATAAATTGCTTCTGCTAATTATATATATATATATATATATATATATATATATATATATATATATATAACTTACTAAAGTTCCAACAAAAAATATTTTTAATGTAAGGTAAGAATATATTATTATTACATTATTATTAAAAAATAGATTAAATGAATTTTTTAATTTAATTATTTAAATTTATTTAAAAAAATGTAATTGACTAATTTTTTTGCAAAGGAACTGGTGATAAAGATAAATTGATTTTAACTAACTGGCTTAAGGGTGTTCTCAAATCCAAAAAGGCAACTTTCTGACATAAGTTTTAATTTATTTTTGTTCGAAAATGCATGAAAGTAGCTGGTGTTGTTGTTTAGAAACTATGTAATTGAGCTGTTTTTTCCATTTTTTGCAAACGCAATAGATCTTTCAGAAAATAGTGTCAAAGTTGGCGTTTTGAACCGAATTTCCGCGCGAAGGAAGGAAGACCACTGAACAGCGGGCGAAAAACGTGATCAAAATCCCTTATAACTCAATAGGTAATTGATTGATCAAAAAATGGAAAAGACAGTTCAATTCCAAATCGCTTCCATGGCCAGGCTTTCCAATTTTATACCTTTTCGTTAAAAAATGAATTTGTAAATGTGTCAAAACATTTTGCGCTTGTTGAGCAGAGCAGTTAAGAACAACCTTAAGAAAATATTATTATTACTCTTTAATTATTAAAGAAATTTATTTATTAGAAAAATACCGTATAAGTCATATGAATTTTAAAAATTAATTCAATTATCTGTATAATATTTACAATTAAAAAAAAAAAATAGTAATCTAAATAACAGATAAATTTAAAATGATCAGAGCTTTATAAAAATCTAACATGAAAATACTTTTAATGTAAGCCTAGGATATTTATTATTCCATTTTAATAAATGTTTACTTTAATTATTAAAAAATAAATTAAATGATTTTTTTAATTTAATTATTTAAATTTATTTAAAAAAATCTAATTGACAAAAAAAAAAAAATTACAACGGAACTTTTAATAAAGATCAACTGATTTTAACTAACTGACTTAAGAAATGTTATTATTACTCTTTAATTATTAAAGAAATTTATTTATTAGAAAAATACCCTATAAGTCATATGAATTTTACAATTTAATTATCTGTATAATATTTACGATAAAAAAATTTCGAAGCAACCTAAGTAACAGATAAATTTAAAATGATCAGAACTTTATTAAGTTCTAGCATGAAAATACTTTTAATGTAAGCCTAGGAGATATATTATTGCATTTTAATAAATGTTTACTTTAATTATTAAAAAATAGATTGAATGAATTTTTCAATTTAATTATTTAAATTTATTTAAAAAAATCTAATTGACAAAAAAAATTACAACGGAACTCGTAATAAAGATCAACTGATTTTAACTAACTGACTTATAAAAATATTATTTTTACAGTTTAATTATTATAGAATTTTTTTAATTAGAAAAATACCCTATAAGTCCTATGAATTTTAAAATTTAATTTAAATATTTGTATAATATTTAAAATAAAAAATTATAAAGCAACCTATCATAAATTAATAAAGATTTTTATGTCTCAAGGATAATTTTAAAATAAAAAACCTTTAATATATTAATTCTGATAATTTTGCATTTATCTGTTACTATAGTAACAGATTACAGTTGCATTTGTCTGTTACTATAGTAACAGACAAATTTAAAATGATCAGAACTTTATAAAGTTCTAACATGAAAATACTTTTAATGTAAGCCTAGGAAATTTATTATTGCATTTTAATAAATGTTTACTTTAATTATTAAAAAATAGATTAACTGATTTTTTTAATTTAATTATTTAATTCATTTTAAAAAATCTAATTGATAAAAATTTTTTTACAAAAGAACTGGTAATAAAGATCGACTGATTTTAACTAACTGACTTAATAAAAATCCAAACAAAACTCTAAAAAATTGAAAACGCCAGCGAAAGGACAGAACATGCAACTTTAGGATTACAAATGCAAAATCTGAACCAGCCCTAGTCTTGACCACTGGGCTAGATCATTCATACGATTCTAAGGCTGACATTACGGTGCCTCGCTAAACCGTATCTTACACTCGATCGTAGGATAGGCGTTCCTGCGATCAATCGTGACTTGGTATTACGGTGCCTCGGCGCAAGTCCTCGTGCTTCGGCGTAAGTCCTCCTGCAGTCAGCCAATCACAGGCCGCAGTTACATTTGTTGTGGTTGCGCGCGCATCCACTTCTGTCTTAACTTACGGCTGCTTCCAAGCTGTCGTAAGATCGCGAGGCACCGTAATGCCGTTTACGTTTTGTTTATATCGTAAGTCTCTAAGTTGATCTTAAGTGAGGCACCGTAATCCCAGCCTTAATACCAAAATACCATGTGCCGGCTTTACACAGTATTTTACTCTTGTAGTTGTCCTTTCAGGGAAAGAAGTTCCGTTCAATTTCATTGGCTATCGCTGAAGCGATAGTCAATGAAATTGCAGGATTTCACACTAATGCTAAAAGTCTTATGGAAAGTCAAATTTCGCGTCCAGCTTCATCCACTATTTTGTTTCAAAATGCCGACCATTTAAAAAAAAATTTTTAATTTAAAATTTGAAAAGTGGTACCAAAAAATTGAAAGTGGAAAAATATTTTTTACTTATGTATTTCACCTTTATACAAAGATTCCGGAGCAGTTTTTGTTTCGTCTATATCTTAAAAAATGGCTGAGTTATAGCATTTTGAATTTCTAGCGTGGCTGACATTTTGAAACGTCCAGAATTTTGTCACGCGATAAAAGGCGTATTTATGAACCGATTTGGATGTAACTTCGTTTATACATAGTACATACCAATGTCTCGACCGAGTTCGTTGGCCAGCTTCATCCGCCATCTTCTTTAAAAATAGCGGCCATTTAAATTTTTAAGAAAAATTTTAATTTGAAATGTGGTACCAAAAAATTGAAAATTGAAAAAAATATTTTTTTCTTATGTATATGACCTTTATACAAAGATTCCGGAGCAGTTTTTGTTTTGTCTATATCTTAAAAAATGGCTGAGTTATAGCATTTTGAATTTCTAGCGTGGCTGACATTTTGAAGCGTCCTGAATTTTGTCACGCAATAAAAGGCGTATTTATCAACCGATTTGGATGTAACTTCGTTTATATATAGTACATACCAATGTCTCGACAGAGTTCGTTGGCCAGCTTCATCTGCCATCTTGTTTAAAAATGGCGGCCATTTAAATTTTTAAGAAAAATTTTAATTTGAAATGTGGTACCAAAAAATTGAAAATTGAAAAAATATTTTTTCTTATGTGTTTGACCTTGATAAAAAGATTCGGGAGCAGTTTTTGTTTCGTCTATATCTTAAAAAGTGGCTGAGTTATAGCATTTTGAATTTCTAGCGTGGCTGACATTTTGAAACGTCCTGATATTTGTCACGTGATAACAGGCGTATTTATGAACCGATTCGGATTACCTTGGTGTGTACATAGTACATACAAATATCTCGACCGAGTTCGTTGGCCAGCTTCATCCGCCAGCTTGTTTAAAAATGGCGGCCATTTAAAAAAAAAATTTAAATTCAAAATGAGATACCAAAAAATTGGAAAATGAAAAAGATTTTTCTTGTATGTGTTTGACCTTAATACAAAGATTCCGGAACAGTTTTTGTTTTGTCTGTATCTAAAAAAATGGCTGAGTTACAGCGTTTTGAATTTCTATTGTGGCTGACATTTTAAAACGACCTGATTTTTGTCACGCGATAACAGGCTTATTTATGAACCGATTTGGATGTAACTATGTCTCGACCGAGTTCGTTGGCCAGCTTCATTCGCCATCTTGTTTCAAAAGGGTTGCCATTAAAAAAATTAAATTTAAAATAAGGTATTAAAAAATTGGAAAATGAAAAAGATTTTTTTTATGTGTTTGGCCTTGATACAGAGATTCCAGAGCAGTTTTTGTTTCTGAAAATTTGTTCTTTTGTTTATACCTTTAAAAATGGTTGAATTATAGCACTTTGAATTTCTAGCATGGCTAACATTTTGAAACGATCTTGTATTTGTCACGCGATAACACGATCTTGTATTTGTCACGCGATAACACACGTATTCGCCTATTTCGATGTAAGAAGGCATGTGGATAATATGCATCAATATCTCGACCAAGTTCGTTGGCGAGCTTCATCAGCCATCTTGTTTCAAAATGGCGGCCATTAAATTAAAAAAAAATTATATTTAAAGTGAGGTGCAAAAAAATTAGAAATTGAAAAAGGTTTCTTTCTTAAGTATTTGACCTTGATATAAGGATTCAGGGGCATTTTTTGTTTGTCTTTATCTTAAAAAATGGCTCAGATATAGGAGTTTCAATTTCTAATGTGGGTGACATTTTGAAAAATCTGATTTTTTGCCTGCGACAGCACTTGTATATATCAACCGATTCCGATGTGAGTGAGCATGTGCACAGCAATTACTAAGGTCTTGACCAAGTTCACTGGTTAGCCTCACCCACCATGTTGTCTTAAAATGGCAGACACTTTAAGAAATCGCCGAATTCGGCAGCCAAATATAAGTTACCTTAAATAAAAGCAGCTTGGATAAAGCTGACTAATTTCGCGAAATTCTCATTCATAATGATTTAGTAATGATAAAAATAAGTATTGAATCTCCTATATTCGGTTTCCAATAAATTGAGCTTCGTGTGTTTGAATAACTAGGGGGCTCGGCCCCCTACGAGCTACGCTCGCCAACCCCCGTCCAGACACCGTAAACTCTAAATGCACGCTAATTTGATCGGCTTTAAAAAGATTTCGAGAGATTGAATTATAATTTAAAAAACAGTGGCGATCTCTCTATAAAGGGATTTCTATTCATTTCTCTTTGATTGGGGAATTTTAACGCCAAATTCGTTGCGGTACTACTTGATTATCCCGTCGACCCATTTCGCCAAATTATATAAATCGCCAAACCACTCGCCAAATTATACAAATTGACATAATTTTTATTTTAAATAACGAAAAAACCAATAAATTAGTACAACATTAAGAAAAATACAAATAAAACGTCGAAATAAAAATAACTTGATGACGTAGACACGTGTAACAACATTTCAAAATAAGCTAATATAAAAGGAATTAAGTAAACAGAGTCTTTGTCTCCTGGTATTTTTTAACAAAGTGAAAAGAAAGTTCTTTTAAATGAGACATTTTAAATTAATCGTTTTTAATCTGACGTAATTTTGGGCAAACTATTCTTTTCTTTTTAATATTCACGTGAAAATTCTTGTGTTAGAAATGAAATATTATTTGCGCTTTCCTAACAAAAATAGTTGAAAAGTATCCTCTTAAAATATCAAATAAATGTCTAGTGCAATTTCTAAATTTAAACCGTTTTGCAATATTATTTTGTGTTCATTTTATGTAATAACTGTAATCTGACGTAAATATGACGTAATTTCTCCTATTTAAGACTTCTAACGCATGTTAATAAATTTATTGTTTTACAAATTCCTTTCTCTCTTAAAATTCACGTGTAATTATAGTTTTTAGGACGTAATTTTTAATAAGTTCCTGCTTTTTGCACATAATTATTTAATTCTAATTCCAAATGTTTTTTTCTGTTTATAATAGTCACGTGTAAATAAAGTTTTAATTTATTTACACGTATAAATATTTTTAATTTGAAGCAAACATTATTGTTTCCGCGGTTTATACAGTTGGCAACAGTTTAAATTAATATCACTTTCTAAAATCTCTCTATTCTAAAAAAAAATAACTACCGCTGTCACCGCCGCCGCCGCCGCCGCCGGTTTTGAATTTTTTGTGACCGGAGGTCTTTCTTCATTAATATTAAGAAAAATAATGCATACAAAAATATGAAAATCGGTAGTATTATACAGAAATGTTTGGTAAACACGCTGATGCAGACAGTTTTCAGATCGAAGAATTATTTTAAGAGATATTTAATGCTAAAGTTGGACGAAATCGTTCCACTAAAAAAGTTTTATAGTAGCAAAAACTATACATCGGAATTTAATAATTTTTAGTTCATTTTATACGTTATAATTTCCCGGTGTGCAGAATTGATTTATTTTTTTAATTTGACTCATTTTTCGAGGTTTTATATCTATTTTAAATTCAAATTTTCAGCATTTCGAGAGATATTTTTTACAGATTTCAGAAAATTGTACTAATTTAAACTGTTGCCAACTGTATAAAAAGCGCAAGCAATAATGTTTGCTTCAAATTAAAAAATTATTTACACGTGACTATTATAAACAGGAAAAAAACTTTCAAATTAGAATTAAATAATTACGTATAAAAAGCAGGAACTTATTAAAAATTACGTCATAAAAAGTATACGCGTGAATTTTAAAAGAGAAAGGATATTGTAAAATAATAAATTCATTAACATGCGTTAGAAGTCTTAGGAGAAATTACGTCCTATTTACGTCACATTATAGTTATTACATAAAATGAACACAAAATAATATTGCAAAAAAGTTTAAATTTAGAAATTGCGCTAGACATTTATTTGATATTTTGAGAATTAATTTAAAATGTCTCATTTAAAAGAACTTTCATTTCGCTTTGTTAAAAAATACCAGGAGACAAAGACTCTCTTTACTTAATTCCTTTTATATTAGCCTATTTTGAAATGTTGTTACACGTGTATACGTCATCAAGTTATTTTTATTTCGACGTTTTATTTGTGTTTTTATTACTGTTGTACGAATTTATTTGTTCTTTCGTTATTTAAAATAATAATTATATCAATTTGCATAATTTGGCGAGTGGTTTGGCGATTTATATAATTTGGCGAAATTGGTCGACAGGATAATCAAGTAGTACCGCAGCGGATTTGGCGTTAAAATTCCCCAATCAAAGAGAAATGAATAGAAATTCGTTTATAGGGAGATCGCCACTGCTTTTTAAATTAAAATTCAATCTTTCGAAATCTTTTTAAAGCCGATCACATTAGCGTGCATTTAGAGTCTGCGGTGTCTGGACGGGGGTTGGCGAGCGTAGCTCGTAGGGGGCCGAGCCCCCTAGTCTGTTAAAAATATCTCTAGAAATGCTGAAAATCTGAATTTAAAATAGAAATAAAACCTCAAAAAATGAGTCAAAATAAAAAAATTAATGCAATCTGCACTCCGGCAAATTCTAACACATAAAATGATCTAAAAATGATTAAATTCCTATGAACAGTTTTTGCTCCTATAAAACTTTTTTAGTGGAACGATTTTGTCCAACTTTAGCATTAAATATCTCTTAAAATAATTCTTCGATCTGAAAACTGTCTGCATCAGCGTGTTTATCAAACATGTCTGTATAATACTACCGATTTTCATATTTTTGTATGCATTATTTTTCTTAATATTAACGAAGAAAGATCTCCGGTCACAAAAAATTCAAAACCGGCGGCGGCGGCGGCGGCGGCGGCGGTGACAGCGGTAGTTACTTTTTTTTAGAATAGAGAGATATAAGTTGGCTTTTTTAAAATAAGGAATATGAAAGCTACCTCTCCCTCCCGGCACTGGCCAGAAGAACTTTTTTATTTAAAGATTCTAATTATTCTGAATATCTTTCTTAATTGACAGTTAAAAGTAGGAGTTGTGTAACGTTTTAAAAAATATTTTTAAAAGGGTTTTTAAGTATTCGGCAAACCGAATAGTTTGATATTCGGTGTGACGGTAATAAAAGGTGTGATGTGATCGTAAAAGGTTTAAAGTACACGTTGTGAAGTTCTTTTAATAAATTACTATTGATCGTTAAAGAAATAATAAAAACTGGAGACTTCTTACTTGAAATGTAGACAGTGAAGAGGCAAAGTGATGAAAACAAATATTCTTTATTTCTTACGTTAGTAGCAGTAGAAGGTTATGAAAATACTTGCTTCTGGTCACCATCTTAAAATAGAAGAACTAATCTTTTAAGAAGAAAAATAGCAGCCAACATGGAATAAATCCATGGGATTCCTTTTAATGAGAGCAGCACAACTTTAAAGGATTAAACTTTGAGAAAGAACATATCCACTTAACAAAATTATGACCCATAGTACGGCAAACTTATTCGGCCAAAAAAGCGGCACGACATTCGAACGGCCGGCGGGTGGGCTGGCGCTCCGCTAAAACTACGTTAAAAGACTACATCTTTTTCAGACAACATCAAACCAAATTCTGAATTTAAAATTAACGAGTTTTAGTATTTAAATTATGAACACGGGGCTGACAAAGTAATTAAAAGGCAAACTTTAAATTGATTAGCTAAATTAACATTTACGAGAAATTAATGAAAATCGAATTACAAGCTGCAGAATTTAAAAAGTTTTCACTGATTGGAAAACGAAACCAAACGATTCTCCTGTCAGCGATCGGCGTCAAAAGAGGGCGGCGCATAATTTCAATGACGTCATCATAAGGCAAATCACTCCGACAAAACAAGAGCTCCAAGACGTGCTCCTAAAATAGCGGAGTGCGCATGCGCAAGCTGCCGATCAGCTCCCAACGCAGATATGAATATCGGCGGTGAAAAATGAACTTGCTTTACGGTGAGAGATAAAAGCGTCAACATCGCGGCGTAAAGATTGGGTTCAAATGGACATCGATGCAAAAAAACTAGCTGAAAGGAAATAAAAATAAACCAAATTTAAATACTGTGAGAAGTATTCTCACATTACCTCCCTTCACCGAGAAAATTTTGTAAGACCAGGAGATGTAAAAGGCAAAATTGATCAAAAACCTTTTACAGAAAATGGGATGACAAAATTTTGAACTGCCAAAGCGAAAAAAAATCATTAAAGTCGAACAATAAAATTTAAAGTTAAGGTGCTGGAAAAAAAATTGGTGATTTAACAGTTGAAAAAAAATTGGTGATTTAACAGTTGAAAAAAAATTGGTGACCAAAAGTAAGAGAGAGAAAAAGAATATACATTGCATAAAGTACATTCATAATCCAAAAAGTATACAATACATCAAGTATACAATAAAAATGCCAAAAATAAAGTAACATTGGCAAAACCTTCTATTTGATCTCATAAAATTATCATGATAAAAGTGTTAACATATTTTAAGTTAACAAACAAAATTGAGATCATTGACTAGTCAAAACAAATTTTGCTATCTTGGTACCAAATAAAAACAGAATTAACTTCTGATAAAAGTTGCAAATACAAAAGCAACAAAAAAGTAAGAAAAAATATTTTGTAATTTTGACTTTTACAACATGCCTAGGACTTTCTAATTATATCTAAAAAAATAAAGAGTTTTCTTTATTACTCTTAACATGAAAGGAAATGAAATGGCCATATATAAATAAACTTTCATAAAACATAATGATATCATTTTAGTGTATCAAACTTAGTATTTCATTTAAATTAAAACAGACAACCAATTGTATGTGATACCAGTTGTGTAATTGAATTGAACACTACTCAATCACCCAAACAAAGTATCCCATAGAAACAAGTTGCTATTTCAATCAAAAGTCATGTCATAATTAAGTGTCATAAATCCCTTCTTAGACACAATTTCTTTGAACTTTATACTTTACTAAATAAAAATTTCAATGTATTAGTCATAAGAATTCTTAATATATATATATGAGACTCAAAAGATTAGATAAATATACATATACCATGGTTTTTCTTCAAAATATGATAGACTGGTGATCACCAAAAAAAAATTTAAGTACTTCCATATAGAATGAAAGAAAAAAAAATGACAAAATCATGAGTTTATAAAACTAAAATACCATGTACCAGGAATATAATTTTAAAATAATCATTTAAATATAATATAGAAATAAAATTATTACAATTCAATTTTAAGCTCACAATGATGATAATGACGAAGATGAAATCATCAGCAACACTGTAAACAAACACAAAATTAGATATATATATGTAAATATCAAAGTCCACAACCATGTCGATGACCATCATGCCCTAGCCATCAGCATGTCCATGAACAAAAATAAACACATATAAGAACTCCTACGTAAAATTTTAGGTGGCTTGGATCTCCTAACAAGGCTCCTAACATCTTAGGTAAAAGAAAATTTTAAATATAATAACACTGTGTAACTGCAGGTGGGTAAAGGCAATGTTTTTGGATTTAAAATGATGTTCATTGAGTCCAGAGCCATATGGAACAAGGCTATTAAAGATTAATTGATGTCACTGAAAGTTTAGTAACACAATATGAGGTGGTACACTGGTACTAGCATTACATCCTAAGGTTGTACACAAGCATTAAATAGACAAATCACCAAAACATTTGTAGATGTGAATAGATGATGTCGAAAAACTGAACACTGGAGCATTCACTTAATCATCAAAATTAGATGATTTTTGCATGATAACATTAGAACATTTTAACATGGCGAGAGACTTTGTAGAAAATGAGTATGCATTGCATTCTCTTTGAAGCACTTAACTGACGACATCGTACTCATCACAGCAGAGCAATCATAACTCCTGCGACACATACACGAATCACTTTTGCAGAAGAAGGATGAGAAGTCGGCGGTGCACTTATGATGAAATGTAGTATGATAGGACATAATCGGTATTTGAGGTCAAGAAGCACTTTTAAAAAAAGTGTCACTAGATGATTTATAGAAAAAATTTCTATATATATATATATAAATGCGCTGGTAAAAAATTTCCATCTAGAATTGTGCTTTTTTGTAATCTTCTTGTATTATTTGTAGGTATGAAGAGAAGACATTAATAAATTTCACTTTCTTCATAAAACATTGAAAATTTCAAAATGAAGATCATTTTTACTATTCAATTCTTCATAAAACAAAAAATCTTGAAAATGTATACAATCATTCTTTTCTTTTTTTTTTTTTAAATCAATGAGGCAAATGGCAAAATAAAAACTTAGAGGCTTTGGGTATGAAATAAGATTAAAGTAAAAGGCACTATGCACATAAGAAATAAATAAATTTGGGGAACTTTTCAAAATAACTTGATCTTGCATAAACACTGTAACAAATATTCACAAACTTCTTATATTAATGAGATTTTACACTTGATTATCAATGAGCAAAAATTTTGCAATGTGAGGATGAATTACTACACACAAGCAAAAATTAACTCTGAATAATTTTAATTGCACGTGCTAGAATATTTGGAGAAAATGCAGCATCATAAAATTATGTTATTGAAGGTAAAACACATCAGTAATTTTAAGGTAATATAAATTTAAACTTCCTTGTTTTGTGAAGACTTAGAATAAAGATATGGTATGAGTAACTGAGTTCTAGCAGCAGACAAGTCAACAATTTCACTTGATGAGGATATTTGCTCTCACATGAGAAACGTTAACTGGCACACTATTATAATCAGTAATGAAAGCTATTTATTTATTTATTTTTTGAAGAGAACTAAATAACACTATTTGTAGCTTCACAAACTGAAGAACACTACTGAAGTGGTTTCATAAATGGATATTTGCCTATAAATGAACAACATCTTCACCAGGTATCTTATGGCTGAATACGAAGCATACACACAAAAAATTAAAATATTGTAGATGTAGGAAACTTTTGAAGAAGTAGGTAGGTAATTTTATAATTTTTAGCTTCCATGATAACATGTGCAACAACAGAGAAGAGACCAGAAGAAATGGATGTCACACAAAACCACTGATTACCTTCATCAGGTAAGCAACAGATGAATGGAAGAAAAGTCTGAAGAATGTCATTACAGGTAATTAACAAATTTTCTAGCAGCATATACAGGAACAGTCATCATCAAATATGGCAAAAAGCACATCACTTAAGAACTATTGATAGTTAATATATAAAAGTAATCTTCACTATTGGCAAGGAAAAAATATTTTTCTTATGGTGAATGGAATTTTTAAGTAGAACTGTTACAGGATTGAAGAAGCCCCATTTCATTTTAAATGAGAAAAAAAAATAATGTTGCTCTTTTTATTTTTATAAAGCAACATGAGAATAAGGTATGATGATGTCGATGTGGATATGTCATGCACAGACTTATAAATTTGTGAAAGAATTGAATTTGATAAAGAGAATTGAAGCAATGAAAATTTTGAACATTTTCAATTTGTTAGCTGAGAGTTCTATAACAACATCAACAGGTAAATTTAAAAACAGGAACAGTTCTTTAAATATTAGAGATGAAATCAGATTAGTCCACAAGACAACATGCTAACCATACATACAGCATATTTCACAAATCATCTAAGGAGCAAGTCTAAGAACTTTTCAAAGGGGATAACTGTTTATAAATTTTCATATTATATTTTTGTTATTAAGAGAAGCAGGCAATACTTCAAAATAATCATACAGGATAATTACTACTATAAATTACTTGAAGAATACCAAACTTCAGTTCGAGAAAATAGGCATAATTGATGAGATGACAACAACTTTAAGTGAAGAACAAAATTTCTCAGCAACAAGAATTAAAAATAATACTTGAATAAAATTTCAATCTTTTTTTTTTTTAAATATATATATTGAAATTCAAATTTATAAGTGATTTAAAGTGCCATTATTAAGTACAAAATTAAAAAAAATAACCCAAAAGCCATGCCTCCTAAAATATCACATTATGTTCTTGAGAACAATTTTTGCCAAACTTCAAATTCATTGCAATTATTTGAAAACATAAATTCATTTATACAAATATTTCAATTTCAATAATTATTCTTCAAAATTATTTTCAGTTCCAAAATTTTCAATCAATTAAAAAAATATGTAACTGCCTCAGAATTATATTCCTAAATAATAGAATATTGCTATTATTTGCACCAACATAAAATTCATTTTCAATATTGTAATTATATAAATTCATTTCTTGATTGAATAATAATACATTCTACAAAATATAGTAAAATTTAAATATGAATTCTTCAGAATATTGTAAGAAAAAGTGCAACTATGGTGCAAAAAAAAAAACTTGGTGCTAAAAGTGCAAAAAAAAAAATGGCATAACTCAAGAATTTTTCAGAATGAGAACATCAAATATTTTACAATATTTTCATAAATTATATCCAATAAATCTTGAATTAAATTAACCATTTTCTTTTTTTTAACTAATGAGAACAATTCCTCAAAAAGAATTTACTTGACTTTCTTGCATAACGATCTTAATATTTTTTCAAAAATTAGAACAAGTTTCATGAAAATGTAACTTCTATTAAAATATTTCAACCAAACTCTCATAATTCCTAAAAAAAGAACAAAAAGTTCTAAAAAAATTTATCTTCAAGAATCATTATTTTTAAGATTGCAATAATCCCAAAGCAACAGCGTTGCAATTTATCCTGGTCACGGCACCAAATGTGACGGTAATAAAAGGTGTGATGTGATCGTAAAAGGGTTAAAGTACATGTTGTGAAGTTCTTTTAATAAATTACTATTGATCGTTAAAGAAATAATAAAAACTGGAGACTTCTTACTTGAAATGTAGACAGTGAAGAGGCAAAGTGATGAAAACAAATATTCTTTATTTCTTACGTTAGTAGCAGTAGAAGGTTATGAAAATACTTGCTTCTGGTCACCATCTTAAAATAGAACTAATCTTTTAAGAAGAAAAATAGCAGCCAACATGGAATAAAGCCATGAGATTCCTTTTAATGAGAGCAGCACAACTTTAAAGGATTAAACTTTGAGAAAGAACATATCCACTTAACAAAATTATGACCCATAGTACGGCAAACTTATTCGGCCAAAAAAGCGGCACGACATTCGAACGGCCGGCGGGCGGGCTGGCGCTCCGCTAAAACTACGTTAAAAGACTACATCTTTTTCAGACAACATCAAACCAAATTCTGAATTTAAAATTAACGCGTTTTAGTATTTAAATTATGAACACGGGGCTGACAAAGTAATTAAAAGGCAAACTTTAAATTGATTAGCTAAATTAATATTTACGAGAAATTAATGAAAATCGAATTACAAGCTGCAGAATTTAAAAAGTTTTCACTGATTGAAAAACGAAACCAAACGATTCTCCTGTCAGCGACCGGCGTCAAAAGAGGGCGGCGCATAATTTCAATGACGTCATCATAAGGCAAATCAACTCCGACAAAACAAGAGCTCCAAGACGTGCTCCTAAAATAGCGGAGTGCGCATGCGCAAGCTGCCGATCCGCTCCCAACGCAGATATGAATATCGGCGGTGAAAAATGAACTTGCTTTACGGTGAGAGATAAAAGCGTCAACATCGCGGCGTAAAGATTGGGTTCAAATGGACATCGATGCAAAAAAACTAGCTGAAAGGAAATAAAAATAAACCAAATTTAAATACTGTGAGAAGTATTCTCACATTCGGCCTAACCGAATATTCGGTAGTCTGGCCGAATATCGAATAGATACCGAATATTCGGTGCATCCCTAATCAAATGTCAGACTCAAACAAATATTAGAAAATTGCTCAAACTCTAAAATAACTTATCAGATTTTATTGCAGTAAAAACATATGCATTAAATAAATGCTTATGCATAGAAATTAATAAGTATTAAAAAAAATTTCCTAAAGCCTTACTATTCGAACTCTCTCAAGGTGAGACATATATCTTTAATGATTACTTTGGTTAATTTTAAAAATACATGTGAGAATTTTTTTTATCAGTTGCTTCTCAGCTGTGTGCAAATTGATCATGGGAAAACTCTTCAAAATCATTGACACAACAGTCACAATGATTTTCTTCTAACCAATTCTCGAATAAGCGCAAGGAAAATAATAACATTTAAATCCCACTGATGACGATCTTGTGATGACTGAAAACGTTCTGGGTTTTTCTAATGTATTTTAAATAATTTTAAATTACATGTATGCACATCAAAGTAATTCTTGTGCATTTATTTGTGCTTTTTATATGAATATTAATTATAAATTTTACCTTTTCTGTAGAAAAATGAAGATATATACATAGTATTCATTAATGTTCAAATATGTAGTTTTTTTTATCTGAAAAATATTCAGAATTTCTTCGAAAAATCGGATTAACATGAAACCATCTCATAATAGTGAAAACTCAATCCGAAAAAATTAACTCTATACCTTCACTTGCAGAAAATCACTAACGAAAATTTTCTTATACTTACAGATCACAAAATTTGCAAATTTCGTGACCTATTCATGACGTTCGTTGACTGATTATTTCATGACTGATTGAATTTCATGTTTTCTTCCGCAATCATCTGACGAAATTTGCGATTTTTTCCGCGATCGATTCACGGAATTCACGATTTTTTTCTGAAAGCGTTATACGAAATGGATTTTTTTCGCGCGAGCATTTGCCGAAATTCACAATATTTTTCCGTGACCAAATGACGAAATTCGATATTTGTTTTCGTGATTTTTTTGACAAAATTCGCAATTCCTTATCACTATCATTTATTGAAATTCGTGATTTTGCTTCTGCCATCGACTAATAATATTTGTGTTTTTTTTTTTTTTGCGCGAGAGTTAGACAAAATTTTGGACCTTATTACGCGATCGTTTGGCGAATTTCTCCTCGATTTTATTGCGCGATTTTTCGACTAAATTTTCGTGATTTTTTGCGCAATCTTTTGACGAAATTCGTGATTTTTTCGCAATCCTTTTACGAAATTCGCGATTCTTTTCGCAATCCTTTTACGAAATTCAAGATTTCTGTTTATGCAATCCTTTGACGAAATCTAATTTCTTTTCGCGATCTCTGATGAAATTAGCGATATTTTCCACGGTCATTTGAAGAAATTAGCAATTTTTTAAGCGACCATTTTGGGACTTTTTTTTTTTTCAAAATTTCCAAGATTCGTAATTTTTTTTCTGCGACCCATTGACGAATTGATTTTGCGGATTTTGAAAGAAAGAAAAATCGCGGACTTTCACGAAAATTAAAAAAAAATTGTGGAATAATCACATGCTTGTGAATGAAGTTATGGAGACAAAATCACGTACAGCATGTTTTATTGTGCGGGATTTTTTTTTCTGTGTGATTTGTGCAGTTCTGCAATTTTCCACGTTCCCTGTTCCTTAAAGAAAAATTTTCCTTGCCCTTCGTCAGGAAACTCATGAAATGGCGCCCCTGTAAGTAAAACTTCGAAACGGACCATTCGAAAAGCTCCATTTAAACAGGTTTCCGTCTCAGCAAGTATAATTGTATGATGTTTTTTCAACGAAATTTGATTTTTTTCCCTTTTTAGAAAGAAATCTGTATTAGACAGATTTCGTTTTCACAAGTTTTACTCTAATGCATCTCTTTTCAGAGCTATACTGTAGAGAGGATGGTTTAACAGTCAGTGAGAATACCTGTAAAAATGAAACCTGTCTATAATAGAATCCAGTCTAACAAAAAAAAAAAAAAAAAAAAAAAATCATGTCCAATATATTAAAATTTTATCTTCTAAGACAGAAACCTTTCTAAAACGAAATATTTCATTGGTTCTGAGTTTCCATATTCGAAGTTTTTACTGTTATTGTAAGCATAAGTCAGTATAAACATTTCTCATACGGGGGAGGTAGACCCCCCCCCCCTGGATCCTACCCTTAGCTATATAGCATCCCTCAAAAAAATGTTTGCCCCCCCCCCCCCCAAGAAAGTTCTGAAATGACGCCCCTGAGTGATCGCCACTGCTCAGTTTAAGGTAAAATTAATAGAAATCCGAGGCATCACTTAGGAGGTTCAGAATAGGGCAATTACTCCCACCCCGAATTTTTTTAATAATTGTCTCTTTTATATAAAGCGTCCGCTGCTGATCCTAAAAGCATCCTGAGAATGCTGCTCGTCGGACAACCAGAGGATGCACAATTTTATTCATTTTATACCGTCCTATGAGCTACATGTCCTATGATTATGCATGACTGAAAATGGCGTTGGCGTTCACAGGGCGAGTGAGAATTTTTTGCTTCCCACTGGATGTTCTAAAGATAAAGATGGGATATTTTGGGATAACAAATGGACGTAGATTTATCCTGCATATGACGTTTATCGTACGTTATTGTGCAGTATGGGTAGTAGTATATTTACGCAGAAAACAAACTAAACTAAATTAATTACTAACAAAAATTAACTTTTTATGCATAAAACTGCATATTTTAGCTTTTAATCCTGCTCCAATATGTAAAAGTTGTCAGCGCTCTCTTTACCTATAATAATTAAAATATATTATTAAAAATCAAATGTTACTTGAACCAGAAAAACTGAAAACGGTAGTTTGATGCACACTCCAGGCGTATGTTTTAGCTTAGTGCATTGCTGCGAAATGCGAACAGCGACTGGATCCCTGACTATCAAGACCAGTCGCAAATTTTGCGTTGCGAATGATAGATATCTTTCGCGGGATTTTGCGAAACAACAAATCACTGGTGTAATAAACTGGTTAGCTTCTATTGTTGTATTGACATGTCTTGCCTCTAAACAAAAACTGAATTCAATTATTTTTCTATTGTCTCTATAACGTGCTTTGACTCATGTACTTTCCGTATTTACCTGTAAACTTACTCTTTGACGTTTCTGTTTTATATGACTTGCACGGTCCTCCAACTTTTTGAATGATTATTTTCCAATTTTCGCAGTTGTCCTTTTACACTTATCAAAATGATCTCATAACAATGACTTTTTCACGTTAAATTTCACTTATAATACAGGTGCCTCGAACTAGTCAATAAAGTAAGTGAATATTGAAATTAAAAGGTTTTTCAAATCGGATATTTAGTGTAATATAACAACCATTCATTTCATGTATAGTAAGAATAAAAATTGACATTAGCTGATTATTTATTTTGTTATGCCTATTGATATGCCGTCTCAAATGCTTACAAATGTATATATTTATGCATAATAAATAGTAAATTTGAAGATGACTACTATTTTTATCTGCATTGTTTGATAAGGTTTTTTTTTTTTTTTTTTTTTTTAACCGATACTTTAAAAAAAAGGAATTTTGGTTCTAACCAAAGGAGACAAATTCTTTCTTTCGGGAAATCTTTCATCTAAGCAGCACATTTTAAAGAGTCTCTTATTTATTCACTAATTATAGTCATTTAGAAATATTGCAAATTATGTTAATTTTTTATTTTAATAATTTTATACAATATTAAGGTTAACCCCTTTAGCACTATATTCAATTTAGTGATAGTATGCTAAATACCAGATATAGTAAGTTTGGTCAAAAATAGTTTGTGTTGTTATTTTTAATTACATGTAATGTAAGGAAATTAAATAAAGTTTTATCAATAATATCCAAAGAGAAATAAGGTTCGAAGTAAACAACTAGTAGGGAGGAATGGGACACTTTTTACAAAAATATGAAAATCAACTTTGTCACAAAAACAAAAATTTCAATGTATAGGATATACAAGATGAAACTTTTTTATGCCCCTAAATAATGTATATAGAGAAGATTAAAGGAAAAGCGTGAAGCGGAGCATGAGCGGTTCAAAGAAACTTCCACGCATAGAATAGGGGAAGACGGGGTACAATGAAACATTACTTGTAAAATCAGTCAAATTTGTCATAGAGAGTTGCAGTTTATATATATGTTATACAACTATATGTTCCAATTACTGATGTGATTTAGATACATTCACTCTTCTACAACAGTAGCAATAGAAGATTATTGCTTTTACGCCATTGAAAGTAACTTTCTTTACTAAAAGTAATTTTGTTTATTTTTCCTTGTTGTTATATGTAATAATTATTTTTTCTATACATTGTTTTCTTTGGGTTGTTGTCTTCATACCTCCAAAACCTAACTAAAAAAATAAATATTAGAAGTTTGAAAATAAATTTTTATTTAGTAACCTCAGTGCGGGGTACAATGAAACACTTGCAGACGGGGTACAATGAAACATGTTTTATTATAGTAATAAAAGTAGTAAATAGAATATATTAGAAGTAAGAATAGGAAAACAGAAAAAAAAAAGAGTTTTGTTCTAACCAGGTCAGTAAAAAATGCTCTTGTTAAGCAATTAAAAAACAGAAAGAGAAAAAAAGCTGAGAAGGGATTGTTTTGTAAACAAACTCTGCCTGCTACAGACTCTGATGATGATCCATATTTTTTTCCAGGGCCAGCTGGTCACAGGCCCGTAACCAGATGGGGGCAGAGGGGGCTGAGCCCCCCCTAGCTCCCTCTTAAGCCCCCTCTAGACATTTCACTTTTTTTTTCAATAAAATGTACATTTTAACTAGGGATGCAACGGATATCCGGCAAATATCCGATATCCGGCATATCCGGCTGATTTTTCAATATCCGAAATACCGTCGGATATCCGAATCACAATCACCGGATATCCGACTTCTCTGCCGGATATCCGGCAGAATGCAGCGAAGCAAAAATATAAGGATAACAGAAATCGTTTGACCCAAAACAATGCCGAACAATTTTGTTTACAATGCAAAATATGAAAGTCAGTTCATTATTCATGAGTAAAAGGTAATTCTCAAAAGTTTAAAGAATTACCAGCTTTCCTAACATTGATATTTGAACTCTTTATAATAAATTTAAGAATTTACATTTACTTCTTTTAGAAAATTGTACCTTTACTTTCAGAATGTAAAACAAAATTTGAAGTTGTTTATTAAAGTATGACTTTATTAATTTTCTTTCTTTCTTTTAAGTTTAACAGTTAAACATGCCCATTTTTAGAAGAAAGTATTGTAATAGAATTTTTTTCGATTTCCGGTTTTCGATGGATTTAGTTGTTTTAGGGATCAGGCATCCCAAAACATGTTTATACAAAATGTCTGTCTGTCCGTGTGTCGCCATCGTACCATCAAAAAGTGAATGAAGTTATGCATAGAATTGAACCAAATTTTTTGTGACTGTTTTTGGTTATAGCCAGGTGGCCCTCCTTCAATACGGAAACATTTCACTGGAAGGGGGGGGGGGGTCACTGTAATCGAGATTTTTGTGCCATTTTCATTATTGTAGTTGTACCACCGAAAAGTGTATGAAGTTATCCATATAATTGAACAAAATTTTTTGTAATTTTTTTTTTTTTTTTTTTTTTTGGCTATGTCCAGCAGGTTCTCCTTTAAACTGGAAGTATTCTGCCAGAATGGGGCGCTGTAATAGCGATTTTTGTGCCACTTTCATTCTTGTACCATCGAAAAGTGTATGAAGTTATGCATAGAATTGAACCAATTTTTGGGGGATATGTTTTTGGCTATGGCCAGCAGGTCCTCATTCAATTGGAAATATTCTGCTGGAAGGGGGTGCTATAATACGGATTTTTGTGTTATTTTCATTATTTTATCATTGAAAAGTGTATGAAGCTAAGCATAGAATTGAACCAATTTTGTGTGTATATTTTTGGCTATGCCAGCAGTTTCTCCTTGAATTTGGAAATATTCCGCCAGAAGGTGGCACTGTAACAGAGATTTTTGTAAAATTTTCTCGATTTTTCGCAATTTTTTTTTTGTACTCTATATTGTCAGCTCATAAAGCGAAGGGAACTTCGCATCCTGCCAAGCTGGCTATTCACAAACAGCTGATGCTGATGTGCAACAGAATAACGAAAAAATTATTGATTTTAATAAATATCATAAACGAGATTAACTTATTCTTATTCTGATTAATTGACTGGGGCAGAAATTTTAGATCAAAATCAAAGTTGGTATAATATTGAAGTATTAACATTTGGAACTATTTTTTGAAATATTAAGATGTAGGAGATAGAAAAAAGTTTTGGGACTGGCAAATCCAACTAGTTATTTTTGTAACTTCATTATAAATATTTAAAATTAAAAGTAATTTTCTTTTTACTTATAAATATCAAAATAATTTAACTGAAAGTAAAACTAAATGTGACTTAGAGCAAAAACAATATTAAATAATTAAAACAGAAAAAGGGCATCAACTAAACCTATGTTTGGCGAAAATAACTTTTTAATCTGGGTATATTAGTAGATATTTTATGTTTAAATTATAAAAAGAAAGTATGTAGTATTTCTTTGTGAAAATACTCTACAATTACATGCATATGGTTAAAATTTGTTGTACAAATTATCGGCATTTCATTGTACAAATTAATTAATTATTAGCAATTATCAGCAATTATCAATATAGTCAATCCCATATCCAAATCCAGTAGCAATTATCAGCATTTCATTGTACAAATAAACAGAATATTTTAATGTTTAAAATAAATTTTTTCTGCAATATTATTTATATACATTACAGGGCTTGAATTTCGAGACGGGATGGCAGGATTCGTGCCCTAAAGATTATTATTGTGCCCTATTGTGCGTGGGTGGCTCCTGTTTCCAAAAAATAGTTTTCCGGAAATGCTTCTTTGTAAAACGACGATCAAGTCTCAGGACTGACTGACAAATTTCGTGATACAGTAGAAGATCTTTATAACGCAAACCTAAAAACGCAAGGTTGTGCGTTATACAGAATTTTGCGTTATATGGATCACATCATTAAATTTACCTTGTAAATATGGCCAAATATGTCTGAAACATATCAAAATACATTAGAATATCTTTATACTGCATTCCTTGTTACCAAGAGTTATTCAAATTATAAATTTTTGCATAATATAGATCAGACATTGTTAAATTTATTTTATAAACCAGGGTTGGGTTTAAGCCGTCAAAAACCAGTTTTTGACATGACATAGGTTTAAACCGCATTTTAAGCGGTTTTAACCGTCAAAAACACCAATATTTAAATATGGTCAGGACAACAACAACAAAAAAATGCTGTTATAGCAAGATACAACATTGCTTTTATTTAATGATTGTGCACTTTAGTTTTAGCATTTATTTTACTGTAATCAAATATTAAATTATAATTTATTTCTTTGTTTATGACTAAATTGCCAAATTTTTTATATGTATTTTTATTGTGGCTTTTCAGCATACTTGGTTGCATTTCTTATTTAAAAAACAATATATATATATATATATATATAGACAAACATTTTGTAATAATAAGCCATTATAACAAACGAAATCAATCATGATAGTTTGATATAATATTGAAAAAACTGGAATATAATAACTATTAATTAAAAAACAATTTTTAAAGAAATTCCTTAATGGTGTCCATTACTGGCACATCTGCCCTATATACAGTCTTTAACAGAAATATTTTCTCTGCAGCATTTTCTTTTACAAATGCAGAACAATAAAAATAACATTTATTTTACAAATGAGAAAAGAATGAAATGTTAGGATAAAATGATAAAATATGATATTTTAATCCTTTTATCCCAATATTAATTTTTGTTAGTGACTGACAATCACCTCTTACTGATGAAATTATCTTATTTGTGGAATTTCTCCTAAAATTAGGGACAAATGAATAATTCGGCATACCAGTAAGAAAAAGAAAAATGCTTAACTTAGTTTGAAACCTGTTCCAAAAGTGAAAGTATCCTAATAACAAAAATAACTGCAAGCAAAATCGAAAATTTAAAAATCGGTCTTTGTAGAGATCGACATTAGTTATCCAATGCAAAAAACATTTAAAAATATTGAAATATTAAACAAAATTTCTATCATAAAATTGACGTTATTGAGTGGGGTTTTTACTTTGAAAAAAATCATTTAAAAGTATGAAATTTCGAACAAGATATTAAAAAAAAAAAATTTCTCCTGTAGGATTAACATTAGCAGGTGGGTGTTTTAACTTGAACTTTGGTGAAGGTAGCTCCTTAAACAACCCCATCCATAAGAACATAATAGGGGGAAAGCAAGAAAAATTGGTTTTGTTGCAATAGCAATACTGTTTTGTACTGGAAGGGAATCTTTGAATTTGCTCTATCTTAAGGAAAGTAAATACCCTCATTAGATACCAATTGTGATAGATTACTCCGTGCTTCTGGCCATGAAAAAATCTAAACAATTTATTCATCTCTGCAAAATTTAGATTAAACCTATCTAGTTTTAATGATTACAAATAATTAAGGATTTATTAACTGTTCATCTTAAAAGCATACATTAATGATAAACTAAATCATTAAATAACAGTTAGGTAATTTTTATTCACAAATAATAATAAAAAAAAATCATACAACAATCAATTTGCAGTTTACCATATCCTATGCAAATAGGTTTCAAGAATGTATTTCTGCAGTTTATACCCCACAGTTTTAATGTATTTATGCAGTTTTACTTAGAATTTATTGTTTAAAGCCCATCTAACTCTGCTAAATAATTCTTTTGGTATGATTTTTATTAAAACTAGGTTTTTGACACTTTTGGACATTTTTGACCGAAAGGTTTTTGACACGACGGTTTTAACCATGGTTAAAATCGGTTTAAACCGTCGCATGTCAAAAACTTGCCAAACCTGTTATAAACATGATCCAAATATAACTGACACAACTATCCCTTATATTAGACATTTTCAAAAATGTTTATTGTACTAATAGCATTTTTTCATTAAAAAAGTCTTGAATTAGGAGATAAAGTTGAACTAATGTATCAAATTTAGTTCTCTAGAGAGTAGCAATATTTTTACAATGTGAAAATGCAGGTGCTTTTTAACTGCAAAATTCATTGTTTACATCTGAGAAGTTGTGCGTTATATAGAGAATTGCGTTATATAGAATTGCGTTATAAAGATCTTCTACTGTATTTTCTACCATTGATTGGCAGATTTCACAGTTTCTTCTTACGACAGATTGACAAAATTCATGGTGGTTTTTCTCAGGGGTGCAGAAAATATTTCTACTCCCAACATTTCCCCTAATCCACATGAAAATTTCCTCAATTTTACGGTATGTTATAGGTAAATGCTGTTATTACCGTAGGTATAGAAAATTTATTTTTCATGTATTTCTCGACTTATGCGCAAGGGTGATTCTGAGTGAAAAAAAAAATCCTGAAATTCACAGCAAATTTTCTGTAAGGTTACAGGAGAGTGGGGGAAGGGGTGGAAATCCACTCACAGCACCAACTATGTTTTTTTCACGTCCCTTTGACGAAATTCGCATTTTCGCGATCTTTTGACGAAATTTGCGGATATTTCACCTTCCTTTTGACGAAATTCGCTATTGTTTTGCCATCTTCTGGTGAAATTCGCGGTTTTGCGATCGTTTGACAAAATTTATGATTCTTTCCTGATCTTTTGACGAAATTCGCAATTTTTGCTACCTTTTAACGAAATTTGTGGTTTCGCGATCTTTTAATGGAATTTGCATATATTTCGCAATCTTTAGACGAAATTTCCAGGTTTCTTTTCGCGTTCCTTTGACGAAATTTGCAGTTATTTTCTGATCTTTTGATGAAATTTGAGGATTTTTTCACGATCTTTTGACAAAATGTGCGCTTATTTTGCGACCTTTTGACAAAATTTACGTTTTTTTTTGTGATCTTTTGACAAAATTTGAGCTTTTTTCGCGATCTTGTGACGAAATTCGCTGTTCTTTCGTGATCTTTTGACGAAATTTGTGTTTCTTTCACGATCTTGTGACAAAATTCACGTTTTTTCCACAATTCATGGGCAAAATTTGCAGTATTTTTATGTCTGAATTGTCAGAATGATGACCATTTTTTTTTTTTTTTTTTCCGTACCGGAATGCCTTAAATTTTCGGAAAATTCGGGACAGAATCCCCCCTGATATGGTACAGATTATTCTGAGATCGATTTTGTGAAGGTCACCATAGGATCTTTTTATTTGTAGTGAAATTTTTCTATCTCAAGGAATTATGGAATTTGTTGTTAAAATCGAAATCAATTTTATATGTTTCTGTAAAATTTCCCCAGGTGGTTAAAATTTCCCACGATCCTAGATTGCCGGATCGGACATATTCTGCACCCCTGGTTTTTCTGTATCTGGCTGAAAAATTTTGCGCTTTTTCTCCATGACCGACTGACGAATTTGACGATTTTTTCTAATCTTATAGACCAATCGGTGAATTTCATAATTTTTTTTTCTCGATATTAATTGACAAATATAGCAATTTTATTCTGTGACCAATTAGCAAATTTCAATGTTTGTTCTTGCGACATACTGATGAAAGTAACGATTGTTTTTCTGCATCCAATTGAAATATTTCGCGTTTTTTCTCTGCGACCGGCTGAGGAATTTCATGATATTTGCTCGTGATAGACTGGCAAATTTCACGATATTTTTCCATGATCGATTGACGAATTTTGCGATATTTTCCCGCTGCCAATTTCCCATGAACTTCAGTTTTCTTCTTGCGACCGGTCGACAAATTTTTTTATTTATTTTCACCATGATTGATGAAATCGGCGATATTTTTTTTAATGACCGATTTATGTATTTTTCGATGTTTTTTCCCTGTGCTTAAAATAGGAAATAACTAAAAGGGCAGTAATGGCCACCAGAGACAGAGCCCTACCAAATTGGCCAATAGTCAGCACTCAACAAAATGAGATTACACTTGTGGAAAGAACATGAAGAAAAAAATTTGGTGAACTTAAAAAAACATGTTTAGAAATAACAAACTAGTTAATTCTTAAGTTTACAGAAATTAGGATATGACTTAGAAATCAACCTTTTATCATTTAATAGAAGAAATCAATTGACTATTTCCTGTTCAAACTTTGGATATGGATTTAAAATTCCAATGCATAGAACATAGTTCAGTTAACGAAAATACCAGGGATTACAGTTTTGACTATAATTCCATTAAGGATACTAGGGGATCGTACCCGGTATTCCCGGGTTAAAGAATATAGGTGAAAACATTTTTTTAAATTGAAAACTAATAGTTTCTTTATATGCAATAAATTTTTTAGATTGCCCACTTGCATTAAAAAAGCATTTTTCATATGGAAAATACGAATTATACAATCAAATAAATTTTTGAAATTTATCAAAAGCGATATTTTCTTATTAGACGCATGCTAAGAGTTATTTGACCAAGATTTTGCTACTTACGACATCCTTTTATATTCTGATAATTTCAGAGCTTATACATGTCTGTTAAATTTGCGTTTTATTTATTTATTCACAGGGAAGTTTTTTTTAATGGATATTAGCCCTAAGAAAATGATGAACTCTTTATTTTGTTTTAAGGGCAAACGGATTAATCTTTCGTAATCGAGCTCCGCGCGATATAGATAAATTAAAAAATATTTCATGCATTAAAATTCTTTTTAAAATCATAGACAATCAGTAAACTGAGATGAACTTTGCAAACAAATTCCATTTGAAAAAGAAAAAAAAATCCCATTTGGTGATCTAAAAATTTAAATTGTACAATTACAAATATGTTAGATTGGTGTTTTTTTTATATTATTCTTTTATTTGTTTATAAAGGAAGTATTAATTTCGTTATGCAAAAATAGTCAGAAACAAATGCTGAAAAATGTTTGTTGCTTTATATGCAAAATGTTTATTATTATTATGTATTGAATCCGGCACGTGATAAGATAAACTTAAAAAAAAAAAAAAAAAAAAAAAACATTCTTAAAAATTATTTTAGAAAATATAATACATCAGTCAATTAAGATACAGTTTTTAAACAAATTGCATTTGAAAGTAAATTTTTTCCCTATGCGACGAAAATGGAAAATGTACGATGGTCAGAAAATTAAAAAATTGCAGTATCGAAAATTTCAAGTCCGAAATTTGATCGTGAAGTGTTGCCATTCACAAAATGACGTCAGCGTTACGCACAGATACGTTTGTTCTTTATAATATAGGTACTTAATCAGTAAAATATATTAAAGATCAGTTATTAGGATGTGGTTATCAACTGAGGTTCTTATGCTTCGGATATTGCTCTTATTTATTCTGGAATAAGAACAGCAATTTTCACCTTCTCGAAATTTGCATACGCACTTCTCATACCCATATTCATCATTTAAAAAAAATTATTTTGTTTGATAATTTAAAAATCATTTTAACTCAAAACTTGAAGTCAAGATTGTCAGCAACATCTTTTATGTGAACAGACGCACCCTTTACTTGAGATTATAATCTCAATTCCGGAGAATAAAAATATCCGTAATTTATGCTTTTTAGACGCATTTGAGTTAAAATGTTTAGTTTTATCTAAGAAAACGATCGTTTTCTTTTAAATATGACTTCATTTTCACTTAAATAAGCATTTCGCCTAGTGTCTGAAACTTAGTACACATGCAGAAGGAAAAACAATATAGAAAATTTATGAGGAAAATGCGTGTTTTCAAAAGCAGCGTGTCATTTTCCGTTAATGTCCCTAATATAATATTCTGTTCCTCATGGGATTTTGCGACACTAAACTCTAAACAACAATTTTTATCAACAATTTTGAATTTTTATCAGAAAATAGCATGAATAAAGATAAAAATACCTCATTATTTCTCTCTTGTCTGCAATAATGAAATCTAATTTTCACAATTTTGAAGAAATTTCATAAAGTGCTTTTAAAATTAAAATATAAAAGTGGGTACACATGTATTTAAAAAAAAGTAAAGTGGGTATTTAAAAATAACAAACAAACAAAAAAAACAGATAGTGCGATCACATCTACAAAGGATTAAAAAAAATATTAGTAAAATTGGTTCAGCAGAAAGATCAGGATAGATGACTAAAAAACACACTTGTGTTTTAAATATATATATTATATAAAATTAGGAAAAATTAAATTAAGCACATTATGTTATTTTGATTAAATTATAGTAGAATGTCCTAAAGAGTACCATTAAAATTTTATTATTCGAGAGAATTTTGGACAAAAATTTCAAGAACACGATATTATTTTAAACCACGAATTAGGTGTTTGCTTATCTAACTCGGCGAAGCAAATCCATCCAGGCGAGAATCATCAATTTCTGTAACATAAATCGCTATTATTTGCATGTCACCTCTCTTTTATAAAGACACTCTAAATTTTTGTAAAACATTGCGTTTTATCAGTGTGTGATTTCGATTAAATTATTTTCAAAAGTGAAGTATTTTCACCTGTGAAGAATTTCAAAGCAGCTGGGCTGTGGAAATGACACACTTCTACAAAACATAATTCAGGTTTATGAATTAAAACACACGCTTTTTTATAAAATGACGTCATCTGCATCCGCTAAAGCAATCCACTTTTACAATCTAGTCTTAAACTTCGTCTATAGAAAAGCATGCATATGACGTCATTATCACGGAATAACAGACAATATTTTTGATATAGCCCATATTTTAATTTCAACTTTTTTTTCAGTTTTTATGTAAAAATGGCAACAAAAAGATACAGTATCTCTAATTTCAACTATTTTCCGTTTACTTTCAATGACATTCATTAGACATGGGGTACTTTTGTTGCCACGATAAGAAAAATGGTATTAAAAACTACAAAAAAATTAATATCTCAAAAATAAATTGAGATACAGCTTTCAAACAAATTGCATTTAAAAGAGCATTTTTTTCCTTATACGACGGTGCAAAAATTTTAAATGTACGATATTTAGAAGTTTAAAAATTTGTAGTAGCGAAAATTGCAAACAAAAATTTTATTTCAAAATTCAAAGTGTTGCCATTCGCAAAATGACGTATGCGCTACGCACAAATATGTTTGTCCTTTATAATATAGATAATAAAACAAGTTTGTTCAGAAGTGACATACAATCGCCGTAGGATATTGACAATAGAATCACCGATATGCATTATTCATGCAAATAAGTGAAAAATTAATGCACATCAGATTTTGAGAAGTTTCTAAAATTTTTTAACAGAGCATAACCATGCGTTTCCGATAATTTCTAAAGTTATAAAAGTTGATCTGTGCTGTTTGTCAAAAGTGCAACTTGTGAAAGAGGCTAAATCATGCAAAATGGAATAAAATCTAAATTAAGAAATTCATTTAGCAACCCAATTGTTATTGCCCATAACATTAGGTGAAAGTTGAAAAATAGACATGGTATATATAAAACTTTATTCTGTTCCTCTGATTTAATAAAAATAAACATTTTGGATAATTATCTTGAGTTGTTGATTTAAATTATTTCAATGGTATTTTGTCATGTCTGTATAAATGTAATTCTTTAAGTGGCACATAAAAAATAATGGGGTTTAAAGATTTTTTTTTTCCTTTTTAACAGTTCAACTCCCCTGCATTTTTTAATGTTGGGTGGGAAATTTCCCTCCTGGGGAAAACTTGAATTTCAAGCCCTGATATTCAAAGATATGTTTTTGTAAATTATATTTCAATGCATTTAATGTTTTAATGATGTGTGAAAAATGTTTGTATAATTTATTGTTCTGAGATGGCGTTACATAAAGAAATAATTCAACATATAACTAAAAACATATCTAATGCCGGATATCCGATCGGATATCCGGCCGGATATCCGAATCCGGCAGTCAAAGGAGCTTCGGATATCCGGTATCCGATATCCGGCAAAATCAATATCCGGTGCATCCCTAATTTTAACTAATACTAATCTGAAGGAAAAAACTATATCTGAAAGAAAACCAATTAGATCTTTCAGTTGCCTGAAATAGAACGGAAAATGCCAATTATTTTATAGTCTGAAGCATATTACGGTACAATTCTCAATATGCAACCGAAATGCGATAGTAGGAACATTTCCCTCTTCTCAAAAAATTAACCCCAGATGTACATCATATGTTTTGGTACATAGTAAATGGTCGAGGACAATCTATACTCGATAATCTCCGCAGGGTGGAACGGAAATAGACATATGTTATTCATCCTAATAGGTAATTAGTGAGCAATGGCTAAACGTCTTCAAGATAATCAATAAAAGCATGTTTCTAAATTTCAACGGCGAGTCTGCATACAACATGTTTTTAGCTGAGAAAGGAAAAAGCTAAAAAAGATTGTCAATTTATACAAATCAAATAAGAAAAATCTTTGTTTGAACAACATTGTTTCATGTCATGGGTGTCGGCAGAGGTTTAAATGAAAACGTGGTTGCAGTATGTTTTTTGAATTTTTATCTGTTTTTTCTCCTTGTGTTTCATGACTTTGAAAAACAATTTTTTTCAGTTTGTCTTAAGTTTTTTATTTCGCTATTTTTTGACATGTTTGCAATTATTTTTATTTATTTATTTATTTATTTTTTTTGACAATGGAATAAAATTTGCAGCTATGGTTATTCAGACTCTAAGAATTTAACTACGTTTTACATTTTACCAGGCTGTTTTCATGTCTAAGCCAGCTACTTTCTGAAAATTTTTTATTGATAAAGACATAAAATTTGCAGGTAATCGGGATGTAAGGAATCGAACAGCGTTTTATGTTTTTGTATAGCAATAAACAATCTATCTGAAAATGACGGTAAATTCGACGCTTTAGACTGATTTTCATGACATGACAACCACGGAATGGTGGTCAATCTGGTAGCAATTGGCTATAACTCTTGCAAGTATCTCGGATGAGTTCGTTAATCAAGTATGTACATGTTATTGTTTGTTTACAGAAACACACAAAAGCAAACATGCAAAACTTGTCAGCACAATAATGCCCGAAATATCGTACCAAATTCAAACCTAATTGGAACAGTGTATTGATCTTGATAGTATCTTGGATGAATTCGTTAATCAAGTATTGTTCTGCCACCCCTAAGTGGTCACCTAATGAAAAAACTGGTCGTGTTCAAAACAGAGTACGCTACTCTCAAATCCAAAAGAGCTATTTTCAGACGCATTTCTGAATTTATTTTTGTTCGTAAATGCATAAAATTAGCAGATATTCTTATTCCTAAACTATGTCATCGAATGGAGTTTTCCATTTTTTGGTAAAGACAGAAGCCCTTTCAGAAAATACTGTCAAAGTGGGCATTTTGAACCGAATTTTCGAAGCGAAAGCGTGAGAAAGGAGAAAACTTGTCACGTGACAAGAATCACATATGATTTGATATTTATTTATCAAAAAATGGAAAAGACTATTTCACTCCATACCATTTCTCTAGCCAGGCCTGTCAATTTTATCCCTTTAAAAAATGAATCAGAAAATGTGATAGAAAGTTTCGCGATGTTGATTAGGGAATTTGAGAACCGCCTAAATGAATATACCTTTACTTTCGGTTCTCAGATATATTTTTAACTTAATTTCATTATTTGTATTTTGAACCGGAAGACAAACCAAATTTTTTGGTTCCCCCTTCTACTCGGGCGCCCAGGGTATATGCCCCCTGGCTTTCCTCTAGTTTAAACCCTGAGGTCATGAATCACCCTGATGTATATTAATTATGTTAATTATGGATTATCTATCATGAAAATAATTTATTTATCTTGTTCAATCTGGTGGGTAAATATAAATTTGCCAATAAGAGTTTTTTTTTTTTTCTTTTTTAAATCTTTTTAGAAAACTGCTATTTATAATTCAGAGAAATATTGAATAATCGGAATTGCATTTGATGTCTGTTTTTACATTATTTCTGAATGGGCTGAATTAAATGAGATCAATAGCAGGCACTAATATAATAAATTGTAAAGTGCAACCGAAATCAGTATTCAATGCATGATTTTCTTCATTGCACATTTGTTAAAGTAGTCAGTTGTTGTCAGGAAACTTGTTTTAATGCCAATTAATATTTTTTACTTATATCAATTGTGAATGTAATCAGAAATATTTTTAATTACGACATTTTCTAAAATATTCTCAATAAAGTGAAAACAGTAATAGGCTATGAGAATTTGAAAATCTATGCTAACCAGTCTGCAATGCATGATTTTCCTTTATTAAAATCTGAATGAAGTTACTTTTTTATGAAATGTCGATTTCAATTTATGTTTTACATTTTAAATACAGTAAAACCCTGCTATGACAAAATCCTACGGAATGAGAAAAATTTCTATTTTAGATAGGTTTTCGTCTTAGTAGGCATACACCCCTAATTGTTTTGTACTTCTTTCCCCAGATTACGATTTTTTTTTCAGTTTAAGAATTTCGTTATGCAAATATTCCGTTTTAAACAGGTTACGTTACAGATAAGTTCTTTTAAGGCCAGTGCTAAAAGAAAAAGTGCTCCTTATTCTACATAAGCAATAAAAATGTCAACTGGTCTTTCTTTTCCAGCCATTCTGTGGTCATTACCAAAAAAAGGAGTCTCAGCAATGGATAGAGGCAGAGACGCATTCGTCGGAAAGATTTCGGATCCGATTCAGATCCCACAAAGGTAATAAAACATGAAAAGCACTACTTAACCGCGACACAATCATCGCCATTTGAGGGCAGCGTTCGTTAACAGCGGAAGTTTTTAAGCGGTCAGGCAGTACTTTTTATGTTTTATTACTTTCGTAATATGTAGTACGATCCGGAAATCAGTCCGACAAAATCCATCTCCACCTCTTTCCATGGTTGAGTCTCCCCTTTCTTTTGTTGACCGCAGAACAGTTGGAAAAGAAAGGTCAGTTGACATTTTTATGGCTTTCGTATGAGGTTTTAGAAAAACAAGCAAATAAACACTGCTTATAGAGAGATCCGTTTTAACAGGTTTAGTTGTATTTAGATTGCATAAAACATATGGATTGTTAAAAGATGTTAGCCCAGCCCCACAAAAATTTTTCAGAGCCCACCCCTGGTATTACTAGCTGGTTACGGCCCTGGCTGGTCATCGAGGTACTAAGAATGAGATATTCACACACAACATGTATGGCACAAGCAGTATCCGTATAAATGAAAACATAAGGAAATATATACTGTTGGAGAAATCATACATTTAAATGAAGTCAAATGTGAAATACTTGATATAAAAACTCCAACCTAGGTTTTTTTTTTTAGAAACTTACATTTAAAAAAAAACTCATTCTGTTGAAACTACCACCCCATATTCCTTCAGGATCAACTGAAATATAAACAGAAATGCTAATTTTTGAAACTGACTTGCGCCAATTTAATGTAAAATGAAAGGTATTTCTTAAACTAATAGAATTTTCTTATTTTTCATCTTAGACTATACTATTTTTATCAATTTCCTTATTAATCAAGTTTTGTTTTTGTATTTATCTCATTTTTCATAAAATAAACTATACTGGGTGAAAATTGCTTCTATCATTTGGAGTGTTTCATTGTACCCCAGTATGTGTTTCATTGTACCCCGGCATACGGGGTACAATGAAACACTGTAAGACATTTATTTTTTGTTATTTTTCAAGCATAAAGATATTGTTTAGAACCTAATAAAAATTTATTTAGATGGGGAAAATACAAGATTAAAAATATGCATTAATTATATTTTTGTGCATGCAAAATTGTGGATAGGAAAAAAAATAGTAAATTTTGTTTCATTGTACCCCGTCTTCCCCTACAATTATAAGGATTTTAAATGCACAATATTTTACAAGTTTAACTGTAAAAATGCATAGTATAAGCAAAAAAATGAATAAATTATTATGAAAAAAGTTACGGCTATTTTATAGTAGCAGATTTCCGCAATATTCCGAGTTTTTAAAAATTTACGATTTGTGAAAAATCCTGACGTGATGGTATGGTAAAAAATAAAAGTCATTTTTGGATTCAGCACTAAAAAATACATAAGAACCAATTATTGGAAGCTGAAAAACATAACCATCACATCCATTTTTTAACATCAGATTTCTGAAAGAGGATAATCTCTGAAAAAGGATCCCCTCCAGAAATCTGAAGAGGGTCTTAACATCCTTAAAAGTCAAAATGTGTTATCTAAGTTGTGTGTATACCTCTTCACAGGCGCGGATCCAAGGAAGGGGAGAGATCGCCCCCCACTCTTGGATCAAAAAATATAAATCCACCGATTATCGCGAATTTTCACAAATGGTCACTGAAAAAAATCAATTTCGTCAATCGTTCGCAGGTCAAAGGATCGCAAAAAAACGCCAATTTTGTCAAAGGATCGCACAAAACATGCCAATTTCATCAAAGGATTGCGCAAAAATGCGAATTTTGTTAAAGAAACACGGATAAAACATGAATTTCGTCAAAAGATCGGGCATTTCGTCTAAGGACCACGGAAAAATGCAAATGTCATCAAAGGATCACAGAAAAAAACGCGATTTCCGCCAAACAATTGCGGAAAAAACGCTAATTTCGCGAAAGAATCATGCAAAAAGTGCTAATTTTGGAAAAGAATCACGGAAAATATACACGAATTTCGTCAAAGGGGCGCAGATAAAACGCACAATTAGCACCAGGAGGAGATTTTCCTTGGCGCGCATCCATTGGGTGAGGGATCGATCGGGGCGGTCCGCCCCTCCAAGATATAAATCGAACGCTTTTAACGGCAGTTTTCGTGGAACGGACAGACAAGCAAACGAAAACCAGACACTTTTCGGGCGCCAATGGTAAACTTCACTGACGTTTCGGCAATTACTGAACAAAAAAGGATTAAGTCATGTCGAAAGGCATATGACGCCATAATTTTTGGCACTATGGGTTGAGGTGGGGTACGATGCCACTTCGTGTACCTTTTGTTGAATCTCTATAACAGAAATTAATTTCGTCCCCGGAACGAAAATAAGAATTGCAAGGGGGCGAAATTGGGATCACGCTACTTCCCAATAAGACGGAGCTTCAATTCCCGTAAGATGAACTGAGCGTCATAAAACTCACTGTATGCTACTGTCAGCATCTTACCAACGTAAAATACATGCAACGAGTAAGAAATAAATACTTACAGTAGAGTAAATTACGTTCTACAAACGACGTAATAAGAACTCGGTCTTCTAAAAATAGAAAATTCACCGTCTTTAATTTATGTATGCGTCTTGGCGAACGAAACTTTCAACACTGCCTGTTTTACCTCTCGTCCCCTGTGCCTTGCGTCATAAGTGGCGCCACTTTCGTAGAAGCGGAAAAGTTAAGGGGGACGAAATATGGGCACTTTACCCTACTGTTATTGTGTATGGTGTGTTGATTTCTTAAAAACCAATTTGGCAAATTTGTTCTTCCCTTCTTTGCCCTGCCTCCCCCCCCCCCCCTAGAGGTCTGCACGGGCCCGGGCTTGGCCCGCGGGCCGGGGGAATGAAGGCGAATTTTCCAACGGGCCGGCAAAAAAATTGAACGGGCCTGCAGGGCCGGGCCGGCAAAAAAATTGAACGGTCCTGCAGGGCCGGGCCGATAAAAAAAATTAATCGGGCCTCTCGGCCCGATATAAGAATTCAAGCGAAGCAGATAAAATACGAGCCATTTTCAATTAATATGATTTTCTCGAGAAGTATAAATGTGCGTCACGAGCCGATGCGAGTTTAACAACATCAATACAGATATGTAACATGTCCATCGTAGAGATCGGCATCGTACAGTTACAGGATGTCTGATTACAGGTTTAATGTTTTTTCAGCAGACTCGTTCCGGGACGGAACTGGTCTTAACCGATCTCAGGATGTGTAGGACAGGCATTATGTTTTGTAAAAGTATTAATAGTGAAAATGAACTTCTGTTAACAGTATCTTTGGAAATATACCTTAAGGGGTTCTCATATTCACTGCTCAACAATGCGAAACTTTCAAACACATTTTCTGACTCATTTTTAATTATAAAGGCATAAAATTCACAGGCCTGACTATTGAAGGCATTTGGAAACGACTAGCTTTCTCCATATTTGATAAATTACTTACAGAGATAAGAGATTCTTGTCATGTGAATGTACGTTTTTCTCCTTTCTTGTGCTATCGCTTCCGGAAATTCGATTCATAACGCTAACTTTGGCAGTATTTTCAGAGAAAGATATATTGCTTTTATCTATGAAAAAGACGGCATTTACATAGTTTCTGAATAAGAATACCTGCCAATCTTACGCGTTTCCGAAAAGAAATTAATTCTCAAATGTGTCGAAATGTAACTTCTTTTGATTTGAGAAAAGCCTTAAAAATGAGAGAAATATTTTCGCAAATCTACTTTTTATCATACAGCTTCAAAAGGTATCATGTTTTTAATCCTTTATTCTGAACTACATTAACTTTTTAATGAATCCTTATTGGAATTTCGAAATGTCTGTAGAGACGATGACTAAAACACTGTATAATCGTTAATGTTTACTATTGTGTGTTTTCTGCTTTGTGAACACATAGTAATCTAAAATATACTGTAAAATTTCCCCATAAATATGTACGTAGTATTCATTAAAAGAATCTTAATTGTATGTTGAGAAAAAACGGATTTTTTTTGTAGAAATTGAATCGGGCCGGGCCGAGAACTGTAAAAATGCAAACGGCCGGGCCGGGCTCGGGCCGAACATTCAATTCCAACCCCAATTCAATTTCAACCTTCAATTTCAATAAGCCCTGTTTTCACTAATTTTTGTACGGGCCGGGCCGAGAACTGTAAAAATGCAAACGGGCCAAAGGCCCCCCCCCCCCCACCGTGGATGCGCACCTAGGGGAATCTTCTCCCGGTGCTAATTGTGCGTTTTTTCCGCGGCCCTTTGACGAAATTAGTGTTTTTTCAGAGACCTGCGAACGATTGACGAAATTGATTTTTATCGGCGACTATTTGACAAAATTCGCGATAATCGGTGGATTTATATTTTTGGGCGAGGCGATCGCCCAAATTCCCCCCCCCCCCTCAAGTATTGGTTATAGTATCTAATACTTGTAAAAGTTTTCAGCCTCAATTTAGATGGACTTCTTGCATCCATGCCAAGGCCCCTATTACTGTATTACTGGGGGGGTGGCCTGAGCCAAAGCACCGCGACCAGTCTATTGTGCTATTCCCCAAAAATGAAAGAAGAAAAACATCCTCACTTAGTCCTTAAATAGACCAGTAGCTGACATAAAATTCAGCAGGCATTTGATAGGAATATCCTGAATTTCCCATGGCTCAATCAGATGTCGACCCATGTGTTCGAAACGGTGAGCAGCATATGCCTCACAGTTACAGAGCACATGTAAGGCAGTCTCCTCTTCATACTTACAACCCCTACAAAGAGGGTCATTAACCACCTTCATGGTACTAAGGTGTCCATTAAGTCTACAGTGTCCTGTTAACAGTTCCACCATATTTCTTAGACTATTCCTCCTGAGCCCAATGAGTTCTTTTGCCCTTTTGCTAGGGCATCCGCTATTGAGCTCTTTCGCTTGTCTCTGTCCTCTTGAGTCAAGCCATTCTTGATACTGCTGCTCTCTTAAAATTCTAAAAACAGTAGTTCTAATGCATTCTTTGGAAATGCCAATAGCTGGTTCAGGTCCAACAAATGGAGTAACCGACCCTTTCCTTGCTAGACTATCAACAAGCTCATTACCCTGGATGCCAGTATGACCAGGTACCCAATGTATAGCAACATCATTACCATTACTGGCAAGCCTGTTCAAAGAGCAGTAACACTCCCAAACAATCCTAGAAGTAATTGTACGTTTCTGTAAGGCAAGTAATGCTGCCTGACTGTCAGAGTAGATATTGACAGACAGGCCACTATACCGCCTCTCAATGCAAATGTAACAACACATGAGTATTGCATAGACCTCTGCCTGAAAGACAGTGGCGTATCTACCCAGTGGGTAAAAAAAGGATGTACCATCAGCTGGGCAGCACACCCCAGCTCCCATACCAGTATTCATCTTGGAACCATCAGTAAACCAGATCATACCAGTCTTAAGCTCCGTTACAGAAAGAGTCTCCCATTCAGCTCTAGAGTGAAGACTAACTCTGAACGACTTATCAAATACATGCTTTAAAGGCATGCCGTCACCCTTCATGATAAAGACTGGGTGCTTACTGATTTTACAGTTAAGCCTGCCCCAAGTAAGATACCTCGAGTAACTCTGCCACTGCCCATGTAAAATGAGTCTATAAGAGCAGAGCAATGCTTCTGCCTCAATAATCATATGCAGTGGGTACATACCCAACAGCAGCTCCTTAGCAGATGTAGGAGTTGTCCTAAGTACACCTGTCATGGACAAGCAGATCATCCTCTGCAGTTTTGCTAATTCTGACTTGGCAATGTCAGTCATTGTTCTTGACCACCAAGCTATACTGCCATAATTGATCATAGGGCAGATCACTTTTGGGCTGAGTCCCCATGTTTTGCCAATAGCATTTCTGCATGACCAGAAAATCTTTTTGGCCTTATTGATGCAGTAATCCATGTGCCTCTTCCAACACAATCTCTCATCGAAATAGACACCCAGATACTTCACATCCTTTGAGCAACTCAAAGTGCGCCCATAAAACACAATCTCATTGAATTTGATTGACTTTTTCCTAGTGAAAGCAACAAGAGTCGTCTTTTCTGGGTTAACAGAAAGACCAACATCCCTGCACCACCATTCTACCTTCTTAAGGATATTATTCAGGATGTCTGAAAGAATATTTTCAAACTTGCCTCTAATGATGATGACAATATCATCAGCATACCCAATACAGTATGCACCATGCAGATGAATCTCAACAAGGAATCCATCCACCACCAAACACCAAAGTACAGGAGAAAGTACCCCGCCCTGTGGGCAGCCCTTCTTTACCTTAACATGAATTGCATCCCCCAACAACTCAGTATGGATAGACCTATCCCTGAGCAGACAGTTGATCCAATTCAAAGTTACTTCCAAAGTTCCAACCCCAATTCAATTTCAACCCCCCCCCCCCCCTGTGGATGCGCACCTAGGGGAATCTTCTCCCGGTGCTAATTGTGCATTTTTTCCGCTGCCCTTTGACGAAATTAGTGTTTTTTCAGAGATTCTTTGGCGAAATTCGCATATTTTTTCGCGATTCTTTGAAGAAATTCGTACTTTTTCAGAGACCTGTTGACAAAATTAGCGTTTTTTGCGCAATTGTTTGGCAAAATTCGCGTTTTTTTTCTGCGATCCTCTGACGAAGTGCGCGATTTTTTGACGAAAATCGCACTTTTTTCGCGATCCTTTGACGAAATTCACGTTTTTTGCGCGATCCTTTGACGAAATTTGCGTTTTTTGCGCGATCCTTTGACGAAATCTGCGTTTCTTTTGTGTCCTTTGACCTGCGAACGATTGACGAAATTGATTTTTATCGGCGACTATTTGACAAAATTCGCGATAATCGGTGGATTTATATTTTTGGGCGAGGCAATCGCCCCAATTCCCCCCCCCCCCCCCCAAGTATTGGTTATAGTATCTAATACTTGGAAAAGTTTTCAGCCTCAATTTAGATGGACTTCTTGCATCCATGCCAAGGCCCCTATACTGGAAAAGTGCCGCCATTTATTTATTTTTATATACAAACAGAAGTAAATTGTATGTAAAAAACAATAATATATATAAATAAAGTATTTAGAAATTTATATATAAATACATATATAAACAAACATAAAAATTCATTATGTTTGTTTTCATAGCTGTTTATATCATTTGGCAACAAATCTCACTTTCTGAACTCCGAATTGCTGCAAGCTTTTTAAAAAATGCCAAGATCCTGGAAAAGTACCATTTTATAAGCTTTTTCTTTAATTCTGTTTGGGAATAGTCCCATATCCTGTGCCGGAAGATTTGGCGATAAATATTTTGATCTGGTTTAAGTTTGTTCGTCGGATTTCGGATCGTTCGAACAGCTTTAGGGTTGCTTTTTTTCCGGAAATGCTTTTTGAAAACTGGCGAACACTATGACGGGAAATCTTGAAGCTTATTGGTTTACTAGTATCATGTGTCCGTTACTCAGCAAAATTTTGAATTAGGTTAGATAATCACACATTCGGATGAGTCTCTGCGTCTTTCAACGTATTTTGTTTGTAAGGTAAGTTTCGTTAATTTTTCCAAGATTACGGAAAAACATTATTTTTAAATCTGTATGTTATTTATAATTCAATGATTTTGCACCATTTTAAAAAATAGAAAATGATTTAAAAACATGGATTTATAAATAAAATAAAGATTTAAAAACGGAGTTTGCGCGCGATCTCGGAAAATTTCTTCCGATGCAATTATACAAATTTTAGCAGCTTCTAAATAAGTCTAAACAAATGTGCTTTTTGAGATGAATACTTGTTATTGTTTTATTATGTGCATTTACACACCTTGTTTCAGACTCTGACTGCAATCCCTTTTTGTAAACATTGAATTATTGCTGATTGTTTGTTTTTTTGTGTAAATATTTTTCAATTTTTTTCTGAGAAGGTTATTTATATTCATCCTTTTATTTTATATTAAATAAATTTTTTGGCAGTTGTGAGCGAGATTTTACCTGCATTAAAATTATAATAATTTTTGAAATATTGTTGAAATATATATAAAGTTTCTGGTAAGTTTTTTTTCTCTTTTTTATTGTCCAAAACGTTTTAGGAACGGGAGGTTCATGGGGGCAGAGCCCCCCTGACAATAACAAGTATTCATCTTAAAAAGCATATTTTTATTTATTTATTTAGAATGCTGTTAAAATTTGTGTAATTGCATCGGAAGAAGTTTTCCAAGATGGCGCAAAAACTTAGTTTTTAAATCTTTGTTATTTATAAACCATATTTTTACCACATTTTCAGTTTTTAAAAATGGTCCAAAATCATTGATTTATAAATAACATACAGATTTAAAAATTATGTTTTTCTGCAATCTTGGAAAAATTTTCATGTCGCCAAAACGACATTTTGGCGCAATATTCAAGCGGCACAGGATATGGAACTCATCCCATTCTGTTTTCTGAAATCATTTGTTTTCATTAATTAATTTGATAGAAAAAAAATATCAGTACCATAAAATCCTGATTGTAAGTCCCCCCGCGGAAGTTTGAAGTAGTTCTGATTTTCTTTTCCATTCTCAAATATAAGCTCCCTACCCCTTTGAAAACTTTTTTTGTGGAAAAAATTGATTTAAAAATCTTAGGGAGATAATTTTGACTTTTTTGGTATATTCCCATGTGTTTTGACATAATCTTAATGAAATCCTACCCCCCCCCCCCCCCCCCTCTGCATGAAATGTTTCCTTTCTTTACTCTCCTTCCACTGCACAAAAAGTTTAACCTTTTTTATCTACTGTAATTTTTTTTTTTTTTTCGGTTACTACAATGCAGATTACAAGTACTTTGCAAAGTACTATTAGAATATTAATAATATTCATTATGGGATGAAAGTTTAAAGTGAGTGGTACTTATAAGTACTGTCAGTAGATAAAGTGTTAAAATCTGTAAAATCTTAATTCTTTTGTTCTATTTGTCACTCGCTAGTAACAATAATTAAATAATCAAACATGTAAGTTACACCCCTTTCTCCAAATGTTCTTCTTTCCTCTTTGACCCCCGACCAGCAAAGTTTAAAATCTTCAAAATCATTGTTTTTTTTATTCTGCCCTATTTCTTATTTTGTAATAAGATTATTTACATAAAATCTCATATAAGTCTCACTCTAAAAAGTTAGTTTTCAAATTTTGCTAAAGGTTTTTTTTACGAGAAAATTTTAATAGGGATGCATTTATTTTTTTAACAAATCAGAAATCTGCCAAAATACGGAATATTCTCATTCATGTATTTCCCTTATTTATTTCTGAATTAATGGTTACAGAAAGTTTTTGGATGACTTAAAAAAAAAAAAAAATATATATATATATATATATATAAGCTCCCTTCCCAAATTTAACTTCTTTTGCTTTAGAAAAAGAGAGGGGGGGGGGGCTTGCATTCAGGATTTTACGATACTTTAGTTTTTACAGGCACCTGACTTTACTAAAATTTAGTGGTTCTTTTAAACTTCTTTAATGAATGTCACCTTTCTTAAAATGATTAATCCAACTTTATCAGTGATTGGCTTTTATCTACTTCTCACAGGGATTAGATAAGTAGATATTTTTATCTTTATAGTGTATCTGTACTTTTAAATCTGTGTAATAATTACTCATTTAAATAATGCATTCATTCTTTCCCATTTGGTGTGCTGCTTTATCCTTAAAATAATAAATTTTTCTTGATCATCTCAATTTTTGAACCCTGTAAAGGAATTATGGAATACTTTTCTGTATGCAACAAAATGGCCTTTCTGTCTCTATGTAACAAAAAAGGATTTAAAATTCTTGAGAGAAAACTGGATTTATCTGCTAGTAAAATTTTTATTTTATATTTAGTGTAAAATTAGTTGTTATATATTCTACTTTTATGATACATTCTTGTATATTCTTTATTAAATATCAAGGTGAAGGTGCTTTGAGAATTTTGAGCAATCTACCTACAACATTGGACATTATATTATGTTAGTCAATGAGTTATATTGCAAAGGAAAAAAATAACTAGTCGGCTAGCAAAATGTAATATTGAAAAATTCAGGTCCAGTTATAGGATAGATGTGCCAGTAATGGACACCCTTTGATGTTTTTGGTTCGTAAAAAAATAACTAATAAATATTTAGCTTTAATTATTTTTTTTTATAATTCCCCCTTGCATGTTTTATAAAACTGGGTTATTGTTGACACTTTTAATCAAACCAATCAGGAAGCAGAAAATAATATTTCAAAGTTTTGCTGTTTTTTTTTTGTTTTTTTTTTGTTTTTTTTTTTCTGAAAATCTTAATGAAAAGGCTAAAAGCTGGCTTCGTTTAAATAATTTATGTATTATTTATTTTCTTGCAAAATTTGAATGTTTTTGTTTGAGTAGCAATAGAAAACTTAGGATTATATGTACTAATGGCTATTTACAAAATTTCATTTATTTTTAAGGTTTTAAAAGGGGGTGTCCATTACTGGGATGGTTAATTAGTCATTTTCCAGTAATGGACACCCCATGTAGACATTGCTAAAAATGCAATTTCAGTATGTTTATGGTGTATAAAATATTTTGAGTTAACTGCAAACCTAAATAATCAAATTTAATTTTTAAATTATACTTACCAAAATGCAATAACACCAAAACTTTTATAAATAGCTGCTTTTAAGTTATTTTATGTGGTTAATAAAATTTTAATATTTTATTAATTTTTTATGTATATTAATGTACATAACTCTGCTTTTCATGTTTTATAATCTAGCAATCAAACCAGTCAGGAACAGATAATGTTTTTAAGGGCACAGTCAAAGTAAGGCTCATAGGGGTTAATGCCTCTCCGTTTAAATAAAAACAATTAAGTTACAGAAACAATTCAAAATCTTTCTGTCTTAAATGTTTCCTTATTCACCTCTGACAAAAAAAAAGAAAAATAAATGTAATATTAATGAAAGTTATACTAGGTAATATTCGTGAAACTAGTAAATCTGCAGATCAGTGGCCTCAGACATCAGTTCTGCAGTTTTTTTTTTAAATTATTTTCTTTAGTATTTAAAATATTCAACTCACAATATCATTTCTTTCATATTTGTAATATTAATTATTATAAATGATATATCAAGTAGTCTCTGGAAGATTAATTGTTAAAAATAGTGAGACACGTGCTATTATAACGTGATTGTCAATAGCTTTTTTTTTTTCACAGCGTTGTAATTCATTTATGTCCATCACAATCATAAATAAAAGGGCAGGTTTTGTAAGCAATTCGGGTTTACATTTAGTTAATTCCTTTGTGCAACATTTTTCAAAGTTTTTGAAATAATCAGATCCTGGTGGTTTTCTTCCAAAAGGACTTTCTCTGTTATTTAATAGTTAAAATATGTGTAAATTAAGTTTGATATATCAGAATTATCAAGTGGACATCCATATTGTGCAAGAAAATACAAGCTTTCAACAATACAAGATACCTCTTTTATGATTCATGATTCTCTTCCTGCATTTTTATGCTGTGCAGCAGCCTATACTGACTGCCGCTTTTCACAGCTAGAAATATTAAGTGAAAACTACCATGGAGTAATTATCATGATTCTTCCTCACATATGTTCTAGGCATGTTGAAACTACAAAAAATAGTTACGTTTTAAAAGTTCTCTAAAATATCTATCAGTAAATAACACTATTCTGAACCTATTAAAAATTGAACCTACCTTTTTTTAACTCCCATATTATAAAGTATTATTAAATAATAATTATTTGCAGTTTTTAATAATTATTAATATTTAATAAATCAGCATTGTATATAATGAATAGTTTAACTCTGATCAAATATCTATAAGTTAAGCCTAACACTATGACCACTTTATCCCATGTAACTAGAACTATTATGAAATAAAATCTATAATGAATATAACTTAGCTATAAATGAAAATATGTTCTTGAGATATGTGTAAAGCTTTCTGAACTGACAATTTAACAAAATTTGGAACAAACAAAATGCAACAGAAAAGTTAATTTAAGAGTTAAAAGAACAAGTTGTAACAAAGACAGACAAAATGAGTGCTCAGTGCCTCAAACATGTTACTACAAATGTTTTTTTGAGTGAGAAACTTTTATCAATGCTTACTAAATCTAAAATTAAAAGAAAATTATTCAAATATCTATATTAGTCAGGAATTTAGCCCTTTTTATGAATTATGACCACTTTATCCCACCCGACCAATATTATTGATAGGTTGAAGATATAATATTGAAAAAATTGGAATATATTAATTCTAACTATTAATAAAAAAATAATTTAAAAAGAAATTCCTTAAGGGTGTCTATTACCGGCACATTTACCCTATCTAGTTAAATTATATTGAAATGTTTTATGTTCTTAAAAGCTCAAATTACTGTTTATTCTATATTTTAACATAACACATATTTTACAGGGTACAGTAAACATTCTAGTCTGATGTCAATTAAAAAGCAGTGGTATGTTAAAGAATATGCAAATGACATCCACGATTATCTTCGTGAAAAAGAACAACTAAGATTTTTGTACCATGGAGCATCTCGTCATCTATCAACAAGAAAATCTGTGGTGGTATGGATGGTGGAGGTAGCAGACAAATTAAAATTTTGCAATACAGTTAAGCATTTGGCTGTCTATCTCTTTGATATGTTTATGGATAGTCATGAAGTTGGAAATTATGTAAAATTACTTGCTTTAGGCTGTTTGATTGTTGCTGGTAAGTATTTTCAATTAGAATTTTTACTGTGTATTGCAAAAAAAATTCTAGAATTTTTTTTTTTTATGATCATAAGCAGCCCAGTATTGGGGATTAGTGGATAATTAATATGCTGTTGCTAAAGCTAAAAATTAGTGAGCGTCATTCGCCATGTAGCGATTTAAGGTTATAAAAAGAAGTCATTAAAAATTTTTGATTGGTGGCTATGTCAATAGCCACTTTACTGCTTTAGTGTTAAAAAAATTTGCATTAACTCAGTTTCCTACTATTTCTTTTTACAAAGATGTGCACCTGCATAAAGTTCCACCACAGATTCACACTGCCTCCCACCTGAAATTTTCTCTGGCCCCACCAAACAAACTTAAAAAACATTAAAATTCTCAAGGTATTTTTTTAATGCTGTCATATTTATGCATTGTGTTGTCTAGCTGTTTTATTTCTTTGAAATACTGGCAAATAAAAAATCATCTAAATCCTCTCCCCCACACCCCTGAAATTTTTGTTCTTCCTTTGTTTTTTCCTCCATCACACAATTTAAAATCCTAACAATTATTTCTGCTCTTTTCATTTATTATTTTACCCTAGTTGTTTTGTTATTTTTATGTACTAATAAAAATTATCAAATTTTTTTTCTTCTTTTGAAATTTCCAATGTGCCTATTGTTCTCTCTATACTCTATCCAGAATAACAGGGTTTTATTATTCGAATGTTGCCTGCAGTTAAATTCCAAATTGATTATTAAGATGATACTTGGTGCAATATAATATTTAAAGTTGAGCCTGCACCCACAGAATTGCATGGATCCTTCCTTGGCATAACCTGACATTGGATATTTTTAGAATATTTTTTTCAGTCAAATACGATCCTATTAATTAAGGTAGACCTGCCAACTGCTACGAAAAAATCGTAGTTGTTACAATTTGGACCTATAAACTACGATGTTACGAAAATCGGTCTTAAACTACGATTTTTTGCAAAAAAAATACTAATGCATTTTTTTTCCAGTTGCGATTTTTAGTGCAGCATATTTTTCAGGAGTGGGTCTGCTCTGAAATTTTAAAGTATTCGATTCCAAAACTTTGAAAAAATCGGTCATTAGTCAGAAAATTCGGACAGTAAAAAATGCTCAATATAAAAAAAATCCAGGCTGCAAAACAAACTTAACATAAAACCCTCTTAATGAATATTAACCATGGGTGAATCGTGTTTCTGTAAATATATATACAGGAATTCCCTTACTTACAAACGGGGGCACCATTTTAAGAGTTTCTTGAGGAGGGAGGGGTTCTTTGAGGGGCAAGATTTGAAATAGTGTGCGGAACCATGCGATTTCCACACACAAAAGGAAAGTCCTGCAGAATAAAATTCTGTGCAGTATATCTCCCTGAAAATTCTTCCACAGATCTATGATTCTGCTGCGAGTACATTTTAAAATTTTATGGAAGTCTGAATTTTTTTCTTTTATGGAATTTCCCTAAATTAGTTAGTGAATCGGTCGTGGAAAAAATTGAGATTTTCTTCAAACGATCGCAGAAAATCGATAAACTATGGAGGAAAAAATATTGCAAATTTTGTCAACAAGTCGCGGAAGCGAGTAGTGAATTTTGTTAATTGGTCGTGAAAAGATATTGCAAATTTTGCTGATCGGTCGTGTGAAACTGTTGCAAATTTTGCCGATTGGTCGCAATAAATGATCGTGAATTTCAACAAGTAAATGTGTAAAAAAATCAATTTCGTCAATTGGTCGCAGAAGAAAATAAATTTCATCAAAGGATCGAGGTAAAAATGCACATTTCTTCAAAATATCGTGGAAAGAAAACGCAAGTTTAATTGAAAAATCAGTAAGAAAACACACTTTTTAATCAAATAATCGCGGAAATAAAACAAGAATTTTGCCAAAGGATCGTGGTAAAAAAGCAAATTTCGTCAAAGGATCGCTGTAAAAAATCCGAATTTTGTCAAGAGTTGGTGGTACAAAGTACGGATTTCAACAAAGAATCATGATAGAAAAACGTGAATTATGATTATGTACAAAAATTGTGAATATCGGGAAATGATAGTGGAACAAAAATCGCGAATTTTGTCAAAATTTACTGTGCTGGGTTGAAAAATTGGAACCGGCCTCCCTTTACAAATGTTAAAAAAAAACGCTGCGAAACAAGAAGAAACTCTAAAAATTTTCAGAAAAAAAAATTACTATATTGAGTTGATAGAAAAAAAAAATTACTATATTGAGTTGAAAGATTGAAACCTTATTCCTTTTACGAATGTCAGAAAGTGGCAGCGAAACACCAAAAAAAACCAATCAACCTCCATAAGTGTGCTACGATTTCTCTTTTTCAAAGGTTGGCAGGCCTGTTAAGGTAAACAACAGGAACTTTTCATTTCTACCAGAAATATTCTGATCTTAAAGGGATATTATACAGGCTGGCTCATAATTATGTATATGATGTTTCACAGACTGTAGAAAAGAAACTAGCAATTTTATTATCAACATAATAATAGAACATGAATATAAACACCTTAATATCTGAAACCTTTCAAGTTTTTAATCTCTCTATTCCATGTCATAGTTTGCCAATCTCACTCACTCTAGAACCCTACCCCTTTCCTTTGCTTGCAAAACACTACCATTGGTGTCAGATTTCCTTTTTATTCTTGGGATTGTTAGCACAGACGCATGGGTGCAAGACCTTCAGTCTTGGAGAGATTTTTGACTAATAAATTTTGCTTTATATGCAAAAATAACAATTTTACTATCAAAAACTTCTCTCTTTCTTTTGTTATAAGAGACAATTTTTAACCATACTGGAAGACCTAGAAATCATCTAGCTCATTTGCATTAAGCTATTCCTAATACTCAGGAAAGTTTTCAGTCTTGGCTTGGATGGGCTTCTTGCATCCATGACACAGAGGTTCCATTACTGCCAAACTTGACTGCCATCTTCTGTTTCACCTCCATCTAATTGTTTGTTGCAGATTGCAAATGTGCACAGCAGCACATTTGCAGCTCCAGAGGCAACTGATCTGGCGTCCGCTAATGGTTTCTGAGTCCAGTCACCATTATCTCTTCTCTCGGGCTACACAGTGATGTTGTTTCAAAACATTTTCGTCCAATATTTGGAATACTGCTGTCAGTGAAAGGTCATATATATAAATATGAGCCACTCTATATTATTCACACCTAATGTTATTATTTATTCCATTTTATTTTGTCATTTAATTTTGGGCATTGCAAAGTTAACAAAATTATCCAACAGTTTATGATTATTTTTTAACAAATATGCTTTTTCTCTTATTTTCTTTTTTTAATTTTTTTCCTCTCTCTCTAGTTAAAGTTGAAGAAGACACTCAGACTCCAAGAAATAGTACTTTTAGTGCAATTCTTGAAAATCAATACAGGCTGAGTGAATTTGTTGAAATGGAAGTAAACATTCTCAAATTTTACAACTGGGAGGTTTTGATTCCGACTGCTGTTCATTTTATTGACTATTATTCGTTATTCATACTGTCTTCATCTGATGCTATTGAGGGAGAATCTGTCTATAATTCTGAAAGAATTAAAATATGCGTTCAAAAGTATATGGAGTATTTTCAGAACATGATTCTTCTGGGTAAGTTTACTATGCATTATTCTATTAATATATGTATGTATATATAAGTTGGAGTAATTGTAAATATTTTATGTAAATCTTGATTTTTCCTTATAAAATATTGGTTTGTGCATATAATTGAATAATTATTTTTCCTTGTGATTTGTTGAATAGCATTTTATTAATATATATATATATATATATTAACTTTATATTCATAATATGATTTTGTTTTGACCTGTTTGTGTGCTGACATCTGAGTCAACAGCTATTTTAATTTTTGCTCGCACATCCACTGATATAAACACATTGTAGTCTATGCATACTGTGTAATCTCCATTCAGGGCTCAGCAGAAGTGGTTGCTAGGTCACTGCTGGTGAGCAAAATATTTTTACTGTTGATTGTGTTTATATTAATTTTCAAAATTAAACTCATAACGCCTTAACTAGTACATCATTATTCTACTAGTAATTATTCCTTTTCAATCGATTTATATAAAAAAAATATGCTTTTTGAAAATTTGTGTGTGTGGGGGGGGGGGGTGTTACTAGCAAAGAGACATTTTTCCTGGCTACCAGATTATTTTCCTATTTGTAGAGCCCTAACTCCAAATATATATATGTATATATATATATCAGAACTGCCAACGGCTATGAAAAAATCGTAGTTACTACGATTTGGACCTATAAACTACGATGCTACGAAAATCGATCTCAAACTATGATTTTTATCGTGGAAAATGGAGATCATGGAAAGAAAACATGAATTTTGCCAAAGAATCATGTAAAAATCGTCAAAGGATCAAAAAGATCACGCGGTAAAAAATGCAATTTCGTCAAAAGTTTGAGGTAAAATTTCATTCATTCAAGGATTTCAAAAAAGAATCGTAATAAAAAGTGAATTACGATTGTGAGAAAAAATTGTGAATATCGTGAAATGATCGCAGACAAAAAAAATGCGAATTTCGACAAAATTTACTGCCCCGGGCTAAAAAATTGGAACAGGACCCCTTTTACAAATGTAAAAAAAAAAAAGCTGCGAAACAAGAAGAAGCTATGCAAATCGTATAATTTTCAGAGGAAAAAATTTACTATAGTGAGTTGAAAGACTGAAACCTTATTCCTTTTATGAATGTAAAAAAATAGCCGCGAAACACGAAAAGCCAACCAACCAACCTCCAGATTAATTTGAATTTTGTGTGCTACGATTTTTCATTTTCAAAGGTTGACAGGTCTGATATATGTACGAGGGCTGTTTTTTAAGTAGGGGCCGTTTAAAAATAAAACCAAACTAAAGGAAGTTTTTAAAAAACAAATTTATTTTCAGATTCTGCATACATTTTTCTATTTTTCAACATAGATGCCAAGTTTGTTTAAACACTTATTATACCTTATAACTAGATTTAGAAAACCCTCTTCATAGAAACTTGCCGCCTGTTCTGATAACCAAGAGGTTGCAGCCATTTTCACGTCTTCGTCATCCTTGTAGTGGTTGCCGCCGAGATGATGTTTGAGATAGCGGAAAAGATGAAAATCGCTCGGCACAAGGTCAGGGCTGTATGGGGGGGGGGGGGGGGGGGTCCAAAACTTCCCAGCTTAAAGAGTCCAACAAAGCTGTGGTATGAGGTCTTGCATTGCCATGGAGTAGCAACATTCCCTCTGTCAGCATGCTGTGCCTTTTGTTTTGAATCGCTTTGTGACAAAAAATGTATTACTGACCATACCTGCACATGCCGGGCGATTTGATAATCTTGAACATTTTAAAGACACAGAACAGACCATACAGGCTATCTACACAGCTGCAACTGAGCACAGTTGTTCCCAAGGGATGCCGAGACACGACACAAGCATTTGTTACGGCGCACGCGCCACCTATATTTGTGTATACAACAAAACGGCCCTTACTTAAAAAATAGCCCTCGTATATTATTTTTTTTCCTTACATTGTCCGAGCATTTTTTAGATAGATTTCATAAGAAACACTACCTATTACATTCTCCCCTAAGTTGGAATTTCTTAAATTTTTTTGCAGATCTACGCCAATCATGACCCCTAGAACCCATAACTTAGATCTCTCTATCTATCTATGTATATATATATATATATATATCTTTTTTTTTTATGGACACGATAGCTTACATAATTCTGCCTAAATTTCTACCAAACTGATACATAAAATCAAGGGGCAGAAAATCTCAGTCAAGTTCGTTAATGGGCAAAATCGGACAAAGGGTGTGGAAATGAAGAGGGGTTTTGTGAAAACAGAGAAAACCCTATAATTTCTTAATTAAAATACATATTGAATCATTTTAAAGTTATCATTACTTCTTGATAAAGGACCCAAAATTTATGTATGACAGATTTTTGATATCATTAAAAACAGTCTTAAAAGGCGAAGGAAAAAATTCATAACTTCGCCAATTTCCAAGATATCGAATCCACTTAAATTTATTATAAATCTTCTTAATATTATCTACAACTTTTATACTGGCACGTTTTTGATAAGACCAACTCTTATAGCAAAAATAAATTTAAGGAAAAAAGGGAGGGGGTGTTGATAAAGAAAAAAATTCCTAACTTCGTCAATTCACAAGATATCAAATCCACTTAAATTTATTTAAAATATTCTTAATATTATTGACAAGTTTTTCATAGGACCAAGCCTTACAGCAAAAAAAGAGGGGGGGGGGGGTGTAAAAGAAAAAATATCACATTAACATGATTCTGATAAAACCAACTCCTACAGAAAAGTGAAATTAAAAACTTGTCAAAGGTGGCCAGATAAAATTGTTAAACTGGGTTTATCTCTAATCTTGATTTAGTTTTTGTTTGTGAAATTAGTACTTAACTTCGAAATCTACCTGTGCCTGTAGGCCGAGCTGGTAGGGTTTTTTTTTTTTTTTAATAAGAAAGCATGTTCTGTTAGAGACACATTAATTTTTCATCTGTTGCATATTGTTATTTTATGTATTTAGTCTGCAGTTTTGTTATGTGTAGTTATTGTTGGCTTGTAATTCCTTGTTTTTGTAATTTACTTGAGCCAAGAAAAAATTATTCATTTATTTTCATTTGTTAACTTTAATTTTTTGAAAGCTATCCTTGTTGTGATTGCATCTATCCTCCTTATAATAATGCATTTACTGTATAGAAAGCAAAAATAAAGAGCGAATCCACTTGGCTTTCTGAACATGACTTTCTGCTGTACTTTTACAGGGATACTTTAAAACAATAAAAATTGTGACTTTTGCAGATTTCTGCCATGGATTGTGTATAAATAACAAATTTCCTATTTCAAATACATTTTAAAAGAACATGAAAATGATGAAACGCCGTCGAGTATTCAGGTTAATACTTATTTTTATGTAATAAGATATTTTTAAATGAGAAAATTAATCTTGAAACTAGGGATTGACCGAAGCAGCAATTTTACCGAATACCGAAGCTTCGGTCGGAGTGTATACCGAAGCTTCGGTATTCGGCAACCGAATACTTGAAACTTTTTAATATGCATTTTTGCATATAATAGCTTCTTTAATAAGATTTAATTGAAATTAAATTCTCAATAATTTAATTCAGTTACATTTTTATTCTTAAATCTAATTACACAAAAAAATTTAATGACTTCTTTCCAATCACAAATTCATTAACCCATCACTTATTTTTTATTATTTTATCACTAGTCAATACCCCAAAATAACCTAGGAAAGTATTAAACTATACAGGGTATTATTAAGGATAAGGATTGTCAGAAAAACAAAAGTTCATTCAAATACAAAGAAACAATGTTGTCATTAAGCTGATTTACTGATTGATAAACATATTGAATAGGAATGTTTTCAAAATACAAAAAGTATCATATCAATTTGTACATTTAATTATTTTCTGTCAAATTATTGATAGAATATTTATATTTTGATTAATATTTTAACATTGCAGTGATGAAGAAAAGAAATTTGAACAGTTATAAAAGCTATAGGATAGGCGTAGGAGTATACTTATTTGATGTGTGTATTTTCTTTAATATACACCTTAGATATACAGATATGAACTCTGATATACTTATTTGATGTTTATATTAAAGAAAATATACATTAAATAAATTTACATTAAAAAAAACTAAGGTAAAAGTAAATAAAATTAAATAAGGGTAAGATGTGCATCTTCCTTACTTTTTTTTTCTCTGTTGTAGACAGTTGTTTTGATTTAGCACCTATGTAGACTATTTTAGGAAGGAAAAAGTTTTTTTTTTTATTTTTTATTAAAAATGGCCTTTGACCTGTTTTTTTGTAGTGCAGCTGAACTCTGAACTCATGCACATAATATTGTTTATATTGCACATAATATTGTTGTAATATTGAAGCTCATTGTTTAGCCTATTCTACTGCTAATTAAAAGAGAATTCTTCTACTTCTAAGAAAATACGTATCTGCAATTATTTGGCCGAATACTTTAAGTATTTGGCCGAAGCCGAATATTCGGTTTACATGGCGAACCACCGAATACCGAATCAACTATTCGATATTCGGTCAATCCCTACTTGAAACATTTTTTTATGTTAACAATTTTCTACTATGTACTTTCAGTATTGGGCTCAGGCTTTAATGACACAAAATATTTTGACCTTGGTGCTGCTGCTCTGAACTATATGTTGACTAACTTACTTTTAACTGATTGGTGACCTTTACTTCTCTTTATGATGTGCCCTCTTTTTCAGTTCTCTTAGTTGCCAAAAAAAAAAAAAAAAAAAAAAAAAAAAACATGAAATTTGTCAGTTGATTGTCAAGGAAAAACCACAAATTTCATCAATTGTTCATGGAAGAAAAAAATGCGAGATTTGGATATTGGAGCAAAAAACGCAAAATTTATTGTATCTCAGGAAAAAACTCAGAATTTCCCAATCATCAGAGGGAAATAGTCTTAAAAGTCATTAATTAGTCACAAAATTTCATGTAATTATATTAATCAAGAATTATTTGCTCCATAAAATTTTCATTAACAATCATTGTAACGTGATACGACCTAAAGTGTTTTATAATTCTGCATCCAAAGCATGAATGTCAAAACTTAATTTAAATTTATTTTATTAAAATTCCAGGGATCACTCTAGAACATAAAAAAGGGCAGGGCGCATATTACAAAAAAGGGCATTTTTCTTGTAAAGGGCACATTATTTTTAAAAAAAGGGCATTTTTGTAATAACTGCATACTGTTTAGAAAACACATTAATATTACTTTTATATAATCTCAGAAATAATACACTTTCATATCACGGGAGAAACGCAAATTTCGCTAAAGGATCGCGGAAAAAACGCAAATTTCGTCAAAGAATCGCGAAAAAACCGCGAATTTCATTCAAGGATCACGGAAAAAATGCGAATTTTGTCAAAGTATCAAGGCATGAAACCAAAAATTTCGTCAAAGAATCGCAGAAAAAACGAAATTTCGTCAAAGGACGTGAACAAAAACGCAAATTTCGCCAAAAGATCGCGAAAAAAATTCAAATTTCGTCAAAGGATCGCGAATAAAAACGCAAATTTTGTCAAAAGATCGCGAAAAAACCTCCCACAAATTTCATCAAAAAAATCGTGATAAAAAACGCAAATTTCATCATAGTATCACGAAAAAAAAAGCAAATTTACTCAAAGGATTGCAGAGAAAACGCAAAGTTTGTTATTGGATCACAGAAAAAACGCGGATTTTGTCAAAGGGCCGCGGAAAAAACGCGAAACTCATCAAAAGGCCGTGGAAAAAACGCATAGTTAATGTCGCGAGGGGATATCCCCCCCCCCCCCCCCCCCATTCTGCTGTAACCTTTCAGAAAATTTTCTGTGAATTTCAGATTTTTTTTTTTTACTCATAATCACCTCTTATCTGTACATAAGTTCAAACTATATACTTATCGCAGAAATTGTGAAAAATACAGCACAACAGTGCCACCTGTTCGGGCATTTACACCAAAACTTAATCAGCGTTTATTTGTGTCAACGTCTAACAGAATATGAAGTTTGAGGAAATTCCTTTAATTAGTTCTTCAGATATAGTTATCGCGGAAATCGTGAAAAATGCAGCACAGCAGCGCCACCTGTTGAGCGATTTACACTAAAAACTAATCAGCACCCATTTATATCAAGGTCTAACTGAATTTAAAGTTTTATTAAAATCTGTGCAATAGTTCTTGAGATAGAGCACCCATAAAATTTTTGTCACGTACGGACAGACCGGCAGACTGTTTTCAAAAAACAGTCAAATCGTGTTCAGGACATTCAAAAACGTATAAATCTGTCGAAAATTTTCACGAATCCAATAATGTCTTCTTGTAAAGATAGAAGAAAGAAAGGGGGGGGGGGGCGGGATTCCGTCTTATCGTTTGCATTTTCCATTCTTTATTAAAGGAGCATTTTGTCACAATTTGAAAAAAACTTTGAAAAACAATTATCAGACTGATATGGCCAAAGAAATCCAGATCCGGACCATATCAGCAGAAAAAAGATTAATGGCCGGCCCGAATCTAATAATAAAAAAATCGGCCGTGGATCGTGCCAGGCCTAGCCGACGAAAAAATTAAACGGGCCTATAAGAAAATTAAGTATTTTCTGAAAGATCTTTTGTCTGTATTAAAACATCGAAACGCCATTCGATTACATAGTTTCTGAATAAGGGCACCTGTTATTTTTTTTTTTTTTTTTGCGTTTCTGAAAAAAATGAATTCAGATATGTGTCAGAAAGTGGATCTTTTAGATTTCAGCGTTAATAAATTATGGAGAAATATTTTCAGAAATGTTTTTATTATACTAAAAAGTTATGATGTTTTTAAAGCTACTTTTTTCTTTTATTCTAAATTATTATATTGTGTAATTTTTGTCACAATCTAAAACGTACTGCAAAATTTTCCCATAAATATGTGTGCAGCATTCCTTAAAATAATCTTAATTGTGTATCTAAAAGAAAATTGGAATTTTTTTGCAGAAATTGAGTCGGGCTGGAAAGGGCCCGATTTAATTGACTTTGCACGGGCCGGGTCGGTCCTGTTTTCACTGATTTCTTTATAGGCTGGTACCGACCGAATCGAAGTTTTTTCTTTCACACTGTGCCGAAGCATAAAAATATGGTCCGCACAAACCTCTACTTCCAATGCATAGTTAATTTTGTTTTTTCTTTCTTCTGATAGTAAATTCTAACTCACTATCGTTTATTTTTATCTGACTTTGCAGATTCCGATTACGTGATATACCACGTTCAAGAAAAATGTTTGTTTATTGATGCGTATTATGAATAATCTTTGAGTACTTGAGAATGAGAATGTAGTTTAGGTATTTCATTCTGTCATGATTTAATTTATAAGCATCTAAAAGTAGTTTAACAGTTGAGCAGTATATTTTAAGAGTTTTGTTTTTGGTTGTATTATATGTGAAAGATAGGACGATAGGAGGGTAAAAATGGAAATAAATAAATGGCTGGAAAACATTTATTTTGTAAAAATCCCGTACTTGGATAAAATATATATACAGAACGCCGATTTTTTTTTTTTTTTTTTTTTTTTTTTTTTTGAAAGTAGGCTATTTTTGAGCTCTGCCGAGAGATTTGGGAACCAAACTGCCTTCTGATGCAGCTTTTTTGTCTCATGTAAATTTCCTAGTTAACATTTTTGACGTGAATTCCGCCATCCCGTCTCCCCTGCGCCTAAAGGAATTTATTTATTAGGGATGCTGAATCAGTACTCCGCATCCCTAATACATAAATTCCTTTTATCAATAATTTTAATTTGTAGATTTCGCCTAATTCATGATTAAAAATCGCTTTTACAGTTTGCAAGATATCGAGTAGAGAAGGAAGGGCGGCCGTAAGACTTTTAAGACGCTACTTCCCTCACGCAAAAGCACCCGCTCGCTAATGTTAATCCTATGGGTGAAATTTTTGAAATACCTAGTTTGCATTTCAATGCATTTTAAATTATTTTTTTGCGTTAAATAGCTAATGTCGATCTCCACAAAGGCCGCTTTTTATTTTGCGATTTTGTTTGCTTTTTTCTTTTTTTAAATGAAGATATTTGAGACTTAAGAGAAAGATTTTATCTATTGAAAAAGATGACCGAGTGGAAGTTTAATTTGTGATAGGATAATAAATTAATCATGAAAAGACTTCCTTTCGGACGAAATTTAGATCTCTTGTAATTAGTGAGGGGGGGGGGGGCTGCTCGGGTCAATAAAAACTATGAGAAGGAAAATACACAAAATTCTTGATTAAAATTTAAGTTTCTTTACAATATATCGACCGTAGGGCGCCGAAAAAAAAAAAGAAACGTAGATATTAAAGCCGCCCTTCCTTATAAGAACATTTATAATTTACGTAATTTTACCATATGAAAAGCATTAAAAATAATGGAAGTACCTTCTCGATCTTTTCCGTGAAATAATCCGTTACTTTAGCACATCTGTTTGTGTATTTAGGCTAATATCAGACGAACGTCTTCTTGCACGCTTTTTTGCTTACGTATTACGTAAGCAAAAAAGCGTGCAAAAAGACGTTCGTCTGACATTAGCCTTTAATATATTCACGTTCATTTTCCCTTTTCCTATGATTTTTGAATGACATTTTTAAAACTTAAGGTAACTTCCTTTTTTTAGAAAAACGGGTTGATTTGACTACAGAATAAAAGTAAAAATTCTTTTTCTCGATTTTTTTATAGACTTCCTGTAAGCTATCATGTGGTCAAAGATCAGAACAAATGGTCATAATACTATTTCACCAGAGCTGGTGAGATGAACCAATGACAAAGAATTTTTTGCTTCAGTTACCCCTTTAAGTTTTGTTCAATGGAGGTCTAGTGACATACCTCAGAGAAGAGAACAAAGAGAGTGAGAGGAAAAGGGGAGAATTACTCCAGACTTATCAATCTAAAAAGGAATGATAGTGGGGAATTTTTGAAAGTACAATACAAAGAAGGCAAGATTCTACCCTAGAAAAAAAGGAAGGCGGATTTCTACCTGGAAAAGGGGCAAGAAGGGCGGGATTTTTTTTTAAAGGGGCACGAGGGCGGGCCGTCCCGCCAAACCTCTCTAGAGTGATCCCTGAAATTCAAACCCTCCTCCCCCCCCCCCCCCCCCCCAAAAAAAAAAAAAAAACTTCATAGTTTTTGCATATATATATTTTTTATTTTGATTTTGTCTTTTTTGTCATGGTAATAAATGACAAAATTCTTCATTGAATGAGTTCTACAGTTGCTTCAATTAATCTCTAACATGAACAATTCCCTAACTTTAATAATCAGAATTTGGAAAGCAATTTCAAATAATGCAGAGTTAGCTGCTGTATATTGTATTTAGAAGATTTTATTTACTAATTTATAATTTGATTTATTGATTAAAGATATGTAATTAATAATTATAATTTATTAACATTAGTTAACAAATTCTAAATAATTAATATTATTAACCTACGGGGACCGCACTAAGAAACAAAGACTATTAGCCAACACATTAGCCAAATTTATCTATTTTTAGCCAAAAGTATATATGCATGTATTATATTATGTATATATGATATAGATATATCATATATATAATTATCATTATAACCCTTTCAGGCCTGACATTATCAATGGGTAAAAAAGCATTTTCTCACCATATTATAGCTGCTGTCTGTTCAAATACTGCACATGCACACATTTTTATTTTCTATTAGAATTTATTACTCCACACAAAAATAAAAATCTTATTTTAGACTATTATAAGTTTGCTAAACCATATATTTATAAGAAGATTTTTTAATTTTTTCCTCTTATTTTTGCAACACATTTTTAGAATATGTAAAAAAATTGTTATGTTCAAACAAAAATCAGATATATAACTAATAAAATTACTTACTTTAAAAAGTTTTGGACCACTCAAACATAAATATGGAATAAATTTTTAACACAAACCATAAAAGAACTGCAAACTTGATGAGTCAGTATTCTAACCATAGAATTCGAAAATTCCTTCTAAGCAGTGTTGAATTCAGACATTTTTCTCCAGGAGGATTTCTATGGCTCGGGGAAGGGGGGGGGGGGGGGGGAGATTGCACTTTTTGACCATTGAAAACACAAATTCTCAAATCTGGAGGGAGGGTGTCCCGCCACCTCCCTGAATTCAACACTGCTTCTAAGCTATGACAAGAAATATTTACAGGGATTAAATTATTTCATTAAATGTTCAAAACAAAGGAGAAAATGCAAGCAGTTAAAGGAAATTTTTTTAAAAAGATTATTATCATAAGTTTACTTTTTAATAACCTTATAATAATTGTTTTTAAAAGGAGTTTTCTAAAAAATTTAATTATCTAATTATTTTTTAAAAAAAATTCTCCTAATATAGTTTTTATTATATTAAGAATAATAAAAGATTTTATTCATATTTTTATTTCTCATACATTTCTCTCTGATCTTCATGTACACACCAGGATTAATTCTGAGTAGAAAAATAAATTCTGAAAGATTACAGCAGAGAACGGGAAGGAGGTGGGGGACATCCTCCGGGCACTATGCATTCTTTCTGCAGCCGTTTAACGAAATTCATGTTTTCCCGCACTCTTTTGACAAAAGTAAACAGGCTTTTTTTTTTTCACGATCTTTTGACGAAATTTGTGCTTTTTTTGCAATCTTTTTACAAAATTTGCATCTTTTCATTATCTTTTGACGAAATTTGCTTTTTTTCGTGATCTTATGACAAAATTTACGTTTTTGTCACGATTTTTTGACAAATTTTTCATTTTTTCTTAATTTTTGACGAAATTTGCATTTTTTAGCCATCTTTTGACAAAATATGAGAGTTTTTCCTCAAGTTTTTGACAAAATTTGCATTTTTTCGCGACCCTTTGACGAAATTTGCGTTTTTTCTGTGATCCTTGGACAAAATTCGCGTTTTTCCGCGATCTTCTGATGAAATTTGCATTTTTTTCAGTGATCCTTGGACAAAATTCATGTTTTTCCGCGATCTTTTGGCGAAATTTGTGTTTCTTTTTCGCAATTTTTTGACGAAATTGCCTATTTTTTCTGCGAAATTTTTCCGTGATATTTTTATGTCGGAATTTTCGGACTGGATGAACGATTTTTTTTTTTTTTAATTTTCTAGACTGGAAATACGGCCATATGCGAACCGAACTCGCACAAAAAACGGAAATTCATTTACATTCCAAAATATGATTACAACAACAAGAGTCCCAAAAAAATCTTTCGCCATAATAATTTTTTTCTCGCCAATTTCACAATGTAATCGCATTTGGCGAGTAGGCGAATGGTTAGCACGGGCCCTGCTTCTAACTATTCATGTTTCATATTCCAGCTCATCAATAAAATTGGAAATAAACTTTTGTTTTTAATTTATTATTATTTTTTTTCCTATGCTAATCAGAAAACACCCTGAAATTCCAAGTTCCTACATTTTTATTTCCAAAATAGGGTATCGACCTGATTTATTCATATAGAGTTTAGAACAAAATTGGGTACATTTCCAGTATGACAAGCGGCCTTGACTTTAAAAAAAAAAAAAAAAGCATACAGAAATTCGTGTTTCAGAAAGTGAGATTGGTTGCCAAATGATATACACGGCTATGAAAGCAAACCCTATGAACTTTTCTGCTTGTTTAGATATATATGATGTTTTTTATATACAATTTACTTCTGCTTATATATAAAATAGGTAAATGGCTTGTTTATATTAAATAAATTGTATAAATATTGAAAAAATTGCTTGTGTATATGAAACAGTAAATAAGTTGTAAGAAAATATGCCTGAAAAATTTCCTTCTCTTGCCAAGTCCATTTTCTGTATCTCGCCAAGACCCCTATACTGGAAAAGTAATCGAAATTGACTATTAATATTTAACCCTTTTTGAATTTATAAATTAATTTTGCAAAATTCCACAGAAAATACATACTTTGCGAAAGAATCACATGTTTGCAATATAATTTAAGTAGGGAAACTCCCATGCAGCATTTTTCATGATGCATGGTTTTCCTATTTTGTGCGTGATTTATGCTATCACACTCATTATTTCAAACTCTGCCACCAGTATCATAAACCTTAAAAATGAAAGTTTATTTAACACAATCAAGTTATCACAAAATGAGTTTTTTTTTTTTTTTTTTTTTTTTTTTTTTTTTTTTTTTTTTTAATACGAGTACTACTGATAAAAGAGAACTCTAAACAAACCAGTCCAAAATGTGTTTTTTTTTTTTACCTCTTTTATTGAATTCCCTCTCAGCAGCTCTTTTTGTTCTAGAATCAGCGCTAAGGTTGGATAGGCCAGCCTTAAGTCACTGATTTTTTTTCCCTTAATTTATTTTGGTGGGCTAAATTCTTATGTGTACATTTAGAAAGTATTTTTTGTGTGATTTCAAAAAAAGTTTTCTTTTAAGTCTTGCTCATCTAGATATCAGATGAAGCTTCTAAATATAGTTATCAAAATCGTTATTTTAAAATAGGTTTTTAATTTTTGCATGATGCCTATTAAACATCAAGGCTTCATATGTGGTATAAATCTTTTTTTTCTAAACAATTTAGAATAGCATTTTTAAAAATTTATGAGCAAAAAATGTTTTTTAAATGTCTTATTGAATTCCCCCTCTGCAGCTTTTTTTCACTAAGATTGGGTAGGCCTGCCTTAAGTCACTGATTTTTTTCCTCTAATTTATTTTGGTGGCGAATGCTATATTAATAAGTTATACAGAAATTTTACTATATGTATTTCTATTTTCTAATTTATTGTATGTTTACTAATACAATGGTTAAATTTTTTCAATTTCTGATATTTTGTTTTCTTTTTTATAACAGATACTATTTATTTTAATATGTATCATCTCTTCTGGTATTTCTTACAGATGTCATCTTCTACAAATTTTCACCTTCTCTTGTTGCTGCAGCTTGCATATTAGCTACAAGATCTTGTTTGGGGATTTGCCCTCCATGGTCACTTGTTCTCCAAAACGTAACGCTGTACAAGTTTACTCACTTAAAGCCATGTATGGATATCATGATAAGGTAGTATTTTGTTATTCAATTATAATACATTGTTTAAAGTTAGCCAGCAATAAAAAAAATAAAATAAAAAAAAAAGAAAGAAAGAAAAAATGCATATTAAAATATTACTCAAGTAAATGAAACTTACTTTTTCGTCAAAAGATTGCATTAGCATATAAACTGAAATTCGATGAATTTGGATTTTAAGAATTAAACTTTACTTTTTCTTTTTAACTTTCAACCATATAAGTGCTTAATTTCTAAAAAATACACATTCCAATCTCATAAACTCTGAATCTTGTTTACAAAGTAAATAAATAAATATAAATTTTTATTTAAATCATCTTTTTCTTACATCAGAGAGCATTGAGGCTTGATGTTTGCTCAAATCAGATCCTGCTAATTCGATTTAACAGCAGCATGTCATGTTTTTTTTTTTAATCGGAAAGCACTGAGGCTTATGATGTTTTCTTAAATCAGATCGTACTAAATTGATTGAACACCATCTTGCCATGCATGCAGTAGATACATCAATGTAGATAAATCAGTTTTCCGATGTTAGCTCTGAATCGGTATTTTGTTTTAAATTGATTTAAAGCCAGTAGATAAATCATTTTTTCTGATGTTGTCTTTAAATCAATTTAAGACCAGTGGTTAAATCAGATTTTCGATGTTAGCTTTAAATCGCTATGTAACACAATGGCTAAATCGCGATTTAAGACATTAGCTAAATCATGATTTCTGATGTTAGCTTAAATCCCGGTAGCAGAAAGTTCGAGACGGGAGACGGGCGTCGCAGGTTTTCTGTTCTCTTTTGCAGATTCTTTTTCATCGAACTTTTATTTTGCTTCGTATTATGTTTAGCTCTTTATTACTTAATACAGAAAGTTAAGACTATTATTAATAAAAATTTATAAAATGCCTAAAAACACTACAGGTAAGTGATTGTTTGATTAATTAACACTTCATTTATAAAAATATTCTACCTGCAGATTATTTTTTGCCCCTGATCTGTCGCAGACACTTGGATAAATTTCTGCTACTGGGGCTTAAATCAATTTAAGACGGATTGTTAAAACACATTTCGGATGTAAGCTTTAAATCGACTTGAGACAAATCGATTTAAGGCCCAGGCCTACTGAAAAGTAACTATTTCTGTCAAATAGGCAACTATTTTATGAAATAGGAGACTTTTTTAAAATTTTTATTATAGCTTTTCTAAATAAATGTTGCAATATCTGGAGGAAATACAAAACACCCATAAAAAAGTTTGACCATTCCAGTACAATTTGTCCAGATGTTTGAGACCTGCACTAAACAGCACTTTTCTTGACTAAAACAGTCAATTTTATTGATTTTCCTCTTAACTCCATCTTAACATTGCTATTTTGTTTCCTAATCAGAAAACATGAGTGAAATGAATAACTTTTGATATTGTGTTTGTGCAATACATTATCTGAGAAAAGGTACTTTTGAACAGCTCTTACCTTTACCTGGAATTTATAGAAACTGAAGACTAGAAATGTTATAGAATAATAGGTGTTTTCAAAAGAGAGAGGAATTTTTAATACACTCCCCTTCTCCAAATAAGGGTGGGGTGGGAAGTTTCATCTTGGAATCTATGAAAACAGTAAATTTTGCAAAATAATGGCTAATATCAGTATATAAATGTGAAATAGAAAGAAATTTTTTAATTGAACGCTCTTCTCGTTTCTTCCCCTGCCCACATTTTGTTGTGTTTGTTACGACACGTTTTTTGTTTATTTTGATGGATAAGTAAAGTAACTGAGAAGTCAGCACATACGCTATTTAAAAAGTAGTCTGTTGAAATCGCAAAGGCTGATTTTCGAAATCTTAAAACGATTTGGCTTCTCACCAGATCTTGAAAAAAAAAAAAAGGAAATTTTGCCATTTTATGAGCTTAAGTCAAAGGATAAAGTGAAAATTTTACCACTTTAGCACATGCCCACCTCTTTTTCATTTAACAGGTTAAAGAACTGAATGGTGAATGAAGCCCTTCCCAAAACAAGAAGCTTCAAAATTTTGCATGTTTTATGATTTAAATAATAATAATGAAGTAAAAATGTGATGTTTAGTTACTTTTGCTCTTTCATCTTATAAATATTCAGGGTGGCAAGCAATGGCGAAAATTGGAAAAGGCAGGGAATTTCTTATTTGTGAAAAAAGGAGGAAATTTGCTTATTGATCTTGAAAATTTTTTAAATGGGGAAAAAAAAAAAAAAAAAAAAAAAAAAAAAACATTGTATATGAAAACTATACAAGGGTAAGAATATTCCATATTTTGGAAGATTTATGCTTATAACTTCTTTGAAATCCCTTCATTTTGTGCATTGCTACTACAAAGTTTAAAATCTTTTAAAATTCTTTTTAAAAAATTCTGCTTTATTTCTTTTTCTCTAGTAAAAATAAATCAATTATCTAAATAACCCGTTCCCTCCTAAATTACCGCTAATCCCCTTGCCTTCCTCCGAAGCATACATAGTTACAAATCTTTTACAATTTTATTAAAAAAGAAAAATCTGTTCTGTTTGTTGCTCACTGTCTCTTATAACAATAAATAAATAACAGTCATCTAAATTACTCCCTTCAAAACATACTCTTCTTCCCCTTTGTCCCCCTCAACATACAAGGAATTTAAAAATGTTTATTTTTATATAAAAACGTCACCTACCTTAATTTATTGCTCTCCAATAAATAAATAGTCATATAAATTATTCACCCTTCCTCTAAATCCCTTCCCCTTTGATCCCCCAGCATACAGAGTTTAACATTTTTAAAACAATTTGTTTTTCAGAAAAAAAAAAGAAAGAAAATCTGCCGTACTTGTTGTTCATTGTCTCTAATAACAATAAATAGCAATTATCTCAATTGCCCCTTACACCTCACCCATCCTAAATACAAAAAAAAGTTTACAAAATTTAAAATCTTTATTTTTATTTAATTTTTTTTTTTTTTTTAAACCTCCTGTCCTACTTGTTGTTCTCTAGTGACAATAAAAAAATAATCAGGCACATAAATTATCCACTCCTTCCAAAATTACCGCTGTTTCTCTTCCCTCCAGTATACAAAAAGATTTAAAAACTTTTTTTTTTTTAAGTATTCTGTATTAATTATTGCTATATAGTGTAATGACAATAAATGATAATTAATTCAGTGCTTGAAATTCAATTTTTTCTAGGAGGGGAGTCTCCTTCCCAACATTTGTAAACGGAGGGGAGTTGAGCTGTTTGGGAGGGAGAAAAAAATCTTTAAAACACACTGTTATTTTACGTGCTATTTAAAGAATAACATTAATACGGACATGACAAAATATCATTAAAGCAATTTAAATCAACTCAGAATAATTATGCAAAATGTTTTTTTATTTAAAAAAGTAACAGTGAAGTTTTTATACAGTCCATTTTTCAACTATCAACCAAATGTCATGAGTCCTTAACAATGGGGTTGTTAAGTGAACTTCTGAATTTTGATTTTGGGCCCTGAATCCTCTTTCACAAGGTAAACTTGTGACAGACAGCACAAGCACAACATTTATCACTTTGGAAATTATCAGAAACATATGGTTATGCTCTCTTAATAAATGTTCAGAAAACTTTCCAATATCTGACGTGCCTGCTTTTTTTAACTACTTGGATGAACATTGTACATTCGGTGATGGCATCATCAATATCCATTTCTGAACAAAATTGTTTTATTATATCCGTAGTGGAAGTATCATCAAAACCTGACTCCTTGTTGTTTTCTTTGGTTGAAGAAGTTTCTATGCATTTAAGTTTTTTAAAAAGTCCACAATTCGAAATGGAAACCGTGGATTCATTTCTTTTGTTACATGAGAAATGTAGGTTAACCCTAAATTGTCAAGTCCTAATTTCTGTAAATTACAAGAATCAACTAGTTTGGTGTTTCTAAATATGTTTAATTGGAGCTTGGAATTTTTCTTCATGTGCACCACAAGATCTTTGCAGTCCTTCTAATCTTATTTTTGTTTAGTACTGAATATAGACCAATTTAGCTGAGTGCAGCGCTTGGTGACACTTACTGTCCTTTTTTGGTGCACCCTTTTGGATGTTTTCCTTTTTCTGTAATGGAAATAAATATCATAAAATATGCCAATCGGCCGTAGGAAAAAAAATCGTGAATTTCCTCAATCGGTCGAGGGAAGAATATTGTGAAATTCGTCAATCAGTTGCAGGATAAAATCGTGAAATTTGTCAATCTGTCACAGGATAAAATCGCGAAATTCGTCAATCTGTTGAGAGGGGAAAAATTGCAAAATTTGTCAATCGATCTTAAGAAAAATCTGCGAAGTTCGCTAACCCGTCACGAGAAAATATGGTGAAAATCATCAGTCAGTTGCAAGGAAAAAATCTCTAATTTCGTCAATCTGTCGTTAAAGAAACCATGAAATTTGCCAATAGGTCGCGGAAAAAACAGCAAAATTTGTTAATCGATTGGGGGGAAAACAGCAAAATTTGTTCATTGATCAGGAAAAAACATTGCGAAGTTCGTCGATCAGTCTCGGTAAAATATCGAGAAATCTGCCAATCAGCCGTGGAAAAATATTATGAAATTCGTCTGTAGGTCACGGGAAAATATTGGGGAATTTTTCGTTAGGATGCAGGGAAAAAACTGAATTTTGTCAATCTGTAGCACAAAGTAATTTTGCAATGATTCTGAGTAAATAAAATTTCTGAAATTCACAGCAAATTTCATATATATATTTTGCTAGTTATTGGAATCAAGAGTTACAATTATTTTTTTTTAATTATCTTATTTTTCCTTTATAAATTAAATTATTGCCTGGCACCTATGTGTGCCATTATAGCATAACTTTTAGAACTAAGAAATTGTAACTATTATATTTATTGCATTAAACACTCTTTCTTTCTACAGCTTTTAATTTTTCTGTTAATTCTCTTGAAAATATAAAAACTGTTCCTAAAATTCTTCAAATGCTTGAGATAGTCAGAGGTTCAATTTGTAAAAAGGTATGATTTGTAGTGTTTAATGTGATAGTTATTTAAGTTGATATTATTCCTACTTCTAATCTTAATTCTGTAGTACGTATAGCTTTAAAAATTGGAATTTTCCAGATAATTACTTTTCAATTTCAGTATCACGCTAAATCAGTTGGGCTGTTTGTTTTCCTTCTACACTAAAATTACCTTCTGAAATATTATAACTAAAAAAAATCACTTCTAATATATTGTGCTGTGTTAAAAATTTCTTGTCTCAACCTACGTTAAAACTTTTTCTTCAATTTTTCTTTCATTTTATCATACTTTGCACATAATGCTTTTCTAACCAAATGCTTTTTTAATTCTTGTTGAATGAAAGTTAACAAAATATCAAAATCAACCAGTTATTAACATTTTGAAATGCTATATTCCGAAGACGTAAAAAACTTTTTCACTTTTGTAAAGATCTTTTTACTTGATTTCTGCATATGGAGGATAGTATGCATTCGTCATTGATTCTGTGTATGTATGTCTGGATATTATGTCTTAATATCTCAGTTGATTGACTTAAGTCATTAAAGTGGTATGAACGCAGCAAATGTCACATTTATTTTTTTGTATTATTATTATTTTTATTTTATTTTTATTTTTTTTTACATTTATGTACAAAGGCAATTTTTTATTCTGGCAGCCTGTCAGAGAAAATTACTGCATTAATGTACTTTGTTTTGGTTTGTAATGAAAGATTAAATTTTACAGATTTGCCCATCATGCATTATTTAAAAAAAAAAAAAAATATTTTCAGAAACATGTAATGTTGTATTTAATACAGAAAAAAAGATTTCTGTCAACATATCATATGTAAGCACTTGACCTACATACGGTAGCTTAATTAATGGAAAATGTTAACTAAGTACCAGAATATAAGCTTGGAAATTACGTATCACATCATTTTTTACACACATCTTTACCCTTTTATCTTTCTTTCTCAGCTTTCAAGTTAAAATTAATATCAAATAATGAGATCTTTCTCCCCATTGTTTTGTGAAATTTTTGAGCTTCAGGAATTAAAAGTTAGCTTTCTAGAATTAAAAATTATGGTCTAACGATGTTTTTTTATACGAAAGAAGGTCTAGCACATATAAAGGGGAAAAAAATCGAAAATCATTATTTTATAATATCGCCTCTGATTTGCAATAAAGGCGTAAGGCACATATTTTTCAAAATTCTGTTAAGTGCATATGTAGAGTCAGGAAGCAATATTTTGTAATATGTAATAAAGTCGTATGTATATCTCTATTAATGAGAGAGTTGAGTAGGGCTTAAAGCACAGGTACTATCCATAGGTGTTGTGCATTAAGGCTTAAGGAGCCAATTGAATCATTACCAATCACCTACATTTTTGTAGAAATAAGAACACCTAGAAATAACCTAAAAATCAAAGCTTTACTCCCAAGGGTGCATACACAGTAAGCAATTACAGAGTGAAGAATTCTTTGTTTTGGCTCTCTTGAACAATTAATCACTTGTGTCTTACGATCTTATTGCAAAACACAGGTGATATGTATTCTGACTTTCTGTCTGTCAGGACCTCTTTTTTACAAGAACACCTGGAGGTATTAAGTTAAAATTAATATCAAATAATAAGATCTATGACTCCATTGTTTTGTAAAAATTTCTGGCTTCTAACTCAATGCAATAAAAGGTTATAGCCTTTTAACAACCCTTTTTTTTCTTGCAAACTCACGAGTTTGTGACATAATAAATCAACACAATTTAATGATTTTCCTATTTTTGCCTTTACATATGATATAAGACCTTTCTTCATGTCAAATTTCAAGACTCTTAGTCAAAAGGAAGTACCCTTTTTGTTTTGAGAGTGAGTTTGTTAAGAACAGTTTTTTTTTTTTTTCTTTCAAGAACAGCTGAAAGTATACAGTTGAAATTAATATTAAATGAGGTCTATAGCCCCATTGTTTTGTAAAAATATCGAGCTTCTAACTCAATGCAATAAAAAGTTGCGGCCTTTTAAACAACTTTTTTTTTTTTGTTTCATACAAACTCCCGAGTTTGTCACATAAGTCAACATAAATTAATGAATTTTGGATTTTCTTGGCATTTTTCAATATTTGAATTTTTTGTAATCTGGATCAGGCCAAGTTAACATATTGTACATTTCATTCAAAATTAAGAGAAAAAATAAACGTAAAGGTTGCTAGTTTAAGCCGGAGCATTCCAGTTATGCACTTTTTTGTTTATTTGAATATTTTATAAATATGAATTATATAAATATTTGTTTTTCAAGAAATGAATATAACAGATAAATTTGTTGACCAATATTTAATGTTTAAAATTTAAAAAAGAACAATTGCATTTAATTTATACATTAATAACAATCATTGCTTTGGCTAACATTAATTGCAGCCAAAACCTTACGAAAGCTGCCAATTTACAAATGCTTTTATTTACTTGTTTTAACAGAAAAGGATGGGGCATCTAACAAGTCGACCACCAAACATGATGATGAATGAGGTATCAGGTGGATAGGATTTTTTGTACACATCTAACATTGCATACTGAATTTTTGCTGGGATGCAGGGTGGGGGGGGGGAGATTAATATTTTTCATAAAATATTAATTTTATGAAAAGAAATTTTCTACACAAATTAATTTGTAATTCTGCCAATGGAAATGTTAGTTTAAAAATTAGAGAAAAAATAGATGTTTCCATGAAAAATCAAAAATGTAAATCAAATTTTTTTAGGAAAATGTCAAAATTTCAAAGCTGTAGAAATTCATAACTTTGATTAAAATTTATAAAGTGTCAAAAGTATGAAATTAATTTTGAAAAAAAAATAAAAAGCCGGGAGCCAGCATCAAACTCAGGACCTCCGGCTGGCGGGCGAGCACTCTGTGGTCACGCCACCCAGTACTTAGTTAGATGTTGCAAACTAATGAGTCTTTGAAACATATGCTGAACTTTGACCTCCAATTTCTCAAAATCTAAGGTTCATTTGAAGAAATCCTTTCACCAGAGTAATTAGGGATATGACAGGGAGACAATATACTTTAAATACACCAAAATTGGTGAGCATCATGTTTGGTGGTCCCCTTGTAAGTGTGAATTCTTTGCATGGATCCACTGGCATTTAATTCATCATCACCTATTTTGACAAACCTCATTGGGCACTCTTTGATTCTTCGAAAGAGGCATGATTTATTTTGAATTATAGTTGCTTAATGCCTTTATCACTTTTTAAATGATTTACTGTTTTAATAATTGACACTTTTAATCCTCTGTGTTTGACTATCTGTGGTGAAAAATGTAAGATAAGATGTTAACTGAATGGGGTACCCCATCCAGATAGCGTCTCCTCTTACCCTTGAATTTTATTTTTTTAATTACATTTATTTTCAGTATACTTTTTTTGTGGAGGCTCTGACATTTTGTTTTAACTTTTTACTTTGGAGCAGCTTGTTGAGACCTTGTACCATTAAACCTTATATAACCAACCAATCAAGAAACTAGATACTTTGTAAGCTTTACGGTAATATGACATAATGGTACAGAATTTTCAGGGTACTAGTCCTACTTGCTCTTGCCCTGTTTATTTTTATTTATTTTTTTTTTTTTTTAACAGTTTTTGCACTTTAAATAATCAACTCACTGAAATTAACAAGAGTTCTCGTATATATCTTTTTTAACAGGAGGCAAACATAATATTATGTATACATTTTGTTTACATATAATTCATTTCTTAAAGTAAATCATTTAAAAGCGTGAAAGCAATTTTTTTTCTCAAAATATGTCTTCCTAAATACACTGATGTCCAAAAGTATTGCATATTTCAATAAGTCATTGTTTTCTCAAAATGTTTTTGTTGGAAAATGTTGAAAATTCATACACACAATAAGAAAACTGCAAACTAGAGGTAATTATGATTTTTTTTTTTTTTTTTTTTTTTTTTTTTTAACCAATCAAGTCAAGCACTTCAGAGGATTGGAAGACAAAAGTGTGAATTGTAAAGTAGTGAGAATGGATAACTCTTTTAATTTGTTTTGTTTTTAGTGGTGATTTTTATTATTTTTGTTGATAATTTAATTATGTACCAAATGGATAAATTTACACATAATGTTAGCATTTAAAACAGCATAACACATTGTCTGGTTCTTTCCATGCTAAAATTTCTGATTTACGTGCAGGAAATTTTATTTCAAATATATAATTAATATTAATTAATGACCTCAAAAATCTGGCATTCAGAAATCTGGCATCAATGTCATTATTTTCCCTCCCTTTTTTTTTTTTTTACACTTTGAACTTACGAAGAAAGAAAAATAGCAATTTGTTACAAATTAAAAACGAGTTTGAAAGTAAATGATCGAAAAATAAATAATTGACTAAGAAGAATGCATGTTTTCTTTATATGTCAGACCCGATTTGTTCCTTGAACAACAGAAGTACAAGAAAACTTGGAGCTTGGGAGTATATGGCCGCAATAGAACCACCAGTAATGCTAGTAGCAGTTCAGAGGACGAGATCAAGGAACTGACAGAAGAAAAGGTATCATTGAAAAAATGCATAAATTTGACACGAGGATTAATATTTCCTTAAGAGAGACAAGACTGTACTTCCAAAATAGGTATCCTTTACTTGTATAAAATACAAGAAAAACTTGTTAAAGAATGGCCAAAAAATTAAAGCAAATAACATTAACGATTACACAAGAATAAAAAATGACTTTATTGTTTATTATTATTTTTTTTTTTAATTATTATTTGTAACATAGAAAATATCAATTAAAGTAAGATTTTTATAAATATTTATTTTTCTCTTTTTTTGTCACATAATCATTACTTGGTTATGAATTAAATTATGATAAAAGGCGCCATTAGGAATACCGGATGTACTTTTGATATTCCTTCCAAAATCCAGAATTTTCAAAAATCCGTCTTAGTTTCAGTCCCAATGATGCTGGATTTTTGAGGTTATACTGAATAAATATTAATAATTAAATATTAATGTATATCATATATATATTTCAAATAATATATATATATATTTTATCATCAGGATTTTATTGATATGCCTGAATACTTATCAATGTTTTTCCAGTTGTTTGTGAAATATTTATTTCGAAATTTGTTTTGTAGGAAACTTAACACAGAAGCTGTGGTTAATATAGCTGCTCAGATACAAGACTGTACCAGTATTTCAGTTGATAATCCTGTTTATGTTGTTCCCACACAATAAGACTTAATTTATTAAATATAATAGAGCTGTGATAATGTTTATAATAAAGTAATTTTCTATTTTATGCCTAAAACCGTGTATATATTTATTATTGAGATTTATTATTTTTATACTTGCATTGTCAGTGCCACAAATGAAAACTATGAGATTTTTTTTAAAATCTGTGCTAATGTTGTTCCTATTTTATTTTTATATTACTAACTTTTGGCTGTTTCAATATTAGCAGCCTGTGTATGACCATTTGTTTTAAGTGGGATTCTTATGTTTAATGTACAGTCAAACTGTCTTTCAAATATCTCAAGCAAGAAAAAATGCAATATTACCAGGGTTATATCGAGGATATTTGAGATTTCGAGATATAGATACATCAGAAATAATAATTTTATTTTTAATATTTAAATAAAAACAAAAAATTTAATCAGAATGTTCACATATCTTAAAAAGTAATCTTTTAGGAGTGTTTCATTGATGGGTTTTTTAGGTTTAAAAACTTTGCAATTTTGTAACAGCAGTGAAAGCTATCCTGATCTATATTTTCCTGCGACTCAACGAAATTTCTTGTCCTTACAATAAGTCTTTCCTGCTTCATTCAAAGTAACAGTTCTTATTGCATTGGTCTCTATCTCTTCCCCCATCTTCATCATCAGAAATATTGCAAGTATTTCTGTATAATATCTCTTAAACCTCCTGTTACCTATGTCTCGTCTGCACCTAGGAAAATTTTTAGTGAATTTTCAACTGTCAGATTATTTTTTTTACGATCCTCAACTCCTCTGTGAGTGCTGAAAGGATACTAGTGTGGACAATTCAGCTTATACAGATTTTAAAAAAATATATAATTAAAAATAATTCAGCATAAACTTTTTTAAAAAAAACTTGGGTTTTTCATAAAAATGCAGGGATATCAGTAAATTTCATGATATAGTGGTTTTTCAAGGTATACAGGTTTTGAGATAAACAAGTTTGACTGTACAACAACTGAACATTGTTTTCATATTTGTGTGATATATTGCATTTTTTTCCCACACACATGCATATAATTTGATTTTTTGTAGTTAGGTAAAGTATTCTGCTCAAATCTGTTCATTAAATATCATGATTGTATTTTGTTGTATTTTCAGTTGTTATATTTCATCAGTGCATTTCACTTTTTCTAGCTATAGTTAAATTATATTTGTTTTTGTTATTTTGCTAGAGCTAGTGCAGTTTGTAACTGATATCTGGATTATAACTTAAAAAAGAAAAACATATTCATTTATTAAATAAAACGCTTAATGCAGCTTGATTACTTATTTCATTAGGAAGAAGGATTTCATTAAAGAAATTTTAATACAAAAATAAAATTAACAATATAAATTCATTAAGTAGAAACTCATTAATGATGTTTTATTTTTCCCCATTCCCAATCCCCTCTTCTTTTCCTTCTGTGAAATATGTCTTTTCAGGTAATTGCATTGTGCATTAAAATGTAATAGATTCAAATATTCATTGCAGATATCCATGTACTTTGTTATGTTTTCTTAATTATATTTCTTTTGCATTTGAGATATAATCATGTTTAAATTCTTGATATTTGTGATAGTGTGAAAGTATTATGTACTTTTAACAAAATACAATTCACTGCTGATTATCTGATGCTCATGGAATCAAGGGTGTGTTAGAAAATCGAAATCATGAGTTTAATGAAAAAAGATATATAAGTAGTAGCATTTTTTAAATATGCAAAATATTTATTTAAAACAAAAGAGTAAATTGTGTAACTAATCACAGTTGCAAAATATTCTAAATAAATAAGAAAAACTATAAATGAAGTAACTGAGAGAATAGGTAATATAAATAAAACAAATTTAAATTAAGTTATGAAGTTAAATAATATACTACAATACTTTCTTTTCCTATATTTGTGCTTTAATATTGTAATTTTTGCAAGATAGAAACACTTTGGTTACTTTTTACTTGTTTTTAAACCACTGTGCATAATATAAGGGTGTCTGATAATTCAGAGTACTGTTTAAATTACTGTTAGATTTTTTTTCTCTATGTAGAAGAAATATTTTCAGCGAAAATTAATAGAATATTTAAATATTATATATATGTTTCTGCTATAAGTTTTGTTTATTTATTTAAAGTAAAAAAAAAAAAAAAAAACTGCATCTTTCATTATAAATAATTAATATGTTGAATAATTCATTTCAAAAACTATATAGGTGACAGATTAAAAAAGAATTCAGGAATCCATAAAAACTGTGCTGCACACAAATGCTAGATTTTTTTTAAGAATATTTTTGTACTCATTGTATTACTTAGATCTTTAAATTTGTATATTGGTCATCATTTATTTATTTTAGGGTAATTAAAATTTAAACTAAACAAAAGCACTATGCTGTTTTTGCTAGAAATGAGATTTAATGCCCTTCAAATGAAAAAACAAAAAATGGTAATTCCTTTTTTTTTAAAGCACTATGCTGTTTTTGCTAGAAAGGAGATAGTGCCGTTTAAATGAAAAATAAAAAATGGTAATTCCTTTTTGAGAAGATATTTGGAAAAAAAATCATTAACATCTACATTTTATGGGTTGACATTAAGCCATGTAGTCATATTCATCATCATGTTCAATCACATTTTTTGTTGCTTTGTTGTCCATTAGAATAATTCTTGTTAATTGACTGTTGTAGTTGCAATGAACGACTATTTTACCTTGTCCTTTGAATGGCAGCATTAAGGAAACATTTAACTTTTGTCCATGTATGTGTGGACCTTCAAAGAGTTTTTTGCAAAAAGAAAAAAAAAACTGGACATCTAGTTTTTGAAATGATTGATTCATTTAAATAATTTGAAATTTTTTTCTATCTGTTTAGACATTTAATAAAATATAAAGGTTCACATTATTATGTAGCTTCATAAAATGGTGTATTTTGCACAACTCATCTGCAAAGAGATTTTTTGTATAATCAAATTTTTAAAAATCTGAAATTGAAATCGCTTATATATTGGTGTTTTTCCCTGGAGAACATCCATTTGACTATTCTCAAATATAGATTTGCTACTACCTAGCACAATTTCAAATTATATTCTCCCCCCACCCCACACCCATCCACCTACTTCTTCCTACTTCCCTATAAAAGTAAAGCATCTTTTGGATAACTAATTTTTGATGATATAAAAATCATAAAAAAGTGAGCACTGCTTAGCAGTAAATTATAATCAAAGATGTAGCATACGTAAAGGAGAAAACAAAAAAAAGCTGCCCCCTCCTTTTTTTTTTTTTTTTTTTTTTTTTTTTTTTAACCTGGCTGAAAGTTTCATGCATGAAATGATGAAAATGTTTGTACAATTCTGCTCAATAAAGAACTTCATTGTCAAATAAACAGGAGAAAGGTGTGTAGAAATTGCCTTACAGCTTTTACTTTTTTATTTGTATTAATTCAACATTATTTTTTATCAACTTTAAAATAAAGTAGCTATCTGTTCATAAAGTGAGGAAAAAATTAGATACCATTAATTTTTAAGGTATTTTTATTTTTTTCTTTCCAAAGGTCATTTTTTAATATCTGTTCTGTGATTGTATGTTATATTTTCCTTGTACTACACCATAAAGTTTTTTTTTTTTTTTTTTAGTAAACAATAATTTATTTTTTTTATGAATAAAGCATTTGTTTCTATTTTATGTGTAAAATATAAAATTTTGTCCTGTATTTATATATAAAAAACTCATAACAGAAAGGATGATCTTATATGAATATGCATTTCATTTTGCTGTTCAAATACAAACTTAATGTTATGATAAATATACATAAAGTATTGCATAATCAAAAGTTTTCTAAAGTATTTTATTATGCCAAATTTAAAACTAATAATCAGTGCTTAAAGTATTTTGCTATGAAACAAAATTGTTATTTAAACTGTATTTACACTGTTTTCTTGGCCTTCAATTATTAAATGATGGATTTCGATTTGTCATTCTTGTGACGTAGTAATGATCACATACTATATTATATAGTAAAATGATACTACTTTTTCTAGAGGCTTGGGAAGAAGAAACATTTTTTATAAATACTTTCTGCCAATTATATCATACACACAAGCTGGTTGTGACATATTTGATTAATATAAACTGTTGTTGCTCAACCCTTTTTACATAACGGCTCACTTAAACCAATAGTTAAAACTTTTGTGCCACATTAAACCTAAAGAAGAAATATATACATAAAGATATTTCAATTATTTTATATATATACAAACACAAACAAAATTATCCATTAAAAAAATACATGCATATATAAATTGTGATGAAATGATTATTAATATGTTATTTTTTTCTTTTATGTATAATCCTGGGGTATGTTGAAGAGTGATTACTGTCTACTAATTAATGCATACTTTAATTTTCCTTAGAGGTTTGTTTTGTTTACACATAGTAATTCTACCAAACTTTAACATTTACAATACTAACATCCATTTTTAACATCATATTTCAATTCTTTGATAAATTTTACCTTAAATGGTTACCAGAATGGTAAGTTATTTAGTGAAGTGTTTTAGGAATAGAAATTATGCAAATATAAAATTTGAAGCTCCTAATGTTAAATTTATTTTTAATCATTGCAAAACAGATTGCAATGCAGGTAGACTTTTAAAGCAAAACTCAAAAACTACTTGACAGAACTAACTGTAATTTTCGATTTGAATGTTTAAAGCTTTTAGAAATTGATTTATGTTTAGAAATTCTCAGGTTATATATTTTTTTTTTCTTCGGAAAAAGAATTTTGTAATTTGAAAAAAAAATGTTAATTTAATCTATTGTTAAGAATTGCTTCTCGATCAATTTAATTGAACGGTAGCGATGAGAAACAAATCTCTCTACCATGGAAAATAAATCAAAAGTTTTATTTTAAAATCTTGATTAAGTAGAACACAACAAAAATAATAAATTAAACACGTGGGTCATTGACTTATATGATTATATAAAACACCGAGTCCTTGTAGATTCAAATTTGTAAAATAGTTCAGTTTAGAACGTCTCATTCAGCAATGAGTTCGTTGGTCAGGTGGCTTTTACGGGCAGGTCTCTCGCCGTCCCACACAAGTTCCGAGCGCTTGGCTCAATTTTCTCGGCACCTCTCGTGCCTTCAGCCCGGGAAAAAATCTCTTTTCCCATCGTCCGTGCGAGCAAAACACACACTCCAATTCCCGACTCCAAACTCCAAATTGATCCCCTCCTTTATTTTCTTCCGAAAAATGGTCACTCTCTCGGATCCCGTGAGAAAACTTTCAACATCCATCTCTGTCAATGCCTTTAGGCATTAGCGAATTCCTTTGCGAGACCTAAACAGGGTGGTCTATACTCCGAACCCTTAGCGGTATCTCACATCCTGTATCAGGGCGTGCTACGTCCTAAGTGCTAATCCATCATCACTTACAATGTCCTAGAGCGTGAGAAAAATGTCTACTAGTCTTTCTATGCACCTGGGTGATATGCATACAGTTTTTCTTTAGGAAGATCCCACAGACCATGAAAGCAGCGAAGTTCACTTCTTTACAACACCCCCCTCTAAAAGACGATTCTGCAGGCTTGAATGAAGAATTTTATGACCAGTGGATGAACACAACAAATTCCAATATCTCAGAGTGGCAGATGCAATAAATAAAATTATCATTGCGCGCTCTGATACATTACACTAAAAAAAATACATATATATACATAACAAGATCAAAAGTTACCAAATGAAAAATTTAGAATAAAACAACTATTTCTTGGCTTACAAAGTATAAACAAATGAAATTATTATTTTTTTTCGTACAATAATACTTTTACCTTTTAGTATTTAATGAGCTTATTCCGCACGACTTAAATAATCAACATGTGCAATATCTCGTCCTGGTCTATGCTTTATTGCATAATGATAGGGTTGCAGTGTGAGAGCCCATTGTAAAAGCCTCGGATTATTCCCAGAATTTCGTTTAAGAAAAACTAAAGGATTGTGATTGGTTTCTATAGAAAAGAGTTGGCCGTCAACATAGTGACACAATTTCTTAATTGCAAAGATAATAGCTGCACATTCCTTCTCCTTCGCACAAAAACTTTTTTCTGTTTCCAAAAATTTCCGACTTAAGTAATTATGAGATGTTCCTCTGAACCCTCCCATTGTGCTAAAATAACCCCAATACCCTTTTCAGAAGCATCCGTTTGTATGATAAATTCCTTAGAATAGTTGGGAGCGTACAAAATGGGTTCTTCCATAAGTTTTGTTTTCAAAAGTTGAAAAGCCTTTTCCATTTCGTTGCTCCAAGTTATCTTTTCTCTTTTATTTTTACCTTTAAGTGCACGCATTAATGGTTCCACAATAACTGCGTAATCTTTTATGTACCTTGAGTAGCAACCCGCCATACCCAAGCATCGACGTATCTCAGTTTTGTTTTTAGGGATTGGTGAATCTAATATAGCACAAATTTTAGTTTCTGCTGGGGAGCGTCTCCCGTCGCCTACCACATGCCCCAGATATTTGACCATTTTTTGTGCAAACTTGCACTTAGCTAATTTAATCTTTATCTTAGCTTCTTCTACTCTCATAAGCACTTTTTCTAGGTGCTGCAAATGATCCTCCCAAGTTTCCGAGAATACGGCCATGTCATCAAGGTAAGGTAAACAAAATTCCTCTAAACCTCTTAACATTTTATCCATAAATTTCGAAAATCTATAGGACGCGTTTAACATTCCAAAAGGCATGACCAGGGGGATATAGGAACCGAAACTGGTTACAAATGCGGCCAACCTTTGCGCCCTAGCTGTCAATGGAATTTGCCAATATCCTTTTGTGAGATCCAAAACTGTTATATACTTCACACTGGCAACTCTCTCTACCCTATCCTCTATGTTTGGTAAGGGAAAAAACTCGGCCTGGGTGATCTCATTTAACTTTCGGTAATCTATACAAGGACGAGCGTCTTTCCCAGGGGCCTCTACCAGAATCATCGGGGAGGCGAAATCTGACTCCCCTTCAACGATTATCTTTAACTCTAACATTCTTTTAATTTCTTTCCTCAAAATTTCAGTTTGTCTAGGTGAAGATCTGTAAGGTTTTATCTTTACAGGTTTATATTCTAATAGCTCCACGTCATGCTTCATTAAGTCAGTGTGCCCCGGATCATTAGAAAATAAAGATCTAAATTTATCTAATAAATTTCTCAATTGCTCTGTCTGCACCAATGTACATCTAGAACTCAAATTGCTGTCTTTAATAACATTTTCAAAATCATAAATCTCAGCCCCCGCTTCAGGAAATGCTATGTCCAAATCTTGATTTTCCCCGCCCTCATCTATCTCTTGCGCCACAAAATTCACTAACTCAATTCTTCTCAAATATGGTTTTAAGAGATTGACGTGATATATTTGAGCCTTTTCGCGCCTACCTGACACATTCACAATATAATTTGTCTCTGAGATTTTGGACTGAATTTTCCCTGGACCTATCCACGATACCGATAATTTGTTCTTTTTGTTGGTAGCTAGAACCAACACTTCGTCACCCACCTTAAATTTCCGTTCTACCGCCGTTTTGTCATACCACAACTTTCTTTTTTCACGAGATTCGGTCATATTTTCCACTGCTAGTTCCTGACAGTGTTTTAGCCTATCAACCAAATTAAATACATATTCAGTAACTAACTCATTCTCTTCCTCTCCTCCCGTCCACTTTTCAAAAAGCAACGATTCGGGAGTTCGTAAATTCTTTCCACGTACTAACTCTGCAGGAGAAAAACCCGTAGAATCATGAGTTACCGTCCGCAAGGCTAATAACGCATACGGCAAATTTCCCTCCCAACTTGCACCATTTTCAACACACAAAACTTTCAATAATCTTTTCACTGAGCGATGCCATCGTTCAACCAAATTACTTTGTGGCCGACAAACTGACAAGTGAGTTAACTTAACTCCAAATTTCTTTAAGAATGGGTTGTTAACTCGCTTACAAAATATCTTCCGAGATCTGTTTGTAACTCTCTGGGATATCCTAATCTGCTAAATACCCACATTAATGCTTCAATTATAGTTTCTGATCGGACATTAGATATCGCAACAGCCTCCGGATACCTGGACGCCACACAAATAACTGTTAAAATAAACCTATTCCCTTTTCAGACTTCGGTAAGGGACCCATAATTTCAGCTGATAACTTCGAAAAAACTTCTCCAATAATCGGCACACGTCTGAGAGGAGCTTTCCCTATTTCCCTAGGTTTCCCAATCCTCTGACATGAATCACATGTTTTGACAAAATCCTGTATCTGTTTTATTACATTCGGCCAAAAGTAATGACGCAAAACCTTATCCTTTGTTTTCATTTCACCAAAGTGCGAAGAAATCCCCTCATGACAAGCTCCTAAAACGTCTAATCTGAATTTCGAAGGCACCACTAACTGCAATCTCTCCCCACCACGATTGTCAAAAGTTTTCCTAAACACCAAGTCATTCATAATTTCATAGTGAGATTTCTTGGCTCTCGCTTTTTCCCTAACTTATTTTAACGAAGGATCAACATCCTGTTCTTTTTTAAATTCCTCACGACTAATCCGTGCTAAATTTCCGAACTTGTCATTTAAATCCGCAGGTAACAATACACTTCCCGAGGTTTCATCTTCCATTAGCTGCTCTAACTCCTTTTCGCATGGTTCTGCAAACTCGTCAGATTCACATTCTAACTCCACGACCAGCTTTCCCTCTCCCCTTTCGTAATTCGTATTTACACTAGCCCCATTCATCACACTAACAGTATCTTTCTTTGCCCGCGATCTGGTCATTACCGCATTTACTGCATTAACTTTTTTTCTGGCTAATTCAATTATCTTTTGTGTTTTATTCCCTAAGAGATAATAATGCAAGTCTGCTTCTTTGTCTACAACCCTAACTTCCGTTTTTAGCTAACCCAATTTTTTTTAACAGAAGTAAATTTCTAGAAGCTTAAAATGTGTTAATCCAAAATCACAGCACATTTTGCAAAGAATTCTTGAGTTGTACATAAAAACTACCTGCTTTGCAATCTGTTTTGCAATACTTGAAAATGAATTTAACATTAAAAGTACAAAATTTTATACCTGCATACTTCCTACACTATGTGACCAAATGACTTTTTTTTGGGGTATCCTAAGGTAAAAATTGATCAAAAAATTTAGATATGGTGTCAAAATTAAGTGTTAGTTTTGAAAGTTTTAAAGTAATAACAATTTTTAAAGGTAGATGACCTCCTAAGCAGAATTTAAGTACAGCATTAATTGGTAGGCATTATTACTAATCAATTAGCACCAGATGTATTTTTATATGATGATTTGTGGCAGTTACAGGGGTGATAACTTTCTTTATAAACATTTAAAGAGATATCTGCCTTTTCTTTTATAAGCATAGCATTAAATCTTTTTCTAAAGATCCAGCAAAGATTTGTTTTTAACATTAATCTAAAATTTACTTTGGAAGGCTATTCATATTATACTAAATAAATGCATTCTTGGTAAGTCTTTTGGGTTTCAAATTTAGTAATTATAAACTACTAGAATGATTACTTAAAGAAAAAAAGTTTCAGCGTTTGAGCTTATATTTTAAATAATCTACCTCAGTATTTACTTTAATTTTTTAATCTTCTTGGATAAGATTGAAAATACCTGTAATGTATACGATCTGAAAGTCTATATATTTTATAATAAAATGACTTTAAAAACTTTACTTTTATAGTCATTTATTCTTTACTTTTTATTTTACAATTAGGTAAATAATTAATGCAATTTTAAAAAGTGTTCTAATAAAAATATTCATGCAATATAGTATTTTCTATATTTATTTCAGAATAATTTGCCTGGCTTTTATTTTTAGTAGCATCTGTTCTAGAAGAAGTATTTCTTTCTAATTTAATGATTCTCTTGAAATGTATATACAATAATACCACTAATCTTCAAACACTTGTAATCTTCATTGTATTTGTGAATATAAATAAATTTAATTTCTTGAAAAATTCTCTCTATGGGAATAGAATTAAATCATTAGATTTTTATTTTATTTTTTTTTAAAGGGAAGGACTTTAATATGATCCATGTAGAAATATTTTGAAATACGGTGACTTTGCTTATTAAAACCACTCATAATCCAAACATTTGCGTTTATTAAGCAAGTGAGTTTTATAGATAGCGATTTCTGCACTATTACAAATTGTGATGCAAATTTGTCTATTTTGATAAAAACCAACTAATTTATACATATAAATCTTTTTTCTCAGAATAATGATTACAAACCATGACTTCAGTTTAAAGAGCAATTATCTACTTTCACCATCAGGTGAGATTAGCAGAGAGTAGATATCCGGGCAAGAATAAAAACAGTTCTGCAAAGAAATATTAGATTCTTGATTCTAAAAATGTTATTGATGTAAATAACTAATTTTATTAACCAGTGATTTTAATAAGCAGCCAGCTTCGTACAAAATTTGAGACAAATAATGTCAAAATAGTTACAATTTATAGCTACTAATCAATCATTGAAATAATAATAAAAATATTAACAAAAAAACTTTTTTTTTTTAATTACATATGTCCATTGTAAATTTAGATTAAATATATAAAGTTGTCATTCTGTTTCTTATGTATCAATGGACTATTTTTATATTTTATTTCTACCACTGTTTCCAAACAATGATCATATATTTTTCTTGCGTATTTTATAGAAATCGACTGCGAAGATTATTTGCAAATAGCCACATGAATAAATGGTAAAAATAGTTACCTGATATATTTAAACAAAACGTGCACGGAAAACATTAACTGTAGAAATTTGGAAAAGATAAAGTAAGGTGTATAATCTGCAAAAATTTCTCTTACCTGCACTGCACAATCCTTGGTTGTTCCAAGTTATGTAGAGTATTTATTGATTAGTGGTATATTCTATAGGTTTTCTATTTAAATTCAAGATTACTGATTGTGATATTTTCACTCTGGTAGAGTTTAAAGTATTAAATTTAATCAAGAATTATTATATCTAACAGTAAATAAATGTTTGATAATACTACAGTAAAATCTGTCTAAGGCGGACTCTGTGTAAGCCAGAAACTTGTCTACCGCGGAAAGATTTTCAAGTTCCTGCGAATTCATAGAAAATAACATTAATACGGGCTCCATAAACCGGAATCTGCTTAACACGGAAATGGAAGGATTTTTAAGGTCCCGCCATAAACAAATTTTGCATAAGACGGAAAAAGGATATTTTAAAAATGAAAAACATTCGGTATATGAAACTTTTAAACTGATAGCTAGATCATGAAATACATATAAAATACAAATGTAATAAAAACATTTTTACACACTCATTTGTTTACAGAGAAAATTTTAATTATGAAATTTTTTGCATTTTGGCGGATTTAATGAAAAGGAAAACAATATACAATTTATATGTATTCCATCGACATTTTTTTTTTTATGTACAATGTTTTACATGAATGGATTTCAGTTTTTCTATGGTACATACATTTAAAGCATGCTATTTTATTTTCTCCATTTTTCTAATAATTAAAAAAATATATACAGACCGTCATTGTAAGATTTCAAGATTTTTTTTAAAAAAGTCATACATTCAAAATTTAGAACCAAATCTTTAAAAATAATATATATTTTTTAATTATTAAGAAAAAGATTATATAAAAATAGTACAGTTTAATTTTATGTATCTTTTAATCCATATCGCTGAGAAAAATAGGAATTTATTTATGCAAAAAATTTAGTAAATAAAAGGAAAATTAACATAAAATCCGCACATTTTTGTCTTTTATTACTTTTCCTTAAATTTATAAAATGCAAAATTTCGCCTCTCTCTCTTAAAAAAAAAAAAAGATTAATATGCAAAAACAGGTTTATTATTATTATTATTTGTCTCGATGCAAAATTATATATATGTATAGATTTATAATTGTTGTGTGAAAATAATGGATCATTTGTGTACTTAGAAGCAAATATTTAGCCGGTATTCGAGCTTGAACCAAAAACATTTATATTAAATAATATTCCACTTTAAACAACGGTACTAAAGTTTACAAACATGAAAAATATGCAACAATCATGATATTTATATATATATATATATATATGATTTGCATAAGGTGGAAAATTGTCTATGGCAGAAAATTTTCTCAGTCCCAATTGATTCCGCCTTAGAGTTTACTGTATTTGAATGAATTAGCTTCAACATCATCTGAAAACAAAACAAAATTTTAAGAAGTGAGATTTTGACTATAACTTGGCATTTAAAAAATTTGCTCTGTTTAACTCTTATTTGCCTCTGTTTATTTAAACATTGTTTTGATATGACATTATTCTAAAATGGAATATTTGCATTAATTATTTACCTTGTTTCATTTCAGTGTTCATATTTATAATGTTACATAACTGTAAATATCTGTAATTTAAAAATATTTTTTATATTATACCCATCTGTGATCATATATATTTTATATTGCCTATTTTGTGCTAAATGTTTTTTTGTTTGTTTGTTTTGTATCAACTAAGTATTTTGAAAGACACTCAAAGGATAATTAATAACAATCTTCAATTTCTAAAAGTAATTTTACCAAATATAATAAATTATCATAAACTAATTATAATTTGTTGCAATAGCGTAAGGTAAAAAACAGATCTGTCAGGCATAAATTAAAATTTTTATTTTGTGTAAGTGAATTATAGATATTTTAAAATTAAATCAGCATTAGTTAAATCAATGTACTTTATAAAATAACTATTGTTTAAACATTCAAACATTTTTTCTATCCTGTGTCTTTTTTTTTTTTGTGTATAGTTTCACTCTGATTAATTTACTGAAAAAGTGGATAATCTTGCACAATTTTTTCTAATATTGCATAATCATGTAGCCACTTTTCTAGGAAAATGTGTTTATAGTGCCTTAAATGCTGTTAAGTATTTTCTCATTCCATTTGTTATACTTGCCAAGATGTGTGGTATATAAGTTTGTTTTGTCTGCAAGTACTTAAATAAAAATTTCTTAAAGTTTATTTTCTCTTAGCTATCTTTGCATTTTTATTTCTTTTAAATACAAAATTTCACTAATGTGAAATTTCAATTATCGTGAGGTGCAAGTACTGGTCCCTTCAAGCAAGACCGCAATAATAAAAGTTTTTTTTTTTTTTCAACTTAACTGGGAAAAAACTTTTTTTCTCCCTCTATGAAAAAAGTCTTTTGCAGTGATCTCTTGATTTGTACATTAGAGACCACTGCACATTTCTATTAATTTTTATTAACCTTTTAAACGCCGCACTATGATTGAAAGGTAACACAAACTATTTAATGGTAAAAATCTCATTAAAACTCAAATATAAGCACTATGAGTAATTTGTTTTTTTCAAAAAAAAATTTTTGTATATGATTTACAACATGTTCCAGAAATGGAACATTGGCAGGAAACGCTTAGTTTTTTCACATGTTTTTATAAAATGTGATTAACGTTACTTAAATTAAAATCTCTATTTTTATGTCCAATATTTTTAACAATTATAGGTAAAGTTATAAAAGTTATTCAGAAACACAGGTTAAGTGGGAAAATAGCCAGGCTTCGCCCGTTAAGCCTTCGTTGTGCTCAAAATTTCGGCAAAAATTGTCAAGAAACGGTAGGAAACTTTCGTTATAAATTAAAAATATATATATTATTTAGATGATGGGCAGGAATTACTGCATTAAAAAAATTACAATTTTTTATCAGAATGGTAAAAAAAATTATAAAAATAGCATAAGAAAATAATAATAATGTGCTATGAATTTACAGTACAGACAATAATAATATAAATAAAAGTCGAAAAAAAAAAATTCTTAAAATAAGAAAAAAATTATTATTGTCCTTAGCTTTTATCTTCTACATTTCTTCTGCTTTCCACGGTAGTTAGGAAAGCATTTCTCTTGAAGTCTTTTCTCACATTCAAAACATTTTTAGTGTTCTTCTGGCATACAGCACATCGTCCTTATATTGATTGCAAAAGATAATGTGCATCTGATTGTCACTAAAACTCAGAGCAATGTGCACGAGGTTTTGGAAGAGAGTGAATTTTTGATTTTACTTGAAGCATATTCATTCATTCTCATAGCATATGGATAGCCACTGCTAGAACTCGATATTTTAAAACAGAGTCGTATTCATTTGCTCCGTATAAACATTTAAACCGAATGATGACCATACCATAATAAGGTACCATACATTCATCTATTCTCAATTTTGAATGAAAGATACCAGACTGCTGAAAGTTTTCTCCAATTTGCATGAAAGGGATATATTTTTCCCAATTTATCTCCTAATTTAAAGGTGATACTGTCTATAAAATGATTTTTTTTTTTTTTAGCTTTCTAAATGTATTTCAAGGTATAACTGTAGAAACAATTGGGATCGATAGATATTCTTGAGTGCACCAATATAAATTTTCTCCGGGTACTTGATGACATCCACTAAACAATTATAATCCAAAATATTGACCTATATCATTTTCATCAACAGCTAGAACTTTTTTCTTTATGAAATGCATAAAGTGTTGTTATATTGGCTAAATGCAAATATCAATGCATTCTTCTTCAGAATCAAATGATAATTCACAAAAGTATTCAAGTGTATTCACTACTGTACAAAATGGTTTTGAATGAGACATCTCATCTGTGGGACGTATCCTTAGTAACTGAAAAAAATCACAGAAGGAAGTAAAAGAATAAAAATTCCTTATTTTCCAATATCAACTCTCCAATCCTATTTTGGCACTCAAATCTGAGTCATAAACAATGTCTAATTATCAACAAACATACGTGTTTTTCAGTGGCAGCTATGAGCAATACACTTCATATCGGAGCACACGTGTGAAAGGAGGGGGGAGGGGGTTGGGGGTGTGCAAAGAAATAAAGTAGATCAAAGTCGTAAACGAATCTTCCCTCGACACTTACTAAAATATCTTGTATTTGGAAACTTTTTGTCAATACTTATTTGCACTGTGATCAAAGAGCTTTACCATGTTAAAAAATAAACCTTTACACGCCAATGTTCCATTTCTGGAACATGTAAATTTGTTAGCTGAAAGAAACAATAAAAAGTAATCTTTTTTGTTATAACTTATGTTCTACGAATAAAATGGTCATTTTTAATTACCGTCACTTAGTTATAAAAACATTTGTTGAATTTTGAATTTTACATGAATTTTTTAATTTTGTCTAACGAAAAGTCTTAAAAAAGATCGAAATTGTGATTTTTTTACCCTAGCCACTATTTATTTTATTAAAGTTATATCAACGCAAAAAATCAATCAATACTTTCTTTTTAAATAATAATTTTTATAGAGCAATATGAATAAAATTGTATTTTTCGGAGACTTTTGAAGTTGATGTTCCATTTATGGAACATTGGCGTGTAAAAGGTTAATGTCCTGTTCACTTATAATCTACCTATACACAAAGTCTTAAAGGTATCAGTTCAGCCATTTTAAGATGACTGAAGGATAAACATTTATATTATTAGGACTTCATAAAAATGATTGTCTAATAGCTGAGGGCTTATATATAGACTAGCTAAAGTACCCAGCGTTGCCCGGAATTTTAAGAATGTTTCTTTTGAAAAATCAATTTCAAAATTAAACATACAATATAAAACAAACAATAAAAAAAAGCAGTAAAGGCATCTTTATTTCAGTTCATCACTAAGAATGACCTCTATGGACCTAAACCTTAGTGGAAATTCTTATATACACGCATACATACATGTATGTATATGGAATAGATTTAATAGATAAATAGCCTGCATGTTATACAGTGGATTTATTCAGTAACATTTTGTATAACTGAAAAGACAAAATACAACTACATGCAGCTACTCTTTTATGGTTATACTGTTTTTTTTTTTTCACTTTACGTATCTGATATATGTTTAAAAGTACTTTCAAATATCATTTTTCTAAGAAACAAATATCTCCCCTTTCTTTTTATTTTACTTATCAGCCAGTGCCATGCACAATCTAATATATCAAAATGAAAATTTGTCTGTCTGTAATTCTATACAAATCCTCAGTTTGTAAGCCAGAATTGTAAAATGTTACGTACATGTGTATTGAAACATGGCCAAGGCAACTAAAGCAATCTGGAATCGAAAAAATTTATAGTTAATTTTTAATTAATAAAAAAACGCCAATTTAATAGAATTTTCTTATCAAATTTAACATATTTCGTTATAGCAGTTGCCAACAATTAAAAATCCTCAATAAAATTCGTACCACAATTACTTTTCTATTGAGAGATTTCCACGTGAAAAAATGAAATAATTTGATGAATTTAAAAAAAAAAAAAAAAAAAAAAAAAAAAAAAAAAAATTATTGCAAGATTTACATGTGAAAAATGAAATAAACTGATAATTTTTTTTTTTTTATGTAAATATTACGTCATATTGGAACTATAATGGACAGCAATAGGTGAATATATGTCATATGTTTGAAAAAAACGTATTGAAACATGATAAAAACCCGATTATGGAAATATTGGCATGTTTTAACATTTTGAAGTTCTCTGAATTTGCTTTCACCATTTTTAAATCTATTCCATATACATGCATGTGTGTATGCGTGTATATTAGAATTTCCACAAAAGTTTAGGTCCATAGAGCTCATTCTTAGTGACAAACTAAAATAAAGATGCCTTTACTGCTTTTTTTTATTGTTTGTTTTATATTGTATGTTTAATTTTGAAATTGATTTTTCAAAAGAAACATTCTTAAAATTCCGGGCAACACTGGGTACTTTAGCTAGTCTATACATAAGCCTCAGCTATTAGACAATCATTTTTATGAAGTCCTAATAATATAAATGTTTATTCTTCAGTTATCTTAGAATGGCTGAACTGATACCTTTAAAACTTTGTGTATAGGTAGATAATAAGTGAATAGGATATTAATAAAAATTGATAGAAAGTTTGTTTAAAAATGTAATCTTTAAATGTATCATAACCTTTGTATAAGTCATTGCTGATAAAATGCTTGTCCTGGGCTTTCATTTATTTATTTTACTAATATAATTATGAAAAATGATCACAAAAATGAATATTTGAGGTTAACACAAGATAAAACTACTGAACGCTCTAAATAAAATAAGCTACTGCTACTTTGACCGCAATCAACCGAAAAAATACCTTATGAAATCTGTTATACCTTATTTGACACGATCCCAAATATCTTTATCACTGGTACACACATGAAGGGAGCTAAGTCTTTAATCTCCTCCCAAACCCCGAGATCAGACTAACAATTTAAAATTTCTTAAAATTATGAAAGATTTTTTTTTTTTTTTGAAAACATTGATTTTGTTTCTGAATTTTTATATTTTAAAGCATTCTTTTTAAATAAATATGAACACATTTAATATCTTTCAGTTAAAGAATAGATTTTATAGGTCAAAATTTTATTTGCTCCATTATTGCCTGACTGGTTGAGTAATTTCATCAATTAAATATATCATCTGTTAGCTTTCTGTTTAAATTATCAGATACACATGAAAAAAAAATTTCTTCCTAAATGTTTAAAGATGGCTTGATTTTGTATTAGTTTCTGTTGGCTGATCATTGATAATTTGCTCATGAATGTCATGTAAATATACTGGTCTACACAGGCCAAAATTTTCAGATCCCTGCCCAGAGGACAACTATCTTTTCCTGGCATTGGCCCAGTGTAAAGCTAAATTTTGATCCGAGCAAAAGTCAATAAAATCAGTAGTGACCCATCCCGCCCTTTCTCAATTTCTACAAAAATCCTATATTTCTTAATCAACATTATCTACTATTTAAAATAGAATATTGCCAATTATGTGTTTGAAAGCCATTGCATATGAAATTACAATATAAATGATCACATATACATTCAAAAATTTGAATATACGAGGGTCATCCAGAAAATAAATTTCCCACGGCCCATAAAAGAAAAAATTACCTGAAAAAGTTTATTGCAAAAGATACAGAATGTTTCAGCTACTTCTTAACATAAGAACCACCGGAATTGTAACACTTGTCATAGCATGGCATAAATTTTGTAACCCAGTGTGATAGAAGCCTGCTGCCTGGGAATGGAGCAATCTTGTCACAGTTGTCAATCCACGTCTCATCACCCATGACAATTCTGTTGAGGTACTCCTTGCCCTCATCATGGTGTCGCTGCAGAAAAGTCAATGCTGCTCACATGCGTTTGGTTTTGTGTTCGGGTGTAAGGTTCTTCAGCACCCACATGTTACACAATTTCTGAAACAATAGGTGTTTTGTGATGATTTCATGCAGCGATACCACGATGAGGGCAACGAGGATTGACAACTGTAACAAGCTGTCTCCATTTTCAAATGGCAGACTTCTATGACACTGTACTACAAAAACTTATCCCATGCTACAGGGGTGCAATGGCATTTTTCCTTAAATTTGCGCCACTTAGTATGATTTTATTTCGTACGATTTCGTCGATCCGAGAAGCAAAGAAACATTCCATTTTTAACTTTTTTCAGACTGCTAATTTCGTCAAAAAATGAAAAACCGCGATCAAATTATGGCGAATTTCGTCAAAAGATCGCGAAAAACACGAGAATTTTGTCAAAAACGTGCGAATTTTATCAAAAGATCGCTAAAAACACGCCATGTTCGTCAAAGGATCACGAAAAAAATGGGAATTTTGTCGCAAAATCGTTAATTTTGTCAAAAAACAAACAAAACGCGGTCAAAAGATCGCGAATTTCGTCAAAAGATTACGAAACAAACAGCAAATGTCGTCAAAATACCGCTAAAAACATGCAAATTTCGTCGAAAGATCGTAAAAAATACAAGAATTCTGTCAAAAGATCGCGAAAAAAACGTGAATTTTGTCAAAGGATCGTAATTGAAAAATATCGTATATTGAAAAAATGAGGTTAAAAAAAAACCCGTAAACTTCTTCAAAAGATCGCAAAAAGCGCAAGTTTTGTCAGAAAAACGCACTTTTTTGTCAAAAAAGACGAGAATTTTGTCAAAAAATCGCGAAAAACATACGAATTTATAAAAAGAAGCCATGTTCGTGAAATGATCGCGATAAAATGGGAATTTTGTCACAAAATCGTTACTTTCGTCAAAAAAACAAACAAACGCAGTCAAAAGATAACGAAAAAACGCGAATTTCGTTAAATGATTGCGAAAAAATGCGAATTTCGTCAAAAGATCGCGAAGAAACAGCAAGTTTCGTCAAAATGTCACTTAAAACACACAAATTGTCAAAATACCTCGAAAGATTGCAAAAAATACACGAATTCTGTCAAAAGAGCGCGAAAAATACGTGAATTTTGACAATGGATCGCTAGTTTCTTGAAAAAACGAACAAAACGCGGTTAAAAAAACCCGTAAATTTCTTAAAAAAAGCGCAAGTTTTGTCAGAAAATCGCGAAATACGCAAATTTCGTCAAAAGATCGCAAAAAATATGTGAACTTAGTCAAAATATCGCAAAAAATAAGCAAATTTCTTCAAAAGATAGCAAAAATCACTTACCTTTTGGTAATAGATCTTAAAAAAACACTCAAATTTTGGTAAGAGATCGTGAAATCACACGAATTTTTCAAAGGATCGCAAAAACACGATAATTTCGTGAAATGGTTGCAGAGATTTTCTGTTTATTTTATTTTGTGATTCACTGAAATAGGTCCCTAAAGGTTCCTTTTTATACAAAATATATGGTCTTTTCTGATCCCTTTTTTTTTTTTTTTTTTCTTTTTGAAAAAAAAAGGTCCGCTTTTATCATTTTCTACTACAAAAGTTGAGTGGGAGTTCTGTATGTTGTATTCGTATGCTTTTCTTTGATTAGTTAAAATTACTGCTCTAAAAATTATTTAAAGCCAAATAAAGAGATTTTTTTTCTTCCTGCTGCTAATTTTTCATTATTGCAATCTGTACCCAATTATCGTTTATAATGTCCAGAGTTAGCAAAATGTGTGGAGAAATTTTATCTGGGTATATTCCTTCAAATGTCAAAATATTTTCAAGATAATAGTTTAGCATTAGAACTTAAATCTGCTCCAAAAACAGCTTTTATTGCTACAAAATTAGATTTTTGATGCTACAAACATGGATTTTACTGCTCCAAAATGGCTTTAGTGCACTTTGATCCCTGCATGCTATGACGAGAGTTACAATTCCGGTGGTTCTTATGTTGAGACGTAACTGAAACATTGCTGTATCTTTTGCAATAAATCTTTTTAGGTAATCATCTTTTCTTTCTTTTTATGAGGCGTGGTAAACTTACTTTATAGATGACTCTCGTAGTTAGAAGAAAAGAAAAATATTATTAATCAGAATAATTTTCTACAAATTTTGTTAATAAATATGCAATATCACTAGAGATCGACTGAAAATTCTGTTTCATTTTCGGTGAAAATGCTGTCAAAGATTCGACCGGATCGAAACTATCTGTATTCCAAAAATCTTGTTTTCTTGGGAAATTTTCAACATTAACATTACTAATTGATTTGAGCTGTATCAGCTCAAATGAGACACTCTTTATTTATTGCTATAAACTGTTTATAATTATCAGTGATGACTGACTCAGGACGTGAGTGCAAATTATAAAGCAAGTAATCCATATAGGACTAAACTTTGAAGACTTTTCACATGCTCATTAATAGCTGCAGACTTAATTATAGAAAATTTTTAGTTTGAACCACAGAAGTGTTTCAAATACTTTTTGAGAAAGTTTTAGTAAAACAGATGATCATTTACAAAAATCATAAAAGATAAATCGAAGTATGCATACTTAAAATGTTTTAATTAGATGAAATTCGTATAATTAGAAAATCATTCTGTGTCATTGATGAATAGAGTTTTATTTTAATATGAAAATAAAAAGTTTTGATCAGAGGCACAGAGAGTCAACTAGGGCCACATGTATAATTGATTAACCCTTTATGCACTAACGGTACTTTTAAGTACCATTGAAGAAAAGTAATATAAAATTTATTTACTTTGTCTATTACTAAAAATTTATTTTTCTTTCCACACAAAATACTCTGCTCGATCCAATTTAGAAAGTTTAGAGAAACAATCGAAGCTAAATACACTGCCCTCCAAAAGTTAAGATACAACATGTAATGGTTCTCCTGCTTTGGGTTGAAAAATCTAGAAAGCAGTCTTTAGCAGATTTTGTAACTCGTGGTCGGTCTAGAACAGATCTTCTAGGAACAGAATCTTCTAATGTAAACTGATTACACAGTCGTTGGGCCATACTGTAAGACACCTAGCAGCATCGGCTTGTGAGAATCCCATTTCCATAAATCTAATTGCCCGCCACCTTAATGAATTAGGTAAATGGCTTCTCCGACATTGCTAGGCTCTCCTAGGTACTGCCAACAACAATCGAAAATAAACAATCATACACGATACTTACACACAAAGTCAGGAAAGTGATTTTATCACATTTTCTCTTAATCCTACATAATTGAAAATTTCTTTAAAAGTGATGACAAAGCGTTTCTTGCATTAATTTTCTTAACGATGATACTATCATTCATAGACACTATGAATTTTATTGTTACTGCCTTTATTTTAATGGTGAGCTTTGAAAAACTTGTATCTTAACTTTTGGAGGGCAGTGTATTTTCAAAAAATGGCAATTTTCTTAATCATTTACATAGATATAGCTTTTATTATTCTTTTTAAGTTATATGAAACATTTTCAACAGCAAAAGCCTTTCCACTTACAGAGAGGATCATAATGCACTTAAATACATTGATTGTTTTTATAAGAATTGCGATATTTCCATAAGAGTATTTCTGATTAATTAATCTGGTTATTTTTGTAAATATTTTACAAAAAAAAAAGCTGACTACAGATTTATTTAATCAGTTTTAATGAAAAAACATCTACATTATTATTTAAAAATTCCAGTATATCAGTAGATATTAAAGAAAATTATTGAGGTGAAACAATTTCTTGATAAATAATTCTGTAAATAAATGGTTAATAATTATATATGTTTAATTATCCTGTATAGTTAGGTATATTTGTATATGTATTAATTGCTTTAAAAAATTTTTGGGCATTTTTGTTTTCATTCAGAAATAAATTGTCAAAGTTGAGGTTTTGAACCAAAGTTCCAGGTACGAGAGTTCAAGATGATGCAAGCTCCTGTTTGTCAATTATTATTTTATTAACAGGGACTTTTCAATAACATATTAATGCAGTAACAGATTCTAACACAATAAAAAATGCTATTTATCTTATGTTAAATAACACATATCCAAAGTTAAAATGACAATTTTTCTTTTAGCGAAAAGGATATTGCATTTAAAATATGCATTTTCATTCAAAAAACTGGAATATTTTATTACAATTTGGTCAAAATTATGCAATTTTCAACTTTTCTTCTTGCCTATTCTGAGATTGAAATGCAAGGAAATTTGTATCTTGGGGGACTGGGAGGTGGGGGGGAAGGGTGAAGATTTTTGCTTGACTATCCAAGAATTTTGCCTAGCCCTTCTTCCATTTTTATTGCATTTTTAGATCCAAATCTAAGCCATTAGTATTCACTAAAAATTCTGCAACAGCTAAAATATGATAAAGAAATAATCCTGAGGTAAGGGCTAAACATATTTTTTTGCAAACACATGTCTATATATTATAATGAACTATTATTATATGCTAATTTATTAATACACAATGTAAACAATTTAATATCATGGTGGAAAAGGTTCATTTAGCTGATAGGGTAGGTTCCAAAGCAATTTACTATGGTATTTTTGTTGATTGGGTTGGGAGAAAAGCCTTATGTCCATTTTTATTGCATCAGATTTTATTAGGTTGTAACGAAAGTTTTCCGCCAAATCCCCATTACATAATTCTATTTATAATATATAAACTATAATTTTATATATAACCACCATTCCACCAAACCTTCACAGTGGCATATGATATAACAGAAGTACCTAAAGCTGTACACTTTATTCGGTGACATTCTGTAGCTGACTTTTTGCAACAGAACTGGAAGTAAATGATAGTTCTAATCTGGTAGCGTGATAGTTCCATTTTAGACACCTTGTACTTAATGATAACGATATTTTTTACAAATTTCACAACACAGTGTTATAAAGCAAGTCTTTCTTTCAAATGCCAAAAATTGTTTGACAAAATATGAGCAAACACGTCAATGCGAACTGTTTGCACAGACCATATTAGCTGTGGCGGGAAATTTTTGTTACAACCTGATAAAAACAATTGCAATATCTTTGCACTATACAATATATATATAATTAATTATATGCCTAACTTGCAGGATTGTATGAAACGACCTCTGGGCCATGTAGTTACCAATGATCTAGGCCCTACTCATGACTCTCAAATCAAGAATTGGATGATTATTCAAGTGTGTTTTATTTATCATACTATTATAAAATAAACAAAAGATTTGTTATGAAAATTTTATTTTGAAATCATACAGTTGTGAAAATGGAATCATTTCATGTTTTATATAAATACATTTTTTAAAGTGCTTGCAAATACCACAGTTGTGAAACAGTCACAAAAATAAAATAGGTAGTCTTTTTATTTTTATATTCAATCATTTATAAATATCTACATACTAAGAAATTTAAAATATGTTGACTAGAGATAGGAAAACATTTACTATAAGGCTTACATATATAATTACAATAGCACTTAATTTAAAGGAAAAAACTATATATATACATTATAATTTTAAGAGTAGCTATAGTACAGAATGTCATTCCATATGCTGTCCCATACAGCATTCATTTTAAAAGTTTTAAAAATAAGCTGTTTCATATTAGCTTTTTCTGCTTAACATGCAGCTTTTTTTTTTCTTCTGCAGGAGGTTTCACAAATTTCCATTTGAATGAAAAACATCTTTCAGAATTTTCAAATATAGGATTTATGGTGACTTAAAATAATAGGGATATATATAATGGTTGTATTTAAGGGGGGAAAAAATCAGAAAAGCAATTTTATTTTTACTTTTTCATTTCAGAGAAGATCTGCACTTCATGGTCCCTTCTCTTGACTATGTCACTGATATTGACATTGTATTTTCAGTGGGATGCATTATTTGCATAAAAAAAATAAAGCTTTTTAAATTGAAAATTCAAGACAAAACTGTAAAATAGTTACTTTTCTTTTTTTAATTTTCAGATACTAAAGTGTTTAAAACTTAAGAACTACCATTGAACTTCGAGTCTCATAGGAAGAAAAACAGCCTTTTGTTCTCAAATCAAAAAGGGCAACTTCCTAACATAAGTTTTTATTTATTTTTGTTCGAAAATGCATTAAACTAGCTGGTGGTGGTGTTCAGAAACTAGGTCAAACTGTTTTTTCCATTTTTTTTGCAAACGCAATAGATCTTTAAAAAAAATAGCGTCAAAGTGGACGTTTTGAACCGAATTTCCACGCAAAAGTAGAAAAATCACTCAAGAGCGGGCGGAAAACGGGTTTGTCACGTGATTGAAAATGCTTGTAACTCAATGGGTAATGAATGGATCAAAAAATGGAAAAAGCAGTTAGACTCCAAATCGCTTCCATGGCCAATCCTTCCAATTTTGTATCTTTCCGTTAAAAAATGAATTTGTAAATATGTCAGAATGTTTTACGCTTGTTGAGCAGAACAGTTAAGAACAGCCTTAAGATAATTTAAAATGAAAGTAGTAATTCATGCAAACACAATCATATGAAAAAATAAAACACCATAATGAAAATTAGCAATTTTTTTTCATTTTATTTCTTCAAATGAAAATTATAATTTTTTTCAGGATTGAATTTGATATTATTCAGTCAAATAAAAGAAATGTAATACATATTTCAATATACCTGAGCAATCTATTAACAAACCTGGTATCTGATTAAGCCTGTCTAAATTTTATGATAGCTTTAAATTTTTTTATTGCCATATGAAAAATTTTAAGCATTCAAATTAATATTGTCCATCTACAGCCTTTATTAATCAATTAACTATAAATACTATCAAACAGTACATACGATTAATTTTATTTTTAAGCAAAAGAATAACTGTACAAATAATAGACCATAGTTTGCTGCAATCTTAAATACCCGTTTCATTTGTAACTGTTGGATAACTGAAGGAGATTTTCATAACTGCTTGGCTTTTTAAAAAGTACTAACTTCAAAAAAGTTAATGGTGGTATTAAAATACAATTATTACTGAATTGTGATTTTCACATGATGCACTTCAATATCAGTAAGTATTATTTTTTTTTCCTGATAGCCCATTTACATTATAATAATTATTAGATATTAAGGATTTTTGTAAATTAATTCTGGTTAAAACAATAAAAAAAAAAGCATTTTTATGTAAAAACTGTATCACACCAGTTTGTTTTTGTGACTGAAGAATAATGTAAAATATAATCAACATAAATAATAGAATTACACACACACTATATACCGGGTGTCCCAAAAAGGACTGACTGATTTTAAAATTCAATAACTTGCAAACGGTGACAGATATTTAAAAAATTCTTACAGGAGGGTTATGCATAAGGTCAAAAGTTTTTTTACAGTGATTTTCAATTTTAGTTCGAATTACAAACAATAGATGGCGCTGCGATCAATAGACGCTGAATTCAGGCTCGATTTTTGGTACTTCGTGGCCCGGATAATACATTTCCATCTCCTTTTTCAGCATGGAACAAGAGAAAGGACTAGAAATCGAGCCTGTATTTAGCGACTATTGCTTACAGCGCCATCTATTGTTTGTAATTCGAACTAAAATCGAAAATCACTGTAATAAAACTTTTGACCTTAAGCATAAACCTCCTGCAAGAATTTTTTAAATATCTGTCACCGTTTGCAAGTTATTGAATTTTAAAATCAGTCAGTCCTTTTTGGGACACCCGGTATATTCCACATAAATTTCAAATTTAGAGCACTGTCAGAAATGAATTTTAAAGTGTTTATCTAGATTCTTATAGGAAAATTTTATATTGTAAAAATATATACACATCACAGCCAGTCCACAAAAAATAAATTAATGTGTAATCTTGGTTTCCAAGTAGTACTGGAATGTAAAGCTTTGTCATCATTAAACACAATGAGATTTATAAGAAAATATGAAGTACAAAAGCAATATAAAATACCCATAGGAAAATTGTCATCACAAAATAATTTTAAAATAATAAATTATTGCTAAAAAAAAAATAAGTGGGTCATTTTCCATAATTTTGAATGACATTTCTATTGCATACTTCTTTAATTCTTTTTTAGTAAGTGATTTTTAACACTTTCTAACATAGTTGAAAAGTGTGTATGAATTCGGTTTATCTGTTCGTGCTCTAACTCTTGTAAAAATAGCCCAGTTGCCATGAAATGGATATATATTATTGGGTATCACTATGGCAAGTTTGGTATTGAAAATGAAGTGTGTAACATTTACGATTCATTTACAGGGACACTCAAAAGAATTCCATTACATTACGGTCTATGAAGGAAAATCATTTGCGATGTATTTTCATCACATTACACTATTTTAACCATATTGAAATTGATATTTATCAGTGATGTGTACTACAAGGTTCTTGCTATAGTTAATGGTGAGCATAAGATTTATCGTTTATTTACAAGGATGCTCAAAAGAATGTAGCTGTAGAAGAAAATGAACAATATTTGAACTATTGAAGCCTACAAACAAAAATTGCTGGAAGTGCATTTTAAGTTGTGGTATGCATTTGTAAATTTAATTAATTTTGAAATGCTGCTTGGTGTGTATAAATTCTGTAGATCATATACAGGACTGCACAAAAGTTTTCAATGTCATCTGTTTATTGGTGGAAATTGCTGAGCGGAAATTTTCAACTGTGCTATGCATTAAATCAGGGTTTCCTACGCAACTGGAAAACAGGGAATTGTCAGGGAAAATGGCATTGGCTCAAAAAGTCAGGGAAAATTACAATCTTTCCCTAAAACCTGAAAAAGTCAGGGATTTTTTTTTTTTTTTTTTAAGCGCTATTATGTGTCAAGATTCTCCCGAGTTCCGAGGTCTATTTGCAAAAAAGTTCCTATTTTTAACTTACAAGTAGAATTTTCGCTAAATTCACATTTTTAACATAGATGTTTTAACTATACAAATTTGTCAAGATATCATGGATATTTAAATAAAAAAAGAAAGGTAATTATAAAGCAAGCAAAAAAGAAACAGAAAAAAAAGCTGTAGCTGAAATTGAAAATTTAAAAGACAAAAACATGAAACTTACATGGCAAACTAACTTCTGAAACACAAATACTTGTAAAGGATATGATAGTAAAACTGTCTTAAAAAAATTTGAATGTTTGTTATCATTTGTTATATTTTAAATATCAAATGATATAGGTTTTTAGTTTTAATTTTGTAAGTAATTTTCATTTTCAGAGGTAAAATTACATTTTATTCTTATCAATGTTATCAGTGTATTCTCTTTTGCTGTATGAGTTCAATAATTAAGATAATTTTAATTCGTATTTCTAAAAATGTCGTGAATTATGGTCAGGGAATTTTGTTATTCAAATAGAGTATGAACCCTGGTTTAAATGAACTAACTTTTAGCATACTATGTAGTATACATACATATAAATAGATTATATACAGGGCTACACAAAAAAAATTGTATATTTTCCTGACTATTCATGGTAATACCAAAAATTGGGTTTTCAAATGCATTATGCGTTTATCAAATTGTTCATTTAGACAGTATCTTTCACCTTCGTAAACTGTGATGTTTTGTTATAGTATTCTGAATGTAGAGTCCTGCGCGGGTTGGGTTCTACATGACTCGAACCTGCAAATTCCATTTTAAGTCAAACCGCAATCCGACCCGAACCCGCAAAAATAATTTTCCGCAACCCGACTCGAACCTGCAAAAATAATTTCAGGCAACCCAACCCAAACCTAAGGTATATCAACCCGCACCTGACCCCACAATGTAATGAAAGGCAAATCATGTTTTAATACCATTATGAAAAATAACCTACAATTGTATCTCTAATAGAGGTCTGTACCGGCCCACGGCGGGGTGGCAAAATTTCAAACTGGCCAGGCCGATAACTACAATTAGGCTGGTCTACCGACCTGATATAAATATTTAGACGAAGCCGATAAAATCATAAACGGGCCGTGCCGGGCTAGGGCCGAACTTGTAAGTTTTACACCGGACAGGCCGGGTCATTCTCGGGCCTGGAAATTCCAGTCCGTGCAGACCTCTGATTCTCTAATACCATTTTTATGTTTTACATAGAAGAATGAACAAATCTATATTCTTTAATATTCAACTATAGTAAAATCTCTGACCCAACCCGATGCAGGACTCTAAATGGTATATAAAACTAAAAATATAACATTTAAATATGCTTTCAAATTAGTGAGTGTTTCAAAAGTCCCACTTATAACGATACACCTTGTTTTACACAAGTGGCCATCTGCCTTTAGTTTATTAGCAGTTATTATTTTGAAAATTTTCCCATCTAACATAGTGCATTGCGTATGACCACAATTAAATTATTTACTTGACACATTAGACAGGAAGTACCATTTAGCGTTTTGCTGCGTATTGTATTTTTAAAATATGATAAAAATATAATGCAGTTTGTTATTTCGAAGACTCGTGAAAGGATGACAGACACACATTTTGCTTTTGCGAAACTTTGATCTGTGGTTTATATAGGCTTTTAACAGGAAAAAATATTTTCCACATTCTTTTAAAAAAGCGGGTCAACCCAAACCTGACCCGCAAGAGTAAAAAAGCCAACCCGAAACAATAAAAGCCAACCCGACTCGCACAAAAAAAATTAAAGTCAACCCGAACCGCGGGTCGGGTTCAGGTAAAAAGCAGGTAACATGACCGGATGCAGGACTATCTGAATGTGTTGGAAAGTGTTTTGTAATCTGAGAATCTAAACGTATGATTTTTCATTCTTGTTAATTTTGTATAAAATTGGTTTACTGAATATGTCTGTACCTCTCATACTATAAGTAAACAAGAAAGAAAAATCATGCGCCAAGCATAGATTATGAAGTACTTCCCAACACATTCAGAATCATGTAACAAAACTGCACCATTTAAAAAAATTTAAATATTACATCTAATTCAACCATATAGAAACGCATAACACATTTGAAAATCCAATTTCAGTTGTTCCCATCTACAATCAGAAAATTATCCGAATACTTTGAGCAGCACTCTATATGATTAAAATAAAAGTTAAATTTAAAAGCGCAAGCCGAAATTGAAAACGCACTTCAGCAATTATTACTCAAAGACAGTATTGTAACAGATTTCTTTTGTGTGTCCTAAATGAACGACAAATACTATGTATACTCTATTCTGCCGTAATCATCTTTTTGTGAAATTCAGTGATTTATATCATTTTCAATTCATTTGAAACAGCATAATGTCATTAAAATACTCTGCAAATGATTTTTCCCCATATACCATAATGTAATGGAATTCTTTTGGGTAACCCTGTACATGAAATATTAATCCCACATACTTCATATGCAATACCAAACAAGGTTAAGTGACCCTAAATATGAATTATCAATTGCACGAAAATCCAAGTCTATTTACGGGAGTTAGAGCGTGGATAGACGGCCATACGGACAGACAAACCGAATGCATAAACTGTTTCAGCTTTGTTGGAAAGTGTTAAAAAGATGGATAGCGTTGCTGTTCTTTCATAAAAGTTACCAAATAAGACATCAAAATCTCCAACTGTTTCCAGGAAATTAATTTTTTCATTTACTTTTATTTATGAGATCAAATATCTTTTTTCACATCTGATCAGACTGAAACAGAAAGAATTACAGTTTTTTTTTCTTTTTTTTCCCCCCCCATAGATTAAATTAGTTATATTTAGCAAATACGTACTTTAATATTCCTTTACAAATTAAAACTCTACACATAGGAAAGAGGTCTTCAAAAGGGGGAAAAAAATAAGAGAAAGAAAATTTGAAATGATTAATTGAAAATTGCTCTTTTAGAAAATGACTCCACATAAATGAAAAATGCACATTTTTATATAAAATCCAAACTAACAAATAACTGATTATGTAATAAAAAAATGCAAGATGAAATTTTAGATAAAAACAACAAACAGTATAAAATAACCATACAAGAAATAAAGTTGAATGAATAATATAAAAAAATTAAATGTAAAATAATTTTACATTTAATTATTTTCTGCATTATAAAAGGTAGAACATGACTAGAAACATTTAAAGAAAGAAAATCACAAAATAGTAATTATCCATTTGGTTAAAAATTAGGTTTTTTACAAGCATTAATACGTTGTTTTAACAAATAAAATGGAATAATCTACAAACATAAGAACAAAATAATTTTTAAACAGATTTTAAAATCACCAGATGTATGCATAATTTTAATGAAAATAAATGCTTTTAATAAATAAACAATGATAAAATAACAGACTAGAAATGTATAAGCTTTATTTAAAAATTAACATGCAATAACATAAGAGATTTATAAACAAAATCATAAAAATACAACATATAAATGTAACACTACTGCCTAAACTTTAATGAAGAATAAAAACAAAGCTTCTACACATATATAACTATATACACAGATTTTAGTTATCCTATCACATGACAAAAATTCAATAGAAACAAGAGCTTTAAATCAACCACATATAATTCAATTCCAGTTTTTAAAAGTAAACCTTCTATACCAGAAGTTTACTTATTCACATAATAACCCCTTCATATGACAACACTTTATTTAAAATTTTGTTTGAAATAAATTCTAATATGCACTACATATTGATTTAAAAAATATTTTTTTCTAATTTTGGTAATAATTACATTTAAATCAATGTTATACTTACAATAAGTGCTCACATTAAAACTGTGCTATAAAATTTAAACATGTTAATTGTAATTTTTATTTAACTAATTTTATTGTAACTTAAATATTCATGTACCCTCATGATGTCGATTTTTAATTTTTTTTTTTTTTCTGGCTGACTATATACAAGGCAGGTGCATGGAAAATGTATTTTCATTATGACAGAAAAAAATAATGTAATCTTTTGAAAAAGTCTTCCTGGTAATTCATAATAAAAAGTATCTGTTATTTACATAAGTTACAATATATGACAAAAATGTTATCATATGGAAGTTTACTAGTGCATTCTATGGTACATTACAAAACTATTTAACAGATACACAATAAATCTATATTTCAAAAATGACTAACTTTTATAAATAGCAATTAAAAAGCATAGGGTGAAAGTTAAAAATAATTTTCTTCAATGAAAAGTATCTCATACCAACCATAAGACCACAAACACATATATATTTTCATGTGATACTAAAAAAATTGTAAGATCAAATCATGAAATATTAATTGAATCATTTATTTCAGATACCCCATAAGTATTTTGAGATATTTAAGATAAACTGTCAAATCAAGCTATATATTCTATAAGCCAACAAATATATCAAGGCCATGAGGAGGATATACAGAACATTATTTTAGTGGGGTTTGTACCAATCAAAGCATCTATCAATAAGCATAAGAAGCACAATTAACTTATTTTCAAATATTTTGACAGTTATGGGATTCCTGCGATAAGCAATTAGTAATTATTAAGCATCATTGACTTAGCATCAGAAAAAGAAAATATATATGCAAACATGTACACAAATTCATACATTCTCAATGGGCAAGTTTATATGCATGCACAGAAAGACATACTAATTCGAATTTTAATCATTATGAGTTTTCATCATCTCTCATACGCACAACTAACAACATTCATAAAATATTTAAAAATATATAACGTAAGACTTAGACATAATGATTAAATATTTGTTATATTTTTTACTTAATTTTTTTGTTACAAACAAAATATTTATTTTTAGTTCTTTGATTTTGTAAATTTATCCTCCATAGTTTGATGGTTACAAAAATATCTAAGAGTAACAATACTTGAAAATATAGTTTCTCAAAGAAAATATGACAAGTTCAAACTTCAAATTTATTCAAAATGGGGATTAAGATTTATATAGAAGATATAGATTGCAAAGATTGTGTTACATACTCCATCTTTCAAAAAAGAAAAGTTTTATTATTCATTAAAACAAAATAAATAAATAAATATAAAAATACAACTTAACAAAACTAAATTAAAATATATACATTCTTATATGAATATTTCATTATTATATGCACCCTTTAATTATTATTTAACCATAATAGGAGTGATTGCAAGTTTGAGTGAAAACATTTGTGGCAGGAAAAGTGTAGATAGAAAATAAATGCTCCCTCAAAGAAAATAACTTTACATATTTTACATATTGTAATTGCATTTGGGAAATATGCTCTTGTATTGTTGAGCTGTAATATTTATAGAAAAACCATAGCTTAAACTCCAGATTAAACTAAATACATATTACAAAATCTAATTTTAGAAATAAAAAATTATAAAACAAATAAATTTGCAAAGGAAAGTCATCAAGTAAATAATATAAAATATTTAAACATTTTTACAAAAGATAACAGATATTGAATATTTTGAGAAAATTTCTATACCACTAAACAGTCTAAAAATCAAATAAGACATGAACTATTACACATTTGAATAAGGATAAAACTTATTGTTTAGAAAAAGAGACTTAAAATGTGATTTATTTATTTTTTTTCCCCAAGAAATACACAGGGTGACCAAAAAACAGTACCTATTTTTAAAAATGAATAATTAACAAACAAATAGAATTATTTAAAAAAATTCTTACGGAAAAGGGATATGTGAAGTCTGGAATTTTGTTTAGAACACTTTATTATAATAGTTCAAAATCTGACCGACAGATGGCACTTCAGCACATTTTGGTCACTATATGGCCAACGAATACACCATTTTGAAGAATTTGCTTAACGACAACTACTGTTTCTCTTGAAATGGTTACTACTGAACTTTCACTGACCATGTCTACTTCTACCTGGTCTTCACGCATGCTCCGTTTGTTCATATAATCACAAAAATGTGCTGTAGCGCCATCTGTCGGCCAGATTTTGAACTATTATAATAAAGAGTTTTCTAAACAAAATTCCAGCCTTCACACATTTGTTTCCTGCAAGAATTTTTTTAAGAACTCTATTCGTTTGTTAATTATTCATTTTTAAAAATAGGTACTACTTTTTGGGACACCCTGTATATACAGTAGATCTTGGATTTTGAAGATTTAGTATTTAGGAATAAATGTTCTATCAAGAAAATTAGAATCTCAGTTCTGAGGCAAAAAAAATAATGGAATGCAATCATCCATATTTTAAGTAATTATTCTTAATCATCAAACCATCTATGGTAAGGCAATATTAAATTATAATCTGTCTAACTTACTTAACTTATTCTTCTTTAACTTTTGTCATTACTGTAACTTCATTTACAAAATATTAGATATGAATTGTAAAATCTTAGGTAAAACAACTAGTTCTTAATAAATTTAATATATAGTAGTAAATTATATTTCCTTTTCTCCTAAATATTATTAAATTGAAACAGAGCCAAATGCATTCCAATATTCAGATTAAGGAACACTAATTTATGTTATTTTTTTTAAAAAGATGCCAACTTTGAGATGCCACTCTTTTTAAAGTATAAATAAATTTTATATACATTCATTGAGCTAGCATAAAAATATGATAATATATGAGCAATGATTAATTTTACTTAATAAACATTTTATACAAAAAATGTTTTTGAGCATCCTAATAAATTAGATATTAATGTATATATATATATTTTTTAAAGAATTTCTAAATTAATACATACACATATTTTAACATTTAGCATTCTAAAACAGTGTTTCTTGTTTCCTACTCACCACAGACCCCTTTTTGTATTTTCTCTGTCTTTGCAGACCCCCAAGGATTTAAGACTGGCATTATTAATATTTTATAGAATACCAAATCTAGGATATATAAAATTAATAGATATACATATAAATTATTTATATAGCATTTTTTAACAGCATTCTTTGTAGTTTCTTTCTGATTCTAAATAAGTCAAAATTTTTATACTGAATGCAAGACTTTCCCAGACACCTTGAAAACATATTGTAGATCCCTTGGGGCCTGTGAACTACAGTTTAAGAATTGTTGCTCGAAACAATTATTCCATATTTTCAAGTTGCTTAAAGATAACTTAAATTGGTTCTAGATAAAATTAACAGAATTTTATTTTCGAAATGTTTAAGATTAAGAAATACATAGCAAACTAGCACAAAAACCACCACAAACAATTGTGGGTAACAAGTATTTTATAAGACACTTGCACGGTTAAGATATTTATATTACCTTACATCAATATTATTCTTTGTGCACTTTAAGAAATGAAAAACAAAATCAATTTCACTCAAAATGTCTTCTTATTAAAAGAAAAATAATAAAAAATCTGTTTAAAAAATATAAATCAAAGTATCCTCTAATACATAAATGACGATATATTTAATAAATATAGATTTTGTCATAAATTGTAAGAAAATGTGAATTCTGATAACAAAATTCAGATCTTATATATATTGTCATTTTTTTCTACATTTCTTCACTAATATAATCTCAACAAAAATTATTTTACATGTTTTGAGAAAGTATTTTATTTAACATCTTGTATATTTTAAAAAGGTGGGAAAAGTTTTTTTTTTTTTTTTTTTTTTTTTTTTGTACCAGCATAGCCAGAAATTATTTCAAGTTTAATTAAAGAAGCAATTAAAACAAGCAAAATAAAAGATTGTGTTTTTAATTTTGTAAAGCCCAAAGCAAATCAAAACTTCTGATGAAAAGGAGTAAAAATGGGGAATGCATAGAGCAAAATATGCACAAAAACCTGAAAAAAAAAATTAACTTTTTGTACTACTATATCCTATAACAAAAGACAGCCACATTTTAGTTCCACGTCTAATTTAAGCCTTTTTAATAGTTTAACTTATTCATTATTTCGCAAAATAAATTACAAAATTCCTTTACAAAAAAATGCTGATATTAATAGCATTTTAAGAAATAAATTAGTAGGCCAAATTTTACTCATCTCATCCCAAACAATATGAAATAATTTTAAAAAATTCATCAATATACACACATTCTTTGATAAGCCTAAAATGAAGATATAAATTTGCAAAAATATACATTTACCCTACAGAAATAATTTCATTTTGATCGTGAATTTATAAATATATATGATAGAAATTCTCTAAGGTATATAATAAAATCAGCAAAATACAATTGACATTGAAAATTTCATTGTACATTGAAAATTTTGGCATTTAGTAATATTAATTTTCAAGTTTAGTTACTGTCACAAGTCCCATGAGAATAAATGGTGTTTAACAAGCATATCTCGTACACCTTCTTTCAGTGGCTGGGATGGTTCTTTTTTCACAGGCAACTCCCACTCAGGATTCAAATTAAAAGCAAACTGAGCAAGAAGCCTGTAAAAAAATAAACTTGTAATTGTCTGAGCAAAGCGAAGGCTAATACACAACGCAGTATTACTTTCCGGTCAAAAACAGCTACGATGCATATTAAAACCTTTCGTCAAGCATAACTCAAAAAATATTTGTCGGATTTCGGTTCTGGTTTTACCAGAAGGTACCTATGAGGGTAACCTACTGAATGCACCTACTATGAAAAATAAATTCCAATTCGTTTAAAAATTATATTAAAAAAACTGATAAAAAAGCACAATTTATCTACATACGTCAAGGAAATTTAGTGCATGTCATTTTCACCGGCTGGATGTTTTCGTAGAAAACCGAATTATAGCACATGGAGCAAAGATATTAAAGGGAAAAAAAAAACATATTTAAATTTAATCAAACAGGAAAATAAATCTGGATTTTTTTTTCTATTTCTAAGAAAAAAGCCATAATAACGTAGGATTTCAGATTTTATGATAATCTACCCAATAGCATTTTTTAATCGCCAAAAGCAACCAACATTTATATTTTGCGTGTGAAAATTTGAAACAGTTATTTTATGTTTAAATAAACAATTTTTATTTGTGGCATCATTTATTCTTAATTTATTTATTTTTGTTTTTTTAGTATTTTAAATGAAATTTGGGTGCTTGTTAGTTATCCCGTCGACCAATTTCGCCAAATTATATAAATCACCAAACCACCCGCCAAATTATACAAATTGACATAATTTTTATTTTAAATAATTTTTTTAAAAAAATAACTTAATATTAATACTAAATAACTTAAATATTTTAAAGAACAAATAAATCAGTATAACATTAATGAAAATACAAATAAAATGTCGAAATTAAAATCACTTGATGACGTAAACACGTATTGTCAAGTGAATGTGACATTTACGATCAACCATTATTGGCATTTAATCTTACAATTTGGCGACAGTAATTTGGTCGACAGGATAACTAACAAGTACCGAAATTTGTACTTTTCCAGAATAGGCGTCTTATAGGTAAAGAAAATGGGTTTGGCAAGAGAAGTAAACTTTTCATGCACATTTTCGGGTAACCTACTCATTCTTTCATGTACCCAAGCAATTTTTTAAAGATTTAAACAATTAATTTAGTGCAAACAAGACATTTACGCACAGATATTGTTAGGAATAACAAGCCCTCTGTATCTTATCACCGTACTACTTTAGCTCTATAACTTATTTACATTCTTAGCTGAAACAGCCTTTATTTATAATATAAATACAGATTCTACTTACCTCATATCCTTGTTTTTCGTAGTTATATATCCTTAAAATTCTTCATTTGATTTGCTTTCATCCTTAACTACAGTTTACCTTTAATTGTATCTTCTTCTGCCGTTCATCTGTCTTTCAAAACATCGCGGTTCTCGGAGATCGTTTTCCACGTATGATAGTTGAGCAGTACTCCCGATCGCCACAAGATGGCGTTAGTTGTCCGGTAGAGTGCGTCGTAAGTCTCGGATCATTCTGGAAGCGATCTGTTTTGCATATGCCGGCGGTTGGTACGCATGTCCGAATCATATAAATATGCTTCGGCCAGCTTGTTTCCTCGCCAGTTGGGATTTACCCTTTTAGCAGGATGTGAGCAGTTGTTGTTTATATTTTTATTGGCATGGAGGCTTATTAGAACTGGGAAACGCACATTGAATATTAAAGTATGTCTCAATCTTGAAGTTGCTATGGATATCAACTAGTCCTTGTTTTGTTTTGCTTTTTAAAGTCATCCGTCGGAATTGTGAAGCTACATAGTATGACCTCTATTTTTGAAGAATCTTTTTAGTGTTCGAAATGAAGACGTTTCGTGTATTGGAGTGTCAGCTGGGCTGTCTCTGAATTCCTCGACGTTGAAGGATGAGCTTGTGATAGATCGTATTTACGGACTGTTGTTTATCTACTGCTTTTTCCTGGTGGGAATGTTTCTTGTTTTTACATTGCTATGAGATATCACTGGAGGTACTGGAATTAGTTTAAAACAAAGTATATCGTTTAGATAATAAATTATTCATCGAGCTCTGGAGCATTGAATTAAAAGACGTTTTTATATTTCTTTATACTTCTGCAATAATGTGTCATGGAGCGTTACTCAGTGCAATCTGTTCTATATGTAAATGCATAATCAGTGTCTTCTAAAGTTAAAACTGTTTGAGGTATGTTCTATGTATTTTATTCTTTTAGTTAACTTGTTTTTCTGATTTGACTAAATTTAAATAAATGTTTTGTTTCTTTTAAATTTGTCTTTCGTTATTTAGATCACATAGTAGTTTTACTTTTTCTTATTGCATTTCAGCAAGTTAATTTCATTAAACTGTTTAAATATTTTTAATTTAAGATTTGAGTTATAATAGATTTAATAGTTTAACGTAATTTTTCATCCGAGGTCGGGACATAAAGCACTTACGTTTCCATTTGCTTAATTCACTCTGCTAAATTAATTTACTGAGATATTACTTACTGGTAATTATCTCAACATGTGGGTTATGGGCCCGTCCCTGCCCCGTTTAAAAATTTAATTAAAATAGTTAAAAGTTAAAAATTTATTCTGTTTATTAAAGTTTTGTTAGTCAGATTATATGTAGTAAATTTTTAAAAGTTAAGTCTATAAATTAATGAAGTTTTAAGATGGTATAGTTAGATATATTTTTAAGTTTCCAACCTCAAAATTTTTTTTGCCAGTTTGACCGTGATTGGTCTGGCGTTTAACTTTAATCATCGGCCCTCACGGAAGTTATTTGATATTTTTGAGGGGGGGGCCGACGATAATTTTTTTTTAATGTTATATTTTAAGTGTATTTTTTTTTATAAAGTTTAATAGTTTAAAGTAATTTCTAAATTTATTAGTAAAGTTTAAGTAACGTTTGAAAATTGAATTGGTATATTAAAATTTTTAAGGGATTATTATTGAATGATTAAGACATAAAGTAATAGATTTTTGTCAGTATAATTAAAAATTTTCTTTGATATTGAAAGTAATGTACTGAGTGCTCCATGACATGCAATAAAATAGTTTAGAATGCTGGGTACTCCATGGCACAATGAGTGTTCATCAGAAGAGAAATTTTTCTAATAAAGAAGTGAAATAAAAGGCTAAGAAGATAAAGGATAATGAAGTTTCAGTGATTCATCTTCGGTGCTTCATATTCAGTGCTTTCAGGTGTGTCAACGAAATGGTGTCATCATTAAAGCTGGTGTTTCATCAGTTAATTAATGTCGATGGTACTTTCCAGTGTGGATTGTATAGCTCCAATTTTTTTTTTGAGCACAGTGGTCGCAGTGCTGGTGCCCATTGTATAGGTTTTTCTGCAAAAAGGACATTGACTGGTCACTGTGTGAATTTGTGAATTTTCCAGTTTCTGAGAACTGATCATGTGTTAATTGGAACATTATATAAAGTTTATTGAACTGTGCATATTATAAGGACATACAATGACAACGATGCTCAATTGGGTTTTTCCTGCTGAAGTTTAGTATAAAGTAATGCCGATTATGCTACAAAATGGAGAAAGATAATGTCAAAATGTGATTCTCGGTGATTTTCGACTTTTTATTTGGATCTGCTAAGTCTGCATCTTGTCTGTACTTTTAATTAAAGAAATTATTGTTGTATTATATTAAAACGTATGTTTTATTAATATTTTTAGAAATTTTTTTTAAAATGTTTTTCTGTGGAGCTTTTATCTGGAGTCTTACCGTTAAGTTTAAGATAAATCAGTTGAAAAATGTTTAAGGAATTTTTAATGTTTTAAGATCAACTGTTTTAGATAATCTATTTAAAGTTTTAAGAAGTAGAAAGTTTTAGACAGCCTGATTCCTTTCCAAAAAGTTAGATAAAAATTGGGTATCGGGGCTTGAGCAAGTACAATATTTTTTTTTATAGTAGTAGAGCCTGATGTTAAGAGTTAAGAGCTAAATTCTATTTCTTTATAAAATTATTGGATTATTGAATGTAATTAACTGAACAGTTTAAAAACATAATATCATGCATGACTTCTCAGTGATCCTCTTGTTCTTTTGTCAATTTAGAGATTGTATTGAATGATAAAGAAACTAAGTTATTTTTATAAGCTAAGGCATATTAATAGATTAATTTCTGTAATAGAGTTTTTTTTATAAAGTTAAAGGTTTTATTTACAGCTTACTGAGCAACTTGTACTTAGCATTGGGGGTTTTCTTTTCACGTTTAAGTTTAAGAATTGAGGAGCCTGCCTGGAGTGCTGTGGTGCAAGCTTGTTTTTATAAATTCTAGATAAAGTTAAATTATTGGGTCTATTTTTCTTTAGCTTTTAAGTAATTTCTGATACATTTTTTTTTAATAAAATGATTAAATACAACGATTGTTTAAAGTTATATTAATCAAAGGTTTAAAAGTGTATTTTCACTAAATTTTTGAATTGGTTAAAGTAAATTGAGTTTAATGGTTTTATAAATGTGAGGGGTCACTTAGTGTCGTTAATATCTGTAATCCTGCATTAAAAGTTTAGTTTCTGACTTGTATTAATATAATTGAATATGATTTTAAAAGGGATTATTGCTTGATGGATCGGTGGTGTTGATAAACTTTTTAAGACAGTATTTGACTGGTTTTTAGTAAGTCTTGGTTAAACCAGGCTTTGAAAACGTGAGTTATTTGATAATTCATTTTTGTTAAATGCTGTATGTGGTTTAATGCCGCCGGTTCATTAATGCTTTGATCAACCTTTGAGGTATTTGTGAATTTTCATATTTTTGAAATATACTCTATGAATGTGCTTTTCAGACTTGTTCTTGTCTCTGATCATCCCAGTTTGTGTCTGTAATTTAATAAAAGATATTCTTGTATTTAAATTTGATGTTTAAGAGGATTCTTGAATCTTATGAAGAGGTTTTTAGACCATTACCAGTGGATGGACTGTAGCTATTAAGATATGTTTTTTTTTGTTAGAAGCACAATATTAAATTTAAAGTTTGACTTGGGTTAATTTAAAATTTTTTATATTTGTATAGATATTTTTAAAATTTATAAAATAGATATAAGATATAAATCTTTGACTTTTATGGATTGCCTGTTTTTAAGATGGTCTATATGAGGGTTTCCATTGAGTATGACGACATCTTTTTGGCAAATTCTCGGTGTTAAGACTCAATGTGGAGGATCTTCAGTACCTATATATAGTGAGACTTCATTTGCGCAATTCAGTGAAGTTAAAAGTTTTTTTTGGCATGATTTAAGTTACTTTTTAAGTTGCTTTTCTTGCTCTTCAGTATAGCCATAAATAGGGACTATGATTGTAAATGTCCTGTTGCCTTAGTTAGATTTTTCTCTAATCATGGGTAAGATAGTGTTTGATATTCCGCTAATGCTCAATGTGGAGTTGGATCGTGAGAGGCATGCTGGATATTGTTGAGTGGGTACATATAATATTGGTTTTTATGTTTCAGTTAATTATAGGTTGTATAAAATATTTATCTTTTGAATTTCAATTTTTTTTACAGTTGAATTAATGGTACAGTTTGTCTAATGTGATGTTTGGCACTTGAGATCTTGATGTTTGAATAAAGCATGGTTAATTATAAGGAAAGGAGGCTGGTTTTTGAGAGAGGGGGATTCTGGATGTGGCTCCGTATATATACGAATTTGAGGTTTACAATGGTTTAATTTCTAATGGTTGAAGTTTGTTTGAGAGCTTTTAGATGTTTTAGATTGAATAATTTTTAGAATAATTAAATTTTTAGAGAAGTTAAATTATTAGTGTCTGGGTAAAGTTGTGCAGAACTGGTTGTCTTGAGATAGTTTTTGCCATAATCTTTGAAAGCTTGTTAATGGTTTAAGTTTAATATGTTTGAAGAATTTTTGATATAAAGTTTAGGATTGGCAAAAATGAATATTGACCGTAAAGATATGTTTGTTGAAACTGTGGATTTGATTTAATCTGTAAGAGTTAGTTTTGTATCAGTTGGTCAATTGGTGGTATGAATTTTATTGGGACACAGTTTTTGTCAGAGGGCGGTGTAAAAAGTATTTCCCGGGTTACCTGCTTCTGATAATGGATGTGTCAAGTTCTATAGAGATGGAGAGTTCTCTGATTGAAATAGACGTTCTGCCGACTTATAAGGTATATTTTTAGATTTCCCAGATGTATTTGAATTAAATTATAATCTTGTTTTTGGTAATCCTGGGGTGAATTTTTAGGTGATATTCAATTTTCTTGATTGGAGAGGAGATGGATTAGTTGTGACTGGAGCTGGTCTCTGGTTAAATATTTTTAAGAAGTTAAGTTTCCTGACTTGGCTGTTTTTAAAGTGAATTGTTCCTCGACATAAGATACTACCTTCTTTGCAACAGATTTTTATTTCCTCTGAATGGTAACATGGTGTCGATATGCAATCTTAAGTTTTCTGTGGCGTTTTGATGTTGAACCTCCTCTGCCGGGAATGATACTTGGATTTTCATGGAATTAATTTTTGAAGTTTTTACAGGTTAAATATTTCGGCGTTTCTTCGTCTGGTTTACATATCTACGTACTTATGTTGTATACGTGGTATGGAGTCTTTCGGCCGGAAGCAATGGATTTATTATTTTGGATTTTTGGAATACGTGCGTGCTTAGGCATCTGTGCTGATAGGATATGCTGGGATCCCCGGGTCGACAATGGCCACTTGACCTTCGGATCTCAGTATGTTGAATGGCTTAGAATGTTTGGGTGTACCATTTCAACATGTCTATTTTTCGTTGTCCTAGTTTATTGGGACCGTATAATTAGTTCTGTGTTGTCCCGATTGTCAGAGCTCTTAGATATGTAGGAATGGCCAGATGGAGTTTCATTGCTGAAGATTAGTGGTTACATACTTTTAGTTTGCAGTGAAATTTTTGGAGAGGAGGATATTTGACATTAACAGATAGTACAGCTTTAAGTAAAGTTGTACAATGTTGAATATGTTAATGTAAGCTGAGTTGCAGAGGATACCTTGTAAATGACCTTGAGGGAGTGTTGATTGTTGGAAATCATGTAGGGCTGGAGGAATAGATGGTGTAAGGAATTGGAGGATTGTTTTGGAATTATGACCAGTTGTTTTGCCCTGGGATTGCCCAAATATATTAATGATCTTTATATATAATTGTTTTTGATAATTGTTTGTGAGATAACGAATTTTTAAGATTTAAATTAAATTTTAAATTAAACTAAGTTTTTTTTTGAAGGGTTGTTGTTTTTCTTGAATTTAAAAAATTGAAACTGGATATTTTCTTTATTTTTGAGTAGTTTAAAAGTTAATATGTTTTTAATTAAGAGGTCCAGTATTCAGAAATGAATTTTTATAATACTAATTTAGATAAGTGATTTACTTACTTAGGTGTCTTAGAGTTTTTGTATTGATAGTGAGTCATGGTAATGACGATGAATTGTGATGAAGTTTTGAAGTGAAAAAAATGGACTTTTTCAATGAAGTTTTCTTTTGAATTATTATATAACAAGTGCAGACTGATGGCAGAAGTTTTTAAGATGTGAAAATTGAAGAGTGTGTGAGATTTATAAGTACATCGTAAAATTTTTTTAACGCCTGGGATGATCATATTAAGTTAATGATTTTTTTTTATGCCTTGTATTGGATCATTATATGCTGTAGACAGCATTTTTAGCTCAAAGTGTGTTATGTGTAATTAGTATTTTTTATGTGTTATGTAATTTGTATTTTTAAAGATATTTTTTTAATGTTCCGGAGCTTGATTTTAGTAGGTTTTCCCTGGCTTGCTATTTTTCTTATCTGGGTGATTTAAGTGGATGTTGAGGTTTGTATTTGAGTTTTTGCTGTTTTAGAGTTTTGTTTGAGATGGAGCTGATGGGTTGTTAAGTTTTGAAGCCTGGAAGATTACCTGTATGACGTGGTCTGTATGATCGTGTATGGTGCTTCAATAGGCATTTGCCCTTGGTGTGGTACGAGTGATAAGAGGGGGGGCACTTGTTAGGAATAACAAGCCCTCTGTATCTTATCACCGTACTACTTTAGCTCTATAACTTATTTACATTCTTAGCTGAAACAGCCTTTATTTATAATATAAATACAGATTCTACTTACCTCATATCCTTGTTTTTCGTAGTTATATATCCTTAAAATTCTTCATTTGATTTGCTTTCATCCTTAACTACAGTTTACCTTTAATTGTATCTTCTTCTGCCGTTCATCTGTCTTTCAAAACATCGCGGTTCTCGGAGATCGTTTTCCACGTATGATAGTTGAGCAGTACTCCCGATCGCCACAAGATGGCGTTAGTTGTCCGGTAGAGTGCGTCGTAAGTCTCGGATCATTCTGGAAGCGATCTGTTTTGCATATGCCGGCGGTTGGTACGCATGTCCGAATCATATAAATATGCTTCGGCCAGCTTGTTTCCTCGCCAGTTGGGATTTACCCTTTTAGCAGGATGTGAGCAGTTGTTGTTTATATTTTTATTGGCATGGAGGCTTATTAGAACTGGGAAACGCACATTGAATATTAAAGTATGTCTCAATCTTGAAGTTGCTATGGATATCAACTAGTCCTTGTTTTGTTTTGCTTTTTAAAGTCATCCGTCGGAATTGTGAAGCTACATAGTATGACCTCTATTTTTGAAGAATCTTTTTAGTGTTCGAAATGAAGACGTTTCGTGTATTGGAGTGTCAGCTGGGCTGTCTCTGAATTCCTCGACGTTGAAGGATGAGCTTGTGATAGATCGTATTTACGGACTGTTGTTTATCTACTGCTTTTTCCTGGTGGGAATGTTTCTTGTTTTTACATTGCTATGAGATATCACTGGAGGTACTGGAATTAGTTTAAAACAAAGTATATCGTTTAGATAATAAATTATTCATCGAGCTCTGGAGCATTGAATTAAAAGACGTTTTTATATTTCTTTATACTTCTGCAATAATGTGTCATGGAGCGTTACTCAGTGCAATCTGTTCTATATGTAAATGCATAATCAGTGTCTTCTAAAGTTAAAACTGTTTGAGGTATGTTCTATGTATTTTATTCTTTTAGTTAACTTGTTTTTCTGATTTGACTAAATTTAAATAAATGTTTTGTTTCTTTTAAATTTGTCTTTCGTTATTTAGATCACATAGTAGTTTTACTTTTTCTTATTGCATTTCAGCAAGTTAATTTCATTAAACTGTTTAAATATTTTTAATTTAAGATTTGAGTTATAATAGATTTAATAGTTTAACGTAATTTTTCATCCGAGGTCGGGACATAAAGCACTTACGTTTCCATTTGCTTAATTCACTCTGCTAAATTAATTTACTGAGATATTACTTACTGGTAATTATCTCAACAGATATCACATGCGCACCACGTTGGCGCGATTTTTTTCTGACGCCAATGTCATATATGCACCGGAGTACTTAACTGGCGCCAAAGTGTCGTTATTTTGCTTGATGGTAACCTATATGTTGTTGTTTATTTATTAATGAATTGTTTATTTACTTTTATTTTCTTTTTTTAAATTATATAAATTGTTTTGTTCTATAGTTATTAATTAAACTTTTTTATTTATTGTTATTCCCTTTTTAAAAATATATATGTAACTGGTATTCAAAAACTAGGTTTTCGCCAAATTGGCGTCAGAAAAAAATCGCGCCAACATGGTGCGTATGTGACATCTGTGCCAAAAAGGTTTATATTTATTTGTAAAAAATACACATAAACGTTCATCGGGTTTGTAATAAATTGTCAGGTTTGTATCTTTTTGTAACAAATCTCACTTTCTGAAGCCAAAACTGCATAAAGCTTTTAAAAAAAACTGCCAATGCAAAGCAATGTTGTTAAAGTACAGTGAAATTAGTTAAAAATGTGTATTTTAAATGAAGTGAATGAAAGCTTTATATTTTAAATGAAATGAATGCAAGATGAATATAGTATGGAAAAAATATTGTCAATTTATCACCTGTGCTTGACTAACTTAAAAGTATCAATATTGCAATTGGAACATGCTATGCAAAATGAAACAATTATGTTATAACCACTCTTCGTGCAAGAAAAATGGCCAATAATTTGTATTCAGATAAACAGGCAAGGTTGACGTCAAACAAGAGTAATACTAACAGCAACATTGTTATAACAGACGGGAGTTATAATAGCTAAGTAATAATGGCTTTAAGCACACATACCACACAAGCAGTTTTTTATATATGTTTCGAGTGAAGCTCGATCATCAAGGTGCTAATTATTCATACAAGCAACCGTTACATAAATGAAACATTTAAATGTAACATTTAAATGTTTAACATTTAAATGTAAATATATGCAATCTTGCATTCTCCCCCCCCCCCCCCCCCACAAAAAAAATAAAATAAAATAAAATAAATAAATAAATAAATAAATGTTACAGCAATGAAATTTAATGGGAGTTAAGCGAAGCTTCTTAAAATACGATATTCGTTGAAAACCAGGTTACGGAATATTCCTATATATTTGAATTAATCACGGTACATTTTTTTTTTAGCCCACTCAGATTTTGCCAAGAGTATTTTATATTTATTTTTTGTTAAAAGCCACCTTTTTTCCCCGCAAGTGGTGTTGATGTTGAAATAAATGTTTTGACTTATACTATTATCTCTTCTTATTATTTTTATTTATTTACTTATTATTATTTTTAATTAAATGAGTCAAATCGTGTTTATAAATTTATTTAATGTGTGTATTTTAAATTAAAAGAATGCATTACGAAAGATGGCGATAAAAACAATATTTGACGATTTATCAATTCCGCTCACCTAAATGCTTTATTACCATGTGTTTAATTCCCTTCATGGAATTTCATTGTTATATGGACTTTGCTTTTTTAAAAAAGCTTGACACAATTCGAGTTCAAGAAAGTGAGGTTTTTTGTCAAATGATATAAACGACTATGAAAATAAAACTGAAGAAGTATTATACTGGTTTATGCATGTATTTTAAAAAATGCAAAAATGTCGGTATGAAACAGTGAATAGGTTGTCCGAAAGTACTTGTAAATGTGTTCCTTTTCTAGGCTATTCTATCTCTTGCCAGGGCCATTAACAGAGGGAAGAGCTGGTTTTAAGTTGATATGGATTTTTTTTTTCAGGTTCACTAATCTAGATATTTCATCATTTGAATTGGTAACCAGTATATGAACAATTAAAGATAGTATCACATTTTCTTTACTTGCAACAAGTTATTGTTAAATCTATGTTCTCGGCAATATCGCTCAGACTAATCCCTCTGAGGGAAGTCCTAGTTTAAATTTTGATTAATACAATGTTATAAAAAGTGGTGTAATTCACAATAAAAGTAAAAAACTTTTTAAAACAGCAGGAAAATAAGCAAAACACTACGTGTTTTGAAAGAATGATGTCTTTTGTTTCCTCAGGTGTAAACAAGATGTGCTACCCCTTTGAAAGCAGGAGAAAAATGACAACCAATTGTCTGTTAGCAGTTTTGTTCTTGCTTTCAAAGTAGGAGTCAGTCTTATTTGCACCTAATGAAAAAAGAAAGTCTTCTTTCAAAATGCATAGTGCTTTACCTATTTTCATTTTATTTTAAGAAGTTTTAAAATTTTACTTAGATAAATAGTAAAAAACTTCTACATAAGAGAAATTTGTTTCTAAAAGTCTAAATAAAAAAAGTAACTAATGAGAGAGAAAATTCCCACTACTTTGAGAATCTTCTGTTATCTAACTGAGAAATCTAAATAGGAAAACAATCTAATGGCATGGTTAGAAACTGTCCAGTTAACTTAATACACAACAACTATACATACAATATGTATTTTTAAACAGGAATTATTATTTTTTTTTTATGAAATGTGAATTTTGTTTAGTTAATCGCAGGAATAATATGTGTAGGCTTGATGAGTTTTCGTGTACATAGAAGTTAGGAGACTTGCCATTGCCTTGATATGATACTATAATTCCCATAATGTCAGAGGTTAAGAGTCTTGCATTGGGTCGATAACTTAATTTTACCCATGTTTATGCTAATTATTTTCACTGCAGATCGGGTTGACTTTAAATGTTTCCGGTTCAGATTAGTTTCAGGTTAGATTATGACTTTCATGGGTTGACACAATCAAAATTTTTCAAAAGAAAGACCTAAATATTTTTTTAATGAAAAAACCTATATATTTGAATATTAATGAATGTATGTCACCTAAGGGAATTTTTTTTTCTTCCAAATAAAAATGAGCCGGTGTTGGAAAGTTGCTCAATCACATCCTCATTCTAAATATAAAATTTCTTTGAAAAATATTGATATTTAATACTGCCCCAAGGTTGTAAAATATTTAGTAAAAACATAAAAGTTGTGCATTTCTCTATTTTCTAGTCAAACATTTAAACTACTCAAATATTATTAATATTAATGTAAAATGATGATCATTAAATTGTTATTATATATTCATAGTAAAATTATGTAATATTTAAATCAAATTCCTTATAATATCCCAAAATTTTGAAAAATGTATGAAAATTGGGTAATTGTAAAGCATAATCAAAACAACAAACTTTATAATTTTTATTTATCCTTTGGAAGAAAATATTAGAAATTATCCTTAAAAATCGACAATAATAATGTAAAAATAATTTGTTATTGCAATTTACAAGCAATAAAATTACCATTTTATAGCAGTACATACAGTTTTTTGGTTTTGAAAACTACCCTCCTTCCCCCCCCCCCCCTTTTTTTTTTTTTTTTTTTTTTGAGAACCCAGACAACTTTTAATGGAACCATCATGTCCCAAAGGATCACAAACAGTAGAAGAAGCTTCCATAATGAGTTTCACACATCTTTCAGTGGCTTGATTGTGACAAGGGAACAATGTAATCTTACGTAAGATGTCATCATCTATTGCTTTTGGATTAAGGATACACTTTGTAATCTAAGAATTTAGTTAATGCTGATTCTGTCACTGTCATTTCAGCCCAATTTAAAACATTGATATAGTCTTTGGCTTAAAAATTGATCTCAGGTAACTGGAAAGTACATATCTTGTCTTTCAAGTTTTTATTATTCTGCATGGTGCCAACACTCTTACATAGGCTCTATCATCAGCCAACATGGCAATCAAAATATTTTCCGGTTTATAAAAGTAGCTATTTTGCTGAATTATTGGATCTATAATTGTCTTAATTCCTTTGGTAAATATCGTGATAACATTATTGTTTGATGTAAATTCTTAGCTCTGTAAATGCATGAAGGCTTAGTCTTAATTTGAAACCATACAGATGCATAAGCATGATGTTTAGCATAAAATTTGTCAGAATCAAAAAATTTTCAGGCTGGCTGTTGAGGAAACATGCAGCTTAAGAATTCTATTTGCTACAATAAGCCATTCGGAATGTATAATTTTACCTGGATTTCTTTTTGTATATTTTTTCGGGGCACAATCGAGAAGAAATTCCTTCACATATCTTCAGAAAATAGAGCTGATCCATGATTAAGTCTTTTTTATTAGTAATTTCTGGCAAAGTAAAGCTCATTCTCTTAAAAAGTACAAGAAGCAGCAATTCAGAATCTTTTAGAGATTTGCAAATAGATCCTGTAAAACTTTGAGGACCAGTTGCTGTACCGTTAAGATTCATGAACAAATAGCATAAGATAAACTCATTGGAATGCAATAGGCAAACAAGCCATTTAAGCAGCTTTCCTTCTTTTTGTTCTTGAAATCACATGACACCATAACCTGTGTTAACTGTAGTTCCATCACAACCAATGGCAACAAACATACTGATATCAATATATTTTGTAATTAAAAAGTTTTCAATTTCACTTAAAATTAAAGCCTTCAGAGATTGTAAGAGACGTGCTCTAATAAACATATAATAACGATAATTTAAAGAACACTCTTTACATTAAATGATTAATAATAATATACTTTTAACACAGTTTTTAAAACCAAAAAACAGTATGGACTACTATTTTAAAAAAATGGTAATTTCATTGCTTGTAAATTGTAATAGTAAATTATTTTTTTCTTATTATTCTTCATCTAAGGATAATTTAAAATAATATTTTCTTACAAAGGTTACGTAAAAAACAACACAATTATGTTGCTTTGATTATGCTTTACAATTTCCCAATTTTCACCCCTTTTTCAAAATTTTGAAGGACAATATAAGAAACCTGAATTTGATATGAATGTTACACAATTTTACTATAAACATATAATAATTTAAGAATCCTCTCTTTAAATTAAATTAATAATATTAATAAATATTTGAGCAATTTATATATTTGACAAGAAGATGGAGGAAATGTACAACTTTCCTGTTTTTTATAAAATATTTAATGACCTTGGGAGAAGTATTAAATATTAATATCTTTCAAAGATATTTTATATTCAGAATGAGGATCTAATAGAGCAATTTTCCCACACCAGCCCATTTTGATTTGAAGGAAAAAAAAAATTGCTCCACCTTAATATATATGTGTTCATTTTTATACAAAAAAAGGAAATTTTTATTAGAGATAATTATAGATTATTTTTCCATAATTTTATTAAAATATGGATTCACTTTCTTTCACTTCAGGCTCAGTTGATATGTATCTGGTTTGATTTGATGAAATGTTTTTGTCTGGTTCAGAATGTGTTAACTTTAAGCAGAATTTTCATGTTTGTATCGGATACAACCCAATCTGCGCAAGATTCTAATTGAGGATTACTTTTACTGAAGGGTAAAGAAGAAGCAGAAATTTCAGGGGAGAGGAAAAATTAAGATGATATATTGCTACTGCAAAGTAACAAACATGATAGAAAATATTTTTAAAGTTAACAGAGTTTAAAGATTTTAAATTCATGTGTTGGAAGGGGGGGGGGGAGGGGAGAGAAGTAGAAATTTCAGGAATAAGTACAATGGTTATTTCATTTATTGATTTTACAAAGTAAGAAAAGCAAAAAGATTTTTTTAAATAAACAGTTTTAAAGATTTTAAACTTTACTCACAGGGTGCTGGGGGTGGGGGTTGGAGAGAATGGAAATTTCACAGAAAGGGAATTTAGCTAAAATTTGAAAAATATTTCTTTAAAAAAGTAAGTGAAAACTTACTGTTCATGGAAAATTGAAAATTTTAATACATGTAATATTTTGTCATAAGGTAGTCATTAAAAAATGCAATTGGGAAAATGCTAAAAGTAAAACTGACAACTAATGCCAAATGGATTGGGAATTAATTTTTAAAATATAACTTTGCTTTTAGATGAAGATAGAAACAAAATCCGAAAGGTTTCAGAAAAGATCAATTTTAATTTTTTCAGCAAAACTGAAAAATAAACTGAAAAAGGTGGTTCAAACTTTCCGATGGTATTTAATATATCATTACACATAAAAACAGCAATAACTTCGCATATTTTTGAACCAGAAATTTAACTTCATAAATAAAATAAAATAGATACAACATTTCATTAAATAAATGCCACATACATTTAATTATTAGTTCAAAACACATTTATTCGATTTATAGAAGTAGGCAGCTATGCCAATCAAAGGAATGAATTCTTCATGTTAAATTCTTTTTGTGATATTAACTTAAATAATAATTTAAGAAAACCGTTTCAAACATAAAATATTAAATTCAAAAGAGATAATCCTTTAGATTTATTTATTTAATTTACATCCATCTCAAAATATAATTTATTGTACTCTTATATCTTGATTTTAGCTCTTATATTGAATCAAATACCAAATAAGTTAATCAGAAGTAGATTTTAATTCTTCTCCAGATGTGATTAAAAACAAACTACTGAAGTTTCGAGAGCAAATAATTAAGAGGCTCTGGTGAGCAAGTAGCAGAGAGTAGTTAACACATGGGTGTGCTTATTTCTCATCTGGAGAGAAAGAGATTTACTCCTACACATTTTTCGCCTCCAGCTATTTTATTATCATTGAATGAATAAGCATCCCATTTTTTTTTTTTTTTTCACTGTGAAATTAAGCATCTAAACAAAGTCTGTATAAGGTGAAAGAAAATACTATATCTTACCTAAGTTCACATTTAATTTGTACCCAACCAGGACTATAAATGAAAGACCATGGATGATACCACTTCTGTACAACTGGAATGCAAGAACATAACACTTCCAACCATAAATGAAGGACCTGTTCACTGTAAAATATTAAGAAATACATACATTATTCAGATCAGAAAAAAAGAGGGCACTTGTAAATAATTACAAGCAGGGCTCTACAAACAGGAAAAATTGTTAGGCAGGAGAAATTTCTAGTTGCTGGCATAAAATGTGTGTGCTTCTCTTCTCCCCCCCCCCCCCCCCCCCAAAAAAAAAAAATATATATATATATATATATATATATATATATATATATATAGTTAAAAAATTCCAAAAGTTATTTCAAGCATTATCACAATCTGTAAACTTTAATTGAAGCACAAAATTAACTTAACCAAACCAAATCAGAACTATAATTTAACTTAATAAACAAACTTAAAGAAACACAACTTAACCAACTTTAACTTAAACAAAACAACCATAAGAAACAAGGCAAATAACTAATTAAACATGGAGACAGGTCTGTGTGGCTTATGACACACTAATGCAGGGTTAAAACTGTTTTTAAGCATGCAACATTCCCCAGATTTACCTGTCGAGACCATATTGAAAAAACAAATGAAACAAGATTAAAGCTAAATGAAACCGACCGACCGAAATCAATCCATATCAAAAGCGATCTGTTTCTACTACATTTCGTAAACCACACGCTTCGAGTAAAGGCATCAATTCACTTCTGTTCTTGCAAGTTCTAACATAATTATACGTCATATTTCTGACCAGACTCACAGGATAACCCTGTTTCACAGCAGTGACGTACCATTTCAGCATATCCTCATTCAAAATGACACTATCCGATGTCAATCGGTTTAATCTGTTTAAACCGTTAATATAAATGTTTCTGAATACCGATATATGGACGTTTGAATTGAAATTCAATATTGCAATTGTTTTAAAGTTAAAATCGTCTCTTTTATCATAAACCGATGTAATTAAATTTCTGTTTTCTAATTTTAGATTTACATCTAAGTAATTTGTATTGCAACTATTATGACTACCGGAAAGTTTCAATTCTAAATTTTTAGGATAATATTTAAATTCATGGTTAATCTTTATTCCATTCAGCTCGACAATCAAAACGTCGTCGATATATCTGAAACTCATTATGTCTTTATGTAATTCACTTATATTTTCATATATATATAGATACATGTCGGCCAAAATTGAACTGCAACTCCCCCCCATGGGGATACCTTTAATCTGCTTATATACCTTATTGCCCTCATATAAAAAATTCTCTTGAACCACCAATTGAAACAAATTTTGAAATTCACTTAAATCCATGTATAAATCACCATACCTATTATACACCTCCAATATCTTCTCCCTCAAATCCTCAATCTCTATGTTGTTAAACAAATCTGCAAAATCATATGCATACAATCCTGTAATCTTATTTTTATACCTTTTTACTTTTTCCAACAGTTCATAACTATTACTTATTATAAAAGTTGAATTCTCACTTTTAATCTTCAAAAATATTCTCTTCAATACCTTTAATAATTTTTTATTCGCACATTCAATATAGGAATTATAACCACATGTAACGGTTCTAAATTTCACAGGGCATTTATGGAACTTGGGTATTAAAACCAAATAAGGAAAATTCAAATTATCTTGTTTTGTTTTAATTTTTTTATACATTGCCCTAATTCTGTTCTCCACCTCATTAATTTTTGCCCTAATTAACTCATAATTATTTGTGTTTTCATAACTTTCTCTTAATATTTTTCCATATAATTTTTTACAGATAATTGCATAGTTGGTACTTGCCTTATCTACATATGTTATTATAAAATCATCTTGGATGTTTTTTATAGCTTTTCTTAAATCAATATATTTCTCTTCGGACAAACCCTCAAAGTTTTTAACGTATGTCTCCTCTAGATATATATATATATATATATATATATATATATATATATATATATATATATATATAATTATTTAATCATGGATTTCCAAAAAAGCACATGTTTTTTTTTTTGTTTTTGTTTTTGTTTTTTTGTAGAAGGGGTGGGGGAGAATAATTACTAATATATTGATTATATTCCAGGTGATTCAAAATAGAGGTTATGGCAATTATCTCTTAAACCCCTAACGATATAAAGATACTTCCAATTACAAAAATTATGCAAATCAAGTACAGTTTTTAGATATAGCATGTATTTTTTTAAGGAGACGCATACATATTAAAATACAAAATAATTTTTTTCATGTGGTGTATTGGTCTTATAAGTTATACATAGAAACAATTTAACCATGTTCTATCAAGTAAAACAGTACCAATTTCATTCTTCTACAACCAAAATCCACCAAGTTATGATAGTTTGAATCTTATGAAATTTCGGAACATTTTTAGCACTAAAGAGTTGTCTGTCCACTTTTTAGCACCATAAAGTTCCTAAATTTAATAAAATTCAAAGTATTATAACACTGAGTTTGGATCGTAAAATATATATATATATAAATTAATTTGTACTGCTTTACTTGTCAAATCCATGAGAAATGTTTCTAAATATAACTTATAGGACCAAGGGAGCGTATAAAAAATAAATGCCATATCTAAAAACTGATTTGTATAGTTTTGTAACTAGAAGTATCTTTGTATTATTAGTGATTTATCATCACAAACTCTGTTTTGAATCATTCAGTATATACAATAAATCACCTTTACACTTCAATTCAGTTAATGAATTATGGAAAATAATACAAACAAGTTAAAATATTTTAGTTGACAGGGATCTGTGACTGTAATTGTCAAGCCCTAATCACAACTGGTAACAAAAATAAATTGATAAAAAAAAGCACAATGCATAAATTTGCTTAAATTTTACTAGATTTAAAAATGAGAATATTTCATAATATCCACCAACAGACTGCATGAAAAGACAATCACCAAAATTGTACTTCACATAACATTCCCAGAAATTCTAAAAAAGTATAGTTAACACAACCTCCTCATCTAATTAAAACAATTTAAAAAATATATTTATTTTATTCTTTTTATTTAATTATTTACATTTTATTTTAACTTCTGGTATACAAAAACATGAAAAATAACTATATAATTAAGACTATTAAAAAAATATATATAAAACAACAGATTATAAATAAATATGCCCCACAAAATACCCCATACATATCAAAAGAAACAACAAAGAAAAATCAAGCATCAAGAATAGATTATAAAACACTTTCCAACACTTCCAGATTAATAAGGTAAAGAAGATACCTAAGTAAACAGTTTAGAAAATGCATAACACATTTGAAAACCAGATATCAACAATTGCTGCACAATGTCATAAAGGTACTCTTTTGTGCAGCTCTGTATATGATCTATAGATTTGTATATATTCTACATAGTATGCTAAAATTTAGTTTAGTTAGAAAACGCATAATACAATCAAAAATTCCCCCTTAGCAATTTCTACCAGTAGACAGAAACATACTTGAATTCTTTTGTACAGCCCTGATAAATGCTTTACACCTCATATTCTATAGAAAGCATGTTTTAGTGCACCTTAAAAGTTCATATCAATTTCATTATATTTGTTACAGGGTAACATCATTAAAATACGCCACAAACCATTTTTTTCGTCACACAATAATATAACAGAATATTCAAAATTGTACTAAACATTAAAATACACTGATGACAATGATTTTTCCCCATACACCATAATGTAATGGAACACTTTTGAGTGTTGCTGTAAATGAACTATGAATGCTGCACACTTCATTTTCAATACCGAGCATGTCATGGCAAACCTCAATAATGTATACCAATTACATGCCAATCCGAGTATATTTATGCAAGTTAGGGTACGAACAGACAGACGACCAAAATCAAACAATGTTCAACTATGCTGGAAAGTGTTAAAAATAAAAGTGCTCAAAATGATTAATTGAACATTAATTATAAATCAGTTTTACTTACTTCAGTCCAATGCATACTAAAGAGCGAAGTTTGACATCCATCTGAGCATTTGCTGCATCATGTGATAAATTAATGGCTTGTACAGACTATGAAATAAAAAGTAAAGTTAATTTAGAAAAGAAATCACATCCAACAAATACTTATTTCAAATCTTAGCAAAATTAGTCTTAATATTTAACTTTTTAACAGACTTCAAGCAAAAGTGGCTGTACAGTTAATTTTTATTAGATTAATGAACACTCATTAGATTCACTCTGATGTTCTGAATTTTGATAATTCTTTTTATTTATTTATTGGAAATGGCTACTTTTGATGGTGATCTTATAAATTTCACCAGGATCCAAAAGTGCTATGTTTGTTTGTTTAGGCTTTGACTTTTGTAAAAATTAATCAATTGTCACACAGTTAATATGTAAAGAGTCATGTAAAAAATGTAATATATAATTATCTATTGCATGCCTAATATAAACGTTATAGGCAACACTCATGATGTCGATAGCATAACTTTAAATCATAAAATGTGGTTTAAAGTTAATTTCATCCCAAAGAGTTGTCACAAAAAATGACTCTGTCGTGCCAAACTGCTCTTTGCTAAAATATACCAATTGCTGGTTTCTTACTTTTTATTATTATTTAGCTCAAAAAAGCCTTCATTTTCATCTGAAACATTGTTTGGTTAAATTCCAAGAACCCAACTTGCAAAAAAATACTAAATCTGACCCCCAAGAATTGGCTGGACACTGGATCGATGTGCATAAAGAAATTACAATCACTCTGATCAGGAAAAAGAAAATTAGGGACAACCCAACCAGGTGCAGGACTCAATTTAACAATCCTGAGGTGTCAACTATTCAGAGGTTTTACTATATTTGAATATTAAACAATGCAGATATGTCCGTTTTCCTACATAAAACTTAAAATTGGTATTACAGATATAATTGCAGATCGCCTTTTCATAATTGCATTAAAACATAAATTACTTTCCTTTCATTTTGGGTTTAGTTCAGGTTCAAGTTAAAATATCTCAGGTTGAGGTTGGGTTGCAGGTTAATGAAATTTTTTTTGTTGGTTTTGGATCGAGTAATGGGTTGGCTTCCAATACAATTTTCATGTTAGAGTCGGGTACAACCCACCCATACAGGACTCTACTCTCCCTTTGCCCCCTCCTCCTAATTGACAAAGTTTAAAAATTTTTTACGTTTTTATCATTTTTTTGTTTAAAAGTTTTAAAAGTTTTTTATCATTTTTTTGTTTAAAATTTTCTGATGTTTTGTTAATTTGGTAAAAATCACCCAAATTCTCTCCCCTTCCTGAACTTTCAGTTTTCTCCATTTGAACCCCCTCTCACCACCACCACCACACAAAGTTAAAAATAAGGAAAACTTCTAGCCATGAGGGGAGGGAGCAAAACATGACTTTTTCCTTTCTTTTGCCATTAGACTTTTCTCACACGTGAGAATGTATGGTACAAAATATATCTGATTCGAACTGGTTTATATTTCTTTGTTTATAATTGATTAGGTTGACGGTATTTGGCAAAATTCACCATTTCAATCTACTCTTCGAAATTTTATGGACATTTTATACGGACTTCCTTCATTTATATGAACTCTAAATGTCCTAAATCCATTCCTTGTCTAGTTAAAAGAATTTTCTGTTGAATAACCACCCATTTTTAATGATTTTATAATATAATAGTCATTCATATGCTTCTAGGCTCATGGGCAATATTGTGTAACAATCAGTAACTGAGCAAAAAGATGCTTGATGAGCCAAACTGTATTAAAAGAGCCCTAGTCAGGCTGATGTTGTTGAATTGCCGTGCACACATGTGGCCCCAAAGATGCACAGCATGACACGTCTTGTGCTATGAGTGTTATCATAGGCTTTGTTCTGTGAGCGTTTCAGAGGCTTTGCATGATGTGGGTGTTTTCAATGCTGCTATTTGTTGGTCTTGAGAAGAGATAAGGATTATGGTGAATGTATGTGGTCATTTTTGTCCAAGGTCACCAATGATGGAGATGAGAATAGCGACAGGGATCAAACCAGAGATCCCAAGGATAACAGACAATTTTTATACTGTCAAACAAAAGACTAGCTCAGTAGTTTCACCGTGTGTGAGATGGCATCACCACATATTTTATTACATTATTATTAAGATTATTCACATTAGAAATATCTATTACTATTTTTATATATATGCTTTGTACAAAAATTCACCTTTTTCCAAGAATAAATTATACAAAAGGGCTCTATATGCCTACATATTAAGTAGGTCACAAAAAACTTTCTAACTTTAAGATGGATTGCATAACAATTTAGGAGCCACTGTCAAATTATTCTTTATACTGCTTCTCAAACAAAATAAGCTTTTTGAATATAGATAAAGAAAAGGAACTAAGCAACAGAGAGCAGAGAGAGGATACTAAAGTATAAACCACAGTTTATGTTGCCTCCAAAATTTAGTATTTTGAATTTTTGTAAAAATGTTTTGCATTTATGTGCTCTGTACTGATTACATGGTAAGTACAAAATCTTAACAAAAATGAATACCCACTCATTCTTAATATGGAAATTATTTCACTTCTTACTAAAAAATAGTCAAAACATTTAGATAATTTTCTATATGGAATTTTTTAGATATGCAACTATTAATGAGTTATTCTACTTTCAAATAAATAAGACACTGAAAAACAAACTGTTTTATAACAATAAAATTCATGTTGATACAACAATTTAATTAAAATACTAAAACAAGCCTCACCCTGTACAAAATTTCTTCAGGAGTCAAAACTTTACCATCTTCATCAAGTCTGAAAAAAAAAATTCTTATATAATTAATACAATTAACTAAATTTTAATAAAATATTTTGAACATTATTGAAAACAACGACAACAAAAACTGAAGCATCATCCAAAAGACAAAAAAAGGACTACATTATACAATTTTAAAAAGAAATAATCATATAAAAAGTTCAAGCTCATCTAGACAACAGTATTTTGTCTGTCCTTAGCCACTTCGAGATAAATGTCTCTTACACGAATTTTATTCAGTTGATTTATTTTTTAAAACCTTTACTTATTTAATCCTGGAAATGGACCAATTTAATAAGAGAAATATTACTTTTCTTTATTATTGCTACCAAAAACAATTGCTGTATACACTTTTTGAAGATGTATATTCACCTATGATCTCAAGGGGGTTAACAAAGGAAAAATAGGCACATTATAGATGGAGTCTATTAGATTTTACTGTATATTTTGTATAAATAATAAATTCTGCTGATAAAAAATATTTCTCAGCCAGAAAATTCATGCTTATACTAAAAATTTAAATTTTATATCCAATTTTGATCACATATTTGTCAATAAATCTTTATATTTTATTCTTAATATTCTATTTACTTTTTATGTGCTCAACTTGAAATTTCTCATATTTAAGGGGGTTATTGTTCAAAATGATGTTTTGATTGTTATTTTATTATACAGGGCTATTACAAATGATGGACCAGATTTTAAAAAATCATTTTTGAAACTACTGCACATATTACAATAAGTGATACATGAATTTAAAGAGAAATATACTAAGTTTTTTTCAGTTACAAATGTTCGATGTGTGACCCTATTGTTACTAGGCATATGTGCAATCTGTAATCCAGTTCGTTCCAAACATTTTGTAGTATCACTCTGTCAATGGTTCTGAATTCTATACAAATGCGTTCTTTAAGTTCTGACAGTGTCAAAGACATTGTTTATGTACCACCAATGTCGAAAACAATGTGTTCAGAACTTAAAGAACGCATTTGTGAGGCTTTCAGAACCATTGACAGAGTGATGCTGCAAAATGTTATGAACGAATTCGATTATAGATTGGACGTATGCCGTGTAACAAAAGAGTCACACATCGAACATTTGTAACTGAAAAAAACTTAGTATATTTCTCTTTAAATTCATGTATCACTTATTGTAATATGTACAGTAGTTTCGAAAATATGATTTTTTTAAATTGGATCCATCATTTGTAATAGCCCTGTAATTAGCTGACACATCTGGTGCTGCTAAGGGCTGAAATAACCTTAAACATACCTAAAATAATTGTTGAATTCAGACATTTTTATCCATCTAGTATTTAGTGTTAGGAGCTCTACTGACTTTGGCAGCATACATCCTCAAATTTGTATGATACTATATTTTAACAAATTATAGTATCATACAACAAAATCTATCAAAACAAAAATCTATCTAAACGAACCTAGGATTGAAGACCTACATTGACTTCAAAAGCAGACACCGGTATGCTACACATAGTCTGTTTTGTTCTTGCAAATGACATTCGAATTTGTATAATTTTATACTTTAAACAAAAATCTATCCAAACTAATTGAGAGTTGTAGATGCGATAAGCCAAACATTTAATCCTAAATCAGATTAATATATATCTCCGCAATTTAAGTTACATTTAATAAATATGAGTATAAATCAGTAGAAGATACCTCCCTCCCTCCTTCCATTCTAGTAGAACAAAAACTAGGCTTCAATATTTTCAATAGTACAAAAAAAAAAAAAAAAAAAAATCAAGTACTCATTGCAGACAAAATTATAGAAAAACAAATGAAGTTTTTTAAATTCCGTGGAAAAAATATATTGATTTAAACAGTATAGAACTAGTTCGCCAGAAAAGGATAATTACCTGAATGTTTTACACAAGACCAACCTAGAATAAACAGAATTGAAATCCTTTTCGACTTCTTTATTAGCAACCTAAAAAACAACAACAGAGATTTAGATGCTATAACAGATTTAGCTTTGCTTAAAATGTGCATCACATAACATCAAATACGGGATAATAAACATTTGAGCTTTCAATTGACTAATTTCTCATGCTTAAAAAATAGAAAGAAATTCATCATATACTTCTTCTATAAAAAGCCATGGATGACAGGGTCCACCAAGAATTGATGACTTTTTCATACCATGCTCTAAAACTTGTTTCAAGGCAGGGCACAGACTGAAATTTAAAAGAAAATTTCATAACTTACCACATTAGTGCATCAGATATCATATATATTAAACGAGCAAGCAATTTCCCAGATTATGAATGATATCGTAAATGACTGGGAAGATTTTCATGAGACTTGAGTCCCATACTAAATTAAGCACAAGAAAAAGATCTAGCCAGGTACCAAATTTAAAAAAAATCATTTTCACAGGGTAAAACAAGATCAGACCTGAAACTTCTGCTTGCTATAAATCGAAAAATGCTCATGCAATTTACACAAAATGCATTTTCTATACTAATTTGAGCACAAGAAATTCATCTATCTAGGTTTCGAATTCAAGAAAATTCATTTTGACCTATTAAAACAAACTCAGCACTGGAAATGTTGCTCTATATCGAAAACGGCGCTAACGATTTTCACAAAACTTGATGGCTATACTAATTCAAGCTCAAGAAATTGATAAATTTTATCAAATCAAAAATAAAAAAAAATAGCAAGGTCGCTATTCGAGAAAAATCATTTTCTGTGGTTAAAACAAGCTCATTACTCAAAAAACATGGTATCAATCAAAAAAAATTCGACGATTTTTTTTTTTTCAATTATAATTTATTTGATTATGAGAAACAATCTAACCAAGTCTCGATATCAGAAAAAAATTTTTTTGGTAAGCTTAAGCAATTTTTTTTCATTTTCAATCTTCCGTAATCGGAATTTGGCCAATACTAATGGCCATTTATCATAAACACAATAAAAATCATCTAAAAAGTGGCACTAACGGCTTGCCTTCTGTACTAAATCGAACATTAGATAATGGACTATATGTAAGTCAAAAATATGGTAAAATTTGTTTGAACTGGTTAGAAAAATTAAAATTAATTGATTTTACCAACTGTTGATTTCATGAACTTAAGTATTTTCAGAAACATTTGCTAAATATGCTAATATTTTTTATAGATAACTGTGCTTATATTTTTGTTATGTTTGAAACCACAACCACATTGCTACAAATATCGCTACACTTGTAGTTTGATGCAATGGCGATACACCTTGGTACAAAATTAGCAGCAATTTTAAAATCAAGACAAATTTTCTGCCAAATTTGCCTAATTGTTCCTGAAAAAGCTCATTTTTGACGTCAAGAATTGACTTAAACAACGATTGTTGAAGAATAATAATTTAAATCTTTATAAAACATTGAAAACCACTCAGGATATAAAAACATTTATTTTTATAAATAACAATCCAAATGTCTTGCTATATAGAAAGGTTTTTTATTTTCATTGAAATCTGCTTTTTACATACTCCAATGAACCCTTCGGAATTCAAAATTTAGTTCTACCACCCCTCACCTCTCTCCTTCTTGGAATGAATTACATGGAATAGTAAAAATTGGGCACTTTTCCATTATCCCATCGACTACTTTCCATTAAAAAGAAAACTACCATTAAATTTACAATATTATTTTTGCTTTTATGCCACAATTCCATGATCGTGGCATCACATTTACTTGACGTCAGATGCGTTACACTGGTTTGTTATGTTATTGATTTTCAATTCAACACTTCTGTATTTTTAATGATGTTTTACTGATTTATTTGCTATTTCATTGTTTCAGGGGCTACTTCACTCATGCGAAAATATTCACTCGCTAATGTTAATCCTATGGGACATATTTTTAAAATATCTCATTTGTGTTTCAATATTTTTTTTTTTTTTTTTTTACTTATTTTATTATTTTTTGCATTGGATAGCTGAGGTTAATCTCTATAAAAATAAAAAAAAATCTGGAAACAAATTCGAAAAGGTAAAAAAGGGGTTTTTGTCCAGATCGACCTCAGCTATCAAGTTCAAAAAAACACAAATATTGAGATGCAAACGAGATATTTTTAAAAGTATGTCCCGTAAGGTTAAAGTAAGCAAGCGGGTTTTAAAAGCGGGATATATTTTAAAATTTATTTTATAAAAATATTGATAATTGACACTTGGGTGAATGGGGCTTTTCCGATTAATTTTTTTCTTTTGCAATTCCAATGCCAACATTCATCCATTTGTTTATTTGGCATTAGAGTCAGGGAATTAGTTTGGCGATAGTTTGTGTTATGGAAAGTGGTTGACAGAATAATGGGGAAGTACCAAAAATAGTTTTTTATTTTTTTTAATACTTATATAAGCAACCAATGAACTTGAAAATACCACCAAGTTTTTAAATTGCAATTCATATTTTTTCCAAAAAATATCTATTACAATGCATTAATTTGGCCTGGGCGACAACCTCAATTATGAAAAATTCACTGTTTTTATTCACGTTTGCTAGAAAGCTCAAAGCAATAAATTTATTAAAAATATATACCTTTTCCTCTGTTTATTTACCAACAAAAGAGAACCAGAAAGGAAAATTGAAACATTATTTAAATTATTTTTTTAGTCATTTAAATTTATTTTTCATAATGCAACTGTAAATTTATTTACATTTAATTATTAATTGATAAAAGCATATTTTTTATTACTCTTTTTTATTGTAATTTATTTTACACTTTTAATTCTTTAAAGTATTTCAGTGTTGCCATTTCACAGCCCTTTGGCATATTTTGGTGAGAGTATTTATTGTCACATAATGAAATACATTGTTTTTCAACTCCCATACAATTACACGAGTTATACAGAATATTTGGCGATTTATCTCCTGTGGCTGCCTAATTGAAAAATGCCTTAAAATGAATATATGAATTTATAATTAAGTTGTAAAAATATTAAAATATTGTATTGCCATCGGATATTGTAAAATTCTATGCATAAAAAAACAAGTTAAACTAGGAAAAAAAAAATTTTTTTAACTACTGAGCGAGTCTCGGTCCACCAGGTACTTACACATTAAATAAACAAATAGAAATATGAATTATGAAATATGCAGTGGCAGCTGATGATAAAAATAATGAGAGGTTACAAACTAAATTACATTTTTGAAAATATTATGCAACAAACCTAACACCAAAAGATGAAATCTATAAATCAGAAGAAAGAAGCATTCCTGGCACAGCAACCATAGATCCAATTACTACAATTATAAATTTTCCTATTAAATTAGCTTAGACAAATTTAACTCAACCTTCTTTTACACTAATATTGGCTCCTTCCAGGAAATAATGTAACTTAGTTTAAATAAAATTGATTGTTTATGTTTTACTTTATCAAGCTTTATATTTATGCAAGTTAAATATAGATTTGATTAGAAAAAATTACTTTTTTTTATAGCAACTGCTGGTGGGGAAATAGCATATCTAAACATAATTAAATTAGTTTTTTTTATGTTTTAGTGTAGAAACAAGTATGCAGGGCAGATTCAATATAATTTTATTTTTATTTATAGAGCCGCCTGGCATGAAAACAGATAACAATGTTTGAAAAATTTTTTCCCCCTTATATGACGATTCTAACACAAGCAGAAAATATTTTAACAAAACAAGTAATTTGTATATTGTTATAACATCCGTTTTGCATATCTAGATTAAGAGATGTAAAACTTCCAGAAATTTTGAAGTTACAAATTTATTACAGCACTGTAGCACAGTAGCACTTAAGGATGAGTCACCTTTAAAAATATGCCAAGGATCAAGTAATAAAAATGAAAACTTTGGTTAAATAATTGTGCTCAAAATCAATACATACGTTCCACGAGCTAGATCTGTAATTACTTCTGTGACTGAATCATCACCGGCACTTGAATACTGAAAAAAGAAAAACTGGTAAATACCTCATATACCATATGGATAAACAATTGTGAAAATAATTATAATACAAAATATTATACCTGTTTACTTCTTTCATCCAAAAGTTCCACAAATTTAGCAGGAAACCATCCTCTTAAGCCATTTAATTCACCTATCCAACAATGCTCATCTTTTTGACTAATTATCTGTAGAAGTAAAAGAATTTGATTTCAGATTAAAAATTCAAGAATTACTAACTTTCTGATATGAAAAACAATAGTACAATTAAGTACTGAAATAACAGATGTCTTATTTGTTCTTTAGAAATTTAAAATGAAAATAACTCTTGCATCATATTTATTATACAACACTTCCTACATATTAACTGAAACACAGTCACAACAGAGTACATTAATCACCAGCTTATGAGGAAAAATTTTGTGCCAAGACCAGAATTTAATAAACACTTGCATTCCACACAAAAATACTGGCACCTCCAATTTTACGAAGTTTGACACATTATTTCATATTTATCTCCTTAATTCAATAGGTATTTAATGGAAAAAAAATCACTATAACAATAACTCACTCCAAAAATGCAAAATTCTTCTTTTTTCTAGATAACATGCCTAGTAACAGCAAACTTCACGAATTTAAATATATTCGAGTGAGTAGAATACTTGCTGCCAAACAACACCACATCAAAATTCAGTTATTTCAATTTCGTGAAAAAGTACCTGAAATTTTTGCGAGAAAACAATTTATTGTAGGGAGGTTCAATCCTTTCATTATAAAAAATATTTATTTTAATTATGTTTAGCAATCATATGTAATTGATATTTCAGTCTTATTTTATGAATTTAACTATCAGAAAAATTAGAATTCCCGTATTGAAAATTAAATAAATACCTGAATTCAGGTACATTACCTGAACACAATCACCTCTGTAAATTACAGCTCACTGATCATGGCATAATACAGAATTTAAAATTTCACTATCGTAAAGACAAAGCAAACACTGTTTGCAGTTGATTGTAAGGAAAATTATATTACTGTACTGACTGCCATAAACAATCTCTATGCTGCTTGGATACTGTTAAAGAGTCAAAAATAGCAGACTGTTTTAAACACACTAGATTTACACAAAGCTAGATAGAATATCCTTAAAAAGAAAATGAGGATTTTTAATGTGAAGATGCAGATTTCCCAGAATTTTTCAAAACTTTTGATTGTAAAAATGTATCATTTAAAAATTGTGTGGCTGATGATAATAACTTATAAGTTTGTGGAAATCTTAGCAATTCAGATATCACAAAAGCAATTTGTGATACATGCAACATTGATTCGAATCCCGAAGATAGATCGAGCATCGAGCAATGAACCATTCTCACATTCAACAGAATAGTCCATATTTCAGTCTATTGAATGTTTATGCAAATTCATGCAAATGTAACCATCTTCAGAAAAAGAACTGCACTGTTTTTTACAAATAAAAAAGCTAGTAATTAAGGCTAAAAACAATAAGCTTAAGGAAACAACCCTGGATAAATATTTTTCATAGTGATATGTAACGGTACTTTTTATATTTCTTTTGTATAATTGATTTTTTTTTTAAATAAGTTGTTAGAGAATGTCTAATTTTTATTTTATTATTATTATTATTATTATTTTGCATAAACAGTAAAAAAAAAAAAAAAAAGCTTTTATCTGGAAATGAAATCTCACAAGATACTTCTCCCTGTAATTTTGTTTTCATTAACCACTTTCAATAATTCGAAATTCAGATAATTTGAAATACTTTCGTCATCCCTGAAAGTAAGAATTATTGATAATCCACTGCATATGATAGACAAAATTATTTAATAAAAAATTTCATGAATTATTCACCAAGAAATTTTTTACAAAGAAAATTCTAATTATCTCCAAAAAGTATAAATAAAATTTACAAATAATTTATAAGAGAAACTTACAGTAATTATATCATTTTTTCGAAAACCTAATTCATCATCATCATGCCTTTCAAAATCTAAGCAAGCTTTGGCCCTTCTGCGACGATTTCTAGCAACATTGGCAAAAATTTCTTGATCTCTAGCATGGCCTTCCATGCTGTAATCAGCTATAAGATTCTATTTTAAAAAATAGATTAAGCAACATATAAATAAATTAGGAATTTAAAAATTTTTTAATGATAAGGTCATTTAAAAACTTTTCTTACTATCCATATTATAAAACACAAAAGTTTTTATCATTAACATTATGCAAGAAAATAACATCAAGACATTTTAACATATGTTATATGGGTTTTGCTTGCTAAAATCAATATTTATAATATATACAGGCAAAGTTGCATCCGCACAAGTTGGGACCAAAGGTTGTGCAGATTATGGAATATTGCAGATTACGGAGTATTATGGATTATGTCATTTTCTCATTTCTGGACACAATTTTAATTCCATATTCACTATAACATGAAAAGAAAAATGTGAAATATAATAATTTAATATGTTATCTAAAAATAAAAATGCATTTTTCAAATTATTGTAATAAAAAATTGATTATATTCACTTTTATATTTAAAATTTTCAGATATTTCTTTAAAAAAAATCATTTTTGGACCAAGAATTTGTAAATTTGTTTAATTGTTTATATTCATTAAGCAATGCGAATTATAGAAAATTGCGAATTATGGATCCTTGACTGTATATATGTTACATTATTAGATCTAATTCCGCGATTTCCTTATCTTATTCTAAATTACTACTTTATTTTCACTAAATCCTTATCCTTAAATAATCTCTATCGTTAACTCTGTTAAATTCCCTTTAATTTAATGTCTCACTTGTCTTAATCGCTTTAATATTACGCTTTTAGTATTCTTAAATTAAATGTTCCATTCCCGCGATTTTTTCTTTCGAGATTATTCTTTTAGCTTCCATTTTTACTTTACCGTGCATTTCTGATGTTATTCTTTTTTCCTTCAAATTCATCTGCTAGCTCTGTTCGCACTCTTTATATGATGTGACATTCTTAATTATTCATTGGTTGAGAGCACAATCTACGTCATATTTGTATCCTTACACGTGAGGAACAAAAAGTTGATACTCGCTGTGTTTCAGCAGATTTGAGTCTTATTTCCAGTTTTCATCCATCCTCTGGTCACCGTCCTGTTATTCGATTATCTGGAACTTTGTTTAAACCTAATTACTACAACGGAGCGATGGCTAATTATCTTGGTGGAAACTGCACTTTTTGCAAGATATTCTAATAAAGTGCTTAGGTGATATTATGAGTTGTTTCAATTTCTTCTGGGGAAACTTCACGGAACGATGCATTCCATTGTTTTCACTCGACAACTACATTTCAACAATTGGTTCTACTAACATAACAGATTCGAATTATCTGATCTGACCACTTCTTTTACGCCATTATCGTTGGATGTGATCCACAGCTACTATCGTGACAGCCAGTACGGTATTTTCAACGATAAAGCCAATCCAATGTTGCTAGAATGCAACATATATATATTTATCTGTATCCATATTTTTCTTTTTTCTTCCATTTTAATCCTCATAAGGTAATACATGGGACTATACTTTTTACATAACATCTGGTTAATGTGGTGTTTGTGTTTTAATATTATTGGTCATTTTCATTATCTTTCAATGATATTATTGTACAGAAAATTTGATATATTTATAATTAATGTATATATATATATGTATATAGTAGAGTGCCGATTATCCGAACTCCAATTAACCGAACTTCCAATTATCCGAACAGCCAATTTCTCTCAAAAAATATTTTTTAACTGAACTTCTAATTATCCAAACAGCCTATTTCACTCAAATTTTTTTTTTAAATGAACTTCCAATTATCCAAACACCCTATTAGACCTGGATATCAGATTTCAAATGATGATGAGATTGTGGATGATATTCAAGACGAAAAAAAATTTGAAAACGAATGCTCTGAAAATGATCAAGGTCCACCACATAACGAAGCCTTTAAATGTTTGGAAACAGCTATGAAATGGCTAAAACGGCAGAAGAATGCTGTTCCTATTCAACTAACGTATTTAAGAAGAATTCGAGATATGGCAGCATTGAAACGAATGTCTTCTTTGAAGCAAGCAACAATCGAAAGCTCTATTGATTAAATTATAATCTCTGGAGTTCAGAAAAATAAAATAAAAAGTAAACAAAAAAAATTAAAAACACAAAAATCAATTTTTAAACATGCCAGCATTAACTAGTGCTGTCAGTCTAAAGTGTGGATAAAGTGTGAAGATTTTAGTATAGTCAGGAACATCCGTTAAACTGTCTGTCCATTTATCCGAACTTTTGCTTATCCGAACTAGGGTCCATCCCAACTTGTTCGGATAATCGGCGCTCTACTGTATATATATATATATATATATATATATTCTACTGAATTGAACAAAAAATGAATTCTCAAATAAGGTTTGCTTGAAAACAAACTTGATTCACTGATTTTTGATAATTTTTTTTAAAGAATTTTCAAAGAATTTTTTTTTTAAATCTATCAACACATGGGGCATAAATAAACATTTGTTTGATGCAATAACATACAGTAACAATTGCAGTAACATAATTAATATAGAGCTTCAATAAAATATGTAAAGTTAAGGAGAAAATGGCATGGTTTATATATGGAAATTTATAGTCAAATTTAATGAGAGCACCATATTCTGTTATTCTTTCTTTACAAATGATGCACTAACCTATTTCAATAGAGTGTGTGTAAAAATGTCATTTGAAATATATATATAAAATAGAAAATTAAGGAAGGTGATTATGTGGTTTAAGTTCTTTTTTACTGCATTTGAAATATATCAACCAAAATTCTTTTTTCTTTTAATCTTATGCAAAATATTCAAAGACTGTGAAAAAGAAAGAAAAAGTATCAAGAAAAATTCTTTGAAAACTTTGTCAATAAGAGGATTAAAACAAAAAATATTTACTTAAATACAAAATCTTTATCATATAGGAAACCATCAATACCAATATATATACAGTGAAGGATCGATAATCCGCACACACATTATCTGCAATTTTCTATAATCCACGCTGCTTAGCAAAAGTAAATATTGCGAATTTTGTCAATCTGTTGCTGAAAAATATTGCAAGTTCTTCGAGAAATACTCTTCGAGTAAACTTCGAGAAATTGTTGTGGTAAAAAATCACGAATTTAGTCAACCGATCACGAAAAACACGAAATTCGATAAACAATGGTGGAAAAAATCACTAATTTCGTGAAACGATCACCAAAAAAATCCCAAATTTCGTCAATCGATCATGGAAAAAGGCACAAATTTTCATAAACGAACATTGAAAAATCACTCATTTTATGAAACAATCGCAAAAAAATTGCGAATTTCGCCAACCGATTGTGGGAAAATGCACAAACTTTGATAAAAGAACATGGAAAAAATCACTAATTTCATGAAATGATCGTAAAAAAATCATGAATATCATCAAAAGGCCACGAAAACACATAGTATATTTTGTCAATGTGCTGTTGAAAAATATGACGAACTTCGACAAATAGTTGTTGGAAAAAATTGCAAATTTCAACAATCAATCGTGACAAAAAAAATGTGAATTTCATTAAACGATCATTTAAAAAAAATCTTGAAATGTTCGTGGAAAAAACAAATTTTGGCAGTTGATTGCAAAAGAAAAACTTAATTTTGATAATAAATATATCAAATTATCAATGTATTACTCTTTAAATACATAATTTCCTTAATAAAAGAAATTGAAAAATTGCATTTTATGAGAGCATATTAAATTATTAGATTTCATATTTATCTTATGTTATAATAAAAAAAAATTACTCATAATCCACTCTATAATCTGCAATATTCTATAATCTGCACAACCTTTGGTTACAACCTGTGCGGATTAAAGACTTTTGCCTCTATATTAAACTATTGTTGTTTATGCTATTAATTTATGATAAAAACAAAACTTAAGTAGAGGAGAGTTGGAAACCTAGTTAAAAAAAAAAATTAATACAGTATAGGATCTATTATCCAGCATCCTAATATCTGGAACGCTCTAAAAACTAGAATGCTAAACAATCCAAAACCGAAACTTAGAAAAAGCTTTCATTTAATAAATTTTGCAGTTTTTTTTCTTCATATCTTATTGAAGAGTTAACATATTTTATAATTCAATATTTTGAATTTTTTAACTTTTTCTCATACATCTCAAAATACTATGAAATCCCGTTACTCCGCCCCCCCTCAAATGCAGTGAAAAATCATAAAGTAATCAGAGGAGATGCTGTATGGCTGTGGGAGGTGCATTCTAATAGCAAATCGGCACAAAATAAGTATTTTTGTGTAATTTGACAAAGAGAAAACATTCTGTGTTATAATGACTAAATCTATATTAATAAAAAAAAAAGTTGTTTGTCCGTTTATCTGTCTGTGATGGTTATCGAAATCTATTGTATGTAGAAATCTGAAAACGTGTATAAGGGTAGTCAAATAATCCCATGATACTCAAATTTTTCATTTTTTAATAAATAACCGAGATATTTAAAACCATAACCTGAAAAGCATGAAAAAGCACTCGCCCTGCAACTGATGCTCTGTTACGACGTTCCCCCGGAAGATAAGCATTCAATGTACGCAATCATCGAACATGTGTTCTTTTTTGGATCATTTTTGTAACATCGGTGAAACTTTTAAAAATATGGAAAGACTAACTACATATTGTTAAATTTCATATTTTTCTGTTTCGAAGCCATAACCCATTAAAAAAAATTGAATTTTAACCTTTTGAAAAAAAAAAAAATTTTTTTTAAACCACCACCATTCTTGGAACACATTTTCGAAGATCGAAAATCTGATTTTCAAGATAACGGCACGCTCCAACCTTACTCAAAACTAAATTTTATGTTTGATTTTATTTTTTTGTAATTTTTATTATAGTTGAAAATTCTCTTAACCTTTTTTTTTTCTTTTGGCAAATAAAAATGAATCAAACTTTTCCTTAATTGTGCTTTATTGAATTAATTTAACATAGTATTTTTAATATTTTTTATGCTAATCTGTATTCATATTTATGTAAATTTAAAAATATTTGTGGAAGTGTTCCGAATTATGGAAAAACCCCTTATCCGGAATGCCCCAGGTCCCAAGGATTCCGGATAACAGATCCTATACTGTAGTATAAGTGACAGAAATAAGGATAAAAGGGAAAATTTATTAAATTAAAAAACAATATATATATTTTGTACGAATGATAAAAAATTCTACTCAATTTAAAAGTCAGATTAATAACAACAGTAACATTTAAGACAGATAAAAATTTTAATTTGCAGTTTTAAAATTTGTACAGTTGGAGGATGAATTTAGAATGGTTATGTTTTTATAATTTATTGCTACTAGAGATACAAAAATGAGATTTTTTTCTTTTTTAAGAGATGTAGTTCAAAAATAAATAGAAAAAAAAATGTAATAAATTGTGCGTTAAGTTATGTGCATGTTTGTATGATTTTTATTTCTGTGAAAATGTTGTTTGGCAGGGAAAGATACGCTATGTGATCACCTATACTTCTCTACCAAATTTTGGCCTATGTGCACAATTTTCAAAAGTAACACTGCCAAGAAGAGTACCACACTTGGCAAACTCATATTGAAGAATGTAAGTGACAACTCTAAAGTTAGTAGCTGAAAATCTAAATATTTGGTTTTACAACAATTTTTTCCCTAAAGTGGGAATATTCTTAGAGTAAGTTGGAAAAGAAAAGCAATCCTGCTTTTAGACATTACTCCATACCATCTGGATGAGATGCAACTGTCAAATGGAGAGATTAAAGCATATATTTTGCCACTAAATGTGACTTCACTAATGCAGCCATTAGATCAATGTGTTCTTGAGAATTTGAAAAGAATACAAAAATAAGCTATTAGGAAGCTGATTGGAGGCCTTGAAAAACAAGGAGTTATAAAATGCATCAGGTTACACTGGAGGATGTTGTTTATTGGATTGCCAAAGCATGGTAAGAAGTTAAGCCAAGGACTATCAAAATTGTTGTGAAAGATTATGACACCAGAGCAGATAAATGATGAAAATTAAGCTGGTGAAAGCGAATCTTTATTGATCCTGGCATAAAGACTTAATGTTTCTGAAGACTTAATTTTTTTGTATTGCAGAGTGGATGAACGCAGATGAACAACAAGAAATTACAGATGACACGATTGCAGACTGAAAACCACAAACAAGAGAGCAGTGATGACGAAAACAATGTCCATCAGAAGAAAATGACTCCTCCATTTTGATTCATTTGAAGGTTTGAATTTGATTGGGGGGGGGGGGGGGGAACTATTGAATATTTTGAGCAGACTACACCTGCAATTCTGATTACACTAGTGCAATGCCATAGCACTGCAATAAAGAAACATTTACATCCAACAAACAAAAAAACCTATGAATAACTTCTTTAAATGAATAATTTCATTCACCATTTTTATAAAAGCACTGGAAGTGTACATCAAAGAGCTGTAAGTAGTACCAAGAAAATTAATAAACTGTGTGTAACTTTATATTTCACCTCCTTAGTTAGTTATGATTTATGTAAATCTGGTTTACCCAAGTGAAGTTTACCCACTTATCTGAGGTGAGCTTGATTTATATTAACTCGGATAATTGGGACTATTGTATTTACTGCTCCCCTACCTCTCATGGCTGAAAACTTTTTTTTTTTTTATCCTATACAGAAAATGGCTATGATGGTATGCTAGTAAAATAAATATGGAGAATAAATTTAGTGCTGTTTACGAATTTTCTAAAATATAACTATAAAATTTAAAAAAATTTCATAAAAAAAATTTAAAATTAAGAAAATTTCTATCCCCACTCAGAAAAATTATGAAAAGTTCAAAAACATTTATCATTAGTTATGAATGATACTTACAACTTTGATCTTTGGATCAACTGATTGGAAATGACGAGCAATTTGCAAAATTGCTTCTCTCAGATCAACGAGAATTTCTGTCTGTCTTATGTTTTTACTACGAATATCTTCTTCTGTTTCCCCATCACCAAATATTATCAACTGAATCATGGATTTAGATCTCTTCAATTGCCGGCGATTGAGATGCTAGATTTATAGAAATATGGAAAGATAAATTATATTATTTTTCATATATTTTATGAAAATAAATATGTGTATAATATAGAGTCAAATACTGTTTACATAATCCTCATATTTGCACTTTCTTTTCATTTGTGCAATTTTGAGCTAGGGTTAAAATTGGAAATACCTTCTTTTTAATCCTTTTAAGAGCAGTATTTGCATGAGGTGAATACTTAAACTCCAAACTGCCAAACAACACTCAGAATTTTTTTAAATAAAATTTTGCTTTTATAATAATGTGAAGACAATCCAACTGTCTATTTTCTAATAAATTGTGCATAAATTCTGCTATCAATCACTCATTTCAACTTTTCACAAACAGGGTTATTTTTAAAAGGGACCTTGATGTAATAAATAAACATTTTGGATCATCTTTCTTTTATTTTATATATATATATATATATATATATATATAAGATTTTATAATTATGAACAAAAATCTGTTTTTCTGTACTGACTGATTGTAGTTTATCACATTATCAAAGCCAGTATGCACTCATGTGATTTATTTTGGTGTTTAAACAAAACATTGTTGATTTGTGCCAAGTTTGAACTTTCTTTGTAAACAGGGTACAGAACTTTTTAGAAGCTCAATTACTTTCTTTAATAATGAAATACACACACAAAAAAAAAAAACAAAAAAAAAAAACGAGGTGGGAGTATTTAGACTTACTAGTAGTCTAGTAGTCTTATAAATTTGGGGTTCAAACCTAACAGATCTACTGAAAAAGAAAAAAGTGGGTGGGTATTACAGTAGTTTGTAGTGTAGTGTGCTACATTTTGAACAATGTATTGTAGCAAGTAGCATAATATGAAAAATCAGTAGTTTGTAGCGAGAGTCGGCGCAACTTTTAACACTACTTCAGGAAAAGAAATGTGCCATTCAATGAATCACATGACCATAACCTGCTTCTTTTGTGCAAAATTTGTTCTGCTCAACAATTTATGAATCTCAGCAGCAAATGTTAGCTGCAGTGTATATCAACACATTTTATGAAATCATAGATTTTTTCCATTGACACTTGCTGTACTACCCTTGCTTGAGCTTGAAGCAAAGGAATTCAATTTCTTGCTGTCAACATTGTCTATTTACTCACTATTAGGTCTTCATGTTTTAATACTGGGTTTCTTATTATTTGAAATGGCTTTTAGATTGCATTTAAAGTTGTCTGTAATTTTCTAGATTGTAAAATAAGACTACTCGATATAATTAGCTCTCAACAGAACTCAATACAATTAGCATATTAAGAGTATTGGTGAGTTAAATAAACAAATCTATTTGTAAATACATGTCAACCATAATTTTATTTATCTCAATGCAATAATTACTGTAAGAACAGTAAATAAAATTTATGCAGTGATATGATTGTGCATAAATATGTTATATGCAAGGTAACCCATCATTAAACCATTCATTATGTGAGAATATTCCACATTGAAGTGTTTTCATGAGAAATTTTCTTTCTTTTGTTCAAACACAGGAAATTCTTACATTCTATCAGAAACGGTAATTAATTCAGGAGAGTGATATATATTCCCCTCTCCCCAAGGGAACTAATATCAAGGAAGCACACTCCTCTTCCCCAACCACTAGGGATTGTGATTTTTTACTTATATATGTCCAGAAGTGTAATTTTTCCCTACTCTATCCTGGTTCTTCAGAAATACTACAAAGAAACAATTTCTTAATTCAACACTAATCAAGAATCCTGAAAATCGGATGTTGTTTTCTGGAGATTGACTATTCCAATTTCTTTTAGTTAATGCAATAGTAATAAATGTTAATTTTGTTTCAGTTTTTTGCTCCTGGGGGGAGGGTGGAGTAAATATTTTATCTAGGCTAAACATTTTTCAAGAGGGGGATTTGACGGTTATCGACAAGAAGTCTGCCACTGCATTTAAATACAGTATTGATTTTCTTTCATTTATGTTTTCAGGTCAGGTTTGGATTAATTAACCCAATGATTGTCTGAGGATTTTTCTGTAATTTCATAAAAATGCTTGTAAATCCTAGGATATATTTTTTAAAATCTTGGTTTCATGCTATAATATCTTTCATATCCATTTAATATATTTTTCAAAACAGAATTATAGAGTTTAGAGGTTTTTGGTAGTTTTTAGGTGGGTTTTAGATGTTTTGTTTAGAGTGTGTACAAATATATTTTTTGCGAATTCAAGTTAATATGGTTTAGGTTGTGTTGGGTATCAGATGGCTACAAATGAAACTTTTATGCTCCAATATGGGTCTCATGTACCAATACCAGAATGCATATGATCTGATAACTCATATATTCGATTATAGCTGTTATTAGAACCACTCTATAATGGATGCTCTCCTATATTTCTGCTGCTTCCCATTAACGTATGTCCTTAGTAATGGACATTACCAGTGTTTAAAATTTTACTTATATCTATTTTAGAAGTTAATTATTATAGCATAATAGCAGTTTATAATTTAAAAATTAAACTACGTAAATATAATTTCAAATTATACTAGCAAAAGATCTCTTGTCAGCTGTAAAGAAACAACTATAATCAGAAAAAGAATGAAGAATTTTCAGATTCTAATTAAAATTTTAAGAGGGATGTTTGAAAATTTAAATGGGATTCTTAAAAATATTGCACAATCCTACACAAAGGCACCTTCTCAAAAAGTAAAAAATATTAGAAAATATTTTTAAATGCAAATACTAATAAAAAATTAATGCTCAAAAAATTTATTTAAAAAAGCATAACACAGATATAAAAGATGTATTCTAATTTTAAACTAATGTAATTTAACTATACCACAATACAGTTACCTGTTTTGGAAGATTTTTTGCGTTTTCAGGATTCAAAAGAGCACCCTGGTCAGCCATGAGATAAGCCAGGTGTTTTCGTCTGTGAGTCTCTAAAGCCATATCAGTGAGTGATCCAGCAATTTGAAACGCAACTTCAAAAAGCTTATCTACATCATCAACTTCACCAGGAATATCAGATAAAGCATTGAATATTTGAGCAGAATTTTCTAAGACCCTTAAATCAGGTTCCTGTTCATTAAAAAAATATATATAATAAAATAAACTTGTATTGCATTCAATAAATTTGAAATATATATTTATATTTCAAATTAATCATGGCATCAAAAAATTAATTAAAATATTGTGTTAACAGAAACATTTAAAGCGTATAGTATTAGACATAATAGTTCAATTAATATAAGCTACTTAAAAAATAAAATATATATATACATATAATATAAATTGTAGATGTCAGTATAGCATAAAACAGTAAACTTAAATGAAGAATAATTGTATATATTTACATTAATATAGATCATATCAATTATTTAGGAACCTTGATTTTGCATTCCCAAAATTATATTTTTACTCGATGTACAAGAAAATATGAATATATTAAATTTTCTACATTATGTTTTCTCCGAATTTATGTTTTCATATTTTTATGTTCTATCCACAATGTAAAACAGAAGTTTAAATAAACTTTCAAACATACTTTTATTTTTAACATTCCAAGAGTAACTTGAAAAAGCACAACAGACCCTTCATAAAAAAATAAATCCCAGATGCGGAGTAAAATCTTTGTGTGGACTACACTTGCAAAAAGGGTTAAGGACCAGTGGAGAGTAATGAGGGAAAGTTCTAGGTGAGATAAAGAACAGACATGTTAGTATTGGTTAGTTAGATGCTAGCATTTAACACATGATTAAAAGTGCACAATAACACATACAAATAAATATCATTGCAATTTAAATTAAACAAACAAATAAGACCTTTTTAACTAAAGCATATTTACAACAATGTCTTTAAAACATTCCAATATTTTTTTTTACAATAAACATACTATACTAGAGAGCTTTGTTCTCTGCTTGCAGATATTCACCAACTCCAATATGCTTTCAAGCACTTTAGTAAAATCCAAATAATGGTTGGTATACATCACAGAAAAGTATTACAATAGTTTCTATAAATCCAAGAATTTCCTTGTACATTGCATTATTAATTCTCACTTTTTCTGCTTTATTAAACAAGTATGCATAAAAAAGATTACAAAGAATGATAGAGGGTTCAGTCTATTTATGTGCATAAATAAAATTTAGTGAATATGATGTTATATTGACACAATTATACTAAAATATTTTATTTTCATGGATAAAAAGAAATCTTTTCTTTCGAAAATGTCATTTGCACTATTGAAACCATTCCATACTTCAGCATTCAGAGATTAGTGCATCATTTAAAAATATTTGAGTTTTGTCGAATACTTATAAGGAAGTGTTATTAATGAAGATAACATACTGACACATTTAAAGTAAAATATTGTATCTTAATGAATGAAACTACTTTTCCTTTTGAGAATGACATCATTTTCAACACCAGTGACATTTGGTCCTTCTGAGATTAGTTTCATTTAATGCAGTTGTTTTAAAATTTTGACAAATACAAATTTTCTTTTAAATAGAACGTCATTTAGAAGCATGCTCTGTTTAGAGGATGAAGATCAGACAAATTGGAATTTTAATTCAGCATCATTATAGATAGAAATGTATTCAGGATTACACTACAATGTATGTAATTGAAAATATAACAAATGCTTTTTTCTACAGTTTTTAATAATAATATATAAATAGTTTCTTAAAGCTTTTCTATATGTGCATAAAAGTATCATGAATGTATGTATACAGAACAAAGATGGGAATGCATGGAAAAGAAATGAAAATTTTGGGAGAAAAGCCACAGGCAGTTTTTACCCATTAGGCTAAAGCCTAGGGGCCTGGGAGAAAATGAACCGTAGTGCTGAGGTTTTCTTTCAAGTTTTTTCTTCATATATATCTTCACTGGTTATTTTATGTGAAAGAGAAATGGTGTGCAATGTTCCTTGTTTCACTGATTTATTGAATCCTCTAAGTAATTAACATTAACAATTAATATGAATTATTAACAATTAATATTTCAAATGTTTCTCCCCTTTTAATTTTTTCAAAACTCTTGTAATTTTTCGGCTTCCAGTTTGTCATAGAATTACATAGAGGTGGCTTTTGCAAGCACAGCATCCTGGGTGAGAGTTTTGTCATCATCTCTACATGTGATATCTTTTAAAGAAATTATTAAATTTTAATCAATTTATTTTTCGCCTCTTAATTTTTAGTGTCCTGGATGATTTTGTGAACTTGCCTCCTTATTCTAGTAAAATTAATTGTTAAACTAAAAATATTCTTTTGGGGTTAAAGACTCAATATGCATGTTTATGTAAAAATACATTAATATTTAACTTTACTTACTATAAATCCATTCTGAAAAAAATTGTATGAAAAAGATTCAGAAGTGTTCTCAGAATTGCATCATATTGAATGATTCAAAATAGAGATTAGGGTGATTATAGTTTAAACTGCTGATGATAGAAACATTCTTCCAATTGCAAAAAAGCATACAAATCAAGTACAGCTTTTGTTTTATAACAGCTTTATATAATTAAAATACAAAAATCTATTTTTTATACGCGTCCTGGATCCTAATAACTTATATTTAGAAAAACATTGTTCTACGTCTAGGAAAAAAATTTTAAAAAATCCCATTTTGTTTATGACCAAAATTTACCGAATATTGATATTTTGGAATTATGAAATTTCAATGTTTATTAGCAGTAAAAGTGTTTATTTCCATTTTAAGTGCCAGAAAATACTGAAATTTATCACTCTGAAGGAGGAGGGAGAGGTCCCCCAAAAAATCTAGCCTAAGGGTCCAGGAGGTAGTTCATCTGCTTCTGAGAAAAGACAATTTCAGTATTTTCCTAAAGGGATTTATTTCCATTTGGGAAAAATCAAAATTTCATTTATAAAACAGTATATTTAGAATTTTATAATAGCTTATAATGATAATAATTTTATAAATTTATTTGTGAATATACTGACACATTAATAGTAAAATATTGTATTTTTAGGAATGAAACTATAGTTTTTTTTAGAGTGTTAACATTTTTCACTACCAGAATCATTCCGTCCTTTTGAAATAAGGGTTTCACTTAATCTAGTCATTTTAAAAAGTTTGAGTTTTATGGATGTAATACTTTTCTTTTAAATATGATGTCATTTAGCCTGGTGGAAGAATGCTTCTGATTAGAGGATTGTGAATGCTTTTTTGTTTAGTTTTTAATAATAATATGTAAGCAGTTTGGTGGTTTTAAAACTTTACTATGTACGTATAAAAGTATTATGAATATGTGTATAACAGAATATAAATGGGAATGTAAGGGAAAAAAGGTTTTTTTTTCCAAAGGGGTTCATTTCCATTTGCAAAAACTGAAATTACATTTATGAAACAATTATTTGAAATTTTATAATAGCTTCTTTCTGATGCTCTTTCTTTATTTTTTATGTTTAATGTTCCAGATGAAAACAAACTTTAAAAAAAAAAATGCTATTTCTCTCATTAAAAATGAAAAATCATATGCAAAATTATATCATAATACCAATTATTGAAAATGGTAATGTTGAAAACAATATAATAATAGCGTGGAAGGAAGCATTACGTATTTGCTAATTCCAGAGTAATTTGTCAAGTATTTTTCTAGATATCTGGCAAAACATGTAAAATTGAAAGTGTTGGGTGATTTTTGGCTGTGCAGTAAGTTATTTTTATAATGAATAGTTATACCTTTAGTGTGAAAATAAATCAATAAGTGCAACAGCAAAAATGAACTGTGAGTGAGACTAAGTGAAATATTTAATCATCTATCATCAGTACTGTTATATAAACAAAGGGCAATATGTTTTTAAAATGACTGTTACAAACTTTTCTAAAAATGTCTTAATTTTTTCAACTGATTTTTGCTTTATTGTTTTTAAATAAAATTTTGGATAGTTTTCTAGCTATCTTTGTCATAATTTTAGTGAAAACTGCATAAATTAAGTTCTAATACATTACATAGTTTTTCCACTTCCCTTTAGATTTATTTTAAAAGGAAAGTAAAACTTTAGCTTTTATATTTTCTAGGCAGTAACGTTTCAGCTTTACTTCACATTGCGTGTTTTAACCAGAGTTAAAAATCTGCTGCATTATAAGCAATTTAAATATGTGTTAGTTTGAATAAGTAACCACAGGCTGTCGCATTCAATATCATTTTTTTTAGGTGTGTGTTTATAAGCAAATGTATGTTCTTTTCTTTGGACTTATGGATTGATATTAAAGTTGAAGTTTTAATATGTAAATAGCGCTTGTTATTTTCAACAGTAGAAAAAGAAAAGAAGAAAAAAAAATGAATATGAATAATTTCTTTTATGAACAATTTTACTGACTTACTTTTATCTTTTAGGGGAGATATGAAAGGTTAATAAAATAAAACCTTTCTAAAATTCAAAATTTAAATTCCTAAATTGTTTTTCTAACTGCAATATCTAATGCTTAAAACTAAATTTGCCCATGATAAGTTTTTTCTTCAACCCAGCATTTATTACTTTCAAACTTCAAATCCTAACTAAGATAAAAATTGCTCAGTGCAACTCTCTTTTTAATGGGGTTAGATCTGCAAGAGCTCAGGAGTTCTACATGGACTGGCCCAGATATCAAAAGGTTCTAATACAATCACTAATAAGGTTATGTATTGCCTTTATGAGGGCAATACCCTATAAGGCCACACCTGTTAGGGCTCCACCCTAACCCCCTACTGGAAAAATTAGAAATACTTTCATAAAAAGGACACTTTTCAGTAAAAATGACATAATAGCTATGACAATTTTGGGCAATAAGCCTGACTGAAAATATCATTGCACTGTCATGAAAAATCTAATAAAAGTCAGGTTTCAGATGGGATGGGACAAATTGTTTTCTCCTTGTATATATATTATATATATATATATATATATATATATATATACTAGGGGGCTCTGCCCCCTGCAAGCTACGCTCGCCAACCCCCGTTCAGACACTGTAGAATCTAAAAGCACGCTAATCTGATCAGTTTTAAAAAGATTAGAGAAGATTGAATTATACTGAAAAAACATGTAGCAATCTCCCTGTAAACGGGTTTCCATTCAATTCCCTTTGATTGAAAAAATTTAAGGTAGAATCAGTTGCTGTTAAGACATCCAACAGTTGTTTTCGTGTTTGGTTAAAGAAGATAAGTTAAACATTTGAAAAGAAGCTAAAATAAAATGAATTAAGTAAACAGAGTCTTTGTCTCTGTATTTTTTAACAGCGTTATAAAACGATTGACATAATACAATTACTAAAATTTGCTGCTTTAACCCCTTTAAGGGTGGTGGTTCATTTTTGGACCACTTAATTTTAATTGTTAAATACCACATTAGCACCAGAATATTGGGATGAAAATTTCCCTTTTATTAAGTAAGTGAACAAAAGCATTTTTGTATTTCGAAATTTGTTTGTAAATTCTGGTGCCATTCACTGATTTTAAGATTTTATGAATAGAAGTGCCTTGTCCGTGAAAGGGTTAAATGCATATTAATGTATTTATTATTTTAAATTTTCCTTTCCCTTTTAATATTCATGTGTAAATACAATTTTCAATATTTTCCTGCCTTTAACACGTACTCATTTAATAGTAATTTTAAAGTTTTTTTTTTCTGTTTTTAATAATCACATGAAAATAAATTTTTAATCGTTAGGAAATATTATTCTTTGCGCTGTTTTTAAAATTGAAAACCATCTCTATAATAATAGCCTAAGTCATGTGACTATCATCAACAGCTCCAGGCAGCCCTTCGCTTTTTATATTCCAGGCGGCCATTTTGGTACTTTAATGTTAGCTAGCCACAGGTGTGATAAGTCGCCGAATATTATTCTATCGCCATTATTTCGTTTATATTATAAACGGAGCACTGGCAGAGCACTGGCGGCTTCAGCCAGGAGGTCCCGGGTTCGAATCCTGGTCCGGACATTTTTCGCCCAGTTGGAAATTTACATCTAATATGATTTCTTTACCAATTTGAATAATTGTGTGAAAATTAATCTAGTGTACTTTCGTATCCAGTGATTTCTGGAGTTCCATTACCTGAGATTTATTCTGTTGAGCTGAACCAGGTTTCAGACCAGATGCTGTAATCTTCAAGGTTAGCTGGGTGAAAAAGTTCGACCAGAATCGTCCGGGATAGCTCAGATGGCAGAGCACTGGCGGCTTCAGCCAGGAGGTCCCGGGTTCGAATCCTGGTCCGGACATTTTTCGCCCAGTTGGAAATTTACATCTAATATGATTTCTTTACCAATTTGAATAATTGTGTGAAAATTAATCTAGTATATTATAATAGTCCAAGTCATGTAACTGTCATAAACAACGGGCTGATTCCTTCGCTTTTCATAAGAAAGGTTTCCATTTTGATTAAAGAATCGAAATTATTTTTTTCGAATAAAACTACATAAAAGTTGCCATTATCAGAAAGAATTCCTGGTACTTTTATGTTAGCCGGGTGAAAATCTCGCCAATAGATTTTTTTAAAACTCGCCAGTTAGCATTTTTTTATTTTTCGAGTGGTAAATTAAAACGGTGCTACTTGGTTATCCCATTGATCAAAAATCTGTCGCCAAACTATAAGATTAAATGCCAATAATGGTTGATCGTAAATGTCACATTCACTTGACTTTAAGGAAGTTACACATGTTCACGCCATCAAGTGATTTTTATTTCGACCTTTTATTTGTATTTTTATTAATGTTATACTAATTTATTTGTTCTTTTGTTATTTAAAATAAAAATTGTCAATTTGTTAATTTGGCGACTGGTTCCGCGATTTATATTATTTGGCGAAATTGGTCGACGGGATAACTAAGTAGTACCGGATTTTTATTGTAAACCATGCGAAACATTGTGATTTGCTATTATTTGCTATACTTTATTGTATAACAGTTATTTGTTCACTTATTTTAAGTATATATTTGTGATTTAGTAAAAAAATATGTCAATTTGCATAATTTGGCTATTTATACAATTTGGCGAAATTGGTCGACAGGAGAAGTAATAACATTAGAACGTTGCTTTGAAGTGGAAATTAAATCTCATCATTTGTTGCATTGTCACATATGCACCGGGTTTGGCATGATTTTTTTTTTACGACAATTTGGCGAAAACCTCGTTTTCAAATACCTGTTACATATGTATTTTTAAATTATTTTCTGTTATTTTTAAAATGAAATAACAATAAATAAAAAAAAATAATTAATAACTATAGAACAAAACAATTTATAACATTTTTTGTAAATAAAAAGAAAATAAATTCAAATAAACATTTATTAATAAATAAGCAACAATAGCCGGGTTACCATGTCAGGCAAAATAACGCCATTTTGGCGCCAATTAGGTACCCCGTTGCGTATATGACATCTGTGTCTAATATTTTTCTTTTCGTTTCGTTTTAAAAAAAGAATGAAGTAAAAGCCATTTATTTTAAAGGTTTCAATTTTAAATGAAAGTTTTGTATTAAATAAAATGATAATGAAATACAAATTGAATTCTGAATAAAAGTAACATGATGCATTTCTTAGCATATATTTAAGGGAGGCCAAACTCGTCGCCAAATTAATTTAAAACAACCTTTTCTAAAATATGAAAAAAAATATCTGTTATGATTAAAATTTGAGTTGCCATCATTAGAAAAAAAGTATTTAAAATAAGAAAAAAATTAATATTTCGAAAACTAATTTTAATTTTAAAATTCTAATACTAGTTTTGAGATCTGTGGATCAATACGGATTTTTGGTGTTAATTTCATTGCAAAGTATTCCATATTTTAGGAGAAATTGCCGTGAAACGTAATCAGTTGTTTAATCAGTCATTTCATAGAATCATTACATAAATTTGTTTCAATTCGATTCATTAGGATTTTATCTATATAGGGTAGATATATATATATGTATGTGTGTGTGTGAAGACTGAAGAGTTGACTATGTGTAGAATTAGATAATGTAATAAACTGGCTTAGTGTACAAAGTTATGATGGGATATACATCAACTAGTATGTTTCTCAATATCTACTATATCTTGTCAAAATAAACTCAGTTCAAATTGTCCATCCATCTCTTTTACCTTCATTCCTTTCAGTTATCCTATTAATCCATTATAATTATGTTAATTTACAATACCATATTTTATTATAACAACTTACTTATGCAGGCTGAATTCCATCTTTATTTTAATTAATCTTTACATTCAATTCATAAATCACCATCATCAATTCCGCCATTTTCTTTCCCACAGTCCTATCATCTATTCAACTTGCACTCACCATTACCCAACTACAACTCTTAATAGTTTCTATTAAGGATCCTTTATCTCCCAAATGTCATTAGAGCATATGTTAACATGAATTGACTTTCAGTCGATTCATCTTCCTTCATCAATTACAATACTGATTTGCAATAGGCTTTTGTGGTGGGCATTGCTCATAAATGGGCTTTTCAATGCAATAAGCACAATGCGCATTTGCTAAAACCCCACACTTCTATTCTCCTAGTAAGGGGAATATAATATAATAATATTGGCTGGTCCACATCTAGGTAAATAGTAATGCCCCATCTATGTATAATTGAATGTACAAGGGTTTGAACATTTTTTTAATTCTTTGTGTCTCATTGGGAAATCTGCATTTGGTAAATTTTTTAATCAAATTCAAGCATGTTTAATACTTCATGTAAGTTGAAATTATGTATTTCCTTTAATACATTCTATGATGAACTTCGAAAATGAAAACCTTAGTTTAGAATCCTGAAAAGGGACACTGAACTTTTCTTTAAATATCATTATCAAGTTTTTTTGCAGTTGACTTAAAACACATTTTTATTTCTTCTGGTTTACTCATATACAGCTAAGCTTCATACTATATATTATAATTATAAACTGTGCTAAATTTTAAGTTACATATACAGCTCAATTCAAGACTATATGCTCAATATGTTAGCTGGATTAAAATAACTTGACTTGGGACTGCATTGCAGATCAAATTTATTCATTAATCTGATAAGATGACACATTCAGAAAGTGGGTGCTCGATTGCTGTCACAGAAGTCCCGAAAACCATATTAATTTAATTACTAGGGGTCTGAAAAGCAGTCTCAAATCTCTAAAAACTGAATTTTTCATGGGGGTTCAGAAGTTTTGGTTAGTGCTTGTAATATTTTCTAGCAAAAGGCAACAGTGTCAATTTGGGATAACACAAACTTTTAATTGGATAATTAGCTTTTGATTGATGTGTGGTCAAGATTCGTACAATTCCCGGGTTCAGGCTTCTCCAGGCCTTAACCACAAATGCTTTCAAGATGCACTTAACTTACACTTTTAATCTTAGAGTTGGTTACAATTTAATTATTGAAAGTAATATTTGTTACTGTAGGAAAACAGTTTCAAAGGAGCAGCTTCAAAATGAAACATTAAAAGTTAGGAAATATTTAATTTGAAATTAATTTAAATTTTAGATTTTAAAATAGGATTTTACTTTAATACTTTCATATATATTAGGGATGCGCCAAATATTCGGTATTTATTCGGTTTGGCCGAATATCAAACTATTCGGTATACCGAATATTCGACTTGGCCAAATAGCAAACTATTTGGCCTGCCGAATATCAAAATATTCATCCCAGCCAAATACTTCAAAAAAACTTTTAAAACATTTTTTAAAACCTTATACCACTTCTACGTTTAACAAACAACTTATAAAGATATTCAGAATAATTAGAAACATAATCATATATTTAAATAAAAGAGAATGTTTTTACATTATTTATTTGCTGTTTGTTAAGTATTATTTAAGAAAATTAACCAATCACAAGGATTTTCATAGGAATTAATTATGTATAAATTCTGAACATTGTCCAGTAAATAATCTGTTTCTTGCTAAGATTTTAAGAACAACGTTTACAATCTCTGAAAATGATCACCCACTCCAGACACCGATCTAGGATGCATTTAAAAACTTTCCTGCTTAATCAAAGGGAGTAGAACAGTTATTCTTGCTGAGTTGCCACCCTATAAAGTTTGAATAGATTGTAATATTTATTTACTTTTACTTTAGTCTCTTCCTGACAAACTAAAAGGATAATATATGATAATAAATAATATATGATCTTGTACAATTTTTCTTCCAATTTTTTCACAATTTCTCTTTGATTTTAAAATTTCTGTTTTAGAATTTAAGAAAATTTTATTCATTTGTTTTAATTCACAGAAGAAGCCATGAAATTAAAAATTTTATTAATTAAAAAAGTTTTATAACTATACTCTTCTTAAATAACTCAAAGCAGATTTTTTTTACTCGAAAAAAGCTCTTGATTACCAACATGAAAGTTTCTGTTTTAAATATTATGTAAAATTGTTTTAAAATTTAACATTTTAATGCCTTTAAACTTTGAAATATAAAAATATTCAACAAGCCGAATAGTTACTATTCCGCTGGCTGAATATTCAGTATTCGGCCTAGCAGTTACTATTGTGTTAGCCGAATATTCAGTATTCGGTTTGTCTGTAGGCCACATATTTGACACTCGGCCAAAATCACTATTCGTTGCATCCCTAATATATATACAGTAAAATCTCGTTACAATAAATCTCTGGGGAGCACTGATTAAATTAGCTATATTGAAAAATTCGTTAAAGTGAATATTTTTGTAATAAAATAGGATAATAGGATTTTTTTAAACTACCGAAATTATATTTGTTAAATTGAAAAAATCATTAATCTAACATTTGTTGTAACGAGGTTCTACGGTAGTTATACTATTTGCAGAAAGTTATTATATAACATATTTTAATGTTGTATGTTTTTTTCCTATTTAAGTTACTTATGACCACCCTTTTTCCTCCCTGAAATTCTGGCATACATACATATATATATGTCACTGGGCATCGCATCTGTATGTATTACTGGGGTTTTCGAAATTAGCTTTAACAATTTTGATGAAAATGAGAGGTAAGAAGTTTTTTAATCTAGAAATCAATCCGTCAGAATGGCAGGAAAAATCTTTTTTAAGCAATAACCACTTTTTTGCACTAGAGGAAAACATTGCAGAAAGCATAAAAAGTGTGCAAGAACTGAAGTGAAAAAAAATTACAAATAGTATGTGGTATGCCAAATGTAACAATTATCTTATATTTGTCGTTATTACAAGGAAACAGCTAATATGTGATTGGATATAAAGGCAAGGTTGGCATCAAACAGGAATGATGCTACCAATAATATTGTTTTAACTGTATGAGAGTTATAATAATGCTATTAAATGTGCCAATTGACTTTGGATCTGATTACAGAAGTTTTTCCAGGAAAAAAAACAACAGGAAGAGTTTTCCCACTTGTCCCAAGTGAAGCTTGGTTAACCAAGTACTGATATGTAACATTAAAATTGCATTCTATATGATTATACTGTACCTATATCATGCTCTTTTAATACAACATCCAGATCAGGTAGAATGCAAGAAATAAGGGAGACTAAGACACGCTGATCTGCCTGCACACCAATTAATGTGCTAGAATAATAGGATGCAGGTAATAAATCTTCCACTATGGTGCACATAAGCCAAAATGCATCCTCTTCTTCTAAAAACAAGAGCAATAAGGCAGCAATCTGAAATTATGAAAGATTTTCATATAATTTAAAGTATTTAGTAAATGGAAGATATTTTTTAAAAAATTAACAAAAGCCTAGACATATTCTCTTAAGAGAGATCTTTATTTTATTATATTTTACTTTTTAAATATGGGGAAAAAAATTGCTCATAAGTTTTGCAAGAGTGATTTAAATTTTAGAAATCCTGAAGAGTTAACAAAAAACATTATTATTGTTATTATTTTTTTTTTACTTTTTGGCAAGTAGACAAATTTATATCTGAACAGTATATGAACTTCAAAATGTCATTGTATGTAAAGTAATGTGAAATGTTACATTCAGGGACATGCACAAGAGGGAGGGGGAAAAGAGAAGAGTTGTATCCTAAAGGCCCCCCCCCCCCCCTCTATGAAGAGTCCATTTTAGTGCATACATATGCATGTACATGTAGAGAGTCCATAAATATAATAAAAAAAGACATCAAAATTTCTGTCTGTGCCCCTGGTTACATTCTATATATTGTATGAAGTGCTGAAATTTATCCTTAACATATATTACAATCTTTGATAGCATAAACATTTACAAGCAAAACAAAATTATAAACAAATTACAAAAGTATGAAAAAATTTAAAAATAAAATTCCAGAAAACGTAAGAAATAAAACTAAACAAGTGGGTAAGTGTGATCACAGTTCGCACAGAGGGTTTCATTTAATATTCCTTTCAAAACACTTTATTCTTTAATTAATAAAAACAAATTGATATAATTTATAATTATTAAATCCTTAAAAACCGCACATAAAAAGGTAAAAAACGCTAAGGTTTAAAAAAAAAATTGCCCCCCCCCCCATGAAATTTTTCGCACCATTCTTTTGAAAACTTTTTATTATGTGTTATAAACTATCTTAAAGTTTCAAACAGATCGCCGTATTAGATTTCCTAATTTAAATAAAATCGCGTTCTTTTAATTTCACATTCCACCACCAGGGAGCGCACTCTATTCTTAACAAACCTGTATCTGAAAGAAAATCCTTTCTACAAGGGGGGGGGGGGGGGGGAGGGGGGGGCGGTCTTCAACACCACTTTAAGATATTTGTTGAAATTACTATTCTAAAATAGTGGTATTGGCACTTATGAAATTTTTTATATTGTACAAGTAGCATTTATCTCAGGACTTTGTCAAAAAACCACACAAAAAACGCTAAGGTTTAGAAAAAAAATTTAACGCCCTCCCCCCCCCCCTTCCTGAAATTTCTCGCGTCATTATTTTAAAACTTTTTATTATGTGTTATAAACTATCTTAAAGTTTCAAACAGATCGCGTTGTTAGATTTCATAATTTAAATAAAATCGTGGTCTGTTAGTTTTACATTTCATCACCAGGGAGCACTCTCTATTCTTAACAAAAGTGTATCAGAACAAAACTCCTTTCTACAACTTATCCGTAGATATATTAGTCGAGGGGTTGACAGTCTTAAACACCAATTTAAGATTTTTCTAAATTACTATTCTAAAATAGTGGTATCAACACTCATTAATTTTTTTTTATATTGAATAAATAATATTTATCTCATCATGTGAGGGCAAAGCGGGGGGATGGACAACTCAGATGCATAATATCATTAAGCGGTCACAGACCTTTCCAATGATATATCAATTGACAGGTATTGCCAAAATTTTAAAAAGTGCCCCCTATTGGGAGAGAAAAGGGGGATGCATAACATGATTAAGTGGTCACACACCTTTCCTACGATATATCACATGACGAGTAACTGCAAAATATAGAAAAGTGGTCCCTCCTTGGGGGGGGGGGGGCAAGATGGGGGATGGACATTTATCTCCATTCGATCGGCAGGGAAAAGTTGGCCTCGCTGGAACCTTCTCAGTTACATTTCTCCCCACTGTAACTCAATTAGGGGCAAAGTTAGGGCCCAAAGAAAAAACAGCCCCAAATGTTGGGGGGGCCCCTGCGGGATGGGGGTGCTTCGTAACATTAATTTTTTGAAATATGTTAACAGGAAATTTATTTACCTTTAAAATAAGGTGTATGTTGGGGGAAGGAGGGGAGGGGGTGCAAACCAGTATTTCATACTTAAAAATATTTAAAAGAGACTCTACCAGGCCCCAAATAGAATGAGAGGAAATTGGAAGACGGCAAAATAATTGTTGGGAAAAGTTTGATTGGGTGCTTTGGAGCTAATTTTGGTGCCAGATCTAAGCTCTATGACCAATAGGAACCGAGATATTTAAGGAAATGTGAAAAAAAGATAGGATTTCTTTGCAGAAGAGAATAATAATTTTAAGTTTTAAAGTGCTAAGCCGGCCCCAAAGGGTTACAATGAAAACAGCTATGATAGCACAAGACCCCTTAAGACCCAAGATCGTTCGAATTACTTTCAAATTTTCATATTTATAAGAACTGGTTCCATTATAAGTCTTTACAAATCAAGATTTCCCATAGTGCAACAGCAATCTCCAGAAGCATTTTATAGAAATAAAACCAATTAAATAATAATTAATATCTCAGCTTGTACAGGGTTCATACTCTATTCGAATAACAAAATGCCCTGACTTTTCCAGGTTTTCCAGGCCATATTTCCTACAATTTCCTGACCAAAATTCACGACATTTTTAGAAATACGAATTACAATTCAAGCTTACATCTGAAAATTAAAATAACGTATAAAATTGAAACTAAAAATCTACATCATTTGGCATTTATATATAGATATATATAAAACAAAACAAAAACAAAACAAGCAAAACTAAAATATAGCTCAGATGGATTCAAAGTAACTTTTTATTTATATAACCGAATTTACACATATTAAACATTTAACTTTTTCTAGACTTCTATTATCATGCCATTTATTTGTGTTATTTCAGAAGCAGTTTGTTGTGTAAAAGTTTCAATTTTTTGTCTTTTAACATTTTAACTTCAGCTACAGCTTTCTTTTATCTATTTTTTTTTTTTGTCTTGGTTCATAATTTTCATTCTTTTTCTTATATAATTATTCATGATATCTCATCCTAGCCACCTTAACAAGTCTCAACATTTCTTTTGCTTAAGTACAGACTATTTGGTGACAAATTTGTATAGCTAAAACATCTTTATGTTAAAAATGTGAATATAGCAAAAATCCTCCTTTTAAGGGAAAAATTGGAACTTTTTTGTGGACGCACCATGAACTCAGGAGAATGTTGATGCATGATAGTGCATTAAAAAAAAAAAAAAAAAAAAAATTCCTGACTTTTCCAGGTTTTAGAAAAAATTTTTAATTTTCCCTGACATTCCCATGACTTTGAGCACTTGTCATTTTCCCTGACAATTCCCTGTTTTCCAGGTTTTCCCAGTCGCGTAGGAACCCTGTTGTAATTAAGATATAAGATTCAAACTGACACTGATGAAATCAGCGAAAAATTTTATGTCCGGATGTAAAAAAAATTAATCAAAAAATTTAATAATTTAAAAGTTTAAAATTCGTTTTAAAAAATCCTAGTACGAAAAACCACGTGATCTGCTTAAACTGCTCGGGTGCAGATAATGATAATACCTGTTTTTAATCTGTGGAAGAGATCGTTTTTTGCAATTTGATAAAAAATCCATGCTTTTGTTGAATTATGAATGTCTTTTCGATCTTGTAATTGGGGTTTTTTAATTAATAACGTCCGTTAATTACGACTTTTTCAAAATTTTATGATTGTCGTTTGATGCGAGATGTTCAGCTATAAGTACGCAAAATTTCAAGTCTTCAACATATAGTTTCTGAGAACGGGCTCTGTGACAGGCGGACGAACAGACAGAGGTGTGAGACGAATAGGGTTTCGTCAGATGAATGAAACCCTAAAAACTGACTGTTGCTTTGTTTCTTTGATTATGAAACAGAGATCAGTAAGGATTTGTATTACAATAAAGCTCCATTAGAAAAAAATCCAAAAGAACAAAATTTTCACTACCATGAAGTTTTAGCAATCTTCATCAAAATCATCACCCTAGTAATACACTAGAGAAAACCTCTGCACTACAAGTATTGCAAAATTTAAGCTGAGTTTGGCAGCACTATCATTCCAGAAGTGAATAAGGGAAAAATTTTACATCACAATCAAAAATTAAGTTAAGGTATGCAGTAAAAACAACTATTCATATTTCAATTTAGAAATAAGTTGCATTTAACCAATTTACTAATTTTTTGTACTGCAAAATTAAAAATTCCTCTATAACATGCAAATTTTGAAGAATTTATTATGTGTCTATGAATAAAATTCAACTGTATTGATGCACACAACTAAAACAGAAATTGATACATTAGCTATACAATAAAATCCATATGATGGGGAAGTTCATGAACAATCACAGGGGGGAGGAGGCGATGTGTCTAGCGGAAAATTGCTCTGAATGTTAAAATTGCATTGGCTACAGAAAAGTGTTGCATGTAAAAGAACTGAATAAAACACTACAATAGCCACTAAGAAAGGGGTGTAATATCTTGAATTGCTCCAAACCTTCAAAATATGCCCTATGCCACTGAGAAGTTTTGTGATAAGCCATTACCCCTTTTTAATAATTAAAAATACTTTTCAAACTTCAATCATAGTTTTTCGCTTATAACGTTTAATTATTATAAATAACCAAAGAAAAATGCATTTTATTACTTTTTTAAAAATCTTTAAAGATAAAAAAAAAGTAAATAAAACTTCAAAATCAACAGGGTAAAAAAAAATTAAATTTCAAAGTCAAAAGGGTCTCAGTTTTTCGACCCCTCCCCTCTCTGTTGTTGACACCCATGATTTCATGTTTTATACATATACTTTTTTTAAAATAAACAATTTTTTTTTAAACAGAAAAAAAAAATTTTTTTGATTGAAAATTTTTATTGTACAACAATTTATTAGCAAACAAAAAATTAAAAACATCATTCAAGAGGACTCTGCAACCTTTGAATTTTTTTTTTTAATTTGAATGTTTTATACCTTTATGAAATACAGTAGACCCCCTCAAATCCGCACAGCTTGGGACCAGAGGTTGCACAGATTTTAGAATTTTGCGGATTTCTGGTCATTGCTTTGTTTACATTTTTTTTTAAAGTAATTTGAATATAATTAATAATGCAATCCAAATTATAATGAATACTTACAGTACAGTAAAATATTAAAATAAGTAATAAATTAAAATAATAAATTAGATATTTTTTAAAAATGATTAAAATATTAAAAGCAAAGGTTAAGTAAATAATCAATAATGTATAATTAAATATTCATTATAAAGGTGAGATGCATTTTTCCTATATTATTCAATGAAACTTTCCTCATAAAGGTACAATACTAATTCAAATCAAAATCATAAAATAAGGAAGTTTTATTTCACGTTTACCCAGGCTTAATAATCAAAAAAGCTTGATTAATGCATAAATACGTTTGGCAAAAAGATTGTGATTACCAGTGATGCCAGCAATATCTTGATTTTTTTTCAGAAATAAATTTATTCTTCCTTCATGAAAAAGCACAAATTCCATAATATTGTTTAAAATATATATAGAATTGATATAAAACTAAAAAAGTTAAATTTTGTCCCTACATCTGAACTGAAAGTTTCATTGTTTACATCTGTAAATTATGTGTGGATTTTAGAGAGTTGTGGATTTTAGGGTTGCAGATTCGAGGGAGTCTACTGTATTATTGAATGGTTCTACAAAGAAAAATGATTTAAAAAAAAAATGAAATTCTTGTAGTAAAATTTGAATTTCCTTTAATTTTCCTTAAAAAATTCTTACAAGTTTTCTTCTTCTACAATTTTGAACATTATTATTTATTTATTTATTGCATGCTTTTCTTATATGTATGTTCTATAATGCTAGGGGCCAGATTTTCAAAAGGTTAATTAATTTATGTAAAAACACATTAAAAATGATTATTTACTTTTATTTATAAAAAATAAACTATATTTATGTGGGAATAAAAGATAAGACTCAATGGTTAAATGAACGTGATATCTCAAGTGAGACTCGTAAAATGTGAACTCAAAATTGCAGAGCGAGATGTGGTGGTTCCATAGATATTCAGCAATGGAGATGGTTGGTGAGTTTTAAAAGCAAGGCTCAGGGAAGCTCTTGCAAGTTGTACAATGTTATTTTGAATGTTAAGCTTATGTTTGGTGATGTATTAAACCTTTTTATACATAGTCACAGTTTGAAGAGTATCAGTTTTGATTAAGTAATATATTATTCACATTAAAACCCACATTTATATAACTGAAAATCTAATCTCTAATATTAGGACCCCCCCAAGAGAGCCAATTAGAAAAAGCACATATTGAAGTTTCAACTTTTTGATCATACTGATATACTGAAAAACACAAAATGAGTAAAATGAATTTAAAGATTGCAACTCTGATGCATTTAAAGGGAAATGGATGCAGTAAAAAGCCCTTTTCCCATATTTATCATCAGATCCTTACATAACTTCTTCAGAATATAGTAGGGACGCCTAAATAATTTTAAACATAAAAAAAAGATATATTCTTCATTTTCCACAAAGTGAAGAGAACAGAGGTATGTGCAATACTTACAACTCCAGTTCCCTGACAGTAACCAATATCAGGATAAAGCCATGCTAGTCCTCGTAAAATTCTTCGAAGTCGAGGAATACCAGTACTTGCTATGTGAGAAAAACATGCATTGCTAGGAAGAGTTCGTAAGAGATCCTGGAAAGATGTAAAAATTATTCTGGAACTAATTCTTCTCAGAAAAAATATTATTACATATCAATCTGAGAAGGAAATTCCCTTAAAACCCATTCTCAAAATGTTATAGTAAATATGATGCAGAATTTACATATTACACAAACACAATATTGTATACAATCTGTTCAATTTAATTGCAGAATTCTCAAAATAATCTAAGAAAAAAAATATATATAAATGAGTTTTATAGCCAAAGCAAAAGTATTCCACACATTGGCAAGCAATGGATTGGCACAATTTATTATAAATAAATCTAAATGCATTTTTAAAATGCTTTTTAAATGAATAGTTTTGTGTATACATATAAGGGTTTTATATTATATATATATATATATATATACATACATATACTTTTTATTTAAACTAAAATTTAATTAATGATACAGCTTATAGTTAATTGTTCAATAATATATGACTTGAAACTCTTAATACTTTAGTCAAAATATTAAGATGTTATTTGATTGCATGCATTTGGCAAGTATAAAATGATTGCACATTGTACAATAGCATCAGCATGTTATTCAATGAATATACAGAAACAAGCAGAACTAACAAATGCTACAGAAAGTTAAATTAAATTTAAAATTATACTGCTTAAATTCTGAAACATGAATAATCAAAATGCATTAATGTGTATGAAGAATGTGATAAGATTCTTGCTGAAAAATATTCAAATATTTTAATCACTTATCTTCATTCTAATCTGTTATAAATTTATTCATTTGTGTGCTAACACTCTCATGAAAGTATATGGGATGGATAAATATGGTTAGAGAAACAATTTTAATGGTATGGTAAAACATTTTCCTGTGGTATAAAGTTTTTTATTTATTTATGATCTGACAAACAGCTGACCATTATTATTTAATACAGAAAACAGTACTTATGAAAAATTCATTATCTAACCACAGAGCAATGAATCGCCAAAATATGAAATTTTAACTTTTTCTGTGTCTGAGGGTATGCAACACAAATTTTGTGCAACTCACAGATTACTGCACGGAATTTCGTCAAACTTCATATTATGTTAGAGCTAAACATAAATAAACACTGATAAGATTTTGGTGTCTCTCCCCAATGGATGATGTTGCTATGCTGCAAATTTCACAATTTTCAAAATAACTATATCTCAAGAACTAATGCACAGAATTTCATCAAACTTCATATTATGTTAGACCTTGACATAAATAGATGCTGATAAAGTTTGGATACATACTCAATACGTGGCGTTTCTATGCTGTGTTTTGCACAAATTCTGCTATGTCTATATCACAAAAACTAATGAATGGAATTTCATCAAACTTTATATTATGGTAGCCCTCGACATGAATAGATGACGATTCACTATCGACTTTGGTCAATCAACAGGAAGCACTTGTATCCTATGCTTGGGCTTCCTGACCTTGTCTACAATCTATTGATGCAATTTAGAGAGAGATTTTTTTTTTCTATTATTCACTGACCACTGTAATTCTATGCTAAATTCAAAGAAAGGCATATTTCATATCCAAAATTGTTGCTGTGTGAGTATGCTGTTTAAATTAATGTGGTATTATAATGATATAGAAGACAGTTTTGTGATGGCCACAACATACTAGTTATATGTAATGTAATCACTTTTAACACATTTGTGTATTTTATTTTAGTGATAAGTTTTTTTTTATACATATATATATAATTCTATAGCTATAATCTGATTAAATAGCCAAATAATTTTTTAAAGAATAAATGTTTCAGGAATTTATTAAATTTTGAAACATATTAGTATGGAAATGGAAATATAGTACTGTGTTGCTGGTCTGTCCACCTTTTTTGGGCAAAAGCCCACTTCAGCTTGTGGTCAACTATGAAGGGTACCATTATTCACATGATTGGAAACATTCAACAATATTTTATCATGCTATATGTACATACACATATACCTCACAGTAATAGCCATAAGACATAATAGAAATCTTTCAATGTAAAAATAAAAATCACAGTAAATTTAGCATTATATTTTTCTAAAGGAAAAGGGAAAGCAATGATCATGTAAACTATAACTTAAAAATCACAGTATTTAGATTTGATATTTTATAGCTTCAGAATTACAAAAACTACTTCGATGAGATTTTTGATTAAAAAATAAAAAATTTTAAATTTTGATCAACTTTTAACCAAACATGCATGTACAAATAAGAATATACAGAAACACAGAACTTTTAAAGTAATATCTTTAAATTTAATTTTTAAGAGATAACACTGAAATCTAATACTAACTCGATTAAATTTATAAAGTTAAAGAAATGCATTAAATAATTAAATACCTTTTCAATTTGCTTTGAAGTCATTATATGATCATTTGAACTAGCCTTGACAACATCTTTATAAGACAAATCACAAGATAGCTTTTTTTTCATTGCGCCCGAAAGCCGCATCCACAGCTGAGGCCTCAAAGAATGAGGGATTCCCTGACGAACCATAGCATTCAATTTATCAGATCTGGGTAAATATGTTTCCACCTAATCAACAATCATTCATCTTTAAAATTTTAATTCATAAAAGTATAAAATTAGAAACTGTCTATGAACACAACTATTTGAGCAAACATTTTCTGCAAAAATTTGCTAAATTATATGCATCCATAAAAACATATGAAGAATTCATTTAATAAACTTATTTGTAGTATTCATTTTATGCAGTGTTGTGAATAATATAAGGAAGAATGATAAGCTTAAACATAACAAAGATATATATATATATATATTGAGACAATACACAAAAGATTTACAATTATTTTGCGTATTGAGACAATATACAAAAGATTTACAATTATTTTGTGTATTGAGACAATATACAAAAGATTTAAAATTATTTTGTGAACAGCATTGCTATAAATAATACATAACTAAAATTTGTTGTAAGTTGTACTGTATGCATAAATTGAAAAATTGTAAACAGGTGTGAAAATGCGAAGTTCAACATATGCCGGACAACTGTTCCATTCTGAAAGTCAAAGTTGTAGTGCTTTTTAATCATAGTAGTTGTTACACATCTATACATTTAAAGCTTAACCATTCAGAATCTTTAAGTTTAAAGGGTATTAACTTTTTTATACTGATGCATGTTTTTCACCCTCTGTCGAGCAGAATGTTTACATATCTGAAATGACCGGCACTTCATTAAATTTTTAACTGGAAGCTGTTCCATTTGTAGATGTGCTCGCACTAGCTGTTTTTATTTTTATAACCCATTATTATATTTTAATTTTAAAAGTATTATATGAAACTTCTTCAAAATGATGGTAATGAGATAGCTTTCATTATTGCAAAGAAGAGAGAAATAATTAGGTTTATTTATCTTTATTCATGTGATTATCTGATAAAAATTCAAAATTGTTGTCGATTTGATGGCACAAAATGGCATTAGGGACATAATACTTTGAACGAAAAATTACGCACTGCTTTTGAAAACACGCATTTTCCTCATAAAGTTTCCATATTTGTTTTCCCTTCTGTATGTATACTAAGTTTCAGACACTAGATGAAATGCTTAAGTAAGTGAAAATGACATCATATTTAAAAGAAAACGATGATTTTCTTAGATAAAACTAAACTTTTTAACACAAATGCATCAAAAAACATAAATTACGGCAATTTTTACTCTCTGGTACTGAGATTAGAATCTCGAGTTAAGAGTGCAACTGTTCACATGCAAAGATTTTGCTGACAATCGTGACCACATTTCGAGTTAGAATGATTTTAAAATGATTCGATTAAAATACCAATTTTTTTAAAAGAGTGATTGCGGGTTGAGAGGTTATTTTTTAAATTTATCTCTGTCGCATGGAGCTCGATTAAGAAAGATTAATCCGTTTGCCCTTAAAACAACATAAAGAGTTCATCATTTTTTTACGACTAAAATTCCATAAACAAAAATAAAATTTCCTCTATGATTAAATAAATAATATAAATAAAACAAATTTAACAGACATGTAATTGAACTATGCGCTTAAAGCTCTGAAATTATCAGAAAATATAAGGATGCCGTAAGCAGCAAAAACTTGGGCTTATAACTCTTAGCATGAGGCTAATACGAAAAAATCGCTTTTGATAAATTTCAAAAGTTTATTTGATTGTATAATTCATATTTTTCATATGAAAAATTCTTTTTTATTTTTAAAGGACAATCTAAAAAATATATTGCATGTAAAAAAATATTACTTTTCAATAAAAAAAAATAGTTTTCAACTATATTCTGTAACCCGGGAAGCCTGGATATGATCCCCTAGTTTCTTTAAACTTCAACTGTCCCAAATTATTGAAAATTAAGCCTATTTTCGTATGCATAATTAGTAAAATGTAACCAAGATAAGTAAATATGATGAAATTATCAACTGAGGCTCTTATGCTATATATTAAGGAATGAAAAATCAGCAAAAATTATTTCACTATGACACAATCCTAGATTTTTTTTTATTTTTTTTTGCATGAAATCTAAACATTGCACCATTTTCACCATCTCAAAATTTACATACGAACCTCTCATATTTGCATTTACTATTTAAATTTTTTTTTACGTGAAATAGGTTACTGCTAAATATTTCTTCAAACTTGAAGTCACATTTGTCAGCTATAACTTGGCATATGAACATTAGCACTTTTGAATTTAGGTTCTAATCTCAGGACCGGCAAGTAAAAATTCCAGAAATGTATGCCTTTTTAGACGCATTTGTGATAAAGTATTTAGTTTCATCACAGAAAATGTCAGTTTTCTTTTAAATATGACATCATTTTCTCTCATATTTCTTTCATTTCAATGAAGCATTTCACCTAGCGTCTCATTAGTATCAAAAGAACAAAAAAAAATATTGGAAAGAAACAGTTTTATGAGGTAAATGCATGTTTTTAAAGCGTGATGTCATTTTCGGTTCAAAAATTTTAAAGTTATTTTTAATTGTAATGAGGAAAGGGTATCAAAGGATATAATCAATAAAAATAAACTGTTTTCTCATTTTTCTGCAACAGTGGAAGCAACCTGATTGCCACCATTTTAAAGAAATTTCACAAAAAACTTTTAAAATAAAATATAAAAATGGAAATAAATTAAAAAATAGCTAGAACAGGCACATCTACTAATGAACATCTTTCATAAAAAAAAAAATAATTTTTAAAATCGGTTCAGTAGAAAACTCAGGGCTGATGACTAAAAAAACAGCCTGGTCTTTTAAATATAGAGATAATACAGATATGAAAAGTCAACACTTGCAATAATTGTGATAAGTATTGCAAACACCAACAATAATTTATAATCAGCCTGTGCACATATAAACAAAATGGAAAAAAGAAAAGAAAAACATGCAAAAACAATTATATATTTCAAAACTAAACCAAAAATAATGATTACCAAAAACAATTTGGTAAAAAATGTTCAATGTTAATGAATAAAAATTAACAAAAGAATCAAAAATGTCTAAAGTAAAAAATAAAAATATAGTTACAAAACTTCATAAAAGGCAAAACTGTTATGAAAAAGACATGTATAATTACTTTATCCCAGGTTAAATCTCCAACTTCATTATTGTGAGTAAATTCTAAATAAGCAATCCACTGCAAACGATGCTGGGGATCTTCAACAAAAGGAATACTGAGTAATCTGCTTGAATTTTGTTCAGGACCATCTGCAATGACATATAATATGTACACTCGTTGAATGTTGCATTTCTAGGTACAGTAAGATACAGATATAGAATACAGTAGGATTAAGTAGAAGGGAAAATACCTTCTTCATCGACACGAAAACCAAATTCGTCAAATCTATAATCTGGATGACATTCAGAATCTTCAGGCTGCAATTCAAAAATCCCATTTAAAGCAACTGAGAAGCTTTACAATGTAAACTAAACTATGATTTATAAATATCAGATTTATAAGAGATAATTAACATAAACAGCTAAAAGTTATTTTCCCCAAATTCACATTGTAAATAATGGCTATGATGGTGTTCTGTGTACCCATGGTTCACAAACATGTAAAAACTCCAATACAAGAATTTAGGGGACTTACTTCTTTTATTATAAAAAAAACTTGGCCGTGGACATACAGAGACTGGGGAGAAGTTCGTAAGCTGCCCCAGGGGCAGGTCCCACAAGGGAATAACGTTGACATCTGTAGCGCTCAAGATCAGAAGCTGTAGTGATTAAGATTTTGTTACAATTACTCACGCATTGGAAAGCATAAGATAACCACATGTAAGATATTGGCGATAAACACAAATCGGGCAGACAAAGCATTTCAGTAAAAATCAGGAAGTTTTACATTGAATTAAGTTATACGCCATGGCGGGCTTATAGGCAGACCCGGACTGGCTCCTTTGGGGGCCCTCGGCTAGAGACTGAAAAGGGGGCCCTTAGTGGAAAATTTAGATGTAATAGATTATCAGAATATCTAATTTTTGAAAACCAAGCTTACATGCCTAAAAACCACATTTAGCTATTTTGTCACTTGGAAAATAGTTGAGTAAAAAAGTAAGCTTTTTCAGATGTAGTTTACTTACTTTCAAAATAAATATTTATATTATTTTCATATACGGTACCTAAACTACTTCCATGCTGGAAACAATAAGCATATTAGTTAATTACAAGTGGTTTATTACTTAAAAATGAGAGTGAGAAATATTTTTAATTTTAGACAAACAAATCACAGTATATAATAATCTAAATAATCACCATAATAATCTAAATTTTACTGTAATACCTAAGTAAATAAAAGGGACACAATAGTAATAAAAAACAAAGCATATTGAAAAAAAAAACAATGTACTCCTTAATTCTGATTTAATTGTTGCAAATTGTAAAATAGATTTTATAACAAAAATAAAAATACTCTACAATACTTTGGTAGAGATACAACAAACTAAAAAAGGTTATGTGATTGTGAATGGCTGTTTACTAATCAGCTTTTGGCCAGTTCTTCACTGGTCCTGGCTACTTCATCTATAATAACATCTTTACCCAAGGTATAAAAAAATTCTCTTTCAACATTCATGAAAAGGAGATTATCGGTAGAAAAGCAATCGTGAATTTCATGAATTACGCAAGCGTAAACAGAAAAATGTGCAAATCGATCACGGAATAAAATCGCTAAATTTTTCAATTGGTCGCGAGAAAAAAATTGCGAAATTCACAGATTGGTCTCCAGAAAAAATCGTGAAATTCGTCAATCGGTCGCGAAGGAAATCCGCAAAATTTTTCAATTGAACGCGAAAAAAAAAAAAATCATGAATTATGTAAATCTGCTGTAAGAAGAAACTGAAATCTGCTGATCGATCTTGGAAAATATTGCAAAATTCGTCAGAGGATTGTCGGTCACAGGATTTGATCGTCGTTTCACAAAGAAAATTTTTCAGAAAAGGACTTTTTGGTGAACGGAAGCTTCCTGCCCACAATATTCTTTTGGGCACGAATCATCCCGTCCCGAAGTTCAAGTCCTGTATATGTATATTAATAATGTTGTATAAAAAATATAATTTAAACATTAAAATAGTCTGTTTATTTTTACAATGCTGGAAGAAGCAAACAAATCTTTACTCATTTATTAATATATCTATAATTGTATTTTCACAAAAAGTATGTACATTTTAAAGCATAAAATATCTACTATTATACTCATGGTTGAAGAGTTATTCTCTCCAAACAGAAGTTTAGTTGATGTTTTTTATCTGTTTTAATTATTTAAATTACTGTTGTTACTACTATTACTGCTTTACTTTAAGTCACATTTATTTTTATTTTAAGTTAAATTACTTGATATTTATAAATAAAAAGAAAATTCCTTTTTTTAAAAAATATTTATAATAAAGGTTATAATTTCCCTTGTAGTTTTATACAGGTATGAAACAGAAGTTAGTCATTAAAATCCCTTTATTAAAAATAATAAGTGTAAAGTTTTTAATATACAAGTTAAAAAACAAAAGTAAAAATAGGTCTCTTTAATTGTTTAACTTAAAAGAAAGAAAGAAAATTAATAAAGTCAAATTTTTAAAACTTCAAATTTTATTGTACCATCTGAAAGTAAAGGTACAATTTTCTAAAAGATGTAAACGTAAATTCTTTAATTTATTATAAAGAGTTCAAATATCAATATCAGGAAAGCTGGCAACTTTTTTAACTTTCGGGAGTTACCTTTTACTCATGGAGAGGGATCTTACTATGTTTTATATTAGCAAACCCACCCGGCGTTGCCTGGGGTCCGTAAATAATAACCTTAAACAAAACTAAAGTTTTATTGATTTTATATCTTTTGAAATCCTTTTAAATGAGCCTAATTTCGGAGACCCCCATTGCCTTCCACCGTGTCTAGTGTGTTCCCAACAAACTTCTTTCCAAACGAACCTGTAACCTGGGTCCCCGCTTCCTAAGGCAGCATGTACTGGAAGTGCTCCGCACGTGCTGGAGACAATCGAAAACCAAGTTGAGTAAGCCAAACCTCGTAGTAATAGGGCCCATAGAATCCAAAAAATGAATGCATCATTATTGTTAGAAAATGTTGGTAACTGAAGTCTAAAATAAAGTTTTACAATACAGAAAGTAGCTGAATTGTAATTTAAGTTGAATGAACCAAATCCCGTTGAAATTGGGCTCTTAGAATCCGAGGAAAGAATGCGCCCTCAAGTGGTGGAAGATGCCCCTCCCCTTGTGAATTTCATGAATTACTTTTAACATTAACACGATGTTTAATAAACGGATGAAATCCCTTATCTAAAGTAACCTTTAAAGTAATGCGACTTTTTAATTTACGGCTGTAGTGAGTAAACTTAAGTCGATGCTGAAAAAGGAGATTAATGTTCGAAAAAAGTGGTAGCTGGGGTATAAAGAAAGACCGGGACTGGAGCACAGGGTCTTACAATGTAGTTGGGTATAAGAAAATTTTTTAGTAGTTTTAAAGTAGCTGGAGGACGCTGAAACTATGTTAAAGAAAATTACAAAAGAATCGGATAGTTTTTAAAGTAGCTGCAGCAAAGGCCCCAAGAAAGAGATTAATTTTCAAAATCGGTGGTAGCTGAAGTCTGAGGATTTTTTTTTTGTCATTCATATAGTAGCAGAAGGACTTAAGAAGTTGTTAAAAAAAGAAAGCTAGTGAATCGGGCCATTTTTAAGGGACCTATAACAAAGGGCCCAAAGAGGGCCAACTGATAGTAAAGAGCAGGGCCCTAACATGAAAACTTGTTAAAAGGTCTGAGTTCTTAGCACTTTAGATCTTCAATTAGTCAAAATTAAGCATAGGGTATGAATTAATCATTAGAATAAAATTTTAAAGAAATGCGCAAAAAATAGGGGGGAAATGCTTAAAACAGTACCCTGGAATCCATTAAAGAGGGTGTTGATCCAGTGAAAAGAGTGCAAGACTCAATTTTAAACTTTTGCATTGAGAATGCGTAAAAATTAGGTAGTGGGAAATGTATGCCGCACAAAAAGTTCAAGGGCCCCCGGATCGGGCAATATGAAACCCTAGGGTGCCCCAGGATTTTAACTGGAATAAAGAAACGGGAGAATAACTAAAAGGAAAAAGGGTTCCAAAAATGAAGATCTGATTAACAGGAGGCAATTTATTAACAATTTACGGTGCAAAAACTTTACTGTACCGGGCCTCAAGGGGCCAGGGATTTAAGTGGCATGTAGTTGGTTACAAAGATATTTTTAGTAGTTTTTAAAGTAATCAGAGGACGCTAGAACTGTGTTAAAGAAAATTGCAAGCAATTTGGATCATTTTTAAAGAAGCTGTACCAAGGGCCCCAAGAAGGCGGTTAATATTCAAAATTGGTGGTAGCGGGAAAATCTAAGAAGTTATTAGAAAAAAAAGCTAGTGAATCGGACCATTTTTAAGGGAGCTATAATAAGGGTCCCAAAAGGGCCCAACTGATAGTTGAGAGCAGGGCTCTAACATCAAAAAATGTTAAAACGTTTTAGTACTTAGCGTTTTAGATCTTCAATTAGTCAAAATTAAGCATAGGGTATGAATTAATCATTAGAATAATATTTTAAAGAAATGCGCAAAAAAATGTGTAAGTGCTTAAAAATGGTCCCTAGGGCCCCAATAAAAATATGAGGGTGTTGGTCTAGAGAGAAGAGTCAGAGATCCAATTGTTAAACTATGCACTGCGAAGGTGAGAAAATTAGGGGGTGAAAAGTGCATGGCACACAAAAAGTTCAAGGGGCCCCCGGATCGGACCCTAGGATGCCCCAGGATTTTAACTGGAATACAGAAACGGGAGAGTAACTAAATGGAAAGGGGTACCAAAAATGAAGATTGGATTGAGAGGGGGCAATTTATTAACATTTATGGTGCAAAAACTTCAAGGGGTCCTGTACCAGACCCCAAGGGGCTAGGCACTTAAGTGGCACGTAGTTGGGTACAAAGATATTTTAATAGTTTTTAAAGTAATCAGAGGACGCTAGAAATATGTTAAAGAAAATTGCAAGCAATTTGGATAATTTTTAAAGTAGCTGCACCAAGGGCCCCATGAAGGTGATTAATATTATTAATATTCAAAATTAGTGGTAGCTAAAGTCAGATTTTTTTTTTTTTTTTTTTTTTTTTTTTTTTACCATTTGGAAAAATGGTTATTGTTCTCGTCAGGGTAGGAAATCAAAAGCATATCTGAAGGTTTTTATTGATTCAATCCGCATTTTATTCGTTTTGTGATTGGTCTGTACGTTAATCTGTATTTCTCTTTACTTTTAACAGAGATGGATACCTTCTGTTGCCACTATGACAAAAAAGTAATAAAAACTACAAAAAAAAAAATTAATAACTCAGAAACAAATTGAGATACAGCTTTCAAACAAATTGCATTTAAAAGTGCAATTTTTTTTCTATCGACGGTGTAAAAAGTAATATTGTCGGATGTTTAGAAGTTTAAGAATGAAATTTCATTTAAAATTGGTAGTCAGATTTCTTGGAAATCTGACGATGGAAATGTCTTTTCCCGAACAGCCAATGCAAAACAGCTTGGGTTGGGTTGATTTTTGAAGGCCAATTATCTACACAAGGGATATAGGCCCTAGGGGGAGTGCCTTCCGTGGAGGTCTTTCTAAGGGAGCCTAATACGTATTAACGCATGGAAATCCACGGTTCGAAGAAAACCATGAAAACTCCGAACGATTAGGCTGACGGGCGCGATTGGGTTCGAACCCAGCACCTCCCGTCTACCAGCTTCGAGAGCAGAGCCTCTCAGCCACTGGTGGGGCGCAAAACAGCTTGGATAATATGTAAGTTTCAGGTGGATAATAACTAATGAAAATGAATAACAATTTCTGCCAAAGAGTTAATTTTAATTTGTAAGATTTTCACATGCGAAAGAAAAATGGAATAAGCCAATTAAAAAAAAAAAAAGATAAATAGGACAGGAATGAATACATATAAATATGTCACACCTAATACGAGTCGCAGGCGATTTTTGTCACTTGGAATTTTTACGTGTAATAACACTATTAGTGTTTAATTCATGGCGTACGTAATGTATGATCAACTCCGTGCGATTTTTTATGTCTTAAATTTTAGTCTTTGAAAAAATCATTTTCCAAATGGTCGTTGTAATTTGTTAAATTGCTTTTTTTACATTTATTTTATTTATTTATTTATTTATTTTTTTGTCGTTCATGTAGTAGCTGGAGAACCTAAGAAGTTGTTAGAAAAAGAAACTAGTGAATCGGACTATTTTTAAGGGAGCTATAATATGGTGCTCAAAAGATGCCAACTAATAGTTGAGAACAAGGTCCTAACATGAAAACATGTTAAAACGTTTTAGTACTTAGCGTTTTAGTCAAAATTAAGCATAGAGTATGAATTAATCATCAGAATATAATTTTAAAGAAACACGCAAAAAATTGGGGAAATGCTTAAAAAAGGGCCATAGGGCCCCAATCAAGATATGTGGGTGTTGGCCTAGGGCCTAGAGAGATGAGTCCCAGACTCAACTTTAAAATTACGTATTGAGAAGGTGAAAAAATTAGGGGGTGAAAAATGCATGGCACACAAAAAAGTTCAAGGGGGCCTACGGGACCCTAAACGGGCCCAGGGTCTTAACTGGAATGCAGAAATTGGAGATTAACTAAATGGAAAAAGGATCCCAAAAATGAAGATCGTATTTTTAAAAAAGCAATTTATTAACAATTTAATGCACTAAAACTTCAAACAGCTCTGTACCGGGTCCCAAGGGTGCCAGGTTCTTAACTGAAATGTAGAAATGGAGCAGAAACTGAATAGAAAATTCCCCCCAACAGAAGAAGATCGGATGGAAAAGAGACAGTTATTAACAATTTAGTGCATAAAAACTTAAAGGGGCCCAGGGTCCCCTGCCCTTAAAAGATTAAATATCTGAGCCTCAGGTGCATCAGGTCCTGTCTTGGACTATTCACAACTAAATTTTCAGACTTCTACGTGCAGTAGTTTTCGCTAGCCATCGCACACACACACAGAGCGATGTGTTCTTTTATTAGTATATATTTTGCATCATAAACAAAAGATTCTCTCCATTGTTTAGGGCCAAAATATTTCTGCTATGCGTAATCGGTTTGCTGCGCTCTGCCAAATATCCGATGGTATTTCGGATACTGAAAAATCAGCCGGATATGCAAGAGATCGGATATTTATCGGATATCCGTTGCATCCCTAAAAATTACTCTAATGTAACAAATTATAAAGTAATATATCTATATTTTGAAGGGGGGGGTTTGGGGCCCTCGGCAATCGCCGACCAACCGACCTGGCCAGTCCGGGCCTGCTTATAGGGTTGCTAGATAAAATTCTTGTGGTTAGGCAGGGTAACTGAAAAATAGCTAAACATGTGATATTACATGTATGTTACAAATTTAACGACAACTGTCTGTATTAGTCAGCAGGGCATATGGTAGTTATCTGACAAAATAAAGAGTGAGAGTTAATAACAATGCAAGCAAAAAGTATGAGAAAAATTTAATGCGCAATTCTGTGTTACTCGTAAAATATGCATTACATATTGTCGGCTGAGAGGCCAATGGAATTCATTTCTATTTTTATTCTTTTTATCTCAACGGAAAATCACTGCAGTTAAGATTTATTTCTATAGATATGTCTGTGTGAAGTTAAAAGAAAAAAGAAATGGCTGACAAACATGATGCATGCATTTAAATCGAACCTTTAGAGTATTAATATAACTTACAGAAGTGTGAGGGGGGGGGGGGAAGTGAATGAATACAGAAGTATGAAATTAAGTGTAAAATGTCAAATTTAAACTAAATATTTTATTTGAGAGGGGGGGGGGGATAATGAAAACCACAGAAATGAATAATTAAAGTTAAATGTTGATTTTTCGAGGGGGGGAAGAATGACTATATGACAGGAAAACTGTTATAATGGCCATCTCAGTAGCAGGATTTTTTGTAAAGTGTGTCCTATCCCCAAGGCATGAAAGTGGCTGAAGGAAAAAAAGGTAAAAAGGTGGAAAATTTTTCAAGCTATAGTAAAATGTATATTTACAGAGTAGAAGAAGTACATTATTCACTAACTGGCTAATAATATTCATAATTTTTTAATTGTTTTAAGACTTAGATTTTTCTCTTCTCTTGTAGGACTTTTTTTCTTCTATATTAATAAAAGAAAGATATTTGTCTGCATGTTTGCAATGGCTAGGGAAATCTACCACACATACAGGTCTAGAAATTTCAATGAGGATAGTCCAAGGCATGTCAGAATGTAAAGACTCAGATTTTTCAGTTTTTTTTTAATATTTGACCGAGATATTAATTAAACTCAATAATTAACATAACCTTCCAGAGTAAAAACTGCAGAAGTCCAGCAAAAAACCCCATTCCGAAGTTTTTTTCTGTTCCACAAGCAGGGAAGATACGATAGGGGGAAAAGGCTGTTCTTTTTATGTTTTTACAAAACTGTAAATGTCTATTTTGTAGGGGGGGGGGGGGGGTTGCATATTTATAGACCACAACTGACTTCCCATTCAAAATATGAAAAAATACCAATTAATCTGGATACCTTTCCCATTTAATTTTTTTCATAAAAAAAAATATTTATATTAATCCTTCCAAAAAAAATGATTTCATCATGCTGTTTTGAATTTTTAATTTTCTCTGCAATTTTTAAAAATCTACTCCATTGTGCATGTTGAAATACATAACAACGTCTTCAGTTAAAAAATAAATTAATATTATCCCTTTCAAAAAAAATTATTTTCCAAACAATGATATTTTTATGTTTGTTTTCTTTGTAATTTTTAAAATTCGATTCAGCAAGTATCCAAAGTGCTTTCAAAAAGGAGAAATTCTGCTTATTATTTTCTATTTCTTCATAAATGTTTTGTTAAATTTCAGTTTCTGTGAATTTTGCAGGTACAATAATCTTATAATTACTTGCTATCCCAGGCCTTGTAATTTTTTTTGGACACTTTCTGAAATTCAAAAATTTTCGTTCACTGTCTTTTTCCACTTCACAGAATCCTACACTAACAAAGCAATATTGAACTGAAGCATGAATATTCAATTCCATGTTCTGAATGGGCTTTATAACAAAATTTTGGTTTTATTGCATTCTTTTTACGAATTAGCCTGCTGAAAAGCGATAACATTAAAGGAAAAACTGATCATACAAAACGACTAAATTCAGTGTACAACTAAATATAGACAGTCAGTCCCTATTGGTTTCAATAACATTAACCATGATCACATTAAGTGGCATTTAACACTAGAACGTCGGACATTTTCGACATCCTAAAACAGCAGCTGGTGTCAATTCGACACCACTAATTAAATTATGAAAAAGGGATGTTACAAATTCTATTTTAACACTGTATTGGATCATTGTACTTTAATTATGAATATTGTTAAATTTGCACAAAAGAACAACGATTTATTTTATAGAAAAATACATTAAATGATATTAAATTTCACACTTATAGAAAAGGAAACAAAAATATTTAAATAAACGGTCAAATGCGAGTATTACTCGCGCTCAGAGGGTTCCGTACAATAATATATGAATTAGTAAGTGTATTATTAAAAAAATACAGTTGCTAAAAGAATACTAAGACTTTGTAAAAACTATACAGCATAGGGTTGGGTATAGCTGTATAGTATACAGGGTGCAAAGGAAAATCCCTTTAACCTGAAAATGATTGCGAACGGAGACAGCTACAGCTATACAAGTGAGGTAACGGTACAGTAAAGCGACTACATTCGACCTAATGCAAACAACAGCAGCACCCCTAGTGACGAAATTTGGAAGATAGCCATTGCAAATCGAAAACGAAAAGAGGTAGAGCAAATTTTCCAATTAGAAAGTTTTAGAGCATCAATTAATTAGTATGAAACGACATTTGGTTCACACGGATAAGATAAATCGTCGCCTGCATACCCAAAAATGTCCGAAATCGATGAGCGACGATTCTACTTTGCCTATTCACATTCCGGAAATGTAGCAGTGCACAATTGCAGATTATGACGTTGTACTGTGCTGTAATATCTGTAAAGATTCAATTTCCGATGCATTTAAAATTTTAGAATAACCCTTTCAGGGCCAGAAGAATTCTGTTCCTAAACTGATGAAATAATTGACTGACACCAGAATATTCAAACGAATTTTTCTGAAAACAAAAACCCGCTAATTTGCACTTTCATTACAGAAGCAAAATTTTATTAAAATATTCTTGGTGTCATTTGTCAGTTTTGGAATTAAAATTAGGTGGCTAGACCGTCTAGCCACCGCCCTTGAAAGGGTTAAATCTATGTCGTCGTATTGAACAGGCTTGCAATAGACAGTCATGCTGAGAAATGTGCATGCAGAATTACTCTCAGGAATACAAACGTGTATCGTGAGCAATGGCGAACTTTTCGAACATACTGAATATTAACTTTTTATCACTGTGAGACAGTTTGTCTTTTTTTTTTTGTGTGTGATGTTATCAAAATGTATTGAGATAAGTACGTATTTATAGCATAAATTGTGCGTATTTCTTCATACTTATGACTATTCCATTGAAACATTTAAACAAAATGGAGTGCATCGATTTCGGACATTTTTGGGTAAACAGGCAAAGATTTATCTTATCCATGTAAACCAAATGTCGTATTTTATTAATTAACTGATGCTCTAAAACTTTCTAACTGGAAATTTTGCTCTATCTCTTTTCGTTTTTGATTTGTAGAGGCTATCTTCCAAATTTCACCACTAGGGGACGCTGCTGTCATTTTCATTAAATCGGGCTTAGTCGCTTTACTATACCGTTACCTCACTTGCATAGCTGTAGCTCTCTCCGTTCACAAGTATTTTCAGGTTAAAGGGACTTTCCTTTGCACCCTGTATACTAGAAAAGTATAAATGGATATACCATGAAAGTTCAAAGATATATGGAACCTAAATAATAGCAAATATAGCTATTCTGTATATTTGTTATTCCATATAGGTTTTTAGTCAACCTTTAAAGGAATAGTAGGTGTATTGAGAGAACCACTCAATGGAAACTAGTCGCGAATCTTATAATATTTATGTGATTAATTCTCATTAAATTAGTCTGTTTTTAACAATTTGACGTTTATTGCTTTTATACTGCTACTGGGCATTGCATTACATAAATATATTCTTAAAATTTGTTATCTAGGCTTTAAAAGCCGATGGAGCATAGAGTACGCTGTCCCTGTCATTATGTATGTCCAAACCCTCCGTGTCTTTAAGGGTTAATATCTCGGCTAATTACCGACGATTTTTTCTGAAATTCATGATCAACAATGCTTTTATACTTCTGCTACGATAGGTGCCTCCAGCTCTGCTCAACGCTTTTGCTGAAGCCCGTAAATCGAAATTTGAGTGTAACGGAAAAATGCGATTTTCTCAAAAACTATGTGACCTAGGGTAATCGCTATAATTTTCCTGCAAGGTTTAAATTAATGTCTACTACCTCTAATTTTTTCATAATTTTAGTTTCTATAGATTCGGAGTTAGATGGGGGGGGGGGGGGGGACATATTTTTGCACTACATTTTCCACCATAATTTTGAAAGTATAATACCTAAAATTAAATGAAATATATTTTTGATTTCAGCGTTACGAAAGCTTTCACACGATACCCCATGCGATATACACAGAAAAGATTTTTTTTTTCAAGTAACTTAATTAACCCTTCTACATTTTTCCTAAATATATTTATGAATATTTATTAATCTGTAAATATGTGGGTCAATAGTCTTTATTACTTCCCCGAATTTGAACTTTCCACGTTGCATAGTTTACGAGTAAAAGGGCTGTGACAGACAGACACAGGAGTGATCTTATAATGGTTCCGTTTTTACTTTTTAAGTACGGAACCCTAAAAAGAGAAATAAATCTGTTAATTTTCTTCACATTATAAAATTTAAGCCTAAGTTAACAGTATGTAAAATATTTTATATCAGATACCTTATTTACAAATTTTCCAGTAATAGACTATTATTTTGGTAAAGCATGCCATCTCCATGCACGAAAAGAACATTTTGCCTGTGGAATTAACTTTACGCATTTTAATTTTACATTTTCTGCATTTAAGATAAATGGTTTTGATTGATTCTGGTATATAATTTTGATTAGTGGCATATTTTTTATCCTTGACACAATTTGAACGTAATTCATTTGTTAATTACTCTGTATAACATTTCCTTGAAATATAACGGCTTGACAACATGACATAAATTTGTAAATAAGCAAAGCATTTGTAACTGCAATGTCTACAATGTTGTAAAATGTATCTGCATGCCATCTCCTTGATGTGGATTTTACAGAATATTTTCTAGCCATCTGCTCTAAAATGTCCACACCATATTTGCTTTTATTGTAGAATGTTACAGTTTCTGGTGTTTTCTTTTCATTACTTGAAGTTGTAACGTTTGAATGAAATGTGCTCAGTATAATGACTTTTAGTTTTTTTTTTTTTTTTCCTTGATATATAGTAAATATGGAACCAGTAGTTTCAAGTTTTTATATATTTGTGGAATAAAGACTATCTTTTTTATTTTTCAAACGATCTGGAATTTCTCTTCAAGCTCGATTCACAGTTTCTACCACACTTGTTTTACATTTTATCAGATCTTTTGCTAGTTCCAGTGAAGTAAAAAAAAATATCAACTGCCACATTATGACCTATATTTTTATATGGTTCCATTAGTTTTAGAACTACGAATTCCGCTATCGTTTACCATCGGGTCGAGATTAATTTTTCCCCAAAAAAGGAAATAAGTCACTAAGTCAGAAGTAATAAAATAAGTCTGAAAGGTCACAAACATCCGATTAATTTTAAGATAATTGTCTCAATAGATTTCCAATTTCTTAAAGAATGAGACCTTTTTAGCGATACATAATTCCGAAAAAATTAATTTCTGAAAGTATAAAATATCTCTCAGGAATAAAATGTTTTCAAATGCATTTCAAATATTGTAATAAAGACAAAGAAAGTAACTGGAAACATTTAGTCGCCTGAAATGGAATAAACCATTTCAGCCCTCCATTAGGGGTGGAAAGTATAATAGATATTCCATAACTGACAGAGAATGGAATCAAAGTCAAATGAACTGAAAAAAAGACACAAGTAAATTATTCGGTAATTTTCTGCTTGGTGTCGAAATAACACCAGCGGATGTTCTAGGTGAATTTAGCTATAACTTTAAAAAAAAAAAAAAAAATAGAATCACACAATAAAAATTTTGACAGTTTCTTACGTAAAATGATTAAAAGTCACTATTTTATTTGATAAAGTAATTTGAAGAATATAGGTGAAAAAATGTGATAGAGAGATAACGCTAAATTCGGTTTGGTGTCCAAATGACACCAATGGATGTTCTAGTATTAATGTATACAGTGGCAGTCAAAAGTTTCCGGCCAGCATAAAATTTTTGGTTAATTTGTAAGTATACCCATATGAAGAAGAATCTGAAAGTGATACTTATGCACATTATTGACATAATAGTTAGGAACATATTTATGGAATAAAAAATAAATATCAAAAAAATTAATTGCAAAAGAAAAGTATGTTCTCAAAAGTTTCCGGCCATCTTGGCAAGTTTGGGAAAAAATGGTGTTATAACAGAAAATGACAGTGATCAACAACATTTACAATCAGTATTTTGTCTTCGTACATTTAAGAATAAGTACTGCAGCTCAGCGACGCAGCATCGATTCAAAGAATGGTTGAAAATCATCTATGGTAAGTCTTTTTCAAAGTTTTTGCAATTTTTGGAAAAATTCTGCTGAATTGGAATATTTATAATTCTGCACACATTTTCAAGTTTGTTCCAAAGATTTTCTATTGTTTTCTAATCGTGTGATTGTGCTGTCCATTTCAAAAGCAGAATTGTTTCGTGCTAAAGTCACTGCTTGACGAGCTTGCATGTATGATTGGGGTCGTTATTATGCTGAAACAAATAGTTGCGACCATAATTTTCTCTCCAATAAGGCAGCAAATGATCTTCCAAAATATCTTTATACATTGTACCATTCATCTTGCAGTGAATTTCAAGTAACGGACCAACACATTTTCCAGAAAATACTCACCATAGCATAAAGTGTCCTCCACCATGCTTCATTGTAGAAATAACATATCCCGAATCTTATTTTTTGTTTTTAGGTCATCGGAAGTAGTGTCTCATCATTCCCAAAAAAATTTGAACTTCGATTCATCTGAAAATAGTACTTTTTTCCAGTTTACGTTTGACCAGTCTGTGTTCCTTGGCAAACGTCTGTCCGGTCCTCTGATTTGTTTTACTTATGAAAGATTTTTTAACACAGACTCTTCCATAAAGTCTTACGTCACGTAAGCGTCTTGACACGGAGGATCGACTTATTTCAACAATATTTTAACACCGTCAATCAAGGGGAATTGCAGCGGCATTTTTATGCGGGTCATCAACTGCTTTTCTCCTGATAAATCTGCCCATGCAAATAATCGTTTTCCGGGGTCTCCCAGACCATGGCAAGTCCTGAAGGCCATGGCCATCTTTATATTTTTTTAAAATATCATTCACAGTAAATTTTCAGATCGATAGCTTTTCCGCAATCTCACGACAGAATTGGCCCTTTAGCGACAAACAAACCACTCTTTTACGAACAATAATTGTTGAACTTTTAATTTTTGAATTTCAAATACGTTATTCATGTTGATTAATTAGCAAACACGGTCAAAAAAAAACTTTACCGATAGCAAAAACTAATGAAAGACGAATGGCCGAAAACTTTTGCACACCTGGATTTTGAATTCCTCCCCTTTGCATCAAGTATCTTCAGTATCCAATCAAAATGATCACATGGTCAGAGGTCATTTGCTTACCCCTAACTTTTAATCCAATTATGCTTCTTCTTTGCTGAAACGTTCTGGCAAACAAATCAAAGAACTAACTGGCCGGAAACTTTTGCTCGCCACTGTATATCTTAACACAAAACATTTTATAAACTTTTCTTGGTTAGCAGCTTATGCTAAACAGTCAGCAAAATCCAAATTTAAATTTAAGAAATAATTCCATTTATAATGAAAATATATTATTACCTGTGCTAAAGTGGCAAGCAAATCTTGGGGCCACATTGATGGTGTGAGAGCAGAAAATGGTCCTCCTGGAGCTGGCGAATAACCCTGTCCACTTGAGGGAGACCCAAACAAATTAGCACGAATACTGATGGATTCAGTAATGTCACCGGCATATGGATCATCTTCATCTTCAGATAACGTTTCCACTGAAAATTTGAACACATCTTTTTAAAGAACTAAAGTCTTTTAATTGAGAACAAACATGTGAAAGTTTATAAAATAACGACATAGGAATGCAAAAATTTAAATTACTTTATTCTAAAATTAATACTAAAATTCTTTAATTTAATCTTTGTTAAAAATGTTTCTTTTTAAAGTAACTTCTATATATTATTTCAGCTCTTGTTGATGCAATTTTTCTTTCAAAATTTTGAATCCCACAAAAATGTGGGTTTTTTCTTTTAAAAATATACATATTGGTATCAATCGATAGCACAGCATATTTAGCCAATATTGTAAATAGAAATTTTACAATATAGCCTAACATTGGGCAAAGTCGAACAGGCCAACATTGCTCAAAATATCAAGCGATTTCAAAGAAAAAGAGAAAAAGGTAACATTTGACAATTTTGAATTCAATATGCTTATTTAAAAAAGTTTTTATGTTGTATTCATATAAAAAATAGATATGAAAGTAAATATTCAGCAACATTTTCTTGATTTTTTTATTACAGAGTGTCTCATTCCAGATCGGCAACAAATTTTCCTGACTTTTCCAGGTATCGAGATTTTGTGATGTTACACACAAAAACTCTTAAAAGTTGTGAATTTGAGAGTGGAACTTTCACAACTGATTCTGAAGTAACAACTACTGAATTCTTAAACAAATTCTTACAAAATTTACAAATTGTTGAACATTTTACATGCTATATACACACACTTTTAGCCTCAGATTCAATCCATTTTGTCCAATCAGGATGAAATTCTTTATCACATCAGCCACAGTTAAATGCAGATTGCTTTGACACATTTTAATACAAATAATAGATATACAATAAATTAAGCTAACAAATGTTCAATTCCCAAACAAAGATAATTAAACAGACTGGATTCAGTACAACGTTTCAATGAAGCTGGAATTGAAAATCTTCACGTTACAAGGAAGGACTGAAAGGGGATGGATAAAATGATTTGCATGAGAGGTTGAAATACTCTTTACAGTATAGGACAAAACTGGGAAATTTCCTTAGCAGCCACTGGACAGTAAAATTTCTATAAGTATTAATCTAAAACTGAATAGCCCAAATAAATGTTAATATAAATATATTGGAACTAAAAAAAGTAGAATCCTTGATGAAATGCAAGAAAATGTTATTCTCTCCTTGTAAAAAAGTGGCCGCTGATAGACAATTTTTCACTAGCCACTTTTTCTCATTTAGTGGCCCTGTAGCCGGTGGCTAGTGCTAATTTTGCCCTTTACTTTACAATGCTTATGAAGACTAAAGTTTGATTTTCCTGGCACTGCAATTTCAAATCCTTAGTTTTATAATAAGAAAACTTTTTCTAATTTTTTTCCTTGGAAGTTTAAATCTCTCTAACTTTCATGTAAAATTTTCAAATTTCCCTGACTTTTCCAGGTTATCCCTGTTATTATTAAGAATGTATTGACCCACTTATACAAAGACTGATAAACAACATTTCTGCTGAATTTGTCATCCACTGAAACCTATTTAATTATAAGAATATTGGTATGACATGTGCCATTAAATCAATTTCAGTTTTTGCTTTACACTTATTTTAATCACATTAAAATCATTAACATCACAAAATTGAGAAAATTTTGTTTTATCTAGTAAGTATTTTTTTTATAATATACTCAGGTATCGTTAAAGAAGTTAAATAATTAAAATGTATTAAAAAATACTATAAAATGAGAAAAATAGAAAACACTATTTTTAAAGAAAAACTATACAAGCAATGGTAAAAAGATAGATCAATTATTAGTTCTTTTTAAAAATATTTGTATTTTGTGTAAAATAAATATTTAAAAGATGTGTGCAAATAGGCATAAAACATTGAGTCATTGCTTTCTACATCTGTTTGTACTATATCTCTGCTACCATATGATTTGTCTTTGGAAATTAACAATTTTCCTACTCTCCCACACTTAAAGATAGAAGATTATACGAGAGATACAAGATCGGAGATAGATCCTTAGAAGTTGTTTACATTTTCTTCAAAAAGTTTGTTTAATCTACATTTATATGAAAAAAATATGTATAGTTAGATAAATCTGAGAATCTATATTTAAGGAAAAGAGCTTGAACAGAGTAATTAATATCAAATGCATGCTGTTATTATTTTCTTAATTAGTTAAATATTTTTATTAATTATCGATTACACGATTAACTGCAGCTATGGCATTAAAAATAAATGCATGTTTCAAATTTTATGTTAAATTTTCAATTTTACCATTTCCATTCAGGGGCCTGGTCACTCAACTTTGGAATTCTCCTCCGTAATGTTTCAGGAAATCTTTTTTCTGTGTACTCTTCTTAAAGGATGTCTCTTTTTTTCTTAGTTTTCAAAATATTTCTAAAATCTATGCTGAATTTAATATTTTATGTGTTAAAAGCAGGCGAACTGTGAGTAAGATTTTAACACTCCATATAAAATTAAGCCTGTACTTTAGAAATATTTTGAGAACTAAGAAAAAAGTGACATCTTTTAAGAAGTGTACAATATTAATTCCCTGAGGATATATTTTAAACATATGAATGCATCAAATGCACATAGACTTTACATTAGTGAGGGGAAATCTGAAGCTGAGTGACCAGCCCCTTAATCGGCATATTATTGAAATAATTTTGCACATGAATTCATTTTTAACAAGAGAAGATACATTTAATTATCTTACCAGGCATATATCTAGATTTTTTTTTTTTTTTTTTCCATGCAATTCTTTTTTTGTGAAATTGTGAACTTTTGTATATAGGAGAGAGTGGTAATGAATGGGCCAATTTTTGTAATTCTTTTCTAATAACTTTTTGGGGGTCACAATTGGCTCTTCAGTTACTTTCCTTATTTGGTTATATAAAAAAGTCATAAAAATTGGATTAGAAAATGTCTATAATGAATGATAACAGAAAATAAAAATATAGAAATTTGGCCCATTCACCCCCACCCATGGGGCTGAATGGGCCACTAAATGAATTCAATGAAAAAATGTGGACTTAATCTTTTATTCATCAAATATGACAAAATGAATGGTACTTGACATGATATGATCAAAGCATACTGAAATAGTAAGTAATACACAATGCTTATCAAAATTTATGAACATCAAAAGTGATATTATTAAATCACATAATTGTAGCAGAAAAATGACAAAATAATGAGATTATAAGAAAGAAAGAACATAAAATACACATAAAAATAATAGATAATACACATTATGATTTAACGAAATTGATATTTTTCAAAATTAATATTAAACGACATGGTTGTAACAGCCTATTAATTGACTATTTAGTGTAAATTTCTGGTATTTATTCTACCCATCAGATTCAGATTATAAACAATTATTCTAGTTTTATATCAAATGGAAAAATACTGGGCTTAGATGCCTTATGTTCCCTCAGCCGTTGTTTTGAATTGTTTGGCGATTTTTTGTTGGCATGTTGGTGGATGTGGCAACCAGTCAAGGATCTATAATCCGCACTCCCGTAATCCGCAATTTCCTATAATTCGCATTGCTTTATGAATGTAAACAATTAAACAAATTTACAAATTATTGATCCAAAAATGATTTTTTAAAAGAAATATCTGAAAAATTTAAATATAAAAGTGAATACAATCAATTTTTTAATACAAGAATTTGAAAAATGCTAATTTTGAGATAGCATATTAAATTAATTATTATATATCATATTTAAAATAGTGTCCAGAAATAAGAAAATGACATATAATCCATAATACTCCATAATCCGCAATATTCCATAATCTGCACAACCTTTGGTCCCAACTTGTGCGGATTAAAGAACTTTGCCTGTATGTGGAACCCCGTGTGACGTGTGTGTTCTGACATGTTGTGTTCTGGCAACCCATGAGAAGAGGTGGATTTTGTGGATGTATTTTGATATTGTTAATATTTGGAAATTTTTCCAGAGAGAAACATTCGCCTTGAATACAATATTTCAAATGAAAATCAAATTTCAAATTATTTTTGCTTAAAAGGCGCAAAGACCAACTTAGTGAAAAAGATTCCATGCCGGGAATCGAACCCGGGCCATCAGTATAGCGCACTGACGTTCTACCGCTAAACCACATGGAACGATACCCAGCCTGGAACTTCTCACTATTACAAGTTGGCAAGGCTACAAACGCAGCACAAGATGGAATATTTTCCGTGAGCCACCAACATGGGGCAAACACAGACACTTAATTAAATCCAGCATCGATGAATCTATATTAATATTTGGAAATTTTTCCAGAGAGAAACATTTGCCTTGAATACAATATTTCAAATGAAAATATTTCGAATATTTCAAATATTTCGAATCTCGAATATTTCTAATAAATAACTGATATTTCTTAGGGTGAAAATGTGCAAATTATTTTTTAGACATCACTATAAACCTATTCTAACTAGACAGTAATTTAATCTAAATCCATTACAGTCAGTTATGTTTCATATTAAAGAGAAAATCAGAAAAAAAGAAAGAAAAACCATATTTTCATGATCAGGGCAAAGGTGGCCCATTGATGACTATGATATAGTGACTCATTCAGCCCCACCTATACTTCTGGAATATATTCAGGTTTTTTTAATACATTAAATTCAAATAACATCTAAATACATCTTAAAATTAGTTTACAGATATGCAAAGACTTGCTAATACACATATCTGCAATGAAATAGACACTTTTTAGCTTATTTATTTATTATTTTACTGAAAGGGGAAAAAAATTACTTTTCAATCAGATTCTTGACCATCCTACTCTAGTGGGAAAATGGTTTTTCCCAAACAATGTAAAATTTGATGAGTTTGATAGAACAAATAGCTTCATCTATTGGTGACATCTAAAATAATTTTATACAAATACTTTTTCATATTTTGTTAAATGGCCCATTCATTACCACTCTCCCCTACTTATACAAAATGTAATCAGAATTTGTGAATTAGAAATTACCGTTATATTTAGGTTCCTATTTAGACATTTTTAAATAAAGTTCTTCATACACATATACATACAACTTGATAAGATTCAGCTGTTATATGACATGAGATTTTTTTTTCCTTCAATCATTGCATTTGTGAAAGATTCAATTTGGAGATTAAATTTTTTTTTTTTTTAAATGCTTTTTTTAAAAGAAATTTTGTGAAGGGTCTTGTGTTTTAAAGTAGAAAAAAATGTGAAGGATCCTTTAAAGGACCTTTTCAAGTCTTTTTACAGATCACATTTCTCACATTAATGTTTTCATGTGAGATACTTAACATAAAAATAAATAAAATAAAAAGTATTAGAATGTAGCTATTACAAAATTTGAATACATTATTTTAAAAATGAAATTTCAATTTTTCCAATTTGGAAAAATTGTAAAAAAAAAAAAAAAGCCTTCAGAAAAAAACTGAAAAAAAAAAACTTTTTTCCCAACTTTTCCGAGCATTCCCATCTGTAAACACTCCTACTCAATATATATATCTATACCTTGAAAATTTCCTTTGTAACGGAATAAAGGAAGTTGAATTCTGGGTATGTCTGATTCAGGGCCTGGTTACTGTAGGAACAAACAGAAAAATTACCTCCTCAAATCCCTACTTTTAGAAGGAGTCTCTAAAGCTTAAAAATATTTAGTGCTTATGATGTTTTCAGTTATTTTTATGTTTATATGAATACAAATTAGAGTGTAAAAAAATCATGATTTTTTTTAAAAAATCAAATTTTTTTGATTTAAATCAGATTTTTTTTATTTAAATCGGATTTTTATGATTTTTTTTCCAGCGTTCAAATATGGAATAGCTACCAAGAGTTTTAGGTTTCCAAAACAATTAAACCACTAATTGCTAACATAATCTATGTTTTTACACTTTAATTAATAAAATTATAATTATTAGTAATTACAGAAATTATAAAAACTGCAAATTAATAGTTTCATTAGGTAGTATCATACAATAATGTTATATACATTAATATTGTAATAATTATGTAAAACTTTATAAAAACTAGTGATATTTTGCATTTATTAAAATTATTAACTGCATTTTATATTAAATAGTTAACACTACTTCAAATTAATAATTATTAAACAATTAACTCTCTAATTAGGAACATATACATTTTTAAGACTTAATTATTAAAATTATAATAATGTAGTATTCATTTTAGAAAGGAAAAGGGACAGGATGCTAGTTCCAAAAAAGGGCACTATTTCATGAGGAAATATATTAGTAATGTGTTTAGTAATGATAAGGAAAAGAAAAAGAATAATTTTTAATATGATGAATAAAGTGTTCTTAATTTTTAATAATTTTATGAATAACAAATTGAAAAATACAATTAAATAGCATATTTTAATAATATCCTTTATTTTCTAAAGAAATAAAGTTCTATGTTTTTGCGAAATCTTGCCCACATGAATTTAGAAATATTGTTGAATGGGGAAGTTTTTTACAAAAAATCTCTGGCTACAACTATAGGTGAATTTAAACTATTTTTTTAAGGCATTGTTGCATTTTGTCAATTTTAAAAGGGGCATGGTATGGCACCATTTAAAAAAGTCCTAGAAGAAATAGTATAAGTAATTACAGGATAAATAAAAACTGCAAATAAGTAATTCATTAGTTAGTAACACAAATAACAAACTAACAGATATTATTTGCAGCTCGTTTTGCATTTGTATTTAGGAAAATTACTGTAAACCACCAAAATCTAAACTTACACACATGTACGTGCATGACAACCAAAAGAATTATGAAAATGAGTTAAACCCATTCATATAGGATAAATCTACATTAGCGACTTATATCTGAAATCCTCAAAATATTTAAGTAACAGCATTATTACCTCTCAGTGTGGATTATTAGCTCTCAATGGTTCAATTTTTTTTTCTTTTTAAGAAAAAATTTGCTGCCTTTTCAATCCCTAATCATTATTTTTTATTTAGTATTATGTGAGTTATAAAGTTTAAAACATTTATTCAACCTGTACCGAAGAAGTTCTTGTATACCAATTATTTCTTTTTCTCTTATGAATTCATTTACAATTTAGCTTTGAAAAGATCTTTCATTCTTCTTTAACTTCAGATTGCTATTAATTACTATTTATTCTTTTACTTGTAGAAATGTATTACACTTGCTATGTGTAATTTTATATAAAATAATGCGTAAATTGATTACCTAAAGGAATTTATGACATTGCAAATTATATTAGATTTAAATATCATTCTTAACAATGCTTTTTATAAACTCAGCTGTTTTTAACTTTTTGCAATACTCATGAATTAAGCTTAGAAACAATTATTTAAAGCTCTTTTGTTTATTCACAAATCAAAATACCTGTAGAAACTTTCAAATTATGTTTATGTTAGATTTTAATATATTTTTTGACATTTTAAACATTTAGAAAATTTTTGATTTAAATCAATGATTTTTTTTAAAAAATCGGTTGATTAAAATCATGATTTTAATCGCTGATTTAAATCAACTGATTACAATCGTTGACACCCTAATACAAATTGATGTTGAAAAGGTGACATGGGTAAGGACCCCAATTCAACTTTCGCCACGGGGTCTCAAATGAATTTAAGACACATGTTGAGAGCCATTACAATCAAGAGGCATTTTTAATGTAATTCATTACATACATTACATTCCTTTTGATCCCTCTGTCTAAGATGCATAAAACCAATTGCACTTTATAAGTTTGTATACATCTAACAGAGAAGTACTACAATTAGGATTCTTTTTTTTAAACAGACATTAAAGAGTGAATTTCTTAGCTAAAGGACTGACTATGTAGAAGACAAGACAAATGAAATTTAGTACAATAACTTTTTTAAATTTTCAAATTGAAATAACAAAAATATTTAATTTTTTTGACTAACTCAAACAAAATTAAATATTTTTAGAAAATGATGCTATAGTGACTAAAGTTAACATCTTAAAAGATTTCAGAAATCATGTTAAGCTTTTAAAATCAAAGTTCATTACCTGTAGTATTTTTGCCACTATAACCTTCAGGTGATTTCCCGAATACAGCTCTGGCAAACTCCATTTGAATGACAGAAGACAATACACACTCACTTTTGGTACATTCTATAAATAAATATATATATATATCATTATTGTACTAAGAAAATTAACAACTCAAATGTAAAAGTTTAAACTTACAAGTGTTTTACTAATATATAAATCTTAATGGCAGATTACAAAGAAAAACATTGATTTTGACAAAATGAATATTAACTGAAATTACATTTAGTCTTTCTTCTTTCAAAATATATTAATGATTTAAAATCATATACAGCTGGCGGAAATACAGTTTGTAGATGAAAAATTGGTATAATTTTTAAGGTTCCATAAAGTAAGAGAAGATGAAATGATCGTAAATTTATAATAAAACAAAGTTTAAAGAGACCCACATGAAAACTCAAACAGCTGGTCGCTACAATTAAATGTTTTCTTCCTGATATCGATGAACCAAAATTTTAAATGCCACGAGTCATTTCACGCATCCCACTCATTTCGCATTTCAGTACGGAAACATGCATTTTCTAGCGGTAAAAAATATAAGTATACTCTGACGGAATCTCTAATCGGACACCTGAAGTCGAATTCCGGCTTCGTCCGAGTACGAAAATTTGGCGGAACGCCCCCCTCCGTGACATCATTTTGACGTCATAGGGGCGTAGGAAAGGGAAAACTGTATTCTGGGCTACTTCTTTTCGTACTTGGCGAAAGATTAGATGCGAAAATTTATTTCGGATGTTTACATTTTTTCGGATGCTATTTTCGCCATCTCAAAGTTGGCGAAACGAGTGTGAAAAGCCCATTTCGGATGCAACTTTTATGATTGTTTACATATGATAGGACATTTTAATAAGTAAGTTTCGAGTATTTTTCGATGTTAGGACTTTTTTATTGCATTTGTGAAGAATATTATAATGTATTTGGTAAAATATGAGCGTTTACTCTGTTATTTTGATGTGGGGAGGTTTTAATTTTCATTTATTTTAAAATAAATTATGTACATTATAAAAAATACTTTTATTTTTAAGAACAAACAGATGTTTGGAAATGATTTTAAAGTTGTAGAATTCTTTTTAAATGAAGATAAATTTGTTAAATAATTGGAAGAATCTGAGCATTGGTACCCTCTGATCAAAATCCAAAAGGGAGGGCAGGCTGGATTTTTCAACAAATGAATGATAATTATTATGATAAATAAAAACACTTTGCTTTCAATTATAACTGTTTTATCTATATTTAATTATTTAAAGTCAAATGGGTAAAATAAATTTAATCTTTTCTTTTAATCATTGAAAAAAATTAAATTTCAAGGTTGAAGGATTTGGAGTTGATGCTCTACTACAAATGCAGTTAGTTATACAAAGAGTTTAATTAATAAATATAATAGATAGTTTAATTAATTAATAAATAATTGTTATATGCTATATAGTTTTAAACATAATACTTATACCAAGAAATACATGCTATTAATGTCCAATTTTATTTATTTATTTTACATAAAACCATAGGTTTTTATGAATGCTTAGCTGAAAATCTGCTGTATGATGTACCTCTTCCCATTAAAGTACAAGACAAGAATATGAAATAATCTGTACTGAGGTATACATCAAACTGAGATATATTTTAATATTAATATAATTTTTGAAATTATTATATCTATGTGTAAGAAAAATATATACTGTTACTTCCTTGTATTTTTGAAAAATGGTGAAGAATAAAATGTTTTTCTAGCTTCATTTTATTTATTTATTTATTATTGTTATATAATTATACCTCAACCCTGCATCTATTGCTGTCTTACACAACTTCTGCATCTTTATTTTCTTTTTGAAAGTTAGCTTTTAAAGTACACATATATTAAACAAATTACAGAAATTTTATAATCTTCTTCAAATTTTATTAAAATATCAATCAATGTGTGAGAATTACTTTTTAATAAATGTGAAAATAAATAAAGTTCATGAAATCATCTTTTCAAAAATATATTAGCAATTTAGTACTATTTACAAAATTTGAATGGCTTTGTTACTAATTATTTATGCATTTCCAATATTAAAATATCAAGGCAAAAACTGAATACTAAATACATTCTAGAATTTAATTATTAAAGTTTTTTTTTTATATAGCATATTTTATAGTAACAATAATCTAAAATTTAAAATACCAGCGAAAATCTTTTTTACTACAGTTACAAAATCAACTTCATACCTACATGAATAAAATTTTCAGACAAAAAAAAAATCTATGAGTGTTTTATAAGCATCTTTGATTAAAGTTGTTTGCTTGCTAATTAACTTTATTTTTGTGGTTTATATTCTTTGAAAATTGCTTTTTATGAAAGTTTTACAATCCTTTTTGGAGAAAATTTTAAAAATGTTTATTTATTAAGAATGTGAAACTTTTATTCATGTGCTTTATACATTAATGACACACATATAAATATACATAAATTAAATTTTGACTGCTGTAAAAGTAGAAAGTTTGAACTTTAAAACAGTGTTTAAAAAAATAATAACAATAATTCTTCTTGATTTTATAGAAATTGTTTAAGTAATATCAAAAGCAGACAAATGACTTACTTCTATAATAAATTGCATAGTAAAACAGACGAGTAAAGTTCAATGGAGTTTTAAAAAAAGCTATTCATTTTAATTTGTTTACAGTTGAAAATATGCTTTTTACATTAGATTTATAATATTAAAAAAAAAGAAAAGAAGAAGGTATTAAGTTTTTTAAAAGAATGTGTATAACTTTTTAAATTTTCAACCACTATTTTAATAAGATGCATGATAAATAAATATTAATTGATGTTCCTGTAAAAATAAAAGGAAAAAAGAATGTTGGTTATGGTGTGTTGCTATAGTGATTGAAAGCTTTAAAAATTAAACTTGCAGGCATTTTATTTCATGAATATATTTTGGGAGATTTAAATTTTTCTTTACTCTTGATGTTTCCTAGAAAATCTCAAAATAATAATAATAATAATAGAAATAATAATTTGATTTTCATCAGTGTTGAAAAAAACTTTATTATTATTTTCTTTTGAAAATAAATATAAAAAATGAAATACATTTCTTTATTATCTTTAAAAAAAAGGAAGCATTTGAAATGTATTTTTTTTATATATAAAGAATTGATTTCAAATGCTTCTTTTTTGAGAGAAATGTGGGTTGGGGGGGAGGGGGTGTCATTTACATTTAGTTTCTCCTTTTTTTTATTTATTGTTTTTGAAAACATGTAGCAAATTACTTAGTCAATACTTTTGTCAGCACATCTTATTTAAACATTGTTTAAACAACTGTTTATATTGCCAGTCTTACCTTAATGACTGTGAATAGTTTTTACTCTTTAGCCTTTCTTAAATTATTTACATTAAGTATTTCAATATATCAATTGCACTATTAAATTTGTACTTGTTTACATTCTTGCCACCCATTTACAATAAACAAATTTTATCCTCAAGCAATGTGAACATCATGTTCAATCAACTATATTACTGCATGTCACATACAACATACATATTTCATTTTTATTTATTTTGTGGATAAGTCAGTTTAGCTTTTATAATGAAGCATATATGTTAATTGCTGAAATTTGTTTTGTAAATAATGACATGAAATATATTAAAATGAAAGGATATAAAATAAAAATATGCTTTTATTAATGTACTTAAATCAATAGAAAAAAAATCATAAAAGCATGAACTGCTGCAAAATATTGTATTTTGCTTGTGAAAGATAATATAAAAATAATTTTGCCCTTGAAAAATAATAACATTGAAAGCTTTTGCCGATTATCTCTGCATAAAGGTAAACAGCTTTGCTACTTTATATAAAGTGGAATTTTTTGGAGGTTTTATTAAAACCTTTAACAGTTGAAAATATGCCCTTTTATTAGAGTTATATATAATATAAAATAAAAAATAAGTTGCATTAAGGAGTCTTTTGACTTTCAGAACTATCAATCACTATTTTAATAGGATGAAAAGGGCTGACAAGCATTTATTTACATGTAAATCTAATGTTAGGCTGGTAAGGGGTGGGGAGGTTGTTGGTGTGCTGTAATGTTGAAATAGTGATTGAAAGCTTTCTAGAAAACCAATTTGCAAGCATTTTCTATCTTACAAATGTATTCAGTGCTTTACTCCTTGATATTTTACAGAAATCTTAAACATAATTTGTATTTTCATCACAAGGTTAACCGAAAAAAAAGGACAACTTTATTCATTTATGAAAATAAGCATTATAAATTAAATACATTTCTTTATTGTCTGTTTTTAAAATGCAAATTTGAGAAATGAAATTTTAAAAAAGAGAAAGAAAAGAAAAAAACTTACTTATGCGATTTATTTTTAACAAAGAATAGATTTCAAGAGCTTAGTTATTATTAACATGAAAAATTATGATAGAAAATAAAAATATGCTTTTATTAATGTCACTTAAAAAAAATAGAAAAAAAAAATCATAAAAGCTTGAACTGCTGCAAAATATTGTATTTTGCATATGAAAGATAATATAAAAGTTAAATTACAAATGAAAACAAATAATAACTTTGAAAGCTTCTGCTGATTATCTCTGCATAAAGGTAAACAGCTCCAATACTTATATAAAGTTGAATTTTTTGGAGGTTTTATTAAAACCTTTAACAGTTGAAAATATGCCTTTTATTAGAGTTATATATAATATATAGAAAAAAATAAGTTGCATTAAATGAGTATTTTGACTTTCAGAACTATCAGTCACTATTTTAATACGATGAAAAGGGCTGACAAAACATTTGTTTATATGTAAAGATAATGTTAGGCTGGTAGGAAAGGGGCGAGGGGGGTGTTGGTGTGCTGTAATATTGAAATACTGATTTAAAGTTTCTAGAAATCCAATTTGCAAGCATTTTCTATCTTACATATGTATTCACTGCGTTTATTCCTTGATTTTTCACAGAATCTTAAATTAAATATAGTAATTTGTATTGTCATCACAAGGTTAAGCAGAAAACATAACTTTATTCATTTTGTTTGTTTGATTCATGAAAATAAGCATTTTAAATTAAATACGTTTCTTTATTATCTGTTTTTAAAATGCAAATTTAAGAAATGAAATGAAAAAAAAAAAAAAGAATAGAAAAAGAGCTAACTTATGTGATTTTTTTTTTTTTTTTTTTTTTTTTTTTTACAAAGAATAGATTTTAAAAGCTTTTTTTTTCGGTGGGTGGCATTTTATTTACAAATTTAATCACATTAGAAGAGATACCTGGATAATAGTAAAAGTTTCATTTTTTTTTTTTAGTTCCTCCCAATGAAACATTTAAGACTCAGAATTGCATTCTGTTGTAATACATTCTACTCACCATGTAAATTTTTTTGATTCTTTAGTAGGGTTTATGATTTTTTTAATAAAAATTTAATTTTAAAGTAAAATACCCTTTACTAAATCATTAAAATTAAATTAATAATTAGAAAAGCTTATTTAATCTGAAAAAAAAGCTCATTCACTTGGTAAATTTGAAATAGTTTAAGCATATAAAAATTAAATATAGTTAGTATAGTAAAAAAAAAAAAAAAAAAAAAAGAGAGAGAGCAATATAAACAGAGATTTGAAAATGTGAATTCGCTTTTACTTTTGAAATCATGAAATAAATAAAACAAATTGTCTTGTAACGATATGGAACCCTCACTTATGCTAGCTGCAATTTAACAAATATCCTACATACACTATATAAATATCCTTATCTTTCCTATTCCCTATTATTTATATATAACTAGTTGTAATATTCAATTTAAATAAAATTCAAAAAGGCTATCCCACTTTTTAAATTTGCAATGTATTTTTGGACAAACATATTTATTACAAACTATCTTGACATAGGTTTCTGATAAAAACTGCTGAAAAGTTAATTTAAATCAATATTTCATTTAATCAGTTGATTTAAATCATGGTTAAAATCAAGCTGGTTTAAATGAATGAATCCTGCCACCTAAGTAAAATATGAATATTTGGGTATAACACTAAATATAATGAATGAATAAAAAAAATTTCTTTCCCTTCAAAAAATCACTTCATGAGTGGTGAGTAAATTTATGTAATTCGTCACCCCTGAGCATACACATATTAGTCACTTAATAGTTTCATTTACAGAAGCTTACAAACTTTAGTATCAAGATAAAATCTTCAATTTGTTTAGGGAAACATTATTTTCTATTACATTGTGGAATACTGAATAAACAATAAATTAATTTCCTTCTGGTTTTCTGGTCAAAACTGCATTTTCTGTATACTATCGAAAAAAAAAAGTTCATACTTTATATTTATAAAATGCACAAGCCATTGAAATTCAGGATTCTTCAGTTTGAAAATTTTAAGTACATTTATTTGTTTTATATGATTATGACTTTCAAAAAAGGGGAAAAAATTAGGGTAAGATTTATGAAAGCTCAATGTATATTATCTTCAGACATCAATCTGCATTATATCAAACAGATATTAATTATATAAAGCATTAAATGAATAATAATAAAGTAATCTACAAATTCAACAAAACAGGTAACTTAAGTACTAGCTTTGTAGATAATTATGATCATTTGTATATTATGTTAATTCTCACATTCTATTTCTTCGTCTAAACTACAAAAAATTCTCTTATTAAACAACGCTAAAATTAAAATTTTCTCCTATAACAGTGAGATTTTTCAGCTATAAAATAAATAATAAAAATGCATATTGCTGGCTTCCTACCTATTAAGGTCTGTAGTATAACTGTGGAACAAGTACTCCTTGTATACTGGCATAGAACAATTTCATAGTTATCTTTTTCCTGGTGCTGGAGGATCATTTGTAGAAATACCTAACTGAATCATTATTGCCAAAGTATGTTGCGTTTAATCAACACATACATGAGGCAATATGTATTCAGGCAAAAGTTTAGTGTTCTTTTAAATTAAATTCGTCACACTCAGATCCTTAGTATGCAGACACTCTGGAACAGCAGCCTTTTCATTATAACACGAATATCATTAAGACTGTAACGTTAAATTACCTTATACGGCAAAAATTGCAAATTTCAAACACTACTAAACTGTCATTAGCTTTATGTTTACACGTTTTAGGATGAAACTACGATACGATAATGATTACGTCAATTAATAAATGATGGATTCTCATTGGTTATATCGTGATATCAGGGAGGAGCTATCACCGCCTTTTCGGACGCTGTATAGCATCCGTAATCGCTTTCGTATGTACGAAAATCAGATCCCAGAATAGCACTTTTTGCCAGATACGAATTAGGATACGATACGAAAGAGTGTTTTCACGTGACGTCGTAACGAACGTTCGAATTCCTTTCGCACCTTGCGGGAATCGGACTGCTGAGGTTTTCCGACCCATTTAAGGATCCTGAATGGGCACCTGAATCTTTGCCTGAGAAAAATCTAAGAAGAAAATTAATTCATTAAATCGTAATATATTTTCGCTGAACATAATTCGTGAAGCATAAAACAAAACAAAAAGTATTTCCACAGATCAAAACTTCAGCTCTTTAATATATGAACTTTTTTTAGCCTGGATTTGATCACATGAATGACAACAATTTCTTGTGAAATACACAATATACGAATTTGAGATACTTCTCATCTTGATTAAAAAATAAAATTACTAAACGTATTGTTTTGAGTTCTTAATGCCATGGATTATTGTTTATGAATTATGATTTTGCTCAGGCTGCCTCTATAAACAGTATATAATATAAAACAAATAGTTAAATGAACTCATAAAATGACTAATATGAGAATAAAATCAAATTATTACTTCACAATAGTCGAAAAATATAGGGAACTAAGAAAAAGAAAGTGTCTAGACGATCTTTTAGTTTTATTCCCCGAGTAAGTTTAAACCTCCTATTTTTACAGTTTAATTTTTTTATGTAGTTAATTAAGCCTTTTTTTTTTATCTGTTTGTGTGTCATATTTGTAGCTTTTGGAGGTAGATTAAATCAATCTCTCTGAAACTATATTATTTGTTAAAGTGTTAAATCGATTTTTTGTTGGATTATACAATTTTAATATATTTTTATTTAGTCATCTTTTTATATGTACTTTTTCTATTTTTTCTTCACTTTATTTGCCCCTCCCTCCTCTTCTCCTCCTTCTTAACAATTACTATTTTTTTCTTTCGAGAATAAACACGTAATATTATTTTGAAAAGTTCAATTTATAAATTATAACCTTTAATTTATAATCCTATTTTTTCCCCTTTTAGTATTCCTCGTATGACACTTGAGAGTATTGTTTTTCAAGAATGTCAGGTAAATATGTTATTATTATTTTGTAAACTTACATATTCTCTATTTTGTATGTATGAATTCCATATGCTTAAAATTCCTAAGTTGTCATGTTATTATTAAATAGTGAAAGTATGCATTTATAAAGTATATGTATAAAGAATGCAGTCATTAAAAAATAAGCACATTTATGTTCGTCAGATGCCAATAATAAATCGCCAAATATCATTCCCATCGTCGTCATTAGTATTGCATTAATTTTATTTAGTATATAAACCTTTCACTGATTTTAATTAAAATATATGCATTTGAAAAGCATATTACATATGTTTAAAATACATGCCTTTCGCTCATTTTCTTTAAAATACAAAATAATTAAATAGGTAGAAATAATACCATAAACCAAAACATTTTATTTTAATATCAAATTTTGTCTAATACACACATGCAAAAAATAAAAGCTGCTATTGACAAGATTTGCATCTGGCTAACATAAAAGTACCAAAAACTCTTAGGCAAATATATTTAACGATTCCTTTCAGCCAAAATTTTATTAATTTTGAGTTACAGTACTTAAAAGCATGGGCAGGAAAAATAATCAGGGGTGTAGTGGAGGGTATACGGAAGTATTTGTCGTCTCAAATACCTTCAGGATTTTTCTAATAAGTTCCGTATAGCTCCTGTTTCTCAAATAAAGCTATTGCTTATACTCTAGGCATGATATTCATAACATTAGCATATATTCTCTGTCTATAGCATGTTATAAGTTTAATATGGAATAGAACTTAGTATCATGTTATGTTTATGTCACAGTAATTTGGAAAGTTGCAAAATATAGCTAACTAGTAAAAAAAATAAAGTTTTTGGCATATCTCTATAGTTTGCAGTTTTTGAAGACTACCTAAAAATTCACTCACTCTGTCAGAAAATTCACCCGCCAGTGGCTAGTAAAATTATGTATTTCCCCACCCCTATGCATGATATAGGATTTTATAAATTTTAAGTGGTGTTACTGCGAATACAGTGTTGGGCAGGGATAACATCATCCTGCTTCTTTATGTAGATGATATTATTATAATTTTTAGTAAAAATGATAAAGTAGTGGACAGAGTATTTACACTATTGAGGGTGTTGGTTAGTGATATCTGAAATTCTTCTCACTAATGTTAAACCTATGGACATGGAATCCATTCTTATTTTTTAAATATCTCCTCAGAAAATTAATATTTTTAACTTCTCTTTTCAGTATATTTTTCTCAAAGAATGTCTCTTTCTTTTTTACTTGAAAAATATTTCTAAAATGTATGCTTAATTTAATACTTTGTGTTAAAAGCTGATGCAGGCCAGCAAGGTTTCAACATTTCAAATAAAATTAAGTGTATATTTTAGTATATATATTTTTTAGACATTAATAGAGAAGGAAGAGACTCCCAGGAAATTAAATACAGAATTTGTCAGGGGAGAAAAGCTGTAAAACTATTAAATTCTGTTTGATGGAGTAAGGAGATCTCTAGGAAAAGAAAATATAATATATGCAACTGTTAAAGAGCATATTGTTATATGGAGCAGAAGGATGGAGAATTATAGAGACAGAAAGAAAGAAATTAGTGGCAGTAGAAATTGATGCCCTAAGAATGCAGGATATCAAGAATAGAAAGAATAAGAAATGAAAGAATCAAGGAAATGATGAAAATAAAGGGAACCATATTAGATGATATTAAAAAAAAAAAAACAATTAATCTGGTATGGTCAGGTCATGTTAAAAGAATGAATGGTGAAAATTGGCAGTCGCCACTTGCCATGTGGCGATTCAAAATCTGTTATTGATCGCCAACTGAAATATCAATTTTTTCATGAAAATATGCATCTTTACTGTAATTACATCTAATTAGTAAACTGGTTAGTTCTTTTTCCTACCGGAAACAAGCAGATTTCAATGATTTAGCTGTATTTTCAATATTTTGGTTTTTCGCCATGTGCTCGCTCTTTAGTTAGATTGTTTTTTCAAGAAATACGGTTTTATTCTGCAAAATATATTCATCAGCTTTGATTCCACATGCATTTCAAATAATTTATTCCTTTTTTTTTACTGGATGCAAATGCAAGTGGATTTTAACCCCTTCTGGGTCTGGTGTACTATTAATAGTACATGTCTTTTCATTGAGTATTATTTTGTCTTAACAATTACTTTTGTTACTATCTACATATAGTAATGATAGTATATGGCTATGGCCTTTCTTATTATGATTTCATTTATGTTTGGACATTTAATGATAACAATAACAATAAAAGTTTGTTTAATTCTCTTTGTATTGTTGGCGATTGATTCCTTTATTTTAGACCAGGGTTGTTATGATTTTGCCCGACCCAAAAAACCCGGGTGGGTTTTTTCTGAAAAAACCAAAGTGGGTTTTTTCAAAATTTCAACTTTAAATTGCATATAATATATTTATATTACATATATATTGTAATATATTTCTTAATATCAGTACACCACTCATAAAGTTTATCACCATCACCCCTATACCACAAGGAAAATAATGTCCCAATTATACCCATGACAATTTTTAAAAGAAATAATTGTTACTTAATTTTCTGTAAGTATGTGTCGTGACTATCACAAACATAAACAAAGTTTTTTAGATTAAAAAAATACTTTAATATATAATCCATTTTATGTTATACAATGGAAACTCATAACAAAATACCATATATGCTGAGAATCCTAATTATGTAGACATGTAGAATTACTTGGTTTATTCTATTAATTAGTAATAATAAAAAATACTTTACAAAAAATATTTTTTCCCAGTACAATGAGTTTTGTTATATCCAGTTTCAATTGTATAAAACTTTGCTTAGCTTAATTAAATATAAACTACCACAGCAACTTAATTTAATAACAACACAAACTGATCAAATAATCATTAATTTATTCACATTCATTCAATAAAAAACAATTTCATTTATCTCAATCACCATTCTGTCTCAACACCTTTTGACTTTAAATACAGGCAAAGTTCTTTAATCCGCACAAGTTGGGACCAAAGGTTGTGCAGATTATGGAATATTGCGGATTATGGAGTATTATGGATTATATGTCATTTTCTTATTTCTGGACACTATTTTAAATATGATATATAATAATTAATTTAATATGCTATCTCAAAATTAGCATTTTTCAAATTCTTGTATTAAAAAATTGATTGTATTCACTTTTATATTTAAATTTTTCAGATATTTCTTTTAAAAAATCATTTTTGGATCAATAATTTGTAAATTTGTTTAATTGTTTACATTCATTAAACAATGCGAATTATAGGAAATTGCGGATTACGGGAGTGCGGATTATAGATCCTTGACTGTATTTATACACTTTTACTAATTTTTTTGCTTTTTTGCAACCAAGTTTATTTCTGAGTTTGGACCACACCAGACCAAAAGTAGAAAAAATTCTTTCGATTGATGCTGATGTAGATGTAGTAGTGTGGAGGTCTTCTAAAAATTTGCAAAAATCTGTATTTAGAAGCTTATCTTTTTTCAGATTTACAACCCATCAATTTCCACCACTTTTTGGCTCCAATGGATTCAATGACACTTTGAGAAAACATAGATTCTTAATAATTTTCAGTATCTTTTATTTGGAACATCTTGAAAGAGACATCAAAAGCAGGATTCAATTTTTCTATAAGCTGTTCAGCTAAATTTTCTTGCTGCCATGTCAATCTTTTTCCTTGTAAGGCAGGATCTGTAATATTCGCAATAAAGTGAAATGGAGTAAGAGCTTCTTCAAATCGATGTTTTATGCAATCTTTATATGAAGACAGTTCTTTACTTTCCATTATATCAAGCCAAATTTCTACTGTTTGCCCAAGAGTACAACTATCAGTTTGCAACTTATCAAGTGCTTTAGCAATAACAGATAACTGTGCCTGAAGGTTTACACACTCTCGATATAACCCTTTGTTATCCAAAAAAGTTAAAATATTTGTATCTATATCATCTTTATGTTCAATTGATATTTCTATATATTTCTGATAGTTGAATATGAACGATAAAAGGCAAGCTTCTTCAGAATTCCATCTTGTTTCATTGGGCAGTTGCGGTTTGTGCCCTTTTTTCTCAATCAACCACCCATGTGGTCTATTGTGGTTCCTGAAAAATTTTTGAATTTCAACTACATATTTCATCAAACTTTTAGGAGTGATTTCTTTGGCAACAAGGTTCATATAATGTGCCGAGCAACCTAAGGCTAGAATATGCGGATGTTTTTCAGTTATCATATCTCGAAATTTCTTCATTTTATTTTCATTATCGCAGCATACAGCAAATATATTTTTATCATACTTTTGTTTAACTTCACTAATAACCTTTTCAGCTATTTCTGCACAAAATTTAGCAGTTTTCTTTTCGGATCCACAATCTATAGCATCCAACAAATGTGTACTTTTGCCAGTATGAATACTTACTGCAATAATGGAATCATTACTTGTATTGGACCACCCATCCAACATTAAAGTAATAACGACATTTGTTAATTTATCTTCCATTAGCAAATCAACTGACTTGTTAGCCTCATCCAATAATTGTCCAGCTAACCTTTGTCTGTTAGGAGGAACATACCCCGGACGTAAAGCACTAATCATTTCTTTAAATGCATAACTATCAGCCACATTAAAAGCTATATTATTAGCATAAAAAAATTCTGATATTTTCTGATCAAAAATTTTCTTTTGATGATCTGATGTTTTAATTGCATACTCGCCCATTGATCTTTGGCGCTTTGGTTTTGATGGCTGAAGAATATCAACATCTATAGACCATCAGAATCAGTGGCCTCAAGAATGCTATCTTCAGATTTCCTTTTCCTTAAAATAAATGTATCAGCAATTAATGAAAGTTCATCATTATCACTATTACACAGATGAGAGGAATTGGCTTCAAATTTCTTGTACTTACTCATATGAGAACGAATTCTTTCAATTTTTGCGCTTATTATACTATCACAGTTTTTACAAGTCACTTTGTATATGTTTGTTGTCTTATTTACCATTGTCCACTCAACAGATTGTTTTCTTCCACTTCCTTCTGCTTTTCCCATGGTTAAATATATATACTATACTATACCTATATAAATTATATAGAAGTTTGATATTTAAAACACACACAAAAAAAAAAAACTGAATTTAATCAAAATATATTTGTAACAAACGAAGTAGCCAAATGAAACTGTCACTGTAGCAAGACTTGGGAGATATTTTTTAGTCAACTGAAAGTGCAAGTAAATTCAAACCAGTTTCAGAGAGAGATTGAAATGCAATAGAAACCTTTCAAACTAGTTACTCCAGTTTCAAAAGAAAAGGGATTATGGAAGGAGAGTTGGAGATGTATCATACTGTTCTGTTCTTGGAAATTCCTCCTCATTGTCCTGAAGTATAAGAAGGAGAGGACCAGTACAACTCAAAGGGGAGGGAGGGAAGTTTATATTGTTATGTTCTTGAAAATTCTTCCTTATTGTCCTTTCAGTTTTTCAGTAAGTGGGGAGAAGAATGCTTTGAAAAGAGAAAATGGAAATTCCTATTTACCCCAGGCTAAGGGAATGTTACTATGCCTAAGAAAGAGTGTAGCAACACATTTTGGAAGGCAAACAATTCAAAAGAAAAAAACAATCTTGCAATCTATCAGTAATCAATGTGTTTCAAAATTCAATTTTGAACAAAAATTAACTTTTTCTAGAGAAAATATTTATTATATATAGGCAATCACTTCAATTAAAATGAATAAAAATACTTTATCCTTAACAAAATATTAGTTTAAAAGTTCTGATTCAGCACTAGTTTTAGTACAGTACTTTAATAATAGTTTTATTGTTAAAATTATTACTAATAATCAATTTATCTAAAAGCAAAGCATAATTTTGATTATTGCCCTTAATTATATATATTTGTAATCAATTAGCTACTATAAATTTAGTAGTAAGTATTTTTTTTTTCAAACATTCTGAACCACTTCCTATAACACCAAAAAACCTGAAAAAACCCAGTGGGTTGGGTTTTTTCTGAAAAAACACAGGCTTTTAACAAACCTGTTTTAGACATATATTTCCCTCTTTAAATTTAAAATATAGATTACTTTTCTAAATGAATCCTGTGTGATAAAACACAAAAAACATTAGAAAGTTGTAATATCTGTTAAACCCTGTTGTAATACGATATTTTCCAAACGTCTCGAAAAACTCTTCCTTAACCTGTTATCATATCAATATGAATTGAATAAAACACAAAATAAGTACATTCGTTTGAATTCAGACTATGAGATAATCTTTAAGCTTCAGTAAATCTATTTGAATAGCTATGATTAATACTATTAAAAAAAAAGTAATTTTGTTCTCAAAATTAAAAAAAGATCAGACCTAAAAGGGTTAAGGACATTGCAATATCTTCAATATGTTAGATCAGTTAGATTATTATTTTTCTTCAAGAGATACAGTTCAATTCTGCAAAATACACTCACCAGCTTAGATTTCAACTGTATGTAATGTGTGTAGTTGTATGTTGTTATTAAATAAAATCGAAATAACATTTTATTGTGTTTTGATTTTTTTTTTTTTTTTTTGTATACACCTAGCTGTTGGAATTTTGTTTTAGTTATTTTTTATATAAAGAAAGTAACAGTAATTTGATTGATAATTGTGTTTATGAACATATATAAATAATCCAAAAATATATTCTAAAAAAGTTAAATACATATAACAGATTTTGTGGTTTTAAAGTAATTTTCTTGAATTTTGACTGCTTCCCTATTCTTATCATGAATAGTTGGTTGGTATAAAACTCTGATTTATAGAAAAATATGTATATATACAACGATTATAGTTTATCTAGATGTCAAGAAAGTTTGAAACATTATAGTGGCCATTAACTTTAAAAAGTGGCCACTAATGAAATTGAGTCTACCGGCCACTAGCTACTAACTTAATTTCCCAGTTTTCACCTATAGTGAAAGACTACCCAAAATCACATTTAATTATAAACCAAATAAAACTAGTATGTTGTGGCCATCACAAAACTTTCTTCTATATAAATCACGTCAATTAAATCGTTTAAATAGTACCAATTCATATCACAATATATCTGAATTTGAATTTTGGTGAAAATTCGTGCATTAGTTCTTGTATAGAGCTATAGCGGAAATTCTGAAAAATGTAATATAGCAGCGCCACCTGTTGAGCGATTTACACCAAAACATAAACAGCACTAATTGATATCAAGGTATACCTGAATCTGAAGTTTGATGAAAATTCATGCATTAGTTATTGAGATACAACTGTGGCGGAAATTCTGAAAAATGCAGCATAGCAGCGCCACCTGTTGAGCGATTTGCACCAAAACATAAACAGCACTAATTCATATCATGGTATACCTGAATCTGAAGTTTGTTGAAAATCCAAGCCTTAGTTCTTGAGATAGAGCTATTGCGGAAATTCAAAAAATGCCCAATAGCAGCGCCACCTGTTGAGCGATTTACACCAAAATGTATAAAATGTCTATTCATGTCAAGGACTAACTGAATCTGAAGTTTCATGAAAATCCGTGCATTAGTTCTTGAGATAGAGCCATTGCGGAAATCGTAAAAAATCCAGCATAGCAGCGCCACCTGTTGAGCGATTTACACCAACACGTAATCAGCATCAAGTCATATCAAGGACTAACTGACTCTGAAGTTTCATGAAAATCCGTGCATTAGTTCTTGAGATAGAGCCATTTCGGAAATCGTAAAAAAGGCAGCATAGCAGCGCCACCTGTTGAGCGATTTGCACCAAAATATATAAAATGTCTATTCATGTCAAGGACTAACAGAATCTGAAGTTTCATGAAAATCCGTGCATTAGTTCTTGAGATAGAGCCATTGCGGAAATCGTAAAAAATCCAGCATAGCAGCGCCACCTGTTGAGCGATTTACACCAACACGTAATCAGCATCAAGTCATATCAAGGACTAACTGACTCTGAAGTTTCATGAAAATCGGTGCATTAGTTCTTGAGATAGAGCCATTTCGAAAATCGTAAAAAGGCAGCATAGCAGCGCCACCTGTTGAGCGATTTGCACCAAAATCTCTAAATTGTCTATTCATGTCAAGGACTAACTGAATCTGAAGTTTCATGAAAATCCGTGCATTAGTTCTTGAGATAGAGCCATTGCGGAAATCGTAAAAAAGGCAGCATAGCAGCGCCACCTGTTGAGCGATTTGCACCAAAAACTAATCAGCATCAATTTGTATCAGGGACTAACTGAATATGAATTTTTGTTAAATTCCGTGCATTAGTTCTTGAGATAGAGCGCCCACAAAATTTGTGTCACATACACACAGACAGACAGACAGACAGACTCACAGAGTCACAGACAGACATTTTGTAAAAACATGTTTTTTGGAATCTCTGACCCCTAAAACGTGTAAATCCGTCGAAAACCGGAATTCGAAAATTTTCATGAATCCAATACTTTCTTCTTGTAAAGATAGAAGAAAGTAAAAAGGAAATGGGGAAGGCCGCAAAAGAACTGGATGGACGATATTATAAAGGCAGTGAGGGCTAGAGGTCTGGAGGAGGAACGGACCCTTGAACAGGAAAAATGGAAATAGACTACAGCAGAGCCTCTTTTATCCGAAACTCTCGGTTAACCAAAATCCATTTTTAAAGGTTTTTTTTTAATATATATATTATGTGCAAAATCCATTTTGAAGGCTGTTTTTTTTTCTTTTTTTTAACTATCATATTCCTTGTGTGCAAGCGGTCATTCCCGAACTACGAGTACATATAAATATTTTCGATCACCTTTCTTAGATTTCCTTTAAATTTGACTTGAAACTCCCGTAAGCTGTGGAGTGGAACGAAGAAAAAGAACAAATTAACAATTCTGAAGCTTTTGAATATTTTGAAAAAGGTTTGGCATGGCTGGAACAGCAGAAATACTGTGATACTGGCGGCCTATAATATATTAAAAAACTCCGTGATAGAGCTTCAAAGCAAAGACAATCGAAACTGCAACAAACAAAACATTTTTTCAAGCCCTTGTGATATATGTAAAAGGTACTTATTTTCAAAATTAAAATTCAGATAGTATATTCTTGTTTCTAATTTGCTATTACTTTATTTTTATTAAGTACCTACTTGTCACCGCAATAAGAAATATTGCATATATATTTCTCCTTAATCTTAAAATTGAAGCATTCTCGATTATCCGAAAATTTCAATTTTCGGAAAGAGGGTCGGTCCCAATTACTTCAGATAATCAAGGTTCTACTGTATATATTTTTTTATTTATTATTTTTGTAGGCTTTAATTTTCGTGAAAATTAGATTGAAGCATTCTCGATTTCCGAAAGATGGTCGGTCCCAATTACTTCGGATAATCGAGGTTCTACTGTATTGTAGATTCTTCAGATGGCAGCATCTGACGCCATAACCAAGTTTATATATACAGTAGATTCCCTCAAATCAGCACAGCTTGGGATCAGAGGTTGTGCGGATTTTAGAGTTTTGCGGATTTCTGGTCATTGCTTTGTTTACATTTTTTAAGTAGTCATTTGAATATAATAATGCAATCAAAATTATAATGAATGCTTGCAACTTGTAATATAGTAAAATATTAAAATAACTAAATAATAAACTTAAATCATAAAAAGTAAGTTAATTTTAAAAATGATTACATTATTAAAAGTAAAGGTCAAGTAAAGAATTAATAATGTATAAATAAATATGCATGCATAATAAAGACTATATTTTATTTCCTTGAATTATTCAATGAAACTTTCCTCATAAAGGTACCCTATTAATTCACATAAAAATCTTAAAGTAAGGAAGTTTTATTTCAGGTTCATTGCGGATTTGAGGAATGTACCAGTAGACTCCCTCAAATCTGCACAGTTTGAGACCAGAGGTTGTGCGGATTTTAGAAGTTTGCAGATTTCTGGTCATTACTATGTTTACATTTTTTAAGCAGTAATTTGAATGCAATAATGCAATCAAAATTATAATGAATGATTGTAATATAAAATATTAAAATAATTAAGTAAAGTAAGTAATAAACTAAAAGGATGAAAAGTAAGACAATTTAAAAACTGATTAAAACATTAAAAGTAAAGGTCGAGTAAATAATTATTAATATATATTTGAATATACATAAAAAAGATGAGAAACATTTTCTTGAATTATTCAATGAAACTTTCCTTATGAAAAGTACTCTCTATTAATTCACATCAAAAGCATTGTAATAATAACCAAAAAAGCTTGATTAATACATAAATATATTTGCTAAAAAGAACATGATTACCAGTGATATCAGCAATATCTTGATTTTTTTTTTCAAAAAGAAATTTATACTTCCTTCATGGAAAACCATAAGTTCAGTCATATTATTAAGAATTACGTATTAAAATACATACCAGATGAAATAAAACTAAAAAATTCTGTAATTTTGCCCCTGCTTCTGAAATGATGGTTTCATTGTTTACATCTGTAAAAATGTGTAGATTTTAGGCTTGCGGATTTAAGATAGTCTACTGTACTAATTTATTCAAATCATTATTTATTTATTTATTAGTATTCTGTTGAAACTGTATTAGTTTGATGTACTGTTGTTCTTTCTATTTTCTAGAGAAAAACAAAGAAATCTTATTATTATCATGCAGCGCCTCACAATGTGAAAAAATATTATGACAGGTAAATTTTTTAAAATAATGTTTATAGGAGTTTGGGATTTGAATATCCTGTAATTTTTATTTTAAGCAATTACTTTTTGTGGATCGATATAGATTTTTAGGTACTACTTGATTATACCGTTGACCAAAAAACTATCGCCAAACTACAAGATTAAATGCCAATGGTGAATGGTCATAAATGTCACATTCACTTGATGTTAGACATGTTTCTTACATCATCAAGAGATTTTATATTCGATTTTGTATTTTTATTAATATTTTACTAATTTATTTGTTCTTTCATTATTTAATATAAAAATTATGTTAATTTGTATAATTTGGCGATTCGTATAATTTGGCGAAATTGGTCAATGGGATAATCAAGTAGTACCAATTTTTATTGTTAATGACACTATCAATGTTTGATAAGTTATCATGAAAATATGAACACCCCATTGCAACAACCATCCTACATATTTTTTACTTTTGTGTATTATGACTATTAAAAGCCTTTATGAATTAAAACATGCACTGTATATCTTCTACAGTTAGCCAGAGCACAGGTGCAGCCATACATGGCCTTGCACCCGAAAATAATATTTCATACAAAATAGCTAAATTCTTATTATTTATTTTGTCCAAAATTATTTATTTCATAATAAAATTTTTATGTGTAAACGTGCTCATTTATAAAATGTAAAATGTTTTATCAATAAAACATTCAGTTGAATTTGTGGATGCTCAAGAGGAGAATAGTTCTTTGTACCTTATATACTTGTATTATAAATCTGTAGGCATGGTTATATTCTACACTAAGCAATTCCAGGTGCACACCAAATCTAGGCAGATGCATGAACTAAATGGGAATTGCTGAAAGGTATAGCACAAAATTAGCACTCGCCACTCACCAGGCATCGAGTAACACTTAAAACGTGGTGATTAACTTTATTGTCCTCACTCGCCAAACTCAATGGGAATCACTCGCCAAACACGATGGTTGAAAGATCGATGCCAGGGAGGAAAGGGGTGAAATTCTTTCGGTATTTACGGCGTCCAAATTGGCGAATTCTCCCGAACGTAAGAAAAAAAAGTAGCAGAGGTGATTCTGTCTTGAATTTTCCGTAAATTTAAGTCATTCGGTTCCGAAAAAAAAAAAAAAAGGTCCTCAGTCTGAAAATTCGGACATAAAAATATCGCTAATTTCGATATGGTCGCCAAAAAAAATCAATTTTGCCAATCGTACGTAAAAAAAATCAATTTCGTCAATCGTTCATACAAAAAAATCACCAATTCCGTCAAAGAATCCCGAAAAAACGTTAAATTCGCCCAAGGACCACGTAAAAAACAAGAATTACGCCAAAACATGGCGGAAAAAATACAAATTTCGTGAAAAGATCGCAGAGAAAACGCTTCTTTCGTGATAAGATCGTGGAAGTACGCAAATTTCGTCAAAAAATCGCGGAAAAAATACAAATTTAGTGAAACGATCGTGGAAAAAATGCAAAATTAGGCAAAGAATCGTGAAAAAGACTCACAAAATTCTTCAAAGTATCACGGAAAAATGCAAATTTCGTGAAAAGATCGCGGAAAAACACAAATATCGTGAAAAGATTTCGGATAAAACGCAAAATTCGTGAAAAGATCGCAGAGAAAACGCAACTTTCGTGACAAAATCGCAGAAAAAACGCAAATTTCGTGAAAAGATCCCGGAAAAACACAAATTTCGAGAAAAGATCGTGGAAAAAAACGCAAATTTCGACAAAAAATCGCAAAAAGAATCACAAAATTCTTCAAAGTATCGCGGAAAAACACAAATTTCATGAAAAGATCTCGGAAAATGCAAATTTCGTGAAAAGATCATGGAAAAAACGCAACTTTCGTCAAAAGATCGTGGAAAAAACGCAAATTTCGTGAAAAGATCATGGAAAAAACGCAACTTTCGTGAAAAGATCATGAAAAAAAACGCAAATTTCACGAAAAGATTGCGAAAAAAAGACAAATTTCTTCAAATGATCGCGGAAAAAATGCAAATCTTGTCAAAAAATCTTGAAAAAAATGCAAATATTTTCAAAGAATGGCGAAAAAACCCACAAATTTTGTTAAAAGATTACAAAAAAAAAAACACAATTTTGTGAAAAGATCGCAGAAAAAACGCAGATTTCGTCAAAAGATTGTGAAAAAACACAGATTTTGCAAGAAGTCACGAAGTCTGCTGTAACCTTTCTGAAAATTTCCTGTGAATTTATTTCCTTGCAAATAAGTAAAAATAAAATTTTTCAGTTGAGTGTAATCATATCGAATGGTAAGTAATATATATTAGTAAATTATAATGTTGATAGTTAGAAAAAACACAATTTTGTATGGAGCGTACATAACTTTGTTACTGGCCAGTGGTTAAAAAAAAACTGGCCAGTGAAAAAAATCAGTGTACTGGCCAGTGGGTAAAAATGTTAATTTTGACTTATACTGAAAGGTCAGTGCCAGTGGCGTAGCTAGAGCATTTCGTTTGGGGGGGTGTGGAGATCGAATTTACCGAATGTTCATAGTAAATTTTGTATTTTTTTTAATTTTGTATTTATTTGCATTTTGTATTTATTTGTATTTTGTATTTTTTCGCATTATTTTCTTTTGAGCGAGGGTGGGGGGAGGGATTAGACATTTATTTATTATTTCAGCAATATATAAATAAACAGACCAAAAAATTTTAACAAAAATCTAAATTTCAACCATTTAAAATTTTACAAACTGGGGGGAGCGAGGGTAGTAGAAATTATGAATGGAGGGAGTGAAGTAGATAACTGCTGATTTATTTATCGTATTGCAGAATTACGAATAAAGCAGAGGAAAAAAGTAATTTTAAAGACTTTAACCCTTAACTGATCAAGTGAGGGTTTTTCCACCCAAGAGAAATTTCAATTATGAAGATTTTTTTTTTTTTTTGGTATTATTCACAGCAGATTTTCTTATTTTAATTCGCTACATTTTGTGGAGTGCACAAGACAAGAAATCAAATTTTAGGGTTGCATACACACCACCTCACCACGTTATTAAAAAAAAAATCACCTCATCACTTAAGGTTTAAGCTTTTCGTGCTCGATACTTTAGTGAGGAGGGAGGGGGCAAAGGTAAAAGCAGTAATTTGGGGCGAGGTGTAAAAAGACAGATTTAGATTGATTATTTATTATTACAATAAAAATAAATTCAATAGAAAATATTTAAAAAATAATTCTTTTTTTCTTTTATTTATAACTCAAAGTTTGAAATTTGCAATACTTTTAAAATTTTAAGTTAGAAGTCTGTACGAGTAGAAATTTTCAGGCCCGGACCAGGCCGACCCATAGAAAAAAATTCGACTTGGCCCATTATAAAAATTAGGCCTGAACTCGGCCAGACCTGTCGAAAAAAATTATTGGCCTGGCCCGGCGTTATAGCAGCTAAAAGTTCAGCCTGAGACCATCCTGGCCCGGAAAAAAATGAAAATCTCGACCCAAGCCTGGGACGGCACGAGTGAATTTTTACAAAGCATTGATTTTTACGTCGATTTGGTTAAAAATTTGTCTGTACGAGGAATTCTGATCAAAAATACTTAATCTTAGCTTTTTTTCTTTCTTTCTTTCTTTTTTTTTTCTTTTTCTTTTTTTGTAATCTTCACTTTTATAGAAATGCCGTAGGCTGCGATTCATATTTTTTTTAAATAAATCTCTATTTGTTATATGCAAATGTTTTGATTATCATTAATTTTGTTAATCCATATTCCATGTATTGGAGAATTAAAAATCTAAAAATTGCTATACAGTAAAATCTTCTAAGACGGAATTGCACAGTAAAGTAAATAAAAAGAAAATTTCCCAGTTAAACTGATGGCGTTGAGCTCACAGGCTATTCACACAAATTGTATATTATACTCTCATTTCAAAGAATAATGCCCCTCAAAAATAAAGGAAGGGATTAGCCCGTGCTTCCCCCCTTTATACTTAACCAAAGAACCTCCAAATCTAATCAGGGAAGCTCCTTAACATAATAAACTGGTATACCAAATTTGAAGCAAATCAGATAATTCTGCATGAAAAAACCATTTCACTAAATTTAGGGGGGTATTAGCTCCCTTATTTCTCCCTTTATGCTGAACCAAGGAACCTTCAAATCTAATCAAAAAAGCTCCTTATCAGAATGAACCTAGAAAAGAAAGAAAAAAAAAAAAAAAAAACTAAATTAGATAATTCTGCATGAAAACCCATTCATCTAAATTAAGGGGAGGGGCAATTGCACCCCTTTCCCCCTTTTATACTTAACCAATGAACCTCCAAATCAAATCAACGAAGCCATATCGGAATAAAATGGTATATCAAATTTGAAGCAAATCGAATAATTCTGCATGAAAAACCCATTTATCTAAATTAAGGGGGGGGACTATCCCCTGTTCCCCTTTATACTTAACCAATAAATCTCCAAATCTAATCAAGGCAGCTCCTTTATATAATAAACCGGTATACGAAATTTGAGCAAATAGAATAACTCTGCATGGAAAAACCCAGCTACCTAAATTAAGGGGGTAGGCGGTCTAGCCCCCTTTCCTCCCCTTATACTTAACTAATATGCCTCCAAATCTAATCAGGGAAGCTCCTTAGCATAACAAACCGGTATACCAAATTTGGAGCAAATCGAATAATTCTGCATGAAAAACCCATTTATCTAAATTAAGGGAGGGGGGTGGCTAGCTTCCTCTTCCCTTTATACTTAACTAATGAACCTGCAAATCTAATCAAAGCAGCTCTTTAACATAATATACCGGTATACCAAATTTGGAGCAAATCGAATAATTCTATATGAAAAACACATTTACCTAAATTAAGGGGGGGTATCCCCCCTTTATAGATAAGTAATGAACTTCCAAATCTAATCAGGGAAGCTGCTTAACATAATTAACCGGTATACCAAATTTGGAGCAAATCGAATATTTTTGCCTAAAAAACCCATTTCTCTAAATTAAGGGGGGTAGGGTCCTCCCTTTATATGTAACTAATGAACCTCCGAATCTAATCAAGGCAGCTCCTTAACATAATAAACCGGTATACCAAATTTGGAGCAATTGAATAATTCTACATGAAAAACCCATTTATCTAAATTAAGTGGGGGACTAGCCTCCTTTTCCCCTTTATTCTTAACCAATGAACCCCAAAAACTAATCAGGGAAGCGCCTCATCAGAAGGAACCTAGAAAAAAAAATGTGAAGCAAATCTGATATTTCTATCAAGAGTTATCGCGTTACGTACATACGTACATACAGAACCGGCCAGCACATAAGCTCTCAGGCTTTGATAGCCTGTGAGCTAAAAAATGCATTATTGACACGTTCCTTTTTTAGGTGCGTTCGTAATTATATAAATATGTAGCACCTATAGTCGTCGTTCAGTCCGTCTGTCCGTCCGACCGCATATAACAGAGCAAAAACTACTCAACCGAATGGTCTGAAATTTCGAATATATGATTGCTGCAAAATTTTGTCGAGCTATTTCGAATTTTATGAAAATCGGATGCATAGTTTAATTACAGGGACAGTCAAAAGTTTTTCTTTACATTACAGCCAATGGGAAAAAATTATTGCAAGAGCATTTTAATGCTGCTACAGCCTTCCGACTGGTCTCAAATTTTAAATATATAATTATTGCAAAATTTTGTCGAGCCATTTCAAATTTTATGAAAATCGGAAGTATAGTTTAATTACAGGAAAGGTCAAAAGTTTTCCGTTACATTACAGGGAATGGGAAAAAAAATATTGAAGAGCATTTTAATGATGTTACAGACTATGCACTTATGAAGTGCAAAAAAAATATGCATTCAGTACAATATGGGGAGCAAAAATAATTATAAAACTAGTTATAGTACGAACGCACCTCATTTGCCACGTTTGACGAGCAATTTCCAACTTGTTAATAGGTGTAAATGTGTTATATATTCTTTTCTCACATATTATTATATTAATTTTGCATAGATCAACACATTTTTAAGTTTAAAACAGGATTACGTCATAGGCAGGTTCTTTTTCACACGTATTACAACATTTTAATTTAACTGTATTTCGCTACCAGGCCACGCTGAGTCAAAGATTTTCATACGGTTGGTTGAAAACCGGGACTGAAAATTTTGGCCTGTGAAGACTTGGAAGAATGAAACCAGTCCCGGCTCGGTACAGAAACATTAATTCGGCCTGATCAGGCCTAATTTATGTTTTGCCAAAATTATTTATTACTGACTCATTTAAGTAGACATTTTTTTTTAAATCCAGAAGCATGTAATCAGCAGGCATGAGGCATAAAGTGCTTTGAAATCAAATAGCACTTTTAAATTTTCTGATAAATGTATTACATATTAAGTTATAATCAATTGCTACCTTATAATGATCTTTTGCCGATTGTCATGTTTAAAAAAAAATCTGTTACAGACGTCAACTTTGGCACCATTTTCTGAAAGACCAGTTACCTTTATAGGAAAAAAGAGAAACGCTATTCATTTACGAATAAGAAAGAATAGCTGCAAATTTCGTGCATTTAAAAATGAAAATTTCTTCACGAAAGTGTAAAAAAATATGCATGTTACGATTTCAGAACAGCTTTAAATAATTTTTAAAAACCACAAAATGTGGCTAATCAAAGCTGCACTTTATTTGTACGATATTTTTTCTGTTGAATTTTTAAGCTGGAACTTGTAACATAGAAAGTTATCAGAATTGAAATAGTCAAATATCATGTTGAGCAATTGAGCATTAGTATAAAAAATTAAATATTGTTATTTTAATTTGCAATAATAAAAAAACAGTGTTGAACACAAAGATTTTTTTTTCGATGGAGAAGGGGAAGGGGAGAGAGGGTAGACAGGGTGGAAAATTATTTTATTTTCCGCAAAATTTATTTGCTTGCATTTTTTTGTGAGCTGTAGCGTTGATTCTGTTACACGAATTAGCCTGATTCAAGTCAAAGGATTTTTCTTTTAATTTACTTAAATTAAATTTGAGATCCTTTCATTTCAGAAAACAAAGAAAAAAATTGCTTTCAGTTTTTGCAGCAGAAAGTAAATGTATGTCTCAAAACGCCAATTAGAAGAAAGATTAATGCACTTGTCTTTAGATATCAATACAACTGATGATTTTAAAATAAGTTCAAAAACATAAATAAAAAATATCTTTTCGAACTGAATGACAAGAACCAGTGTTGCAGTCGTAAAAAACAAAGGGTATACGCTAAAGCATGAACATTCATGGATGCAGTATACGCTAATGCTTTATTTGAGAAGCAGAGCGTATACGGTGTATATCTCCGTATACCCCCCACTACCCCGTGACAAAAACAGATCCAGATCTTAAAATATATCGTCGGTTTATATTAGGTTACAAAGGAAAAATTCCAATATTTTATAGTTCTCTATCTTATTTTTCTTTTAAAGCGGTTCTCGAGCTTCCTACTGAACAACGCAAAATTTTCTGACACATTTTCTGTCTCATTTTTAGGGTTCCGTACTTAAAAAGTAAAAACGGAACCATTATAAGATCACTCCTGTGTCTATCCGTCTGTCTGTCTGTCACAGCCATTTTAATCGTAAACTATGGAACGTGGAAAGTTCAAATTCGGGGAAGTAATAAAGACCATTGACCCACATATTTTCAGATTAATAAACATTCATAAATATATTTAGCAAAAAAGTAGAGGGGCTAATTATGCTACTTAAAAAAAAAATATTTTCTTTGTATATCATGTGGGGTATCCCGTGAAAGCTTTTGTAACGCTGAACTCAAAAATAGATTCCTTTTAATTTTAGGTATTATATTTTCAAATATATTGTTGAAAATGTAGCGGAAAAATATGTCCCCCCCCCCCCCCCATCTAATTCCGAATCTACTGAAACTAAAATTATGAAAAAATTAGAGGTAGTAGACGTTAATATAAACCTTGCCGGAAAATTATAGCGATTACCCTAGGTCACATAGTTTTTGAGTAATTAGCATTTTTCTGTTATACACAAATTTCGATTTACGGCATTCAGAAAAATTGTTGAGCATCGCTGAATATACCTATCGTTGCAGAAGAATAAAAGCATTGTTGATAATGATTTTCGAAAAAAATCATCGGTAATTAGCTGAGATATTAACCCTTAAAGGTACGGTCAGTTTGGACATACACAAGGACAGGGTGGCGTACTCTATGCCCAGGGGTGCAGAATATGTCCGATGCGGCGATCTAGGATCGGGGGAAATTTTAACCCCCTGGGGAAATTTTTTAGAAACATACACAATTGATTTCGATTTTAACAGCGAATTCCATAATTCCCTGAGATAGAACAATTTCAGTACAAATAAAAATATCCGTATGGCGACCTTCACAAAATCGATCTCAGAATAATATGTACCGTATATCAGGGGTGATTATGTTCCGAATTTTTCGAAAGTTTAAGACATTCGGTTAAAAAAAAAAAAAAAAAAATCAGTCATTTGAAAATACGGAGATAAAAATACCGCGAATTTCCGCGAAGAATTACGGAGAAAACGCAAATTTCGTCACAAGATCGCAAAATAACCGCACATTTCGTCAGAAGATCACTAAAGAACCGCAGGTTTCGTCAAAAGATCGTGAAATGAACGCAAATTTTGTCAAAAGATCGCAAAATAAATGCACATTTCGCCAAAAGATCGCGAAACAATCGCAAAACAACCACGATTTTCGTCCAAACATGGCGAAATAACCGCGATTTTCGTCGAAACAGGGCGAATAACCTTCTATTTCGTCAAAGAAAAGCGAAAAAACCTCAAATTTTGTCATAAGATTGCAAAATGAAGGTAAATTTACTCAAAAGATCGCGAAATAAACACAAATTTTGTCAAAAGATTGCGAAACAACCGCGCATTTCGTCAAAAGGGGCGAAATAACCGCAAATTTCGTCAAAAGATCACGAAAGAATCGCAACTTTCGCCAAAAGATCACGAAAGAATCGCAAATTTCGTTAAAAGGTCGCAAAAAACTGCAAATTTCGTCAAAAGATCACGAAAGAACCGCAAATTTTGCCAAACGATCGCAAAACAACCGCAAATTTCATCAAATGATGGCAAAACAACTGCGAATTTCATCAAATGATGGCAAAACAACTGCGAATTTCGTCAAGAGGAAGGAAAAATAACCGCAAATTTTGTCAAAAGTTCGCGAAAAAACGCGAATTGCATCAAAAGATCTATGAAAAATACATAGTATTGCGAGTGGATTTCCCCCACTCTGCTGTAAATTTTCAGAAAATTTGCTGTGAATTTTAGGAAATTTTTTTTCACTCAGAATCACCCCTGCCATATATACACGCGCATAAGTTGAGAAATATTTGAAAAATAAATTTTCTATACCTACGGTAATACAGCACTTACCTATAACATACCGTAAAATTTTGGGGAAATTTTCGTGTAGATTGGGGGAAATGTTGGGAGTAGAAACATTTTCTGCACCCCTGTTGCCTAGTTAACGACTTTTAATGATATATATGTGTAATGTAATGTCCAGTAAAAGTATAAAAGCAATAAACGTCAAATTGTTAAAAACATACTAATTTAAGGGGTCTCGGGACTCTAAAAAGTGGGAAAAAATGAAAAAAAAGACCATTTTCAACATTTAATGCTTTAAGATGGATATGATTTTAAAACACAATTTTAATTGGAATGAAAGATATAAGTATGTTCTTTCGTTTCATGTATTTAAAAAATTGCAAGATACAGAATTAGTATTTATAGGGGGCTCGAAACTGTTAGACATTTGTCGAACAAAAAATTGGCATAACAGTTTACGCGCAGGATTACAAAATAAATATTGCAATTAGAATGAAAATTTTGGTGCTTACTTATACTTCCGATTGTAATAATTTCCCTGAACTTAAATAAATTTGTATTTAAAGCATTTTTATATTTTTAATGCAATGCTGCATTTAGCTAGTACAAAATTTTGAAATTTCAACAGTAAATCACCTAAAAAAATATTTTTTTTAACAATAAAAAGGAAATTTTAGATTCAGTTTATACAGAATAACATGGAATATATGTTTTGAAAATTTCATGAAAAAATATTCAGAAGTTTTTGAGGTATCCTGCGCATTATACCCAAAAACGCCATTTGGAAAATAATGACTTTAAAGTTTCGGAAACGCCGCTTCAGCTATTGAGCGGGTATAATTCTAAAAGCCAAAACTTCTGTTCTAATGGGAATTTCAAGGAAACAATTATATCAAAATATTCATAAAATATAGGAGTTTAACATCTAAAAAAATTAAAATTTCTTAAATTTTGAAGCTTTAAGAGTCCTGCGACCACTTAATCCTTTCCGGCACGGAGTAATTCTACTTACAAACTTATAAAATAATGAACTGACACCAGAATTTATAAACGAATTTATTAGAAAATGCGAACTTGCTTATTTTCATGTACATGATAAAAGGAAAATTTTAATTAAATATTCTTGGTGCCATTTGTCTATTTTGGAATTAAAATTAGGTGTCCGTTTTTTAAGGGCATTGCCCTCGAAATATTTAATTAGAATGAATCGCATAAATACTGTGAGATTCGCGATAGTTTGCATTGATTGTATCTCTCAATACGCCTCGAGTGACTTTAAAAGTTAATTAAATACCTATCTGGAAAAACGCGGCACTGACCAAGGCGGCGTTGCAACTTTGAGACCTCAATTCGAAGCGCGCTTAGCACAATGCCCAATTTAAAATTTGTACAAAGGTTTTGTTTTAGATACACTGTAGAAATAAAGGTTATTACTACGCTGAATTTAGTTTCATGAAATGCCAAATGAAGTTTAACTATGCACTGCCTTTATTGTCAGTACCGAATTAAGTTCATCATAAACAGATTAGGATAATATTAAAAAAAAAGAGTTATAAGAATAGCTATAATTGATATTGTTCCATATAGCTCTTTGAACTTTCATGGTATACCCGATTACACTTTTCTAATATATACAGTTATACCCAACCCTACGTTATATAGTTTTTTAAAAAGTCTTAGTATTCTTTTAGCAACATTTTTTTTTTTTTTTTTTTTTTTTTTTTTTTTATAATACAATTACAAATTAATGTATTTATTCTACGGAACCCTCTGTACGTGAGTAATACTCGCACTTGACCGTTTATTAAGCATATTGGCAGGCCTGACTGTTGAAGCGGAATACAATTTTAACAAACTTGCTTTGATTTCTGTGAAATATAATATCATAATGAGAAGTGCTGGAAATTGCCACTTTTCATATTTAAACAACTATGAGGTAGACATTCCTTTATTCAGATTGCAATATATAGTATTTATACTGCGCCAAAATTCAGTCATTTTCAATGATATCATCACATTTAATACAAACTAAATTAATATGAAACAAATCTTGCTAAAATATCTTCATTTACTGATAAAGTTGTGAATGAAATTTCAGTTTCGGCTTGTAGTTGCACACCCAGAATATTTCACTGAATGTATTGTAATTTTGATGGAATAAATGGAGTGAGGTGTTGTTTCTTGTTCAAAATTTTTTTGTCTTAACCACATTATCTCTGCTGAAAGTTTGTTACAATTTTTTAGGAACAATGTGTATGTTTACAATCTCTGAAAATAATCGCCCATTCGAAACACTGATGTAAGATGCATTTAAAAACTTCCTTGCTAAATCAAAGACAGTAGAAAAGTTATTCTTGCTGAGTTGTTTGTTTTAGAATTTAAATATATATATATTCACTTGGATAACAATTCATCAGAAGAAGCTATGAAATATCAAACTTTTTTAATTAATAAAATTTTAAAATTCTCTTCTTAAATACCCCAAACCAGCTTTTTTTCATGTATAACATTTACTTGTGAAAAGTTCTTGTTTATCAATATGTAAGTTTCTGCTTTAAATATTATGTAAATTATTTTAAAATTTAACATTTTAATGCCTCTAATCTTTGAAATATAAAAGTATTCGACCAGCCGAGTACTTGATATTTGGCCGAATATTTACTACTCGGCTGGCCGAATATTCGGCATTCGGCCAAACAGTTAATTCGGCTAGCCGAATATTCGGTATACGGTTCGCCTGTAGGCCGAATATTCGGTAGAAAAGTTATTTTTGCTAAGTTGTTTGTTTTAGAATTAAAAAAAATATATTCACTTGGTTTAATTCCAGAAGAAGCCATGAAATATGAAACTTTTTTAATTAATAAAATTTTAAAATATTCGACCGAATAGTTACTGCTCGGCTAGCCGAATATTCGGTATTCGGTCAAAATCACTGTTCGGTACATCCTTAGTAGCTGATGTAATTTTATTACACCGTTTTAATTTTCTTTGATAAGAAAAAATTCCCGGTTTTCTCTTATTTTTGGCTTTGAAAAATAGACAATACAACAGTAAAGATCTGGCGACATCCTGTCCCCTGAAAAAACCGCGAAATATCCATACCCCCCCCCCCCCCCCTTCATAGTTTTCAGAGTCCAGCAAAACGAATTTTAACGAACAAGAAGTCTGGCCTTCTAATTTCATTTGCATTGGTCAAGGAGTGTATTCATTTACCCTCAGGGCATTTTTCTCCAGATTCCTTTCTTGAATAAAGCGAAGATATTCTCTACAGGAATACTGCATAAAAATAGGAAGAAGATATATTTAATCTTCTAAGGGATACTGTATCATGCACCCCCCCTCCTCCCTCCCCTTCTTACATACATGGAATAGCTAAAAAGTGAAATTGCAATCGACTCCGAGCGAAAAAAAATTACATAATGCAAAGAGAAAGGTTAGTTTCTAATCAGAAAATATTTAATAATTTTAAATATTTTTTGACATTGTTTTCTGTTTTGTATTTTTAAAAATTCTTTAAAAAAAAAATAGAGCCAAATGATACAGTTTTTGAACGAAAGTGAAATTACCGAATGTATATGAGTTTACCGAAGTGGGGGGGTGTCGCACCCCCCCACACCCCCCCTGTAGCTACGTCCCTGGTCAGTGCTGATGAGGATACTAACAGATTTGGTTTCTTCGTTATTGTAATCTTCTCTTTTTATTATATCAATGTTCCTGCTTGCATCATAAGTATGTCTTGTCATGTAAACATGGCAGGGAGGCAGTGAAGCTGAAACTGCCGTTCCCTAGACACTGAGACAAAATTTAAAGATTTAGTCTTTAAAAATTAGCGTAAATGTTATCAAAGTTTCTTAGGAAAAAGAAAATTTTGGAAAATATTGCTTTTTACTTAGATTTTTTCCTGTTTTTAAACTCTCTTATTAAATTAAGAATACCACACGTTTGGGGCTGTACATATATAATGTTATCAACTTTTTGGAAATTTTGTACCCCCTGTTGCAATATCATACATCATCATTCCTCGAACCCCCCCCCCCCCCTAATAATACCGATATCATTGGTTAATAATTCTTTGTGTTTTACTTTTTCTTCTTTTTTCAGAAATTTTTATACATTTATTATTCACTAACTTTACTAATTCAAATAAAGTGAAGAAGGCAGTAAAATATCACTATTGCCTATGAAGGAACTTTATACAAATAACACTTAAAAGAGACACCTGCTGTTACTTTGCAAGTGTACTCAATTCTTCTAGTTTTCATTGAAGCCTATTTTCAAAATCTGGATTTTCTTTTACAATCATTCCAAAATCTTGTTGTTGTTTTTTTTTTTCGAAAGCCTGTTTTGTATAAACTAAATATGCGGCTTAAAGCTCTAAAACCTTTTTATTTTTATCCATTATGAACCATATAGTGACCAAAAAAAGGTAAAATTATAATTCTATAAAATGTAAAAACGGAACAACCCAAAATTCATCCAATTATTTCCACACTTTTACCATTTGGCCATATAAATATATACAGTAGACTCCCTCATCTACAAACACCTAAAATCCGCACATCATAGCAGATGTAAATAATGAAACTTTCAATTCAGATGTAGGGGCAAAATTACAGAATTTTTTGGTTTTATATCATTCCATATGTATTTTTATATGTAATTATCAATAATATGACTGAACTCGTTTTTCATGAAAGAGAAGTATAAATTTATTTCTAAAAAAAGGAAGATATTGCTGATATCACTGGTAATCACAATCTTTTTAACAACTACATTTATGTATTAATCAAGCTTTTTTGGTTATTAAGACTGGCTAAATCTGAAATAAAACTTCCTTACTTTATGATTTTGGTGTGATTTAAACATTATTCACTATGTTTTTTCATGAGCAAAGTTTCGTTGAATACCTCAAGGAAAATATATCTCATCTTTATTATGCATATTTAATTATACATTATCAATTATTTACTTTACTTTAAATAATTTAATCATTTTTTAAATTATCTTACTTTTTATAATTTTAGTTTATTACTTTGCTTAATTATTTTATCATATTACAAGCATTTATTATAAGTTTGATTGCATTATTACATTCAAATTACTGTTTAAAAAATGTAAACAAAGCAATGACATGAAATCTTCAAAATTCTAAAATCTGCACAGCCTCTGATCCCAAGTTGTGCAGATTTGAGGGAGTCTGCTGTATATATATATATATATTTTTTTTTTTTTTTGGATGATGATTTTTCGTCAATTGAATGTAACACATTTTTCCATTCCTGTCTTCTTGCACTTACCCCTGCATGGAGAGAAAGGAAAAACAGAACTTCCTATCCACAAAATAGCCACACAACAGTCTTTGTATATTCCTTACTAGTAAACACAATAAGTATAATTTCAAACATAGTTTACATCTGATTTTTCCAACAGCAGATTATATGTGCATATGGAAAAACAACATGCACATATAATGTCATATGATGAGGTTTTCCATATTTTGGAATGAAATAAATTATAATCATTTAATGCCTTTAATAACGTTGTTTTCATGAAAATGGGTAACAGTTATTTTTAATGTAAAGAAAAAGATTTAAAAAAAAAAGAAAAAGATTTAAAAAAAAAAGAAAAACAGTTTGATAAAAAATAACAATATTGAAAGACAAAACCCTCCTCAGATATCTTACCATATCAAGTGCCAGACCCTCCGCCCCCTCCCCACAAAATGATATTGTCATATGTGTGCTGTCCTTTTAATATTTGGTAATTAAATCAGAAACTTTATGCATGTTACAATTAAAGAACAAATATAGTTTATGGGTCAAAATTTTCATCTCGAGTAATTTATTCAATTAACCCTTTGACTAGGAATTTGCTTGCTATTAGCTGACCCACCCAGCATTGCCCAGGCCCATGATAGTAACCTTAATTAAACGTCAAATTTGTATGATTTTATACCTTTTACCCGATTTTGTGTGAATTTATATTTTTTAATGAAAAATTCAAGAAAAAGTATTGCTACGCCCTCATAAGAAGACATCTTCTTGTTTTTTCATGTAGTGTCGTTTCATAGTTTTTAAAAAAAAGTTCTTGTTGTCCAAACTCTTTTTCTTTTTTATCGCTTATAAATGTAACATTTTTGTAGCCCGTGTAAAAATTTTGTGTAGAAATATTGATATCTAGTTGCAATAGAAATATGATTTTTTCTTGCTTTTTTTGTGTGTTTTCGTGTTGGGTCCTTGTTTACCGATGTTTAGTTACTTTTAGTGTAAAAAAAAAAAGATTGTCTTCAAAGAGGCATGAACGGACCTGCAGCCATGAAGAGTTGCCCTGAAGAAGGCTACAGTGTAGCTGAAACTTGTTGGTTTAAGATTTTTATCTTTTATATTTTAAATGTTTTAAAAGTTTTACCTTGTATATTTTATCTACGTCTTTAAGTAAACTTCATAGTGTATGTATCAAAGTTCATGATTAAAACTACATTTTAAGATGTAACAGTCCTACAGTTTATCACCGAGATTTTTTGAATTCTTTGTTTTTGATATTGAAAAAAAACATCGGCCTTTTTAACCCTTGTAAGGAGAACATGACAGTAGCTGCGTTTCTTTTGAATTTGTGCTCTTTCTAGGTGTGTATACATACCAGGTACCAGGGGTATCTCTGCAGCTGTAAACAGAGGGAATTTTTTTTTTTTTTTTCCAGATTTGTGTAGTAACTTTAATTTAGTTTCTTTAGAATGTTCTAAAATTTTTAGTCTTTGATTTATTTTAAAGGTTGATGCAGGAATTTGATAAGAACTGGAGTCAATGTGGCATTTTGTTGAAGATGGCAGATGAGGTAAAAAAAAAAAAAATGCTATGATTGAAATTGACACTGCATTTTAAAAATTAAGTTTGTAATGAACTATGTGCTGTTATTATTATTTTTTTTTTTTTTTGGTCAAGATGTGTGATTTAATTGCTGATTGATGTCATACTTTCTTATATTCATATTTGAAATGTGTTCTCCTGTTAGCTCACCATTAACTTTCATAAATTTCTGTAATTTACTAAATGTATATTGTAACAACTGTTAGTTAGTGCATAATATAATTTGAGGAAAGCACAACATACAATGCCAGACCATCAAATAGGCAATGTAGGAAACTGCCTATGGGACTCACAAATTTTAACAGCCAACTTCAGAAATGCAAACATATCTAATTTTCTGCTCAAGTAAGGTTTTATAAAAAAAAGGTATATTCTACAGTGAAGTAAGTATTGCTGTAAGTAAAATATTTATATATAATGTTTATCAAATAACTTTACAAAAAATACCCCCTTCAAAATAGGATTGCCAGATTTTACACAGGGTATTTAAGTCAACTAGCCTTTTTTTTAGTTTTAACCACTTAAAAAAGTCTGTGTTATTTAAAAAAGGCCATTATTAATTAAAATGAAATAAAAGAGTAGTTTTTTACAGTTAGCTTTCATTAGCAATTTATTTTTGATACATTCATAAGTGTTTTTTTGTTAAACAGTTTATAGAAATTTATTGTATGTCACCAAGTAAATAAATTTGCCTAACTTGTAATTTATTGTAACTTGTAATTTTGCTTAGCTTGTAATTTACAGCTTGTCTTATAAATAAAAATTTATATTTGGCAAAATATATTTCTCATATGTAATTAGATATTTCTTAAAATGATGATTATTCACTTATTCAGTGTTATGTCATAATGGGCTTGAAAAGTATATTATAAAATATCTAATTTTAAAATCCATCCTAAGCTGGTTTATTTTCATATTGTCATGTGTAAGAATTTTCTGGGGTCTTTGGCATATTTCTGCTTTATTAAAGATATCATTTAAATCTTCTTCCTCTTCAAAAAGTTTTCACTACATTACTTTGTTCGACAGCTCTTAAAGCATAAGAATTAGTTCATTTTAAAAATATTTTTGCTCTGTTAGTTACTTTGTCACAACATTGAATAAATTATCGATCATCTGAATTGCCCCTCACACCAAGAATTCTGCTTCTTCAGTACACAGTTAAACAACAACAACAACAACAAATGATTATTATTATTTCCTATTCTATTTGTTTCTGTGCAGTAATAATAAATAATCAAATATCTACTAAATTTCTGCATCCTAAAATTCTTTCTCCCTCTTTTACCCTTTGCCCTCCATCTGAAAAAAGAGAGTATTTTTTTAAATGGATGGGAAAAAGCAAGAAATTTCCTCTTTTTTTTTTTACAGCTTGGCTGTTCTCAGTATTGTGCTTTAAAAAGATTTATTTTTATAGAATTAAATTGGCATATAGAATAACAATGTAACATAAGTTCAGCATTTTACTGACTCTTGATATAGACCGACCGGGATTTCAAACTAGTACTCTAAAGGCCAAAGCGGGAAAATTTCATTAGTAGCCAGTGGCTATTAATTAACACTTCTCAACACGGTTGTAAAGTGTGTATGACTTCGGTTTGTTTGTCTGCTGTCTGCTGCCCATCTGTCCGTGCTCTAACTTTTGTAAATATATTCGGATTCCATGTAATTGTTATATATTATTAAAGTTTACTATTGCATGTTCTCTATTGCAAATGAAGTGTGTAGCATTTACAGTTTGTTTACAGGAGCACTCAAAAGAATTTCGTTTCATTATGGCCTGACCTATGGAGAAAAATCATTTGTGAGGTATTTTAACAGGGTGACCACAGACCTGGAAGACCTGGAAAACAGGGAAATGTCAGGGAATTTAAGATTTCGGGAAAAATCAGGGAATTCTGCTTAAAATCAGGGGAAAATGTGTTGCCATTTTTCTTTTTCTGTAATAGTGCGAATGGTCTTTCATTACGCATTTTCCATTCGAAGCGCGGCTACTTGTCAATTTAACATGGAGCGGTGAAGGAGAAAACGCTTTTATCTGATTGGTACTGATGTCATGAAGCCACTTCTTCAGCTATGGGCAACTCAGTTGCTGCCCCGCCTCAGCCCGCTCCCGCTCCCGCTGTCTTGCAATGCCTTGTTTATCTTGTACTGAAAATGTGGTTGCGTCGCTAAATGGTATTACTTTTTTATTGTGACTTCGCACCTGAATATGGAATAATCATTTTTCAATAACTGTTCATGCACTTATACACCTCAACGTTACAAAGCGAAATTGCGTCTGCATACCGCGTGTTATTTTGGATCGGACTCCACTCGCCATGGCCGAAACTAGGGGGGGGGGGGGGGCAGAGGGGGCATGTGCCCCAGGCACCAGAGGCAAGGGGCGCCAAATGAAAGATTATACCTTTCGAATCAATCATTTTCTTCTGATGGACTGATGGCTAAAAAAAAATTATGGCCATTTTTTTCCCCATTCTGACCAGAAAATCAGAGTTCAAACTTTTTACAGCTGCTCTTTCATCTTCACCTAACACCTAATTTATAATGGCTGTTTCATAATAATGAAAGCCATCAGACCATCAGAAACAACTCAGTTAAAGCGGAAACTTGGTTAAGCGGGACTCGGATAATCGGAACTCTACTGTATAAGAAAACACTGTAAATAGCCGGTAATACATGCGAATTCTTTTATGTGAACGAACTATAATTGCAACAAACGTCACATTCAATTTTTGTAGTTCAATATTACATATTTTATGATTACATATTAAAATTTAAAAAGAAGTCGGCCATTAGAAAATCAGTAAAATTCTCTTTGTAAATATACTTTGAGGAAGAAAGAGGGAGGGGGCGCCAAAATTCATGTTTGCCCCGGGTGCAAAAAAGGCTAGTTTCGGCCCTGCCACTTGCGATCAGATGTGCGGATGGTCATATTTTCTCTTACTTGGATTCGGATAGAAACACTAGTTATTTATGGCGACGTAGTTTCAAGTTGATTGGCTTAATAATCCAGAGTTTAAGGATTGGATTAGAGAAGTGCCTAACGAAGTGTATAGAGCAAAATGCATAAAATGCCACTATTCATTTATGCTAAGTAATATGGGTCGGAGAGTACTTACGAGTCATGCTAACGGAGCTGAAAATAAAAAAAGGATGAAAGCTGCATCACAGCCAAATATAATAAATTCATTGCTTTCCAAAAAAATTGCAAATGAGGAGAGTTTGAAAGTAGAAGAACCAAAAACTGACCCTATTACTGCAAATACGTCGCTTTGTTCTGAGCCATCAACTTCGAGTTTCTCATCCGATAACAAATTAGCTGTTTCTGAAACTTTACAGAAATTTTTCATTAATGACCAAGTAACAAAAGCAGAAATTCTTTGGTGCATTCAAACAATGACACACAAATCCATGCAATCAGCAAGTAAAGATGTGATGCTTTTTAGAGCTATGTTTTCCGATAGCGAAGTAGCACAAAAAATGCAATTGCAAAGAACAAAGATTGCATATTCCATCCTTTATGGTATAGCCCCTTATTTAAAAGATAGTTCATTAACAAAATTGGCTCAACGTTAGTATTATACCATTGGATTTGATGAATCGTTGAATAAAGTTTCTCAAAAGACCCAAATGGATGTGAATATCAGATTTTAGAATAAAGATGATTCTGGGGCAAGTACAAAATTTTTCACTTCTTCATTTTTGGGTCGTGCCACTTCTGACAACATAAGAGAAGCTTTTAAAGAAGCTCTCTCTCCTCTAAATATGAAATCCATTTTACAAATTTCAATGGATGGCTCAAATGTGAACCATTCATTTTTTAAAGATTTGAAAGTGAACATAGTTCAGAGATTTTAAATATTGGTACCTGTGGTCTCCATATAATGCATGGTGCCTTTAAAGCTGCCATGCGATCAACAAATTGGACTGTTGTAGGGTTTTTGAGAGTGTTATTTAATTTATTTAAGGGTGTGCCTGCATGTCAGGCAATTTATACTGAATTATCCGGATCGAAATGCTTTCCGAAGAAATTTTGTGCCGTACGCTGGCTGGAAAATGGTGACATTGCTCAGCGAGCACTATATCAGGGAAATTGAAAATTATATTTCTGTGGTCACCCTGTTTAATGATGTTACACTATTATAAACATAATGAAATGAATATAAATTTCTGAGGTGCACTAAAACGTGCTTTCTGTTGAATATGGAATACAAAATATTTATTATTCATTTACAGGGTCTTACAAAATAATTCAGTTACATAATGATATATGGGTAAAGACTGTTTGCAGTGTATTTTAATTATGTTACACTGTTTCAAACATAATGAAATTGATATACATTACTAATATTTACTACAAGATGCTTGCTGTAGAATATGATATGCATAGCATTTATCATTCATTTACAGGGACACACAAAGATTTTGGATACAGTATTGTCTATTAACGATAATTGCTGGAAGTGCATTTTCAATTATGGCATGCTTTTTTTTAGTTTAACTGAATTTATGCATGCTAAGTGGTGCATATAAATTCTATAGATCATAAGCAGAGCTAAGTAAAATAATTAGTAAGCATTACTGAATATGAGCAAGAATGCTTAAAGGTGGTTTTAATTGAGTTATGCATTTTGAAGCTGAATTATATTTAGAAATATTTATTATATTTAGAAATTTATTAAGAGGTGTTTGTAGAATATAAATAAATTCATATACAGAACTATGAAAAGAATTTGATATATTGCCTTCTACGGATGGTAATTTCCAAAAGTATGATTTCAGTAGTTTTAAGCATGTTTTTACCTGAATTAAAATTTAGCTTAGTATGTGGCCTGTATAAAAATCCATAGATAATGTACAGGGCTGTACAAAGGAATTCAAGTATATTTTGGTCTATTGATAGAAATTACTGAAAGTTATTTTCAATTGTGTTATGCATTTTCTAACTGACCTAAATTTTAGCATACTATGTAGAATATATACTCTGTCTAGATCATATACAGGGTTGCTCAAAAGAATTCAAGTATCTTTCTGGCTATGTATGGTAATTGCTGAAATCTGGTTTTCATATATATTATGCAATTCTAAATTGTTAACTTATGTGTCTTCTTTCACCTTTTTAAATGGTGAAGTTCTGTTACAATACTCTGGAACTGATGGAAAGTGTTTCATAATCTATGCTTGGCGCATGAGTTTCCTTTCTTGTTTTAACTAGCGACTATTTTTCATTTAAAAGTGTTAAACAATAATCTTTTGTTAAAATGTCTATTTATATTAATCAAAATTTAAATAGCCCAAATAAATATGTAAATATTACCATATTGCTACTGGAAAGAGTGGAATGATTAATGGCATCTAGGTAAACAGTCAGCAAAGACCATATTTCACTGGTTTTTGGTATGTATTAGACAGAAGGGTGAATTGATTTGAATTCTCCTGAGAAACAATATGACGAGGAATAGAAATAATGTATTTTCAAGCATACGGGTGCATTTTTGGAAAATTTTTCAAATAGGAAAGGTGACCATCGACAGATAATTTTTTAATAGCCACTTTTCTCATTTAGCAGCTTTGTAGTCACCACAAATTTTGCTCTTTTTTGTACTTTATGGATAACATGTGGCCTGAGATACCTATTTTTGCATTAATTTATTCTACAGTTAACTTTCTCTCTGAAAAATGAAAGGTATTTAATTACAAAGAAAACAAATTCTTACAAATGATGTTCATTTATTAAAACATTTATATGATTAACTTCCCACATAATTCATTTGATCATTTGTGGCCTATGAACACTTATAAGTACTAGGAAACCTCTGATATAGACAGCAATATATTTCAATTGCAATGTAAAATGTTTTTATTTATGTTATTTATATTTTAATCCTAGTGTAATGAGAAAACTTATTTTCAATTCTACGTTTTCTGTTTAGGTTGATTTAAGCCCAGCTCTTATGGCTAAACTTATATTAGAATATCACTATAATGAAAATACAAAAGAAAAAGAAGGTGGTGACGCAGAGGTTTGTCTTTTTTCTGTTGTTGTGAATGATTTTCTGATTAACACTATCTATTTTCAACGCTTGGACATTCTTTTTATAATTGCTCTTTCCCTCTCTAAATTATTTGATATTTTTTTCAAGTCTTTCATATTAAATATATGTATTATTAATTTATTCATATTTTTACATTACTTTATTTTGTTCTTACCAGCAGGGAAGACCGAGTTATGCTTTGTTAAAATTAGCTTTGTGCTCAACTTGATACAATAATAAATTCTCTGATTGATATTAAATTAGCTGTCATTGGTTGAATCATGTATCTCAGCTTTTATTAGATTCTGAAAGCCAATTTTTTCCCCAAGTGTCGCCAAAGTTGGTAATATTCTTTCATTTGATGGCAAACATTTGTTGAGAATATTCTATGGACCCTGATTGATTGAATTCTGTTTTCGAGAACATTCTGTGGACTCTGATTGGTTAACTCATGTATCTTGGCTCTTATTGGGAATTTCTAAGAAATTCCTTCATATTCTGAAAACCAATTTTTTTGCCAAATTTGGCGAAATTCTTTCATTTGTGCCAAGCATGTGTTTTGGTGTTGACAATCTTGAAAGTCAATTTTTCGCCAAATCTCGCCAATGTTGCCAATATTTTAACAAATGTTGCCAGCTTTGTGACTTCGTTTACTGCCAACTGTTCAACAACTTAATAAGTGTTTTAAACTTCATTCCCATTGAAATGCATTGACCCATAGTGACCCCAAAATGACCAACTGACCAAATTTTCTCGAACATGTGACCCAGCTCAATGGTCTTCTCGTATCCCAAAATGATAGGATACAAAATTTACTCAAAATCGTTAGAGCCGTTTTTTAGATAAAATTTGCATGTATACACACACACACACACAAGATTTGCTCGTATTATATTTTTTGTTCTTATTTAATATATTTCATGTAATTATTTAACTGATTTTACATGAATTAAAAAAAAATCAAAAGGTTTGCAGCTATGGTTATTTTATGGTCATTTCCCACTCCCTTCATTTCATACTTCAAATTAGTAGCTAATTGAATATTAGGTATGTTTGGTAAATAATGAGACTGATTAAATAACTCACCCTTATTTATTTATATTACAAATGCAATGCTTGCTCCCTTCAATATACTGTCTATTTGTACTAATACATCACTCTGGTTTTGTTTTTCATTGATCAAAGGCTTGCAGCAAATCAATTACTTCTGTTTTCTTTACAGCATCAAATCAACTGACTCAAAATGTATCCCTTTAAGCAAGCACTGATTTAACTTTTGGGGAAAGATAAAAGTCACAAGGTGCTAAGTTGGGTGAATATGGAGGATGTTCAAGTATAGTAATGTGATTGTTGGTCAAAAACTGCTTTACAGAAGGTGCTGTTTGAGCAGGCGCATTATCCTGTTGAAGAATGTAACAATTTTTCCACATTTAAGGATAGTTTCTTTCTGACTCTTTCTCTCAACTTTTTCAAAACTACTTTATAGCAATGCTGGTTAACTCTTGTGCCTTCTGGAACCCATTCTGCTAAAATTACATATTTGATATAAAAAAAATAATAATGAGTCCATTGTCCAGGCTGTTCATCGTCTTCAACATTCTCATGACCCTAGTTGAATCTTCTTTGACACTTGTGCGTTAGACAGGCAGTTATTCCCATAAACCATAGTAAGCATTTGAAAACATTCTGTTGGTGTTTTGTGCAGTTTTACTAAAAATTTCTAATTGACATGATGTTCAACTTTTAAACTTAATATTTTTCGGCATCCTACAGAAAACACCACCAAACTAAATGACGATTCATAATCAACTGAAAGTCATAAAATATTGTGGTTTTTCATGCAGGTTCAAACCGGTTCAAGATCACTAAGCATGCAGTTATAACCACTTCTGACTGCTTCGTTTACAAAGTGAAATCACAGTCTTGTTATTTAATAGACATACCTAGTATTTCTGATTAATAAAGTTATTTAAAAAAAAAAACTTTATTGTATTATGAGTTTGTTTTAATAAAAATTTTAATACAGTAAACTCCCTCAAATCTGCAAACCTAAAATCCTCACATCATCACAGATGTAAACAATGAAATTTTTAGTTTAGATGCAAGAAAACAAATTACAGAATTTTAAAGTTTTATATCATTCTGTATGTATTTTGATATGTAATTCTTGAAAATATAACTGAACTCGTGGTTTTTCCTGAAGAAAGCATAATTTTTTTTCTGAAAGTAAATCAAGATATTGTTGATATCACTGATCATCATAATCTTTTTACAAAATATATTTATCTATTAATCAAGCTTCTTTGGTTATTAAGACTTAACTAAACCTGAATTTAAACTTCCTTACTTTATGATTTTGATGTGAATTAATAGGGTAACTTTTAAGAGGAATGTTTCATTGAATAATTCAAGAAAAATGTATCTTATCTTTATTATGCATATTTAATTATACATTATTGATTAATTTCTTGACCTTTACTTTTAAAAGTTCAATCGTTTTTAAAATTATCTTACTTTTTAACAGGGTTGGAAAAAAACCGGGTTTTTTTGTAAAAAACCAAAAAAACTGGTTTATTTGGTTTAAACCAGGTTTTTTTAAATATAATTTCCTATTGCATACAGATGCATATCTGTTGATAAAATAAACATTTTTGGATATTATATAAGTAATATAACTTTTGAAAATATTTAAATTAAATAACTACAGTCAATTATATAGAAAATTGAAATCATTTCTAATTTAAACATTATTAGTAACAGCTATGTCTTATGTTCAAAGTAAACTGCTCTACACAGTGAAACATTGATACCTTTTAAAATCGTATGAAGCATCCTTTGATTAATAATATAATCAATCAATAAACATTTGATGAAGCTTCATGAATATAATACATTATTCTATGGTTGTTATTATTTTTTTAATATCCAAATACTTCTGGTTATTTTGTTTTCTGAGTGATAACTCCAAGTGTCCAAGTCAACATTTTTGGCCATTACATTCAGCAACAAACAGAAAAGATTGATTGGTATTATTGAAATGCTATAACTAACACTCAATTTTTGCAAGCTGTGTTATTCAATTTGATATATTAAGTTAATCTTTTAAATTCTTTAGGGATAATCTTTCCCAATCCAGAAAATTTTCTTTTACAACTTAACCAAAATCTTAAGATCATTGTATTTTGTTATTAACTACTGTAAATAATCTGCATTTTTTAAATGAAAACATTTTATGCTAAATATTGAACATTATTTATCTATTTTATCTTTTCTAATTTCACATGTTTTAAGAAAAATCTTTAGGGTACCAGATATGTTCATCAGCACATGCTAATTTTCATTCTGCATGCATAGAAACATGACTTAGACTCATTATGTCTCATGTTGACTGCTGAGATGAAGTGTTAAAAGTAGAAATTACTTCTATCAATAATTTAAAACAATTAAATTACAAAAAAGAGAAAATATTATATTAGATTTTTTCTAAAAAAACCAAATGGTTTTTTGACAAAAAAACCAATTGGAATAAACCATGGTTAAAACCACTTGGTTTAGCCAACCCTGCTTTTTAATATTTTAGTTTATTACTTTACTTAAATATTTTAATATTTTACTATATTGCAAGCATTTATTATAATTTTGATAGCATTATTAAATTCAAATTACTGCTTAAAAATGTATACAAAGAAATGATCAGAAATCCATAAAATTCTAAAGTCCGCACAACCTCTCATCCCAAGCTGTGCGGATTTGAGGGAGTCTGCTGCATTTTGAATTTATACCAAAAAGATTAATCAGCTGAAGGGTTATAATATAAAATTATTGGTGTGTTTTTTCGTTTATTGTTTTCCCTAGAAAGCAGTGAATGAAAGGTTATTAAATTTCAACATTAATAGCTTTTCTTGAAATGAATGGTTTCATTCACTTCTCTTTTGACCCTCTCATTATCTTATGAAGTAATCTCTCAAGTTTAATTTAAGGTATGGTCCAGAGAGGCTTGCCCTCCTCCCAAAGAACATCAAACTGTTCCCTCAAAATATTTAGGACTTTGAGTTTATTAATAGTCTAACAGTGCAAATTCCTCCCTCCTTCTTCCATGCCATAGAACTGCAAAAATATCTAAACTCAACATTGTAGTCTTGCCCCTAGGGGGGATTCAACACTGTTGAATGTCAAAAAGATAAATGCAAGATAAGACTAAAATCTGGTATCAAAACTTTAAACAAGTTATGCAGAAGACTTTTTTTCTTTCTTTCTTTTTTTTTAACAGATATGCATTAAAATGCTAATAAATGTGTCATGCAACCAATCTCTTTTTAACCTCTAAAGTAAAGTGAAGTGAAGAGACTGTCTCCCCAACGGTAAGTGAGTTGGTGTAAAGAGGGGAGACCGGCAGTAGTAGTAGTGGTTTTCTCGTATGTGTAGGATGCAGAAAAGCATCCGAGGTAATATTGGTTTGGTTTTGAGAAATAATATGTGTAGTTTTGGTAGAATATTGTTGTTGATAAATTGTAGTCAAAGTGTATATATTTTTAGGCAAGTGTAAATATTTGTACATAGGATTTGTGTTTAATAAACTTTTAATATTAAACTTCTGGTGCCATCCTCGGTTATACTGACATCACAGCACGCACATCTTCCGACAACCAGAGATCTTTCAACAAATTAAATAAAATGTGCATTTGATCCCAATGTTACATTACTAAATTGAGCTAAGCAATTTATTTTACTTTTAATTGTGTGGTAAGATACTGTTAATTTTATTCTAAAATGTTTAAGAACGTAACCAAAGCAGATTTACTTATTGTTCTGCAAGAAATCGGTGAAGAAGCTGATTCAGGTTTGAAAGTAGCTGAATTAAAAGATTTGTTATTGAAATCTAAAGTGTATGCAAACGATAAGGAATTTGTAACTGTTTTTTTATCGACTACAGTTACAGAGCGGAAAAATGCAGAGGAAGTAAATAAATTGCGTTTGCAACAGTAAATGGGGAACAAGAATTGTCCCATAATGAAGGGGAAAGCACATCCATATCATTAGATAGACTTATAAAAGCAGTTCAAGTTTTGGCAATTCCAGTGCCTAAGAAAAATGAAACATGGAATCTGTTCTTTGATTCTTTAGAAAGAGCGTTTAAACATAAAAATGTTCCTAAGGAATATAAATCTGAAATCCTATTGAAATTAATAGGTGAGAAAGCAGGAAATGTTCTTGTATACATTAATGATGAAGATTTGAAAGATTGTGATAAAATTAAATCTTTAATTTTGAAAGAATATGAACCATCTCCATTCTCTTGTTTACAAAATTTTAGGAGCGCTAAAAGATTACCTGGTGAAACACATCAACAGTTTGCTTCGCGATTAAGATCCTGTTTTCTACATTATTGTAAAATTCGTAATGTTAAAGATTTTGATTCTCTTATTAACTTAATAATATCGGATAAAATTTTCGAAACATTGGATTGCGAGCTTTCAACTCATATTGCAGTTAAACAGGGAGAAAGTTGGCTTTTGCCTGATCAGTTATCAAGAGATTGTGATATTTATTTTACTGCAAAAGGCAGATCTTTTGACGTAACAAAATTTGAGAAATGACCTACTTATCGTGATGCTAAATATGTTCCGCCACAACTAAGGAAAAATCATTACATCGGAGAACAAATATTTCTCAAAATCACGTGATTGTTATATTTGCAATTCGTCTTTTCGCCTAGCTAGATTTTGCCCAAACCGGAGAAATAAATATGATAAACAAAATGACGAGCAGGGTCAAAAAAAGTCTAAACCACAGGGAGATACAAATAAATTGTACTCGAAAGATAATGCAGTAGTCACTAATTTTAATTCCATACATTTACAGACTAACGACTAATTAAATAAAATTACTTTTTATCCTTTAAAAAAAATCATCCTTTATATTGAAGGAAAGGAAATTGAAGCAATCGGGGATTCAAATATAGAAATAAATATTTTAAATACATCATTAATTCCCAATTTGAAAACCAAAGCTAAAGGAAGTATTGTTTTAGAATCAGCCTTTAAAGAAAAAATACTTGCAGATTTGGTGACGATCCCTGTAAATTATAAGTTGCCAGACAACGGGATTTATGTATGCTTAAATACACTTTTTACTTTGACTGAAAACTTAAATGTTCCTTGTTTAATCACTCCCGATGTATGTAATTCTTTAATTGCACTTCTTCAAAACGAAACCAGTATTTACTTGGATGCCTTCCCGCATCCTACACATCCAACAAAACCCACCACTACTGCCGGTCTCCCCTCTTCACTTCAACTCACTTTCCGTTGGGGAGTCAGTCTCTTCACTTCACTTTACTTTAGAGGTTAAAAAGAGATTGGTTGCATGACAAAATGCAATACCAAGCATGTTGTATAATAATAGTAATAAATCTTTATGAAGATATAGGATTAATTTTTAAACATTAATGTAAAATAAAATAAGGATATGTTAAAATCAAAATTTAAATGGAATAACATAAGGGTAGTGAAATTTTGGTTATCACTGTAGATTAGATATTAAAATAACTTTTCAGGGACAATCATATATTTCTGGCTTGTCATATGAAAATTAGGTTTTAAAATTTGTTAGTTAGTTTAATTTATTATTGTAAAACAAAGAAAAAAATACTGTTAAAAAATGAGTTAAAATAAATTTATTTTTTCCTTAAGTAAAAAAAAAAAAAAATTAAATTAAAAAATTAAAAAAAAGCAATTTATCAAATTACAACGACCATTTGGAAAACGATTTTTTTGAAGACTAAAATTTAAGCCATAAAAAATTACACGGAGTTGATCATACATTACGTACGCCATGAATTAAACATTAATAGTGTTATTACACGTAAAAATTGCAAGCCAAAAATATCGCCTGTGACCCGTCAGATTTCATGAAACTTAAGTATTATCCACCTGAAACTTATGTAAATAACCAAGCATTTCATTGGCTGTTTGGAAAAAGGCTTTTCCATCGTCAGATTTCCAAGAAATCTGACGGCCAATTTTAAATGAAATTTCATTCTTAAACTTCTAAACATCCGACAATATTACTTTTTACACCGTCGGATAGAGAAAAAAAATGTACTTTTAAATGCAATTTGTTTGAAAGTTGTATCTCAATTTGTTTCTGAGTTATTAATTTTCTTTTGTAGTTTTTATTACTTTTTTGTCATAGTGGCAACAGAAAGTATCCATCGTTGTTGAAATTAAAGGAAAATACAGATTACTGTATAGACCAATCAGAAAACGAATAAATTGCAGATTAAACCAATGAAAACCTTCAGATATGCTTTTCATTTCCCATCCTGACGAGAACAATAACCATTTTTCCAAATGGTTAAAAAAAAAAAAATTATGGCGTTAAAAGTTTAATATTTATCAAATGTAAAAAATTAGCTAAACTTCATCTTTTTGTTGTGGCACTTGCTGATTGATCACTGTTAAGTAATGGCAGCTTTAAAATATTTAATTAGTTAATTAATATTAATTGTTTAAAATTCGTTTTCAGTTAATTTTTACTTAAAAACATTTTAATTTATTCTCCAGTAAAGATCGTTAAAAAATATCAATAATAAAATAATAAATCTTAATTTTAATACTTTCAGCCAAAATAAATATTTTAATAATAATTTTCCAATATAAAATTCAAATTATCACCTAACGATCTTTTATTTAAATCTTTATCAATCCGTGTGGCAACAAATCAAAACAGCCAATCTGCTACTTTTGCACCCAACGACAAATTCATGTGAGCGTCGTTCCTAGCGTCTCTTCTCTCTTCTGGATTTTCATGATGTAAAGACAAGCCTTCTATCCCTTTGGGGATTTTGACCATTGGGTCAACAGGAACTATCTCATTGATTCGGATATTCTGAAATCTAATTAGAACAACAACAAAAAGAAAAAATATATTTAAAATTTAATAAGGCAATTCATTAGAATATGTTTAATGTAACGTTATGAACTGTACATGGGAATGAGGTAGAATCTCGACTGCCGGCCAATGCTGTTGGAGTATCTGATTAAATGTTGCAAAAGTGTGCCAAGAATTGTTTTCTAAATGCAATATTAGTAGGATTGATTGCATCTGTATCTCGTTGCAACACCAGAGTGCTTCCTTAAATGTCTGATGTCACTGGGAACAAATTCTCCATAAGTGTGATCAGAGATCTTCTCGTTGGAGCATCTTGGGTAAAGTACGAATTTTTGTGATTTTCTACTCACTGAGATATTGGAAAAAAATATTTGGTGACCGATTATTTGAATACTCATCAAACAAACATTTAGTTCTGTGAATCTATTATAAACTATTTATTTGATGAACTGTTTTCTGGACGATAACACGATTCATCAGTGAACAGAAATCAAATGACTTTCTTTACAATAATAATAGGCTATGAAACTACTATTGTTTTGGATAGGTTGTGTAATAAGAGATATTGAAATTGAACAAGGTCGATTATATCACTTGAAATTCTGCTTACATTTACTTGACATTGAATATGTTCTGTGAATTCCTTTTAATATTTGTGTAAATATTTCAATAGTACTAGATACTTAAGTTAATGCAGTATTTAAAGCAAGTGCACTTGATCTCCCCCCTTCCCTTATCCTTAAAATATTTCAGTAAAATCTCATATATGTTTTTCTTATAAAATTGGTTAACTTTTATACCTATTTCTTTATTGTGTTTTGAAACTTCATATTTATTTAAATCTTACACCTAAACGCGAATTTGTTGATTAAAGTTATAATAAAGAAGATAGATTGGTATTATGGAAATCCTGAAAGTATTATAGAATTTCAGGTTTGAAGATTATATGTTCAGATAAGATCATATTTGTTATTGTTTTAATTTCACTATGAAGATTGCCAGTTTATGTTTGTTTACTTTTCTCACTTGTAATGTACTTATTCTTCTATTTTCCCACTTAGATTACGAGCCACTTCTTTTAAGTATAATTGAATTTTCTATCCTTCAAAACCATTAATATCTATTATCTATCTTTTATTATTATTATTATTTTATGATATTACAATCACTATTGGCAATATAGTTATCTTTAAATTGTTTGTACTATAAATTAAAAAGATAATTAAAATTATTTTTGCTAAACAGTATGTAATTCATCAATCTTATTTAACATCTGTAATCTTTCTTTTTTTAGTCCCACATTCAGAAGCCAAAGATTAAAGTAAATGATTTGATTAAAAATCCATCACTTATTGATGATCCCTTTCTTGCAGCTGAAGTAAAAATGGTAATTTGGAAAAGTTATTATTATCTGACTTAATTGTTTTCTCATTTACAGGGTGATCTAAAACTTATTTACCAAATTAACCATCAATTTCTCAGCTAACTGTTATTGTTTAAATATTGTGTGATATAATCATAGCGTAAAAGCATTTTGTTTAATATATTATGTATATCACTTAATGGGATTGAAAAAATGGTCTATGCAAAGTCAGAGAATTTTCACCATCAAAAGCTACATTCAGGGAACCAAAGGTTTGGAAAAAGACAGAGGAGCTTCTCTAACATCATGTATGATATGGACAGCATTTTCCATTAAGGTGATCACCTAAAATGAATCCTGAATTTGTTCACTAAGAGGATGAACATTACATTAAACACAATTTTTTGATGCCACAAATATGTCACGTAATTTTTTAATAATTACATTTAATACTAGCTGAGAAATTGGTTTTTAATCATGGTCGATAAATTTTTGGCCACTGTATATAACAGAGGTACTCATTACATGGCCCTCCAGTTCATGTCATGTGACCCTGCAAATTGGGCACATTATTATTATAATGTATATCTTGGGAAGCTCCAGTTTTCTTTCTGAAATGCATTTCGCTGTCGTTTTCTTTCTTCTTTTCAGCATCACTGTTTTGAGGATGTAATCATAGAATGAAATAAAATAGAAAAAAAGTTCATTTGGGACCTGATTTTTTATTTCCTTTTTACCTTACATGATAATCCTTTTTTTTTTAAGATCAGGTCTAGTGTCCCGAGATAAGAAAAGTCATTACTCTAGTATTCTGTTAGAAGGTGCATGCAAGTGTCATCAGTGGCGCCAACTTATATGGGCCCATGAGGCCCGAGCCCACCCAATAATTTGCTCTTAACCCACCTGATTTCTATTATTCTATTTTGTTGCTTGTTTATTTTTCATTTGCTGAAAAAAATAATTTTACTTGAAAACACAGTAAAGCGAGCAGTAACCGGCACAGTTTAAATTAGCAAATAAATGCATACAAAAGAAGTAATGCTAGGCTGAAATTGAAATTGGCTATTTTCAGACACATTTGCGAATTCTTTTTTCATTGCAAACACACGAAAATCTCTGGTGTTCAGAAATCAAGAAATCAAATAGTTTTCCATTTATTTATTTATTTTTATATATAAGATTAAACTATTTTTCAGAAAATGCTGTCACTTTTAAATTAATTTTTGACACGTGCCATTTTTTTGTCCGTTAAGTTTTAATTTGTAGTCATATTCATAGTATTTGAGTAAATATTAGAGTCCATAAAATGAAGACCTCATATGAGAATATAATTTAATAAAATCACAGTTTTATTTAAGACTATTTTATATTTTATATTATTATATAATATTATTATATATCATTATTTACTATTATAACTTGTTTTAAGAAAGTCTAACTTTACTATCGTAACTTTCCCTTCTATCTCCTTATCTACAAAGAAAACAAGATGCCCATGTCATTTTGCCCTAAAATGGTTGAGCCCACCCAATATTTTTCAAAAGTTGGCGCCACTGAGTGTCGTGGTTGGTGCCTCCAAGTAATTAGAAGGAAAAGTCTACTACTCTTTCATTGTCTCACTATTTAAATGAATAATTTAGATTACTCCAAGCAGATGGCAGTATTAACAATAAAGATGGATCTTATCTTTTAATGGAATCTTTACTTTTAATTGATGTCTGCACAGATCATGCAGAGCCTTCCCGGGCAATGGCTTATGCAGTCCTAACCACAAATATGGGAGAGAAGTGCTTTAAGCAGCACTTTTAATCTTAAAGATCAGCCAAATTTGAAGTCTAAAAGTAATAAATGTTGAACAGAATATAACAGAAATAAAATTAACAGGATCAAATTAGATTTACGTATTGGATTTAAAAGTTAGGAAAAGAAGCTAGGAATTTTAATATTGAAATTTAATTTTGAATTTAAAAAGGGTTTATTTTTTATCCTTTCATATATATATGTGTGTGTGTTGTAATATGTATATTTTAAAGACTGCAATTGTTTTTTATATCCGATATGGAAATAAACATAAGGCTTCTGCAATTTTTTTTCCAATTAATATTCCCAATACTGGAGTCAAATGTTGCAAGTTTGGTCTATAGGGCTTCATTTCACTTTCAAGTACCTCTCTTGTTAGCTATTGGATTTATTTTTCATCCAGTTAATATTAAATTGTTAACATTGGTTAAAATTAATATTTACATACCAATAATTAGTATATAATAGTAGTTCATTATTATAATATGTAGACATAATGATTGCCATAATAAGTGTGGCTTTCAAGCTCACCTCACTTCTTAACCAGATTTTGGATCTTACAAAAATTTGAGCAAGTACTACTGCTATGTAACCAGGATCTGGATGTTAATAAAAAAATTCTTTAAAAATATTCTCTAAAAGTAAAATGAAAATGACCCTTTAAAATTCAAAGAATTAACGTAAAACATTTACTAACATTTGAAAATAACATTTCTAATAATTGAATTTTCAGTCTGGAACAGTTTTAAATTAGCTTTACAGATTATGTTCAAATTATCCCATAAGAAACTTTAAAATTCAAAAACAACACAAAATAAGAAGCTCCAAAGAAATGTTTTCTTCTTCCATTATCTACATATTATATTTACTCATATTTTGTACCTCCTGCTTTTGAAAAGAAAATTTAATTTAAAAAAAACAAAAATTTGCATAATTCTCACATGCAGAAAATAACTTGAATAACTGAAAGAGGATTTCAATTGTATATGGGCTGAAGTTAGTCATTCCTTGACTGTTTAAATTTTAAAGCAATGTTTTGGTTTGGTTCTGTGTTTCAATTGGTCAAATTCAGTATTTTGTTTCCTGCAGGTTTTTCTTTTTACCTGCTTTGAGAGTAAAGATGGTTTTAAAAAAACAAATGCTTCATCATTGAATGTGTTATATCAAAACTTTCTGTTGAAAGTTAATCAATCTCTCTAGTTAAGACTTCCCTCAATTTGCTTAGATTGTTCATGCTCCAATTTTTTTATTCTTACAAAAAATAACAACTTCACTCCCAATTTTAACTTTACAGCAGTTTGCTTTATTGAAAAAAAAATAGTAATAGGTTGCTAATAGTAAATTTCACATAAATGAAGCATATATTTGGTAATCTTGCTAATAAAAAATATGAAGTATGAGTATGCAATGTAAGTAACAGCGCAAGAGCATTTTGTGTTTTCAAATGTTGGAAATAGCCTCAAACAGAGATAAAATTTAAGAGGAACGAACAGTATTGTAAGAAAATTTGAAATGATGAATGTACTATATCGGGCTTTCCCATACTTTTAGACTGGCATATCACTAAATCAAAATTTATAATTTTGCCTACCACCATTAAGACTCAGAAGGTCGCACCACAACTGAGAGATGCACAATATGATTTTTTTTGCCATATTTCTTGACTGTTTAAGTGAAGAGGGCACTCTATCCTTATATTTTTAGGTAGATTTCGTATGAAATACTACCTATTACATTCTCCCCTATGTTGGAATTTCTGAAAAATTTTTGCAGATCTACACCGATCATGAGCCCTAGAACCCAAAACCACCCTCAGTAAAAAAACTTTATGTATCTATCTATCTCTCTCTCTATATATATATATCACTTTCTTCTGGACACGATAACTTCCACAATTTTGCACAAATCTCTTTCAAACTGATATATAAAATCAAGGGGCATAAAATCTCGGTCAAGTTCGTTAATGGGCAAAATTGGACCAAGGGGATGGAAATAGGGAGGGGTTTTGTGAAAACTGAAAAAAACCCATAATTTCTTAATTTTTGTACATATCAAATCAGTTTAAAGTTTTTTTTTACTTCTAAAAATAGGGCCAAAAATTTATGTATCACAGATTTTTGATCAAATTAAAAATGGGCTCAAGGGGTGCAAAAATAGGGTTTTTGGGAGAAAAAAAATCATAACTTCGTCAATTCTCAAGATATCAAATCCAATTAATTTTATTATAAATCTCCTTAATATTATCTACAACTTTTATATTCACAAGTTTTTGATAGAACCAATTCGTACCGCAAAAAAAAAATTTAAAAACAAAAACAAAAAGAGGGGAAGGGGTTGAAGAAGAAAAAATCCATAACTCCGTCAATTTACAAGATATAAAATTCCCATGAATTTAGCATATATTTTCTTAATATTGTCTACAACATTTATATAGACAAATTTTTGATAGGACCAATTCTTACAGCAAAAACAAATTGAAAATATATAGCGGTTGAAGAAAAAAATCATCTTATTAAGGGTGTATTCAAATCCAAACTGCTTATTTTCTGACTCATTAAATTCATTTTTTCTCTCAAACGAATCCAATTGGTAGATTCTCTTATTCAGAAACTATATAATGTACCGTAATGATTGATTTTTTGATAGAGGCAGCATACATTTCAAAAAATGATGATTTTGAACAGAAATTTCCCGAAGCGATTGTGTTAGAAACGAAAAATATTGTCCTACTGAGAAAGTAATTGTTCATAAATGAAGTTTTAATTAATTGAACAAAAAATAAAAACACAGGTCTTTTATAAATCTCTTCAAAAATCACGTCAGCAAGTTTAATATTTTTTCTATTAAAAATGAATCTGAAAATGTGCCAGAAAATTTCGAGTTGTTGAGCATGGAAAAATATTTTTTTTAATACCTCCTTAACATGATTCTGATAAAACCAGCTATTACAGTAGATTTCCGTTACAACGAACTTCACGGGACCGCTAAAATATTTCGTTGTAACGATTTTTTCGTTATAACGGAATTACTCCTATTTATCTAATGAACTGCATATACACGTAAATTAATTATGTAAGATAAATTTACTTTCCATTATAGAAGATTTTAATGGAAGCCTAGTTAAATTAACATAAAAAAGTTAGTAAAGTAAAATGCAATATTAAAAATACAAAATTACGGACTAACCTTTATTTAGTAGTACATTATTGCAGAAAATCTGTGATTTTAGTTTGCACAAACGAATGTGTAGTTGATGATAACAAAAACGTGTGCAACGAATGAATGTGAGAAAGTACCTCCTCTGGAACATTTTTTTGATGTGAAACAAAATCGCGCATTTTGTCCAAGCATGAGAGAGCTTCCGAAACGGTAACTTTTGAATCGTCGGTAACATCAGTGTCGTCATCACTGCTGTCGTCATTTTGTTGGTTTGATGTAGTTTTAATGGACAAAATGATATCTTCATCAGATATTTCAGAGCATGTTTGAATACTGTCATCCACAGATAAGAAATCCTCCAAATCTACCTAATCAGGGACTGATGTTAATTTTTTGGCAGCCTTCCAAATTGTGTTTAATTCAGAGGACTCATCCGAATCTAAAATTTCTGATTCGTTTTCTTCGATCTCAGTTAACCGGGCATGTTTCCAACAGTTAGAAATTGTTTTCTCGCTAATTTCTTGCCACTAACCAGAGATCATTTCAATAGCTTCTTTGAGATTTATTTTTGGCCTATCCCCATTTTCTAAGCCGCAAATAATTCTTTTTAGCAAAAGAGTTCTGTAGCGAGAATTTACAGCACGGATGATGCCTTGGTCTAGAGGCTGTAAAATAGAAGTGCGATTCGGCGGAAAGTAATCAACTCTGATGCAGTCCGATTTGGGGAGACTATTATGAGACCTGCAATTATCAATCAGGAGAAGGATTTTCCGTTTTTTAGCTTTCATTTCTTTGTCAAATTGCACTAGCCAATCATTAAAGATATCTTGTGACATCCATGCCTTCTTATTGAATTTATAATCGCAAGGCAATGAATGACAGTTCTTAAAGCAACGGGGCTTGCCAGAGTGACCAACAATTAATATTTTTCTCTTCTCGGTTCCTGATTTGTTACAACAAAAGAGTGCTGTAATTCATTACTTTGAAGTTTTTCCTCCGATGCATTTGTCGTCTTTAAATGTTAATGTTTTTCTCGGTTCAAGTTGATAAAATATTCCAGCTTCGTCAACATTGAAAACATCAACGGAGCTGTATGTCTTTATAAGGGCAACTACTTCTCCAGCTCTCCATTCGTTTACAGTCTTTGTAGGTACATCACCTGCTTTGCCGCAAATTGATTTCATTACAATTCCATAGCGAGTACGAAAGTGATTGAACCAACCTACACTGGCTTGGAAATTTTCGATACCAAGTATTGTTCCGAACTCTTAAGCTTTCTGCCTTATCAGAGGACCATTTATAGGTACATTTCGTGAACGAACATCTTCGAACCATTTGAACACGGCTTTATCGACATCTTGAATCTGGGACTGTAGCATTCGTTTCCTATGGGAACCAATGCTTGCATTTTGGAATTGTCTCTCATTTTTTTTTATCTTTTAGAAATGTAGATAAAGTCGATGGTGTTATTCCATAGTTTTTGGCCACATCAGTTTTCCGCAATCCTTTATCAATCTCAGAAATTATAACTTTCTTTTCTTCCAACGAAAATTGTTTTCGTTTCACACAAGCCATTTTATCAATGAACGAAGCAAGAAACACACTGCAACAGGTATTGGCGATAAAGATATCCCAGAATAAGCCCAAACAGTCATTTCACAGTGAAGTTCACCTGCTTTCCGTCACGTGATCATTTTGAAGCGTATGGGCAAATGAAAGTTAAGGAATTAGGGGAAGAAGTAGACAAAAGAAAAAATAACAAAGGAGAGAAAATTTTGAAATAGCACCTGTCCCCAAAACAATAATGTTATTTTTTATCTTCAACAGTTTATTCGAAGTATATTTTATTTCTGTTAAGCAATTGAAAAAAAAGAAAAAAAAAGCTCGATGAGAATTTTTCGTTGTAACGGAATTCTTAAAAAAATGCACTTCGTTAAATCGGAATTTTTAATACATTGGGGTTAATGCAATTTGAATCGGGGATTTGTCAAATTTCGTAGTAACGGGATTTTTCGTTGTAATGGAATTCGTTGTAACGGAAATCTACTGTATATAAAAATGAAATAAAAACTCGTCAAGAGCAGCCAGATAAAATTGTTAAAGTGGATAAATCTCTAATCATGATTTAGTTTTTGTTGGTGAAATGAGTATACTTATCTTCGAAATCTACCTCCGCCTGTAGGCCGGGCCGGCAGGGAGGGATTTTTATGACCTGAGTTATATCTAATCTGAGTAGCATGATGACTTTTGTAGTGTGTATGTGGTTTTAAAAACATGCCGGGGCATCTCTGATACCTAGTAGCCTAAAGTTTTTTTTAATTTTTCAGATTTTGTTATTCACTTTACAGTATGTTATGTTGGCATATTCTTTCAGTATAATAATTTTTATTTTATTTATTTATAAAAGTAATTGGTTAAAAAACTCCAAAATTTTTATTACCAATTACAAAACACTAATTTTTTTTCTTCTAAATATACTTGTTAATTTTATTCATAAAACAACTGTCTTCTTCCACAAATGTGTTATAGATAATGTATTTTATGCATTTTTTAAAAAAGGTTGTATTTAGCATTTTAAAACAAGGCTATTACTATGTGAATTCTTAATAATCTTGCATTATTTAAATTTGTACAGGTATATTATAAAATGCAATCAAGAGCTAGTGAAAGTTTACTTTAATTTTATATTTCTGGGGGTTTTTTAGTTATAGTAGTAGATTGCTAAGTTTTAGTAGAAATCAAAAGTAGAAGTCAGTAGAAATTGTAATGTCCAACCTAATTAGCCACAGTAAATTTTCTAAATTGTGTAAAAATATTAATTTACTTTATGATTACTTTTACCAAAGGACCATTTAATACAGCAACATTTCATCTTAACCCCTTTGGGATGAGCATCTTTTACAGAATTTTTAACCTTTAATCACCATTTTTTTAAAGCAGAAATTTTTGCCTAATTGAATTGGGAAAATGCTCGGATTAAATAAGGCAAAATTTACAATAAAAATTTACTGGTGAGAATAATCCGCGACTCTGATCACCTTACCGGTTGCTCATCCCCAAGGGGTTAAACATTCGAAACTTTATTTCATTCGATTTCAAAAGAAAATAGTTTGTGTATTTTGTATTTCACTAAAAAATAGTTTTCAATGATATTGAAAGTTTTTATATAAATATATTTATTATTTAGATATTTATTGTCTGCAGAAAAAAAAAAAAAAAAAAAAAAAACTTCCTGTTTCTTATGCTGTCATATCAATTATCAAACAAATTGTAATATGTACTGTATGCTTACTCCCCTGATAAAGCGGGCGGAAAAATTGTAGCGCCATATTTGGTGACTTAACTCACTTTTGGCCGCTTGAAATAAACAAATAGAAATGTAAAGATAAAAAAGTATATAAAATATGATTTTAACAGAGAAATTTTATCGGTTCTTTAACTTTTATGTATAGGGCTACAAAATGTGCCTGGTCTCGTTGCTAAGTGCAAGCAGCAACAAAAGTGGTTCCCTTGTGAGATATGGTTTACATACATAGTGGCCTTCTATGCAATTCTTAGTATAGTGGAGCAACCTTCAGAATGTTAATAGCAATAATGTTAATATTTCAAATTATATTATATCGCTAAATTAATACTCAGATTGCCTTCTTTTATGGATATTCTACTAAAAAGTCACACTATGATTATATTTTAATACAATAAATAATCTTAAAACATGTGTGAAAATTTTAAATAAGTCACAAATCAGAAAAATTACTTAAAATATTTTATAAAGATTTATTAATTATATTTTTTAAAGTGAAATTCATGGTATACTTTACTTTTTAGCATATATTGACATTTGACATAATAACCTAGCTGGTTGTTATGTCAAATCTCCAAATCTAAAATACTGTGATTTTTAGTTCTATAATAATTTTCTTTATATATAAACTTAGCAAACCAACACCTGAAGATTCATGTACCAGATTTGGTACACTTATCATAATTTGAGAAATCCTGTATTATATCATCTAAAATGTTACAATCGTTAAACTTACACAGTAACAGGGAAAATTGTTTGAAACTTTCTTTTATATAAATTTATGTTATTTTGTAATAGCAGAGCTTCACTGGTAGGTTTTTGTTTTTACAAATGAACATGGTGTCGGGAACCTTATATTTAGGGAGCATACACTTTCTTCCGTATGCCTGTTTCAGGTGATTGTTCCAATCAAAACTCAAATCAAACAAATCTAGGGTTTGGGGCCCAATTGCTGTTTTAATGATTTATGACCTATAAATGCTAAGGACCACTGTTATAGGTATTGCCATGTTAATGATTTAATTTATGGCATTTAGATATATTACAATTTAATTTTTGACTAGTAGTTGTTGAGTAAAATGTAAATGATCAAAAAAGCAATAACCTCTTGCTGTAAGCCTTATGTAACCTGCATCATTCACTTCCTGTCTTTAAATTAAAAAAAAAAAAAAAATTGGTAAAAAGAACATTAAAATCAGTCAATTAGTTCTTGAGTTATTAAATTTTGATATTTTTAACTCTCAATTTAAAACCATTAAATAATTTAAAAAATCACAAAAAATTCAAAACCTGTTGTATGAATTCTGAATAAACTTTATTGAAAAGAGAACAGAATTTACTAAAAGATTCAAATTCAGTTTCTTTTATGAATGTCAAAAAATTGCTGCAAAGCACGATAAAACTCTAAAAATCACATTAAAATTTAAATTTAAAAAATCTGAAAAATTCCAAAGGCTGCCTTCATGGTACATAATTTCAGATATACTGGTATCTTTCTACCAAATCAGGTAGCTCTTGCACAGTGTGCATTTATTAGTTGTGCAGAGTAGTTTCTTCAGAAAGTAGCAAACAGACAGACACATAAACATCCGTCTTTATTATTACAGATTTAATTTTTCTGGTAACTAATTATTGAACATCCCTGGTATTTTTCCATGTGAGATTTATTTCTCTAACTTTATGCATTAACACCTATCACATTTTCTTTTACAGAAAGTATGTAAACTATATACAGTCGAACCTCATTAACACGAAATTGAAGGGGCTGCGAAATTTTTTCGTGTTAGCCGTCAAAATAGTGGTGCCATCTATATTAGATAAAAAAAAAACTAAATAAATAAGCTTACAAATACATCCCTGCTAAAATCATAAATTAATAAGAAATAGAAATTTCAATTAAGATACAAAATTCAATTAAGAAATAAAACAAATTGGTCATCATTTTAGGCAATAATAAGTTTATTTACCTGCTAATCATTTTTTTAAAAAGTCCGTTATTGACTTTTGTTTCAATTTTTGTAGATTGCTTTGTTCTAGAAACGTATGGACCTCATCTAATTTGTCCAAAGCTCGGAAAGCATTCTCTTGTTCCATAAGGAAACGTTGTACAGTTTTTAATGCTTCGGTAGCTTCATTTAATGACACTGAACTTTTCAGTTCTGTGTCGAATTCTTCATCCTCGTCTGAGATGTTGATGTTGTCATATTTTTTTTCAGTTAATGAAGCAATTATTTCTTCGTCTGTCGTCACATCCGAAGTCAGCACATCTTCATCTATGCAAATATACTCGACAAACAATGTCTGCGAAATAATTCTATGTTTTTCGGCTTCTTCATTATTGAATCAGTTAATAAAAATCTTCATTATTAAATCAGTCGTCATTTCAGATTCTGATTCATTAGTTTCTTCATGTATCTCATGCGTAAATCCCGCGTGTCGGAAACAATTTTTCACAGTTCCAGTAGTGATACTGTTCCAGGCACTTCTTAGATAAGTTATAGCTTCTAGTAAATTCACAGAAAATTCCGTTTTATTATAAAAACATTGAATCTTTTTATGTACTGCACTTTTAAGCATTGGATAATTCCTTGGTCACAAGGCTTAAGTTTTGCTGTAGTGTTCGGAGGAAGAAAGACACATTCAATTGCTTTTAATACTGGAACATCTTTATGAGCACTGCAATTGTCCAGCAATAAGGAGATTTTCTCTTTTCTCGGTAGAATTTTAAGTCCAGATCAAGTAACCATTTCAAAAAAATAACATTGTTTATCCATGCATTTTTACTGGAAGCATAGCAAACTGGCAAAGTTTTAACATTTTTGAAACAACATGGTTTCGCCGATTTACTGATCATGAACAATGGTAATTTTTCACTTCCGTCCATGTTGCAGCCGACCATAATCGTAATTCTTTCTTTGCTGAATTTTCCTCCAATACATTTTTCTCCTTTTAAAGTAAGTGTTCGCGAGGGTTGTGCTTTGAAAAAAAGCCCCATTTCATCGACGTTAAAAATGTCACGGGGTGCATAATTTTTTTTTTAACGTCTAACTACTTTTCTAATAAAAAAGAGTGTATAGAATTCTCATCTACAGCAGATTCTTCTCCACATATCTTTTTGCAGACAATTCTATGACGCTCTTTAAATTTTGTCAGCCATCCGTTAGAACATGTGAAATCGTTGTAACCGAGAGCATCAGCAAAAGCCTTTGCTTACTCTTGCAAAACTGCACCGGTTAAAACAATGTTCTGGCTTGTTGCTTCTTTTATCCACTGTAATAGAGTAATTTCAATTTCTTCATTATTTCCTGTGTGCATCCGTTTTCTTGCTGGTTTGAATTGACTGACAGCATAAGCCGCTTCAATCTTTTCATGATTCTTTAAAATTGTAGAGAGTGTAATATTGGGTATTCCATACTTTGCCGCAATTTCTGATTTGTTCAGCACTTTATCGCTGACTTCATTTAAAATCTTTTTCTTTGTTTCTAAAGATACAACTTGCTGTTTTCGACTCCTCTTTCAAAGAATTCTACAGAGCACCTGCGAACAGAGTTTCAGTAGTCAGGTATAGAAGTAAGGATTGTCACTTCTTTCACTCGGAAGATATGGGGTATCGGAAACACTGTTTATGGTTTATGTCACTATCAATAAAGTCAAACAATTAATGGAAGAATCACATTAAAAAAAGAAACTCCTTCACACAAAAATTCATTGTGGCCGATCTATAGTTCAGAGAGGGAATATTTCCGCATAAAGGATTAAACAGATAGCTAACAGATACGATTTCTAAAGATCAGAGGTCAAGAGCAGGAGCCCCTGACACTCCGGACACCACCCCTTTCTATTGATCACTTCCCCTTTCTTTTGTTCACCTCTCCTTTCTTTTGTCGATGACCACAAAATGTAATTCGAAAAGAATAGGAAGACATATGATTGATTCCCATCTCAGGCATACTTGCTCAGGATGTAAATAAATGAAACTTAAGCGAAGGGAGGGGAATGAGGAATATCAGAGGATAAAGAAAAGCAGAGATTGGCCAAATATTTCACCATTTTTTGAAACCCTTTTCCTCTTTGTCATTTTCAAACAGTGAGAAAAATCCCATTTTTAGTAAATAACATGAGACATATAAGTTTGAAATATTGCAAACTTCACTTAAGAAAGAATGCTTTGATTTTAGAGCAAAAAAAAATTTTCGCCTTAAGCGGAATTTTGTGAAATTCTATTTCGTGTTAAACGAATTAATTTACATTTGTTTTCAGACTTATCTGACAGGACCTCAGTATTATTTCGTGTTAAGCGAAATTTTGCGTTAAGCGATTTCGTGTTAACGAGGTTCGACTGTACTTTTCTATGCTGGTTTGATCCAAGGAACATGACTATAGAGTCAAAAATGGTTAATATCTTTTTAAAAAAGAAAATTGGTGAAATACTTAACATGTTAATGTCTCCTCTACCAAACCCTAATCTGTGCACCGCATTTAAAATATGTATTAATACCAATCAGTTTGATTACTAGCATTTTATTAGGGTGATTTGCAGCCAAATTAGTTGGGGAGGTAATTATTTTAGTCCAAGAGCTGTTAAACATTTTAGGGAAGGTATTTGAGGCACCCTGAAAATTTGTGCAACACTTCTTTTGTAATGGCTGAATACAAAATCGAATGTCTGGCTGAAGGATCGTGGCCCAAAAACTGTGCCAGACACGTGTCAAGTGCCATTTTTTGACTACCCAATAAAAAGATATTTGAGGCACGCTGAGATTGAGACAGAATAATATTTATACTTAGAAAAAAAATATTTTGAAAACGACAGACATTTTAATCGGCCCAAAAACTGTGCCAGACACGTGTCAAGTGCCATTTTTTGACTACCCAAAAAAGGTATTTGAGGCACGCTGAGATTGAGGCAGAATAATATTTATGCTTAGAAAAAAATATTTTGAAAATGACAGACACTTTAGTCCGCACAAAAACTGTGCGAGACACGTGTCAAGTGCCATTTGGCACTTGACACGTGTCTGGCATAGTTTTTTGGGCCGCGATATTTCAGCCAGACATTCGATTTTGTATTCAGGCATTACAAAAGAAGTGTTGCACAAATTTTCAGGGTGCCTCAAATACCTACTCAAAAATGTTCAACAGCTCTCCTACTATTTTTTTTTTTTTTTTTTTGTCAACAACTGTGCATATAAAAATATATGTTTATATTAATTGCTTTTTTCATCTAATATAAACTATAAACACACCCACTCTTCTATCTTTTTAAGTGCATTTAAAATATATTTTCTGTTAGCAGTATCCATTTTCGTGGTTCAGTGATTTATTTTTCTGTCATATTATTTCATGTTTGTTGATCACACTTTTTTATTGTTTGTTGATCTGTTGTTTATATGCTTCTTAATTCTTTTCATATGGATGGAAATGTTACAAGTAAAATCTTCAGTTCGAAAAAATATAAAAAAATAGAAAGTTAGTTATTATTATTTTTTATTACAGTGCGTCTTGGAAGATGATGCTTATGGTCATGCTTCAGATATCATTCGAAAGTAAGCCATAAGTTTTGTTTTGTACTGAATTATATGTTACCTAAGCGCATAAAAATTTACTTAAAAGATTTTATTATTTTTAGATTTGTTGGCCAAGAATATGAAAATAAATTGAAAGAAGAACTTAGAAAACTTGGTTTAACATTTTCAGGTCAGTTGTTTATTTTATATTATACAAGCTGACCTGCCTGGCATTGCCTGGGCCCGTGATAATAACCTTAAATGAACCTCAAATTTGTATGATTTTATATCTTTAACTCCATTTCTTCTGAATTTATATTTTTAAATGAAAAAAATCGTGAAAAAAATATTAATTTTGAGTGGCAAAAGCAGTGTAGTCATAAGGAGACATTTTCTTGTTTTTTCACGTTTGGTCATTTCATAATAATAATAAAAAAAATAGTTCTTGTTTTCCGAACTCATAAAATTTTTATCCGTTTTAAATATAATGTTTTTGCAGCTTGTGTAAAAATTTCGTGAAAAAAGAGCCGAAACACTCAGTTTTTTACGGATTTGATCGAAATTTTTATGCATTTTATTTTGTAAAAAATATTTCTACCTGTCAGAATGTTTAGAAATTTTTGTAGGTGGTTTAAATCTGGTCTGTTGAGGTGCTCTAAAAATACGGACGTTTAGTTACTTTTAGCGTAGAAAAAAATCTAGTCTCTGTGAGGTGCGAAGTGACCTGCGTTTGCCCATATATTTGAAAGGCTTAAAATTAATATTTTTTGAAACTGATTGCATCATTGATTAAAAGAAGGTTTCTGCTTTAAGAGCATATTTTGGGTTTGTCTGTACTTCTAAAATTGTGCTCTGGAGAAGAGTTGCTACAAGGTGGGAAAACAACCCTTTTTGAAAAAAAAAAATTAAAATGGTTATACTGCTATATTTATTCGAACTGATTGTGGCATTTGAGATGTAAGAGTTGCAACTTTTTTTATTTGTACAGATTTCGAAAATATGCATTAATAACACTGTTTCATATACCAGATGTTTCAGTATGACATTTACAAACTTTAAGAGATGGTAAAGCACACTACAACAAACAGTTTTTGTATGGGAATACCAGGGCTGCAATCTACTCATTCACTGTAAATGACAAGGTGCTTAACTTCAATCTGAGCTTGGATTTTAGTCACAATTTTCACAATAATGAAGATATTTTAACAATATTGACAGGAGAATTAACTTTCTATGTGCAAAATGTGATAAAATCGCAGAAAATGATACAAGTAGTCAGTAATCCAATCGCTGCACAGTATTTAATGACATTTGTATTATGAAAGGTATATATTCCAATTTTGAACTGATTGCATGCGGATGGTTCTCATTTCCTCCACTACCTTAAATGAGACAAAATTCGATATGTGGTGAAAATGTCCACCATTTGCATCCAGTTAGCACTAAATTTGACAATACACTTTTCATAATGTTGTTCACGTTACATATGATGCCTAGACCAAATTACTGGGTACTTCCAACAGTTTACATTATTTCATCACATTTTTCACACAGCAAATTAATTCTGTTGTAAATATCATTAAAATATTTTCATTATTGTTAAAGTTATAACCAATCAGGCTCAGATTGAAGTGAAGCGCAATGTAATTTTCATGGAATAAATACATTGCAACTGTGGTTTCCTATATAAAAATTATTTATTATATGGGTATAGCTCTATCTCTTAAAGTTTGTAAAACTTTATACTGAAATTTCCTGTATATGCATTTATGGATGTGTAAGAAACCCAAAACCAAAGATTTGTTTTAGCATACCTGATTTTTTTTTTTTTTTTTTTTTTTTTTTTTTTTACACAACAGTATAAGATTCTGCATTATTCCTTTTAATAATATGTATTTTGATTTTATTGATATTTTTGTTATTTATTAAGCCTTGACATTTAATTTCAATTGCTTTAAGAGAAGTAAATGTTTATTGTTACATGTTATAGTTACATGTTATAAATGTAGTAATATAAATTGATGAAATGTCTATTATCTTAAAAAAAAAATTCTGTAAAACTTGCTGAGTAATATGCATATTCACAGAGACACACATACTTACAAAATAATAATAATAATAATCTTTAAAATTTTCTGAAGGCATTGTGTTTGTGATAGATGATTCTGCTTTTATGTTTGAAAATTATTTTATAAACTTAACAAATTGCAAATGTCCCCTTTATGTAATGTATTCTATAAGTTGTATGTTTTATATTAAAATATGTGTAATTTAGTACACTTAAAAATTCAATTAAACAGTCCTATCATTTCAAAATTTACAAGAATATGAAAATAGATTCTGAACTACCCTTATTTTTTTTTTTTTATTATTATTATTTTTTTATTTTATTATTTATTTTTATTTATTTTATTTATTTTTTTTTTTTTTTTGCATTTTTTTGCATTTTATTTATTTGAATGACACATTGAACCAATTAATTGCATTTTTACTCACATGTTTTTTGTCTTTTCTTTTGTGTAAGAACTGGGGTTCAGACAATTTCATGAATTTAAGAGAATTTGAATAACATATGAAACAACAATCTTTAATAGAAAGGCAACAGTTTAATTAATATGCTTTTATACAATCAGTATTTTAATTTACATATATTTTATTTTCTTGTTTGCCGGGAGGTCTAAATTTAAAATATGCTTTAAAATTTATGCTTTACAAATGTAATTTTTAGAGAATCTATTGACTTAGGTCAAGTGTAGCAAACTCAGTACATTCATGCTAGATTTAACCTGTTTGCAAATTTTGCTGACTTGTCAATGATTTATTAATAGTATAATTTTATAAACTTAAAAATACTTAACATAGTTAAGGGACATGACACCATTATTTAGTATCCTTTTCTTAGCAGTAGACCGGGAGACGGCAGCACAGACAATCACCTCATCAAGTTCACAGATCAGATTCTAGGATTAGTTAAATCTTGATTCACATATTAAAACGTAATCGGTCTGCCAAGTCATGGTGGAAAACACCTGAAAACCCGATTTTAGCGACTGACTCTTAGGTTTACCACTGTGTTTTCCTGCTCCCAGTCCTCCGTGTTTTCATACCTTTTGGTGCAGGAAAACACAATAGTAAACCTACGAGTCAGTCGCTAAAATCTGGTTTTCAGGAGTTTTCCACCAAGATAGGACTTGGCAGACCGATTACATTTTAATATGCGAATCAAGATTTAACTAATCCTAGAATTTGATCCATGAACTCGATGAGGTGATTGTCTGTGCTGCCAGCTCCCGGTCTACAGTGTTGTAGTCATAAAAACACCAAAAGGTATACTTTGCAGGCAAAGGGTACACATTATAGCTTTATTTGAAAAGCAGAGTTTCTTAAAAAATTAAGAAGGTGTATGGAATATATTGCTGTATACCCTCCACTACATCCCTGTTGCTTAGCACTATCTGTCTGTTCGACATGAAATCACAGAATTCAGTATGATAACAATAGCACAGGTGAAAATTTTGAAAACAATGTTTTGCCTTTTGCTAAAAACACTAAAAGGTGAAATCTCGGAAATGACTAAGAATACTAAAATCAACAAAAAAATAAATACATATGGAATCTTCTGGTTTAGTTTTCCACTATGTTCTTGATAATACTAACATCACTTGATCAGTCCATTTTTATTATGTCTGCTTATTTCTCTTTAACACTTTTTTTCTGCATAGTTATTTTATAATGCTTTTTCTCCATTTAAAAGATTATTAGTATATTTTATCACTTGTACAGATATTATAGTTTATCTCATATACACATTATACACAAACATATATCTTTATGTCTATATTAAATATATTATGATATTACGCAATAATTGAATTATATTTTATCTTAAAATATTTAGTGTCAGCCTTTTTATTGTTTCTCACTTTTTACCTTACCTTACCTTAACTAAACTCCAAAAAGAATGTGACATATAATCTAAATGTCTTTACCAAAAGTAATACACTTTTCTTTAATCATTAAATATTGAACATATTTACCAATTTTGAAGCTTTTTCATAGATTCTTTATAGTAGTGAATATAAGAAAATGGTGTAGATCTAATAGTGCATATGCTATGAATTCATGTGGTAGTTGCTCAGAATGTTTTAAAATATGAGTTTACATAAAGGTAAATCATTTACTACCATAAATGTGTGAATTTGAAAAGTATACTTGGAAGTGTCTGAGGGAAAAACAAAAATGTGTTTTTTTCATTGAAAATGAAGTATAGTACTAAGGAAAAACAATTTTTTATTCCTTTATTGAAAATGAAATACATTTGCGAATTACAAGTGTATAAAGCATACTTTGAATATGATTTAAACTAAACTCACTAAAAATAAATAAATAACATAAATACAGTCGAACCTCTATTTAACGAAGTCGCTAAATCCCGGAAAAAAGTTCGTTATATGGAAAATTCATTAAATAGAGATTCACCTTTTAAAATACTTTAAACTACATAAAACAGATTTTAAATTCATAAACACTAAATATTTTTACTAAAAGTAATTAATTACATTTTTTTAAATAAATTATATTGATTTGTTTTATTTATTTTATCCACCAATATCCATCATCAATTCATTTTTTTCTATGTGCTTAAATCTTTGAAATCTGCAAGGAAAACAAAACATTGTCCGGGAATACACTGTATTTTCTATTTAAAGTAAATAGTTTTGCATTAAAATTAACGAATTTTAATAACATTATCATATTTATTATTATTATAACAAATAATTTTAACCATACATTAACATAAACGTCTTTAAATTTAATTTCTGGAAAACTCTGTTAATTTTGCCTGAGTTTTTATTTTAAAAAGTGCTTTCTCTCATAATACGTCTCGCATCTTTGCAATGCACCAAAAACCCCTTCATACTTATTTTCTTCTAACTATAATTCACGTCGGATTGTTTCAAATGATTTTAGCATTTCATCATACGAAGTTTTGTTAATTCCTGCATCATGACCATTTCCATCACCATCGTCTTCATCGCAATTCATTGCTGTATTGTTTTTATTTTTCACACTGTCGAAAATATCCAATTCGGATAATGTTTCCGAGGTCTCAATTTTAGAATTAAGTGAAATAGAATCATCAATCAGCACATCATGGTTAATTTCTTCTTTTTTTCTCTCTGTATCCACGTATTTTAAAGTTACTCTAAGGGATTATCCTCTTCGTCCTCCGTACTTACTAAATTCTCACTGCTGACAAAGAAAGCGCCTGGTAAAACCAGTTCAAGGCCATTGAGCATCATAAAATGTGTTTAAAGGAAGAATAAGTTTGAAATGTCCAGAAATATTTTGAGAAATGGGGAGAAAAAAATTTTTTTGATCACAAGAAAAAGTTCGTTAAATAGAGAATGCACTTCGCTATTTGGAGGTTATTTTAAGAAGAAATTCACAAAATATTCTTGGTTCCAAGGAAAAGTTCGCAAAATAAAGAAATTCGCAAAATAGAGGTCCGTTAAATAGAGGTTTGACTGTATAAGGTGGAAAGTTTTAGAAGCGGGGTTCACTTGAAACTGTTTATAATAAGTTTAAATCAGCAGAAAGTGGCATAATCTTAAACAAAACTACTTAACTGTGTTAATTATTAATAAATGCTATTCATTTAGAGTAAATTTAAAAAAATGTAAGCCTTTTTTATCAATTTAATATTATCATCAATTTGAATATTATAATAAGCAAAGCAATCTATAATAGTAATAAAAATATTTAGAACAGATGATTTCTTACAAAGACAAATTTTTGTGACTATATTATTGTGTACTATTCAACATCAACATAATTATTAGTTTTTTCTTAAATTTCAATTTTTAGTAGTTATTTTCTTGTCTATCAGTGATTAATAATTTTTCTGGATTGTCCACATTAAAAAAATTAACACAATTAAATTGTTTCATATGGGAAGTGGGGAAGAGAGGAGGGAGTTCATGTTGAGAATCTTAGGCCTAGGGAAAGAACCACAGGAGCCTTTAGAATAAAATTTTGACAGTTTAATTTGGGATTATCATCAGTTTCTTACAATGAAATCTTACTACAGTGGAACTCTGATTTTACGTAACCCGTTTTGTACGTTATCCCACATGATACGTAATTTTTCGTCGGTCCCAAAAAATTCCTATTTCAATAATGTTAAAAGTACCTCTATTCCACGCCATTTACTCTTAACGTTTCCCACTTGGTACATCATTCTAGGCGAAGTACCTCAGGAAATTTATCTGCTTTCACTCATGGAAAAAGTTTCAAAAGAACAAAAGTACTTTCATGTGGTCAACTGGTTGTTTGTTACCAAAGCCAGTTCTTATTCGTCCACCAGCACTTGACCATACCTGTGTCACACAGGGTTGTAAAAAACCCGGGTTTTTTGTTAAAAACCCAGCCTGGGTGGGTTTTATTAAAAAACCCGGGTAAATTGGGTTAAAATGCCAAAATGTGGACTATGATTCCCCTTCCTCACAAATAATAATCTTCAGAGTTGCCGCTGTATAGGGAAAACTGAGGGAATTTAAAAATGAATATTAAAAACAAGAAATTTTACTAAATTTTGGTACTTTGCAAAATGTATCCGTTGAAATTTTGAAAATTCTCAGAGGAATTACTCAGGGAAAATTTAATTTTTTGCTTAGGAAAGTGCAAGGAATTTGATTTCCGAAATAAGTGGCAATCCTGATCTCAAATACAATCTTTGTGAACACTTCATAGTCTAATGGATAGGAGAATGACTTCATAGTCTTAATAAGGATCTCAATATTTTTCTCTGTTCTTAAAATACATATATATATATATATGATCCCTTTAATTTAAAAAACAAATTTTAAATTGCAAAGCTATCAATTCTGTTATTTAATAATAAAATATAAATATAACTTAAAAAAAAGCTTGTCCCTTTGAAATTATCATAAGATTAGCAAATGTTGATAAAAAAAAATATCTTACAACAAAATTTTTTCTTATATTTAAGTATTGCGCGGCAGCGCAATACTTATTTATTTCCAGTGTCACTTCTCAATGTTAATTTAACATGGAAAAGCCTATGGAGATCATAACTTTTTCATTTTTTCTTCCCACCTTTTTGTCCCTGATGCCAATCTTTTTTTTTCTTTACTAATTCTAATGATATTATAAATTTAAAGTGTAAAAACGTTTGCCTGACGTCAGGGTCAAAACGAATGGTAAAATACCTTTGCACATGGATGAATTATAACCCAGAGAGAAACATGGGCCAATTGTTTTTTGCATTATTCATATATATTTTTCTTAATAATTCCAATTTTCGCTTTTTTCATTGAAAATCAACGGACATTTTTCATAGAAAATGTAGCATTTTTACTTCATTGTTGCAAAAATTTCAAAAGCCATAATAATAATTCATTTCTGTTTAGTTGAAAGATTTTCACGTGAAATAATAAATTCAGCTAGTTTTTTTTTTCTTTTTTTTCAAAAATTAAAAAGGTGGATATGGCGTCATAGTAGAAATAAAGAGGATATTTTCAGAATAAGTTTTTGCTTTGATCAAGTTTATATTTTAGTAAAAAGTTTCTAATGGATAGCTATTTTTAACGCAGGTAGCGAACTTAGTGGTGTAATACATAACTTAAATTTTAAAATGTATTTTTTTTCCGAGATGAGAACTATTTATGCCCCAAGTTAAACTTAGGTAATAATTTTCTGATGTGTTTAAATCACTCCTTGGGAGAGAATAAGGTTTAAAAATTTAAGTAAAACTTTTATTTTTTATTTTTTACTGTATCACAGCTATATAATATTGTTAAATATTAAGCAGTAAGGATTCAACACAATTTACATTTACATTGATAGCGTTCCTTGGGAAATAGGGTATCTAAATTTAAGTGAAGTTAATTTATTATGTTTTGATTATAGATTTTTTACGTTCAGATTGGAAGTTTTTGTCCAAATTACCGCAACCTGCATATTACTACAGTGGTGAAACATTTTGAATTACACATTGGCAAACTGCATTTCACATTCTGGTACAATACCGCATACATCAAACCCTCATGATGATACTCTCTATTAATTTTGAAATGCGTTCGTCTGAGTGCTGTAGTTATTAAAAAACTTGACATATTAAACAAAAACATAATTTGAAGAACAAATTTAAAAAACAAAATTTATTTTCTACATTGTTTAAGCCCGAGAAAGGACCGATATTAAGATATTTCATTCAATTAATTCTACATTTAATGTTAAATTTTTGTAACATTATTTAAGCCAATTGAAGATTAAAAAATAAAAATAAAAATCATACAATATGATACTTAAAATAATCTAAAAAATTAGATTCCGTTCAAATGAAATCGAAATAAATCTTAGACTTTTTTTTTTTAAGTTCTGTATTTCGCTTGCATCTTATCATTTTACGCACAATTGTCATAAACATAATACAAAATCTGCAATACAAATATTTTCAATTAAAAATGGAAGAAGTCTAAGATTTATTTCGATTTGATTTGATCGGAGTCTAATTTTTTAGTGTGTTTTAAGTATCATATTGTATGATTTTTATTAGGTAGCTTTCTTTACAAAAAGCTACCTATTGCAGCCGTTCGGAGGAAAGCGATTTCAAAAATTTTTGGTATATTTTCATCGATCATGACCCCCAGACCCCGAAACCACCCTCCGTTCAAAATTTATATATATATATATATATATATATATATATATATCAATATATATATATATATATATATATATATATCTGACCTATGTCACACTGTAACTCTCGTATTTATGAACCGATTTGGATTTAATTCGGTGTGTACATAGTACATACCAATGTCTCGACCGAGTTCGTTGGCCATCTTCATCCGCCATTTTGTTTCAAAATGGCGGCCATTTAAATATTTTTAAAAAATTTAAAATTTGAAATGTGGTACCAAAAAATTGAAAATGGAAAAATATTTTTTTCTTATGTATTTGACCTTTATACAAAGACTCCGTAGCAGTTTTTGTTTCTTCTATATCTTAAAAAATGGCTGAGTTATAGCATTTTGAATTTCTAGCGAAGTTGACATTTTGAAACGTCCTGAATTTTGTCACGCGATAAAAGGCGTATTTATGAACCGATTTGGATGTAACTTCGTTTATACATAGTACAGACCAATGTCTCGAACGAGTTCGTTGGCCAGCTTCATCCGCTATCTTGTTTAAAAATGGCGGCCATTTAAAATTTTAAGAAAAATTTAAATTTGAAATGTGGTAGCAAAAAATTGAAAATTGAAAAAATATTTTTTTCTTATGTGTTTGACCTTGATAAAAAGATTCGGGAGCAGTTTTTGTTTCGTCTATATCTTAAAAAATGGCTGAGTTATAGCATTTTGAATTTCTAGCGTGGCTGACATTTTGAAACGTCCTGATTTTTGCCACGTGATAACAGACGTATTTATGAACCGATTTGGATGTACCTTGGTGTGTACATAGTACATACAAATAGCTCAACCGAGTTCGTTGACCAGCTTCATTCGCCATCTTGTTTCAAAATGGTGGCCATTTAAAAAAATTAAAAAAAAATTAAATTTAAAATGAGATACCAAAAAATTGGAAAATGAAAAAGATTTTTTTTTGTATGTGTTTGACCTTAATACAAAGATTCCGGAACAGGTTTTGTTTCGTCTACATCTAAAAAAATGGCTGAGTTATAACATTTTGAATTTCTATTGAGGCTGACATTTTAAAACGACCTGATTTTTGTCACGCGATAACAGGCGTATTTATGAACCGATTTGAATGTAACTTGGTCTGTACATAGTACATACCAATGTCTCGACCGAGTTCGTTGGCCAGCTTCATTCGCCATCTTGTTTCAAAAGGGTTGCCATTTTTAAAAAAAAAAATGTAATTTAAAATTTAAAATGAAGTATTAAAAAATTGGAAAATGAAAAAGATTTTTTTTATGTGTTTGGCCTTGGTACAAAGATTCTGGGGCGGTTTTTGTTTCTGAAAATTTGTTCTTTTGTTTATATGTTAAAAAGTGGTTGAATTATAGCACTTTGAATTTCTATCATGGCTAACACTTTGAAACGATTTTGTATTTGTCACGCGATACCACACGTATTCGCCTATTTCGATGGAAGAAGGCATGTTGATAGTATACATCAATATCTCGACCAAGTTCGCTGACCAGCTTCATCAGCCATCTTGTTTCAAAATGGCGGCCATTAAATTAAAAAAAAATTATATTTAAAGTGAGGTGCAAAAAATTAGAAATTGAAAAAGGTTTCTTTCTTAAGTATTTGACCTTGATATAAGGATTCAGGAGCATTTTTTGTTTGTCTTTATCTTAAAAAATGGCTCAGATATAGCAGTTTCAATTTTTAAAGTGGGTGACATTTTGAAAAATCTGATTTTTTGCCTGCGACAGCACTCGTTTATATCAACCGATTCCGATATGAGTGAGCATGTGCACAGCAATTACTAAGGTCTCGACCAAGTTCACTGGTTAGCCTCATCTACCATGTTGTATTAAAATGGCAGGCACTTAAAGAAATCGCCGAATTTGGCAGCCAAATATAAGTGACTTTAAATAAAAGCAGCTTGGATAAAGCTGACAAATTTCGCGAAATTCTCATTCATAATGATTTAGTATTGATAAAAATTAGTATTGAATCTCCTACATTCGGTTTCCACTGAATTGAGCTTCGTGTGTTTAATAATATAAGTTGGCTTTTTAAAAATAAGAAATATGAAAGCTACCTCTTCCTCCCGGCACTAGCCGGAAGGACTTTTTTTATTTTTTAATCTTCAGTTGGCTTAAATAATTTGTTACAAAAAATTAACATTAAATGTCGAACTAATTGAATGAAATATCTTAATATTGGTCCTTTCTCGAGCTTAAACAATGTAGGAAATAAATTTTGTTTTTTTAATTTGTTCTTCAAATTATGTTTTTGTTTAATTTATATACAGGGGTTGGACACCATAAAGTGGCATACCATTGGACACCACTCTCAACTGTGTCCAATGGCTAATTCCTAAACTATTAGTCATAGACATATAGTTTCAATTACAAAAATGTTTTAAATTGAGGTAAAGAAATATTTTAAAACCAATTTGGGTCAATAAAAACAATTCTTAAAAAATTACAAAAATTAAGTTTTTATATGCCCCCCCCCAGTCCTATAAGTTATATTTAGTAAAATTTTCCTATTACACTGACAAGTAAGACAAAAAAAGTCCCGTTCATATAACACTAAAATTGACTGAGTTATGAAACTTTAACAATGCATGTCTTATACCACATTTCTGCATCTGAACACAAATGAGTTTGGCCATGCTTTGAGGGATACTAAGTGCTTAAAGTACTCAAAGAACTTTTCATATGCATCTGCGCTTTGAAAAAAATAGTACAAGTGTTGCGACTGAGTTAATTTTTATTAAGTTTCAGATTAGCTAAGATTATTGTATTTTAACATATGTTTTATTTTGTAAGGATTTGAGACACTTTCTTTTCATGATTTCTTTTAACAAATATTATGTTATTTTATTTAACTTCAACGATCGTATGTATGTTTTTCCAGTTCAAAATTTGTACTCGAAATTTATCTCATTTTGAAATATCCGATCGAGATTAAATTTTACATACATACTGATGTAAATCTGACGACAATCTAATGTTATTATGATTTTCGATGGTTACCATTCATACTTATTTTACAGGATAGCACAAAAAATTTTGGAAAGATTACTGCCAAGAAGCTTAAGGAAAAGTTTTAGATTAGATAACACAAGACTGCGATGGTTGTGTTTTTTAACTTTTATGTATTTTTTAGCACTGAATCTGAGAATTACCTTAGTTTTTAACCATCATCTCATGATATTTTGCAAATCATAAATTGTCAAAGTTAAAAAATAACAAAAAATCAGATACTATAAAATAGAGGAGATGGCTGAGTTTTTTAACTTTTGATAATTAATTTTTGTGTACTTTTTAGCACTGAATCTGAAAATGGCCTTTAAAAATGAAGGTCATTTTCAGATTCAGCGGTAAAAAATGATACTATAAAACAGATTTTTTTTATTTAATTTTCCTGACGTGATGGTTCAAAATGAAGGTTATTTTCGGATTCAGCGGTAAAAAATACATAAAATAATTTAATAAATATAATAAGTATAATAAATATAATACTCTTGAAGCTAGCTGAAAAGCTTAAATTTACGCTTTAAATTAAAACCTAAAACGTTTTAAAATTATAGGGTTCCCAATCTAAAAGTGCAAGTAAATTAGTACAAATATATTTTCTAAGATTCAAAGTAGTAAGTAAATAAAACAAAATAACCATAAACTGTTAACAAATACATCATTTATTCCTTTCCAGAAATATATTTTAAAAAAAAACGGGTTTTTTATTAAAAAAAACCCAGCCTGGGCAGGCAGCTGGGCGGGTACCCGGGCAGCTACCCACTACAACCCTGGCGTCACATGATATCGGGGGGGGGGGGGGGATTCTTTTGGCGCCGTACATTCATTTCAACACACAGTGGAGTCACTTTCTTTTGCTATCTCGTGATTGCCAGTCAAAAGTAGGATATCTAAAAGAAAATGTTTCTTTGTAGTTGAAAAGGCAGAAATTATAAAAAAAATCCAAAGTTTTCAAAAGAACTAAAGTTGATCTCGCAAAATCATCATACGGTATTGCTTATTCCATGTTACAGATCATCCTAAAACAAGAGGTCTCTGTGGAATTAAAATCTGAATAACTGGGAAATTTGTCAAAGAAAAGAAAACCTCTCCTTTTGAAGAACTATAAAAGATTTTGCCCGAGTGGTTTAAACAAGCCCATGCAACCAAGATTCCAATCAATTGCTCAATTTTGAAAGAAAAGGCGAAATTTCTTCTCGACTTGAAATTCAGAATTTCATGGCATCCAACGGTTGGATCGATCAATGCAAGAAGAGGCATAATTTGTCTTACAAGTTTGTGGTGGGGCAGATGGAATAAATACAGTAGAACTCTGCTAATCCAAACCTTGCTAATCCAAAATTCCGATTAATCCGAACCAATTTTATTTTCAGAAATTATACTTGAACATATTAACTGAAAAGTTTAACTTGTGAAATTTTCAGGTTTACAGGATGAATGTCGGGAAAAACGTGTAGAAGTTAGAATTAAACAAAAAAATGGCAGTAGAGCATGTTTTTTATTCTTTAAACGCATGGAATAGAATAAGAAAAATACTCAATAATGCAAAAGTGCAACATATGTACACGAATATAAAATGAAAGCGTGCACAGTAGGCCTACTGGTACTCGTGGAAGCCATCTTTTAAAAAAATCTCGAATATCAGTTTGTTTGTCAGTCATTATAAAATTATTTTTTTAAATGCAAAAAGTATTTAATTCAAATGATAAAAATTTATTTTTACTTTCAATAATTTGATTTCGCAAATTATCAACAGAAATGTTTTTTTTTCTTCCCTCCTCGTCGACATGGTGACTGAGCTATTTATAGATTCGAGATTTTGAATCGTTTGTATTTGTAACAGGTTGTTGCGTAATTCCTCATTCTGAAGTTCCATTAGATTATTATAAACATGAGGAGTGATTAAACAATGAATACTATTTTTTTTCCGAAAGTCCTGCCAGATTATCCAGCATGCCAGACCTTACGATGCCAGATTAGAGAATGTTTATTATATTACTGAGTACTTGTAACTTGCATTTTTTTAGCACGCATCTTTTTCTTTTCTATTTGTATCAGGAATTTCGGATAATACAAATTTCTTGTAATCCGAACCGGCACCGGTCCCAATTAGTTCGGATTAGCGGGGTTCTGCTGTACTGCGGTCGTTGAGGAGTGGATGGAAAAAACATTGCTTTCTCTTGTGTGTATTACTCAAGAAAAGACATCTTTAAAGGAGATGAGACTGGATTGTTTTTTAATCTCTTCCCTGATAGAAAACATACACCGTGAAAGGAGGAAAGTGTCACATTGGGAAGCTATCAAATGTCCGATTAACAGTTTTTTTATGTACGAATGCAGATGGAACTGAGAAGCTAACACCCTTTGTGATTGGTAAATCCAAGAAGGCCCGATGCTTCAAAAACATTAAAAGTTTACCGACAGATTACAATACCAGCCAGAATGCTTTGATGACCCTAAATCTTTTTGAAGATTTTGTAATAAAATTGGATATAAAAATGCGCTTACAAAAGTGAAAAATAATTTTATTTGTAGACCAGTTGCTCATGTTAATCTGAACTTAAGGAATGTGCATATTGAATTTTTCTCACCCAACTGTAATCCTTCAAAATGCTTTATAGAAAGCAACTGGTAAGAAAGTCTTTTTTTCACTTGATTCTGGTGATCCTCAAGATGCTTGATAAACAAAGATAAATGTGTTGGACGATCTTCATTTGATCTCATTGACGTGGGATAGTGTAGATGAAAAATGCATTTCAAATACTTTTCTGAAGGGAGGATTTTCAAAATCTGACATTGACGGTGAAGTGCCGCCAGAAGAGCTCGCTGTGGAAGACTACACAAAAGAGTATGAATTTAGACTTGCAGGCATCAATGTTGATAATTACATTGATTGCGATAAGGATTTATCGCTACCACAGACATTCAGATTATTTTCGATTTGATTTTGCTATATGAAATTGAGAATGATATTGATGAAGATCCAGAAGACATCGTGCCATCATTGGCAGAGGCCATTGTGAGTTTAAAAATTTTAAAGAAATTTTTAACTGGACAGGACAATCAAGAAAAAAATTTGCAAAAACTTGCATGTAGTGAAAATAGTATGTGTAAAATTACACTTAAAAAAAAACAATAAAAAATGACAGATTTTTTAAAATACTAATATGGTATTGGTAAGTTTATTTTTGTATATTTGTTTTCTTGAAGTGTTTTTCTCTATTTGACCCCAATTTTATGTTTTCCCATTCCATACGTTTTTTACTGTTGGTCCCATAAAATACGTAAAATCAGGGTTCCACTGTACTTATTTATTGTTAAATGAAAGAAGCAATATGATTGGTGGACCGGCTGTGAGAGAAAACCTCAGTGGTTCAGCTGTGTTAAGTAAACCAATCAGGTAAGTTATATTAAACTCAGTTTTTAAATCACCTGTAATAATTTGTTTACATATTTCAGAATGCTTTCATGTTTTATGCGAAGCAATTTTTTCAAAAAGAAATCATATAATTTGTTGTCCTTTGCTATCAAGACTTCTATAGGTGATAGACCAATGGACAAAGTTTGAAGACTTTTTGTGGAAAAAGGCCAGTTAATGCCTTTTTACTACTTAAATCTTGGTTATAAGGTATATAAATATATAACCAACGATAAGGATTTCAATATCATCTATCTAAATAACCTTATTTCAGTATTTTTAAACTGAGTTTAATGCAACTTACCTGATTGGTGTACTTGAAACAGTTGAACCTCTCAAGTTTTTCGTTACAGCCAATCCACCAATCATATTGCTTCTTCCATTTAAGAGTAAGAAGTAACAAGATTTGGCTGTAAGAAACTGATGACTATCACAAATCAAATTCTCTAATTTTTTTTCCAAAGACTCCTATGGTTCTTCCCCTACACTTAAGTTCCCAATGTCAGCCTCTCTCCTCATATGAAACAATTTAATTTTTTAATGTGGGCAAGTCCAGAATAATTATTAATCACTGATAGGCCAGAAAAATGATTACTTAAAATTGTTGTAAATGAGGATTTCAAACTGCTTCTTATGCACTGTTGCCCGGGCCTGTGATAATATTCTTAAATGAACCTTACATTTGTATTATTTTATATCTTTAACTCGATTTTGTCTGAAATACATACCCTCTCACTGTGTGAAAATAGAGGAGAGGCTGCTAATTGTTGAGATTTGTTATGTAAATTTTCTTCTACTAATTTTTTGGAAAATTGTGTGGGATTGTAATGAACAAATTAAAACTTTAAAATGCCTTCTGCTGATGAAAAAATGAGTTAAAAGTGGGTGCTTAATAATGCACAAGCCAAAAGCTTTAAAACGATATGTCACAGGAAAAAATCTATTTCCCCCCCATTGGGGGCGGAATGTCCCCTGATAGTCTGGGATCAAAAATAGACCCCACCAATCGAAGGCCCATGAGAAGTTTCACCTTCGGTTAAGCCTTCAAATGAGGTTGTATCTCGCTGTAGCTTAATTAGGAGCTGAGTTAGAAAATTGACTCCCAGGGCTTTGTCTGCTTTTGAAACACCTGGTGTGGCGACGAAAGATTTTTCAAAAATCTGCATTTGTTTCAAAGGAAATAAGTTGTTTTTATAAATAGATTTTTCATGGATTTTTTTACTTTTTGTAACAATGGTGGAAGTATTTTTCGAATTTCTAAAAGAGAGATTTTTTTCTGTCTGGCTGTGCAATTTTCGAGTTTTTAGGCCTGGTAGATTTTAAAATACGGCCCTCTTTTAAAAGGCCGAGTACATTTATCGCCCTTAGCAACCCTTCATTCCAGCAAACCCTCGGTCTCTCTTTCAGTTGTTTGAAGAAATTGCCTGGGGTTTGATAAAAATCTATGCTTTAGTTGAATTATGAAAACTTTTCCATTCTTTTAATTGGAGTTTTTAATTAGTAACTCAACTAATTATTAGAATTTTAAAATTCTGAGTCTCAGGAGCATCATGAGACACTTTGGGCTAGCCTCTCAAAATTTTTGAGCCTCGTACATGGCGTAGGTTTTGCTAGCCATCGAAACAGACACAGACAGAAACTTTCTTTTATTAGTATAGATTTTTCTATTCTTAATGAAGTACTAAAATCATTTATAAAATGTATCAGGGGTACCAAAGTAATGCCACATGTGAGCATCTCTTCAACAAATCTTATGAAGATAAAAATGTAAAGCATGTACTGCATATTTTGGCGGATAAACTTTTGAAACAAAAAAATTGGGCAAACTTTACAGGTGCATAGGTTTAAAAATTAAGCATAAGTATTGAGATTTTTATATCAATGAACAAGAGAAGAGGACATAATTATTTGAATGAACAGAAATACAATTCCAAATGCTTTGGAGATATTAAAGCAGATAAGCTTGGCAGTAGAATAAATACCTACTTTGCATTTTCTTAATATTTGTACTAGTTATTCTATGTTTTAATGCTCTTTATTTTATTTTCGAGCTACATATCTGATGAAAGTTTCTTTGCAAAAAAAATTGTGTGTGTAATATGAAAAATACAGTCTCAAAATTGCAGCCGTGCATTATATGCCTGAATAGACACTAAGACTTTTAGACACTGAGTTAAGTGTCTTATCAGTGGAAAAAGGTGTTTTTTTTTATATAAGTGTATTTCTGTGTTCTGTTATAAATTTTTAAACTTTATTTACTCTTGCCTGTTGGAAACTTGTTTACTTTAGACTAAGTTAATGCCTTTTAGGCTTCCTGTATGCAAATAACAATCACTTTTTAAGTATTAAGAAACATGTATCATGGGGAGGGGGGGGGGGGGCATGAATTTAGGTATGGTTATATAGAGCATTGTCAAAAAAGGTTAAGAAACTCTGTCCTAAACAGTTAGCGCACTACATAATAATTCATTCAGTAACTTCCTGACTGATTATGCAATTTCTCGCTTTTTAGACAGACGAAAAAGAAAATTATCGTCTCTTGTAAAAAACTTAAAAAAGGTTGACTGAAATTTTCAAACTAGAGAACAGGAATTCTGCTTTTTCAGAATTTAGTGTCGCCACCGGCATTTCCATTACTTCATTTTCTTCTGGTGGACTGGTGGTAAAAAAAAATTATGGCCATTTTTTTTCCCCATTCTGACCAGAAAATCAAAGTTCTAACTTTTTACGGCTGCTCTTTCATCTTCACCTAACGCTTCATTTATAATGGCTGTTTCATAATAATAGAAGCCACCAGTCCACCAGAAGAAAATAACTCGGTTAAGCGAGACTCGGATAATCAGGACTCTACTGAAAACATATTTCAATTTTAAGACTTAAAGTACATGCTTTTATTGTATGTAAAATGATGTCATTTGCATTAATATAGATACTTAAAATGAAATATAGTTTATAATAGCTCCATTTTTTATCATAAGTCAAATTTTTTTTTTCAATTTTTATGAGAAAATGGCAACAAAAAGATATATTTGCTACTTTTGAACAATTTTTTCTTTACTTTCTACAGAAATGGAGTACTTGGGTTGCCAAAATGAAACAAATGTCGCTAAAAATTACAAAAAAATTAATATTTCAAAAACAAATGGAGATGCAGTTTTCAAACAAATTGCATTAAAAAGTACATTTTTTCCCCAATACGACGGTATAAACATTGAAAATGTGCGATGCTTAGAAGTTTTAACAAATGCTGTAGGGTATTGAATCGCACAATGAAACATCGGCTTTTTTTTTACGGCTGGTGTATACAGGGTAACGTTATTTATTGGAGACAAAATAAGCTGGGAGAAAGAAATAGCATTCCGAGGGATAAAAATATAAGCATACTTTTTATCTTTCTAGATGAGAATCAACTCCGTGAAAGAGGCTATGACAAAACACCTGATATAAAACTTGATGTTCCAATAGGTAACTAATTCTTTTTTTTTTTAATCAACTCTATTAATTTTTATTGCTGATTTTTAAAATGAGCTCTTAGTAGTTTTTTTTTAGTGTATCTGTTATGTTATAAGTTATTGTTTTTTATTTTAGTGGTATAGCATAGAACAGTGTTTTAGATAGATTCATTATTTCACATCCATGTAGTTCATTTATGCTATAGTTTTTCTTTTCCTGCATATATATAGTTTTTTTCCCTAGACTTTAGTTTATTATGGTGGGAATAACCTAATGATGTAAAATGCATCCAATATGACATATGTTGCCCTTCAAGATCATCTGAATACTGTAATAAACTGATACTAAATTTAAATGGAATTGTATTAATTTTTATCATCTTATATCAGGAATGTATATACAGTAGAAGATCTTTATAGCGCGATTCTATATAATGCAATTCTCCATATAACGCACAACTTCTCAGATGTAAACAATGAATTTTGCAGGTAAGAAGCACATGAAATCCCACATCGTAAAAATCACTACTCTCTAGAAAACTACATTTGATACATTAATTCAACTTTATCTCCTTAATTCAAAACTTTTTAATGAAAAAAAATTGCTATTATTACAATAAATATTATATTTTTGGAAATGAGTAATATAATGAATGATTGGGTCCAGGTATAGTTGGACCATGTTTATAAAATAAACCATATAAAATGATCATATAATGCAAAAATTTATAATTTGGATAATTCCTGGTGACAAGAAGTGCAGTATAAAGATACTCTAATCAGGGATATGTTTAGGAAAATTTTAGGTCCTTTAAAGGACCCTTCACAAAATAATTTATCTTAAAACAGGACCCTTCACAAAACATTTTATCCCAAAACAGGACCCTTCACAAAATTATTTGCCTCTTAAATAGACCTTTTCACAGAATTTTTTCACCTTCAAATTGAACTTTTCACAAATTTAGTCATTTAAAAATAAAATTATGGCCTGTAAGTAAGCATTTGAACTCCCAAACAGCATATTACTTTGCTTTTTATATATGAAGGATAGAACATGAAGATATCGATAATTTAAAATTCACAAAATTATGACTAGAATTTTCACAAAAATAAGAAAAACTTCACAATTTCACTAAAACAGGACCCTGTGAGAAAAGTCTGGACAGACCCCTGCTAATGTATTTTGGTATGTTTCAGATTTATATGGCCGTGTTTATAAGGTAAATTTAATGATGTGTGAAATGTGATCCATATAATGCAAAATTCTATATAACGCACAACCTTGCGTTTTTAGGTTTGCGTTATAAAGATCTTCTACTGTACTACTACTTAATTTTTATTGAACACTTTCTTAAAGCTCATATCTGTTAGAGAATTTTGTGATAATAAAATAGTACATTTTATTGAACTATTATTGTTTGATAAACTTTAAATATAATGTAGTTAAACTTGAGTATAAAGACATCAAAGTGATTTTTTTTTTTTTTTCAAAGTAAGCTTATATGCAGGTGACCCTTATAATTAGAATAAATACATTTGTGTGTAATTTTACCAGAAATTATGAAAGGCTGAAATAGATGTGAAATTAGGGCTTTGATGTTGAAATAGAGAAGTTGATCGTATAGAAATTTAATCAATTGTGAATTTCAGTATTAGCAATAACTCCATTAAAATTAGTGATAAAAGTATGACTGAATGTCTGTATGAAATGTGTCACTTTGATGTTCAAATAGAGAAGTTGATTATATAGAAATTTAAGCAGTTCTGAATTTCAATATTAGCTTTTATTTTGCTTTCTTTGAGATCAGAAGCAGAAATTTACTAGAAGAAAGAATACTTACCATCATCTTGAAAATTGTATATGAAGTGGAAAAAATTACATCCTTTTAATAAAAAAAAAATCTTTTTTAAATTAGTGGTAGAAGTATGCCTGTATGTCTATATCGCCCCTATGAAATCAGCACCTATGTTGAGGATTGTGCATGTTTTATCAAAATTATTACTAAAATTGTTTAGGAATGGTAATAAATGTCAAAGGAAACAATTTTTTTGTAGAAAACCATGATTGCAATCAGTTATTCAGTCAAATAATCAGTTATACAGAGGCTGTTCGCGCATTTTTTAGACTATTTCGGTTAGCGGTAATAAAAAATCATTTGCTGCAAAAGAAATAATTGCAATTGTACTATGTTTTTAAAAGTCAAAATCATTGTTTGCGGCTTGAGATTTTTGTTTTTATTCAAAATGGTGTTTTAGCGAAGCAGTGGTTTGAAGGCTATATTTACGCTCTTTCCGAAGAGAAATATTCATATTCCGTTATCCAAGAACGATGATAATGAACAAAAATGGAAAACAATTGTCACAATAGATGAATCATGGGTGTATTTAAATGATTGCGGCAAAAAAAAGCCATTTATTATCATAAAAAGAGGAGAAAAAAATTTAAGTACATGTTTCAAAGAATCGAAAGAAAGTTTTTCTAAGAGATTCATGATTGTTGCTGGTTTTTCATATAATGGCAAGTTAAAAGTAAAAAGAGTGGGGGGAAATGTCAAGATTAACTCCAAATACTATCAGGAACATATTTTATCGCCAATTTTTTTGAATGAAATACCATCGCTTTACCCACAGTGCCATCAATCTAAAATCTGAAACTCCATCATGACAAAGCTAGCGGTCACACATCAAAATCCACTGTAAATTTCCTAAAAGAAATGGAACAAAAAACCGGTATCAAGGCCATACCCTTCACTGATATCCCCTACTAAATCTCCTGATGTGTCACCTATGGATTTTTGTGCTTTCGGACTTTTAAAATCTGCATTATCCAAACGTCGTCCCACAATCCTTACAGGACTCTGGAAAGCTGTTCAGGAGGAATGGGATAGAATACCTCTTCTGATACTTCAAAGGCATTATTATCCTGGAAATTGTGGTGTCGAAAGATAGTTCAGAATAAGGGCCATCCAATAGAACATTTAAGACACAAGAATTTTATGTAATTTAGTTTTGTGAATACAATATATATCGTCTAAAAAATGTGTGAACAGCCTCTGTACAGCAAGATGACTAAATATTTAGCATCGAAACCCACACATTAATCTGAGCATACCTGCCAACCTTCTGATTTTTTTTCAAGTCAAATGAACTTAATTGGAATAATAATAAAAAAATTAATTAAATGTTTGGGCTCTTGGGCCTTGTAAAACTTGTAGGAAAACTTAATACACCTCAGCGGAATACTTAAAAAAGCTTTGCAAGCGATCATCTTTTATTAAAATTTAATAACAACCTCTTCAGCTAAGCACAACATCGCCTCTCCAGATATCTTCGAAATTCAACTGACTCTGACCACTGCAATAAAAAAATCAACTTTATAAAGCAGTTTCAAAAATAAATTCAGAAAAATTTCAAAGTCATATGCTGTAAAAGCAGAATTACTGTTTACCGAAGAGAGGAATAAAATATGCCAATAGCACAATGTCATCTGCAACGTAATTAAGCCCCTCTCCCCTTCCCCCATGACAGATTGTAATGCAGGTAGTTTTTTTAGCGTAACTCAAAAACTAATTTATAGGGCAATTAATATTTTTCTTGAAAATTAATTACAAAATATATATAAATATTTTTTTTTAAATATGAATTGTAACCTATGAATTTTTTAACAGAAATCAATTTATAAGAGCTTTAAACAGGGTGTCTAGCCAAGCATAGCTACAAATTTCCACGAGTTTTCCATACTAATTAAAATAATTTTCCAGGTATTGAGATTGTGTGATATTACATTCAATTTGAGGGTGGAACTTTTGCAATTGATTCTGAAGCACAAGCATTTTGCAGATACACACTTTGAGGATCAGGCTCCATCCATTTTGTCCAATGAGGATTAAATTCTTTATCACATATGTCATGTTAAATGCAGATTGCTTTGATATATTTTGGTAATTAAAAAAAAAAAATTCTTCGTAAATATATCTGTTTTTTATTAATTATAAATATTCAACAAATTAAGCTAAAAATGTTCAATTCTCAAACAAAGATATGTAAACAGACTGAACCACCTAAGCAATGCTACAAAATTGTAAAATGGCTAATATTGAAACTCTCTTGCATGAGATTGAAACAGTACTTATGAAGAACAAAATTAGATTTTTGGCACTGCAATTTCAAATCCTCAGTTTAATATCAAAATTTTTTAAAAGTTTGTTACAATTTCTATACATAGATGGCCTCTCAAATAAAATTTAAGTCAAGTATTAATTAGTGGATGTTATTACGAAACATTTAGTACTAGTTACATATTTTCCAGGACTTTGCATAAATTGGGCAAAGAATGCAATCTGTTTGAACATTTGGGGAACATATTTAGTCCTACTTAGTTTGAAGACATAAAATAGAGCTGAAACAGTGGTTCTCAATTTCAGGTACATGAATATTTCATTTGTAATGGCAAAAAATAAACGTTTAAAAGCAAATACAAAAGCAAAGTTGTAGAATTTTCATTTACGAAGTAAGACTTACTGGAGAACATATTCAACTGTCAGTTCTGGATTTTATCAAGAGTAGAAACTTTGGAATGGTCTTGCAATGAGGATCAAGAAAAATATAGGAACTATCCACTCAAATCCAACCGTTCAGAGCTAGGGGTCAATTTCTTCTTCAACGTACATCATACATAAAAAAAGAAAACTCCATCCAAAAACTAGAGTTTAATTTTAATTGGTTTGGGTAATCATTAATTGAAGCTTGTTAGTTAATTAATTGTCATTTCAAGAATTTTTGAATGATATTACTTTTGACAAAAGCATGTTTCTTTTTTTCTTTATGTATGGTGTCACAGCATGTTTCTTTTTTTCTTTATGTATGGTGTTGGTGTCACAGAATAAATTACCCGTACAGTGAAACCTGCCTGTGCGACCACCTCCATTGAGCGACCATTTTCTCACGGAACGAAATTTATTCCCATAGGCTCAATACTAATTTTACGTCCATTCAGAGACCATTCCAGTTGAACTCCCTCCATGAGCGACCAATTTCTTTGAAGAAAATGAAACAAATTCCGTTTTTTCCTGGTTGCTTGAAGAAGGTAATAAAAAAGAAAAGATATAATAAGAAGGTAATAAGAAAGAAAAGATAAGAAGAAGGAAGAAAAATAATTCCAGAGATCACATTATTCATCAAACTTCTAAACTAAGTTTAGAATTTTTTTTATTCCGTTAACTTTTAAGTGTGTTATTGCCTTTTTAGGCAATGAATTTAACTCTGATGACAAATTAAGAATAGCAGAATAAACTCCCCTGCCCTATTCTGCCAAGAAGCTCTCAAAGAAATAGATAAATTAATGAAATCGTCATTATTTCTTCCCATCCGAAAAAAGAAATTGCATTTATTTACTGAACTTCGAAATAAAAGTTGTAAATGATAAAACCATAAAATCAAAGCAAACGTCAATGCATTCATTTTTAAAGCTCTGCAGTAATTAACTTATATAATTAACTTTTGTTTTGATACTTAAATTTTGATATTTTTTCCTAATGTGAAATTTTTTTTAGTAACATTGTTACCCTTTTCAACAATTAAAATCTAGATTTAAACATGACCTCTATTAAGAGACCACTTCTCGGAGTGACCAATTTTTATTGGAATGGAACACGGTCGCTTTTGGGAGGTTTTACCGTACCTCCTAAATGATTAGATTCAGACTGGTAGTTTTTATACTTTTCTTGATCCTCTTCGCAACTTCCTCTTTCCAACAATGCCACTCTTGACAAAATTGGACATCTTTTTTTATTATGTTAGTAAACATAAATAAAAAAATAAAAATCCTGGGCTGTTAAGATTTTCTGGAAATTCTTCATCCCCATATAGACATGTAGTGTTAGAAATTTCTACATTATTATCTAAGGTTTTTTATGCTATTTAAAGAAATTTTCATAACTAATGCAATAGTGAGGGAGGAGAAAGAATATGATTAACATGTTCTGCAGTTATTATTTCCAAAGTTTTATTATTTTTCGCTATTTAGCTGTTGATGGCCAAGTTATTAACTGGATTGAAAGCAAAGCTTCATTTGGTGATGAAGAGAGGCATAAAGAATATCTTAGAGACCAATATTGGAGTTACTGCAATAGGTATAACATGATTTCATTTTAAGTTTACTTTTAAAAAATATATCATATTCTACTGGATTTTTTTTTTTTTCTTATCAATTTCTTTTTCTCGAATTATTCACTTTATTCCAGAAAACATACACAATATTATAAATCCTATACTAGATGTGCTAAAGCATCTTGCAATGTAATTATATGTAAACTAGATGAGTCTGTCAATCATGTGTTAGGTCTTTTTTTTTTTTTTTACCTTTTAAGTTGTTGTTGGGTCCTGAATTATTTATTTCATATACATCACTAGTTAATTATAAAACCAACTATTAATTATTCCGATTGTCTTTTGAAGATGAAAACCTAATTCATTAAAACCCATATAGCCCTTTGCGTGGAATCACGAATTAGCATGCAAAAGCTCCCTCTGATAATTAAAATCAATATAATACCAAAATAATGATTTAGGACAATATATTTATAAGTCTCTAGCCTAATAAAGACAATCAGGATAATTAATCGACCCAATCGTTTCCATGAGAACCCGACATAACATAAATTTATCACAAAAGGGCTTATAAATAGTACTTATTAAATGAATATTTAAATTTTGATTAAATTAACTTGTACATCACAATTATTCAAAGGAAATTTAATGAAGGAGGCTAAACAATCAACAAAACTGAATGTCAAGTTCTCATCGGAAATTTATGACCGTATGAAATTATTCTTTTACCTTATGAATTGCGTTGTGTTTGTTCTAAAACTGTTATTATTATTATTTAATTTATTATGTTAATAATTAATATTTTCTAGTTTTCCAAAGTTCCCTTTAAATTTCAAATAGTAACTAACACATTAAATTAACATCTCCTCTATTTATTTAAAGAAAATTTACTGTAAATCGATATACTTATTGATCATTTAACTAACTGAAAAGGATAATCAATTCAATGAAATTAATCAAATTAAACAAAAATATTTAGTTTATTCAAGGAAAATTAATGCATCTAGCAAAAAAAATAACACTTCAATTTGCACTAAACCCCAACCTGTAAATCATATTAGCATAAAACAATACATTACACTTTAGTGCTACTTCAATTTGTAACAAACCCCAACATTTAAATCATATTAGCATAATACAATACATTACACTTTAGTGCTACTTCAACATGTAATAAACCCCAACATTTAAATCATATTAGCATAAAACAATACATTACAACTTTAGTGCAATTTCCCAACTATATTCGCTTGTATATTCAGATATAGTTAATTATTTATAATGTTGTTATAACTTTTATTATTATTATTATTAATACGTATTATATCAAAGCAGTCAAAAATTTCTCTGAAAGACACTCACCAATCTCTCCTAGATCCTGATCTGACCTGGGTAATCCACAATATTATGTAATGTTTAATTTAGTTCTTTTATCACAGTGATAACAAGTCTCTAGTGAGCACAAAAGTCTCAATATCCTGAACATTCATGTATCCAGTCCTTGGAACACAAATTCTGGCCACCTAAAGATTTGCTCTTTTGTAGCGGGATCAAACGACGAGATCACTGAAAACTGGGGACACTTGCCTCAGTGTCATGCATACATCCATCACTCGTTTTCTCCACGGCTCTTCTTTCTGACATCGTACTGCTCCATAACCATACCGGCAACCATTACATATTCCTCTCTCTTTATCTCCACAGCTCGCCTTTGCTATAGCATTCGGATTCTCGATTAGGCTTGGTCCGGTATATTAAATTTTTTTTTTTTTGTTCCCTATGAAATTCACAAAAGGGAATTAAGCACGAGAAGGGCATCATCTCAGGAATTGATGGAAGAAACAAGACTAAGATCGCTAAGCCCCCTGCTTTCCATTCCAGATAGGAATTCCGGCTCCTCTTGAACGATGAATCTCCTCCACATACCAACAACTTTAGGCGGTGATTAATAAAAATAATCGTCCCATACTACCGTTCTTCATGACTCTAAAACCTCGAAATGGAGGACTGACTAACTTCTGAAAACTTCTTAATCTCCCGAGCTCTAGAACTCCTCTCACCACTCACTCTTATTTTCTTAAGTTTTTACATTCTTAAAAAAAGGGGGGGGGTTACCTACCCTTACACTCGCATCAAATCATAGGCCTTCTCTTGTCCCATTCGGCGATATTTTTTTCTCCGCCCTTTGACGTAAAACACCTAATTTAAATATTAAAGTAACGCTATGCCGGACCCAGGCTTCCTGTTTTTAGAAACCAATACCTGTAACAGATATCATTTCGGATTTTTACAGTGTCAACTCTTATCCTGCTCCCGCCAATATTACAACTGTCCAGGTTAAAGGTAATGTCAAGAACGTGAAATTTATTTCTCAAAGTGTGAGAGGTTTTTCCTTTTTCCGCTGAGATAGAACTTTCTGTTGACCGCTTCAAATATCGCATAGGGGACTTTTCCCGCAACGATCCCATATCCACTAATTCTCTCTGTGAAAAACCTCCGAACGGAAACGAGAAAGCTCTTGTTACACTTGACTAGTATTATACATAATTCTGTAACGTAAAATTAACTTTGCTCTCACGTTAACCGTTTGTCTTATTATTCGTATAATTGCCCTTAATTTTAATTAATTTGTCTTTATTTTAGCTTAAAATGTCAATTTAAATGTTACTGCTTTACCAAATTATATGTAAATATATTCCTATCATTAATGAACTGTAACACATGGTAGTTGAAATAAAGTAATTAAAGATGTTATATACACATTTTTACTTTCTTCTATCTTTACAAGAAGAAAGTATTAGATTCATGAAAAATTTCGGCTTCCGGTTTTCGACGGATTTACACGTTTTAGGGGTCAGAGATTCCAAAAAACTCGTTTTTACAAAATGTCTGTCTGTGAGTCTGTCTGTGTGTGACACAAATTTTGTGGGCGCTCTATCTAAAGAACTAAGGAAGGGAATTTAATAAAAATTTATATTCCAGTAGTCCCTAATATAAATTGGTGCTAATTAGTTTTTGGTGTAAATCGCCCAACAGGTGGCGCTGCTGTGCTGCATTTTCGCGATTTCTGCAATAGCTCTATCTCAAGAACTAATGCATGGATTTTCATTAAACTTCAGTCTCAGTTATTCCTTAATATGAATTGGTATTGTTAACGTTTTGGTGTAAATCGGGCAACAGATGCTATGCTGCATTTTGCAGGATTTACACGATTTTCGCAATAGCTCTATCTCAAGAATGCATGGATTTTCATCAAACTTCAGATTCAGTTAGTCCTTGGCATGAATTGACGTTTTGTACATTTTGGTGTAAATCTCTCATCAGGTGGCACTGCATTTTTTGCGATTTCCGCAATCTATCTCAAGAACTAATGCTTGGGTTTTTAACAAACTTCAGATTCAGATATACCTGGATATGAATTAGTGATGTTTATGTTTTGGTGTAAATTGCTCAACAGGTGGCACTGCTATGCAGCATTTTGCACGATTTCCACAATAGCTCAATCTCCAGAATTAATGCACGGATTTTCATCAAACTTCAGATTCCGTTAGTTCTTGACATGAATTGACATTTTATGCATTTTGGTGTAAATCGCTCAACAGGTGGCACTGCTATGCTACATTTTTCAGAATTTCCGCTATAGCTCTATCTCAGGAAGTAATGCACGGATTTTCATCAAATTTGAAATTCAGATATACTTTGATATGAATTGGTGATAAATTGGTGTAATTTCTTATACTATTTAAATGATTTAATTGACGTGATTTATACAGAAGAAAGTTTTGTGATGGCCACAACATACTAGTTTACTATTATTATTACTAAAATAGCATGCAATTGGATCTATTTTTTATTCTAAAATTTTTCTTTATGTATCAATAGTGGAGTATTAATGAATCATGGACCATAGAGTTTATTTTATAAATATGGCAGACAAAAAAGTTGAGATTTTATTGTATTCTCAACTTTTACTACAGTTCCTGGTGTAAGATGCTTTAACACAGTGGTTCCCAACTTTTTTGATTTTGTGAACCCTTTTAAGAATCAATTTCTTTAGGAAAGTTATTAAACCTGCTATGCCTTATATCATGAAGTTAATGGTATTTATATTAATGCAGGGGTGATTGTAAGTTCATGCAAAAATATTTGAAACCGGAAAAGTTGGAGGTTTTTGCCTCCTCTAAGAAAATTTATGTTATACACAGGACCAACTTTTTCACAACCTGTTTGTTTTGTTTGAATGGATTTCCTGACTAAATAGATTTTCAGGAGTTGTATCACCATTTTGAAAAGGAATATTTGTATTATTTAACAACAAAAATTTGTTATTGAATAAAGAGAAAATTGCTATTTTTAAATATTGGTTTTGAGAAATTACAGCAGAATCATACAAATCCTGTTTTCTGTACCAATGGATATAGATAAAATGTAAAACCAACAGCAATTCATTTTACTACTAATTTATAACTATTCATTATTACATTTAATCTTTGTTTTCTGCATAAAGTCTAATTACTAGGTTGTGTGCTTGTCCCATTAACTTCCATGGCTGGTTGTCACTTCACTGGCTAGTTTCTCTGACTAGCAAAAAAGCAACCAGTAATTTAACAATAAATGCAAAATATACCCTCAGGCATTAATGATGGATTAAAAGAAAAATAGTTGTAATTTTAATAGGATTTATGCAGGTAATAAACATTGTAATTAGCATAATATAATTAAATTTAAATATTGTTTTGTGTACTTTTACATGGAAACCCAAACTTATGAAATTAAATAATGAATGAGATTAAATTCCTATTCCTACATGCATTAACACTAAATTAATACGGTAATTAGGTCTTAAAACTTAAGTAAGTGAAGTGCATAATGCAAGCATAAAAGAAAAAAAAAATTACATTCATATAAGCTTAAAATATATACAAAACTACTCATCAAAATTACTTATAAACATTAGATCCATTTTCATGTGATCTCACTTATCCAATTAAAACCTTATCAAACTTTTAAGCTTCTTACAATTTAAACTCCTTGAGTGTTTTACTATAAACATACATAATTTTCATAGTAACACATTGAGGCTGACCTATACCCTCATATTGGTGCAGGTGCTGACAATTACAATACAATGTACAACAAATCGCTTGCACACTAATAATGGAAAAATATCTGGTACCTCATCGAGGGCTGTTTCATCTGTTTTGACAGCTCAGTGTCATTCCCATCATCAGATTCTTCAAAATATCCCTTCGCTGTACCCTCACTATTTATTATGATCGTAGATACATTAAGAGGCCTTTATGAACAAACTGAAATACATTTCATCATAACAAATTATTGACATGGCAGCATCACAATATACAAGCATATTCTTTTACCCAGGCCTATGAGAAACCAAACATCTTCAAAGCCTAAAAGATTGGAATTATAACTGCAAAACTCGTCTCTTGCTCAAAAGTAATGGTGCTAAGGGATGCTCTAAAAATAATCCGATAACATAATGCTCTTGTGGTCAATAGCAAAAGTTTAAATATGTGTCAATCAGTAAAGAAAAAGTAAGCATGCAAGTCTCAATAAAGTGTTCATGCAAATAAAAAATTGATGATTCTACGCATCACATAACTCGGTGTGTTTTGGTCAAACAGAAATTTTACTGTTTTCAGAGTTTGTGCAGACTTCAGAAGAAAAAATCCAAGGAGTCTAGAAGAATTCTAAGGAGTCCAAGAATTTTAAAGGACTTACTGTTTTCTCATGTATGCTATGCCTTCATGTAGTACACACAATTTTAATATCTTATTTGGACGGAAAAAAATTAACAGAAAAGAGATTCACAATGTACTGCTTGCTTGTTTTATAAATTTGAATATAATATTGCCAGCCAACTATTTTATGTAGTGTGCAATGATCATATATATATACAGAGGCCAGTCAAATACTATATACTCATCATGTGTGATATGCACCTAGAATTTTAAAGTAACTTTTGTAGATAAAAAACACATGGCACATACAAAAACTAGAAGATAAAATATTTTATAATGGAATGAAAATCACTTGAAATCACAGTAACCATTTGAATTTTACCTGTGTAAATATGAGATTTTTTATCTTACTTCTTTTAAAGGTGAATCTCTTTCATGTCATACATATATACACCATACTCAGAGTTTCCCCTAGATAGTTTCAGCAAGGAGCTGCACCCTGGCCTGCCCTTTGGATTACAAAATAGCACCCTTCTTGCCCTCAGTAAAAAGAAAGTGCCCTTTTTGCATTAAAAAATTTACTTGCATAATAAAAACTGACTCAATCTTGTCTTGAAAAGAGTGCCCAGAGTTTTAAATGTGGCTTTAAAATTTGAAAGAATGCATTTTAAAAAAAGTGCCCTTAATAATCTGAAAAGTGCACTTAAAAATGCAAAATATGCCCTTCAAAATCCAAAATGTGCCTTTAAGAATGAAAAAAGTGCCCTTTTCTCACCAACAGTAACTTGCTCTATTTTAAACGTGGAGGAAGCTCTGCACACTTGAGAAAGATGATTATTACAGACAATATTATTCATCGTGTAAGGTATGAGGTATGTCTCCATTTTCTAATCTTGTATACTACTTCAATTAACCCTTTAGTGGGTGGTGTCCACAAAACAGACCACCTAATTTTAAGTTTACTGCACTCAGAATATTTAATTAAAATTTTCATTTTATAAAGTACGTCAAAAAAAGCAAGTTTATATTTTCTAATAAATTCATAAGAAAGTATTGTAATCGAAATTTTTTTTTACTTAAGGTTTTCGACGGATTTACACGTTTTAGGGATCAGAGATCCCAAAAAACATGTTTATAGAAATTTATATTAGAAAATTATATTATTTCATCATTTTAGAAACAGAATTATTCTGCGGCGAAAAGGATTAAGTCATTAAAGCTGCTAAATTTTGCTTCACAATAATTTAAGGAGTTTTTAAGTATAGCTAAGGAGTTCTAAACACTCCTTGGAACTTTTTTCATTTTTAAGGAGTTTCTAGGGTGTTTGTACGAACCTGGTGTTTTACTTATCAGAGCATGAAAAAAATGGTTTTGAATAAAACTTTAAGACCCAGGAATCTCATAAAAAATTTAAATGTAATATTTTGTAAATTAATGCAGAACTTATTTCATCAACATATCTTAAATCCTCCATTATTTTGCAATTTTACATTGCCTACATATGAGGAATTCTCACAAAATTTTAACTTTCAGGAATAAAAATCTGGTGAAATTAAACTTAATAAAATAACATTTTAAACTTATAGATAAATGCCTTAATGATTCAAAATAAAGAAAAAATGGTCAGCAACGAAGATTTTTTATTTAACTGAGGTTTAAGTTAAACTTGCGAGTTTAATTTTCCTTACCGTTTTACCTCTCTAACATTTTTATTTTTTTTCTAAATTTTTACTTATAATGAATTTGCATAGTGCCCACAGGACATTCAAATAAGAAATAATAACAATATAGTATTTTTACTTTCTTCTATCGTCAATAGAAGAAAGTATTGTAATCGAAATTTTTTTTTGCTTAAGGTTTTCGATGGATTTACACGTTTTAAGGGTCAGAGATCCCAAAAACATGTTTATAGAAAATGTCTGTCTTTCCATGTGTCTGTCGCCCTTGTATCATCAAAAAGTGTATGAAGTTATGCATAGAATTAAACCAATTTTTTTTTTTTTTTAAGTTCTTGGCTATGGCAAGCAGGTCCTTCCTTAATTTGGAAAAAATTCACCAGTAGGGGTCGCTGTAATAGCGATTTTGTGTCATTTTGAATTTTGTACCATCGAAAAGTGTATGAAGTTATGCATAGAATTGAACTAAATTTTTGGCTATAGCAAGCAGGTCCTCCCTTAATTTGGAAAAAATCGGAAAGAAGGGGGCGCTGTAAAAGCGATTTTTGTGCGATTTTGATAATTGAACCAAATTTTTTGTGTATGTTTCTGGCTATGGCAAGCAAGTCCTTACTGAATTTGAAAAAAATCTGCTGGAAGGGGGCGCTGTAATACCGATGTTTGTGCCATTTTCTTTATTGTACCATCAAAAAGTGTATAAAACTATGTATACAATTGAACCAAATCTTTTGTGCATGTTTTTGGCTTTGGCCAACAGGTCCTCCTTGAATTTGAAATATTGCACGGTAAAGGGACTCTGTGATAGCGATTTTTGTATACTTTTCTTGATTTTTCATAGTTCTATTGTCCATCGGCAGCTCGTGCAGCGGCAGAAACTCGCTTCCTGCTAAGCCGGCTATTCGCAAACAGCTGATAACAACAGAATAAGGAAAAACTATTAATTTTTGCAAATATCATGATATAGATTAACTCGTTTTTAGTCCGTTTAATTGACTGAATCAGAAATTTTAGATGAAAATCAAAGTTGGTGTAGTATTGAACTAATAATATTGAAGTATTAACATGTGTAATAACTTTTTGAAATATTAAGATGTATAAGATAGAAGAAAGTTTTGGGATTGGCACATCCAACTAATTAGTACAAAATTTTGTTATAACATTGTCTTAAAGGGGTGTTAAAGAAGGGACAGTAAGGGGGACGGTAAGGAAAATTACCACCTATTTTTAGGCAAATCATGTTAAGACTAAGTGATAGCCACAATGTTCATTGATTTTTAGAAACAGTTATTTACATTGAATTAAATAAAAAATAAAAATAATTAATTTACCTCAAAGTGCAGGAATAAACCTTGGGGACGGGACTACCAATAAAGCCACAATGCTTGAAATTGATATTTAAATGCTGATTTAAGTTCTGCAGTAAATTTCTTGTCAAAGAATTTTAGCCATTCTTCCTCTGCATGAGAAAAAAGTTGAAAAAAATTCTTTGGCTGCATCTGAAGTGATTTTCTGTAGAATTTTAGCAAAAGGAACGGTAAGGAATCTAAAATCCAGGGACAGAGTTCACAAAATAATAACAACCCTAAAAATGTGTGCAGGTTAATTTTTTGCTACGTATTTATATAAAACAATAGTCCCAGTTTCGGGAAAAAATTACATTGAATTACTTTTATTGAAACAATTTTACACAGACAGCTCCAAACTTAAAAGTCAGCATCAGGGACACGGGACGGTATAGGAATTCCGTGGTGTATTTGGACCCTCCAACATCATCAGAATTTATTTATTGTTATACAGTCATACAATGGGTTGTTTTCCAGTATAAGAAATTAAAAAACGCAAGAATATGTACTAAAATAAAAATTATCATTCAGGGACTTAAAAGTCAAAGTTATGTGAGAATGCCTCATATCTCCAACAAGTAAAAATGAATGTGTCTTTCAACATGTTTGGGACACTCTGTATTCCAGTCTTTGCAAAATTAATTGATAATATATTTCTAGAAAACATATTCATTACTTATAGAGATACAACGATTCATTAATGTTAAAAACTTCTACTATTGCTGTCCATCATCTTGATGACAGCTGTTCATATTTATCTTATACAATTTTAACAAATAGCTAAATATTTTATTTATAGATTTGGACCAGGCTTAGTGATATACTGGGCTGGATATATTGAAGAATTGAATACTGATAAAGAGCATGGTATCATGATTAGCGACAAGTTTCCATCTGAGATGATTAAAATGGATCCAACAGTACTTGTAAATCAAAGTTATTCTATTTGAATAAAATTATTTTCAGAGAAAAATTACATGTCTGGAACTTAATTGCTTTCTTTAAACCTCTTATTCAGAATACAGGGCTGCCACTGCCGAATAACACTGAAAATAGTAGCATTTGTTTGAAAATAGTAACCAAAACAGTTGCATACTTACTTTAAAAAAGGGTAAAAAAAATGTATTCATAATAACTGAAAGGATTTTATGAATGTTCACATCTTATTTCAGAGTTTATGTTTCTGCTCAAATCCCTTAATAAAGAATATAGCAGTGGCGCAGCGAGGGGAGGGGATTTGGTTTCGGGGTTAACCCCCCCCCCCCTTCCAGAGCCAAGACAAAAATTCAGAAATTTCCATTTTTATGAATCAAATCATTTAAAATAAAACAAAATTTAGAATTACATTTATTTTGTTCGAAATTCGCCACTTTATCGAATCAAATCCTGCTCAAAAGTTTGATTCGTTTAAACGGCGATAATGTATTTTATTTTAAAAATGGGGAAAACACATGGTAACAGGTATTGGCTTTTAACGAAAACTGGTCACTCATTTTGAAAGATGATAGCATTCATTCGCATTATTGGAAATCAGCCGTAGGCAAAAAGGAATGGTCATTTCCTGTCGCTGTCAATGCCGCCTTGGGTTCTTCAATACTGCACCATTGGGAGTCTTAATTAATTGCATCTGTTTCTTGCTTTTTTTTTTTTTTTTTTTTTGAAACGGGATTGCAGCCTCGAATACCAGGAAAAACACAAAACGCATGCTTTGAAGAGTAGGCTCCACGCACCCATTCTGTTATTAGTTGCTGTTGTGCTAAGGTATTAGTTTGATATTAAATCATCTTCAGAGAAGAAATTTATGAAAAAGATGGTAGGAAAACATTTTTTTAAGTCTTTGATTTCCTCCAAGCTTTCATTAATTCAGGTATGTTTGGAAAGTATATAATTCTTTTATATTTATGTTTCTGGAAAGATATAAACGTACATGCTTTACAGTTCGGGTATATTGTCCTTTTGTTAAGGCTGTTCTCAAATCCAAAGAGACTTTCAGACACTTTTTTTAATTAATTCTTATTCAGAAATGTATGAAATAAGCAAGTTTTGTCATTCAAAAACTATGTAACTGAAAGACGTTTTCCATTCTTTGATAAACGCAAAAAATCTTTCAGAAGATATTGTCACAGTGGGATATTTTGAACCGAATTTACGACGTGATAGCTACAAAAAGGAGAAAAAACCGGTCGTCACGCGATCAAAATCGCTTATAACTCAATAACTAATTCACTGGCGCAGTGAAGGGGGGGGAGGGGGGATTCGGGGTTAAAACCTCTCCCAGAGCTACAAAAATTACTAAAATTGCCGCTTATATGAATCACTAGTTAAGAAAATTAACCGATTTTATGAATCAAAACTAAAATTAATATTAAAATTTTTTGGCTTATTTGGAATCTGTGGCTTTGCTAATCAAATTCTATTCAACAAAGTGATCCAATTAAATGACGAATATTGTATTTAAAACTGTGAAAGCGTATATTACATGCATTGGTAAAGTGAGAACTAGTCATTTGTTTTGAAAAAGGTCAGTTATCATATTTTCGAGATGTCTTAGGCTAAGAGAATGATCATTTCCTGCCGTATAGACGCTTTGAGTTTAAGTAATGTACAGTGTACAGTTTTTTAATTGCATTTCTGTCTTTGCTCCGTTCAAAATTATAATGGACCATCGGCTTCCAGGCAAAAACATATAACATACGTTAGGTCTCTTTCAGTTTCAAACTTCTTGTTAGAAGTCCGTACAGGCCGAAATTTCCGCACCCGATATCCCGAGCGCGAACTGATCCGTAGAAAAAATCCCCCACCCCCGGTATAAAAAGCTAAAATTTCGGCCGGGCCCAATCCGGCACGTTTTTCCATTTTTTTCACAAAAAAATTATTGGCCCAGTATAAAATCTAAAATTTCGGCCTGACTCATACAAAAGCTTAACAAGCCGTACTCTGCCCGACTGAATTTCTACAAAATACAGATTTTTATGCCATTACAGTTAAAAATTGTCTTGTATGAGGAGTTCTGACAAAAAAAATACTTATTTTACCTTTTTCCATGTTTGTATTCACTATTTTTTTAAAAAGTGTCCTGAGCTGCGATATTTATTTTGTTATCTTGAAATTCACAGCAAATTTTCTCAAAGGTTACAGCAGAGGGGGGGGGGGGGGATTCCCTCCCGGCATTAACTATGCGTTTTTTCCGCAGCCCTTTCACGAAATTCGTGTTTTTTCCTCTTTCCTTTGAGTAAATTTGCGTTTTTTTCGTGATCCTTTGCCGAAATTTGAGAAGTTTTTTTCGCGATCCTTTCTTGAAATTTGCTCATTTTCTGTGATCCATTGACGGAATTTGCTTTTTTTCGCGATCTTTTGACGAAATTTACGGGCTTTTTTCGCAATCATTTGACGAAATTTGCGTTTTTTCCGCAATCTTTTGACAAAATTTGCGTTTTTTTACGATCTTTAGACGAAATTTTAGTTTTTCTCGATTTTTAGACGAAATTAGTGTTTTTTTCGCGGTTATTTGGCGAAATTTTTGGGTATTTTTCGCCTTCCTTTGACGAAATTCGCCTTTTCCCCACAATCCTTTGGCGAACTTTTTCTGTTTCTGCGAACGATTGACGAAATTGATTTTTTACGGCGACTATTTGTCGAAATCCGCGATATTTTTATGTCCTAGTTTTTGGAATAATGACCGATTTTTGTTTACATTTTCGGAAAATTCAGAACAGAATCACCCCTGGCTATGTCGTAAAATTTTCTAAGACGGGATTGCATAAAAGAGCAGAAATGTTCGTTATAGACAAATTCCCTTCTTAACAGGTACACCGTCTGCTGTATATGTATTATATTCTTTTCACACGTATTATTATATTCATTTTGTATGGATCAACACGTTTTTTCCGTTTAAGACGTCACGTGCAGGTTCTTTTTCAAACGTTATATTTATTTTTATTGTCAAGAATGGTTTATAACATTTATTGCCTAGAAAATGACAATTCTTTAAAAATAATAAATTGAAAATTTTTATTGTAAAACAATGAAATCTTAAAAATATATGTAAGTTTTGAAAAAATTGTTGGGCCGGGCAAAATTTTACTAATTTTTGCACGGATATATAATAATGTCAACTACATTCTAAAATTCACCACTGTTTGGACACGGATGATGATAAACTTCACCAATTCTCGTGATATTGTTACATCTGACGCAATGCAAGGTAAGTCTATTGAAAATTTTGCTAAAATTGTTAAATTAATTTTTAAGTTAGGAACAGAATTCGAGATTGTCTTGGCAGGGGTGATTCTGAGTGAAAAAAAAATTTCGGAAATATGGTGGGAGGGGGGGGGGGGTATCCACTCCCGGCACAATTTTTTTTCGCGATTTTTTGACGAAATTTGCCGTTTTTTCATGATCCTTTGTCGAAATTTGTTGTTTTTTTCGCGAACTTCTGACGAAATTTGCCGTTTTTTTCGCGATCTTTTCACAAGAATTGTGGTTTTTTTCGCGATCTTTTAAGAAATTTGCGTTTTTTCCGCGATTCTTTGACGAAATTAGCTTTTTTGTGATTCCTGGACGAAATTTGCGTTATTTTCGCGATCCTCTGACAAAATTCGCGTTTTTCCCGCGATCCTTTAACGAAATTGGTGATTTTTCTTCGAACGATTGACGAAATTGATCTTTTTCGGCGATCATTTGTCGAAATTCGCCATATATTTTATGTTCGGATTTATGGCCGATTTTTTTTTTTAATTTTCGGAAATGACTGCCTTAATGTTTCGGAAAATTCGGGGGTCTTGGAGTGAAACCCCGTGTGTATTTTTGACTGAACAATGGAATTCTGATTTTCCGTACAAAAATTGTTTGCTGAACTGTGCTCCTCCATCTCTTAAAGTTTTCCTCATCATTTTTTAAACACGTTATATAAATCTAACATAGTAGCATAGTTATTTCATTGGTGCATTTTATGTTTTATAACTGTAATATTGTAAATGCTGTTTAAATTAATCACAACCAACGTAACAATTGATTCTACTAGTCGAGAAAAAAAGCATCATGATTTAATTCATTAACTAGACTGATTCAATTAAACGGCGATCAACATTTCAACCCTTTCCCCCTAGAGCCGAATTCTGGCTGCGCCACTGAATATAGTGATTTCTTCAAGTCAGAAAGCAAGTTATCCAGAAAATAAGACCCCAATGCTTCAGTTAAGAAATAAATAAGCTTGGTTCTTCCATGATAAAAATTATCATGTACAGCCCCATAAACATAGCAGTAAAAACTTCTTGCAGATCATCCCCAATACTTCTTTCCATCAGGCCTTCAATTTCAAGACTTTCTTGGAGGGAAGGAAGCAAAGTTTTATTTGAGGGGCAGGGTTAGAAATAACGTACAGGATATCGCAAATCCCATACAAAAAAGGAAAATCCCGCAAAAAAAAAAAAAAAATTGCTTGGATGGAACTGCCAAATTTACTTCTTGCACAGGCATGCGGTTCGTCTGCGAATGTTTCTTAACTTTCGTGAAAGCCACGATTTTTTTTTTCAAAATCAATTCATGAAACAGTCGCGGAAAAAAATCTGGAATTAATCTAAATGGTAACGAAAAAAATCCTTCCGGCCAATGTCGGGAGGAAGAGGTAGCTTTCATATTCCTTATTATTAAAGAGCCAGCATATACTATTTAAACACACGAAGCTCAAATTAGTGGAACCCGATTATAGAAGATTCAATACTAATTTTTGACAATACTAAATGTGAATTTCGCGAAATTAGTCAGCTGTATCCAAACTGGTTTTATTTGAAGTGACTTATATTTGGTCGCCAAATTCGGCGATATCTTGAAGTGCCCGCCATTTTAAAACAACATGATGGGGGGAAGATAACCAATGAACTTAGTCGATGAAATCGGTTGATGTGTTTTAGGTTGATAGTTTTTGAGTGCTGTCGCAGGCAAAAAATTAGATTTTTCAAAATGTCACCCACATTAGAAATTCAAAGTGCTATATTTCAACCATTTTTAAAGATAAAGACAAAACAAAAAAATGCTCCAGAATCCTTGTATCAAGGTCAAACACTCAAGAAAGAAATCTTTTTCGGTTTCTAATTTTTTTGTACCTCATTTTAAATTTAAATTTAAAAAATAATAATGGCTGCCATTTTTAAATAAAATGGCGGATGAAGCTGGCCAGCTAACTTGGTCGAGACATTGCTATATACTATGCACATGCCTTCTCACATCCAAATCGGTTAATAAATACGGGTGTTATCGCGTGACAAAAATCAAATCGTTTCAAAATGTCAGCCATGCTGGAAATTCAAAGTGCTATAACTCAGCCATTTTTTAAGATATAGGCAAAACCAAAAATGCTCCGAAATCTTTGTATCAAGGTCAAACACAAAAGAACAAAATCTTTTTCAATTTTTTTTTTTACCTCATTTAAAATTTTATTAAATGGCCGCCATTTTGAAACAAGATGGCTGATGAAGTTTGCCAACGAACTCGGTCGAATCATTGGTATGTACTATGTACACACCAAGTTACATTCAAATCGGTTCATAAATACGCCTTTTATCGCCTGACAAAAATCAGAACGTTTCAAAATGTCAGCAACACTAGAAATTCAAAGTGCTATAACCCAGTCATTTTTTAAGATATAGACGAAACAAAAAATGTTCCGGAGTCTTTGTATCAAGGTCAAACACATAGGAAATATTCTTTTCAATTTCTAATTTTTTTTGTGCCTCATTTAAAATTTTATTAAATGGCCGCCAACGAACTCGGTCGAGACATTGATATGTACTATGTACACACCAAGTTACGTCCAAATCGGTTCATAAATACGCCTGTTATCGCGTGACAAAAATCGGATCGTTTCAAGATGTCAACCACACTAGAAAATCAAAGTCCTATAACTCACCCATTTTTAAAGATATAGACTGGGGGAAAATGCTCCGGAATCTTTGTATCAAGGTCAAACAAAGAAAAAAATCTTTTTCAATTTCTAATTTTTTTGTACCTCATTTTAAATTTTAAATGGCCGCCATTTTGAAACAAGATGGCGGATGAAGCTGGCCAACGAATTCGGTCGAGACATTGGTATGTAGTTAGAGATTACAATCCCGAGACTAATTTTCAATCCCGGGATTTCGGAATTGATTAGATTTAATCCCGGGATTACGAAAATTAAAATTTCTCTAATATTACCAATTTTTACAATAGTTAAATGTCATAATATTGTAGAAAATACAATTAAAGCAAAAGTACAGTCTAACTTACATATAAAAATATACAAAGTTAAAATTTTTTAAGCTTAATTTTAATTATCAAAAAGTATAGGATAAATTACAACAATTGAAAATTAAAACAAATATGCTGTTGATGTTTGAAAATGTAACAAAAAATATGAAATGCGTATGTTCATCTTCTAGATCATTTCTTTTATTTCCTGTTAAACAAGTTTTTGAATGACTTAATATTTACAATATTAAAAAATAATTAATATCGCTAATTAAATTTTGAATTATTCGCGTAACCATGTAATTAAAGTTTACAATTCTAGGATATCGCAAGCGCAAGATTTTCTTAACATGAAGCCTTTTTTTTTTTTTTTTTTTTTTTTTTTTAATGAAAGAACTTAACACACACACACACAATAAAAAATTGCATAGATGTATAGTTTAAATTTCTAAATAAAGATAGTTGTTAAAATTCTAAAACGTTGCATAATATAAAAAATTATTACATACCACAAGAAAAAAAAAAAAAAAATTAGTTTGAATAGTTCACTGTTTCTTAACTAATCGGTAAATTTCTTTGGAAATATGATCTAACAAAAATATGACGGCATCTAAAGTTTCATCTCCAAGTCCCCAGTTATGATAGCAACATTGTCTTTTTTAGTGAAATGTCATACTGGTTTAGACACTCTGTTAGCATTTCAATACACTTTTTTGCTATAAAAGGTCCATATATGCGCATAAGGCCTAAATTCCAGAATTTGTACAAATTTAAATTTCTTGAATGAATATTTATGCTCATAAATGGCTTGTTTGCAGTAGATGTCCATTCGCCAAAAGTCAAACTAATTTTTTTTTCCTGAATTTTTAAAAGCTTTTATTTTACTTGTATAATCAACTCCTTTATATTATGGAACTATAGCTCACTACACGATTTCGAATTGATACTGCGCAGATTTTGGGAAATTGTTATAGCCTTTAGCTATCAGTAAGTTTCTTAAATCAGTTGAATTTAAATGAGAAATCGTCTTTAGCTGTCATTCGCGATAAAATTAAATCCAGTGATTCCTTAACACCACTAAAATAATCCTTCATTTTCCGCTTTTTAGAAAGCAATGTACACTGTAAATTAAAATGTCTGAAATTCAGTCACTTAAGTGTCTGAAAGTGACTTAAGTGTTCAATTTTCAGACATTTTAAAATGTCTGAATTTTTTCAGACACTTTTTGCGACTGAATTTCAGACACTTGAAACGTCTGAATCGCAGACATTTTTTGTAAGCATTTTATGTAGCCATGTTTGACCACGCTGAATACTGGGAAAATATCTGGCCGTTGTCCTGCCCCCTCTACCCCCATACCGCCTGATTTTCTGGTGCTCCCAATTTTAGTATGCAATTTTCATAAAGCTGATAATTTAAATCTTTTACGACATTGTACTAATTATAATGAGTATTTTGTTTCAGGAGTAGAATAAGATTAAAAAGAGAAAATATTTATCTAAATATTAGATTTTTTAAAATTTTGTTTTTAATCTTACTTTACTTTAAAAGTTCAAAATATTGATTATAATCAGTACAATTTCGAAACAGATTTAAAATATAAGCTTCGCAAATATTGCACATGAAATTTGGGGGAACTAAAATCCACGACTGTATACAGTCGTGGAAAAAAAAAAAAGTAAACACCCCCTACTAACTCCTCAACAAATTATTGTAGAAGAAAGCTACTGGTACCGAACGATTGGAAATAAAGTCTACTTTTAAATGATGTATACCAAATTTGCTTAGGGGGCCATCTACATATTAAAACGAATCCAAACTTCATTTTTTTCAATGACAATAACCAATTTTAACGCGATATTTCAAATCTTCGGTTCAAACTATGCCTAGACACCGAATTTCAAGTCATTTGAATGATAAGTTTTTGAATTATAAAAAATCAAAATTTAGTACTTCTAATGTTAAATTACATTTTCATATTTTTATTTATATCTCCAGAAATTATGCTCCTAATGTGCTAATTTTTTGTGTAGCAATAATACTAATATACCCAAACATAAATACGCTGAATTTGGAATTTTTATATTTTTATGATATGAATTATGATTTATGAAATTAATACTCGAAAAAATTATGAATTGCAACCTACAATTTTTTTGATGGAATTAGATTTATTAAGTCCTGCTTTATGGAAATCCAAAATTTCACATTTTTTTCCAAGTAGTTTTCAAATTATGCTTAAAAAACGGCAAAATGATGCTTTAAGGGGCCGTCTATAGTAAGAGTGACTAAATATTTTGACATTTCTTCTTCTGTCGTGTAATCTAGCAGACTTCATTGACTTCTTAAGGTGCTTTGATCAAGATGAGGGCTCTCTCGGTTAACAATCGACTTCCGAACTTCAATTTGGATACAGCCCTTAAAATATCCTCGTTTTAAAATAATTAATTTCTCAGAAACTTATGGTACGAATTACATAAAAATTCGTTTTTAGGCTAATTGAAGGGTGTAGAGTTCATTTATGCTGTCAGAATTGTGTACTGCTATTGAAAAAAAACAAAGTTACGGTTCGTTTTAATATGTAGATGGCCCCCTAAGCAAAATTTATCTATATCATTTAAAAGTAAACTTTATTTCCAATCGTTCGGTACCAGTAACTTTCTTCTGCAATAATTTGTTGAGGAGTTAGTAGGGGGTGTTTACTTTTTTTTTTCCACGACTGTACGTTCAACGCGCAATCTTGACATGTGAAAGGAAGAGAGGTTGTATTAAATTCTTTCTGAACTTTAGTACCATGTTTCGTAGATAAATGTGTGTGCAATCCCTTAGTCGATCCACCTAGTGTTTTAAGAAGCACTGCGCTACATTTTTTACATTTAGCGCTTTTTCCATCTTTTGACGTTAAATAGCAGTGCCATACTGAAGACATATCATTATCTTTCCTATGAGCTACAAAATTCTTTTCATTAGACATGTTTAAAGCAAAATAAGTATAAACGCATGAAAAGCAAAGAAGTTAGCACATAATAATGACTATAAAACACAAAAGTGGCTCTTATCAGTAAACTCTAATTCGAAAATTATTTTTGTAATTCCTAGTTGCTGCTACGACCGGTTTCCTAAACCAAAGTCGCCTTAAGACTACTTGAGGCGGCTTTGCCTAAACGCAGCGAAATGGAAATAAACAAATGATTTCATTTTTTCTGAGTAATAAGCTGAGCAGGTTACATCTGTTCTGTTTGAAAGTTAAACGATGTTAACGAATGTAACGATGTAAACATGTTAAACGATTTAATCCTTAGAAATATATGTAAAAAATACTTGAGATATGTATTATTTTTCAATGATATATAAATTTCATAAAATTGATTTTCTTTCCAAAAGCGTAAATGTATAAATATGTTTTTTAATTTCATCTGAATATTGTTCCATTAAAAAAAAAAGACAATCCCGAAAATCCCGGGATTTCGCAGACAAAATCCCGGGATTTTCGGATTGTAATCCCTATATGTACTATGTACGCACCAAGTTACATCAAAATCGGTTCATAAATACTAGAGTTACAGTGTGACAAAGATCATATATATACTAGAAAGATAGCCCGTCAAAAATGACGGAAAATGTGATTTCTACCCTATATATATAAAATCCTAATGAAACCAATTTATGAAACGGATATATGAAACGACTGATTAAACAACTGATTACGTTTCACGGCGATATCTCCTAAAATATGGAATACTTTGCGATGAAATTAACACCAAAAATCCGTATTGATTCACAGATCTCAAAACTGGTATTAGAATTTTTAAATTCGAATTAGTTTTCGAAATATTAATTTTTTTCTAATTTTAAATACTTTTTTCGGATGATGGCAACTCAAATTTTAATCATAACAGATATTTTTTTTTTCATATTTTAGAAAAGGTTATTATTTTTAAATAATTTGGCGACCAGTTTGGACTCCCTTAAATGTATGCTAAGAACAATTTTCTTTTGTATTTCATTATCGTTTTATTTAATACAAAGCTTCCATTTAAAACTGAAAAATTTAAAATCAATGACTTTCACTTCTTTCTTTTTTTAAAACGAAACGAAAAGAAAAATATTAATATCATCTGTCATATACGCACCGGCACCGGGGAACCTAAATAGCGCCAAAAGGGCGTTATTTTGCCTGACTACTTCCCTTTTGGGAACTTATTGGATCTTCATTTCTAGTGTCAAAATGAAATTCTTACCAAATTTTCGTGAATGGCCATCAGTTGCTGCTGTAAAAACCTATTTTACCTGCAGTAAAGTATAATTTTCGACTTCGGATTCATGAAACCTGCCGTAACTATGTAGCGAAAGATCGTATCGACTTGCGGATGGTATCATTCGATTAAAAAACTAATATGTTGTGGCCATCACAAAACTTTCTTCTATATAAATCACGTCAATTAAATCATTTAAATAGTAAAAGAAATTACATCAATTTAGAACCAATTCGTATGAAAGTATACCTGAATTTGAAGTTTGATGAAAATTCGTGCATTACTTATTGAGATAGAGCTGTAGGGGAAATTCTGAAAAATGCAGCATAGCAGCGCCACCTGTTGAGCGATTTGTACCAAAACACAAACAGTACTAATTCATATTAAGGTACACCGGAATCTGAAGTTTGATGAAAATTGGTGCATTATTTCTGGAGCTAGAGCTATTGTGGAAATCACAAAAAATGCAGCACAGCAGCGCCACCTGTTGAGCGATTTACACGAAAAGGTACAAAACATCAATTCATGTCAAGGACTAACTGAATCTGAAGTTTGATAAAAATCCGTGCATTAGTTCTGGACATTGAGCTATTGTGGAAATCGTGAAAAATGCTGCATAGCAGCGCCACCTGTTGAGCGATTTACACCAAAACATAAACAGCACTAATTCATATCCAGGTATACCTGAATCTGAAGTTTGTTGAAAACCCAAGCATTAGTTCTTGAGATAGAGCTAATGCGGAAATCTCAAAAAATACAGCATAGCAGCGCCACCTGTTGAGCGATTTACACCACAAGGGGCAAAACGTCAATTCACGATATTTTTGTAGTACATACAGTAAATTAAAATGCTGGATAGCAGCGCCACCTGCTGAGATATTTACACTAAAAACTAATAAACACCAATTTATATCAGGGACTAACTAAATATACATTTTTAGTAAATTCCGTGAACTAGTTCTTGAGATAGAGCGCCCACAAAATTTGTGCTACATACATACAGACAAACAGACAGAGTATTAGACAGACATTTTGCAAAAATACGTTTTTCGGAATCTCTGACATCTAAAACTTGTAAATCCGTCGACAAAAATTCGTGCATTAGTTCTTGAGACACAGCTATAGAGGAAATTCTGAAAAATACAGCATAGCAGCGCCACCTGTTGAGCGATTTGCACCAAAATGTATAAAACTTCAATTCATGTCAAGGACTAACAGAATCTGAAGTTTGATTAAAATCCGTGCATTAGTTCTGGAGATTGAACTATTGCAGAAATCGTGAAAAATGCTGCACAGCAGCGCCGCCTATTGAGCGATTTACACCAAAATGCACAAATCTTCAATTCATGTCAAGGACTAACTGAATCTGAAGTTTGATGAAAATCCGTGCATTAGTTCTGGAGATTGAGCTATTTGAGATATCGTGGAAAATGCTGCACAACAGCGCCACCTATTGAGCGATTTACACCAAAATGCATAAAACTTCAATTCATGTCAAGGAATAACAGAATCTGAAGTTTGATTAAAATCCGTGCATTAGTTCTGGAGATTGAACTATTGCAGAAATCGTGAAAAATACTGCACAGCAGCGTCACCTATTGAGCGATTTACACCAAAATGCATAAAACTTCAACTCATGTCAAGGACTAGCTGAATCTGAAATTTGATGAAAATCCGTGCATTAGTTCTGGAGATTGAGCTATTTCAGAAATGGTGGAAAATGCTGCACAACAGCGCCACCTATTGAGCGATTTACACCAAAATGCATAAAACTTCAATTCATGTCCAGGACTAACAGAATCTGATGTTTGATGAAAATCCGTGCATTAGTTCTGGAGATTGAGCTATTGAAGAAAACGTGAAAAATGCTGCATAGCAGCGCCACCTGTTGAGCGATTTACACCAAAACCTAATCAGCACCAATTTATATTAGGGTCTAACTGAATATCATTTTTTATTAAATTCCGTGCATTAGTTCTTGAGATAGAGCGCCCACAAAATTTGTGTCACATACAGACAGACAGACGGACAGACAGACAGACGGACAGACAGACAGACAGACTCACAGACAGACATTTTGTAAAAACATGTTTTTCGGAATCTCTGACCCCTAAAACGTGCAAATCCGTCGAACAATACTTTCTTCTTGTAAAGATAGAAGAAAGTAAAAAAAAAAACACATAATAAACGATAACCCTCTGTTGACCTACTTAAAATTTTTTTAGCTTTGCCCTTCCCCTTCCCTGAGTTAAAAATGCTCCCCAAAACATGGTTAAGTAACTTTATTTTGGGGGGGATTCAAGGATCTTCATTTTTTTTGTGTAAAAACGAAGTTCTTCCCAAATTTTGGTGAATGGCCATCAGTTGTCGTATATTACTCACTTATTGGTATATATATTTTACCTGTACACTAATAGTCGTACTTTTCAGGGTTGTGCGTGTTTTGTGCAAGATTCCGCATAATCGGAGGTTTGTCAGATGCTAAACATTTTTATGCTATACAGGGTGTATCTAAACTCTTGGGCAAAACTTTAAGGGGTGATAGTGCACATCAAGACAAACAATATTAAATAGGAAACTGAGGGTCCCAAACGTCTTCCGAATGAGATAGGCGCCATTAAAGTTTAGGGTCCAAAATTTCAAATGATTATAAAAAACGGAAAAATTGGTCGATTCGTTTGCGGTTTTCGCTAAAACTATTCTTTATGTCAGTATTTTCTTGAAAACGAATTTTAAAGGTAAAGTTCAAAAAATTCCGTTGGAGGGCGCTTTAGACTTTGGAGTAACGAACAACTATTTTTTACCGTTATTTTTTGTATTTCATTAAATACTTTTAAAAGCTTAGACTTAAACTTAAATTTTGAGCTCAAAATCTGAATTGTTGGGAGTGGTTAAGTAGCGCAAACTGAACTGTGTTCAGGAATTGAAATTTGAACCCCCCCCCCCCCCACCTCTCCTGAACGCAGTTCAGTTTCCGCTACTTAGCCACTCCCAACGATTCAGATTTTGAACTCAAAATTTAAGTCTAAACTTTTGAAAGCATTTAATGAAATACAAAAAATAATGGTAAAAAATAGTTGTCCGTTACTCCAAAGTCTAAAGCACCCTCTATCAGCATTTTTTGAACTTTACCTTTAAAATTTATTTTCAAGAAAATACTGACATAAAAAATAGTTTTAGCGAAAACCGCAAACGAATCGACAAAATTTTCCGTTTTTTATAATCATTTGAAAATTTGGACTCTAAACTTTAATGGCGCCTATCTCCTTCGGAAGACGTTTGGGACCCTTAGTTTCCTATTTAATATTGTTTGTCTTGATGTATACTATCACATATTAAAGTTTTGCCCAAGAGTTTAGATACACCCTGTATAGACTGAGTAGACAAGGACTTATAGTTTAAAGTAGATTCGAAAGCAATTCTAATTTCTTGTACAACTAGCTGCCCCTGGCGACCTGTTTGGTTTTCCTTAAAATATATAGTATCATTGTATCATGCTTTTTTTTATTATTCATAATTCAATTTACTTGCTCAAGTCTTTGCCAAATCAGAAGATTCTGATAGATAAATCAAGAACTCTGTACTTTTATGTCAGCAGGGTGTAGGTGATAATGACCAAATATTCAAAATCCCATTGCATTTTTTTTATTGCATTAATTTCATTTAAAATATAACCCTTTCATTCATTTTCCTTAAAATGCATAACTAAAACAGAAAAATTTTAAATCCAAGACTTTCACTTATTTCAAAAGAATTAATAAAAAAAAACCTGATAAATAACATAAACCAAGACATTTAATTTTAACTTTAAAACATTGTTTTAAGTTATCACGTGAAAAATAAAAAATTCTATTTGCGAGATTTGCACCTGGTTAACATAAAAGTACCAAGAACTCTTTGCGATCATGGCAACATTTCATATATTTTTTGTTGTTACGTATTTCATCTTTCTTTACAAATACAATCACTTAGGCATTTATGCTTCATGTCCATTTGCTTATCAATTGCAATATGTTCGATAACGCAGATTTTTAAACCTATTATCTTCCGTAATCGGGTCAATGGCCTATTGGCGTGTTTTAGCTAATAAGATTTGGTGCAATGGAATGTTTTTTGTGAAAATCCTTTAATGATAGCTACATTTACATTAAGCTATATTGTTGCTGATATTCTTTTTGTTACACTTTAATCTTGGCAGTAGACTCGATTACGGAAGATTAGGTAATCAAATATCTTAGCTGAAATTCATCAATCTGATTTTACGTACTTAACAAATGCATATCAAATTACTGTTTTGAATGCATTTGGTCAATAAGAATGGTAAGTGTGTTCGGCAATTAACAATCATCATTTTGCATGATCTATCTTCTCGAGATGGATAACAAATAAGTAGAAAATGAGTTGATCATTCGTTTTAAAATTTTATTAATTAACGATTTTTAAGGTGCTGGATTTATTTGCATTTAACTTACATTAACCCCTTGAGGCGCGGTGGGATATATACTCACCTACGATTAATGAGGATTTGCACCAGAAAAAAATTATTAAATTTTACTTTTCTAACTTTGGTGGGAAAAAGTCGTAAACTTGCTTTTCCTTATTTGGCAATAAATCTTTTTGCGGATTCCGGAGTGAATCCGACATTTCGAAAACACAATTGCTTGCCCCTCAAAGGGTTAAGGAAAGATCGGTTATTTTTGAGTTAACCGGGAAAAGTGATAAATCCCCAAATATTGTTTCCCTTACCATCATTCATATCGCATTCATTTCATTTAAAACACACAGCTTTCATTTCAAATACATTCCTTAAAAAAAAAAAAAAAATGTATCATAAACTTAAAATACATTGTTTTTGACTTGCCTCAATTAAAACACAAAATAAAAAATAACAGAAACAGAAACATTTTATCTCAGAATCAAAATTGTTTCTTATTTACGACCTCAAAAAATATGCAAAAAAAAAAAAAAAAAATTGCTAGCAGGTTTGATTTTCTAAACAAACTTATACATATTATTTATTGCTTGTCATTAAGAAAAATTCATGGAACTTATTCCTTTCTGAAATAAATTTCATAAATAGCTATCAATATACAAACTTTTATTGGACACACCACACAAACATTTCTCTAATAATTTGCATACATTAATATTAAATGTTTTTAAAGGCAAGTAAGAAAACTGTAATAAATTTAAAAAGGCAAAAGAACATCCTAAGATAATTAGAAAATTAAACTAAAAATAGGATAATTGAATTTGCAAACTTAATAGCCATGTATTTCATCAAATAAAACTTATTTACGGATATTACTTTTTTTACTGTAACATACTTGAACTTGAACTTGAAGGGGGGTGGGGGTTGAGGCCTAAAGCTGCACGGCTGTAGCCTCGAATGATCCACAACATAACAAACCAAAACACGGAAACCGCACCTGGGGAAGATACAGACCAACTAAAAACGATCAATGCTAAAAAGGTACCTCATCGTAGCCATACGAAAATTATCGGACGAAGCAAACTTGCTCACAAACCATTCAAAAGAACCAAAATACCCACTATTCAAAACACTGTTATCCCAGCAACGCTTGCGATGAGCGTGATACCTGGAGCATGTGAACAGAATGTGATCCAGGGAGTCCGTGACACCACATGTACTACACCTACCATCATCAATCAAGTTGAACCTCGCCAGCATACCAGGAGTAATCAACATCCGACAAAGAAGTCGGGTAATCAAGACGTCTTCCCTTCTGTTCCGAGCCCATACCGAAGAATTCTTAATAGAAGGAATGTCACCATGTGAGGTACTGTATTTACTATTCCTATATGACTGACTAAAACATCCCCACACATCCTGCTTATAAGCATGGCTGATGTCCTCAGGAGAGATCCAATCTAACAAAACATCAGAAAAGGTCGCTCCTTTAGCAAGGCTGTCAGCTTTCTCATTTAAAGGGATTCCCCGGTGCCCCGGAACCCAATAGAGGTGAATGTTCGAGGCAAACCCTGCAACTCTACTGATCTTATTATGAAGCCAGATAATGACAGTTGAAGACTTTAAATTAACAGACTGTAAAGCAGATAGAACTGACAGGCTGTCGGTAAGAACGACGCTATGCATCCGCTGGTGGGCCAGCTCGTCCAGCGCTGTGCCGATCGCCAAGGCTTCTGCTGTAAAAATTGAGTTTGCTGAGTGGACTCTGTACACAAAATGGTTCGTTGAGGAGCAACCTGCTATTGAGGTAAAGGAATCCGTTTTTGATGCATCCGTACCAATAATGTTCCAAGCGTTAGAGTAATCCTGAATAAAATCAGCAAAATACTGCGGAACCATGCTCGCATCCAGGTCAGTGCTTTGGAAAGGGAGACCCTCGGTGACAAACCTGACAGCCTCCATGTTCATGGGAAGAGGAATTTGAAACCGAAGAAGGTGGTCTGGTGTACTGCCAAGCTTTCCGAGCCAATCTGTAACATAATGAATATCTGTAACCAACGGTTCCAGTCCGTCTCCCCGGATGTCCCCGAGCGGAGACCAACTTCCCAGTGACAGGTGCTTTAGCCAGAAACTGACCGCAAGACAGCCAATTCTATCAGTCATGGGGATAGCGCCCGCGTGTTTCCATACGATGATGTTCGGTGTCCACTTCGGGAGACCCAAAGCAATTCTGATGGCACTGGTTTGAATGACCTCCAGCTTTTGAAAAAGTGAGTTGCATGCCGATTTGAGTATCGCTGCCCCGTACTCGATACCGCTTCGAATCGAAGAGAAGGCCAGAGTGAGCAGATGGTGGGACCTTGCCCCATACCGTTTGTGGGCCAATGCCTTGAGGATGTTAAGCTTGCTGAACGCCTTCTTCCTAAGGTACTCTATGTGTCTCCGAAAGCCACCACGGCGAGCAAAGTAGAAGCCCAAGAATTTAAGCTCTGAGTACCACTCTATTAATCCACCATTAATGCTGAATTCATAATCGCACTCTAAGAGACGTCTCGACAGGTTGATTGCATGGCACTTGTCCGGTCTGATTGATAACTTCCAATAAGAGCACCATTGGGAAATAAGCCGGAGCGCTTCATGTAACTTATCTCTGCAGCTGTCCAGGGAGCTATCCTCACAGTAGATAAATATATCATCCGCGTAGATTAAAAATTTTACACCGAGGAACTCTAAGACCTCAAAGAAATCAGACATATAAATGGTAAAAAGAGTCGGGCTAAGGACCGCCCCTTGCGGGACGCCTTTCCCAATACCTCTTGAAGTCGACGTAACGTTCCTCCATCGGACCTTTATGAACCTCTCTGAGAGGAAATTGTGGAGCCAACGAAGAGTTCTCCCAGTAATGCCGATTTGAGAACATTTGTATATTAAACCGTCAATGTACACTGAGTCGTAGGCGGCCTGGATATCAAGGGAGATGCCAAGGATGTACTTCTTCTCTCTCCGAGCATTGGTAATGTCATGATGAAGCCTGATTAAGGTAGCATGACTATCCCGAAACGGCTGGAACCCAAAATGCCGGCTGTCAAGAATTTTTTTTTTAACAAGTAATGATTAATCCGGTTGGCGATCATCCTCTCGCAAATCTTGCACGCAACTGCAGTCAATGCAATCGGCCGGTAGGAAGCAACCAGTTTCTTTGATTTGCCTGGCTTAAGGATGGGCAGAATAACAGCAGAGACCCAGTCAGGAGGAATGTCGCCCGTAAGCCATATATCATTATACATGCCAAGCAGGCTGTTCAAGGACCGGTCACCCAAGCCCTTGAACAGAGCAGCGCTGATCTTATCCTCTCCCGGGGAGGTGGTTTTGGTACGTCGGATGGCGTCTTTGAGCTCAGCAAGAGAGAACGGGTTATTAAGGTTGGACTCGCTGTCGAGCCATAAGTTATAGGTATTGGTTCATGGACACAATCCTCGCCAAAATGGTCGGCAAAAAGTTCTGCTTGAGACGCCGCATCAGAGCTGGACATACCATCCACTTGAAGGGTAAGGTGAGAATCAATCAGGGAGCTGGACCTACTTGAAATTTTTCGGAAGACTTTGTGCAATAATCTGGGGTCTTTTGCGTCTCTACAGACAGCATCCCAAAAGTGATGTTTAGACTCCTTGATCACTTGACGGAGCTATGCAGAGGTTCTTTTGAATTTAACCCAATACTCACTGGAGGCCAGGGTACGAGCTTTCCTCAGAAAAAATAACTTTTGCTTTCGTAGATTACTGCAACGAGAGTTCCACCAGGCCGGGAGGGTCTTCTGTGACTTGTTATGAGTGGTGCTATGCTTCTCCATCGCACTCTGAACCATCTGCCGAAATGAATCATAGTTAACATTAGAAACTGAGGGAAGCTTGTTATCGATCTCTCGACAGATATTTGGCCATTTATAAAGAACGGGCTTATTATGGGGGCCTGTACTAATATCCGCAGATATGATGATTGGGAAGTGGTCACTGTCAAAGAGGTCCTCATCCACCTGTATGGCAGTCTTCGAGAAAATATCCAAAGAGCAAATAGACATATCTATCAAGGAACAAGAGCCACTTGGGGAGACATGGGTAGGAGTATCTATATTCATCATACAGTACGAATTGTTTGCCATCCAGTCAATGAACGCTTCACCGTCACGCGAGGACACCAGGGAACCCCACAGGCGATGATGAAGATTAAAGTCTCCAAGTATGAGAGAAGACCCAGAGATGTACTGCGTCACTTTGTCTAAATCCTCTACCACTGAGCCCGAAGAGGAGTAGAGATTGATGATATTAAGAGACATGTTACCAAAAAACACCTGAATGCCCAAGACCTCATTAGGGAAGTTTAGGGAACCAAGGTCAAGAAGATTAGAAGACCAAGTAGCCTTAATCGCAATCATCAGGCCACCCCCCGGGCGACCCATTCTGTCCAAACGATAAATTATTTTCCCAGGAATATCAACAGACTTTTCAGGGGTAAAGAAGGTCTCCTGAAGGACCAGGATATCAGCAGTAGAGAAGGGGGGGAAATAAAACCAGGGGAGCTTGTTTAACAGGCTGCGGCAATTCCATTGTAAAATAGTAATCCCCATCAAAAACAGCAAACCAGAAACAAAGACAAAACAGGCGCAACAAGTGAGACAAAAATACCAAGAACTAGATAACAAAAACAAACTGCCCCTAGCAGAGAACAATCCAAAAGCAAATCAAACAATAAAAACAATTTTTTTTTTTTTTTTTTTTTTTTAGGTCATGTGTCCTTGAGTCTTCGCATGCTTGTTAGGCCTATTACGCCTTTCCGGCGACTTGTCGCTCATTTTTGCAAAACAGTTCATAATGGTACTGCTTAGAGAAGCTATTGCTTCAACAATTTTCTCCGAGTGACTGGAGATATGGTCGATTATAATTTTTAACATCTTGTTTGTACGAGCTTCAAATGCTTTTTGTAACTGATCCAGATCAGTTGTCTGTTTACTAGTAATAGTCGCGTAGGATTTTTGTTCAGGTTTATACGTAAACTTCCGACGTGCTTCGATAAAAGTTAATAAGTTTCTAGATTTAAATTCTAACAGTTCAGCCTCCTTAAGTCGAGCCGAACATTGATTATAGTCTGATCTGTGTTCAGACCCGCAATTAGCACATTTAACTTGGTTTGTACAGGGACCAGAGTGTTGGAGACTGCAATTCACACATAACTGATCAGAACTACATTTTAGTTGGGAGTGGTTGTATTTAAAGCATTTCTTACACTGTCTGGGCTTGTCAATAAATTGTCGCACTCTCTGTATTGAGAGCCAAATCCTAACTTCAGGGGGGATAGAGGTGCCAAGAACCGTGACTAACACGGGAGAAACGTCATTTGTGCTCTCACGCTTTATAAATCTTCGCAGTTCCAAAATTTGAAGATTATTTTCCGTAGACAGCTCTTGCCCAATGTCAGCCAGAGAAATATTTACCGGCATGTTAAATAGCAAAAATCTATTACAAATATTCTCCCAACTCACTCTAGTCGAGACTTTAACTCCGAGAAATGTGGCTATTTTAGCTATATCAACTGCACACTCTGGGTTTTTCGTGCTTACTATAAATGCACCCGTGCGAGTAAATTTCACATTTTCAATCTTTTTGAAATGAACAGTTTTTGCTTGTAATTCTATTTGAACAGCGCGTGGGTCCCTTTTAGGAACGTTCTTAGACTCATCACTTTTTATGAAGATATTAAAATTCCTTGCACCATTTTCTGCCGCCATCATTATTAATGTTTCAGCCGAAGCTGAATTGCGAGACACGTTTGGGTTGATATCAGTAAATAGCACATTATTTTCATAAGTTTCCACCATTTCAATATTTAGTGACTCTACTTCCGGAGTACTATCTTCTACTATATTTATAATTGAGTTCGCCATACCGGCGAGATACACTTTTTACAGACACAAAATACCATGCAACTATGGCTCGGCAAAATAACACAACACCAGGAAAACAGGGGAAACAAGAAGAAAAAAACCCCTTATCAAGAAACAATTCAGCAGACTTACCCCGTTGGAGACAAGAAATTACTACAAGACAAGAAAACGCAAACTTCAAAACCCGGGAAAACACCAACACACCTAGCTACTATTCAGTACACGCCCCCCACGTTTTTCCGCAGAGACCGTCAACCGTGCAGCTCACACACTACCTAGCAAAATTTTTCTCGCAACTTCGATTTCCCACGATTATTATAAAACCACTGTAACATAAATAAATGTTTATTAGAAATACCAAACATTCTGGATATTAACCTTTAACTGATGTCCCAGAAATTATCACATAACTAGTGTGAAGCGGTCTGTGAGACCGCTGCAACGAAAGATGAATAAAAGGTACGACTAACTCATAGTATGGTGTTTTTGTACTAAACTTTTTGCACAGAAGTGTTATAATTAAAATTCATCTATTCAAAAGTCTCTGGTGATAGTACAAAAGTTCCAAACGGAACAAAATTTCGATAGTGTTTGTAGTTAAACTGAAAATTGGAAGTTAAACTGCAAAAATTGAAAAAAGCCGCGGTCTGAGAGACCGGTAACATCAGTTAAAGGTTATGACTGCATTTCAAAAGATTTTTTTTTTATTCTAAGATTTTTTTAATGATACAACAGAAAAATACAATTTAAAGGTTTTTCAGGAAATAAGCATGCTTACCTGTTTATTGATGAACTTTTTAGCTAATTTTATCAAAGATAATATAATTTATATGTTTTTGCAGCCGAAATGTAATATATATATATATATATATATATATATATATATATAAATTATTTGAAAAGCTTCAAAAATTTAAAAAAGACAAAGTTGTAATAAAACAATACTACTTATAAAATAGTTACAAAGTTTATTTTTACACAAATACAAATAACAGTTTATAAATAACAGTATTATAAAGCATTATTTTCTACATATTTTGAGTTAAGAGATTGTTCCCTAAACAAAACACACAAAAAATAATTGAAAAAATAAATATTTAAATATATTTAATTCTTTCCTGTTCTCCTTCCCCACCTGAGTCTGTTGCATCATGCAAATTTTCCACATTCTAATCCATGTTTTTTAATGTCTCTGCATCTGAGGAAAAAAAAAAAGAATAAATTTTAAAAAATCACAGGTTTATTTTTTACAGCTTTCAAGAATTCTGTCTACAGTTAGTTTTTAAGGTGATCATAAACTACAACTTCTGTGTTAACAAAACTACCTTGATGTTAAGGGTGGAATTGCCGGGAGGTAAGATGAGGGGTTCATCTTTCGGTCCCGGGCCCTTTTCAGGCCCATTTGTCGACGCAAGGAACCACCCGTGAAGCAAGCCCCGCGACGCGTCCCGAAGGTCGCCGCCAGACAAGCTCCAACAGAGCGGAACCCCACGCAAACTCCGGCCAAACCGACACCGCTGCCCAGCGCACACGGTGACGGCTATTCCCAAGAAGAGACGAACGGCCGCTACGACAGTCCTCACCACCCAGCTAGAAAAACCAAGTGGTCCCTAAACTTGGTTACTCGAGCCGGTAGACCCCGCAAGCCATCGCAGGAACCAGACGCCTATAAAGACGCTGGGCCCACGGACTGAACCGAGGCTTCCCGACCCGAATTTAATTTACGGACAGGCCCCCAAGATCAGATACCATTTTCCGGCAGAGACATTTTTGTGGGCCAGCCGATAGGAAAGTTAATGAGGAGCCCCTAGCTTGAAAACCAGGGAGGACGGGGAAAATCCCTCCGGCCGTAAAGCGACCCAGCTCCTGGCTTTTCGCCCAAACCACCCGGCTCAACCGACGGAACCCCTCGCGGATCACGCCGGGAGCCAGTTGGCCCAGACTAGGTGCCGTTAGCGACCCCAGGCGGGCACGGAAAGCTCCACCTAGACGGAATAGACTCCGCCTCGCTAGGGTGTCGGACGGAACGGAGTCCCGCCAGCCCCCACCGACTCGACTCCATCCTAGGACAGAGAAGCCAGTGGAGGCCGGCAGAAGCCCGCCCACCACTACCTTACCTCACGGCCGTCGAGGGTACCCAGGCCCGAAGGCCCCTGACCCCGTGCAGTGACCGACCGCTACCTTTGTTAATGCGTTCGAAAGTTAGGTGGAGACACCTCTAGGTCCTCATCACCAGGCGAGGCAAACTCCGGTACCGCATAGACACGGAGGACCTGGATCGGACCAAGAGTTCACCCGAGGCACGATGAGCCGCCGCGTTACCGGCGAGCCTCCGGCCCGTTTCCCTGCGGGAATAGCGTTCGATGGTGGACCTGCCGGCCGACCCCCTCCCATGGGTCACGGCACGACATGGAGCAACCAGAGCCATACTGGCCTCCCCACGCGACCGCTCCTTGGCCAACGGGGGCACCGCCAAACCCTACCACCCTAAGGGTCGGCTCCCAACTGCTCCAGCTGAGGTCCTCGGAGGGATGAGCCACCCAAGTCATAAAGTAACCTGGGCGCTGTCCGTAACCCTCGCCCTTCGGTTGCTCCGGGAGTCCCTGCATGGCGTTCCCGCGAGCCCCGTTGTCACTAGCGAGCACCGAGGACTTTCCTCTACAAAGCCCTCACTCATACTTCAGGCTCCCTCTTAGTCAAATGGTGGATGGGGTCCTATCGCCTTAGCTATCCTTTGCCCAGAGTCACCACCCGGCCACCGCCGGCTCTGGGATCAGACTATGGAGCGTCGCTACCCGGCTTGCCCAGAGAACCCGGGTGCCGGAGGTGGTTGCGTCAACATCTCAAACCGCTCCCACCTATGCACAACGTCCGCTAACCGTGGCCACCGTGCTCAACGCCTGTCGAAGATGAGCCTCTCGAGGAGGTGGCGAATCGTCCCCATCCGGCCCCTTCGCATTCGTACACAACGAACTCTGCCGAGCTTCCGGACACCTCCCCCACTCAAGGGGTCGGGTCGGAACCACCCGGAGGGGCGGCCACATTGCCGGGAGGTAATAAAACTTAATAGAAACAATTAAATCTATTTTACCGAGCGATAAGCCTTATCTTTCAGACTGAACTTTCAGGCAAACCAGACTCGACAGTAATATGGGTTACGCTTCTGGCAAATTACACAATACATAAGAATAAAGATGACTAAACAAAGACATAATTAGCATAAACAATTTATTTACTATATTGTTTAGACCCGAGAAGAACATATTAAGATAATTCATTCAGTTGGTTTGACATTTAATGTGAAATTTTTATCCCATGCATCTTATCCCGTAAGAATGAACGTATCGAAATTAAACGTAAAGTTTAATTAAACTTTTAAAGATTTAACCATTTAAAATAATTTTACTTCTTAAAATATTTGTTTTTTCTAAGAGCAAACAAGATAAACTAGTAGAAATCAGAACATTCTTTAGTATAAAGTTTTAAATTCTTTAAGCACTCATCAAAGCATTACCAGCGCCTTTATTAAATATTTGCGAAAACGATTATGATTCCGCGTCGATAGGTACATCGAGCATCCGTCATCCCCTCCACTGAGCACCTGCCAAGTAAAGTCAGTGTGTAACGAAAAAATACGATTTTCTCAAAAGTATGTGACTAGGATAATCGCTATAGTTTTCCTGTATGGCTTAAATAAACTTCTAGTACTATTTTTTCCATAATTTTATTTACAGTAGATTTGGTAATAGCGGGGAAGGAGGGGGGGACACATTTTTCCAGTACATTTTCGACTATATCTCTGAAAATGTAATATCTAAAATTACAACAAATATACTTTTGGTTTCCGTATTACAAGATCTTTCGAACGTTACCCCACATACTACATATACAAAAGAAAATAAAAATAAGTAGCTTATTTCCCTAATTTTTTTTCTTAAAATACTTGCGAATCGCTAATAATCAATAAGTATGTTGGTCAATAACCTTACAACTCTGGCAAGTTTGAAATTTTCATGTTCCGTAGTTTTGTAAAATTGACTATGACAGACGGACAGAGAGACACACAAGTGATGTTTACAATTCTTCAGTTTTTACATTTTAAGTGCGGAAGCCAAAAAATTTAACTAAAATCAAAACTAGTTTATCTAGTCAGTTAGTCTAATTTATCTAGTAAAATTTCATCAGTTTAACCTAATTTATCTCGTCAGATTAGTTCAACCTAATTTATCAACTTTAATCTAGTCAGAGAGACAAACTAAACATTAACTAGTTAGTACCTAAACAGTACAAACGCAGAATAAAACTTTTCAACCTCAGGTATCCTATGCATGAAAAGGATTAAAAAATATTAAAATGAGAGAGAAATCTAAATATCTCCCATATGATTAACATTAACTTGACCGTTTCTTCGCGTAACTAGTGTAGGCTCTTATGAAGTTACCTTTTATGAAAGACTGTTACCATAAAAATAATAATAAATAAATATAGAGTAGGTGGGGGCAAAGATACGCACTTTTCATACATTTTCATTTTTAACACACACATTAGTCTAAACTTATGTAATGAGTGATTAAAATGTTAGATTAGAACCTTGTGCTTTTGTACTTTTTCGATTTTGGTTACAGTTTTCTTTTATATGAGTACAGTTTCACTTTCAGGACAGGTTTCAAAATTGAAAGTATCTGCATATAAAAAATAGCATAAAAGCTCGAAAAGGTACAATTGCACAACTATATATATCAACCAGATGTATCCTATGCAAAAAATAATATTAAAAAATATTAAAATGTGAGCACGAAATATGCAAAGAACTGTCCATAGAACTAACATTAGCTTGAATGTTAAATTTTACTTCGGGTGACTAGTGTCGGTTCTTAAGAATTACATTTTATTAAAGATTGTTATCATAGAAGAAAATAATAAATAAAGATGCAGTTGAACACTATTTTACATGTGAAAAAGGATTCAAAACGAAACATCTTTAATAATAACACAAATAAATAGTCTTCGAATGTGACATTAAGAATATAACAATGGAATTAAGGTTTTAAGGTCCAAAGTTTTAATTATCACAAAAAACTATTTTGTGACTATTAAAATAATATTTTGGTTCTATGGTATCCGAGGTTTTAAGTATCACACAAAAATATTTTATAACTTGTTTTGTTTTTTTTTTGGGGGGGGGGGGAGGGAGGGGAGGGTTTAAGTGATTATTCGATGCATTTTAGTTATTTACCTCTAATGCATTACAAAAAAACTTACCAATGAAGTTTCAGTACAATTGTTTTGCGGCAGGACTCGAAATGGAAAAATTCACGAGCCGGAAATCTATTTTTCAAAGTTTGACATTTTTTTTTTTTAATTTTAGGCAAATTTATGTCTAACAATAAAAATCAATTTTAAAAAATGCATTCAAAATTCAAAATAATCAAAAAAGTTATAGTCAGCACAATAAAAGGCTATATGTATAAAACTATAATAATAATATGTTTTAACGAATCGGAACGATATTTACCATAATTTCACAAACCAGCCGGAGTGTATTGGAGGGTATACGGAGGTATACGCCGTATACCTTCTGGATTTTTTAAAAAAAGCTCCGTATACCCCCGGTTTCTCGAATAGAGCTATATCGTATATACGCTAGACATGACGTTCATGACTTTAGCGTACACTCTCTGATTTTTTTACGATTACAACACTGCAAACCAGATCAATATTTGGCATAATTTTACGAACCGGAATATTGTTCTGATTTGCTCCGGCACATTTCAAGCCCAGGTTTGCTGACGCGAAAAATTAACAATTTCAAAATATTCGTCTTTAAAATTTAAGAAAAATAGGAAATAAAAAGACATACACATCCGATTAACAAGCAGTTATGTCAAAAGAAAAGAGAAATTTTTAAAGAATTAAATAAAACTGACGCCGGAAGGAAATACTGTTAATAACTTTAATAAAAATTAGAAAATAGCGATACAATAGAAGTGCATGATAAGAAGCATAGATAATATTACACTAAGAAACTGTTTAAAATAATATTTATATAGAAAAAAGGGTTTAATGGTCATGAAAAGATAATTTAAATTTAAAAATACATTCGAACGCACTGCTGAATTCAAGAGGAGGGGCATCCCCCCCCCCTGGAAGTTTTGAGATTTTATGCTTTTTAATAAGCAATTTCCACACCGAATCTCTAAAATGTCCACCCCCCCCCCCCCCCCCCCCCCTCCAGAGCCGCAGAAATTGCTCCCGGAAAAAATATCTGAATTCAACACTGCTCAATCGGCGTGAATAGAAAGAAAAAAAGCAAATATTACTTAAAACGATATCTTAGAAATTCCCCTTAAAGTTGAGAAAAATTCATTTAAAAATTAAAATTTTCAATAATGCCTTAACATGGACCAAAACCAAACTATTTTAAAAATGTAAGCATTCCTCAGTAAATATAGACATAACTTTTTAATTTATTATAATTTCTGTACAAAATAAGTTGTAGTTTGTACAGAGAAAATACAAAAATATCCGAATCACATTTGAATAATTAAAATAATAAATACCTTTATATCTGGGTTCTTTACTTGAACGCTAATCCAATGGCGCTGCTAATCATGGGTTTCAATAAAGAAGTGTTGTAATTTTGTCTTTGAATCTCAAATTTCCGCACTGCGCGTTTATATCTGTTCTCCTTCCAACAAAAGGAATTTTTCGCTTACGTCGTTATTTTATGACAGTGTTGTATCAGTTTTAGAGCAAAGTTGCGTTGCAAGGGAGCGATTGATTGTATTCCGCCTACCTAGTAGTGTCCTTGCGGCAATATTATTACTTCAAATTTGTCGTGACAAGAAAATATCAAGAAAAAATTAATCTTGCTGCAATTGTTCATGCTATCTGGGTTGCTTGGATTTATAGAGTTTTTACTAACTGTAAAGTGGAACATGTCAAAGAAGAAATAAATAGAGCTGAAATAGCTTTGTTAAAAATAGTACAAAAAGAATCATTTTTAGGAACTGAAGATAAACGTTAAAATCACTTCAATGTTATGTAGAATAGAATGGACTACTTAGACTCGTATTCTGATGAGAGAAGATAAAAGAAATTTCCGATACTGTTACCCAGTAGCCATCCAGTTGTGGAAATACTTATATAGACAAGATATCATAATTTAAATCATGCTGGTACCCAGATATTGATGAGTAATTTAAGAGAAGACTTTTGGATCTTGAAATACAGGAAGACTGTTAGAAAGGTAGTTAAAAACTGTGTACGTTGTAAAAAATTTAATTAAAGACCTAAACCGATTATAGAAGCACCCCTTCCGGAAGATCGTATAAAAGAAACTGCAGTATTCGAAGTTGTAGGAACTGACTACGCTAGGTCCTTTACTTCTTCGAGGAGGTCAGAAAGCTTGGATAGTTATTTTCACATGCGCTGTCTACAGAGCCATACATTTAGAGATAGTCACATCTTTATCGACTGACAACTTTTTGCAAGCTTTTAGAAGATTTATAGCACGAAGAGGTAGACCTGCGATAGTATATAGTGACAATGGAAAAAAATTTACGGGTGCTGAAAATTTGCTTAAGGGGTTTGTCCCTGAAAACTGGAACCTCAAATTCGATCTATTGAGAAATAGTTCCAGTTACGGCCACCAGGGCAGGGTGGTGCCGTTGGGAAAATTTACATCCAATCAGGATGAAAAGAATTTGCTTGACTGTCAATTTACAGTGATATATACGATGAAGGCGTGTTTTTTCAACACCTACTGCACACAGCAAAGTCTCATTAGGGTTTTTTTTCTCCCTTCTGCTTTCCTTGCCCATATACAAAAGGACCGTTAGTATCCCCTACTAAAACCAGATGTTGACCAGATCTTTCTTTTTCAAGGCAGTTCTCAAATACAAATTGGCTTATGTTTGAAACGTATCTCAAAACCTATCACTGCCTCACCCTCAATGATAAATTTTTGTAAGATACAGATAATCTGAATAAAAACATCACATTCAGATTAAATTTTGGAAAACTATTTTCTAAGAATATAGGTATCAGATTGGATGATTTATTTTTAATTTGACTCTGTAACCCCCCTCCCGGCCCAGTGGCGCATCTAGACTTATCATTTCGGAGGGGGCTGAAATATAATAAAATTTTCTAAGAGAAAATTCCGCTTTAAACAGGTTTTTATCATAGCATGAAACGCATCTATTATATAATTAAAGATGCTAAGATGAAACCGCATAGGAGTGTGAAAATGTTCACTTTAGGCAGGTTTTCGTCTTTAGAAGTATAATTCCATGGTTATACCACATTTTTTAAAACGCAATACTGAGAATTATCTATTAAAAGATATCTTAATAAAAAGTAAATAAAACCGAAGTAAACATCAAATTTAAAACTATTTAACAGCGTTCTCACTCTATCCCTTCCCTACCTCCTTTAACACTTTCTAAGATTCATTTTAAAGCATACATGCATGACATTTGTAATACTTGAATATTGAATAGCGTTTTCCATTTTCTCATAAATGGGATACATTTGGAATAGCAGCTCTCTGGTGATAACTTTTCCTAGATTGTCACGACTCGAAAATCAGCTTTAACGGCCAAATTTGACAGTATTTTATGAATTCTTTTTAATCACAAATTGTGGTTGATAGGAAGCTTTATGTGTATTCCAGATTCAGAATAGCTCAATTAGATTTATGATGTATTTTAAATGTAAATAAAGCTTATTTCTAGTCAAAAAGTTACACAGCCATAGAGAAAACTTTTTTGTCAATATTTTGTAATCCTATGGAAATAAAATAACACGTCACAGCGCTGTAACGAGCTGAATAACAAGACTATAACGTAACATTCCTAGCATTTACATAAATAAATTTTTAAACAAGAAAGAAAAAATCATGCGTCAAGCATAGATTATAAAACACTTTCCAAAACGATCAGAATAATGTAACAAAACTGCGCCGTTTTAAAAATTAAAATCTTACGTCTAATTCAACCATAGGGAAACGCATAACACATTTCAAAACCCATTGTAAGCTGTTCTCATCTACAATCGGAAAATTATCCGAATTTTTTCAGCAGCCCTGTATATGATATATAGATTAACTATATGTATGCCAAAAATTAGTTTACTTAAGAAATACATGTACTTCAGTTGAAAATTTCCCTTCAGCAATTTCCTCTAATAAGGACGTCCTGGTACGTAAATCACATAAACATCACATAAAAAAAAAAGAAAAAAAAATTGCTCTGTGAATTCTGAATGAACCTGATTGATAAGAGGCAACATTTATTACACTGGGCCAAAAGATTAAAAATCGGATATCCATTTACTAATGGGCAAGAATCGCCGTAATGCAGAAAAAAAAATCCCTGCTAAGCATTCAAAAGACACAGATGACTCGACCCGATATTTTTCTAAAAGGAGATGTCCGCTATTCGGGATTGTCAGTTACTGAAGTGCATACACGCACAACAGCCCCCCACCTTTTAAAAATCCTATTTTTATATACTTTTCGTTTTGTGATTTTTTTTCTTTTTTTTTTTAACACTCATATACATATATACTTTTGAAAAAAAAAATCTAACCTATTTTCTATTAACATCCACAGTAAAAAAAAAAAATATATATATATTACTTTAATTTATTAACTATTTATTTATTGTTTAAAAAATAATTGTATAAAGATATATATACCTACACAGAGAAAATATACGAATAATTATATTCTCAAACCACATTACCTTCTTAAAATAATAAATATCATATTTTATTATCATTAAAGTGTTAGTTAATTCCAATATATACTATATATATATATATATATTTGGGCAGCGGCAACTCTTTTAACTGATCTTTTACAGTAGGACTTAGTAAAGAATAATAAAACGATATGCAATGTAGTAAAATCCTCCCTGAAAAATTATCTAACTAACAATTCAAGTCTCATCCTATCTGTCCAGCACAGCTTTTTAAAAAGGGTAATCTTTCATAATCGAGTTCACTTGATTATAGAACATTCTCTCATAATTTAATAGCGGAACAATGTAGAACGATATGCATCTACTAACTACTATTATGCAAATACTAAAACGATCCCTGAAAAATTATTCAACTAACAATGCAAGCCTCATCAAAATTTGCCCAGTAGATAAAAATCTAATCTTTTATAATCCACTTCACCTGCTAGAACAGTATGTACTATACTAAACTAAAAAATATTACTAAAAATATTAAAAAAAATACTAAAAATATTAAAAATTGTCTTCATCTGCATATGTCATTGTTACAGCACTTTCTTACTTATTTTTATTTTGTTTTGGTTCAGCAATCCATTTTTCTAGTAACATAAAGGTAAAATACAACAAAAGTCTGCCTCATCTGCAAATGTCATTATTGTAAAAATTTCTTAAATTATGTTTCATAATTTTCAGTAGATACCGATCGTCTCTGCATAATGCTGGGAAAACTTTAAAAATCTGCCTCATTTGCAAATTTTAATATTGCGGAAATTTTCTTATAATTTTTTTCTAACTATTTTCATTAGCAATCGAACTTCTCTTCGTAATCTGAAAAAACATTAAAAATCTGCCTCATCTGCAGATGTTATTGTTGTTGAAATATTCATATACATTTTTATAATTATTTTCATTAGTAACCCATCTTCCTAGCGTAATGCTCGGAAATCAATAAAGATCTGTCTCATCTGAAGATTTAATTAGCATAAAAAATTCGCATATATTTTTAATAGTCATTTTCATTAGCAATTTATTTTCTTTGAGTAATTCTGGGAAAAAACTAAAAAGCTGCCTCATTTGCAGATTTCATTATTACAGAAATTGTCTTATATAGTTTTCATTGTTTTCATTAACAACCTATCTTCTCTCCGTAATGCTGGAAAAACATTAAAAATCCGCCTCATCTGCAGGCGGAAAATCATCTTGTTGCAGAAATTTTCATGTATTTTTTTATAATTATTTTCATTAGCAACACATCTCCTTCACTTAATGCTGCGAAACCAATTAAAAATCTGCCTCATCTGCAGACTTAATTAATATAAAAAATTTCATATATTTTTTTCTTCATAATTATTATTAGTAACTTATCGTCTCTGCGTAATTTTTAGGGGAAAAAAAAAAACTAAAAATCTGCCACATCTGCAAATTTAATTAATATAAAAATTTTCATTTAATATTTTCATAATAATTTTTATTAGCAAACCATTTTCTCTGTGTAAATTTGGAAAAACATTAAAATTCTGCTTCATCAGCAGATTTAATTAATATAAAAAAATTCATATATATTTTTCATAATTTTCACTAATAACCATCTACACTGCGTATAATTCTGGAAAAACATCTGTCTCACTTGCAGATTTCATTCATCCTTAGAATACATGTTCATTTTTAACACTTTCCGACAAAGTTGAAAAGTGTTTATGCATTCGGTTTGTCTGGCCGTCAGTCCGTCTGTCCACGCTCTAACTCCCGTAAATATACTCGGATTTTCATGAAATTGATAAAGGTTATTTAGGGTCACTAAAGCATGTTTGGTGTTGTATATGAAGTATGTAGGATTAGTCGTTCATTGACAGGGGCACTCAAAAGTATTCCATTACATTATAGTATATGGGGAAAAATCGTTTGCAGAGTATTTTAATGACATTATGCTATTTCAAATGTGTTGAAACTGATATAAATCACTGAATTTCACTACGACGTTAAAACAGGACATTCATAACATTTTTTTATTCATTTACAGGGACACACAAAAGAAATCGGTTACAGTACAGTACTATCTTTGAGTAATAATTGCTGGAGTGCACGGTTTAAAATTCGGTATGCGCTTTTAAATTTAATTAATTTTTTGCATCTTATCCGTTATATATAAATTCTATACCTCAAATACAAGGCTGCACAAAAGTATTCAAGTACCGTTCTCCTTATTAGAGGAAATTGCTGACGGTAAATTTTCAACTGAAGTATAAGAAGCTCTTAAGTGAACTAAATTTTGGTTTGCATGTAGCTATTAGATTCAAATCTATAAATCATATACAGGGCTGCAATTTACATAATTTTCCGATTGTGGATAGGAACAGCTGAAATTGGGTTCTGAAACGTATTATGCGTTTCCATATGGTTGAATTAGACGTAATATTTTAATTTTTTACGCAGTGCAGTTTTGTTACATTATTCTGAATGTGTTGGAAAGTGTTCCATAATCTATGCTTGACGCATGATTTTTTTCTTACTTGTTAAATATAAAAGGGGAAAAAATGGTATTTGTAATGTAATTATAGACCACTTTTCATAATTGCATTAAAAGATGACTTAATTTACTTTCATTTAGTATTTGGGTTGGAGGATTTCGAGTTCTGGTTGAAAGGTTCGGGTTCTGGTCCGGTTTAGGGTAGACTTCAATTCTAATTTGCAGGTTCTGGTCGGGTTTAGGGTAGACTTAAATTCTAATTTGCAGGTTCTGGTCGGTCCGTGTCGACGGAAATTGTTTTGTTTTTCTCAGGTCGGTCCGCGTCGACGGAAATTGTTTTGTTTTTGTCAGGTCGATTTACATTTCGCTGGATTTTTTTCGGGTTTCAGGTTGACTTCAAATGGAATTTACGGGTTCTGATGGGGTTACGTTTCGACGGAAATTATTTTATCTTGCGCAAATCGGGTTACGGTTGGATGGAATTTTCTTTTTCGTCAGGTTCGGATCGGATTTAGGGTAGACTTTAATTGGAATTTTCAGGCTCCGGTCGATACGTGGCGATGAAATTTTTTGGTCTTTTTCGGATCGGGTTACGGTTTGATATATATATATATATATAGATATATATATTTGTCGGGTTCGGATCGGGTTTCGGGTTGACTTCAAATGGAATTTTCACGTTCTAGTTCGGTAGCCTTTCGACGGAAATTACTTTGTCTTTCTCGGATCGGGTTACGGTTCGATGGATTTTTTTCGGGTTTACTTCAAATGGAATTTTCCGGTTTTGGTGGTGTTACATTTCAACAGAAATTATTTTATCTTGCACAAATCGGGTTACGGCTGGATGGAATTTTCTTTTATGTTGGGTTTAGAGTAACTTTAATTGAAAAATCCGGTGTCTGCAAAACATCCAACCCAACATGATAGATTGCTAAATAGAGGTGTCCAGTATTCGGGAATGTCCGTTAAAATTATTATGGAATGCCAATTAATATGTAGTGAAACACAAGCCAAAAAAGCAACTGATTTAAGCACAATAATCTATTTACGTTATATAAATTTAATTTATAAATAGAAGATCTAAAGAAATATTAATAAAATTTATTAATATTGAAAATGATATGCATTTATAGAAAATCCTCAAAAATGATCACACAAATCTTTTAAGACAAAAAATATTTACTGAATACAAGAAAGAAAGAAATATTAAAAATGCATTTTTTTTTTTTTTACGTCATATATATAATTTACATTTGCAATACTGTTAAAAACTAAATTTCCTATTAAATGCTCCAAATTTTACTACATTTAAAATTAGTTCCAGTAAAAAAAATTCTTTTATTGATCGTAGAATTTTTTATATAAAAGAAAATTCCATTCACAATTCACATATTAGATAAGACTGATGGTACCGAATGGTCTGATGGTAAGTTTTAGAATATAAATTCTAGTTGCAGGCGATATTTTGAAATCCATCATTCTTGCTTCCTAATATAGGGAGGGGGCGTGCAAAAACGTAGCTCAAAACTTATCATTGCCTCAATGATAAATTTTTGTAAGATACAGATAATCAGAATAAAAATATCACATTCAGGTTAAAATTTTGGAAAGCTATTTTCTAAGAATATAGGTATCAGATCGGCTGATTTATTTTTAATTTACTCTCTTTAACCCCTAGAGAATCAGGTGTTCCTGATCTTGACATTTTGGATTCATCAAGAATATCCTCGAAAAATCAGAGACCTGTTCAGATTGGTGATGTTGTTATAGTGTAGTGAGAATGTTAAGAAACTTGAATGGCCACTTGCCAAAGTTATTGAACTTTATCCTTCTAAAGATGGAAAAGTACGATTAGTCAAGGTAAAAATGAAAGGTGACGAATTTCTACGTCCTGTCCTCAGATTGATACCTCTAGAAGTAACTCATGAAAGAGGTACTGAACTGCATTCTATAGCTCAAAACTCAATATCTTCCGAACAGACTGTTCAACCGAATGGTAAAGAGTGTCCTTTAGATCCTAATTCTACTAAACCGATGATAAAAGACGGGTTGCCATCCCCCGGTCCCAGGCCCTCAGAAGGCCCATTTGCCTACGCAGGGAACCACCCGCGAGACAAGCCCCGCGACGCGTCCCGAAGGTCGCCGCCAGACAAGACCCGACAGAGCGGAACCCCACGCAAGCTCCGGTCGAGACCGACGCGCTGCCCAGCGTACACCACGTTGGCTATTCCCAAGTTAGACGAACGGCCGCTACGACAGTCCTCACCACCCAGCTACAAAAACCAATGGTCCCTAAACTTTGTTCCCGAGCCGGTAGACCCCGCAAGCCCTGCAGGAACCGGACGCCTATAAAGACGCCAGGCCTACGAACTGAACCGAGGCTTCCCGACCCGGAGTTACTTTACGGGAGGCCCCCCCAAGATCAAATACCATTTTCCGGCAAAGACATTTATGTGGGCCAGCCGATAGGAAAGTTAATGAAGGGCCCCTAGCTTGAAAACGCGGGAGGACGGGGAAAGTCCCTCCGGTCGTAAAGCGACCCAGCTCCGGGCTTTTCTCCCAGACCACCCGGCTCAACCGACGGAACCCCTCGTGGAACCAGTTGGCCCAGACTAGGTGCCGTTAGCGACCCCCAGGCGGGCACGGAAAGCTCCACCTAGACGGAATAGACTCCGCCTCGCTAGGGGGTTGGATGGAACGGAGTCCCGCCAGCCCCCGCCGACTCGACCCCGCCCGAAGACAGAGAAGCCAGCGGAGGCTGACAGAAGCCCGACCACCACTACCTTACCTCACGGCCGTCGAGGGTACCCAGGCCCGAAGGCCCCTGACCCCGTGCAGTGACCGACCGCTACCTTTGTTAGTGCGTTCGAAAATTAGGTGTAGACTGTAACGGTGTTCAGTGGGATGGTTCACTTAAAAGCAAAAACTCCAACCATATTACAGGAACTATGAAAATTTATTCATCATTTTTAAATTTAAAGTTACACAAGAGATCATACTCAAAATTAATTAAGAGTGAGAGAGAGAGTCCATATTTACAAGGTACGCCTGGGCGTGACCCACAGACCAAGAAGGTCTTACATCCTTTTTGGTCGAGATAAAAAGTTGAGTGCTCGTGATTTCATAAGAATCATATAACACTAGTCACTACACATCGCCAAATTCAAACATTGGCACCCTGAACGAACTGTGGACAAAGGTTTTATTCGCGAGCCAAATGATTATCCCAAAAATCCAGCAACCCCGATGAGAACAATGAAACGCGTGATGGAAAATGGTTGCCAGTCCACAAATCCTGGGAATCATTATCTAACCGAAATGATTACGTTAAAAAAAATGCCCGCAACATACAATCGCGAAATGCCAAGAAAGGCATCTGGTAAACCAACTGACAAATAGATTTAACATCCATGAAACGTGATTTTAAAAACCGCATCTCATTTCGATGAGAGAGACGGCAGAAACATCTGGGAGGTGTTTATATTACAGACTGGCATTCGCTTAAACAAGTGTTACTTAAAATTACATACTGCAGACAGATGGTAGGGAAAGATGCAGTAAATCGCATAAAATACATTCCTTTCACATTTGTTGTCAAAAGATTTTCAACGGTTCCCTATTATCAGTGATAAGGAAGCTTTTCACTGCGGTGGGCAAAATCCGATGTAATTAAATGAAGAGATATTGTTACTAGCAGCCGCGCCTTATAATTTTTATTTATTTCTTTGCACTGGGAGCGGTAACGGACAGATAAGGAAAAAAGGGAAAAAAAGAAATGAATCTTTGAGCGGCCTGAAATAAAGATGTTTTTAGAAAGAAGAAAGACATCACCTTAATAAAAATCTGGATGGTTTTGAGAAATGAATTTAATCACCTATTTCAGTATAGGAAAGAGGGGGGGGGGAAGATAATATGATCCAAAAGTAAGAAAGTTATGTTTTAAATTAATTTTGAATAAAAATGATAGCTATGGGACAGAAACGCTGTCACATAACTCACCCCGACCACAGAAGAAAGCTGAAACGTGTACGTTGCAGCTTTATATCTACTTAAAATCCTTTGTCCACCTTCGCACTTGCAGAATATGTACCATGACAAAATAAGTAAAATTAACTATTTAAGTTGATATCTACCAAGAAACCTATTTTAACTTGTCTGTGAAACTATTACCCGTTAGCTCCTGTAAAATATTTTATACAACTATAAGTAAGTAGAAAAAAATATATTTGCTTGCTTTCAAAACAATTCACAAGAATTGTGTTATGTCCATGACTGAGCGCTCATAATATTCAAAATAATCTTTTTTTTAAATTAAATATTCCACAAAATAAAAGGGCTACATTAGTTGATGACATAGGATCCTATATTTAATTTTTTTGTGTGGCATTATGTTTGTGGCGCTGGTACCAGCATTTTTAGTCATGTATCTATTCATATAGAGAAGCATTTACTGTAATTACCACTTCTCAAAATTTGATCTTACATGAGATCATAATATTAAAAAATGCAAGCAAATAAAAACAAAGGACAAAAATACACCAGTAAAAAAAATTGTAACTTTAAGGAAAGATGAATTCTTTCATAAAATTGAAGCTGATTTGTATTATCTTAGGTTGCTTCATTACTGGCATAAGAAACAAACAAAAATTTGTGCATAACGCACAGGACTACCAGAGACAAAAAAAATTGTGCAAGCTGCACGCGCTCAAACAAGTGTAGCCCTAAATATTGAAATTTTGTGAATTATAGTGGCATCAGCTTATGGTTTCTGCCTTAAATAATATGGGGTAGTTTTTTTTTTTTTAGATTCCTGCAATTTAACTAAGTTCCCGGTTCCCAAAAAATTCACAGTATGTTATAATTTAGCATTTTATGAATTTTTACACTGCCATCCTGACTTTCCGTGTATTGTTCAAAATTTAAGTCCTGGCAAAAATGTTAAAACAATAAGAAATTGTATTCAATCTTATATAGTGTACAAGATATCTTACTCGATCTGCCACTTTCAAGTAAGAAGTATCCAATGAAAGTGTTAAAAAAAATGCTACATGTTAAAAGTGAACACAATCGAAATGTATGTGTAGTTTAAAATGTCATGTGACGGATAACTCCTTGTAACTTTAAAATCTTTGTACATAGACAAAGTGATGGTGTTATTGTTATTTATGACATTATGCAAGCACAAAAAAAAATCTTATTAAAATTAAAACTTAGAGTATTTTAATATTGAAACATGGTGTAAAATTTGAACAACAGAAAAGAAAAAGGAGAAAAAACTGTGTGTGTGAAGGGAGGGAAAAGAAACTCCGCAACTCATGAACTACTTGTAATGCAACACGTGAACAAAAGTGTACGCAAGCATACACAACGTGTAAGTAAACACATGAACAAATTGTATAATATCACATGAACTATATGTATTAATGTCTCAATGAACTAAAATTGTAATGTATTTGCCAACAAAATAAACAGACAGTATATGTGTAATAACCCAATACACTTGCATACGAGTGAGATTCAATTACATAATTAATGAGTTATCATCAAAACGTAATGAATAAGGGTTAATAAAACAAATGAACTACTTGTAATGTGTGTGTAAACTCTGGTTAAACTCTAAACCAGCCAGTGTGTACTACTCAGCGAACTACTTGTAAGAAAAAAAACAAAGAAATACTGCCGAATAAATTGCTAGCAATATACAATGTGTAAAAGCAAATGAACAAAATATGTATATCAACACATGAACTATTGGTAATGTATGTATATAAATGCACAAAAAGGTATTCTAAATAAGAAAATGTTGTGTAACACAACAAATACCCTACACATGAACTACATGTGAAAGAAAACTGCTGAATAAGTGGTTGACTAAGGGTTAAAATTAAAATAAAACAGTATCTGCCAAAGTTATTACTGTATTAAGTTAACACAAGCGTGCATAAAATGTATAACTCTACACTAAAAATTGTAGAAGTTATGCAAGCCAAACATGTTCCAAGAAAAGAATAAAAGGAAAAAAAAAACATATTAATAGCAAAAAAAAAAAAAACAAGCAATGTACCTTATGTGGTATGAGTGTATGTATCCGTCACAAGACAACTGTGAGACCTGAACTCACAAATTAAAAAAAATTTTAAATCTGAAGAAAAAAAAAACATGCCAAAGATTTAGTTTAATGACTATATGTGAATAGCCCTTTAAAAAAATAAAGTGTACCTAACAGCTCACATTATGCATGTGACTAAATTTTATTAAAAAAAAAACTCTTACCGACATCAAATATCATGTCAGTTATAATAAAAAAAATACCTTATGTATAACTGAAATAGCAACGAGTCACCAGCCGCGCGTAAACAATGAAATCTAACAGTACATTAGCTGCATGTGTAAAAATGTACACCCGGTTAATTATCTCTTGCATAAAATAATTAAGATGTATGTGCAAACCCTGTACAATAGTTAAATTATGTTATAATTTCTGCAAAACTTTTAAACACACCAACTAAAAATAAAAAAAATCTTACCTTAAAATAAATCTATCTAAAAACAACAACGAAGTTGTGAATGCAGTGAAAAAAAAAAATGCAATTTTAAGCTAACACAAATGCTGATAAAATGAAACCAATACATGCACATATGTTAATGAATGTCCTTAACCATGGTGAGTATTACTTGAAATATAACAAAATCAGCAAAACTGAACGAGTAAATGTGTGTGTGTGTGTGTGTGTGAAGTACCAGGCCAAACATGACATCACAAACCATGTGCATGAGAGGAAAAAAAAAACATGTGTGATTAATACCTAACAATGCTATCTGCCCATAGCAAGTTAGAAATAAAAGTGTAAACTAGTGTAAAAGCGGTATACCTAATCAGCATTTAGAAACAATTACAGGCGAAATTTTAGCAATTTAAAAATAATTTTAAAACTGTAAACAATACTCCAATTGAAAAACTAATATTAGTGTAACTCCATCAATCATGTTAGGAAACCTATCCGATCCCTGATTAAGCTAGCGGCCAACTTGCTTAACCATAGATCGAAATACACACCTCAGACATTTTGAGTTATGGAGACATTTTGAGTCCCATGGAAAATAGCGCAATGACTGAAGTATCCCACATAAAACACGACAGAGGTACAAGCAATCAAACTTACCCAAAAGGATCAAAACAATCTATTAATGTAATGTATGTCATTGAGAAACATAAAAAAAATAACTGTTTAAAACTATACGTCAAACCTATGTTGTACATCTTCTGTATTTTGCAAAAGCAAACGAGAGCCAAAAGTGAAAAAAAAATATTTTTATAACCATGACATGATGACTCGAGCTATGCCTAAAGAAAATGTATGCCAGGATAAACTAATCTAAGCTTACTAACTATTTTGCCAAAGTTCACTATCCAAGAAAATATCTATGTGAAAGGTAAAATAATCTATTATTTTTTTTTAAATTATGATTACCAACTGTATGTAAATTTCTAATCAAGTGCCCACATCTAACTGAGAAAAAAATGTTATGCTCACATCCTCTATAATTATTTTAAATTGTTACCAATATGCAAATCCAACATATTTCCCATTACTCTTAATCCGTGCAAAAATGATTTATAATAAAGTCATAAAACATAAAACTTTCTGCATAGAAAAAAAAATATATTAACTCTAAAAAGAAATTTCAAAAGTGTGTCCCAGATTTAATTGTGTAAAAGGTATTTAAAAGCAAGTTATACACACTATGAAATAAATATATCTATAGACTTTTTTTTTTTTTTATAACCTTAAGAAAGGCTGAATGACAAGCTCTTAACCAACAATAAAAAAACCTTTAATAATCCCCAGAGAACTACTCATAACAGACACTATACTATTTTAATTAATTTTTCAACTACATTTCAGCAGTGACACTATACTAAATAAGTTGCAATATGACACACATATTATTTAAATCATACTGTTAACAGACAGCATACGAGCCAGCGTATTTATGTCAAACAAATGATAAAACAACACAGAAGCAACTTCAAGGCCCGGAAATAAAATAAAAAGGAATATATTATCTCTGAAGTGCGTCGATGTGTCAATGCAAGATGCTCAGGAAGTTTCTAATATGAATCAAATGCAACACACTTAAAAAAATTTGCTACCCCTTTTTTTTATACCCTTAGAAATGCATCTCAATTATTCATAAATTTTACTTTACACTTCAACTGCCAATCTGTAAGTAACAACTTATATTTTTAAAAGCAGATGAAATATTACCTAACATATTAAAAATTCATAACAGAGATAAATACAAATACATCTCTTTTCAATCAAAATAGAAATTAAATTAAAATTAAACACACCTTTCGTTAAAAATATGTCATTCATACTATAATTAAAAGCAACAAAATGTGCAACAGCTAAATTAGCTAAATTTTAAAGGCTATTGTTTGTCCAACAGCGACAAGGAATGCAAGACTAGTATCTTTCAAGATAAATATTAAACCAAGAAAATCCCTGTCATGCATGAAAATAAAGAATCTAAACATACATAACATAACTGTGAACAGAAATAGCACTTACCTTTTAAACATTAACTTGCAAAGAGCAGCTTAGAACTATAGCTGCAAGTTTAACGGTTTAAAAAAAAAAAAAAACAATTATTATTTTTTTTTTTATAAAGCCGATATCTTCTCTCTTCCGGCTATCACATTTTATAAGCAGCCTTAATAAAAACTACATGGAATAGTATGGAGTAATAAAATTTTTAAACAAGTATGAATATAGAAACATTTATCATAGCACGAAAAGAGATGAAACTGAAAAAAATATAAAAAGGAAAATACTGTATTAATTAAAATTAAGATTTTAAAAAGGAAAAAAAATTGTTCATGTTGAAATTTGTAGTGTATTCTTACTTTTTTTTTTAAACACTACATAAAAATGCACTTTTAGTAATTAACACAACTAGTGTCACATTAGAAGTATTTGATCCGAAACGCCACTATTTTTTTTAAACCATCTAGCCTTATTTCCCATACTGTCAAGTCTTTACTAAAAGTTCACTTTGAGATTTTCATATAAGTCACAGAAAAGCACATACTTGGTAAATTATGGGTCCTTCATATTTTAAGTGAGAAACACTTTTTTTTTTTTAGATTACCTTGCGTAAAAACACATTTTGAAAAGAAACGAAAAAACATTCTATCACAAAGGCAATATTCGAAATGAAGCACGATGAATTTTTGACATTGTCAGGTGCACTTTTTTGTAAGAATCACTAGATTTCACTTTTTTTTTCTTTTCTTTTTTTTTTTTTAGTTATTTCACAAACAACCAAAAATGATGTGTGATGAATGTGGACATTAACAGGTGCCCTTTTTTTTGTCGAGTACACTGGTGCAGAACTATTACTCTTTTTTTTTTTTATGTTGACACACTTTTTGAAGAAATAACAGGTCGCATAAAAGAAAACACGAATCGCAGGAAACACAACTGCAATTACAGGTGAGATCCACTATTTGCGAGACTGCATAGCGTTTTTGGAAACATGCATGGATCGTAGGAGTGAGCACAGCACTGAGTACTAAGCAGTCTTGAATTAAAAAAAACACAGCGTATTTGAAGAAACGGCGCCGCGCATCACAGGCACATCAATCAGGCAACCATGGCTCGTCGCTTAAGTGGAGGGGTGATGACACACTTTATTCCAACATCACTAGACACAGAGACAGGAACTTGAAGAAGACAATTGTCCTTTTAAAATCTAACTGGAATACGTCGAAAGCGGAGCATACATCCATTTTAAAAGTGTGTGTGTGGAGGGGGGGGGGGGGATTTCTCTCTCTTAACTATATTTTTTTTAGGTTGGAGAAACGACCGGCCGATGGGCCAAATTATGTAACGGTGTTCAGTGGGATGGTTCACTTAAAAGCAAAAACTCCAACCATATTACAGGAACTATGAAAATTTATTCATCATTTTTAAATTTAAAGTTACACAAGAGATCATACTCATAATTAATCAAGAGTGAGAGAGAGAGTCCATATTTACAAGGTACGCCTGGGCGTGACCCACAGACCATGAAGGTCTTACATCCTTTTTGGTCGAGATAAAAAGTTAAGTGCTCGTGATTTCATAAGAATCATATAACACTTGTCACTACACATCGCCAAATTCAAACATTGGCACCCTGAACGAACTGTGGACAAAGGTTTTATTCGCGAGCCAAATGATTATCCCAAAAATCCAGTAACCCCGATGAGAACAATGAAACGCGTGATGGAAAATGGTTGCCAGTCCACAAATCCTGGGAATCATTATCTAACCGAAATAATTACGTTAAAAAAATGCCCGCAACATACAATCGCGAAATGCCAAGAAAGGCATCTGGTAAACCAACTGACAAATAGATTTAACATCCATGAAACGTGATTTTAAAAACCGCATCTCATTTCGATGAGAGAGACGGCAGAAACATCTGGGAGGTGTTTCAGACCTGCCAACCTTTGAAAATGAGAAATCGTAGCACACAAAATTTAAATTAATCTGGAGGTTGGTTGGTTGGTTTTTCGTGTTACACAGCCATCTTTTGACATTCGTAAAAGGAATAAGGTGTCAGTCTTTCAACCCAATATAGTAATTTTTTTCCTTTGAAAACTTTTATACGATTTTTAGAGTTTCTTTTCTTTTCGCAGCGTTTTTTTTTTTTTTTTTTTTTTTACATTTGTAAAAGGAGCCTGGTTCCAAATTTTTAGCCCAGTGCAGTAAATTTTGACGAAATGCGGGATTTTTTTCCTTCGATCATTTCAGGATATTCACAATTTTTCCGCAATCGAATTCACATTTTTCAATCACGAGTCTTTATAGAAATCCGCTTTTTTTAACATGAACTTCTGACGAAATTCGCCTTTTTTTACCACGATCCTTTGTCGAATTTTGCTTTTTTTCTGCGATCCTTTTGACGAAATTAGTGTTTTCTTTCTGCGATCTTTCGGTGAAAATTTGCGTTTTCTTACTGATCTTTCGACGAAATTTGCATTTTCTTACTGATCGATCTTACTAAATTCGCGCTTTCTTTCTGCGATATTTTGACAAAATTCACACCATTTAAAACACAAAATCTCAAATCTTCCGACGGGTGGTATTCCCTCTCCCCCCGGTCCACCTCCTGAAATCAACACTGCGCTTCTACCACGATCCTTTGACGAAATTTTCTTCTGCGACCAATTGACGAAACTGATTTTTTTATACGGTCATTTGTCGAAATTCGCGGTAGTTTATCGCAAATCGTGCGATTTTGCACACTATTTCAAACCTTGACCCTCAAAGACCCCCCCCCCTCCTTTTCAGAAATTCTTAAAATGGCACCTTGTTTCTGAGGAAGCGAATTCCTGTATAAATATTTACAGAAACACGAATCACTTGTGGTTAATATAAAGATAATGTTTTATGTTAAGAAGTTTGTTTTGCAGCCCAGATTTTTTTTCCCCATGAGCATTTTTTAATGTCCGAATTTTCGGACTAATGGCCAATTTTTTAAACCTTTCGGAAATAAATACTTTGAAATTTTGGAAATTTCGCAACAGGATCATTCCTGAAAAATATGCTGTGCGGGATAAAAATCGCAACTAGAAACAAAAAATTTCGTAGCATCGTAGCCGATTTTCGTAGCATCGTAGTTTATAGGTCCAAATCGTAGCAACTACGATTTTTTCGTAGCAGTTGGCAGGTCTGGGTGTTTATATTACAGACTGGCATTCGCTTAAACAAGTGTTACTTAAAATTACATACTGCAGACAGATGGTAGGGAAAGATGCAGTAAATCGCATAAAATACATTCCTTTCACATTTGTTGTCAAAAGATTTTCAACGGTTCCCTATTATCAGTGATAAGGAAGCTTTTCACTGCGGTGGGCAAAATCCGATGTAATTAAATGAAGAGATATTGTTACTAGCAGCCGCGCCTTATAATTTTTATTTATTTCTTTGCACTGGGAGCGGTAACGGACAGATAAGGAAAATAGGGAAAAAAAAGAAATGAATCTTTGAGCGGCCTGAAATAAAGATGTTTTTAGAAAGAAGAAAGACATCACCTTAATAAAAATCTGGATGGTTTTGAGAAATGAATTTAATCACCTATTTCAGTATAGGAAAGAGGGTGGGGGGGGGGAGATAATATGATCCAAAAGTAAGAAAGTTATGTTTTAAATTAATTTTGAATAAAAATGATAGCTATGGGACAGAAACGCTGTCACATAGACACCTCTAGGTCCTCATCACTGGGCGAGGCAAACTCCAGTATCGCATAGACACGAAGGACCTGGATCGGACCAAGAGTTCCTCTGAGGCACGATGAGCCGCCGCGTTACCGGCGAGCCTCCGGCCCGGTTCCCCGTGGGGACAGCGTTCGATGGTGGACCTGTCGGCCGACCCCCTCCCAAGGGTCACGGCACGACATGGAGCAACCAGAGCCATACTGGCCTCCCCACGTGACCGCTCCTTGGTCAACGGAGGCACCGCCAAACCCTACCCACCTTAGGGTCGGCTCACAACTGCTTCAGCTGAGGTCCTCGGAGGGATGAGCCACCCAAGTCATAAAGTAACCTGGGCGCTGTCCGAAACCCTCGCCCTTCGGTTGCTCCGGGAGTCCCTGCGTGGCGTTCCCGCGAGCCCCGTGGTCACTAGCGAGCACCGAGGACTTTCCACTACAAAGACCTCACTCCTACCTCAGAGACCACTGACCAGACCCTCCCTCCCAGGCTTGAGGACCTAGGTTTACGGGTTTGTATTCTGGTTCAGCGGGGCGCTGTAGAAGTACAGGCGCCAGATCGCCGCAGGCGTCCACCCACCAGCGGAGATCCCGACAAGCACGTGGGCCGACTGTTTGAGCTAAGCCGATGTTTCTAATTTGAGGAGTGCTCTTTGTAAATCTTTATTTGGCGCCGTACACCACATACTCATCGTGCGAAGCGGAATAGGGCTGGACAATTTTGTGTCTAAATGTTGGCAGCTACCTAGCAGAGGGGGGAGAATTTTGAGGGAAGGTACACGACGTAAAAAAATGCTCTACATGAGAAAAACTCTAATTGAAAACTGTAATATGAAGAACCAGGATAAGAACATGCCGAGATGCTAGGGGCTGCCTGAGAAGGGAAAATTTTTGGGCCAAAATGCAAGGCAGACGAATCGCTGCAGAGGGAGACGGGATTTCGCCTTTCTACCGTACCCCACCGGGGAAAAACTGGCTCCGTAGGCTATCCTTTGGAGCGGGTCCGGTAGCTCGTGCGGACAATGTCCAATTGCACCTAATAAAGAGGCGAACTGTCAAAAAAAAAAAAAAAAAAAAAAAAAAAAGGGGGGGGGACTTGAGGCACCCCCGGATGTGCGGCGAGCCACTCATCCAGGGGGGCCGAGGGGGAACCTGTAAGAGAAACTATTGTTAGACATACATTGTTCATTCATACATTTTAAAACTTTAATGGGTTCTAGATAATCTTTAGATCCAGAAAACGAGGGTGGCTAATCTAAAAAGGTGCTGATTCCTAAGATTAAAACCTGAAGCTAATCTATGGGGACTGATAAAAAATGTGCTGAGTAGTGGGTCATTCCCTTGACTAGTGAGACCAATGTCGTTAATACCCTCCGATTTACTAAATGCTGGGAGTGGCTGGCCTTAACTTAGCTTATAACTGCGCGAAACTGAGATGAGGACGTGGTGAAACTTATTTAAAAATCTTAGTGGGGGCCAGGCACTTATATGAGGGATTCTGTCGTGACCCGGGCTCGAACCCACAGCCTCTCACACTGTGGTATATTGACTAACTCTCACTTAGGAATATAGAGCCCGTGGTTCGCGATGCTTGAGTTCTGCTGGAAACTTGCCTCCTTACAGGGATAATAGGGTTGCTAACCTGGTCTAGGGCCTCTTAAGCGGAATTAACTGGAATTAAAAAAAAAAAAAAAAAAAAAAAAAAAAAAAAAAGGGGGATTACCATTAGAGGGGGAGCCGAAAGAAAGACTGCGTTACCAGCGGATGCTCTAGATAATATTGCAATAGATGGGTAGAGAAAGATGCGGCTGTGGACCCTGCCCAGTAGGGTAGCAGGCCGGGTTTCATTTCATACCCCCGTCCCTGGCTGATCGCTGTCCACCGCTGCTAGTAGAAAGATAGTAGTGCTTGCCCGCACACGTGTCCCCTGGAGAGAATTTCTTTCCGGGCGACCGGTCGTTGAGTCCCTTCTAGCTCACGCCCCTGGCTTGCGCCACGTGTGACCGGCCTAGAAGAAGAGAAGGATGGGAGAGGTTTTAATTTTACTTATGGTTGGAGAATAGGCGTTGCGAGGGTGCCAATCCGTGTCTCCGTCCTTAGCCCACCCCACCTCACAAACCTCTTTCGAGGCTGCTTGGTACGGATGCTTGCCCGGTGTCCCGCAGTACCGGCGCGTGGCTTTCGCTGCTAATGGACTAGATTCCCTTCCCTGCACCCCCTTCACGCTTGAAGGCGAAAAGGGATAGAAGTGTGGGGGTTGCCTCCCCCGGTAACGCAGGGGGAACTGAGCTAATAGCAAATATGCTTAAAAGTTAGAATTGGGAGGGGGATGCTAGAGCGCCCTAGACCAAAAATAAACTAGAATGGAAATCTTGCTGCTGGGAAATGGCTTGCTTGTCGCTGAAATTGGTTAGCTGAAAACTGGGTTTGTACTTACCTTGTTATTCTTTTTTATCTTTTGTGCACTTGACAACACACGGACGGACGGAGATGTGCCGGAGGCGGGTGCCGCTTCTTGATTTGCCATTGTGTGTAGCTTGCTCGGCCGGTAAAGTTGTTGCATTTCGTCTGGTGCGGGGCTCCTGTTGAGGGCCGTGGCCAGCTGTTGCTACACGGCTACCGAACACTCTCATAGGACAAAGACAAATAGTGCTTTTTATAATTTTTATGTGGCAATAGGAACCTAAGCCCTTTTTTTTTTTTTTTTTTTTTTTTTTTTTTTTTTTTTTTTTTTTTACACAGATTACATATAATACATATATCAATACATATATCAATACATTGTGAGGCTAGGTTCGTTGTCATGTTACTGAGTTGTGGTGTAGTTTCAGCTTAGTCCTGACAACCCCTCAGGGGCTCTGTCATGCGGTCGTTATTTTAAGGATGATATTTCGTCGCAGTTGGCTTGGAGCCATCTCATGACTATCTTTGCTTTGTTTTGGACGTGCTTGTTGTTAGCTACTTGTTGATACCATATTTTTCTATTCTCTTGGGTGATTTGTGCTAGATGGTTGGATTGAGTAAGGGGACACTTAGTTAAGTAGTGGACTGGTATTCCTACGCCGCCACAGGCGCAGTCCGGAGTTTCCGCCTTTGTGCACCTGTGGAGGTATTCTGGAAAAGCACCGTGGGCTGTAAAAATCTGTGCTAGTAGGAAATCACTGATTAGCCTATTTGATTTTACCACTGGAAAATATTTGTATGTTTCCCTGCCTTTCTCCCCGTAGTCCCATTCAAACTGCCATTGCTTCATTGTCAGGTCTTTAAGTTTCCTTTTTAGGTGCGAGATCGGTTTTTCTAGGTAAAATGGTGCGTCCCTATTTACGTTGATAGCTGCTGCCTTTGCCAGCTGGTCTGCCTCCTCGTTTCCAAGGATGCCGACATGCGCTTTTACCCAGCTGATCTTGAATCTATCTCTTGACTCTTTGATTGAATCCTGTATATCGTCTATTAGACTGTTAACGTTAAACGGTTTACTAAGAGAATCAATTGCCGATTTGCAGTCTGAGCGGATACTATAGTGATCACCCGTAGAATTGCCCCATTCCGCCGCTTTATAAATTGCCAGTAGTTCGGCTTGGAAGACGCTATTGCACTGTCGTAGTGGCACTGACCATGTCTTGATTTTTGACTTATCTTTGAATGCTACGAAGGCTGAGCCCGTAGCGCCCGATTCCAATTTTGAGCCGTCTGTGTAAATAACTGTGTCTTCTGTATTGTAACCTATTCTGGGTTCGGAAATGTTTGCCGGGTGGTTCTTCCAAATATTAATCTTTTTCGTATATTCATGGTGGTGCAACGTTGTGTTGTGAATATGCGCATTTAACCTTAGTCTTGATACTGTTCCGTATGCCGCCTCATACTTTACTTTCAGATGGATTGGAATCAGGCCTGAAAGGACCTGAAGTGCCGAAGTTGGGGATGTTCTATATGCTCTTACTATGGCCAGTGCGAAGTGCCTCTGGCAACTGGACAAAATCTCTATGCTTCTCCTATCAAGTGAGTGCCCCCATATTGGGGCTGCATAGGTTAGCGTCTTTTCCACTACTGTGATGTACCACGTTTTTATTATTTCTGGTCTGAGGCCCCAGCCTTTTGCTGTCATTCTTGCCATGTTCTTAAAGTTGTTCCTCACCTTGTCCGCCTGTGCTTGACAGTGTGGTGACCAGTTTAAGTTCTTATGCAACGTTACCCCTAGGTATCTAATCTGTTCTTTGACTGACAGGGCCTGGCCCTCTAGCTCGATGCCTTCAAGTACATTGGAATTCTGTGTAGGCAGGTTTCCTGTGTAGCCCCTGTTTAGAAATAGTAATTCTGTCTTTTCTTTATTCAGTGTCAGCCTGTTGTCTTTTATCCACTTATTGAATTTTTTTAGGATCCTGTTTGCTAGTCTTCTAAGCTTGTTTGCTGTTTTTCCCTTTAGTATTATTATGAAGTCATCTGCGAATGCTTGTATCCGAACGTGCCTCCCCCAGAACTTTTTGAGGGCTGTTTCTGCTATCAGGAGCCAGAGAAGGGGGCCCAGACAGCTGCCCTGCGGACAGCCTCCATAGGTTTGCTTTATTACTTTAATCCCGTTTTCCTCCAAGGACACAAATCTGTGTTGCAGGAAGCTGACTACCCAGTTAACTAAATAGGCCGGGCATGGGGAGTCTTTCAGGTTTTTGATTAGTAGTGGCCAGCTTATGTTATCGAATGCCCCTTTTATGTCTAGTGCGATTAGTAGTGTTTTGTACTTATTAAGTTTATCTTCCCTAATAATTTTTAGTAGGTTCGCGAGGGCGTGCTCTGTCGAGATGCCCTGTTTAAATCCATATTGCTTGTTGCTCCAGAAATTCAGACTAGTTAGGTGGTAATTGATTCTTCCATGGATGATTCTTTCTATTAGCTTACCCAGTGCTGGGAGGAGGCATATGGGGCGGTAGCTTTTTGGATTTCTTGAGTCCTTACCTGGTTTGTGAAACAGTACTACTATACCTGATTTGAGAGATTTGGGGAAGTGTTCCAATTCTAAGCAACGGTTTGCTAGTTTTAGAAGTAGGTTTGGTGCTGCCGCGTGGATTCTTTTTAACAGGTTGTAATCTAACAGGTCGAAGCCGGGAGCTTTGTTTTTCTTAATGCCATTAATTATCCTATTTAACTCTGCTTTGGTTACCGCTGGGGGAATAGGATCCCCTGATCTATTTTTCCCTGTCACTGTGTGTGGTGTTAAGCAGTCCGTTATGTAAAGATTATCTAGAAACTTGTTGAGGGTATCTTCCACTGTGACTTTACTGCCCTGAGGTAGAATATTTGCTAGTTTTGCTGGACCTGTGTTCTTATTGCTTGCGAACTTATATTGCGAACCGTAGATATCCGTAGCGCCGCTACAATACTCCCTCCAGGTTTTTGACTTTAATTTGCGGATTAGCTTTTTTAATTTCGCTTTTTCTCTATTAAACTGTGTGTGCTGTTGCTGTCTTAGTTCCTCGTCTTGTTGTTTCTGGTACCTCCTTCTCAGTGCCCTAACTTTATTCCTAGATGTTTTAATCTCGTCTGTCCACCATGGCGGGGCCCTGGGTGCCTGGGATCTCTTTTTCTTGTAGCAGCTGAGGGCTATTGTTGTTAACTCATTTTGGAGTCTTAAAACTACTTTATCGAGTTGTTCTGTAGTATCTAATCTATTGAAGTCCCTTATGTATTTATTTTTGATCTGTCTGACTTTTCTTTCAAATTTAGCATGTTGTCCTATCTTAGTTTGGAGTCCGTGTCTCTGGTAGTCCTTATTCTTAAAATTCTTAATTCTAAATTTTATGTAGAGGTGATCACTGAGTGTGGCTTCATCGCTAACGTGCCAGTCTGTTATTTCATTGCTTAGTGCTACTGATGTTATCGTTAAATCTGGCCATCCTTTAAGGTGTCTCTTGCCCCTCATGGTGGAGAAAGATGCATCTGCGCCTTCCGGGTTGTGGACGAAGAGGGACTTTGACAGCAAGAAGTCCGACAGATCTCTACCCCTCTGATCTATGTCCGCGTACCCCCATTCTGTCGAGTGGGCGTTAAAGTCCCCCACTAATAAAATTTCCCCGTCTGCCAAGCCCAGTGCCTCGTCTATCTCATTTAAGATTGAATTAAAATCCGCTTTCGGGGGGGCGTAAGTATTAATTATGGTCATTTTTTGATCTTTGTTTTCTAGCTTGATCGCTGTTGTAAACGCTTTTTCTAACAGAGTGATCGGTTTCGAACCTAGGTTGGAGATTATTGCTGACCTATTGCTGTTGGTTCTTGCTATATGCCAATTGGAAGAGATGAATCCTGATATTTCATGGGTGTGTTTGTTTTGGTGGAAGTCCTGCAGCAGCGCCACCTGGATACCGTTCGCTGCTACGTAGCCCGCCAGCTTTTCTGTGGCTCTACAGCCACCGTGGAGGTTTATCTGGACCAAGCTGAGTATGTCTGTGTGCTGTGGGCTGGCTTGTGTGGTGTTTGTGTTTGTGTTGTCTGTTGGATGGTGGTGATGTGTGGGTTGGAGAGTGACAAGTGGGGAGTGTGTGACTTGTGATGCGCTCATAGAGCGCGTGGTCCTACGACTATCCACCTCCGCCATTGCGGATTCTGCGTGCGTAGTCATATTTCTGTTTGTTGACTAAGTCTTGACGAGTTCTTGTCTCAACCCTATCTTTACCTTGCCAAGAAGCTACGGCCACTCTCCCTGAAATCATGTCCCAGCCTGATGGGCGAGCCAAGCCTCTTTCTTCTTGAAGTTGCCTCGCTCGTAGCAGTAATCGTCGGGTTTCGCATTCCCTTGCGTTTGAGGTGTGATTTGTGTCCCTTCTTTTTCTTAGCCAATCTTTGTTCTCTTCATTGTAGCGGGTGCATGCGTAGCAGCACTTAACTGGGCTTTTACTTCGGCATTCCGTGTACTTGTGGGGTCCTGAACAGATGGTGCATCTCTGTGTGTCTGTGCAGTTAGCTGCCAGGTGGTCGAAGAGCAAGCATTTGTGGCACCTGGTTACACTGATGAAGACCTTGACTGGACATTCCTTTAGGCCCAGACAAATTGTTTTCTTCCTGATTAGTTCGTCTGCTAGGGACTCGGGTAGTAAGAGCGGCTGATGTTTTTTCCCGTCTTTTGCTGGCATTGTCTTCATCAGACTGATTGCTTCGTCTTTCAGTGTCGGCAGTTGCAATGTCTTCCGTATTTTCTGTGATACTTGCTCGGCTGTGACTCCGTCTGGGATGTTGAAGATAATAATCTTCTTCCTTCTAATTGTCGCTGTTTTGATAGTTACATCCTCGCTTGCTTCTTCATTTTCCGTTAGCTTCTCCTTGATCTTCTGTGCTTCTTCTTCATTGTCGCAAATTAGCTTGATTCCGTTTCTAATGCCTTTTACCTTCCTTATCCCTGCATGGTGATCTCTTATTTTTTCCGTTATCTGCTTTTCTATGTCTTCTGTGTTCCTTGGAGATTTCCCCTGTATGATGAGTGTAGATGCCGATGCCTTGACCGCCTCCGCGTATGCCTTTGGCGCTTTTGCACTGGATCTGGTGGCTGCTTTCACTCTTGTGGCCTTGATTCCTTCCGTTTCTTCTTTGTCTTCTTTTTCTTCGTCATCCTTTGCTGTCAATATATCCAAGGCTGCCTTCTTGGCATGGTAGAGGATTTCCAACTTTACTATGCTTTTCACCACTATGTTGATTGTGTCTTCTATGCACTTCTTTAGCGTTCCTGTGGTTCTGGCGCACTTCTGTTGGTTTGCATGCAGGAGCATGAGTGCCTTTATTACTGATTCTGTCTCCGTGCTCATTTCCGATTTCATCTCCGCTTCTTCAAATCGTCCCATTATGTCTTCCTTGAGCTGTTCCAGGAAAGCTTTGTGAGCTCTATCTTCTTCTCTCTTCCTCTCCCTTTCCTCTTCTCTTTTCTTTTTCTTTTCTTCTGAGATCTCTTCCGTTTTCTTCTTCCTTTTCTTTCTTGCGGCTGGTTCCTTGCCATCCTGATCACTTTCTTCTTCGTTTGAATCTCCTGATCCACTGTCTGTCGAGTCGCTGGTGATATCTACTATGTCTGCGTTGTTTTCTTCTTGTATTTCATTCATCTTCTCTTTTTCCTCTTTCGCTTCTTTGGCTGTGGCCTCCACTGAGCTCGATCTTGTTTTCCTGTCTGTTTCCGCCTGAGAGCTCGACTCGCCCTTGTACTTCTTATTAGGCCTAGGTTGTGAGCCTTGCTTAGAAGGGGATAAATTGCCTCTACTGCCTGGCGGCATGATGGCAAATCCGCGTGGAGTGATGTGAGTGAGGTGTGTGGAGAATGCTGTTGTGGGTGTGAAATAAACTGCACCTGCTGGGGGAACCGACCCCGAGCCGGTGCCACCGGACCATCGTCCGGCACCAAAAAGACGCAATATAACTAGTGAGAATTAAAAAATACCGGGGCTAAATAGTCTGAAGACAAAATAAATAAATTTAAGAAAATGACTAAGCATTAAGAGGGAGGCGTGGCCTCTGCAAATGGGGATAGCTGTCACGTGGGGCCAAGGGAGAGAGAAGGCTAGAAGTGGGAACCTGCTAAACTAAAATGCTGTAAACGAGACGGGGCGCTTCAGCTGTGAGGGTAGGAGAGCTTCCCATGCCAAACCCTAGCCGGCGAGGAAAAAAAAAAAAAAAACTACGCACACCAAGCCACTCAGCGTGCTCTGGAACCATCGAATAGGGAAGGCAAGCCAGAGTTCTCAATTGGTTAGAAGATACTTCAACTCATGTTAACATTATTTAATAATTAATTAATTAATTAATAAACCTTAAATAAGCTCATAATGCTTAGTAGAGATGATGAGTGCTGATTAAAGTAACAAAATCGTGATGCTTGCGCCAAACCCTATCCGGCGACAAATTGCAAGGCTTGATATAGAAAAGGAATTGACCCCCCTCCCCCCTACTAACTCCCCCCCAAATTAAAATTTTGAAAAACTGGGCGTGCCAATCGACTCAGCGTGCCCGGAAACCTACGAATAGGGAAGGCAAGCCATAAAACTCAATAGATTAGGAGATACTTCAATTCTTGTAGTCATTAATTAATAAATCTTAATTAAGCACGTAAAACTTAGTAGAGATGTTGAACGCTGATAAAAGTAACATATTCGTGATGCTTGCGTCAAACCCTATCCGGCGACATATTACAAGGCATGGTTATGAAAGACTCAGGCTCCCTCTTAGTCAAATGGTGGATGGGGTCCTATCGCCTTAGCTATCCTTTGCCCAGAGTCACCACCCGGTCATGACCGGCTCTGGGATCGGACTATGAAACGTTGCTATCCGGCTTACCCAGAAAACCCGGGCGCCGGGGGTCCGCACCTCAATGGGCCCGAAGACCCTACGTACCCATGCACAACTTCCGTTACCCGTGGCCACCGGACTCTTGGCCTGTCGACCACAAGTCTCTCGTGGAGATTCGTCCCCATCCGGCCCCCTCGCATTCGTACACAACGAACTCTGACGAGCTTCCGGTCACCTCCCCCACTCAAGGGGTCGGGTCGGAACCTGGTAAAAACTGTTTTTCAGACCCTGCGACGAGTAAGCCGATGATCCAACATTCTGTTAAAGACTGCTTTTTAGATACTGAATCTACTGACTGAACCTATTTTCCGAAAAGGTGTTAGTGACTCTCCTGTCTCCCGTGGTGACTGTACCTGAAAAACGATCCAGATATGGTCGTGTATATAAACCCAAAGTAAAGTATGAGTTTCAATGAATTCGAAACTCAAAGGTGGGAGTGTGTTGCGTTTTCTCACTGATCCCATGGTCTTAACTATAATCGTTTTTATTTTGCACTTCGCGCAGACGATATTTTTTTGTTGACAAATGAATTTGTTTAGAATTTTATGAACTAAAATGTAGCTACGAAATATTATGATGTAAGATTTTATTGAAACGAAAGTGTGTACGCGAACGTTATGTATTTTGTTTTGTGATCGTCAAATACATGTTACGTGTCTACATTTTGAATGAACTTTTATTCCGAAGAAATTTAAATGAGATGAACTTAGGTAAGCCTAATCCATTTGTATGATTAAAGTTATATTTTTAACTGCGAAATGAATATTGATAATTAAATATCAATATAATAATATTGAACATAAAATAAAACGGGGACTAGAATCAATACTGGTCTACTGTAACTGGTACAATACTGGTCTAAAAATGTGCGTTTTTTCAAAAACGTCAAGTTAACTCTTTCCGGCACAGTGTGCCCGGGTCGGGATACCTAATTTTTATTCCAAACTAACGAACAGCACCAAGAATATTTTAGTAAAATTTTGCTTTTACAATGAACATTTAAAGTAACATGTTTTTAATATCTAAAAAAGTCGTTTTAAAAATCCGGTGTCAGTCAATCATTTCATCATTTTACAACAAAAATTGCCAGTGCCGGAAAGGGTTAAGGCTGTTCTGAAATCCAAAGGAGCAACTTTCTGACACATTTTTTAATTCATTTTTGTTCGGAAACGCATGAAATTGACAAGAGTTCTTATTTAAAAACTATGTAATCGAAAGATAGTTTCCATTTTTTTGGTAAAGATACTGTTGAGCTCTCGTATCTTGGCAGATGACCTTAGGAGAATCTATTTCTGACCAGGGGTTTCAGTGTCAAAGGTTGCCAAGTACACGTGCGTAATTGGCGAACGGACAATCCGCCAAATCCCGGAAATAGGGATTTGCACCACCAGCAGAAGTTTACTCTTTTATCTGTGAATTTCTAAGAAGTAGGAAATAACTGTAAAATGTATATTCCTTGTTCCATGGTGATTTTACTATTTCAGATCGTAGCTTGTATTTGAGCTTGATCTTGCTCTTTGTCTTTTAAATTATTATTATCGATCTTTGTCAACTATATTCGCCTTGACAAAATGCCACGGAAAAAGAAAATTATTCATTCCAAGAAGCGAAATGGGATTTTAAAAGTGGTGAAATGTTCTGAGGAGGAAAGGAACATTCTTTTAAAATTTCTCGCTTGCATTTTAACATTTTTAAATGATTTTTCCCTAGAATAGCTGAGGTCGATCTATAAAAGGGTTACTTTTCGATTTTCATAAAGTTTTAGTATAAAGATTTTTAGATTTCTTTTATAATACATAAAGTTACTTTCACTTTCGGAGTCGGTTCTGAAAGTGAAAGTGTACTCATTATTAAAAAAAGCACCTTAAATCGAAAAAGTAAAAACTAGCCCGGTTAGAGATCAACCTCAGCTATTCTACAATATAAAAAAAAAAAAAAAAAAGAAAAAAGAAAGAAAGAAAAAGAAAAGAAAAAAGGAAGAAAAAATTATTTAAAAATATAAGTGATACATTTGTAGTGAATGCTCTCATAGGTTTAACATTAACATCCCTAGTGTACATTCTTAAAATATAATATAAGGTTTTATAATAACTTAATTTAATACTGCAACCATGCAGAGTCACATCAAGTGTAGTTCAGGTTAGTGATGGGCGATAACGAGATGTTTTTCTCGATTTTCTCGATTGTATGGACATCTCGATATTTTTCGATTGTATAAATTTTTTCTCGATGACTACAGTTTGCAAATTTCTTTTATAAATCATATATTATGTATTATATACGTCATACATTTATCAAGAATAGTCTGCGGGTGAACTGGAATGAGTCGATGTTAATAAAGACTAGGTGACTTCGACCGCTAGCGGGCCCCTCCTTTAATTGGGGCCCCTAATTTATACGTAATCTTGTAATATGAAATCACGAACAGGTTACCCGCTATATACGGCACTGATATATGATAGCAGGCGGGTGTGGTGTGCACGCACTACAAAATCTTGTAAAAAATATAATATCGAAACGAATGAACGCCTCACCAGATCTCTTGGGGGAGGGGTCAAAGCGAGCGGAGGGGCACAGCAGCCGCATAATATGATTAAGTCGTCGCAGGTCTTTAGGCCTTTCCAACCATATGTCACATGAGAAGTCTGGATCTGAATTTATAAAAATGCCCTCCCCGTGGGGGGGGGGAGGGGTGCGGGAGGTGGATAACATGAGTAAGTAGTCATAAGCCTTTCCAACAATATGTCACATGAGGGGTCTCGGCTAAATTTAGAAAAACACCCCCGTGGGGGAAAAGTGGGGGGGGGGACGGTCACCGGAGGTGCATTACATCAATAAGTAGTCACAGACCTTTCCAACGATATCTCACATGTGGGGTCTTGGCTAAATTTGGAAAAGTGTCCCCGGGGGGGGGGTTCAAAATGGGGGGGATGGACGCCGGAGGAGCATAACATCAGTAAGTAGTCACAGACCTTTCCAACGATATCTCACATGAGTACACATTCGTACACAACGAACTCACATGAGTACACATTCGTACACAACGAACTCTGACGAGCTTCCGGTCACCTCCCCCACTCAAGGGGTCGGGTCGGAACCTGGTAAAAACTGTTCTTCAGACCCTGCGACGAGTAAGCCGATGATCCAACATTCTGTTAAAGACTGCTTTTTAGATACTGAATCTACTGACTGAACCTATTTTCCGAAAAGGTGTTAGTGACTCTCCTGTCTCCCGTGGTGACTGTACCTGAAAAACGATCCAGATATGGTCGTGTATATAAACCCAAAGTAAAGTATGAGTTTCAATGAATTCGAAACTCAAAGGTGGGAGTGTGTTGCGTTTTCTCACTGATCCCATGGTCTTAACTATAATCGTTTTTATTTTGCACTTCGCGCAGACGATATTTTTTTGTTGACAAATGAATTTGTTTAGAATTTTATGAACTAAAATGTAGCTACGAAATATTATGATGTAAGATTTTATTGAAACGAAAGTGTGTACGCGAACGTTATGTATTTTGTTTTGTGATCGTCAAATACATGTTACGTGTCTACATTTTGAATGAACTTTTATTCCGAAGAAATTTAAATGAGATGAACTTAGGTAAGCCTAATCCATTTGTATGATTAAAGTTATATTTTTAACTGCGAAATGAATATTGATAATTAAATATCAATATAATAATATTGAACATAAAATAAAACGGGGACTAGAATCAATACTGGTCTACTGTAACTGGTACAATACTGGTCTAAAAATGTGCGTTTTTTCAAAAACGTCAAGTTAACTCTTTCCGGCACAGTGTGCCCGGGTCGGGATACCTAATTTTTATTCCAAACTAACGAACAGCACCAAGAATATTTTAGTAAAATTTTGCTTTTACAATGAACATTTAAAGTAACATGTTTTTAATATCTAAAAAAGTCGTTTTAAAAATCCGGTGTCAGTCAATCATTTCATCATTTTACAACAAAAATTGCCAGTGCCGGAAAGGGTTAAGGCTGTTCTGAAATCCAAAGGAGCAACTTTCTGACACATTTTTTAATTCATTTTTGTTCGGAAACGCATGAAATTGACAAGAGTTCTTATTTAAAAACTATGTAATCGAAAGATAGTTTCCATTTTTTTGGTAAAGATACTGTTGAGCTCTCGTATCTTGGCAGATGACCTTAGGAGAATCTATTTCTGACCAGGGGTTTCAGTGTCAAAGGTTGCCAAGTACACGTGCGTAATTGGCGAACGGACAATCCGCCAAATCCCGGAAATAGGGATTTGCACCACCAGCAGAAGTTTACTCTTTTATCTGTGAATTTCTAAGAAGTAGGAAATAACTGTAAAATGTATATTCCTTGTTCCATGGTGATTTTACTATTTCAGATCGTAGCTTGTATTTGAGCTTGATCTTGCTCTTTGTCTTTTAAATTATTATTATCGATCTTTGTCAACTATATTCGCCTTGACAAAATGCCACGGAAAAAGAAAATTATTCATTCCAAGAAGCGAAATGGGATTTTAAAAGTGGTGAAATGTTCTGAGGAGGAAAGGAACATTCTTTTAAAATTTCTCGCTTGCATTTTAACATTTTTAAATGATTTTTCCCTAGAATAGCTGAGGTCGATCTATAAAAGGGTTACTTTTCGATTTTCATAAAGTTTTAGTATAAAGATTTTTAGATTTCTTTTATAATACATAAAGTTACTTTCACTTTCGGAGTCGGTTCTGAAAGTGAAAGTGTACTCATTATTAAAAAAAGCACCTTAAATCGAAAAAGTAAAAACTAGCCCGGTTAGAGATCAACCTCAGCTATTCTACAATATAAAAAAAAAAAAAAAAAAAAAAAAAAAAAAAGAAAGAAAGAAAAAGAAAAGAAAAAAGGAAAAAAAAATTATTTAAAAATATAAGTGATACATTTGTAGTGAATGCTCTCATAGGTTTAACATTAACATCCCTAGTGTACATTCTTAAAATATAATATAAGGTTTTATAATAACTTAATTTAATACTGCAACCATGCAGAGTCACATCAAGTGTAGTTCAGGTTAGTGATGGGCGATAACGAGATGTTTTTCTCGATTTTCTCGATTGTATGGACATCTCGATATTTTTCGATTGTATAAATTTTTTCTCGATGACTACAGTTTGCAAATTTCTTTTATAAATCATATATTATGTATTATATACGTCATACATTTATCAAGAATAGTCTGCGGGTGAACTGGAATGAGTCGATGTTAATAAAGACTAGGTGACTTCGACCGCTAGCGGGCCCCTCCTTTAATTGGGGCCCCTAATTTATACGTAATCTTGTAATATGAAATCACGAACAGGTTACCCGCTATATACGGCACTGATATATGATAGCAGGCGGGTGTGGTGTGCACGCACTACAAAATCTTGTAAAAAATATAATATCGAAACGAATGAACGCCTCACCAGATCTCTTGGGGGAGGGGTCAAAGCGAGCGGAGGGGCACAGCAGCCGCATAATATGATTAAGTCGTCGCAGGTCTTTAGGCCTTTCCAACCATATGTCACATGAGAAGTCTGGATCTGAATTTATAAAAATGCCCTCCCCGTGGGGGGGGGGAGGGGTGCGGGAGGTGGATAACATGAGTAAGTAGTCATAAGCCTTTCCAACAATATGTCACATGAGGGGTCTCGGCTAAATTTAGAAAAACACCCCCGTGGGGGAAAAGGGGGGGGGGCGGTCACCGGAGGTGCATTACATCAATAAGTAGTCACAGACCTTTCCAACGATATCTCACATGTGGGGTCTTGGCTAAATTTGGAAAAGTGTCCCCGGGGGGGGGCGTTCAAAATGGGGGGGATGGACGCCGGAGGAGCATAACATCAGTAAGTAGTCACAGACCTTTCCAACGATATCTCACATGAGGGGTCTTGGCTAAATTTGAAAAAGTGTCCCCCGGGAGGGGCAAATTGGGGGAGACTGTCACCGGAGGTGCATAATATCAATAAATAGTCACAGACCTTTCCAACGATATCTCACATGAGGGGTCTTGGCTAAATTTGGAAAAGTGCCCCAAGGGGGGTGGGGCAAAGTGGTGGTGGGGACACCGTAGGTACATAAAATCAATAAGTAGTCACAGACCTTTCCAACGATATCTCGCACGAGGGGTCTTGACTAAATTTGAGAAAGTGTCCCCCAGGGGGGGGCTGTCACCGGAAGTGCATAACATCAATAAGTAGTCACAGACCTTTTCAACGATATCTCATAAGAGGGGTACTGACTAAATTTGGAAAAGTGTCCTCCGGGGGGGCAAAGTGGGAGGGCGGCCACCGGAAGTGCATAGCACTAATAAGTAGTCACAAACCTTTCCAACGATATGTCACATGAGGGGTCTTGGCTAAATTTGGAAAAGTGTCCTGAAATTTCATATATTATAAATAATATTTAGCGGAGGGCTCCATAAAAAAATCCGATCAAAAATGATAAAAGCGGAAAAAACTACCCTCGCAGTGGGGGCCAAATTGGGGAGGGGAGGAAGAAAGTCTCATAATATGAAAGAGTCATCCGAGAGCTTACCGATGACATATCACATGACTGGTCCAAAAAAAGTTTGAAAATTGCTCCCCCTCTCTCCCCCCATGGGCCCACTCTTTCACCCCGGAATTCACACAGCCGCCACTTTAAAATTTTTATGTTCAATAAATAATATTTACCGGAAGACTGCATAAAAAACCCATATTTAAAGTGATATTTAAATTTATTATAGAAATCGACTACGGTTTTAAAAATTTGTTCGCCCCTTCCCACCCTCCTTTGGGCGAAGAAAGGTTCATAGTATGAAAGAGTGGTCAAAGGGCTTTTCGATTATATGCCACAGGAAGGGTTCGGTAAAATTTTTAAAATTGCACCCCATGAGTCCACTCTCACGTCCTCCTCCCTCGAAATCACCCTACCCACCTTTATCTTTGAAAATTTTATATTTAATAAATAATTTTTATCGGAGGGTTCCAGGTATGACATCTTGGTAGGGCTAAAATAAGAGAAACTTTGAAAATTAGGGCTTCATTTCACAGCTCATTGTCATGACTTTTTCGCTATCTCTTCCCTTGGTACTCTCGATAAATTTTCTTACTTTTCTTCTCTGCCGAGGACGAGAGAAATCCTCGAAAAGCTTCTCATAGCGAAATGTTGAAAAGCGTGAGAGAAATCCTCGAAAGGCTTTTCATTGGGAGATTTCGAAAAGGACGAGAGTAACAAGCGAGAGGCTTCCCATCGGGAAAGGTTGAAAAGGGAGAGAGGAAACTCTCGAGAGACTTTCCATCCCGAAAGGTTTAAAACCGCGAGAGAACCAACCATCGAGCAAATTCCCATCTGGAAGCGTCGAAATGCTGGAAAAATCATCGAGATGAGATTTGCCGAAATGCGAGATGGAAATGAAGCTTTCAGAGTCAAACTTACTGCATTTCTGGTTTAAGTCATAATTTCTCAAAGGAGTCCATCTGCTTATCCAATCTCTTTTTAGCTCACAGGCTATCTAAGCCTGAGAGCTAATGTACCCGTCGGTTCTGTGTGTATGCATGTACTGTACGTACGTATGTATGTACGTAACGCGATAACTCTTGATTAAAATGTACGATTTGCTTCAATTTTTTTTATGTTCATTCTGATAAGGCGTTCCGCTGTTTAGTTTTGACGGTTCATTGGTTAAGGATAAAGGGAGAGAAGGGATGCTGGTCCCCCCCCCCCTTCCTTAATTTAGATAAATAGGTTTTTCATGCAGAATTCTTCGATTTGCTCCAAATTTCGTATACCGGTTTATTATGTTAAGGAGCTTCCCTGATTAAACTTGGAGGTTCATTAGTTAAGTATGAAGGGGGGAAAGGGGGGTAGACCCCCTCCTTAATTTAGATAAATGGGTTTTTCATGCAGAATTATTCGATTTGCTCCAAATTTGGTATACCGGTTCATTATGTTAAGAAGTTGCCTTGATTAGATTTGGAGGTTTACGGGTTAAGTATAAAGGGGGAGAAGGGGGCTAGACCCCCCCTTAATTTAGATAAATGGGCTTTTCATGCAGAATTATTTGATTTGCTCATAATTTAATATACCGGTTTATTATGTTAAGGAGCTTCCCTGATTAAACTTGGAAGTTCATTGATTAAGGATAAAGGGGGAGAAGGGGGAGCTAGTCCGCCCCCCCTTAATTTAGATAAATGGGTTTTTCATGCAGAATTATTCTATTTGTTCCAAATTTGGTATACCGGTTTATTACGTTAAGAAGTTGCCTTGATTAGATTTGGAGGTTTACGGGTTAAGTATAAAGGGGGAGAAGGGGGGGCTGGTCCCCCTTAATTTAGATAAATGGGCTTTTCATGCAGAATTATTTGATTTGCTCCAAATTTGGTATACCGGTTTATTATGTTAAGGAACTTCCCTGATTAAACTTGGAAGTTCATTGGTTAAGGATAAAGGGGGAGAAGGGGGGCTGGTCCCCACTTGATTTAGATAAATGGGTTTTTCATGCAGAATTACTCGATTTGTTCCAAATTTGGTATACCGGTTTATTATGTTAAGGAGCTTCCCTGATTAAACTTGGAGGTTCATTAGTTAAGTATAAAGAGGGGAAAGGGGGGTAGACCCCCTCCTTAATTTAGATAAATGGGTTTTTCATGCAGAATTATTCGATTTGCTCCAAATTTGGGATACCGGTTTATTATGTTAAGAAGCTGCCTTGATTAGATTTGGAGGTTTATGGGTTAAGTATAAAGGGGAGGGGCTAGTCTCCCCTTAATTTAGATAAAAGGGTTTTTCATGCAGAATTATTGGATTTGCTTCAAATTTAATATACCGATTTATTCCGATATGGCGCTTCCTTCATTAGATTTGGAGGTTCATTGGTTAAGTATACAAGGCCGAAAAGGGGGCAAGTCCCCTCCCCTTAATTTAGATAAATGGATTTTCATGGAGAATTATTCAATTTACTTTAATTTTTTTTCTATGTTTGTTCTGATAAGGAGCTTTCCTGATTAGATTTGAAGGTTCATTAGTTAAGTATAAAAGGGTTAAAGGGGTTAGACCACCCTTAATTTAGCGATATGTTTCTTTTTTTCATGCAGAATTATCTGATTTGCTTCAAATTTGATATACTGATTTATTATAGTTAAGGAGTTTCCCTGATTAGATTTGGAGGTTCATTGGTTAAGTATAAAAGGGGCAAACGAGGGATATTTCCCTTCATTTATTTTTTGAGGGACATTATTCTTTGAAATAAGAGTATAATATACAGTTAGTGTTAATAACCTGTGAGCTCAATGCCATCAGTTTAACTGGCACTTATCATTTTATTGCTATTAACCGATGTGGGTTATGAAGCATAGTGGTTTATGTATTCAGCAGGGGCGTGCCTAGCGGGGGGGTGTTGGGGGTGTAACACCCCCCCACTTATTTGGAAGAGTTGGTAAAATTTAGAATAGTCGGAAAGTTAAGAACACACCCTGCAAAAAATCCCTCTCCTGTCGTCAGTATCATTTCAATTCTCTGTTGTCCGTCATTTAAAGGGGAAAAGAAATAACTTCTCACGGAAGATTGTGTATGATTCTGTGTGGGAGGGAGGGGTTGTCAGAGAGCGGAGGTGATAGATAGAGAGAGAGAGAATCGCGTTTCTGAGAATTTGAAACTTTCGGGAAAGGAGGGGGAGGAGGGGGTTGTTGCAATCTCTATTGTAAGTTTTCCCATGTAGCATCTTTAATTGCTCCCTTCTGCTATGGACTGATTCTTAGAATTTGGTGACTTCTTGGCTCTGGATTTGGCGCTAGTTATTTGAGGTTGTTGCATTTAAAAGATGAAGTCACGGACACAGAAGAAGAGCGATTTGCGAAAGTTTGTTTTTGTCGCATGATGGCGAATAATTCAGTGAAAAGTTTATGCACACACTGTGATCGTGTACACACACATTTCACAGAAAAAAATAAATTTATATCGCCATATAAGAATATTTCATCCGAATGAAAACATCAAACTCCAGAAAGGAAAACGGATTCAATGTACAATATGTAGATATTTATGCATTTCTATTAGAGGGCTGCATAGTCATATTCAAACAGATCCTCCAGATGTAAAATTCAGAGCTTCGTAAAAATGTTTCCGAAACATCATTTTCATCACAAAATTTTACTGCGAATGTTAAGGCTTTTTGCAGACCGGGTTCGGCACTACAGCGAAAGTTTGATTGAGGAATGCGATAAAATCCTAACTAGCAATTCTATGGAAAATGTCAATGTTTCTGAAAAGGAAGATTCCTCGACTTTTCTAAGTTGTGATCCAGCCGATCGTATTGGAAAGAATTTAACCGAAAACCGGAAACTTTTCATCCTGTCTCGTGGACCTTATCAACCTCAGAGATCATCTTACCCTGTGAATCATGACATAGATCCTAAGAAGCAGAATAAGTTTAGCTCCTGCTGGTATAAAGAATATCCATATTTAGAATACAGCGACCAACTGGATGCCGTATTTTGTTTTGCTTGTTCACTTTGCTCTGATGGCCCGGGGCCTGAAAACGCAGAAGAAGCTTGGATCAGTGTTGATATTCGTGTATGGCATAAGATGAAAGGCCGAGGAAAAAACCGTAAAGGTAAGTTAATGGTTCATTTTACGAGCAATGCTCATATAACCGCAGTGTATAAATTAGATAATTTGGCCCAAAAAAGTAAGCACGTTGACAACTTTCTATCTAGTCAACGTAGAAAGGCAGCAGCTAACGTGGAGCAAATTCGTCTAAGAAACAGAGAGATTATTAATATACTTCTAGACTGCACCAGATATCTAAGTCGTCAAGCATTTGCATTTTGGGGACGAGAAAGTGACAGCGGTAACTACATTCAGCTCATTAGATTAATGGCCAGGTAAATTCCAACTTTAAAAAACTGAATTGATGATAATCATCTTCGCCCATACCATGCCAACAAGTCACAAAACGACTTTATTGGGGTTCTTGGATCATGTGTCCGTGAAAAAATAGTTGCAAATGTCAAAAATTGTGGATTTTTTAGCGTTATGGCTGAAAGCACACCCGATATATCTCATCTTGACCAGCTCTCAATTGTAATCCGATACGTGACCCAGTTTCACCCAGAAGAAAGGTTGTTAAAACTAAAAGATTATCTAGCTAAAACAGGCGAAGGAAGGGCTAAGCTTATTTCTGAAATTCTACAGTCAGTTGGAATATCGCTTTCCCAAGCTCGTGCACAGTCTTAAGACACCACGTCATCTATGGTACTCATACTCACGCATTTTAGGCTGTCAATCAAAACTTTCAGAAATAGCTGGTAGATCTATTTTATACATACCCTGCCTCGCGCATAAAGTGAATTTATGTGTTGAACATGCGTGCAAAGAAAGCAATATAATAAAATTGTTCTACGACAGTATTCAGGATCTCTATAACTTTTTTTAACTGAGTACAAAGCGATTCGGCATACTGACAGAGAAAATGGAAGTTCTTCAGAAGAGTCTTACTTTGAAATTTTTGTCAAAGACAAGATGGACTATGCGAGCGGATTCCGTCAGAGCTATTTTATCGTCCTATGATGCCCTCATCCATACTCTGCAAATTATTTCTGAAGACATGAAGGTTGACAAGGATGCTTGAGCTAAGGCGGCAGGGTTAAGAAGCAAAATGATGTCATACGATTTCATTGTTTCTTTACTTGGAATGAAAACAATTGTTTCAGACCAAGTTAGCAACAGAGCAATTGCAACGTGACGACCTGAACATTTTTTAGGGAACCGACATAATGCAGAAAACTTACGAAAGCATTCAGAAACTCCGGAATGATGACACGGCGGCAATAATGAACATCATTAAGGAAGCTGACGACATCTGCGAGATACATGGAATAAATCAAGATTATGAGTTCAATTTGCGGCACAGGCGACGGAGTGCTCCATCGAAGATCGACGAAAATCCTAAAACTGCAGTTCTATTTACACGAGAGAATTATTTTAAAGCAGAAATTTTGAAGGTGGTAGATCGGCTTACAACTGCATTTGTAGACATTCATAAGTTGGTATTTGAGAAAGTTAAACCACTAACCTGTCTCCTTCCATCTAGAATCAAGTATAGCTCTACCGAGGACATTTCTAAACTATGTCAACTATTTCCTGGTGATCTCAAAGATGTAGATAACTTGGAATGTGAAATTGATCTCATGTTCTCAGAAATAGCTAGTTCTGAATCGGATACAATTGGCGCAGCAGCGCAAAAATTTGTGGGGTAGGCTCATTTGTATCCTAACCTTTCTTTGGCCTACAAGTTGGCCTTAATTATTACAGTAACTGTAGCAAGTAATAAAAGAAGTTTCAGCAGGTTAAAGTTAGTAAAAAATTACTTGCGTACCACCATGTCGGAAGAGCGACTGGACTAACTAATGCTATTAACCTGTGAAACAGACATAACTGACATGTTGGATTTAGACAGTGTAGCTGGAAAATGGGCTATTCTGAAGGATAGGCGGGTGATAATTTAAAAATGTAGAAGGATAATTTTTAGTCTCTTATACTAATATATATCTTATTTTTAGCAAGCAAGATTTGTCTTTTTTATGTATCTTAAAATTTATACACTTAAATTACACAACAGCATGCGGTTTTATTTATAGAAACGTAAATTCCGAAGTACTTCAAAATTCTTAAATTGTTACTTTTGAGAACTGGTTAATGTACAGTACATCCATACACATTTCTTTTTAAACCGTAAGCAGAATTCTAATTAATAACAGGATTCTGAACTCTACTTATATAGTAAAATAATTTTAAAAAAATTACACATATTGAACAAAAACATTTAATTTCGACTGTGGTTAAGGAGAATGCAGGTGAACACTTAAGACTTTTAGTGATTTTTATAAATTCACAGTATTGTAGAACAGTTGACTCCGTCGCTGAGAGGGGGGGGGGGGGGCTACCACAAAGTATTTCTCACTCCCGATCTTGCAGTCGGCAAAATTCAGTTCACACCCCCCCACTAAAACAGCCTTCGGCACGCCCCTGGTATTCAGTTCTGTATAGTCCTAGTTTCAAACTTTACTGTTAAATTTAGTGTCATTTTGCCCCGAATTTTCAATGTTTCTCTTATTTTAGCTCTGCCAAGCTGCCCCATACCTGGAGACTCAGATAAATACTATTTATTAAATATAAAAAGTTCAAAGAGGTAGGTGAGTGAATTCTGGGGTGCGTAAGAGTGCACAGAGGGGGGGGGGGTAATTTTCAAACTTTTACCAAACCTCTCCTTGACATATCATCGGAAAGTCCTTTCACCACTCTTTCATATTATGAACTTTTCTCCTCCCAGAGTTGAATTCCGGGAGGGGTTCGGTGGGGGGGGGGGGGGGGGAGCGGTGCGGCGGTGACTTTTTTTTTTTTATTGTAGAGATTTCTACAATAAATATCATTAAATGAGATTTTTTAATGGAGCTATCCGATAAATATTATTTATTAAATATAAAATTTTAAAAGTGGGGCTGCGTGATTTCCAGGTATATTCTAGGATAAAAGAGGGAACCCACGTGGGAGGGGTAGATTTCAAACTTTTTTTGGACCAGTCATTTGATCTATCATCGGAAAGTTTTCGGTTATCATCGCAAAGTTACTCTTTCATATTATGAACCTTTCTTCTTCCTTCCTTAGTTTGGCGCCCCGAGAGAGGCACTTTTCGAACTTTTTTGAAATCGTAGCGTTTTTAAACATTTTAGATCGGATTTTTTTTACGGAGCCCTCCGATAAATAATTTTTAATATATGAAAATTTCAAAGAGAAGGATGGGCAGGGTATATTTCGGGGGGGGGGGGGGGGCACGATAATTGGAATCCTGGGAGTTGGGACTCTTTTCTATCTTTTGCTGACACCCCTCATGTGATATATCATTGGAAAGCTCTGTGACTACTATTTCATTTTATATATCACCCGCGCCCCTCCCCTTACTTTGCCCCCGAGCGGGGGCACTTTACTAAATTTAGCCGACACCCCTCATGTGCCATATCGTTGGAAAGTCCTGTGACCACTTATTCATATTATGCACTTTCCTTGCCCCTCCCTCCTACTTTGCTCCCCGCGGGAGTTCGTTTATTGTATTCCAGTCGAAGACTTTATAAAAATGAGGAAATTAAAGATCCAATCTCAAATGACGTAGAAAAATCAATAAAAAATTTTGATCCCTTTTATCATCCTTTAGTTCATATTTCTGCCACTAGGGGGTGCTTTTGATTCTTATTTCTTTGGCCATTTTGGTGCTAATTGCCGAAAAATTCAATTTTTGATACTTAAACTCCCCTTACCGCTTCATAGCTACTCGCGTTTTTTCAGCTTTTTTCAACCAGGGGGCACCCTTACAAGACTTTTCCAGTCTTATGGCTCCTTTATAGTTTCCCTTTGGTTTGTTGTTTTTTTATTCCATCTGTTTTCAGTTACACTATATTTAATAAAATCTGCCTTATATATATGTAAAAACAATGATTTCAATAATCGATTCTAGAACATCTCCTTTGTAGATTCTCGAAAGTAATCGATGACTGTATCGATTGTGATTTTACGATACCGATTTTTTTCGATTGGTAAATTTTCGAGAATCGCCCATCACTAAGCCCTATCACTACTATGAAATTGTCGGCCAGAATAATAGCTAAGTTTTCCAATAACTGTTTTTAGCTTTTCTCGTTATGATCGATTGTAAAACATCTCGATTGTAGATTCTATGAATTAATCGATGGCTGTATCGATTGTGATTTTTTACGATGACGATTTTTCTCGATTGTCGAATTTTCGAGAATAGCCCATCACTAGTTCAGGTGGTCACTCAGTACTAGGCGTAAAATCTGATAAACGCTCAAGTTATTCCTATCAATGCACCATCGATTGATTAAATAAACAAATAATTCAAAAAGCCAATGCCATTAATTAAACATTAAATCCCCCCCCCCTCCTCCCTATTTTTTAAAGGTACTATGGAAAAGCCAATAAAAAATATCGGAATTAATCAGTTATCCGTTTCTGATACTTATATATAATTTTTTTTTTTTAATATCGAAATCTATAGTTAAAAATATCTCAATATGCATGAATGGAATAAATATAAAATAGAATAAATAGAGATAATAAAATAAAATTAGAAGGAAATGAATTCATTCTCTAATTAATCTTAGGGAAAGTGTATGAAATTTCGAGCTCTTCAAAGGCATTTATATGATCCTATATATAAAAATAAAAATATGCAAACTGGAAGCATAACAAATTTTATCTACTTTAAAATGAGATAAAGAGTTGGTTAATTGTACATGTGTTTAATTATCGTAAGTGAATTTTTCCCTTAATTAATGCATTTATTCTTCTTTAAATGTTACGTGATTAAAGTCACGTGTAATAGCTATTAATTTATATAAATGTCTAACATTTTAAATTTAGTTAGAAAAAAAAAAAGATTTATATACACAATGAAAACATCCTAACATAATGTAGGCATTTTTAAAAAATTCAGAAGCATCTTTTTAATTATAAAATCATTAATAAATTCATATCTAAAATATTATGAAATGATCCGCATTAATTCTTATATATAAAGAATTGCCATTGTTGAAAATATGTCTAGGTGCTTTTACAGTTCATTCCGATAATTAGTATCATTATTTTTTATTATCAGAAGCATCGTTTAAGTTTTTAAATATCATAATTATTAATAAAATTATTGCTATTAGAAACGACCTCAGTTAAACATTACATTTATATATATAAAAAAAAAAAAAAAAAAAAAAAAAAAAAAGGAAAAAAAAAAAAAAAAAAGAATCCGCTTATGGTTGTCACTATTTTAGGCTAACGCGCCAATTATGGATGCCATTCTCTCCAGTACGTTACAACCTTTTGCCGATTATCCAGAATAGAATCGTCCGAATCTCCGCGCGTGAAATGCCAAGATACCGGAGCTTAACAGTATATGATTTTCCAGTTGGTGTTTTGAACTGAATTTCGGACGCAACACCGCAATAAAGGAGAAAAAACGGTCGTCACACGACCACAATTGCTCATAACTCGATAAGTAATTTATTTATAAAGAAAAAAAATGGAAAACTCATTTCAATTCCAAATCGCTTTCATAGTCAGGACTACAAATTTTAAACCTTTACATTTAATGAGTCAGAAAGTTTCGCGTTGCTGAGCAGGGAACTGGTGAACCACCTTAAGCATTATTGCAAGTTAGTATTTTATAATAGAGTTGCATGCCAGATATTCGCTTAAAACATAAGTCATTCTATATTGTTGTTCACATGATTATATAACTTTCCCCTATAATTATATGACTAAGCAACGGAAAACAATATGTTACGCACTAAAACTTTCCCTGAAAAACTAATAGTGCAAGTCGCATGGAAATCCGTTCAGAAGAATTAAAGTTATATGCACCCGGAACGAAATTCCCATTTACATTTTATATATTAGATTAGTTTGAGTAGTTTGATTTCATATCTACTAAATTCGTGTTTTATTTTATTTTATCTTTTGCGTTTGCCAATTTAAACGAAATTAAAATACTAGGTTGAGCAAAAAGTACTGGAAAATTTGTGAAAGTTTCATTGTTATGCGCAAATTAACAACAAAAGCAACAAGGACTATCCTTCAAAGTGCAGACCATCATAGTCCACGACTTCCTGCCATCGTTCTTCCAGATTCCGGGTTTGTTGGAAGTACCATGGCGGCTCCTTGGAATCGAAAAACCCTTGACATGCTTCTTAAAGGATTCAAATCGACAGCCCTTGAAAATGTGTTGCATTGCGCGAAAGAGGCCATAATCGGATGGAGTCTCGTCTAGACTGTATCACTAGTACTCCTATAGACGATACAAATTCTGGAAACGATTAGATTAAAAATTTCCCAGAACTTTTTGCTCAACCTAGTACTATAATAACTATTGTTATTGAATATTACACGAAAACACCCAAATTCTGAATTATTTAAATGATTTTGAACAATTGAGTTAATATTTTGTAATTGGATTGCAAGCATATTTAAAAAATATTCCTGCTTAAAAATTACTTTAAAATCCATAAAAATCTGTAAATTGAGATAAACATTACAAACAAATATTACTGAAAGTACTTTTGTTTTCTATAAGATGTTGGAACAATCGAATGTGCGATGTTTAGAGGTTAAATTGCAGTAAAAGGGACATTTACTGTTGTGTTAGGTTGTTGTCACTGAAAATATGATACCAACTTTACTCATAGACATGTCTTTTCTTTATACTATTGAACGGTTCATCTTTCGTAATCGGGTTGCACGCAACTTAAAAAATATCCATGCTTGAAAATTACTTTAAAATCCATTAAAATCAGAAAATTGAGATACAATTTTCAAACAAATTTTATTTGAAAGAACTTTTTTTCTATTCTATGTAAACAATGAAATTGTGTGATGTAAGGCTCCCATAATACGGGCCGACTCACGCCGCCATTTAATTGCCGGTAGGAGAAGAATGATTGGTCAGGCCGCGTGGGCAACAATCGCTGATTGGTCTAAGTGGGAAACAAAATGCTTGACGATTCAGCCTGTATTATAGTAACCCTAGTGTGATGCTTAGAAGTTAAAAAATTGCAGTAAAGGCACAATTTATGGGCACTGACATAGTGTTTTTACTTTATAATGTAGATATATACCACATAAACGAGAATTTCACTAAATGCTGCTCGATTTGGTGGATTTTTTTTTTTTTTTTTTCGTATTGTCAGGAAAATCATATATTTTTCTCTCACCCGCCAAAGAAAACACGCATTCTGTTATTAAAGCTCAGAGATTTTACTATGGTTGCGAGACAATAACGTCATGTTTTCTGATTGTCTTTTTAACGATTTATGGATGGGAATGCACAAATTTCGGTTATTGTGATTGCCGTATTATTTCGTTTTAATTTATTTTACCTGGAAGGAACCTTATAATTGACACCGGCGAAGTCGGGTAGTTCTGCTAGTAATATAAATAAATTGCGTTTAGAAAATATCTTCCGATCGCGCAAGCTCAATAAAAATCGGGAAAAATTCAATTTTGAGTGATTGTGATGTATTAAGAGAATAATCACCTGAGGCCAGTTTGCATTCAAATGTTAACATTTCCATATAAGTTGTGCATGCCTTTGCTTGTTTAGATATTTGATAATATTTAAACAACCCAGAACTCACCACGGGGAAGTGCCTGCACTTCGAGTTACACCAACACCACCCTTACACCATGTCCATCCAATGAGGGTTTTTGGTATTTACAATACTTAAATACATAATTTTTTATTTCATCTGTTTAAGTCTTACTTTTAGACGCAACTTGGCACTGCGATTTAGTGGTAAAATATAGTATCATGGACCTTGATTTCAGTATGGCCCTGAAATCCTTCTCTTGATTGAGTCCGAGATACCTTAAGGGATGCTTCCGTTACCACTTTGACGTATCGCTCGACAGCTTGCGTGTGGGTGTGGCAGGGAATTTTGTTTAGCATACCAGTCTGGAACATCATCTGATTAAACGAAGGAATGTATTTCTTCATTGATTACTCTTCGAAAAAGAGGTGGAGATGATAATTTTGCTACATTCAAATCAATTAATTCTGTATAGTCGGCCGCATCTAAGTTTAAAGTAGGAGTGATAAACTTTCTGATGCCTTTACCTTTTGAAACAATCTACCTGGCTTTTAACACTCTTTTTAGCCCTAGTTCACTTATGTGCTTCCACTTATCGAAGACCGTTACCATTAGTATATTTTCCGGGTGAACAAAGAACGAGTTCCGTTCAATTAGAGAATATCACTTTCTTCAGGTCGTCAGGCAAGTATCGAAATGTTTCTATTGCCCTGTACAGATGAATAGCCCGTCTGTAATGTACTTAGTGCATTTTATTTAAAACCAAACTAGCATGCAAGATTTTAAAATAAATGTCACTATGGCTTTTAAAGCATCCGATGGGTTTTCCACGCTCACGTAAAGTCGAAGGACTCGATTTGCACAAGTGGCATGTAAAATTTGGCCACGGTCACACTTTTATAAGTCATTTGGAAAGTTGCCACTTTTAATTGCTTGACTTAAGTCAAACAGATATCTTTGGTCCTTACTCAGGTGTTGTTTGTCCACTTCTGGAATTTCACAATCAATTAATTGAAAATTTATCACAGACCTTTTCACAACCAATGAAATTCTTCCCAATTGGTCCACTAAATGCTCTTGGGCCGGTTGTTTCAACATCCAAATGTTGAAAAAGATGACGGAAAAATAATTCAACAAAATGGAGTTTTCAACAACCCACTGCAGTGGTTGTCCGAGATGCACTTCAAGCTGTCTGATAGCACCCCCTTTCCACACAGTATTGGTATTTGTACCACCACAGTCTACCAAATCTAAGTATTCCAGTGAAACCCCGTGTTTAGTAAGACATGATACTATAGAAGCTACTATGTCCTTAGCAGATCCGGAGTTCGCAGACGCGGGCGGGGAGAGTTTGGTGGGAGCAGCACATACGGCGACTTCAGCGCCGTTTTGCAACGTGGCTAGCGGCAATTGGGTGACTAAACCTTTTCGCCCTGCAGCGAACTCTTTGTGGTAAGTTCTAAGTTGTTTAAAAATGACCTAATATGTTAAATAAATCCTTTTACATTTAAATCTTATCCTGAGACCACAAACTGACCTCAGTTGATTATTTTCTTAATACATCAAAATCACTCAAAATTGAATTTTTTCCCGATTTTTATTGAGCTTGCGTGATTGGCAGATATTCTTTAAATGAAATTTTTTAAAACTTATTATTAAACAGTACAATTTGCAAATATTTTTCACTATAGCGATAAAAAATATATACGTAATTTTTTTTTTTTTAAATTCATAATAAATCGAAAATTTTCAATTTTATTGAATTTTTAGGCAGTTAAAAAATTGCCTTTAGAGAATATCTTCCAATCGCGCAAGCTAACAGGGATCATACTCATTTTCCAAGAAAAAATCCCCTGATGTATTTTCCGGGATGAACATTTTTTCCATGCGAACAATTAACGACCTTTTTTAAACCAGTATCATTGACCTACCTCTTCATAATAAAACAAGTAATATAAAAATTTTGTTTTTAAAGTCAATTCCTACTTAGGCCATCAAAGAAAAATTTAATATAATCCCTTAAGCTAATATTAGTTTTTGTTGCATTAAAATATCTCAATTTGTTGATTTTCTGTAAGAAAGTAATCCATATTGGTTTACAATGGAAGTCTATGGGTTGGTTGGTTGGTTGATTTTGTGACGGCCGATTATCTACACTAGGGATATAGGCCCGAGGGGGAGCGCCCTTCGTGGGGGTCTTTCTAAGGGAACCTAGCCCGTATTAACGCATGGAAATCCATGGTTCGAAGAAAACCACGAAAACTCCGAACGATTAGGCCGACGGGCGCGATTGGGATCGAACCCAGCACTTCCCGTCTACCAATTTCGAGAGCAGAACCTCTCAGCCACTGGTGGGGCCGGAAGTCTATGGGAATTTAGCGAAATATTAGAGATATCGCCAAGTTGGCGGCAGAACAGGGTCCCCCCCCCTTATGGTAACCCCTTATTGAAAATACTTTCATTGAACTTCAATAACCAATGGCTGCCATTTTGTTTCCCATGCAAAACTAAAATTAATTAATTAAAATTTAATTAATTAATATTTGAAAAAACTGTATTAACATCAATTGTCATCCAGTACAAGTTTAAAAAAATTTATTTTAACTTGATAGGATGAATAATGAGTATTTTATTAACGATTGAAAATTTGAACAAGATAAATATATAGATAAATAAATAAATAAATAAATAAATATAGGGAGAGTGTGAGCTAATAGATATATTGAATGAAAATGAATAATTGAATGAAAAATAAAAACAAGGTAATCTCAAAAATACAGTTGATGCATAAACCAGGGTTCATACTCTCTTTCCATGATAAAATTCAAGCACCTTACCCAAATTTCAAGCACCTTTCCAGAAATGAAAATTTTAATGTTACAAAATACCATACTACAAAAGTGTACAGAGAAAAAAAAAAAAATTTCATTTTCACATTTTTTTAGGCGAATGCCATACATAACATACAGTAGCGAAGGCTTAAATTTGAAATGTTATGAGAAAGTCTTCAAAAAATAAAGAAAATCTTTTTGCATTGTACTTTGAAAGTCATTTGTGTTGAACACTAGACAAAGTAGACACTTGATAATTCTGCATTGTTATGATATTAATCAGGGGTGATTCTGAGTAAGAAAAAAATTATGAAATTCACAGCAAATTTTCTGAAAAGTTATTGGGGGGGGGGGGGGGGGGACACCTCCCGACACTAACTATGTGTATTTTCCTCGGCCCTTTAACGAAATAACAAAATTTGCGGGGTTTTTTTTCATGATCTTTTGACGAAATTTAAGGGTTTTTGTGATCTTTTGACGAAATTTGTGGATTATTTCGTGATCTTTTGACGAAATTTGTGGTTTATTTCGTAATCTTTTGACGAAATTTGTGGTTTATTTCGTAATCTTTTGACGAAATTTGTGGTTTTTTCTTGATTTTTTGATGTAATATACGGTTTTTTCTTGATCTTTTGATGTAATATACGGTTTTTTCTTGATCTTTTGATGGAATATACGGTTTTGTCTTGATTTTTTGATGGAATATGCAGTTTTTTTTTTTTTTTGCAATCTTGACGAAATATGCGTTTTTTTTTTTTTTGGCAATCTTTTGACAAAATATGCGGTTTTTTACAGTCCTTTTGACGGAATTTATGGTTTTTTTTTTTTTGCGATCTTTTGAGAAAATTAGCAGGGGTTTTCACGATCTTTTGACAAAATTTACAAGGTTTTTCACAATCTTTTGACAAAATTTAAGGGTTTTTCGCGATCTTTCGACGAAATTTACGGGGTTTTCGCGCTCTTTTGATGAAATTTGTGGATTTTTTCGCGATTCTTTGATGAAATTTGTGGGGGTTTTTCACGATTCTTGGACGAAATATTTGTTTTTTTCCACGATTCTTGGACAAAATTTGCATTTTTTCCCGCAATACCTTGACAAAATTTGTGTTTTTTCTGCAATTCTTTGATGAATTTTGTGTTTTTCCGCGATTCATTGACAAAATTTGCGTTTTTCCCGTGATTCTTTGACGAAATTCGTGATTTTTCTGCAAACGATTGACAAAATTAATTTTTTTCAGTGTCCATTTGTCGAAATTCACGATATATTTTATGTCTGAATTTTCGGATTAAGGACAGATTTTTAATTTTTTAGAAACGAATGCCTTAAATTTTTGGAACAGAATCACAACTAATTAATACACAATTTTAAATTTTACAAAAACTAAATGAATTTTTTTCTCAACTTGCCTTAATTTGAAAACGTCCACTAAATCCTTTTCAAAAAGGTATATTAAACACTCACAAAATAGAGAAATTTGCATATTTCAGCATGAATAATTTATTGCATTTTCACAATTTAAGCTCTTTAACTGCATTTTCTACTTTTTTCTTAAATCTAAAACTTCAGCCTCTTTTTCTTTTATAGTTTATATGGTCCACATTGCCGTATTGTCCAATGGGAGGGGATTTACATTGGAGGAATTTCCATTCTTGCGATTGACAGTAGCAACAAGTACATGTCTTTTCATTTTCTTTTGTAAAAACTTAATCGTAGAGAGGGAAGGGAGAAAGGAACAAACTGAAGTACAAGTGTTCGTACTCTGACCTCCTGAAAGGAAAACGATCTCAGACCAAATATTTTCGCCTGATTAATTAACTTTTTTTTTTTTTTAACATTTGCAACTCTTATTTTATTTTGAACATCTGAATAAAAAATAATTAAGCACCTATAAAAAAAAGTAATGAAAATTAAGCACCTTCATTAAAATTTAAACAAATTCAAGCACTTTCAAGGACCTTTTTTCTCTCTTAAAAATTCAAGGACTTTCAAGCACTTTTAAGCACCGTATGAACCCTGATAAACAATGTGAACAGAACTTTAAAGGAAAAAAAAATTATTTTGTGTAAAACAGAGATAAAATCTATGATTTGTGGTCAGTCCTTAAAAACTTGGTAAGTTGCTGCAAGAATTTAATTTCCACTTTATGATTTTGTTACCTCATTGAAAAGCATTATGAATAATATGAAGGCTACAATTGCCAATATCAATTTTTAAATGTCCTTTACTTTTTTTTTAAGTTCCTCTTGAACTGTTGTCAAACTTCACGGTGTTAGGAGTCTACTGTTTGAATAGATGTCGACAGATGCAATATCATAAAGCACGCGAACAGCACAAATTGCCCTCAATCTCCCAGAGTAACCAGTCGTTATGGCAGGTTTTCCCAGGTTTCGGGAAATTTTTGTATTATCCTGTAACGATGTTATCTGGTTCCCTGGTAGCACTAAACAAACAATGATTTAACATTGAATTATATAACTTTATTTAACAGTTTGTACTTCAAAATAAAATCTCTTCCACCATAAAAAAAATACATCGTCACTCTTAAACAAAAGGCACAACTCTTCAGCTCTCTCTAAAATACATTACTTTAAAAACACAATCAATAAAAACCACCATGTCCACACTCGTTCCCCGGTTACAAAAAAAAAAAAAAAAACGTTCTCTTTCCATTACACAAAATCAGCTTGGGTACCATCTGCCAAACTTTTCTCAAACTGCATCTCCATCTCACAAGTGACTAGCTCTCTTCATTTCACTTGACCTCTCATCTAACATCTTCTTCCGCTCTTTGGAAGCGACTCAAGAGTGAAAGGTTCCATTCTCTCATTGGTTGATCAGAAACCGGTCTTGGCTTGCGTCTCATGTATGATTTGGCGATGAAATGCAAGCCATGAACATAGAATAGAGAAGGACTTCACACGAAATAGTGTGAATATCGTGTCGCGATTTTGGTCTTGAATGAAGGGATGGCAACGGTTAGAATACAACCGTGTACATACCAGCGCCTCTAGCGGACAACGTTCATTGGCTGGATCTCATTGATCAAAGAAGTTATTGGTAGAGCAAATTGAAGCAGAAGAAACCGAGTACAACCGTGCGACATAGCGCCATCTATTAGACAAATTTTCAAGGAACGGTTTTCTTCTTCTAAAACCTATTTCGTGAGAAGTCCTTCTCTATTCTATGTTCATGATGCAAGCACTTTGAGAAATATCATACCTAGTTAATTCATGCTATTTTGGTAAAAGATTTCTGCGGACAAGCTTGTCTAGTGGTTAACGCGCTTGTCTAGCAAGCTCAAGTACGCAGGTTCTATCCTCCCTGTTACTTTTATATTTTTTATTTGTGTTTTGTTACGATTTTTATTAAGTTGGTTAATAAAGATTTATCGACTTTTATTATCCGTTCATTTCCAATATTTTAATTGTCAATTAGATAATTAAATAAAATTTTGATTAAATTAAGTTTTAATTGTTATTAAATAAAATAAAATTTAGTTTTAAATAAAATTGAAATTTAATTTTTATAAAATAAAATAAAATTTAGTTTTAAATAAATTTCAAAATTCATATAAGCTATTTTTTTATGAATTAAAGTGAACATTTATTGTAATTAAATAATAATATCATACATACATTATTTTTTTCCCTTATAACTTTAGTATCAGATAAATATTAAATTAGCAAAATTAATTTTTCAAAGTTTTCTTTTAAAATTAATTAGTATACAGAAAAACTTTCATACAGAAAAACTTTATTCATTTATTATCAAATGCTTTGTAATTTTTTATTACGTATAAAATAATGTTAATGAAATTAATTTTTAAAACTCATATTACTTATAAGCTATTTATTTCAATTTCTTAAAATGAATATTTTTGAAAATATAATGTTATTTCTTACACTTATATAAATATTTTTATTTTTATCTTATATTATTTAACAATATATCTGAATACATAACTATATTCAGTTTATTTTATTTGAAAGTAAAATTTTATTAATTTATGAATTCATATTAATAATATTATTAACTTAGCAAGTAATTAATTATTTAAACCAATTTGTAATAGTTAATTGTTAAATACTTTTTATTAAAATTTCCTAAAAAATTTTTAATTGTTATTATTAAAAAATTCTAATTAACTACTTTTCAAAACAATATATATGTTATATATATATATTATTTGAAAACTCAGTCAAAAACATAAATTATTTTTATTAAAAAATTATTATAAATTTCCCCTTCACTATTACCACCCTAAATATTTGAAAACTAAATTAAAGACATAAGTCCAAGTAATCATTAACTAGAAATATTTAATGCGATAAAATACATTATAAAAACTTCTTATAGTTTTTGGTAGTTATTGCTCAGATATTATTGTTTTGGGTTCCAACTTTTTTTTTCTTCTTTTGGGTGTGTGAAAAAAAAAAAAAAAAAAAAAAAAATCTGTCATTATTATTTAATTTATTTTTTCATTATATTTCACTACAAGTGTGAGCTATGATTTATTTTAGCTTGACATTTTTCATTCACTATCTATAAAACACTTTATTTTTAGATTTTTTTTTTTTTGCCCTATTTGTTATTTTGCAGCAATAATAAATAGATATTAATATTGCAAATTACTATAAGGGCAAGGTAGAATTTAGATGATCTAAATCCCTTTCTGACAATTTTGATTATTTGAGTACTAGTTTGGCCATTTAATTATTTATATTTACGTATACAAAGTGCCATGAAAAAAAAAATGCATAAAATTTGACTGAGTATTTTTATTAATTGTTTTTTATATATTTATTATTTTTTTAAAACACATCAGCTATCAAGGAAGGGGAGGGGGAGTGCTTGAGTTTACTGTTCTTTGCACAGATAACTACAGTCAAAACACATAGGTAATTAAATGCAGTTGCGTAGCCAGGATATTATTTCGGGGGGGGGTGGGGGGGTGGGGCGTCTAATCCCCTAATCTTCTCTCCTCCTGATGCAAAGCTATAAATTAAAAACTATTAATTTTACTTTTCGTATAAATGTCAATTTTATACTTTTAAAATATGGGATATGTTTTTTAAGTCTAAATTTACATACACCTGTATATACAAAAGGAATAATGTGTAATGTGTAATTTAAAAATAATAAGTCTAAAATATTTAAATTGATTACTTTCTTAAAAGAAAGTCAGTTCTATCAATTTTTTGCAGGGAAAAAAAGATATTTTTAAAAATACCATATCATTGTTTTCCGTGAATCACTTTATATGAAAAATAAATTTAAATTCCTTACATGTCGCAAACAAAATTTAATATTATTGCAACATAATACTTGAAATAATCTCAAGTGACACTTGGCGATTTGTTTTGGTGGTGAAATGAGATGTGCCCTCTGATTTGTTAGGAAGAAATGTCTACCACTGCTCAATAATTAGGTCTTGTAACCTTGAGAAGTAAATCGCGGGATTCTTGTTTCTTCTCAACCAATGGGAGAATGGAACCTTTCACCCTTGAGTCTCTTCCCTCTCTTTCCGCATATCGAAAAAGTTTCTCTCCGATACGAGAGCACGGCTGATCAGTCTCCGAAACCCAGGCGGCGATCCATGGACAAGATCTGACTCTAGGCTGCGATCCGTGGACAACCGCCGGACAAAACCAGTTTCGCAACTTACGAAACAAAATAGACTGCGGGGTTTTTCGGTCGTTACAATCCCCTGAGATTCCCCGGATTTTTACAACTCAAAATTTATGCCCTGAATCCCACAATTCCCTGATGAGTATGAACGCTGCTCAATAAAAATCTGGAAAAATTCAATTTTGAAGAATTAAGAAAATAATCACCTGATGTCAGTTTGCATTAAAGTGTTAACATTTGCATATAAGTTTTGCAGCTCTTTGATTGTTTAGTATGTGAAAATATTTAAATAACCCAGAAATCACCACGGGGAGGTGGCTGCACTTACAAGGAGAGGGTCCGAGGTTGGTCTCACGGAATCCAGCGATCCTTTGTACATTGATAGAGTATAGTTAATAGATAAACATATCAACAGGATAAAGTGCAATTTTCAGGAGGGTCGTAAAAAACGAGCCCCAAAGTTCACCCATTATTGACTCTTTAGTATATAACCGGATAAATTACTCTTGCCTGCGAGAGGCTCGGTAGTACAGTTGGCAGCGCGCCAGACTTTTAATTTTCTCCTTCTGGGACGTCTGCGGGTTCGGTACTCCAACAAGCTTTTTTTTTTTCAGACAAAATAATGATCAGTTATTTTCAAACCATAATTAAAAAATATATATCTAATTATTTAAAGTTAGACAAATATTCATAAAAACATGCTTCTGCACGCAGACACACACTTATATATATTATGTGCTTATTAATTTACAGAGATATTGCCGCTTTATGCATCTAATGGGGGGGGGGGAAAGGAAAATAACTGAATTATTCAGTCGACAAAATTTAATTTTATTCACATTTATTTATAGACTTTTCTATGAATAGATACCTGTTGTTTTCAGCGAAGTAAATTAAAATACGCTACATAAAATTAAAATATGCTATTTTACTTTTATCTTGTATTTTAAAATGTTATCATTTTTAATTTTTTTTTAATTTTTAAAACATAATTATTTTTTATCATGGGATCTCATGTTTGGAATTAGAATAACTGTTTTCGGTTAAAAACCTTGTAACGTAGATTTGCAGGTGGTTTTTAAGCAAAACAAGTACGCTATAGAAAATGAACAGGGTGGTTTTAAAATGTTTACCTTTCTTTTGTTGAAATTTAAGCACCCATCTGCCGCAGAGCGAATGAGTACGGCATTTTGTTTTTAAAGTTTTGAAGTGATTAGACGTTGTTCTTTATTATAGTGTCATAATTAAAATGAAAAAAGTTATTTTGTAAAAAATGTCTAGTGAAGAAGCTTCTAAATTTACAAATATTGAAAAGCGAATTTCATAATACACAATTCATAGCGAATCATCAAAATTGATATTAAAAAATGTAGTCGTGTATTACACAAAGTTACTCTCTGAAAATAATTTAATTTCATCGGAGTCTTCAGACGCTATTTCTTGTGAAGCCAAGCTTGTCGGGAATGAACTTTTTCACAATAATCTAGAAGTACTTTGTGATAGAAAAACTTATAGTTGAAGCACAGCTTTGGTAAAACTAGGCGACGTTTATTTTTATAGGCAGGTGAAAAATATGATTACGCGGTTACAAAATTGTAATTGTTTAATTGAACGGAAAAGAGAAATTAATTCTCGCTAGGATTGTATAAAAATTCATTCAATTGTGCATTATCAACTCTCTTCACCTATATTTTGTAACATGATAAAATACACTTGGCATGCATCGAAACTTTCACATTAAAGAATAATATTTATGAATGTCAATGAAGTGTGTTTTCCAAATGATCTTTTTAAAACGCCTTGTTCCTGTAAAAACACTTCTTTTATTATTCGTGCACGCTGACGCAAAAGTTTCTGTCCCATATGTTTTTATGATAATTATCATCCCGGTTCCTGCCCGTAATCAGAACCTCAATTTTAATAGAACACATTTATTTTTTAAGTACATAGTATAGACAGAAATGTAAAATAAATTTAAATAAGTGTAAAATAAGTGTACGTCATTGTGAAATATATGTAAGTAATTGTAAAATAAATATAAATGATCGTAAATAAAACTAAATATAAAATTTACAAAAATGTTGAATGCAAAAAAATACGTATATACTGCATAAGATTGCTTTTTTTTTTTCATTATATCCATAAGGATGCAATAAAACTGTCTCTCTCTGTAAATAAATAAATATGTGTGAATGCGCCAATATTTATATTTGTCTTACATTTAAATAATTATATATATATTTTTTTTTAATTGTGGTTCAAAAATAATTTATCATTATTTTGTCGGGAGAAAAAAAATCCTCGTTGGAGGATCGAACCTGCAGATATCCGTAAAAACGAAAATTAGAAGTCTGGCGCGCTGCCAACTGTGCTATCGAGCCTGTCGCAAATGAACTTAATTTATCCGATTATATACTAAAGAGTCAATTGGGTGAACTTTGGGGCTCGTTTTTAACGGCCCCCCTGAATATTGCACTTTATCCTATTGATATGTTTATCTATTGACAATACTCTATCAATGTACAAAGGATTGCTGAATTCCGTGAGACCAACCTCGGACCCTCTCCTTGTTAGTTGGTTGTATTTTTGACGGCCAATTATCTGCACGAGGGATATAGGCCCAGGAAGGGGAGTGCCCTTCGTGGGGGTCTTTCTAAGGGAACCTAACCCGTATTAACGCTTGGAAATCCAAGGTTCGAAGAAAACCACGAAAACTCCGAACGATTAGGCCGACGGGCGCGATTGGGATCGAACCCAGCGTGGCTGCACTTAGAGTTACATCTACAACCCTTCACCGCATCCAACCAATGACGGTGTTTGGTATTTACATTACTTAAATACATAATTTGTTATTTCATCTGTTTAAGTCTGACTTTCAGACGCAACTTTGTACTGCGATTTGGTGGTAAAAGCTGGTATCATGGACCTTGATGAATCCATCTCGAGATTGGAGCCCACATACCTTAAGCTAGGGATTCATAACCTGTGCTGTGGCCCGCGAATTTCGTCAATTTATAACTGGAAAAAAATTATAATTTTTGTCCACAGGCAGACCTGCCAACCTTTGAAAATGAGAAATCGTAGCACACAAAATTAAAATTAATCTGGAGGTTGGTTGGTTGGTTTTTCGTGCTTCGCAGCCATCTTTTGACATTCGTAAAAGGAATAAGGTTTCAGTCTTTCAACAACTCAATATAGTATTTTTTTTCCTCTGAAAATTTTTACAGTTTCTTCTCATTTCGAAGCTTTTTTTTTTAAACTTTTGACGAAATTCGTATTTTTTACCGCGATCCTTTAACGAATTTTGCGTTTTTTACTACGATCCTTTGACGAAATACGTGTTTTTTTTTTTCCCACGGTCTTTCGGTGAAATTTATGTTTTGTTACTGCGATATTTTGATAAAATTCACATTTCTACCAAGATCCTTTGACGACATTTATTTTCTTCTGCGACCAATTGACGAAATTAATATTTTTACACGGTCATTTGTCGAAATTAGCGACAGTTTATCGCAAACGATCGGCAAAATTTTCAATACATTTTCGCGACCAAGTAACAAAATTCACTACTCGTTTCCGCGACCGAGACGAAATTCGCAATTTCTTTCTGAACTCTTTACGTAATTAGGGATTTTATTCGGTGACCAATTGAAGATAATCACTATTTGTTTCTGAGACCTTTGACGAAATACCCGATATTTTTCCGCAATTGATTCATGAATTAATTTGAGGAAATTCCATAAAGAAAAAAAAAATCGCGGACTTCCCAAGAAATTTCAAAATATACTCGCAAAAGGATCATAGGTCTGTGGAAGAATTTACAGGGGGAAATACAGCACAGCATTTTTTCTTTATGCAGGACTCTCCATTTCAGTGTTCAAATCGTGCGATTTTGCACACTATTTCAAACCTTGCCCCTCAAAGAACCACCTCCCCCCTTCAGAAATTCTTAAAATGGCACCCCTGTTTCTAAAGAAGGAAATTCCTGTATAAATATTTACAGAAATACGATTCACTCGTGGTTAATATACATAAAGAGGGTTTTATGTTAAGAAGTTTGTTTTGCAGCCCATATTTTTTTTCCCATGAGCATTTTTTAATGTCCGGATTATCGGACTAATGACCATTTTTTTTTAAACTTTCGGAAATGAATACTTTGAAATTTTGGAAATTTCGGAACAGAATCACTCCTGAAAAATATGCTGCACGGGATAAAAATTGCAACAAGAAACAAAAAATGCGTTTGTATATATTTTGCAAAAAATCGTAGTTTAAAACCAATTTTCGTACCATCGTAGTTTATAGGTCCAAATCGTAGCAACTACGATTTTTTCGTAGCAGTTGGCAGGTATGCCATAGGTCGCAGGAAAAAAAAAAGAATTTTGTTAATTTGCCCCGGAAAAAATTGGAAATTTCGTCAGCTATTTAAGAATCGCGAATTTTGTCAATGAGGAGCGGAAAAATTGCGAATTTCATCGATCAGGGGCGGAAAATCGCAAATCTCGTCGATCGTGCACGAAAAAAATCACGAGTTTTGTCGATCGGGCTCCGAAAAATCATGAATTTCGTTGGTCGGGGGAGAAAAATTCGTGAATTTTGTCAATCGGGCGTGGAAAAAAAGCGAATTTCGTTGATCATGTGCGAAAAAATCTAGAGCTTCGTCAGTCAGTTAAGAATCGCAAAATCGTCGATCGAGCACGAAAATATCGCGATTTTGTCTATCAGGCGCAGAAAAATCGGAAATTTTGTTGATCGGGCACGGAAAAACCGCGAATTTTATCGATATGCGTGGAAATATTGAAAATTTCATTGATCGACAGCGGAAAAATCGTGAGTTTTGTTAGTTTATCACGAGAAAAAAAACGAATTTTGTCGATCAGGGAGACAAATCGCAAATTTCGTCGATAAGCCAAAAAAAAAAATTCATGAGTTTTGTCTATCGGGCTAAGAAAAATCGAAAATTTCGTCTATCGAGTGCGGAAAAATAGCGCAATTCGTCGACCGGGTGCTGAAAAATAGCGAATTTTGTCGATCAGGGGCGGGAAAATCTCAAATTTCGTCGATCGGGTACGAAAAAATCTTGAGTTTTGTCGATCGGGCTCCGAAAAATCATGAATTTCGTAAATGAATTGCAGAAAATCGAAAATTGTCAATCGAGCACAGAAAAATAGCGAGTTTTGTTGATCATGTGCGGAAAAGAGAATTTTGTCGATCGGAAAAACAGGACCCCTCACAAATTTTTTCATCTCAAAACAGCCCCTTCACAAAGTTCTTTGCCTTAAAAATAGGCATTTTACAAAAATTTTCCCACTCTGAATTAAACCTTTCACAAATTTAATCATTTAAAAGTAAAATCTGACCAATCACTTTTACTTATATTTATGTAAAATACATATATTTTCTCTATATATCTTCTTAAAAATATCTAAAAAAATAACCTCAATATAAACGATAATTTCAAATTCACAAAATTAGGAAGATTTTTCACAAATCTTCCACAAAACCTGTTCACAATTTCACAAAAACAGGACCCTGTGAGAAAAGTCTGGGCAGACCCCTGCTCCTTGAAAGCAATCCTTGCTATATCTATGTTATATCTTGCTATATTTATATGGCTTTTTTGCAAAGAGCCGTTCTAATTGGAGAATCGTCTCTTTATCCAATTAGCCTGATATTTTTCAAGCTTATTGCAAAGAGCCTAGACTCCGGGAGGCTAATTGAAAAATGACCACTTATTTCCCAATCAGAATGATTTTTTTTGGCTTATTAACCCACAACCCAATACCCAACCAGAACAATAAATTACAACAGACCGTACCCCGATCCGAGCAAGACAAAATAATTTCAGTCTACACCAGTGGTTCCTAACCTTTTTTGGCCCACGCCCCACCAAAGCGTCAGTAATGTCACTATGTCCCCCCACCCTCTTAATCTGCAAATTATGTCTTTTTTTTTAAAAAGCGAACTCTATTCACACAGTGGAAGCATAATAAAGCCTTAAAAATAACTATTCATATCACATTTTTTAACCTATCAAAGAGATGTAATCTTCTATGACAAATGTGTTAACAAAATTTTAATAAATGCAATGAGGTTATACATCTTCGCCTTTCTGCGGTAAAGAGTTTTTTTTGTTCTTTTCTAACTTACCTCAATGTTAAAAGAAAAGTGATAATGTAGACCGGACATTTTTATCTTCATTTTTGCATTTTTATCTCCATAAAATATCTTGAAGGGAGACTTACATTTAACGTTAAAACTGATGACATTCATTCAAACGTTTTATAATTCATTTTTGTGACTTATTAATAGTTGTTGGGAAAGCTTTGTACACTAAAATTTCTCTCTATGGAACATACCAATACACATGAAGTATTTCAAAATTCTCATCTTTATAAAAATGAAGTAGCTATTATTTTCAATCACAACACATTTTCTATGTTTTCCCTTTCGAAATATCGTTAATTGTCTTCCATGCATTATCAGAGTTTAAATATGCAGGATGCCTGCACCAGAGCTACATATATTTACTATCTACCCATTTCATTTTCTAATGCTATTTAATATTTATAAGTTTTACAAAGTTGGTAGTATCTCGTTCAGATATTTCATATATTTTAAAAGTTAAATAGGCTCAATACAGTCAAATTTATATATTCTTTTAAGTAATCTCACATGTAAAATAACTTTCGAGTGACATATAGCAGAGCAAATAGAAGTAGAAAGATCTTTAAATAAATAATCGAATGAGTTATTAAAAAAAAAAGTAAAATACCGTCCCAGAAAAATTATAGTGGGATTTAATATGAAATAATGTCAAAAACAAATTTTAAAAGTTTGTCGTATAAATATTCTGATGTTAAATGTATTTTAAAGTTTTCTTCGGGTACATTTTTGAAATGCAATATAAAAAACTGTTTATTTTTCTTGCATTCCATTTATTTTTAACCTGCAAGAATACTTTTCAAAAAAAAAAAAAAAAAAAAAAAGAAAAAAAAAAAAGAGAAGAAACTGATAAAGAATGAGTGAGCAATAAATTTGGAATTGCCCCCCAGTGGGGCGTATGCCCCACGTTGGGAACCACTGGTCTACATGCAACCCGACCCGAACCTAAAAATTACATTTGAAAAAAACCCGGAATCTGAACCGATCCGAGCAAGACAAATTAATTTCCTTCTGAGGACATGCAACTCGACCCGAACCTGAAAATTCTATTTGAAAAAAACCCGGAATCTGAATCAGACAAAAATATTCCATTGAACCATAACTGATCCGAGCAAGACAAAATAATTTCTGAGGATATGCAACCCAATCAGAACCCGACAAAATTAATCCAAATAACCATAATGCAATCAGAGAAAGACAAACTAATTTGCATAGACATGCAACCCGATCCAAACATAAAAATTTTGTTTGAAAAAAAAAAAAAAAAAAAAAAAAAAACCCCGAAATATGATAACCGACAAAAATATTCTAAAGAACCATAACCCAATCTGAACAAGACAAAGTAATTTCCGTGGATACGCAGCCCGACCCGAACCTAAAAATTCCATTTGAAAGAAGCCTGAAATCTGATCCGAACCGAATCCGAATCCAACAAAAATACCCCCAAATACCATAGCCAAATAGATCCGAGCAAGAAAAAATTTTCGTGGAACTTTCAACTCGACCCGAACCAAAAAATTCCATTAGAAAAAACCCGAAATCTGACCCGAATGAAATCTGAATTAGACAAAAATATCCCCAAATACCATAACCAGATCAGAGCAAGAAAAAATAATTTCCGTGGACACGCAACCCAACCCGAACCTAAAAATTCCATTAGAAAAAACCCAAAATCTGAATCCGTCAAAAATATTCCAAAGAACCATAACAAGACAAAATAATTTCCGTTGGTATGCAACCTGATCTGAGCCTGAAAGTTCTACTTGAAGAGTTAACCCGAAATAAAAATACATCAGGCCGTACCCCGATCCGAATCTGAAAATTCCATTTGAAGTCAACCTGAAACCCGATCTGAAAACGACAAAAATATTTCAAAGAACTGTAACCCGAACCGAAAGAGACAAAATAATTTCTGTCGACATGCAACCGGATCCGAACCTAAAAGTTCCATTTGAATTCAACCCGAAAACCTTTCATAACCCGGGTTCGGGTCAAGTTTCAGATTGAGTTCAACATGAACTTTCAGGCTCGGATCGGGTTGCCTGTCGACGGAAATTATTTTGTCTTGCTCGGATTTGGTTATGGTTCTTTGGAATATTTTTGTCGGGTTAAAATTTGGTTCAGGTCGGGTATCAGGTCGACTTCAAATGGAATCTTTAGGTTCTGATCGTATTGCATGTCCACCGAAATTCTTGCTCTGATCTGGTTTGCTTTTTTGGAATCTTTTTGTCAGGTTCAAATTTGGTTCGCGTCAGATTTCAGGTTTTTTCATATTGATTTTTTAGGTTCTGGTTGGGTTCCATGTCCTCAGAAATTAATCTGTCTTGCTCAGATCGGTTATGGTTCATTAGTTATATTTTTATCGGGTTCAGATTCCAGGTTTTTTTTTTCAAATAGAATTTTTAGGTTCGGGTCGGGTTGCATGTCCGTAGAAATTATTTTGTCTTGCTTGGATCGGTTTAGATACTGGGTTTTTTTTTTCAAATGGAATTTTTAGGCTTGGGTCCGGTTCCGTGCTGAATGAAATTTTTTGTCTTGCTCGGATCGGGTTATGATTCTTTGGAATATTTTTGTCGGGTTAAGATTTGGTTCGAATCGAGTTTCAGGTTCATTTCAAATGGAATTTTTAGGTTCTGGTCATGTTGCGTGTCCACAGAAATTAATTCTTCTTGCTCGGATCCGGTTATGGTTCCTTGGAACATTTTTGTCGGGTTCAGATTGGTTCACGTAAGATTTCGGGGTTTTTTTTTTTTTCCTAATTGAACTTTTAGGTTTTGGTTGCGTTGCATGTCATCAGAAATTATTTTTGTTGGGTTCAGATTCCGGGTTTTTTTCTAATAGAATTTTTAGGTTCGGGTTTGGTTTCATGTCCTCAGAAATTAATTTGTCTTGCTCGGATCGGTTGTGATACATTGGAATATTTTTGTCGGGTTCAGATTTGGTTCGGTTCAGATTACAGGTTTTTTTTTTCAAATGGAATTTTTAGGTTCCGGTCGGGTTGCGTGTGGACAAATTATTTTGTCTTGCTGGGATCGGGGTACGGTCTGTTGTAATTTATTTTTCAGGTTAAGATCGGTTTATGGGTTAATAAGCCTAAAAAATCATTCTGATTGGGAAATAAGTGGTCATTTTTCAATTAGCCTACCGGAGTCTAGGCTCTTTTGCAATAAGCCTGAAAAATATCAGGCTAATTGGAACAAGAAAGATTATTCTCCAATTAGCCCGGCTCTTTGCAACAAGCCTGATTTCTCAATAAGCCTACAACATATATACAAACGTGAATTGTTGATATATCTTTCCTAGCTGATTTGGATATGTTGACTGGGTAGGAGATCCTAGAGGGGTAACCACCCGTCTGAAACCATATTTTTACTTTCTTCTATCTTCAATAGAAGAAAGTATTGTAATCGAAATTTTTTTCGACGGATTTACACGTTTTAGGGGCCAGAGATCCCAAACAACATGTTTATAGAAAATGTCTGTCTGACCGTGTGTCTGTCGCCATTGTACCATCAAAAAGTGTATGAAGTTAAAATAGAAATTTGGTTCAATTCTATGCATAAGTTTTTGGCTATGGCAAGTAAGTCCTATCTGAATTTGGAAAAAATTCGCCGGTAGGGGGCGCTATAACAGCCATTTTTGTGCGATTTTGAATATTGTACCATCTAAAAGTGTATGAAGTTATGCATAGAATTGAACCAAATTTCTATTTTAAGTTTTTGGCTATGGCAAGCAGATCCTCCCTGAAATTGGAAAAAATTCGCCGGTAGGGGGCGCTGTAACAGCGATTTTGAATATTGTATCAACCAAAAGTGTATGAATTTATGCATAGAATTGAGCCAAATTTTTTGTGTACGTTTCTGGCTATGGCAAACAAGTTCTCCCTGAATTTGAAAAAAATCTGCCGGAAGGGGGGCACTGTAATAGAGATATTTGTGACATTTTCTTTATTGTACAGTCGAAAAGTGTATAAAATTATGCATACAATTGAACCAAATTTTTTGTGCATAATTTGGCTTTGGCCAACAGGTCCTCCTCGAATTTGGAAATATCGCGCGGTAAAGGGGCTCTGTGATAGCAATTTTTGTATACTTTTCTTGATTTTTCATAGTTCTGTTGTCCATCGGCGGCTCGTGCAAACGCAGGAACTCGCTTCCTGCTAAGCCGGCTATTGGCAAACAGCTGATTAACAGCAGAATAAGGAAAAACTATTAATTTTAAGAAATATCAAGATATAGATTAACTCGTTTTTAGTTCATTTAATTGACTGAAGCAGGAATTTAAGATGAAAATAAACATTGGTATAGTATTGAACTAATAATATTGAAGTATTAACATGTGTAACTAGTTTTTGAAGTATTAAGATGTATAAGATAGAAGAAAGTTTTGGGATTGGCACATGCAACTAGTTTATCCGATTATAGGCCACAGATTACCCCCCCGAAATAGAATTCTCTCTGTGTTACTGCTGTGGTCCTCAACAACCCAGATGTTTTTGTAAGTGGCACTTTTCTAAAAAAGGTTGTGCACCCCTAGTCTAATGGGTGGTTAGACAGATTTCGAATCCACCACGGCATTCTGTACAAGATTTGCAGAGAATTCGCTGCCGTGAATGTAGAAGTTGCAGATTTTTGGAAAACTAACAGTCTCATACCTGCCAACATGTCAATTTTAAAATCCTTACAATTTTTATGACGTATTCTTGGGTGCTTAAAAATGCATAACATATGCACATGCAATGAAAAAAGTAATACTTCATAACATTTTCTATGCCATATTCATGTATAGTCTTTTTTTTTTTCCAAAATAAAAACGTGAGATACAGACCTGCCAACTGCTACGAAAAAATCGTAGTTTCTACGATTTGGAGCTAAAAACTACGATGCTACGAAAATCGGTCTAAAACTACTATTTTTTCCAAAAACACACACATTGAAAAAAAATCAATTTCGTCAATCGTTCGCAAAAAAATGCCAATTCGTCAAGGGATCGCAGAGAAAAGCCAATTTCGTCAGAGGATACCGAAAAAACGAAAATTTCGTGAAGGAATTGTGAAAAAAAGCAAATTTCTTCAACGGATCGCAAAAAAACACAAATTTCTTCAAAGGATCGCGAAAAAACGAAAAATTTGTCAAAGGATCGCAAAAAAAATACACGAATCTCGTCAAAGCATCGCAAAAAAAAAACACTAATTTTGTGAAAGGGCCGCTGAAAAAGTGCATAAACACCTCCCCACAGCTGTAACCTTTTAGAAAATTTTCTGACAATTTCTGAAATTTTTTTTACTCAGAATCACCCCAACTCTGTGCTCTCTTCATAGGAAACATCATACACAGACAAAAATCTTTATTCTTTATGTTTATTGTTATGATACATATAGTTTTTAATCTGAGAGAATATAAAGAACTAACTTTTGAAAAATCGGGTTAACCCAACCTGCCTGAATCTAAATTCGTTCCGTGCCGAAAGTAATCAGAGTTCACCCGATATGCAGCGTAAAAACAGCACCCAACCAACCAACCTCCAGATTAATTTGAATTTTGGGTGCTACGATTTCTCATTTTCAAAAGTTGGCAGGTCTGGAGATATCAAAAGAAAATTTTTTTGCATGGGAAATTCTAAGAAAAAAATTCTGAAATTCACAGCAAATTTTCTGAAAGGTTACACAGCCAAAGGATTGGGGAGGAAAGGGGGGGGGGAAGGAGGAGGATTCCCTTCCGGTCAAATTATGAGTTTTTTCGAGGCCCTTTGATGAAATTCGCGCTTTTTCCATGATCCTGTGAAAAATTCACGTTTTTTTTCACGATCCTTTGACGAAATTACTGTTTTTTTTCGCGATCTTTTGACGAAGTTTGCGTTTTTTTCGCGATCTTTTGACGAAATTTGCGTTTTTTCGCGATCTTTTGATGAAATTTGCATTTTTTCCCGCGATCTTTTGATAAAATTAGCGTTTTTTTCGCAATTTTTTGATAAAAGCGTTTTTTCTGCTATCTTTGACGAAATAAACATTTTTCTCGCAATCTTTTGACGAAATTCGTATTTTTCTCGCGATCTTTTGACGAAATTCACGTTTTTTTTTTACGAGATCTTTGACGAAATTAGCTTTGTTTCAAAGATTTTTGATCGAAATTAACGTTTTTACGCGTTTTCTGACAAAATTCGCGTTCTTTCCCCGCGATCTTATACGAAATTCGCGTTCTTTTCACGATTCTTTGCCAAAATTAGTGTTTCTCCTGCGATTTTTGACAAAATTCGCGTTCTTTTCACGATCTTTCGACAAAAATAGTGTTTTTCTGCGCGATTTTTAACGAAATAAGCGTTTTTTTCAAATATCTTTGATAAAATTCTTTTTTCCCTTGCGATCTTTGACGATATTCGCGCTTTTTCTCGCGAACTTTGATGAAATTCGCGTTCATTTCCCGATCTTTTGAACAAATTCGCGTTTTATCCCCACGATTTTTGACGAAATTCGCGTACTTTTCACAATCCCTTGTCGAAATTAGTGTTTTTTCCCGCAATCTTTGATGAAATTAGCAGGTTTTTTCGAAAATTAGGGCTTTTTTCAAGCTTCTTTGAGAAAATTGGCGTTTTTTTCGCGATCCTTTGACAAAAGTAGTGTTTTTGAACGGATCTTTGATGAAATTAGCGTTTTTTCACGCGATCTTTGACAAAATTCGCATTTTTCAGCGATTGTTTTGCCCGCACGCAAAACCGTACAAGTTGGCAGCTATGCAGTCTTCTAAGGTTTATCGAAAACTATGCCAGTTGTGATATTTATAACGCCAAGGAACTTTGCTTATTTTTTAAAGTGACGCCTGATAAATTCTTAACATTAAAAGATGAGCAGTGCCATGGGAGAAAGCTCAGCAAAGAACGTGCGACTCTGCTTGTTTGTTCCAACGCCGATAGAAGCGACAAACGCAAGCCTCTGGTGATTGAAAAAATTGGCCAAACCTTGCTGTTTCCAGAACATCAAATGACTGCCCTGTGACTATGCCCATCAACATTAAAGGTTAGATGACGGGTTTCCAGTTCATTAAATATACAGTGAGCAAAAAAAGTATTTGCACACCAGGTAAATTTGTTGTAGCATATGTACAAATAAATAAAAAGCAACTAAGAATTAAAAATACCAACACCTTTGCAAAACAAATAAACATATTTAATATCTGACTTAATAATTATATTTAAAATGTGAAACATAAAAAAGTAGCATTTGTACTGCCAAAAAAATATTTGCACACTAGCAATAAAAATAGAATTAGAGGAATTATTTATAAGTTAAAAACAGTGCTAATATTTAGTATGCATGCCCTTGGCTTCAATTACAGCTTGTAATCGTCTGGGCATTGATTCTATTAATTTGTGACATGTTTTACTGCTGATTTGTAGTCATTCTTCCATAAGAGCTTGCTCAAGTTCTGATTTGTTTGAAATTTTCTTTTTCCTTATTTTCACATCCAAAATATGCCATAAATTTTCAATCTGATTGAGGTCTGGTGATTGTGGTGGCGTTTTCAATTGATTTTTTACATTATAAAGCAACCATTACTTTGTAATATATGCAGTGTGTTTCAGATCGTTATCCTGTTGGAAATAATATGAATTAGGAATTCCTAATTTCAGAGCACTATTAGATAAATGATCTCGTAATATATTAATATATTGTTTAGCATTCATATTGCCTTCAATAAAGGTCATTTCGCCAACTCCGTTAAAAGACATGCCAACAAATAAAGTAACAAATAGAGCAGGGGAAAAAAAAAAAAATAAATAGTAATAATAATAATAAAACAAAAAACACTTTTAGGGGAGAAGTATAATTTTTTTTTTTTGTTGGGGGAGGCGGGAAGCAAGAGAGAGTAACAGACTGTACGATCTGCAATTGTGTTTATAAATGTTAAACATTTGACAAAAAAAAAATACATAAAAATCTTCCACTGGAAATGCTTAGTGTATTGAAAAATATAAAATACAGTAGTATACCTCTATCCATCATTTTTCAAAGGGTGCGTGAAGAAAAAAGATGAATGCGTGTTAACGTCAAAACAAAAAAAAAAAAAAAAAAAAGTTTATGCATTACTAATTTATGCAATGTATACAGTATACTAATTTCTTACTTACCAAACTGTAAAAGAAATAAATCGAAGTTGTAGAAAATTGATATTTAAAAAGATCAGTAATTTTTTGTGGGGCTTTTTGGTCATTCCTCTGCTTCTTCGCCATTATTTTCATTTTTACATCACATTTCTTCTGTGCTTAGGACACCACATGTTGCAACATCTTGATCAATGAAAATATAATTGCTAAATTTCACACCATATACATCCTCTGCTACACGCAACCACACTTTATCTGCATTATCGTCACCATCATCATTATTTTCTTTCTTCATCAATATTTCACATAAAACCACATTGCTGAAGAGTTTACTTAATGCCATGCTGAAAGTACAAAATAAATAGCCTGCAGAAGGTCTATTTTTGGAGTAGGTTCTTTTGCTTGCTCCATGAAACCAAGATCTTTTCAATAACTTTCTCCAGCAAAATTGCTTAACACAGTGTATTATCCCGGCATCAAGGTTGTATGACAGATGTACAATTAGCTGGGAAAAAACTGACTTTTCTATTTTTCAAAGACTACATATCTGGTGAATGAGCTGAACAATTGTCAAATAGAGTGATTTTCTTTTTTGGGGGGGCTCCGATTGATCTATCAAAGTCATGAAGAAATTTTGTAAAAATATTTTTCATCCATGCTTTGGCATTCAAAATTTATTGGCAGTTTCTTTGCATTCATGAAGCATCGAGGTCTAGGAGATATACCAATAACGGGAGTACTTGTTTATCAGAACCGTCCTTATTTGTGCATAGTAGCACTGTAAATCTTTCTTTGGAATGTTTATCACCATGACAAAACTCTTTTGAATGCTAGTGTTCTGACAAGCATTTATAAAAGAGGCCTGTTTCTCCTGCATTATAGAGGTCACAATCTTGCAGCTTTCTAGTAAATTCGAAAGTTTTTAGAACCACATTTCTATGGCATCAGTATTTACTACTGAAATACTTTCGCCACATAATTTTCTGGATACCAATTCATGGTGATTTTCAAAACGTGAAATCCACCCATTTGATGCAGAAAAAGTATCCATTTCGAAGAACGATGCATGTGGGTTTCGTTAACATTTAAATATAATTTGTGCAGGGACCATAGAAATAAAACGATCAATGTGGGAACGATAGATCGGGGCTTCACTGTACTTAGAATTTAAAAATAGATTACGGGCAGATTTTTCAGAACAAAATTATGAAACATAACTAAAATGAAAACAAAATAAATATTCTATTATAGTTTTATTAAAATTCAAAATATCCATTGTACATTAATTACAAGCAATAGTTAAAAAGTCATGAAATACAAATTTACAAAAGACCTAAGGTATACACAGATAATTTAAAGTCTTACTGAAAAGTCAACATAGAGCTACATTAATTAAAATAGGAAAAAATAGAGAAATATACATCTTTCCATTATTGAAAAAGTCTCAAGTAAAATAAGATAAAAAAAAAATAAATAAAAAAACATAAAAGCACAGATGGAAAATATACATGAGGAAAGATGAATTATTTCTCTTTAGTCATCACTTTCCAACTTGCGTTTTTCTCCCCTCGGTAATTCTAGAGAAAAGAAAACAAGAAAAACACAAATTATTTAGAAGTGAAACATTAAATAAAAGAAAAAATAGTTCAAGTGTACTAAATAGAAAATTTTTAAATTCATAGTCTGCAAATGAAAATCAACCTTCTTTATTTGCTATCACATACATTAAAAGAGAAAGATTTCAGAATATTTCCAGTAACATGGGAGTGTTTCAAACGTGCATTACTTGAAACATAACTTTATGTCAACATCGAGGTTTTGAAATGAATGGATGTTCAGTTAAATACAGGGTTAGAAATTAGCGGTCGTTAGTCGCCAAATGCAACTAAATTATTGCATTTGACGACTAGACAATTATACCTAGTCGTCAAATTTGACGACTAGCTTTTTCCCACTTTAATTTTTGTTTAAAAAACGCTCTCATTCTTTAGCGCAAGGTTTTTTTTTTTACATAGTCGTTTGTCACGTCTGAAATAGCCTGTTTCTTTCTTTGTTATTCTTTTTTTTCCCTTCTTTTTCAAACACATGCTACTGTCCATTCTTTTATGGAAAACAGGTGTTCTTCACGTGCGTGCAGTGGGGGGGTGGGGTGGGGGTTCAATAGGATTTGTCAATCACCTCCTAGCTGACTTCTTTTTAACCAATAACTGATAAAACTGACCAGAGAGGCACCTGTCTCTAAAAAGCTTGCGCACTTAGTTCAAAAGCCTGGTTTAAAACTGCTATGCACCTGTCAATCACCTCTAAGCTAACTTGATTTTAACCAATAACTAATAAAACTTACCTTAAAAACCACACCCTTAAAATTATTGCACTACTTGTTTGAAAGCATGGTTTAAAATTGATATTTGAGTTCAGTATAGCTTCTAGATGGCACGAGTGTTTAAAAATGGCGAAACGCTATATAACTTCGTTTTTTCCTTACCATTTCCAAATAAACGTTTAAAAATCGAAAATAAAGAACCGCTAGATTCTAACAATGAGAATTCTAAATTAATTCGCAAAGAAGTCAGCAATTCAACATTCCTAAAATGGAAAAAAGAGCACCCATGGCTCATTCAAGAAGAAAATTTGATGCTATGTACCCTATGTAAAGAATATGCTAAACCGGAAGAGACAAACTTTGTTAATGGATGTCCAGCATTGAGATATGAAACGGTAAGTAATTTCATTCTAAGAATAATTTGTTCTGTTATTATTTTTCTTTTATAAAATAATATTTACTGTCACTCATCTCTCCACTGAGTAAATTGCAAAATCGGGAACTACCAATTACTTGAACCTATTACTTAGCTTTATCGCCGATAATGCGAATTGAAATTAATTTCAAATTTCACTCACAATATTATCTACTTTGCATATTTTTTTTCCCAAGTTGATTATTCAGAAATACTATCAAAATGCGGCATTTTGAACCTAATTTCCGACGTCGCAATTCGGGAAAGTAAAAAGTGTCGTCATGTGACACGAATCGCGATAAATAATTTATTTCCCAAAAACGAAAAACTCATCAGAACCACATATCAGAAATAAATTGTTACTTTACGCGATATGTTCGTAAATATTTAAAATAAAATGCCCTAAAAAATTTTTAAATATTTTAAAATAAATAAAAAAATAATTAAATTTGAAAATAATTTCTAAAAGATGTATTTACCAAATATGGAAAACGCTATTCGATTACATTAGTTTCTTGGTAAGAAATCAACTCCCAATTTCATGCATTCTTAAACAAAAACTAATTTAATTTAGAAAGTAACTTTGGATCTTAGAACAGCCGTGCACAAGTAGCCTCATTATAGCGAAACAGCACCGAAAACTGGCGATATGAAGCAATTAAAATAATAAAACTTTGTAAAAAATCACCATAAAATTAAAACAAAACACAGGACGCGTTTCGAGCTAAAAACATAACAGCTCGTCATCAGCTAAGCATACACGTGTCCGAAAAACGAACAAGTTCAAAAATGAACTGAAGAAAAAGAATGTTGCGAAGAATGCGACAGATGGCGCTACCTGATAGAGGGATATGCAAAAGGGAAATGTGTTGAAAAAAGATAGAGAAAATGAAATGGAAAAAATGGAAATAAAAGAAAAAATAAAAATAAAAGAAGTAAATTAAAAATATAAATAAAATTAATAAATAAAGAACTATAAAAGAACAAGAAAAAAATCCAAATTATTATTATTATTTTTTTTTTTTTTTTTAACAAAATAAAAAGAAAAGGGAAAAGAATTACAAAATTAATTTCCACACTGGAGATAGGAAAGGAGATGATGGGAGATCATTGACAAGATTAGCAGAATTTTTAGAAATAAAATACGCTTCATGAAAATCCAAGTGAGAGGGAGAGGCAGGGGAAGAAATAATTTTGGCCATGGAGAAATTGAAACAATGACTGGAAGACCAACAGTGAGAAGCAATCGAAGATTTAGAGATTTCTTGATTTGCAATATATCTCTGATGCTCGCCTAATCTGAATTTTAAAGCTCTCTTTGTTTGACCAATATAACCCAAATTGCAAGAGCAAGGAATGAAATAAACACCCCACCGGTTCTCAGTAGGAACAGGATCTTTTAGAGAAGAGAATTTAATTTTATTCATAGGTTTGAAGATAACTTTAAAGTTAAAACGAGAAAGTATTTTAGCAATTTTGAAACACAGAAGAGAATAAAAGGGCAGAACTATTATAGAATTAAAATTAGGAGGATTATTTGAATCAGAAAAAGGACGTTTAGGCTTATTAAATTTATACAAAGCTTTATCAATTAAAGAGGGATTATAACCACGAGCAAGGGCAAGAGATTTCAGATAATTAATTTCATTATTCAGAGCAGAAGAGTCAGAACAAATGCGTAACGCCCTAAAAACAAAAGTATAAAAGGACGCCACTTTTTGTTGAGGAGGATGATTTGAAAGGGCATGAGGGGGAAGGGAGACAGCGAAAGGTTTTCTATAAACGGAGGTAGAGAACCGATCTGGGAGTTTTGAAACCAAGACGTCAAGGAAAGGAAGAGAATTGTTCTCTTCGACTTCGAGAGTAAATTGAATACAAGGATCAACAGAATTAACAAGAGAAAGGAGATTAGAAAGATCAAGGTCAGATGGAATTAAAATGAAAGTGTCATCAACATACCTAAACCAGAAAGGAAATTTATATAAACTGAAGAGTTTTTCTTCAACAAAATGCATATAAATATCACATAAAAGAGGAGACAATGGATTACCCATGGCCAGACCCTCAGTTTGAGAATAGAAAGAATTGTTAAACTGAAAAGCAGTTTGCCTGACACAAATACTAACTAAATGCAGGATTTCATCAATCTCAATGGAAGAGTAATGAAATTCGCGCAACCTTCTTTCCAAACAATCAATTGCCCCTTGAACAGGCACGTTAGTGAAAAGGGATTTAACATCTAAGGAAACCATTATATAATTGCAAGGAGAAAGGCGTTTAATTTTATCAACAAAGTCAAGAGTTTTTCACGGTATGAAAGTTAGTGGAAGATAAAGGAGCGAGTAACTTAGAAAGGAACTTGGCAAGTTTATAAGAAGCAGTACCAATATTGGAAACGATAGGGCGAAAGGAAAGAGTAGGTTTATGGACCTTAGGAAGAGCATAGAAACGAGCACAATTAGCGATAGTAGGGGTGACCAAACGTTTAGTGTTATGATTAAGAAAGACAGAATTTTTAATGACATGCTTGATGTCAGATAAATGCTTAGTAGAAGGATCCTTTTTTAATTTGGAATATGGACCAGAGTTTAACATAGATTCAACGTGGGAAATATAATCAGATTTATTGAGAAGAACTGTTTGACCGCCTTTATCAGCCTTAGTAATAAGAAGGTTAGGAACGGAATTAGGTTCACTGAGAGCAGATTTCTGAGAAGAAGAAAGATTAGACTTATTAAAAGATTTATTAGAAGAAATGACATTAGCCAAAAGGTAGCGAAGAGAATCAAGTTGACCAGAAGAAATTTTACTGTTTTTGAAAGAATGTTCAATGGGAGCAATTAAGTTCGGAATAGAAGGCTTAGAAATGCACGAAAAATTCAAGCCAAGTGTGCCCTTGCTCGTGGTTATAATCCCTCTTTAATTGATAAAGCTTTGTATAAATTTAATAAGCCTAAACGTCCTTTTTCTGATTCAAATAATCCTCCTAATTTTAATTCTATAATAGTTCTGCCCTTTTATTCTCTTCTGTGTTTCAAAATTGCTAAAATACTTTCTCGTTTTAACTTTAAAGTTATCTTCAAACCTATGAATAAAATTAAATTCTCTTCTCTAAAAGATCCTGTTCCTACTGAGAACCGGTGGGGTGTTTATTTCATTCCTTGCTCTTGCAATTTAGGTTATATTGGTCAAACAAAGAGAGCTTTAAAATTCAGATTAGGCGAGCATCAGAGGTATATTGCAAATCAAGAAATCTCTAAATCTTCGATTGCTTCTCACTGTTGGTCTTCCAGTCATTGTTTCAATTTCTCCATGGCCAAAATTATTTCTTCCCCTGCCTCTCCCTCTCACTTGGATTTTCATGAAGCATATTTTATTTCTAAAAATTCTGCTAATCTTGTCAATGATCTCCCATCATCTCCTTTCCTATCTCCAGCGTGGAAATTAATTTTGTAATTCTTTTCCCTTTTCTCTTGTTTCTTTTCTTTTTATTTTGTAAAAAAAAAAAAAAAAAAAAAAAAAAAAAAAATAATAATAATAATTTGGATTTTTTTCTTGTTCTTTTATAGTTCTTTATTTATTAATTTTATTTATATTTTTAATTTACTTCTTTTATTTTTATTTTTTCTTTTATTTCCATTATTTCCATTTCATTTTCTCTTCTATCTTTTTTCAACACATTTCCCTTTTGCATATCCCTCTATCAGGTAGCGCCATCTGTCGCATTCTTCGCAACATTCTTTTTCTTCAGTTCATTTTTGAACTTGTTCGTTTTTCGGACACGTGTATGCTTAGCTGATGACGAGCTGTTATGTTTTTAGCTAGAAACGCGTCTTGTGTTTTGTTTTAATTTTATGGTGATTTTTTACAAAGTTTTATTATTTTAATAGCCTCATTATAATTTCTTTTTCCCTCTTTAAAGCGAGAGCAACTATTCAAATTCTATTCATATTCAACCTCACATATAAAAAGAACTCTGCAAATGTTTCAGCGGAAAAAAGAAATTATTGCGCTGCAAGCAAACAGAATAAGTATACAAAAGAAAAATAAATGAAAAGCCAGCTCTGCTTGTGCTTTTCCTTACTATTAAAAAAAAAAAAAAAAAAAAAAGATATCTTCGTTGTTAATGGAGGGATTTTCTTGAAATTTTCAGCAAGTTGCAAACATAGTAAATTACGCAGTGAAACAAATTTTTATTATAATGTAATAGTGATTAGAAAATTAGAGCCTCTACAAAAATCACTCACTATAGAACAATTCTAAAGAAAAACCAATGCGGTTTGTTTTGTTTACTTAAACACAGAGAGGTTGGAAACGTTATCAAAATAAGATGATCTGCTTTGGATGGATAACATTTTGTTATGCAGAAAGAAACTGGGTGGAGATTTTTTTTTTTTTTCGTATTCTATTTTAAAAACATCCGTTATCTGGTAAGCATGCAGGATAATTGGCAATAGCCGTAATTATTAAGGATTGAATTGATGGAAACGGAATTTCGGCGTTCTTTCTCTTTTCGGCCGAAAACAAAAATATTGGAACTTTTTTTAAAGTAATCAGTAATCAATACATACATAATTATTAATTATATGTTTTTATTAAATTTATATAATTATTAATTATACATGCTTATTAAATATTTATAACTATTAATTATAAGTGTGGCCAAAATTGGCTCTGAGTGCCTTAGTCCCAAATTTTTTTATTTTGGGATATAAATAAAAAAATTATAATTCCATATAAAATAAAACGTAATTAATTTATCAACGAATACAGAAATATTTTCTAATTACAAGAATTTTATTTATACTTTTAAAATATTTTGATTTTAGGTATACATACAATGTAGGTTTCTTTTTTATAATACTGTTTGTAAATGATTATATGTTATACTAGAACTTTCTCAAAGAATATTCAAAACAGTTCTGTAGTTTCAAACTAAAAATTCTCTATTTTTTTTTAAGGCTGCAGCTTTTAATGAGCGCGTAAAACAGTTTAGGCAAATATGTGTTGCTTGCTTTATAATTTGCATTCACGTCTGAGTCAGTCATGACTGATAATTATAAACAATGGAATTCATAGCAATAGTCTCATTTCAGCCGTGAGTAAAGTTGAAAATATCCGAAAGAAGATTTGGAATACACAATCTCTGTCGAGTTTTGGTCCGATTTCATTTTCGGCAAAACTTGGATTTTAGGCCGAAAATGAAATGAAAGTTTCGGTCGGTCGATTTCTAATTATTATTGTGTCAGGACATTCGGCCTAGAATAATATACAATAATATACTACCAAAAAATTGATAATATTTCCAGTAATTGAATAATCAATAGTACAAATTTTATATCCTCATTAGTTTTGGATTAAAATTCTACCAAGAGGAATATATATTAATGTATAATTTAATAAAAGATTTACTTTTTTAGGGGGGAGAGAGGGATAAGTAGCATACTGTAATTTTATTTTGTTTTGCAACATCTCTATGTAGGTGAATAAATAACTTAAAATTAATAAGAAAAATTAAGTCATTTTTAAATTTTTCATCATTTTTACAGCACATAAAAAATATTTAATTAAAAAGTTCTGGCCTTTTTTAAAAAATTAATGAATTTTATTTTGAGTTTGTATTAAAATATTTTTTTTCAGGTAAAAAAGCATAGTATGTCTGCTACGCATTATAATTCTTGCAAAGCAAAATTAGCCAAAGATAATCCATCTAAAGCACCACTGATGTCTGCAGTTAAGAAAATGGATTCCCAATTACTTTCGAATATGGAAAAGCTCTTCAATACAGCATATCTAATTGCTAAAGAGGATTATGCTTTTGATGACTTTCCCAGTTTATGTGCACTCCAACAAAAAAAAATGGAATAAAGTTTGGCAACACATATGTGAATGATAAAGCAGCTAAACAATTCGTTAAATATATTGCAGAAAGCATGAGATCAGAAATTAAAGAACAGTTTTCTTCAATTGATTTTTTTTCTATGATGGCTGATGGATCCACTGACAGGGCAACAATATCATCAGAAATAATATATGTTTATTATTTGTATGAAGGAGATGTAAGATGTACTTTTATTGGTTTGAAAGAATGCGAAAATGAATGTGCTTCTGGAATAAAATCCACAATAGAAACTGCTGTACAAGAATTTATACCAGATTGGAAGGAAAAACTGGTTGCAGTCAGTTTTGATGGTGCTAGCGTAAACATGGGACCTGTTTCTGGTATTGTCAAATTAATGGAGGACGACTGTGGAGATTTAGCAACAGTTCACCGTGTAGCACACAGATTAGAGCTGATGCACTAAAATGTGTGAGGTATGTTACTAATGTTGAAGACACAATTAAAGGAATTTATTCCTTTTACCACAACAGTGCCAAACGTACAAGGGAACTTAAATCGCTCTCTGAAATCCTTGATGAAAAAGTTTTGCGGCCTGTTGGTTTGCATGGCATTCGATGGTTGCTATCACGGCATCGAGCTGTTCAGGTTCTTATTAAGAACTGGCATGCAGTTATAATTCATATGGAACAGGTTGTTGTTGCTGAAAAAGAAAAGACAGAATGTGCAAAATTAAGAAGATATTTAAAAACCTTGAAATGTGAAAGATTTTTGAATTTCCTTCATTTATATGAAGATATTTCTCACATTCTTGCAAGACTTTCTGAAACTTTTCAGCAAAAGTTCTTGCTTCTGAGCGATTTTTTTGTAAAGTTTGAATCTAGTAAAGAAAGACTTTCAAAAATGATTTCTGAAGATGCAAAAAGCCTTCAGGAGTTTAAAAATGCCCAGAGTTTTCAAGGTACTGAAGTAAAGTATAAAGATATAACACTGTCTCGGAATGATTCGAATTTACGTTTGTTTGAAGAAGACCGGAGAAAGCTTATAACTGAAATAATAGAATCTTTAAATAAACGGTTCTATAATATGACAAATGAAACCATCTTTGCAAATTAAAAAATATTTGACCCATGCTCCCTTTATGAATTGAAAGAAGATGATGAGAACAAAGTTAATAATCAATTAGAAGAACTCATAAATAATCTTCCACACAATGTAAGAAAAAACATTAATAAAGATGCATTAATCGAGGAATTCTCTGACTATAAAATGTGGACTAAAGATAAGTTAAATATTCCATGCAAAGCTGCTTGGCAGCGATTAATCGCAGAATCCAAATCTAATACGAGTTTTTATAACATCAGGAAAATTTTGGAATTTGTTATGGTTCTTCCCTTGAGCATTGCTGAATGTGAAAGGGGTTTCAGCCAACTTAATCTTATTAAGACAAACACAAGGAATCGTTTGTCATTGAATTTGATCAATGACATTCTTTTAATAAAACTGTATGGACCAACATTAGATAATTTCAATCCACAAAAAGCCATTAATTTATGATACTCTGATGTAACACTCGGTCGAGTTAGGAGGCCTGATTTTAAAAATTTAACGAGTTAGGAGGCCTGATTTTAATTCAAGATATTATTTTAATTTTTGTATTCTTTGTTTGTGATTTTTGTATTTTCAACTTTTGTATTCATATAAGCTATATAAAAATAATTAGTTAAACATTTTTCTAGCATCCATATGTTGTAGTTTAATCAAATTTTACTGTTTTATAGAAAACCAGTTTTTTACTTTGTTTTAGTGATTAACAATGATAGTGTTTTTAATATATACCCCCTTACCCTTAACACATAAAAATAGGAACAATATTAATGTTAACACGGTTGTGAAAAGAAATGAGAAAATACGATACAACGTAAAATTGCAACCATGAAATGCAGTTTGGCGCCTAGAAAATAAATTGTAGGCGTCATTTGACGCCTTACTTAAAAATCCCAATTTCTAACCCTGGTTAAATATGAGACATTTTGATGCTGAGAGAATTTTTGCTATACATATATATATTTGTATAAATTTTCAAACCCTAATCTATCTGTTTGGATCTGATTCTTAAACTGAGTAATCAAATCCGAAACATTACCACAGCCAGTTATCAGACCCCAACCATTCTGAAGGAACAAAATGTAGACATGTTACAGCTCTTCACAGGAATATATATATATATATATATTACTGAAATAGACGAACTATGCTAAAAAGTACACAAATTGTTTTTTTTATTCAACAAAATTAAAAAGGAATTTAAGATCATACTTCCTGTACTTGGAGTAGCTCCATCATCATCATCACTGTCATCTTCTATATCTTCATCTTCACTATTTTCCCCATCAGGACGATAGTCATCTCCTTCAGATTCTTCCTGTTAAAAATAGAATCAATGCAATCAGCGGTACCACTTGATTAAAAAACAAAATCAAGTATTCAGACTCCAAAGTGCCATTTTCCACAAAAACAGGGGTGATTTTCTGAGTGAAATTTTTTTTTTTTTTCGGAAATTCACATTGCATTTTTTGAAAAAACGGCGCACGGGGAAAAAAAAAAAAAAAAAAAGGGGGGGGGGGGGGAAATAGAGGAATGTTGACGAAATTTACCTTGCAATACTTTTGCAATCTTTTGACGAAATGTGCCGTTTTTTCGCGATCTTTTGACAAGAATTGTGGGGGGTTTTTTCCCGCGATCCTCTGAAGAAATTTGTGTTTTTCCCGCAAGCCTTTGACGAAATTGCCAATTTTTCTTCAAACGATTGACAAAATTGATCTTTTTCGGCGATCATTTGTTGAAATACGAGATATATTTTATGTCCGAATTTTTGGATTTATAGCAGATTTTTTTTAATTTTCAGAAAGTTCGGATCAGAATCACCCCTGCACAAAATGCGGGAAAAAATTATCAAAGAAGAAATAGGAGAAAAGTAGGACGAATGTTGAAGAAATCCTTGTACAAATATTGAAAACAATAAAAAAATACAAATCAAATGTAAGATAATTTATTGAAAGATGTTTCAAATAATCATTACTGTTAAGGCACTTCTAAGATTCCCTGCTCTGCTTTACAAATGCAAAAATGTTGGAAGTGATAATACAAAACGCATAGAATGACCCATGGCCAAAATACTTGAATGTTACACTGGGAAGAATAACACCCCTAGTAGCTCATGTAAAGACTAAGAATGACGAAATTCTAAGACCATACAAAAGACTTTACACTCTTGAGGTTCAAAATAAACAAGAATGTTTACTACTTGGGAGATCTATTCGTGATGAACCTGACAGTTTACCTCTTCTCCCGAATGATCATGCCATTGACTATTCAAAGCAATGTGTTGATTCTACCAAATTATCGGACTGTCCAAAACCTGATAAAAACTCCCCACCCATTACGAAATTATCAGACAAACCAGTATATAGATCCATATGTGGTCGAGTAACGAGACCTGTGACTTTGGTAATATAGGTGACCTTGGTTGCATCTTTTTGAAGAATGCAAGGTGGAAGGATGTCACATCTTCCACGAACAGAAATGAAAGGCAGACCTGCCAACTACTATGAAAAAATCATAGTTGCTACGATTTGGACCTATAAACTACGATGTTACGAAAATCGGTCTTAAACTAAGATTTTTTTGCAAAAAACACAAAGTTTTGAAAAAAAGAGTCATATTAAAGATTGAGCTCAGCTATCCTATGCAAAAATAGTTTAAAAATATTCAAATTGAAAGAGAAATTCGAAAATAACCTCACCATAGGATTAACATTACGGAGCATGTGTTTTCAAGAGTGTGAAGAATACCCTTAACATAAAACTATGTATATTAACCACAAGTGAATCATGTTTCTGTAAATATTTGTACAGGAATTACTTTCCTTAGAAACCAGGGAGCCATTTTAAGAATTTCTGGAGGGGGTGGGAAGGTGGTTCTTTGAGGGACAAGGTTTTGAAATAGTGCAAAATTGCACGATTTGCACACGAAAAAGGAAAGTTTTGCATAATGAAAAATGCTGTGCAAATTCTTCCACTTCTACATTTGCGAATATATTTTGAAATTCCTTTGAAGTCCGCGATTTTTTTTTTCCTTTTATGGAATTTCCTCAAATTAATCTGTGAATCAATCATCGTGGAAAAAATTGAGAATTTCTTCAAATGATCGTGTAAAACATATCGGGGATTTCGTCACAGATCTCTGAAACAAATAGTGATTAGCATCAATTGGTCGCTGAATAAAATCGCTAATTTTGTTAAGAGTTCAGAAAGAAATTGCGAATTTTGTCAAAAGATTGTGCAAAAAATCACGAATTTCGATAAACACTGGAGGGAAAAATATTGCACATTTCGTCAAAAGATCGTGGAAACGAGTAGTGAATTTTGCTAATTGTTCGCGAAAAGATATAGAAAGTTTTGCCGATCAGTTGCGGCAAGCTATCCCGAATTTCAACAAATGACCGTGTAAAACAAACTTCCTCAATTGGTCGCAGAAGAAAATAAATTTCGTCAAAGGATCAGTAAGAAAACGAAAATTTCATCGAAAGATCAGTAAGAAAACAAAAATTTCATCGAAAGATCAGTAACAAAACGAAAATTTCATCGAAAGATCAGTAAGAAAACGAAAATTTCATCGAAAGATCAGTAAGAAAACGAAAATTTCATCGAAAGATCAGTAAGAAAACGAAAATTTCATCGAAAGATTGCGGAAAGAACACACTAATTTCGTCAAAGGATCGCGGTAAAAAAGCGATTTTTGTTGAAAATTCGTGCTAAAAAGTGCGGATTTCTGACCTGCCTACTTGTGAAAATGAGAAATCGTAACACACAAAATTAAAATTAATCTGGAGGTTGTTGGTTGGTTGGTTTTCCATGTTTCGCAACCATCTTTTGACATTCGTAAAAGGAATAAGGTTTCAGCCTTTCAACTCAATACAGTAAATTTTTTCCTCTGAAAAATTTTATACGATTTGAGTTTCTTTGTTTCAAAGCGTTTTTTTATTACATTTGTAAAAGGAGCCTGGTTCCAATTTTTTTTAGCCCAGTGCAGTAAATTGACGAAATTTGCGATATTTTTCATGCGATCATTTCAGATATTCACAATTTTTCCCCCCAAATCGTAATTCACATTTTTCTATCACGATACTTTGAAATAAGCACTTTTTATCACGAACATTTGACGAAATTCGCATTTTTTACTGCGATCCTTTGACGAATTTTGCTTTTTCTACTACGATTCTTTGATGAAATTAGTGTTTTATTTCCTCGATCTTTCAGTGAAATTTGAGTTTTCTTACCGATTTTTCGATGAAATTTGCATTTTCTTAATGATCTTTTGACGAAACCCGCGTTTTCTTTCTGCGATATTTTGACAAAATTCACGTTTTTACCACAATCCTTTGACGAAATTTATTTTCTTTTGCGACCAATAGACGGAATTTATTATTTTTTTTTATACGGCCATTAGTCAAAATTTTCGATAGCTTTATGCGACCAATTAGCTAAATTCACTACTCGTTTCTGCGACCTTTAGACGAAATTTGGAATATTTTTTCCTCGATAGTTTATCGAAATTCGTGATTTTTTGCACGATCTTTTGACAAAATTCGCATTTTCTTTCTGAACTCTGAACGAAATTAGCGATTTTATTCAGCGACCAAATGAAGATAATCACTATTTTTTATGAAATCTTTGACGAAATACCCGATATTTTTATATGATCATTTGAGTAAATTCTCAATTTTTTCCACGATCGATTCCCAAATTAATTTGGGGAAATTCCACAACAGAAAAAATATACGCGGACTTCCAAGAAATTTCAAAATATACTTGCAAAAGAATCATACGTTTGTGGAAGAATTTGCAGGGGGAATACTGCACAGCTTTTCTCATTATGCAGGACTTTCCTTTTCCATGTGCAAATCGTGCGATTTTGCACATTTCAAACCTTGCCTGTCAAAGACCCCCCCCCCTCCCCCATAAATTCTTAAAATGGCACCCCTGTTTCAAAGGAAGGGAATTCCTGTATAAATATTTACAGAAACACTATTCACACGTTGTTAATATACATAAAGATGGTTTTATGTTAAGAAGTTTGTTTTGCAGCCCGAATTTTTTTTCCCTATGAGCATTTTTCAATGTCCGAATTTTCGGATTAATGACCAAATTTTAAAACTTTCGGAAATAAATACTTTGAAATTTTGGAAATTTCAGAACAGAATCATTCCTGAAAAATAAGCTGCGTGGTATAAAAATTGCAAGTAGAAACAAGTGTATGTTTTCTTAAAAAAATCGTAGTTTAAGACAGATTTTCGTAGCATCGTAGTTTAAGGATCCAAATCATAGCAACTACGGTTTTTTCGTAACAGTTGGCAGGTCTGGGATTTCAACAAAGAATCGTGATATAAAAATGTAAATTGCGATTGCCTGAAAAAAAATTGTGAATATCCTGAAATGATCGCGGGGAAAAAAATCACGAATTTCGTCAAAATTTACTGCACTGGGCTAAAAAATTAGAACCAGGCGCCTTTTACAAATGTAAAAAAAGCTTCAAAACGAGAAGAAACTAAGATTCGCATAAAAATTTTCAGGAAAACATTAAATTGAGTTGAAAAGCTGAATCTATGTCAAAAGATGGCAGCAAAACATGAAAAACCAACCAACCTCCCGATTAATTTTAATTTTGTGTGCTACGATTTCTCAATTTCAAAGGTTGGCAGGTCTGGAAAGGACATGCACGTGTCAGGAAAAAATGTTTTCATCGTCTGTTTTTGGTGTGTGTGTATTTTTATGCGATGTGCTTGTTATTGTGGTTGTTTTGAATAAAGTGATGTAAATGTTTAAAATTAGTGAATTTATTGGTAGAATAATGTATGGTCATCCCGGCAAACCCAGATTTAGTTCAACACAACAGAAAGGGTAAGCGATTACCTTTATTAAGTAAAATATAACTTTACAATATTAAAATACTTTTAGTTGACAACGATCTTTTAAACTATTGTTGCCAATTCTAAGGCAGCGCAAATGAAAATATTTCCTTTCTAGCAACAAAAGTATTTTCACATGAGTATTAAAACGAGAAAGAAAACTTTTTTTAAATAGAAGTGTTACAAATGTCATGATTTATTTATTTATTTTTTAAGATGAAATTTTACAACATGCATTAGCCGCTTTGCTAAAATATAGAACAAGGAATTTTATATCTACCCATAGAATTAAGAAACATTGTTTATAATGCTTAAGAATTAACAACAAATAATAAACACAAGAAAAAAAAAATTCTTTCTTTTAAATTAGTATTTTCAAAGACTTCAATTTATTTTTTAAAGTTCAATGTTTAGAAATAAATTATTGTATTTCTACCTAGAGTTTAAAATTTATATTAAAATTACTTTTATTTTACAGTAGAAGATCTTTTTAACGCAAACCTAAAAACGCAGATTTGTGCATTATATAGAATTTTGCGTTATATGGATCACATTTCACACATCATTAAATTTACCTTACAAATACGGATACTGCATTCTTCGTCCACAGGAGTTATCTGGATTATAAATTTTTGCCTTACATAGATCATTCCACATATTTTTAAATGTACTTTATAAACATGGCCCAAATATACCTGGACCCAAATCCTGCATTATTACGCATTTTCAGAAATGTTAATTGTAATAATATCAACGTTTTTCATTAATAAGTTCTAAATTAACACGATAAAGTTGAACTAATGCATCAAATTTAGTTTTCTAGAGAGTAAGGATTTTTTACAAGGTGGGAATTCAGGTGCTTCTTAACTTCAAAATTCATTGTTTACATATGAGATGTTGTGCGTTATATGGAGAATTGCATTATATGGAATTGCGTTATAAAGATCTACTGTATTTCCATAATGAAGTTTCAATTTTTTTTTTTAAATATTGAGTACATGCAATTTTTTAAAAAAAATGTCTGCATGAAAGAAATATTAATCTTGAAATTTAAACATTAGCTGAAAACAGCATGTCCAGTGCAAAATTAAACTGAATATTAAGTATTCGACAAAAATCACTTTAGGTGCATATCTAGCTTGCTTATTGTGATATTAGCGGACTAAATCTATTTAAGATAATTTTGTATTGCAAAAAAAAAAAAAAAAAACCAATTTATTCAAAATACAAAACCAATCAAAGTTCAATTTATTCGTTAATCTTTTTTTTTTTAAAGTTTACTTTTCATTTGACATATTTAAATAAAACACGACTAAATACATTGAAAACCCGATTTTCCCTTATCCCATCCTCAGTCATACCTCTAGGAGACCCATTCTACGTCATCAGTAAGCAACCAAAATTTTTCTCACTGGGTCTAAACAATGTTTTTTTTTTTTCCTTTAAATGGGGCTATAATTTTCTTATAACTTATCATATTTTAGTAAAAATCTGGTACACAGCCTAATTTAAAATTTGAACGAAATTGGGCAGTTAACATTGAACATACCAATTATTCTTTTTAATAGTAAGGAATAGAGCTGAACGATATCAGAAATTTAATATTGCAATAACTACCTCAGTGTATAGGAACATAAAAAAGGCTCAATTTCGAAATAGAAGAGCAATGTGTGTAAAAACAGATGTAGAAAGCAACAAATAAATGTTTTATACCTATTTGCTCACACAGCATCCTTTAAATTCACAGAAACTATTTATGTTAGAGACTTGAAATTTTGCATACTTATAGCTGAATACCTCACATCAAACGACAAATCATAAAATTTTGAAAAAATCTTATATTTAACCCTCTGGGCTCTAACTTGCGTATTTTAAGCAATTTTTCTAACTCAGTCTCCTAATTAAGTTGGAGGTTTGAAATTTTGCATACTTATAGCTGACCACTTGCGATCACATGACAAATCATATAAATTTCAAAAAGCCTTATATTATTTACCCCTCCAGGCTCAAACTCGTGTATTTTAAGCAATTTTTCTGACCCAGCCCCTAATTAAGTTGGAGATTTGAAATCTTGCATAGCAGAATACTTGCAAAAGTCATTAATTACTCTCTGGGCTCTAACTTGTGTATTTTAAGCAATTTTTTATCCTCCCCCCTTTTCACCTAGGGGATACTTTTCTAACTTTTGCCGACACCACTTTGACCACATTATGCATATTTTATACTTACATATTTTAGTTTCACTTTTTACCGCCAGGGGACGTCTACCTATCTCAGGTGCTATGGACCCGATTCCCTCAATGAATATACCTACGGATAGGTTGTAAAACGGAGTTTCATTCGGATAGAGGTTTGTTTAGAATAGAGTGCACCCCCTGGTTGCAAAATGTGGAACTAACAGATTTTGCAAAAGGATAAAGTGTTTTGAAAGGAATATTAAACGAAACCATCTGTGCGATCTGTGATCACACTTACCCACGTGTTTTTTCTGGTCTAGTAGTTTATTTAAAAATATTGAAATAAGATTTTTTTAAAATTCGCCTGTTTAATTAATTATATGGATTTTGTAAAAAATATATTATACAGTAACCGTAAGAAAATTGCTTCAATGAAATTTATGATTTTACAAATTTTGCATTATAATTATTCCTACTTTTATGAATACTTTATAATTTTTTTTTTTTTTAATGAAAGTAAGAGCTTTCATATTTTTTTCTGATCTATATTAAAAGTTTCAAGACTTTCATAGTTAGTCCAAATGATTTCTTATTTCTTTGCATTTATATATGGTTTGATATTTTACCTGTTTTAATTTTAAAACTACTTTATCCGAAAAATTCGTAGTTTTGCTAATAATAATTCAACTTGTGTTAAAAATCATCTAAGTTTTTCATTTACATTTTTTCATTCAGTAGTACATATTTTAAATTTCATGTACATTATTTCTAAAAAGTTCCATAATCTAAAAATTGTGTCCCAAATATTTTATTAGTGGAAGGCATATGCGCAGTTGGGAGCTCTTATTAAACACACACGTATTATATAAAAATACAATATATATATTTAAACAATTTTATTCCGTGTCATTGTACATATCAGATTAAAAAATATATTCTTTTGTAGACATACTCAGGGATGAAAGTGCACTAAAGTCATTTTGGAGCAGCTTTGCAGCAGCAAAAATTAATTTTGTAGCAATAAAAGCTGTTTTTGGAGCAGATTGAAATTATAATGCTAATAAATAAGAAATCTGCGTATTTTTCGCGACCTTTTGACTAAATTCGCGTATTTCTCATGATCTTTAGAGGAAATTTGCGTATTTCTTGCGATCTTTTGATGAAATTTGCATATTTTTCGCCATTGTTTGAAGAATTTAGCATATTTTTCACGATCTTTAAATGAAATTAGCGGGGGTTTTCACGATCTTTTAACGAAATTAGTGTTTTTTCACAATTTTTTGACCCCGTCTTGCTCTTTTTTGAAGTAATTGATGTCTTTTGACAAAATTCACGTCTTTTAAGCTATTCTTTGACAAAATTTTCATGTTTTTCCTGATCTTTTGACGAAATTCACGTGTATTTCTCGCGATCTTTTGACAAAATTCGCTATTTTTCGAGATCCTTTGTTGAAATGAAATTAGCATGTTTTTCGAAATTTTTTGATGAAATTTGCAATTTTTCTCAATCTTTTGACCCCCCCCCCTTTTTTTTGAAGAAATTAGAGATCCTTTGACAAATTTGCGACCTTTTCAAGAAATGTGGATTTTTTTGTGATCTTTTAACGAAAGTTTTTCACAATATTTTGACTGTGTTTTGTTCGTTTTTTAGTGTAGTTAGCTATCTTTGGTAAAATTCACATTTATGCCCCTGAGCCTTTGACAAAACTTGTGGGGTATTTTTCTCGACCATTTGATGAAATTTGCATTTTTTCTCGCCATCTTTTAACAAAATTAATGTTCTTATACAATCTTTTGGCCGTGTTTTGACGGAATTAGCAATCATTTGGCAAAATTCACGTTTTTCCGGTGATCCTTTGACAAAAGTAATGTTTTTGGCGATCTATTGACGAAATTCTCGTGTTTTTCGCAATCTTTTCACAAAATTCTCGTGCTTTTTGCGTTATTTTGACAAAATTTAAATTTGCGTTTTATTTGTTTTTAGGCAAAATTAGCTATCCTTCAAAATTACTTTTATCCTTTGAATGTGACTTCATTGTATTCACCCCCCCTCCCCCTCCCGAGATCATTTGACAAACATCGCGTGTTTTCAGAAATATTTTGACTGCTATTTTTGACGAAATTAGCGGCCTAGAAATTTTTGTTGTTGTTTCTTGGATCAACAAAATCGTGCTAAATTTCTTTTTGGCACCAAGTACATTTTGACGCAAAATGGAAGAAAATAGCTGTTTTGTAACAGCTTGGCGCAGGAAAGTGAATTTGGCACAGGTCTTGCGGCCTGATAGGTATATCCTAGGTTCTTGTTTCTGTACACATCTTTGCTAACATTTACTACATGTAATTAGTGTACCTATTGTGCACATGTCAAAGTCCATGGTTACACCTTTTAAACCTAACCTGGTCATAGCTTTATTTTTATTAACTTTATTTACATTCATACGTGCCAACATGTCATTTTTGAAAACCTTGCAATTTTTACGACGTATTCTTCCATACTTAAAACAGTACATAACAAATGTATATGCATTGAAAAAAAGGAATATCATTTCATAACAATATTTTCTATAATATATTCCCTTGACCAGGGGGTTGATTCTGAGTAAAAAAAAAAAATTCTGAAATTCACCTCAAATTTTCTGTTAAGTATAGCAGGGAGGGAAGGGGAGGGGGGATTCGGAAATCCACTCCCAGCACTAACTATGCGTTTTTCCCGTGGCCCTTTGACGAAATTCGCGATCTTGTGGTGAAATTTGCCGTTTTTTCGCGATCTAGCAATGAAATTTGGCGTTTTTTTGTGATCTAACGACGAAATTTGCCGTTTGTTCACGATCTTTCGAAGAAATTTGCCGTTTTTGCACAATCTTTTGACGAAATTTTTTTTTCGCGACCTCTTAAAGCAATTTGTGGTTTTTTCGGGATCTTTCGACAAAATTTGCGGTTTTTCGCGTTTCTCGGACGAAATGTGTTTTTTCCACGATCCTTTCGCGAAATTTGTGTTTTTCCTGAAAACGATTGGCAAAATTTATTTTTTTCGGCAACCGTTTGTTGAAATTCGCGATTTTTTATGTCCAAAGTCTGCGATCCTTTGATGAAATCGACGCTTTTCCCGGCGATCCTTTTGACAAAATTGGAGTTTTTTCCGCGATACTTTTACAAAATCTACGTCTCTCTCCGCCCCCTACCCTTTCACAAAATCGGCGCTTTTCTGTGATTCTTTGACGATATCGGTGTTTTTTTCCGCAATCCTTTCACGAAATTACCATTTTTCGCGACCTTTTTTTTCATGCGCAAAACCGTACAATCATACTGCTCATCCGTACAACCGCACACTTAGTACAAAATCCGTACATTGTACGTCCAAACCGTACAAGTTGTCAGCTATGTACATTTCATTACAGTTTCAGTTGTTACATTCATTTATAATTTACAGTTTACTTACCTTTCAAATAGACTTGTTTCATTATCTGTTATCACTCATGGTTAATTTTCTTGCTTATTTATTTTTTTTATAAATCTTTATATTTCCTGCATCTTTTTCATCTCCGCCACGCACTATCGTCGCACACACTCCGATATCTGATGTAGTTTAGTTGTTTCGATCACCATCAGGTGGCGTGATCGGCTTGTGTCAGTGACGTCTTCGCTTATGCGAATCTACGTAGTGACTTACTAGCTAATCGTATTACTGGAATTGGGTGCATCTCGCGGGATGTGATAGGAGGCTTTTCAATCCAGTGAATCATTTATATACCGGAGTTTCACCAAGTAGCAATAGCTTTGTTATTTTAGTTCCTTTTTGTCAGTTACGAGTTGCAACATTGTTTCTGGAGGATGTTTTATTTATTCAAACCATAGTTTTCATTAAGTACTTTAAAGCTTCAGTTGATCTCTTCTAGTATACATCTAATATGAATTCGTTTTGATATCTTTAAATTGCTTGTTTCATCAGTAACTATCGACCGTCAGTTGCCGAACTCCCAATATCGATGTTTATGAGACCATCTGTTTTTATGGAATTAGGAGTTAGCAGTCAGAAGGTTTTACTATTGTGAAGAACTGTTCGGGTGGCTTGACTTACGTTAAAGGAAGAAAGTGTGGTTTCTTCATCGTTTGTGCGGAAAGGGTGACGATTTTTGGGTTTTGTTTATGAATGATAAGCTGTATTTTGTTTTATCTGCTCACTTCAAGAAGGTACTGGTGGTTTCTCCCGGAGCTATAGTGTTTTACTTTTAAGGAATGCGGTTCTGTTTAGAATGAAGGAACACTGCATTGTGTGAGACGTTACGAGCATTGAATAGTGTCAAGTTTTTCGAACGATACACCGTGATGGATTTAGAGAACTATTGCTCTGGATTAACGACGACTTTTTCTTGTAAATCTAAATTACCCAAAGTGCCTTTTTCAGGATCATGAGTTAGCTCTGGTGCATCTTCATTTTGACAATAGTTATTTATCATATCTTGTGTTTATTGTATTTTTAAATCTTGTGTTACAGAATCATTGTTATGTTTAAGTTCAAATTGCATTTTGTTTTTAAAGGCTATTATTTTATTTCATCAATATATTTTTATGTTAATGAACCAATAAATGTTATTGTTTTTAATCAGTTGTATATTTTTATATTCTTTTTGGCTAAGCTTCTGTAGGTTTCAATAGAACCAGTTAAAGAAAGGATTACATATTTAAATATTTAATTCTTTCAGAATATACTTTTTACTTTTATTCCTTTTTTTTTTTTTAGGGGTAATAAGATCAGCTAATCGCTTTCAACTGCTTTAAGCAGCTCTGTTATCCTTTAACCCCTGGACACTACGTAAGTAGTGTTCATCACATCCCTGTATACTAAACTAGTCGGATGTGGCAATATCAAAACTTTCATCTGTCTCATACATGTTAATACTTCCTGAAAAATGCAGCATAGCAGCACCACCAGTTTGGTGATTTATACCAAAATCTAATCAGCAACAACATATGTCAACTTCTAATTGAATCTGAAGTTTGATTAAAATCCGCACATTAGTTTTTTGAGATAGAGCTATTGCGGATATCGTAAAAAGAATCTGCGTAGCAGCGCCATCTGTCGGTCGATTTGCACCAAAAACTAATCACGACCAATTTATATCAGGGACTAACTGAATCTTAAGTTTGATGAAAATTAGTGTATTAGTTCTTGAGATATAGTTATTGTGAATAACGCAGAATAGCAGCACACCTTGTAGGGCGATTTACGCCAAAAAGTAATCAGCACCAAATTATATCAAGAACTAACCATATCTGAAGTTTTATAAAAATCCTTGCATTAGTTCTTGAGATAGAGATATTGCGGAAATTGTGAAAAATGCAGTATAGAAGCGCCAACTTTTGGGCGATTTACACAAAAAAGTAATCAGTGTTGAGAATTACAAAGGTAATTCAATCTAAAAATGGTATAGCAGAGTTAGCATACGCTAATGGAGCGTTATGGCTGAAAATAGTCCGACCCGGTTTAAGAAGTGAAAGGTTAACTTAAATAAAATATCAATAAGAGATTTGTGTCTGTAAAAAAAACTACAACAGAAGTAAAAACCAACAAAGTTTATTAACAGAAATAAAAATAGAAATAATATATAAAAAGTAAAGCATTTCATTTAAACAATCTATATGTGATAAACGTTATCATAGCCAAAACACTACTCTCAGTTTTCTGAGGTCTCAAGTGTTTAATAAAAAGAGCTAACATAACTCTTATCTTAAAATTATCAACATACAGACCATTTAGCTTTGGAGCATCGAAAGGAGTTTAAAAATGAAAATGAATAATAAAGCTTAACTTATGTCTTAAATAAAAATGAATTTCATATTTAATTAATTATCTTAACTTTAAATTATATTAAACTTTCATATTATATTTAGATTCTATTACTTAAATTCAATTTAGATACTGTAATATAAAAATGAGATATTACTATTAAATTAGTTAAATAGATATATATAACAAGCAGTAGTGAAAGATCTTGTATATCTCTACTTAAAAGCACATTTATCATTCCATAAAAATACCTCAGTTTCTCCCCCACAATATAACATGCTCGGAAATAGTTGCCGTCACTTTCCGTAGCAAACCTGAAACTACACGGTACACAGCAATCACCAGAACATACATATCACTCCAGGGTTCCAACAGCAGAAAAGAGATAATTGGCCCAATGATACGGATATATGGAAATACTAAAAACATCCACAATCCTTTATAAAAATGGAAAATTGGCCGAGATATCCAACTTCAGATGACACAGCAGAAAGGAGGAAAAATCGAGACACTATCATTTTATATTAAACAGAAATTAAACTATAAGCATTAAAAGAAAAACATACTTTAATGAAATTTGAACGTGTCGAAATATAGCTGCATTAAAGGACCTTCATATTTAAGTGGAGCACTTCGTTAATGTAAATTCAACTTTACCGGCAATTCAGAAACCAAACAATCTTCCGATGGCGACATTACTAAAACACCTTTCACATCAGAGTTGGTGATTCAAATCCACTTTGCATTATACAGTAAAAGAACTTGAAAAACAAACAGCTTCTTTCTATCACACTGCAGGCATCTTAAAGCTTTATAAAAACCACGTACAATCAAAGGAAAATAAAGCTAACGAAACTTAAATGTTAAAATCTACGAAGCTACTAAACAGCAGTCTGGCTAGACTATAAATAGTACTCCAAGGGAAACTCCCCCTCTTACATAACTCCTTCATCCCGCACTGAATACACGTCACCGTACGTTACCAGACTATAAATAGTACCCCAAGGGAAACTCCCCCTCTTACATAACTCCTTCATCCCGCACTGAATACACGTCACTAGTGATGGGCGATTCTTGAAAATTCGACAATCGAGAAAAATCGTCATCGTAAAACATCACAATCGATTATAACGAGAGAACTAAAAACAATTGTTGGAAAACTTAGCTATTATTCTGGCCGAAATTTTCATAGTAGTGAGAGGGTTTGCTCGATAATTCTGCTATCATAATTATTTTCTCCTGATTTAGGCTTAAGGGGTTACTTCAGTCAATTGAAAAGACCTGCTCGCTAATGCTAATCTTATGGAAGAAATTTATAAAGATATCTCATTTGAATTTCAGTACTTTAAAATGATTTTCTTTGCATTGGAATAAATTCCCCTTTCTTCTTTATGAAACTGCAATGTCCAAATCGCGTAACTATGGCACATTTGATGAATCAAATAACCTTTCTACTGTTTAGATAACTCCAAAAAGTTTGATACAGTTTAAAGTTCCCCTAAATGTCAAATACTGTGGAATTTCTCCATTGATCGAAAACAAAAGTTTCTTTCGAAAAACGTAAGGATAGTAAGATAAAGATGCCTGCCAAGAGGGAACCTGCCTAACACGGAAACAGTTTTCCAGTACCTAACGATTCCAACATGACTCTTTAAGTCTGTATCGAAATCCAAAGTAGCTACTTTATGACACATTTAAAAACTCATTTTTTATTTTAGACGCATTAGCTAGAATCGATTAGCATTTTCTTCTTTTCGATAAAGGCAGAAGGTTTGATACAAATTAAAGTTCCCTAAATGTCTAAAGAGTATCAAATGCTGTGGAATTTCTCCGTTTATCGAAAACAAGACAGCTTTATCGAAAAACGTAAGGATAACCAGACATATATAACTACTGAGAGGGAACCTGCCTAACACGGAAATTGTTTTCCAGTGCCTAGCGATTCCAACGTGATTCTTCAAGTCTGTATCGAAATCCAAAGTAGCTAGTTTCTCATACATTTACTAGCTCATTTTTTATTTTAGGCGCATTAGCTAGAATCGATTAGCATTTTCTTCTTTTCGATAAAGGCAGAAAGTTTGATACAAGTGAAAGTTCCCTAAATGTCTAAAGTGTGTCTAATGCTGTGAAATTTCTCCGTTTATCGAGAAACATAAGGGCAACCAGACAAATATAACTGCTAAGAGGGAACCTGTCTAACACGGAAATTGTTTCCCAGTGCCTAGGGATTCCAACATGACTCTTCAAGTCTGTATCAAAATCCAAAGTAGCTAGTTTCTAACACATTTACTGCTCATTTTTTATTTTAGGCGCATTAACTAGAATCGATTAGCATTTTCTTCTTTTCGATAAAGGCAGAAGGTTTGATACAAGTGAAAGTTCCCTAAATGTCTAAAGTGTGTCTAATGCTGTTGAATTTCTCCGTTTATCGAAAACAAAGGAGTGTTATCGAAAAATAGAAAAGTAAACAGACAAATATATCCGCTAATAGGGAATTCTATAACTAAAATAAAACATCAATGGACTTCATTTTTGGTATTTTGGATAATTTTAATTTTCCAATCCTTACCAACGTGGTATTAGATGATGGGTCTGGAAAAGGTAGAAGAAGCGCCCCCCCCCCCCCCCAAAAAGGGGGCATTAGGCCCCAAACGGACAGGGCAGACCAAGGATGAAAGTTAACTTCATGTAAGAGAGGACTAGGGGAAGTTGAGAATGATAAAAAAAACTAAACCATTGAATAAGAAAAAAATTGAAGAAAAGAAAAATGGTAAAAGAACAAGTGAAGCGTGTGATTAGAGCCAGACAAATGAAGAGGGGCCCGATGGGCCACAGCTGGTCCAGAATGAGTGCCCAAGTAGTCAGAATGGGTCAAGAACTTGGAAAATAGTATCTACAATGAAGAAAAACAATGAGACAAAACATTATGAAAAACAGATGAAAAATACCAATAGCCTGAGGCTAAAAGTAAAATGTTTCACTGGGCGGCGTCCCCTGGTGGTAGTAAAAATAAAATTGATACGAGAAGATAGGGAAGACTGAAAAGACTTTATTTTGTGAATTTTATAATTTTTGGACAAACAGTATACTAAAGGTTTGAAGAAACAAAACTTTAAAGCGCCCTCTTGAGGCGAAGAAGGGAGTTAAAATTAAGAAACATATGTCCATATTTTTTATTCGATTTTAGACATAATTTGATGTTAGTCTTATAATTTTCCTATGAGTGCAAGATACCGTACCACAGTACGAAAAAAACCGCTGCTAAGTATATTCCTTTAGAGCATTTTAAGCCCAGGGGTCTAAAATTAACGGTGGATTGACAAAAGGAAGGTAGATTTAGAAAGGTTATGAGATTACCCTTATTTTAATATGTTACATGAGTGGGGTAAAATAATTTTGAAAAATCCTCTTTCCTGAGGCGACACTTAAAATCTTGAAAACACATAATTGCAGTGCAGTTTTGTTTTAACAATAACATTCTAATATTAAGAGATATGGGACAGCTTAGGAGGGCTAAAATAAGAGAAACATTGAAAATCAAAGACAAACTGGCGCCGCCAAATTCACTAGAAAACTTCTATATCAAGAACTGAAACCCGAACTGATAACTTAAACCACTATGCCTCCTAACCAATATCGGCTAATAACAAAAGCGAATGGAAAAGAACATGTACTCCTTTGGGAAATCATGACTTACACCAGAAGCGCGGTAAGTTTGACTCTTCTGAAAGCTTCACTTTCTCTCGCACTTCGAGATATATTTTCTGCTGCTCTTCTCTCCTCCTTGAGGAGAGAACTCTCTCGAGGCCAAACCTCTCGCTTGCTTCGAGATATCTCACCGATTGTAACTCATCACTTCCCATTTCCATTCTCGTTTCTCGCTCTCTTTTCAACATTTCATATGACATTGTCGAGAATGAGAAATCAGTTTTCGTCCTTCCTCGAAATGTTACTCTCGATGATTGTCATTTCACGCTCGGCCAAGAAGGGCCAAGATGAGATATCGAGGGGTGAGCTGGACAGAGAAATAAGCATGACAATGATCTGTGAAATGAAGCTTTAATTTTCAATGTTTTTCTTATTTTAGCCCTGCCAAGCTGTCACATACCCGGAGCCCTCTGATAAATATTATTTATTAAATATAAAGATTTCAAAGAGGAAGGTGGGTCGGGTGAATTCAGAGGACGTGAGAGTGGGCGGGGCGCAATTAAAAAAAAAATTACCGAACTCTTCCTGTGACATATTATCGAAAAACCCTTTGACAACTCTTTCATATTATGAACCTTTCTTCCCCCGAAGGTAAAATTCAGGGGGTGGGGAGGGGGCGAAAAATTTTTTTAAACCGTAGCCGATTTCTATAATAAATTTAAATATCATTTTAGATGTCTTCCGGTAAATATTATTTATTGAACATAAAAATTTTAAAGTGGGGGCTGCATAAATTCCGGGGCGAAAGAGTGGGCCCAAGGGGGGCGGGAGGGGGAGCAATTTTCAAACTTTTTATGGACCGGTCATGTGATATGTTATCGGAAAGCTCTCGAATGACTCTTTCATATTATGAGACTTTCTTCCTCCCCTCCCCAATTTGGCTCCCACTGCGGGGGGTAGTTTTTCCGTTTTTATCATTTTAGATCGGATTTTTTTATGGAGCCCTCCGATAAATATTATGTATAATATATGAAATTTCAGGACACTTTTCTAAATTTAGCCAAGACCCCTCATGTGACATATCGTTGGAAAGGTTTGTGACTACTTATTGATGTTATGCACTTCCGGTGGCCGTCCCCCCACTTTGCCCCCCGGGGGACACTTTTCCAAATATAGCCAAGGCTCCTCATGTGAGATATCGTTGGAAAGGTCAGTGACTACTTATTGATGTTATGTACCTCCGGTGACAGTCCCCCCATTCCCCCCCCCCCGGGGGGACATTTTTCCAAATTTAGCAAAGACCCTTCATGTGAGATATCGTTGGAAAGGTCTGTGACTACTCATTGATGTTATGCACCTATGGTGTTCATCCCAACCACTTTGCCCCCACCCCCGGGGTTCGTCCCCCCTCCTCCCCCCAGGAGGCACCTTTCAAAATTTAGCCAAGACTTCTCATGCGAGATATTGTTGGAAAGGTCTGTGACTACTTATTGATTTTATGCACCTCCGGTGACAGTCCCCCCCACTTTGCCCCCCGGGGGACACTTTTCCAAGTTTTGCCAAGACCCCTCGTGTGGGATATCGTTGGAAAGGTCTGTGACTACTTATTGATGTTATGCTCCTCCGGTGACAGTCCCCCCCCCCACTTTGCTCCCCCGGGGGACACTTTTTCAAATTTAGCAGAGATCCCTCATGTGAGATATCGTTGGAAAGGTCTGTGACTACTTATTGATGTTATGCTCCTCCGGTGTCCATCCCACCACTTTGCCCCCCCCCCCCCCTCCGGGAGACACTTTTCCAAATTTAGCCAAGACCCCACATGTGAGATATTGTTGGAAAGGTCTGTGACTACTTATTGATGTTCTGCACTTCCGGTGACCGCCCCCCCACTTTTCCCCCACGGGGGACACTTTCTTAAATTTAGCCGAGACCCCTCATGTAACATATTGTTGGAAAGGCCTATGACTACTTACTCATGTTATCCACCTCCCGCACCCCTCCCCCTCTTTGCCCCCACGGGAAGGACCACTCATGTGACATATGGTTCGAAAGGCCTAAAGACCTGTGACGACTTATTCATATTATGCAGCTACTGTGTCCCTCCGCTCACTTTGACCCCCTCCCCCAAGAGATCTGGTCCGAGGTTCGTTCGTTTCGAGATTATATTTTTTTACAAGATTTTGTACTGCGTGCACACCACGCCTGCTATATGGTGTCATATATAGCGGGTAACCTGTTCGTGATTTCATATTACAAGATTACGTATAACTTAGGGGCCCCAATTAAAGGAGGGGCCCCACTAGTGGGCGAAGTCACCTAGTCTTTATTAACGCCGACTCATTCCAGTTCACCCGCAGACGATTCTTGATAAATATATGCGTATATAATATATAATATATGATGTATAAAAGAAATTGGCAAACTGGAGTCATCGAGAAAACATTTACACAATCGAAAAGTATCGAGATGTCCATACAATCGAGAAAAACATCTCGTTATCGCCCATCACTACACGTCACCGTACGTTACTAGAAAGATCCGAGGGTTTAACTTAAAACGCAGACACCAACGGACAGCTTACGCCACCTGTCGTTGGTCACCAAAACTCCTCAGATGAAAAACGTGATCCAAGTCTTGCTATGCGTGCATGAGAACTGCCGAGAGTAAACATTACAATGTTTCCTGTGAACTGTAAGCCACGATACATGGAGAGCCAAAGATAGGAAAAAGGTTTAACACTTTATTATAAAGGATAATAGTAGAGAAAGGTAAGTGACAAAATAAAGGTATAAGCTTGATGTAGGACTTAAATGTTAACAAAAGGAAATATATGAATCAAGCCAGTATAGATGTTAAAGATTGATAGGTTGAATGTGTGATAAGAAATGTGTAAACCTGTCAAGGAAATAAAATTTCCTAACAATCAGCACCAATTTATATCAGTGTCTAACTAAATCTAAAGGGTTATTAAACTCTGTTCATTAGATAGAGCCCCACAAAATTTGTGTCGCATGATCCGTAAAATGTGTAAATCCGTCGAAAACCGGAATTAAAAATTCAAGAATTCAATACTTTCTTCTTGTAAAGATAGAAGAAAGTAAAAAGACTGATTTATTTTTACAGTCTTCTAATACACAAGAAGAAAGTATTGTAATTGTGAAAATTTACTTTCATTTTTTTTGCTCGATTTACACATTTTGGGATGTCTTGAACGCAATTTAACTATTTTTGGGAAATGTGTATGTCTATTAGTCTGTATGAGACAATTTTTGTGGCCCTTCTATCTCACTAATACATGGAGTTTAATAATCATCACAATCACCCCCAACATGTGGCACTGATATGCTTAATTATTTTAATTCATGATAGCTATATTGTAAGAACCAATATAGAGAATTTTATCAAATTGCATAATAGGCCTGAACAGAAATACTTGCCGATTAGCTTTTAGTGTATGTCGCTCAACAGGTGGTGCTACTATGCCGTGTTTTTCATGATTTCCGTGATAACTATATCTAAAACACTAATGGACAATTTCATATTATTTTAGATCTTCAAATAAATTAATGCTGAAAAAATTTGAGGTGCATCGTTCAAGAGATGGCACTGTTACGCTAAGTTTTTATGATTACTGTAACATGTATGCAAACTGTACATGTATGTCCCGAATAGAATTTTGCGATATTTTCCCACGATCAATTGAATTTCCCAGATTATCTCCGCCCTTCCATCAACTGACAAATTTCATGATTTTTTTTTTTTTGGCAACTTAAGAATCTTTTTTTTTTAAGTTGTAAAATATTTAAACAAGCCTGTGGATACACATTTGTTCACATTTTTTGTGGACAAGGTGCAAGTGAGCTTGTCATGATAGATGACATCGTTATTCCCGTTTTTTAATCGTAATTAATTTTCCAGTAAATTTATTCTTAAAATTCTTATCTTATCATCAGTTTTAAATTAATACCTTTAATTTGACACGTTTCCCATCTAAATCGGCCAGTTTATTACGTTTTTACATTTCTATTTTGTAATGCGTTTTTTAAATGTTTTAAGTATCGCGCGGCCGGCTTTTTCTCATTCCCGTATCGCTATTTTGGAGCAGCGTCCTTCCCGATCGTTCATTCACGTTTCGGAGCCGGGGCGTGGCTCTGTGTCGTCATGCACGGCGCTTGCTCCCAGCGATTTCATTCGCGGGCGCGTGTTCTGGCGTTGGCGCGATACGTCTCTCGCCAAGTTGCCGCCTAGCGATCTGTAGAGCGTTTTCTCGTCAGTAGCATCCACGGACCCGTGCAGTAACGTCGTACTTTTTTTGTCATCGACCTAATCGATGAATATTTTTAAGTCGCGAGCGTTGCAAGGTAGATGCAAGCATCATGGCTTCGAAGGCAATTTCCTTCGTTTAAATTATGTTATTTAAACATAAAATTTTAGTTAATAGGAGTAGGGCATCTTTCTAGTTTATTTTTTAAGAAATAGTGTTTTCTCTCAAGACCAGCAGTTACCACGTGGGAACGTACCAGGAGACTCCTGTGCCCTAACAGCGAATAAAGAAAATCTTCGGTCATTCAAGCCTGTTGATGTTATTATTGCTTTTCGTCTTTGTCTTTTTCAACAAATATATAGAGGTAAGGTTTTTAAGACTATTTTACTTTAAAATTTACGGCCTTTTTTACACGTGGAGCAAGCACGTGGCTGAAGTTCTCAAGGCATCATGAAACCATCGTATGACGTTACAACAGCGAAAAATCAAATTCCTAATTTACAAAGAACCTGTTTAAGAACCACTATACGTTTTATTTAAAATTATTTAGATCACAGAGGTCACTTAAAACTATCTTGTCATATTTGGCGCCGTTACCATTTCGCACGTGACGTCATTCTTACTTTAGTACCTGGTTTCTCAAACAAAGTTTATCATACTAATAACTAAAGAACGCTAGTAATAACTGATGAAAAATATGATTAATTGAAGAAAAATGAATATTTGAAGATATATTATATGTGTATTGATTTGTGAAAATATATTAGTTCGTAAATGAAATAGAAAAGTAGTAATAGTGTAATAATGTTTGTGTTTGTAATATATGTGTTGTAGATAATAATTAACTAAATAATTCAGAAGAGTAATATTTTTATAAGGCATAAAACATAAGATTTAAAGTACGATATGGTAAGAAGGAGAGGCCGTAGAGCCGATACGGCAAGCACTAACGATAGTTCAATTGCAACAATGCCGATTTTAACGCCACAAGCGGCGCAGGCTCAGTTGCCCGTAAATAATTCGCGAATGAACGGTCCATCACTCCAAATTCAACCTTTTGATGGAAATGCTGAAGAACTTAACTTTTTCATAACTCAATTAACCAATATGGCAAAAATGTATAATTGGTCTGATGAATCTTTCATGATGTTTATCAGCCAGAATTTAAGAGGCAGAGCAAAGAAATTTTTTTTTGAAAGGTCTGAAATTGTTAAATTTGAATCAGCCGAACATATTTTTGATGAATTGAGGACATTTTTCCTTCAGGAGATCCGTAGCTGCCCATGCAAAAGAATTAGATAATCTCAAAATGTTTACAGATGAAAAAATTGCAAATCTTTCACATAGGTTAGAAGTTTTAGTACACAAAGCATATAATAAAATTACAGACAGACAGGCACTCGATCAAATTAAATTCAACAAGTTGTTACAAGTAATTCCCCATAGTTACAGACTCCTCATTCGACAAAGTGAGATTGAGGATTTCAAATCTGCGGTAGCAAAGGCAACTCTTGCCCAAGACTGTGAGAGTAAAAGTTCAATTATTAGTAAATCAGAGGACACTAGTGATGCAAAATTTTCTGAAATTAACGGACAGATTCATAGTATACAAGAAACCCTCGAAAACTTAAACCAGATAATAAACATAAGCAGTCCAACGTTAATAATAAAAGATCTCCACGTAGGAACTTTAGCAATAGAGGTCATTGTAATGCAAATAGAGTAAAATTTCATCGTGGTGGAAACCGACGAAACTTTCGCTGACCACGAAGTTCTAACTACAATAGAGGGACACACAACAGGAATTTTAATGATCACAACAGGAATTTCAATGACCATAACAGCAATTTTAATGAGCACAACACTAACTTTAATGATCAAAACAATCAGTGGCAGTATGACCAAGGTAATCAGGGTGCCAATATTCAATGCCAGTCATGCCTATGCTGGGGGCACTCTGCTCGTCAGTGTCGCATAGCACCAGCATTAAATTGTCGGCAAAATTCTGTTCCAGCAATTGATCACCCAAATGCCTAAGTGAGGAGTTGCAACCTGGAGAGCACACTTCTCACGATCTAAATACTCCAGAAAATGACAATAATTCGGTCCAACAGGCAATAGATCCCATAAATAATGTATCATCACAATTTTCAGAAATCATTGCCAATGTTAACATTCAACAACCAGCTATCCCTGTAATTCAAGTAAAAGTTAATGACCTTACATCACCCTTCTTAATTGACACTGGTAGTTCTATCTCTTTAATCTGTAAATCTTTTTTTGACCAAAACAAACACAATTTTAAGTATAGATTTCTATCTAGGAATTGCAAAATTTCTACGATAAATGCTCAGATTAATTTTAACGGATGTGTTAAGTATAGATTTCTATCTAGGAATTGCAAAATTTCTACGATAAATGCTCAGATTAATTTTAACGGATGTGTTGAACTTTCCTTCAAGATTGGATCAATGCATTTCAGACATCCTCTTTATCTTTTTACTTTACCATCTTCATCTAAATTTACTGGATTATTAGGTTTTGATTTCATAAGAAAGTTTAATGTTATTATATTTCCGGAAACGGAAGTCTGCAAAATTAAAGATGAATTCATCTACTTCTCTAACAGAGACTCTCACTATAATTTTAATATAAATCAACATCTGGAAGATAAAGTTAAACAGAAGATTAAAGTTAATAGTAAACCATCAGATGTTGACTTCTCTAAACTACTGCATGTTCCCCCTTTTATTCCATCAAAACAAATCCAAGTTACATCAAATATCCCACCTGTAGTGACTCTTTTCAACAAAACAGTTATTCAGCCCAATGAGAGTGCTTACATAAAAACGAGAACGTTTATGGATAATTCTCTCATTGAAAAGGATTTACTGTTCATTCCAGATCAAAAACAAAATGGTATCTGTGAAGATGCTGTTATTTCGTTTCGTCGTGGTTCTGCACGGGAACCCGAGATGCTACTCACAAAAAACAGCAATTCACTGGAACAAATTTTTTATATCTTTATGGAAAATAAATCGGAACAAACCATTCATTTAAATAAAAATTCCCGCATTGGAACACTGAATATGATAGACCACCACAAACCAGCAATTGATAACGATGAGAATATTGTTAGCAGCCCTCCGCCTACTAGTGAAGGGTTGGTCAATTTAATTCAACCATCAGAGAAGGTAATCAATCAGCGAAAATTAGAATTTAAAAATGCAAAAATAAATTTATCCCATCTTAATGAACAGGAAGAGAAAAATTTAAGACAAATTTTAAGTAGCCATTCTCAGGTGTTTTCATCCACTCTCCAGACCATGGGACATTCGGATCTAGTTAAACCTCAAATTAAATTTAATAGTGACTATCCAATTAAAGCTCTACCCTTTCCTATCCCTCAAGCCCTACAGGAAGAAGCCCGTAAGCAGATTAATGAAATGATCGAGGCAGATATTATTGAAAAAAAAACGTGTCTTCGTGGGCGTGTCCCATGTTGCTCGTTAAAAAAAAAATCGGATGGGCAATCACAACAAAAATATAGAATGGCATTGGATCTCCGGCTAATCAACAGTATTATTGAGCATTCCAGTTATCCATTACCAAAGATACAGAACCTTATTAGCAACATTGCTAACTTCAAATATTTCACTTCGCTCGATATGCCCTCGGCGTACCATCAAGTCCATTTACCTAAACAGTACCAGGACAAGATTTGCTTTACGACGCCTTGGGGTACATATAGATGCAAACGTCTACCATTCGGCTTAAAAACCGCAGCTAGTACGTTTCAAGCGATGATTGATGCAGTAATTGAAGAGATTAACCTACCTGGCATCTTTAGTTATCAAGACGATGTAATAATTTGTAGCAATTCATTTCAAGAGACAGCTGAAAAATTATCTAAATTCCTTCAGGTATTCACAAAGTATAACCTTACGTTAAATCTTAATAAATGCTCATTTCACCAAACCTCATGTAACTTTCTCGGATTTCACATTGAAGACAACAAGATATATCCAATTAACGCTAATATTTTAAAGATTAACTCGTTTCCTGTGCCAAAATCCAAACGGCAGCTTAAAAGCTTCTTAGGTCTGTGTGGCTTTTACAGACACTTAATTCCGTCGTTTGCAGAAGTTGCAGAACCTCTGGTTGCAATGACATCACCGAAGTCACCATTTTCATGGTCTGAGCGTGAAGAAAATGCATTCCAGAACTTACAACAGATTTTCTTTAAGAAGCCCTTTTTACAGCAGCCCAATTTTAACGATACCTTTTATCTGAACACTGATGCATCCAAGTTTGCAATCAGTGCTGTAATTCTCCAAAACATAATGACCTACTTCCGGTTGCTTATTTTTCCAAGGCCCTCAGGAAAGCCGAGACTAGATATCCACCCATTCAGTTGGAACTCATGGCAATTGCCAAAGGAATGGCTGCATTCCGCAACATTTTGTATGGCAGGCATTTTTATCTGTTAAGCGATAGCAAGCCACTCAAGCATTACAAGCGTACAACTTCACCGGCTGACATAGTCACCCGCTGGCTTTTAGATATTGGTGAATATACATTCACGTTCAATCATATTCCTGGTCGACAAAATATTCTGGCTGACTTCTTATCGCGCACACCTATAACTGATAATTCTAGTAATGTAAGATCTGACCCTAATCTAATAAATTCACAAGAAATTTTGCCAATCATCGAAGAAGACGTAAATGCTATGCATCATAATAGTACAGTTCTTTCTCCAAATAATGTAATCCCACCTAAAGATGCCGTAAATGAGATTTCAGAAAACACCCTGTTTCAAGAACAACGTAAAGATCCATACATTCTTAAGATAATTAAAGATATAAATAATAATCCCATCCCAAAATTCAAGAATTATATTTTATGTGATAGATCTCAACTTTTACTCTATCACTATAACGGCAATAAATCAGACCTCGGTCAGGAATATGCACAATATAAAATTGTAGTTCCACAGTCTCTTCAAGCCAAGTGTATAAGAATTCACCATATTCCACATTATGGCATTGATAAGACATACAGAAACATCTGCAGAAAATTTTTCTGGAAGGGTTTACATTCTGATGTTGTAAATTTTGTCAAGTCGTGCCACACTTGTATCACTAATAAACCTCAAAGAATCCCAGCAGCTCCATTTCAAGACACAATAATCCCTACAAAACCTGGCCAACTTTTATCTCTCGATTTCGTAGGCCCATTCAGAAATGGTTATCACATTTTAACGGCTATTGACCACTTCTCCAAGCACTTAAAATTATACCCTTTGAAAAATATTACTGCAATGGCCGCCGTAAATGCAATGTTTGATTACATGGTTACTTTTGGTCGCCCTGAGATGATTCTCGCAGACCACGGCATGCAGTTTTACTACCATATATTTCATGAGTTCAACAGAATGTTGGGTGTGAATCTACGTCACACAACGGTAGCTCACCCGGAAGCCAACGCAGTATCGGAGCGAATAAACTTTTCTATCAAAGCAACTGTCAAGGCGTTGATGGAAGATGGTTACAACTTCGTAAACGCTGTCAAAGTACATGAAAGTATCTACAATAGCACTTTTCACAATACCATCCAAACAGCCCCAAACAATGTTCATTTTGGTCGTGAGATTGCCAATATCTTTGATTCTTTCCAGTCAGACCAGTACCAAAGTCGACTCTATGTTCACAATGATTACTTTGTCTTGATGAATAATTTACAAAATCTTTATGAGAAAGTATACAGCAATTTACAAAATTTTCAAAGAATGCAAAACAACAAACAGCATCAAAAAGCAAAAATGCGTCATCCTCAAGTTGGGGATATTGTTTTTCTCCTCAACAGAGGAAGATTTAAACATGTGCAAAAAAATCCGATGAAAATAGTTAAACAATGTTCCAAAGTAATATTTAAGATCCAAGATGCCCATGATCCTGATGCGCGAGTGCAAACTGTACATATCAATAGACTTATTGTACCCGTACAGAGAAAAGCAAACCTTTTGCATACAGAACTGAATGACACGCAGACAACTCCGTTACCCGATACCAGACCTGACACAAGATCCAGTATTCCTGATAATTCACCGTCCCCTGATAACCAGTCAACTGGGATAAGTTCCCAAGCAGATGATCCGTCTTCCACGACAGCAGATGCTTCTGCAGCAGTGAGGGTTCCTGCTACCGCTATTGTCCAGACTGCAACAGGTGTTCATAATGCAAAGAATATGCGCACTTCTGCTAAAACCCAGACTCCCATAATCTTAGATCCCGCCAAGCTCTGAACAGACAGTGTAGAAGATAGACTTTTTCGTTTATGATGCATCAGTTTTCCACCTTAAGAAGTCTTATCCATTGAACTGCTCATTTACAGGACTTTTCTGCAGGCAGAATTGCTCAGTAGTGCTTAGTTCATGTTTCTGCATAAAAACTGTTCTTCTAATTTTTATTCCTTTTTTTTTTTTAGATAAGCTGTGTTAGTGATATGCTGTTATTCTGTCTGTAATTATCTGTTATGTATTGGTTGAAAGTGTGGTAAGGCATTTTAGGATTGTTTGCATAAAGTTTTTGTTTGTCATTCAAAAGTTGTAATTTTTAAGTTGTGTAAATTGTAATGTTCCAGGTACAATGTATTATTCTTAGAAATAATACAGAATTGACTGTTTTTTTTTCATTTGTATATAGTTTGTGATTCTTCAGTAATGTAAGTTCCTTTTTCTTGTACGTATTCCCCCTTTTTTTTTTCATTTTGACGTCAAAATCATCCCCCCCCCCTTTTTTTTTTGTCTTTCCCATTACCTCTTATGTTTTCCTTGTTTATGTATGTGTTTTTTTTGGTACCAAAAACAAATGTTCAGTCTCAGGCTGTACACAGGCATACATACATTCCAATTCTGGTTTAAAAGTGCAAAATCTGCTTGTTTATGCAATTGTCTTATTTAGTGTAGTGTTTAGTATGATCATACTTAAAGCGTAAAATCCAGAATATATTGAGCATTGGGTACTGAAACTGCAGTTTCACTGAATTTGTGAAAGTATATAAATATTCTTCTGTTTATTTATGTTGTAGAAGGAAGTTGTTATAGCTGTATAAGTGTACGCAGGAATTCATGTAACTTATTTTTTCTATAGGTTTACTTTATTCCGACATGTTGGATGTCAATGAATGTCATCCCCATGTATACTCCTGGTGCTGACCTACGGTGTGGTTAGTTTTTTTTTCTACCCCTTTTTCGGGGAGTATGTCATGATAGATGACATCGTTATTCCCGTTTTTTAATCGTAATTAATGTTCCAGTAAATTTATTCTTAAAATTCTTATCTTATCATCAGTTTTAAATTAATACCTTTAATTTGACACGTTTCCCATCTAAATCGGCCAGTTTATTACGTTTTTACATTTCTATTTTGTAATGCGTTTTTTTAATGTTTTAAGTATCGCGCGGCCGGCTTTTTCTCATTCCCGTATCGCTATTTTGGAGCAGCGTCCTTCCCGATCGTTCATTCACGTTTCGGAGTCGGGGCGTAGCACTGTGTCGTTATGCACGGCGCTCGCTCCCAGCGATTTCATTCGCGGGCGCGTGTTCTGGCGTTGGCGCGATACGTCTCTCGCCAAGTTGCCGCCTAGCGATCTGTAGAGCGTTTTCTCGTCAGTAGCATCCACGGACCCGTGCAGTAATGTCGTACTTTTTTTTGTCATCGACCTAATCGATGAATATTTTTAAGTCGCGAGCGTTGCAAGGTAGATGCAAGCATCGTGGCTTCGAAAGCAATTTCCTTCGTTTAAATTATGTTATTTAAACATAAAATTTTAGTTAATAGGAGTAGGGCATCTTTCTAGTTTATTTTTTAAGAAATAGTGTTTTCTCTCAAGACCAGCAGTTACCACGTGGGAACGTACCAGGAGACTCCCGTGCCCTAATAGCGAATAAAGAAAATCTTCGGTCATTCAAGCCTGTCGATGTTATTATTGCTTTTCGTCTGTCTTTTTCAACAAATATATAGAGGTAAGGTTTTTAAGACTATTTTACTTTAAAATTTACGGCCTTTTTTACACGTGGAGCAAGCACGTGGCCGAAGTTCTCAAGGCATCATGAAACCATCGTATGACGTTACAACAGCGAAAAATCAAATTCCTAATTTACAAAGAACCTGTTTAAGAACCACTATACGTTTTATTTAAAATTATTTAGATCACAGAGGTCACTTAAAACTCTCTTGTCATAGAGCTCTTTTTGAAAAATTCCTACTCGGCAGCTTATATTTTCTACCCTAGAGTCAATACTAATGATGTCACCCATTGTCTGTATGATTAGCTGTACATAACATTAAAATGTAAAAAGCGCCTGTTCCTGTTTGAATGGTTTCCAGCGGTTTCATTGAATTATCCATTGTGTATGTGGTCAATCATACAAAACATTAAAATGGAAAAATGTTCTGTTTTGAGTGTCTAGGAATGATTTTGTTCTTAAATACCCGTTGTACTCTGTACACAGTAAAAATAGAGACAAAATACTAGAAGTTTAAAAGACATTACAATAAGCAATATTTACATCAATTATGTCATCTTGAAGGGCTTTAAGACCAAGTTCTTCTTCTTCCCCACTATCTTCAGCGTCAGATTCTTCTTCACTAACATCAGATTCTTGTTCCGATTCTGAAATTTAACAGTAAATTTCACAAAAGTAGGAAATAATAAAGATGTGAATCACAAAATGCTCTTTATTTTATACAAGGTATAAGTCCTTCCTCCACACCTCTCTAAAAAATTATAAGAGAAGAAAATATATACAGGAATCCCCAAACTTCAGTAAATTCACAGTTATGTAATAAATCTCGAAAATTACATTTGTGAACATATTAGCACATTTGATACGCAGTTGCATAATTTTGATATTTATTTTATAAATAAAATATACTAGAAAGATTGCCCTTCAAAAATGACGGAATATGAGTTATGACATGAGACTTTTTCACTTGTTCCGCGGTAATAGATGAAAACAACAGATTTTAAAAACGGAACTCATTTATGAAAAACTAATACAGTAGAAGACCACTAATCTGCACAGCTTGGTTCAAAGTACTGTGCGGAGGCTTTTTGCGGATTGCAGGTGCTGGTGTCTATATTATAAAATTAGATATATGGCTTCTTTATGATAAATTATATACATATTGAAAAAAATAAATAAATAAATAAATAAAAAATGCGTGTGTATATGAAATGAAACAGCAAATAAGTTACCAATTTTCCTTCTTCGCCAAGGCCTGTAAAGTGAAAAGTACAGAGAATTTAAATTTCGTATTCGATTGGCGTATGGCGCCAGTTAAGTACCGTTGCGTATATGACATTGGCAGTAGAAAAAAATCGTGCCAATATGTTTTTTTTTTTTGTTGTTGTTTTGTTTGTTTTTTTAATGTGTGAAATTAAATATTTTTTACAATATGTGTATGTGTAACAATCATTTAAGTTGAAATTTAAATATTTGAATTCATTTTTATAATATTAACTGCTATTTATACAATTTACATTGGAAAATAAAAATTTACCCTCTCTCATACACTTATAAAAAAACATTATCGCCCTGTCTGAAGTCACGCTTATGCCTTTGGCTAAAAATCACAATGTTTGGCAAAAAAAAGTAAAAACAACAGGCACAGATGTTATATTCGCCCCATATTGGTGCGATTTTTTCTGACGCCAATGTCATATACGCAATGTATACTTAACCGGCGCCAAAGTGTCGTCATTTTGCTTGATATGGTAACCCGGATGTTGTTGTTTATGCTGTTGATGTTTTCGCCAAATCGGCATCAAAGAAAAATCGCGCCAATATGGGGCAAATGTGACATCTGTGCCAAACAACATTTTAAATAAACCATTTCCTACAACTCATAAGTAGAGCCATTTTTAGAGCTATTTCTGCGAGTTTTTCCAGTAAGACACATAATGGGAGTGAGATAAAAATCAAAATTTTAAAAAATAGTACTGAGATTTTATATAGTCAAATTTTTGAGTTGAGCCAACGTGGTGCGCATGACATCTGTGTCCTTGATTATCCCGTCGACAAAAAAACTGTCGCCAAACTGTAAGGTTAAATGCCAATAATTGATCGTAAACGTCACATTCACTTGACATTAAATATGTTAAATGTGTTTGTTACTTTTTAATTCGAAGTTTTATTTGTAAATTGATTACTGTTTTATTAATTTACATGTTCTTTCGTTATTTAACATTACTGCAAAATTTGAAATTTTTATTCTTTAAGCTGATATCTAATGTTTACATATTTTATAGTTATATCCGTCTACGTTTTTTGGCTAAATAAAGAGCATCAGGTTCCTTGCAATTTTCCGTTATCATTGATATTTATTGCGTGTTCTTTAATAAATGCGATTATTACATTTAAAATACTTACTTCTTATTCACAAATACTATATCTTAAAAATATACCTTTGTTTCTGGTTTAATTTAATAATTCTGCATGTAAATACGTAAACTATTAGTATTATTTTGTCCGAAATTATCCAAATAAATCAAACTTTATAATTGGTATATCGCTTTACGCCATAAGTGAACGTCATCATTAAAATAACACTGTTCTTTAGTGATTTTTTAAAATTAAATCAATTGATTTTTCTTTCTTGAAAGTTTAGAGTGGCAACATTCTTCCATGTGTTTAATTTGGTGAATAATTTGGCAATTCGTATAATTTTGCGAAATTGGTCAGAGGGATAATGAAGTAGTAATCATTTTTCTTAACCTGGCTGGAGCGATAACGCGCCAAATATTGCATGAATTGAAATATTTCATATTGAATTCATTTTTAAGCATTACGAATATTCCTTTCATGTTTAAATTAAATATTTTCGTTTATAATATTTTCCCTCATTAAAGCGGTTTTTTCTTTTACTGTTTAAAAATTAAATAGTAGTAATTATTTTCTTCTTTTGTTTGCAAGAAGTTTGTATTGTTTTCTAACGGGTATAGCCATTTCAATTCATTTATCAAAGATAATTTTTGCCAAAAGATAATCACTGGCAACCTTTTCGTTCAAAATAACAGTAAAATACGAAATTTATTATAAAAAATCATAGCTATCCCTGTATATTTTCTCATAAACCAACCCGGGAGTATTTCCTATCGAATGATACAATTTGGAAAAAAATCCATTGGATAGTTTTTGAAAACACTCGAGCGGAACTTTTAGAGCTTACTACTTTATAATACATATGATATGATAAGTTTAGTAAATACAATACTCTTCAAGCTAACTGAAAAGCTTAAATTTACGTTTTACTTTAAAAGCTAAAACATTTTAAAATTATAGGGTTCCCAATCTAAAAGTGCAAGTAAATTGTACAAATATATTTTCTAAGATTCAAAGAAGTGAATAAATAAAATAACCATAAACCGTTAACAAATACATCATTTGTTCCTTTCCAGAAATATATTTAAAAAACACTGGTTTTTTATTTAAAAAAACCCAGCCCGGGCAGCTACCCACTACAACCCTGTCACAATCCACTCTGCGAACGGTCGATAGACAAATCGTGTGATAGCTGTTTACTTTTTTATTTTATGACTGCCGATAGAAACATATCTGACGTGAACTTCTGCTTTAAAAAAATTACAGCAGCTAATCCGCAGATTATAGGCTGGAAATTACGGTAACTTGCAAATGAAAAAATACGTCCAAAAAGCTACGTGTCTGGATGCTTTTCATTATTTCTCTTATCTGGAAGTAATGGAAGTAATTCGATAGCCACCATTTTAAAGAAATTTTATAAAATTTAATACTAATTTATAAAAATGAGAATATTTTTAAAACTAATTAATGTGCACACATTTACAAATGAACAGCTTTAAGGGAAAAAGAAAAAAAAAATTACAAAATCCATTCAGTAAAAAGCTCAGGGCAGATGACTAAAAAAACAGCCTTGTGTTTTAAATACATAGATGGCACGGTTTGCCCTGGAATGGTTACCTACAGTTGGATTTTATATAAATACAGTTGGCTCTCTGTTTAACGACTTTCAAGAATCCTCGAAAAATCGTCCTTAAACAGAATTTGGAAAAATAATATTTGAAAGACATTTCCCTTCACAGTTTACAGGCTTAGGACTATCAATACATTTCTCAATATATTGGTGTGTTTAGAAAATGTTCTATTTATTTACTTACATTTATTTTATGTTTTCTTTCTTTCTTTTGTTTTTATTGATACAGATATACAACATATTTTTATTGCACTAATACAAATTGCATTAATTAGACTGCATGCAAAAACAACATTACAGCATACAATGTTACTTAAAGTACAATAAAAATATTTATAATACATTTAATTAAACAAATTCAGTTTTTAAAAAATCAAAAAGTGTAGATTGTTTCAATAGTAAGTCTAGTTTTAAGTACCCTTGCTTCAAGCTTTTCAAGAAGGTCGAATAATATCCAGGGCAGAATTCGCATCTGAGTAAGTAGGAGGTGTGGTGTCTTGCTTTCTGTATCATCAGCTTCATCACAATTTTCTGCATCTGAAGTTACATTTTTATTTGCGATATCTTCATAAATTTGGTCTAAATTTCTGAAGTCGATTGGTAAAACGTCTTCGTCACATGGGTAAAGTTCATTAAACCCTTCTGCTTTATTTGAACTGCAAGAAAACTTGTTTTTCTATCAGAGGAAATTCCCTTGTTTAAAGGGATTGGGAAAAAAAAAACTACGTGAAAATTGCCGTAAAATAGAAAAATTTCGTCTTTAAATAGAGATTTTTTACTTAAAGGAGCCGGGACCGCAAAATATCATACTTAACTAGAGATCATCTTTAAGTAGAGTGACATTAAACAGAGAGTCGACTGTAGATAACTTCATTTTCAGGAAAGGGCTACAGTAAAAACCACTATTCAAATGGTGGCAATCCATCAATAACTTTTCTCTCCCTTTTGATTTAGCAAAGTTCTTAAATGTACCAGAGAACAGTGTCTGGAATGTGCAATTATTTTCAGAGGTTGTAAATACATAGGGTGTTCTTACTATTTTAGAAAACTGTCAGGGAAAATAATGCTATCAACAAGCATTTTTTGTACAGGAAACTATCATCACAATGAAAAATACAGTGCATCTTTCTGCAAACTGAACCCAAATTTTTGTCCACAACTAGCAAAACTAAGAAATTTTGCTAAGGTTAACTTTGCTTTGTATGAAATGCGATCCTTGAAAGTCACTGAATTTTGTAAAAAATCATTAGAGCTGTTTTCGATTTAATCGAACAGACATGAAAGCTGGAAATAGGGAAAAAGGTGGAAATTTTTTTCAATCTATACAATAAAATGAAATAACTGTGCATGATTGTTATTTTCTTTTTGTAACTTAGTATTAAAAGAAAGAAAGAAAAAAAAAACTGTATAAATTCATTAAATCAAAAAAGAAAATTAAACAGTTTGCTAAAAGTATAAATCCATCCAAATGTATCTGATGAACTTATGCGAAGAACAGATTAATTTTTCAAAATAAATGTATTTTTAATGATTTAACTGTTTAAGACTTTACTTCTAGACACACCCTCCCCTTCCCATATGCTTCTAATATTTTCTTTGCTCTTTTGCATCAATACAGAGAATGTCCAAATTTGCTTTTAAAAAGGTGGAATTCCTCCTTTAGGAAGAACTCTTTCATGCCTCTATAAATAGGCATTTCCAGTGCTACGTTTGTTTCAATCTGTCCAAACTTTTTCTGAATCTGAGACCTTGATTTATCATGACCAAATTAATATAGGAAGAAAGTTTCGTGTAAATCGCATAAGCATTTTTTTTTTTTTATTTATAGCAAGCAGTATTTTCAGCGCTGAATTTGCTTTACCCTGTCCAAACAAATTTTCTTGAATTTGAGACATACCTAGATCTTTTTCTTGTGCTTGATTTATTATAAAGTTTGTGAAAATCAGTCAGGTCGTTTACGATATACGTAATCGGGAAATATGCTTGTTTGTTTAATATATATATATATATATATATATATATATAATACTTTGCAAATTTTCTTTAAAAAATCACAAAACAGAGAAAATAGAACTGATTCACAAGAATTTATGAGTTTAAAATTGATCGCATATATATTAATAAACAGTTACCTTCATCATCATTTTCATCCGCACTTTCAGCTTTTCCATTTTCTAGAACAAAGAAACATGCTGTACAAATCAAGAAAACAACTAATAAAATATAGTAAAGTTACATTTTTTTTTTTCACAAAAATTCTAATGTTATAAGAAATCAAAAATTCTTTGTGATTCCTTGCAATCTGTCCAAAATGTACCAACTCAGAAAAAGAACGATTAGAATAGGTCCAAAATGTACAGATTACAAAAAGAAATGATTCTGACTGACTCTTCGAATCTGTCCGTAATATACAGGACCAATTCTGAAAAGGACATTTTTTCAGAATCGGTCCGAAATGTACAGACTCTAAAAAGGACTGATTCCTTTGAATTCGAAAAGGAACAAAGAAATCCGAAAAGGAAAGAAGTTGAGCAAGAGTCTGAGGACGACGAATTCCTTGAAATAGACTGGCCAGTTTTAATAAATTCAAACAGGGTTAATACTCTATTTGAATAACAAAATTCCATGACTTTTTCAGGTGTTTCAGACCACATTTCCTATAATTCCCTGACCACAATTCACGACATTTTTAAAAATACGAATTAGAATTCTAGCTCTTAATGATTAAACTTATACAGTACAAGATACATTTACAATTGATACATTAATATGAATAAAATTTAAACTAAAAATCTATATCATTTGACATTTAAAATGATAAATTAAAAACAATAGGGGTAAAAAGACCTGATGGATTTAAAGTAGCTACTTATATAACTTAATTTGCACTGTTCAACATTCATTTTTTTTTTTTTTTAGACAGTTCTGCCATCATATCATTTGTGTTGTTTCAGAAGCAGTTTGTCGGGTAAGTTTAAATTTTGTCTTTAAATGTTTTATAATTTCCAGCGTTGGAAAAAATCCAGGTTTTTTTTGTAAAAAACAAAAAGAAATGCCAGGTTTATTTGGTTTAACCCGGGTTTTTTTAAAAAATATAATTTCCTATTGCATACAGATGCATATCTGTTGACAAAATAAACATTTTTGGATATTATATAAGTAATATAACTTTTGAAAATATTTAAATTAATTACAGTCAATTATATAGAATATTGAAATCATTCCTAATTTAAACATTATTAGTAACAGCTGTCTTATGTTCAAAGTAAACTGCTCTACACAGATCTGACATTGATACATTGATAAGCAAACATTGATTAATAATATAATTAAACAAAAACATAATTTGAAGAACAAATTTAAAAAAAAAACAATTTAGTTCCTACATTGTTTAAGCCTGAGAAGGGACAGATATTAAGTTATTTCATTCAATTAGTTAAGCCAATTGAAGATTAAAAAATAAAAACAAAATTCATACAATATTATACTTTTAAAACACCCTAAAAAATTAGATTATGTTCATATCAAATCGAAATAAATCTTAGAATTCTTCCATTTTTAATTGAAAATATTAGTATTGCAGATTTTGTATTATGTTTATGACAATTGTGCATAAAATAATAGATGCATGCAAAATACAAAACTTTTGTTCAAATAAGTTTAATTTAAATAACTTTAGCTTTGTCATTTTTAGTTTGTTTTTAGTATAGTTTTGTCATATATATTTATATGTACTTATAACGATTTTTAACTATCATATTTTACGATTTAAAACAAAATCTAAATTGAATAAAATTGTTCCAAACTCAAAAATATGCCCCATCGAGCACTGTGGATTCAACTTTGTTGCTATAGAAACAACTTCTTCGGTATGGAAATGTATTATGGCAGCATTATTCATCTGGCGTTAAAAGTTATTTTTATAACCGATAAAGTGGTTTAAAAAAATGTGGATTGGAGAATAAAACAATGGCAAAATTTCGTTCAAATCGGCAACAAGCAACATGTATAATACAAAATGTAATAATAATCATTTCTTTCATGGTTTACGTTTAAATTCATAAAAAAATGCATATTCTCAAAATCAATTAACAAACAATTTTCAGATTCATTCAAATCGTTTGCTTTTGGAGAGGAAAAGTGCTGTTCGACAAATTGCGTGCCGCTTTCGTCTTTTCACGCCAATTATTCGAAAGTATTTTATTTTTTTTACAGATTTTCTACTGTAATTCCACCGCTAATATTAACTGATCCTTTATTACATACATGAGCACTTTCACTAGCATTTTTTTCAACATACTCTGAGTATGCCCAGTATGGAGACCTTCCTTGTAAGATTTATTTCGATTTCATTTGAACAGAATCTAATTTTTTAGGGTTTTTAAAGTATAATATTGTATGAATTTTATTTTTATTTTTTAATCTTCAATTGGCTTAACTAATTTGTTACAAAAATGTAACATTAAATGTAGAACTAATTGAATGAAATAACTTAATATCTGTCCCTTCTTGGGCTTAAAAAATGTAGGAAAATTCTTTTTTTTTAATTTGTTCTTCAAATTATGTTTTTGTTTAATATGACAAGTTTTTTAATAACTACAGCACTCAGACAAACGAATTTCAAAATTAATAGAGAGTATCATCATCAGGCTTTGATGTATGTGGTATTTATTGCATCTCAATGTGGGATGCAGTTTACCAATGTGTAATTCAAAATGTTTCACCACTATAGTAATGCAGGTTGCGGTAGTTTGGACAAAAACTTTTAAATTTAGATACCCTATTTCCCATTCACATAGACGCCAACATTATAAAGACTGTATCAGGAGTTAACCAGTTAAATTTCAGGAGTTTTGGACACTCTTCAGGAGTAAAATGTTCACGTTTCAGGAGTCATTTCAGGAGTTGCACAAAGTTTTTTTTACGAGCTATATTTTTTACAAATATTTTCAGTCCTCTAGCAGCTTTTGCATTTATCAACACAAACAATTTAAATAAAGGTTACTTAATTTACTTTTACTATTATTAATGTATTAATAATTTTTTATAATAAATTTATAAAAATGGATTTTTTTTCTTTATCTCTACGGAGCAAAAAATCTGATTGACATGAGTGTGAAATCCTGCGACCAATTAACAAAATTTGCGATTTTCCGCCGAGACTGACTGACGAAAATCGCGAATTTTTCGCCGCGACTGACGAACGAAAATCGCGATGTTTTGCAGCGACTTGCAGACGAAAATCGCGATGTTTTGCCGCGACTTGCAGACGAAAATCGCGATGTTTTGCCGCGACTTGCAGACGAAAATCGCGGTGTTTTGCCGCGACTTGCAGACGAAAATTGCGGTGTTTTGCCGCGACTTGCAGACGAAAATCGCGGTGTTTTGCCGCGACTTGCAGACGAAAATCGCGATGTTTTGCCGCGACTTGCAGACGAAAATCGCGATGTTTTGCCGCGACATGAGGACGAAAATCGCGATGTTTTGCCGCGACATGAGGACGAAAATCGCGATGTTTTGCCGCGACATGAGGACGAAAATCGCAATGTTTTGCCGCGACATGAGGACGAAAATCGCAATGTTTTGCCGCGACATGAGGACGAAAATCGCAATGTTTTGCCGCGACATGAGGACGAAAATCGCAATGTTTTGCCGCGACATGAGGACGAAAATCGCGATGTTTTGCCGCGACATGAGGACGAAAATCGCGATGTTTTGCCGCGACATGAGGACGAAAATCGCGATGTTTTGCCGCGACATGAGGACGAAAATCGCGATGTTTTGCCGCGACATGAGGACGAAAATCGCGATGTTTTACCGCGACTTACTGACGAAAACAGCGATTTTTTGCTGCAACTTACTGACGAAAACAGCAATTTTTTGCCGCGACTCATTGACGAAAACAGCGATTTTTTACAGCGAATGACTAACGGAATTCGAGATTTTTTTTTGCAGCGCAGCGAGTGATTGACAAAATTCGCAATTTTTATCATTGGCCGATTACCGGATTTCAGGATATTTCCCCCCAACTGATTAACGCAATTCGCGATATTTTGCAGCGGCTGCCATTTTTATTTTAAATTTGCGATTTAACCGAACGACCTATTGATGAATTTGACGATTGACAAAAATTGCAACTTTTTTCAACGATCGGTTGGCGAAATTTGAGATTTTCTGCCGCGAGCGATTGTAGAAATTGGCGGTTTTATCGATTAATAGACTATTTTCGCGATATACTTCAATGACCGATTGACGAAATTAGTGACTTTTTGCCGCGATCGGTCGGGGAAATTCGCGATTTTTTTGCCCCAAATTTCCGTATTTTCTACCTTATTACCGTACTTCCGTATTTTATCCTACATTTCCGGAGAAACTCCGGAATTTCCGGAGATATTGGCATCTATGCATTCAGGAACACTTTGAATGCAAAAATAAATTGTGTTGAATCCTTACTGCTAATATTTAACAATATTATAGCTGTGATACAGTAAAAGATAAAATTTTTACTTAAATTTTTAAACCTTATTCTTTCCCAAGAGGTGATGTAAACACATCAGAAAATTATTACCTAAGTTTAACTTGGGGGTATAAATAGTTCTCATCTCGGGAAAAAAAAAAACACATTTTAAAATTTAAGTTATGTAATTCTCCACTAAGTTCGCTACCTGTGTAAAAAATAGCTATCCATTAGAAACTTTCTGCTACAATACAGGGTGTCCCACAAGGTACGCAGCGTCTGATATGTACAGATTCGGATAGAGCACGTCAATATGAGTATTTTGAATGGTACCATGTGGGGTCCCCGAATATAGCGTGATAGTGTAAGTAAGGTGTGAAGCCAGGGGCGTCGCCATGGGGGGGGGGGGGGGGGGGGGAGAGAGCCTCCCCTCCCAATATATGTGAAGTTGGGAAATTTGAGCTTAGAGCTGGGAAATTCTTGATTTTTGAGACTTTTTTAAAAATAATAGTAAAAAATTTACGAAATTTTTATTGTTTTGGTGATTATTTTGAGTACTGCAACAGTAAACAAGTTAAATTATCAAAAGAAATACAAAAACCAGCCACACTCAATCTATCATTGTATTTTTCAGTTCTACAAAAATATTATACATCTACGAGACCTAAATTTCTCTACTCTTGTCCATCAATAACTGACTAACCAGCTCCTTTATTTCCTCCAAAACTTTCTTCCTTTCTCAAAAATTTCACCCTACCTCCTCTTCTCCTCCCAAAAGAGAATCACGCTCTTTTAATCCAAAGGGATTGCAGTTTCTTTTGAAAATTGGAGATCACCTGTAGCACAACAGAAAGGAATGTAGTAACCTACTTGAAACACAGCTATGGGCAAGATTTGATGAGTTTTCACAACTTTGACTAATTTTGCGATTTTTTGACAATATTTTACTCATTCTTGTGATTTTTTTTTGCCGCAAAAATTAGTTAACGCTTCGCTGTCAAGTAAAAAGCGTTATACAGTAGACTCCCTCAAATCCGCACAGCTTGGGACCAGAGGTTGTGCGGATTTTAGAATTTTGCGGATTTCTGGTCATTGATTTGTTTACATTTTTGAAACATTAATTTCATTGGTAGTTAAGCAAGGGAAATTATAATGAATGCTTACAATAAAGTGAAACATTAAAATAAGTAAAATATTAAAATAAGTTATTAGTTTAAAAGTAAGTAATTATTAAAATAATTATGTAAAATAAAAATATTACGAATGAAATCGATTAAATTAGATTCCAAAAGTCCTATGCTGCCATCTAGTGATAGCAAGGAGAACAGTGTTAATGCTATTATCAGTATATATAGCTTATTGCACTCACTGTATCTTTTTTCATTGTTATTTAGAGTCTTGAATGCTTTTCTTATACTGCTTTGTATGTTTAGAAACCATTTTGTCTATAATAAAAAAAAAAAAAAAAAAAAATTCCGCAAAAAATAATTTAAAAATAGCGTTCCGGTTCGTGGATTTTTCCATTTCGAACCCTGGAAGTTTTGATATAGATATGATAATTTATATCAAAATCAAAAGCAATGTAAATTTATTTAATAATAAATCAGCTGTAATAGCCAAAAGAGAATAATTAACAAAAAATTGAGTAAATAAAACATGGCGGTAGTCGCTGATTTCGGCGCCATCTTGAATTTTGTGCCTGCATCTTAACTGTAAATTTCATTGTTTACATCTGAAAAAATACACGGATTTTAGGGTCGCGGACTGGAGGGAGTATACTGTAACACAACAAAAACAGAAGCAAAATTGAAAAAAAAAAAAAAAAAGGTTTTTAGGAATTTAAATTTTAAGTGCTTTGGAGGAGAAGTGGATTTAGAATATTTTCTTTTAACAGAAATTCAATGGAATGTTCAAAAAGTTTTTTCCCCCTGTTCTTTCATTCTCCTTCTTCATCTTTTTTACTTCTAAATTAATGGTACAATGGCATTTCAACAGATTTTTCAAAAAATGTTGATAATAAAGCCTCACCCTTAAATTTAAATGTTTTTGCTTTTGATAAAGACATGGCGATATTTCGGATTATATATATATATATACTTTTTTTCGGAGCTTTGCAAAATAACTTATTTGAATACGAAACTTCTTAATACAATAGACCATCTCAAATCTTCACAGCTTGGGACCAAAGGTTGTGCGGATTTTAGAATTTTGTAGATTTCTGGTCACTGCTTTGTTTACATTTTTTAAACAGTAATTTGAATGTAATAATGCAATCAAAGTTATAATGAATGCTTGCAATATAATAAAATATTAAAAAAAAAATAAGTAAAGTAATAAACTAAAATAATAAAAATTAAGATAATTTTTTAAATTATTAAAAGTAAAGGTCAAGTAAATTATAATAATGTATAATTAAATATGCATAATAAAAATCAGATATATTTTCCTTGAATTATTCAATGATATCTTCCCCATAAAGGTACCCTATTAATTTACATCAAAATCATAAAGTAAGGAAGTTATTTCCGGTTTAATCAGTCTTAATAACCAAAAAGCTTGATTAATGCATAAATATATTTGAAATTTATACTTCCTTAATGAAAAACTGCAAGTTCAGTCATATTATTGATAATTACATATTAAAATACATACGGAATGATATAAAATTAAAAAAAATTGTAGTTTTGCCCAGTACATCTGAACTGCAAGTTTTTAGGCTTTTGCGGTTTTAGGGTTACTTTCATTTTAGATGCAAGGACAAATTTAGAAATTTTTTTTAGTTTTTATATCATCCTGTGTGTATTTTAATATGTAATTCTCAGTAATATGAATGAACTCATGATTTTTCATGAAGGAAGTATAAATTTATTTTCTGAAAAAAAAAATCCAGATATTGCTGATATCACTGGTAATCACAATCTTTCTACCAAAATATATTTATGTATTAATCAAATCAAGCTTTTTTGGTTATTAAAACTGGCTAAACCTGAAATAAAACTTCCTTACGTTATGATTTTGATGTGAATTAATAGGATACCTGTAAGAAGAAAGTTTCATTGAATAATTCAAGAAAAAATGTATTTCATCTTTGAGGAAAGTTTCATTGAATAATTCAAGAAAAAAAGTATCTCATCTTTACTATGCATATTTAATTATACATTATTAATTATTTGTTTGACCTTTACTTTTAATAATTTAATCAATTTTAAAATTATCTTACTTTTTATTATTTTTGTTTATTACTTTCTTACTTTAATATTTTACTATATTGCAATCATTCATTATAATTTTGAATTATTGCATTATTACATTAAAATTACTGTTAAAAAATGTAAACAAAGCAATGACCAGATATCTGCACAACCTCTGGTCTCAAGCTGTGCGGATTTGATGGAGTCCAGTGTATTGGTTAAATTAAAATGCTTCAAATACAGTAGACTCCCTCAAATCCGCACAGCTTGGGACCAGAGGTGCGGATTTTACAATTTTGCAGATTTCTGGTCATTGATTTGTTTACATTTTTGAAACATTAATTTGATTGGTAGTTAAGGAAATTATAAGGGTAGTTAAGGGAAATTATAATGAATGCTTACAATAAAGTGAAACATTAAAATAAGTAAAATATTAAAATAATTTATTAGTTTAAAAGTAAGTAATTATTAAAATAATTATGTAAAATAAAAATATTACGAATGAAATCGATTCAATTCGATTCCAAAAGTCCTATGCTGCCATCTAGTGATAGCAAGGAGAACAGTGTTAATGCTATTATCAGTATATATAGCTTATTGCGCTCACTGTAACCTTTTCCATTGTTATTTAGAGTCCTGAATGCTTTTCTTATACTGCTTTGTATGTTTAGAAATAAATTTGTCTATAATTTAAAAAAAAAAATTCCGCGAACAATAATTTTAAAATAGCGTTCCGGTTCATGGATTTTTCCCTTTCGTACCCTGGGATTTTTGATATAGATATGCTAATTTATATCAAAATCAAAAGTAATGTAAGTTTATTTAGTAATAAATCAGCTGTAATAGCCAAAAGAGAATGATTAACAAAAAATTTTGTAAAAAAAAACATTGCGGTAGTTGCCGATTTCGGCGCCATCTTGAATTTTGTTCCTGCAACTTAACTGTAAATTTCAATGTTTACATCTGAAAAAATACACGGATTTTAGGGTCGCGGATTTAAGGGAGTCTACTGTATAAGCAAATGCGGATATAAGAACACGTTAGTTTAGATAAATTTGTCACATTTTACTTTTATTTGCGTGCGAAAATATATATCAGTCCTGTTCGTTTATATTTCAGGGTTCATACAGAGTTGGAAAGAAAAAATCCAAGGAGTCAGAAAATTTTTAAAGATTTGCCATTTTTTGTTGTTGCTGTTGTTTTTTTATGTGCTGCATCGTTATGAGGTATGTACACTCAGTGATGGAATAGCACAGACCTCATTTTGGAGCAGAAAATAACTATTTTGGAGGAGGAAAAAGAAAGTTTGGAGCAGAAAATAACTATTTTGGATTGCAAAAATGCTCATTTTGGAGCAGAAAATAACTGTTTTGGTGCACCAAAATGTCATTTTGGTATTCTTTGGCGAAATTCGCATTTTTTCTGCAATTCTTTGACGAAATTCGCATTTTTTCCGCGTGTTATTCAGACCTTTTGTTGAAATCAGCATGTTTTTTGCTATCTTTTGATGAAATTTGCGGTTTTTCGAAATCTTTTGATGAAATTTGTTGTTTTTCGTGATCTTTTGACAAAAAAGTGCAGGTTTTTCTGCAATCAGCGAAATTTGTGTTTTTTCATAATCTTTTGACTCCGTTTTGTTCGTTTTTACGAAATTAGCCATCCTTTGACAAAATTGACATTTTTTCCCGCGATCCTTTGACAAAATTCGCATGTTTTTCGTGACCTTTTGACGAAATTCGCGTGTTTTTTGCAACTTTTTGATGAAATTGGCGGGTTTTTTGCGATATTTTAACGAAAGTAGCGTTTTTTCACGATCTTTTGATGAAGTTAGCTATTCTTTGGCAAAATTCACGTTTTTTCCCTTGATCCTTTGACGAAATTCGCGTGTTTTTCGCGATCTTTTGACGAAATTTGAGACCTTTTAAGGAAATTTGCAGGGTTTTTTCTCTATCTTTTAAATAAATTAGCGTTTTTCACAGTGTTTTGACGAAATTAGCGATCTTATGGGGGAAATTCGCGTGTTTTTCGCGATCTTATGGGGGAAATTCGCGTGTTTTTTCGCGATCTTATGGGGGAAATTCGCGTGTTTTTTCGCGATCTTATGGGGGAAATTCGCATGTTTTTCGCGATCTTATGGCGGAAATTCGCGTGTTTTTCGCGATCTTATGGGGGAAATCTGATGGAAATCATCAAACTTTATGGTTCTCATCGCCTCCCTTATCTATTTATATCATCATTTCATTCCACTTACATCATTTTCTTTCTAAGTTCACATTCCATAAAGTTTCTTGTTTACGTTTATTTATTTCATTATAATATCAACAATAGACATGAATTAATTTAAACTTACCTTTCCATATTGTTTTCTGTTAATATTCAGTTGATTTAAGTTCTTCTTTAACAGGGTTCATACAGAGTTGGGAAGAAAAAATCCAAGGAGTACCCAAAAAATCCAAGGAGTCCAAAAAATTTTAAGGATTTGCCATTTTTTTTTTTGTTGTCGATGTTTTGCGCTGCATCGTTATGTGGTATGCACACTCCAATTTTTAATACCCAATTTGGAGAGAAAAACATTTAAAAAACAAATTTTACTCTATCAGAATCTGATTGTTAGTGCTGAAATCGCACAGTATTCACAATATATTGCTTAATGATTTCGTAAGTTTAAATATAAAATCGACAATTTACTGGGGTGATTCTGAGTAAAAAAAAAATATTCTGAAATTCACAGCAAATTTTCTGTAAAGTTACACGAGAGAGGGGGGAGGGTGAAATCAACTCCCGACACTAGCTATGCGTTTTCTCCATGTTTCTTTGACGATATTCGCGTTTTTTCGCGATCTTTTGACGAAATGTGCCGTTTTTTCGCGATCTTTTGGACGAAATGTGCCGTTTTTCGCGATCTTTTGACGAAATGTGCCGTTTTTCGCAATCTTTTGACGAAATTTGCCGTTTTCGCGATCTTTTGACGAAATGTGCCGTTTTTCGCGATCTTTTGACGAAATGTGCCGTTTTTCGCAATCTTTTGACGAAATTTGCCGTTTTCGCGATCTTTTGACGAAATTTGCCGTTTTTCGCGATCTTTTGACGAAATTTGCCGTTTTTCGCGATCTTTTGACGAAATTTGCCGTTTTCGCGATCTTTTGACGAAATTTGCCGTTTTTCGCGATCTTTCGACGAAATTTTGGGGTTTTTTTGCGATCTTTTGACGAAATTTGTGGTTTTTTCGCGATCTTTTGACGAAATTGTCAGGGATTTTGGCGATTATTTGACGAAATTTGCGTTTTTTCGCGATTATTTGACGAAATTGGCGATTTTTCTGCAAACGATGGACAAATATTTTTTTTCGGCGACCATATGTCCGAATTTTTGGATTGGTGACCGATTTTTTAAAATTTTCAGAAATGAATGCCTTACATTTTCGGAAAATTCGGATTAGAATCACCCCTAGGTCATATAAATAGAGATTAGTCAAACCCCTAACACTTATTATGTATATCACATACATGATACATCTTAAAGAAAATTTTAAAAGGCAAAAAAAAAAAAAAAAAAAAAAAAAAAAAAAAAAAAAAAGAATGCTAAATGCAACATACAAGAAAAAATATAACAAGTTTTGAATTTATTATTTTAGAACAGCGGTGATCGCTTTCTTTGAAGGTGAAATTTTGACGAATTCGCATTTTTTTCGCGATCTTATGTTGAAATTTGCGTTTTTTTCGCGATCTTATGGGGGAAATCGCGTTTCTTTCGCGATCTTCTGAGAGAAATTCGCTTTTTTTTCGAGACCTTCTGGGAAAATTCGCTTTTTTAGCGATCTTTTAATGGAATTCGCGTTTTATTTAACGAATTGTTTAACGAATCTGGCGTTTTTTTCGCGATCTTTTGGTGGAAACCGCGTGTTTTTCATGATCCTTTGACGAAATTTGCGTGTATTTCGCGATCTTTTGACGAATTTTGCGTGTTTTTGCGATCCTTTGAGAAAATTCGAGTGGTTTTCGCGATCCTTTGAGAAAATTCGCGTGGTTTTCGCGATCCTTTGAGGAAATTCGCGTGGTTTTCGCGATCCTTTGAGGAAATTCGCGTGGTTTTCGCGATCCTTTGAGGAAATTCGCGTGGTTTTCGCGATCCTTTGAGGAAATTCGCGTGGTTTTCGCGATCCTTTGAGGAAATTCGCGTGGTTTTCGCGATCCTTTGAGGAAATTCGCGTGGTTTTCGCGTTCCTTTGATGAAATTCGAGTGTTTTTCGCGATCTTCTGGGGAAATTCACGTGTTTAAAGCGATCTTCTAATGGAATTCGCGTTTTATTTCGATCGTTTGACGAAACTAACGTTTTCGCGATCTTTTGAGGAAATTCACGTGTTTTTCGCGATCTTCTGAGGAAATTCACGTGTTTTTCGCGATCTTCTGAGGAAATTCACGTGTTTTTCGCGATCTTCTGAGGAAATTCACGTGTTTTTCGCGATCTTCTGAGGAAATTCCCGTGTTTTTCGCGATCTTCTGAGGAAATTCCCGTGTTTTTCGCGATCTTCTGAGGAAATTCACGTGTTTTTCGCGATCTTCTGAGGAAATTCACGTGTTTTTCGCGATCTTCTGGAGAAATTCGCGTTGTCCGCGATCTTCTAATGGAATTCGCGTTTTATTTCGATCGTTTGACGAAACGAACGTTTTCGCGATCTTTTGATGGAAACCGTGTGTTTTTCCCGATTGTTTGAGGAAATTCGCGTTTTATGCGATCTTTTGAGGAAATCTTTTTTTTCTCGATCTTTAACGGAATTCGCGTTTTTTCGTGATCATTTGAGCAAATTCGCGTTTTTTCGCTGTCTTTTAAAGAAATTCGCGTTTTTTCACGATCCTTTGACAAAATTTAAGAATTTTTACCGCGATCGATTGACGGTATTTTTTGGAACATATTTGCGAAAAACGCGATTTTTCCGAGATTCCTGGCTAAATGCCAAACATCGATAAAATTTAAAATAAAAGTCGGCTAACAGTGTCGAAAAACGGACTTTACGGGCCTAATAATTGAAAAACGGACCTAGTGGGAGCCCTGCTATTAACATTACCCTACCCAATCAATGTTGTGCTTCAGATGAATGACGTGCATAAAGGATTTACCGTGCGTTTTTCAATCACAATTTTTTTCTTCCTCGGCAGCAATTATCGCTTGCGTCCGAAGCCGCAATAGAATATAAGGAGTTTCTAAGTAGTTGTTTGCTTATCTAAGTAGTTCTAAGTACTACTTGGGAACGTTTTAATTTCTAAGGAGTTTCTAAGGAGTCTGTGCGAACCCTGTTTAATCTTTTGGTGGTCGTATTAACTTCCGCCATTTTCCGTTTCATTACACTCATATCTTGTCATCCTACACCGGCAAAATCCGTTTTCAAACTAAGTTTAATTTTCCGTAGTGTTATTTTCTCCGCTAGATGGCGACATTGCATATCGCTTCTTTAATCGATCTTTGCATCGAATCTCTGCTTGCATCGATTCGATGCCGCTTTCTGATTGGTCCGTTTGGCGGGCGTCGCTCCCAAATGATGTTTTCAATCCGAGCCATTTTAGATAAATACGCGATGCAAACACTGTAATGTTGCACTTTTTAGTCTTCCTAAATGGAAGCAATATTTCACGAACTGGATAGAGGCTGGGACTCTATCCTGGAATGTACGTTTAGTGTACTTGTTATATTTATGTTTTTCTAGAATTTTAAATGCTTTTAAATAGTTTTTCATATGCAAATTAATTGTGCTTATTCATGTATCAAAGTCTTCATTCTTCACGACTGTTGTTTATTAGAGAAGTTATAATGTGGATTATCATGCTGTCAACTCTTCAAGATATTTATTAAATAAACTGCATTCTGTTTTTAAGTGAATTTGCCTTTGTGTTATTAAAGTTCTCCTTAAGCTACATTAAGTTACACTCAAGACACGTCCATTCTTCCGTGAAATTTCATATCCAGCCTTTGCTTGCACAGCGTATTTCTGCTTATGTTAATGTACCATTTTAACGTATATAATTAATGAAATTATATATCGCACGAGAAAATCCACGTTTTTTCTTTGTCTTTTAATGGAATTCGCGGTTTATTTCGATCATTTGACGAAACTGGTGTTTTTTTCGCGATCCTTTGACGAAATTCGCGTGTTTTCGCGATCCTTTAAGGAAATTTGCGCGTTTTTGCGATCTTTTGAGGAAATTTGCGTGTTTGTCGCGATCTTTTGAGGAAATTCGCAGTTTTTCTGCGATCTTTTAAGAAATTCGAGTCTTTTTCCCGATCTTTTGAAGAAATTAGAGTTTTCCCGCGATCTGTTGGAAAAATTCGCGCTTTTTTCACGAACCTTTGACAAAATTTACGAAATTTCTTCGCGATCGATTGACGAAATTTGACGGCATTTTTTGGAACATATTCGCGAAAAGCGTGATTTTTCAAAGATTCTTAGCTAAATGCCAAACATCGATAAAATTTAAAATAAAGGTCGGTTAACAGTGTAGAGAAACGGACTTTACGGACCTAATAATTGAAAAAAGGACTTAGTGGGAGCTCTGCTATAAAGATTATCCTAACCAATCAATGCTGTGCTTCAGATGAATGACGTGCATAAAGTGATGAATGACCGTGCGTTTTACAATCACGATTTTTTCCCCTCGGCAGCAATATCGCTTACGTCCGAAGCCGCAATACAATTTAAGGAGTTTCTAAGGAGTGGTTTGCTTATCTAAGTACTACTTGGAAACTCCTTAGAAATGAAAACATTCCCAAGGAGTCTAAGGAGTCTGTGCGAACCCTGTATTTATATGTGTTTATAAAATTTTAAACCAAAAGTCCAATGTTCTGTGTTTAAAGCTGTTCTAAAAAGTTACTATAAATCTCAGCACGAAGAAACCCTTCATAATAGGAAAAGAGTTTTCGTGCAAGATTTTGGAGCATCTAAAAATCCATTCGAGGATGAAAAAGGTAAAAAATGGACGATTTTAATTTGGAACAGAAATATGACCATGAAAGCAGCCCATCAACTGAAGAAAAAATCAACATGCACTATAACACTGACACGTTGCACTTGAATAAAATTTTGAAGAAATAAAGATTTACTTACAGACAAGCTAAAAGTACTAAATTACTAATAGTACTAAATTACTAATAGTACTAAATTACTGTTTTATTATTTTAGTTCACTTTTATTTTATTTATCATTTTTAACAATTTTATGATTTTATTAAATGGAACATTAAATTGCAGAGCTGCCAACCATTACAGATTCTGCGGAATTATTCCACATTTTAACTTTAGATTATGGGATTACAGACGTCTCTACAAAAATTACGGAAATAATAAAAAAAATCTGGAAATAAAAGTTTTGTGATTATTTGAGATTGTGATAATTTTAATTACTGAAACAGTTGTTTATGCATATTTTGATAGCATATTAAAGCAGAAAATCAAATTCAAGCTGTAAGTGACGCGAAAGCTAGCGGAATTTGCTACGTAGAAAGCAGAAAATGAAAGTGCAGAACATAAACACGGTCATTTCTTCCTGTACTCTGTGCAGACACTGAGATAACAGCTTATTGGGCAAAGCTAACTCCAGAAGGCGTGGCTTATGACGCACTTATCTGAGAGAAGAAAGCAAAGGGTAGGTACAATCCATGGGCAACGCTGATCCAAGCCAGTTCAAAATTTACTTTTCTAAATTGGCAACAGCTTCACATTTCGCACGCGCATCGCCTATTATTATGATAGACTTGTTACATGTTGTATTTTGTTTAAGTTTTGCGACTGATCATAGAATTTCAGTGCCGGAGCCGGAGCCAAAGAAAATTAAAGTTTTGCAACGATACCGTGTTGAATATACTAAGGAGTGGCCGTGTATCCAAAAATCAGAAGAATCTGAACATTATGTGTTTTGCACGGTTTGCTCCAGTGATTTTATGATACAACATGGTGGTCGAGATGATGTTCTAAATTTTTTGCTAAACAGAGGGACGAAAATGCCATCATAAAAGCAGAAATCATACTTGCCAACTAAATTTCGGTAAAACTCAGAAGATTTTGGGCAAAAAATCAGAAGATTTTTTAAGTTTTATAACACTTTCAGTAAGGATTAAAAACAGCTGAATCCTTATAAATAAACAAATTTCAAAGAGAAACTCGAATAAAATATTCACTAATCTGCAATTACACAATATATATTATGACAAAAAAGAATAACTTAAATATATTAAAAATTACTAATTTTTTTTTTTTTTTTTTTTTTTGAATATTCATAGATATATCAACATTTAGGAGTCAGAAGTTTTAAGCGTCTTTTAGTGTGAAATACCTTTCACATTAAAAGACACTTAAAACTTCTGACTCCTAAACTTTTCTCTCTCTCTTTTTTTTTTAGTGTGATTCTGAGTAAAAAAAAAAAAAAAAAAAAAAAAAAAAAAAAAAAAAAAAAAAATTCTGAAATTGACAGCAAATTTTGTGAAATGTTACAGCCAAGGAATTGGGGAGGAAAGGGGAAGGATCCCTGCCAGTGCTAATGAGTTTTTTTCAAGGCCCTTTGATCAAATTCGCGTTTTCCCATGATCCTGTGAAAAATTTGCATTTTTTTTTTTTTTTTTAATGATCCTTTGACGAAATTACTGTTTTTCCCGCGATCTTTTGACGAAATTTGCGTTTTTCCCCGCGATCTTTTGATGAAATTTGTTATTTTTCGCGATCTTTTGACGAAATTTGTTATTTTTCACGATCTTTTGACGATATTCGCAGTTTTTCGCAATCTTTTGACGAAATTCGCAGTTTTTCCGCGATCTTTTGGCGAAATTCGCAGTTTTTCCGCGATCTTTTGACGAAATTCGCAGTTTTTCCGCGATCTTTTGACGAAATTCGCAGTTTTTCCGCGATCTTTTGACGAAATTCGCAGTTTTTCCGCGATCTTTTGACGAAATTCGTTGTTTTTTCCCGATCTTTGAGAAAATTAGCGTTTTTCTGCGATCTGACTAAATACGCATTTTTCTCGCAATCTTTTGACGAAATTCGCGTTTTTTAACGCGATTCTTGACAAAATTCGCGTTATTTCAAAGATTTTTGATAAAATTCGTGTTTTTTCACGCGATCTTTTCACGATCCTTCGACAAAAATAGTGTTTTTATGCGCGATTTTTTCGCGATCCTTTGACAAAATTTGCTTCCCCCCCCCCCCTAAATATCTGATAAAATTCGTGTTTTTTCCCCACGATTTGTGACGAAATTCGCGTACTTTTCACAATCCCTTGACGAAATTAGTGTTTTTCCCGTGATCTTTAACGAAATTAGCATTTTTTTTTTTTTTTTTTAAAAATTAGAGCTTTTTTAGAGATCCTTTGACAAAATTAGCATTTTTTTCGCGATCCTTTGAAGAAATTAGCGTTTTTTACGCGATCTTTAACGAAATTGGCGTTTTTCCACGTGATCTTTAACGAAATTGGCGTTTTTCCACGCGATCTTTGACGAAATTAGCGTCTTATCACGCGATCTTTGACAAAATTCGCATTTTTTTGCGAACCTTTGCGATCGTTTTCCCAGCGCGCAAAACCGTACAATCGTATTGTTCATCCGTACACTTAGAACAAAATCCGTACAAGTTGGCAACTATGCTATCGTAGTATCGTATTTCAACGAATCTGCCGGTAAAATCGATACCGTATTATTGTCCTTGTGCCAGACGAGTATTAACACTGGGGAAAGGCATTTTTAATATTTTAAATGAGGAACTGAGCAAGAAACAAATCCCATGGACCAATTGTTTATCAATTTCGTTAAATAATGCATACACGGTGACAGGTCAGTACAAGGGTGTTATTGCCTTCCTTCTGAAAGTGCAGCCTTCGATACCGTATTATTGTCCTTGTGCCAGACGTGTATTAACACTGGGGAAAGGCATTTTTAATATTTTAAATGAGGAACTGAGCAAGAAACAAATCCCATGGACCAATTGTTTATCAATTTCGTTAAATAATGCATACACGGTGACAGGTCAGTACAAGGGTGTTATTGCCTTCCTTCTGAAAGTGCAGCCTTCTATTATTCAGCTAAAAAAGCTACTAAGTTAGCCTTATGGCCCATAAGTTATGGGTCCATTACCCATAAGTTATGGGTAATGGAAGTTAGTCTCAATAAAAATATTTTGGAAAGAAATTTATTTTTATTGTGTGTCATATATTGTGTTATTTTATTAAAAAGAATTCATGTACACGTCAGTATTTTTATGGTAAGTTAAGAATTTTTGTGATATGTTGAGGAATTTTGATTAGGTGAGTGAAAGTTTTTCTTAGTTTCAATTATTGTTTCTTAAATTTCAAATATGTTTAATTCATCAATTGCTTTATTATTTTTAATTATTAAACTAATAATTATCTATAATTTAATTGTTTCAGTTTTGATTACGTTATGTTTGTATGTTAACATCTTGGTGAGGGTGTAGGACGGTCCACGGGTGGGTACGGCTGATTACTGATGGCTTCAGTTAAAAGTTGGCACCTCTGAAATTGCCATTTTTAACACAATTGGCAATGATAAAATGCAAGTACCCAAAAATTTAACATTATAAAATGCTAGCTGAAGTACAGTCAAAAGAAATTAGAATACAGGTTTATATATAAAAATATATACAGCATGAATGAACTTTGAAATTCCAAGACTTCATGACTTTGCTGTGGGAATACTAAAGTCAAAAGTGTGCACAATTGTGAAAATACACACAGGTATACATCTAATACATGCAAAAATATTTTCTTGATCTAAAAGTCAGAAATTTCCAGAAAAAAAAAAAAAATCTTATTCTAAATGTTGTTCTAACCTGTTTCAGATTCATCAATCTCTCCATCATTTTGATCAAATCCATCAAGATACTTCAAGTTGGATAATAATTTGAACATTTTTTCTCTGTAATTTTCTTGGGATGTAACTTCACAGTTAGTTAATTCAAGATGCTCTAAATTTTTAAGCTCCTTCTAGAAAATAAATAAAGAAAAAAATCATGCGTCAAGCATAGATTATGAAATACTTTCCGACACATTCAGAATAATGTAACAAAACTGCACACATGGATGCAAGTTTGAAATTTGGCCAAGACTGAAAATACTTTGATCCTTCCCCCCTCCCCCATTGAATGAGCACACACACAAGCATTGATGCACTACTTCAGTGTCAAAAAAAACAGAATTCCGCGTTTCTGCAGAAAAGTAGCATGTCTGGGGAAAAAAAAAAAAAAAAAAAAAAAAAATATATATATATATATATACAGGGATGAGAATTGCAAAAAAGCAAAAAGACTGAAACCATGCGCAAACAAAAAATTGTACCACATTTTATCCGTGAAAGATACTTAAAGAAATATACTTAAAGAAATAAAACCAGGGTCTGATTTCCGGGCAAATGGAGACAAGCGCACAAACCTGTATACTACATTACATGAGTGAAAATAGCCAAATTACACACAGCTCTTAAAACATTGAGTGTAGGTCATATGAAATGCTCGACTTATCAGAATCATGACCGCTCCTGAAAATGAAATAATTTAATTAAGAATAGAGTTTTTGTGTGTCATAATTTTAATAAATTTTTTAGCAAAAAATATGAAAAACTTAGTGAAAATCACAATGGTTAGTTATTTTTGGTCACACGGGCTAATTGGACCAGGACCTACAGCCAGCTTAATGTGAATTCTGAATCAGGAGTGATTCCGAGTAAAAAAAAAAAAAATTTGAAATTCACAGTAAATTTTCCGAAAGGTTACAAAAGAGGGGGGGGGGGAGGGGGAGGATACACTAAAAGCAATAAATACATGTATTTTTCGCGCCATTTTGACGAAATTTGCCGCTTTTTCGCGATCTTTTGATGAAATTTGCAGTTTTTTCGCGATCTTTTGACAAAATGTGCCGCTTTTTCGCGATCTTTTGACGAAATTTTCTGCCTTTTTCGCTATCTTTTGACGAAATTTGACGCTTTTTCGCTATCTTTTGACGAAATTTGCCATTTTAATAGCGATCTTTGGACGAAATTTGCCATTTTAATAGCGATCTTTGGACGAAATTTGCCGTTTATTTGCGATCTTCTGACGATGTTTATGGTTTTTTGCGATCTTTTGGTGACATTTACAGCTTTTTCGCGATCTTTTGACAAAATTTGCCACTTTTTCGCGATCTTTTGACGAAATTTGTCGTTTTTTCATCACCGTTGAATGTTCTTTCGAAATCGGAAGAAAAGCGGAATCGATAGGCAAGTGAAAATTTCGGAAAATAACAAAATTTTGCAGGAGAAAAAATACGGAATCCTCGGAAAAAAAGGCGGAATTTCGAGGGGAAAAAAAAGCGGAAATTCCTTGAAATAACAAAAAAAAGCGGAAATCCGCCAAAAGACGGAAAATTCTCATCCCTGTATATATATATAAGCTGCAATTTTCAGATTCTAACCAAAATTTAAAACGTGATGGTCAAAAAGTAGAGCTAACTGTAAGCCAGATTCTTAAACATTTTGCACAAATCCTGAGAAATCTACAAACAGATAATCCCCCCCCCCCCTTGGGAACTTTCAAAAGACGGAATTCCATCCCATCGACGGAAAACTTGCACACATGACAGCACCGTTTAAAAAATTAAAATATTACTTCTAATTCAACCATATGGAAACGCATAACATTTCAAAACCAAATTTCAGCTGTTCCCAACTACAATTAGAAAATTATCTGCATTTTTTTCAGCAGCGCTGTATATGATATATAGATTTGTACCAATTAACTACATGCATGCCAGAATTTAGTTCACTTAAGAAATACATATGCTTCAGTTGAAAATTCCTCTTCAGCAATTTCCTCTAATAAGGAGAATGGTATGTGAATACTTTTGTGCAGCCCTGTATACAAGGTATAGAATTTATATATAACGAGTAACATGCAAAAGATTAATTCAATTTAAAGGCACATACCGAATTTTAAACCATACACTCCAGCAATTATTACTCAAAGACAGTAGTGTTAACTGATTTCTTTTGTGTGTCCCTGTAAATGAATAAAAAATGATATGAATGCCCTGTTCTAACATGATAATAGTGAAATTTTCTGATTTATATCAGTTTCAATACATTTGGAATAGCATAATGTCATTAAAACATTCTGCAAACGATTTTTCTCCCATATACCATAATGCAATGGAATACTTTTGAGTGCCCCTGTAAATGAACTATTAATCCTACATACTTCATATACAATACCAAACATACTTTGGTGACCCTTAATAACAATTATATATTGCATGAAAATCCGAGTACGTTTAAGGGAGTTAGAGCGTGGACAGATGGCCAGACAAACCAAATGCATAAACACTTTTCAACTTTGTCGGAAAGTGTTAAAAATAATTACAAAAAAAGAAAAGTATGCCATTCTATAATACAAAGCAACGTAACATTATACATGACTTACCAGAGGTTCAAGTATGTCAATATTATCAATCTTGTTGCCACCCAGATGCAGATATTTTAGTTTTGGACAATTATTACTCAAAATATTCAAACCACCAGAAATTCTATTATCACTGAGCTCCAACTAGACCAAAAAAGGAAAAATTATTTAATGGCAAATTGAGACATTCAGAACTATGTAATACCAAACATACTTTTCTTTATTTTATAAATTAAAGCAAAAGAAAACAAGGTGGGTGGGGAACTGAAAAATCTCTAGCTCAACAAATCTTAAAGGTAATGTAACATTTTTATACAAAAACATATACACAAGTTTTTTTACAGTGATTTTCGATTTTAGTTCGAATTACAAACAATAGATGGGGCTGTAAGCAATAGGTGCTAAATAGTCTCGATTTTTTTGCCTTTCTCTTCTTCCATGCGGAAAAAGGAGGTTAAAATGTATTGAGTGGGTCCCGAAGTACCAAAAATTGAACCCGAATTTAGGGTCTATTGATTGCAGTGCCATCTATTGTTTGTAATTCAAACTAAAATCGAAAATCATTGTAAAAAAACTTTTGACCTTATGCATAAATCCTCCAGCAAGAATTTTTTTAAATATCTGTCACCGTTTGCAAGTTATTGAATTTTAAAATCAGTCAGTCCTTTTTAGGACACCCGATATATGTACAGTCCCATACTTCTAATTTACATGAAAATTCAGTGCTACACATAAATACTTTGACGGTTGCACAAGGAAAACAACATATAGAAGAGAATAGAATATACAGAAATACCAATAATTTTTCTTGCAACCATAGTTTCTTCTTTCATGTTATTCTATTATTAATCCTTATCAAACAGAAAAATTTCTTAAGTATTAGTATTACCATGGGGTCATTCCATGTCAAATCAACACAGCCATCTCCCTTACCATCTCCGAATTTTATAAAAATTGGGGACTGGTTGAGAAAGTAAAAAATCTGCGATTTCAAATTTCTGAGACTATTAGCTGTTTAATTATAGGCTTTTAAAGATTGCCAACTAAGACTAATTTACTGTCAGATGGCAACATTAAAATCATAACTCTCGTTCTAATTAACGTACAGACATGGGCCTGGTATCATTTTAAAGCATTTAAAGAGACTTAACATCATGCCAAACCAGGGTTCGTTGATATATATCTTGATATAAAATCTTTTCCAAGCTTTGTGTTTCAAACTTTTATTTTTAAATGTAGAACTAATAATTATATTAAACAGTCAATTCAGAACAGCCATTGAAAGATAAAATGTAATTTTGATAATCATTTATATACAGCCAGGGTTCATTGATATATATCAAAGGGTATATATCCAATATTTATTTTCAAAATATCAAGATCTTTAATATTTTCTGCATTTGATATTTATTTTCAAAATATGAATGTGTGCAAAATATTTGATATTTTCAGTCGTAATTTGTAATATTTCAGTGTAAATGAAATAAATTTTCAACTGTTATCGACTGTGAATCTGTAGATAAAGAACTTGTCTCTTCTGGATGCGACTTTTTTAGCCAAAAAAGAAAAATATATTTTTCAAACTTTAAAAAAATGCTTCAAATCTAATGTTGAACTAATAGTTATGTGGGACATAATTCAGAACAACCATTGAAAGATAAACTGGTTAATTTAAATAAGCAATTATATACAGCTTCATTAGAAAATATTTTTTCAAGTTTTGGTTCAGTTGAGTTTGAACTATACAGCATGTTAGGAAATATGAAATAAAACATTTTATACTTACATTTATGTTAAAATTTTTCAATTAAAAAAACTTTTTTGTATTTAAAATTTTGTTTTGAAAATATCTGATTTTTTTATACTTGGTCTTGATACTGAATCCTATAGTTAGTTTTTTTATAAGTGTAGAAATCAAATTGTTACTGTTTTTAATTATTTCATCTTCAATTTTGTTCTAAGTGAAAAAAAAAAAAAAAAAAAAAAAAGAAGAAAAGAAAAATGCATTTTATATTATTTTTGATTGAGTTTTCATGTTAAGCGCAATATATTTTAATTTCTAATCTATATTATGCTCGAAAACATTTATTATCAGCGGTAAGTTGGCTGCTTTGAAAATATCGGATATATATCGAAAATATATCAAAATATCGGATATTTTTGATATTTTCGAAAATATCATGATATTTACGAACCCTGTGCCAAACACAAGATGTTTTTGGGGAAAAAAAAAAAAGTTTAAAGGTTATGGCACTTGACCTTTGACCTTGAATTATTAAAAAACGAATTTCAATTTCCACAATTTTTTTTTCTTCTCTGAATGCTAAAATGCCTGAACAAGATGTGTAGAAAGTTTCAAAATGGGACCACAATGGGTTCATACGGGGAAAAAAATAAATCAATAACAAAATAGGAAATGTTCACACTTAAATTATCTATTCATAATAATGAGTTCCTGAACTCATGTAATTTCATAAATATATAACAAATAGAAATTGAAATAAAATATACAGAATTTAGCATATGAATGTGTGTGTATATAACAATTATACGTAACGAAATTGTTATTAAAAGTACATCGGGATAACTTGGGAAGCTGTATGATGGAGAAGATCTTGATGGTGAATAAAGCTTAATTTAACTTGTGCATTTTCTTCATCAGTAACAATCCCACAAACTATCCACCACTTTATCATATATAGCAGTGGCAAATCCTTTGATATCACCAATTGAAAGATCACCTAATTTGGTTACTAGTTCCACATTTGAGAAAGGCGAAACAGAACACACTTTAGTACAAATTTTAGTTTTTATTATTGGAATGAATGAGTGAAGCTTTTGAGTACCAACAACGTACAAGATTGTTGGAATCGCTCTTTAATGACTTATTCTTCATTCAAGTAGTCTTTTATTGTGCAGTATAAGAATGTGGTAAAGCTGACTATATGTTAAGCTTGAAAGAGCGATTAAGAATGATGAATGAGACTACGGTGAATACAATAACATATAAACAGTAGGTATTTTCTAGATAGGTGTACATTTGAAACAGTTACAAAAGCATGAGGATTTTCTTTATTCGTTTTGCGAAAATTTAAAACACCTCCTTCGCTATTCATTTATTGCCAAACAGCAACACCTATTTCAAGCAAAACTAAGATTAATGCAGCAACCAGGATAGTTTTTGGTTATATGTGACTTCAGAAAATTATTCTTTCATATTCCAAGATTAAATCCATGGATACCATTGGAATAACTTCCAGATAACTATCCATTAATTTTTTGCATATTTTAATGATAAAGAATTTATTCTTCAGCTTGTTAGTTTTGTAATTATTTCAGAGTGTTTAACTCATGATACCATTGTATTTCACTTATTTCAGAGTTATTTAAATTTTCTCAAAAGTAAGATGTATCCAACATTAATTAAAAAGAACTTTTACTTTTCGGATAGGACTGCAGCACATTAAAAGAATCAAAAGAATTTTATAAAAACTTATCACGAAGCAGATTTTGATATACCTGCTGAATGGCACTTCATTGTGACAGCACATGAAAATTTTGATTAATTTTCAGCAGTGAAATTACACTCGAAATTATTGCATAGAACCAACAATGTGAAAAGTGTCCAAGCCCAGAATCGAACCCTGAACCTTTGGAATGGTGCTCCAAGTGTTCTACCATTTAAGCTACAAGGATGATGCCCAGCTTAGCACTTCTCATATATGTCGGTAAGGCTGCAACTGCAGCACAAGATGGAATAGTCTCCATGAGCACACAATCCTGCGGTAAAACATGAGACACAATCAAACCCCGAATCCGTGAATACACGAATCATCCTCGTAGCTTAAATGGTAGAGCACTTATAGTGCTATTCCAAGGGTTCCAGGTTCGATTCCGGGCTTGGACATTTTTCACATTGTTGGTTCTACACTTCGTTAGCAATGTGATAAATCACATATTATAAATATACAATACTTTCCTCTATTGAAGATAGAAGAAAGTAAAAAATAGACAAATCGGTCTTTTTGGGAAGGTGTAAACAAATATTTTCACATATAGACAAATTTTCCTGTGTTTCGAGTACTTATTCCCTGACTTTTCCAGATTGATAAACCTCCCTGATTTTTCCATGCTTCCTCGATTTCTGGATTCTGTAGACACCCTGTATCTACTTGAAAGTAAAAATAGTACTTGATTGATGAACATATCTGATGCCTGAAAGAGTCGTCTTAAACCATTTTCAAAACATATAAATATGTGAAACTAACAAAGATGAAACAGATAATATATTCAGTATTTAGCATAAAATATTTTAGTTTTAAAACACACTGGTTGTTTACCACAATTAACATAAAATGGCAAAGATTTTGGTCAAGCTGTAAAAGAAAAAAGTATCAACAATTATTTTTTAAGAATTTGGAAAAGAATACACAAGATATAAAGTTAGAAACTAGACATTCAAAAATATGGGGTCAGCTAGAGTATTTCAATAACACCAAACTATCTTTGCTTTTTCTTGCCGAATCTAAGGGCAAGAAATGTTGACTTGGAGTAAACAAACAAACAAAAAAAATTATAAAAAGTATTTGAATTAAAAAAAAAAACACATCAAACACCAACATTTATTGTAAAGTTAACCGATCTGACGATATCTTCAAGATGAATTTGTTTATAACTGTGAAGAAATTGAATCAAGAAAATATTAAGATGTTTAATGCACTAATTTTCACTACAAAAAGTTACTGGGCCATTTTCAAAATTTGCTTACATATGATGTCTCAGTCAGAAGAAAAAGAAAAAAATTCAAACATACATTAATATTTAAAGTTTAATTTGAGCTATCCATTATATAAACAAGTGGCTAAGTGTGATCAGAGATCGCACAAAGGGTTTTGTTTAATATTCCTTTCAAAACACGTTATCCTTTTGCAAAATCTGTTAGTTCCACATTTCGCAACCAGGGAGTGCACTCTATTCTAAACAAACCTCTATCCGAACGAAACTGCATTTTACAACCTATCCATAGATATATCAGTCGAGGGAGTTGGGCTCATAGCACCCGAGATAGGTAGGCACCCCCTGGCAGGGTTGTAAAAAACACAGGTTTTTTTTAAATAAAAAACCCAGCCCGGGTGGGTAGCTGGGTGGTTACCCGGGCAGCTACCCACTACAACCCTTAAGGTTGTAAAAATCCCGGGTTTTATAAAAAACCCAGCCTGGGTGGGTAGCTGTGCGGGTACCCCGGCAGCTACCCACTACAACCCTGCCCCCTGGCGGTAAAAATGAAACTAAAATACGTAAGTCTATGGTGCATAATATGAAAGAGTGGTTAAAAGGGTGTCGGCAAAAGTTTAAAAAGGGCTCCCCAGGTGAAAAGGAGATAGGATAAAAAATTGGTCAAAATACACAAGTTAGAGCATAGAGGGTTAAATATAAGATTTTCCCGAAATTTTATGTTTTGTCGTTTGATGCGAGGTATTCAGCTATAAGTATGCAAAATTTCAAGTCTCTAACACATATAGTTTCTGAGAACGGGCTCTGTGACGGACAGACAGACAGAGGAACGAGACGAATAGGGTTTCGTCAGATGAATGAAACCCTAAAAAGGTTTTATTAAGTATTTCTAGCATTAAAAATAAAACAAATCAGTAAATTTTTTTTGAGATATAAATCAGTATAAATGGATTAGTGTTAAATCCGTTACAAAATGTCAAGTCCATTATCATACAAAACTACTCAAAATATTCATTCACCGTTAAAATTTTTTCAAGTTAAAAAAATTAACTTACTTTCAAGTGACTTAAGTCCCTAAATTTCAGAACATGATACTTATCAACAGACTTGTATAAAACCAAAAACTTTCTGCGCATGCAAATATTGAGTCAAAAACTTTATTTTATTATACATTAATTTGCAGAATGTTATATTATTTTGATATTAATTAAAAACAGTTGTTTTAAAGTAATTGCCATTTAAATTAAAAATTGATATTAAAGAATAATTAGTTTAGTTAAAAAAATAATAAAGCTACAAATCCATGATAAGAAAAGGTGAATTCTTATCAATTATTTTGTCAATGCATTTAGAAGCAACCCAGTCCTTAATATTGTAACCTCTTTGCACAAAATGCCAGACACTCTGTTCACAGAAATAATATGGCATTGCTTCTGAAACAACTGAATCACATTTTATAGGGAGAGATCTATTCATAGGTATATCATCATTAAAGAGACTTATGCTGGGAAGAAAATGCACTAAAGCCATTTTGGAGCAATAAAATCCATTTTTAGAGCAGCAAAAATCTGATTTTGGAGCAGAAAAAAAATCTAATTTTGTAGCAATAAAATTAAAATTCTGTTTTTTGGAGCAGACAAATTCTAATGCTAATAAACTCCTAAAAATTAAAATGATTGCTATCTTGAAAATATTTTCACATTTAAAAGAATAATTATTAAGAAAAATTTCTCTACACATTTTGCTAACTCTGGGCATTCTAAATGACAATTGGCTACAGATTCCAATAATGAAAAATTAGCAGCAGGCAGAAAAGAAAAATCCGTTTATTTGGCTTTAAAAAATATTTTAGAGCAGTAATTTTAACTAATCAAAGAAAATCTATCAATACAACATACAGGACTCCCACTCAACTTTTGTAGTAAAAAATGGTAAAAGGGTAGCATTTTTTTTGCGTATTTTTGCGATCTTTTGACGATGCGTGTTTTTTGTGATCTTTTGAAGATGTGTGTTTTTTGCGATCTTTTGACTAAATTCGCATATTTTTTGGGATCCTTTGGCGAAATTCGCGTGTGTTTTCGCGATCTTTGAACGAAATTCGCGTGTTTTTCGCGATCTTTTGAAGAAAGGTTTTTTTTTTTCTATCTTGACCACATTTTGTTCGTTTTATCACGAAACTAGCGATCCTTTGAGAAAATTATAGTTTTTTTTTTCGTGATTTTTTGACGCAATTAGTGTATTTTTTGCATGTTTTTCCCGGTTATTTCACGAAATTAGTGAATTTTTTTCTCTCGCGATTCTTTGACGGAATTCGTGCTTTTCTCACGGCCCTTTTACGAAATTTGCGTTTCTTTCGCGATCCTTTTACGAAATTAACTTTTTTCCCACGATCCGTTTACGAAATTTGCGGGGTGGGTGGGGGGTGGTGTTCCCGCGATCCTTTGACAAAATTCGGGCTTTTTCTGCTTTTTTTTTTTTCTTTCTCCCAACGCTTTTTTGACGAAATTTGCGTTTTTTCTGAGCTTTCTTTGAGACGATCCACCCCCCCCCCCCAGATCCTTTGAAGAAATTAGCGTTTTTTTCCGCAGTCCTTTGATGAAATTCCAGATTTTCCGCGATGCTTTGACGAAAGGGTTTTTTTTTTTTCTACGAATGATTGACGATTTTTTTTTTTTCGGCGACCATTTGTTGAAATTCATAATATTTTGTTATGCCTGAAGGCCAATGTTTTTAAATTTTCCGAAAATTCGGAACAGAATCACCCCTGGCAAATAAAAGTTAAACTAAAATTAAGTGTTTTTTTTTTTTTTTTTTTTTTTTCAAAAAAATTTTCTGCAAAGTTCCGAATTTTGCGGAAAATTTTCCGCACACAGCGTGCGCGTCTATATTACACGACTCTGCTTATCAATAATACTTAAATTGAAATGAGAGACATTTATAGCCACAAGTTTTGACCACAGAGAAATTTATACAAGAACAACTTCTAATAACAATATATATTATGTAAATTATTGAATTTTAAGAAAATCATATCTATTTCTTAGATGAAAGAAAAATAATAGAATGGTGAAAAAAATATATTAAAATACATGTGCGAAAATGTGCAGTAACAGACTTGACACTAATCCGTTTATACCGATTTATATCTCAAAATTTATTGATTTTTTTTTTTTTTTAATGCTAGAAATATTTAATGTAGTCTTCACACAGGGTGCCTACAGAAATGGTAAAAAAAAAAAGTTCCCTGGCTATCTTTATCAGACTTCTTTGATTTTCTTTATTAACAATACACATACGGTATTTTTTCATGTATGCTGCTTCCTTGTCTAACATTCTTCTCCAGCTTGCTAATATCTCATTTGGGAGAAAAAACAAGAGAAAAAAATAAAAATTGCCTAATAATCATAATGTATTGGTCGACAGTTTTATAAATCTGAACTCAAAATTTAGCCTAACAACTTCATATAGTGGCCAAAGAATATATCGTGACCAGAAAATTTTCTCCTTTTCTGAAAAATGTTCAATTCTAAGACATATCAACATCTGTCGGGATAGCAAATTGGATTAAGCTGGCGACTTGGTCAGGTTATGCTAATGTATCAATCACATTAATTTGCGATTTGTGTTAAATATAAAAAATTCGTACCCTGTCAGGGTTCGATTTAAGCGGTATCGCATCGCAATTTGCGATTCAAATTTAACTAAAATGCGATCCAAGAAATGCATTAAATCGCAATCATTGCGATGCATATTTCCCACACCCTTTGTTATGTCATGTACACTAGTTAAAATTTAAAGGTGTTTTTACACGACATACGTTGTGTTTTCACCCTCCCCAAGTGTTTATTTACAATGGAAGTACAGCGAGGAAGCACGCTTTAAAAAAAAAAAAATTTTTTGTAAATTTTCAAGATTTAAAAGTTACGTTAGCTATTTTTTACTTGCTATACAAAAGTGTCTAACTGCTATTCAAAACTGACGTTGTATAGCAGTTACTGCTATGCAACGTTCTTTTTCTAAATCGACCCCTGTACCCTGTGCATCTTTTTCAAAATATTGGAAAAGACTAATCAGCATGTGAAAAAATATGGTACATAAAATAGACTAGTCTTCTTGCCAAGGAGAAAATGCAAATATTTTTGCATATAAACAAATTTCCCTGATTTTCGAGTATTTACAAAATTTCCTGATTTTTGCAGATTGATACACCTTCCCGATTTTTCCATGATTCCCTGATTTCCAGATTCTGTAGACAGACACCCTGTGTAATGCACAGCTCCAATTAAACTTTAAATATTAACGTATGTTTGAATATTTCCTACTTTTTCCTCTGGAACAGCATATGTAAGCGAATTTTGAAAATGACCCTACTACAACCAAAGTTGAGAAGATCTTATTGGTTTGGGCAATAATAAAGCAATTCACTCAAATAACCTGCTGGCAATAACAAGATTTTCTGCAATGCAATAAGATTTTTTAAAAACGTGCCAATTTATCTTTTCCAAATATTCAACCTAAATTTGAAAACATTTATTGTAAATAATTTAGAATTTAGTTTTAGATTTCATTATTTTAGCAATTAAAATAATTTCTGAGTATAAATCCCCCCCCCCCCCTCGCCTTCTAGAAAAGAAAAAATAATTAAATACTTAATACTTAGAGATAAATTGCAATACATAAGGAATCGATGACAAGTAATAAAAGTAAAAAGCTGAAATACACATAAAAGAAAAAACTAAAAAGAATTTCAATCACAATGAAATACATAACTTGCACACATAATTCACTGTCATGCTAAATAAAAATGAAGTCTTTGTAAGGTTGACTAATAAAATAAAGAATTTACAAATTCAGATATTCATAAAAGACTTTCAGTAACCATACAGACCCTTGCTTACTTCCTATGCCATCAAGGACCGGCCACGGTTGATGGGCTCCAATAAGAGCGATTACTTGTCCCATGGTTAATGATGATGGCCTTGGAAGTAAGATCTACAGTCCTATTTACAATAATTTAAAATTTATTTATATAAAAAAAAATGCTCAAAAGAAAACAAGCAAATCAGGTTTAATTGCCTTGTACTTTAACATGGTGCCTACAGAAATTATGATTTCCATATCCTATTGAAATTAAAAAATTACCTTGAATAGAATAGTATACAATAGCACAAAAGAAAAAAAAAATTATCTTAAAAACTGTTATACTTTATGGATTAGGTATTTTTTTACTAAATTAAGCAACACAGTCAACTCAGCTAATCATAAAATCTCAAAAACTTTGCATTAGAATTGTTAAAATTAGTTGCTTAATTCAAACTTTTTTTAAAATACAATATTAATAAATAATAGTATGTAAAAGTATATAATGATTTAAAAAACTGAAATTAAAAGCTGCGATCAGGAAATTAAATTATTATGGGCAAAGAAAGAGGCAAAAAAGATTTGGGAGATGACTTTGGGGTCAGATAAGACTCCCATCATCCTTGAACACCATCCTAATGAAAAATCAGTAATATGTAATTGTTATTCTGAAAATTGTTATTCAAAAATGGAAATTTCAAAAGACAAAAGAACTGAAATATATATTCGAAATCGAAATATTGGCCAATAGATGTAGTAATAAATTAAAACTAACATTACCCCAGCTTTCTTGAATACTGTAATTTTTTTCATTAAACTTTAATTGATAATATATTTAATTTTTTTTTCTGCTTTATTTCTGTTATGATTATCTTTACAAAAAAGATAAGATTTTTGACTTATTAAGATTAGCATGCTTCTAATTATTAACTGTAGATTTTTCTTTATGTTAAAAACAAAATATAACAATTGTATATATTTTTGTAACATTAGACAAGTACTCCTTCTTTTGTGATAGCATTGAAAGTAATTTTTTTTTAATCCAATAAATTCTGAAATTATGGAAGGGGGTGGGGGTGGGGGGGTTCAAAGTACAAGAAAAAAAAAAAACAATAAATATAGTGAAACTTATTTTGTACTCTTAGGTAAAAACTGAAGTACTAATTTATGAACTTTATTTTGCCATACATTACTTTAATAATAAAAAAAATCTATCTGCATGAACCTTATGCTCGGGTCCATGCTTTGGACTGGTAAATAAGCTTGGAAATTTTTTTTTTTTTTTTCTTTTTTCTGAAATTAAGATTTAAAAAAAAAAGTGATGTGCTACTCAAATTTACTTTAATGTTATAGACGGTGATTATTAAGTTAATTATAATGTTTGGAAAAAAATGGCATTGAAATCCAAAAGATAGTTGCTAAGTTATGGAAACGAGACACAGCCTGATAGAGGATGAAGCCTGCTAGTCTCTGTCATATCTGAAATTCAACTCCCCCTTCTTTAAAAGGCCTTCCATTTTTTTTTTTTTTTTTTTTTTTTTTTAAAGCAGATTTAAAGTAATAATTAATGAAGAAAAGCTGATCGCAATTTGCCGTCAGTAAGTAATTTGTCAGTAAGTTAAGTAATTTGCCGTCACTTGTTTTTCCTTTTTAAAAATCACTTAAAATAAAACTTATTTATCGATTTTTTTCCATTTTTATAAAAAAAATATATGAAATAGATGTTTTTTTTTTTACGTATATATCCTAAATTTGAGATTGCCACTTCCAATAGATTTAAAAATTTGTACTTACATTAAAATTTTACACTGTTTTTGTTTTTATCCACTCTTCAAAATGAAAACAATTGACCGATTTAGATGTATTGTTAGAATAAAATATGTTCCATCTAAAAATGTACTAATTAAAATAGGATGCAGTGTTTTCTATAGTAAAAAAGTAAATTCAGCTTTATTCCATAGCTAAAAATAAACCTCATTATAAAAATGATCTTTCAAATTGTAAATGGATCAAGAATATCTTCAGGAACAAAAATGTCAAATTTCATATATATATATATATATTTTTTATAAACTTGACATTTTTGTTTCTGAAGATATTCTTGATCCATTTACAATTTGAAAGATAATTTTTATAAAGAAGTTTATTTTTAGATATATCACATTTTTAGCTATGGAATAAAGCTGAATTTACTTTTTTGCTATAGAAAACACTGCATCCTATTTTAATTTCAGCTTAGATGAGAAAATATTTTAATTAGTACATTTTTAGATGGAACATATTTTATTCTAACAATATATCTAAATCGGTCAATTGTTTTAATTTTGGAGAGTCGGATAAAAAACAGTAAAATTTTAATGTAAGTACAAATTTTAAAATCTATTGGAAGTAGCAATCTCAAATTTAGGATATATACGTAACAGGGGTCTGTCCAGACTTTTCTGACAGGGTCCTGTTTTTGTGAAATTGTGATTTTTTTCTTATTTTTGTGAAAATTCTAGTCATAATTTTGTGAATTTTAAATTACCGATATCTTCATGTTCTATCCTTCATATATAAAAAGCTAAGTAATATGCTCTTTGGCGAATTCAACTGCTTACTTACAGGACAGATTTTATTTTTAAATGGCTAAATTTGTGAAAAATTCAATTTGAAGGTGAAAAAAGTCTGTGAAAGGTCTATTTAAGAGACAAATAATTTTGTGAAGGGTCCTGTTTTGGGATAAAATGTTTTGTGAAGGGTCCTGTTTTAAGATAAATTATTTTGTGAAGGGTCCTTTAAAGGACCTAAAATTTTCCTAAACATATCCCTGCGTAAAAAAACATTTTTTTTTTTTTTTTTTTTTTTTTTAATATAAAAATAGAAAAAAATCGATAAATAAGTTTTATTTTATCAAAAAGTGATTTTTAAAAAGGAAAAACAAGTGACGGCAAATTACTTAAATCTCAGCTTTTCTTCATTAATTATTATTGCTTAAAAAAAAAAAAAGGAAGGCTTTTTAAAGAAGGGGGAGTTGAATTTCGGATATGACAGAGACTAGCAGGCTTCATCCTCTATCAGGCTGTGTCTCGTTTCCATAACTCAGCAACTATCTTTTGGATTTCAATGCAATTTTTTCCAAACATTATAATTAACTTAATCACCATCTATAACATTAAAGTAAATTTATGAGTAGCACATCACACTTTTTTTTTTTTTATAAATCTTAATTTCAGAAAAAAAAAAAAAAAAAAAAAATATTTTAGTTCCAAGCTTATTTACCGGTCAAAAGCATGGACCCAAGCATAAAGTTCGTGCAGATAGGTTTTCTTTTCTCTTTTTTTTTTGGCAAAAATGGGGGAAATACGAGACTACGTATAAACTGTTTTTATTATAGATAAAAATAAGCATTACCGTTATTTTCTAATAGTAATTTCTGCAAATTTTTCAAATAACATTAATATTTTAATTATCCTCTCTCTCATTCTTACAGTTAGTGTATGAGTGGTAGTTACTACTATTTCACAAACTTTCTTGAATTCTTATTTCAGTCCTTTCCCCTCTCGACTATCTATTGATCGGATAGGTTGAAAAGGAGTTTCGTTTGGACAGAGGTTTGTTTAGAATAGCATGCATACCCTAGCTGTGGAAAGACATTTTGCAGAATTTAAAAATGAACGTAAAATTAAGCTATAAGGTGTAAATTTCTCAAAGTCTCTCGTGCTTATAACAGTGGTCAAAAGAAGGAAATTCTTCTTTGTTATGTATTTACTCAGGAAGATCACTGTTATCCCATTCAATGAATTCCCTTATCTCTCTAGTGACTGTCTACATAGAAAAGAAACCGATTGTTGTGGAAAATGAAAGAACATTTCTCAGAGTGTATTGAGAACATACACTCTTATTTTTTGATTGAAATAAAAGGTACTCTTTTCAAAATTATTTTGATTTAGAGTATAGTTAAACATTAATAAAAGAAATAATATATATAATTGTGTGATTTTAATCAATTTTTTTTAATCAAGTGATTAAAATCGAGCTGATTTAAATCCGTGTGTACCCTGTGTTAAAGAAGATCATTTACATAACTTTCAGATGCTTATAATAATAGCTTATCTTTGATATAGTGGCTCTTCTGCACAGCAATTCAGAAATAAGCTCAAAGTATTTGAGTAGACAAAATGTCAGATTAATTTTTCCAGTCCCCCCCCCCCCCCCCCCACCCACCCTCATCCCATACGCTTCTATTTCCTTTGCATTTTTGCATCAATCCAGAAAATGTTCAAAATAAGGATGCACCGAATAGTGATTTTGGCTGCATACCGAATATTCAGCCTACAGACGAACCGAATACCGAATATTTGGCTTGTCGAATAATTTTATATTTCAAAGTTTAAAGGCATTAAAATGTTAAATTTTAAAACAGTTTTACATAATATTTAAAACAAACTTTCATTTTGATAATCAAGAGCTTTTTTCAAGTAAACTTTATGCTAAAAAAATATGCTTTGAGTTATTTAAGAAGGATAGTTAATAAAACTTAAACTTTAATTAATAAAATTTTAAATTTCATGGCTTCTTCTGTGAATTAAAACAAATGAATGAAATTTTCTTAAATCCTAAAAGAAACATTTTAATATCAAAGAGAAATTGTGAAAAAACTGGAAGAAAAATTGTACAGCACCATATATTATTTGTTTGTCAGGAAGAGACTAAAGTAAAAGTAAATAAATACTACAATCTATTCAAACTCTATTTGGTGGCAACTCAGCAAGAATAACTGTTCCCCCTTAATAACTGTAACCCTTTGATTAAGCAAGGAAGTTTTTTAATGCGGTGTCTTCGCCTGACGGGACAGGAGACGTAAGGTAATTCTGCAAGATCAGTTCAGTGCAAAATTGATACATTTACGAATGTATGAAATTAAATTTAGAATATGGCTCATCTGTGAGAAAAATGACACATCTTGCAAAAATTCATTTTACGTTTTATTCCACCAATAAGTCTGTCATAGGTATAGGTATGTCTTGCTACACAAACAGTTTCATAAGTGTAGTTATATGAAAAATCCATTTATTACACCCAGGGTACGTAAATATCATATTTTCGAAAATATCAAAAATATTCGATATTTTCAAAATAGTAAACTTACTGCTAATAATAAATATTTTCAAGCATAATATAAATTAGAAACTAAAACATATTGCATTTAACATGAAAACTTAAACAATATACTAAAAAAGCATTTCCTTTTCCCTTTTTATTTTTTTACTTAGAACAAAATTGAAGATCAACTAATTGAAAACAGAAACAATTTGCTTTATACACTTATATCCCAATAGCAGAAAATTCTCCAAGTGTCTGCGACAGATCTTTCAGGGACTGAAAATAATCTGCAGGTAAAATGTTACAAATGAACCTTTAATTAATTAATAATTTACTTTTAATGTTTTTAAGCATTTTACTCATTTTTATTAATAATAATCTTAAGTTTTAGTAATAAATAATAAAGAACTAAACATATAAAGTTGAAAAAAGATCCAATGGAAAAAAAATCTGCAAAAGGGAAAAGAAAATCTGCGACGCACGTCACCCATCAGGAACTTTCTGCTACCGGGACATGATATATATATATATATATTTAAAAAAAAAAAAAAAAAGGCTTAGATGTGTTATCCCAGGGTCCACCATCTTGGATTTTTTTCTTGCATGAAAACTCCTTTTTCGCCAAGTAGTAATGTCGCCAATGGTTAAATATTGTTGATAGGTTAATATAATATTGAAAAAACTGGAATATAATGATTATAACTATTAATAAAAAAATCATTTTTAGTTCAAGCCAAGAAAAAAATCCAAGATGGCGGACCCCGGGATAATAACACATCTGTTCTAAAGAAAATGCTATAGGATTCAGTATCAACTATCAATAAATCAAAACAAAATTTAAAATACAAAATATTGTTTTAATTGAAAATTTTTAAGATAAATGTAAGTTTCTTATTTTTTATTCCCTAACACAGTTTAAACTGAACTAAATATCAGAACAGATTCTTTTCTAATAAAGCTGTATATATAACTGAGTATCTAAATTAGACAGTTTATCTTTCAGTGTGTTTTAAATTATGTCTCTCATAGTCTACAGTTAAAAGTAAAAAAATCAAACATAAAGCTTAGAAAAGACATTTGTTTTCTTCTTCGGCTAAAAAAGTCACTATCAGAAACAATAATTCTTTATTTACAGAACAACACAGTCAATAACAGTTGCAAATTTCATTGGCACTTGTTTTGACTGAAAATATCTTGCACAGTGATATTTTGAAAATAAATATCAAAATAATAGAAAAAAATCACACATCTTGATATTTTGAAAAAAAAAATATCAAGTAATATGAAAATATAAAAAATCTTGATATTTTGAAAATAAATATCGGTTATATATCAAGTTATATATCGATTGATATATATCAAAGAACCCTGATTACACTATATGTCCATTTGTGACCACAAAAGAGGGGTGGATTGTGTGGGAAGGTAAAATTATCTGCAAAATATGTCTGATCCGGCGATCTAAGATCAGGGGGAAATTTTAACAACTTGGGGAAATTTTGCAGAAACATACGCAATTGGTTTCGAATTTAACAACGAATTCTATAATTTCCTGATAGAAAAATTTCACTACAAATAAAAAGATCTGTAAGGCGACCTTCACCAAATCGATCTCAGAATAATATGTACCATATATCAGGGGTGATTCTGTTCTTAATTTTCCGAAAATTTAAAAAAAACCGGTCTTCAATCCGAAAATTCGGACATAAAAATACCGCGAATTCTGTCCAAGAATTACAGAAAAACGTAAATTTCGTCACAAGATCGCGAAAGAACTGCAAGTTTCGTCAAAAGACAGCGAAATGTGATGTCATTAAATTAATGACAAGGATTAAATTAGCAGAGTTTAATTAAAAGCACGATGAAAGCCAACGCTAAGTCCCGATAAAGTATTAAATAGTTATGAAAAGAAACGTATGGTGGCGAAATAAAAACAAAATAACGTTTATTAAACTAAAATATAAAATAAGTTTAAATATAGTTCAAACAATAAACCATATCTTTAAATTCAATAAACACATTTAAGCTGTCAGATTAAATATAAATACATATCCAGAAAACCAATTAACAATAAAAGAAAATTGAACTCATAGCAATAAAGAAATGAAAATGATCACAGAATGACTGGTCCTCCTCAAAGTTCCATGTTGTTCACAAACATCTAACATTCCGATGAATATTAAATTGAAGAACAGTGAATCACATATCTGTGCCGAAACAACTCCAGGAAAAATACTTCTCTAAAGATGAAGATACGTTGTAAATAATCATTAGGAAACGTCAAAAGATAAATGCCGGTAATAAGTAGCGAGTAAAACATCTCTGAACTTCATCATAACAATAGCCATCTTGACTCACACATCAGTATAGGTGTAAATTAGCGGTCGCCACTCGCCACGTGGCGATAAAAAAAATCTGTTATCTATCACCAACTGAAATACAACTTTTTTCATGGAAATATGCATCTCTACTTTGATTACATCTAATTAGCAAACTGATTAATTCTTTATCCTACCGAATGCAAGCAGATTGCAGCGATTTAGCTGTATTTTCAATATTTCAGTTTTTTGCCATGCTCGCTCTTCAGTTGGATTGTTTTTTCAAGAAATATAGTTTTATGCAAAATATATTCATCAGCTTTGATTCCACATGTATTTCAAATAATTTATTCCTTTTTTTTTTCACTGGATGCAAATGCAAGTGGATTTTAACCCTTTCGGGTCTGGTTTACTACTAATAGTGCATATCTTTTCATCAAGTATTATTTTGTCTTAAAAATGACTTTTGTTACTATCTACACATAGTAATGATAGTATATGGCTATGCTTTTCTTATTATGAGTTCATTTATGTTTGGACATTTAGTAATTTATTTTATACATATATTCACTCTTTAAATTTAAAATACAGGTTACTTTTCTGAACGAATTGTGTGGTAAAACACAAAAAACATTATAAAGTTGTAATATCTGTTAAACCCTCTTGTAATATGAGATTTTCCAAACGTCTCCAAAAACTCTTAACCTATTATCATATCAGTAAATCTATTTGGATAGCTACGATTAAGATTATTAAAATAAAAGTAATTTTGTTCTCAAAATTGAAAAAAAAAAAAAAAAAAAAAAAAAAAAAAAAAAAAAAAAAAATGGACCCTAAAGGGTTAGGACATTACAATATCTTCAATGTGTTTGATCAGATTATTTTTCTGCAAGAGATACTGTTTAATCCTGCGGAATACACTCACCAGTTTAGATTTCAACTGTATGTAATGTATATGGTATGTTAACACATTTAATTATTAACTAAAATCGAAATAGCATTTTACTGTGTTTTTTTTATTGTGTTTTTTTTTTTTTTTTTTTTTTTTTTTTTTGGTATACACCTAGTTGTTGGAATTTAGATTTAATTACTAACTTTCTATGTAAAGAAAGTAACAGTAATCTGATCGATAATTATGTTTATGAACATTTACAAATAATCCAAAAACATGTTCTAAAAAATTAATATGATAACAATTTTGTAGTTTTAAAGCAATTTTCTTGAATTTCAACTGTGTCCCTATTCTTATCATGAATGGCTGGTATAAAACTCTGATTTATAGAAAATATGTATATATACAACGATTATAGTTTTATCTAGATGCCAAGAAAGTTTGAAACATTATAGTGGCCACTAACTTTAAAAGGTGGCCACTAATGAAACTGAGCCTACCGGCCACTGGCTACTAACTCAATTTCCCAGTTTTCACCTATACACATCAGTGTATCCATTTAAACACGATGTACGCAGAGTCCACCTTTAAAGAGTCGAGACGAAGTCAAACTATCGAACTCATAACAATCAACTTATAAAATGGCCGACGAACGATGAAGCAGAAGTTAAGTAGAAACATCAACTAAATAAAAGCACACAGCACTTTAAGAAGACATCTCCAGCCATAATATAGCACTATTGAAACATCGTGGAAAACCAACACTGTTAGTAAAAAGGACAAGACGAAACACGTAGACAAACACAGAGAAAGAAGGCAACGAGTGCAGGCCAAGAAGGAAGGAAACGTATTTTACTTTATATCAGCCGGGCATTCAAATAACGCCTCATTACGCAATGCAAGGAGCAACTGCAGACTGTTTCAGAATGAGATCATCATGATGAAGGAACGCAGAGCCGATGTGTCGTAAACTCAAACGAGCGACGCCATCTGGCGGTGATAGAAAAACTATAATCTATGATCGTCATTCAAACGAAATGCGTGCTCATGTTTGCATGGAAGCAGACAACTGAAAAACGTGAATACGAACGTCAAAGAAAGATAAACATCGTAAAAAGGAATTGAAGATAGAATAACAGGGATGAATAAAAAGGTAAGTGAAATGACTTTATATATTGTTAATAAAAGAAATATTTTAATAAAAGAAATATTAATAAAAGAAATATATTTTAATAAAGGAAATATGCAGTGTTAAATAAATATAGAGGAATGCAGAGGAGATGTATATCTGGACAGTGTCAAGACAGGAAATAAGGTATTTACTCTTATCAAAATGAACGCACATTTTGTGAAAAGATCAGGAAAGGAACGCAAGTTTCGTCAAAAGACCGCGAAAGGAACGCAAGTTTCGTCAAAAGATCGCGAAAGGAACGCAAGTTTCGTCAAAAGATCGCGAAAGGAACGCAAGTTTCGTCAAAAGATCGCGAAAGGAACGCAAGTTTCGTCAAAAGATCGCGAAAGGAACGCAAGTTTCGTCAAAAGATCGCGAAAGGAACGCAAGTTTCGTCAAAAGATCGCGAAATGAACGCAAACTTAGTCAAAAGATTGCTAAAGAACGCAAGTTTCGTCAAAAGATTGCGAAAGAACGCAAGTTTCGTCAAAAGATTGCGAAAGGAACGAAGTTTCGTCAAAAGATCGCAAAAGGAACGCAAGTTTCGTCAAAAGATCGCGAAAGGAACGCAAGTTTCGTCAAAAGATCGCGAAAGGAACGCAAGTTTCGTCAAAAGATCGCGAAAGGAACGCAAGTTTCGTCAAAAGATCGCGAAAGGAACGCAAGTTTCGTCAAAAGATCGCGAAAGGAACGCAAGTTTCGTCAAAAGATCGCAAATTTCGTCAAAAGATCGCAAAAGGAACGCAAATTTCGTCAAAAGATCGCAAAAGGAACGCAAATTTCGTCAAAAGATCGCAAAAGGAACGCAAATTTCGTCAAAAGATCGCAAAAGGAACGCAAATTTCGTCAAAAGATCGCAAAAGGAACCCAAACTTCGTCAAAAGATCGCGAAATGAACGCAAATTTCGTCAAAAGATCGCGAAATGAACCACATTTTGTCAAAAGATCACGAAAGAACCGCAAATTTCGTCAAAAGATCGCGGAACTACCGAAAAATTTCGTCAAAAGATCGCGAAAGGAACGCAAACTTCGTCAAAAGATCGCAAAATGAATGCAAACTTCGTGAAGAGATCGCGAAACAACCGCACATTCCGTCAAAAGGGGTGAAAAAAATCAAATTTCGTTTAAAGATTGCAAAACCCTCGCAAATTTTGCCAAAAGATCACGGAAAAACTGCGAATTTTGTGAAACGATCGCAAAACAACGGCGGATTTCATTAAAAGGCGAAACCAGGGTTCATACAGAGTTGGGAAGAAAAAATCCAAGGAGTACCCAAAAAATCCAAGGAGTCCAAAAAATTTTAAGGATTTGCCATTTTTTTTTTTGTTGTCGATGTTTTGCGCTGCATCGTTATGTGGTATGCACACTCCAATTTTTAATACCCAATTTGGAGAGAAAAACATTTAAAAAACAAATTTTACTCTATCAGAATCTGATTGTTAGTGCTGAAATCGCACAGTATTCACAATATATTGCTTAATGATTTCGTAAGTTTAAATATAAAATCGGCAATTTACTGGGGTGATTCTGAGTAAAAAAAAAATATTCTGAAATTCACAGCAAATTTTCTGTAAAGTTACACGAGAGAGGGGGGAGGGTGAAATCAACTCCCGACACTAGCTATGCGTTTTCTCCATGTTTCTTTGACGATATTCGCGATCTTTTGACGAAATGTGCCGTTTTTTCGCGATCTTTTGGACGAAATGTGCCGTTTTTCGCGATCTTTTGACGAAATGTGCCGTTTTTCGCAATCTTTTGACGAAATTTGCCGTTTTCGCGATCTTTTGACGAAATTTGCCGTTTTTCGCGATCTTTTGACGAAATTTGCCGTTTTTCGCGATCTTTTGACGAAATTTGCCGTTTTCGCGATCTTTTGACGAAATTTGCCGTTTTTCGCGATCTTTCGACGAAATTTTGGGGTTTTTTTGCGATCTTTTGACGAAATTTGTGGTTTTTTCGCGATCTTTTGACGAAATTGTCAGGGATTTTGGCGATTATTTGACGAAATTTGCGTTTTTTCGCGATTATTTGACGAAATTGGCGATTTTTCTGCAAACGATGGACAAATATTTTTTTTCGGCGACCATATGTCCGAATTTTTGGATTGGTGACCGATTTTTTAAAATTTTCAGAAATGAATGCCTTACATTTTCGGAAAATTCGGATTAGAATCACCCCTAGGTCATATAAATAGAGATTAGTCAAACCCCTAACACTTATTATGTACATCACATACATGATACATCTTAAAGAAAATTTTAAAAGGCAAAAAAAAAAAAAAAAAAAAAAAAAAAAAAAAAAAAAAGAATGCTAAATGCAACATACAAGAAAAAATATAACAAGTTTTGAATTTATTATTTTAGAACAGCGGTGATCGCTTTCTTTGAAGGTGAAATTTTGACGAATTCGCATTTTTTTCGCGATCTTATGTTGAAATTTGCGTTTTTTTCGCGATCTTATGGGGGAAATCGCGTTTCTTTCGCGATCTTCTGAGAGAAATTCGCTTTTTTTTCGAGACCTTCTGGGAAAATTCGCTTTTTTAGCGATCTTTTAATGGAATTCGCGTTTTATTTAACGAATCTGGCGTTTTTTTCGCGATCTTTTGGTGGAAACCGCGTGTTTTTCATGATCCTTTGACGAAATTTGCGTGTATTTCGCGATCTTTTGACGAATTTTGCGTGTTTTTGCGATCCTTTGAGAAAATTCGAGTGGTTTTCGCGATCCTTTGAGAAAATTCGCGTGGTTTTCGCGATCCTTTGAGGAAATTCGCGTGGTTTTCGCGATCCTTTGAGGAAATTCGCGTGGTTTTCGCGATCCTTTGAGGAAATTCGCGTGGTTTTCGCGATCCTTTGAGGAAATTCGCGTGGTTTTCGCGATCCTTTGATGAAATTCGAGTGTTTTTCGCATTCCTTAGAGAAAATTCGCGTGTTTTTCGCGATCTTTTGAGGAAATTCACGTGTTTTTCGCGATCTTTTGAGGCAATTCACGTGTTTTTCGCGATCTTTTGAGGAAATTCAAGTGTTTTTCGCGATCTTCTGGGGAAATTCACGTGTTTAAAGCGATCTTCTAATGGAATTCGCGTTTTATTTCGATCGTTTGACGAAACTAACGTTTTCGCGATCTTTTGAGGAAATTCACGTGTTTTTCGCGATCTTCTGAGGAAATTCACGTGTTTTTCGCGATCTTCTGAGGAAATTCACGTGTTTTTCGCGATCTTCTGAGGAAATTCACGTGTTTTTCGCGATCTTCTGAGGAAATTCCCGTGTTTTTCGCGATCTTCTGAGGAAATTCCCGTGTTTTTCGCGATCTTCTGAGGAAATTCACGTGTTTTTCGCGATCTTCTGAGGAAATTCACGTGTTTTTCGCGATCTTCTGGAGAAATTCGCGTTGTCCGCGATCTTCTAATGGAATTCGCGTTTTATTTCGATCGTTTGACGAAACGAACGTTTTCGCGATCTTTTGATGGAAACCGTGTGTTTTTCCCGATTGTTTGAGGAAATTCGCGTTTTATGCGATCTTTTGAGGAAATCTTTTTTTTCTCGATCTTTAACGGAATTCGCGTTTTTTCGTGATCATTTGAGCAAATTCGCGTTTTTTCGCTGTCTTTTAAAGAAATTCGCGTTTTTTCACGATCCTTTGACAAAATTTAAGAATTTTTACCGCGATCGATTGACGGTATTTTTTGGAACATATTTGCGAAAAACGCGATTTTTCCGAGATTCCTGGCTAAATGCCAAACATCGATAAAATTTAAAATAAAAGTCGGCTAACAGTGTCGAAAAACGGACTTTACGGGCCTAATAATTGAAAAACGGACCTAGTGGGAGCCCTGCTATTAACATTACCCTACCCAATCAATGTTGTGCTTCAGATGAATGACGTGCATAAAGGATTTACCGTGCGTTTTTCAATCACAATTTTTTTCTTCCTCGGCAGCAATTATCGCTTGCGTCCGAAGCCGCAATAGAATATAAGGAGTTTCTAAGTAGTTGTTTGCTTATCTAAGTAGTTCTAAGTACTACTTGGGAACGTTTTAATTTCTAAGGAGTTTCCAAGGAGTCTAAGGAGTCTGTGCGAACCCTGGAAACAACCGCAAAACTCCTCAAAAAATAGCGGAAAAAAAAAAACGCAAATTTTGACAACAGGTCACTAAAAAACGCAAATTTCGTCAAAGGGTCGCGAAAAAAAAAAAAAAAAAAAAAAAAAATTGTTGGGAGTGGATTTCCCCCACTCTGTTGTAACCTTTCGGAAAATTTGTAGTGAATCAGTTTTTTTTTTTCTTAAACTCAGAATCACCCTGTCATATATACTTGCCCATAAGTTGAGAAATATTGGAAAAATAAATTTTCAATACCTACCGTAATACAGCACTTACTTATAACATATCGTAAAATTTTGGGGAAATTTTCATGTGGATTGGGGAAAATGTTGGGAGTAGATACATTTTCTGCATCCCTGATTATCTGATCCTCCAAACCTCATCCTATGTCTTCATTCGTAACGGTTTTATGCTTTTATGCACGTTTTTATTCATGCATGCAGAGATAAGTGCTGCAATTTCATCGTATAGTAAAAGTATGCAAATATTTTTTTGCTTCTCCTGGGAAATTTACTTTTGTCGAGATGTGTCACTTTTCTTGCAGGTGAGTGATATATTCAATTTAGAGGGAAGCAGGCCATGATCCGGATAGTGCAGTGGATTAAAGCATGACTCTGAACTTTTGTGGAGGACGCTGGTTGGACCCCCAATGACTGGTGAAATGATCTTTAATATTTTTGGCAATAATTCATTTCAATAATGCTGTGTTTCTCAACCTTTTTTACTTCAAGGAGCACTTAAACCAAGAATTAAATTTGTGCGGCACACTAAAATTACGATGACTTAAAAAAATAGAAGGATTATCTACCATTAGATAAGAAATGATTACATATAATTTTTAATTTATTTACTATCACAAACAAAATAGACCATTCGAGCCGAATAAAGGACAAAAAATGTTTTAAATTCTTATTACCTTTTAGGGTTTCGTTCATCTGACGAAACCCTATTCGTCTCGCTTCTCTGTCTGTCCGTCACAGAGCCCGTTCTCAGAAACTATACATGTTGAAGTCTTGAAATTTTGCATACTTATAGATGAACACCACACATCATACGACAAATCATAAAATTTTGAAAAAGTCGTACATTTAACCCTTTGGGATCCCACAGGTGTATTTTAAACAATTCTTTCTAAGTGAGTCCCTAATTGGGTTGCGATTGTGAAATTTTGCGTACTTATAGATGGACATCTCAGATCAAACGACAAATCATAAAATTTTGAAAAAGTCGTACATTTAACCCTTTGGGCTCCCACATGTGTATTTTAAGCAATTCTTTCTAAGTGAACCCTAATTAGGTTGGAGGAGTAAAATTTTGCATACTTATAGCTGAACACCGTCATGCAAAAAATCATAAAAATTTGAAAAAGTCTTACTTTTAACCCTTTGGGCTCCCACATGCGTATTTTCAGCAATTCTTTCTAACTGAGCCCCTTATTAAATTGGGGATTTGAAATTTTGCATATTTATAGTAGAACACCTGAGGCCAGGCGACAAATCATAAAATCTTGAAAAAGTTTTATGTTTAACCCTTTGAGCTAGCACATATGTATTTTAAGCAATTCTTTCTAAGGGAGCCCCTAATTACGTTGGAGACATGAATTTTTGCATACGTATAGCTGAATACCTCAGACCACACGACAAATCATAAAATTTTCAAAAAGTCTTATATTATTTACTCCTCCGTGCTCTAACTTCTATATTTTAAGCAATTTTTCTAACCACTGCCCTTTTAACCCGGAGAGCACTTTTCCAACTTTTGCCGACACCCCTTTGACTATTCTTTCATATTATGCACCATAGCCCTATATATTTTAGTTTCACTTTTTACCGCCAGGGGCACCTACTTATCTCGGGTGGTATGGGCTCAATCCCTTCGACTAATATAAGGATAGTATGTAAAACAGAGTTTCGTTCAGATAGAGGTTCGTTTAGAATAGAGTGCGTCCCTGGTTGCGAAATGTGGAACTAACAGATTTTTCAAAAGGATAAAGTGTTTTGAAAGGAATATTAAACGAAACCCTCTGTGCGATCTCTGATCACACTTACCCACTTATTTTATATACTTCTCAGCGTTCGAAATCATTGGTGGTCCGCTGGTCAGAGACCACTAAAAATTCAATCGGACCACTAGTTTTTAAAAAATGTAGTGGTCCGTAGGCAGGGTTGTCTTGGTTTTAACCAGTGGTTTAAACCGGTTTTAACCGTCCTGGTCAAAATCAATTTTGACCATTTTGACCACTGAAATTGACTATTCAATTTATTTACTACTAATCAAATATGTTTTACTAGCATATGTTAAAAACTAAGTTGACATTTGCTAAAAATGTCATAATATAAGTTACATAACACCAGCAAATACCAAATTAAAAAAGTCATAACATAAATAACATAATACCAAGATACTCATTTTACTCATTTTTTATTGAATTTAAAAAAGGATTTACATAACAAGTTTTGTGGTTGCCTCTAAACTTAGATGGTTTCATAATTTATTTTGGATTATTCCAAATTTAGAAAACAATCTTTCAATTGATGACGATCTGGCACAACAATTCATTAGATGTAATGTGGATTCAACAAATTTTATATCAATTCCTTTAACCTTCTTCATTGCTACGCACCAGATATCAGGCCCAATTGTATCTTTTACACTTTCAGAAAAACAAGATTTTGGATACGGTAAGGGTTCTGCTTGAAATGCAATAACAAGAGGCAAAAAGGTAGGATCAATATTATCGTGTAACCAATGCCTTGTTATTTCTTGCTTCTCTTCATGAATACTTTTACCCATGCTGACAGGATTCAGCATATAAGCCAGAAAATGAACTGGTGTAACATTTTCATTAAATCGAGACTATCATTTTAAAATAAGTTTCAAGATCTTTCTCTTTTAGCAATCTTAACCATTCGTCACATGCATCAGATATAGTAGCATCTTCTTTTTGAAGTTTATCTAAAGCAAGGGAAATAAATTGATTTTGTAAATATTTTACTTCTTTGTATATGCCTACATTGTTAATGATTTTAACAATGTTATCATCAATAAACACATGTATAATAATCAATTATAAACAGATAAAGTTAAAAAATGCTATAAAAAGTGATAGAAAATCTTTATTAAGATTGACGATCGTTTCGTTGCACAAACGGCAACATTTTCAAAATCATTCCAAAATTGGAATGATTTTGAAAATGTTGCCGTTAGTGCAACGAAACGATCGTCAATCTTAATAAAGATTTTCTATCACTTTTTATAGCATTTTTAACTTTATCTGTTATCATCAATATCATCCTTCATGCTCATCTGCAATTTTTCATTTCAATAACATCTTCATTATTGAACTAATTTTGTTTGTAATATCTTGTCCTACAAGATTCAAGTAATGTGCAGCACATCCATAAGAAATAAACAGTTCATCTCTATATGCATTTTTAAAATCTTCTCTCATGCGTTTCATCTTGTTTTCATTGTCATTTACAAAACTTCTTACTTTACAAACAAACTTGTTTTCTACCTCTTCTTTAGCAGCAGCTGCTAGTTTTAATCAATACTGGGCAGTTTTTTTAGATACCCATGTATACAGAGGTAGATGTTAGGGTCAGCTGTTGATATATCAACAGAAGAGAATGAAGGAATGACTAAGGAATAAGCAAGAATGACTTTTTCCCTGTTGATATGCAATTAACAATGAAAGGGCAATTATGGATCTAGCTTTCTTATTGTATTGCATAAGCATATTTTACTAATGAGCCTCCTTAACTTATCAGTGTATTATTTTTTTTAACTGCCTGTTACTTTTATTACTTATTAAGTTACTTTTAATTGGAAAGAAAAAATTATTAAAATTAAGACCATTTTTAACCATTTCTGACCAATTTTGGACGGTTAAAACCATTTTTATCCAGTGTCCTGGTCAAAATTAGGGATTGACCGAATAGTCGATTCGGTATTCGGTATGTAAACCAAATATTCGGCTTCGGCCGAATACTTTGAAGTATTCAGCCGAATAATTGCAGATAAGTATTTTCTTAGAAGTAGAATAGGCTAAATGGTGAGTTTCAATATTATGTGCATGAGTTCAAAGTTCAGCTGTACTACCAAAAACAAGTCAAAGGCCATTTTTAATTACAAAAAAACTTTTTTTTTCTTTCCTAAAATAGTCTATATAGGGGTGAAATCAGAACAACTGTCTACGATATAGGAAAAAAAAGTAAGGAATATGGGCATCTTTCCATTACCATTTAATTTTAATTATTTCTACATTAGTTTTTTCAATTTAAATTTATTTAATGTGTATTCTCTTTAATATACACCTCAAATAAGTATATCAGAGTTCATTTCTGTATATCTAAGGGTTATATTAAAGAAAATACATGCATCAAATAAGTATACTCCTATGCCTATCCTATAGCTTTTATAACCATTAAAATTAAAATCGCTCAAATTTATCTTCATCACCACCGTGATAAATATTAATCAAAATATAAATATGTATCAATAATTTCTCAGAAAATAGTTAAATGTACAAATTGATATGATACCTTTTGTATTTGAGAACATTCCAATTCAATATGTATATAATTAGACAATCAGTAAATCAGCTTAATGACAACATTGTTTCTTTTTATTTGAATGAACTTTTGTTTTTCTGAGAATCCTTATCCTTAATAATAGCCTGTATAGTTTAATACTTTCATTGGGTTAATTTGGATATTGACTAGTGATAAAATAATAAATAAGTGATGGGTTAATGAATTTGTGAGTTGAAAGAAGTCATTACATTTTTTTGTGTAATTAGATTTAAGAATAAAAAAGTAACTGAATTAAATTATTAAGAATTTAATGTTAATTAAACTTTATTAAAAAAGCTAATATATGCAAAAATGTGTATTAAAAATTTTTAAGTATTCGGTTGCCGAATACCGAATATTCGGTGTACACTTTGACCGAAGCTTCGGTATTCGGCAAAATTGCTGATTCGGTCAATCCCTAGTCAAAATCAATTTTGACCGGTTAAAATTACAACCCTGTCCGTAGGACCAGTAACTTTTATCCCTGACTGACAGGTAAACGTACATTTTCCCGTTCCTGAGAAAACCGCAACCAAACACAAACCACAGAATTTTATTTTATTTAAAAAATTAAATAAAAAAATGCATTAAAAGTTATAGTAAGTTGAAATAAATAATCTGAAATAAAATATATAATTAATAATTTTATAGTTTTTGTTTATGTACTGTTTAATTTTTAGGAAATTATAATTTTACATTTTAATATGCCGAAAATTAAGGGTAACTGAAAGTAAGCTTGGCTTATATTCTAGGAGGAGGGGGGATGTCACTCAAAGGATGACTATGTTTGCGCTTTGCGGACCAGTGAACTCTGATGCTTACTGGTCCTTGGGACCAGTGACTTTTTTTAATCAATTCGACCGCTGCTTCTCTTTAAGATGCATTAACATTTATAAGCAGATGAAAAACTGTTTTAAGCACTTTTTAAACACTAGTTTCGGTATTATTCAGCATACCGTCATCAGTGCAAATAATCATGAAATTTTTTCATATATATGGAAGAGAAGCGGATTTGAGGTATAGGTTTTATTAATAAATAGCAGTGCAGGAAACTACAAACAGCCTATTGTATAGGGAAAGGAACTGGTAATATGGAAAATTATCTAAATTTGTCATATTAGCATTTAAAGAGATATCAGAGTTTGACTTTTTTAAAATTAGAAGACTGTGTAAGATAAAATCTTCGGATAGGCATACTCTTGAATCATTTTTCAGCCATCTTTTCTACTGCATTTTAAATTGTAATCTTTTTTTCTCCGGGAGACATGATTTTTTTTTCTGGAAGAATTTATCTCAAGAGCAGTAAGACCATTTTTAAGGTTTCCTTGTATACTCTCATAAAGAGTAACAGAAGAAAAATCTTCCAAATAAAGCAAATTTGTGACACAAAACTTTATTTCAAAGTAAATCATATACTATGAAATGTCAGACATTACAAATTCGAATTTAAAAATATTTATGAATCTTGCTTAAAAGTTTCACGGCACACAGGTTGAGAACCACTGCAATAATGACATTTTATTTTTTGGGAGGAGAAGTTATGATTTGTATTTTATTGCTATTATTTGAATAATTTATAATAAAATTTAACATTCAACAACAGGAGTGAGGAATTTTCAGAAAATCTTACCAGCCAGCAAGATGCAACATACAATTCAAAATTAAATACCAAAATGTACGCAGCTGCAGTTAATTACTGTTACTACAGTTAATTAGAATTACTACAATGCATTTTAAATTTTTTATCTATAAAATCAACACGCCCTCTTACGATCAAAACATTCTTTCCCGTTCTGGCAGAGTTGAGAGAAACGCATCCTGCCTTACGACAAAACCAAAGGATGAAAAATTGTATCTTCCGACACGGCGCAAAGATCAGCGATCGGGAAAAGACGTGACGTCACATCGGTACGTACGAAGATCGGAGCCATTGGAGAAATAAACAGACGATCTTTGAAGAATGATCGTAACGAAATAAATGATGAACAATGCGTGAATGAAAGTTTGGAAAATAAATGAAAAATATAACCAAAAGAAAACTTTGTTATTGTGACGTAGTTGTATTAGAATGGAAATAAGGAAAACCAATGGAATAAAGGTAAGTACCACTTCAGAGTGTATAAGTGTCAAGGAAAACATGCTGTCATATTCTGACATCAGCTAAATGCGAAAGAAACATAGGTAAAATTTAAAATAAAAGTCAGTTATAAGTGTCAAAAAACGGACTTTACGGACCTAATAATGAAAAAACGGACCAATATAGACTTGAAGCAAAAAAAAAAAAAAAAAAAAAAACGGACCAGTTCCCCCCAAAAAACGGATTTAGTGGGAGCCCTGCTAATATCACGGGAAATGTTAGTCAGCAAATTTTGAATTCGGTTAGATAAGAATTTGTCAGAATATGACAGCCTGCTTTCCTTGATACTTATACACTCTGGAATGGTACTTACCTTTATTCCACTGGTTTTCCTTATTTCCATTCTAATACAACTACGTCACAATAACCAAGTTTTGTTATATTTTTCATTTATTTATTTTCCAAACTTTCATTCATGCATCGTTCATCATTTATTTCATTACGATCATTCTTCAAAGATCGTATGTTTATTTCTCCAACAACTCCGATCTTCGTACGTACCGATGTGACGTCACGTCCCCCCCCCCCCCCCCCCCCGATCGCTGATCTTTGCACCGTGTCGGAAGATACGATTTTTCATCCTTTGGTTTTGCCGTAAGGCAGGATGCATTTCTCTCAACTCCGCCGGAACAGGAAAGAATGTTTTGATCGTAAGAGGGCGTGTTGCAAGCTGACGATATATGCCGATGTTTTTTGAAGTTTTACGTGGCTTTTCTGTTGAGTTTTGAAGGAAGCTGGTCATGTTAATTTTAAGCAGCTTGCCATGTTAGTTCTAAAAGAAGCTCGTGTTGGTTTGAGAAAGCTTGTGTTAAATTTTAAATAGCTTTAACGTTTCTTAGTGTGTGCATAGATGATGTTCATTTTTAAAGAACTTAAGATATGTTCGATATGCTCCGATATGTTAACTTACACATTTTTTTCGGATAGCTATGATGTTTTGTATTAAAGAGAAAGATAATTTACGATGTCGTCAGTGTTTCAAGTTAACTTGGCTCTTCAACATTTTTGCATATTTTTCAAAACATCGTTATTGGTATTGAAAATTATCGTATTATCTACATGGAACGTATACCAGTGTGCCGTATTCAGCCCTAAGTGAAACTGAGAGTTCCTTTTTTTATTTTATCTGAATATTGACAACCCAGGAATATATAATATATAAATAAGTGACCTGATGCAATGAACTGTCCTACTATTTAATTCATGCTGTTTACTGCCATTTGTCATTAACTTATTTCACCATAATTTATTTTTATTATACTGTTTGATAATCATTTAAGTCATGTTTTTCGTTAAATAAACGTTAGTTTTATTTTACAAACTTAAATGCATCTTTACTTGTTTTACACTTTTACATTTTGTCGGTCACTATCCTGCCATGGTTACGTACAGCACTTCAAGTTAAAAATATATTCCATACTCAGCTATAATTTTAGTAATTCTAGACTGGTCCTGTTTCCAGACCGAGAACACTGGTTACGGGCCAGGCCTATTTTAACTCTTGAGTGTCAGCAGTAACCAGTTGGCCATACGAACTCCTAGTGAATTCTAATCGGGAGGGAAGGGGGGGGGGGTTATATTTATAAAGTAAAGATTGTAATGACTTAAAAAAAAAAAAATTGAATCTTGAAATTTTTCTAATTTTCTTTTTTATAAATTTTTTTGTACTGTACTGTTTATATCTGGCTCCCGGTACTTTTTTTTACCTTGGAAAAAAAAAAAAACTTAAATTTTCTATTTTCTTCTGACAATGGCTAGTATTCAGGTTAGTATCAGCAAATTGAATTCTAACAACTATGGAAACTGAGCCGCTGATGTAAAGTATCTACTGCTTGACAAGAATGCCTGGGGCATTGTAAATGGAACGGAGAAAGCTCCCGAGAAAACAGATTAGAGCCGTACCGAGTACTCGGTAAATACTCGGTACTCGACTTACTCTGCCAATTTGCCGAGTACTCGGTATTCGGTGAAATTTTGGCCAAGTACTCGGCCAATACCGAGTAGTTGTAAGAATTTCCTTTTTGTAAGCATATGAATTTAAAACTGATCTGTAAAAAGTTATTTGAATATCAATATATAATATATGCAATAATTCATAAAACTATTTACTTGGTATTTAACATGTCTACAAAATATAGAAAAAATTAAGAACAAAAACCCTCATAAAATAATTCCAGATTAAAATTTAGTATCACATTTATACAAATAAAAATAAGTTCTTTTTAAATATATAGGAAAACAGAAAAGACTATTATTTTGGATAAAGAAACTGAAAATACAACAAATGTAACAAAAAAATTAATAATTAAATTTATTATATTTCAAATTATGGTGCAAAAACACCAAACGTTCTGCATTATCAGTAGACAGGGCATTTCTTTTACTACTATAAATTTGGCCTGCCTCTGAAAATATACGTTCAGAATAAACAGTGGTTGCAGGTGCACATAAGAATTTTTGGTACTTTTCGGTTAGCCGGGTGCCAGTGTTATATATGCATATTTATATACATACATATATATAAATATACATATATATCTATATATACATATTGTATATATATACACACATATATATATATATATATATGTAAATATATATGTATATATACATATATATGTATGCATATAAATATGTATATATAACACTGGCGCCCAGCTAACCGAAAAGTACCGAATTTTTTTGCAAGGTTGCCCATAATCGGAAAAGTTCTTTTTTCTCCCCCCCCCCCCCCTCCCAATGCAAATGGAGTGTCAGTTTTACATAAGTCTTCTGTTAAGAAAGCCTGTATCGCTTTTTGTACCTCTCTTTTTATTTTTCTCTTTTTTATTTTTAATCAAAAGAAAATAAGGTACAGTTACAAAATAAATATGAAATGTTTTGCATTATTCAATGAATTGTTACAGTAACCAATAAACATTTTTATTTTTGTTAGACAGATTTCAGGTATCGGAATAAATTAGAAGGTTGAAGCACAGGTATATTTATGTACACCTAAGCTCACATTATGTGCACATCAGCATTTATTTCCCTTATTACACAACTACTCGGTACTCGGCCAAAGTACTACTCGGTACACCACTAAAACAGATGCAGCAGCAGATAAGGACTACCAGTCCAGAGTCAGGTCAGCCCTTTCCATAATATACCTGAACGTAGAACCGGAGTTCAGACGAATAATAGAAAACATCGATGACCCAAAGGAAGCTAGTGGTGTACCGAGTAGTACTTTGGCCGAGTACCGAGTACTCGGCCACTGACTACTCGGCCGAGTACCGAGTAGTTGTGTAATAAGAAGAAAAACACTGATGTGCACTTAATGTGAGCTTAGGTGTACATATATATATGAATATACCTGTGTACATATATATATACCTGTGTGTACATACATATATAATACCTGTGTGTACATATATAATATACATATATAGTATATATAAATTAACTAATTAAATTTGAAATTTATTTGTGCACCTTTTAAAGACAATTTCTGACAATTCGAAACAGTAGCAAAAAAAGGAGAATTGACAGATAACAAGTACAATTATTAACCAATAAAAAATTAAAGCATTCTTCAACCTACCAATATATTCCAATACCTGAAATCTGTCTATCAAAAATAAAAATGTTTATTGGTTACTGTAACAAAACTATTCATTGAATAACACAAAGCATTTCATATTTATTTTGTAACTGTACCTTATTTTCTTTTGATTAAAATTAAGAAAGAGAAAAATAAAAAGAGAGGTACAAAAAGAGATACAGGCTTTCTTAACAGAAGACTTAATGTAAAACTGACTCTCCATTTGCATGGTGCGGGGGAAAAAAACTTTTTCGATTATGTGCAACCTTGCAAAAAAATTCTTATGTGCACCTTCAACCACTGTTTATTCTGAACGTATATTTTCAGAGGCAAGCCAAATTTATAGTAGTAAAAGAAATGCCCTGTCCACTGATAATGTAGAACCTTTGGTGTTTCTGAACCATAATTTGAAATATAATAAATTTAATTATTAATTTTTTTATTACATTTATTGTATTTTCAGTTTCTTTATCCAAAATAATAGTATTTTCTGTTTTCCTATATATTTAAAAAGAACTTATTTTTATTTGTATAAATGTGAAACTAAATTTTAATCTGGAATTATTTTATAAGGGTTTTTGTTCTTAACTTTTTCTATATTTTGTATTTGTAGACATATTGTTAAATACCGAGTAAATAGTTTTATGAATTATTGCATATATTATACATTGATATTCGAATAACTTTTTACAGATCAGTTTTAAATTCATATACTTAAAAAATGAAATTCTTACAACTACTCGGTATTGGCCGAGTACTCGGCCAAAATTTCGCCGAGTACCGAGTACTCGGTACGGCTCTAAAGGAAGCATGGAAGAAGCTCAAAACACATTTCCAACCGGACAACCGTTCCCGTCACATGCAGTTATTCTCTGAGTTATTGGCTTGCTGAATTGAAGCTGATGAAGCAATTGACATGTATGCAGCCCGCCTTCAGAGAATTGCAAACCAATTAACGGCTATTAACGAACCCATCAAGGAGACATATCTTTCATTCCAGCTCCTACGATGACTCCCAAAAAGGTACGACGGTTTAGTCCAGAGTATTCTCCGATGGTCTGAGGATAAATTCAAGTTCAACGACATACTGACCAAGCTGATCGCAGAGGAATCCCGCCTAAAACTACAATCAGAAGACAGAGCTGAATATATCCAAAGCAACTTTTCTAGAACTAGACCACCTAGGAACTCTAGTTACAAACGGAAGTTCCAAGGAAAGTGCCATAAGTGTGGACGAACGGGCCACGTAAAAAGAAATTGGGCCTATTCCAATCATGAAACTTCTGGTCCCAAATCGTCAGCCGGAAATAGCTCCCGTGACTCATCCACTTCCAGAGAGACCGTCCCTAGATCCAATCCTGTTTGCCCATGGAACAGAGGTGCCACTTCAAAGACTAAGTCCACTTTTAAGCCTCAACGTCACCATAGCAGCCAGGTACATTATTTAATACAATCCAATCTCAGTAAAGTAAAAGGTGATGACGACGCCTGGGTCTTTGACACGGGCGCATCACACCATTTCTGTAAAAATAAAGATCTTTACGTTGATTTTAAACCTCTGAGAAATCAAGAACTTACTGTAGCCGTTGATGGCGCCACCTTCCCAATCAAAGGGACAGGCACTGTAGATTTAAAATTAAATGGGGAAAAGGTATGTTTCGGGGATGTTATGTTCTGTCCTAGTCTGAGACGTAATCTTATATCAGGGTCTCGCCTCGATACAAAAGGGGCAAAGTTCAAAGGAGGTGAGGGGAGAGTAAAGGCTTATCGCGAAGATAGAACCCTTTTCCGTGCATTTCTTAAAAGTCGCATATATTATATCCACCCTGAACCTAGTTCTAGAACCATAACTAATTCTAAACTTAAAAGTAATCTTAAAACTAAACATGTTCGATTTGAGGCATCAACCATCCAAAAGTATGACCTAAAGCTTTGGCACAGAAGATTAGGGCACATCAGTCCGTCCTTAATCGAACATACTGACAAGTGTAATGGGGTGAGAGGTCTTCCACACATCAAAAACAGGGATTTTGAGTGTGAAGTATGTAAGTTAAATAAACATAGACGCACCTCATTCAAACCTTTAAAACAAATAAGGTCCAAAAAGCCACTCGAGCTCTTGCACACAGATTTATGGGGACCAACAAAAATCACTGGCAGAAATGGGGAGAAATACTTTTTGACTATTACTGACGACTTCTCCAGAAAAGTTGCAGTTTACCCATTGTGTAATAAGACACAGGTCTTCAAAGCTTTCACAAACCACGTCAAAAGAGCAGAGTGGTTTTTGAATACTAAACTTAAAAGTGTTCGCAGTGACAATGGGAGGGAATTCTCAAATGAAGCTTTTAGGAATTATTTTGAAACAAATGGGATAAAACACGAATTCACAAATATCTATTCTCCGGAACAAGATGGAGTTTCGGAACGTCTTAATCAAACGCTAGTAGATGGAGCTAGATCAATTCTGAATGAGAATAAGATGAACCTGAAGTTCTGGCCAGAGGCCATTCTCTACTATGCTTACACACTGAATCGTGTTTGCCACAAGTCCCAAACCAAAACGCCTTTTGAATATTACTGTGGAAATAAACCTTCTATTCATCACTTGCATCCATTTGGATCAACTGTATATGTAGGGGTACCTAGACAACTCAGGGGATCAAAGTTCGAGGCAAAAGCCAAAAAGGGAATACTGGTGGGGTATGCAATGTCCACAAAGGGATACAGAGTGTGGCTTCCTGATGGAAATAAAATAATTGAAACCATCAATGTCAGATTTAGTAATGAAGCAACTCTGCCCAAGGATTTGCAAACCCAAAGTGAACCAGGTCCTACTTATTCCATTGGTACAGACCCTTTCGATGTTGTAGAAGAGTGCAACGGAAGCGGTCTGGGTCCCACTTACATTATAGGTACACAACATCCTGAAATCAATCCTTTTAGCAGGGATGAGAATTGTAAAAAAGCAAAAAGACTGAAACCACACGCAAACAAAAAATTGTACCACATTTTATCCGTGAAAGATACTTTAAGAAATAAAACCAGGGTCTGATTTCCGGGCAAATGGAGACAAGCGCACAAACCTGTATACTACATTACAGGAGTGAAAATAGCCAAATTACACACAGCTCTTAAAACGTAGGTCATATGAAATGCTCGACTTATCAGAATCATGATCGCTCCTGAAAACAGGGTTGGAAAAAAACCAGGTTTTTTTAAAATATAATTTCCTATTTTATACAGATGCATATCTGTTGATAAAAACATTTTTGGATATTATATAAGTAATATAACTTTTGAAAATATTTAAATTAAATAATTACAGTCAATTATGTAGAAAATTGAAATCATTTCTAATTTAAACATTTTTAGTAACAGCTATGTCTTTTGATCAAAGTAAACTGTTCTACACAGTGAACATTGATACCTTGAAAATCGTATGAAGAATCCTTTGATTAATAATATAAAATCAATCAATCAAACATTTGATGCAGTTTCGTGAATATAATATTATTCTGTGGTTGTTATTTTTTTAATATCCAAATACTTCTGGTTATTTTGTTTTCTGAGTGATAATTCCAAGTGTCAGAGTCAACATTTTTGGCCCATTAGATTCAGCAACTAACAGAAAAGATTGATTGGCATTATTGAAATGCTATAACTAGCACTCAGATTTTGCAAGCTGTGTTATTCAATTTGATATCTTAAGTTACTCTAAAATTCTTTAAGGGTAATCTTCCCCAATCTCAATCCAGAAAATTTTCTTTTACAACTTAACTAAAATCTTAAAGATCATTGTATTTTGTTATTAACTGCTGTAAATAATCTGCATTTTTTAAATGAAAATATTTTATGCTAAATATTGAATATTATTTATCTATTTTATCTTTTCTAATTTCACATGTTTTAAGAAAAATCTTTAGGGTACCAGATATGTTCATCAGCACATGCTAATTTTCATTCTACATGCATAGAAACATGACCTAGGCTCATTATGTCTCATGTTGACTGCTGAGATGAAGTGTTAAAAGAAGAAATTACTTCTATAAATAATTTAAAACAAATAAATTACAAAAAAGAGAAAATATTACATAAGATTTTTTCTAAAAAAACCAAATGGTTTTTTTGACAAAAAAACCAATTGGTTTAAACCGTGGTTTAAACCATGGTTAAAACCACGTGGTTTAAACCGTGCCAACCCTGCCTGAAAATGAAATAATTTAATTAAGAATAGGGTTTTTGTGTGTCATAATTTTAATAAATTTTTTATCAAAAAATATGAAAAACTTAGTGAAAATCACAATGGTTAGTTATTTTTGGTCACACGGGCAAATTGGACCAGGACCTAAAGCCAGCTTAATGTGAATTCTGAATCAGGACAGATTCTGAGTAAAAAAAAAAAAAAAAAATTGAAATTCACAGCAAATTTTCTGAAAGGTTACAAAAGAGGGAGGAAGGGGAGGATACACTAAAAGCACTAAATACATGTATTTTTCGCGCAATTTTGACGAAATTTGCCACTTTTTCGCAATCTTTTGATGAAATTTGCAGTTTTTTCGCGAACTTTTGACGAAATTTGCAGTTTTTTTTGCGAACTTTTGACGAAATTTGCAGTTTTTTTGCGAACTTTTGACGAAATTTGCAGTTTTTTTGCAAACTTTTGACGAAATTTGCAGTTTTTTTTGCGAACTTTTGACGAAATTTGCAGTTTTTTTTTTGCGAACTTTTGACGAAATTTGCAGTTTTTTTGCGATCTATTGACGAAATTTACCGTTTTTCGCGAACTTTGCCGTTTATTCGCGATCTTCTGATGATATGTCGTTTTTTCGCTATCTTTGGACAAATTTTGCTGCTTTTTCGCGATCTTTTAACAAAATTTTGCTTTTTTCGGATCCTTTGACATTTTCTGCTTTTACGCGATCTTTTGGCGAAATTTGACGCTTTTTCGCGTGCTTTTGACAAAAGTTTCTGCTTTTTCGCGATCTTTTGACGAAATTTGCCGCTTTTTCGCGATCTTTTAACAATATTTGCGATCTTTTGATGATATTTGTAGTTTTTTGCGATCTTTTGGTGACATTTACCACTTTTTCGCGGTCTTTTGACAAAATTTGCCGCTTTTTTGCGATCTTTTGTGCCACTTTTTCGCAATCTTTTGACGAAATTTGCCATTTTTTCATCACCTTTGAATGTTCTTTCGAAATCTGAAGAAAAGCAGAATCGATAGGAAAGTGAAAATTTCGGAAAATAGCAAAATTTTACAGGAGAAAAAATACGGAATCCTCGGAAAAAAAGGCGGAATTTAGAGAAAAAAACGGAAATTCCTTGAAATAACAAAAAAGCGGAAATCCGCCAAAAGACGGAAAATTCTCATCCCTGTTTTAGAGAATTACAGCCTGATAAACCACCTCCTGCCGTTTCTAAGCCAGACCAGTCTCACTTTGATGAGCCCGCCTTCAGTCTCACATCTCTGGATGAAAGTGATGAGGAGGGCAAGAGGTGTTCACGAAGTTTAAGAGATGCTGCATGGTTTAGAAAGGTAGTACGACGTCGTGACGGTAAACGCACGGACATATATTATTATGAGGTAGGTGAAACAGATAGGTTATTGTCAAAAACATGGTTTAGTTTTAAAAGTAAGGATAAGTATGAGGGGTTGGTAGACATTACTAACGTAAGCTATAATTCTAGTCTTAGCCAAACACCACCATACAGTTCCATATCCTCTATATTTGGTCCAAATACCACTCTTCACCTGGACCTAGTAGTAACGCAGACATATGACTAGACACCGTACCAAACACTTAAATCCCCTCAATGGGAGTTCTGGAAGCAAGCCATGAAAGAGGAGTTAGATGTCATTAATGACAGGAAAGTTTGGAATCTAACTGCCTTACCTGATAATGTAGGGGTGTAGATGGGTGTAGATGGGTGTTCACCCTGAAGCGTGATGACAGCGGCCAGATAGCCAGGTATAAAGCACGATTAGTTGCACAAGGATATAAGCAGGTTAAAGGGGAAACCTACGACGAGACTTTCTCGCCTGTGGTCAACTTTAGCTTAATCCGTTTCTTTTTCGCGGCTCTGGTGACCTAAAGACGTAATGTGACGTAAAGGGAGCATATTTATATGCACCTCTTACTGACAGTCTACATTAAGCAACCTCCAGGGTTTGAGGTCAAGGGGAAAGAACGCCTAGTTTGTAAGCTTCAGAGGGCACTCTATGGGCTCCATCAGAGTGGTCGTGTCTGGTTCTATGAGCTGCACAAAGTCCTAATATCTCTTGGTTTTGTTAAATTAAATTGGTGCAATTGTGTATATACTCTGCTTGATCACATTGTTTTATTGTTATATGTTGATGATTTTGTAATTTTGAGTAAGCATCAAGATAATATTAACAAGGTTTTAGTTTTATTGAACAAACATTTTGACATAAAGGTTTTGGGTAAAACAAGGAAATTACTTGGGGTATAGTCCGAGGAAGATAGAGAGGGTGTTGTCTCAATTCATCAGATTGGATATATCAACGAGGTATGTTCACGTTTTCAACAGTACAACATACCTATCTCCTCACTACCAATAAGTAAAGGAATGGTGTACACGAAATTGCAATGTCCCCAAACCGATTCTGAAGTACAAGAGATGCACAGGTATCCGTACAGAAATGTTTTGGGCTGTCTCGCATTCCTCACTAGTAGAACTCGCCCAGACATCGCATATGCGGTGAATATTTTTAGCCAGTTCCAGAGCAATCCTGGTATTGCCCACTAGATTGGCCTCTTGAAACTACTGGGTTATGTCCAAAGCACTCAACATTACAAATTACGTTTACCTTGTCAGAAAATCAATTTGATCACGTATACCGATGCCGATTTTGCTGCAAATCGGGACAACAGGACGTCAATGGGGGATCAACTTTTATTGCTGTATAGAGCTCCAATAATGTGGAGAGCCTTTAAACAGAAAACTATCAGCCTGTCTACAATGGAATCAGAATTCGTTGACCTTACCGAAGCAACGAAAGAGCTTTTATAGTTTAGTAGAATTATAACAGAATGTTATAACAAACACATTTTTACCGACCAACAAACTAAACCCACTCTATTAGTAGACAATATGGAAGCCATTGACTTCATAAAATCTCCCATTGAAAACTACCACCGTACCAAGCATATAGACGTTAAATTATTTTTCGTTCGTGATCTTTTAAACCAAGAGGTATTCAATGTTAAGCACGTAGACAGTAAATCCAATCTTTCGGATATTTTTACAAAATCATTTACAATGATTTAAACAAGTTCATTGAGGTGATTTTTAATTTAAAGTCTAAATAACTCTGTATGATATTTTTCTTTCAAAAACCTTCTCCTTTGAACTTAAACAAAGTATTTTTGAAAATGCTTGTATAAATGTTTTTGATGGCTAAACTGTTAAAGTTGTTTAACATTTTTGAATACTGAAACTTCCAAGTTTCAGAAACATGTCTTTTTATATTGTTTGAATGTATATACACTTGTTTTTCATTACTATTGCACCGTACTTCTACACTTGTTGATTTTCTTGTTTTTCAGTATAAAGTACAGTGATGTTTTATTACCCTCATTTCCAATGACGCGGACAATTTAATTCCCACTGGAATGTGGTCGGACCTCACGTTGGTTCATCCTAGAGGTCTGCACGGGCCGGAATTTCCAGGCCCGGCCCGAAGGAAAGCTATTTTGGCCCGGCCCGGTGTAAAAATTAAAAGTTCGGCCCGAGCCCGGCCCGTTTACATTTTTACTGTTCTCAGCCCGGCCCGTACAAAAATTAGTGAAAACAGGCCCGGCTCGACTAACTTTCTACAAAAAAAATCAGTTTTTTCTCGAGATACAATTAAGATTCTTTTAATGAATACTACATGCATATTTATGGGAACATTTTACAGTATATTTTAAATTACTATGTGTTCGCAAAATAGAAAACACACAATAGTAAACGTCAACGATTGCTTACAGTGTTTTAGTCAACGTCTCTACAGACGTTTCAAAATTTAAATAAGGGTTCATTAAAAGATTATTGTAGTTTAGAATAAAGGGTTAAAAAACATGATAATTTTTGAAGATTATAATAAAAGGTAGATTTGTGAAAATATTTCTGTCATTTTTAAGGCTTTTCTCAAATCCAAAGGAGCTACATTTTGATACATTTATGAATTCATTTCTTTTCGGAAACGCATGAGATTGGCAGGTATTCTTATTCAGAAACCATGTAAATGCTGTTTTTTCTTAGATAAAAGTAATATATCTTTCAGAAAATACTGCCAAAGTTAGCGTTTTGAATCGAATTTCCGGAAGCGATAGCACAGGAAAGGAGAAAAACGTACAGTCACGTGACAAGAGTCTCTTATCTCTGTACGTAATTTATGAAAAATGGAAACGCTATTCGATCCCAAATGCCTTCAATACTCAGGCCTGTCAATTTTATGCCTTTATTATTAAAAATGAGTCAGAAAATGTGTGTGAGAGTTTCGCATTGTTGAGCAGTAAATATGAGAACCACCTTAAGGTACATTTCCAAAGATACTGTTAACAGAAGTTCATTATCGCTATTAATACTTTTACAAAACATAATGCCTGTCCTACACATCCTGAGAACGATTAAGACCAGTTCCGTCCTGGCACAAGTCTGCCGAAAAAATTAAACCCGCGATCAGGCATCATGTAACTGTACGATGCCGATCTCTACAATGGACATGTTACATTTCTGTATTGATGTTGTTAAACTCGCATCGGCTCGTAATGCACATTTATACTTCTCGAAAAAGTCATATTCATTGGAAATGACCCCGTATTTTATCTGCTCCTCTCAAGTTCTTATATCGGGCCGATAGGCACGATTAATTTTTTTTATCGGCCCAGCCCTGCAGGCCCGTTCATTTTTTTTTGCCGGCCAAGCCCGTGCAGACCTCTAGTTCATCCTCCGGGACCCGAGCAGCCTCAGGAAGCGACTTGCGAGGTGCCCTTGTAAATAGCCAGAGTGGTCCTTATTTCCATTCTAATACAACTACGTCACAATAACCAAGTTTTCTTTTGGTTATATTTTTCATTTATTTATTTTCCAAACTTTCATTCACGCATCGTTCATCATTTATTTCGTTACGATCGTTCTTCAAAGATAGTCTGTTTATTTCTCCAACGGCTCCGATCTTCGTACGTACCCATGTGAAATCACGTCTTTTCACCTGATCACTGATCTTTGCACCGTGTCGGAAGATACGATTTTTCATCCTTTGGTTTTGCCGTAAGGCAGGATGCGTTTTTCTCAACTCCACCGGAACGGGAAAGAATGTTTTGATCGTAAGAGGGCGTGTTGCAAGCAGACGATATATGCCGATGTTTTTTGAAGTTGTCGGTGGCTTTTCTGTTAGTTTTGAAGGAAGCTGGTTGTGTTAATTTTAAGCAGCTTGCCATGTTAGTTTTAAAAGAAGCTCGTGTTGGTTTGAGAAAGCTTGTGTTAAATTTTAAATAGCTTTAACGTTTCTTAATGTGCGCATAGATGATGTTCATTTTTAAAGAACTTAAGATATGTTCGATATGCTGCGATATGTTCGTTAAGTTCAACATTTTTTTTCGGATAGCTATGATGTTTTGTATTAAAGAGAAAGATAATTTACGATGTCGTCAGTGTTTCAAGTTAACTTGGCTCTTCAACATTTTTGCATATTTTTCAAAACATCGTTATTGGTATCGAAAATTATCGTATTATCTACATGGAACGTATACCAGTGTGCCGTATTCAGCCTAAAGTGAAACAGAGTTCCTTTTTTTATTTTATCTGAATATTGACAACCCAGGAATATACAATATAAATATGATGTAACCTGATGTAATGAACTGTCCTACTATTTAATTCATGCTGTTTACTGCCATGTCATTAACTTATTTCACCATAATTTATTTATTTTTATTATATTGTTTGATAATCATTTAAGTCATGTTTTTCGTTAAATAAACATTAGTTTTATTTAAATGCATCGTTATAACTTAAATGCATCTTTACTTGTTTTACACTTTTACATTTTCTCAGTCACTATCTTGCCATGGTTACCTACAGTTAAAATATATTCCATACTCTGCTATAATTTTAGTAATTCTAGACCGGTCCTGTTTCCGGACAGAGAACAGAATTTGCTCCTGCGGCCACACCACACTCACATTCGGATTACTCTCTGTGCCGGTCAATGTAAGTAAAGTCTCGTTACTTTTTCCAAGGTTGTAGGAAAACATTTTTAAATCTTTATATTATTATTTATAAATCAATGATTTTACACCATTTTTAAAAAGAGAAAGTTATGTAAAAACATGGATTTATAAATTACATAAAGATTTAAAAACGAAGTTTTTGCTCCACTTCGAAAATTTCTTCAGATGCAATTGCACAAATTTTAGCAGCATTCTAAATAAATCTAAACATGTGCTTTTTCAGATGAATAGTTGGTACCCTGTTTCAGACCCTAACTGGGATCATTTTATAAACATTAAATTCTTGCTGATTGTTTTTTTGTTGGTGTGTAAACATTTTAAAATTATTTTTACATATTTTTTCTATGATTTAATACTTTTTTTCTTTTTGGCAGTTGTGAGCGGGATTTTACCTGCATTAAAAATAATAGTTTTTGAAATATTGTTGAAATTTATAAAAAGTTTCTGGCCATTCTTTTTTAGTGTCGAAAATGTTTTAAGAACGGGTTCAGGGGGCAGAGCCCCCTGACAATAACAAGTATTCATCTCAAAAAGGACATTTATTTAGAATGCTGCTAAAATTTGTGTAATTGTATCGGAAGAAAATTTCCAAGATGGCACAAAAACTTCGTTTTTAAATCTTTGTGTAATTTATAAATCCCTGTTTTTATATCATTTTCTATCTTTAAAAATGGTGCAAAATCATTGATTTATAAATAATATAAAGATTTAAAAATGTTTTTCTGCAATCTTGGGAAAAATTTTCATGGTGGCAAAACGGCATTTTGGTGCAATTTTTTCGCCAAGTGGCACAGGATATGGAATTCTTCCCGTTAATTCACAGTATACTCTCTTTTAATAACTGCGCCAATGTGGCAACCCTGGTTTATCGGGCTGCTCTTCTGACATCACCAAATATGGCAACCGTAAGATTTTTCTTGAAAGAGTTGATGGTTTAAACTCCTTGTTTTTTAAGCTGCTTTCTAATTGGATGCTTATTTTTTTGTAAAAGACTTTCTTATTGGACAAAGAGGAGAATCAGGGAGCATTTTGAATTTGTTTGGAAAAACGCTATTACTGCTGCAATGGATTTCGTGTTGACAAGTTCTGTGTGTTGCAGTCGCGTATTTTTATTAGTTTTCAAAATCTCTTATAATTTTGAAACAAGTACCTATCTGGATAAATGCTTGACAGGTTTAGAATAAATATTCGATCAGTTATTTTTCTTTTATTTTTACCTGTATTTTTGAGCGTTGATTGAATTATGTACAAGAGAGACGCTGATTGTTTTAAGCTATGAATGACTAAAAGTGACAGATTGAGTGATGCTTTTGAATGACATCCTAGAGCACAGGGTAAAATTATGAATAAAAAAAACGGGGTGTTTAGGAGGGCGGTAGCCCCCTTGATTAAAAAAAAACCACAACATTGTTTTGCTCCCCTTACTGTTAACAAACGTTCTTTTTTAATAATTTGGGTAAGCGAAAGTTTTGTTTTTTGGTATATTTGATAAAATGTATTTTAAAATATATGAAATGTATTTTTAAAAAATGTATTTCGAAAAAGTTTGAAATTTTATGTATTTTTACTCAAAAATACAGGTTAAAATAAGAGAAAAATAACTGATCGAATATCTATTCTCACATTTTAAGCATTTGTCTAGATAGGTACTTGTTTCAAAATACACGAGAAGAGAAAACAAATAATTTTGCCTACTCTCTCCCGGATGTTGCAGCTCCGGGAGTTAGTACGCAAAAATGTGCCAATTTGGCAATTTTTGAAAATTGCGCCAAGGAGAGTAAACTGCGATTGCACCCTTAAAATGCTGAAATTTCTCAAGAGCTCAATTGATGTTCAAGCAAAACTTACTCAAAACGAAACAAATTGTTTAAATGTAACTTAAAATTCCAAAAACACACACACACGCACAAAAAAAAACAAAAACTAACTTTGATGCTCAAGAACCTTTTGAACAGCAGCTAAATATGCTACTACTGATCCACCAAGCACACCCAAAAAAGAAATTATGGTTGTGTTTATCTATATCGCAGAAATGGTTGGGTGTGATTAAATTAATTCATTTAATTAAAATATTTTTCCAAATCTTTATGATTAGTCGTGTGATCGGAGATATTCAGCTATAAGTATGTAAAATTTCAAGCCTCAAAGTTCTCCAAGTTTCTGACGGACAAGGTTTCATCAGATGAACAAAGCCCAGAAAATGACTCTCTTTTTTTTAAAGATTTTTTTTTACACCCCAGATTAACATTAAAAATGCACAAGAAAAAAGAATTTTTCTTATAAAAGACACTATAATACACTGTCGCCGTAAATGCATTTGTAAAAAAACCAGGAAAACTTATGTTGATATATACCATACACAAAAACTAATTATTTTTTTATTTATCTAATATTTAATCAAAAGTAGATAAATCTATTAACTAAGAGACTCAAAGTATAAATAAACTACAAGTCGGAACTTGCACATAACAAGAATAAAATGATTTCTATAAATAAATTGCTTTAAATCTAATACCTTTTTTAAGCTGGGAAGTTTAGGAAAGCCTTTTAAATTTGTAAGACCAACTTTTATCATGCTGAGAGTCTCCAAGTTTTCAAATTCATCAGTAAATCCCACAATAGATGAACTGCAACAGTTGTCAAGGCTTAATTCTTTGATCTGGAAAATTATAGTTATGAAATGTAGATTATATTCACAAACTTTATAAAAGTAATTTATACACTTTAAATTAAAAAATACATAACCAGAGGTCGATACTTTAGTATAATTCCTAGATTACCACAAAATTAAATTATACATTAATAATTGGAATGCAAAGAAAATTTGGTATAAGGTAGGTGTGTCAGAGTAATGGACACCCTTAAGGAATTTCTTAAAAAAATTATTTTTTTATTAAGTTATAATTATTATATTCCAGTTTTTTTCAATATTATATTAATCTATCAACAATATTTAACCATTCTTATAGCCTCATTTTCCAATATGAATAGAAATTTAATTTTAAATAACAGAAATATATCAAAACACCCAAAAGCCCAGTAGTGGACACCCTCTGGTCAGGGTTGCCGGTTTTTAGACAAGCCAAAAAAAGCCGGCTTTTATTTTTTGAAAAGGTGGTTTATAGATAATTCATATAAAATTTGGATTAATTTATTTTTAACACTTAAATATTTTCTACGATAAAAATATAAACTTCTATTAAATTTTGTCAAATAACTAAGACCTTATAACTGCTAGAATGTAACTGTGAAAGCATTGTGTTTGAAAAAAAATTATGAATATTCAGAAGAATGCATTAAATTAGACTCTAAAGTATTGGTTTGGAATTCTTTATCATGGCTCTACACATACCACACATTAAAATAGAAACAGCAGTGGTAGAATTGATTAGAAAAAGATCACTGGTCCCAAGGACTAGTAAACATCAGAGTTTACTGGTCCGCAGACATCGTTACTGGCCCGCTACATAAAATTATATTAGTACCTTTAACCCTTTGAGTGACACCCCCTCCCCTCTCCTCCTCTGAGAATATAAACCAAACTTACTTTCAGTTACCCAAAATTTTCGGCATAATAAAATGTAAAATTATAATTTGCTAAAAATTAAATAGTACATAAAAACTGAAATTATTATGTATTTTATTTCTGTTTATTTATGTTAACTGACTAAGTTTTTATGCAAATTTTATGCTTATTGTAATGTTTGGTTGCAGTTTTCTCAGGGATGGGAAAATTTACGTTTACCTGTCAGAGAGGGAAAAAGTTACTGGTCCTTCGGACTACGGATTGACCGAATACCGAATATTCGGCTTCGGCCGAATACTTAAAAGTATTCGGCCAAATAATTGCAGATAAATATTTTCTTAGAAACAGGAGAATTCTCTTTTACTTAGAAGTAGAATAGGCTAAACAATGAGTTTCAATATTATGTGCATGAGTTCAGAGTTCAGCTGCACTACAAAAAACAAGTCAAAGGCCATTTTTAATAAAAACCCTTTTACTTCCTAAAATAATCTACATAGGGGTCAAATCAAAACAACTGTCTACGATAGAGAAAAAAAAATTGTAAGGAAGATGGGCACCTTTCCCTTATCATTTAATTTTAATTATTTCTACATTAGTTTTCTTAAAAGAAACTTCAGCCATATACTCTGCATTTCTTTTAATATCTAAGTCCATTACTATTTTCTTGATATCAGAACTTATATTTTCTCGGTGCTCTTCACATACTTTTACTATTTTTGACAATTTTTTTTTATGTATGATTGAAAGTAGCCAACGTAAGAGTCCCACCTTACATCTACTGGAATAAGTAATGCAGTGCTGCCTTCACTATTGTACCAAGCTTTAGGGAGATGAGTGTTTTGGAAATATTTCACTAGTTTTATAATATGATCACTGATTTACTTAGTAGATCTTTTGCCAACAAGTTTAGAACATGAGCAGAACACCCATACATAGTTACATTATTAAAACCTTTCTCTTCTAATTCATTTCGCATTTTAGCCATGTTGGCAGCCTTATCAGTGATGAAACTATGAACTTTGCATTTAAATTTATTTTCTGTTAAAGGAATCATTTTAGTCACAAGTTCAGTCAAATATTCACATGTGTATGAAAATCCTGATGTATTGATTGTGTTAACTAAGTAGACTTTACCTCTATTTACCACACATGCACATACGATTGGTTCATTTCGTATGCTTGACCATCCATCAAATGTCATACACACAATTTCGCCACTTAAAACATCTATGCATTTTTTGCTCTCATCATTGTATATTTTTTCCAATAAAGTTCCAGCAATAACTTTGCGATTTGGTGGGGTATATCCAGGACGAAGTTTATTACAGAAATTGATGAATTCAGGATTTTCAACTATACGAAAAGGGCAATTATTAGCATAAGCAAAACGAGCAAAAAAAAAAAAAAAAAATGATTTAAATCAAATGATTTTTTTAATAAAAATCAGCTGATTTAAATCTTGATTTAAATCATGCCAACCCTGGCTTAATGTCTACTTTTTAAAAAAACACAATTTTACAAAAAATAAAATAAAAATTTTACCCTGTTAAAAAGTTGTACTTACAATAATACTTTACTGTGTACTAATTACGGATATACAGTAAGAGTGAATTTAAAATATTACATGCAATGTTGTCCTGTGTGACATTTAATTTGAATTTTTACAGATCAATTTAGTGTTTGAGGTTTTTGACATGACGGTTTAAACTAGGGATTGACCGAATACCGAATAGTTGATTCGGTATTTCGGTGGTTCGGCATGTAAACCGAATATTCGGCTTCGGCCGAATACTTTTAAGTATTCGGCCGAATAATTGCAGTTAAGTATTTTTTTTTTAGATTTAGAAGAATTCTCTTTTACTTAGCAGTAGAATAGGCTAAACAATGAGTTTCCAGGGATCTGCCCACACTTTTTTCCCAGGGTCCTGTTTTTGTGAAATTGTGATCAACTTTTTACATTTAGTAAAGATCTAGTCATAATTTTGTGAGTTTGAAATGATCGTTATATTCAGATCCTTGTTTATACATTTTTAAGAAGATATATGTATGTAAAATACACACATATATATTTATATATGTAAAAATGACAAGCCAGATTTTACTTTTAAATGATTAAATTTATAAAAGGCCCAGTTTAAAGATGAAAAAGTTTTGTGAAAGACCTATTTTTGAGACAAAGAATTTTGTGAAGGGTCCTGTTTTACGGTGAAAAGTTTTGTGAAGGGTCCTGTTTTGAGATAAAATATTTTGTGAAGGGTCCTGTTTTGAGATAAAATATTTTGTGAAGGGTCCTGTTTTGAAATTAAAAATTTTGTGAAGGATCCTTTAAAGGACTCAATTTTTTTCTAAACAGATCCCTGGTTTCAATATTATGTGCATGAGTTCAGAGTTCAGCTGCACTACAAAAAGCAAGTCAAAGGACATTTTTAATTAAAAAAAAAAAAAAAAAAAAAAGTTTTCCTTCCTAAAATAGTTTACATTGGGGTAAAATCGAAACTGTCTACAATAGGGAAAAATAAAGTAAGGAATATGCACATCTTTCCCTTATCATTTAATTTTAATTACTTCTACATTAGTTTTTTTTTAATTTAAATTAATTTAATGTATATTTTCTTTAATATACACATCAAATAAGCATATCAGAGTTCATGTCTGTATATCTAAGGTTATTAAAGAAAATACACTCATCAAATAAGTATACCCCTATGCATATCCTACAGCTTTTATAACCGCTACTATATCAAAATCGCTCAAATTTGTTATCTTCACCACCACTGTATTAAAATCAGGGTTGGCACGGTTTAAACCAAGTGGTTTTAACCATGGTTTAAACCACGGTTTAAACCAATTGGTTTTTTTGTCAAAAAAACCATTTGGTTTTTTTAGAAAAAGTCTAATATAATATTTTCTCTTTTTTGTAATTTAATTGTTTTAAATTATAGATAGAAGTAATTTCTACTTTTAACACTTCATCTCAGCAGTCAACATGAGACATAATGAGCCTAGGTCATGTTTCTATGCATGTAGAATGAAAATTAGCATGTGCTGATGAACATATCTGGTACTCTAAAGATTTTCCTTAAAACATGTGAAATTAGAAAAGATAAAATAAAATATTCAATATTTAGCATAAAATATTTTCATTTAAAAAATGCAGATTATTTACAGCAGTTAATAACAAAATACAATCTTTAAGATTTTGGTTAAGTTGTAAAAGAAAATTTTCTGGATTGGGATTGGGGAAGATTATCCTTAAAGAATTTTAAAAAGTAACTTAAGATATCAAATTGAATAACACAGCTTGCAAAAATTGAATGCTATTTATAGCATTTCAGTAATACCAATCAATCTTTTCTGTTAGTTGCTGAATCTAATGGCCAAAAATGTTGACTTGGACACTTGGAGTTATCACTCAGAAAACAAAATAACCAGAAGTATTTGGATATTAAAAAAAATATAATAATAACAACCACCACAGAATAATATATTATATTCATGAAACTGCATCAAATGTTTATTGATTGATTATTATATTATTAATCAAAGGATTCGTCATACGATTTTCAAGGTATCAATGTTTCACTGTGTAGAGCAGTTTACTTTGAACATAAGACATAGGTGTTACTAATAATGTTTAAATTAGAAATGATTTCAATTTTCTATATAATTGACTGTAATTATTTAATTTAAATATTTTCTGAAGTTATATTACTTACATAATATCCAAAAATGTTTATTTTATCAACAGATATGCATCTGTATACAATAGGAAATTATATTTAAAAAAACCCGGTTTAAACCAAAAAAACCTGGTTTAAACCAAATAAACCGGTTTTTTTGGTTTTTTACAAAAAAACCCGTTTTTTTTCCAACCCTGATTAAAATATTAATCAAAATATAAATATCTATCAATAATTTGACAGAAAATAGTTAAATGTACAAATTGATATGATACCTTTTGTATTTTCAGAACATTCCTATTCAATATGTTTATAATTAGACTTAGACAATCAGCAAATCAGCTTAATGACAACATTGTTTCTTTTTATTTTAATGAACTTTTGTTTTTCTGACAATCCTTACCCTTAATAATAGCCTGCATAATTTAATATTTTCATAAGATATTTTTGGGTACCGATTAGTGATAAAATAATAAAAAATAAGTGATGGGTTAATGAATTTGTGAGTGGAAAGAAGTCATTAAATTTTTTTGTTACCTAGATTTAAGAATAAAAATGTATCTGAATTAAATTATCGAGAATTTAATTTCAATTAAAGTTTATTAAAAAAGCTAATATAGGCAAATATGTTTAAATATATAGAAAAATGCGTATTAAAAAATTTCAAGTATTCGGTTGCCGAATACCGAATATTCGGTATACACTTCGACCGAAGCTTCGGTATTCGGCAAAATTGCTGCTTCGGTCAATCCCTAGTTTAAACTAGGGATTGACCGAATACCGAATAGTCGATTCGGTATTCGGTGATTCGGCATGTAAACCGAATATTCGGCTTCGGCCGAATACTTTTAAGTATTCGGCCAAATAATTGCCGATAAGTATTTTCTTAGAAGTAGAAGAATTCTCTTTTACTTAGAAGTAGAATAGGCTAAATGACGAGTTTCAACATTATGTGCATGAGTTCAAAGTTCAGCTGCACTACCAAAAACAAGTCAAAGGCCATTTTTAATTACAAAAAACTTTTTTTTTCTTTTCTAAAATAGTCTATATAGGGAAGAAATCAGAACAACTGTCTACGATAGAGGAAAAAAAGTAAGGAATATGGGCATCTTTCCCTTACCATTTAATTTTAATTATTTCTACATTAGTTTTTTCAATTTAAATTTATTTAATGTGTATTCTCTTTAATATACACCTCAAATAAGTATACCAGAGTTCATCTCTGTATAACTAAGGTTTATATTAAAGAAAATACATGCATCAAATAAGTATACTCCTATGCCTATCCTATAGCTTTTATAACCATTAAATTAAAATCGCTCAAATTTATCTTCATCACCACAATGATAAATATTAATCAAAATATAAATATGTATCAATAATTTCACAGAAAATAGTTAAATGTACAAATTGATATGATACCTTTTGTATTTGAGAACATTCCAATTCAATATGTATATAATTAGACAATCAGTAAATCAGCTTAATGCTTAATGACAACATTGTTTCTTTTTATTTGAATGAACTTTTGTTTTTCTGAGAATCCTTATCCTTAATAATAGCCTGTATAGTTTAATACTTTCATTGGGTTAATTTGGATATTGGCTAGTGATAAAATAATAAAAAATAAGTGATCGGTTAATGAATTTGTGAGTTGAAAGAAGTCATTAAATTTTTTTGTGTAGTTAGATTTAAGAATAAAAATGTAACTAAATTAAATTATTAAGAATTTAATTTTAATTAAAGTTTATTAAAAAAGCTAATATATGCAAAAATGTGTATTAAAAATTTTTAAGTATTCGGTTGCCGAATACCGAATACGGGAATTCGGTGTACACTTTGACCGAAGCTTCGGTATTCGGTATTCGGCAAAATTGCTGATTCGGTCAATCCCTAGTTTAAACCCGACATAAACTGACACATGTCAAAAACCTGCCAACCCTGTAATTATTACTAATACTATATACTAATTATACAATTACAGTAATAGTGAATTTTAAATATTACATCTAATGTGTGACATTTAATGTGAAATTTTACAGATCACTGTAAGTATTTGAGGTTTTTGACAAGGGGTTTTTGACATGACGGTTTAAACCGCAGTTTAAACTGTCAAAAACTCACATGTGTCAAAAACCTGCCAACCCTGCCTATGACCCACTTTACCCCATGTAACTAAAACTATTATGAAATAAAATCTGTAATAAATATAACTTAGCTATAAATGAAAATATGTTCTTGAGATATGTGTAAAGCTTTCTGAACCGTCAATTTAACAAAATTTGGAACAAACAAAATGCAATAGAAAAGTTAATTAGAGTTAAAAGAACAAGTTGTAACAAAGACAGACAAAATGAGTGCTCAGTGCCTCAAACATGTTACTACAAAGGTTTTGTTGAGTGAGAAACTTTCATCAATACTTACTAAATCTAAAATTAAAAGAAAATTATTCAAATATATGTATTAGTCATGATTTTAGCCCTTTTTATCAATTATGACCACTTTACCCTACCTGACCCTACATGTTAATAATTCAAAATTCGATATCACAGTGCCACATCTATGCCCATCGCGAGGATTGTAAAATATAGGTTCGTTGAATTGGATGCATTTAACAAGGAGATGTAAGTTGTAAGTAGGGTTTAATCTAGAGCTAGCCAAATAGCCAAAAAGCTAACTGGAAGTGCTTTTTGCTCCCAAAACATTTAGTGAATTAGCCAAATAGCTACAGCCAAAGAAATATGCTATATCATTCCCATTTTGTTGTTCCGCATTTTCGTAAACCAGCTGCCGTTGCACAAAAACTAAAAAAAAAAAAAATCTCATATTGCATCCGTGCTGCGTCAACACTTCAAAATTTGTCTTGTGCTCTCTATGTAAGCGTCTTCAAACAGTGTGACGCCATTTGCATCAGACATGACTCCAGCATATGGCGAAAACGAAAATCACAGATTGTATAAGCATGGGATATGATGTGCACTAGCTTTGAATCATCAATGTGCCAGATGCATGTCGTATACTATAAACTTTTCATACTTGAATTTATGCGGGTTCTGGCTACAACATGTAAAGAAATGAAGCTAGCTTATTGTATTATTTTTTTCATAAAAAGGGCATTACAGGAATGTTTCCCAATGTGACTTCTTTGTATGAATTTGTAGCATAACTTTTGTTGTCTACAGCAGACTGTGAAGGGGGATTCAGTCTCATGAATATAACAAAAACTGACTTGAGAAACAAACTGACAATCAAGAATTTAAGTAACTTTAATGATGATTAATTTGGAAGGAGAATTTTGAAAAGAATTTCCATTTTAAAAAAAAGCATTTGCTGTGTGGTATACAGCCAAATCTCGAAGGGTCAATCTTACAGAGTGATGTATTTGTGTGTATATTGCATAACTAAAAATAATATTCATATAGGGTAGATGTGCCAGTAATGGACACCCTTCCAGTAATGGACACCCCTTGATGTTTTTGGTTCATAAAAAAATAACTAATAAATATTTAGCTTTAATTATTTTTTTTATAATTCCCCCTTGTATGTTTTATAAAACTATGTTATTGTTGACACTTTTAATCAAACCAATCAGGAAGCAGAAAATGTTTCAAAGTTTTGCTATTTTTCTGTGAAAATCTTAATGAAGAGGTTAAGAGCTGGCTTCGTTTAATTTATATATTATTTCTTTTCTTGCAAAATTTGAATGTTTTTGTTTGAGTAGCAATAGAAAACTTTGAATTTTATATACTAATGGCTATTTACAAAATTTCATTTCTTTTTAAGGTTTTAAGAGGGGTGTCCATTACTGGGATAGTTAATTAGTCATTTTCCAGTAATGGACACCCCATGTAGACATTGCTAAAAATGCAATTTTAGTAATGTTTATAGTGCATAAAATACTTTGGCTTAACTGCAAACCTAAATAATCAAATTTAATTTTTAAATTATACTTACCAAAATGTAATAACACCAAAACTTTTATAAATAACTGCTTTTAAGTTATTTTATGTGATTAATAAAATTTCGATATTTTATTTTATTATTATTTTTTTTATGTAGTACAATATATATACCTCACATATTTTATAATCTGGCAATCAAACCAGTCGGGAAGCAGAAAATACTGTTTAAGAGCACAATCAAAGAGGGGCTCATAGGGCTTAATCTCTCTCCGTTTAAATAAAAACAATGTTACAGAAGCTATTAAAAATCCATTTTCTGTCTTAAATGTTTCCTTATTAAAAAAAAAAAAAAAGTAATACTACTATTAATGAAAGTTATAGGTAATATTCATAAAACTAGTAAATCTGCAGATCAGGGGCCTCAAACATCAGTTCTACAGTTTTATTTTGAAATTATTTTATTTAGTATTTAAAATATTCAACTCACAATATCATTTCTTTCATATTTGTAATATTAATTATTATAAATGATATATCAAGTAGTCTCTGGAAGATTAATTGTTAAAAATAATGAGAGAAAAAACTGAATACTAATATTCGAAAACTTTTTTTAAAAATTACCTTTTAAATCCCCCACTGTTTCAATAATTTGATAGCTGTAATTGTCTGACATTTAGTATTTTAAACTATCCATCTAAAATAATTAAAACATCGATCTTCTGATAATTAGAATAATTGATGCAAACAGTAAATGATTATCACAAATATTTTATTAATTACTGGTATCCTAATTGTTAAATTTATTTAAAAATAACTATTTTGTTTCATTAGTATGTATTCATTAAATTCTGGTTCTAAATACAGTCATAAAAACAATTATATTTATTACTTTTCATGGGGTGTCCATTACTGGAACAGAGGGTGTCCACTACTGGGCTTTTGGGTGTTTTGATATATTTCTGTTATTTAAAGTTAAATTTCTATTCATATGGGAAAATGAGGCTATAAGAATGGTTAAATATTGTTGATAGATTAATATAATATTGAAAAAACTGGAATATAATAATTATAACTATTAATAAAAAAATAATTTTTAAAGAAATTCCTTAAGGGTGTCCATTACTGGCACATCTACCCTATATAGAAATTTTGCATAAATAAAACTTTTTTTTTCCTTGGCTAAAGCTCTTTATTTGGCTAAAAGTTATTGGGTGCTATTAGCCAAAAAGCTAAATATCCCTTTTTCCTAGATTAAACCCTAGTAAGTATCGCATTGTTTCAAACAAATCATTAAATTTTGGAACCCACCCTCTTAAAAGTCCACAACCAAAATTTCCAACCGGCTCATTCCATGTCAAGTCAACACAATTTTCAACAAAAATTTACCTTACCCTCACAGATTTTGATGCAATTTGGTGCATAGTTACTTTCCATATAGATATAGAAAAATTCCAAATTTTATCAAAAAATATCGACCCGTTTTGAAAATATGCCCCCATGAATGTTCAAAAAATCAGTCAAAAAACCTTGACAGACCAGTTTTCAAAATGATGTAGAAACTTTCCTAATTAAACTAGAGAGCTAAAATTGATGCCATTTTACAGCAATTTTCAAGACCTTTTCAATGATATATAACACAATTAGGGTTTAGAAAAATTAATTTTAATAAAATTTAAATTTGAATTTAAAATTTGAATTTTTCAAAATGCGCCACTTTAAAATTTTTCAAATTTTTTTAAATAATACTTTATATAGTACTGAAATGATTGTATGAGTTTGAAAGTGGGATCTTTATGGGTTCATGTTAAAATATATCATTGAATACAGTATTTCTTATTAAAAAAATACATAATTTACCTAATATAACATCTTTCAAAGCCTAAAAAAGCATTAAAAAGAATATTTAAGATTTGAAATTAATCATATTTGCTTTGCATAATATCAAATATATAATTATAAGTGCATGTATTTATTGCTTGAAATTCTTAGTGTATTTCATTTATTTTTAAATTTTCATTTTGTACTTACCTTATAATAAATATGATTGTAAAGATCACAATTAAATATATTTTATTTATTGATTTTAAAAATATAAAATTAATTACTGCATCTTGAAAGTTTTACTACAAAATCTTTCCAATCAGAATTCAACAGAGCTGTACATGCTTTGCAAACCAAAACAGGCTTCTACAGAACAGTGCATGTCAAGATAAGTTTTGTTAGTCACAGACTACCTGTCTCCCTAATTTTCTAACTCAGTCTGTATTCTGTAAGCTGATAGGCTCTCAGTCATACGTGTTTTTAGTTTCTACTGAGATTTTTAGACAAACTAATGAACATATTGAATTTTCTAAAAATATTTATTTTTTAAACTTAAAATATTTTGTGTATACTTAAAATTAATATATATATATATATATATATTTAATATTAAAAATTGCTTATTCAATTAAAATATAATATAAATATTATGTAAAAAGATTAATCTTGTATGAAATTTTAAATATGGCTGATCAAAGGCATTTTACTGGACAGTGTTTCAACCCATTTAAGAAAAATAATCACAGAATAAGAGACAAAAGCAAATTAAGGGATGTTACAGACTGGATGACAGATCATTACAAAGATATGCCAAAAACAGAAAAAGTCTGCGATTCTTGTAGAAAACAGCTGTATCTTTGGAAAAAGAATGAATTAGACCAAAAATCTGAAGAAAATGAAAATTCTGAAAGTTTAAATGTAGATCCAAATTTTACTCCAAAGTCTGAAATAGTTAAAACTATTAATGTCTCATTACATGAATTAGGAGAGTCTCCTATTGATAAAAGAAAAACAGAAAGCAAAGGTTATGCATCAAATAAAATCAAAAAGATAAATTCTGCAATGAGACGTGAACTTTTTGTAAATGCTGAAAGATCTTCAGATAGTGAGACAGACACCAGAAGAAGCAGTTTTAAACAATCTTAAAATTCAGTTTTCTAACTGTACCTCTAAAGTTAAAAAAATTATGATACTGACCTGCTTGCCTGAAACATGGAGTATACGGAAAATTATGCGAGAGATCAGTGCTCCTAATTATATGGTCAGGAAATCAAAAAACTCTTGCAAGACAAAGGCATTCTAGCAAGTCCTAATCAGAAGCCTGGAAAAAGTCTTCCTGCAGAAATTGCTGAAAACAAAGGCTTTCTATGAAAGGGATGAAATAAGTAGAATATTGCCAGGGATGAAAGATTGTGTATCTGTACGAACAGAAAATGGAGAGAAAGTAAAACTATCTAAACGGCTAGTTCTGTGTAATTTAATGGAAGCGTACAGATCATATAAAGAAAAATTTCCAAATATGAAGGTAGGTTTTTCTAAATTTGCTGAACTCAGGCCTAAGCATTGCATACTAGCTGGTCAAAGTGGAACTCATACAGTTTGTGTATGCACTACTCATCAAAATGTGAAATTGATGATTGAAAATACTAAACTTGATGCACTAACTGATGGTAAATTAAAAACATATAAACATTGCCTTGCTAAAATATTATGTAATCCTGCTTCAGTAGCTTGTTACTTGGGAGAATGTCCATCTCGTAGTGGAAGTGGAGAAATTAAAGACATGTTAGAAAATGTATTTGATGAGAACATGATTGAAAAAGTAACGTTTCGACAATAGGTTTCTGTTGATCAGTGTAATTTAGAAACTCTAGAGAAATCTGCAACAGAATTCATTGATCTGTTTTGTTAAAAGCTTTTTGTTCTTGCTCGGCATGATTTTATTGCAAAGCAGCAAGCTTCATTTATTAATGAAGTCAAGGACAATTTGACAGATTCAGAATATGTTGTAATGTGTGACTTTTCTGAGAACTACACATTTATTTTACAGGATGAGGTCCAAAGCTATCATTGGATCAGTGAACAAGCCACTGTCCACCCTTTTGTAATTTATTACAGTAGTGAAGGAAAGATTAAACATCAGAGTTTAGTTGTAATATCTGAATGCTTAGAACACAACACAGTAGCAGTGTATTGCTTCCAAAGAAAAATGATTGATTTTTTGAAAGCAAAGTTTGAAAGGATCTTTTATTATTCCGACGGTTCAGCTGCACAATATAAAAATAAGAAGAATTTCACTAACTTGTGTTTCCACAAAAACGATTTTAATATTGAAGCTGAGTGGCACTTTTCGGCCATTGGTAAAGGACCATGCGATGGTGTTGGTGGCACAGTAAAGCAGGGTTGCTGGCTTTTAGCCAGGCCAAAAGAAGCCGGCCGGCTTTTTTTTGGTTTTAACCACTTAAAAAAAGCCGGCTTTTATTGGAAGAAGTCAGTTTTTATTTTTTAAAGTTGGTTTACAGTAAATTTGTTTTAAATTTGGATCAATTAATTTTTAATACATTTATAAATATTTTCTACTAAAAAAAATAATAGACTTCTATTAAATTTTATCAAATAAATAAGTCTTTATAACTTCTAGAAGACAACTGTGAACGCATTATCTCTGAAAAAAAAAATAATATATATAAACATTGAAAAGGATATATGTTAGGCTCCAAACTAGTGTTTTGAAATTCTATATTATATAGCTCCACATATACTACACATTTTAAAGATTATATTTAATTAAAACTGTTCTTAACTGCTCTGCTCAACAAGCGCAAAATGTTTTGACACATTTACAAATTCATTTTTTAACGGAAAGATGTAAAATTCGAAAGCCTGACCATGAAACATGAAAGCTATTGGTAATTGAACTGTTTTTTTCATTTTTTGATCAATCAATTACCTATTGAGTTATAAGCATTTTGGATCACGTGCAAACACGTTTTTCGCCCGCTCTTGAGTGCTTTTTCTTCCTTCGCGCGGAAATTCAGTTCAAAACGCTCACTTTGACACTATTTTCTGAAAAATCTATTGCGTTTGCAAAAAAAAAAAAAAAACAGTGCAATTACATAGTTTCTGAACGACAACATCTGCTAGTTTCATGCATTTCTGAACAAAAATAAATTAAAACTTAGGTCAGAAAGTTGCCATTTTGGATTTAATAGCCTTAATGACAAAATATAACATATCAAAATGGAAACGAGAAATTAGAAAAGATGTTTTATATGAGGAGAGTGGTACATAAGTGTATAAAAAATAGAGCATTTAAAAAAATAAAAAAAATTCTCAAAATAAAATTTTGAAAAGCTTGTTGCTGCGCATATTCATGCATATGCTATTCATAATGTTTTTAATAGTGAGAAATGGTGGTGTTTATTAATATGACTATGTATAATTTTAAATGTTTGCTAGAAATAAAATAAGACTTGATATTAATAGCTCTTAAAATTAAGTAATAAAACATAACTAAGTAACCATTGTCCTCTTTAATTTTATAAAGCAGTAAAAATAAAAAAATTGGCAGTTGGTATGGCCCTTTTAAAATTTAGCAGACATATTTGCAATTCTGAATACAAATCACTAGCAAAATCATCTAAGTTTTATTCCAGTATTATGTCCTCATTATTGAGAAATTGGGTTACTTATTAAACTGTAAATCAATTAAATGTCATTAAAACTAATTAAAAACACTTTAAAATGTGTAGTTTATAATTACAATGCTTTATTGTATAAAAGCCAATTATGGCCAAAAAAAGCTGGTTAAAACCAATAAAAGCCACCGGCCTGGCTTTTTTTAATTTTAGCCGGCTTTTTTGCAACCCTGCAGTAAAGAGGTTGGCAGCTAGGGCAAGTTTACAGCGCCCATCTGAAAACCAAATTATGACACCAATACAGTTGTACCAGTGGGCTGTGGAAAATATTCCGTCTGTAAATTTTTTATATGTTACTCAAGATGAATACATCAATGCAGAAAATTTTTTAGTAAATCATCTCAGTAAATCCATTACTGTTAAAGGTACACAGAAGTTACATAGATTTATCCCAGTAGCCTCAAGTACATCAAAAATTAAAGTTAAGGCATTTTCTCATGCATCTGAATCAGTTGTTGAGAAAGTATTGTTATCGGAAGACAGATTTAAACTTTCAGAAGTAAGAGGTTATGTATCAGGGTTCGCAAAGCTGGGCCCAGTTCAAAAAAACCCGGTGGGTTTTTTCAGAATGGGCCCACTTGAAAAAGCCCGCTGAAAAACCCATAATGTGGGTTTTTTCAATTTTCAGAAATATTTAAAATTTTAACTATATACATTTAATGAATTTAAGTCATTTCAGTTAATTTTGAAAAAAAAAAAAAGTATAAAAGCCATTAGATAAACACCCGAGGTAAAATAAAAATGTATTTTAGCACATTGAAATACTTTACTAACATAGAACATAGTAGGCAACATACATAGTACATAATTATAAAGTCATATCATCTTTATATAAAAAATTCAAATGAATTATATTCATGAAAATAAAATATATGTATTTTTACTTTCTTCTATCTTTACAAGAAGAAAGTATTTAATTTGTGAAAAATTTCGATTTCCAGTTTACGACGGACTTATACATATTTTTTAATTAATTTTTCAACTACTTTTCAGCAGTGAAATTACGCTTGAAATTATTGAATATTAAAGACGTGAATAATCACTTTGCTAACAAGTCATAAACCAACTTCGTGAAAAATGTCCAAGCCGAGAATCGAAACCGGGCCCCTGGAATAGATCTCCAGTGCTCTACCACTAAGCCACAAGGATGATGCCCAGCTTGGCATCTCTCACTTACATAAGTCTGTAAGGCTGCAACCGCAGCACAAGATGGAAAAGTCTCCATGAGCACACAATCTAGTGGCGAAACATGAGACGCAAATGAACCCAGCATCGGTGAATCAGCTTAGTGGTAGAGCACTGGAGATCTATTCCAGGAGCCCGGGTTCGATTCCCGGCTTGGACATTTTTTACGAAGTTGGTTTAGGACTTATACATTTTAAAAATCTCCTGAAGACGATTTGATGTTTTTTAGAAAACATCTGTCTGTATGTGACAAAAATTTTGTGGGTGCGCTATCTCAAGAACTAATGCATAGAATTTCACAAAACTTTAGATTCAGTTAGACCTTGATGTAAACTGATGCTGATTAGTTTTTGGTGTATATTGCCCAAAAGGTGGTGCTGCTGTGCTGCATTTATCTCAATTTTTGCAATAGCTTTATTTCAAGAACTAATGCACAGATTTTCATCAAACTTCAGATTCAGTTACAAGGTAAGTTGTTGCTTATCAAGTTTTGGTGTATATCGCCCAACAGGTAGCACTGTTTTGCTGCATTTTTTTCATGATTTCAGCAATAACTCTTTTCTTAAGAACTAATGTCCAGAATTGAATAAAAATTTAGATTCAGTTAGACCTTGATATAAACTGGTGCTAATTAGTTTTTGGTGAATATAACCCAACAGTGGCTCTGTTGTGCTGTATTTTGTATGATTTCCGCAATATTGCAAGAATTAATGCATGGATTTTCATCAAACTTCAGATTCAGTTAGACGTTGATGTAAGCTGTTACCAATTAGGTTTAGGTGTAAATTGCACCTAATAGCAGGTAGTGTGGGTATGCTGAATTTTTTACGATTTTTGCAAAATCTATATATAAAAAACTAATGCGCATAATTAAATCAAACTTAATATTCTGTTTCATTTTCATGCAAATAGATCCTTATTAGACTTGTATGTAAACTGAACAACAGGTGTTGATTTTATACTGTTTGGGTTGAAAATTTTGGTTGTGGACATCTAAGAGGGTGGGTTCCAAAATTCAATGATTTGTTTGAAACAATGTGATACTTACATCTCCTTGTTAAATGCATCCAATTCAACGAACCTATATTTTACAATCCTTGTGATGGGCATAGATGTGGCGCTGTGATAACGAATTTTGAATTATTAACATGTATGAGATAGAGGAAAGTTTTGGGATTGGAACATCCAACTAGTTTATCCTTTTTTTTTTCTTCCTACTTATATATTTTAAATATTACTATTCTATTCATTATTTGATTTTAAAGCAAATTAACAATTTTATATCTTCTATTATATTTAAAACTAATTTGTGAGAAACACTGACACTTAATTGATTTAAATTCATATAATTTATACAATTTATAACTTGTAAAATAGCATTACAATTATATTGCATTTAAGGGAACAATGTATTGTTTTATGTATAGTATATATAATATATAAATAATGCAGTATACAAGAACGTAATATCGCATATATTGTACTTTTGAAAAAACCCAATTTTCCCCGGGGAAAATTGGGTTTTTCATGAAAAAACCCGAAAAAACCCGGGTTTTTGCGAACCCTGTTATGTATGAACATAATTGGTGGCTTGCATATGTGCTGGCAAAATATGAAACTGATGATGAAGTAAAAGTGTCTTTTCTACATCCAGCAGGACCTTCACCTTCTTTTTCTTTCCCAAGCAGGCCAGATATATTGTGGGTTTCTATTATTCAAATCCTATCTTTAGTAAACCCTATAACTCCAACAGGGAGAGTATACAGATTGTCAGAAAATGAAGTTTTACAAATAAATAAAATGTACAAGAGCTTCAAGCAATAAATATGTGATCTGATAATTATTTGCTATTTATACAAAACCAATGTTATTACTTTCACCTCTTAAATAAATTTGTTTTTTAACCAGCAATGAATTATAAATTATTCAAATATTCTAACCAGAGAACACATTACACAGTTTTTAAATTTATATATATATGTGATTAATCTCAAATATTAAATTATTCTTTTTAATGTTTTCTAGGCTTTAAAAGATGTTGTTTTATGGAAATTGTGTTTTTTAATCAGGAATGATCTATTCAATGCAATATTTTAACATGAACCCATAAAGATCCCACTTTCAAACTCATACAATCTTTTCAGTACTAAATAAAGTATTATTCAAAATTTTTTGAAAATTTTTGAAGTGGCGCATTTTGAAAAATTAAAATTTTAAATTTAAATTTTATTAAAATAAATTTTTCTAAGCCCTAACTGTGTTATATATCATTGAAAAGGTCTTGAAAATTGCTGTAAAATGGCATCAATTTTAGCTTTCTAGCTTAATTAGGAAAGTTTCTACATCATTTTGAAAATTGGTCTGTCACGGTTTTTTGACTGATTTTTTGAATATTCACGGGGGTATATTTTCAAAACGGGTTGATATTTTTTGATAAAATTTGGTATTTTTCTATATCTCTATGAAAAGTAACTATGTGCCAAATTTCATTCAAATTTGAAATAGTGAAGTAAAATCAGTGTGTTGATTTGACATGGAATGACCCAACCCAAACAGTATAAAATCAACACCTGTTGTTCAATTTACATCCAAGTCTAATAAGGATCTATTTACATGAAAATGAAACAGAATATTAAGTTTGATTAAATTACGTGCATTTGTTTTTGAGATATAGATTTTACAAAAAATCTTGAAAAATTCAGCATACCAACACTATCTGCTGTGCAATTTACACCTAAACCTAATCAGTAACAGCTTATGCCAACATCTAACTCAATCTGAAGTTTGATGAAAATCCATACATTAATTCTTGAGATATTGCAGAAATCATACAAAATGCAGCACAACAGAGCCACTGTATAGGTGAAAACTGGGAAATTGAGTTAGTAGCCAGTGGCCAGTAGACTCAGTTTCATTAATGGCCACTATAATGTTTCAAACTTTCTTGGCATCTAGATAAAACTATAATCGTTGTATATATACATATTTTCTATAAATCAGAGTTTTATACCAGCCAACTATTCATGATAAGAATAGGGACACAGTTGAAATTCAAGAAAATTACTTCCTCAAGAAAACTACAAAATTGTTATATTAATTTTTTTAGAACATATTTTTGGATTATTTGTAAATGTTCATAAACATAATTATCAATCAGATTACTGTTACTTCCTTTACATAAAAAGTTAGTAATTAAATCTAAATTCCAACAACTAGGTGTATACAAAAAATCAAACAAAACACAATAAAATGCTATTTCGATTTTAGTTAATAATTAAATGTGTTAACATACCATATACATTACATACAGTTGAAATCTAAACTGGTGAGTGTATTTTGCAGGATTAAACAGTATCTCTTGCAGAAAAATAATCTAACTGATCAAACACATTGAAGATATTTTAATGTCCTAACTCTTCAGGGTTTTTTTTTTTTTTTTTTTTCAATTTTGAGAACAAAATACTTTTATTTTAATAATCTTAATCGTAGCTATCCAAATAGATTTACTGATATGATAATAGGTTAAGAGTTTTTGGAGACGTTTGGAAAATCTCATTACAAGAGGGTTTAACAGATATTACAACTTTATAATGTTTTTTGTGTTTTACCACACGATTCATTCAGAAAAGTAACCTATCAGGTCTTGAAATTCAATTTTTCATATGAGGGGAGTCTCCCTACCAACATTTATAAATGGAGGGGAGTTGAGTAATTTGGGAGGGAGAAAAAAATATGAAACCCTCTGTTATTCTTACTCTTACTCTGTTAACTTAGAATTTTATGTAACATATTGTTAAATTATACACAAAATTTATCAAAATAAATCTTTATTCATTTGCTTTTTTAATAACTTCATTATTTTTACCTTGAATTGCTACTAATTCTACTTAATTTATTTATAATAATTTTATTTCTGTTTATGAAGTTAAAAGACTTGATGTTAGTTTTTAAAGTCAATCCTCTTATAATATCATATAGGGTAGATGCACCAGTTTTGGCCACAATGGATCAATTTGTCCAATATTTAGCCTGTGAATTCATGCTAACAAATAATATGCATTCTTACACTTTAAGCAAACTCTCTTTTATCATTTACAATATCATTTGTTTATTTTTTGCTAAAATGTGGCTTGCAAAAAAAATAAATGTGTGAAACTGCAGTGTGTGCTTACATGTATTAAGATTTTTGCTTAGCTGGCAAGTTTTCAGAATCTTTCAACATTAGGCACTTATACAGTTCTATTTGTTCTGAAACAAATTTCTATTAGGTTTTATGAGGTAAGCTTTCTCTCTACTGCAATTTTACATTTAAATTACTTATTTTAACAGTTTAATGGGGGGTGGCCAAAACTGGTGCATTAAATTTGCTATATGTACCAGTTATGGCCATGGGGGTGGCCAAAAAGGGTACAACATATGTTCCACTTTTGGCCACATGATTCATTATCATTATAGAGGGAATTTTAGCCATTTAATAAATTTAAGAACATCTGGATAAATCAAAATCAATTTAGTTTTGTTTTATATAGTAATGGCTTCAATAATAATAATAAAGCAAGGCTAATGGCAGTTCTATAAAAGAGATTTGTTATTCTCTGTCCAATAGATAATTCACTTTAGAAAGGACATTGTGCTAGTCACTAAAGAAAATATAGTATTGTGTTTATTTTTGATAAAGCAAAAGGGGAGGTGATATGTAATTTTTATGTATGATAAATAAACTAAAACATAAATTTTGAAAGATTTTACAACTTATAAATTAAAACGTTCAATAAAATTATAGCATGATTTAATTGCTTGTATTTTTCCTAAAGAAATGAAGACGTTCCATAATTTTTGCAATATTTCAGGCACACAGATTTAGAAATACTAAATATTGTGAAAATCTTTACTAGAGAATCTAAATACAAGTAAGAATGTATTTCACATTATTTAAAAAGAAGAGGATTCATTTTAATAAGTTTAAAAGAGATTCTGTGCTCTTAAAAAATGGCCTAGAGAGGAACACTGCTCTAAGATAAGAAGTAAAATTAAGGCCATTCAAAATGTAATGCCAGCACTACAAGCTAGCAAAGTTTTGGAGTAACCTGTTCTTGCCTTACATCAGAAGTTTGTAGGACGGACACCACTTTCCTCTAATAATGTTGAATCTCAAATAGTAGATCTAGGTACTAGGAATTGGAAGTTAAAAATCAATTAGAAAAGTGGATCTTAAATATTGTCAGAATACTATTTCCTATAAAAATGGAACAACTTTTAAGATTCTGTCCAGAAAATTGTAGCCGGTAAGATAGAAACTCCATTTCAAGATGGAAGACCAGGCATGAAATGGTATGATTCGCTTCTGAAATCACACCCTAAAATAACTTGCAAAGAAACAGAGTACATAAATAAGGCATAAGCTAATATAAATCAAAAGATAATTTCAAGAAGTATAACTTTTTGATGAAAATCAAACCAAAATCAGAAAATGCTTTCAAGAAATATAACACTTTGATGAAGATTCAAGGGTTCTAAACAAGCCACAATCCATGAATAATTATAAAACTGATTAAATAGTTAATCTTTATGTCCTATAGGCACTGTTGTCCCGTTTATTAATCAAATTTAAATATTTTTTTTTGTTTTTTAATTGAAACTTTCAGTTAAAATCAAAATAAGTATATTTTACTTGATGTTTTTATCAATTCATAAAGAAATTTGCAAAATTCTCTTAATACAGCAAACAAATATATGTGTGGTAAAATAGATGTTGCATAAAAATGCTTTATTTTTACTTATTATCAATTAAAACGTTTGTTAAACTACATGATATTGGAGTGGCCAAAACTGGTGCATAGAGATGGCCAAAACTGGTGTAGGGGTGGCCAAAACTGGTACAAATTGGAATAAATTACTTGATGAGTTATTACTCACAATCTAAAATATTCTGTAGAAAATCATTATAGCTAACAGAAAGACAATTAAATTTACTAAAGAATGATGTTATTATGATTTAATATGCTTAAATCGGTCAAGAACTGTAAAATTTCTATTTTGAATTTTCTCTAAAAGTGGCCAAAACTGGTGCATCTACCCTATTAATAATTGAAAACTATTTTGACAAAAACTGTTAAGATGCCACCCCCCCCCCCCCCCAAAAAAAATAAATAAATATTTAAATCAGGGTTGGAAAAAAACCGGGTTTTTTTTGTAAAAAACCAAAAAAACCGGTTTATTTGGTTTAAACCAGGTTTTTTTGGTTTAAACCGGGTTTTTTTTAAAATAATTTCCTATTGCATACAGATGCATATCTGTTGATAAAATAAACATTTTTGGATAGTATATAAGTAATATAACTTTTGAAAATATTTAAATTAAATAATTAAGTCAATTATATAGAAAATTGAAATCATTTCTAATTTAAATTTAAACATTATTAGTAACAGCTATGTCTTATGTTCAATGTAAACTGCTCTACACAGTGAAACACTGATACCTTTTAAAATCATATGAAGAATCCTTTGATTAATAATATAATAATCAATAAACATTTGATGCAGTTTCATGAATATAATATATTATTCTACGGTTGTTATTATTTTTTTAATATCCAAATACTTCTGGTTATTTTGTTTTCTGAGTGATAGCTCCAAGTGTCCAAGTCAACAGTTTTGGCCATTAGATTCAGCAACTAACAGAAAAGATTGATATTATTGAAATGCTATAACTAGCACTCAATTTTTCCAAGCTGTGTTATTCAATTTGATATCTTAAGTTACTCTTAAATTCTTTAAGGAAAATTTTCCCCAATCCAAAAAATTTTCATTTACAACTTTACCAAAATCTTAAAGATCATTGTATTTTGTTATTAACTGCTGTAAATAATCTGCACTGTTTAAATGGAAATATTTTATGCTAAATATTGAATATTATTTATCTATTTTATATTTTCTAATTTCACATGTTTTAAGAAAAATCTTTGGGGTACCAGATATGTTCATCAGCACATGCTAATTTTCATTCTACATGCATAGAAACATGACCTAGGCTCATTATGTCTCATGTTGACTGATGAGATGAAGTGTTAAAAGTAGAAATTACTTCTGTCAATAATTTAAAACAATTAAATTACAAAAAAGAGAAAATATTATATTAGATTTTTTCTAAAAAAAACCAAATGGTTTTTTTGACAAAAAAACCAATTGGTTTAAACCATGGTTAAAACCACTTGGTTTAAACCGTGCCAACCCTGATTTAAATCTAGCATTAGTTAGAAAAATATGGCACTTATGTTTATTTTGACCGCATATTGAAGAATCTATCTAAATATGTATCTCATGAATCTTTGGAATGTAAGGGGAGGGGCGTCCAGAATTTACGAGTTGATTGAATATTAATAAAGTTTACCAGTCTCCAGATCATCTTTATGCTAGATTATTTCTTTATATGTTTATATGTCTTCAAAATACATGCATATAAAAAAAATCTAAGAAAATTTTTTTTCTCAAGTTTTTCAAAAAACACCTCTTTATTTATTTTTATTTATTTTTTTTTTTGAGAAAAGATTGACTAATAAATAGCTCATAAAAAAATATTTAACAAAATAAAATGGGTGGTGCATCTAAAAATATTTTTTCTTTTGAAATCCATACATGAAGTGTCAATTTTATATGAATATTCAAAAAATCTCAAAGAAAAAATTTTTTCTCAAGTTTTTCAAAAACACCTAATTTTTTTATTGAGAAAAGATTGACTAATAAAGAGCTCATAAAAAAATATTTAGCAAAATAAAATGGGTAGCACATCTAAAAATATTTTTGTGAAATTCATATATGAAATGTCAATTTTATATGGGTATTCAAAAGTTCAAAAATTTAAAAAATATATTTGTTTTAAAAAGAAAATAAAAATTGGTATTACTTTATAAAATAAATAATATAAAGAAAGTTCTGCCAAAAAATTTAACCATTTTAATTATTTGGTAAAGAGTTATGAAGTTTTTTGTAGAACCATACAGAAAATCAACACTTTAAAAATGTCCATAGAAAAAGAAAAGTGTCACATGTTCAGATGCTTATAATTTGAAATATTTTAATTGGATTCAATTAAAATTTCATGTGGTAGCATCTTATATATGTATGTTTTCATGTTCCAAGTTTCGTCAAAATCTGAGATGGTGGGTGACATTTTGTAAAATTGCTGGATGATTTGACATGGAATGACCCCCCAGAAACTTGCTGATCAGGAATTACCCGGGTGACCCTAATTGTTTGGCATTCTTTATTAGACTAATATATACCTAGACTTTTTTTCGAGGACAGCTCAATACTTAAATTTAAAATACCATGTTTAACTTTGTTTATTTTTATCGAGATTATACGGAATAACATTACATATAAATTTAGTCTCACCTTTTAAACGGCTCAATATTACTTGGGCAATGTTAAAGGGAATTTGAATCAGAAACATGATTAGCGACAGCCAACCATTTTTGGCGATCTATTTCCCTGGCACGGATAATAATAAGTAGGGGAGAGGGGGGTACATTTCAACATGGGGCACCTTTCAACAACTGGAATTTCTGGCTTCTAATACTGCACAATGATTGGCCAATATGCCAGCCAATAAGCTTTTAGTATACTTAACTGTTGACATTTAGTTTTCAGCCATTTCTTTTTACAACTGTTGTGTTATTCTGTGGAACAAGTTTTAACACCCCAAAAGTAAAAAGGCAATTTTGATTTTGTAACAGTTTATCAACCAATAATCTTTTACTCAGGTAAGTTATATTTATTCACCTACTAGTTTATTTAATTCTGCTTCTAACTACACTGTTAATAAGTCACAAATCTTTTTTCAAGATGGTTGATAATACTTTAACCAAAATGTCTGTACCAGGGGCACATTTCAACAGTGTTGAAAGGTGCCCCTAACAATTTTTTAGTTATATAATTATGAAAATTAGCTTGTAACTTTTTAGATCAACCATCTAGGTCAGATTTTAAAGTTTCAGGATAATTTTACAATTTATGGCTATTTGAAGCATGATAATCCTAAACTTATACAGTCTATAGTAAGCTATATAGTAGTATATCTATAATCAAGGTTGTTACATTTAAAATATTCAATTTTGTTTTGAGGTATTATTCTAAATACCTCAAAAATTAAAAAATATATATGAATTTGTTCAAAAAACATGTTTGTAATTAAAAAACTATATAATTTTTCAAAAGCTTAAAATCAAAATTTAATCAGCTGCACTGCTGTTGTTCTTTAAAATAGAATTTATTAACAAAGAATTCATTAGAACCATTAGTAAAACTTTTTTTCTCTTAAAATTCTATAATCACTAAAAATATTCAAGACAATTTATTATCTTTTTTTTTTTTTTTTTTTTTTTATCATTTGTTTTTAAATTAAAGTATAAATTTAGGAGAGTTGAAAAGTTTAAGATGTTACTTTTCATGAAAGTTTCAGACGCTTATTTTAATGTTAACATTTTAATAATTAAAATGCTTAGCCCTATTATTTTGACTTTCAGGTTATAAAAAATGGTGCGAACATACAAGAAAAAGCATACAAAACGAGAAGTTAGTGAAGAAGTCATTGAGAAAGCAATGGAAGCAGTTCGAAATGGCACATCTCTACGAGCAGCAGCAGATTTATATGGAATAGACTTTTCAGCTCTATTTTATAGATAAAAAAAAAGCAAGGCAATTAATTCTCTAGTTGATGAAACCAGAAGATGTACAACTAACACAAAATGCTACAGTTCCAAATACACAAGTCAACAAATTTTTAAGCTCGAGCAAGAAACCCTGCTTTGTGAATATATAATTAAATGTTCAGTTCTTAATTATGGCTTAACTTATAGACAAATTCGACAACTTGCCTTTGATTATGCAAAACGTCTCAATTTAAAAATTCCAAGTAGCTGGGACAAAAATAAAATTTCTGGAATAGACTGGGTTAAGGGTTTCATGAAATGTCATCCACAGCTTACATTAAGAAAACCAGAAAACACCAGCTTCACAAGAGCTACAGCTTTTAATAAGGCAAATGTTGCTAAATTTTTTTACAATTATGAGCGAGCTCTTAATTCTGGTGCATTTACAGCTGAACACATCTACAACCTAGATGAAACTGGAGTGTTAACAGTTGTTCAAGCTCCTAACGTTGTTGCCAAGCTAGGAGCTCGTCAGGTAGGACAAGCAGTTTCTGGTGAGCGTGGAAGCATGATTACAATGTGTATGATAATCAGTGCTTTAGGAAATACAGTCCCTCCTGTATTCATTTTCCCAAAGGCAAGATTCCATGACTATGTTATTTGGGGCACCAACAGGGAGTTTAGGTTTAGCTAACAGTCCCAAAAGTGGCTACATGATTGGACCTCTGTTTCTGGAGGTTCTCAAGCACATTAAAAAGCATACTCGTTGTCAGTAGACAATAAAATACTTTTGGTTATGGACAATCATGAAAGTCATTGTACACTTGATGCTGTGCTCTTTGCTAAAGATAACGGTATAGTGCTAGTAACATTTCCTCCACACCGCCTCCAGCCTTTGGATGTTGGAGTCTTAGGACCATTCAAATCCAAGTTGAGAGTAGCACAAAATGATTGGATGGTATCAAACCCAGGCAAGACCATCAGCATACATAATTTAGCCGGATTAGCAAATACTGCATATGCCGCCTCATTTACTAGCAAAAACATCAGAGCAGCCTTCCAAAAAACTGGAATCTGGCCTTTTTCACGTTTGGTTTTCACTGATGAAGATTTTGAACCTTCTTCTGTAACTGTTAATTCTATTCAACAAGTTCCTGTTAAGTCCATTGAAATTCTTCCTGATGATTCAATTGCTGAAGAACGATGCTCAACAAAAAGTCTCCCAAGCACTAGTAAAGAAAATCCTACTTTTTTTTACACCAATACGAAAACGGTCAACTGAAAGTAAAACTAATGAACCTAGAATAATAACACCTGTAGATGTGAGGCCTTACCCTAAAGCAATTGCCCAGGCTAAAAAGGGTGGAAGGAAGAAAGGGAAGTCAAAAATATTGACCGAAACACCTGAAAAGAACCGTTTTGAAGAAGAAACCATTAAAAGATTGGAAAAGAAAAAGAAATCAGTCTCAAATGAAATTAAGCTTAAGTCGAAACCACCCAAAAAATTATTTGTTGAATCTTCTCCCGGGCGCAGAATCGGCGCAACGCTGCGACGCACGTCGCAGACTCTTGAGAAGGTCTGCAGACTATTTTTCAACTGTTAAAATTTAGAAGAAAAAGAAGTTTGCTAGGAATTATTTGCCATGTGCCATAATAATAATATGATCCATGCCACATGCGATTGGCGATGCTCCGATTCCCTTTAAAATATAAATAATTCACGGAGAAAACTCTAGACACGTGATCGTGAAATGCCCATTATTAATTAATCCTCGTAGGGACGATTTCTTTAGAAATTTAAAAAAATCGGTCATTAGTCCGAAAATTCGGACGTAAATATCACGAATTTCAACAAATGTTCGCCGAAAAAACAATTTCGTCAATCGTTTGCAGTTAAAATAGCCAATTTCGTCAAAGGATCATGAAAAAAACGTGAATTTCGTCAAGATCGCGAAAAAAGAAGGAAATTTTATCATAAGATCAGGAAATTTTATCATAAGATCAAGAAGGAAACGTCAATTTCGTCAAAAGGCTGCAGAAAAATAGCAACTTTTGTCGAAGGATTGCAGAAAAACGCAAATTTCATCAAAGTATCGCGGAAAAAACACAAATTTCGTCAAAGGATCGCGGAAAGAACGCGGATTTTATCGAAGGATCGCTAAAAAATGATATTTTCGTCAAAAGATAATGGAAAATAGGCGAATTTCGTCAAAAGATGGCGAAAATTTTGTCACAAGATCGAAAATAAAGCCTATTTCGTCAAAGGGTTGCGGAAAAATAGCAACTTTCCACAAAGGATGGCGGAAAACGCGAGTTTCGCCAATTGATAAAAAAAAACGTTAATTTTGACAAATGATCGCGGAAAAAGCACGAATTCTTCAAACGATTGCGGAGAAAACACGAATTTACTCAAAAGATCGCGAAAGAAACGCGAATTTCGTCGAAAAATCACGGAAAAAAGCTAATTTCGCGCAAAGATCGCTAAGAAATGCGGATTTCGCTAAAAGATCGCGATAAAACACGTATATCGTCAAAAGATAATGGAGAAAAAGTGAATTTTTTTCAAATGATCGGCGAAAAAAACGTGAATTTCGTCTTCAGATCGCGAAAAAAACGCGAACGTCGTCGAAAGATAGGGAAGTAGTGGAGAGTATACGCCGTATACCCTCTTGATTTTTTAAGGATCACCATATATCCTGTGTTTCTCAAGAAAGCTATAGTATATATACACTAGGGTATACCCTCTGCTGAGAACGTATACAATCTGATTTTTTTACGACTACACCACTGTCGAAAGATCGCGAATAAAAGCGAACATCATCTTAAGATCGCGAAAAAACGCGAACATCGTCGATAGATCGCGAATATCGTCGAAAGATCGCGAAAAAAACCTTGAACATCGTTGAAATATCGCGAACAACGTTGCAAGATCGCGAAAAAAGCCGTGAACATCGTTGAAAGATCGGGAAAAAACGCGAACATCGTCGAAAGATCGCGATTAAAAAAAAGGCGGACATCGTCTAAAGGTCGGGAAAAAAATGCGCACATCGTCGAAAGATCGCGAAAAAACGCGCGTTTCGTCAAAGGATCGAGGAAAAAAAAAGGTGAATTCTGTTAACGAATCGCGGAAAAATTTGCTGCAACATTGATGTTTTCACGAGATTTTTTTTACAGCTGAGTGGCAGGTTAAATATTAGTTAGCCATGCTTTGAGTGAAAGCATGTTAAATTTTGAATTGTACAACTAGCTAAGATTGCTAAATAAAACATTGTATTAGAATTACTGATAGTATTTGCATGAATTACTGAAATTTGAATTTCTAAGAATTTCAATCTGCTCCAATAACAGCTTTTATTAATAAAAAATTAGATTTTTGCTGCTTCAAAGTGGCTTTAATGCACTTTCATCCCTGTATTATCACATCTATATATATTTTTTTATATTATCACATTCTATCAATCTTTTCAAAAATTTTAGAAATTGATGTTCATATGTTATTTTTACTGTTATTCTGTTTTCTAACTTCGCAGAAATTATGACAAATTTTATAAAAGATTTTTCAGATAGTGGTGTTAAAAATTTTGAGGACAAAAGTAAATTATTTAAAAAAGTACTTTCCTTTTATGTTAATCACAAATACTTGGGGGGGGGGGGGGGGGGGGAGTGCATGAGGGATTGGAAAGAGGGCGTTTGTCCTTAAGTTCTGCAGACTGTTTTTAAAGTTTCTACTTGTGTTGCAGACTGAAGAAAAAAATTCTGCTGTTGGGAATCTTCTGATAGTGAATGTGCAGATGATATTTCTTTACATGATGAATCAGAGTGTGAAGACTTTTTCACTTCTACTACTACGGAATTTGAAGAACAAATGGATTTTGAAATAACTGATGATTCAGTAATAGAAGTTAATGACTTTGTTCTTGTTGAGTTTTGTGGAAAGAAGAAAAAAGTTCTGTTTGTAGGAAAAATTGAAGAAATAGAAGAAGACGGGTATAAGGTACAGTTTATGAGAAAAAAAGAAGATTCTTGGAAATTTTATTTTCCAGAAAAGGAGGACATTAGTAGCATAGAACGAAATGATATTAAGAGCAAGAATCTGAGAAAGTGTCACACCTAGCATTATGGGGTGATTCATGCCATCTCGGATTTTCTCCAAAAAATTACCAGTTATTACTTATCTTGTTAAAAGGCCAAATCCAGAAGTTTTTTCTCCAAAGTTGAGTTGTTCATTTTTTATGGGCCCCCAAAGGTCACAATGCAGTGCGAAAAATTGAGCGTTTTTTTTAGACATTAAAATTGCTATGACCCACAATTCTTTGCGCAAACAACTTGCCACAAAATTCTTTTTATATATGGGATGTAAGAGGGTTCAACTTTATATAATGGATGAGAAGTCTGTGGCAACTTGTTGCCGCAAGGTCACTGAAGGTCACAAACTTATGCATTTTCGCTGTTTTTTAGCATTTTTAAGGCCCAATAACAGCTTGCGCGTTGAAGTTGCCATGGCAAAAGAGGTGTCATTTGAAAGACATGTATTAGGAATTTTGTAAAAATGTACATGTATTTGAGGCAAGTCGGATGCGCTTTTAGTAACAGAGCGCCAAAATGTGAAAAATGTCATATTTGACCGATATTCAAACTGTCATAATTTCCTGCGGCAATGACATTTTGAAATAATTATTTTGCTATTCTTTTATTCTATTATTGCTCTTTATGAAAAAATAAATTCCATTGAGGCATGTACCTTTAAGAAAAAAAAAATGATTTTTTTAAACATACTCTATTCCGGTAGTCAGGACTTTTTTGCTTTTCAGAACAACTCGTCTGAATAACAATTTTTTTAACATTTACTTGGCTGTATGAATTGATATATTTTATATATTGTTGCGTTTATATTTATTGAGGACAATTATTTAGTTTTAAAATTCAAAAAATCACCGACATGTTCTCTATTTGGTATATACCTGTGAAATGCATATATGATTTTTCCATTACTGTTTAAAAATTTACTATAATTTTTCACATTTAATAGACTAAAAGCAAAAGGTTTACAAGGTTTTATACTTTTATACATTGTTTAATTTTTACATATTTTGGAATATTTTGTTTAATTTTTAACATTTGTTAAAAAATCACCTGAAACTTATACAAAATTATAACTGAATAAAATGCACATATATAAAGATATGTCTTTTTTTTTTAATATAAGGTACATCTTAAAATCATTATTGATGAAGTATTTTTAATTTAAAATCATTAATTTCAGAACATAAAATTATTCAAAGCAAAATATTCCAACCTTCCCCTTGTTTGTATTACTATTACTACATAGTGAAAAATGCCGAACTTCAAAACAATATTTCTGTGGAATATGAATGAATTTATAATGCTCCTTCATTTAAAAAAAAAGGGCTGTATCTGATGATAAGATTAATTTTTGTAAAGTATTTTTAAAAAAATCATTGATAAAATATTTTAAGTTTATAATCACATTATTTCAGCAACACAAAATTCTGAAAAACAAAATATCTCAACTCTTCTTTTTTTTGTATTACTAGTACTACTTGGTAAAATATTCTAGAACCGTGAGAACAATATTTCTGTGCAATCAGAATTCTTTATGTTCATCCATTAAAAAATAAAATTATTTTCTTTTTTGTTTATAAAGGGTATTTTTTTTTTTTTAAGTATTACTGATAAAATATTTTACATTTGCAACAATAATTTTAGTAAAATAAAATTGCACAGAGAAAAAAAAAACCCAACTCAGCTCTTCCCTTGTTTGCCTTACTGTTATCACATGGTTGGCTATTCTGGAATATCAGAACAATATTTCTGTTGAATAAGAATTACCTTTGTTCATCCATTTAAAAAATAAAGTTGTGAATTTTTAATTTGGATATTTTCATACTTATGTTAATATTATTCTTAGTTAAAAAAACTGTTTTACAAAACATGGAAGAACTTAATTCAGATCCTTATACGGATTGTTTTTTTTTATAATGAGCTATTGAACTGTGGAAGACACGGCAAAAGTCGTAAGGATGAGTTGTTTTCAGAACAGGACTTGGCAGCAGATGTGAAGAAATTATCTAGAAAAAATAAATGTTAAAGCACCTGATAGAAGTGTGTCTGAAAAAGAACTAATATCTAGCAGAAGTGGTAAAGTTTTACCTGAAGGATTTAAACTTTGTGCAAAGCATCGTTTTGGTTTTGGTACTTATTGGAATGTTCCAGCTGTATGTTTACACCCTTATCACAAGGAAAACAGGAAAAGAAAAGAAAAAGGTGTTAGGTCTGCAAGTTGGGCAACATATGAATTAATATGTAAATATAATTCTTCTGTAAACTTTCCAATTGGAGGAACTGTTTGTCCAAAGCATAGAGATTATCTTCTTTCAAAAGATCTACATCAAATGAACGATGAAGTTGAGATAGCCGACATCACTTCCAGCGATCCAACATTTGAAGTTCGTAATTCTCTGTTAGTGAAAACTGATAAGACCGAGACAAATTCATTTATAAAATCATTAACAGAAGGTGTAAGCCCTGTTAAATTTCAGTTGAAATCTCCTGTTTCAAAACTTTCTGCAAGTACCATTCGCTATATGAAACGAAAATACTCTGAAGTTACCAATAATTTTAAAGCAACGTTAACCAAGAAACTGGCCCCAGAGCAAGAACATGAATTTCGAAAGGTTGTTTCAGACAGTAGCAGCTGCAGCGAGACGGAAGCTGAAGATGAATGTCTAAAAGAGATAGTAGCAGCCTTTAAAAGCACTCCATCTCAAAAGATGAAGCTAGCTTTATTTAATCCTCAAAAATACACAAAATCAGAAGTTATAGAGAAATTCCAATGCTCACAGAGAATGGTAAGGAGAGCAAGAGAATTGAGAGCACAATTTGGGGCTGGCAATATGCCTCTTGTACACAAAATTAGTAGAAACTGTCTCGACATGAGTAAGGTTGATCATTTTTTAGATTTTTTGTTTACAACAGATTCTCTACAAGATGTTGCTTATGGAACAACTTTAAAATATGATTGTGGATTAAAACATGTTACCCCACATGCGATACCATCTTCTCTGGTCCTATACAATTGTCTGGGGCTGATCCTTTTACAGTTCCATGCTTAAAAGATATTCAAGAGTCTTACAAGGAACAATTATATGTTTGTGGGTTTTTTTTTTTTTTAATTATTAATAGTGTTAGCGTTAGCTGAATATACTCGTATTATCAATATAGATTATAAATGCCAAGAATTTTGATTGTCAAATTAAATAACATCTATCATATATGTGTCACAATATATTAAAATATATTCATTCGTACAGCCAAGTAAATATAAAAAAAAAAAATGTTATTCAGACAAGTTGTTCTGAAAAGCAAAAAAGTCCTGACTACCGAAATAGAGTATGTTTAAAAAAATCATTTTTTTTTCTTAAAGGTACATGCCTCAATGGAGTTTATTTTTTCATAAAGAGCAATAATAGAATAAAAGAATGGCAAAAGAATTATTTCAAAATGTCATTGCCGCAGGAAATTATGACAGTTTGAATATCGGTCAAATATGACATTTTTCACATTTTGGCGCTCTGTTACTAAAGCGCATCAAACTTGCCTCAATTATATGTACATTTTTAAAAAGTGCTAATACATGTCTTTCAAATGACACTTCTTTTGCCATGGCAACTTCAACGCGCAAGCTGTTATTGGGCCTTAAAAATGATATAAAACAGCGAAAATGCATAAGTTTGTGACCTTCAGTGACCTTGCGGCAACAAGTTGCCACAGACTTCTCATCTATTATATAAAGTTGAACCCTCCTACATCCCATACATAACAAGAATTTTGTGGCAAGTTGTTTGTGCAAAGAATTGTGGGTCATAGCAATTTTAATGTCTTTAAAAAACGCTAAATTTTTTGCACCGCACGGTGACCTTTGGGGGCCCATAAAAAATGAACAACTCAACTTTGGAAAAAAAAATTCTAGATTTTGTCTTTTAACAAGGTAAGTAACAACTGGTAATTTTTTGGAGAAAATCTGAGATGTCATGAATCACAGGTGTGACACTCTCTCAGATTCTTGCTCTTAAAATGAAACTGCCTCAACCAAATTTAAGTGGAGGAACAGCCCGAGCTGTATTTGCAATGACATTTTCCATAAATTTTGATTTAATTAAAGACAAAATAATGTAGATGGAATCTAGATCAATCCACTATATTCATTCATCTGCTATATTATTTTGTAAATAAAGTTTGTTTTGCCAAAATGTATGATATTTGTAGGTTCTCTTCTATTGTTGAAATGTACCCCACCTCCTGTTGAAATCTGCCCACCCAGGGGGGCAGATTTCAACAATGTGCATACATCACTAAAGATGCAAAATTTGGTATTTTGCCTTTGACTAGACACTATGGAAAAAATTCAGAGGATACCTGAAATATGAATTTAATAAATAGCACTTAGAATTTCAGTTTTTAAAGCAGTATTACTTCACAAATAATTCTTTTGCAAAAAACGTTGAAAGGTGCCCCCCTCTCCCCTACGGAAATAACTAATAACAATAATCATCCCAATCATAGTAATTAAAGGCAGACTGTACTACACTGTTTATCAACTGGACTCCAACTTTCATCTTTTCAATACAATACAAATTTAGCAATAGAAACAATATATTTTCTAATAACTTTTTTTGCAACAATGGAACTACTTAGATTTGTATAAATTTACATTAATAAACAACTTAATAACACATTTCTTAGTGAAACACAAAATGGCGCCAAATGACTACATATACAGTTTTTCAAATTATCAGTATTAAATAAGATCAGAAGCACTGAACTAATTATAAAAATTTTAGGGCTATTTAAAGTCGTCTTAAAACAAATTCCTTTTAAATTACATTTTATTGTAAGACAACTATTCACTGGCATCAAAATTACAAACATACACAAAAAAATTCTAAATAACTTGATATTTTTTTTCTTATACTCACTTCTGAAGGATTTCTACCTCTCTTTTCTAAAAGTATCCTTTTCTCCATAATGATAAATTAACTTAAAACTTTTTGGTGAATAAACACCTAAAAAATAAAGACGCAATAGCAAATTAACTTTTGAACGTGCCTTTTCAGTTTTGCAGAAGTCGCAGTTCAAATTTGCGAACTAGAATGGTAGTGACAGTTAATGAACAATAATAATGAAAATGGCTCTAAGTATTCAGCCCGGTACTTACCAGTAAAGACTTTTTATTTATAAATAACTCTAATTTATATTTATACATATTTCTAATTGAAGCTTTAACATTTTATCACGCTAAATGCTGTATAATTATTGTTCTTTTTAAAATAGTCTATTAATTTGTGTACGTACGTATTTATTCATGTGTACAGGTAATTGTAATTGTGACGAATGGCAATAAATCTTTGTTTATCATATGATTCGAAGTTTTCAGTTTTGGGGTGGATTGAGATGATCTTATTTGGATTTTATATTAAAGGTTGTTTTAAATTAAGTATCATTAAAAATGGGATCGCTTTTTCGAAGTCAACAGATGGTTTTGTGCCAGATATTTTTACAAAATGAAGCTGTCTATTCTAGTGTCTCAAATTTAGGTGAATTGGGATTGGTACAATTCAGAGATGTAAGTTAACTTATGATTTTAGTAAAATAAATTTGTAACTGTATTAAAATGTTGCATTTCTATAAATCGGTTTATTTCTACATTCCTAATAATTTTCCTAATAATTTTGTTTGCTGAAAATACCCAATTTTCTGTCTTAATTACAGAATTGGATTCCATATATTTTATTGTTTAATTTTTATTTTATTTTCTTAGAAATTCAATTTAACTGAAAATTGCATAATACTCATAATTGTGCTGAAAAATAATAGTTTTCAATATCCCGTACATGCCCATATTTTGATTAAGTTGTCCATTTTGTCTACTCAATAAATTATTATTTTAATAAATAAATAAATAAATAATTTTTTATTTCGATCGGAGAATTTACTCCTGCTTTGTGTGATTTCAAAAAATCAAAATAATCGCTCAAATATGAGTATGTTGTTGTTATAGTATTTTACTTTTTATTGAGTAAAACACTGTAAAAATATAGTTTTAGAATAGGGTGAACTTCCAGTAATTGACCACATGCCAGTAATTGACCACATGCCAGTAATTGACCAAAAACACATTTATGCGTTAAAAACAAGAATCAATGTGTTGATAAAGTATTTTTGAATGCTGAATAAAAATATCTAACATCCAATGAATTGCATAGGAAAAAATTACTTTTGCTATCTATATTCTGATTGAATGTAAAAAATTAAAGAAAATGCACCTTCTAACAATATCAAAAATGAATACATTCTGTAATAGTAGTGTTGTTTTGTGGGTTGTTTTATTAATCTTGCAGCATCAAGTTTAATTTAGTTCCATTGGTTCATCAAATGAGGTGTGTAGTTCATTTTTGTTTGTTTTAAGTTAATCATTATGCATTTAATATTAAATTCATAAATTAAATGACTTTAAGGGGGGTGGTCAACTACTAGATGTGTGAATGTTGAAAGCATTCAGTAATTGACCAAAGTGGTCAACTACTGACTTTTTGCTTGTTTGCATCCATTCCTTTTGATACTTAAAAAAATACATAGATTTCTATTATGAAAGAAATATTCACCAATTTTTTAGTTAAAAAATGAGTTCTTTCAGTAGTTGACCAGGGTGGTTAATAACTAAATATGCTTGGTCAATTACTGATCAAACAAGCACACATTTGTTATGTTAAGAGGGTCATAACACATTTACATAATAATAATGTAAGAAAAGTGTAATTAAAATGTAAAGATAACAAAATTAGTATAGTGAGGCTCTAAATATCGTTAGGGTTTGTCACACAAATCTTATAAAAAAAGTTTTACCACCATCAGCTCCAAACATAGTTTGTGATAGATTTCTATTACAGTAGAAGATCTTTATAGCGCGATTCTATATAATGCAATTCTCCATATAACGCACAACTTCTCAGATGTAAACAATGAATTTTGCAGGTAAGAAGCACATGAAATCCCACATCGTAAAAATCACTACTCTCTAGAAAACTACATTTGATACATTAATTCAACTTTATCTCCTTAATTCAAAACTTTTTAATGAAAAAAAATTGCTATTATTACAATAAATATTATATTTTTGGAAATGAGTAATATAATGAATGATTGGGTCCAGGTATAGTTGGACCATGTTTATAAAATAAACCATATAAAATGATCATATAATGCAAAAATTTATAATTTGGATAATTCCTGGTGACAAGAAGTGCAGTATAAAGATACTCTAATCAGGGATATGTTTAGGAAAATTTTAGGTCCTTTAAAGGACCCTTCACAAAATAATTTATCTTAAAACAGGACCCTTCACAAAACATTTTATCCCAAAACAGGACCCTTCACAAAATTATTTGCCTCTTAAATAGACCTTTTCACAGAATTTTTTCACCTTCAAATTGAACTTTTCACAAATTTAGTCATTTAAAAATAAAATTATGGCCTGTAAGTAAGCATTTGAACTCCCAAACAGCATATTACTTTGCTTTTTATATATGAAGGATAGAACATGAAGATATCGATAATTTAAAATTCACAAAATTATGACTAGAATTTTCACAAAAATAAGAAAAACTTCACAATTTCACTAAAACAGGACCCTGTGAGAAAAGTCTGGACAGACCCCTGCTAATGTATTTTGGTATGTTTCAGATTTATATGGCCGTGTTTATAAGGTAAATTTAATGATGTGTGAAATGTGATCCATATAATGCAAAATTCTATATAACGCACAACCTTGCGTTTTTAGGTTTGCGTTATAAAGATCTTCTACTGTACAATTGTTGTGAAAGTATGCTGTTAAAATTGCTATATAAAATGTTCTTTATGCTAATTTTATCCATGACAAAGTTCAACCCTAATTAACTGCAGTTGTATAATAATAAAACATAATAACAATACAGAATTTACATTAATATTACAGTAAGTTTTGAGGGACAAAAGTAGAGTGTTGATTGCCAAGTGCTTCAGAAATGTATGCATAACTGTAGCACAAATAGGACTACAACTAAAAAAAAAAAAACTTTTCACTAAACGAAAAGGGCATTTAGAATATTTAAACATAATTTAAAATTAATTATAAATAAAATGACAGATTTTGTCATCCCACAAAAATATAAAGCAATAGGGAAAGTCTTAAATATATTTTATGCATATATCAATTTTATAAATAGAGATTAATGATTATGTATCTCGGGCCACAAGTAATAAGATTACTGGGCCATATGTGGCCTGCAGGTTGAGCATGGCTGCTTTAAAGCATGACTAAATTATTGGGAAAGTAAAGAAGAGAAACAGAAGAAAGAAGACAGGAAGTAAGGTAAGTTAAAAAATTAAAGAAAACAAAAAAAAAAAAGGTGAAAAAGCAGCAATAAAGACTTCAACATATAAGCAAAGTCTGATAAATGATTGGGTGTGAAAGGCATGTGAAAAAATCTAGATGGAAGAAGATATGATAGGAATAAAAGAAATCTGGTATGAGCCCTATCATACTAAAATGTGCGTCTACGAGACACAGGCAACAATTTGCATTGGATGACAGAGTGACAAATAAGTTGACTTCATGTGTGTCAGTTGTTTTGGTGAAACAGATGAGGATTAAGTTTCATTTTTGTGTTAACTTTAAATTAATGGATTTTTTTTATAAATAAATTTCGAAGTAATAACTATTCTTTTCTTGTCTATATTTACATATAAATATCACGTTTTACCACTAATTTCAATCCTACAAAACATTGTGGAAATTCACTAATATGTTTTCTGTTCAGAAACAGTTTGAATTTTTTTACAAAAAGTCTCTTGACTAGTTTTTTAAAATCAGATCATAATGTGCTATATATAAAATGTACATCTATGTTTTCCATACAGAGTGACTGACTAGCCAAGTTCAGTGATGAATTTCCTTTACTTTGGTTTTCCATGCCAATAAAAACAACTGGTACTTTTCGATTAGCCAGGTGACAACAATTTTTCAGGTGTCGAGATTGTGTGATGTTACATACCAAAAACCTTAATAATTGCCAAGGAGAGTAAAAGAGGATAAGCAAAAAAAAAAAAAAAAAAAAAAAATATCTATAAGAGGTTCGAACAGTCCTTATAAAGAGCACAGCTACATATTTTGCTACTACTGCAATTTAAAAATCCTTGGCTTTATGATTGAAATTCATTTTCTAAAAAATTTCTCAGAAATTTCAAATTAGTCAGTTTTTTTAGGAATTTGAAATTTCCCAGATTTTTTTCTGGCTGTCCAGGAGGCTAGACATCCAGTTTCTGTAGAATAAAACTTGACAAACTTCCCCATTTTTTCATATGATTAATTTTAAGAAGGTTCAACTTCAGAGTGGTCAATTACTGACACAGTGATGGTCATTTTCTAGCATTAAGTGGTCAATTACTGGCAAAATCTCACTTGACAACTATTATATTTAATAAAATAAAATTGCAAAAAAGTAGACAAAAAATGTTTATTTATTATTGATCCTTATAAGTGATTGTTGCTTTAAAAAAAAAGTTTCAAGAAATATCTCCTTAAATTTAGCACAGAAAAAAAAATTGTGAAGAAACTTTCACTAAATGGTCAATTACTGGGTAGTTCACCCTATAAAGAATAATATGAATGCTTATGCTAAGTTTTGATTTGGAAAAAAACGAACCACAGCTCTTACGATGAATTTTGTTGTTTGTGCTGTGCTAGTTTGTAAATTAATAAATTTTTAAATACTAATAGTAGTATACCGACAGTTATGTCACTTAGTTAAGCAACAAGTTTTTTAAATGATTTTGGCACAGATATCATATGACCCATATTGGCGCGATTTTTTTCTGATGCCAATTTGGTGAAAACATCAACAGCATAAACAACGTCTGGGTTACCATATCAAGCAAAATAACGACACTTTGACGCCAGTTAAGTACTCGTTGCGTACATAACATTGGCGTCAGAAAAAAATCGCACCAATATGGGGCATATATGACATCTGTGCCATGATTTTATTTTTAAAAAAACTAATGAAATTCAGCAGATATAGTGACTAGTAATGTACATTATAACTTGTACTTTAAAACGCACACACATAAAGGGGATTTATTCAATTTATAGAAAGGAAAGTGCTTTTGATTCCTCGATATTGGAGTGAAAATATCTAATAATTTATAATAATAAGGATGAAAATGTAAAAGTTCCAGAAAGATTCATAATGTTAAACCCAGTAGCAGAAAGTTCCTGACGGGTGACATGCGTCGCAGATTTTCTTTTCCCTTTTGCAGATTTTTTTTTTTTCATTGAATCTTTTTCCAACTTTATATTATGTTTAGTTCTTTATTATTTATTACTAAAACTTAAGATTATTATTAATAAAAATGAGTAAAATGCTTTAAAACATTAAAAGTAAATGATTAATTAATTAGGTTCATTTGTAACATTTTACCTGCAGATTATTTTCAGTCCCTGAAAGATCTGTCGCAGACACTTCAGCGGTAGAATTGATAAAAAAAAGTCACTGGTCCGCAAATATTGTCACTGGCCCGCTACATAAAATTCTATTATGTACCTTTAACCCTTCAAGTGACACCTCCCCCCTCCTCTCCCTATTAGAATATAAACCAAACTTCCTTTCAGTTCATAATAAAATGTAAAATTATAATTTGCTAAAAATTAAATAAACAGTACATGAACAAAAACTATAAAATTATTAATTATAATTATGTATTTTATTTCCGATTATTTATTTCAACTGACTAAGATTTAATGCAATTTTTTATTTATTATTTTAAATAAAATAAAATTCTGTGATTTGTGTTTGGTTGCGGTTTTCTCAGGGTTGGGAAAATTTATGTTTACCTGTCAGCAGGGACCCGGAGCTGGAGCTGGAGCCTGGAGCCAGAGCGCTCCGGAGCTGTGTTTTCCCCGGAGCTGGAGCTCTAAATTTTCCCCAGCTCCAGGGCTCCTTTAGTTTTTAATATTCTTTTAAATCTTTTTTTTTTTCAGTCTTTTAAATTTCTAGGCTCAAAATATTTTAATTACAGTAGAAGATCTTTATAGCGCGATTCTATATAATGCAATTCTCCATATAACGCACAACTTCTCAGATGTAAACAATGAATTTTGCAGGTAAGAAGCACATGAAATCCCACATCGTAAAAATCACTACTCTCTAGAAAACTACATTTGATACATTAATTCAACTTTATCTCCTTAATTCAAAACTTTTTAATGAAAAAAAATTGCTATTATTACAATAAATATTATATTTTTGGAAATGAGTAATATAATGAATGATTGGGTCCAGGTATAGTTGGACCATGTTTATAAAATAAACCATATAAAATGATCATATAATGCAAAAATTTATAATTTGGATAATTCCTGGTGACAAGAAGTGCAGTATAAAGATACTCTAATCAGGGATATGTTTAGGAAAATTTTAGGTCCTTTAAAGGACCCTTCACAAAATAATTTATCTTAAAACAGGACCCTTCACAAAACATTTTATCCCAAAACAGGACCCTTCACAAAATTATTTGCCTCTTAAATAGACCTTTTCACAGAATTTTTTCACCTTCAAATTGAACTTTTCACAAATTTAGTCATTTAAAAATAAAATTATGGCCTGTAAGTAAGCATTTGAACTCCCAAACAGCATATTACTTTGCTTTTTATATATGAAGGATAGAACATGAAGATATCGATAATTTAAAATTCACAAAATTATGACTAGAATTTTCACAAAAATAAGAAAAACTTCACAATTTCACTAAAACAGGACCCTGTGAGAAAAGTCTGGACAGACCCCTGCTAATGTATTTTGGTATGTTTCAGATTTATATGGCCGTGTTTATAAGGTAAATTTAATGATGTGTGAAATGTGATCCATATAATGCAAAATTCTATATAACGCACAACCTTGCGTTTTTAGGTTTGCGTTATAAAGATCTTCTACTGTGCATCGTTATTCAGTATTTTAATTATATCATTTTTTAGGTTTTTATTATTATTATTAGAGAAGGAAACCTTCTCAAAACATGGTAACACTACTTTACTTCTACTTTGTACTTGAACTAAGTGACAACACTATTCGAAAACAAATATGTCCGCCTGTTGTTTACATGTGTAGTTGTACAATTTTGGCTGTTTGAAAAGTGTAGAAGAAATTTAAGATTTTTGTGTTTAAAATTCCACCAAACTTTCTATTTTAAAAGCAAAAGCTAAAAGATATCATACTTTCTGAACAAGCATTTGAAGTTTGATGAGAAGAAAAATGCATTTTGTCAGATCTTTAATGAGGTAGAAAGTATTTGTGAGCAAAAAATTAAACGTGTAAATTAAAATCTGCAACTCAAAAGTGCGAAGTCAGAGCCGAGTTGGAGCCGGAGCCACAGTATTTTCTCTAGGAGCAGAGCTGGAGCTGGAGCATAAAAAATTGTTCGGCTCCGGGTCACTGCCTGTCAGAGTGGGAAAAAAGCTACTGGTCCTGCGGACCACTAAATTTTATAAATTAGTGGTCCGATTGAATTTTTAGTGGTCTCGGACCAGCGGACCACCAAGGATTTCGATCGCTGCACTTGGAGAATTTTCTGCTATTAGGATGTTAAATAAGGATGTGATGATCGATCCCCTGTGGCGAAAGGATTCATTCATATCTTCGCCAGGTCATTCCATGCCAAATCATCCCAGCCATGTAACCCACCATCTCTGATTTGTCTGAAATTTTCAGAAAATACCAATACTAATAAAGTTAGAAAAGCACATAAAATTTTAAATTGATGTGACTTATACACAGACTTAGATAAAATGTAAAACTGTCTGCGAACTCAAATAATGTCTTTAAAATTTTCTGCAAAAAAACGCTGCGCTCCTCCTGAATCCTATATTGCCGTCAACAGCAAAAATGAAAAGTTATATACAAGCACATAAACATTCGCTAAAATTTCCAACCAAATAAACTTTATTTAAAAAGAGATCAACATTTAACATTTATTTTTTAACACAAAATTTATTTTTAATCTGTTAAATTAATCTGCAAAGCCTAACATAATCTGTAGCACCCGCGTCGGTGCTGCACTGTCTCTGCTACCGGTCCTGGCAGGAGGGGGAAAAAAAGGAATTGTACCTGCCGTTCCGGCATAAGCACCGCACTTACAATATTTTTAAGTTTTTAACTCATATGAGCCACGCCGCTTCTTCCAAAAAATACTGTACTATGGTACATGGCAAATACTTTCTAGCAAACTTTTTTTTTTCTCCAGTTGAAAAATAGTGTACAGACCTTGTCAATAGTCTGCAACGTGCGTTACACCGATTCTCTGCCTTGGGTCTTGTTAATTTCTTTTTTTAAATTAAAAAAAACCCCATCAAAACTATCTGCAAACTTTGAAAATTTTCTGCGAACGGTGTTTGCGTGTTCGTCTATATTATCTGACTCTGCTTATGCATTTTTTTAAATGTGACCTTGAATGTGGGTATACAGCAAAAAAAAATGCGTCACCTTGTATTGGAAGTCATGGGCATGCTTTGAGCTGCTGAATTTTATTTCTCGGCTGCTATTTAAGATAGAAAGCTGAAAATTTTGCCACTTATAGTTCTTTCCATGTGGAATTCAGAAAGAAATACTGCTTTAATGCTGGATCTTTTGTAGACTCAGGTGGGGGAAAATCAGGGTTTGCCCAAGTGTGCCCGCATGTTTTCTCAACTGTAACATTCTTTAATCTAAGGTATGGGAATAAGTGAAAACTGAGTTAGTAGTCAGTGGCTGTTAGACAGGGTTTCACCAAGCGGGCCCAGCATGAAAAAACCCACCCAGGTTTTTTCGGGTGTGCCCACTTCTTGAAAAACCCATTGTGGGTTTTTCAAATTTTCTTGTGCTTTCACAACTGTATTATTATTTAATCTAAGGTATAAGAATGGAAAGATAAATGCCAATTGAAATATATTTCAAAAGAACCAGATTTAAAGGAATTTCTAATAAGAGATAAAATGACCAAAAAAGAAATAAGCTGTAAAGAAGGAAGATTTTCATGCCTGTAATCTAAAATATGCCCAAATGCTTTAAATCTTAATGCATGCACAAAGATGACACTTGAACCCCATCCTGATTGTTTGCATTGTTGTAGCTTTTAAGATTAATCATCCCATTTATTATCCTTCTTCAATGTTCAATGAAAGTGCTATATATAGGAGTTTTCCAGGGGAGCAGAAAATGTTTCTACTCCCAACATTTCCCCCAATCCACACGAAAATTTCCCCAAAATTTTACGGTATGTTATAGGTAAGTGCTGTATTACCGTAGGTATAGAAAATTTATTTTTCAAATATTTCTTAACTTATGCGCGAGTATATATGGCAGGGGTGATTCTGAATGAAAAAAAATTTCCTAAAATTCACAGCAAATTTTCTGAAAGGTTACAGCAGAGTGGGGGAAATCCACTCCCAACACTATGTATTTTTCATGGATCTTTTGACACAATTTGCGTTTTTTCGCAATCTTTTGACGAAATTTGCAGTTATTTCGCGATCTTCTGACGAAATTTGCAGTTATTTCGCGATCTTCTGACGAAATTTGCAGTTATTTCTCCTTCCCTTTGACGAAATTCACAGTTGTTTTGCCATCATTTGATGAAATTTCACGGTTTTGCAATCGTTTGGCGAAATTTGCAGTTCTTTCGTGATCTTTTGACGAAATTTGCAGTTTTTTGCGATTCTTTCGTGATCTTTTGACGAAATTTGCAGATTTTTTGCGATCTTTTAATGAAATTTGTGGTTATTTCGCCCCTTTTGACGAAATGCGCAGTTGTTTCGCAACCTTTTGACAAAATTTGCATTTATTTTGCGATCTTTTCAGTAAATTTACGTTCATTTCACAATCTTTTGACGAAATTTGCGTTTTTTTTCGCTTTTCTTTGATGAAATAGACGGTTATTCGCCCTGTTTTGACGAAAATTGCGGTTATTTCGCCATGTTTTGACGAAAATCGCGGTTATTTCGCCATGTTTTGACGAAAATCGCGGCTGTTTTGCGATCTTTTGACGAAATTCGAGGTTGTTTTATGATCTTTTGACGAAATTCGAGGCTGTTTTGTGATCTTTTGAGGAAATTTGTGATTGTTTTGCAATCTTTTGACGAAATTTGGGATTGTTTCGCGATCTTTTGGCGAAATGTGCATTTATTTTGCGATCTTTTGACAAAATTTGCATTCATTTCACGATCTTTTGACGAAACCTGCAGTTATTTCACGATCTTTTGAAGAAACCTGCAGTTCTTTCACGATCTTTTGATGCAATTTGCGGTTCTTTCGCGATCTTCTGACGAAATGTGCGGTTTTTTTGTGATCTTGTGACAAAATTCGCGTTTATTCCGTAATTCTTCGCCAAAATTCGCGGTATTTTTAATTCCAAATTTTCAGATGACCGTTTTTGTTTTTTTTTTAAACCGAATGTCTTAAACTTTCAGAAAATTCAGAACATAATCACCCCTGATATATGGTACATATTATTCTGAGATCGATTTTGTGAAAGTCGCCATATGGATATTTTTATTTGTACTGAAATTGTTCTATCTCATGGAATTATGGAATTCGTTGTTAAAATCAAAATCAATTGTATATGTTTCTGAAAAATTTCCCCCGATCCTAGATCACCGGATCGGACATATTCTGCACCCCTGGAGTTTTCAACACAAAAATGGTTCAGATTATGGCAAAAAAGAGTGAAACAGATAGGTTTTTCCTGCTGGATTTTGTCAGTTTTTCTTTTCTACATTTAGTACCAGCTACCTCTACTTCTATCGAACAATACTTTGAGTTGATAAAGCAGCAAATCTAGTAATAAGTGTATCGCCATTTGCAATCTAAATTTACAAATATCACTGACACTGACTTCCATCACAATCTAATTTAGCATTTAATACTATTGCAATTAGGACTGGGCGATGTAGGAATTTCCTAAATCGATTTATCATCCATCTCACATCGCGATTTAGCACTGATTTTACATTTTAGAATATGGAAGCCTATTTTTTAATTTTTAGTAACAAAATACGGTCTTTATGCAGCACCCCCCTGTGTATTATATAGTATACTTAGCTTTTAATTTTTCGAATACCTTTGAAAAGAGGTATATTTTACACATTAAAAAAAAAACTTTGAATGCCCCAAAACACTATTTTTTTTTTTTTTTCCATTTTTAAAATTAGTGACCTATTTTAATACATTTTATAAACTTATTCTTTAGAAAGTAAATATAAAATAAAATGATTTTTTTTTTAGTCTGACTTGTTATGCCTGCTACAATCCATAAGGAGGAGGGGGGGGGGGGGGGCTTCCCTAGCCCACCCAAATAGCACTTCATTGCTAATAACCTACACACACTTTTTTTTTACAGACACAGAATTAAAAAGTTATTGAGGTAAAACAGAAGCAGATACAAAGAATTCAATGATGAATTTAATTATTCATTTACCATGATGAAAAAAGTTAAAAAAAAAAAAAAAAAAAAAAGGAAGATATGAGAAATAAGGTGCAATTTTATATCTTTTTAACTTTTAGATTATAATAAAATTTGTTTAACATAAATTATGATATTCATATTGCAGATGGAGAAGGATTGAAAATGTGAGCCTTGTAGCACATTACTGAAATTGCTGATTTTTTCGTGGTCGTTGCTACCCTGTAAAATTAGTAATAAAATATAATCTTAAAATATATTTCTTTTTATTGATAACAAAATGTCAAAAAAGCAGAAAATCGCAGATCTGCAGAAAAATCTAATGAATGCTCCCTCAGTCTGTTGTAAAAATCAAGTTACTTGACTCATTACAGAACTTTATTATAAAGTATTTTTAATTAATTACAAAATAATAATAAATTAAAACTAAAATATTCCCATAATACCCAAACATATGAAAATTAATTTTTCATCAAAGTAATACATAAAAATATAAACTAAAAATGGATGAATTTGGATATAAATAGTGAATCAATTTCAGCAAGTTATCAATCCACGTGGCTGGCGTTGAAATCAGATATCAAACCTGATGCATGACTATTTTAAGATATTTTAATTAACTACAGAATAATAGAAAATGAAGAATATATATTAAAATATTACCCAAACATGTGAAAAATGAATTTTTCATTAAAAGAATGCATAAAAATAAAAACTGAAATTCGATGAATTTGGATTTTAAATATGAAACTTTATTCTTTTTTTTTTCCAATCATAAATACTCATAAGAATGCATAAAAGTATAAACTGAAAGTCGATGAGTTTGGATTTTAAATATATAACGTCATTATTATTTTTTTTTATCATATAAATCAAGGGCGGATCTGGAGAGTCCTCAAGGGGGGGGCGATTTTAGAAATTTGGAAACTCCAATCTGATGCGCAGGTCGGGGCTAATTTTTTGCACTGCGGGTCGTGTTACTTCTACTTTTTGCTGTGGGTCGGGTTTGGGTCCGGTTGACTTCTATTTTTTGCTGCTGGTTGGATTAACTTATACTTTTTTGCTGTGGATCGCGTTTGGGTCTGGTTGATTTCTATTTTTTGCTGTGGGTCGAGTTAACTTCTACTTTTTTGCTATGGGCCGGGTTAACTTCTACTTTTTAGATGCGGGTCGGGTTTGGGCCCGGTTGACTTCTACTTTTCTGCTACAGGACTGGTTGACTAATACTTTTTAGCTCCGCCTAGCGCGTTGGGTTTGGGGCAGATTGATATACATTATATCCGGTTTGGGTCAGTTTTGGATTGGGTTTTCACTACTGCGACTTGCGAGAAGGGTTCGGGTTGACCCGTTTTTTTTTAAAAGAAAGTCCAAGTATTTTTGAAGATAAAAACTATATGCAGTAAAATCTTCATAACAGACACGTCCAAATAATTAATTAGGAATACTTTTTAATCTCCAGAATTATGTAAAAAATACTAATTTGGTATAAGACTGCTTGTCTCTTTATATCTAAGGTCAGTTGTAATTCAGTAAAGAATGCTTTGAAACTTATTTAAAGACATACCGGGTGTCCTTAAATGGATTTTAAAATTTAGTAGTTTTCGAATGGTGACAGCTATTTAAAAAAATCTTGCAGGAGGGTTATGTAAGATGTCATGAGATTTTTTACTGTGATTCATGATTTTACTGTATAATAGCAGCGACAGATGGCGCTGTAAACAATGGTCGTTAAGCCTACCTCCTCCGGGAACCGATTTAGCACCTCTTGCTTCCAGCACCATCTTCGTTGCTATTTTAAACTAAAATCAAGAATCGCAGTTAAAAAATTATCAGGGGTAGAATAAAAAAGAAAAAAAAAATCTGAAATTCAAAGAAAATTTTCTGAAAGGTTACAGCAGATGGGGGGATTCCCTTCTGGCACTAATTATTTTTGTTGCAGGTCGGGTTAGCTGTTTTGGATTCGGATCGATTTCAGGCTGAGTGTAGATTCCTGCAAGCTGGGTTTGGGTTAACTTGTTTTTTTTTTCAAAAATTAGTTCAGTATATTATTTCAAGTTAAAAATTATACCTATAATAATAAACGTATGTAAGTGTGTTGTCTTCTAAAGAGACCACTGCATTTGTCCCACGACTCTTTGATGAAATTCGCTAGTCTTCGACCCTTTGATGAAATTTGCGTTTCTTCTGCAACCCTTTGACGAAATTAGTGTAATTTTGGAGACCTTTGGTAAAATTCGCGTTTTTTTCCGTGACCCTTCTACAAAATTCGCGTTTTTTCAGCGATCCTTTGACTAAATTCGCGTTTTTAAAGCGATTCTTTGACTAAATTAATTTTTTTCCCACGATTCTATGAAGGAATTTGTGTTTTCTCCACGATCCTTTGACGAAATTCGCGGGGTTTTTTTTCGCGGTTATTTGAAAAAATTTGCGTTTACTCCGCGATCCTTTAACGAAATTCGAGTTCTTTTCCGCTGCCTTTTGAAGAAATTCGCGTTTTCTGTGATTATTTGAAGAATTCCCATGTTTTCCGTGGCTCCCTGACCAAATTCGCGTTTTTTCTGTGATCATTCGGCGAAATTGAAGTTATTTTCTGCGAACAATTGACGAAATAGATTTTTTATGGAGACCATTTATCAAAATTTGCGATTATTTGTATGTTCGAATTTTCGGATAGGTGAATTTTCTAAATTTTTGGAGCCGAATGCCTTAACCCTGGAGCTGCGTATTATTATTATTATTATTATTATTATTTTTTATCAAAATAGGTTAAAAAATTGCGCGTATTTTTTATTACACATTTCAAATCTGCACACATTTTAGAGTAAAATATGTCCCAAAATCTTTGTGAAACAGGTTTTTTTTTAATAGAATTAGATCATAAAAAAATAGATTTGCTGCGAAAATTGCGGGTTGCGCAAATTTTGCCACTTTTACGTTGGAGTGGAAATCGCGGGTTGCGCCGCGAGAGGGTTAAATTTTCGGAAAATTTGGAACATAATCACCCCTGTTCCCGACTTCTATAACCCTCCTGCAAGTATTTTTTTAATATCTGTTACCATTTGCAATTTATTAAATTTTAAAATCAGTCAGTCCATTTTAGGACACCCAGTATATTCAGCACTTATGGGATGATGGCTGAAGTTAAGCATTTAAAAAAAAAGTTAAGCTGGCTTCGATATGTCAGTTAGAGGGCTGAAGTTATCAGGCCCAAGCACAGGTCCAACCCACATAAAACAAGTTGGAAATTGCTCGTCAAACGTGGCAAATGAGGTGCGTTCGTACTATAACTAGATTTATAATTATTTTTTGCACCCCATATTGTACTGACTGTATAATTTTTTGCACTTCATAAAGTGCATAGTCTGTAACATCATTAAAATGCACTTCCAATAATTTTTTCCCATTCCCCGTAATGTAACGGGACACTTTTGACTGTCCCTGTAATTAAACTATACATCCGATTTTCCTAAAATTTGAAATGCTCGACAAAATATTGCAACAATTATATCTTTAAAATTTCAGACCATTCGGAAGGCTGTAACATCATTAAAATGCACTTGCAATAATTTTTCCCATTGGCCGAAATGTAAAGAAAAACTTTTGACTGTCCCTGTAATTAAACTATATATCCGATTTTCCTAAAATTGAAATGGCTCGACAAAATATTGCAATAATTATATCTTTAAAATTTCAGACCATTCGGAAGGCTGTAGTATCATTAAAATGCACTTGCAATAATTTTTCCCATTGGCCGTAATGTAAAGAAAAACTTTTGACTGTCCCTGTAATTAAACTATATATCCGATTTTGCTAAAATTTGAAATCGCTCGACAAAATATTGCAACAATTATATCTTTAAAATTTCAGACCATTCGGAAGGCTGTAACATCATTAAAATGCACTTGCAATATTTTTTCCCATTGGCCGTAATGTAAAGAAAAACTTTTGATTGACCCTGTAATTAAACTATACATCCGATTTTCATAAAATTCGAAATGGCTCGACAAAATTTTGTAACAATTATATCCTTAAAATTTCAGACCATTCGAAAGGCTGTAACATCATTAAAATGCACTTGCAATAATTTTTCCCATTGGCCGTAATGTAAAGAAAAACTTTTGACTGTCCCTATAATTAAACTATACATCCGATTTTCATAAAATTTGAAATGGCTCGACAAATTTTTGCAATAATCATATATTTAAAATTTCAGACCATTCGGTTGGGTGGTTTTTGCTCTGTTATATGCGGACAGACAGACGGACGGACGGACGGACGGACAGACGGACGGACTGAACGACGACTATAGGTGCTACGTATTTATATAATTACGAACGCACCTAAAAAGTAAATTTTAAAAAATGCATCTCTGTAACTTATCAAATCAAATTAAATTTCTAAAGATTTCTCTAAACAAATGTACAAAACAAATATAATTTTTACGAATGACAAATAAGTAAGATTGCAGATCAACTTGGGCTCGGGAGGAAGAATTTAGAGGAGTGCACAGGTCGTGGTCGGGCCAATAATGCTTATCATACGGGCTGAAACAGACCAAATGTATTAGCTTTTATTCCGGGGCGAGCCCCGACCTGGAAATTTTGGCCAGTGCAGGCCTCTAGGAAAAATGAAGTCCAGGCCAGGCTCGATCTGGAGGAAAAAGAAGTCTGGACCGACCCGAATCTGCAGAAAAAATTAAGATCCGGGCACGACCCGACTCTAACAGAGAAAAGACCTGACCCAGCCCGAGTCTCGTGGATTTAAACTGGCGCAACCCGGGTCGGGTCGGACCAACTTGGGCTCGGCAGGAAGAATTTATAGGAGTGCACGGGTCGTGGTCGGGCTAATAATGCTTATCATATGGGCTAAGATGGACCGAATGTTTAGCTTTTATTCCGGGCCGAGCCCCGACCTGGAAATTTGACCAGTGCAGACCTCTAGGAAAAATGAAATCCAGGCCAGGCTCGATCTGGAGGAAAAAGAAGTCTGGCCCGACCCGAATCTGCAGAAAAAATTAAGATCAGGGCACGACCCGGTTCTAAAAGAGAAAAGACCTGACCCAGCCCGAGTCTCGTGGCTTTAAACTGGCGCGACCCGGGTCGGACCAACTTGGGCTCGGGAAGAAGAATTTAGAGGAATGCACGGGTCGTGGTCGGGCAAATAATGCTTATCATACGGGCTGACACGGACCGAATGTTTAGCTTTTATTCCGGGCCGAGCCCCGACCTGGAAATTTTGGCCAGTGCAGACCTCTAGGAAAAATGAAGTCCAGGCCAGGCTCGATCTCGAGGAAAAAGAAGTCTGGCCGACCCGAATCTGCAGAAAAAATTAAGATCCGGACACGACCCGACTCTAACAGAGAAAAGACCTGACCCAGCCCCAGTCTCGTGGATTTAAACTGGCGCAACCCGGGTCGGGTCGGACCAACTTGGGCTCGGCAGGAAGAATTTATAGGAGTGCACGGGTCGTGGTCGGGCTAATAATGCTTATCATATGGGCTAACATGGACCGAATGTTTAGCTTTTATTCCGGGCCGAGCCCCGACCTGGAAATTTGACCAGTGCAGACCTCTAGGAAAAATGAAGTCCAGGCCAGGCTCGATCTCGAGTAAAAAGAAGTCTGGCCCGAGACGAATCTGCAGAAAAAAATTAAGATCAGGGCTCGACCCGACTCTAAAAGAGAAAAGACCTGATCCAGCCCGAGTCTCGTGAATTTAAACTGGCGCGGAAGAATTTAGAGGAGTGCACGGGTCGTGGTCGGGCCAATAATGCTTATCATACGGGCTGACATGGACCGAATGCTTAGCTTTTATTTCGGGTCGAACCCCGAACTGTAACTTTTGGCTATTGCAGACCTTTAGGAAAAATGAAGTCCAGGCCAGGCTCAATCTGGAGGAAAAAGAAGTCTGGTCCGACCCGAATCTGCAGAAAAAATTAAGATCAGTGCACGACCCGACTCTAAAAGAGAAAAGACCTGACCCAGTCTGAGTCTCGTGGATTTAAAGTGGCGCGACCCGGGTCGGGTCGCGCCGGGCTCGAGCTCCGCCCCAATTCATTTCCCGTGAGGATGCATAATGTCGCTTTACAAACCCTTTATTAGCCCAAGGGGGGGCGATCGCCCCTTCGCCCCCCCCTTAGATCCGCCATTGATATAAATACCGAATCAATTTCATGAAAACAATCTTTTGAAACAATGCAGGATTCTACTTTAAAACATTTTAATTAATAACACAATAATAGAAAATAAATAGGGAAGATGGGGGCACATGTGAACAATTTTTACATTTTTGACTCTTTCTCAAAATTGTTGAGCTATTGAACCAAAAATTGATTTATATGAATATTTAGAATTTGTTTGTTCTTTTGGTGAAACTTTTGGATGCATTTATCAAGAATTTCTCACTTATATCATCATTCTAAAAATTGTCTAAATTTGTTCACATGTGCCCCAGTGGAGGGGTAGTTGTGAGCATAGCTGGGGGGTCATTCCATGTGAAATCAACCAATTTAAAGAAAAGTTGTTGCACCATAGTCACAGATTTTTTTAAATTTTTATTACAGACAGATGTAGTAGTGAAACCATCAAATCTAAAATTTTAAGATAATTTGTGTAATATTGACTGAGATATAGCCTTTTGAAAATTGATCATTTTTACCAAATGGCGGCCATCTTGGATGCTATCCCTATGTCTATAAATGTCCATAACTTGACAACTAATGACTCGAATTTTATATTTCTGGTACCAATTTAAAGCTATTTGTATAAAGAATGCATATATGATATTAAAACAATAGTAATTTTTTATTTTAATACTGTTTATTACATTCAAACTGAAAATATCACCCTCAAAAAATGACTTACTGTAATGGGCCATAAAAAAAATGACCCATCATAATTTTTTTTTCAAACTTGCTAAAAACATTGCTCCATGTGTGTACTTTAAATAGAAAAAAAATTGGAGAGGTAAAATTTTTCGTTTAAAAAAAATAGCTTTTTACACATAGGATGTCACTTACTAAGCAGTGACTATCTTAAAACATGTAAATATCCCTGATTTAAGAAATAATGGCCAAAACTAAATATTTTTTAATCCCTGAATTAATGTAAAACTATAATGAAATATAATCTCATAAGTTTTTTGTAGGACCACCCTCCAATTGCTCCCCCCCCCCCCCCAAAAAAAAAAAAAAAAAAAAAAAAGAAGTCATTGCTAAAAATGTATAATTGAAAAAATTTAACACTGAAGAAAATAAGAAAATAAATAAAGAATATAATGTATAATTGTGAAAAACCTTTAAATGCAATATATATAAATGAGATTTTACTGCATGTGTATATGTGGAATCTATTCAAAACGTTTTCCATGCAAGAAATTCAATTTTTATACCTAAATTTCTATTTCTTACTTTAAAAATTGCTCACTTAAAAAGTTTTACATTTGTATGTGACTTTATAGAAAAATTCTGCTGTATGCATGTATTTACACCATTCAAGTTCCATTAAATATTCAGATATAAATATGTCTGTTTATGTATTTTCTATTTCAATAAATTTACATACTAAGAATGACAGAATTCATGAAATGAATGCTAATCTTGCATAATCTATTTTCCTTATTATTTGAATTCAAAACATGATGTAATAATGCATCATCTTCTATCCTGATGTAATATTGCATCATGTTATATGTTTATGCAATTTTATCATAATGTATCCAACAAATCTTTTGTTGAAAATTTTTGAAACCTTTTGTGGGTAAGCTTATTATAAACTGCATTATATATAAAATTTTAAATAAAAAAAATATTTGACATAATTTATGAATTATTGCATCATGTTGTATGCTGATGCAATTTTGGGAAAAGATTGCTGCTGTATCGTCATCTGTTTTCTAATTGGTTGTAATTAAAGTATGATGAAATATTACATCATAATGTACAAAAAAATTTGACTATCCCTTTTAAACATCATTTCTGTTGATGTTTTCAATCTAGTATGCACTGGCATAGAATAGTTATTTTGTGCTTAAGATTCGACAGTGGACATGGAGTGTTTTGTATGCAAGAAACTTGGTGTTTCATTGAGTACTGATCTGATTCCTGTTCTTCAATTGTCTTCACGTGATTTGCAGTTATTAAAAAAAAGATTGCATTATGTAATCCCAGATGAAAAATGCTTTGTCCATGGAAATAGTATATGCAAGGTTCACAAGGATAAATATCTAAAATGGTATATTTTAAGACAGAGACAGTGTTGTGATCCATTTAATAAACATCCAAATAGCATCGGAGCAAAATCACTAAAAACAATATCATTAGATATGTCTAAAACAAATCCAGATATCCTCATTCCAGGAAAAAAATTGTGTGTTTCCTGTTATTCATCAGTAAATATGAAAAAAATGTCTATTGTTGACAGGATAACCACCTCAGGAACAGAAAGCCCCTCTGATTCAGATTTTAATGAACCCACAGTAGTAATAGAACAATTAAACAAAAGTTGTGAATTGTTAGAGTTATCGCCAATAAAGGTAAGTAGGCATACCTCAAAGAGAAAACTTAATTACATGCAAAAGAAAGTTTAAAAAATAGCTAAGTGTGTTGCAACTAAAGCAGCTACAGTATTAGGTGTTGAAACCATAAATAAGCCTCAAAATAGTAAAGACACAACTTGCCCTGACTGCACATCTATGATGGATAAATTATTGGAGAAGTTTACAAACGCATGTTTTAAAGAAAAAGTTCAAATTCTAACACTAGTTCCAGATTCATGGACAATACAGCAAACAATGACTTATTTTAATACTACACAGTATCTTGTAAAAAAGGCAAGGAAGTTTAAAACAACAGAAGGGATGTTATCGATGCCTAGTGGAAGAAAAAGTGTTAAACTGAGTCCAGACGTTATAGAAAAAGTTATTAATTTTTATTATGATGATAATAACAGCCGCATGTGTCCTGGAAAAAAAGATTTCATATCTATTCCAACTGAAAACGGCAGAATATTAAAACAAAAGAGATTGATTTTGCACAATTTAAAGGACTTATATATTGCGAAACAGCACCGAAAACTGGCGATATGAAGCAATTAAAATAATAAAACTTTGTAAAAAATCACCATAAAATTAAAACAAAACACAGGTCGCGTTTCGAGCTAAAAACATAACAGCTCGTCATCAGCTAAGCATACACGTGTCCGTAAACGAACAAGTTCAAAAATGAACTGAAGATAAAGAATGTTGATAGACTGAAGATAAAGAACATTCTTTATCTTCAGTTCATTTTTGAACTTGTTCGTTTACGGACACGTGTATGCTTAGCTGATGACGAGCTGTTATGTTTTTAGCTCGAAACGCGTCCTGTGTTTTGTTTTAATTTTATGGTGATTTTTTACAAAGTTTTATTATTTTAATTACTTATATATTGCATTTAAAGAACAGCATGACTTAAAAATTGGATTGTCTAAGTTTTGCTCACTACGTCCAAGAGAATGTGTTACTGCTGGAAGCAAAGGTATTCATTCTGCCTGTGTGTGTGTATACCATCAAAATATTAAACTTATGCTTCATGCTATTCATATCAATGACTACATATCACTGCTAAAAAAAACTTGTTTGTTGCATTGAATCTGAAGAATGCATGTTGCACAGGTGTGATAAATGTCCATCTCCTGAAATTTTAAAGAAAGATTTAATGGGTTTAGATGAATTGGAAATGAGTAATGATATTATTTATAAACAGTGGGTAAAGACTGATGGAGCAAAATTAAAAAAAGTGATTATGCCTGTTGATGAATTTGTTGATGATTTAATTACAAAACTCCTTGCTTTATGTTCGCACCACTTTTTTGCAAAATCACAAAGTTTATATTTCAAGAAAACAAAGGATGAATTGAATGCAGAAACTGCTATTATTTCAGCTGATTTTTCTGAAAACTATACTTGCATTGTGCAAGATGCTATTCAAAATATCCATTGGCAAAAAGAACAGGTTACAGTTCACCCCTTTCTTGCTTATATAAGGGACAGTATCACTGATACTGTGAAATCTATTCCTATGTGTGCAATAAGCGAGCATTTAGTTCATGACACTACTACATTTTGGGCTTTTCAAAAAGTAATTGTCAATTATTTAATTTCACAAATTCCACAGATTAAATACATAAAATATTTTAGTGATGGATCATCAGCCCAATACAAAAATTATAAAAATTTTATTAATTTCTGCCATCATGAAGAAGACCATGGTGTGAAAGCTGAATGGCATTTTTTTGCCTCTTGCCACGGAAAAGGAGCTTGTGATGGAATAGGCGGCACCATAAAACGCATGGCCACCAAAGCAAGTCTTCAGCGTCCATTCAAAGATGGTATCTTAAATGCACTTGATCTGCATACATTTGCAAAAGAATATGTTAAAGGAATTGAAAGTTTTTTTATAACAAAATCTGAAATTGAAATTGCCAATAATCAGTTAGCAGATAGGTATGCAAAGGCAGATACAATCGTAGGAACAAGGGTTAATCACAGCTTTGTGCCAATAAATAAAGGCCAAATACTGGTTTCCAGGGTATCAAGCTCCTCAACAAATTTTATTGCTACTGTGAGATTTAGTGAAACCGACAAACTACAAACATTTAAAAGTGAACAATATGTTGCATGTGTATATGGTGTTAATTGGTGGATTGGTAAGATTTTAGATTACTGCGAGGAATTCAATGACTATAAAATTATGTTCATGCATCCTCATAGTCCTAGTTCATCATATTCATGGCCAAAATCTTCAGATGTTTGTTGGATTCCATATGAGCATATAATGAAAGTAGTGTCTACCCCAATGACTGCTACAGGAAAAACATATACTGTTGCTCCAGAGGAACATACAGCAATTCAATTCTTATTCTTAAACTTCAAGACAGATTAAATCCTTGGTAATTTTCAACAACATATTATCAAGTTCCTTTCAACAATATATTATAAAGTTATATCCATGTAAGTATCCTGTTCTTATTTTATGTAAATATGTTTCATATAAGTTTTATCTAAGTCTTACTTTTATACATATTTGATGTTTTTGTTGTACATTTGTATCACACAAGATTTGTGTACTCATTTTGTCAAGATTTGTTCATTTAAATTGAAATTGGCAGTGAACTGAATAACTAATATCAACTCATTAATATTAATTTTTAATCTTTTATTTGAATTCAACTGATTTACAGCTAGTATTTCTGTCATATTTAAAAAAAATATGTTTTATGGCTCTTTTTCCTTCTAAATATTTTCCACTATGTATATATTTTTTTGAGAATTATACATATTATCATTTTATATGAAATAAAAAGTATTGAAATGAAAATTTACTGTTATTTTAATATGTATGTGTTTTTAGTATAATTAACTGCTGATTGGTATTTCTAAATTGAATTATTTATATATTGATGCTCATACATTAATTCATATGCCAGAAAAAAATATTTTTAAAAATTATTTGTTAAACCAAAGATACTTACCGTATTTTCGGGTGTATAGCCCGCATCCAGTGTATAACCCGCACCCCTAAATCGAGCAGTACCATAAAAAAGTTCGTGTATAAGCCGCGGAGCTGCATCGTTGTATAGCCCGCGGGCTATACACCATCTACGAATGTATATTTCGACCAGGGTTTACGCCGCATGTGAAATTTCCGAGGTAATCGCGAATGGCGTGCTAAACAGAAACACATTAATAAGAATTAAGAAATCATAAAAATGAAATTATTAATTAGAAATAAATAATTTAAATGCACAATTCGAAATTATTAATATAATTTAAATAATATAAATACGAAAAACTACACTAAAATTGCGTGAAATTTGCAGCTTAAATTCCGGCATATGGCGCGGATGATAAATTGCATTATTACCTTGGTATATCGCGAATGATTTTGCAACAAAAAAATTAATTAAACTGAAATTTTAAAAACCACAAGCACCGAAATTACAGGGCTCCCACTAGATCCGTTTTTTTGCTTCAAGTCCGTATTAGTCCGTTTTTTCATTGTTAGGTCCGTAAAGTCTGTTTTTTGACACTTTTAACCGACTTTTATTTAAAATTTTACCGATGTTTGGCATTTAGCCGAGCATCGCGGAAAAAGCGCGCTTTTCGCAAATATGTTCCAACAAATACCATTAAATTTCGTTAATCGATCACGAAAAGAATCGCCAACTTTGTCAAAGGATTGCGAAAATACGCAAATTTCTTCAAAAGATCGTGAATTTCGTTAAAAGATAGAAAAAAACGCGGTCAAGAGATAGAAAGAAAAAAAGCGGTCAAAAGATCGCAAAAAAGACTAATTTCCTCAAAAGATTGCGAAAAAAAACCGCAAGTTTTGTCAAAGAATAGCCAAAAACGCGTTTTTCGTCAAAAGATCGCAAATTACAGCAAAGGATCGCGAAAAACACGCAAATTTCGGCAAAGGATCGCGAAAAAAACGAGAATTTTGTAAAAAGATCGCGAAAAAACACGAATTTCATCAAAAAATCTCTCAATAAAACGCAAGTTTTGTCAAAGAATCGCGGAAAACGCGATTTTCGTCAAAAGGTGGCAAAAAAAAAAAAAAAAAAAAAAAAAAAAAAAAAACATGCGAATTTCGGCAAAAGGTTTCTCAATAAAACGCAAATTTCGCCAAAAAATCGAAAAAACATGCGAATTTCGTCAAAGGATCGCGAAAAAACGTGAATTTCGTCAAAAGATTGCGAAAAGAACGCGAATTGCATCAAAATATCGCGAAAAAAACGGTCAAAAAATTGCGGGAAAAAGCACAAATTTCGTCAAAAAATCGAAAAAAAAACTAATTTCGTCAAAAGATTTTAAAAACTTTAATTTCGTCAAGATATAGTAAAAAACATATAATTTTCATCAAAGGATCCCGAAAAACACGCAAATTTCTTTAAATAGTCGTGGAAAAATTCGTGAAATTCAACCTGTCTTAGAAGGTTTGTAACCTCTACCAATAACAATGGCTTTAAGATAATGAATTTCAGAATTTGAATCGGAGCAAGCGTTTTCTTTATAACAAATTATACTTTGAACATTTATTAATTAGTGACAATTGAAGGAAAGGAGGTTTTCCTTGTTTATTTTATTTTATGATTTGCGAAAATAGTTTCCTTTTGATCTCTTTTTTTTTACAAAATATGTGCTCCCTTTTGGTCCCCTTTTTTACTACACAAGTTGAGTGGGAGCTCTGGAAATATGAAATTATTAATTTGTTATAAATAATATAAGTACGATATTCAAAATTAATAATTCATTATGAATAATATTAAAAAAAAAAAAATCCCGTTAAAATTGAGTAAACTTTTCTATACACTAAAGAGCATCATGAGAACGATTGGGCGTTAGCAATCTCAACTTTAACTCAAGTATCTTAAATAGCGTGCTTGAATGACATTAAAATGACGACGTGCTAAAATGACATTTATTTTCACAGTGCCATATATTACAATTATTTACAAATAGATAATAAACGTATTAATTTTAATATTTAGCGCTATGTACAAATAAAATAACGTTATCACATCCCATTTCGTCAATTGAATAAGATATAAAAATTCTCATTTTAATTATTTCTAAAAGAATCTGTAGAATCGGGAATGCAGATTTGATTTTTGATTTTTTTAAGAGGGGGGGGGGGGAGGATTAAAAGAAACCTCCCACAATAATTCATCGAGAATTTTAAACGGAAAAGCATGGAATCTGCTGGCATATCTATCAAAGGGATTTGAAATCGAATGCGTTTTTCTATTTTCGATAAATGTATTATATCTTAAGTTATAAGCTATTGCTATTTGATGATTACCTTTCCCGAGCTGTCTCATCTGGAAATTCAGTTAAAAAATCAACTTTCAGCATTTTCTAAATGTTTTTTCCCTTATCAAAAACTGGAAAACGCTGTTCGATTTCGTTAAGTATTAATAAATGCGTCAATAGTTTTATACATTTAAAATTAAAAATGACTTATAGTGAATGCAGCCGTTATTTATGTGTGTATGCGTGTTTTATAATAAAGTTATCAGAAACAAAACAAAACTTTTTATTTAATTCGAATCGGTTTTATTTAATTCCAATCAATCTGCAAGAAATTTCATGACCTACTTTTATTATTTCTTTGCACGTGGAGCGATAAGGATTATAAACATTATATGATTCATGCTAACCACTACGAAAAGATATCACGTGCCATCCTAAAGCTATTTTCTTTTTTTTTCCCCCTTCTATCGCTCTGTTTGGAACTTTTTAGCTGTCAGAATCTCAAAGAAATAAATATAGATTTCAATTAGAAGATTTTGCTTTAAAAGCATTTATACACGAAATGATTACCAAGGATAAAAAAAAAAAAATACTTACCATCACTGTGCTGTTTCTTAAATACAAGATGATTTAACAATGCAATTTAATCTGATTTATTTTATGGTCGTTTTTGAGAATATTTGGCGTTATTGTAGATGTTTTAAAAATACTTCTTGCATGAACATTTAAAAGTTATATTTTATATTTATTTCAATCACTTGGTACAGAATTGAATCCTGCATTGGGTCGGGTAATCGGATAGTACCCGAACCCGACTAAAGTTTGGGTCGGGTTGGCGGGATTTTTTTCTTCTTTTTTTGACGTGGGTCGGGTTGGAATTTGATTCGTTCGAGTTAACTTTTTTTTTTTTTTTTTTTTCTCCAAAAGATGCTGCTGAATATTTGTTAAAATGGTAAAAGCCGAAATAATTTGATACAAGAAAAACATAATTATAGACTACTTTTCCGTAAATGCATTAAAATATGGATTAATTTTCCTTCATTTTAGTTTCTGGTTTTAATATTTCGGTTGACAAAATTTGTTCTTGTCGGGTCTCGAGTTGACTTTAAGTAGAATTTTCGGATTCGGATAGGATACAATCCGGACCTTGCAGTTCAGGTTCAGAGTAGAGTCCAACATTTGATCATGTAGTCTGATTTTACCTGCTATTGTTTTGTTATGGATAGAGCGGGGGGAGGGGGATGTATTTTTTCTAGAAAAATACATTTTTTACAAATAGATTTTTTTCTGGTAGTTATATTTTCTTAGAAAATATGAAATATTAAGCATTTAAAAAATTAAAATCCACTAATTTGTTTTATGTATCCTATGAATATTGTTTTAAATAATTTTTATAGGATTTTCACTTAAAACGTACACATTAGAGATCTGCATGGACCTGGTTAATCTCTTTTTATTAGACTCGGGCCGGACCGCGATCGAGCTTAATTTTTATCTGCGGTTGCTCCGGGCCGGGACTGGAGAACTACTTTTTTTTTTTCTTTTCGGGGCCATGTTAAACCGCAGGTTTTTGCGAAAATAACAGTGAAATTTTTCCTTTGTTCGACGAAATCTTTAGAAATTTATTTCATTTTATTAAATTATAGAGAAATATATATTTAAAAAAATCTTTATAGAGCTTCAAAATTATTTTTTCTAAAATATTTGTCTTCCATTTTAAACTACATTATTTTTTCTAATGAGTTATCATTTAAATGAATTTCTCTAAGTAATAAATAATGTTGCCATTCCATATTACATAGATTGTGGACATACTAGTTTAAGCTGCAAAATGTTTGCATGAGTATGTAAAAAATATATCTTAAATATTTTATTGATAGGATCCCGGACTTGATTTAATCGATTTTTCTTAGCTGGGTGGGCCAAATTTTTAGCATAAATGGTTCAAGTTTAGCCCAGGCAGGGCCAATATATTTCAATCGCCTGGGTCTCAAAATTTCGGCTCGCCCACATTATTTTAAAATCTAATTAATATGAAATTTCTTATCTTTGGTATCTGAATTTTTGAAAGTGGAAAAAAAAAAAATTAATTGCGCGTAAACGCCGCATCGCTTGAAATTTCAATTTAAAACACGTAAACGCCGCGGCGTTTCTTCCGTAAATTACGGTACTAAAATCTTTTTTTTTTAATAATTCCATAATAATAAAACCAGATTTTAACTTATTTATTATTATCATTATTTTTAATCTTGAAAAAAGGTCACTTTTTTTTCCTTTAAAAATAACAAAATTATTGTCAGAGGTAATTTAAGAAATATTTTCGTTTTTCTACGCCCCACCAGTGGCCGAGAGGTTCTGCTCTCAAAAGCTGGTAGACGGGAGGTCCTGGGTTCGAACCCAATCGCGCCCGTCGGCCTAATCGTTCGGAGTTTTCTTCTAAACTTGGATTTTTGTGCGTAAATACGGGTTAGGTTCCGTTAGAAAGACCCCCCACGGAGGGCATCCCGCCTCTCCGGGTCCATTTCGTAGATAATTAGCTATCATAAGCAACACAATACACAAATTTTTCCACAATATTTTTTTTTCATGTCAAAAAGTAAATGTAATTATTGTGATAATTGCATACATTTCTGCAAACATTAAATACCATTTATCTCAGTTAAATTTTTTGAATTGCAGCAGCAGATAATAGGTAAATTATCACAACAGTAACTTTGAGAGAACTGGATGTAATATACAACTGGAGCCATTAATGGCGTTTTACCTCCTAGAAAATATGTTATTATTATTTTAAACAATAATTACTATAAGTAATATAAAACTACTGTATAAAAAGGCACACAGTAATTTGCTCAAAAATATTTATTTTAATCACTGGAATCGGAAAATCCTTCAAAATCGGAAGTTTCAGAGTCCGTCATAAACAAACCAATAATATCTCTATTTTCAAAGACAGAAATAAATAATAATAGCATTTAAACAGTAAAAAAACATTACAAACACGTGAAAATTCTTTAAATTTCGCGTCATAGCGAAAAAAATTTACAAATTTCGACGATTTTTGAAATTTTTTCGGGCTTAAAAATTATAGAAAAATCACGATTTTCCTTTTGTTTTTTAAAAAAAATCTTTGTATAGTCCGCACCGTGTATAAGCCGCAGCGGCTGTTCCAAATATTTTTTTCTTGTATAACCCGCGGGCTATACACCCGAAAATACGGTACATGTTTTAAGATAGTCACTGTTAGGTAAATGACATCCTATGTATAAAAAGCTATTTTTCTTTAATGAAAAATTTTACCTCTCCAATTTTTTTTCTGTTTAAAGTATACATATGGAGCAATGTTTTTAGCAAGTTTGAAAAAAAATTATGATGGGCCATTTTTTTTATGGCCCATTACAGTAAGCCAATTTTTGAGGGTGATATTTTCTGTTTAAATGTAATAAACAGTATTAAAATAAAAATTTACCATTGTTTTAATATCATATATGCATTCTTTATATAAATAGCTTTAAATTGGTACCAGAAATATAAAATTTGAATCATTAGTTGTCAAGTTATGGACATTTATAGACATTGGGATAGCATCCAAGATGGCCGCCATTTGGTAAAAATGACCATTTTTTAAAAGGGTATATCTCAGTGAATATTGCGCAAATTAGTTTTAAATTTCAGATCTGAGGGTTTCACTACTATGTCTGTCTACAAAAAAAATTTAAAAAAAAATCCGTGACTATGCTGCAACACCCATTGGTTGAATTCGTGTGGAATGACCCTATAGCATAATGCAGGACTTGTAATACTGGTATGCATATAATAATGGGTGTGATGTATCCATATGTCCTGTATGTCCACTTTACATGTAGGATAGGACAACATTTTGTAGATAACGGTTAAATGATGCTTTCTTTGCACTTTAAAAAAAGATAGTCTCATTTTCAAATGGGATCTAGTTTAAGAATCTACTATATATTCTTTAAATTTTAGCACTATTTATATTGCTCTGTGTAGTGTACCTCAACACTTCTTGTTAAATTCGTCCTTTTAAACAATTTCACCAAATCAGCAAATTCACATACTGAAATTTTTTGTGAATGGCAATGACAAGCAAAATTTGCCAGTCGTTATTGATTTTCAGTTTGGGAAGGACCTTTTTAACCAGATTTTTAAAAAGTTAGTTCAGTATATTATTTCAGTTTAAAAGCTATACCTATAATAATAAACATAGGTGTTTGTATGTGTGCCGTTTTCTAAAGAGACCGCTGTGGATTTTCCGCAACCCTTTGATGAAATTCAGGTTTTTATCACGGCCCTTTGACGAAATTCGCATTGTTACATTGACCCCCTGAGATCCCTGCCATCCCTGCAGCCATCCCTCCAGCAATACAGTAATGTATTTATTCTCAAAAGTAGCTACTTGCTTATCGTTATTTTTAACAACACATTGCCGTTGCTTATCTGCTTTCTGTTAGTCTCATATCATGCCCGTTAAATCCATGCTTCTTTTTTTTTTTATGTCAGAATCCCATAATCTTGAAATTAGTTTGTTTCATCAAGTTTTCTCGATAGAAGTTCCCAAATCTTTGTATTTTATTTATTTATTATTATTATTATTTTTTTTTAATGCAAGAGAAAAAGTAGTTAATATATAATGTTCATTGGAAAAATTAAACTGGCTTGTCCACAAAATAAATAAAAATGGAACAGAGCTGCATTTGAAATCAAACGTAATTTCATGCTTTTGTAATATTGCCATTAACTCACATTGTTTTGCAACAGTTTTACTCTTTGCTTAAGAAGTAGGTCAATGAAAAAATACACAAAGTACTCTTTTTCTTTTTGTATTTTGGTTTGCTTGCAAAACCTGTCACTGCTGCTGCTTTTTTCTCTTTATATGATTGTGATATTTGTTGTAACAAGTAGCAGAACTTGATTAGATTTTGGTTAAAATTTAATGCGTGTTATATGAGAGGTTTTAGCTAATAATAATAGTTCTTTTTTCCTTACCTGAAATTTTCTATTTTTAAATATATGCATTTTCTTATTAATACTTTAAGAATATATTTTTATTTTATTGACTGAATATGTATATCTAAAGTTAATTTAATTTTTGTAGACCAATGCTACTGTCAGTGCTTTTCAAAGAAAATTCATTACCCAAGTTCGAAGGTGTGATGAAATGGAGAGAAAACTTAGTATGTTGGAATTTTTTGATTTTCTCTCTTTGCATTTTGTATATATAAAATTTAATATAATGGCTAATTTACTTGACATATATATTTTAGCTTATGTTGAATCTGAAATCATAAAAGATGGCATTCGAATGGATAAAGTTGAGAGCAATCCTTTAGCTCCACAACCTAAAGAAATTATAGATCTGGAGGTATTTGTTTTATTATTTTTTCATTCTTGTTGTAGCATTTGAATTGTAACACTTATTTTAGGAGTGTACTTGTTATTTTACATAAAATTTGCTCAGTTATCATATATTAAGTTAAATTGTCTGAAAAATAATCAGTGTTCCGTGAGTGTTTTTCCCGTTGCTCGATTTTAGCCATTTTTTAGGTTTTAAAACTATTAAACGCTAGACAGCTTTTTTCAATTTAGCTAATTTACATTAATTTATTTTTAAATGCACTCATTATATCTTCTGTTAAAAAATTATAAACTTTTATCAAATGTTATCAAATAAATAAGTCTTACAGATTCTTTACAGGGCTTTACGCCAGTAAAGGTTTTTCTTCTTGGGGTCCATTTTTTAAAAAGTAAAAGTTATTTTTATGAAATATGTTTTTGTGAAAAATAGCATTTTATATTGAAAAATGAAGTCCAGTTACTCATATTCTAACCAAGCAATTATTAACAACAACTTCTTTAAGCCCTTCTACTAAAATTTTTATTTCTGGTGAACTTTTTTTTTTTTTTTTGTTTATCATCTTGCAACTTAAATCTCCCTTTCTGGAGCCTGAATTGTGCCAAGCTTTTAAAAAATGATGCCAATTTAACATTTACAACAAACCAACATTAAAAGTATTGTTTTTTCTATATCTAAAGCCGCCATATGTAATACTGTCATAAGACCGAGAAAAAAACCTGAAGGTCTGGCTTCAAGTGGAAAATTGTTTCAAATATGTACCCAAGAATAATAAGGAATTCTTGAATATTGCAAAGCTAAGATCTTTTATGGTAAAAGAAAATGTCCCAAGCCAACAAACTGTTGCTAAATTGTTAAAATGATCAGTGCCAACTGTTAAAATCATTAACACGGATTTGAATTTTTTAAAAAGCCAAAAACACAATGTTCATCGTCTTTCGCCATAATGTAATGTTTTTAACACAAACCAAAAATATTAAATCGTTGCGCACAACAATAATCAGTTCTTAATTTTTATGTAATAAAAAAACACTATCCATGTCAATCTTTGTGTAAAAAAAATTATATTAGCATGGCAAAAAGTAAACAAAACATAGAAAATATAAAAGAAACATACAAAAGCAGTTGCATTTCAGTCTTTGCTAGTTTGTCACTTTTCTTCTTCTCCCCCCCCCTATCCCAGTCTTGGTTCAATATCTGCTATTTTGTTTATCATTTGCTAATTTAGCGGGGCTCTGTAGAAAAAAAATCCCACAACATATTTTAAAAGAGCACAAACGATAATATATATTAAATTCTTAAAAAAAAAATAATTAAAAAAAATATGCATACAGTATTTTTCAAATGATTAAATTCTACTTCTCTCAACAACATAATCAAATATGATGATTTGAGAATTTTTGCAGTGAATGTAGATCACAGTATGCATGAATTTTATTAGTGGCCTTACAGAAATTTATATACATTATAGAAATCATTTCAGAAGAAAGTATTTAACTTCAATAACATATTCAAATACCATTATTTAAAAGATAATGTTTTGCTTGACTAGCAAAAATTATTTAGTGATTAAAAAAAGAAAAAGTTATTGTCAAGCTATACCATAAGGTGAGTTAGAATTCTACTATATTTTTTAATAAAATCCCCAAAAAGTTGATTTTCAAACATTTCCAAGGTATTTTAAATACCATGTGCAGTGTAAAACAGAATGTTTTACTAACAAATGTGACTTTTTCTTTTATTAGAGCATGTTTGAAAGATTAGAAACTGAATTGAAAGAAGTTAATTCTAACTCAGATGCTCTGAAGAAAACTTACTTTGAACTAACTGAATTAAAAAATGTGTTAATTCAAGCTCACAATTTCTTTGCTGATGTAAGTATATTTTTAGATACCATTATTATTCATTAATTGGCAGCTATTGTATTTTAATACACAGCAAAACCTTATAAAACCAGCATCTGCTATTCAAAGTATCCAAATAGTAGACACCTCCATTTAGTTGACACTTTTTAAAACCACGGTGCATACATTATTTATATTTTTTTTGCTTGTGAATAGCAAGCAAATTCTTGGGTCCCAAATTTAAAGGTTTTACTGTATTTATATTGGAATTTAATTTTTTAGGTAGCTTTCTTTACAAAAAAGCTACCTATTGCAGCCATTCGGAGGAAAGCGATTTCAAAAAATTTTGGTATATTTTCATCGATCATGACCCCCAGACCCCGAAACCACCCTCCGTTCAAAATTGATATATATATATATATATATATATATATATATATATATATATATATATATATATATATCTGACCTATGTCACGCTGTAACTCCCGTAATTATGAACCGATTTCGATGTAATTCGGTGTGTACATAGTACATACCAATGTCTCGACCGAGTTCGTTGGCCAGCTTCATCCGCCGTTTTGTTTCAAAATGGCGGCCATTTAAAATTTTTAAAAAAATTTAAAACTTGAAATGTGGTACCAAAAAATTAAAAATGGAAAAATATTTTTTTCTTATGTATTTGACCTTTATACAAAGATTCCGGAGCAGTTTTTGTTTCGTCTATATCTTAAAAAATGGCTGAGTTATAGCATTTTGAATTTCTAGCGTGGCTGACATTTTGAAACGTCCTGAATTTTGTCACGCGATAAAAAGCGTATTTATGAACCGATTTGGATGTAATTCGGTGTGTACATAGTACATACCAATCTCTCAACCGAGTTCGTTGGCCAGCTTCACGCGCCATCTTGTTTAAAAATGGCGGCCATTTAAACTTTTAAGAAAAATTTAAATTTGAAATGTGGTACCAAAAATTGAAAATTGAAAAAATATTTTCTTCTTATGTGTTTGACCTTGATAAAAAGATTCAGGAGCAGTTTTTGTTTCGTCTATATCTTAAGAAATGGCTGAGTTATAGCATTTTGAATTTCTAGCGTGGCTGACATTTTGAAACGTCCTGATTTTTCTCACGTAATAACAGGCGTATTTATGAACCGACTTGGATGTACCTTGGTGTGTACATGGTACATACAAATATCTCGACCGAGTTCGTTGGCCAGCTTCATCCGCCATCTTGTTTCAAAATGGCGGCCATTTAAAATAAATTAAAAAATAAAAAAATTTAAATGAGATACCAAAAAATTGGAAAATGAAAAAGATTTTTTTTGTATGTGTTTGACCTTAATACAAAGATTCCGGAACAGTTTTTCTTGCGTCTATATCTAAAAAAAATGGCTGAGTAATAGCATTTTGAATTTCTCTTGTGGCTGACATTTTAAAACGACCTGACTTTTGTCACGCGACAACAGGCGTATTTATGAACCTATTTGGATGTAACTTGGTCTGTACATAGTACATACCAATGTCTCGACCGAGTTCGTTGGCCAGCTTCATTCGCCATCTTGTTTCAAAAGGGTTGCCATTTAAAAAAAATTAAATTTAAAATTCAAAAGGAGGTATTAAAAAATTGGAAAATGAAAAAGATTTTTTTTATTTGTTTGGCCTTGATACAAAGATTCCGGAGCAGTTTTTGTTTCTGAAAATTTGTTCTTTTGTTGATATCTTAAAAAATGGTTGATTTATAGCACTTTGAATTTCTAGCATGGCTAACATTTTGAAACGATCTTGTATTTGTCACGCGATAACACACGTATTCGCCTATTTCGATGTAAGAAGGCATGTGGATAGTATACATCAACACCTCGACCAAGTTCGCTGGCCAGATTCATCAGCCATCTTGTTTCAAAATGGCGGCCATTAAATTAAAAAATATATATATATTTAAAGTGAGGTGCAAAAAAATTAGAAATTGAAAAAGGTTTCTTTCTTAAGTATTTGATCTTGATATAAGGATTCAGGAGCATTTTTTGTTTGTCTTTACCTTAAAAAATGGCTCAGATATAGCAGTTTCAATTTCTATTGTGGGTGACATTTTGAAAAATCTGATTTTTTGCATGCGACAGCACTCCTATATATTAACCGATTCCGATGTGAGTGAGCATGTACACAGCAATTACTAAGGTCTCGACCAAGTTCACTGCTTAGCCTCATCCACCATGTTGTCTTAAAATGACAGGCACTTTAAGAAATTGCCGAATTTGGCAGCCAAATATAAGTTACTTTAAAGAAAAGCAGCTTGGATAAAGCTGACTAATTTCGCGAAATTCTCATTCATTATATTGATAAAAATTAGTATTGAATCTCCTATATTCGGTTGCCACTAAATTGAGCTTCGTGTGTTTGCATGATATAAGTTGGCTTGTTTTAAATAAGGATTATGAAAGCTACCTCTTCCTCCCGGCACTGGCCGGAAGGACTTTTTTATTTCTGAGAGCACAGCCAGTGCATCTGACAAGTTTGCACACCTGCACTGCCTTTTCTTAAACTGATTTGGCATACATTCACCTCCTTATAATTTCATTTTGGAGAGGGTTGCATAGTTTTACTAATTTTCACCTTTTCGTTTAAACAAACTGAACTCTGCTCCTCTATCTCATGTGTCTGCATTTAATGCCTTTCTAAATATACAAATTAAAAAAACAGCTTTTTCGTCACTCACTCACTGGTAATCGTCAAAAGGCTTAGGTACTTCTATTCTAACAGCTGTAAAATAATGAAATTAAACAAACAAATAGATTTTTTAACACAATTAACCAGAAAAACTTTTAAAATATAGAATTTCAATCTTTGAATTCTTAAAACAGGGAATGAGAATTGGGCCAAATGCACAATGCATCTAGGCGATAATAACTAATAATGCGACAATATACTCCAGACAATCTGGCATGCATTTATCTACTGCAAAAATGCTAACACTTATGGGTCTTTGTTGCTTGAAGTGTGTTTTAATGATGTTAGAAACGTTACAATAGTTCATATATAATATATGGCAACACAAACATATATGTAATACTTCATTTGTCTATGGACGATAATTCCTTGGGGTGGAGTTCGTTTTGAGAAGAGATCTGTATAATCAGGTCCACAATCAATTGGTGAATTTTAGCAACTATGGTTTTGAACAAAATTAATTATCTTGTTGTAACCATTATTTTATTTATTTTGTGTGTGTGTGTGTGTGTATGTGTGTGTGCGTGTGTGTGTGCACGCGCTAAACATTAACAGTTCTACAGGTGATAATTTTTTTTTTTTGCTTGTGTTTGATGCCAATTACCAATGCTCAATTACAAAACTTTAGCCAGCATTTTAATGTTATGTGATTTCAAGCTGAACAAAATTTTTATATGCTTCTCCAAAATTGTTGATAAGATTTAGTCTGTCCATTTTCTTGCTTTTTACTTGCTTTAAAATAATTTTATTACAAATATCGAATTTCTTATTTCAATATTTCTAGATATTAGTTGTAGCAAATATGTGATGACATAAAAATTTTTTAATTGAAATTTTTTAAATGAACGAATCATATTTGAAGTTATACAGATAATTGAAATAGTTATAGATATGTTGAATCCTCTTTCAGATTTTGTAATTAATCTTCCATAATCAGAGTATATAAGTTTTGATGACAATTGTTGCTCTCTTCCTTAGTCCACATGATGATGATTTTCTATGGATCTACGATCACTGCTCTTACAGACTTTGAAAAATGCTATTTTATTTGATAGGCTGCTATCACCGATACAAATATGTGATATCAGACACAGCTTGAGAAGGATTATAAAAAAAAGGCTAAACTTATTCAATTAATATTAAAGAACAATTTATTTACAAAATATTTATATAGAAACAAAACATTATTTACATTTAAGGGAGCTCGGATATAGACAATCTGGTTCAATACTAAGTTATATATCAAATACTTTCTACATACTGGGTCAACCTATTAAAATACTCTATTTCCTTCACAGCAGCCTATGGTATCTCATTAGGTTTATCGGATGACCCCACAGGACCTTCTGTTGCATTGCCTTCCTCCGCACAGGACTTAAGCCTTTTCCTGAAACTCAGTACACTCCCCTCCCGAAAACTCAACCAAACACATTGCAACCTCACTTCTCGAGGTCTTCGCCAGAACTTTCCGTTTCTCTCTCAGCGATCCCTCCCAACCAAACAGAATCCAATCATTTCCTTGGTACCAACAAGGAACACCTTTCTTTTATCTAAAACTTCTTCTTCCCGTGGCATTCACTATTCACTGAATAGCCCAGGAATTTCTTTGTTTGCCTTATCTACACTTTTCTGTGGTCTATCTTCTTGAATAAAAAGGGAAACTGGAATTTGTTGATGCGATGGAACTTGTTCATACAATAAGATCTAAATATAATATGGATCAACTTCAAGATAAGGGAAAATATTACTTTAAACCCAAGTACGCAGAAAGTGATACATATGAAATACAGTAAATAAGTAAAAAGATAATATAAGATAATAGCAATCTTAATTAGTTACCTGTTCATTAGAGTCAGAAACCTGACAACAATTGTGAGTAATTCAGTAAAAATAAAGCATTCGATGCTTATTAGAAATAATGCCTTTAGTGTTGCACCATACATGGGAAATTGTCATGGACCCTGATTATGGTAGATTTACTTTTTTAAATAGCATGAACAAGTTATTTCTTTTTCCAGATTTTTTTTCTCTTTTTTTAAAAAAAAACTATTTTACTTTGAAAGTTGCTTAGAAAACCAATCACACAGGTATGATATAAATTTCATAATTTGTTAATTGTTTAATAAAACAAAATATTTTACTGTCACTTTCCAGTTCGGATTGAACATTACATTCCATTTGGAAAAATGTGTTTTAAACATGGCAGATTTTTAAGAATGCACTGGAATATGTTCATGTTCATTTGTCACTTCATATGTATAGAACAAAGAGTTGTGAGACTGTCTGTGAACACTCTAATGTTGTATTGAATAATGCCAGAGCTATGACATTGGACGCAGGGGTATTCCAGGATGTATCTGAGAACTTCTCAAAGAAATTTTTTGAAATTTCAATTAAGATTTTTTTTTATGTACTTAAAAAAATATTTTTTTAACTAGATTTTTTACTGTAGGTTTTTTTTTTTTTTTTTTTTTTTTTTTTTTATAATTTAATCATCTGCATCTTTGTTTCTAAATGTCATGTACTTTCAGCCTTTACAGCACAGAATAGAACGAAAAATGTGCTTTCAGATAAAGTCTATTTCAAAATTGTAACAGATTTTACAGATTTTTAATAATTTATTTAGTAAAAATCTTTTAATTAATTTTTTTTTTTTTTGCTTTTAATTTCAAAAAATGTCAAACTGCAAACAATTATATTTTATTTCTTTGCACAATGCTGAAACACTAATAATGGTGTTACTTTTTTCTAAATCTTGGAAAGAAAAAATGGCCAAACATATGTGCACCATTTTGGTTCATTTTCTTTTTATCATAATAAATTTAACTGGTTACTAAAAATTAATGTTACAAATTACTTGATATAAAAACAAACCAAAATTAAGCATAGATACAGTGTGCCTCAAAGCAAAGAATTGAAAATGTATTAAATCATTCTTGATACAAGGCGCTTCATCAGATGTTGTTATGTAATGCTACTGAGGAGTGAACATTTTTAAGCATACCTTGATTACAGTAAAAAAGTTGAGAAAGAGACAGTTCTTTAGTTAAAAATACAAACTTTTACCTTGTTCTTGTGTTTTTAATGTTGTTTTTAAATTTAAAATTAAAATTAATTTTAATTCTATATAAATTTATACAAGCAAAACGGTTTTATTTATGCTGCACCTTCTATTATACTAGAATTCAAATACGATCAGGTATTTCTTCATTTCTTAAGAATTCAATGTTAGACATAAAGGTCACCTCTAATAATTAGATTTAATGAAGCACAGATTTTACAAAATTTAAACATTTTAAGGGATAAAAATTATCAAAAAGCTTTTTTAAACTTAGAAGTTTATTGTTACATTTTCTCTAAAAATTCAAGGTCTAAAACTTAAAATGGTATTACATAATTATTATAACATTATATATAATTATAATATAATATTATTATAATATATTAATATTATAATTATTAGAATATTAGAACGGTTAAGAAGAGGGAATCACACAAAAATCACATTTTAGAAAATTCAGATTTGGCATGAAATAAAGTTTAAAGTTGTAGAGCTTGCACAGAAGTTTTTTTTTTTAGGAGTGCAGGAGCAAAAACATTCTAAAATTGTTATTTCTGTAATACTGTTGTGGCTAGAAGCCTCGGGTGTCATGGTGGTTACTTTTGAGGTGTAAATACTTGCTAAGAATGTTTTCTAAAACTTGCAAAACTTAAAAGGGTGAAATTAGTGGAGAATATACTAAACATATTCTAAATTGTGATTTAATTGGAATTATTAGGGTTGCACACTTAAAATTTAGCATGGTGTTTACTTTTAAGAGGCTCCCTATAAACACTTTATATTTAAAAAAAAATTACAAAAAAAAAAAAATGAGCAGAAAACATTATAAAAACATTCTAAATTGTGATTTATTTAGAAATGTTAGGGATAGAAACTTAAAATTTGCCATGCCTGTTACTTTTCAAATTTAAATGCTCGCTAAGAATAGTTTCTAAAATATTCTAAATTTAAAAGGGTGAAATGAGTGGAAAACATTCTAAAGTAATGATTACTTTGGAACTACTGAAGTAATTTCAAATCTTCTCTCATGATAATAATAATGACAACCTCTGCTTATAAATAGGCCATATTTTACCTTTTTATAGACCACCCTCAAGGGAGATGCAAGAGAGAAAAACTGTCTAAAATTTGGATTTCTCTGTTTTGCTTCATGTTAAAACATTTACTTTTAAGACATAATACTCAATAAGAACGTTTGTTAAATTATTCCAGATTTAAAAGGATGAAATGATCAGAAAATGCTCTAAAGGTCTTGATTCCTCAGAAACTACTAGGGCTAGAAATTTTGAATTTGACATGCAGGATTTTGTTAGGATGTGATTCACCTAAAGAAAAGTTTTTAAAAGAATTCAAATTTTAAATGTGTGGAATAGGAGGAAACATTCTATGCAGTGGCGTGGCGTGAAAATTTTCGGTGGTCATCGCAATTATTTAAGTTTGTGGTGAAAAATTATTAACTCTAAAATTCAATGGTTGAATGTTCAAAAAAGAAACTTTAAATCTTACCTTCACTTATACATGAACTCCAAATGTTCTGCTAAAACTGGATCGTAGAGTTTTAAAAGCTTATTAAGAGTTTTAAAATATTGCTTGGTCATCGCCGCATCCAGCGATGACCGGACGCCACGCCACTGATTCTATGGTAATATTTTTGTTATGAATTTTCTGAAATTATCTGCCAAGAAACTTTACATTTGGCATAGGGATAGCTTCTAAGATGCTGATGTGCAAAAACAATATATTAATGGAAAAAAGAAGAAAAATCACATATTTGTAATGCCAGTGTTAGATAAAGTTTGCCTCAGGAATAAGGTAAAGCACATGTTCTTGTAGCTGCTATAATTATTTAAAATGATTTTAATAAAGAAGTGAGATTGCCAACTGGATTAAGAAATGCTTGATATTTAACTTTTCGTTACTCAAAAATGACACTTAAATATACTAAACCAATATTTTCCACCATATTATTTAACGATATTTTAATTTTTTTACTGATTCAAGTTATAAAAATACTGTAAAAGAGAAACAGTTGTTTATTTTTAGGAAATAGCTATTGAAACTACTGAACTAATTTTAAAAATTCTTTCACTGTATGATTGTTGATAAACAGAGTTCTAAAGTAGACTGCATCATATCTATTTTTTGGAAGACAGTGGCTCCAAATGGGTTACATTTAAGATTTTATCATTAATTTAAGTCACATGTTTGCCTAATGTAGTATAAGAATGAAGTTTCCTGAAAATGTTGTTTAATGAGTAATTTTTAAATTATCTGTAGCATTATAATTTCCTCTAATACAAAGAGGCACACAAATACCACTTGACATATATTTCAACAACCAAGCTTGCAAAGCTGCAGGTTCTGCTAGTAATTTGCAAATGTATGATGACTAGTTGTTAATTCTGAAATGATTGAAAGATGTATCATTGATCAGTAATTTTAAGTTAATGATTTGAGGTAAGATTATTAACATTACTCAGAATAATATATGTTCTTTTTTTTTTCTGACCATTGCTTTGTTTGAAGGTTCTTTCGAATTTTTTGAAATTTCTTCTGTATATCAGAATTCGTAAAAACTTCCAGAATACATTAAATAGCCTATCTATTTACAGTAAAAGATTTGGAATGTTTGACATTTAACTTGAGCATACTGATAGAGATACAAACACTGTATTTCTCATTGCCTCTTATCTCCTGTCATAAAACCTCATTTCACATACCTCATTTTATTTTTAAGTCCATAGTCATTCATTTACTTTATTTACTTTTATTTATTTCTTAAATAATGACAGTAATAAATATTCCTTAAACTTTTACTTACCCTCTCTATTGATTCTAGACAATATCCAGCTGTAATAAAAGTTTTCTGACTTCTTTAACATCCATAGTAATCTATACCATTTTGCCGTTTCCAATTTCATTTCATTACCGTACTTCACCGGCAAAATTTTTCCTTCGACTACATTTCAACTCACGTAACGATATTTCTCCTGCCAGATGGCGACTTAGAATATCGTTTTCAAATCGAATGTTTTCATCGAATCTTGCTTTGCATCGATTCGATGCCGTTCTCTGATTGGTTCGTTCATCTGAAACGACGTTTTCAATCCGTTCCCTTTTATATAAATATGCGATTCCAATTTTAATGAGACGCACTTTTTATCTTCCTTTAATGGAAGAAGTATGTCAAGTAACTGAACGATGGCTGGTCCACGTTCTGGAATGTTTGTTTAAGTTTTACCCGTATTTTTATGTTTTATCCTGAAGCCTAAAACTGTGATACCTTCAAACAAAATGTCTGTTCCGATATGTGAAACATTGTCATGTTCTCCAATATGTCTGTTCAAATGAATGATACTATTTATTACTGATGTCAAGCATGTGTTTTTGGAAGTAAAAATAAACTGTCTTTATTTAATTCAACCTGCATATGTTTTACTCTGCACTCATAAAGATCAAACTACACTTCTACATCTCTACATCTTTAATTCCAGGATAATCTTTTCCCAGCAAATGTTTTCACATGCGTTATCTGCTCCATTTGATTACATTTTAACGTGTATAATCATTTTAGATTATATCAACGTACATTACATACTTCAGATATCAATATCAGTGCTTTTTATGGTAAAGAAATTAAGCAGAACTTGGTATACTTTTTTACTTTTTTTTTTTCAAAAATATTTTTGTCAGTATAATAAGCATACCTATGTCAAAAATACTTCAATTTATAAAGCTATATTACCAAATTTTAAAAGGAATGAAATTAAAGGGATCCTAGAAAATAAAAATTAAAATAAAAGCTATGAGTTATTAGAATCAAAAGAAATGAATAAATAATATAATTAATTTGAAGTAAACATAAAAAAGCTATGCTGTTTTCATTTAGTTTTTGGTATGCATTATTTTGCCAGTTTTAAATCCATATTGAAATCCTACTCATAGAAAATTTTGTGCTATAATTCTTATTATTTCTATAAAATTAAAATTTATTAGAAAGAATCAAACTTCCATATTAATGTATGTATATATATATATATTTATATAGTAACATTTTAAATATTAATTAGACTTCTCTGATATTTAGGAAGAGACTCAACATCAAGTTGAAACTTTGGATCAGAGTACTTTAGTTGCCAATGAAGTGTCATCAACATGGGTGAGTCAGCGGTAGAATTGATAAAAAAAAAAAAAAAGACACTGGTCCCAAGGACCAGTAAGCAAGAGAATTTGCTGGTCCGCAGTCATCATCAATGGCCCGCTACATAAAATTCTATTAAGGGCCTTTAACCCTTTGAGTGACACCCCCCCCCCCCCCCCTCCCTCCTAAAATATAAACCAAACTTCCTTTACAGTTATCCAAAATTTTCAGCATAATAAAATGTAAAATTGTAATTTTCTAAAAATTAAATAAACAGTACATAAAGAAAAAGTATAAAATTATTAATTAGATATTTTGTTTCTGATTATTTATTTCAACTGATTAAGGTTTAATGCAATTTTTATTTATTTTTGTGTGATTTGTGTTTGGTTTTCTCAGGAACAGGAAAATTTAAGTGTACCTGTGAGAGAAGGGAAAAAATGTTAATAGTTACTGGTCCTGTGGACCACTAAATCTTTCAAATTAGTGCTCTGATTGAATTTTTGGTGATCTCGAACCAGCGGACCATCAAGGATTTCGAACACTGTGAGTTCTATATAAAAAGAAAGAAAAATGTTTACTACTTTTTAATTATGTATGCAAGGGTCTTTTTCATAAAAAATTAATAAACATCATCATGATATAATTTTAATCTTTGTGTTAATATAATTCAAATATTACATTTAAGGAGGTACATATTTTTTGCTGTTCTTTCATCAGATCATTGCTTAATATTCCGCTTAGGGTGTCAACAATTTTTATCAGATGATTTAAATTGGTGATTAAATCAACTGATTTTTTTTAATCATTGATTTAAAAAAAAAATGTTTAAAATAACATAAAAAATATTAAAATCTGAGATTAATATAATTTGAAAAGTTTCTATAAGTATTTTGCCTTATGAATCTTTCTGTTCTAAAAAAAAAGTAACTGACGCTGCCACCATATTTTTTGCAACTGAAGGTCTTTCTACACTAATATTGAGAAAACTACTGCATATAGAGAAACTTTTGATAAACATGCTGAGGGAAACTGTTTTTAAATCAAAGAATTATTAGGTAGATTTCGTAAGAAATACTACCTATTGCAGTCGTTACCATGGTGCGACTTTTGAAAAATTCCTTCATAACTTTTCATTATATGACCCCAGGAACCCAAAACCACCCCCACCTAAAAAGTTTATATATATATATATATATATATATATATTTTAATTGCCACTGATCAATCTAAAATTTCTCAATTTCCAGTTGATTATCCCACTAATTTGAAATTAATGGAAAACCTCTTATCTAACAATACTATTAACTTCTTAGATCTTAAAATTACAATAAAAGACAACAAAACAATAACTGATTTATATGATAAACGTAAAGAATTTAAATTCAAAGTTAATACATTTACAAATTTTAAATCTTGTCTTCATCATTCTGTATATTGAAATATACTACTTAATCATTTATATAGAATAAAATGTTTATAAAAATAGCAAATAAAGCCTTTGTGCAACAATATTAAAAAGCAGAAAAACCAACGTTTAAAATGCACAAATAATATATGAAAAGCAGCAAACAGCTGTTTCGAATCTACAAGCGAGATTCTTCTTCAGTGCAAAAGGAACAGCGTGCTAGAAAAAGCAAGGCTGAGCAAAATCATAGACAGAGACGCGCTGGCTTTTATACCCTATGCGGGTGGCGAAGGTGCCGAAACAACCAATGAGAGAGAAGCAGTGGAAACGACTGGGTGGACAAGTAGCGACATCTACCAAAGAAGTAGAGAAAAGAAACCAAAAAAGGGGGATTAAATTAACGCTTTCCAAATACTTGGAAAATCTGGAGTACTAGATAAGTCATTGACTAAAGAGTGAGAATTTTTAATGATATGGTAAGCTTCCCAAAAATCAAGATCAAGGTTAGAAGAACATTTTTGGATAATGATGGCTGAGGAAAAATCGAACCTATGTTGAGAAGACCAAGAATGTTGAGCAATAGAAGAACGTTTGAGCTCCTGATTTTTAACATAACCTTCATGCTCTTTAAAACGAAATCTAAGAGCACGTTTAGTCTGACCAATATAAGAAAGACCACACTGACAAGAGATCTGGTAAATGCCCCAATTATCTAGGCGATCAACGGGGCGTTTGAGATTTGAAAAAGGGATTTTATTAACAGGAGAAAAAATAACTTTAAAATCAAACCTTCTTAGGATTTTAGCAACTTGCTGACTGATTTTCAGTCCATTGACAGAAGGTCATGGAGCAGAGTTCTCACAGCTTCTTCTGTTCATTGTTCGGTTTTAAAGAAGAAATTTAATGCGCTTTGTGGAAGTTCTGTCGCTAATAACTGCAGTAATTTGCCTCTTGTTAACCAAAATGCTGTTGTCAATCTTTCTAGCGTTCCATTAAGTAACAATCAGCTCGATGCTCTCAAATTGAATAACAATTTTTCTGTCTCTGCTATTCCTTCTTTACCTAATCTTATTGCTCCTATTGAAAGAGCCTTTAAGCATAGCGCTCTATCTTCTTCTCAAAAAGAGTCTATTAGGCATCTCATTGCCAATACTGTTGATTTCAATTCTAATGTTTATAAACCCAATCTTAAACATCCTGTTAAACAATGTCTGAAAAATTTGCGTTCTGATCCAAACTTAATTATTACTAAGGCCGACAAAGGTGGTCAGATTGTTCTTCTCGACAAATCTACGTATTTGGAAAAAACCCATAAATTAATTAATGATGGTCCGTATGTGGATATCCGCAAAGACCCTTCCACTAGTGAAATTAACTCTATTAAGTCTGCCATTAAGTCTTCTTCCATTATTCCTGCTAACTTTAAGAAGTCCCTTATTCCGTCTATTGCGCATTGTGCCAGGTTTTATGCTTTACCTAAGGTCCATAAACCTGACATTCCTTTTAGACCTATTGTCTCTAGTATCGGTACAGCTTCTTATAAGCTTGCCAAATATTTAGTTTCTGTTTTTTCCCCACTTTTGAGCAGTAACTGTTTCACTGTTAAGAATTCTTTTGATTTTGTTAAAAAACTTCATAATTTTAAGCCGCAGGGTCACATGATGGTTTCTTTTGATGTTAAATCATTATTTACAAACGTTCCGGTTGAGGGGGCTTTAGATTGCCTCAAGAAAAGGCTTTGTGAATTCCATTTCTCTTATTTTGAAATCGAGGAACTTATACTTCTCACTCGCGCTTGCTTGTCGCAAAATACTTTTGTTTTCAATGGTAATTTCTTCCGTATGATTGACGGTTTGGCTATGGGTAATCCTCTTAGTCCAATTTTATGCGATATTTATATGCACTATTTTGAGGTCAAGCTTTTTGAAATCTTAAAATTTCCGTTCTATGTTCGTTATGTTGATGATGTTTATGTCCTGATTGAAATGAATTCGGATATTAATCATATTCTCTCTATTATGAATTCCATTGATCCCTGCATTCAATTTACCTCTGAAATTGAGACCAATAACTGTCTTTCTTTCCTGGATGTCGTTGTTATTCGTTGTGAAAATGGCTTTCAGACTACCGTCTTTCGTAAACCTTTTGCTGTCAGTCTCCCACCTCACAGGTATTCTTCTCATCCCCCTAACCAGAAATTCGCTGCTTTCAATACTTTTGTTTTTCGGGCTACTAATATTTGTTCCACTCCTCAGTTACTTAGTGCTGAACTTAATTACCTCAAAGCTATTGCTGTCGATCGTGGTTATTCCTCTAATATTATCGATTCTATTTATAAGAAATTGATGAAATCCGACCATTCTGAAAAGCATTCTAATTCCAACTCTAATACTTCAGTTGTATTACCATTTTTTCCTAAAATCAGTCAGCAAGTTGCTAAAATCCTAAGAAGGTTTGATTTTAAAGTTATTTTTTCTCCTGTTAATAAAATCCCTTTTTCAAATCTCAAACACCCCGTTGATCGCCTAGATAATTGGGGCATTTACCAGATCTCTTGTCAGTGTGGTCTTTCTTATATTGGTCAGACTAAACGTGCTCTTAGATTTCGTTTAAAAGAGCATGAAGGTTATGTTAAAAATCAGGAGCTCAAACGTTCTTCTATTGCTCAACATTCTTGGTCTTCTCAACATAGGTTCGATTTTTCCTCAGCCATCATTATCCAAAAATGTTCTTCTAACCTTGATCTTGATTTTTGGGAAGCTTACCATATCATTAAAAATTCTCACTCTTTAGTCAATGACTTATCTAGTACTCCAGATTTTCCAAGTATTTGGAAAGCGTTAATTTAATCCCCCTTTTTTGGTTTCTTTTCTCTACTTCTCCGGTAGATGTCGCTACTTGTCCACCCAGTCGTTTCCACTGCTTCTCTCTCATTGGTTGTTTCGGCGCCTTCGCCACCCGCATAGGCAGTGGTGTAGTCGAGGGGGGACGCGAGGGGACGCCGTCCCCTCACTTTTTTATTTTATCTCGAGCGTCCCCTTACTTTATATTTTCAAGGGGGACGCTAGAGACGCGGGAGGACGCAGACTTTCCGAACTTTTTTTTTTTTTTTTTAATGAACACGCCAATAAATTAACAATTTTGGAAATAAGGTACTGATTTTTAATATTTTTCAACGAAGTTGAAAGTGTTTACTGTGCTGGTTCGCCTATTCTCATTTTAATTTCCATAAGTTTTCCTTGGATTGTAGCAAAATTTTATGTATATTTTTTAGGTTCAATGTAGTATATCATTATTGTAAATGATGTTATTATCATCATTATTTCGTTTACGCGAAAACAAAAACAGAGTTCTTTCATATTACGCTTTATTGGGCAGAAATTGTTTGAAATAGACATTAATGAAGTTATAATATTTTAAATATAAAGAAAACGACATTTGAAATTCGTTACATTTTCCCTATCGTAAATAGCATTTATGGTTCGCTTACAGGGACATTAAAAAATATTTCCAAACACCATGATCCTTTAATGATAATTATTTGAAATGCATGGAAAACTATGGAAAACGGTGTACGAAACATTTATAGTACATTTACAAGGCCACACAAAAGAATTCACCACATTGTCATCTATGGGTTCAGCTGCTGAAACTTGTTTTCGATTATATTACCAGGGCTCTCAACATATTTTAGTCCCCGAAAGGTGGGAAGGGAGTAATTTTTATTTAAAAAAGGGCTTCAAGGAAGCATTTATATTAAAATGGGGGAGTAAAAGGGGTCATTCGTCTAAAAATGCTGCACCGAGTTTTCTTAAATATGCAAGCAATTTTTTTAAAAATAACCTAGAAAATATGTTAATTCGTTATCGTTATAAAAATGGTCACTAAGCAATGTAAGCAGCTTTATTTAAACATACTTAAATATTCTACTGCAAGAAGATAGAAAGTGTTCAATATTGAGAACTCACCTTCATAATTGTCCTTAAAGAAGCATGAACTTTTAATTCAAATTTTTGAGTATTAAAATTTTAAATTAATTTAACGTATATATTGTTAATTATTAACCTTAAACATTAAACATTTTAATTTAAACTTTAGTTCCTTTCTTCACAAAAACTGAGATAAGCTATGATGTTCATTAGAAAAAGCAAACTATGGCAACGCCCTCTGGGGAGTGATCAAAACCAATATTGAATCAAAAGTTTTTGATGAAATTCCATCCCAGGCATGGGATGTCAGATCCGACCTGGCTATCATGGAAATCGTTAAAAATGCAACACAGTAGCAGCACCTGTTGGCGAAATACACCAAAATCCAATCAACATCAATTTATGTCAAGGGTAAAGTGAATCTGAAATTTGGGTGAAATTTCATACCAGAGATGCTGAGATATAGGTATGTAAATTGTGAAAAATGAAGCATAGCAATGTCACCTGGTGGGCCATATACACCAAAACCTGATTAGCACTTGTATGTGCTAAGGTCTAATTAAATATGATATTTGATGAAATTCTGCGCTTTAGTTTTTGGAATAGAGTGGCTGCAAAATATGTATCGTATACAGAGAGAAATTTTCAAAAAATTGTCAAATCATATTCAGGTCAACCTAAAACGTGTAAATCCATCAAAAAGATTCCAATACTTTCTTCTGATAAAAATATATTTAAGAAGTATAACAAAAACAAGAATAAATTGTAACAAAGTTTTCCTTTAATAGAGAGAGATATGTTTCTACATCAAAATCGAAAACTAAACTAAATCTATAATAATAAAGATAGAGTTTGGTCTGCGTGGTCTGTGAGCTGAAAAGACTGCTGCACATACAGCTACAAGATGGAGGGGAGGTACATCTATATTTAAAATTATGCACTTCGAGGCCAGTTTTCGGATTTTTTTTTTTATTTGTTTGCGATATTTAGCATTTTTTTTCTTTACCGTTCACGGTGATTTTTTGCAGATTAATAAAAGAAATTCAGTTTCAATTTTTTAGTCCAATCGTAGTAAATTTTGCCCTCTTTTCAACTTTTTCAATAAAGTTGATTCAGAATTTGTACAGTGATTTATTTTTGGCGAATTTTTTAAGCTTTTTTTTTCGCGTTTCATTTCAATTTTATGGCATACGAAAAAGGAATTTAGTTTCAAACTCTTAGCCCTAATGTAATAGATTCTGTCCTTTCGCGATTGCGTCCTCAGATTGTAATTTTTGCCGATTTTTACCTGTTTTTTTTTTTGGGGGGGGGGGGGGGGGGGGTTCTTTCATTCGCGACGATTTTTTCACATTTTTGAAAGAATTCCGGTAAAAATGTTTTAGCCTACTTTAGTAAATTTTGTCTTTTGTGAATTTTGTGAGTTTTTAGCGATTTTTATACATTTCTCGGTGATTTTTTCACATTAGTAAAAGCAACCCTGTTTAAATATTTTAGTCCCATTATAGAAATTTTGTTCTCTTTTCAATAAAGTTTATTCGGAATTCGCACAGAGATTTTTGAATCTTTCGCAATTTTTTATACGATTTTTAGAGTTTTTTTTTTTGTCTGTTCCAATCTTTTACTGCAGTTTAATATATTTTGCCCTCTTTTTAATAAATTTGTTTCGGAATTCGTACAGTGATTTTTGGATTCTTTTGCTAATTTTTTATACAATTTTTAAATTTTTTGTCTTTTGCGGCGATTTTTTTGTCATTCGGTTTCAATCTTCTGGTAGTTTAATGTAGTAAATTTCGTCCTGTGCTATTTCTGAATTTTTTGTGATTTCCAATGCGATTTCCATTGAGTTTAACGTTTTTCTGCAATCCGTGGCGATTGTTTGACATTCATAAAATAATTTCGGTTACAATGCTATAGTAAATGTTGTCCTCTTACGATTTTTAGAGTTTTTTACATTTTGCGGCGATTTTCCCACATTAGTAAATTATATATATATATATATATATATATATATATATTTTACTCACCGAAAAAGGACGAAGTGGACCATAGGGGATCTTTTTCTGAAAAGGGAACTTTAGGAGCGAAAGGGCACCACCTGGAAGCTCATTTTACATATATTTTTTTATATTATGCTGAACAAAACATTAATTAGGTATGTAAATGATATTTGTATACAGAGTTACACAAAAAAATTCAAATACACTACCATCTATGGCCGGATATTTATTGAAATGCGTTTTGCAGCTGGTTTAAACTTTAGTGTGCTATTTATAATTAGAGTAGGTTTTATTCTTGTTAATAATGTGGTAACATTCACTGCGCCGATTCACACATTCAAATTTCAATCCTATTTCATTCTTTCAATCAAAATAACTAAGCATTAACAATAACTTCTATGTCAAATTTAAATTTTCTAGCTCTGATAGTTTCAGAAGAATAGCAACTTTAGAAGGTTTTCAGCTCATTTTTTCACTTAAAATTTCAAAATTTTTAAAAGCCGTTCTTCGTGAGCATCTACATGTTAATAGTTAACACTATATTTATTTTCAAGTTTCTTGTAAAAAACAGCAGTAGATACATCGTGATCAGACGATTTTAGAGGACTTTCCCATCAATTCACCATATTAAAATTTTAATTAAAAAAAAAGTTTTAAGCGCGCATGTCAGTTCTGAAAATACACAAGTGCCACGTTTTAAGTTTCTTGAGAAATCGTGATGAAACTGAAATTTTAGAATGTTCTTTCCGCATTTCACACAGTTAAAATTCTAATTTAAAAAAAATCAAATATAGCATTTACACATTAGATGTAACATATATAGTTACTAATTTAAAGTTTCCATTTCAAGATTTTTTTTTTTAAATATCGATGAAACGGAATTTTTGGAAATGTTCTATAGAAGGATATTTATCTATTTCCCATCTTTAAAATTCATATTTAAAAAAGCATTCGATTTGGGACCCCTTTGAGTGCTAAACATATTCTTCGGACCAGTAAAAAGCATTATTTATCGATTATCTTCGGCCTTGGTCACATTTTTTTTAATATTTTTTCTCCCGTAAACAGTATTTATTTGTTACTTCTGGTCAAAAAATGGTTTAAATTTGCCTAGATGCGAAAAACGTGTCGAATTTCTCATAAATTAGAGTTTGAGCAGTGGCATATAGTCTCAGAACATTAAATAGTCTATTCATCATGCATAACATATACTTGCAAAATTTGAGCCTAGTCGAAAACACCGTTTGAACGCTATAATGTTCAAACACAAATGGAAAAAAAAAAGACTTTGGGAGTCTGAAAGGAAATACCAATATACACACATGTTTACACATATACATAGAGAATTGTTGTAAAAATAGGAAAAATGGATTCAAGAGGCTTAAAAAAATAAAGATATACCAAAATTTCACAGTCTTTTTTTTCTTTTCCATGAATACAATAAATTCCTTGCACTACATTTGACCAAAAAGTAAAAATGCAATAATTTTCAATGCTCTCAGTGGAAAACATTTTATAACTATTTCCAATGTAAATAACGCAAAACAAATTCTAATAAACATTCCGTTGCTTGAATTAGTCTTACCGAATTACGAACTCTATTTCAAAATATTTCAGTCACGAAATAAGGTTTTGATTTTTTTAATTCTATAATTTAATTCTATTTAGTGTCCAACAGATAAAAAAACCATTTAAATTAATTTAAATTAAAATTTAATTTTTAAATTTAAATTTTTCAATCATTTTTCTCTGCAATTGAATATGAAAAGCAAGATTCAAAATAAAGCTTGCCCTATGTGTGATATAGACCCTAATGTTCGAAACTATGAGCGTCCCCCCACTTTTTTTTCCAGGACTACACCACTGCGCATAGGGTATAAAAGCCAGCGCGTCTCTGTCTATGATTTTGCTCAGCCTTCCTTTTTCTAGCACGCTGTTCCTTTTGCACTGAAGAAGAATCTCGCTTGTAGATTCGAAACAGCTGTTTGCTGCTTTTCATATATTATTTGTGCATTTTAAACGTTGGTTTTTCTGCTTTTTAAAATGTTTATGTTCTTCTCATCTAATTAACAATAATATTAAAAAACTAATTTATGATGCATTAAATCATGGTTTTCCAAAAAAATTCATATATTCATTAATATACAATTAGAACTTACATGATCTATTAAAAAAAAAAAAAAAAAAAAAAAATTAACACATGCGTAAACAAAATTACAAAAAAATTATAAAATAAGAAAATATTTATAAAAATTTAAAAATTGTAAAATAAAAATAAACAATTACTATAGGATGGTTGGGTGGGTAGATGTTAGAGTATGGAGGAGGGGTGGTGTTGTCTGGATAATACGCAATGGTTAATTTATAAAAGATAAAATAAAAATGGGGCTATTGTATTATAACTACATTTCTAATACGTATTTTATATGGATGTTGATTTGATGTTTTATATGTAATTTGTGACTTTTCCTCCTTTTTTTTTATTTTTTTTTTATATTAAATTTAACTTATTTAATCAAATTCAATATTAACTTATTTTTAATTTAGTCTACTCAGGACAATGTCATATTAATTAATAATAGTATACCAACTTTTTAGTGATTATTATGCATATTGGTTTCTTTGATTAACTAATGTTATACTGCATGTATTAAAATTGGGTAAATAGTTTTTATTATTATTATTCCTCTATACTATTTAATATTGTTTTATTTTCAACATTGTATTCCATGATTAATTATCGGTTTATATGTTTAATTGGCACAATCATATTTTTTTAGCTTTTTTATGACTAATATAAGGATAATTCACACACTATATATATGATCTTTAGGCTATTTGGAATTTTAGTATCTGACAATCTTATATAAACATCCATTTTTATTTATTTATTTATTTATTTATTTATTTTCTATCCTGTTCATTTTTTTATATGTAAAGCTAAATATTAAGACTATTATATTTTTATAATATATAATTTATTTTATTTTATAGCATATAGCCTATATTCTATATATTATCAAGTTAAAAAAAAATTTAATTTCTCAGTGTAGATTTAATGGTATGGTAATAGAATATATTGTATTACCATTTAATTTATTAAAAAAAAAAAATTCTGAATAATGAAATACAGTGTTTATATTGGGATGTGTGTAGGAATGCAGTTGATACATTTTAATTCATTAGCATGTATTTGGTTCTACTTACTGTGACATTTGTATAATCATAATAGTTTTTAAATAAAATTATAGATGTCAGCACCATAAATTTTGTATTACTAAATTTTGTATTTTTAAAAAGCCTATATTAAAGTCATAATTTTAATTTTTTACACTAGGTGGTAATTAACGGTGAATATTGGCAATGTTGTAAAATTGTTATTATACAATTTAAAATTGTTTTTAGGTATTATAAATAATGTAATTATTTTTTATTTATATTATATTAATTATATTTATCACAATATTTCAACATGAATTAACTGACTCCATAGCTTTTAATTTCTGTGTTAACTTAACTGTTTTATTCACCTTAATGTTATCATGCTTTTTGTATTCCATGTGCGGGAATATATTTTGAAAATCTACTGGGAATCAATACGGTATGTTTTTGTAAGATTTCTATTGCTATAAATTAAATATTTAATGGGTTGTAGTTTTTTTTCCATTTCATGCCATTTGATAATGTTCTGTATTCATCTTGAAACTATTATTTTGATTATATTGGTTGTTTGAGTACAGGGGAAAAAAATTTTTCAGCTTATAGCTTTTTTCCCACAGAAAACGACCGATTTTCTTATATCATTGAATTCTGTACTCTTGAAAACGTAATTCAATATATATGTTTTTCAATTTTTTCGTAATCCATATTCTTCTTTTTTTCTTCCATGTTAATTCTTGTAATTAGGTATACGGTACTTTATTTTACACATACAGTTCTATATTGTTGGTTTATGGCGTGTAGCCAATCATTCGCAATATTGCAGTTTTTGATGATGGTCAGTAATGTTTAATTAATGGTTATATGTATATATGTATGTATGTACTAAATTTTGTCCGCACGATAAAATTCACAATTATGCACGGATCGTCTTCAAACTCGCCAACAACTTTGAGATGGCTAATATCTTGGCGGGGATTGAAATTGGGCAAAATCGGCCCAAGGGAATGGAAATGGGGGGGGGGGGGTAAAATTTTTGAATACCGTCTTAACAAGATTTATTTATTTAACTGAATAACAAACATACGACTTGTGTGCTTGACATGAACCCCGCTTATAAGTCGGAGACAAGGTAGCACAAGGAAATATTACAACACAAGAGAAATACACCCTGGGAGTTCCACACAAAGTGTGTGTGCAATGGAACCAGCGGGAATCGAACCCACAAACTCTTACGCACAAGCGATTAGCTGACTGGTGCTTTGACCACTCAGCTGCAGAGCCCCATCTTAACAAGATTCTGATAAAACCAGCTCTTACACAACAATGACAGGAAAAAATAAATATTTTTCATTATAGCAGTTGCCAACAATTAAAAAAAAAAAACAATAAAATTCTCACCACAACAATTATTTTTCTATTGTAAGATTTTCAAGTTAAAAAATAAATTAAATAAATAGTTTTACGAATTGAAAACAAATTGAATATTGCATCATACGTTTTCTAGAGCAAGATTTCAGCATGAAAACTCAAAATGAAATAAATAGTTTGACGAATTAAAAAATATATATTGCGTCTTATTGGAAATATAATGGACCTCAGCAGATAATATGTAATGTCATGTGAATTTGAAGAAATGTATTAAAACATGATAAAAACCTGACTATGGAAATATTAAGGGATTCTCTGAAGATATTTTGAGGTTCTCTGAATTTGTTTTAGCTATTTTTTAAACCTATTTCATATACATGCGTGTGTGTATTCGTGTATATTAGAATTTTCACAAAATGTTTAGCTCCCTAGAGTTCATTCTTAGTGAAGGAACTGGGTTTATCTCTAATCTTGATTCAAGTTTTGTTGGTGAATTTAGTACTTAACTTCGAAATCTACCTCTGCCTGTAGGCCCGAGGTGGCAGGGATTTTTTTTAAAGAGCTATATAATGTTAAAATCTGCCAAAATCATTTTATTAAAAAGGTTTTACAGGAACAAAAACTATACATATGAATTTAATAATTTTTTTAAGGAATATATTCTTCACAAGCTAGTGGTGTGAATTGTTTTAATTTAACTAATTTTTTGAGACTTTATTTATTTATTTATTTATTTTTTATTATTATTCCAATTTCCATCATTTCAAGAAATATATTTTCAGTCATTGATATAAATATGAGTGTTTTCCAAGCTTTCTTGCACTTTGAATGTGGATATTCAGTACTGCAGACTTTTTGTATGTATACAAATATGCATGCACTGTCCAGCAGAATTTTTAATGTGTACAAGAAGATGGTGCACAAATCAGTAACAAATTCCTCTACAAAAAGTCCAAAGTGAAATCAAAACTGAATACAGATATTCTGATAATACCGGAGTTACTGACATAAGGGTTTCGTTAAATGGCAGTTGGCTCACTTGTGGTCACTTGTCTCAAATAGGAGTTTGTTGTGCTATTGACATGTTGACTGGTTAAGTTGAGGACTATGAAATAATGCCTAAGCATTGCAGTGAATGTGAATATACCAAATTTAATCTTGACAAAAAATATGCAGAATATAGTGTGCGGTATGAAGGACATGAAAAATCATACAGCATAAATTAAACAAACTTCGGGGTATAGGTGAAAACTGGGAAATTGAGTTAGTAGCCAGTGGCCGGTAGACTCAGTTTCATTAGTGGCCACTTTTTAAAGTTAGTGGCCACTATAATGTTTCAAACTTTCTTGACATCTAGATAAACTATAATCGTTGTATATATACGCATTTTTCTATAAATCAGAGTTTTATACCAGCCAATTATTTGTGATAAGAATAGGGAAGCAGTCGAAATTCAAGAAAATTACACTTTAAAACCATAAAATCTATTATCATATTGATTTTTTTAGAATATATTTTTAGATTATTTGTATATGTTCATAAACACTTATCAATCAAATTACTATTACTTTCTTTATATAAAAAATAACTAAATCAAAATTCCAACAGTTAGGTGTATACAATAAAAAAAATAATCAAATAAAACAAAATAAAATGTTATTTGTGTTTTATTTAATAAGTAAATGTGTTATTAACATACTACACACATTAATTACATACAGCTGAAATCTAAGCTGGTGAGTGTATTTTGCAGGATTAAACAATATCTCTTGAAGAAAAATAATCTAACTGGTGAGCATGTGGCAGGAGTCGACGAAATATTGAAAATACTGCAATGTTCTTAAAACAGGCTTGCATATGGTAAAAAAAAAAAGAATAAATTATTTGAAATGCAAGTGGAATCAAAGCTGATGAATATATTTTGCAGAATAAAACTGTATTTCTTGAAAAAATAATCCAACTGAAGGGCAATGGCAAAAAGCTGAAATATTGAAAATACAGCTAAATCACTGCAATCTGCTTGCATCCGGTAGAAAAAAGAATTAACCAGTTTGCTAATTAGATGTAATCAAAGTAGAGACTCATATTTCTATAAAAAAAGCTATATTTCACTTGGCGATCGATAAGATTTTTTATCGCCACTTGGCGAGTGGCGACTAGGGTGGCGATCGATGGCCGATTTTTTAATCGCCACGTGGCGAGTGGCGACCGCCAATTTTCACCTATACTTCAGGGACCATGGAAATACACACAGCATATAAATTTTGGTCTAGATCTTGTTGTGTTGTACCTAAAACTATTCTAGGCAGGCACAAACACGTGGGAGATAAAATCTACCCAGAGAAAATAAAAATGTGGATTGTATAGAATTTTCATAAATTACAACCTAAAATTTAAAGAAAGGGAAAAATAAATATTGTTGCTGTGGGAAAGAAGTATAATAATGACAGAGATTGTATTCAGAGACAATTTAAAGTTTATTGAATAAAGTAGTTAAAGCATTTAAAATATAATAGTTATCTGACTAAGCTTAGATCCTTTTTCTTAAGTTGATAACAATTTTTGAACTTGGTACTTTCATTTACTTCTAAACATTAAAATAGATTGTTTGAATTTCAAACTACTTAGAAAATTTATTATTCCGGAGTAACTAAATAAAGAGGTACCTCTAATAAAAATAGAACATGTTACAGTCCCTAATGGTAAGCCAACACATTCCGCTATATCTCCTGGTAATTTGTCGGTAGCTTTCTCATCCACTTGCCAGACATCATTCAGTCTTCTCGCCGTTACGGCCACTCTCCATCTCAACATTCCAATTCTCAAACTCCGGATCGTCTCCTCCGATCCTTTCGACGTTACATGACCTTTCTTCTGACGTAACTACCTCCAAGTCATTCAAAGAGAACCCCCCGTCTCGCCGAAAAACCGCTCCTTTTATCCGTTTGCTTCTTCACTTTTTCCCTCGGCACATCAGCAAATAGTCCGATCGCGTGCTGAAAATAATAATAGTGTTATGTTTTAATGTTCATTTATAATCTTTTTAAAAATGGATAAATCGATGCTTTATTTACACTTAGTATATTTTCTTTTTCAGTATTTTTCCAATTTAAAAAGGAGTATTAAATGCTTGTCAAATGCGGTCTGAAATTCATCGCAGATGTATACTCAAAACATCGACATTTCGGAACCACATGTTTTGTAAAATATAAAATAATAAATTAAACTTATATATTTACTAATAGAATATCTCTAAAAACTTTTAAAATAATAATATTTTGACATTTAAATACATATTTTCAAGATTAAATTACGAATTAGCTATAACTTTCAATATTTTTTTAAGACATTTTGAACAATTATAAACTTTAGTTTTAAACACATAATATTCATAAATATCCGAGGAAAAAGTCTTTATATCGGGTGGGCACCAAGCCAACATATAAAAAAACTTCCTCAAAATGTTATTGAACATTACAATAATATATTTTACATATAATATTATGGGAACTCGGGCACTTGAATACACATTAAATGAGCCTGGCACCATTAAAATTTAAGGTAGATTATATTAAGACTATTTACACAAAATATTTACAGTAATTGTATGCACGAATTATAAACATCATCACAATCTTTACATTGTTTGTCGCCGTCCTTAAACAAACACACATCATCCTTCTCTGCGCTCGACCGACTGACCTCAGTTCAGTTCTCGTTTTTCTCCCGCTCAAAAGGAGTGTCTCCAGATCACAAGTGTCGTTCTAATACGCCTGCGCTGACTAGTTCATGGGGAAAGCAAATCAAACAGAGGAAGGCGCTTTGATCAGCATCTACGTGAGCGGTTGGTGGCGCTGTAAACAGTAAAAGGCACTCAGGGAAAGCTATTAAAGGCAAAACTTTCCCACAATATGGAGTAATTTGTAATTATTGATTGACTAGAAAAAGATATTCTAAAGTAAAAAAACAACAACTATTATTTAAATAAAACAGCTTAAAAGACAGCATTACTTTTTTTATTTTTAACTTATTTAATTACTTATCTAGAAAAACCCAAATTATCAACATAACAATCTGAAAAGTTTGGGTTACGATACTCAACAATTCTTTCAAATGGAGATTCAAAAACATTTAAGTATTTAAACGAGAAAAAAGTTTATGGCCCCAATATAATTATTCAGAAAGAAGAATGTGTTAACCACGTTTTCAAAAGACTCAAACAACTCTACAGAAAGTTGTTCAAGAATAATGCACAAACTCTTTTTGATGGAAATCCCTTGGTAGTTTAAAAGAGGAAAAAATAAAAAAAATTATGCAATAATACTATCAGAGAGACTGTTCTTCGCAATAAAGGCGACGTTAACAACATGAAAACAGCAATTTATGCTATGCTGTTACACAATTCATATACAGATAAAAAACCTCAACATCATAAGTGTCAACTTCATATCTTGGAAGAGATTCTTGGTCTTTTTCTACCAGTCAGCTGTAGGAAATGGTGAAACGGTCCACATAAAACTAACATAAAAACACCTGTTAATGAGGCTGATTTGCAAAATATTATGCCGATTTATCAAAAATTGGTTAGGCTCATGTTCCAAAAAAAGAAAATAACAAATACAGTTTATGAATTAGCACGGAAAAAAAATTAAGTTTGCTTGTAGACGCAGAGATGCCACAAAAATGAAAAATTAGGGTCTAACATATAAGGCTGGCATTTTATACTAAATGTATATGAAACTTATTCAAGCTCTCGCATGACATATATTATTAGTAAGTAATATTTTACATAAATAACGATAAATGAGACAATTCTCTTCTTTTAATTTCTTGATGATTAATTTTTTTAAAACAATTACCTCACTTATTATATGTAACTAAATTATATGCAAGTGTTTATATATACTTTAATTTATGTGTTTCATAAAATTGTGCATAAACTTCACACAAGTTAGAAATTTAAACATTTTTTTTTTTTCTTTTATGAAAATGTTGTGTTGTTACTTATAGGCACAAACACATGATAGAAAAATAATCTACCAAAAGGAAAATTAACCGCATGGCCATGAAAAATGATTTAGAAAATAATGTAAATCCACATTCATTGATATATCATATAGTTTTTAACTTAACTCTTTGCATTAAACTGGCAGAAGATGGACAAAATAAAATTTATTGCTGCTGTAAGAAAGAATTAACATATAACAATACATATACTGAAATTTAAAATATTAAATGTTATTTACGAAATTAAGAATAATCATTAAAAACATGAATTGAGAACGCATATGAAACAATTTTATGTTTGTAAACAATATTATTACTTATAAATTGCTAAAACCAATATTTCTGCAATGAAATAATTTTTTTGCTTTAGTCTGGAGTAAAAAGAGAAAGCATAATGATACCTTAGACTAATGTACATGTTTATTGGGCCATTCTGGATAACTTGCTTTTCTTGTAAGTTTCATCTCTAGTCCGATGCTCCTCCAGTTAGTACATGTCTTTTCCCGATCTCCTGGATTTCGTCTCTTTCCAACTAGTGCTCCACCTCTCATGGCAGTGACATATCCTATCCAGGTTCTCTCGCATCCAATGCTCCAGTGTTTACTGCACTAGCATCACTCGTTTCGCTTCCCAAGTCTCCCTCCATGAGTTAGTTAAAAAAAAAAAAAAAAGCCTCAATCTCCGAGAGCACCATTCTTTTATACTCTTGCTTCGTCACACTATCATATGACACGTACAGAAAGAGTCCCATCGTGCGCTGAAAATAGCAGTCTTATAAATTTATGTGAGTTTGCAACCTTTTCAATTTTTGATTAATTGTTGCACATTTTACATTTTGTGTAACCCCTGTTTCAGCAAAACTTTGGATTTAAAATGAAGTACTGTACAGGACCTATTATCCGGAATCCTCGGGACCGAAGGCTTTCTGGATTTTAGATCTTTCCAGATTTCAGGTCCTCCCAAAGTTCGCGTTTTTTCCGCGATCCTTCGACGAAATTTTCGTATTTTTTCTATGATCATTGACGAAATTAGCATTTTTTCGTGATCATTTGACGAAATTCTCGTTTTTTCCGTGATACTTTGACAAAATTTGCATATTTTTTTATGATCGTTTGATGAAATTAGCCTTTTTTCACGATCATTTGACGAAATTCCTGTTTTTTCTGCTATACTTTGACAAAATTTGCGTTTTTTCGCTATCCTTTGACGAAATTCGTGAATCTTTGAAAGAAGTTCGCATTCTTTTACGAAATTCGCTTTTTTCTGCGATTCTTTGACGAAATTAGTGTTTTTTCATGATTCTTTGACGAAATTAGTGTTTTTTCATGATTCTTTGACGAAATTAGCGGTTTTTTCGCGATTGTTTGACAAAATTTGCTTTTTTTCGCGATCCTTTGACGAAATTCACGATTCTTTGAAAGAAGTTCGCATTCTTATCGTGTTTTTTCTGCAATTCTTTGACGTAATTAGCGTTTTTTTTCACGATCCTTTGACGTAATTAGCGTTTTTTTTCGCGATCCTTTGACGAAATTCACGTTTTTTCTGCGACTCTTTGACGAAATTTGCAGTTTCTCGTAATCCTTTGACGAAATTTGCGGGGGTTTTCTTTCGCGATCCTTTGGTGAAATTGGTTTTTTTTTCTGCGAACGATTGACGTAATTGATTTTTTCCGCCGACCATTTGTCGAAATTCGCAATATTTTTTATGTCCGAATTTTTGGACTGAAGACCAATTTTTCTTAATTTTCGGAAAATTCCGAACAGAATCACCCCTGGTGAAATATCTGACGATTTTCTTTTTTAACGAATCTTAATATAAATTAATTTTATACTAAAATTGGATAGAAAAATGATTTCCGTGCCCTCCCCCACAGCTGAAGTAACATATTTTAGTGGTTACACATTGAAATACAATAGATTGAAAAAAAAAAAAATTAGAAATCTGTAAAATTTCCAAACAATTTCAAAAAAATTCTAAATTTTCAAATAATTTTTTTTCCGGATTTCGGGTCTTTCCGGATTTTGGAATTCCGGATAATGGGTCCTATACTGTATTACCAATGCTAAACGTGATCCGATCACAGTGGATGAATACCTTAAAATCAGTGCACAGAGCCACGTTTAATGTAAATATTAAAATAATACTTAAAATTTAGATATTTTACAACAGAATATCGCTTAAAAACTTTTTAAAATAATAATAATATTTTTACATTTAAGCACATATTTCTATAATTAAATTACGAATTAGCTATAATTTTTAATTATTTTTTAAGACATTTTAAAACAATATAATATTGAATTTTACACACATAATATTCACAAATATGTGAGGAAAAAGTCTTTACATCGTCGGGTACCAAGCCAATCTAAAAAAAACTTCCCCAAAATGTTAATTGAATACTGCAATTATTTATTTTATATATAATACAGTGATGGAACAGCTGCGTCAATTGCTTCAATTGCGCCAAATCGATAATGCTGCGCATTTCTGCTCCAAAACGATTTTTTTTCACCAAAATTACGCCTAACTGCGCGAATTCGATAATAATTCTTGAGTCAAAGCGATCATTTTACACGCGAATTTGGCCAAAAAGATTGCGAAAAACATGCGAATTTTGTCAAAAGATCACGAAAAACACGCGATGTTTGTCAAATGATCACGAAAAAAAAAAAACGTAAATTTTAACAAAGGATCGCTAATTTCGTCAAAAACCGAACGAAACGCCGTCAAAAGATTGCGAAAAAACGTGATTTCTTTAAAAGATCGCGAATAAAACGCTAATTTCGTCAGAAGATCGCGATAAACACGCAAATATTGTCGAAAGATCGCGAAAAACACGCGAGTTTCGTCAAAAGATCGCGAGAAAAACGTTAATTTTGTCAAAGGGTCGCTAATTTCGTCAAAAAACGAACAAAACACTGTCAAAAGATCGTGAAAAAACCCTAATTTACTTAAAAGATAGATAAAAACCCGCAAATTTCACCAAAAGATCGCGAAAAACACGAGATTTTCGTCAAAAGATCACGATAAACACGCGAATTTCGTCAAAAGATCATGAAAATCACGCAAATTTTGTCGAAAGATCGCGAAAGAAAAACCCGCAAATTTCATCAAAAGATCGCGAAAAACACCAGATTTTCGTCAAAAGATCGCGATAAACACGCGAATTTCGTCAAAAGATCACGAAAATCACGCAAATTTTGTCGAAAGATCGCGAAAAACACGCGATGTTTGTCAAATGATCACGGAAAAAACCGTAATTTTAACAAAGGATCACTTATATCGTCAAAAAACGAACAAAACGCGGTCAAAAGATCGCGAAAAAATGCGATTTCATTAAAAGATCGCAATTAACTCAAAATTTGTCTGAAGCTCGCGAAAAACACGCGAATTTTGTCGAAAGATCGCGATAAACACGCGAATTTCGTCAAAAAATCACGAAGAACCCGATTTTCGTCAAAATCTCGCGAATTTCTTCAAAAGATCGCGAAAATCACGCGAATTTCGTCAAAAGATCGCGAAGAACACGCAAATTTCGTCATAGATCGCGAAGAACACGCAAAATTCGTCAAAAGATCGCGAAAAACACGCAAATTTCGTCAAAAGATCGCGAATAACACGCGAATTTCGTCAAAGGATCGCGAAAAAAAAGTGAATTTTGTCAAAGGAGCACTAACTTCATTAAAAAGCGAACAAAACGCTGTCAAAAGATGCGATTTCGTTAAAAGATTGCGAATAAAATGCAAATTTCGTCAAAGGATCACGAAGAAAACGTGAATTTTGCCAAAGGATAGCTCACTTCGTCAAAAAACAAACAAACACGGTCAAAAGATCGTGAAAAAACGCTACTTTCATTAAAATATCGCGAAAAATCCCACACATTTCATCAAAAGGTCTCAATAACCGCGCGAATTTCGTCAAAGGATCGCGAAAAAAACGTGAATTTTGTCAAAGGATCGCCAATTTCGTCAAAAAACGAACAAAACGGGGTCACAAGATTGTAAAACCGCGAATTTCGTTAGAAGATCCCGGAAAAAACTGCAAATTTCATCAAAAGGTCTCAAAAAACACGCAAATTTCGTCAAAGGATCGCGATAAAACGTGAATTTTGTCAGAGGTTCGCTAATTTTGTCAAAAAACGAACAAAACGGGGTCAAAAGATAGTGAAAACGCGAATTTCGTCAAAAGATCGCGAAAAGCACGCAAATTTCGTCCAAAGATCGCAAATAACATGCAAATTTCGTCAAAGGATCGCGGAAAAAATGTGATTTTTTCAAAGGAGCGCTAACTTCGTCAAAAAGCGAACAAAACGCGGTCAAAAGATCGTGAAAAAACGCGATTTTGTTGAAAGATTGCGAATAAAACGTGATGTTTGTCAAATGATCACGAAAAAAAAAAAAACGAATTTTAACAAAGGATCGCTAATTTCGTCAAAAAACGAACAAAACGCGGTCAAAAGATCGCGAAAAAATGTGATTTCATTAAAAGATCGCAAATAAAACTCAAATTTAGTCAGAAGATCGCGAAAAACACACAAATTTTGTCGAAAGATCGCGAAAAACACGCGAATTTCGTCAAAAGATCGCGAGAAAAACATGAATTTTGTCTAAGGATAGCTAATTTCATCAAAAAACGAAGAAAACACGGGCAAAAGAACGTGAAAAACGCTAATTCATTTAAAAAATAGAGAAAAAATTGCAATTTGTATCAAAAGGTCTCGAAAAACACGAGACTTTCATCAAAAGATCGCGAAAAACACTCGAATTTCGTCAAATGATCGCGAAAAACACGCAAATTTCGCCAAAAGATCGCGAATAACACGCGAATTTCGTCAAATGATCGCGAAAAACATGCAAATTTCGCCGAAAGATCGCGAATAACACGCGAATTTCGTCAAAGGATCGCGGAAAAAAGTGAATTTTGTCAAAGGATCGCCAATTTCGTCAAAAAACAAACAAAACGGGGTCAAAAGATTGTGAAAACACGAATTTCGTCAAAAGATCGCGAAAAGCACAGAAATTTCGTCCAAAGATCGCGAATAACATGCAAAGAATTTTGTCAAAGGAGCGCTGTCAAAAAACGAACAAAACGCGGTCAAAAAATCATGAAAAAACACGATTTTGTTGAAAGATTGCGAATAAAACGCAAATTTCGTCAAAGGATCACGAAAAAAAAGTTAATATTTTCCAAAGGATAGCTCACTTCGTCAAAAAACAAACAAAAAATGCTACTTTCATTAAAATGTCGCGGAAAAACCTGCAAATTTCATCAAAATGTCGCGAAAAACACGCTAATTTTGTCAAAGGATCGCGAAAAAAAAAACGTGAATTTTGTCAAAGGATCGCTAATTTCGTCAAAAAACGAACAAAATGGTGTCAAAAGATTGTGAAACCTAGTATTTCGTTAGAAGGTCCTGGAAAAAACTGCAAATTTCATCAAAAATTTACAAAAAAACACAAATTTTGTCAAAAGATCGCGAAAAACACGCTGATTTCAACAAGGGGTTCGAATAAGATGCGAAAAATACGCAAATTTTGTCAAAAGATTCTAACAATACTGTTGGAAATATTTAATTCTTTTAAGTTATTTTTAGCATACCAACTGCTTATTTTAATTTTTAAAACCCCATTTCATCATCTTGTCGTCCACCCTGCAGAGAACACGTTTTCCCGGCGACTGTCGAGATGTTTACGTTCTCAATCGGCGAGTTGAGTTATCTCACGGTTGCTCTTTGGAAGGAAACTTCCATTTTTCAGGTTCTATAGATGGCGCTGTCGTTCCGGAGATGCACGACGCTTCGTCTTTAGTTGACGTTTGCTAGGCTGTGATTCGTCCAGGTAATTAACTGTCCGTTTCGCGGTATTTTATGCAAATGTCTTATTTTTGAGGTGTATATATACCTGTACAAATTTCAGAGATGTGTGCTTGCTCTCACATGCAAGTATCAGTTCGTTCTCAGCTTGAACGAACATTAGATTGTAATGGGTATTCTTTTGAAACAATGTTCTTAGCTCTAGTAGAGCTCTGTCTAAAGTTAATGTCTCTTTTAGTTTCTAATAAATGTGTTTGCTTTTAAAATCTTTGTCATTAATCAACACCATCTCACCTTTCATACTTTACATTTTTCAGATAATTTATGAGTAGAAAGAGTATGTTTTTCCATATTTTTGGGAAACATCGGTCATGGGCCACTCTTTTTGCCCATATTAAGTATTTAATTTAGAGATGGTGTTAAAGTTAAAAGTTCTAAAAGCTTAAAGATAGGGGGGCTCTAAAAATTAAAGATGGAAATAGATAAACTTAACAATTATAACTATGCCACCTGGAAAGATGATGTGACAGCACTTTTAATGGACAAAGGGGCATATGAACATGTTAGTAATAAAGATTTAAAAGTTAAAGAAGATGCAACTCCTAAAGAGAAACGCGATTTTGAAATTAAAAAGAATCAGGCCTATAGTACAATATATTTAAATATTAGTAAAGATTTAAAGCCACTGATTCGTGATACTAAGGTTGCGTCAGAAGCCTGGGAAAGACTTAAAGTTCACTTCCAGCCAGCAACGCGGGGAAGATCTATTGGTATTTTAGATGCCTACTTTAATTGTACTTATGATCCCAACGAAGCGATAGGACTGTATGGAGCAAGACTTAAAGAAATTTTAGAAAGTATGGGGGATACGGAAATAGAATTACCCGAAATTGTCAAAACTTACCAGCTGATTAGATTCCTTCCAGACACTTTTTCTGGTATCGTGCAAGCCATTTATAGATGGGGTAAAACGGACTTTACCTTTAACAAGGTATTAGATGAGTTAATATTAGAAGAGGACCGTTTAAAGCAAAGTAGGAAAGATTCGCTTAAAGGGGGAAAATCGGCATTAGAAATAAAGTTAATAAAACCCAAAGAAGTCCGAAAAAGAGATAAACACCAAAATCAGAATTGTTTCAAATGTGGCAAACCAGGTCATAGGGCTGTTAATTGTAGAAGTAACCCTAAAAATGCAAAACGAAAAAGTTATGTAACAGAAGCTAATTTTGGTCAGAATAACAACTTTCAAGATAAATTCAATTGGGTGTTTGACACCGGTGCGTCAAGTCATTTTTGTAACAACAAAGACTTGTTTGTAACATACAAACCGGTTAACAATACTAAAATGACTCTCGCTGTAGGCGAAGTAACTAGTCCTATTGAAGGAATGGGAAGCGTAGATGTAAATTTCCGAGTAAATGGAAGAGTTAATGAAATACGATTACATAATGTAATGTACTCTCCAAAGTTAAGAAGAAACTTAATTTCGGGTGCAGTATGTGAGAAGAAGGGTTCTAAATTTGTAGGAAAGAATGGCAAAATAACCTTATTTGACGAAAAAGGTGAAGAAATGTTTTCGGCATATAGAAAAAATGGACTGTACAGCGTAAAACCTACATACCCACAATCTGCCACTTATGTCGAAAATAATGCTATAACTTCGAATGCAACAGAACTAGATAAATGGCATCAGAGATACTGCCACATAAATAACCAGTACATTGTCAATACATCTCAGCATGAAAAGGTAAAAGGATTACCGAAGTTGAAATATCAGGAATTAGGCTGCGAATCGTGTAAAATTGCCAAAACAAGAAGAATATCTTTCCAATCTCAAGAAGGAGGAAGAACAAACAAACCATTGCAATTACTACATATGGACGTCTGTGGACCAATGCCAACATATTCACTCGGAGGATCTGAATATTTTCTAACGATTATAGATGATTACTCAAAGAAGGTGACTGCTTATCCTATTCAACATAAAAGTGAAGCATTTGATTGTTTCTTAAAATTTCAGAAAAGGAATGAGAGGTTTTTAAGGAAGAAAGTAATAGCTATAAGGACTGACAATGGTAAAGAATTTGTCAACGATAAGTTTAAAGTTCATTTAGAAAAAGAGGGCATACAACACCAGAAGACGAATCCATATACACCAGAACAAAACGGACTCGCAGAACGATTTAATTACACAGCAGTAGATGCTATAAAAGCCATGCTGAAAAGTAGCAAAATGGACGAAAAATTTTGGGCAGAAGCACTTTGCTGTTTTGTATATGTATGGAACCGTGTAGCCAGAAAAGGTCAAGAGAAAACCCCATTTGAATATTTTTGTGGAAGAAAACCATCAGTGAGCCATTTAAAGAAGTTTGGAAGCATTGCATATGTTGGAATACCAAAACAACAAAGAAAAAAGTTTGACATGAGAACGAAGAAAGGATTTTTAGTTGGGTATGCACATCAAACTAAAGGCTATAGAATATGGATTCCAGAGTTGGGTCGAGTCATCGAAACAATAAATGTATCTTTTGATGAGGAGTTTGGTATAAGAGAAGAGAAGAAACAAAACTCATACAGTAGAAGGAAAGAAGCAAAGCTCCGAAGTGGAGCGAAGCTGGACCCAAAGGTAAAAAGTAACGAAGGTAAAGGTGAGATTAGCCATGGAGGAAGCCGCAGAGCAATTGAACGTGTAGAAACTCCAGAAGTACCATCAAAATCTAAAATAGATTCAGAAGTCGAGACCATGAATCAATATCAAAATAACGAAGAATCAAGTACTGATTCTGAAGATGATCAAATTCCGTGTAAAAGTATAAAGTGGATCAGAGAAGCGAAGGAAAGAAGAGATTGTTCAAGAACAGACATCTACTACAAAATTGAAGGTAAAAATGTAATTCTTAGATCACATCCAGATGTGAAGAGGTACTGCTTGAAGAACAATATAAGATATGATCCGAATTTCTTTAGTTTTTCTGGAAAAGATAAATATTCAGGACCCGAACCAAGAGCTGAACCTATAACTGAAAACAAATTGTCTGACATTAGTGAAGAATCTGACACAGATTTAGAAGCCAATTGCATAGAAGTGGAAATTCCTAGATCATTTAAAGAAGCTGTCGAGTCTAACCAAAAGGAAGAATGGATGAAGGCCATGCAAGAAGAAATCAAAATGATGGAGCAGCGAAAAGTATGGGAATTAATTCCAAGGAAAGATGGTGAGAAGATTATACATAATCGATGGGTGTATACTATCAAGAAAAACGAAGAAGAAAAAATTATAAGATATAAAGCAAGATTGGTTGCGAAAGGCTTTAGCCAGAAAAAAGGAGAATCCTATGAAGAAGTATATAGCCCTGTAGTAAATTTCGCCATCATTAGATTGTTTTTCACTATTCTAGTTGGACTTTTTGGTTGGCTCCACCAACAACTAGACATCAAATGTGCATATCTTTATGCAAAATTGCAAGAAAGAATAGTCATGTATCAACCAAAGGGATTTCAAAGCCAAAAGTATCCAGATTATGTTTGTCTCTTGAAAAAAGCTATCTATGGACTCCACCAAAGTGGGAGGCAATGGTACTTTGAGATCCAAGATGTTTTAGAAGAATTAGCCTTCACCAGGTTAGAATGGACAAATTGTGTATTTATTTTTAAGAGAAGAATCTTACTACTCCTATATGTAGACGACATAATTATATTTGGAAAGACAGCTGAACATATAAAGGAAATTATAGAACTCCTGAAAACAAAATTTGACCTTAAACTCCTAGGAAAAACCAAGAGACTGCTTGGCGTTGAATTTGAAAATGAAAATAAGAAATTATATATCCATCAGAAAGAATACATTGAAAAAATTTGTAAAATTTACTCAAAGTATAAAATTCCAATAATGTCATTACCTATTGCAAAAGGCATAATTTATTCAAAGACCGACTGTCCTAAAACTGGAGAAGAAATAACTGAGATGGAGAAATACCCCTACAGAAATTTAGTAGGATGTTTAGCATTTTTAGCAAGCCGGACAAGGCCGGATATTGCTTTTGCAATAAATCTTTTCAGCCAATTTCAAGAAAACCCAAGCATGATCCATTGGCTAGGTCTACTTAAACTTCTAGGCTATGTGCAAGCCACTAAAAATTTCAAATTAAATTTATCAAATGTGACATCTCTAAAAGTGACGTGCTATAGTGATGCTGACTATGCATCTAACAGAGATGACAGAGTATCCATGAGTGGAGTTATGATGTTTGTCGACAAAGCTCCAATCATTTGGCGAAGTTTCAAGCAAAAATGCGTATTGTTATCTACGATGGAAGCGGAATACATCTCATTAAGTGAAGCAGCAAAGGAAATGATTTGGATAAGAAGAGTTCTGGAAGAAACTATCAAATCAAAATTAATCAACCAAGACTGTACTGAATATACATTACTGTGTGATAATAAAGCTGCTATCGACTTTTCAAAATCACCTATCGAAAATGCTCGAACAAAGCATATAGATATACGCTACCATTTTCTAAGAAATCTAGTGTTCGACAATATGTTCGAGTTGAAATATGTCCAATCTTCACAGAATTTAGCTGATTGTTTAACAAAGCCAGTAACAAAAATCTCTTTGAAAGCTTTCACTACTAAACTGTTTATCGATGAGTGACTGCTGTCCAATGGACATTTAAGACTGTTTCAAGTGAATCCGGACTTAATATGAACTTTTATTTTTATGTATTAAACTGTTTGCAAATGTGTTTATACAATTTTAAGATATTTGCATAAATGCTAAGTTTTTTTTTAATCTTTCAATTGAAATTTAATAACTTTAAATTTAGTGTTAAAATCGTAATGCATTATCATCTTTAAAAAGTTTGCAAGTTTAAAGTGTTTTCTTTTAGGCTTCGGCAACTTGCCGATTTTTTTTTTTTTCTCAAACTTAAATCGTTAATGTATGTATTATAAGTAAAATGTTTAAACTTTAAATTTTCATTAAACTGTTTTTGTAAGTTTGTATTTCAAGAAATTTTATGTCAAAATTCAAAATTTACGTTTGGTATAACTTACCCTTTTGAAAGTTTTTTTTTAGACTGTTCTCTGTCAGAGTGTACGAAGGGGGGCAATGTTGGAAATATTTAATTCTTTTAAGTTATTTTTAGCATACCAACTGCTTATTTTAATTTTTAAAACCCCATTTCATCATCTTGTCGTCCACCCTGCAGAGAACACGTTTTCCCGGCGACTGTCGAGATGTTTACGTTCTCAATCGGCGAGTTGAGTTATCTCACGGTTGCTCTTTGGAAGGAAACTTCCATTTTTCAGGTTCTATAGATGGCGCTGTCGTTCCGGAGATGCACGACGCTTCGTCTTTAGTTGACGTTTGCTAGGCTGTGATTCGTCCAGGTAATTAACTGTCCGTTTCGCGGTATTTTATGCAAATGTCTTATTTTTGAGGTGTATATATACCTGTACAAATTTCAGAGATGTGTGCTTGCTCTCACATGCAAGTATCAGTTCGTTCTCAGCTTGAACGAACATTAGATTGTAATGGGTATTCTTTTGAAACAATGTTCTTAGCTCTAGTAGAGCTCTGTCTAAAGTTAATGTCTCTTTTAGTTTCTAATAAATGTGTTTGCTTTTAAAATCTTTGTCATTAATCAACACCATCTCACCTTTCATACTTTACATTTTTCAGATAATTTATGAGTAGAAAGAGTATGTTTTTCCATATTTTTGGGAAACAAATACAAACACTTGGTAAAAAGATTGCGAAAAACATGCAAATTTTATCAATGGATTGTGAAAAAACGTGAATTTTGTGGAACAGTCGCAGAAAAAACAAGAATTCCATCAAAGAATCGCTGAAAAAACGCGAATTTCGTCAAAGAATACCAAAATCACATTTTGATGCTCTAAAATGAGCATTTTTGCTGCTCCAAAATAGTTATTTTCTACTCCAAAGTGACTTTTTGCTGCTCCAAAATGAGCGTTTTTGCTGCTCCAAAATGGCTTTTTGCTGCTCCAAAATGAGGTCCATGCTATTCCATCACTGATAATATGGAGTAATTTGCAACTATTGCCTAATAAGAGTAAAGAGATATCCTAAAATTAGAAAAAGAAAAAAGACTAAACAAACCAGCCTAAAAGTTAATTTAACTTTTAACTAAATTTTGAAAATCTAAAATTATCAACATAACAAAAACTTTAAACTGATTTTTCTTCATATTCTTATTTTCATAACTTATTTGTTCGATAAATGCTAAGGCTTTTTTGCTAACTCAGATGGAGGTTTGAAATTTTTTTACTTGTTTTCCATGGTGTATTTAATATTTCTGTACATGGATTTAACATTCAAGTTTATGCATATATTTTTTAAATATTTAAATTATGAGTTTGTTGAATTTCCTTGATTTTTCACCATACATGAGAGAAAAAAATTTGTATTAAACTTAATATCCCATACATTTAAAAAATATATTCCCATACATTTACCAGAATTGTGTAGGAACCCTGAATAAGATTGCACCTGTCTCAATGCTAAGTAAATCGAAGATTGTTTCCATATTTAAATAATAAATACAAGTAATTAAAAAAATACAACATGCGATGAAAAAAGCCTCCCAAAAAAACATGAAAAGTGTTCTGGAACATCAACAAAAAAAAGCAATATGACGATAGCTTAAACACATGTTGTTTTTTCTTTAGGACTGCAAACCATTTGGGAAGATTTTACAACCTAATTCACCTATATATCTCTGTCACTTGGCGTTATTTCATCTTTGGGGGCTACTAAAACAAAGGTGCACAAAAAAATCCAAAAGAAGATCACACTCTGATTACTTTTATAAAATTACATTTTGCTCATAAGTTGTATTTTTTGACTAAGGCAAATTTTCTGTTATTCTCGTTTTTTCTTTTTAAGACATTTTACTTAAAAAAATATTTATTGAGCATTTTTACAATTATATATTGTTTTCCCCATTTTAGTTTTGTCACTGGAGTTATCTTGCGTGAACGCATTCCTGCTTTTGAAATGATGTTATGGCGTGTATGTCGGGGTAAAGTTTTCTTAAAGCAGGCTGAGTTAAGCACGGCATTAGAAGATCCTACTACAGTAAGTTAATTTCCATATAGCCACTAGCGGCATGTTATGTTCTTATTTTATTATTATTAACAGTTGAGATTAGTATTTTGCTTAAATTTTGTGAGATGAAAATACAAATAATTTTGTAAATCATATTTTTATTGTTAGCATCTTATTTCACTATATGTAAGTACAGTGTGTCCCAAAAATATAAACAAAAGCATAAAATACAATTCACTAAAAATAAGAATGTGATGAAATTTTTTTTATATGTGTTTACAAGCGCTACATGAAGCACAAGTCTGAATTAATTTGTATTAGAAAACACAACAAATGCTGAATTTATTTAGAAAAACAGAAAATAAGGTGTACCATTTTTATAGACAATATTTGTTTTATGGATTATTTAAGGTTGAGGAACACAGTTACAAATGTTAGTATTTAACCGTGTTTCCATTACCTTTAATCACCTCAAATACATGGTTTTCCATCGAAAGTACTAAGTTTTGCATTACATCTGGAGACAGTTTATACCATTCTTGCTCTATCACTGTTGTAAGGTCCTTGGTCGAAAAATATCGACGTCCATTTTCGTATACTTTTCGTGCTACATGTCCCCACACGTTCTTCATGGGATTAAGTCCGGACTAAGTGATGGCCAGTCCATGACATTGATATTATTCATATTAAATCACATCTTTGTTGAGTTGGACACATGAATAGGCACTCTGTCTTGTTGAAATACACAGCTTGACCCTCCCAGAAAACCCTGTGGTAGAATAAAATGGCCCTCTATTGCTGATAGTCCTGGGAGTTCATTTTTTTGCTACAAAATGCCAAAAATGTTTGTCCATTAAATCCAAAACCACCCCAAGTCATTACTGATTCTCCACCTTGCTTGCTGTCTACTGAAAAAACTTCTTGGTTTGATTCTTAAATGATACCAGTAAAATTTATATCCATCTAGTCCGTCCAAGTTCCACTTTTTCTCGACACTAAATATTGTTGACAGCAATTTATCATCATAAGACATCATTTTCTTAGTCCAGTTTAATAATGTTTTCTTAAGCATGGTTTCTTCAACATTTTCTTGAAAGTTATTCGTTTAGATTCCAGTATTCTTCTGTAAATGGTATTTTTTGACGCTCCAAATTTGGATGGAATTTTTCGCAATAAAATGATTTTTCTAGATGCCATGCTTAATAATGATTCTGTCATCACACATGGATGTAATTCTTTGTCGATCAGGTCTTTTCTTACTATCCCACTTGTTGCCATTATGCAAAATTCTGTAACCACTTTTTAAAGATCTCTTTAAAATCTTGGATATCTCTTTCGGATTTTTGCCTTTAAGTTTTAAATCTGAAACTTTGATGATCTCCTCTTTCGAAATCTTACCTCTAGGCATTTTATTGAATTTATAAAAAGATCGATTAATCAGTTGAAAACAAGCCAAAAAATGATTCCAATCCAAAAAAAAAAAAAGAAATTCAAGAAATGTGAATAAATAATCGTTTGCTGAAAAAAACATTTTATTAATAATATTTCTAAGTAGTCAGACAATATCTATATTTATGGGACAGGCGATATTACGTTTTAAATTTTTTTTTATCATAGTTTATATGTATTTTCTAATTCTTTTTATAATAAATCTGAATAAATCAATTTAAAAAAATGTATCTGAATCATTTCTGAAAATACATGAAAGGTATTTTATCTTGGGATGTCACTTTTGATCTTTGTCTATATTTTTGGGACACACTGTATTTGGTACTTGTTTACTTTCCTGTCAACTATTTACAATAAATGAAATCGGTAATGGCAATAATGCATAAGCTTAACATTACTTTTGCTGTTAATCATGACATGGTATCAGTATGTCGCATGTAATCTACATATTCCAATTTTTTACTTATTATGTGGATAAGCCTATTTAGTTTTTGTAATTATGGCTATAAATTAACTGCTATTTTTCTTTTTTTTCTCTTCTATTAAATTTTTTTAAAAGGATAAGGATTTGAAATTTTCTATCACCCAAACAGAATACACTGAAGAACATTATAGGACTCTACCATATAACAAATTGTGCATTAGTTGGCTGATAAAAGACTTTATATAAAAAACAGGTAAACAATGGTAATGGCATGCGGAAAAGTTTGACAAGTTAATCTTTAAAAAAATCTATTGACAAGCTAATTAATAATGTAGTTCAATGACTACAGAATTGCATTTGTAACTGTGCTATGTATTTGATGATACAGCTGGCCAAAAGATTTAACATCCATTAAATGTGAAAAAGATTTTTATGTGTGTTACTTGTGTATTGATTCATTTTCTGACAGATCTAATTTAATATCTGAACATCTATTGGAAATGTAACATTGACTGGTTGAAAGTTAATCTGGGCTGCATAAAACCAAGGAAAAATCTTATGAGTATGTGTTTTATCATGATTATCCATTATAGGTAATAAGGCATGTGGTTGGCAACAGATTATTTTTATGTAGTCAGGATTTTACAATCCACAGGAAAGTAACAAGTGGCAATTATTTTTATTTTACGTTTATGAGTTTTGAATATGTTTTATTATTAATGGATTCTACAGTTTTTTGATGATGTTACATTCCATGCAATAAAAAGGTGAATTTTTAGGCTTTAAGATTAAATCTGTCAAGAGTAGTCAAATAAAAGCTATTTTATATTTTATCTACTAAAAACAACTTTTCAAAGATTTAAAAAAAAAAAAAAAAAAGAGCCAAGTTAAAAAAAGAAGAAAAAAAAAACTTTGAAAATTGTGCTTCAAAAATGATGTCATATCAAATTTCCAAGCTGATATCATGGTACTTATTTAACATTTTCCATTATATAAGTTACCATATGTAAATCAAGTGTCTACAATTGTTTAGTTTATTATCTCGACATTCTAGTAATTGTGGGGTTTTTTTATCTTTTCTAAATTATTATTTATTTTTGGCAATTAATCTTTTTGAAATCTAATTCTCTCTCTATATATATTTTTTATTAATTAGGGAGCTAAGTTAAACAAGGTTGTGTTCATGTTATTTTTCCAAGGCGACCAGTTAAAGAGTCGTGTTAGAAAAATCTGTGATGGGTAAGTGTAGATCCATTAGGTTCATTATAAATATTTAAATTTGTTAAATATGTATTTTGTTTTTGTTTTTGTTTTGTAAATACAGTAACTTTTAATTTGAATAGATTCCATGCAACTTTGTATCCATGTCCTGAGACTTACGAGGAAAGAGAACAAACACTCACGCAAGTGAAAACTCGCATTGAAGATCTAACTGAGGTGTTTTGAAATTCTATTTGTTCTTAATGATTAATTTTTTGTGCTATATATTATATATTACCAAACGAGAATTTTTTTTGGCAATCATGAATTGTGTAAATGCAGTAAAATGTAATTATTTTTGGTTGTGACAATTGAACTAACCCTTTTCTCATGATATCAATAGATTTTCTAAATGAATCTACTAATATCATATTTTTAATATTGTGCATTCTTAAAAAATAAATAAATATTCAAATATTATTTCACATATTTATTTCTCTAGATTTTCCATCTTGTCTAGCTTTTGGTGTCCAACATTGAGATACTTCTTTATTATTTTAAATTTTCACCATTAATGTAATTCTCATAGTAGGATGTCAACAATTTTAATCAGATGATTTTAACTTTTGATTAAAGCCATATTTTTTTTTTTTTTTTTTTTTTTTTTTTTTTTTTTTTTAAGTGATGTAAAAAGTATTAAAATTAAATCCAAGGCGAACATAATTTGCAATGTTTCTAAAGGTGTGGCGACCGATTCCGGTTCAGTGGATTTCTTAAATTAACTAACACTATCTTAAAAATAAATCAATTGGCACTTACTCAATTAATTCCACGGGATATCAAATTTTCTCTTCTTTTAATTGGAAGACACATATTTACATCTATTATACACTATAATACATTTTATTTACAAAAGCGAAACGCGTTCTTAAAAACAGAATATTCTTTCAACAACACCATCTAGAAGAAAAAACAGAGAGAGCGCGCGCGATGAGCCCAGGAGGGGTTACCTTACGTAAACAATAGATCCATTGCTGTCCCGTTATCGCCCATTTGGCGTCAAAACATATAATTCTCCACACACTCCCCACCTGGACTCATGAGAGTACATAATGATAAATCAACATAAACATTCTTATAATAAACTTGACCTTAAATGACAACTCAAATGATAAAATAGAAAATTTTCAATCTACAGGCGTTGAAGTATAAAGAATTAAACATAAAATAATAAAGTCATGATCAATATAAATAAAAAAAAAGACACTCTTATAACATGTAGCTACATGAACATATCTGGCCAGATATTTTACCTGAATAAGATTAACTGAATATATATATATACATAATATAAACAAATTAAATACCATTATTAATTCAATTATCTTTTCAATTTGAAATAAAGTACAATTATGCATAAATGAAAGATTTTTACTAAATAAACAACAAATTGCAAAACACACCCAAAAAAAAAAAGAAATATTTCCAAACATGAATTTATAAAACAAACACACTTTGATATTCAAACACTAGTAGAAAAAATAAATTTCAAATCAAGTACTGAAATCACTTATCATTCAGATATCTAGTTCAAAAGGATACAAAAGTTGTATTGGTTTTCTCAGCAGTCCTTTAGCAGTTTTTATTATGCAAGCACGAATAAGTTTATCTCTGCCAATAATGACTTCCTTAACTATTCCTAAGTCCCACAACAGTTTAGATTTAGCAATACCATCTACTAAAACAACATCGCCAATTTTTAAGTTTTTGTGTCTTTCAGGAGTTTTAAATTCATGAACTGAACTTAAATTCAATAAGTATTGTTCCTTCCACTTAATCCAGAGCTGTTTCAACAACTTACTTTGATATCGTTTTCTCCTTAACAAAGTTTCTTTAGTAGAAATTTTATTTTCTAATTCGGCAAAATGTAGAGGAAAACTGATGTTCTCTCTTCCTAGCTGAAGGCAATGGGCCGGGGTAAGTTGCTCTGGCTCGCCGAAATCACTTGTTGTGTAGGTTAGCGGTCTCATATTTATTATGGCTTCTATTTCTGTCAAGATTGTTGCCAATTCTTCAAATGTGATGAGAGCTCTTCCCAAAATTTTTCTTAAGGGTTCTTTTACACTTTTTACGAGCCTTTCGTAAAACCCTCCCCACCATGGGGCACGCTCGACGATAAATTTCCATGTCATACCTATATTCGATATAAAATCCTGGAGTTCTTGATCTTTAATGATTTTCTCAAATTGTTGTAATTCTTTATCAGCAGCCTTAAAACTCTTTGCATTATCCGAAAAAATCATTTTACAGTTTCCGCGTCTTGAAATAAATCGACGAAAACACAAAAGGAAAGATTTTGTAGTCATATCCCTGGCTGCTTCCAGATGTATTGCTCTTGTTGTGGCACAGGTGAACAGTACAATATATGACTTTGACGTCTCTTTATTCTCTGTTCTTACGATTATCGGTCCTGCAAAATCCAATCCTATAACGGTAAACGCAGGAGATTCTGATATTCTTTCCTTCGGAAGTTGGCCAGCTGCTTTCGCATTGTATTTTTTACAAATTAAACATTTCCTGACACTTTTCCTAATTAATTGTCTTCCTTGAGGAATCCAAAATTTTTTTCGGATTTGTGCAAGTGTCAAAGAAACTCCACTATGCAACAATTTTCTGTGTTCTTGCATAATCAGCAACTCGGTAAATTTTTCATTCTTTGGCAATATGACTGGATTGCTTTCATTTAAACTAAATGAGCCTTCATTAAGTCTGCTTCTGATTCGTAAAATTTTATTTTTATCCAAATATGGACATAACGAATAAATTCTTGAGGTCTTCTTAATGGGATTTCCTTCTTCTAATGACTCAATTTCTTCCTTATAATTTTTCATTTGTACTTCTTTAATTAATAATTCTTCAGCTTCTGTCAATTCTTCAGCAGATAATACACCTTTATGTTTAATTGGACTTCTTAGATTGAAGACAAATCTTTTAATTCTTGCCACTGTTCTAATTGCCTTCAATAAAGAACTAAAACGCTCAATCTCTATAAGTGGTTTCTGTTGTTCTGATGAACAAAGGTTTTGGGAAATTACTTTTCCTTTAGCTTCTAGTTGCTTCATATCTTCATCCACTTCTCTGTCTTCCTTGGACCATAAATTTGAATCTTTAATTAACCATGGAAGCCCTGACCACCATAGATCATCGCTCTCGAGGTCGAGAAGTGAGAGTCCTCTCGTAAATCGGTCAGCAGGATTTGAGCTACCGGGACAATGTCGCCAGTTCATCGGATTTGTTAAAGTTTGTTTGTCCGTTTCAATAACAGGGTGATGGGGTAAGTAGCATGCCAAATTATCATTGGTCGAATTTATTTCCTGGGGTTCAACAATTTCTACTACTCCCAAAGTCTTATATTCATTAATATCTTTGCATTTGTTCGTATTATCGTCTTGAATCCGCAACCCTTCTACAGTTTCAAGCTGAACTGACATTTTATCATCCTTGTTATTATCCCAAATAGATATGTACATTGCACACACTAAATTATCTACATTAACTTCTTCTGAGAATTTGCCGTGAAGTGTCCAACCTAATTTCGTTTCATTCAGAACAAGAGTTGGTGAAATGCGTTTATATTTTCCTGTCATAATTGACCAATAGTAATCGCTCCCAATCAACAAATCTATTTCATTATCACCATCATCTAAATCATTAGAAACGTCTGATAACTCTATACCCATATTTTTAATTTTTTTATATAACTCAGAACTTGGTGCTCGTATTATATCGGAACAGATTCTCTCCGTTTCTAACGCTTCCAGACATATTATATTGTCCGAATTATTGTCTTTTAGGAAAATCTTTACTCTATTATGATTATCAACAATAGGTTTCTTTCCAGCAAAGGTATGAATTTTTAATGATTCCTGCCCTGTCACCTCTAAATTTAAACGATTAGATAAATTCTTCCCAATAAATGTTCGCTGTGAAGCGCTATCTAATAATATTCGAACATTAATATTTTGATTCTTTCCAATCATAATTCCTTTCAATGTTTGAAAATAAATATATTCATCTGGATTACAACAAAGTGATGAAACTGTTATTTTTTCATATTTCTTATTTTCCTTTCCCCCCGGTTCACGCTCAGTCGAAAGGAGGTCAATTTCATTTTCATTCGATGATCTTTCTTTTTCTTTTTTGCTACAAAGAGAATTTTGATGCGTTCTCGAAAAACAAATTGTGCAACGAATTTCAGTATTTCTGCAATATTGCTTCTTATGGAATTTCCGGTAGCATTTAAAACATTTTGCTTGTTTTAATAAAGATTCTTTTCGTTGTTCCAAATTTAAATTACATGAATTTGCTTCGTGATTTTGAGAACAAAAGGGGCACAGGTTTTCTGCAATTGTATTTAATGTAAGTGCTGAAGGATTTTTAATTTTTTCTTGGTGAAAGTGTTCGGGAGAATTTTGTCTAAATTTATTTTCATGGGATTTAGTATTTTCAAAACTAATAGAAGTAACATTAATAGTTTTTTCTCGCGCTACTATTTCTCGTTTCAGGAATAACAATAAATCATTAACACAAACATCCTTTGTATCGTATTGTTCTCTGTGAAACTGTAATACGAGATCATTCGGTATACATTTATAAATAATGGGTAATAATAAGCAACCATACTGGTCTGGCTTCACATCAAGCGCTTCGAGACATCGTATTTGTATAGTTATCTCATCAAATAATTTTCTCAAAGAATGTATGTCATTTGATCTTCGTACTGCTTCTAAGTTTAATAATTTGTTAGTGTGCTCGGAAATTAAAACATCTCTTTTCCCAAAACGGTCCTTTAATATATTTATTGCCGTTACATAATTTTCACTTGTTAATGGAAGCCCATTAATAGCGGCAGCTGCTGAATCAGAAATTAAAGATTTTAAGTAAGTAAACTTTTCAATTTGCTGAAGAGCTTCATTTTCGTGAATAGCAACTTTAAACTGAGGCCAAAATTCTTGAAATTCGCAAATGTCGCCTGTAAATTTATTTAAAGAAATTCGCGGCAATTTCGTATTCGACTTTAATTGACTGTCTGATATGGAGGGCGTAGTTACTTTTGGTTCACTCGTGATAGTTGAATTTATGTTTAAATTTTTCAAATATCTACTGGCTCTAGATTTGCAAGTCACAATAGCTTCCTTATATTCTATGGAAGTTTCTATATCTGTTTCTAAATTATCGGTTTCAATTTCCGATTCAATTGACTCATCCAATTTTTCTAATGATAATTTGTGTTCAAGTAATGCTTCTAAAGAGTCCTCAACTATTTCCGGTTTGGAATCACTTTCTTTTTTAATTTCACTATCAATCCTTTTTATCAATTTCGTTACTGTGGTTCTAATTGATCCGCGTTTTGCTATGTTTCGTTTTAAAACTTCACTTTGATTCATCTTTATATTCACTCATTCAAAGAATTATGTCTTCCAATATATCGTTAAGTTTAAGAGAAATTTTAAATAATTTACCCGTTTAATGAAATGCCAGTAGCGTAGTTATCAATTTATATTCCCGGCCTTATGCACCAGTGTGGCGACCGATTCCGGTTCAGTGGATTTCTTAAATTAACTAACACTATCTTAAAAATAAATCAATTGGCACTTACTCAATTAATTCCACGGGATATCAAATTTTCTCTTCTTTTAATTGGAAGACACATATTTACATCTATTATACACTATAATACATTTTATTTACAAAAGCGAAACGCGTTCTTAAAAACAGAATATTCTTTCAACAACACCATCTAGAAGAAAAAACAGAGAGAGCGCGCGCGATGAGCCCAGGAGGGGTTACCTTACGTAAACAATAGATCCATTGCTGTCCCGTTATCGCCCATTTGGCGTCAAAACATATAATTCTCCACAAAAGGTATTTTGTGTTAATGAATTAAACAAGTTTTCAATAGTTGTTTATGAGATTAATTTCTTAAGCTTGTGAATAATAAAATGCAATGAGCTTGTACGTAGCTGCTAATTTCTACGCTTTTTAAATCAAATAAACATGTTTTGAACCAGATTTTTACTTTTTTAATAAAATGTTTGCTTAATAATTAAGCGCTTTACATTGTAAAATCAAATACTATACAAAATAGGTTGCTATTTAATGTATACTTTATTCATAAATTTAAAGACGATGTAAAAATAAAAACACATGAATAAAATAACACTCAACATTTTGGTTTAATCTTCAAAACCATTTTCGGAAGTAAAATTTTCTAAAAACACAAATCGGCAGGAAATAATCTACATGTTACTTCGTCAAAAAGTTATATTCAAACTGGAAGAAGCAACAGAAACTTCAGAAACCCTTTAAAAACAACTCCAGTGGCACCATCTGTTATTCAAAATAAAAAAAAAGAAGGGGGGAGGGCAGGAAAAGCATGGAAACATTACAGTCTTTTCAAAATGTTGACCCAGATTTCTGGAATAAGAAATGAATTACTGTCGTTACATATTTCTTGGTTCCTTAAACGAATTTCCATAGATTCGTGAATAACTGTTTTATATGGAAGATCTTGTTTCGAAATACTCTTAGCTTTGTCGAAGTTGATAAATGAAATATGTCCCTTAAGGAAATTCCTTGACAATGCTATTGAAAATCTATTATACTTCATTTTTATATTCTTTTAATTTTTCAAAAAATCAATGTTTAGTCATAGCAATATACCAGGAAACTGACCCGTCTGTAAACTTAAAGGGGATCTTGTAAACTCCAGAGGAAAATGTATATGGAATTGGATAAATTTTCTTACTCATTAAATTAAATAAAGTCATTAAATTAGATGCCACAACATTCAACTGGTGAAATAGATTAGTATAATAGATTTTCAACAGTACTGTCAAGGAATTTTCTTAAAGGACATATTTCATTTATTGACTTCGACAAAGCTAAGATTATTTTGAAACAAGATGTTCTGTATGAAATAGTTATTCGTGAATCTATGGAAATTTGTTTAAGGAACCAGGAAATATGTAACAATAGTGTTTCATTTCTTATTCTGGAAATCTGGATCAACATTTTCAAAGGACTGTGATGTTTCCATGTTTTTCCAGCCTTCCCTCCTTCCCCTTTTATTTATTTTGAATAACAGATGTTGCCACTAGAGTTGTTTTTAAAGGATTTTTGAAGTTTACGTTGTTTTTTCCAGTTTGAATATAATTTTTGACTATGTGGTATGTAGATTGGTTTTGAAGATTAAACCGAAACGTTGAGTGTTATTTTATTCATGTGTTTTTATTTTTACATCAACTTTAAATTTATGAATAAAGTATATGTTGGATAGCAACCAGTATTTTGTTTAGTATGTTTACTTAAGTTATAAGTTTTTATCAGGCATAAAAAATTTCATTTAAAATTTATAATTAAATCTATTATTAATCACACTGTCAAAATAACTTCAGTCACTTTGCTAAAAATATTGATGCTTAATATTTTAAGATGTTCCTGGTCATTCTCATATATTTACTCTGTTTATTTGTATAAATTAACTGATGTAATTAATTTTCATAATATTTTTGGTTAGCAAATACAGATATGTGTAGAGTATGCAATTACAGTAATTTTACAAAGTACAAGTGCAAGAAGAACTGCGCAAATATTTGTGTTATTAACTAATGAAATTACGAATTTGCATTTTTATTATTTCTGTAATTACTAATCATTGCTTAAATTTGATTAATTAGCATACAAAAACATAGATTATGCTTCTTAATATAATTTGATAAGATGCTTGGTTGTTTTCCAAATCTATAATTCTTAATAGCCATTCAGTACCAACACAGGTGAAAAAATAATAAAAATCTAATTTAATAATATTTAAAAAAAAAAAAAAAAAAAAAACAGATTTTTTTTTTTTTTAACATTTTAACACGTAGTGACTGTAAACTAATATCTGCTTCTTACAGGCATGAGTTTATAACTAAAGCTAAAATGTTTATTTCCTGTTTAACCCTTAAATGTCGGGTGTTGCTTTTTGGCAACATACCCAATTTAGGCTCTAAAATACTATTAGAATAATATTGAAGCTATAATGCCTAATGTTGCCAATAAAATACATTCTGAAAATATTATTAAATTGACTTTCAACATGTAGATGGCAACACTTGTGCTATTTAAGAATAAAAATAGATTTATTTTTTCAATTGTCGCTATTTGTTCTTTTTGTTTTGTTTGGAAGCTTGCGAAATACTCTATTTTGTTCTGCAGTAAGCAAGTAAGATTTATTTCTTATTATAGTTCCTAAAATTGTTGTGTGTTTAATATTATAGAATTTTATCAAGTAAAATTATTTTTTCAATTAAAGACCAGTATTGCAGATTAGTAACAAACTGTTTTTTATCCATAAACCATACTTAAAACAAAATATGATTTTTTAAAGTATTTTTCCCATGATTTACTTAAGAAATGAAAGCCGAAAAACATTATTACAATGATTTTTGAAAAGTCAGGCATTTAAGAGTTCAGCCATATTATAGTATTCAAGATCATGCATCAACAGTTTTCAACACTTTCTGACATAGTTGAAAACTGTAATGACTTTGGTATGTCTGGCCAAACTCTTAATTCTTGTAAAAATGTTTAGATTGGCATGTAATTGATATTTGTTTTTGAGCTTTACTATAGCTGTTGCATCTTCGTTATTTATACTCGTATAATATGTAAGGTGACGATTCCGGCTCTGACTCATCCTTGGGAAAAGCAACTCACCACGGCCATGTTAGGCATAAGTATTCAAAAAGCTGTAAGCTTGCCGATTCTTCAACTTATGGAAATATACACATAATCTGCTTTGTATCATATCTATTCTTTATTTTCTCTAAAGCCTTCAAAAACTATCCAATTATAATGCTTTAAATTATAAATTAAAAATAACGGATAACCAGCTATTATAAGCAACAGATAACCAGATATAAACAAACGAAGACTGTTTCCATTTAGAACTACAAATTCCGAATCTAAAAACAAATGAATGACTCTTACAGTGTTTCAGAAAAAAAAAAAATACAGGTTAACATCTAATTCTGCTATTAAAATATTTGTAAAAGCATGTTAAAGCCTTTAAATATTTTGAAATTTGTTTTTTATTTTTTCATACCAACTCATGATTTTGTGAAACACTGAGTTAATTGTCCGGAAGTACAAGCTGTATTCGCTATACTAGCACTCTCAGCATGAGGTTTACAGAAAATTTCATCTATTTTTAAACATTGTTTTGGCAATCAATATCAATAAAAGAACTTTTGACTGAAGTTTGAGTTTTTATTTAAAAAAAAAAAAAAATGCAGGACTTAATGATGTAATTCAAGATCAATTTTGAAAAGATTCGTTTATATAACTTTAAAATTTCATTCAATATAAATAAAATGAAAATTATTATTATGATTTCTTTGATAGAATTTTAATTTAGTTTATTAATTTTTAAGAGCTTAACATTTATCCGCTTAATTTTTAAAATTTTGTTTGCATTGAAAATGAGTTTTTTTTCTTCTGAGATGTAATTGGAATATAAGATGTTATCATGATTGCATTAGTATGGCTGAAAATTATTTTTTTGCTTATTAAATTACAATTTTGTTTACACTCCAAAGTTATGTTCAAATGATATGTTAAAAATCAAAATTTTATCTGTATTGATATAATTAATATATGCAGTACATAGCATGGTGTTGTGTTATTCCTTTCATTTTAATTACATTTAATATGAAATATAAATTTTATTTACAATGCAAGTGAATTTCAAGTGAATATAAGCTAAGTTCTGAAAAATCGATAAAATAAAATAAAAATTTTACAAAAGAAATAATAATTGGTACCTTTTGGTTTTATTTATACTGAATGACTTTTTTAAAGGTATATAGCTGAAGGTTTTAAAAATTTATCTTGAATTAAATCAATGCATCCTGCATATTTTCTATTTAAAAAAACTACAATTTTAACAAAAAGTTCCTTTGTTTATATTAATTGACAATAAATGGTGCCAAAATCCATATTTAGAAACGAAATGTACAGATAAAATAAAATAAAAATTTTACGAAAGAAATAATAATTGGTACTTTTTTGGTTTTATTTATACTGAATGACTTTTTAAAAGGTATATAGCTGAAGCTTTTAGAAATTTATCTTGAATTAAATCAATGCATCCTGCATATTTTCTATTTAAAAAAACTACAATTTTAACAAAAAGTTCCTTTGTTTATATTAATTGACAATAAATGGTGCCAAATCCATATTTAGAAACGAAATGTAAAGCTCCATAGAAGAGTAATTCCACAGAGTTCTAATACAATATATCTATCTCTTAACTCTGTGGATTGATCCACCCCTAATGGATAGCGGTTTATTGAGCCATTCATTATTGCGATTCATTCATTTTTATAAAAGTAATATATTAAAAAAAAAAAAAAAAAAAAAAACTTATTGAATATTTAATTTTAATGTTATGTTTTGTGAAATCTTCAGAAATTGAGTTTCACTTTGCTAATTATTATTATGTTGCAATAAATACTGTTGTTTGTTTTGTCCAATTGTTAAACTATTTCAGAAATTTAATATTGAGTTAAAAAATTTCCTCATCATTGTTATTTGTAGAAATCATTTGTCATTTTTAAAATGTACTTTATTCTGTTTGTTTGTCTGAAGTTTTATAAAATGAAATGCAGATCACCATTCCGGCATTTTTGACAGGGTTATACTAGAGATGAGTTCGGGCTCATTTTTCAGAGCTTGAGCCCAACAATTTTAAATTCGATCCTGCCCGAGTTTCATACCGAAAGTATACCGAAAAAAAAGTTTAAAAAAAAATTGCATAATACTTTAAAAGTTTTTTTAATGTAATATATCTTATTTTTTAATAACTTCTTACATGAAAATAGCTGTTAATCCATAGCACATAATTATTTTTATGAAATTTACATTCCTTCTTATCAAAAAAGAAATTTAGTATAAAATAAAATGACACTTCCCTAAAAGATTCTCATATTTTTCTCCCGCAACAAGTAAATCTCATGGACACATTAACGAAAAGCGTTTTATGAATAAATGAATGAAATTTCCAGAAATTACGGTTTATACAACAAAGAATTGAACAACATTTTTCTATTTCCTAAAAAAGGTGTACATATCCTTGAAAATCAGCTTAAATAAAAAATTTGACACGGTTACCTGAAAGATCAAATGCTTTTATAGCCTCTTCGCTATTGAGTATTAATGCAGTATTATTAATGATTACTGAATTATTTCTTCTCTCATTTGACTATAGAGCAAGACTTTTATTTTATTTGCATTAGTTCGAATCTTAAACTTTGAAACATATCATTCTGATATTGAAATTGTAATTATGTTCGAGTACCATTAATAAAATGGGACAAAACGGAGGTCCCCATTTTGGGACCCAGGGAGCGAAGAGGTTATGAAAGAAGAAACACTGTTCGATTGCTTTCTATTGGAAATAACATGCCAATTTTATCTGCTTACAAATGAAAGTGACTTCAAGAATATGAAGTTCATACGGTGCTTGAAAGTCCTTGAATTTTTAAGAGAGAAAAATGGTCCTTGAAAATGCTTGAATTTGTTTAAATTTTAATGAAGGTGCTTAATTTTCATTACTTTTTTTATTGGTGCTTAATTTTTTAAAATTCAGATGTTCAAAATAAAATGAGTTGCAAATGTTAAAAATAGAAAGTTAATTAATCAGGCAAAAATATTTGGTCTGACATCGTTTTTCTTTCAGGAGGTCAGAGTATGAGCATTTGTACTTTGGTTTGCTCCCTTCTTCCGTCCCTCTCTAGGATTAAGTTTTTGCAAAAGAAAATGAAAAGACGGGTATTTGTTGCTACTGACGATCGCAAGATTGGAAATTCTTCCAAAGTAAATCCCCTCCCAATGGACAACGGCGATGTAGACCACATAAACTGTAAAAGAAAAAGAGGCTGAAGTTTTAGATTAAAAAAAAAAAAATAGAAAGTGCAGTTAAAGAGCTTAACCTGTGAAAAAAGTCTGTTTAAAATGCAATAAATTTTTCATGCTGAAATAAGCAAATTTTACTATTTTGTGTGTTTAATATACCTTATTGAAAAGAATTTAGTGGATGTTTTTAAGGCAAGTTGTGAAAAAAATTCATTTAGTTTTTGTAAAATTTTATTTAAATTGTGTATTAATTAGTTGTGGATCTGTTCTGAAAATTTAAGGCATTCATTTCTAAAAATTTAAAAATCGGTCATTAATCCAAAAATTCAGACATAAAAAATATCATGAATTTCGACAAATGGTCGCCGAAAAAAAAGTAATTTTGTCACTCGTTTGCAGAAAAATCAGAATTTCGTCAAAGGATCAAAGAAAAACACATTCGTCAAAAAATCACAGAAAAAACACAAATTTCATCAAGGTATTGCGGAAAATATGCAAATTTCGTCCAAGAATTGTGGAAATAAAACAAAAATTTCATCCAAGAATCGTGAGAAAAAACAAAAAATTCGTCCAAGAATCATGAAAAAATCCACAAATTTCGTCAAAGAATCGCAAAAAACCCCACAAATTTTGTTGAAAGATTGCAAAAAACCCCCACAAGTTTTATTGAAAGATCGCGAAAACCCTATACATTTTGTCGAAAGATCATGAAAACGCTATAAATTTTGTCAAAAGATCGTGCAAACCCCGTAAATTGTGTTGAAAGATCGTGAAACCCCCGTAAATTTTGTCCAAAGATCTAGAAAACCCTTTAAATTTTGTCAAAAGATTGCGAAAACCCCCATAAATTTTCTCAAAAGATCGTGATAAACCCCTTAAATTTTCTCTAAAGATCATGAAAAAACTGTAATTTCCGTCAAATGGGTCGCAAAAAAATGCATATTTCGTCAAAAGATTGAAAAAAAAACGTATGTTCTGTCAAAAGATCGCGTAAAAAACCGCACATTTCTTCAAAAAATTCCGAAAAAAGACCACATATTTTGTCAAAATATCGCAAAAACAACTATATTTCGTCAAAAGATCGGGAAAAAACTGCATATTCCATCAAAAGATTGCGAAAAAAGCGGCATATTCTGTCAAGAGATGATGAAAAAAGCCACATTTCATCAAAAGATCTCAAAAAAACCACATTTCATCAAAAGATCTCAAAAAAACCACATTTCATCAAAAGTTCACAAAAAACCACAAATTTCATCAAAAGATCACAAAAAAAAACACAAATTTCGTCAAAAGATCACGATAAAACCACAAATTTCGTCAAAAGATTGTGAAAAAAACCCACAAATTTCGTCAAAAGATCGGGAAAAAAAAACACAAATTTCATCAAAAGATTTTTAAAAAAACCCCATAAATTTCTTAAAAAAACTCTCAAAAAAAACCCCTCAAATTTCGTCAAAATGTAAAAAACGCAAATTTTATCAAAAGATCACGGAAAAACGCAAATTTCGTCAAGGGATCGCAAAAAAACCCTGCAAATTTTGTTAAAAGATCATGAAAAATGCGAATTTCGTTAAAGGGCCGCGGAAAATATCCATAGTTAGTGGCGGGAGTGGAAAAGATCTAAAAAAAACCACATTTCATCAAAAGTTCACAAAAAAAACCACAAATTTCATCAAAAGATCACAAAAAAACACAAATTCCGTCAAAAGATCACGATAAAACCACAAATTTCGTCAAAAGATTGTGAAAAAAAACCCACAAATTTCGTCAAAAGATCGTGAAAAAAAAACACAAATTTCATAAAAAGATTATTTAAAAAAACCCATAAATTTCTTAAAAAAACTCTAAAAAAAAAACCCCTCAAATTTCGTCAAAAGATCATGTAAAAAACGCAGATTTTATCAAAAGATCACGGAAAAACGCAAATTTCGTCAAGGGATCGCAAAAAACCCCTGCAAATTTTGTTTAAAGATCATGAAAAATGCAAATTTCATTAAAGGGCCGCGGAAAATATGCATAGTTAGTGGCGGGAGTGCCCCCCCCCTGCTGTAACTTTCTAGAAAATTTGCTGTGAATTTCAGAATATTTGTTTTACTCAGAATCGCCCCTGATTAATATCATAATACAAAATTATCAAGTGTCTAGTTTGTCTAGTGTTAGACAAATGACTTTCAAAGTAGAATGCAAAAAGATTTTCTTTATTTTTTGAAGACTTTCTCATAGCATTTCACATTTAAGTCTTCACTACTGTATGTTATGTATGGCATTCGCCTAAAAACATATGTGAAAACGAAAAATAATTTTTTTTTTTCTCTAAATACTTTTGTAGTACGGTATTTTGTAGCATTAAAATTTTCATTTCTGAAAAGGTGCTTGAATTTTATCATGAAAAAAGAGCATGAACCCTGAAAATGGATAGAATTAACTTTTTCATATAAAGAGAGATTAGCACTCGCAGACAATAGAAGACTAAAAATTTGCAAACTTTAATGCTCATTACCAGGGCCGTGCAAAGCAGGGGGCGAAGAGGGCACTCGCCCCCCGGGCGTGGAAATTGAGGGGGTTGCTAAATTTATACTACAAACATAGTTTTTTCTTTTTTCTTTTTCTTTTTTTTTTTTTTTTTTGTTAAAAACATTATATATTTACATATTGGGAACTTTTTTCCTAACAAATGCACGTTCATTTTTTGTGTCAAAGTCATGTTAGTGTCCCTTACCCTACACTCAAAAACAAATTTATGAATACAGACTTCTTTCTCTTCAAACTTTGTTTTAGGTTTTTGTCTTAGTCTCTTTCATTAACATTCTCTTTTCTGAGTCTGTAATTTTTCTGTGTTTGTAACAAAAACATATACTCTCAAAATAGCATGGGGTTTCCTTCTGGGAATACAAAAGGGTTATAAACTGCTATACTGTACTGTTAGATGCATTTTTTCTACACCCATTTCCCAGATTCCCTTTGCCAAAATATATGTGCAATTTTCTCTTATCTTATTTAGTTGTTTGGGGCTTCTGAATTAAAATTAAACATAAAGTTCCAAAATAAATGCAAAATATGTATTCCATAGAATTTATTTCTGTTTCTGCACCTTTCAATTTTGTGATACATGTCACAAAGAAAAAGTGTGGAGGGGGCCGCCAAATTGAAACTTTGCCCCAGGTGCAGTTTTCTCTTCGCACGGTGCTGTGATTGACTTAAAAGAAAATATTTATTTTGTGTTAGATCTCTAAAAAAAGTAATAATAAATAAACATTCCAATTAAAAAATATTATAACGGTGCCGTATTCTGATTATTCGCCTCATTAACAGGTCGTTACTTGCCATCAAGGTCAGGAAAATTGTAGGCTCAGATAACACCTCCCCTACAATATCTGTAGTCACACTGCTTACCATCAAATTAAAAATAACTATCTGCATGATGGAGGCTTAATTAATTATAACAACTTCTCAAGAAAACAAAAAAGGTTTATTTAAACTGTATTGTACATTGAAAAATAAACATCTTCTAGAAGGAACATCACAGACACATTAATCTAATTTGCAGTAACTTAAACTTCATGGACTTTGCATTTATACTGCACATAAATAACTGAAATAACACTAAAATAAGTAGGCACCTTCTACCACAATTAAAAAACCACCCACAAAATAGAGCTTATTACCAATGCTACTCACATGTTGAACTGATTTGTAAAAGTACAACTTCACAAATATATACTTCAAACACAGTAGAAAATTTGCATTAAAATTTTGCCAAATTAATGAACATAAGTTTCAATAAATGAAGGACACACCCACTGGAACAAAATGACATCACTGTGCCAAAATGACATCATAGGAAACAACAAATCAGAATAAGGTTAACTAAAAAGTAACAGAAAATTAACTTCACTACCAATCACCCAACCATATGCGGAAAAAGGTAAAAAAGCATGTACACATGCTGTAAGTACTAGACTATTGAATTTAAACATTAAAAATGTTAACTATTTAAGATATAAGTACTATTTAAGATACAAATTCAGACCCCGCAGAGCTCCTATTTTTCCTACTTTCTCCTATTTTTTAGGTCGCTTGCCTTTTTTTTTCCTGTTTTTTCCTATTTTCTCCTATTTTTCGGCAGTAAAACAGACTGCTTTAATTTTTACGTCTAACGATGTGTCATCATTATTACGTCACAGGAGTGATTCGGTTCTGAATTTTCCAAAAATTTAACGCATTCGGTTCCGAAAATTTTGAAAAATCAGCCATCAGTCCGAAAATTTGGACATAGAAAAAATACCGTGAAATTCGACAAATGATCGCCGAAAAAAATAAATTTTGTCACTCGTCCGCAAAAAAAAGTTGCCAATTTCATCCGAGGTTCGGAGAAAAAACGGGGATTTCATCAAAGGATAGCCAAAGGAACAAAAATTTCATCCAAGAATCGCCGAATAAACGTGAATTTGTTCAACGAACAGCTCAAAAATCGCGAATTTTGTCAAAGGATCACGAAAGAAACGCAAATTTAATCAAAGGATCACGGAAAAACGCGAATTTCTTCAAAGGATAAGCGAGAAAAGATCAAATTTTGTCAAATAATCGCGGAAAAAACTCAAATCTCGTCACAGGATTGCGGAAAAAACACGAATTTCGTCAAACGATCTCGGAAAAGACTAATTTCGTCAAAGCATCGCAGAAAAGATGAGAATTTTGTCAAACGATGTCGGAAAAGATGCGAATCTCATAAAACGATCTTGGAAAAGACATTTCGTCAAAGCATCGCGGACAAGACGAGAATTTTGCCAAAGATCCCCGAAAAAGACTGGATTTTCGTGAAAGGGCCGCAGAAAATAACTGAAAATACATCTAAAAAGCGCGGAAAGGAAGTGATAATGTCGTCAAAGGATAGCATATAAAGCGCAAATTTTGTCAAACGATCGCGGAAAAACGCGATCCAATGATTTGAAAGAAAGAGAATTTTTTCAAAGGATAGCAGAAAAAAAGTGCAAATTTCGTTAAAGGATCGCAAAAACGCAACTTTCATCAAAAGATCGCAGAGAAAACAGCAATTCCGTCGAAGAATCATGTAAAATATGCGAATTTCGTGAAATGATCTCGGAAAAGACGTTAATTTCGTCAAAGGATCGCGGAAAAGTCACGAATTCCGACAAAAAGCCGCCGCAAAAAACGGTAATTTTGCCAAAAGATCGCGGAAAAGATGCGATTTTTGCCAAAAGGTCCCGGAAAAGTCGCAAATTTCACATTAGGGTCGCGGAAAAAGAGGGAATTTTATAAAAGAGCCACAGAAAAGACGCGATTTTCGTAAAAGGGTTGTGGAAAAAATGGGAAATTTATGAAAGAGCGACAGAAAAGACGCAATTTTCGTCAAAATGCCGAGGAAAAGACGCGAAATTTCACAAAGGATCGCAAAAAACACAAATTGCATCAGGATCGCGAAAAAAACACGAATTTCAAGTGATCTAAAAAATGGGAATTTCGTCAAAAGTTCAAGAAAAAAAAACGTGAATTTTGTCAAAAGATCGAGAAAAAAACGCGAATTTCGTCAATTGATCGCGAAAAATGCGAATTTCGTCAAAGGGTCGAGAAAATATACGAATTTCATCAAATGGTCGCGAAAAGAACGCGAATTTCGTCAAAAGTTTGCAAAAAAACGCGAACTTCGTCAGAATCGCTAAAAAAACGCGAATTTCGTCAAAGGATCTCGAAAAAACCCGCTAAATTCGTCAAAGGATCGCGAAAAAACATGAATTTCGTCAAAGGATTGCGAAAAAACTCGAATTTCGTCAAAGGATCGCGAAAAAAACGCGTAATTCGTCAAATGATCTCTCAGAAAACCGCGAATTTCGTCAAATGATCTCGAAAAAAACCACGAATTTCGTCAAATGATCTCAAAAAAAAAACATGAATTTCGTCGAAGGATCGCGAAAAAAACAGCGAATTTCGTCGAAGGGTCGCAAAAAAACGCGAATTTCATTAAAAGGTCTTCAAATGGTCGCGAGAAAAAACGCGAATTTCGTCAAAGGATCACGAAAAAAATGAGAATTTCGTCAAAGGATCGCGAAAAACGCTAATTTCGTCAAACAATCTCGGCAAAGGGCGCAAATTTCGCCAAAATATCATGGAAAAGACAAGAATTTCAACAAAAGGCTGCGTAAAAAGTGCTAAATTCGCCAAGTTCGGGTAAAATATTCAATTTTCGTGAAAAGGCAGAAATTTTGTAAAAAGACCACGGAAAAATTGGAATTTTGTAAAAGAGCCACAGAAAAGGCACAATTTTCGTCAAATAACTTCTGAAAAGATGCGAATTTCGCCAAAGGATCTATGGAAAAAACGCAAATTTTGTCAAAGGATCATGGAAAAGATGCAATTTTTGTGAAAGCGCCGTTTAAAAGAAAAAAAAATCCTGAAAATTGATCTAAGTGTTCAATAGTGTTGTTATACAAACTAATTGAATTTTTTGCGAGTTCTTTTAATTTTTTTTTTTTTTTTTTTTTTGCAATTTTTGGTATTTTTTCTCATTTTGTGACATATTTTTGAGATTCATAAAAGAAATCCAGTCTCGAATCAAAGAAGCTAGAATTATTTTTTTATTCTGACTCAGATGAAATTTAACTTTTCAGCATTGTTGTTCATGCTATAGGAAACGATTTGGCATTCTTCTAACTTGTTTTGTTTGTAATCACTAAAAGCGGATTCAAACCACCCCAAAACAAAATCTGAAAACTGTATAAAATTAAATTTTATAAAAATCTAATGAAAAATCCAAAATCAGGCTTCAGGGTACATTACATCAGATATAGGAGTCCTTCTTGCAAAATTCCATAGCTCTGAATGCAGTGGTCTCTTCAGAACAGAACACAGACATACATGAAAGCTTCTTTTCTTATAATTATAGATTGACTTAACACTTAAATTTTTTTTTTGTTTTTTCAATTTCCTTTCAGTATGTTTATTCCTATTTTTTAAAACAAATTTTTCCTATTTTTTCCTATTTATTTGATAATTTTTTTCCTATTTTTTCCTATTTTATCAATTTTTTCCTCCTATTTTCGTGCTTTTTTTTTTTAAATCGAAAAAGGCGCTACAGGGTCTTCAAATTAAACTTAAAATAAACACAAGCTTTTACATGGTATTAGCTACTAAAAATGAGTTTTTTAAATACTTAAACACTACATAGAAGAGCTTGGAAAAACAAAAATATAACTTTAATCCTACAAAAATCAGTAAATGCCACACCTTTTCTTTTAAAATAGTGTTCTATTGCTACTAAAAAAAGAAAAAAAATCTATTTCTCTTTCATTCTGATCGAAATAGCATTAAAAAGACTTGCAATGGAAAAGGTAATTTTTAAGGTGGAAAAAGTTTTTTTTTTTTTTTCTATACGAGGACAAGAATAAATAAAATTGTCAATTTCAGAAAAAATGAGCCCCAGCCTGAGCCATCTGTATTATATACTAGTTGAAAATGAAGATATTACATTTATAGTTAATTTAGAAGGCCTCTCAAAAGAATCCTATTACATTATGATCTACTACAGTGGAAAATCATTTGGATTGTAGAAAATGTGCTGCTATTATGGAATGGTTGAGGAATATGGAGTACAGTAAAGTCTCTGTTATCAGCATTTAAGTAACTGGAAAAATTTGAAGAGCTCCTTTATTTTTTCTTCCCATAAACAGTTGGAAAATTTTTACTATTATTTTAGGAAGTTTACTGTTAGCATTCACAAATTATCTCAGCGACTGATTCGGTGTAAAATAAATCTATGTGTATGTTCATGACAGTTAATGTTATAAAATAGAAATATAACATAAAGAATTGTCCATAGCTCGGTAGCACAGGATAATTGCATGTTGCGTCATAGTCTGTGATAGCCCGACGCACTGCCTGTTTTTGTTAGGAATTACTAAAAGGTAATTCCCTATTAAAAATGCATAGCAGAGCATTATAACACTACTGGTGTGTCAATGCTGGAATAGTTTGCCCAAATCTAACAAGTGAAAGTTGATTAAAGAAAAATATCAATTCAGCTAACAAAAATGAAAGATGTTATGTCTGACAAAGAATAACAAACAAGTATAAAATCAACTAAATTTTATTTAAAAAATATAAAATAAACTATTAAAAATAAATATGTATCTATATATAACTTGAGTATCCATATGTGATATTTGCTTTTACAGCCTTACACAAACTTCAGGTTCTGAAGTATCATGTGTCAAGAAAGGGCCAGGAAAATTTACGTTTGCCTGTCAGAGAGAGGAAAAAAGTTACTGGTCCTTTGAATTTTTGGTGGTCTTGGACCAGCTGACCACCAAGAATTTTGAACGCTGTGTCTAAAGTACTGAGTAACAGAATATAACTTGCCAATATAGTTGACCAAAGCCTTAAATTGTTTTGGTCATAAATAATCAAATGATTTATAAAAAATAAAAACTTGGCCAATGTGTACAATTTACAATACAGGTCTGAGGTGTACTAAAGCATTCTTTTTGATGAATATAAAGTGCAAAGTACTTATTTATTTACAAGGTCGCACAAAAGAATTTCTTTGTTTATACTCTACATGGAAAAATAATTTGCAATGCATTTTAATTATGTTCCACTTTTTGAAACATAATAAAATTCATATAAGTTACTGAAGTACATTACAAGATGCTTACAGTAAAATATGGTGTGCATAGCAATTATCATTCATTTACAAGTATGTGGTTACAGTACTTTCTATGAGCAATAGTTGCTGGAAATGTGTTTTCACTTGTGGCATGCATTTTTCAGTTTATCTAAACTTTTGTGTATTATACAGGGTGTATAAATGCTATGGATCATGAATTTGTGAGCATTATTGTCTATAGGCATGAATTGCTTAACCCATTCGGGACCATGGGTGCATATATGCACCTACAAAATGTGCATGCCAAATTTGTTTATGGTGCTAGTAATAAAGAAAAGTAATATTTCTTTACTTAATTACAGCATTTTCATGATTTCAAAAGTAAAGATAATTCTTTAAAAAAAAAGTGGTGCCAACCAAATAAAATCCCTGTAATTAACTGCAGTCCCGAAGGGGTTAAAGGTGGTTTTTAATTATGTTATGTGTTTTCCGGCTAAATTATATTTAGTATGAGATGTTTGTAAAATTTAAATTCATATACAAGGTTATGCTAAGAACTGGATGCTTTGCCATGGATAATAATAATGTCAGGATTCATATAGTCCTTGAAAGTCCTTAAAAGTGCTTATATTTTTCAAAAGGAATTTTTGGTGTTTAAAAGTACTTATTTTCATGCAAGATCTGCTTAAAAATGCTTAATTTTACTCTCATATTATTTCTTAATCAGGGGTGAAACTCTTCTGCATTTCTTTGAATTTCTGATTTAAAAATAAATCTTAATCCCCCCTTTGCCTCCCCTTCATCCGAAATTTCATTTCCCCATTTTGATCCCCTCTCCTCAGTATCAAAGTTTAAAATGTTTAAAACTTAATTTTTAAAAACTTTTTCTATTATTTTTGTTACTTTATAATGAATGAATAATCAGTCCTAAAGTTTATTAGCAGTTCATTCCATCACATTCATTTCATTAAAATTTCATCTGAATTTCACCCTGTCAAAATTTTGTTTCTCTGATTCTCTCCACATACACACAGTACTCAAAGTTTAAAAACGCTTTAAAATTGTTTAATTAAAAAAAGAAATTTCTCTATTTGTCATTTTATTGTCACAATAAATATCGATCATGAAGATTTTTCCTCCCTTCTCTTCCTAAATTGGCATTTTCCAGAGCACATAGAATTTAAAATCTTTAAAACTCCTTAGTTTTCTTTTTTTTTTCTTCTTTGTAAATTTTTAGTAAGGTAAATAAATAATAAGCCATCTAATAAACTCCCCCCCCCCTAAAATTAAAAAAAAATCTGCTTTCCCTTTGCCACCTCAGCTCATAAAGTTTAATACCTTAAAAGTCATTGCTTTTTACTTTTCTGCTCTGTTACTTTATTGTAACAATAAATAATTGCTTATACAGTCCCCCCACCCCCACTGAAATGGATCTTTCCCCTCTTACCAAGTATAAAAAATTTAAAGTCTTTTAAACTGTTTAATTTTCCATTTTTGCACTACTTCTAAATCTTTAGAAGGTAAATTATCAGTCATCTGTTAAACTCCCCTCCCCCCCTCCCCAAAAAAAATTATGCTTCTCCTCTTTCGCTCCCCCCCCCCCCTTCAACTCATAAAATTAAAAATCTTTAGAAGTTTTTTATTTATTTTTTTTTTCTGCTCTATTTGTTACTTTATAATAACGATAACCACCTGAAGACTTCCCTCAATCTAAAATCTTTGCCCCCCATTCCCATTTTTCTTGCACACAAAACTTAGTCATTAAAACTTTAATTTTTATTTTTTTATGGTTTAATTATAAATCTTTAGTAATGATAAAGAATTAATCATCTAATAAACTTCCTATTCCTCTCACATATAAAATTTGCGCTTCCTCTAATTTGCACCCCAGCTCAAAAAGTTAAAAGTCTTGAAACCTCTAATTTTTAAAAACTTCCTTACCTCTATTTTTTTATTTTATTATAACAGTAACAATAATTAATCCTTTAACTTTCACACGTCCGAAATTGCCTCCCACCTCACCCCCCCCCCCCTCTGCCTCTTTCCTACCACATGAAATTTAGTCTTTAAAGCTTCTAGTCTTCTTTTTACTTTCTTCTATCTTTACAAGAAGAAAGTATTGGATTAATGAAAATTTTCGAATTCCGGTTTTTGATGGATTTACACGTTTTAGGGGTCAGAGAACCCGAAAAAGATGTTTTTACAAAATGTCTGTCTGTGTGTCTGTGTGGGACACAAATTTTGTGGGCGCTCTATCTCAAGAACGAATACACGGAATTTAATAAAAATTCATATTCAGTTAATCCTTGATACAAATTGATGCTGATTAGTTTTTGGTGCAAATCGCTCAACAGGTGGCGCTGCTATGCTGGGTTTTTTACGATTTCCGCAATGGCTCTATCTCAAGAACTAATGCACGGATTTTCATGAAACTTCAGATTCAGTTAGTCCTTGATATGAATAGGCAATTTATAGATTTTGGTGCAAATCGCTCAACAGGTGGCGCTGCTATGCTGCCTTTTTTACGATTTCCGAAATAGCTCTATCTCAAGAACTAATGCACGGATTTTCATGAAACTTCAGAGTCAGTTAGTCCTTGATATGACTTGATGCTGATTACGTGTTGGTGTAAATCGCTCAACAGGTGGCGCTGCTGTGCTGGATTTTTTACGATTTCCGCAATGGCTCTATCTCAAGAACTAATGCACGGATTTTCATGAAACTTCAGATTCAGTTAGTCCTTGACATGAATAGACATTTTATAGATTTTGGTGTAAATCGCTCAACAGGTGGCGTTGCTATTGGACATTTTTTGCAATTTCTGCAATAGCTCTATCTCAAGAACTAATGCTTGGATTTTCAACAAACTTTCAGATTCAGGTATACCTTGATATCAGTGCTGTTTATGTTTTGGTCTAAATCGCTCAACAGGTGGCGCTGCTATACTACATTTTTCAGAATTTCCGCTATAGCTCTATACAAGAACTAATGCACGAATTTTCACCAAACTTCAAATTCAGATATATTGTGATATGAATTGGTACTATTTAAACGATTTAATTGACGTGATTTATATAGAAGAAAGTTTTATGATGGCCACAACATACTAGTTTTTTGTTCCAATTGTACATCTTAAGTAACGGTAAATAACTAAGCAATCATCTAATCAACCATTTTTTTTTTTTTTAACAACCCCCTCCAAAAAAAAAAAAAATCTTTCTTTCATTTTGCATCCCCACCTCTCCAGGTTACAAAGTTAAAATAATTTAAAACATTTTAATTTTTAAAAAATACTAGGGGGCTCTGCCCCCTACGAGCTATGCTCGCCAACCCCTGTTCAGACACCCCATATTCTAAAAGCACGCTAATTTGATTGGCTTTAAAAAGATTCAATTGTAATTTAAGAAAACAGTGGCGATCTCTCTATAAACGGGTTTCCATTCGTTTTCCTTTGATTGGGGATTTTTAAGACCAAATCAGCTGCTGTTAAGAGATACAATGGCTGTTTTCGTCATTGGTTTAAAAAAATGAATTAAAAATTTGAAAATAAGTTAATGTAAAATGAATTAAGTAAACAGAGTCATTGTCTCCCAGTATTTTTAACAACGTTATAAGAAAAGCCTTTCAAATACGTCGTTTTAAATCATTTAAAATCTGACGTAATTTTCACCAAAGTTTTCTTTCTCTTATTAATATTCACTTGAAAATACATTTGTTGTTAGAAAGGAAATATTATTTGTGCTGTCTTAGAATTCACAACAATAGTTGAAAAGATTATCTCAAAATATAAAATAAATGTCTTGCACAAATGTATTTTTAAATTTAAACTGTTTTGTATTATTATTTGGCCAATTTAAATATGACGTAATTTCTTCCATTTACAACTTTTAACACATAATAATGAATTTTTTATTTTAAAATTTTCTTTCTCTTTTCATTTTCAAAATTCAAGTATAAATATAGTTCGTATGACGTACTTTTCAATATTTTCCTGCTTTTAACACGTAATCATTTAATTCTAATTTGAAAGTTTTTTTCTGTTTATAATATCCCTGAGTAAATAAATTTTTAATTTGAAGGAAATATTATTCTTTGCGCTGTTTTTAAAATTGGCAACAATTTAAAATAATACCCTTTTCTAAAATATGTAAAACATATCTCTCAAAATTCTGAAAATTTGAATTTCAAATGGAAATAAAACCTCAAAAAATGAATCAAATTAAAAAAATAAATGCAATCTGCACACTGTCAACTTCTAATGTATTAAATGATCTAAAAATAATTAAATTTTTATGTATAGTTTTTGCTCCTATAAAACTTTTTTAATGGAACAATTTTGACCAACTGTAACATTAAATATCTCTTAAAATCATTCTTCGATTTGAAAACTGTATGCATCAGTGTGTTTATCAAACATTTCTCAATAATAACACCAATTTTCATATTTTTATATGCAGTATTTTTCGTAATATTAACGAAGAATAGGTCACAAGTTTCAGGTCACAGGAAATTCATTGTCAGCGGCAATGACAGCGTTAGTTACTTTTTTTTTAGAATAGAGAGATTTGTTTTGTTTCTTTGTTGCAACAATAAATAATCGCTCATCTAAAACCTTCCTCATCCCCAATTTTTTTTTCTGCTTTCCTTTTCCCGTCCACTGTAAAAAGTATACAAAGTTAAAAAAATATTGAACCCCTTGGCATTGTATCTCTCTAGCTTTTTATTTTCTTCTAAATTTTTACTTATAATGAATTTGCATAGTACCCATAGAACATTGAAATAAGAAATAATAACAATGTAATGTAGTATTTTTAGTACAAAGTTTTGGTATAACATTGTCTTAAAGGCTGAAATTTAGCAGTTTATGTTATTTTAAGCTGAATAAATTTTATTTTATTTTTATTTACTTGTAACTAGAGATGAGAATGCTTGGAAAAAACCCAGAAAAGTTGGAAAGAAAACCGTTTTTTTTTTTTTCAGTTTTCTTCTGAAGGGCTATTTTTTAATTTTTCCAAATTGGAAAAATTGAAATTTCATTTATAAAATAATGTAGTCAAAATTTTATAATTGCTACATTTTGATACTTTTCTTTATATTTTTTTCATGTTTAGTGTCCCTCATGAAAACCTTAACATGGAAAATCTTATCTGTAAGCAGGGATCTCTTTAGAAAGAACTTGAGTCTCTTAAAGGATCCTTCACAGTTTTTCCTCCTTAAAACATATGATGTTTAACAAAATTCTTTCACTTAAAAATAGACATTTCAGAATTTTTTTACAATCTCCAAATTAAATCCTTCACAAACATAATGATTTTAGAATTTAAAAAAACCTGTAGTATAATAGCTGCAATAACCAATGAATCTATTATCTAGCATTTTGTATGTATAAAGGACAATAATGTCTAAATGGTTCGTACGCTTTGGAAAAAGTAGAAAAAGTGCTGGGAAAAAAGTATTCATTTTCAAGGAATGAAAAGTGCTGGGAAAATATCGCAAACTTCGACAAATTGTTGCCGTAAAATATCAATTTCAACAATCATTCGCATTAAAAAAAAATCGGTAATTTCGCCAAAAGATCGCTTTAAAAATGCGAATTTCGTCTAAAGATCGCGGAAAAAACGCGAATTTCGGCGAAAGGTCGTGGAAAGAAACGCGTATTTCGTCAAAGACTAGAGAAATAACCCGAATTTCGACAAGAAATCTCGACTAAAGTGCAAATTTCGTCAGAGGATCGCGGAAAACACGCGAATTGCATTAAGAGTACGCGAAAATACGCGTGTTTTCATCAAAGGATCGCGCAAAAAAGGCAAATTTCGACAAAGGATCGTGAAAAAAACACAAATTTCGACAAAAGATCGCAAAAAATTGCGAATTTCTTCAAAGGATCACGTAGGGGTGATTTTGTTCCGAATTTTCCTAAAATTTAAAGCATTTATTTCCGAAAATTTACAAAAATCGGTCACCAATCCGAAAATTCGGCCATGAAAAATCGCGAATTTCGACAAACGGTCGCCAAAAAAAAAAATAAATTTTGCCAATCGTTTTCAGAAAAACGCAGATTTCGCCAAAGGAGCGTGGAAAAAACGCAAATTTCGTCTAAGAAACGCGAGAAAAACTGTGAATTTCGTGGAAAGATAGCAAAAAACCCGAAGAATTTCGTCAGAAGATCGCGAAAAACCCCGAAAATTTCGTTAAAAAATCGCAAAAAAACCCAAAAATTTAGTCAAAAGATTGCAAAAAACCGAAAATTTCGTCAAAATATCGCAAGAAAACGGCATATTTCGTCGAAAGATCGCGAGAAAACGGCAGATTTCGTCGAAAGATCGCGAAAAAACGCGAATTCCGTCAAAGGGCTGCAGAAAAAGCACATAGTTAGTGTCGGGAGTGGATTTCCCCCTCTCACCTTCTGCTGTAATTTTTCAGAAAATTTGAGGTAAATTTCAGAATTTTTTTTTTTACTCAGTATCACCCCTAGGATTGCAGAAATAACGCAAATTTCTTCAAAGGAACGCGAAAAAACACAAAATTCGTCAAAGGATCGCGGAAAAAAGGGAAATTTCATCGAAAGGTTACGAGAAAAGACTAAATTTGTCAAAGGGCCTCGAAAAACACGCATAGCCAGTGCCGGGAGGGGATTTACCCCTTCTGCTATCTGCTGTAGTCTTTCAGAAAATTTGCTGTGAATTTTAGAATTTTTTAAACTGAGAATCACCCTTGAAAATGTCGTCAACTATACGCTGAAAAAAAATCACGAATTTCTTCAATCTGTCATTGAACAAAAATTGCAAATTTTAACAATCCACCGGGGAAAAATACCACAAAATTCGTCCATTTGGTCGTCGATAAAAAATGCAAATTTCGTCAATTTGTCGAAAAAATCGCAAAATTCGTCAGTTTGATGCCGATTTCATATATTGCCCCCCCCCCCCCCCCCCCCCCAAAAAAAAAAAAAACGCTCCTTCCTAACATAGTCAATCAGTAATTAAAAAAAAAATCGGTCATTTATAAAAATCGCGAATGTTGTCAATCAGTTAAAACTAAAACTTCACTGAATTATATTAATTCCAAATTTTTCACTGTGTAACTGATAAAAAAAATTTATTTCCTTTTTATAAATCCACTTAAAAAAAATCTTTTGTATTTAAAAAGTAAAAGTAAATTATCTAACCTTTATTTCAATTATTTTTGTATGGATAAGCACAAATGCTGTAAGGTTTGAGAATTCAGAGAATATTTATAAAAAAGTATATTGTTCACAACTTCAGAAATGCTAATATATGACTCCTGATGAGTGTTCAGAATTCCTAAAATTTAACTGGTTTACTCCTGTTTTCTGCTCTTGTAGCGATACCATATCTTTTATTTATTTATTTTTAATATATTTTTTTGCACTTAAAGAAAAGAAAATCAAGCTCTTGTGTCTTAACTTTTTATTATATATGAAATTTCTTCCCATGGTACCTTAATAAGTTAAAACACGTTATTCTTTAAAAATTCGCTAATAATTTCTTGAAAATACCTGTTATAAAAATGAAAAGATTTGATAAGATTTTTTTTAAAATAGATAATCAATGGGGTGGCTATTTTCCTTATGTGTTATTCTACGCCATTGTTATGTATGTATCTAAACAGTCCTTGAATAATGCTGGAATAGTGCTTGAAAAGTGCTTGAATTTTATTTGTTCTCGAGTGTATGAACCATGGTCTAACTAAGAACTTAAATATGTAATTTTTAATTTAGAAAGTTCTGGTTACATTTTTTACATTTCATTCACATTCTTTACAAGTTCATAAGTTTTTATAAAAGTTCACAATTTCGCAAAAACATGATCGTATGAAAAAAAGCTAAGCAAATCCTTGGTAAGATAATTAAATGGAACTTCTCTCGTTAAAAATGAAAATTCATGTGCAAAAGCATTTCAATATTATACCAATAAATGAAAATGGTAAGATGGAAAATTTAATGTAAAATTTGAAACATGCATTTATTTTTATTCGCATGACTGTAATTTTTCACTATTGTTAGAAAAATTTCTATTGCTAATAACATGCAGTTGAAATTATGTATCATTTTTTTTCTTTCCTTGAAATATAGATTCTTAGAGTTGTTTAAATGTATTTTCAAAAAACATAAATCCATACAAACTTTGCAAAGAAAATGTAAGCAAATCTCTGTGAAAAATTTATTTGAAAACAATTTTTAAACATATGGAAAAATCCACGTGTTTTAAAAGTTTCATTAAAAAGAAAAAAAAAAAAAAAAAAAAAAATACAGCTTTCAATATTAAGGATCTAAATCTTACTAAAACATAGTTTGGGTTAAGTCTGGAAAGCTGTACCAAAACTACATATACAGGAAATGAAAATTATAGCAGTAAGGGGGGGAGGGGGGAGTAATATTGTAAAATAATACCAATTTTTAAACAACAGAAGATTTGAAAATGGTAATAGTATTTATAATAATACCAGAACTATTATAATTTGTTTTTTTTACACTGGCATCCTTTATGAGCACTATGTAGATGAGATGTATGCTTTAAAACTACAGTGATACTGGTTCGAACTAAAGACTTTTTTGTTTGTTTGTGTTTTAAATTAGCTCTACTGATGTAATTAAACAAGTGCTACAGAAAAATCATTTCAACAGACACATGATATATTTTACAAACACTGGTGTTAAATTAAGCAAAAAAAGCTACTGTCAGAATTCTGAGACTGAAAGGATAAACTTTTAAAAGCTGGCTTTTTCTCTCTCTCTCTCTTTTTTTTTAATAGCATATTCGCATATAAAGGGAAAATCATTTTTTTTTTTTAGTGTGCAAAAATATTGAAAAAGTTTATTGTATACTTTTTAAAACAATATGACTTTTTTTTTTAGAAATATTTATAGGTTATCAATTTTTCCAGAAAAAAACTGGAAAAAAAAGTTTTTTTCCACCACTTCAACTTTTCTGGAAAATTTACATCTCTACTTGTAACACACATGTTCCAGACATGCTGATTTATTATATGTATACCTATCAGGGTTTTAAAAAAAAATGTTATTTAAAATCTTTTAAGAAATTCATGGTTGCTATTATGAATATATTAAATTTTATTTTATTGTTATTTACCTGTAACACACATGTTCTAGACATGCTAATTTATTATATATACTACCAGGGTTCCAAAAAAGTTTAAATAAATTTTGTTATTTAAAATCTTTTATTAAGAGTTTCATGGTTGCAAACAGAAATATAAGAGTAAGACGGTAAGAATATCACAGTAGCAAGTAATTACAATTAAGTATTTATAACAAAGTTTCTCCAACTGTTGGTCGCAAACAGATAACGAGAGGCTGCAGTCAATTGAAAGCTTTACTACATATGGATTTACATTTGAAACACACAGAAGTATTTTAAACTAATTTAGTTTTTGATGCTACTGTTGAAGAAAATGCTTTTCACACCGGTAAAAAATAAAAAAATGATAGGACCATTGTTTTGAAAGAATCCATTACTAAGCTTTCATTAAAACAGTATAATAAAACAGGCTTTACTTGTTTTTATAAATGTTCGGAGGGTCTCAATACTTAAAAGTTTTAAAAACAATGGTTTATAACAAAATACATGTGAGCCATTCTCTGTTAATTTTAACTTTCATGAATAAGGAACATGAAAAATTCAACTTTAAAAAAATAGCATTTTTAAACTTTCATGTTCTTGTCGCTATTATTAGAAAATGTTCTTATTCAGCATTAATGTTTAATACTGTACTATCCCAGTTAGACTTTTGCCATCCATTTAATAGTGAGATATAACAGGTATTGTAAGGATGGGACGGTGAGGAAAATTACCACCTATTTTTAGGCAAGTCATGTTAAGCCTAAATGATAGCTACAATGTTCATTGATTTTTAGCAGCAGTTGTTTACATTGAACTAAATAAAAAAAGATTTTTTAATTTACCTCTAAAACTGTAGGAATAAATCTTGGTGATGACAAGACTACCAATAAAGCCACAATTCTTGAAATTGATATTTAAATGCAGATTTAAATTCTGCAGTAAATTTCCTGTCAAATAATTACAGCCAGTTTTTCTCTAGCATACTTCTGCTTGAGAAAAAAGTTTTAAAAAATTCTGTGGCTGCACCTGGAGTGATTTTCTGCATAATTTTAGCAAGAGGGACTATAAGGAATCTAAAATCTAGTGTCAGTGTCAAAAAAATAACTGTAAAAATTTGTGCAGATTAATTTTTTGCTGGTTATTTATATAAAACAATAGTCCCAGTTTCAGAAAAAAAATATTTTGAGTTACTTTTATTGAAACCATTTTATACAGACAACCCCAAACTTAAAATCAGCATCAGGGACACTGGACGGTGAGGAATTTCATGGCACATTCTTACCCTCAACATCGTCCAAAACTTATTTATCTCGTTAATATTGTTATACAATCATGCAGTGGCATATTTTTGAAAAAAAAAAAAAAAACAAACAAGAATATGTACTAAAATAAAAATTATTATTCAGGGACTTAAAAGTCAAAATAATGTGAGAGTTCCTCGTATATCATTTGTATCCCCTCATAAAATTTGGTAAAAGCAGTTACGCATTAAATGTTTTTGAAGCTGTCATATGTTTCTTATTTTTTAAGAATTATGAGAATTCCCGATAATTTATTTAACTATAGTTAATTTTAATCACAAACATAGTAAAAGATACAAAATCCGCATAGCTTGGGACCAGACCTTGTGCGGATTTTAGAAGTTTGTGGATTCTGGGTCATAAAAAGAAAATTACTCCTCCTCCCCCCCAAGATAAAAGAAATACTATAAAAAACACATTAAAGTAATGAAAACACACAAAAGGAAGCATATGCCATTTACTTTTTAACTCATAAAGAAACAGAGAAAATTGTATTTGCTCTACTAGGTAGGAAGTTAGGAAATTCAAAAACATTCAAATTATTTTTTTAATTTTGCAAACATTTGTTGTACAGTAAATTGTTTAAACATTTTCGATTGTTATAATTTTAGTGTTTTTTTTTTCTTTCTTTTTTCATATTATACAGTCACTATTTCTTTAGTAATCCTAGATTATTTATTTGCCTTTACATAAGATTGGTAAGGTTCTCATTGGCGCACCCACAGGGGGCTAAAGCCCCTCCCAGACTAGACTAGATATTAATTTTTTTAATTATGAAAGAACATTATTATTATTTTTAATAGGTCCTTAAAAAATTGGAATTTTTGAAAAGATATTAATTTTGTCACACAATCTTTCTCTTTTTTAAATTTTATTTTGAAATTTGAAATTATAGCATGTTTAAAATTTATTTAATTATAAATTTAAGACCCAGTGCAACCTCTTGTTCACTTTAACCTTCATAATATTTTGATAATTTAATAATAAAACTTTAAATTGTTTGATTGCAAATGCACTTTAAAATTATCCAAATACAGAAACAAACAAAAAAAATCTCAAAAACTAAGATATATTTTAGTACAGTATTTCATTATTTAACATCTTAAAAGCATTCAGAATTAGACCCTCCAAAACTTTCTAGATTTTCTCTAGCTGGTTACGACTGCTCAAGTCATCAGAAAAAATAAAAGTCAGGACCTGATCTGGTATGTCCCATCAAATCAAATGAAAGAAAGATAGTGATCGGCAATGGGCCGGGCCAGATCTGGGCACATATAGGCCTCTACAATATGCTAGCCCCCATCCAAATTGCACTCCTGGATGCGCCACTGAAGGTTCTTATTCCCTTCATATATGGGTGCAAGACCTTCAGCCTCAGGTCTGATTTCAATCTTGAAGAAATTTTTGACTGTTACTAAATTTTACTTTATACACTTAAATAATAGCAATTTTACCATCAGGTACTTTTAATAATTTTCTTTTATTGTAAGTGGTCAATTTTCAGCCATAATACAAGACATAGAAATCTTCTAACCCATTTCCATTTGGTTATTCCTAATGCTCAGAAAAATTTTCAGACTAGGCTTAGATAGACTTCTTGCACCCAAGTGCCATCAAAGCACGAGGTTGTTTGCTTTTAGCAACATCAAGCAATTGACATTTACATGTCCTTGCTGCATTACTGCACATTAACACTGATGCTCTTTCTTTAGCTTCCTTTATTCCTGATGAGCACTTTCTTCACATGTCTCAAATGTTCTCCGTAGCAAAACACCTCCATAAAGGCCAGTTTCATCCATATTGAACATTTGTTCTAGAGTTAAATTTTCTGCAGCCACCAGTGGGGGAAAATTTGTCAGTAAAATCTTCATTAGCTTCTCTATCTGCTGAAAGTTTTTCGGCAACCAGAGCTAAAATTGCATTGTTTCTTCACCTTTAATTCAGCATTTCATTCTGTATGCAGCAGGATTAAAAGAAGGAAAACAACATTTATTCGATTTGCATTGACGACTCTGCCGCTACAGCAGTAGTCATATGCATTGAATTGAAAACAAAACTTGTGTGTTCAAAATTGAACAAAACTGGAGATATTTCATGGCAATCTGGAGATTAAATTATAGACTTGGCAAGTCTGCTAACTGAACACCTACACATTGAACTGCTCTTTGGCACGTGATGTCCTCATCAATTTTGTGAAAACAGCTTGTTTTATACTGCAGTTTTTCAAAATCATGGGTGGTGGATTCCATTGTTTACACTGGAGAGACTAAGCAGATTTTAGAACCCTGCAGATTTTGGGTCTTCTACTGTATTTCTAACATTTTATTCTCATATATAATGATGGAATTTAAATTAAAATTTTACTAATATATATAATGACGTTTCTAACATTTATTATTTAAGTATTGCGCTGCCGCGCAATACTTATTTATTTCCAGTGTCACTTGTCAATGTTAATTTAACATGGAAAAGCCTATGGAGATCATAACTTTTTCATTTTTTCTTCCCACCTTTTTGTCCCTGATGCCACTCATTTTTTATTCTTTACTAATTCTAATGATATTATAAATTTAAAGTGTAAAAACGTTTGCCTGACGTCAGGGTCAAAACGAATGGCAAAATGCCTTTGCATATGGGTGAATTATAACCCAGAGCAAAACAAGGGCCATTTTTTTTTTTTTTTTTTTTTTTTTTTCACATTATTCAAATATTTTTCTTAATAATTCCAATTTTCACTTTTTTCATTGAAAATCAACGGGCATTTTTCATAGAAAATGTAACATTTTTACTTCTTTGTTGCAAAAATTTCAAAAGCCGTAATAATAATTTATTTCATTTTAGTTGAAAGATTTTCATGTGAAACATTAAATTTAGCTAGTTTTTTTTTTTTTTTTTTTTTTTTTTTTTTAAATTAAAAAGGTGAATATGGCGTCATAGTGGAAATAAAAGGGATATTTTCAGAAAAAGTTTCTAATGGATAGCTATTTTTGCGCAGGTAGCAAACTTAGTGGGGAATTACATAACTTAAATTTTAAAATGTATTTTTTTTTTCGATATGAGAACTATTTTACCCCAAGTTAAACTTAGGTAATAATTTTCTGATGTGTTTACATCACCCCTTGGGAGAGAATACGGTTTAAAAATTTAAGTAAAACTTTTATTTTTTATTTTTTACTGTATCACAGCTATAATATTGTTAAATATTAGCAGTAAGGATTCAGCACAATTTACATTTACATTTATAGCGTTCCTGAGTGGGAAATAGGGTATCTAAATTTAAGTGAAGTTAATTTTTTATGTTTTAATTATAGATCTTTTACGTTCAGATTGGAATTTTTTGTCCAAACTACCGCAACCTGCATTACTACAGTGGTGAAATATTTTGGATTACACATTGGTAAACTTCATCCCACATTGCGATGCAATACCGCATACATCAAAGCCTGATGATGATACTCTCTATTAATTTTGAAATGCGTTCGTCTGAGTGCATTAGTTATTAAAAAACTTGACATATTAACTAATTGAATGAAATAACTTAATATCTGTCCCTTCTCGGGCTTAAACAATGTAGGAAATAAATTTTGTTTAATTACTATTATGAAGTCAACTGTAATTTAAAAAATATGACACACCTATTGGTGCAAAATATTTCAAAAAACCTGCTAAAAGGCTAAAATTTTAGGTTGTCTTATATATAAAAACTGATTTTGAATTACAATGAAAAGATTTGAATTACCAATTAATAGACTGCAGATGACACCGTGTGTCTAGCTGGAATAAAAAAAAATTAATTTTTTTTAATTTTTAGATTTATTAATTATAATTTTAAAAATAAAATTTAAACAAATACATCTTTGATTGGCAGTATTTTGTGTTTTTAATTAATATCTCATTGCTTAGGTTTTAAATCAAACTCAAGATCATCGTCGGAGGCTTCTTGTAAGTGCTGCTAGAAATATTCAAATGTGGTTGATTAAAGTACGTAAAGTAAAGGCCATTTATCATACAATGAATCTGTTCAATCAGGATGTGGCTAAGGAATGTCTTATTGCAGAATGTTGGTGTGCTGCTAAAGATTTGCCCAATGTCCAGCAAGCTTTACGAGAAGCTACAGTAATATATTTATATTTTTTTCTTAATATTCTACTTTTTCTAGCATTTGTTTCCTCATGTAAATTTTATGTTATGGTTTCCTAAAATCATAAAATAAGCACAACAAGTTGAAAGAATATTTTATACTTTGAATTTATGCGCAATAAATTAATAAGTAAGTTAGAAATTGAACAGCATGTGTGTGTGTCAGAACTTTTTTAGTTAATATACAGTCGAACTTGAATAATTCGGACGTCTTTAATTCAAATTCGTGGATAATTCCAAGTTTTTTGTCAGTCCCTTGAAACTTGTATTCAGTTAGTGCTAAAAATTCTTGGTTAATTCGAAGTCCAACTTCTTTAATTCGAAGTTTTTACCTTTTCGAAAATGACAAAATATAGTTTCAATGCAGTTTATTTGAAAAGTGGCCGGGTTATTTTCAGCTATTGTGGAAATTTTGCACTCCAACTTCTTTAATTCAAAGTTTTTACCCTTTCAAAAATGACAAAATCTAGTTTTAATGCAGTTATTTGAAAAGTGGCCCGGTTATTTGCAGCTATTGTGTAAAATTGTTTAGGGAAGAGAAGGGGGTGGGAGAATATTTTTATCTGTTCTAGGAAACAGAGTAGGGATAAAGGGAGGAAGAACATAGACTACCCATACCTGCCCTTGGATATGGGTGGTCCCCGCCATTTCCCTTGTAAGTGACACACGGTACTCTCGCCAATGACGCCAATGCGATAAATCATAGATGACACGCGTTGCAATTCCTTCTAAACCAGGACTGTAGTCGCTTGAGTTTTCTTCATTGTGCTTTTAGTTTTTGTGGTGAGAGTTCGGTGCAAGCATGTTGTTGAGTAAGCCCGTGTCCCGCATAAAACCTTATCCTTCGATGGAAAAATTGCTGTGATTCGTGAGGTGGAAAAAAGTGTAAAGAAGAAATACATATTCGCAAAAGGGTATTGAATAGCACCCAACACTCTTTCGACCTTTTTGTAAAATAAAGAAAAAAAATGTGATCTAATCTAAATCGCAAACGACCTAGAGAACCTGATAATCCTGATGTGGACGAGTGTGTCTTGAAGTGGTTTATGCAAGCGTGGGGAAAAAAACAAACATCCCTCTCGGTGGAACTCTTGTTCGTGCAAAAGCGGAAGAATTTTCTGTTAGCTTACGAAACAACAACTTCAAAGCAAACTCTGGATGGTTAGACGAATTTAAGGAAAAAAAAGAAATTCCCTCTATGTCTGTGTGTGGTGAAAGTTCAAGTGTGGACCAACATGCAGTAAATGAGTGGAAAGAAAAAGTTGTTCAAATCATTGAGCATGCACAGGACAGAGACATTTTTAATGTCGACGAAACTGGACTTTTTTTCAAATGTACACCTTCAAAGACTTTGGATTTTAAAGATGAAAAATGTAGTGAAGGAAAACGCAGTAAAGACAGACTAACCCTACTTGTGGGAGCTAACATGGACGGCCCCTACTTGTGGGAGCAAACATGGACGGCACTGAGAAGTTACCTTTACTGATGATTGGAAAATCAAGAAATCCAAGGTGTTTTAATAATGTCAAAACAAAGCCTATAGAATACCATTCTAACACGAAAGCATGGATGACGGCGAATCTTTTTGAAGAATGGCTGCTAGATCTCAATCGCACGTACCAAAGAAAAAACAGGAAAATAATCCTGTTTATTGATAACTGCACGGCTCATAAATCGATACCCGTTATGGAAAATGTCACGGTTGAATTTTTGGATCCAATGGATCAATGCATCATTAAAAATCTGAAGCATTTCTACAGATGCCTAGTCGTTCAACACCTCTTTACTGAATCTCCCCAAAAGTTTCCCATTACCCATGATTGCATCAAGAATGTGTTTAAATGCACAGTCCGAAATGAGCCAAAAAACAATAGCAAATTGTTTTCGGAAAGCAGAATTCATCAGGAACACTGTCCATAGCGAGTTTTTAGATGAAGGAAATTTACCACCACAGTTGCATGGGAAGACAGTATACCATTTGATGATTACGTTGACATTGATAAAAACATAGACATTTATGGAGAGCCATCTGAAATAGATATTCTATCCGAAGTTCTAAACAATAAGAACATTGCAACACAAGATGATGAAGATATTGAAGATGAGGTAGAAGAACAGAGGCCGATTCAACATCAAGTGAGGCAGTCTTTCATCTAGCGGAATATCGTCGTTATGTAGAAGGAGAATCTAACGTGAGTAAAGCTGTGTTTCGAGCTATAGATATCCTAGAAAATTTTGTTTAAAAAAATCAAGGAAGCTCTCTAAAGAAAATATCTCAATATTTTAAAAAAGCTGCAGTTTTTTTAAAATTTATTCGCAATTTTTGTTGTGATGGATTATTTTACAACATAAAAATAAATTATTTTGGATAATACGAAGTTTGGATAGTTCGAAGTTTTGCAGCGGTCCCTTGCACTTTGAATTATCCAAGTTCGACTGTATATATATGTATGTGTGTATAAGTTTAGATTTGTCTGATTAAATTGAATTTCAAAATTAATGAAGCCAGAAAGCTGCCATATTTGTTTGATTTCTTATTTGTGCTGTTCATAGATAAAATTGTTGCTTTGATTTTTTATTATTTCTGTAATTACTATTTTATTATTCCTATAAATATAATTTTTTTATTGAAGTATTAAAATATGGTTCGTAAACTTACTCTAATAAGAAGTTTCATTATTTAAAAACCCTACCATTCTTGGCAACCATTTAACGCATTAATGCATAAAAAAGCCCGACTATTTTGATATATAGATATATATATGTGTGTGTGTGTGTGTGTTTTAATCACTTTTTTTTCCATGCTCTGATTTAATGTAATTGTTACACAAAAATAACTATTTCTTCTTATTTTTTTTCCAGTATTCATTTAGAAATAATATTTCATATTTTAAAGTTTTGATGCTGCTGATATATTTCATACTAGCAGAGCTTTGCCCACTTCACTGACCAGTTTTTCCCAAACAAACCTGGGGTTGTGGCCTCACTGCTTTGGACAGCATACACCTAACTTTGCTTGCTCTGGTCTCAAATCAAGGGAACCTTGAATTATTGCATTTTTTTTTTTATTTGGATCATGGTTAAATTCAAATTTTCAGCATTGTTATTCACGTTGCTATAGGAACCAATTTGGCATTCTTCCAACTTGTTTTAATCACAGCAGTAGCAAAATTTACCCGAGAGAAAAAAAATCACTATTAAAAAAAAAGGCATAAAAAATTCAAGAAAAATTAGAAAATCGCACCACAGAACAAAATTTACTATATTGGACCTTGACGCACATTGAAACCTGATTCCTTTTACAAATGTTAAAAAATCACCATGAAATGTGAAAAAACATTGGTACTTTTCTGTTAGTCGTGTGCCACTGATCGCCAAAATCTCGCCAATCAATTTTTCTCACCAAGTCTTTGTGCAGTAATCTCTAAAATGTATGAAATTTGTTAAAACCCCAATCATAAACTGATGTTTGGGCACTACGTGCTCATTAAACCGAAAAAAAAAATCACTGGATGCATGAAATTTGTTCTGCATCAGTCTTTAAAATTTATAAAATATTGTTAAAACCCCAATCACAAACCAATGTCTGAGTGCTATGCGCCTATTTAACTGAAAAAAACATCACTGGATTCATGAAATTCATTCAGATCATCGCCACAGTCTCTAAAAATTATGAAATTTGTTAAAACCCCAATCACAAACCGATGTGAGAGCGTTCTGCGCCCATTAAACCGAAGAAAAAAAAAATCATTGGATATATGAAACTCGTTATGCAGCAGTCTCTAAAATTTATGAAAGACGTTAAAAGCCCAATCACAAACTGATATATGAGCACTATGTGTGCATTAAACTGAAACAAGTGGGTAAGTATGATCACAGATCGCACGGAGGGTTTCGTTTAATATTCCCTTCAAAACACTTTATTCTTTAATTAATAAAGCCAAATTGATATAATTTATAATTATTAAATTCTTAAAAACCGCACATAAAAAGGTAAAAAATGCTAAGGTTAAAAAAAAAATTTCTCCTCCCAACATACCCACCCACGACGTTTCTCGCGCCATTCTTTTGAAAACTTTTTATTATGTGTTATAAACTATCTTAAAGTTCCAAACAGATCGCCGTGTTAGACTTCCTAATTTAAATAAAATTGTGTTTTTTTAATTCCACATTCCACCACCAGGGAGCGCGCTCTTATTCTTAACAAAACTGTATCTGAACGAAACTCCTTTCTACAAGTTATCCGTAGATACATTAGTTTGGGGCGGGGGGCGGTCTTAAACACCAATTTAAGATAGATATTTGGTGACATTACTATTCTAAAATAGTGGTATTGACACTTATGAATTTTTTATATTGAACAAGTAGCATTTATCTCAGGACTCCGTCAAAAAAACGTTAAAGTTTTAAAGAAAAAATTACCCCTTCCCGAAATTTCTCGCACCATTATTTTAAAACTTTTTATTATGTGTTATAAACTATCTTAAAGTTTCAAACAGATCGCTTTGTTAGATTTCATAATTTAAATAAAATCGCGGTCTCTAAGTTTCACATTTCACCACCAGGGAGCGCTCTCTATTTTTAACAAAAGCGTATCTGAACGAAACTCCTTTCTACAGCTTATCCGTAGATACATTAGTCGAGGGGTTGGCGGTCTTAAATACCAATTTAAGATATTTGATAAATTACTATTCTAAAATACTGGTATCAACACTTACGAAATTTTTTATATTGAATAAGTAATATTTATCTCATCTCGTGGGGGGATACAATGCTTTGCCAGGTGGCGGTAGCGAGCTTTATGAATGAATTAGCTGGCATACTCTGCTCCGGCGAATCACCATTCCATCGAGCATTCCCTAAAAGGGATGTGTCGGGACGTGTACTGCTAGTCATTGTATAAAAGAATTTTTCCTTCCTCGAAGCTTGTTTCAGTTCCTTCCTCGTATTTGAAATCTCGCCATTTGTCATCATGTAATGAAAAGTAATTTTTAATCACATTTTGAGAAGATCTTTTTCTACGTTTTTTAAACATCAAGGCGTTTTAGTATCGTCATTTTATAACATCATCATATCTTCCGAGATGATTGTTGTCATCGTTTAAAATCACTTTTAAATCTCTTCGATATGCTTACGAAGCTGTTTAGGGAAAAGATGGTTTTTCCTGCTTTTAAAGAAGCTTGTTCTTGGATCAGATGTTAGTAATGAATTCTGAAAGAATTAGCATTGGCTTGAAGTGAGTGAATATCTGAAGAGGTTGGTGATGTGTTTCATCGGAACCTATCTCGTAATGTTGATGTGCATTGAAACCTGTTGATATGAGTGGCGGTTGATGAAATGAAGTTTTTGAGATATTTTTCCGGTGATATCATTTGGGGAGATCAGGATTGATGTTTTATTGTGAAGTCTAGTTTATACGACATCCAACCATCAGCCACAAGCAGGTTCCCAGGGTGGGTGATTAGATTAGATTAGTTTATACGACATGCCTGTGAGTCCTGGGGTGAATACATATTAATGCCATATATATCTGTAGTTTAATATATTATATATTTAATAGTTGTTATATATTTTCTTTATGAAAGTTAAGTTTGTTTTTGGTTTTAATAAACATGTTTTTATTTCCAAATGGTTATCTACGTTTCACTTAATCCACCACACTTATATTATTAGTTTAAATCTAATTGAATTACAAACAAGTTATTTTGCAATAGATCGTTAAATCTTTTGATTAAAAGTTATTGCTTAGATTGCGTCAGGATATGGCAACAAGTTAGCCATATACGCTTTCTGCTGCTAAAGCAAATCTCTGCTAATTATATTTATAGCCATTACCTTAGTATTGGCTATCAGGGATGGACACCTCAGATGCATAATATCATTAAGCGGTCACAGACCTTTCAAACGATATATCACTTGACGGATATCGCCAAAATTTAGAAAAGTGACCTTATTGGGAGAGCACAGGGGAGATGAAAACCAGAGATGCATAACATGATTAAGCGGTCACAGATCTTTCCTACAATATATCACATGACGGGAAACTGCAAAATATAGAAAAGTGGCCCCCGTGCGGGGGTAAAGTGGTGGGAATGGAGATTGCCATTCAATCGGCTGGGAAAAGTTAGCTTCGTTTGAGCCTTCTCAGTTATATTTCTCCCCGTTGTGGCTCAATTAGGGGTAAAGTTATGGCCCAAAGAAAAAACAGCCCCAAACGTTGGGGGACCCCTGTGAGGTGGGGGTGTCTCATAACATTAATTTTTTGAAATATGTTAACAGGAAATTTATTTACCTTTAAAATAAGGTGTATGTTGGGGGGGAGGGGGGGGTGCAAACAAGTATTTCATACTTATCGAAAAATATTTAAAAGGGACCCTACCCGGCCACCTAATAGAGTTAGAGGAAATCGGAAGACAGCAAAATAATCGTTGGGAAAAGTTTGCTTGGGCACTGTGGAGCTAATTTTGGTGCGAGATCTAAGCTCTGCGACCAGTAGGAACCGAGATATTTAAGGAAATGTGAAAAAAAGATAGGATTTCTTTGCAGAAGAGAATAATAATTTTAAGTTTTAAAGTGCTAAGCCGGCCCAAAAGGGTTACAAGGAAAACAGCCCTGATAGCACAAGACCCCTTAAGACCCAAGATCGTTGGAATTACTTTCAAATTTTCATACTTAAAAGAACCAGTTCCATTATACAAGTCTTTACAAATCAATATTTCCCATGGTGCAACAGCAATCTCCAGAAGCACTTTATAGAAATAAAACCAATTACAGTAGCCAACTTTTTTTCCCAACATCGGGCAAAATTCAGGGTTAACGGCCTCGGGAACTCAACATACGCTTTCAGTTGAAGTGCAATCCCGAGGGGAAGAAGATAAAATTCAGAAAGGAGAACGTCGGTTCTTAAGGCTGTTCTCAAATCCAAAGGGTCAACTTTCTGACATAAGTTTTAATTCATTTTTGTTCGGAAACGCATGGAACTAGAAGGTGTTGTTATTCAGAAACTATGTCATTGAACTGTTTTTTCCATGTTCTTGTAAACACAATAGATCTTTCAGAAAATACTGTCAAAGTTGGCATTTTGAACTGAACTACCGAACGAAAGAAGAAAATCCAGTCAGTAAGGGGAGAAAAATGCCGTGTCACGTGATCAAAATCGCTTATAACTCAATAGATAATTGATGGATCCAAAAATGGAAAACACAGTTCGATTCCAAATCGCTTCCATGGTCAGGCTTTCCAATTTTATATCTTTCCATTAAAAATTGAATTTGCAAATGTGTCAAAACGTTTTGTGCTTGTTGAGCAGAGCAGTTGAGAACAACCTTAATGGATACGTGTTGAATTCAGGGTGTGACCCGAGGGGGGAGAGATGTCCCCAAGGAAGATTTGAGATTTTGTATTTTTAATGGTCAAACGTTCAATTAAAAGTTCAACTTATGATGTTAAAGAGATGGAGAGATTATGTTGCAAATTGTTGGGCATCTTGATTTCAACAGAAGGTCACTGATTTTTTTATGGTTCATTAACTTAAATATACATAATGTAGAACAATTGCAACTTCTTATAAAGGTATGTGTTACGATTTTCAACAATTTAATTTGCATTAAATAGTTTTCATTATTTGTTATCAGTGATAATTTTTCTTTCAATTCAGTTAATTATAACTAGTATTCATTTCACAAAATATAGAAAATATGTACTTTTACAGATTTAATTAATTAAATTACGCAGATTCTTATTTAATTTTTTTTTACTTCTCCGCTTTAACCGGTTTTTCTCTTAACTGGCTAACTCTCGGTCCCGTTTAGGCCGGTTAAGCAGGAGGCTACTGTAGTTAAATAATACTTAATATCTCAGCTTGTAATTAAGATAGAAGATTGGAATTGACATTGATGAAATCAGCGAAAAATTTTACGTCCGGATGTAAAAAAAATAATCAAATAAATTAATAATTTAAAAGTTTAAAATTCGCTTTAAAAAATCCGAGTACGAAAAACCACGTGATCTGCTTAAATTGCTCGGGTGCCAATACGTCTGCAGATAATGACACCTGTTTTTAATCTGTGGAAAAGATCGTTTTTTGCAATTTGATAAAAAATCCATGCTTTTGTTGAATTATGAATACCTTTCCGATCTTGTAATTGGGGGTTTTTAATTAATAACGTCCCTTAATTATGGCTTTTTCAAAATTTTATGATTTGTCATTTTATGTGAGGCATTCAGCTATAAGTATGCAAAATTTCGAGTCTCCGACATATATAGTTTCTGAGAACGGACTCTGTGACAGACGAACAGACAGACAGTCAGAGGAGTGAAACGAATAGGGTTTCGTCAGATGAACGAAACCCTAAAAAAATATCACTGGATGCATGAAGTTCATTGTGCAGCAGTCTTTAAAATGATTGAAATTCGTTAAAACAGAAATCACAAATATATATCTAAATGCATTTCAATATTTGCCACAGTAACATAAAATTATTCTTATTTTATATACCCAATATTTCAATACTGTATTATAATATCTTTAAAAAACTTATTTAAAAATAAAATATATCTAAAATATATTAACAGAAATATTTAAATAAAACATAACATAAACTACAAAGAATTTATTTCATAATGAAAATATGAAACAGTAATTCACATTATCGAAGATCCTGGGCAGTACCACGTTAATTCAGAAATCTGTAGGTAAAGAATCTCTGGAACGGTTTCAATTCAGATAACGCCTAATGAAACAATATTTAGCAATTTATCACCAGTGCACAGCTAACAGAGTAGAACCAAAACATTAAAAGTTCACATAAAAATTGCATTGGATAAAATTTACTATATTGGGCTAAATGATTGAAACTGAGTTCTTTTTATGAATGTCAAAACATCTCCCGAGGATGTGAAAAAGGCACTTTTTCTTTCTACAAATGTCATGCCAAAATGTATACTAATGTACCATTTATTTCAATCCTGACTGTGCAAAGGATTTAAACAAAATTTTAGAAGTTGATAAAAGCCTATTCAGCAGAAGAAAAAGCAATAGGTAGTTTATGTCGTGAAACACAAAAGGGTCTGTGTATTCTTATAAATATGGGGCGTTCTCACAATCTTTTGACTTTCGGGAATAAAAATCTGCTGAAATTAAACTTGCTAAAATGACATTTTAGTCTGATAGACAAATACCTTAATGATTCAAAATAAAGAAAAAAATCGTCAGCAGCAAAACATTTTTTATTTAACTGAGGTTTATGTTAAACTTGCAAGTTTAATTTTCATACCATTTTACCACTAAAACTTTTTATTTTCTTCTGAATTTTTACTTTTAATGAATTTGCATAGTACCCACAGGACATTCAAACAAGAAATAATAACAATGTCGTATTTTTAGTACAAGATTTTGGTATAACATTGTCTTAAAGGGGTGTTAAAGAAGGGACGGTAAGGTAAAAAAGGGGACGATATAGGAAAAAAGGGATGAAATGGGAAAAAAGGGTGTGGTAAGGATGGAACGCTAAGGAAAATTACCACCTATTTTAGGCAAATCATGTTAAGACTGAGTGGTAGCCACAATATTCATTGATTTTTAGAAACAGTTATTTACATTGGATTAAATTGGAAAAAAAAAATTAATTTACCTCAAAGTGCGGGAATAAACCTTGGGGACGGTAAGACTACCAATAAAGCGACGATGCTTGAAATTGGTATTTAAATGCTGATTTAAATTCTGCAGTAAATTTCCTGTCAAAGAATTTTAGACATTCTTTCTCTAGCGTACTTCTGCATGAGAAAAAACTTAAAAAAAATTCTGTGGCTTCATCTGAAGTGATTTTCTGTATAATTATAGAAGAGTGATGGTAAGGAATCTAAAACCCAGGGACAGAGTTTAAAAAATAATGACAATCCTAAAAATGTGTGCAGGTTAATTTTTTGCTACATATTTGTATAAAACAATAGTTCGAGTTTCGGAAAAAAATTACATCGAATTATTTTTATTTAAACAATTTTACACAGACAGCTTCAAACTTAAAAATCAGCATCAGAGACACGGGATGGTATAGGAGTTTTCCTGGTATTTGCCCCCCCCCCAACATCATCCAAAACTTATTTATCTCGTTAATATTGTTATGCAATCATGCAATGGGATGTTCCCCAGTATATGAAATAAAAAGAACCCAAGAACATCTACTAAAATAAAAATTATTATTCAGGGACATAAAAGTCAAAAGATTGTGAGAATGCCCCATATAAGGATACGTGTATCCTTACTGCTATTCCCAATATTAAAGTTAAAACTTTAGTGGCAGCAAATGCAGCTGATGCGAGTATTATCTTCACAGATTGCTGGAGAGGATATAAAACAGATGAATTGCGAGATGCCGGATTCGAACATTTCACAGTAAATCACAAATATAATTTTGTTCACTCTAACACTGGATATCATACACAATCCGTTGAGAGGTTATGGGACGTCACAAAAAGGTGTAATAAAAGACATTGTGGCATTGTTTGTCATCATTTAAAAGCTTATTTAATATAGCTCATGTGGCAATGCTTACATTCAAAAAATTAAGTGTTTACGGCAATGCTAAGATCCATTTACAATTTCATGCTTGCAATTTTAATTTGGGTGTTATTTTATTACTTTTTTGTATAATATTTATTTGTTCTTTTATTTTAAGTATATATTTGTATTGATTTAATAAAATAGTTCATGAAAGTTTGTAATTTTCAAATGTTATATTTTTTAAATGCTCACTTTTGTATCAACATTATTATTATTATTACAGTAGAACCTCTTTTATCCGAAACTCTTGGTTAACCGAAATCCATTTTTAAAGATTTTTTTCTACTATCAAATTCCTTGTGAGCAAATCCATAGAAAGCTATTTTTTCCTCTACTATCACATTCCTTGTGTGCAAATCCATTTTGAAAGTTTTTTTTTTTTTTTTTTTAACTATCGTATTTCTTGTGTGCAAGCGGCCCTTTCTGAACTACGAGTACATATAAATATTTTCGACCACCTTTCTTAGAGTTCCTTTGAATTTAACTTGAGCTTCCGTAACCTGTGGAGTGGGAAGAAAACAAAAAAAATAGCAATTCCGAAGCTTTTGAATGTTTTGTAAAATGTTTGACATGGCTGAAGCAGCAGAAAGACTGTGATATTGGTGAACTAATAATATTTAAAAACTCTGTGATAGAGCTTCAAAGCAAAGTCAATCGAAACTGCGACAAACAAAACATTTTTCCAAACCCTTGTGATATATGTAAAAGGTACTTAATTTCAAAATTAAAATTCGGGTAATTTATTCTGGTTCCTATTTTGCTATTGCCTTATTTTTAATTAAGCACTTGTTACCATTATGAGAAATATTACATATATTTCTCCTTAATCCTAAAATTGAAGCATTCTTGATTATCGGAAAATTTTCAATATCCGAAAGGTGGTCGGTCCCAATTACTCTGAATAATCGAGGTTCTACTGTATTATTATTATTATTATTGTTATTAAAATAATTTATCTCAAATGAATTTCATTTCCGCCAACTACTACACTTGGCAACAATGGTATTTGTATAATGGAAAAGTACAAAAACTCTAAAACTCTTCTAAAAAATTAAAAAAGACAAAATTTACTAAATTGGCTTACAGATTGAAACCCGATTTCTTTTACAAATGTAAAAAGACATTTTCCTTTATTTGTTTAGATGTATATTATTTTTTTATTGGGCTTAACATTAATAAAACTTTTATCTTTGAAATAGAATTCTCTGTCTCTCTTTTTTTTTTTTTCAATTCAGTTTCATTTTTTAAATTTTTAGATATTGTAATTTCTTATTTGAAATTATATGTAGAGCTAAACGTTTGCCTAAAACTTATTATTTGTCATCAAATTATGATTCAGATTATTACACTTTTTTAAATACTTCTTATAAATGTTACTCAAGTCACAGTTTATTAATATAAGAAAAATGAGCACATTTTACAGGGGTGATTGTGTTCCGGGTGTAGCCCGGATTTCCGGGTTTTTCGATCGATCCTTCCGGGTTTAAGAGATCGTTACGTTTTGTGGAAAATTCGGACATAAAAAAAATATCGCAAATTTCGACATGGTCGCCGAAAAAAAAATCGACAATTTCGTCAAAGGATTGCTGAAAAACGCGAATTTCGTCTAAAAATCTCGAAATAAACACGAATTTCGCAAAGGATCCCCAAAAAAACTAATATTTTCGTAAAAACATCGCGGGAAAAATGAGATTTTCGTCGAAAGATCGCGGGAAAAATGGACATACGTCAAAGGAACGCTTGAAAAATAGACATATCGTCAAAGGGACGTGGGGAAAAACGTGAATTTTGTCAAAGGACAGCAGAAAAAAACACATAATTAGAACCGGATGGATTTACCCCATGCGATTTTCGTTAAAAGATCGCGGGAAAAACACGATTTTCGTCAAAGAATTGTGGGAAAAGCGTAAATTTCGTTAAAGAATCGCGAAAAAAACACGAATTTGTTTAAAGAATCGGGGAAAAAATATGAATTTGTTTCAAGAATCGCGAAAGAAAAAACACATTTCACCAAAGGATCGCGGAAAAACGCGAATTTTGTCAAAGGATCTCGAAATAAAACAAATTTCGTCTGATGATCGCGAAATAAACACAAATTTCGTCAAAAGATCGCGAAAAAGTGCAAAATTCGCAAAGGATTGCGAAAGAAAAAAACAAAATTTTCGTTCAACAGATCCGGGGAAAAAAACACGATTTTCGTCCAAAGATCGCTGGAAAAACGGAAATGTTGTAAAAGGATCGAGGGAGAAACTCAAATTTCATTAAAAGATCACAAAAAAAAAAAAAACAATTTCTTTAAAAAGTCATGAAAAAACGCGAATTTCGTAGAAATAACGCATAATTAAAACCAGGAGGGATTAACCCCCCCCCCCCCATCCCGGGGATCGCGGGAAAACGCGATTTTCGTCAAAGGATCGCAAGAAAAACGGAAATATCGTCGAAAAATCGCAGGAAAAATGCAAACTCTGTTAAAGAATCACGGGGAAAAAACACGATTTTCGTCAAAGAATCGAGAAAAAAATGCAAATTTCGCAGAAAAAAGCTAATTTCGTGAAAGGATCGCAGAAAAAACACACAATAAGAGCCTGGAGTGAATCTCTCCCCACCCCCTCTGCTTTCAGAAAAGTTGCTGTGAAGTGTTATCCATCTCAATCTCAGTACAACAATGTCCAGAATTGCATACCCAGGAAGAAAGCAGGAAAAAGAAATTTACCTTGTGTAAGAGCAAAGCTAGAAAAACAAACAAAACTTCTATTTTTATTTATTTATTTATTTTTTTTTTTTTTTCTCTAATACTTAGCCACTTAGAAGTAAAATTGCATTGGTTTTGACATTTTTTTACTGTTTTCTTATACTAATCTACTAACTAATAACTAGGTATGATTTGCATTAAATCTACCAAGAGATCCCACTCTTAACACATAATTTGTTTTCATGAGTACTTGGAATAAATTTATTTACTGGTTATAGAATTCGAACTTTGCATACCTAGCAAGATAAATTGCACTCTCCACAGGGGTGATTCTGTTCCGAATTTTCCGAAAAATTAAGGCAGTCATTTCCGATAATTAAAAAAATAATAGTAGGTCATAAATCTGAAAATTCGGACATAAACTATACCGCGAATTTTGACAAAAATATTCGCCGAAAAAAAAAAAAAAAACCAATTTCTTCAGAGAATCGCAAAAAAGGGCAAATTTCCCCCCACAAGATCACGGAAAAACGGCAAATTTCGTCAAAAGATCATGAAAAAATGACAAATTTTGTCAAAAGATCGTGAAAAAATAGGAAATTTCGTCAAAAGATCGTGAAAAAAAAGGCAAATTTCACCAAAAGATCGCGAAAAACGGTAAATTTCCCCCAAAAGATCGCAAAAAACGGCAAATTTCCTCCAAAAGATAACAACAAATTTCGTAAAAAGGATCGCGAAAAAACGGCAAATTTCGTCAAAAGATCGCGAATTCCCCCCACCGCCGCCGATGTATTTCCGAAAAAAAAAATTTCAAATTTTTTCACGCGGAATCGCCCCTGACTCTCCATTTGACGAAGTCATTTAGCTTTCAGTGAAATTAATGTAAGTTTACCAAATTATGTTTTTCTGCAATTTGTATATTTCAAACAATAGCATAAATATGTCATTTGATTGTCGTTGCAGAATCAGTTGTTATGTAAATTTATATTGGTATATTTTGCATCGATAATTTTCAGGGTTTTTCACTTTGTATCAATTAATTTTCAGGGTTTTTCACAGAAAACAAAAAAAATAGTAATTCCGAAGCTTTTGAATGTTTTGTAAAATGTTTGACATGGCTGAAGCAGCAGAAAGACTGTGATATTGGTGAACTAATAATATTTAAAAACTCTGTGATAGAGCTTCAAAGCAAAGTCAATCGAAACTGCGACAAACAAAACATTTTTCCAAACCCTTGTGATATATGTAAAAGGTACTTAATTTCAAAATTAAAATTCGGGTAATTTATTCTGGTTCCTATTTTGCTATTGCCTTATTTTTAATTAAGCAGTTGTTACCATTATGAGAAATATTACATATATTTCTCCTTAATCTTAAAATTGAAGCATTCTTGATTATCGGAAAATTTTGATTATCCGAAAGGTGGTCGGTCCCAATTACTCTGAATAATCGAGGTTCTACTGTATTATTATTATTATTATTGTTATTAAAATAATTTATTTCAAATGAATTTCATTTCCGCCAACTACTACACTTGGCAACAATGGTATTTGTATAATGGAAAAGTACAAAAACTCTAAAACTCTTCTAAAAAATTTAAAAAGACAAAATTTACTAAATTGGCTTACAGATTGAAACCCGATTTCTTTTACAAATGTAAAAAGACATTTTCCTTTATTTGTTTAGATGTATATTATTTTTTTATTGGGCTTAACATTAATAAAACTTTTATCTTTGAAATAGAATTCTCTGTCTCTCTTTTTTTTTTTTTTCAAATTCAATTTCATTTTTTAAATTTTTAGATAGTGTAATTTCTTATTTGAAATTATATGTAGAGCTAAACATTTGCCTAAAACTTATTATTTGTCATCAAATTATGATTCAGAGTATTACACTTTTTTAAATACTTCTTATAAATGTTACTCAAGTCACAGTTTATTAATATAAGAAAAATGAGCACATTTTACTTAAGACCCATTTAAAATCTATCATGTTAGAAAAGTTTCATATAGCAATAATTAAATTTATTTCTGTATTCAAAATATAAATTTTAATAGGTGCTTTTGAAGAAATTTTACCTGACTGTATACTTTCTAATATTGTAACTATTTCTATCATGGCTAAAACTGTTGAGTTGACTTTTCTTTTTATTTCTTGTTTTGTTTTAGGAAGAAAGTGGTAGCAGCATCCCATCTATTGTAAATATAATGCAAACTAAAGAACCACCACCAACTTATAATCTTACAAATAAATTAACAGTTGGATTCCAAAACATAGTTGATGCTTATGGTGTAGCTACTTATCAAGAAGTTAACCCTGGTATTTTTTTTCTTTTCTTCTTCTTAACTGCTTATTTTCAACCCTTTTCTACATAGTTGAAAATGCTTATGAATTTGTTTTATCTGTCTGTATATCTGTGCTCTAATTCATGTAAATATAGTGGATTGACATACAATCTATCTATATTATAAAGAACAAACATATTCGTGCGTAACGCATACGTCGTTCTGCGAATGGCAACCTTTGAAATTTGAAATGAAATTTCACTTTTGCAATTTTCGCAACAGCAAATTTTTAAACTTTTAAACATCGCACATTTTCACTTTTTAGACCGTCATATAGAGGGGAAAATGTACTTTTAAATGCAATTTGTTTGAAAGCTGTATCTCAGCTGTAGCTAATTTATTTTTGAGATATTAATTTTTTTGTAGTTTTTAATACCATTTTTCTAATAGAGGCAACAGAAGTACTCCATTTCTATTGAAAGTAAACGGAAACATAGCTTATGGAAAATAGGAGATTACTGTATCTTTTTGTTGCCATTTTCTCATAAAAACTGGAAAAAAGTTGAAATTAAAATATGTGCTATGTCAACAATATTGTCTGTTATTCTGCGATAATGACGTCGTATGCATACTTTTCTATAGATGAAGTTTAAGACTGGATTGTAAAAGTGGATTGCTTTAGTGGATGCAAATGACGTCATTTTATAAAAAAAAGAGTGTAATTTAATTCTTAAAACGGAAATATGTTTTGTAGAAGTGCGTCACTTTCACCCCAGCTGCTTCCTTAAGTTTTTGTCCAAAATTGTCGCGACTAATAAAATTTTATTGCTATTCTTTAGGACATTTATAATTTTATCAAAATAACATAATTTGCTTAATTTAATTTTTCATAATTTTATGTAATCTATATATTTAAAACACAAGTGTCTTTTAGTCAGTTGCCCTTATCTTTCTGCTGAACCAATTTTACTAATAATTTTTTTAACTGAAAGCTGTTCATTTATAGATGTGATCGCACTAGCTGTTTTTGTTTTTTTTAAATAGCCCCACTTTCATATTTTAATTTTAAAAGCATTTTACGAAAATTACTTCAAAATGGTGAAAATTAGATATCTTTCACTATTGCAGAGAAGGAAGAAATAATGAGGTTTATCTATCTTTATTCATGCCATTTTCTGATAACAATTCCAAATTGTTGTATAGGATTTAGTGGTGCAAAAGCCCATTAGGGGCATAATATTTTGAACGGAAAATGACATATTGCTTTTGAAAACACACATTTTCCATTTTGTTTTTCCTTTTGCATGTGTACTGATACTAATTCTCAGACACTAGGCGAAATGCTTATTTAAGTAAAAATGAAGTCATATTTAAAAGAAAACTATCATTTTCTTAGATAGAACTGAACATTTTAACACAAATGCGCCTAAAAAATATAAATTACGGAAATTTTTACTCTCCGGTATTTAGATTAGACTCTCAAGTTAAGAGTGCGTCTGTTCACATAAAAGATGTTGCTAACAATCGTGACTTCAAGTTTTGAGTTAAAATGATTTTAAAATGATCAAACAAAATACAATTTTTTTTTAAATGATGAATATGGATATTAGAAGTGCGTATGTAAATTTTGAGAAGGTGAAAAGGATATTGGGTTTAGATTTCACCCGGAAAAAATTCTACGTGCATGTCAGAGTGGAATAAATTTTGCTGTTTTTCATTCCTGAATACCAAGCATAAGAGCCGCAATTGATAACCTCATCCTAATAGCAGATATTAATTATATTTTACTGATTATGTGTCTATATTATAAAGGACAAACGTATCTGTGCGTAACACTGACGTCATTTTGCGAATAGCAACACTTCATGATAAAATTTCAGATTTGAAATTTTCGCTACTACAATTTTTTCAACTTCGGACCATCGTACATTTTCAATTTTCATCGCAAGGAAAAAAAATCTACTTTTCAAATGCAATTTGTTTAAAAACTGTATCTTAATTGACTGATTTATTATGTTTTTTAAAAATAATTTTTAAGCATGATATTTTTAAATTTATTTTATCACGTGTCGACTTCAATACATAATAATAATAAACATTTTGCACATAAAGCAACAAGCACTGTTCAGTATTTGTTTCTGACTATTTTTGTATAACGAAATTAATACTTCCTTTATAAACAAATAAAAGAATAATACTAAAAAAACACATCTAACATATTTGTAATAGTACAATTTAAATTTTTATATCACCAAATAGGGAAAAAAATTTCAAATGGAATTTGTTTGCAAAGTACATCTCAGATTACCGATTGGCTATGGTTTTAATAACAATTTTAAAGTATGAAATATTTTTTAATTTATCTACATCGCGCTGAGCTCGATTATAAAAGATTAATCCGTTTGCCCTTAAAACAACATAGAGTTCATCATTTTCTTATGGCTAATATCCATTAAAAAAACTTCCCTATGAATAAATAAAATAATATAAATAAAACACAAATTTAACAGACATCTAATTGAACTATGCGCTTAAAGCTCTGAAATTATCAAAATATAAAAGGATACCGTAAGTAGCAAAATCTTGGTCAAATAACTCTTAGCATGCGGCTATTAAGAAAATATGGCTTTTGATAAATTTCAAAACTTTATTTGATTGTATAATTCATATTTTTCATATGAAAAATGCTTTTTTAATGTTAGTGAGCAATCTAAAAAAATTATTGCATATAAAAAATTATTAGTTTTCAATAAAGAAAAAAAAAATGTTTTCACCTATATTCTGTAACCCGTGAAGCCCGGGTACGATCCCCTAGTATATTTAAAAGACAAGGCTGTTTTTTAGTCATCTGGCTGGAGCTTTCTACTGAATCGATTTTGATAATTATTTTTTTTTAAATGAAAGCATTTTATTTGTAGATGTGCCCACACTCGCTATTTTTTAAAAGAATCCCACTTTTATACTTTAACTTAAAAAGTCCTTTATGAAATTTCTTCACATTGGGGGCAATCGTGTTACTTTCATTGTTAAAGAGAGAAAGGAAACTATGAGAATTACCATATCATTATGAATACCATTTTCGTATTACAATTTAAAAAAACTTTTGAACATAAAATGATGTCACAATTTGAAATAATGCATTTTTGCTCATAAAGCTGTTACATTTTGATATTTTTTTCATTCCGTTGATACTGAGTTTGAGATACTCATCTCAGAGTTGTCGACAAGTTATCAATTGAATTATTTACGGTGTCATTTTGTGCAAACATCGATAGTTGGAGAAAGTTCTATCTATATATATAAAAGAAAGTCTAGATTTTGTATTAATCAACGTGCAGCCAAAACTACTGAACATAAATCTTGAAAATCGGGGTAAAAATACTTCTTATGATATAGAGTGCCGCTAAGAAAGGATTTTCCAAAATTCCACCCCTGAGGGGGGTGAAAAAGAGAACGAACTTTAAAAAAATGCCTTAAAAATCTGATTTTATAGTTATTTTTCAACTGATAACATATTTTGGTGTATTTTTGTATGCTGAATCGAATGGTACTAACTAAATTCTTTTAAGCCCAATAGTTCAAGAGATATTTCACATTTTTCTAATTTGGCACTATCTTTGGTGCCAAAACCTGAATTTTTCAAGTGATAATTTCTAAAAACTCATTCTTTTCATTCTGTTACTAAAAAATTCAAATTGAATAATTTTTTAACCAATCCTTTTGATTAAATAAAAACAACTTCGTCAATTAGGAAAAAAAAATTCAAACGCCTCAAAAACTTCATTCTAATTTTCGTCGCGATACCATGCCAAAATGTATGGTATCGCGCCATTTTTTTCAACCCTAATCGTGCAAACGATTTTTATTGCAAAGCGTGCCACACATTAACATTTGCTAATTATTCAACGTGAATATTTTTATGCAGGAATTTTTAATGATGGAATTTATTTTATTCCATTATAATCTCGCAAAACTTTTTAATTTGTTATTTTTTGAATAGAAAATATTTATTACTGATACTGATACAGATTTTACTATTTCACAGTTATCTGATGATGAGGAAGCTACAATAAAATTATTTCAGAAGTTAGGAATCATACATATAAAAATGTTTTGGTCAAAAAACCATGAATGTCTTCATTGAAAGAATGAAATGTTTACTGCAATGTGAGACATACGTATTACATACACCATGCTTCAGTAGTAAAAGACATTTACAATTTCAAGACTGCAGTTTAAATTGACTGTATTTTATTACTTTCAAAATATTTATTTATCTTATATTTTAAGTATTTATTTTGGTACCCGTCGACCAATTTCACCAAATTATATAAATCGCCAAAACACTCGCCAAATTATACAAATTGACATAATTTTTATTTTAAATAATGAAAGAACAAATAAATTAGTATAACATTAATAAAAATACATTTAAAAAGTCGAAATAAAAATCACCTGATGGCGTAAATACGTGTAACTTGCTTAAAGTCAAGTGAATGTGACATCACGATCAACCATTATTGGCATTTAATCTTATAGTTTGGCAATAGATTTTTGGTCGACCGGATAACCAAGTAGTACATTATTTTTATTGATTTTTAAAAATGGTAGGTCAAAGTCTGTAATTTTCAGAAGTTATATTTTTTAAATGCTCATTTTTTTTTATCAACAAAATTATTTTCTTTTCAAATGTATCATTTCATTTTTGTGCCAACTATTACGCTTGGTGACAATGGTGTTGGCATAACACGGAAATACAAAAACAGTTACTGATTTTATTTCAAATGTAAAGAAAAAAGGTTTAATGAGCAATAAATATTGTAAATATGACTATAACTCAGATTCTACTGAACAGAATTTTGTAGAACTTACACTGTTAAATAGTAAATTTGGTTTACAAATGGCTTAATGTAAAAACCATCATTCTAAGTTGCTACGGGAATTCTAAAATTAGGTGAACTCGATTATGGAAGATTTCAAGTCAACTAATTAAATGCACAACAAGTTAGATAATATTTGAGGGATTTTTTCAATATTTATCATATCATTCTGTGTTGTTTAGTTACAGAGCTATGCGGAAAAAGTTCTCAGTGGTACAGTAAAGAAAATTGGAAGATATATGCTACAGAGATAGGGTACACAAGAGAGTATATATGCTATAGTTATGGAAGTTGAGCTGAGTTCCTTAAAAAATTCAGAAATGATGCAGTATATACCTACCCCTACCTCCCAGAGAGTTCTATAATCAGGTTAACGCGATTATGAAAGTTATATTTAACTATCTCAATACATATATAATGCAAAGAGAAATTTCATTCCGTCCCTTTATATCTTCAGTTCTGCTGAGTAGATTTTTGACGGGACTTACATTGTTAGTTAGATAATTTTTCAGAAAAGATGTTAGTATAAAACATAACGTTCTATGTTGCTTAGTTAAATAATTATGGAGAAAGTTCTAAATCAGATTAACCCAATTTTGAGAGATTTGCTTTTCAAAAAAGCAAATCTTTCAAAATAGGGTTCCACTGAATGAATTTTTATAGGATTTAAACTGTTAATTAAATCATCTTTAGGGAAGGTTTCGGTATATTTTCCAGTTTAAAAGATTCTGCTAAGTGGATTTCGATGGAACTTGATCGGTTAGTTAATTTTTCAGTGAATGCTTTAGTATAAAGCACATATCATTTGCTGTTGCTTGGTTTTTAGGTTGCTTGATTGTAGAATTATAGATGAAAGTTCTAGAATCAGGCGAACCCAATTATTATGAACGATCAGCCTTTTCAATAGATCTAATTAACAGATTCTGATTAGACTTGCATTGACAATTTTTCATGAACGCTTTTAGAATATTACATATTGTTCTATTGTCCTTTACCGAATCCTACACTAACAGATCAACTAAAGAAATTGGTCCTTAATAGTCTAAATTTTGTATGATTCAATAAAAGATATAATAACGTAATGACATTCATATTGCTTTCAGGAATTCGGTTGCATACACCAGGTAAATGTCCATATTGCTTTAAAACGCATGATCAAATTCACAGATATATTTTGATTCATTCAAAATTTCTTTAGAAAAACCGACCAGCGTAGCGGGCGAAGGCTGCTAGTACTATCTATATTATAAAGGACAAACATATCTGTGCGTAACGCATACGTCATTTTGCGAATGGCAACAATTTGAAATTTGAAATAAATTTCGGTTTTGCAATTATATCTACGGCAAATTTTTAAACTTCTAAACATCGCACATTTTAAATTTTAACACCATCGTATAAGGAAAAAAATGCTCTTTTAAATGCAATTTGTTTGAAAGCTGCATCTCAATTTTATTTATTAATAAAATATTAATTTTTTTGTAGTTTTTAATACAAATTTTGTAATCGTGGCAACTGAAGTACTCCATTTATATTGAAAGTAAAGGGAAAATAGTCATGGTTTATTATTTTTATTGATTATATCCTTATTGATGCCATTTTCACAATACAAATAAACTTTTTTATAATTTTTGAACAGAAAATGATGTCACACATTAAAAAAAAAAACACGCATTCTTCTTCATAAATCAGTTACATTTCAATATTTTTACATTACGCTGATACTGAGTTTGAGATGCTAGGCAAAATTATTCAGTGTGTAAAAATTATGTCATATTTAAAACAAAACGATCATTTATTTTGATAAAATTAAATATTTGACCAATACTAAATGGCCAATACTATGACAATTAAAGGCAAATTTCTGAATTTTTTTTTCGCGGGTATTGAGATTAGAACTTAAAGTTGTGCGAATATTCACATGAAAAGTTGAATCGGACAAACTTGACTTTAAGTTTGGAAATACATTCATTAACAATCTATTGCGCGTTAAAATACTTTCAAATTGTGAATTTGAGTGGTGCGTATGTAAATTAAGCGAATGTGAAAATAACGTACAATTTAGATTTCATGGGGGAAATTTTTATGATGTGACAAAGCGAAATCCTTTTTACTGATTTTTCATCCCATAAAAACAAACATAAAAGTCTCAATCGATAACTTCATCATAATTACTCATCTTGATTACGTATTCTAATAGAGTTTAATTTTTCAATAATTTAAGCAGTTGAAGTTTGTGGAAATAATAATTTGGTAATTTTAGGTTAAAAATATTATTTGTTTTAGGAGTGAGACAACCAATGTTAGATGAACTTTTTATTGTAATTATTTTTGTTGGTTTATTATAAATTCGATCTGACAGTTCGTTTCTAACATTTTAGTTCGTCGAATTTCGACGGGTTCCAACTTGTATATATAAAAGAAAGTCTGGATTTTGTATTAATCAACGCGCAGCCCAAACTACTGAACCTAAAATCTTGAAAACTGGAGTAAAAATACTTCTTATAAAATCGAGTGCCGCTAAGAAAGGATTTTCTAAAATTCCACCCCTAAAAGGATTAAAAAATAGAACGAATTTTTAAAAAAATTCCCGAAAAATCTAATTTTATACTTATTTTTCAACTGATAACATATTTAAGTGTATTTTTGTATGCTGAATCGAATGGTACTAACCAAATTCTTTTAAGTCCAATAGTTCGCGAGATATTTCATATTATTCTAATTTGGCGATGTCTTTGGCGCTAAAACTTCAAATTTTCAAGTGATAATTTCTAAAAATATGTCCGTTTTAGCAACTATAGCAACTATAGTCTCTATAGCAACAGAAAAATTTAAATTGAGCAATTTTGTTAATAAATTCTTTTGATTGAATAATTAAAACAGCTATATGAGTTAGGTAGAAAATTACAAATGCCTTGAAACTAAAATTTTTAAAAAATGGTACTTTTTCGCGATACCAAAACCATGCCAAAATGTATGCTATTGCGCCATTTATTTCAACCCTAATCGTGCAAAGGATTTTTGTTGCAAACCGTGCCAAAAATTAACATTTGCTATTTATCAAACGTGATTATTTTTTTTTATGAGTATTATTCCATCATATAGAATTCCATCGCTGAAATAGAAAAGTGTAGCCAGTGTTTGAAAGAGAACAAACTAAGTTTTAAAACAAACAATATATTTATCAACAAAGTAAAACAAATAAAAATAACTAAAAAGATTAAAAACAAAGGCTATTGAAATATGGACGCAACATATACCATCAGCTTTCGTGAGAGACATCACTTAACACGTAATTAGAAAGAGTCCTCCAAGCTAAAGCTTTACATCAACATACCTTATTGCTTTAAACAAACAAAAAAAAAATAAATTGAAGCATCAAATATAATTCCAGAGAAAAAGTTAAAATTAATTTACTTTTAAATTGTATTTAAAACGTTAACTTTATAATTAAACTATAAATGTATATTGAACTATCTTTACTTCTATTACTTTAATTTAGTACTTTAATCTATTACTTTATTAACTCTATTAAACAAAACTTAAAAGATATTACTTTACTTTAAATATATTTACTTTAAGATTGAAAAACATCTACTTTAAATATTAACTGAAAGAGTCCATTAAGTTAATCATATAATAAACCAGCACCGCAAGAAGCTACAAATAGAAATCGGAAAAGATTAAAAGATACTGTAAATAAACTCAGATAATATATTCATAAGTCTCATTTAAAGGATTTAACTCTTTTCAAATGTTACACCCCCCCTCCAGAACACCTAACCTTTCTTCCTTAGGAAATACCTAACACAATCCAATACATCGATTGCATAACGAATCTCAATATCAGCCACCGGCAACTTCAAAACGGCAGTTTAGATAAACGCCTTCTTACACTAAAGTTCCGTGACTAAGAAATAATGTAAGCAAGATAAATGGATGTAAAACAATGTTACCGATTACATCGGAACAAAAAGTGAAAATGTATCTGGAGAAAAAAGCCCAACACTGAAAGAGGAAAAAGATAAATTTAAATAAAAACCTTATTTGTTTTAAAATGTGAAACGTGTCTCCAGCCGCCATGCCAAACATCCATTTGTCAATGTCTTGATTGATTCAGCTTACACAAACGAAAAACCAACGGCTTAACTAGATGGTGATGATAAACAGACTTCAAAAACATCACGATGTCATCTTCATACTAAGGCGACTTGACACTCACACTTTAAGTAAGCATATCACTCATAATGACAAGACGGATATGGATTAAAAAATACGATGATGAAAAAAAATAAAACATGTTTCATTTCTTTAAGAATACTTCCTGTGACACAAATACATATTTCTGTTTTCCCCAAACATGACCGGCATCTTTCTGAGTCATTAAACAACGTAACAAGTGGTTTCTGAAATACGAAGCTACTACACTCACGAGAATGACAGAATATATACTCCGTCCTCAATGAGATGCATATCACTATGCAGCCTCACTTCCGGTACGTAACATCACTTCTGACTTCGGGAAGGATCCAATGGCTAAGGCTCGATCACGGGAGAGAAACACAGGAGAAGACAGACAGGCACGCCATCTGTCGTCACATGTTAGAATCTCCTAGTACGCCACGTGATCTCTGTAAACCGTGTGCTCGGAAATGAGTGCCGCAATTGATAAACTGTTTCTGCCGGTAGTTAAAGGGATATGTTACAAACAGGGAAAAGGAAAGAAGAACTTGGAGTATCCATTGGACTTATTACTTTGATAATGGTAAGTAAAAATAAAATAAAGATATTTGCTTTTATTTTTCTTTATAAATAAAGAAATAGCTATTGTAAACAAAACAGGAATTGTAATATATGAAAGGCCAATATGAGATTAAACTAGGTGGAAATAAAGATATGAATATAAGTCAGGATTTAGAATAAAGTTATAGAGTGATGAGATTAAGGTATGGGCACTAGGTATTCCTGTCAATATTTAAATACCGATACCCTAGATGGCAACACTAAACGACAGTCTCTAATTTTAGCGGGCTGCCAAATAGGTTTTTCCCATGATTCATTGCACATTAGCTGTCCTGCAGAGAATTCTGAGACATGCAATGGACAGGTGTTCGAAATGCAAGCTGTCTTGTTTTTTAATTCCCCGGAGATTGTTTTGAGAGAAGGAAAAATGATAAAATGTTTTCAGCGGATTTCTTCTGAGCTTTGCGATCTAAATATGTAAAGTAATCATGTAAATAATATGTCTTGTAGTACAGATATTCATTAAACATTACCATAATTTCGGGAGTAAGCGCCGCACTCGCAATATTCTTTCTAAAAAAAAAAAAAAATTGTCGTAAGCGCCGCACCTGGCATAAGTGACGCACTAAATGTAGATTAGAGGCCTAAACTTAGACATTAAAAAAAAAAGCACAATTAATAGTGCAATTAAAATTAATTTAATGTTTTAAAGAATTTTTAAAAAATAAAATGACTTACTTATTTAGTTTTTTATTCCCAGGGACTTCAGGAGACATCCGTTGGTTAATTATAATGTAACCATTCAGAGCACGGGACGCGAACCCTTCTCCTCGTGGCGCTCCACGTTTTTAGGTGCGTTCGTAATTATATAAATACGTAGCACCTATAGTCGTCGTTCAGTCCGTCTGTCTGTCCGTCCGTCTGTCTGTCCGTCCGCATATAACAGAGCAAAAACTACCCGACCGAATGATCTGAAATTTTTAATATATAATTGCTGCAAAATTTTGTCGAGCCATTTCCAATTTTATGAAAATCGGATGTATAGTTTAATTACAGGGACAGTCAAAAGTTTTTCTTTACATTACGGCCAATGGGAAAAATTATTGCAAGTGAATTTTAATGATGTTACAGACTTCCGAATGGTCTGAAATTTTTAATATATAATTGCTGCAAAATTTTGTCGAGCCATTTCCAATTTTATGAAAATCGGATGTATATTTTAATTACAGGAACACCCAAAAGTTTTCCGTTACATTACGGCCAATGGGAAAAAATTATAGCAAATGCATTTTAATGATTTTACAGCCTTCCGAATGGTCTGAAATTTTTAATGTATAATTGCTGCAAAATTTTGTTGAGCCATTTCAAATTTTATGAAAATCGGATGTATAGTTTAATTACAGGGACACCCAAGAGTTTTCCGTTACATTATGGCCAATGGGAAAAAAATATTGCAAATGCATTTTAATGATTTTACAGCCTTCCGAATGGTCTGAAATTTTAAATATATAATTGCTGCAAAATTTTGTCGAGCCATTTCAAATTTTATGAAAATCGAATGTATAGTTTAATTACAGGGACAATCAAATGTTTTCCGTTACATTACGGGGAATGGGGAAAAAATTATTGTAAATGCATTTTAATGATGTTACAGACTATGCACTTATGAAGCGCAAAAAAATATACATTCAGTACAATATGGGGTGCAAAAAATAATTATAAAACTAGTTATAGTACGAACGCACCTCATTTGCCACGTTTGACGAGCAATTTCCAACTTGTTTAAAGTGGTCGGCGCCACTGGGCACGCTTTTTATTAGTGGGTCGCATCCACTATATGTGGAACAGCAAAATTAAAAACCATCAAATTCGCTCAATTCGCTGTCTGACTGGAACAATTGTCGGATGTCATCACTCAATTCAAGGCTATTTTCCTCATCGTCCGATATCTCAATATCTGTATCAGCATCCTGACTCGAAGGAATTATTTCTGCCGCTGAGAATCCCGAAATAATAGCACTCGGCTCAACGGCATTCCATGCTGCTGATACCCATTTCACCACTTCCGCGTAAGATGCTTTCTTCAAATTGCCGCCTTTAGTATATGAATGCAATCCACTTGACATCCATGTCTCCCACTGTTATCGCATGTGATGCTTAAAAATGTGATTTGGAATCAAATCTAAGGGCTGCAATTTTTTAGTAAGCCCACCAGGAATGATAGCCAAAGATGCAGCACATTTCCTGGCCGCTTTCTTTACAGGCTCCGTCAAATGTGCCGCCATGGAATCCATTATTAACATTCCACTTGGCTGGAAAAAAGCGCCTTTTCTTTTTTTCCACACTTCAGAAAACCAGTCTATCATTAATTTTTCATTGTTCCATCCTTTTTCGTTGCACCTTATTACAACATCCAATGGAAAAGTCTCTTTAGGTAAGGTTTTCCTTTTAAAAATTAGCATAGGCGTCAACTTTTCTCCACTTGCGGTACACGATAAAACGCATGTGAATGAAGTTTTTTCATGGCCCGTAGTTGAAATGAAAACAGAATTTTCTCCAGTTGAATTCACAGTTCTACTTGGGGGGGCAATCGAACGTCAACGGAACTTCGTCCATATTGATCAACTGGGAAGGCTTAAAATTCTTTTCATTTTTCATTTTCATTACAAATTCCAGGAATTTTTTTTTCTTTTCAATCCAGTCAGCAGGGAGATTCTGTCCCACACTTGTTCTTTGCCTCACGGACAACTTGTGTCTCTTCATAAAACGGAAACACCAATTTGCGTTTCCTTTGAAATTCCCATATCAGCAGCAATATTTTTAGCTTGCATTCGAATTTTTACAGTTGAGATTGAAAGACCTTTTTCATGCTGTTCTAAAATCCACTTTCTTAGATTCTTTTCCAACTCCGGCAATGAGCTGTACCGCAACGTCTTGCTTTTTTAAATTTCGGCATTTCTTCAATAACTGATTTTTCTGATCGCCATCAGCGAATGCATCTTTCGTCTATACCAAATTCACGTGCTGCAGGACGATTTCCGATATTCTCTGCTTTCATAATTAGGCTTTAATATAGGCTGGGGGGCATTTTTTGACCATTGAAAACGCAAAATCTCAAATCTTCCGGGGGGACATTCCCCCCCCCCCCCCCATAACGGCTTTACCGTTATATATTCATTATTCCTCCTTTCCCCTCAAAAAAAATCAACTTTTAACTTTACTGGTTTATTATAAATTGTCATTATTCTTCCCCCCCCCCCCCCCCACCTTCAAATAAAATATTTAGTTTAAATTTGACATTTTAGAGTTAATTTCATATGTCTTTATTCATTCTCTCCCCCCCCTCCTCACTACTGTAAGTTTCACTTTTACTTTTTAAAGTTCTTTTCAGATGCAGACATCATTTATCTCGGTTCCTTTTTCTGTCTTTCAAATTCACACGGACAGAAAAAGATCTTAACCGCAGCTATTTTCCCTTGACATGAAATAGAAAAATAAAATACAAATGAATGTCTTTTCGCTTTGCAGCCGACGTTATCTAATGCATATTTTCCCAGCCTCTGGGCTTGCATTAGTATTCAATTCTCACCCTTGTACTTTGTCGGATACAAACCATATGCCCATTGCTGACTAATTTGCAGCTGTAGTTAGATCTGTAACGTGCATATAAAAATCACGTGTTCCTATTTCTTTAACCACTTTTCCTTACCGCAGGAATGTTAAGATACGTGTAACCATATAGCCGTGCCATGGCGTAAATTGAGTTCTATGTAATACTTAGGGATGCTTCTGATTCCTTTGTCCACGCCACCAATATTCATCGCCAATATAGTACATATGTTCCTATTCATCTCGCCAATGAGTGAGTGATTGTAATGAATATTTCACCACTACTCTCTCTGATCTCGAAGGTGACGGATCTCAGCGCTGCCCTTCGGGGCCGCCTTCTTGTGGAAGAACCACACTTTTTATTAATTTTTTTCCATCATTTTTCAACTTTATTTCTTGTATTAAGTGTTTTATTTAAAAAGGTACCTTTTACTTTATTTCAATGATAAAAACTACTAACTTACTAACAAAACTAACCCTAACACTTAACTTCAACAGCATGCTGGCATCCATATTGTTTACATTTTGTTTTTATGGTTTTCAGTTAAATTCATAGTTAATTGATTGAATGGTTGGTTGGTTACCAACAAGGTATCAGTTAAACTTTGTTGACATGTTTTTCAGGTTGCACAGTGTTACTCAACTTTCTGCTGTTTATGCAAAAGAGTTCCAGCATGTGCTGGCTAGTTGTGATTGGTTGCAAACCATTATAAAATGAGAGAGTTTCTCATTCATGTCATCTAGTTCTTGCTTTAGTGTTGATGTTGTAAAATTGAACATAATAATAAAAAGCTCTTAGTTTTTATTTAATGAAGTCTTCATTTCTAGTATGTATCATTGTGAGTCATCTATCTCATTTCTTCTACAAGTCTCTTCAAATTTGTAAGTAGACATTTTATTTTCTACTAAGAAGATGGGAGTTAATAGGTATTGTGTTAAGAAATTAAAGACAGTTAGAATTCATTAATTTTTAAAGTAATTGCACTCTGCTATATAGTACTTAAAAAGAACAAAGGGTTATGGAACCCAGTATTGCACCATTTTAAAGGCAGAATTTGATGAATTTTAACTTAGAAATATTTCAGTGTTTGTAAACAAACATGGCTGCTAGCCCTAACCCTCAATTACTATTGACAAGACATAATTACCATTCTTGGGTAACAAATATAAAAAGGATACTAGAGTCAGAGGGTTTAATAATTTGGATAGATAAGAGTAAATGGCCAAAAGTAGATGACTTAGGTGAAATTGATAAATTTAAATTGAATCAAAGTAAAAGCAAGGCCGCTGGTCTATTGAAAACATACTGTAGTAGAGAAGTTGAGCTTCAGATAAATCATTTAAGTGATCCTTCAGTTATATGGGATACACTTAAAACAAATTTAGAAATTGGGTGTAGGTCCTTAAAAGCATATAGGCTAGCAGAGTTTAGAAATTTAAGAATTCTTCCTGATGAAGAGTTACCTACATTTATAGCTAGGTTTGAGGATTGTTATAGAAAGTTAAGGGATTCTGGGGAGTCAATTACTGAAGATCATAGGTGTTATCAATTGTTACAGTGCCTGTCAGAGGAATATGATTACCTTGCAAGGGAATTTGAAAATTGTGTCGAGTCTAAATTTAAGTTTGACAATTTAAAGGCAGAAATTTTAAAGGAATATAATCGACGAAATTTTCGTGATCTTCAAAAACAAGAATGTTTATTAACTGTTGAAAGTAAAAATAAATTAAATCCTAGTAAACCAATTACAATTAAGCCAGGCATAAGGAAAAAGTTAACTTGTTTTTTATGTGGTAAAAGTGATCATTTTGCTAAATTTTGTAAAAACAAAACTTTAGTTTCTAGAACTAAACCTGGAGTCTGTTCTTTCGTCTCTGAATTTATGGTAGATAAGTGTTATGCAAATGAACTTTTTCCTGCAAATAGAGAATGGACTTTAGATAGTGCATCATCGGCACATGTATGCCAAAATAAAGAATTTTTTACAAAATTAAGAAAGCCTCCAGCAGGTGCAGTAGTACGTATGGGAACCACTCCCCACACAGTACAGGGTATTGGTGAAGTTGAATTTAATATTAAAGACCGAAATAAAATAATGACTGTAAATTTACATGATGTTTTATACGTTCCTTCTATTCATAGAAATTTAATTAGTATGTCTAAAATGGATAAGGCAAAAATGCATGCCCGACTAAATAAAGGGTTTCAAATTTTTTCACCTAGATGGAAATACTTATGGAGTGCTAAATTAAAGGGTAATTTTTACACTATAAAAGGCTGGCCTACTAAAGAAAACTTTCAATTTAAAGGGAAAAATGAAACACTTAAGACACAACATAAAGTAAACTTAAGTAAAGAGAACAATTATAATAGTTCATATGCTTTAGACAGGAATAACATCATGCTCTGGCATGAGCGACTGGCGCATGTAAACTTAAGCACTTTGAAAGATATGTTTAATAAAAATCCTGGAAAACTGAAAGGTGATGAAACACGGTGTGAATCATGTGTAATAGGTAAAAGTACGAGAGCTGTCCACCCAAAATTACCACAAATTAGATCTAAAGAGCTATTAGAACTTATACACAGCGATGTGTGGGGTCCGGCTCCAGTTACAACAAAACAAGGCTATAGATATGTTTTAACATTTATTGATGATTATAGCCGAAGGGCTTTCTGTTACCCACTACGAAATAATTATGAAGTTTATAGTAAGTTTAAAGATTTTATAGCTATGGTAGAAAGGCAAACTGGAAAGAAAGTTAAAACTGTCAGAACAGATAATGAATTAGAATACTGCAACCGACCATTAGAAAAATTTTTAGAAAATCTTGGAATCAAACACGAACACACCACGATTTACTCGCCGCAAATGAACGGCTGTGCAGAGCGATACAATCGTGTGCTGTTTGATGGAATGAGAACATTAATACATTCAGCTAATTTAACAGATGATTTTTGGCTAGAAGCCATGATGACGGTTAATTACATAAGAAATAGAATATTTCACACTACCATAAATGACATCCCCTTCAGGCGATGGTATAATAAAAAGCCATCAATAAATCATCTTAAGAGATATGGCTGTACAGCCTATGTTCATCAACCCCCACAGAAAAGAAATAAATTTCAGCCTCGTGCCAAGAAAGGCATTTTTGTAGGATATGGGTATGGGACGAGTGGTTATAGAATATGGATCCCTGATGAAAATACCATTGTAGAAAGTAAACATGTGACTTTTGACGAAGCAGTGCTAGGAAAAGCAAAAGAGGGTCATAATATTTCCTCGGAATTTGACGATGATGATGATTTGGGGGGCAACATAAGAAACAGTGTTTCAAGTCCCAAATTACAAGTTGATCCAAAATCAGTGCCTTTATCCCAACCAACCAAAGATGAGTTAGAAAAAGCGATTGAATTAAAAGAAGAACCCCGATCACTCACCCCAAGTCCTGAACCAGAATCAAATACAGTTAAATTTCATAGGATAAGAACAATAAGAAGTAAAGGGGCCTCAAAGGGAAAATTTGACATTTATATTTTTACACCTGATGGGAAGACTTTAAGAAGCCAAAGAGAAATGCAAGAGTATTGTCAGAAAAATAAAATAATTTATGACAAAGATCTAATAACCTTTTCATATAAAGATGAATATGAGGGTCCTATTATCTTAAAAGTGGAAAGTAACACTAATGTACCAGATAGTGAGGAAACCTGCTGTGCAGAAATCATAATACCAAGATCTCCGAATCAAGCAAAAACGCTCCCTGGAGCTAAGTTTTGGAAAGAGGCAATGGATGCAGAAATTAAAACTATGATCGACCGAAATGTATGGACATTAGTTCCACAACCAGAAAACTGTAAAATTTTAGGTACTAAGTGGGTATATACTCTTAAAAGAAAAGCCAGCGATGGGTTTGGAAACTTTAAAGCAAGATTAGTAGCCTTGGGGAATAACCAGAGAGAAGGACTGGATTATGAAGAAGCATTCAGTCCAGTGGTTAACTTCCTATTAATCAGACTTTTTATAGCTTTATTCATATGTATTTTGGGGTGGAAGCATTGTCTTCTAGATGTACGATGTGCATATTTATATGGAGCCATAGATAAAGATATATACATAAGACAACCTGCAGATTACATAACACTTGGAAAGGAAAACCATGTCTTAAAATTACATAAAGCATTATATGGCCTTCATCAGTCGGGAAGGTGTTGGTATGAAGAATTGCACAACAAGCTCACAAGTAAAGGTTTTAATGAAATACCAGGACTTACTTGTGCTTATTCTTATAAAAGAAAAGCAGTGGTACTAGTATATGTGGACGACCTGCCGATATTTGCTGAAAATGAAATAATTTTAAAAGAAGTAGTTTCTCTTATAAAAAGTTTATATGAAGTCAAGAATATGGGGCCCATTTCTAAACTTTTGGGTATTGAATTTGATATGACAGGAGACTCCATGAAAATTCATTGTAAAGAGTACATTGAGAAATGTCTTGAAAAATTTTAATTTTAAAAACTTTACTAAAATCTCTCTTCCTCTCCAACCTGGAGTTGTTCCTTCTAGGAAAGATATGCCGACTGATGACAACCAGATGGAAGATGTTCCATACAGAAATTTACTGGGATGCCTGCCCTACATTTCCGGACGTTGCAGACCTGATATCAGCTATGGAGTAGCAGCTCTTTCGCAATTTGTTGAAAATCCTGGACCTATCCACTGGAAATGCCTTCAACAAATCCTGTGCTACCTTGGAACTAAGAAAGAATTAGGAATCCAAATGCACCCTCAAGACCCTCCCACTCAGCTCTCTGCCTATGTTGATGCTAGCTGGGCTAGTGACCCGAGTGACCGCCGATCCTGGACTGGCTACTCTATTTTCTTAAATGGCCTCCCGATAACATGGCGTGTGGTGAAACAGACCTGTGTAGCTATGTCTCCGATGGAATCTGAATTTATTGCAGCCTCAGAAGCTGCTAAAGAACTTAAGTACTTGAATTCAACCTTAGAGAAACTATATATTACTTTTAACCTTGATTCAAATATTATTGGTAACCAAAAACCAATATTGAAGTGTGACAATGCTGCAGCTATACAGTTCATTAAGAACCGAGCTGAGAATATCAGGAATAGATACATAGATTTAAAATACATGTTCGTAAGAGACTTATATCTACAGAATGTGTTTGACATTATTCACGTTAAGTCTAAAGACAATTTAGCTGATCTCCTTACAAAGTCTCTGTGCAAGGACTTATTTAGGAAACTTAAATCTGCTTACTTATGCTGAAAAAAAAAAAAAAAAAAAAAAACTTTTTTGAACTTGAAATCATGAACTGATGAACTTTTTTTTTAAAAGTAAATATTTAAATATTTTCAATTATGTATTGTATATAGGTATTTTGCATAATATATTTACATCTATTTTTGAAAGTGTTTAGTATATGAAAAATGCTGGAAAAGGGGGGCATTTTGTGGAAGAACCACACTTTTTATTAATTTTTTTCCATCATTTTTCAACTTTATTTCTTGTATTAAGTGTTTTATTTAAAAAGGTACCTTTTACTTTATTTCAATGATAAAAACTACTAACTTACTAACAAAACTAACCCTAACACTTAACTTCAACAGCATGCTGGCATCCATATTGTTTACATTTTGTTTTTATGGTTTTCAGTTAAATTCATAGTTAATTGATTGAATGGTTGGTTGGTTACCAACAAGGTATCAGTTAAACTTTGTTGACATGTTTTTCAGGTTGCACAGTGTTACTCAACTTTCTGCTGTTTATGCAAAAGAGTTCCAGCATGTGCTGGCTAGTTGTGATTGGTTGCAAACCATTATAAAATGAGAGAGTTTCTCATTCATGTCATCTAGTTCTTGCTTTAGTGTTGATGTTGTAAAATTGAACATAATAATAAAAAGCTATTAGTTTTTATTTAATGAAGTCTTCATTTCTAGTATGTATCATTGTGAGTCATCTATCTCATTTCTTCTACAAGTCTCTTCAAATTTGTAAGTAGACATTTTATTTTCTACTAAGAAGATGGGAGTTAATAGGTATTGTGTTAAGAAATTAAAGACAGTTAGAATTCATTAATTTTTAAAGTAATTGCACTCTGCTATATAGTACTTAAAAAGAACACTTCTGTTTGACTTATCCCGTCCCACTGTACTATCATGGCCCTCCTTTTAAAAAGTTTCATAATAAAGAAGTAAGTCCTTGAAATATTCGTGTTGGAGTTTTTTTTCATTTATTCATGAATCTGGAAATCTACAACATCTCCTCTATATAAAAATTGGTGCCGTTGCCCAGATTTTTTTCTCCAACAGTAATAAAAAAAAAAAAAAAAAAATACGAGGAGAAGTTTCATTCCGTTTCACTTTTCTTAACAGCGACGCGAAAGGATGTCCATAGACCTTTTTTTTCCCACGGGAGTTCCGGCTGCCTCTTCATACTCTCTGTTCGTTCGCCGATGTCAACTTCAGGGGATTTCCCTTGCCTACTCTTGCTACTCCAACGGATTTGGAGAGTGCCTCTTTTTTCCGGACTTTACACTGGCCTAACGAGAAGCAAGATTTAGACTGCGGTGCTCCAACGGGGTCATCAAACGATGCCGCCTCCTGCAGCGGTTCTTTTTTTCCCTGACACCGGCATCACTTATTTCCCTGCGTGAAGTTGTGTCTTCATACTCCTACTCATTACTATCGGAAAAATCTGTCAGTACTCCACTCCAAAACAAACATCACGACAGTTTCTGTTTTTGTGCGCGATATTCAACCTTCAAACAAACATGTTTGTGCTACCAGTGTGAGTGCGAAAGGTTTTGTGAAAAGAAAAAGTGCCATCTGAACGTACACCCACTCCAGATAGTTTCCTAAAAGGAAATATTTTGTGAAAAAGTCCTCACCTAGCTGTGGTATCAATTATCCGCACAAGTAACACACATTTTAAACAAAGTTCTCAGTGCAACAAGTCCAGGAAATGTGTGCCGTTTCGCTTTGTTTGTGATCTTGTGATTAATATTTGCAATGCAAGTGTCTAGGAATCCCACAGATTTGGTGAAAAGATAATGAAATATGCTAAAAAGATATATAATTTCGCGAAAGTGTCATCTTGTGTTAGGTATAACAAATTGTGTCCGAAGCAATAGTAAAAAAAATTTCGATTTACTTTGTGCTTCTTTGTGGTGATATCTTCAATTTTTCTAAAAAAAAAAAAATATAGAATGCACTAAGTGTGCCTTGAGTTCGAGGAAAAATGTTTTCCTTTTGTGGTGTGTTATCAAGATATAAAAAATTACCCTACTGATGTCCAAGTCCTTCAGTTAAAAAAAAAGAAACCACTCTGCATTAAAAAAAAAGTGTACTAAATCACACTTCACATGTTGTGTCATCTATCATTCAACATTTTTATAGCATTCAGAGTACGAAAATAGGACGTTAATGATTTTTTTGTTTTAATTTTTTTTTCTGTTGCAAATTGTCACTAAAATCTTTTTATTTTAACTCTTTTTTTCTTAAAAAAACAAGCGTTGTTCTCTTCTCGCTCTGTTTTCGTGCTCCAAATGAATGCTCTCTACAAAAAAAAAGACATACCTAGTTCATCGAATTCAATGAAAACACTTGTGTCACAATACTTTATACAAAAAAAAGAAACACAGTTTGCATGTAAGTATGAACAGGGAATACTTTTACATTAAATTATTTACTCTAAATTGTTATAACCTTTTTTTTCTTTCTTTTCAATACCAGTAAATTATCAGTTTCTATCCATGTTATGGCTCCCTATTCATACTTGTACTTTTACCATTTGGATTTTCATAAGTTTGTTGATTTGTCAGCTTGAACGGAGAAATCACTTCTGAACTATTTTTTTTACAATATTTTTAACAGTGATAGCATATTTGATCCTTATTATCTTCTTCCAAGCTGCGTTTGTTTGTTTGTTTGTTTTTTTTAAGTACTTTTTGCAGTTAAAATGATAAAATTAGTATACTTTTATTAATATTTCACTTATAATGTTTTTATGGTTAAATCATGACATACTTCTCATATTTTTTTTCTCTTACATGATTTTACATAAACATGCTATGTTTCCTTTTTCGTAAAAATGATTTTTATGCATTCAAAAATCTAGAGTTTAACCTTTTAGCCCCACTGGCATACTTTGAAAGTACACTTATTCTGCCGATAGGCAACAAAAAAGTTCTCTGCTCCAAGTTTTGCAGTATTTGATATTTTTAGATAAATATGTGCATATTTCGCTCACAACATTTGCACATGTTCACTTGTGTGTGACATTTGCACAATTATTCTCAGCATGTGTTGCTCGACTCTGACCTTGTTTGTTTTTTTTTTGTTTTTTTTTGGTATTTTAAAACAGAATTACAATTTAATTACCTGTTTTTTTTTTGTTTTTTTTTTGTTGTTGTTGAATTTCGGAAACTTTAATCCAACTGGATGTAGTCAGAAATTTAACTTTCAGAAATTTTGTGATTGATACACTCATAGTATTTTTTACACTTCCTTCCCCCCCCACCCTGCCTTTTTTTTCCTTTTGTGTGTAATTTATTTATGCAACTTATTGTGTTTTATTTTACGTGCATGCATTTCATTTCTGATAACTAGAGTTTTTGCATACATACACCTTTTTGAAATACTAGTATTATTTATTTTGCATTTTTGTGTTGCTCTCAAAAAAAAAAAAAAAAAAAAAAAAAAAAAAAATTCCTTCTTTTTTCCATTTTGGCTGTCAAAAAAAAATAAACAACAGAAATTAAATAAAGCGAGATAAAAAAAAAAAAAAAAAGATTTTGGAGATAACACACACTGCACCAGTTTATTTTTACAATATGGCAGCAAATGATGAAAATTCTATTAGTGATTTTAATCACCCCATTTCTGTATCTCCATGGGTAGATTATTTCGAGGAGATATTATTAAGATATTCGGATTCCATTAGTATGGAAGCCACATCTATTCAAAATGCACTTAAAACCAAAAATGCTGCATCCTTGTCTGAAAATATTATGGATTGAGAGATTACATGAAATCACAGCCCAACAGAAAAATAAGAAGAAGCGTACTAAATGTAGTAAGACTATGGTTGATCAGGTGGTAGATGTCAACAACAAACTCCCTCCATCTGCCCTAGATAAATCTACACAAACTATCCCCTCTTATATGTGTAAACAAGAAAAGTTACCACAACTGGAAAATGATAAAAAAAACACATATCTTAGCTCCGACCTGCACACTCAAGGTAAGCACAATGAAATATTTACAGCTATTAGCGATTCCTCTCTAAAGTCCTTATCCCCTGCTAAACTTAATGTACCTAAGCCTAGTCATGTTATTATTTTTAACCTCCCTGAAAATTTAAATATTCCTGATATCTTGTTTGGTATCTCAGATTTAATCCATATACCTGAACCTGATTTTCACTTTGTTAAAAAGTACAAGCTCCTACATATTAAGTCCTTTAATTGGATCTTTGAGCTTGCACCACAGGATGCTAGGCAATTATTAATGCATAGGGAAATTATCATACAATCAAAACCGTACCCTGTTAAACCATATATAAATGTTAAACGTTGTTTTAAGTGTCAGGTATACAATGATCATCTTGCAATTTCATGTTATAATGACATTAGATGCTCTGTGTGTGCCTTGCCACACATTGACCCTCAGTGTAGAAATCCTCCAAAATGCATTAATTGCATTAGAAATAATGATAGCAATAACATCAACTTTGACATTTTCCACAGTGCTTTTGCACCTTATTGTCCATCATTAAAAAAATTCATCAAGCAAATGCGAGAAAAAGTATGCAACTGCAATACATTCCCATAAACATCTCATACAGCTTCCTTTTTGGAAAAAAAAAAACAATGTAACATACATTTTACATTTTTCGTTTTTATTTAACACACATTACTGTGAAGGAGTCACTATCTACAGCATTCCTTTTAAGATTTTTTTATTTTCCTATACATTTACATACATATGTCAGTTTTCGACAGCATTATTTATACTGATTTGAAGTTTGAAATTAACTTAATTCTTTCAAGATTTTTTTTTATAAACACAAGTGTACAGTAGGTTGCTTTTTCATTTGATTATTTAGCCGGCAAATAGTTAAATGAATCTCGAAATGAAACATTTGTGAAAATTTTTCTGATGCGGGTCGTCAGACATTGGGATTTTCACATTTGAGGTAGATGTTACCGAAAGAGTACACATTAATTCAACTTTAAAAATTCATCATTACACTAGTTACATCTTTAGATTTATTTTTTTTAGAAATTTGGATATAATTTCACTTGTTAAGTTTATTTAGTTACATTTCATCACACAAGTAGCGTTTCCTGGTTACATTTTATTCTTTTTCACTTTCCTTTACTTAAAAGCACAATTTTTTTTTTGGTTTATTTTTTTTAACTTTAGGCGATGCATTTTTGTACTTGTGATACAATGCTCTTGGTTCCATATGTACACACTGAGTTTGTGTTCATAGGTCATACAACTGAGTTCATAGGTTACACAACTGAGTTCATAGGTTACACAACTGAGTTCATAGGTTACACAACTGAGTTCATAGTTCATTGAGTTCATAGAAAATACACTTTACACGAGTTCATAGATAAAACACTTTACACGAGTTCATAGTTCATTGAGTTCATAGAAAAATACACTTTACACGAGTTCATAGCATTGTCAATTCTTTGTGTACTTCAGGGACCAATTGCACTATCATTTTTCTTTCATGACAATACTTAGTTCATAGTTTTTCTTTCTTGTGATTTGTTTTGCATATTAATTCATACCAATTTTTGTTTTGGTAGACACTTTAGTTCATTGGAATATTTTTTTTTGTTAGACACATGAGTTCATAGTATGTTTCATTTTTTTTACACACATTTGAGTTCATCGTATTACTTTTACACTTTAAGTCAGTGAAATACTTGCTCAGACTTTGTTCATTGAGGTACTTAGACTGCTGTGTTCACAAACACATCTAAGTCATTGAAATTTTCCTTTTCTTTCACTGACATACACTGTTTTAGTTCATAGTGAAATACTTTTTCTTTGCTTCGTTCATTAAAATACACACTTTTTCTTTGGTTCATAGACATACACTTACAATTTAGTTCACTGATATTACAACTTAGTTCATTGTTATTACAATTGAGTTCATTAATATTTTGTTTGGTAAAAAAAAAAAAAAAACACATTATACACAATTGAAAATATTTTGTTTCTAGGTTTCAACGTTACACATTAAGATATTTCTTTTTTGTTTTCATTATACCAGGAACTACTTTTGACCTCACATGATATGCACAAATTAAACATGTATTAAAAGGTTAAGTTTTAACACATTCTTAATTTTTCCATTATTATTATATTTCTTTTATGCCATGACATTTCATGTCACCATCACTTTGTTTCACAACAAAGAATGCCCAGTTTACAGGATGCTACCCCTTCACATGCATTTTCTTAAAATTTCAAACTTATGATGTTTTTATTGTTTTCATCACACTTGTTTTGGTTTTCTACATGGACATAATTACACGTTTTCTTTTAAATTTGGAGATTAAATATAATCTCTGGTTAAGCTTCACTTAGACAATACACACGTCTAAGATATTATGTCGTTCTTGTAATAACATAACTTCACAATAACACAAAAAATTTTTGTTTATAGCATTAGTAACCTAGTGCAGCTACACTAAATGTTTCAAAACATTAGTTAAGGTCATACAATACACATACAGTTCATATCCTGCTCGATACATTGCAAGGAATACAAAGTTAGAATTTACTTTAAAAAAAAAAAAAAAAAAAATGTGGTTGTTATACTTACCCGATCATGTCACCAGTCTCTCCACACACTCGGATTGTCCTTTTATCGTTGATATGTGAGATATTTATCTCAGTTTTTTTTATTATTTTTAATTTATCCCCTCTGAAGTTTTGTTCCCGTTCAAAATTTTTGCCCTAAGGGTCCAAACTTCATTGTGTAGAGAGACAAAACCCTTGAATTGTTGTTTCAATTCAATAAACATAACTTTTTATATGATACATTGACGCATGCTCCTTTGAAGATCAATGTGATCTTTGGGGAGCAGAGACCTAGGTATCACTTGGTGTCTGGGTCTCATAACTCTGATGTTCTAAACTGACGCCATCACACTTGTTTATTAACAAGATTAAGGGCTACACCCATTCATAGGCATGCTATATGCATCCCGTTCTTTTGTAGTCCTGTGCGGTGTGCACGAAAACCAATTTTCTACTTTTTTATTTTTTTTTATATTACTTCATTTACCTTTTATTCACAGACATGCATATGTCATTTATTTTCTATTTCATTTTAAAGTAGTACCTGTGTCTTTGGTTGCTTGCATTTATAGTATATTATTTTTATTTTGAGAAGATATTATAACAAGTTACTAAAAAAAATATTTACTTCTCTTATTTTGGTCATGAAAAATGCTGGTACCAGCCTCTTAATCAAATACTAAAAAGATATTTAAAAAGGATAAAAAATTATTATTTGCAGTTTCTGGTGACTGTAAAGACTAATGAATACCAAAAAAAATGAATAAAAATAAAAAGGCCATTTATCATGACCTGAAAAGTTTTGCTTTATGCAAACATTTAAAGAATTGCAAGCACACAGTTATATGTTATATATATATATATATATATATGGAGGCTTATCTTTCTTATTATGTTATATCTGTTTTAAATACTTATATGTATGGGGTGGACAAGGTAATCTTCAAATATAAAAAAAAAAAAAACTGTTCTACAAGATTCACAGTTTTTTTTTCTGGTGGTAATGGGTGATATATATAACGGCTTTACCGTTATATATTCATTATCCCTCCTTTCCCCTCAAAAAAATCAACTTTTAACTTTACTGGTTTATTATAAATTGTCATTATTCTCCCCCCCCCCCCCCCTTCAAATAAAATATTTAGTTTAAATTTGACATTTTAGAGTTAATTTCATATGTCTTTATTCATTCTCTTCCCCCCCCCCCTCACTACTGTAAGTTTCGCTTTTACTTTTTAAAGTTCTTTTCAAATGCAGACATCATTTATCTCGGTTCCTTTTTCTGTCTTTCAAATTCACACGGACAGAAAAAGATCTTAACCGCAGCTATTTTCCCTTGACATGAAATAGAAAAATAAAATACAAATGAATGTCTTTTCGCTTTGCAGACGACGTTATCTAATGCATATTTTCCCAGCCTCTGGGCTTGCATTAGTATTCAATTCTCACCCTTGTACTTTGTCGGATACAAACCATATGCCCATTGCTGACTAATTTGCAGCTGTAGTTAGATCTGTAACGTGCATATAAAAATCACGTGTTCCTATTTCTTTAACCACTTTTCCTTACCGCAGGAATGTTAAGATACGTGTAACCATATAGCCGCGCCATGGCGTAAATTGAGTTCTATGTAATACTTAGGGATGCTTCTGATTCCTTTGTCCACGCCACCAATATTCATCGCCAATATAGCACATATGTTCCTATTCATCTCGCCAATGAGTGAGTGATTGTAATGAATATTTCACCACTACTCTCTCTGATCTCGAAGGTGACGGATCTCAGCGCTGCCCTTCGGGGCCGCCCCGTCGGGCAGCCTTCTGTTTGACTTCTCCCGTCCCACTGTACTATCATGGCCCTCCTTTTAAAAAGTTTCATAATAAAGAAGTAAGTCCTCGAAATATTCGTGTTGGAGTTTTTTTTCATTTATTCATGAATCTGGAAATCTACAACATCTCCTCTATACCCCCCCCCCCCCCCGGGTCACCCCTGAATAAAAGCTGGATAAAAACATTCCTCCCGAGAATCCACTTAAAGAAACAAAATAAACTGTACGGAACTTCATTACTCACTCTACTATGTTCCTGTCATTCGTTAAACACCACACTAGGTTAGTAGGTCAAAGAAGGGAAGGCGAGATAACAAAACTAAGTCATTACGCAATGCAACTGACAGCTTCAAACATGTGCAAAGATGATGACATCATTACGTGACAGCTGTTAGGTTTACGTCACCATGTACTTAATGGAGTTTTTCAAACATAACAGAAGAAACTAAACATGGAAGAAGTACGATACTTATGTTAGGAAAGTAAATAAACCAATGTTATTTAAGAAGATAAAGAAGAAGGAAATAAAGTTAATTTATTATAATGCATTGTGTATTACTGTAAATAAAAGTACTTTAATAAAAGAAATAAAGTGAATAAGGATAAATAGGTTTCTCATTGGAGGTAAACACGTACGGTGACAAGAACTGGTATATATTGCTATCAGTTTTAACTTTTTTCAACATTCTTTATAAAAACTTTAAAAAAAAAATATATCGTAAGCGCCGCGGCGCTTACTCCCGAAATTACGGTACTTTGTACTAAAGTATAGAGTGGCGTTTCTTATTTGAAGTGATGAGTCCCTTTTTAAGGATTGTAGCGTCTACTTATGAAAAGTAAAAAGCTATAAATGGCTACCCAACTTTGGGCCCTGAATCTACGACCGACCAAGTAAAGAAAGATGGTGCTTTATCGAAGTATTTTATCATCTGTTGCAACTAACGTCGCTTCTGTGATATCAGCTAGGGCAAATTACAAATGCCGTTTGTTCTCAGCTATCTCGAAATGAAATATATCCTTCGAAAGAAGATGGTGCTTTATCGAAGTATTTTATCATGTGTTGCAACTAACGTCGCTTCTGTGATACAAGCTAAAGCAAATTAAAATATGCCGTGTGTTCTCCATAGTCTTGAAGGAAAATATATTCTACGAACGATCGTAGTTCTACATGAGCTTCATGTATATGTGTCAAATAGTGGTGTGAAAAGTGTTTTAATACTCTGTTAAGTGAACGTCGACTTCGGTGACAGAGAGTTCATTATTCTTAAATAAGTTTTACTGCTTGAAAGGATGCGTGTAGCAGCTATAACAAGATAAGTGATTAATTTTATTTTAGTAAACTTTTGTTTGTACATTCTCATATTGTTTATTTTCTGTTATTAAATGTTTGATATTAAAATTGTTTAAGATAGTATTTGAAAGTATATAATTTTCTCTTAAAGAAAATAATCTGTGTCTGTTTTGTCATGACATACAGACGAGGTAAAATGTTCTGAAATTAGAAATCTTACATAACGTAAAAGTTTTCTGTAAGAATTAAATTCTGAATGTAAAAATCTTTGATCAATTTAGATTAAGTGTAATTTAAGAACAAGATTTGTTCTGTTAAGATATATTTTGCTTACTGATGTGAAATGATGGAAAGATGGCCGTCAAGCCCATGATGCAGAATTTTAAAACATTTGAATTTTCAGAAACACGTTATGATGTATTTAGTACAGGAGAAAAGGATTTCTATCAACATATACGAAGTCACTCGACTTACAAATTGTAAATTTTTTAGTGGAAAATGTTAAAAAAGTACCATAATATAAGCTTGGAAATATGATATCACACCATTTTTTAGCCACTAGTTTCATCTTTTTTTTTTTTTTTTTTTTTAGCTTGGCTTTTTTTTTAATTTTGAAAAGTTCGTTTTTAGTAGATATCATTTCTTTTTTTTTTAACAAATTATATATAATTTAAATAATCTACTCACTTAAATTAAAATGAGTTTTATTAGAATCTTTGTAAGTAGAAAGGAAACCCAATATGTGTACATTTTGTTTACATATCATTCATTTCTTAGAGTAATTAAGGATTTAAAAGCAATGAAAGCTAACTTCTTTTCTCAAAGTATCAATCTTCTTCAATTTATATGGTATTTTAATTTTTATGAAGAATGAAAATTTTGTAAAAAGAATGATAGAGTCGAAATAACATATAGACATAATAGTTGGTCTTTTAGTTAAATATTTGTTTATTGTTAGATATTTAGTCAGATATTTGTTTAAAGATAACTTTTTATTTTATTTTTTGCAAAATTGTTTTATCTTTGCAAATATCTACGGCTAATCTGAGAATGAAGGACGACAAACAAAACAGTGCAGATATTTTTAGAAACGATTCTTAATGAACCTTTACATATTTTAGATAATTAGTATGCCAAATTCAGGCTTCTACCCCGAACGGTATCACAAAAATTGGAATTTTAGAATGTTTTTTTTTTTTGTTTTGTTTTTGAACCCTTTTAAACTTTGAACTAATTAGAAAATTATTTCTGAGAGCATTAATGTTTCAAAAGTTACAACCATGTTAAATTTCAAGGTCGTGCTTTGACAATTCATTTTAAATCGTAATTTAGAACATATTTAGAACGTTTTCTGCTTGTTTAATTTCTTTAAAGATAGACTTCATTTTTCGAAACAGTTCTTAACACTCCCGTTGTGTAAGTAATTCTTCGCGATGAGCGTCTTTTACAAAATTTTTAATCGTTTATCACCGGCTCTTTAAAGCAGAAATTTTTGACTATCATAATCGGGGGAAAATGTTCTGATTAAATCAGACAAAGTTTTCTTTAAAAGATAACTAGTGGGAACAACCAAATAGTATTAATTTGACGGGAAAATGCAGGCTGCGGATCGAGAGGGTTAACGAGCACTTAGATCTTAAAATTAACAGCTTGCCAAAATTCAGGTTTCAATCTTTAAGGATATCAAGATAAACCCAATTTTAGAACTTTTTTGCTCCTGCGCCGTTAAAAATTTCAATTTTTTTAGGAACTGTTCATGGTGAATATTTACGTCTTAAACGTTACAACTATGTCAAATTTCGATTTCCTTAAGGCTAAGAATTCCAAATAAATCACAATTTAGAACATTTTTAGAAAGCTTTTTTTACTCGTTTCACCCTTTTAAATTTCTATTTTTTTAGAAATAGCATTTAGCGAGCACTTACATCTTAAAAGAAATCACCATATCAAATTTTAAGTTTCTCCCCTCAACAGTTTCATAGAAATCTTAATTTATGAATGACTTCTTAATTTATGAATGACTTTTGCTCTTGCAACCTCTTAAATTTCGAATTTTTTAGAAATTGCTTAGGACGAGCATTTTCGTTTTAGTAGCCATAATCATGTTAAATTTCAAGTTCACGTTCTAGCAATTCCATTCAAACCGGAATTTAGAAAGTTTTTAAAAAGCTTTCCACTCATTTCAACCTTTTAAAATTCGATTTATTTCGAAACAGTTTTTATTGAGCATTTACATCTTGTAAGTGACCACCATGCCAGGTTTAAGGATTCTATCCCGAACAGTATCACAGATTCAAAAATACAAGAATTTTTTTGCTCTTGTACACTTATAAATTTCTAATGTATTAGGAAACGCGAAGCATTTACGGCTTAAAAAATTACATCTGTGTCAAATTTTATGTTCCTAGCCCAAACAATCTCATTAAAATCATAATGCAAACCGTTCTTAAAACGTTTTCCGCTCGGTTCACCTCTTAACATTTTGATTTTTTACTAACAGTTCTTAGCGTGCATTTACATGTTTAAACAAATTGCCATGCCGAAATTCAGATCACTATCCCGAACGATATTACAGAAATCGCAATTTTAGAACTTTTTTTTACGCCTGCATCCATTCAAATTTTGAATATTTTCGGAACTTTTCTGTGAGATCATTTAACCTTATAAGTAAAAAGCACGTCAAATTTCATGTTTCTAACAATTTGCATATTCAGCAATTGTTGCAGACTAACAATTGCAAATAAATCATAATTTAGAACGTTCATAGAACGCTTTTATGTCGTATCGAACTTTTAATTTCTACCTTTTTTAGAAATTATTCTAATCGAGTATTTAAAATATCCACTATGTGCCAAATTGTCGGTTTCTATTCCGAACGGTATCACAGAAATTTCAATTTTAGGAAATTCTTTTCTTTTCTATTCTTTTCAATTTCGAATTTATTAGATTATTTTCGCCTCTGTCTAGCAGTTTGATCCCCGTTAAATGTATGCTAAGCATTACATCATGTTACTTTTATTCATAATTTAATTAACTATCTCAATCCTTCACCAAGTAGGAAGATTCTGATAGAGAAATCGTGAACTCTTTACTTTTATGTTAGCGGGCGCAGGTGATAAATCGCCTGTTATTGTTTCCTTCTCATTCATTCGTATTGCCTTAATTTTACTTAAACTTTAATCCTTTCACTTATTTTATATAAAATGCATAACTTTAATTTAAAATACAAACGTTTAAGATACATGCCTTTCACTTATTTAATTTTTAAAAAAAAGGAAAAGAAAAGAAAAAAACTAGAGAACAGGAATTCTTCGTTTTCAGAATTTAGTGTGGCCCCCGCATTTCCATTACTGCATTTTATTCTGATGGACTGATGGTTTCTATTATTATGAAACAGCCATTATAAATGAAGTGTTAGGTGAAGATGAAAGTGCAGCCGTAAAAAGTTAGAACTCTAATTTTCTGGTCAGAATTGGGGGGGGGGGGGGGGGAAATGGCATAATTTTTTTTTTTTACGGCTGCTCTTTCATCTTCACCTAACACTTCATTTATAATGGCTGTTTCATAATAATAGAAGCCACCAGTCCATCAGAAGAAAATAACTCTGTTAAGCGGGACTCTACTGCAGTACAAAACATATTTCAATTTTAAGACTTAAAGCACACGTTTTATTTTATGTAAAATGACGTCATTCACATCCGCTTAAGAATTCCACTTTTACGATCTACTCTTAAACATCTACAGTAAAGCATGCATAGCACATCACTATCGCGAAATAATGCACAAATGAAGCAAAAAAATTCCGTCATTCAAGAAAATCGAAAAAAAAAAACGGCTTTCTAATGATTCATAGATACTTACAATTAAATATAGTATATAATAGCTCTATTGTTTTAACAGAAATCATTCGTTTATATTTTTTTCAAAGTAGCACGTATTTTAATTACATTTTCTTTTGGTTGTTACGAGAAAATGGCAACAAAAATATATAATTACGATCAAGACTTCCTTATCATATTATAATGATAAGGGAGTCTTGATTATGATTTTAAAACTATTTTTCCTTTACTTTCTACAGAAATGAAGTACTTCCGTTGCCAATATTAAGCAAATGACTCCAAAAACTACAAAAAAAATAATATTTCAAAAATAAATGGAGATACAGTTTTCAAACAAAATGCATTTAAAAGAACTTTTTTTTTCCAATACGACGGTATAAAAATTGAAAATGTGCGATGCTAAGAAGTTTAAAAAATTGCTAAAGAGTATTTAATCGTAATGCTTTATTTTACAGCTAGGTTCTGTAAGGTAATGTTATTTTTTGGACACAAAATAAGCTGGGAGAAAGAAATAGCATACCGTACCGGAGGCTAATTATAAATTTAAAAAAAGCAATTTAACAAATTACAACGACCATTTGGAAAATGATTTTTTCAAACACTAAAATTTAAGACCTAAAAAAATTGAACGGAGTTGATCATACATTACGTACGCCATGAATTAAATATTAATAGTGTTATTACACGTAAAAATTCCAAGCGACAGAAATCGCCTGCAACTCATATTTGGTGTGAAATATTTATATGTATTAATTCCTGTCCTATTTATCTTTTTTGTTATTTTTATAATCAAAACATGGGTGCCCCTATGGGATCTCTTATATCAGGTTTGTTAGCAGAGTTTAAAATGAGACCTTTTGAAGAGAAGATTTTTGTAGAGTTTGAGAAAGTTCCTAAATTTTGGAAGAGGTATGTTGATGATGTGTTTTTAATTTAGGAGGGGGGGGGGGGGGTTGAGTCTTTTTTTGATTTTGTTAATGGAGTTAACAAACTAGATGAGAATATTCAATTTACCTTTGAATTAGAAAATGATCGTGCTCTTTCATTTTTAGACGTGTGCATTATGAGAGAGGGGTCTTTTTTAAAAAGAAAAGTTTATAGGAAGGATATTGGTAGTCAGCATATTATTCCAGATTCAGCGTATTCACCTTTTGGGTATAAATTCTCAACGTTCAGGTTCATGGTTAATCGTGCGTTTAATATTTGTTCAGAGGATTTTTTGGACGAGGAGTTGAATTATATTTTCAATATTGCTAAAGTAAATGGTTACAATAGGGAGAAAATTAATTATTTGATTAAAAATTATAAGTGTAAAGGTCATTCACAGGTTAGTTGTTCTTTGGTTGATAAGGCGTCCGAGAGGGGGGAGGTTAGTAGTTTTAAAAGGTTATCGTTTCCATATATAAAGGGTAATTTTGAAAGACTTAAAAGTAAATTAATGAAGTTTAAGTTAGAATTAGTTGCTAAACCACCTCCTAAATTGAAACATCTTCTGTACAGACCTTTTGATCCGGTTGCACAGGAAGATCTCGCGGGTGTGTATGAAATTCCATATGAGAATGAAGGGGGGGATATTAATTATTATATTGGTATGACAGGTAGGAAGTTTGGGATAAGGAGGAGAGAGCATGAATCTGATATAAAATTTGGTAGGAATAAGACTGTGTTATCAAGGCTGTTTTTAAAGAGGGGGGGTTAATATTTGTTTCAGGGATAGTAGATTAGAGTTCGTTTCGAGTTTATACCGCAAGTCAATCATCCGTGAATCTGTTGAGATATATTCTAGGAGGGATACTGTGTGTAATGATTCTTTTTCCTTTGATATTCCAATTTTATGGTTGGAATTCCTTAATAAATACTTAAAAAGTGAGTCTGGTAGAGGGAGCCGCGGTAGCGGAGGCTATTTGAGATCATAGAGGGTGCAGTGTTTGCATTTTTATGTGTTTGGTTTTTAGAGTATCTTTTGGTACCCAGTGTCATTCATTTTCTATTGATTATGTGTATGTTATGAATACGGTTTTTACTATTAAACTGAAACATTTCAACATATTTTGATTTTTACCGACTTCAAAAAGGAGGAGGTTATCAATTCGACGCGTATGTATGTTTTTTATGTATGTTCACCGATTGCTCCGGAACTTTTTGTCCGATTTATGTGACTTTTGTTTTAATTGAAAGAGGATACTCTCGAATTGGTACCACTTCCGTTTCATCGAAATTGGTTGAGTAGTTTTTCAGTAATTCAACAAAAACCAATAAAATGAAGGATTTCACCTAAATTATGTTTCATTGTTGTAACTGGTTTCTCAATCATAAGCATAAAACTATGTATATTCATATACGTTAGCACCAAGTTGTCGCAAAACTTGGCGCAGTTATGTTAATTATTGCCAAATTTGGCGACCAAAATAAGTCGCCATAAATGAAGCCAACTTGGCTGTAACTGACTAATTTGGCGATATTCCCATTCAAATTCAGTAATGGATCTTCCCCAACCTGTTTCTTCGCATTTTCTAATCGACAGTCATATTTAAAATACTCAATTGGCAATCGCATTCTAAATAGTAATTTAATATACATTAATTAAATATACACCATTATTTCAAATGCTAAATAATACAGAAGCAAACTAACTTAATACAAAACAATAATTTAGTATACAATATTTTAGTTTAATTAAACACATAACATCAGACTGGCGGTACATAATATATATATATATAATATTGGTACTTCTTAGTTATCCCGTCGACCAAATTACTGTCGCCATATTGTAAGATTAAATGCCAATAATGGTTTGCCATTAATTAATTAATTGTAAGATTAAATGCCAATAATGGCCAATAAAACCATTAATTCGGCGTTTTATTTGTATTTTTATTAATGTTTTACTAATTTATTTGTTCTTTCGTTATTTAAAATAAAAATTATGTCAATTTGTATAATTTGGCGAGTGATTTGGCGATTTATATAATTTTGCGAAATTGATCGACGGGATATCTAAGAAGTACCATAATATTATATACATACCTATATTATACTATATTAAACAGTTATATGTATGAATGCTTTTTGATTGCCTTTAATATTTCCACTAGATAACATTAATGATAACTTTCCTGTATAGGGGCCTTGAAGAGAAAATGAAAATTTCACGCATATTTTCTGACAACCTATTAACTGTCTAGGTACTACTTAGTTATCCCGTCGACCAATTTCGCCAGATTATATAAATCGCCAAACCACTCACCAAATTATACAAATTGACATAATTTTTATTTTAAATAACGAAAGAACAATTAAATTAGTATAACATTAATAAAAATACAAATAAAACGTCGAAATAAAAATCACTTGATGACGTAAACACGTGTATCTTGCTTAAAGTCAAGTGAATGTGACATTTACGATCAACCATTATTGGCATTTAATCTTATAGTTTGGCGATAGATTTTAGGTCGACGGGATAACTAAGTAGTACCACTGTCTCATATATACAAGCAAGTTTTTTAATATTTATAAATTTATTTATTGTAAACAACCATTTGTCTACTTTTATATGCAAACAGAAGTTGAACCAAGATCCCTATGCTGTTAAAGTACAAGATAAACAACATAGATAAACAACATATAAATAAAAGGAGTTACTCTAATTAGTATTACAGACGGCATTGTTATGGTGCGGTGTATTTACTTGGCACAGAACTTAAATATCAGTAGGCATAAGCATAATGGCAAAAGCAAGTCAGTGAGTTACGCAGTCATGAAAACATTTGAATTGTATCAAGAAATGAGAGCAAGCAAATTTGAATCAGGTTGCCCGATAAAAGCAAAAAGTGTGAGATACTATAACAGCAAACATGGTTTAAAGGAAATGTGAATATCATAAGTTGCTTCGGAAAGTTCTATATGTTTTGCAGTACTATACTCACTAAAATACGTCAGTTATTATGCAGACCAATGACACTTTAATCAAGACTATTAAATGAGCATGACGATGAATTTCTAATCTTCCGTAATCGAGCCCACAGTTAAGGCTAGCGTGAAACAAAAAAATATCAGCAGCAATTGGTTTAATGTAAATGTGGGTATCATAAAATATTTAATTCGCAAAACGCTTCAATGCACCAAATCATATTAGCTCAGAAACAACAATTGGCAGTGGACGCAATAACGGTAGATTACTTAATAGTTTTAAAATCTCCACTGCCCAACGTATTGCAAATGATGATGCAATAAGAAGCATAAATGCCTAAGTGAGTTAAGCTGATTTTATCAAGAAAGATTACAAACAAAAATAAACAAAATGCCGTCATGATGCAATGAGTTCTCAATTTCTCTATCAGAATCTTTAGATTTGGCGAAGGATTAAGCAAATAATTTAAATTATGAATAAAAGTACCATGCTGAAATGCTTAGCATACATTTAAGCACATTGGCATTACGTATACATACATACATTACATACATACATTGGCACTTGCATAATATCTCCATATAAGAAAACATTAATGCCACTAAAAAATAAATTGTTTTTAAATTCTTGAAACCTCAAATGAATTATATATAAAGTCTCTTTTGACATCATAGAAATTTCATCAATGACCAGCCATTTGAGGGAACGCCATTTAAGACTTTCCCCCTGTAGCCTTTTCACGATCATTCTTTGATAAGTTATTCGGTTGTCATGTATCCTAATGGCTCCTGGTGCATGTAAACCCCGTCGATAGGTGTGAAGACCTCGAATTTACCTATGAATTATACCTCTGAGGTGTCTTGCCAGATGAAGGTTTCGTCATCTGATTAAGCTTCTAAAATTACGAGATCAACATGAGTAGCAATGTGCAGGTGCTAAACAACAAGATATAAATGTTAAATAACTGGCATAAAAAAGTTCATAATTAAGAAATAGGCACTGCCGATAGTAAAACGATCTAGGCGTTCCTCAGGTTTATTGCCGCTACATGGCGATTAGGTGGTCTCCTACGCCGATGACAGGTATCAAACCCGTTCATCTAGGGCAAACCGGAAGATAAGGGCCTGGTCATCGTTTAGAAAATATGAAAAATAAGTCATTGGGTCTCTCTTCTGTATTTCATAGAGCATTTTTAGTAAGCCGAAGAACTTTTTATTGTCAGTTTCCAAAGTTCGATATTTTTTCATGCAAGCAGCATCTCTTGTCGTTCTACCCATGTCCAAATAGAGAAACAAAAATATTTAATTAAAAAATAAAGCTATTAAATCTGAAGAAGAATAAATGTAATATATATATATAAGAATTTTCACAAAAAACCTGTGTTATTAATGTACACAGAAATCTGGACAAAAGTATTTACTTATCAAAATAACATCTTTAAAAGTTTCTTTAAAAGTCCGTAATTTCCTCCAAAAGAATCATGCAAAATTGTAACTCAAAAAAGAGCTAAAAAGTGAAAAATAAACTTTTTTACCAAAAATAAAACCGACTTCAAAAACTACTACAAAGTAAAAAATAATTTTTTTACATAATAGTTAATAAGAAATTAAATTAAGAGTAATTAAGAGTAATTAAGTATTTACCATGCGTATTATTATATTTATGTACATTAATTTGATTTTTTTGGAGTCGGTGGCAGCTAAGCCAAGTTCAAAATTAAAATTGTTTATCCAATACAAATCGTAACATGATTCAGCAAAACCGTTTAGGAAAAAAAATCCATTCTCAATCAACTCTAACATCATCCTACATTTGAAAATCTGTGTTTGGCTACGATTTTTTTACATAATACCCTGTATAAACGCATTAATTTTAAAATAAGCCTTAATTTAGCACACATAATTACAACTAATCTCACTTGAAAATACACGTTTATAAAATCAGATGAAATGTTTCAAAAATGGTAAAATTCAATTTTTTTTTAACTAAATAACAAATCGTAAAAAAACTCGTAGATATTTGGATGTGTGTCTGTTGGATGATTATACTTAACTTCGTTTGGCTGGCACCGACTCCAAAAAATCAAATTAATGTACATAAATATAATAATACGCATGGTAAATACAATGCTCTTAATTTAATTTCTTATTAACTATTATGTAAAAAAATTATTTTTTACTTTGTAGTAGTTTTTGAAGTCTGTTTTATTTTTGGTAAAAAAGTTTATTATCTGTGACACCTATTTAAGTAAAATAAATGTATGTTTTTATTTATATGATATGAAAGGGTGAAGTAAAATTTGTTTGAGTTTTTTTACGAAAACTTACAACAGTTTTTTATATTTTTAATTGGCTTATGCCATTTTTCTTTTGCACATGAAAATCTTACAAATTAAAATTACCACTTTGGCAGAAACTGTTATTCATTTTCTTTCATTTTTATTAGTTATTATCCACCTGAAACTTGCGTATTATCCAAGCATTTCATTGGCTGTTCGGGAAAAGGCTTTTCCGTCGTCAGATTTCCAAGAAATCTGATGACACATTTTAAATGAAATTCATTCTTAAATTTCTAAACATCCCACAATATTACTTTTTACATCGTTGTGTAGAGAAAAAAATGTACTTTTAAATGCAATTTGTTTGAAAGCTGTATCTCAATTTGTTTCTGAGTTATTAATTTTTTTGTAGTTTTTATTACTTTTTTGTCATAGTGGCAACACCCTGTTGTCCATCTCTGTTGAAACTAAAGGGAAATACAGATTACTGTATAGACTAATCACAAAACGAATAAAATGCAGATTAAACCAATAAAAACCTTCAGATATGCTTTTTATTTCCTACCCTGACGGGAACAATAACCATTTTTCCAAATGGTTAAAAAATGCCAATTTCATTATCGAAGCATTGTTTTTAATTTACCACGCAAAAAATAAAAACTGCTACTGGCAAGGTAAAAAATACCATTGGCAAGTTTTGAACCTGGCTAACATAAAATTTCCAAGAACTTCTTCTGATCATGTCAGCATTGTGTAGCTTTTTCGTTGTTATGTATTTCATCTTTCTTGAGAAAACCGCTTAACTCACGTAGGCATTTATGCTTCATGTTCGTTTGAGCACAGCTATCTCAAACGCACTGTGGTTGGCGCAATACATTTTTGGGGGGTACTTAAGTATTAATGCCAACGCAGCTTATATATACATATATATATATATATACAGTAGCGCTCAAAAGTATTTTGACAACCTTATATTCTCTCTTATTTTATTTAATATAAAAATGTAAAAGAAAATATATTCCCTATAATTGAGAACACTGTGACTGCAGTTATTTAAATATATCAAGTTTCAAGTTGTTTGTTTACATTCGGCGCCACCGAAGAAATAAGACTCTGCCTTAGCTCAAAAGTATTTTGACAATTAGTTTGCATTTAATTGTTAAAGGTGTCAGTGGCGCTATAGCTTCGATTAGTGTTTTTATTGACTTATTGTGATTATTTTTAAGGATCAGGAATGCCGAAAAGTAAAAAAATATTGAAGTGATTCTAGAAAAGCCGCTGTAAATGCCTTTAAGAAAGGTGAACTGCAAGCAGAACTAGTTCATTCTTTTAACGTGTCTTGGCAACTTGTTATTACATGGAATAAAGTTTTTAATAAACAGAAATACATCGAAAATAAGCCTCAAAGTGGCCATCCGAAAAAAACAACTTGAAATATTGACTATATTATAAAAATGGTATCTACAAGTGATTGTCGTAAGTCCGCTGTAATAATAAAAAATGAATTGAAAGAAAATTACGGCATAGACATACACGTTTCATCAGTCAAACGACACCTAAACCTCTATGGTTTACATGGTAGAAGACCAGCAAAAACACGTTTGTTATCTACTAAGAATAGGAAGGCTAGAGTTGCATTTGTAAAATGGCATAACCCTTTCAGGGGCAAAGCAATTCCATTGCAAAAGTGTTGAAATTAATGATTGACACCGGAATTTGAAAACAAATTTATTTTTAAATAAGAAAAAGCTATATTTCACACACATAATAAACCGAATTTTTTTTAACCAAAATTCTGATGTCAGTCATTAATTTCAACACTTCAGCAATAGCATTGCTTTGCCCCTGAAAGGGTTATGCCGTTTTAGAAATGCAACTCTAGCCTTCCTATTCTTAGTAGATTAGAAACATGTTTTTGCTGGTCTTCTGCCATGTAAACCATAGAGGTTTAGGCGTCGTTTGACAGATGAAACATGTATGTCTATGCTGTAATTTTCTTTCAATTCATTTTTTATTATTACAGCGGACTTATGACAATCACTTGTATATCATTTTTATAATAAAGTCAACATTGCAAGTTGTTTTTTTCAGATGGCCACTTTGAGGCTTATTTTCGATGTATTTCTGTTTATTATTAACTTTATTCCATGTAATAACAAGTTGCCGAGACACGTTAAAAGAACGAACTAATTCTGCTTGCAGTCTACCTTTCTTAAGTGCATTTACAGTGGCTTTTCTAGAATCACTTCAATATTTTTTACATTTCGGCATTTAAAAAATAATCACAATAAGTCGATATAAATACTAATCGAAGCTATAGCGCCACTGACACCTTCAACAATTAAATGCAAACTAATTGTCAAAATACTTTTGAGCTAAGGAGGAGTCATATTTCTTCGGTGGCGCCGAATGTAAACAAACAAGTTGAAACTTGATACATTTGAATAAGTGCAGTCATAGTGTTCTCAATTATAGGGAATATATTTTCTTTTACATTTTTATATTAAATAAAATAAGAGAGAATATAAGGTTGTCAAAATACTTTTGAGCGCTACTGTATATATATATATATATATATACTTCACCATTTCAAAATGCCAAAACACCATAACTCCAAAAGGAAGGTGTATATCTGCAAAAAATTTTTAACTATAAAATGCTTAAAAAACAAGAAAGACAGGTAAAAAACAAAAACAGTCTGTTCTTCTTCAGTGGGAGGACAGACAAAAAACTAACTCCACCCCCACTTTTAAAATTTGCAGGTTTCTGAACACACGTCCATCCAGCATTCAATACTGAAAAACTATTGTCATTTCATTACCCAAATTCCATAAAAAACTAAAATAACCCAAATGAAAACAAAAAAGCATAATATATTAACAATACAAAAATTATCATACAAAAACAAAAAAGCTTTAATAAAAAAGTCTTTTAGAAAAATACTTAAAAATTGCCATTAAAATAAAAACAAAATAAATTAACTTGACATGCATGAATGCAGAAGAAACGTGCACCCCCTCCCCCCCCCCCAACTTCTTCTGCATTCATGCATGTCAAGTTAATTTCTTTTGTTTTTATTTTAATGGCAATTTTTAAGTATTTTTCTAAAAGACTTTTTTATTAAAGCTTTTTTGTTTTTGTATGATAATTTTTGTATTGTTAATATTATGCTTTTTTGTTTTAATTTGGGTTATTTTAGTTGATTATGGAATTTGGCTAATGAAATGACAATAGTTTTTCAGTATTGAATGCGGGATGGACGTGTGTTCAGAAACCTGCAAATTTTAAAAGTGGGGGTGGAGTTAGTTTTTTGTCTGTCCTCCCACTGAAGAAGAACAGACTGTTTTTGTTTTTTACCTGTCTTTCTTGTATTTTAAGTATTTTATAGTTAAAAAATGTCTGCAGATATACACCTTCCTTTTGGAGTTATGGTGTTTTGGCATTTTGAAATGGTGAAGTATGTTTTATATCATTTGATATGTGCTGCTATAGTGCCATTCATGCGGTAATTCAATTCCTACTATTAGCTCACACTCTCCCTATATTTATTTATATGTTTATCTTGTACAAATTTTCAATCGTTAATAAAATACTCATTATTCATCCTATCAGGTTGAAATAAATTTTTTTAAACTTGTATTGGATGACAATTGATGTTATTAAAGTTTTTTCAAATATTAATTAATTAATTAAATTTTAATTAATTAATTTTAGTTTTGCATGGGAAACAAAATGGCCGCCATTGGTTATTGAATTTCAATGAAAGTATTTTCAATAAGGGTTAGGTATTTTCATAGGGGGGGGACCCTGTTCTGTCGCCAAATACCGCCAAATTTGGCGGCCAAAATGAGTCGCCAAAAGTGACGCCAACTTGGCGATATCTGTAATATTTCGCCAAATTCCCATAGAGTTCCATTGTAAACCTACTTGCTTATAGAAAATCAAAAAATTGAGATATTTTAATGCAACAAAAACTCGTATTAGCTTGATTATATTAAATTTTTCTTTGATGGCCTAAGTAGGAATTGACTTTAAAAACAAAATTTTTATATTACTTGTTTTTCATTAATTTTGAAATAATATATATACATACATATATATATATATGTGTGTGTGTGTGTGTGTGTGTGTGTGTGTGTATTCATATTCATTAATATTTAATAAAGTTAACGATTAAATTATATTTAATTTTTTGCCTACTCAGGACAATATCATATTAATTTCTAATAGTATACTATCTTAAATGAGAATAAAATGCATAATGAGTGTATTTGTTATACCTAATGCTATGAGAATATGGATTTTAATTTGGTAATTTTTTTTTCCTGTATCCTTATTAATCTTGTTTCATTTTTAACTTAATTGGTGTTCAATGGTTTATTTCCCGGTTTTCTGTGTGTAGTAGTCCGAAATTCATATTCTTCAGCTTTTTTACCTGTTACCTCTTACCTGTTAGACCTAGCTGGCAAAAATAGCATGTTGGTTTTATTTATTAAGAAACTGTTTATTTGGTATAAAAACACAATTTTATTATAAAATACACAAAACTATGGCACAGATGTCATATTGGCGCGATTGTTTTCTGACACCAATTTGGCGAAAACATCAACAGCATAAACAATAACGTTGGGGTTAACATATCAAGAAAAATAACGACACTTTGGCGCCAATTCAGTTCCCGTTGCGTACATGACATTGGCGTCAGAAAAAGATCAAGCCATTATGACATCTGTGCCAAAACTTTTATTAGCAACACACACAAATTATTTTATTATAAAATGCACAAAGTTTGATTTAATGTAAAACACACGCAATCTCTTCTATTGGATTGTCATATGAAGGATAATGTCATCAAAATTCCTGGGTTGCTATGGAATAAAATTGCCATTTTGGCACTAAGAGGATACCCCGATGCGTCTGAGACATCGTCTTTGCCTCCGTTTGCTTATATGTTGAAATAAGTTCAATAATAGGGAGATTTGGCACAGATGTCATATATGCCCCATATTGGCGCGATTTTTTTTCGACACAAATTTGGTTAAAACATCAATATAATAAACAACAACATCCAGGTTGCTATATCAAGCAAAATAACGACACTTTGGCGGCATTTAAGTACCCGTTGCGTATATGACATTGGTGTCAGAAACAAATCGCGCCAATATGCGTATATGACATCTGTGTTTGTTTTTTGTTTACCTGAAAACCTTTTCACATTCAGCTCAATTCATTTTCAAAAGTTTTGTTTACATTAGGAATGAAACATAAAATGCTGATAACTTTGAATGCATACTTCTTAAAAGGTACCATTTTTCTATAAAATCATTTTTATTTTAAAAATCTTTCTAAAAATTAACTTTTATGCAGTTTTATTCCAAAAAATAATCTTGATGGAAAATATTCATCTACCAGATTGAAGGTGAAGTGGATTTGTGCTATTATAATGTGGATAGTACGTGCTCGTTGGCGGGTTTATCACTGTTTGGCACAATTTGATAATTTTAGAATGAATTAACAGTTTTTTGCATATTAAGGATAGAAATTTTATTTTTTTAAAACTAAATTTTATAAAAGCACGTAGATTGAGTAATTACAAGTCCGAAAATGCATTCCATACTTTTTTCTGTCCATTATTTAAGTCTGTAGCTTAATTGAATTAATATATGTTTGACGAAGGTTGTATTGATCATTTACAGTATCGACGTTTTAAAAAAAATCCTGTATCTCTGTTTATAATTATTTTATAGAGACGAGTTTGGTCTCAAATTGAAGCTTTTCTTCAGTAGATTCTTCTAGTCTTAATTTTATTTCTCTGTGATACTTGCTTTCTTAAATATCTGAAATTATAAAATGCCACGTTTGGCCAATTTAACATGGAGAAGTTGTCTTCAGTATAATAAGCAGTTATGCTGTTCTGGCTTTTGTTTCTTGGTGTTTGTTTGTTTGGCAGGGTTAGCATTTTTTTATAGCTTTGTTTGTTTGGCGGGGTTAGCATTTTTTTATAGCTTGGCTTGGCAGAACGACCGTCCTGCTGGATTCGTTAAACATTACTTTGTACTAAAGGATAGAGTGGCATTTCTTGTTTGAAGTGTTGAGTCCATTTTTAAGGATTGTAGCGTCTACTTATGAAAAGTAAAAAGCTATAAATCTTATTTCATTTAAAGCTTTTTATATTAAATTTATTTCTTTGTTACTTTAGCCTATTTAAATTGATATGCTTATGTTATGTTCCAACAACTCGTCATTACTTTTTCTGACGTATGTTTGGTTGAACTGCAAACATTGTGTGTATTATGAAATCTTGTTTTTAGTTTTTAATCCTTTTATGTTTATTTTATGTTGCATTTAAGTTTTTAATAAAGCTTTGTTTAATTTAATTTGGTTTAGTTATTTATTTAAATACACACATCCTTGAATTTTCTTTTCCAGCTTAAAAGTAAACTTATATTTACAAACATAACTTTCAGCACTTTTAAACTTTTACTGTCTTATTTAAAATACTCTGCTAATCACGATTACTGTTCTTAATCCCGTCATATATAAAAGTATGTCTTTAAATTTTGCAACGGTGAAAAATATGGGTACACTTCTGTTAGCTGGGTACCTGTGTTATATATGAATATACACACACAAACACACACATAAATATATATATATATATATATGTGGAGATTTCGCAAGCAACACCTGCATCAGACTGAGTGTCCCCGTATTTTCCGCTTCGAGATTAAAAAGGAAACGAGCCTTAACGAAGCTGTGTGAAGTGGAAATGCAGAAGAAGTAAAGAGAACGAAATGAGTTTTTACGACGCAGGGTTTTGTTAAAAAAGAACAGAACATATTTCGGTGAAATAAGATTGAATATTTACACGCCGTAAGAAAATCTCAGAAATATTCGACGACGTCCTGAATTATAGACTTTAAGCTAATTAAAGAACGAGAAGAATGTTTATATCTGTATTTTTTGTTTGTGTGTTCGTCTCAATGAATGTCAGTGTTCGTCCTAAAAGTGAGTTGTGAGTTATGTATGGAGTCTCACCCCCATAAATTGGTGTCAGAAGTGACAGTTAACCCACCAATATGATTAATTAGAGTTATTCATCCTACATATTCAAGCCGGATATTATTCTAACGGTAAGTTCATTATTATTATTTTGATTATGAAATTAGTTGAGATACCTGAACTGGAAGTTGCATTTAAAAACGAACGAACGCATAAAATTAAATTGCTGCATAAATTCCTATTTGATGCTGACGGTGATCGCTCTAATAGAAAGAGAATACGTGATTTTACTGGTTTCGGTTTTCAAACCGACAGCACCGAATTCAAAAATAAAATAACTAAAGTTCAAACTGATTTTTCATTAAATGATCTGATTACAGTGTGCAATCTACTTTGTATTGATAATGAGGGATCTTTAAACGATCTCGCAACCCGATTAGTTACATACCTTTCAGACTTGACCTTACTACAAAATAATATTATACAAAAGGAAAGTGACACCGACTCGGAACCCGAACTGCCTTCAAATAATATGACTTCAAGTAATAACACTGAATTATCAAATTTTGACAAACAACAGCAATTTCCAGTTCAAAGTTTTATGCCATCGTCTATGAATTTTACTGATATTGAAAGTGTAATACCTCCTTTCGATGGTAGTTCTTTTAGTGATATAAACGTATGGTTTAATAATTTTGAGGATGTTACTAATATGTTTAATTTATCTGACTTTCATAAATTCATATTTTGTAAAAGATCATTACGAGGAAAAGCCCAGTTATTAGCACAAACAGAATTTCATATCAATTCATATGACAAACTTAAACAACTCTTAATATCAGAATTTAGCACCACTTATAATTCTGCCGAGTTACATGATATATTAAATAAACGAAAATTGCAAGAAAATGAATCAATAGAAGAATATTTTCTTATCATGAAACAAATATGCTCGCGTGGTAAAATCGAGGATTCCACATTAATGCAATACATCATAAACGGCATACCCGACCCCGTTTTCAGAAAATCAATGTTATATGGATGCCAATCCATTGTAGAATTCAAGCAAAAGCTCAAAATTTATGACAAAATTCGACATGACTTTGAGAACACTAAATTTCGTAAAGTCAAACCTGAAATGCCAGTGAAAGAGAAATCCTTTCGACCAAAATCTGATCTTTTTTGCTTTAATTGTGGTTTGTCGAATCATAAAAGTAGCCAATGCAGACATAAAGATAAAGGCCCTCGTTGTTTTAATTGTTCGAATTTTGGCCATAAATCGGCTCAATGTGATCAACCAAGGAGGCCTAGAGTTAAGTCAGAGCCCTCCAATGTTGCCACTGTCACGTCGAACACTTTCATGACCAAACAAGTCATTATTTCGTCTGTAAATGTTACATCATTGGTAGACACAGGTAGTGAAAGAAGTTTGCTAAAGGAAAGTATTTATCGCAAACTCCCTACAATTTCGAACCTTGAACATTCAACTATCACATTAACTGGATTAGGAAATACTATAATCAAACCCCTAGGTTTTTTCTCTACGAACATTATGATAGATGATTTTAATTATACAACTAATGTTTATGTAGTCCCAGATTATTCCATATCTTTTGATCTTATTATTGGTACAGATATCATTCAACAAAGTATTTTAACAATTTCTGGAAATAATATTTCGATGCAAAAAATCGAGAAAAATGACGATACGTCCAATAATTTTTTGATTAATATTGCTCATGTGTTAGACGATTTTAATCTTGATTTATCTCATATTACCGATGAAACAATACGTTTAAAAATTTCAGAACTTATTCAAAATTATTCTCCTAAAAAAATAAAGACAACTGATGTTAAATTATCAAGTCATCTGGAAAACGAAGAACCTGTTACTTGTCCTCCCAGGCGCTTGGCGCAAATAGAGAAAAACTTCGTCGAAAAACAAATTTCTGAGTGGCTCGAAAAAGGAATTATTCGTAAAAGCACTAGTAATTTTTCATCACCTATTGTCCTAGTAAAAAAGAAAGATGGTTCATATAGATTGTGTGTTGACTATAGGAAGTTAAATTCTAAAACACATAAACAACGTTTTCCCCTCCCAGTAATTGATGACATTATTGATCAGTTGCATTCTGCAAAAGTATTTACCACTCTTGACCTTAAAAATGCTTTTTTTCATGTCGAAGTAGAAGAAAATAGTAGAAAATATACTTCTTTCGTAACACATTCTGGTCAATTTGAATTCTTATATATGAATTATGGCCTTAGTGATGCACCGTTAGTGTTTCAAAGATATATTTATAACGTTTTTCGAGACCTCATTGATGAAAAAGTACTTATTGTCTATATGGATGACTTCATAATACCAGCTGAAAACGAAGTCGAAGGACTCCAGAAATTACAACGCGTCCTTACAACTGCATCCGAATATGGTTTAGAACTGAATCTCAAAAAATGCCACTTTCTACAACGAGAAATTGATTTTTTGGGTTACCACATTAAAAATGGTCAACTGCACCCATCCCCTTTAAAAACTAAAGCTGTCCTTAATTTCCCAGAACCTAAAAGTATAAAAGATGTACATTCATTTGTCGGATTAACTTCATATTTTCGTAAATTCATTCAAGATTACTCTTCAATAGCTAAGCCTTTAACAGATCTTCTTAGAAAGGACACTAAATTTCACTTTGGCGACCAGCAACGAAATGCATTTAATCAGCAGAAACACATCCTTTCTTCAGGTCCTGTTTTAAGCATTTATAGCCCTAGTAACGAAACAGAAGTTCACTGTGATGCATCTATTGACGGTTACGGAGCAGTCCTCCTTCAAAAGTCCTCTATTGACAATCAATTTCACCCTGTCTATTTTATGAGCAAAAAAACCACAGATGCCGAACGTAAATATCCGAGTTATGAATTAGAAGTTTTAGCTGTCATAGAAGCCCTTAAAAAATTTCGCGTTTACATTCTAGGTATTCCTTTCAAGATAGTCACAGATTGCAACGCATTTGCCCTTACTATGAATAAAAAAGATCTTTGCACCAAGATTGCTCGATGGGCTTTAATGTTAGCTGACTATAACTATACAATCGAACACAGACAAGGTACACGCATGCGCCATGTCGACGCTTTAAGTAGAAATCCAATATGTATGATCATTCAAGATAGTTTTACTACCAAAATCATACAATCACAGAACACTGACGAACATATACAGGCCATCAAAGAAATTTTGAAAACAAAGCCATATGACAACTATTTCCTTAAAAATAACGTTCTCTATAAAAATCATAAAGGTATCGATCTGATAGTTGTGCCGGATGAAATGCAGCTAAATGTCATTAAACACGTTCATGACAAAGTATATTTTGACCATAAACGCTGTGAAGAACTCCTTAACGAAGAATTTCTCAACCCTAATATGTCAAATAAAATTGATAAAATTATAGCAAATTGTGTAACATGCCTTTTGTATAATCGCAAACGTGGCAAACAAGAAGGTGAATTACATCCCTTACCTAAAGAAGAGACTCCTCTCCAAACCTACCACATTGATCATTTAGGCCCTCTTGAAACAACCAACAAAAATTATAAACATATTTTGTCTTTAATAGACGCATTTACTAAATTCGTCTGGTTGTATCCATGTAAAAGTACTTCTGCTACCGAAGTTATATCAAAACTACGACAACAAAGTCATACTTTTGGCAATCCTTCCATTATCATTAGCGATAAAGGTCCTGCATTTACAAGCAAAGAATTTGCTGATTATTGTCAAGATGAAAATATAAAGCACGAGACAGTTACAACTGGCCTTCCCCGTGCCAATGGTCAAGTAGAGCGACTTAATTCCACCATAATTTCTGTAATCTCTAAAATGTCCAAAGACGAACCGACCAAATGGTTTAAACATGTTCCTAAAGTTCAACAAGTCATTAATTCAACTTACCAAAGAAGCATTAAGAGTTTTGAATATTATTGTTGAAATATTATTTGGTACAAAAATGAAACAGAAAGAAGATGTACAAATTATTGACCTCTTAAACAGTGCAGTCGAAGAACAATTTATGAAAGACAGAGAAGAGCTCCGTAAAGAAGCCAAGAAGAATATTCTGGAAATTCAACAAGAAAACCGCAAGCACTATAATTTACGACGTAAGAAACCCCATAAGTACAAGCTTGGTGACCTTGTAGCAATTAAGAGAACCCAGCAAGGACCAGGTTTAAAGTTGAAATCTAAATTCTTAGGTCCTTATAAAGTAATCAAAGTGAAGTCTAACGACACCTACGACGTAACGAAAATCTCATCAACTGAAGGACCGATAAATACTAGCTCCTGTGCTGAATACATGAAACCTTGGCCTGACGAAAACTGAAACTTAAAAAAAAAAAAAAAAAAAAAAAAATTTTTTTTTTTTTAAATCTTTTCTTTCTGTGTCCTATAAACATTTTACAAGTCACTGCTTTCAAAGAAATCTCTATACGATGTTACGCTACTTCAACTATGATGTGCAGATTAATTTTTTTTTCTTTTCCCCTAAGAACAGTTACTGGTTTTTGTTTTTTGTTTTTCAGATTCTATTTTACCACATGTCGCTGCGGCAGCTCCAGATGTCAGGACGGCCGCTTGTGGAGATTTCGCAAGCAACACCTGCATCAGACTGAGTGTCCCCGTATTTTCCGCTTCGAGATTAAAAAGGAAACGAGCCTTAACGAAGCTGTGTGAAGTGGAAATGCAGAAGAAGTAAAGAGAACGAAATGAGTTTTTACGACGCAGGGTTTTGTTAAAAAAGAACAGAACATATTTCGGTGAAATAAGATTGAATATTTACACGACGTAAGAAAATCTCAGAAATATTCGACGACGTCCTGAATTATAGACTTTAAGCTAATTAAAGAACGAGAAGAATGTTTATATCTGTATTTTTAGTTTGTGTGTTCGTCTCAATAAATGTCAGTGTTCGTCCTAAAAGTGAGTTGTGAGTTATGTATGGAGTCTCACCCCCATATATATATATATATATATATATGTCTATATATAAATATGTATATGTATGTATATACATAATATAGATGAAATCTCAAATATATGGACAAATTGGTAAAATTATAAAGATGAACAAGATATGAACTAGGGATTGACCGAAGCAGCAATTTTGCCGAATACCGAAGCTTCGGTCAAAGTGTACACCGAATATTTGGTATTCGGCAACCGAATACTTAAAATTTTTTAACATACATTTTTTCATATATTAGCTTTTTCAGTAAACTTTAATTAAAATTAAATTCTTAGTAATTTAATTCAGTTACATTTTTATTCTTAAATCTAATTACACCAAAAAAATTTTATGACTACTTTCCACTCACAAATTCATTAACCCATCACTTATTTTTTATTATTTTATCACTAGTCAATACCCAAAATACCTATGAAAGTATTAAACTATACAGGCTATTATTATGGGTAAGGATTGTTAGAAAAACTAAAGTTCATTCAAATAAAAAGAAACAATTTTGCCATTAAGCTGATTTACTGATTGTCTAATTATAAACGTATTGAATAGGAATGTTCCCAAATACAAAAGGTATATCAATTTATACATTTAACTATTTTCTGTCAAATTATTGATACATATTTATATTTTGATTAATGGTTTAACATTGTGGTGATGAAGATTAGGGATTGACCGAAGCAGCAATTTTGCCAAATACCGAAGCTTCGGTCGAAGTGTATACCGGTTTATTCGGTATTCAACAACCGAATGCTTGAAACTTTTTAATACGCATTTTTGCATATACAGTCAGTACCGGATATATGGTCACCCGCTTATAAGGTCAGTTTTCGTAAGTCCGGACTGACTGAATAGGTATTACATGTTAAAATACACCGCCTATATGGTCACTTTCCAATGGTTACTATCGGATATATGGTCATCTTTTGTGTCCCTTTTTATTGCAAAATACCTTATAGTTTTATGCTTTTTCCTTCCCTTTTTTAGGGTGGAAAAGTGCCGAACAGACGTATCATTCACATTCAAATATCTTCAACTGACGGCCTCTTGGTTTTGGTCACGCGATGCTTTTCATTTTCAGTAGATTTAGAATGAAGTGGATGGACATCCTGAAGGAGGAACTTCTTTCCTTCTAGTCAATCTTCCCCCTTTTCTATCGTTGAATTTCCCGTGATTTTGCTAAAATCCACAAGTACAAATTTCCTTATGGTAAAGAAAGGCCAGTTTACATTTTTATAGCTTTAGAATGATAGGGAGATCTTTTCCTTTTTAAACGAAGCCTTAGAGATCGCGATATCATTGCATACCACGTGACAAGATGCACGTCGACACTCGGGGGAGGTGGGGGAGGGGATCTCCTTTTCCCGGCTGCAGCCCATAAGAGAAACTCTTGAGATTTCTGCCTCAACTGTCGCATTAGATACCGATTCTTGGAAAATATGCCATCACCCCTTGCGACCGAATGAAAATTGTCCTCCTTGCAGAAAAAAGTTAAATCACGCATTTTTAGTTTTTTGTAATTTTCATTACTTGTCGCTGCGTGTAAAGTCTTCGTTCATTTGTTAATAGACATTTGTGATTACAAGATGTCAGCAAAATGAAAAATTTGACAATTGCGAAAAAAAAATTGGTAGAAAACTTTGAATATGTGAATGTATCGTAAGCAGCTTTCGCGAAGACTGATGAAATAGAGAGAGCGACACTGAATAACGTTCAAGTCTTGTTAAACAAAAGATGTGATCAACCAAAAGAGAAAGCGAGAACATGTTTCAACATTTGAGAATGTTAAGAAAGATCTTTTCTATTTGAAGTTGCACAAGAACTATGGAATGCGGTTTGCACAATACATGACGAACTGACATATGCAGTTGTTGACAATGAGATCGCGACTAATGGACTTTACCCACGAACGCCTTTGCGGGTATGTACCTTCCGAAAAAACTGCTAATTGGACGAAGGGGAAACCGTGTTAAAATTTTCTTCACGCCTATTGGTGTTTTTCTTCAAGATATCCATGACTCACGTGACATTAGTAAAGTCCATGGTGAAGCTTCTATACTGGAAATAGTCTAGGAAATTTTAAATATAAACACTGATGGAAACGATGATACTGACAGTGAATGCGAAGCTGAACCGACAACGCAAGCACAAGCGCTGAAAGCTCTAAATACATTCAGATATTTTTTTACCAGTCCCAAAGGCACAGAGGAACATTTTAAAACTGTTCATGAATAAGAAAAAGTAGTTTTAACAATTACGATAAAAAACACACAAACCTGCATAAAAGATTTTTTTTACTACTACGAGTATACTCATCAATTCGAAATTTTAAGTGTAAAGCTATTATTGTTTATACCTCTTGTTTTATAAATTATATGTTTATAGCTTCTTTGTACATTATTGTACTAATATAACTAACATATTAATAATATTTTATTGTCTAAAATAAAATTCCTGCTTACACTGCCTATAAGGTCATATTTTCCAGGACCGCATGGGTGACCATATAACCGATACTGACTGTATTAGCTTTTTTAATAAGCTTCAATTGGAATTAAATTCTCAATAATTTTATTCAGTTACATTTTTATTCTTAAATCTAATTACACAAAAAAATTTAATGACTTCTTTCCACTCACAAATTCATTAACCCATCACTTATTTTTTATTATTTTATCACTAGTCAATACCCAAAAATAACCTATGAAAGTATTAAACTATACAGGGTATTATTAAGGATAAGGATTGTCAAAAAAACAAAAGTTCATTCAAATACAAAGAAACAATGTTGTCATTAAGCTGATTTACTGATTGTCTAAGTCTAATTATAAACATATTGAATAGGTATGTTTTCAAAATACAAAAGGTATCATATCAATTTGTACATTTAACTATTTTCTGTGAAATTATTGATAGAATATTTGTAATTTGATTAATATTTTAACATTGTGGTGATGAAGAAAAGAAATTTGAGCGATTTTGATATAGTGGTTATAAAAGCTATAGGATAGGCATATGGGTATACTTATTTGATGTGTGTATTTTCTTTAATATACACTTTAGATATACAGATATGAACTCTGATATACTTATTTGATGTGTACATTAAAGAAAATACACATTAAATAAATTTAAATTAAAAAAAAACTAATGTAAAATTAAATTAAATTAAATGATAAGGGAAAGATGCGCATCTTTGTTACTTTTTTTTTTTCTCTGTTGTAGACAGTTGTTCTGATTTCACACCTACGTAGACTATTTTAGGACGAAAAAAGTTTTTTTTAAAATAAAAAATGGCCTCTGACTTGTTTTTTGTAGTGCAGCTGAACTCTGAACTCATGCACATAATATTGAAACTCATTGTTTAGCCTATTCTACTGCTAAGTAAAAGAGAATTCTTCTACTTCTAACAAAATACTTATCTGCAATTATTCGGCCGAATACTTTTAAGTATTCGGCCGAAGCCGAATATTCGGTTTACATGCCGAACCACCGAATACCGAATCAACTATTCGGTATTTGGTCAATCTCTAATATGAACATAAGAAAACAGTATGTAAATTAAGAAACTATGAATAACCCACAGAATCATCAGAGGAGCTTGCAGGTTAATTCATAGTGAAGATGCATTATTTCATCTAATTTTGTCGGCATTAATCCTATAATGACAAAATTTAGCTCCTAATAGCACATCATAAGAAAAAAATGATAAAAAACCAAGTGATCTAAAGAAAGATACACCTCGCACAAGATATTAAAAATTGAAAAATGATTAGAGCACAATACTTCAATTATAGACAAATCCAAAACTTCAAAAAGTAGACCCATAATATTTTTACATGTGAGGATGGAATCAGCTTTAAGACTATTAAAACATGTGGCTGAAACCAAAACATTGTTGCCATCTGGTGTGAAAAAGAAAAGCTATATTGTAACTAGATTTTTAATAAAAATGTTTAGTGCTACTATCTATACCCATAGAAAAACAGACTGGCATCTGGCTAACAGAAAAGTACCAAAATATGTTATTTTTAATAATTGTGTCATAGTGGTGCAATTTTTTTTTTTTTTTTTTTTTTGATTATGTAATACCAGAGATCAAAGCCTCAATTAATAACTTCATAATTTTGTTATCTTAATTGCATGTTACTGGTTACATATAGGAATAAAGTTTAATATTTTGATAATTTGAAAAGTTGAACTTAAACTTTAGTTAATAATAATACTTGTTTTAAGAATTAGACTAACCAATATAATATTGACTAATTACTGTAATTATATTTGTTAATTGTTTATAAATTCAGCCAATCCGTTCTTTTAAACATTTTCATCCGACAGATTTCGACTCTTATAATATAATAGTTCAAGTCATGTGACTCTCATAAACAGTTATGGGCTGACCACTTCGCTTTTCATATGCCAGGTAGCCATTTTTATTTAAAAAAAAAAATTTTTTTTATAAAACTGCATAAGAATTACATTTTTAGAAATATCATTTGAAAAAAAATTGATGTTTGAGTGATGAGTTACATTCAAGTATGTATATATTCTGAGATAACTTCAGCTGGAATTAGGTTGATAGCCCAATATCTCATTCTGTCAAAGTAAACAAACACAAGTGATTTGTTCATTGAGAACGATAAAAGTAGTAAACCATGAAGGTAATCATTCGCAAAGCAAGTTATCAAGTGATGAAATTTGCAATGCTGTCTATTGTCAGAAAAATAATTTATTCCTTTAAGCCAATTAATATTTAGCATAACTCTGTTAGGTGAAGTGCTATACAATTTAACTTCCTTTATGATATTTTCTTGATATAAATTAAGTGCAAACAAACCCAACTCATGTAACAATATTTAGTGAAGCAAATTTCAAATCGTTTTGATGGTTAATTTGGTGCTTATGTATTATTCTTGCCAGGAAGATAGATCACCAAAAGTGGTTGTTAATCACTAATCATGTTTACCATTGTCAATGGCCAGTAGCATTCAGAACAGTAATTTAATGAACCTTATTAAATACATAACATCATTAAAAATTTCAAGTAATATAGGCGCAAACTAAAATAATGCAAAAATTAGTATACTTTTTTAAAAACAGATAACATGACAAGACATAACAGACAGACATAACATAACAGATAACAAGACTGATGGTATTTAGCTAAAATATTTGTGATGGTAGTGTTTTTTTTTTTTTTTTTGACTATGTTATATTTGCCAGAATGAATATGAGATATAGGTACTTTCAATAATATATAGGTATTATAAATAAGCCACTTATCTATTTTTATGTACAAGTGCAAATAAATTGTATACTGTAAAAGAACTTATTTTCGCAAGCCGTAATTTTCGCGAAAGTGAAGATATCGGTGATTTCGTGAGCTGAAAATTTAGCGAATTTTACATGAACAGAACCGAAAGTTGAAAAATCCCGAAACTACCTAAATAGAACCTCTTTTGCATAAGGCATTTAAAGAAAATTCCTTTTGTCCGAAAAGTTCTTTCTATTAATTGTATTATTGTTTTCATTCAAGAAATAGTTGTAAGTATTCAAGAAATTTTTGTACTTATTTTTTATTTAAGTAACTGTACGTTAAATTTTGGATAAGTGAAAATTTTCTATTTTTTTTTATTATTATTTGAGGGGGAAAAATATATTTTGCGAGGCTTAAATTTTCGCAATTACGACGCGCTCGCGAAAATTAAAGTCTCGCGAAAATAAGTGTTTTTACAGTATATAAAGTTAAAAAGCAACGTTAAAAACGCCAGAATAAGCAAAAATTCCGCAGACTAGTTTCGTTAGCGTTTAGTGTACCGTCCTCAGTGCACTGAGGATAGTACGCTAAACGCTACCGAAACTAGTCTGCGGAATTTTTGCTTATTCTGCCGTTTTTAAATTTATATCATTCTGCGCCAAGTAGCATCTTAATAAAAATTGCATATAACCTATCTTAATTTTCCACTAACTACTGTTGCTTGCAGAAAATGTGGCTACCAGAAAAAGAACTTCATGACTGTCAACACATATTTAAAAATCCAAAAAAAGTGATTGAGAATGCATGATAGTAAATATCAGTTAGCAATGAATACAAAATGTGCATTTTATAGCCAATCAAAAGACATTTCTGGAGCTTTTTTATGCATCTTGGGGGGGGGGGGGGGAAAAGAACAAAGAAACTGTAAAATGTGACTGTTACTGGCAAAATGAAACTAAAGTGTTGGTATTGCACAATCATACTGATGAGAAATAGGCTTAGTTAAAAAGAATGTTCTATTAGAAGAAAATTAGTACAAGTAAAAAATACACAGTAATAATGATTTTAGATTTTTAATAAAGAAAAATTTAGAGGAAGAAATAATTAATATGAAAATTGAGCAAATTAGAATTTTAAAATTTATTCTGTATATATGTAAATAAAAACCACTTTATTCTTAGTAAAAATATATATATATATATATGTATAAGATGTAAATAAATACTTTTTACTAAAGGAAGAAAGATTTTTGTTTATAATTCAAGAAAAAAAACTTTCTTGACCTTATAGAAATCTTTGCAATTTTGTCTTAATGGATTTTATTGGAACTTGCGACTGACAAGGGAACCACTTTAAGTGTTGCTCGCACCTAGCACCGAGACCTGATACGTTCTGTAGCCCTATACATAAAAGTTAGAGAACCGAAAAAATTTCTCTGTTAAAATAATGCTTTATATATACTCTTTTATAGTTTTAATTTTTTTTTATTACATATTTATTTGTTTATTTCATGCCAAAAGTGAGTTAAGTCGCCAAATATGGCGCTACAATTTTTCCGCCCGCTTTATCCAAAGAAAAAATGTACAGAACATATTACTAGAATTATATCAGATTGCGATTTTTTTTTTTTTTAAATAATTGATAGCATAAGAAACAAATATTAGGTTTTTATTTTTTTTCCTATGCAGACGATAAATATATAAGTAATAAATATAATTCAATAAAAGCTTCGAAGATCATTGAAAACTATTTTTTAGTGAAATACAAAATAAGCAAAGTATTTTCTTTTGAAATTGAATGAAATAAAGTTTCGAATGTTTAAAATGTTGCTGTATTGGTCCTTCGGTAAATGTAATCATAAAGTAAATTAATATTTTTACACAATTTAGAAAAATTACTGTGGCGAAATAAGTCTGACATTGCAATTTCTAGCTATTACAAATTCAGCTGTGACATTTGGCTAGGGTTGCCGGAAAACTCTACTTTAGAAAATAAACACCAACTGTTTCCCCGCCAAAAATATGAATATAAAGTTTAAATTTTTCAAAATCAGATTCGTGGGTTTTTGAAGGAATTTTCAGACTTTTTTCAATATTTTATACTTATTATTAACTAATTTTTATTTTTAAATGCTTTTCTTTAAAAAAATTCGATGTTAATAGTCCGATAAGTGGTCTCGAAAATTGCATTTTCAGAAAGTTATGCTGCTGTATAATCAAGAAATATTATTTTAACAGAAAAATTTTATCGATTCTCAAACTTCGTAATATAGGGCTTTAAAATGCACCAGGTCTCAATGCTAGATGCGAGCAACACCAAAAGTGGTTCCCTGAGAAAATCTTTTGTTTGTGTGTGTGTAGTGTATATACATACCTGTATTGCATTATTAGATATTTTGGATCTCATATCACCATTCGAATTATATTTTATTCATTTTGTAGCTCCTTATACGATTATCACTTTCCCGTTCCTTTTTGCTGTGATGTTTGGAGACTGTGGTCATGGCATATTAATGGCACTTTTTGCATTTTGGATGATCATAAAGGAAAAGCAACTTCTTGCTTCAAAGACTGATAATGAAGTGAGTGTTTATTGTTATCTCAAGGATTTCAAATTATTTTATCCTTTTTTTCCCCTTCTTTTTTTATAAGTTTTTCCTGTGCTAATGTGCCCAGAATGTTAAAAAGTATATAAAAATCTGATTTTAATTAATATAAAGGAGTTTATTATTATTATTCTTTGATTATAAATGTGTACCAAACATTATAGATTTTAAAAGCAATTAAGCCTCTTATTACACGATATTAAAATGTATAATTGATAATTTCACACATTAATATAATTAGTAATTAAAAAATTAATAAAGAATATGTATTTCATTAATAATTCTGGCTTTATTAATTCTTTTATGTATTAATTTGAAACAAAACAAACAGTATGCAGTACTTATCTCTAAGGTTTTTTTTTATTATTATTATCATTGTTACCTATATGTATATATATCGAAGCTGTTCTCGGTTTTTATTTCTTAATGATAAGTGTACTAAAACTTCATGCCTGGTCTTATTCCTGTACAGAAATATCTCCTCTCTATATATATTTCATTATCTTTCATCTTTATTAAATAAATCTTTTTTATATTTTTCATCAAACTACATTTTTATTTATCTTTGTTAAAATATCTTTTATTAATGTTGTAAATTACAATAATCTTTACTCTACTTACCTTATTTTTATTTCTGTTAGCCTATCTTTAAAACTACTTAATTTGTTTATTTGGTTTCATTACCTCACATGTTTTCTTACTTTCAAATCCCAGCCAGCAGTTTCGAGGCAATCAGGAGCACATCATTCTTTTGAATGATGCTAGTTTGTTATGGCTGCCACTAGATGACATCGCTCGTTTGATCTTACTGCACATCATTTGTACGATGTTTCATCATGATGCTTTCCTTACAGAACTATCAGCAGCTGCTCCTTGCATTGCATAATAAGTTAATATCTGCGGATCATATAAAGTATACTGCAGTTCATTTTTCCCTACCTGTTATTTTTTGTTCTGTTACTAATCAGTTGGTGCTATTTTGGAGATCTGTGGATTGTAATGGTGACTGATGTTACTTAGAGTTCTGTTTCTATTCTTCGTTTAATTAAAATTCTAGTTCTTTTCTTTTTTTTTTTTTTTTTTTTTTTGGTTTCCTTTATGATCAATGTCGACAGCAAGTATTTTTATGGAAGTCAGCAGTCTTTATAACTTGGGATTGTGGACTCTGTTGGTTAGCGTGTATAAGGAACATTATATTTCGTGAATCATTGTGTCAGCAGTTATTGTCGAGTCAAAGTTAATATATTTATTTTCCATCTACAATTCTTTTGAAATTTGTGATGTTCTCAAGGGAAATATTTTCAACAATAAAGGATTATCTAGATTGTCGCCAATACTCCATATATATATACACATATTGAAAACTTTTTTCAGATAGTTGTCCCTGTTTTAGGACATTGTTAAATTTAAATCTGAAATATCAGCCACTTAAAGATAACTTATCAAACATTTTCCAAAGCTATGAGGTTGGTTCATTTATTTATTTTTTTTTTAAATATATTTTGAGACTTATCGTACAAGTAATTTAATAGTTAATATGCATTTGTAAAAGCTAAAGAATGTCTAAAGTATTGTTTTCCTTATATATAAAATTTTATTTATTGTTTTATATTTTCGTTATTTTTGTTTTTTAAATAAAATTTAGTTTGTTTTTATACCTACTTGTAGTTTTTTCACCACCATACATTTACCCTTCTTTGTTTAGCTATTTGAATTGAATGTTTGATTTGCAGTTTTCAACTTTTAATTCAATAGGTCTAAAGACGTAAAGAATGAGTTTTCACCGCATACCTTTTAACATCTACTAATTTTAATCGTTATGTAAATTTAATCACTTCACTTTATACAAATCTTCAGTTTTGAACCAACTTGCATGAAATTCGATATGCATGCATTTTAGAACATGGAAAAAGTCGATGTCAATTTGAAAAAAATTATCACACCACTCTTTACTCTTTTTTTCCAGCCTCCTTCTATAATTTAAAATGATAGAAATCTCTCTTTTTTTTTTTACTTTCCTAATTCAATTCATTTTCTTTGAGTTGCCACACCCTAAAAAGTGGTAAATAATTTTTAAAAAATGATAACATGTGTACTTTTTTTCCTTTATCTGTATTATAAAAGACAAACATATCCATCTGTAATGCTGACGTCATTTTGCAAATGGCAACACTTGGCAACATAATTTCGTTTTTGTAATTTTTGCTACTGTAAATTTTAACTTTCTAAGCAACACACATTTTCAATTTTTTGGCCATTGTATAGAGAAAAAAGTGTACTTTCAAATGCAATTTGTTTGGAAACCAGACCTGCCAACTGCTACGAAAAAATCATAGTTGCTACGAATTGGACCTATAACCTACGATGCTACGAAAATCAGTCTTAAACTACGATTTTTTGCAAAAAACACAAACACATTTTTTGTCTCTAGTTGCTATTTTTATCCCATGCAGCATATATTTCACGAGTGATTCTGTTCCGAAATTTCCAAAATTTCAAAGTATTCATTTCCGAAAGTTTTAAAAATATGGTTATTAGTCTGAAAATTCGGGTATTAAAAAATGCTCATGGGAAAGAAAAATCTGGGCTGCAAAACAAACTTCTTAACATAAAACCCTCTTTATGTATATTAAACACGAGTGAATCATGTTTCTGTAAATATTTATCCAGGAATTCCCTTCCTTAGAAACAGGGCGTGCCATTTTAAGAATTTCTGAAGGGGGGTTCTTTGAGACGCAAGGTTTGAAATAGTGTGCAAAATCTCATAATTTGCACACGGAAAAGGAAAGTCCTGCTTAATGAAAAATGCTGTGCAGTATTTCCCTCTGCAATTTCTTCCACAGACCTATGATTCATTTGCAAGTATATTTTGAAATGTCTTGGAAGTCTGCAAATTTTTTTTCTGTTATGGAATTTCCCCAAATTAATTCGTGAATCGATCGTGGTAAAAAATGATAATTTCTTCAAATGGTCTTGTAAAAATATCGGTATTTCAAAGATTTCAGAAACAAATAGTGATTATCTTCAATTGGTCGCTGAATAAAATCGGTAATTTCGTTTAGAGTTCAGAAAGAAATTGCGAATTTCGTCTAATGTTTGTGCAAAAAATCACGAATTTCAATAAAATATTGAGGGGAAAATATCGCAAATTTTATCAAAAGATCGCGGAAACGATTAGTGAATTTTGTTAATTGAGTGCGAAAAGATATCGAAAATTTTGCCGATCGGTTTCGTCGGGATAATCTATCGCGAATTTCGACAAATGACAGTGTAAAAAAATTAATTTCGTAAATTGATTGCACAAGAAAATAAATTTTGTCAAAGGATCGTTGTAAAACCGTGAATTATCCCAAAATATAGCGGATAGAAAATGCTAATTTCGTCAAAAGATCAGTAAGAACCTGCAAATTTCATCGAAAGATCAGTAAGAAAATGCAAATTTGACCAAAAGATCGCAGAAAGAAAACACTAATTTCGTCAAAGGATCATTGAAAAAAACGCAAAATTCGTCAAAGGATCGCGGTAAAAAATACGAATTTCGTCAAAAGTTCGTGGTAAAAAGTGCAGGTTTCAACAAAGAATCGCGATAGAAAAATCTGAATTACAATTGTAGGGGGGAAATTTTGAATATCCTGAAATGATCTCTGAGAAAAAAAATTGCGAATTTCGTCAAAATTTACTGCACTGGGCTAAAAAAAACTAGAACGAGGCTCCTTTTACTAATGTCAAAGGCTTCGAAACGAGAAGAAACTCTAAAAATCGTATAGAAATTTTGAGAGGAAAAAATTTACTGTATTGAGTTCAAAGACTGAAACCTTATTCCTTTTACGAATGTCAAAAGATGGTTGCGAAACACGAAAAACCAACCAACCAACCTCAGATTAATTGTAATTTTGTGTGCTACGATTTCTCATTTTCAAAGGTTGGCAGGTCTGGGAAACTGTACATTAATTGAGTGATTTATTATGGTTTTTAAAATGAATTTCAAGCATGAATTTTTTTAAATCTATCTCTGTTGCATGCCGGCTCCATTACTGAAGAATAACCCATTTGCACTTAAAATAATATAAGTAGTTCAGAATTTGTCTCAGTCTCATTTTCCATAATGAAATTAAAACTTCATAAATAAATAAATAAAAGAATATAATATATTAAAAACACAAATATAACATATCTATAACCGAAATTTTCAATTTTTATACTGTTGAATTGGGCAAAATAAAAATATAATTTACTTGAAATATGTATGTTATGAAATTGAGTTAGTTGCTAAGCAACTATTAAAGTAAAAGGAACAAATAATTATAATAACAAAAAAAATTATTAAATTGAAAAGTTAAAATGTTTTTTATATTTTTCGAACAGGTGCACAAATTTCTATCAATATATATGTTGTGGCCAAAGTCAGGAGTTTGGCTATTTTGTAAATTGACCAAGAATCCTGGCCAAAGCCCAATGAAAGGTGTGTTTCATGCTTTGGCCTGCCAATTCCTGAAGTGGCCAGATATCCCTGGCCAATATTCATCTAGTGATCCAAGGCTGCAGTAGGTACCACTAACATGCATGTGGGGGAAAGGAACATTCCTTGCTTTGACAATAATATTCTGTTTTTCTGGAGAATTTCTCATTTCTGTGACTTATTGTTATACAGCGGATTCATTGAGAGAATTGTATTCTTCGAATTTGTACTACAATATTTTTTATGAATATTGTATAATTTCTCTCTATTCTAAAAATTGTAAGTTCCGAATTATCTTACATATGAGTTAGTGACATATGTTAATTTATTAACAATATTTTAAGCAAAGTTTTCTTCACATATAATATATTATATTAATTATGCAATCTAACCAGCTGTTTTTCAAATTATTTGTATTTGATTTTTTCATATTGTTAGGATTAATCCAAACCATAGTTCTCATCTCTGTACACTCATATATTCTTTGATTTAATTTCACTTCATATTAATTTCTTTTATTACTTTATTCTGTTAAAGTTTATTTACTTACCTTTAGTTTGAACATTTCTTCTTATTTTATCTTCTGAATTCTTTATCTTTTCTCTCTTTAAGTTGTCAGTTGTAGGTGTTAATTTCCATTTACAATATTTCGTATTTACTTTCCATTCATGCAAAACAACTTCATATTCCTCATTTGTTTCGTTGGGAAAAATTTCTCTTTTAGCTGTATTAAAATGAATGTATAAATAAATAAACTTTATATATTCAAAGTTTAACATTATTCATCATTAGTTTAAACTACTTTTTTATGACATTGTCTCATTTTAATAACCTGATGGTGGGAACTTGCATCTCTGTTAAGTAACACATTGTATTATTTTTAAAAATGTCTGAAAGTGTTAATGTATTAAAAGTGTATCTGTGCAAGGCTTTCATGCTGCAATCTTGGAGATTATTTGCTGATACATTTTTTTCATTAATTTTTAATCAAACAGCGTGTTTTAATGAAATGTGGGTGTACTATGTCAAAAGCCAGTTTAAAAAAATTTTCTATGGTACCTCATTTATTGTTATGTGTTCTATGTGTGTGCATAAAAAAGGGTATATTACCATCACAAATAATATATATGATTATTATTTATGCAAATTTTCTATGAACAAATTTGTCACATTTTGAGATGTGTGAAAAATTATATATACAGTAGACACCCTGAAATCTGCACATCATCACAGATGTAAACAATGAAACTTTCAGTTCAGATGTAGGGTCAAAATTACAGACTTTTATATTTTTATATCATTCTGTACGTATTTTAGACGTAATTCTGATTAATATGACTGAACTCATGCTGTTTCATGAAGAAAGTATAAATTTATTTCTGAAAAATTTTAAGATATTGCTGATATCTTTGGTAACCACAATCTTTTTACTAAATATATTTATGTATTAATCAAGCTTTCTTTGTTATTAAATCTGGCTGAACCTGACATAAATTCCTTATTTTATAATTTTTATGTAAATTAGTAGAGTACCTTTATGAAGCATGTTGCATTGAAAAATTCAAGAAAATTGTATCTTTATGGTGCATATTCAATTATGCATTATTAATTATTTACTTGACATTTACTTATAACAAATTAATCATTTTGTAAAATCTTAATTTTTATTATTTTAGTTGATTACTTTATTTTTTTTAATAGCCTGCTATATTGTAATAATTCATTATAATTTCGATTTAAGCGTTCAAATTATTTTTTTTAATGTAAACAAATCAATGGCCAGAAATACACAAAATTCTAAAATCCTCACAACCTCTGGTCTCAAGCAGTGCAGATTTGAGGGAGTCTAATGTATTACCTGTAATGTGTAATGTCTAAAAGTAGCAAAAATTCAAAATAAAATAAATCTTATGCACAATAATTCACTTGTTTGTTATATTTTAGATATGGAACACAATGTTTGGTGGACGATATATCATATTTCTCATGGGTCTATTTTCTATATACACTGGTTTGATATATAATGACGCTTATTCCAAGTCTCTTAATATATTTGGAACTGGATGGTCGATGCCTCAAAAGTAAGTGTATTTTTATGTAATGTTCAGTTGTTTCTAAGTTATCCTTATTTGAACTTCTGATTTCACAGCTTGATATCATCTTTTTAAAAAAAATTACAGTGTTTCACAATAGTGTATGTCCCACATTCCAGGCAATTTCACAGCACTGCTTTTTTAATGGTTTTAATGATAGGATTTTTACATGTAATCTAAAAAATATATAAAAATATTAAGAATTGTTCCACTGGCGTTGAATTAAAATTGTGGAGTATCGTGAACCCTAAAGGATGATTCCTGTGTGTGGGGTTTCAAGTATTAGATTGATACCTGTTAGAGGATTTGTTTTTAAAATTTATAATGAAAATACTCTGAAACAGTTTTCCATGAATATTGTTTGAAAAGAAAGAAAAATTGTTCAAATTACTGTTTCTGTAAAGCATTGACGTTCTAAGTATAGGTGCAGTTTCCAAAAATTTTTAAGGAGCCAGTGGCTCCTAAACCCAAATAATCCTGTGGCCATATTGTGAAAGAAACGCATAAAAGCAATAGTGTTTATATGGAGAAAAAATTCAGGAATTCAAAGTGAAAAATTTACACATGTACAAAAGAAACACAGACTACATCAAATGTGTATATTTCATTTAATCACACAATTCCTTTAATTTGGTTATAAATTAAATATAATATAAATCTTAAGCTATGGACAGTCAGAAGATAAAGTTGGGCAAGATAGAGATTAAAAAAATATATCTATAAGAATAAGCTAAGCAATCAGGGTAATGGGGAATATTAGAAAAACAATATTTCTTATATTCATTTTGTCATACAAGAGTACATACATACAAAAAAGAAATGTGAATGTGTGATATTATTTTGCACTATAAAAATCAAAATGCAATTCAAGCATTTGTTTTGTAAGAACACACAAGAAAAATTATTTAAAAAAAAAAAAATCTTATCACAGATTATTACAGGGGTGATTCTGTTCTGAATTTTCTGAAAATTCAAGGTATTCGGTTCCAAAAATTTGGATATAAAAATATATTGAGAATTTGAACAAAAAATCACCGAAAACATCTGTCAATCGTCAGCAGAACAAAACATGAATTTTGTAAAAGGATCGCAAAAAGAAAACCCACAAATTTTGTCAAAAGTACATGCATTTCGTCAACTGATCTATAAAAAAAAAAAACGAATTTCGTCCATCTCCTCAGAAAGATCGCCAATTTTGTCATAGGATCAGAGGGAAAACGCAAAATTCATTAAAGAATCCCCCAAAAATGTGAATTTCTTCAAAGAATCCCGAATAAACATATTTTTCATCAAAGAATTGCAGGGGAAAATGCAGATTTCGCAAGGTTGCCACATGCTACTAAAATGCTACTAAAAGCGACTATTTTCAGCATCAGGCTACTATGGCTACTATTTTAGCTCAGAATCCTTCAAAAGCGACTATTTTGGAGAAAAATCGGAAAAAAGGAGACTATTTTCCAATTTTAGCTACTATTTTTGAGAAGAAACTGATTTTTCATCAACACAAATCTGCTGACTCTTCCCTTTTTAATTTTTTTTTCTTTAACTCAATACCCTGTTGCAATTTATTATGGCTAGCTGATCTGCTTGGCTTTTCGTGTGCCCATAATAATATTCTTAAATGAACAATAACCCTTTATGACCTGACATACACAATTGTGTAGATGATCATAAAGAAAATGAAAGACATTTTCTGCTTTTTTTGTACGATTTAAAGTTGAGCCTGCAGAATTGTGTAGATCCTTCCTTTGCATAACCTGACATGGGAATTTTTTTTCTCCCTCAAATACGATCCTATTAATTAGGCAAAACCACCAAAACTTTTTATTTCTACCAAAAACCTTTCAGTATTTAATGGTTAAGTTTGTATTTTATATCTTTAACTCGAAATTGATGTTGTCTCAAATACATGCCCGCTGATTGTGGGTAAAATCGGTTTAAAAAAGTATAAAAAAAAATAAATAATGAAAACCCTGATATTTAGCAGTAAAAAGGCTCGAAATAACTGCCACAGGAAACGAAAGGGGGGGAGGGTGCAGTATGTTTCCGACAACTACATAATTTTTGTGCTAAAATATTCATGTAACTATAAAAATCCAATGGCTTATGCATAACCATTTTTTCTTTTTTTCACATCGAAATCCCGAGTGAAATTCTTTGATTTTTAAACTGATTATTGCTGGATAATCTTGTATTTCCACCGCCAGGGTGAGTAATATGTCCTATATGAACATCCGACACTGGTGCCCACTGCCTTTGGCACCGTATAGCAGGCATGCTGCATACCGTGTAAAATCTGTTAGATCTAAATTCCAGGGGACACACTTTGTTCTGAACAATCTACTTTCAGAACGAAATGCTGACACGTGTTCAGCTGCTTATGGCACCATATAGTAGGCATGTTGCACACGCTCTGTCAAATCAGTTAATTCTGAATTCTATTGCCAGGAAACGCACTCTGTTCGTTTTCTAAACAAACCATCTTCAGAACGAAGCCATCGAAAACAAAGTTGAATGAACCAAACCCTGTTGTGACTGGACTCATAGGACCCGAGATAGGAAAGCGCCCCTGGTGGGAAAAAAAGAACTAAAATATGTAAGGCTATCGATATCAAGTCGAATGAACAAAACCTCATCGTCATTTGGTCCATAGAACCCAAGATACTTTAAAATAAAATTTAAAAATATCTTGAATTATTATTTGAAAATAGTGATATGTGCTACTCATAATTTTACTTCAGTGGTATAGAATAGAGTGTCATTATTAAGTTAATCATCATGTTTGGAATTAATCTCTATTACAATATCTGTCATGTGGACTAATTGCGATATTTTTTAATCAAGTCATTCACTCCCCTCCCTATCCCCACAAATATAACAAATTGGGGAAAAGGGATAATGGAGGTTCATAATGTGAAAGAGTAGACAAAGTTTTTTCCAATGATAGATCACATGAAGGGTTCGTAAAAAGTTAGAAAATTGCCCGCTCCAGAGATAAATGTTACGCTCCCGGTATACACCCCTCCTCCCATTTTGAAAGTTTTATATTTTGTAAATAATATTTATCGAAGGGCTCCATGAAATCAGATCTAAAATGATATTTATTGTAGAAAACGTTATGATCTTAGATTTTTATAATTGTAACCTAAATAGCAAGTTAATCCCGCCAGTCAATATCATAATGTATTTTTAATCTTTTTATGTATCCTATAATAAAAAATCTGACTTAAAATTTATGATAATTAGTAAAGAAAGATTTAAATAATGTGCTGTGTGGAAAGCATTTCTTTTTTCCTTTAAAAAATTGATTTTTTGATCAAATAAAAAGTTCTTCATAGATTTTTACAAAAATTACATATTTGGATTCAGTGATAAAAAAAAAAGCAAAATTTCAAATCTATAAATGCAATATTTGTAAAAATTTTATATATCATGAAACAATCCCATTATGGAAATTACCGTTTTTTTTTACCACAGACAGACTGTCTCTCCTTTTCTGCTGATAAGAAATTGAAAGCATTTATTTTTCATTTAAAAAAATTAACTGATTTTTAAAAAAATTACATACTTGGAATCAGCATAAAATATGCATAGATGCATAAATTTCAAATCTATAAATGCAATATTTGTAAAAATTTTATACCGTGCGAAACAATCCCAGTATAAAAATCATCTGTGTTTTTTATCACCTTGGCAACCCTTCCATCTCTTGAGTTTGAAAAAGAATTTTATTTATGGTCTGATTAAAATCCATGCTGTAGTTGAATTATAAATACTTTTCCATTCTTTTAATTGTGATTTTTTAATTAATAACTCGCCTAATTATCAGAAATTTAAAATTCTGAGTCTCAGTGCATCAAGAGAAACCTTCGACTACCCTCACAAAAATTTTCAGCTTTGTATGCACGGTAGATTTCGTTAGCCATTGCAGACAGACAGACAAACACACAGAATGAAACTTTTTTTTATTAGTATAGATTTGCAATTTGTTATTTTAGTATCCATTTTTTTTTTTTTTTTTTTTTAATCTGCAAAAACTTTCATTTGAAGTGGATAAATTATGCTTTTCAATCCATAAATGTAAGCTCAAAGATGCCAATCATCCAAATTTCGGTGCGAAACTATTAATTTTCTGGTTGACTCCCACTCATACACTTTACAGTGTATTTCTTCCAAATTTTTGTTTCTTTTAAAAATATTTAAATTTTTAACTGTCATACGAATTTTATGCTCTTCATTCTAGATCACTGTGCTGTGTGCGTTTAATTTGTTCCTAGTCTCTTCACTCATAGCATAAATATATTTCATACCTGAAATTTAGTAACCAATCTGAAATAAATGCCATTTATGAATAAGATACATTTTATTAAATAAAATTTTTTGTTAAAATTGGCATATGAAATGGAAGACTTGCAAATTATCAAAAATTGATACTGAATTGATAACAAAATGTAATTTAGCAAAACTCGGGGATATCAAATTTTCTGCTCAAAAACCTGGTGGTCAGCATGTTAATCGATCTACCGCTGTCCTGATCAACATGTCATAATTTGCTGCATTCAATATTTATCCGATCACAACATAAATGTCAACATCCATGTAATAGTTACTTCAATAAAATCTTAAGACCAGAAATAAATAAAATCACACAATACTTTGAACATGTAATTTTTACAGTGATTTTTATGCAGCAAATGTTTTTCTTTTAAATTTATTTTTGAAAAGGTCAAAAAGATGTTAGATTTATTGAATTTGTTGCTGTTCTTTTCCTATCTAAATTTGAAATTTTTATTGAATAAAATTTCTAGTTCAAATTGGCATATGAAATGGAGGATTTTAAAATTATCAAAAATTGGTACTAAATTGATAACAAAATGTAACTTAGCAAGGCTCGGGGATGTAAAAATTTTAAACATAATGGTAGTCTTCATTTTAATCTTTGCCAATGATCTACTGCCATGCTGATTGGCATGGCATAATTTGCGGACAAAAAAAAGTGGGAACATATAGATGCATAGTTAGATAAATATAGATATACATCTGTTTTTGTTTTTAACCTCTTCCCATTTCGATAAATTTAAAAATATTGACTATTACAGGATCAAAAACGGATTAAAAAGATATTCGTACATTAAAAAAGCATTAAATTGGTATTCCCAGAAATCAATGAACCCATAACCTAACACAGTTTTACATAAATTTCTTGTAAAGGTTAGATCAGTTTTGCACACAAAAGTTGCACATGCCTGTTCTTTGTCAAATGCATCTTTTCTGATAAAGCTATTTTTATAGACAGATTTCCTGCTTTAATTTATTAAAATTGCAGCTAACGCATTTAAAGTTGTAGCTTATAATAAGATTTTCTTTTTAGAATTGAGGCCTGATTAAAGCAGAAATCAATGGGCTTGTGTCTCTTGACTTATGGTAAATGCCAAATTTAGGATGCTTTTTTCGAAAAATGTGTATATTTTCAACAAGTTTTTGATCCTGTACTGATTATAATAAATGACAAAAGTTTTTTTTTTTTTTTGTTTCCAGTTGCTTCACAGTAATGCCAAGCAAATATTTAGTTTAGTTTATGAAACTGAACTGCATTCTTTTTAAAATAATAATTAATGTGTGATTTTATATTAAAAGTACAAAAAGTGGCACATTAGGGTGGAAACATAAAGTGTAGTAAAATAGGATGTGAATTTTCATGAAACAGTTTTGGTTATTATTTTGATAACAAATAAGGTTCTTCCCCTACCCCCCCCCCTTTTTTTTTTTCTTAAGTAAGCATGCAACTATTTTTGTACAAATGCTACTATTTTGGCTACTACTGTTTTCATCGTAGGCTACTAAAGATACTATTTTTTATGCCATTCGGCAGTGGCAGCCCTGATTTCGCCAATCTTCACAGAAAAATAATCAGCTTCGTCAATGGGTCACGGAAAAAAACCCACTAATTTTATCAAAGGATCGCAGAAAAAAGGTAATTTTGTCAAAAGTTCTCAGAAATAACACGAATTTCGTCAAAAAATTGTAGAAAAAACACGAATTTGGTCAACAGATTGCCGAAAAAACGTGAATTTTATCAAAGAATCGCTGAAAAAAAAAAAAAAAAAAAAAACCACTAATTTCATCAAAGGATCGCCAAAAGAAAAAAAAAAAAAAAAAAAAAAGTGCAAATTCCAACAAAGCATCGCCAAAAAAGTTGCGATTTTCGTCAGTGGATCGAAAGAAAATCGAAATTCGCTTAAAGATGGCAAATGACTTAGATGCCGAAAATTAGTCGCCAAAGCAAAAAATTGAGTTGTCTTGTAGCAACTGGCGACCTTGAATCTGCACCTATAGTTTGAAGTATAGTGATATTTAAAGCTGAAATTAATTAAAATGTTATTAATTATTTTCATTAAAGTGTACATCTTTTTTCAGCTTAAATCAATAGGAAAATATCAGACCTATCATTCAGTTATTCTTCTAGAAGAAAGATGCAATGTTTATAGAAACATTACAAGTTATCTTTAGCTGAGTGTTTAAATTAATATATAAATAAAAATTTAGAGCAGAACTCATTTTATATACTGAGTTATTCAAAATACTTTAGACAATCTTTGAGAATAGATCAAGCATACAAAGCAAGTCATTTTTAAAACAGTACATGAGGTTTTGATTTATTTATTAAGCCTATATATATATAAAACCATTAAAAAGACATTACCAACCACCAACAAAAGCTGTGAAATTATGAATAAAGTGGAAATAACTAATTGACAAGAATATATACATATATGTTATATAAAAATTTTACTTTTATTGTTCATTTAAAATATTCTAAATTGCTGGCGTATTCATTATTTCCCTATTTGTTAATACTCTCTATTATTTATTTCTAGTTAAATTCCTATAAAATTAAAACGCGTATCTTAATAATAGTCTTATTCAAAGACTTAATCTAAGCTTTTAATCCTTTCCTTAATTTTTATCAGCTATCTAACTGTAAAATCCTGAGGACACTTACTTTATTTTTTTAATGTTTATAAAAGCCATTTTTACATTTTTATTTTATTCCATCTCAATTTCTCGCCAGCCTGGCGAGCAACAGCTGAATCACATCAGAATCCTTCTGTCAGCAGAGCCGGGATTCATTTCTATGACGTTTCTCGATCGCTCTCCATTGGTTGAGTGATGGATTGCAGTTCCTTTCGTGTCTCGCTCATGAATTTGTTTGGTTAGTCTGAAGTTTGGATTTCAATCGGAATTCTAATAAAACGCTCGAGCATGAGCTTAGAAGGAAGATTTTTGTGCTGTTTCACCGTTTACCTAATTTGTTACCTGGTGTCCAAAGTCACGTAGAATATTTAAATCACTCTTTAATATCTTTTTCGCATGAATAATTAGTTCGTGCTCAAGCATGATGGCTCTTATAAATTCTCATCCTGTGGGAATTGTTTACATTGATATGTTGTGATGAAATAAAAAGTTTTCAATGACTTCAGCCTATGTTTTATTGGGAAAACCCTGGATTTCTTCTTCCTTTTTTCACCACTCATGCGGCCTAATCTGCCTTGACTGTAGCATGATTCAATGGTTGTTTGATTAAACTTCACCAATCTCAGCACTATCAACAATCGATAGAATTGATTAAATAAGTCAACTGGAGTATTCTATCTGTCCACAGCTGCTAAATTTCCATATTGTTAACACCTCCAATAGCGATGCTTGCACTAAGTGGTACGACTGTTATACAACCTCCTGATTAATATATAGTACTAATCCAGCAATATATCGTAAAAAGAACGACATGATTGTCCGACTTAACTCATTCATTTGCTACGTAATATATATATAACAAAACTTTTTACAAATATTAATTATTAAAACACAAAAAAATCAACAATATATAAATGAGCCAATAATTATAATACTACACAATTGTAAAATGTACAAATTGAACAGTATGAGGAGAAAAAATCCATGAGCTGAATGTAAAACACATTATCAAGGGCAATATTCCACTTTGAGTAAAGTGTGCCATTAAGCATAAATTACTGTACTATTCTGAATAATTTCTGAAAATCAAAACATGAGAGATGCAATATCAGTTACAAGTAAACATAAAAAAACACATAATATTGTAATAAACAGATTTTAAACAAATATAAAAATAACAGAAAAACTTCCAACGTCAACCTGGGGAATCTTGTTCTAATGATTTTGACAAGCACATGAAGTGATTGTATAATTACAGTTAACAATTTACAGTTATTTTAACAAATTGTAAAATAACCAAAAAATAATGTATCAATAAATAAAATCAATTATAAAACTAATGAAACTATTAAAAAATTATCATCTATTATAACAACCTAATTATGAACAAAAAGGAAAAAGGATAAATAAGAATAATGTATTTCATAATTCTCCATTGCAGAAAAAACAATGCTTGGTCCTTTTCTCATACTTCATTCAAGTCAAGTAGGTACATACTGTGTGGAGGATCTTCTGAAACACGCTGTCTAAATATCACATCTCCTTCAATAGTAGTGGAGCCTTTTTGATATTTAATTTCATAGTCAAACATACTAAGTTTAATGGACCAGCGGAAAAGACGACCTGTTAAATTTTTAACATTTTTGAGTCAGATAAGAGCAGCTTGATCTGTATGGAAGACAAATTTTTGACCGTGTAAATAATGATCAAATTTATCAAAAGCTTCCAAAATTGCTAAACATTCTAATTCAGTAATTGCATAATTTTTTTCATATTCATGAAGATTTCTGAGACGGTGCAGAACGTAAAATTTAATTTACATCAACTTGATTCCCAATACATTCCACTCCAAGACTTGATGCATCAACAAATAAATGACAAGGCATTTTGTGATCTAACAATCTTAAGATAGGTTTTTCATTTAAAGCTTGTTTTAGCTTCTCAAAAGAATTTTGACTATTTTGGTCCCACACATAGAGGACATTTGTCTTCAACAAGTTGTTGAGAGGGTATCGAATTTTAGCATACTTTGGTATAAATTTATTGTAAACATTTATAGATCCTAAAAAGCATTGTAACTTTTTAACATTGGTAGGTGGTTTCAGTTTTTTAATGGTTTCAATATTTGTATTGTCAGGTCAGATACAACCATTAGGCACTTCATACCCAAGGAAATTAATTGTGGATTTGGCAAAATTACATTTTGATAACTTCAATTTAAGGTTTTCTTTACAATAGGGGTGCACAACCTTTTTAAGAGAAGGGCCAATTACAAACATGTCTAGATTGTCAAGGGTCACATCAGTAACACAGAGAGAATTGTATTTCAGGGAGGTAGAAGGGGGGATCTGTTGGTTTATCTGTGTAATCAGATAAAAAACATTATTTCTGAGGGGGGCAGTTTCACCTCTCTAGGTTCCCCTGCAGTGTTGTAGTCGTAAAAAACTAGAAGGTAGTATACGCTATATGCAGATGGTATATGCTAGAATTATAAACATTCATTACTAGAGTGTATGCTATTGTTTTATTTGAGAAACAGATGGTATATGGATTTTCTTTAAAAAATCAAGAAGGTATTTGGCATATACCTCCATATACCATCTACTACACCCCTGTTCCCCTACCCAGTCAACATAGACAATTCAGTTGACAAGGATATATCACCAATTTATATTGTATGTATAACAGAGATATAGCAAAGATTATTTTCAAGGAGTGCAGAAATTCTTTGACTTTGAATCAATTTTGTTTTAATAAAAGTGCTAACATGGGCATGGGAGTGGCTAGTGCTGAAAAAAAAAAGTGAACTTTATGAACAAAAGGGGGGAGAAGGAGAAGCATATATTATTTTGTGATTTTTTCTCTGATATACATTGATGTAATTCGGGATTTTTTTTCCCGCGATAAATTGAAGAAGGTCGTTTTCTTTTCAGTACACGATCGACGAAATTTGCGATTTTTTCCTGCGACCAATGGATTTCTATTTCACAACATTTTTTGTCACTGACAGGCAAAATTTGTATTTTTTACCATGAGCGATCAAAATTAACGATATTTTTCCATAGGTGATAGATGAATTTCACGAAAATTTTTGCAACCAATTAACAAAATTTGTAATTTTTTCCATCAATTGTCGAAAATTCGTGATGAAATTCAGGATTTTTTTACGACAAATTAATAAAATTCGCGATGTTTCTGCAGCCGATCGACGAAATTTTGGATTTTTCTGCACCTGATCAACAAAATTCGTGATTTTTCCACACCTGATCAACGGAGGTCGCGATTTTTTGGCACCCAATTAACAAAATTGGTGATTCTTATCGTAACTGACAAAGTTCGTGGTTTTTTTCTCAGGATAAACTGACAAAACTCACGATTTTTCCACGCCTGATCAAAAAATTACGATTTTTCCATGCCTCATCAACAAAATTCGCGATTTTTCAGTGGCCGATCGACGAAACTTGCAATTTTCCCTCTCTTGATTGACGAAACTCGCGATTTTTCCACTGACGATCAACAAAATTTGCAATTTTTCCATGACTGATCAACAAAATTTGGAATTCTTAACTACCTGACAAAATGTATAATTTTTTCCTGCAGCAAAATGCCGAAATTCATGATTTTTCCTCACTATAAACTGACAAAACTAATTTTTCTGCAGCTGATCATCGAAATTTGCAATTTTCCTGCTCCTCATCAAAAAAATTCGTGATTTTTCCATGCCTAATCAACGAAATTTGTTATTTTTCCATGCCCGATCAATGAATTTCACAATTTTTCAGGCCCGATTAACAAAACTCTCGATTTTTCTGCACTCGATCGACGAAACTCAAAATTTTTTCGCTGACGATGCTGCAATTTTCTGCACCTGATCGACAAAACTCGCCATTTTTACGCACCCAATCAATGAAATTCAGGATTCTTAACTAATGACGAAATTTATAATTTTTTTCCCGCATGCAAAATGACGAAATTCACAATTTTTCCGCATGATAAACTGACAAAACTCTCAATTTTCCCTGCAGCCGATCAACGAAATTTGCAATTTTTCCGCTCCTCATTGACAAAATTCGTGATTTTTTCCGTACCCGATCAACGAAATTTGCCTTTTTCCTGCACGTGATCAACAAAATTTGTGATTTTTCCATGCCCGATTGATGAAACTCGCAATTTTTTCATGCCTGATTTTATAGACATGAATGCCACTTCTTATCACTGTCTGACTATTTTATCCTATCTTTAATTGTTTACTTCAGCCTTTCATAATAAGTCCACTTATCTCTCTTTTGGAATAATCTTTTGCCTATAAATACCTCATAAAGTCCATTTCATTTTACCTTAAAATACCTCAAGTCTATTTTCTTTTCCCTTTAAATATCTCAGTTTATTTCTTTTTAAGTTGTTTTTATCGCACGTGTTATTTCAACTTACTGCCATTCATATTTTGTTTACATTGATATTTCCCTTTAATAAATGAGCCAGTTTTCCCGATCGTCACTAGATGGCGGCATCGGTCTGAGTCACTACATTTTGCCGATGCATTTCGTCACGGCTCTCTCTGTTTCTGATTCATGCTGGGAAGCCGATATCTGCTCTGTAAATTGCGTAATGAAGTTCTTTTTAAGCATCTGGATAGTATATAATGTATTCCAGCTGAGATATGAATTGCCTTATTTTTTCTTTCGAATGTGTCGTGTTTATTGTTCATATTTTAACATTCTTTTATCATGGAGCAGTGATGTATCTTGTAGTATTTAAACTTAGTTCTTTCACCATCTTCAACAGTTAATTTGTTTTTCTTTTCTGTGGATGATTGAACTTTTCTGGCGAACGTTCTCCATTGTTATTGCTTGCTGTGATCCTGGTGATGTTTACAGCTGCACTTGGACTTGTAAAGAAAGTTACTGTGCTTTTTAAATGAAGGAATCCTGTGGCGCCGTTAACGTCTTATAGCCGGTGGAATTCTGTAAAACCATTTGTGTGCTTACTTTTAAATCATTAGTATCAAGTAATCTACATTGTGGAGATTAATTTCAATAATGTTCATTTTTACAGAGTCAACATACTTTCATCGTGTTTCAAGTAATGGCTAAGTAGTTCTAAATTCCAGTAATGTTTATTATAGTTCTACGAACTAGTGATATTCAAGTTAAACAATGGAATGCCATTTTGTTTTTATCGAAAGTTAAACTAGCTCTGGATGTCAATTACCTATTTACCTAAATGCATATTTAATTCTTGTTTTCTCATGAGTTCAATCCCAGGGGATATGTGAAGTTTAAGATAATTACAGTAAACTCCCGACTATCCGGCCTAATGTGGCAGAAGGGTAGGCCAGATAACAAAAAAGCTGGATAGGCCGGAGTTCTATAAATATTTACTCACTTCCTGCACTCCACTCACCCATTATATTAAAAAAGCATGTTGCACATTTTAAGATAAATTTTATATATACAGGACATACAGTTTCAAAATAAGCGAAACATTAACGTAAAACGTAAGCCTAATTCGTAAAAAAATGAGTAAATCACATTTTAATGTTTATTAATAAACTAGCAAACACCGCGGCTTTACTCGCGTAATAGTTGAAATATGCCAAGTGATATTTGCATGACTATTTTTTATTAGAAGAACACTTTTTGAAATAATTCAAAAATTACAAATTAAGCCACAGTTTGACTTAAACTTCATTATAAAAGTGCAATAGACAGAAATGAGATTTTAATTAATAAGAAGAACTAAAACTAATTCCAATTAAATGATAATTTAGAAAGTATTTTGAGACTTTTATGCTCATTTCACACGCTCATTTCAGTATTCATTTGAAATTTTGAAATTTTTCGGAAACTATCTTAACACATTTACATCTTAAAATTAACCATCATGACAAATTCCCAGCTTCTTGTCTAACAGTCTACCACCGCTCTGGTGTTAGTGGCACCAACAAAAAAGGCTGAAACAGAGTTGAAATAGAATGTCTCAAAAAATGTTGAAACAGAGACTGTCACCATTAATTTGCCAACATTAACCTTGAAACCGGTTGGTATTTTCTAATATCCTATAGAAAACGGAATTTAGATGTTTTTAAAGGCTTTCCTGTTTCCTGCCAACCAGGTGGTAGTGACACCGGCATAAAATATAGCCCGTATAGGATCATGGACTATCACTCTTGATTCGCAACCAATGATTTCTGTAATCGGTTTATTATTTCCTGAGATTCCATAGAAATCGTAATTTAGGACACTTTTAGAATGCCTTTCGCTCTTTCCCTTCGCTTCTCCCTTTTTTAATTTCGAATTTATTTTCGACTGTTCTTAGAGGACATTTATATTTTATAAGTAGCTGCCGTGCTATATTTAAAGTTTCTAGCCTCTTCAGTACCGCAGAAATCACAATTTAGAAAGTTTTTTGCTCCTGCAACCCTCGACCTAAAATATAGCTTATGTTTGAGCAAGTTCTATCATCATCAATTTGCAATCATTATGTTTGAAATCGGTTTCGTATTTCATCCGATTGCACACAAATCGTAATTTAGAAAGCTTATAGAACGCTTTTCGCTCACTTCATCCTTTAACATTAGGAATTTTCTTTCGACAATTCTCAGAAAGCATTTGCATCTTTGAAGTAATTACCATTCCAAATTTAAATTGGTAGGCCCCCTCAGTAACACAAAAAATGCAATTTACAACATTTTTTGACCCTGCAACCCCCAGGTGGTAGTGACAACAACGCTAAATATACGCTATGTTGGAGCGGGGACTGTCACCATCAATTTGAAACCATTACTTCTGAAATCGGTTTATATTTCCTGAGATTGAATAGAAATCGCTATTTAGAACACTTTTAGAATGCTTTTCGTTCATTTTCACCACTTTTAAATTTCAAATTTTTAAGGAACTCTTCTCAGAGAGTATTTACATCTCATAAGTACTCAGAGAGTATTTACATCTCATAAGTAATTACCATGCCAAATTTCAAGTTGCTAGCCCCCTCAGTATCACAAAAATCACAATTTAGAATGTTTTTTAAAATGCAACCGCAAGGTGGTAGTGACGCCGACATGAAATAGATCCTATATTGGAGCAAGGGCTGTCATCATCAATTTCCAACCAATACTTTTGAAATCGGTTGGGTACTTTCTGAGATTGCGTAGAAATCGCAATTTAGAATGTTTTTTAGAACGCTTTTCGTCCATTTTCACCCCTTTTAAATTTCGAATTATTTAGGAAATGTTCTTAGAGATCATTTATGTCTTATAAGTAACTGTCATGCGTAATTTCAAGTTGCTAGCCCCAGCAGTATCACAAAAACGCAATTTAGAAGGTTTTTTGCTCCTGAAACCAATTTGGGGTAGTGGCACTGATATAAAATATGGCCTATGTTGGAGCAAGGGCTGTCGCCATTGTTTTCACACCATTTTTTTTTTAATCGAATCAGTATTTTCTGAGATTGCGTAGAAATAGCAATTTAAAACATTTTTTAGAACGCTTTTCGCACATTTTCACCCCTTTTAAATTTCAAATTTTTAAAGAAATGTTGTTAGAGGTCATGTATATCTTATAAGTAACTACCATTCCAAATTCCATGTATCTGGGACCTTCCGCAACACAAAAATCCTAATTTCGAACTTTTTTTTGCTGCTGCACCCTTTAGGGGTAGTGGCATCGACATTAAATGTAGCCTATATTAAAGCAAGGGTTGTCACCATTATTTCGATACCATTATTTTTGAAATAGGTTTGGTACTTCTTGAGATTGCGTAAAAATTGTCGTTTAGAACGTTTTTTAGAACGCTTTTTGCGCATTTTCACCCCTTGTAAATTTCGAATTTTTTAAGAAATGTTCTTAGAGATCATTTATATCTAATAAGTAACTACCATGCTAAATTTCATGTATCTGGACCCTTCAGTAACACAAAAATCGCAATTTCAAACGTTTTTTGCTCCTGCACCCCCTTTTGCGGTTCTGGGTCCGACATAAAATGTAGCCTATGTTAGAGCAAGGGTTGTCACCATCATTTTAACTTTATTATTTTTTAAATCGATTGAGTACTTCCTGAAATTGCGTAAAAATAGCCATTTAGAACGCTTTTCACGCATTTTCACCCCCTTTTTAATTTCCATTTTTTTTTTAAGAAATGTCCTTTGAGATCTTTAGTATCTTATAAGTAAATACCATTCCAAATTTCCTGTTTCTAAGCCCTTCAGTAACACAAAAATAGCATTTTTAGGACGCTTATTGCTCCTGCACCCCCTTTTGGCCAGTGGCAAAGACATAAGATATAGCCTATGTTCTAAGTTGAACTAACACCATCATTTTGACCATAACTTTCGGAATCGGTCCGGTAGTTTCAGAGGTTACCTCTTACAAATAAACAATTTTTACCTCTTTATAATATTAGTATAGATGATTGCACAAACATGAAAAGTTATGCATAAGATAAGAGTGAAATTAATTTTTTAGTTTTTGAAAAAATCCTTGATAGATGACTACTTCTCCCTGTTATCCCTCTTCCATGATGCAATGTCCCTCCATTTATGCAAGCCAAGCAGATAATATCAGCTGGCGTCGCTTTCTCCTGCTAACTCGGTAGTTTCTCATCCATAGTCACTACAACCTTTTTTTCGTTTATCATCCATTTCGTTAATCTTCAATAAGTAAACACGAAGCACACCAAAAGACTATATGAAAGTAACCAGGATAAGCGGAAAATAACGACCTCACTTGCTAATATCCGTTGCACAACTGACAAAACAGGTTATGAAGACTTAACCACCCCCTCCCTTCCTGTCTGTCTCTGCTATTGCATTCTGCAATCCCTTCTTGCTCCTTCCTGTCGTGAGTTAGTACTTTCCTACGGATGGGAATCTGCCTGTCTCGGCAGCTTGCAACATTCCTCATTTTTTTTTTACTAGGCCGGATAGTTGCGAGCCGAATAGTCAGGAGTTTACTGTAATTTATATTTCTATTTTTGTTAAAGGCTCTTATTTTATTATATCTTTTTACTTTTTATTTTTATGTTAAGGTTATTTCAATAAATTGAATTGGTTTTTAAATCTATTTGTACTTATTTACATCACCACATGTTGTTTTATTTCTTTAATATTTATTTCAGGTTTATTTTTAAATTAGATTAAATCGAATTTTGGCAAGATATATATTTCTATTTTACTTTTAAATAAGTTAGTGTTACATCAGCAAAATATGTTTTCCATTGCATTTGCAATGCTCTGCTAATTCTTAAGCATTACTTAATATAATGCATTTCAAGGTTATGGGCCCCTGTTCCCTAACCTATTTTTATCTAAATTTAAATAATATTAATAAGTAAATTTTTCTGATAAACTTGTAATTTTCAAAGTTTATTTAAATATATATTCAAAAATTAGTTTACCATATTTAATTTATTCTTGTATGCAGTTATTGCCACTTTGACCTTGACAGGTTAGGCATTTAATGTTGTGGTGATAATTTTTTTTATTAGTTTGCGACAGGGGGGGAGGGGGGGTATTTTCAGTTAGTTTAAAAAAAATTCTGTAATGTTAATTTGTTGGTAATTTGTTAATGATTTTCATTCATCAGATTATTGTGCTTTTTTAATATTCTACACGCACTTAATTTTTACTTTCTTCTATCTTCAATAGAAGAAAGTATTGTAATCGAAATTTTTTTCGACTTCCGGTTTTCGACGGATTTGCATGTTTTAGGGGTCAGAGATTCCAAAAAACATGTTTATAGAAAATGTCTGTCTGTCTGTGTGTCCGTCTGTCTGTCACCATTGTACCATCAAAAAGTGTATGAAGTTATGTATAGAATTAAACCAAAATTTTATTATAAGTTTTTGGCTATGGCAAGCAGGTCCTCCCGGAATTTGGAAAAAATTCGCCGGTAGGGGGCGCTGATATAACAATTTTTGTGCGATTTTGAATATTGTACCATCCAAAAGTGTATGAAGTTATGCATAGAATTGAACCAAAATTTTATTTTAAGTTTTTGGATATGACAAGCAGGTCCTCCCTGAATTTGGAAAAAATTCGCCAGTAGGGGGCGCTGTAAATGCGATTTTGAATATTGTACCATCGAAAAGTGTATGAAATTATGCATAGAATTGGACGAAATTTTTATTTTAAGTTTTTGGCTATGGCAAGGTGGTCCTCCCTGAATTTGGAAAAAAATTCGCTGGTAGGGGGCACTGTAATAGCGATTTTTGTGCGATTTTGAATATTGTACCGTCCAAAAGTGTATGAAGTTATGCATAGAATTAAACCAAATTTTTATTTTAAGTTTTTGGATATGGCAAGCAGGTCCTCCCTGAATTTGCAAAAAATTCGCCGTTAGGGGGCGCTGTAATAGCGATTTTTGTGCGATTTTGAATATTGCACCATCGAAAAGTGTATGAAGTTATGCATAGAATTGAACCAAAAAAAAAAAAATTAAGTTCTTGGCTATGGCAAGGAGGTCCTCCCTTAATTTGTAAAAAAATCGCTCGTAGAGGGTGCTGTAATAGCGATTTTTGTACAATTTTTGTGCCATTTTGAATATTGTACCGTCGAAAAGTGTATGAAGTTATGCATAGAATTGAACCAAATTTTATGTGTTTATTTTTGGTCATGTCACGAAGGTTCTTCCTGAATTTGGAAAAATTCTGCCGGTAGGGGGCACTATAATTGCGATGTCTGTACAATTTTCATTATTGGACCATCGAAAAGTGTATGAAGTTATCCATATAATTGAACCAAATTTTTTGTGCATGTTTCTGTCTATGGCAAACAAGTCCTCCCTGAACTTGAAAAAATTCCGAAAGAAGGGGGCGCTATAATTCCGATCTCTGTGCCATTTTCATTATTGTACCATCGAACAGCGTATAAAATTATGCATACAATTGAACCAAAATGTTTGTGCTTGTTTTTGGCTTTGGCCAACAGGTCCTCCTTGAATTTGGAAATATTGCGCAGTAAAGGGGCTCCATGTTAGCGATTTTTGTATACTTTATGATTTTTCGTAGTTCTATTGTGCATTGGCGACTCATGCAGCAGCAGGAACTCACTTCTTGCTAAGCCGGCTATTTGCAAACAGCTGATAACAACAGAATAAGGAAAAATTAATAATTTTAACAAATATCATGATATAGATTAACTCGTTTTTAGCCCGTTTGACTTGAGCAGAAATTTAAGATGAAAATCACAGTTGGTATAGTATTGAACTAATAATATTGAAGTATTAACATGTGTAACTAGGTTTTGAAATATTAAGATGTATAAGATAGAAGAAAGTTTTGGGATTGGCACATCCAACTAGTTATTATTGTATCTCTTGTAAATTGTAGTGTTTGGATTGAAGAGTTTTCACATGCTTAAAATATTTTTTCCAATTAGTCTAGAAGTAATTTAAAACATTAACTATTTTATTTGCAGTGTTACAATTAAGGAAAAGACAGATATCATAACTTTGGATCCTCTGGAAACATTTACTGATACGAGCACTCCTTATGAATTTGGTGTTGATCCAGTAAGCATAAACTTTTCTTAACTAAGTGAAAGTGAAAGAACTAAAATGTTGTGCATTATAAATAATTAATTGTTTACTTAGCTATTTGATTTTCTTTGCTGAAATGGGAATCTTTAATAACATTCTAGTATGTAGCTTTCAGACCATCATTTAGACACTGTACAGTTAAATTTTCAAAGAAATCTTTCAAATTAGACATATTTTCAATTTTTAGATTAGAAAATTCTGCAAAATTTGGCACATTTACATTGATGAATTTTTCAACAAGAATTTCAGTAATCTGGGTGTAATTTTTATAATTTATACAATCATTAATGAAACGGTTAAAGCACTACTTTCAAGTAATTTAAAGATATTATCAACTTTCCAATCATCTTTTCATTTTTTGTACGCAATTTATCAAAGTAAAATAGCCAACTTACAATCTTCATTAAAAGTTCTAGATTGAAGGAGATACATTCAAATTTAGTCAGGTTATCAGCTTACCAGGTATTTAGCTTACTAAAAGAAGGAACCATACTATCAGTCTTAAATTCAGATCTCAATTTCACAAGAATTGAAAATTTAAATATGTAAACATTAGCAATATTAACCATAATAATTAATTTGCAACCCATAGCAATTCTTACCAATAGTAGAAAGAAGATCTACTAAACTCTTAAAAGTTAACAATAATAAATAAATACTAAATACTTTAAACAAAACAATTATTTATAAGAATAATATTTTTCAGAGCAATTTGCCATTTTATAATAGTTTGATGATAAAAAGATATTTTTACTTTCTTCTATCTTCAATAGAAGAAAATATTGTAATCGAAATTTTTTTTAACTTCCGGTTTTCGACGGATTTACATGTTTTAGGGGTCAGATATCCCATAAAACATGCTTATAGAAAATGTCTGTCCGTGTGTCTGTCGCCATTGTACCATCAAAAAGTGTATGAAGTTATGCATAGAATTGAACCAAATTTTTATGTTAAGTTTTTGGCTATGGCAAGCAGATCCTCCTTGAATTTGGAAAAAATTCGCCGGTAGGGGGCGCTGTAATAGCGATTTTTGTGCGATTTTGAATATTGTACCATCCGAAAGTATATGAAGTTATGCATAGAATTGAACCAAATTTTTATTTTAAGTTTTTGGATATAGCAGGTAGGTCTTCCCTGAATTTGGAAAAAATTCGCCGGTAGGGGGCGCTGTCACAGCGATTTTTGTGCGATTTTGAATATTGTACTATCCAAAAGTGTATGAAGTTATGCATAGAATTGAACCAAATTTTTATTTTAAGTTTTTGGCTTTGGCAGGCAGATCCTCCCTCAATTTGGAAAACATTTGCCGGTAGGGGGCGCTGTAACAGCGATTTTGAATATTGTACCATCCAAAAGTGTATGAAGTTATGCATGGAATTGAACCAAATTTTTATTTTAAGTTTATGGCTATGACAAGCAGCACCTCCCTGAATTTGGAAAAAATTTGCCACTAGGGGGGCGCTGTAATAGCGATTTTGCATATTCTACCATCGAAAAGTGTATGACGTTATGCATAGAATTGAACCAAATTTTTATTTTAAGTTCTTGGCTATGGCAAGCAGGTCTTTCCTTAATTTGGAAAAAAATTGCGGGTAGGGGGCGCTGTAATAGCGATTTTTGTGCCATTTTGAATATTATACCATCGAAAAGTGTATGAAGTTATGCAGAGAATTGAGCCAAATTTTTTGCGTTTCTTTTTGTTCATGGCATGAAGGTCCTTCCTGAATTTGGAAAAATTCCGTTGGAAGGGTGCGCTATAATTACGATGTCTGTACCATTTTCTTTATTGTACAATCGAAAATTGTATAAAATTATGCATACAAATTGAACCAAATTTTTTGTGTATGTTTTTGGCTTTGGCCAACAGGTCCTCCTTGAATTTGGAAATATCGCACGGTAATGGGGCTCTGTGATGGCGATTTTTGTATACTTTTCTAGATTTTTCATAGTTCTATTGTCCATCGGCGGCTCGTGCAAAGGCGGGAACTCACTTCTTGCTAAGCCGGCTATTCACAAACATCTGATAACAACAGAATAAGGAAAAACTATTAATTTTAACAAATATCATAATATAGAATAACTCGTTTTTAGTTTATTTAATTGACTGAAGCAGAAATTTAAGATGAAAATCAAAGTTGGTATAGTAATGAACTAATAATATTGAAGTATTAACATGTGTAACTAGTTTTTGAAATATTAAGATGTATAAGATAGAAGAAAGTTTTGGGATTGGCACATCAAACTAGTTTAAAATGTAATAAACTTCATAATAATAATAACAAGAATAATTTAAAATAATAAGAAGTTTCTCATATTTCAACAGCAATGAAATTTTAAAAACTTTCGAAAAATAACTAGTAGACCCATGCGAAGCTTTCAAACTGTAATCTTTGAGTTTATTTTCTGATACATTTTTTATTAATTTATAATTAACTATGATTTTTTTAATCAAACGACTTATTTTAATGAAATATGAGTGCACCATGACCAAACCCTGTGCAAAAACCTTTCATATAACACCTTATTCATCATTGTGCATTTTGTATGTGCATAGAAAAAGGATGTTGACATCAGAAATAATATGTATGATGATACCAGACCTGCCAACTGCTACGAAAAAATCGTAGTTGCTACGATTTGGACCTATAAATTACGATGCTACGAAAATCGGTCTTAAACTACGATTTTTTGCAAAAAACACAAACGAATTTTTTGTTTCTAGTTGCGATTTTTACCCCACGCAGCATATTTTTCAGGAGTGAAATTTCAAAGTATTAATTTCCGAAAGTTTTAAAAAATTGCTATTAGTCCGAAAATTCGGACATTAAAAAATGCTCATGGAAAAAAAATTCTGGGCTGCAAAACAAACTTCTTAACATAAAACTCTCTTTATGTATATTAACCTCGAGTGAATTGTGTTTCTGTAAACATTTATAACAGGAATTCCCTTCCTTAGAAACAAGGGTGCCATTTTAAGAATTTCTGGAAAGGGGGCGGGTCTTTGAGGGTGCAAGGTTTGAAATAGTGGGCAAAATCGCACGATTTGCGATAAACTATCGCGAATTTCGACAAATGACCGTGTAAAAAAATCAATTTCGTCAATTGGTCCCAGAAGAAAATAAATTTCGTCAAAGGATCGTGGTAAAAACGTGAATTTTATCAAAATACCCCAGAAAAAAACGCGAAATTTCGTGAAAAGATCAGTAAGAAATTGCAAATTTCATCGAAAGATCAGTAAGAAAACGCAAATTTTACCGAAAGATCGCAGAAAGAAAACACTAATTTCGTCAAATGATCGTGGTAAAAAACGCAACATTCGTCAAAAGATGGTGGTAAAAAATGCGAACTTTGTCAAAAGTTCTCGGTAAAAAGTACGGATTTCAACAAAGAATCGTGATAGAAAAATTGAATCGTGAATTACGATTTGGCAAAAAAAATTATGAATATCCTGAAATAATCACGGGAAAAAAAATCGCAAATTTCGTCAAAATTTGCCACACGGGGCTAAAAAATTGCAGCCAGGCTCCTTTTACAAATGTTAAAAAAAAAAAAAAAAAAAAAAAAAAAAAAAAAAAAAAAAACGCTGCAAACCAAAAGAAACTCTAAAAATTGTATAAAAATTTTCAGAGGAAAAAAATTTACTGAATTGAGTTGAAAGACTAAAACCTTATTCAACGCAACGAATGTCAAAAGATGGCTGTGTAACACAAAAAACCAACCAACCAACTTCCAGATTAATTTAAATTTTGTATGCTACGATTTCTCATTTTCAAAGGTTGGCAGGTCTGTGATACTTAACTTCTAGTGTACAATGAAAGTATAATGAAAATTCAGTATGCACCTTATTCATCTTTGTATGCTACATGTTAATTACATATGTGATGTCAGATGTGGACAAAATATCCTATAACAATGATACCTCATTCATCATTGTATGTTGCATATTAGTTGAGAAGAAAGGATGTTGAGTACAAAAATAATATATTATAATGACTTATACTTTAACATACTTTAATAGGAAGCTACATATGTATTGTATGCCTATGTATTTAAGACACCTGATTTTATTTGAGGAGATAAAGAGATGGAATCCTAATTTACTGCATTTTATAATGGAGATCTGGTATGCATATTATTTCGGTGTTCTTCAATTTCAGTTTGTAAATTTTCTGTAAAGGCCTAACTACTGTCTGCAAGCCAGATATCATGTCTAAAATATGCCATGCAATATCTTCTGGCAGATACTGTATGTCTAAGTATTGGCTAATTAATTGGCTATGGAAGTAAGGCAGGGTGTCTAGCCACCTGGAAAAGTCAAAGAAATTTATATGGACTGGAATGGTCAAGGAAATTTACCATTCCTGAGAAAAAGTCAAGGAAATTTGAAAATTCTGAGAAGGACATCTACATGACTGGGAAAGCAGGGACTTGTCAGGGAAAATGACAAGTTCTCAAAAAGTCAGGTAAAATTACAATTTTTTTCTAAAACCTGGAAAAGTCAGGGAATTTTTATGTGCTACCATGTGTCAAGATTCTCCTGAATTCCAAGGTTGCAAAAAAGTTCCGATTTTTCACTTGCAAGCAGAATTTTTGCTATATTCATATTTTTAACATAAAGCTATACAAATTTGTTAATAAATAGGCAATACTTCTGGAAAAAAAAAAAATAAAAAAAAAAAATAGCTGTGTTAAGGTGGCTAGGATGAGATATTAATAAGAAAAAGAAAGAAAATTATGAAACAAGCAAAAAAGAAAAGCTGTAACTGAAACTAAAATGTTAAAAGACAAAAAATTTGAACTTGCACAACAAACTGCTTCTGAAACAACACAAATAGATAGCATAGCTGTCTTTAAAAAGTTGATGTTTAATATTTGTAAATTCTGTGTCCTTCTATATATAAAAAAAAGTTTTGATTTGGAAATGGACCAATGAGAATCTGCGTAGATATTCCGGGTAGATCGGCATCCAATTTGAATGCTTAAGCATGGCCTGTCATCGTTAATATTAAAAAAACTGTTGCATGCAAAAATATGAAAATCGGTGGTATTATAGAGAAATGTTTGATAAACACGCTGATGCAGACAGTTTTCAAATCAAAGAATTATTTTAAGAGATATTTAATGCTAAAGTTGGACAAAATCGTTCCATTAAAAAAGTTTTATTGGAGCAAAAACTATACATGAGAATTTAATCATTTTTAGATCATTTTATACGTTATAAGTTCTGGGTGTGCAGATTGTATTTATTTTTGTTATTTGACTCATTTTTTGAGGTTTTATTTCTATTTTAAATTGAAATATTCAGCATTTCGAGAGATATTTTTTATAAATTTTAGAAAATATTATTAATTTAAACTGTTGCCAATTGTATAAACAGTGCAAACAAATAATGTTTACTTCAAATTAAAAATTTATTTACGCGTGACTATTACAAACAGAAAAAAAAAACTTTAAAATTAGAATTAAATGATTACATGTTAAAAGCAAGAAAATTATGTCATAAGAACCATATTTACACTTTAGACCAATGTCATGCATTGTGAATGGATAATACATAAGCAAAAAAGACGCCCGTTTGACATTGGTCTTAATTTTAAAAGAGAAACAAAATCTTAAAATTAAAAAAAATCATTATTATGCGTTAAAACTTGTAAATGGAGGAAATTACGTCATGGCCAAAAAATATGGCAAAACACTTTAAATTGAAAAATCTATTTGCACGAGATATTTTGAGATAATCTTTTCAACTATTATCGTGAATTTGAAGACAGCGCAAATAATATTTCCTTCTAACAACAAAAGTATTTTTACATGAATATTAATAAGAGAAATAAAACTTTGGTGTAAATTACGTCAGATTTGAAACGATACATTTAAAAGAACTATCTTATAGCGCTGTTAAAAAATACTGGGAGACAATGGCACTGTTTACTTAATTCATTTTACATTAGCTTATTTTCAAATGTTTAAGTAAGTGATTTTATTTAATCAAAGGCGAAAACAGACATTGTATCTTTTAACAGCAGTTGATTTGGCCTTAAAGTTCCCGAATCAAAAAGAAATGAATAGGAACCTGTTTGTAGAGAAATCGCCACTGTTTTTTAAATTATAATTCAATTTTCCAAAATCTTTTCATAGCCAATCAAATTAGCGTGCTTTTTGGATTTTGGTGTGCCTGAATGGGGGTTGGCGAGCGTAGCTCATAGGGGGCAGAGCCCCCTAGTTATATAAATAAAAAGTTACTTTGAATCCATCTGAGTTGTATATTATTTTTTTTATTATTATTGTTTTTTATTTTTTATATTTATATATCAAATTATATAGATTTTTAGTTGCAACTTTATAGGTTATTTTCATTTTCAGAGTTAAATTTAATCATTAAGAACTAGAATCGAACTAGAACTAATTCATATTTTTAAAAATGAGCGAATTGTGGTCAGGAAATTGTTGGAAATATGGCCTGGAAAAGCCAGGTAATTTTGTTATTCAAATAGAGTATGAACTCTGAAATAATTACAAAAATTTGAAACTTTCAAGAAAAAATTAAGAAAAAAATTTCTTATTATAAAACTAATGATTTAAAATTGCAGCACAGTTGAAAATCAAGTTTTGCTCTTTATAAGTATTGTGAAGAGTATTTCAACCTATTATGCAAATAATTTTGTCTACCCCTTTTCAATAATTCCTTGTAATTCAAAGATTTTCAACTCCAGCTTCACTGAAACTTCTTACTGAATATTCTAGGATTGATCAGATCTTTCAGTCTGTTTATCTTTGTTTTGGAACTGAACATTTATTAGCTTAATTTATTGAATATTTATCATTTGTATTAAAATATGTCGAAACAATCTGTATTTAACTGTGACTGATATGATAAAGAATTTCATCCTGATTCGCTAAAATGTTTAGCATGTAAAATGTTCAACAATTTGTAAATTTTGTAAGAATTTGTTTAACAATTCAGTAGTTGTTACTTCAGAATCAGTTGTTGTGAGATGAAATCTCTCAGTGTTTAAATCATGGTACTTTTTTATTTCTTTTGACCTTATACATCGATGTTCTTTAAACTTAAATCCATATTTATTTTTGCGCGGGCAATTTCGTTTCGACTGCACATCGGCAAGTTCTCTGATGTTCCGCAGTGCCTGGCATGGGGTGCTTCTCCTTTGAGATCTGTACGATTGTGATGACGTGATCGGAGCAAGTCTCTCATGGCATATGCATTGAATGGATGTCGATCTTTCGGAGGTGTGTCTAATCGCCGAGCATGGAGCAAATAAAAATAAAGCTTTTTAAATGTTTTCTTTCGGATTTGTTTATTAAGACACTACCTAATATTTTAAATTCTCTAATAGATTTAAATCTTTTCTTTCAGTAACTTTTGAAGTCCCCGTATTCTTACTATAAATTAAAAATTTGTTAATTTTAAATCAGAATCTGTTTTGTTGGTGATCTGTTATGATTTAGTTTTAGTTTTAAAAGATCGCGGGGCCGCGAGCTTCGGCTCCGATCTGTCTGCCGATGGATGTGGAATCCGGTAAAAAGCTTCCGAAAGTGATGTCTACGATTTAATAACTCCTGTTAAATTTATTTTCTGTTGGTTTAAAAAGGCTTTAATTGAGATTTTTATCTATAGAAAATTCACCTAGTGCTGCATCTTACATTTTAAAGATTTTCTTAAAGAGGAATAAATTATTTTATCGGCAACGTATTTATCTTTAAGAATCGGTGACCAACGGGTGAAGGCCTCTTACTTCTCTTCAACAAGATGAATAAAAAGTTTGAGTTGTGCTTAAAAGTCTCCTCATCATCTCTTTACAGATATACAAGTAAGAAGTTTCCTTTTTATTTTTTTTACAATTGCTGACCTCAAAGAACTGAGGGTTTTATTGCAATATTACACAACGCATGTTAATAAAAAGAACTTCCAATTTAATTTTAACTTCAAATTAACGGCCCATTATATTGGATTATAATATTACAATTTATTTCCATCAAATTTTGGTGCCGAAAAAAAGCAATGGTTCTGAAGAAAAATTTTAATTGATGTAAAGAATATCGTAATATTTTAGAACTTTTGTTCTCAGAATAACTTTTGAGAATGTTTTTTGATGTGTTCAATAGAATTCAAGATGTGTTCTTTGGTAAATTTTAAAAAAATATGGAATATTTTATGCAAGAATGTTTGCATAACTACATTTGACAATATTTTTTTTAGTATTAGAAGTTTCTGTTCTCAAAAATTTCTTGCATGGATTTTTTCTACTTTGAAGAATTATATTTTATAATTCTAGAATGAATTTGTTCTACTCCATCTTGAAGAAATAATATATTTTGTTAAGTTTGTCAAATTTTTTTTTAAACAATTATTTAAATTAAGATCAATTTCCTATTGAAGAATAGTCATATTTTTGATGATGCATAGTTATTATTCCATTTAAATAGTTTTATTTAAAAGAATTTCATCTACATATTCTTCTATTTGTAATGAATTATTAGAGAACATAATTTTTTTTAAAGAATGATTATTTGGTATATATATATATATATATTTTTTTTTTAATGAATTATATATTGTTCTTAGAAAAATTCTAATGAGTTTGAAATAATAAAATTGTTCTCAAGAACATATTTCATGTTTTAAGAGGCTATGACTTTGTGTTTTTTAATTGAATTTTATTATGGCACTATTAAATTGCAACAAATTTGCAAATTCTATTTATATATTTATAAGAAGCATTATTTTTGAAGTTATGATTATTGGTGCTGAGAAATTTTATTCTTAGGTCATACTTATTCTTCTGAAGCTGAAATTCTTCACAGAAGTTATTTGTTGTAAATATCCTATATAACATTCTTGGATATTTCTATGCTTCTATTCTACAAATTTCAAATCAAGATATTTTGTTTAACAATAATTTGAATACAAGAGTTTGTTCATAGATTTATTCTTATGCCATCTGGACTGTGATGTTCTGTTATATAATCATACAGTTTGGCTTAGTGCAAAGATAATCTGCAATTTACAAATTAAGAATGTATGCATTTAAGAATATTTTCACATTTATTTTACAACTGTTATCATGTTTCTAAAAGAATTCTCAGCTGACAAAATTTTATATGCTTCATTTTTTTTTTTTAAAGTTGTAATTTTGACATCAAAACCTTTCCACTTCATCGTATGTGCAGACTATGACAATTTTCAACAAACAGTTTCTCATGTTGCTCTCAGAAAAAGAATGAAAGCAGCATTATTTTTTTTACTCTTGAGAAGAAGTAGGCATGGGGCTACTTCATTCCTGTTACAATTATATTCTTGAAATTATTTTACATCATCTATTTAAAAAAAGTCTTATGGTTTTATACAGCTTTAAAAAAAAAATAAGTTCTCATATTGTCAGTGTTCTCTGCAATAATTTTAACTGTGTGTCACTGCTGTTTCGCATATTTAAAGACTGTCTCTCTACATATGCTGCTCTAAGAGTTCTTTTCCAACCTGTTAAAAAAAAAAAAAAAATACTCACCTGAAAAAAAAAAAAAAAAAAAAAAAAAAAAAAAAACTTTGCTTCATTTTCAACAGTTTCTTACCTGATGGAGTTGGCTATTCACTGATGAGTTGTATCCATTTGTGCTGACCTCTTCTCTAGTATTTTCCTTGTTTTACGGTAGAAGATAAATATATTAATACTATACTTACCTGCGTAACTCACTGTTTTATAACAATAACTTTAAAATTTATGCTTCATTTTCAACGCTGAAGTAACTATTGAAGAAGAGTCATGTCATGTTTGAGTCACTTTATCCTTACAATGTCTGATTCAATTCAATATCTTCGTTGTTTGTCTTTAAAGCTAAAATAAGATTTACGAGTAATCTCAAATGTTTTCTCAAGTAATAGCTGTCACAAGACCTGATTATGGAAGTTTTGTTGGTTGGCCTTTTCTCTTGTGAGACGTAAATTATCCTTACTAAGTGTATTGGTTGACTTATCTGCTCCTAAAAGTCAGTGTTGCTATTTTTGCAAATTTTTTTTTGCTAAATCAAGAAAATTTATTAAAAGTTATAAAAATTGGTTACTTTCAATATTGATTTTGTATGTGTGTTCTTACATATACCTGCAGTTATTTTGATTCAGGAATTCTCAAGATCAATTTATTTTCTGTCTAAATTCCCCATATTTCAAAAATTTTATTGTGCCTTTGTTTTCATTTGTGAATATACCCTAAGTCTCTAAATTTTTATGTTGTCATATGCCTCATATTTTTACATAGGAAGTAATTTATTGAATGAACTCTGAAGATTTATTATTACTAATGAAGAAATTAAAAATTTTTTAAGCATCAAATCAATTTCTTCTATACAAGATTACACAAAAGAAAAGAAAAGCACAGTTCTTAGTAACTATTTAACAGTGCCTTTTGATATAGAAGTGTTCCTTAGTGAATCTTCAAAATTACTAAGAAATTTAAAGATAAAGTGCTTATTGATATCATCACCTACCTACTTATGTCTTATTTTTTTCCCCAAGATGTGTGTGTGAATACATCATCAATTCTCATCAAACACAACATCATTTTTTCATCTTCAGTGCTCTGTAATTCATCCTTTTAGTGTGTCCAGAAATAGTGATTACTGAAAGTTAATGATTAGCTTCGAAAGAAGTGAAGCACACAGATGTTGTGTTGTCGCCAAAAAAAAAAAAAAAAAGTTCTTGTCCAATGTTCCTGTATAATGTCTATTCAACTGTTAAGTTGATGTTGCTTTTTTGTGTGTATCATCTAATGTTTACACCTTTGCAACAATACACATACCTGATGTCTTTTTGTGTACCAAAACTTTCAGCGTGTTTTTTAACATTCTGATAACATTTATTTATTTTTCATGCAAACTTTAAATTGTGATTATAACGCTAAGGAATCAAGGATCTGTAAAGAAGGACATTGCTGTTGTTTTTGCAGTTATGGAGTGGTATATTGTGCTATTTAGGGTATATATTTAATTTTTGCACAAGGTATCAGGAGCCTTTGTTTAGGGAGATCCACGCCACCTGAAACCTTGAGTAAGATGAGTAGTCACAGTGTGTATTGTTCTATGATTGTGGATAATAGTATATTTTTTACATAATTCACTTGATTTTTCTGCATGAAATATTTTATGTAAATGATTTTTAATATTTATATTATGGTACACTTAAAAATTTAAATTTCCCATGATAGTGTCAAATTTTTTTTAATCTTTCATTGTATATGAAAGCATTTATTTTTTTCTGGGTATCCCCACCCACTCAACCAAATACCTACTTATTCTTAAAACCATGGTTTGTCTATAAGTTTATGAGTTTATCTTTATACATATTTAAAAATTGTATTAAGTGATGTCTCATATTTTAAAGAATAGTACATACTTTGAAAATTTTTGATGAGTAAATAATACAAAAAGTATTGGTGTTTGTTGATATATTGCTTTTGCAATCTAATGAAAAGTAGTAAGAGTATATGTTTCAGCAATATAACACTTAATTCCTTTTAGACATGTCTCTCTTATATATATTGTTGCAACTACTTTAACTATCTGTGTTTTACATGTGGGTGGTCCTTTAGTGCACGATTTGGCCACTTGTTCATGTAGAGTACAGCTGGTTGTTTAAAGTCACATATTTAGTACTAAATTGAATTAAAAAAAAAAAAAAATGATGACTATCATATTGTGAAAATGTTACTAAAGATATTTTTTATGTATGGCCAGTTTGGAGTAATTAAAAATAAATGCTCTATTTTATAAATTGTAAGTCCTAGGCGATGGTCAAATACTGAAGTTATTTTGATCTTTGTTGCTTGTAAAATGCAACTTTTCTTATATGGTATACCAATTTAATTAAATGTTTGATAATGAGCTCATTTTATATATACTAATTCTCATTTTATATATGCTAATTCTGATTTTGTTTAGCATTTTTACTTAAGTAATACATAGGATTTTATGTATGCTAATTCTCATTTTCTTTAGCATTTGTACTTGAGTATTATTTTTGAAGATAAGTTTATGACATCATACTGCAATTGCCATAAATGGAAAGATTTGGCATTTTTTATGTATACTTTTGATGTATTTTCTTTTTCTTCTCTCTTCCCTTTTGGTCACCACTAATTTTTATTTGCAACAGTTTAACTTTTGGCTTTACTTTAATATTTTATCTTTTTTTTCTCTGTCTTTGGCATTCAAAATTTTGTCATCCCATTTCTGTAAAAGGTCTTTATTTCATTTTACCTTTTACATCACTTGCTCTGCCAAAATTTTACTCGGTAAATGGGGGTATTGTGAGATGAAATCTCACAGTGTTTAAATCATGTTACTTTTTTATTTCTTTTGGCCTTATACATCGATGTTCTTTAAACTTAAATCCATATTTATTTTTGCGCGGACGATTTCGTTTCGACCGCACATCGACAAGTTCTCTGATGTTCCGCTGCACCTGGCATGGGGTGCTTCTCCTTTGAGATCTGTACGATTGTGATGATGTCATCGGAGCAAGTCTCTCACGGCATATGCATTGAATGGATGTCGATCTTTCGGAGGTGTGTCTAATCGCCGAGCATGGAGCAAATAAAAATAAAGTTTTTTAAATGTTTTCTTTCGGATTTGTTTATTAAGACATTACCTAATATTTTAAATTCTCTAATAGATTTAAATCTTTTCTTTCAGTAACTTTTGAAGTCCCCGTATTCTTACTATAAATTAAAAATTTCATTAATTTTAAATCAGAATCTGTTTTGTTAGTGATCTGTTATGATTTAGTTTTTGTTTTAAAAGATCGCGGGGCCGGGAGCTTCGGCTCCGGTCTGTCTGCCGATGGATGTGGAATCCGGTAAAAAGCTTCCGAAATCGATGTCTACGATTTTAATAACTCCTGTTAAATTTATTTTCTGTTGGTTTAAAAAGCAGGGGTGATTGTGTTCCGAGTGTATCCCGGATTTCCGGGTTTATGAGATCGATATGTTTAGTAGAAAATTTGGACATTAAAAAAATATCGCGAATTTCGACAAATGGTCGCCGAAAAAGATCAACTCCTCAATCGTTCGGTGAAAAAATTCGACAATTTCGTCAAAATCTCAAGATAAGCACAAATTACGTCAACTGATCGCGATATAAACACAAATTACGTCAAAGGAATGCGAAAAAAAAGCGCAAATTTAGAAAGGATTACGAAAAAGCAAGAGTTTCGTCAAAGGAGCATGGGAAAAACTCAAATATTGTCAAAGGATCGCGTGAAAATCGCTAATTTAGTTAAAAGGATCACAAAAAAAACATGAATTCTTTTAAAGAATCGCGTAAAAACGTGAATTTCGTCAAATGACGGCAGAAAACATACATAATTAGAACCGGGAAGGATTTTCCCCATCGTGGAAAAAACTCAATTTTCGTCAAAGGGGCCGTTCAAATATTACATAAGCACCTAAGGGGGGGAGGGGTTAGCGATTTGCTTATTTTTGCTGACAAGGGGGAGGGGGGGGTGAATGATGCTTACGTAAGACATTTTCAGAATATCTTAACTTGTAAAAGAAAAAAAATATATAAAATTTCTAATTGAAAAAAAGAAATGGTAAAAGAATATTAAACTTGAAGTTCTGATGTCAGCTATTTTGACTGCACAAGGAAACCATAAACGATCTCTTATCTAGAGGTGACTGTTCATGTTTGATGCATGAGGGCTTATTATCTCTGAGAACTTACTACTATTTCCAATTGTGAGAATAGAATAGAATAGAATTGAATGGGCCGATGCGATATGTTGTATTGTGACAGTATGAGTTTTCTAGGAAAGCTTCCAAAAGTAAGTAAAAATCCATCTTTTTTGTTTCCACCCCTCCTCTGTCAAGTGGTTGAACCCCATAACCATAGTGACCGACTGCTCTACTGTCTGGTGTCTCGTGAGTTTTGAAAACCTCTCAGTACCGTAGTGTAGTGGTGTTTAAAATAAATAAAATCAGAAATATGTCTTAATTTCGAGAAATCTTGTATAAAAATTTTTTTTGAAAGTTTCAAAAAGTCTGCATCAGATAAACCTTTGAAGGATATCCAATGTAAAACTAATGATGTGTGGCGGCAGTACAAAAAGTCTTCTAAAACTGAAAGAGTTAGAGGTATTGGTGCTAAAAAGAATTGAGGACGAACTGCGTAAGGCAACCAAAAAGAAATCAGTCTTTCTTGATTATTTTATAAAGGTAATTATAATCAATTTATTCTTAAAATTTTAAATATATTTTATCATAACTTTAAGTTTACATAATTACTTGTAAAAATTGGAAAAAAGATAGATAAGATAAAATGAACGTGTAGCCAAAAAACGAGTTATTACTTTTTAAATATGGCGTAGCCAAGCTAAACCTTATTTTTTCTTTTCAAATAACTCAAAAATTAATGCATCCATGGGGAAAAAAATTAAAAAATATGTTAGTTTTGTATCATGTAATCTTCTAACTGTTTTCAAATTTTGAACCTTACTAAAAATGAAATGTAATCCAATCAAATTGAAACCAATGTATCTCAAATTCAAAAACAGATAAAAAAGGTTTCCAGTGATGTAAAAAAAGAAAAACAATCCTTAAAAAGGAAACGACAAAATGCTGAATACCAAAGAAAACATCGAACCACCAAACGAACAAATCTTGGAGAAATCTGTCATGATAATCCAGACATAAAAAAAAAAATAGCTTTGAGGGAATCAGTAGGAAGACCAAGTTTAAACAACCATTATTGCTTAAGGCAATAGCAGATATAGCTATTATTGGAAGCGCTGCAGATGCAAAAAAGAAGAAGCGAGTCCGAAGTGTCAAAACTCTCGATGACTTGACAGCAGAACTGAAAAAGGTTGGTTTTGCAGTACATACATAGAACATAGTAGAACATATCTTCGTTTGCTTCCAAAAAATTCGTCAACCATCGAGGTTCGAAGACATGTCACCACAGTGCCGTTAAAACTTTCTTGGGTTCTGGCTGATTATCACCGATCTCACATTGATACCCAATTTGCAGTAATATCCATCCACTATTTAGAAACTTTAGCTTCAATTCTTGAACCCATGCAAGTGTTTCTTCTTTCACAGGATGACAAAGCGCATGTACCTTTGGGAATTACAGCAGCCAGTACACAGGCTCTGATACTGATGCATATGGAGTATCGCGTATCCTTAGGCGACCACAACTGGGTCATCGCTGAATGCCACAAACTTATCCCATGTGTTTACACTGGTATTGTGATTGCTCCTGGCATGGCAGGTCAAAGTAAAGCCATAGGTTATTCTGGTCCAACGTTTATAGCTATAAGAAGTGGGAAACACAGTTCTTCCACAGCAAATACTCATGCTCAGGATTTTGAAACTCTATTAATACTCAAAGACTTTGAAAAATTAATGAAAACAGAAGAGGGTTTCATCAAACCTGTAATCATAGTTACAGTTGATGGAGGTCCAGACGAGAATCCCCGCTACCAGAAAGTTATATCATTTGCTATTAACCATTTCAAAAAGCATGATTTGGATGGAATTTTCATAGCATGGAAGAAGTGCATATAATTGAGTAGAAAGGCAAATGACACCACTCAGTCGAGAACTGTCTTGTCTTATACACCCTCATGACCATTATGGTTCCCATCTCGATGAGAACGGTCGCACTACTGATGAAGAAATGGAGCAAAATAACTTTGCATATGCTGGTAAAACTCTCGCAGATATCTGGAACTCATTAAACATTGACAGTTATCCTGTTACTGCCACATATGTTGATTCAGGCGAACCAGACTCTCTTGGTTATGACTTGGATTGGTATTCGAAGCTCATACAAGAAAGTCAATACTTGCTGCAAATTGTAAAATGCGAAGAAAAGAATTGCTGTTCTCCTGCACGTAGTGGATTATTTCGTATATTAAAAGGATGATTCATTCCTCTTCCAATTAAAATGATACAATCGTCACATGACATCATTACAAGTGAGGAGGGGGAATTTATAGATTTAAGTCTCTGTCTGGCCTTAAATCTGAATATTACAGCAAAGGGATTTTTAAAGATGCTGTATGATTATTTTTGCCCTTCCATAAAGTTGCAAATATCCGCAAGAATGTGTGAAAGTTATGGCCAATATCATGCGTCTCAGAAGTCAGCAAACAGAGACAAAAAAAATTCAACAGAGTGAAAAAAGCGAGAAGACCTGCCTTATACGACCATTGAGAATTATTGCTTGTCGAGCAAATGAACTTATGTGCTTCGTAAAATTCGTGGAAGATATGGAAGATGTTGAGTGGATCAATGAAGATGAAGTTGATCAAGATTGCATGTGAAAAGTAAGCGATGAAGATAATCAAGTAAAACTGGAAACCAATATCATAACAGATATGGAAAAATGGCTTGAGCAGCCGTGATCAGCATCAGAATAGATATTGGCATGTTCAAATTTAAATTTTTCAAATAGCTAAGTTCTTCTAAAATTGTGATCTAAGAAATTTTCTTAAATAGAATTGCAAGACAAATAAAAATAAAACAAGCGTTTTTTATTATTATTTTTTAAGTCGAGTAGAGTTTTTTAATTTGTATTGCGTCTTTTTTTAAGTGGGGGGGGGTTGCAATTTGCTTACGTAATTATTAAGGGGGGTTTGCGATTTGCTTATTTTTGCTGACAAGGGGGGAGGGGGGTCAAAAAGTGTAAAAAACATGCTTACGTAATATTTGAACAGCCACAAAGGATTGCGGAAAAAAACAGAATTATCAAAGAATCGCGGGAAAAACGCAAATTTCGTTAAAGAATCACGGAAAAAACATGTATTTCTTTAAAAAATCATGGAAAAACACGAATTTTGTCAAAGAATCTCAAAATAAAACAAATTTCGTCTAATGATCGCGAAATAAACAAAAATTTCGTCAAAAGATCGCGGGGGAAAAAAAAGAAATGTCGTCAAAGGATCGCGGGGGAAACGCAAATTTCGTTAAAGAATCACGAAAAAAAAATTCTTTAAAGAATCGCGGAAAAATCACGAATTTCATCAAACGACCGCAGAAGAAACACATAATTAAAACCGGGAGGGATCACCCATTACCACTACCACCACCCGTTAATCGTGGGGAAAACGCGCTTTTCGCCAAAGGATTGATGGAAAAACGGAAATATCGTCAAATGATCGCAGGAAAAACACGATTTTCGTCAAAGGAACGATGGAAAAGGGGAGATATCGCCAAATGATCGCAGAAAAACGCAAATTTTGTTAAAGGATCGCGGGAAAAAAACATGAATTTATTTAAAGAATCGTGAAAAGAACGCAAATTTCGCGGAAAATTCGCGAATTTCGTGAAAGGATTGCAGAAAAAACACATAATTAGAACCAGAAGTGATTTCCCCCCCCCCCTTCTGCTGTAACATTTCATACAAGTTGCTGTGAATTTCAGATACATTTTTCTTTTTACTCAGAACCAGCCCCTCCTGGTATTGTGTCATCCATCTCAATCTCAGTACAAAAATTTCATATGTGTAATACCCAGGAAGAAAGCAGGAAAAAGAAATTTACCTTGTGTAAAAGCAAAGCTTTAAAAAAAAAAAAAAAAAATTTTTTTTTTTTTTTTTTTTTTTTTTTTTTTCTTAGCCACTTTGAAGTAAAATTGGATTGGTTTTGACATTTTTTCACTGCTTTCAAATATCTAGGTGTCATATATATGACTTACATAAAATCTACTAATAAGATATCCTACTCTTAACAGTTAATTTGTGCTTGCTTCATGAGTACTTGGAATAAATTTATTTACTGACTATAGAATTCGAACTTAGCATATTTAGCAAGATAAATTACACTCTCCATTTGATGAAGTCATTTAGCCAGGGGTGATTCTGTTCCGAAAAATTAAGGCAGTCATTTCCGAAAATTAAAAAAAACAAATCGGGCGTAAATCCGAAAATCCGGACATAAAATATATCGCGAATTTTGACAAATGGTCGCTGAAAAAGATCAATTTCGTCAATCGTGCGAAGAAAAATCGGCAATTTCGTTAAAGGATCGCGAATTTCGTCCAAGGATCATGAAAAAAAGCTAATTTCGTCAAAGAATCGCGGGAAAAACGCAACTTTCGTAAATGATCGCGAAAAACTTAAATTTTTGTCAAAAGATCGCGAAAAAACTTCAATTTTTGTCAAAAGATTGCGAAAAGACGACAAATTTCGTCAGAAGTTCGCGAAAAAACGGCAAATTTCGTCAGAAGATCGCGAAAAAACGACAAATTTCGTAAGAAGATCGCGAAAAAACTTCAATTTTTGTCAAAAGATCGCGAAAAAACGACAAATTTCGTCAGAAGTTCGCGAAAAAACGGCAAATTTCGTAAGAAGATCGCGAAAAAACGGCAAATTTCGTCAAAAGATCGCGAAAAAGCGGCAAATTTCGCCAAAAGATCGCGAAAAAGCGGCAAATTTCGTCAAAAGATTGCGAAAAAACGACGAATTCCGTCAGAAGATCGCGAAAAAATAGGCAAATTTCGCCAAAGGGGCACGAAAAAACACGTAGTTAGTGCCGTAGTGGATTCCAATCCCCCTCTCCCTCTGTTGTAACCTTTCAGAAAGTTTGCTGTGGATTTCAGGGGATTTTTTTCTTTTTTTGCAAAAAATTGCCCCTACATTTAGCTTTCAGTGAAATTAATGTAAGTTTACCAAATTATGTTTTTCTACAAATGTATATTTCAAAAAACAATAGCAGAAATATGTCATTTGATTGTCATGCTGTTGCTATGTAAATTAATATTGGTATATTTTGCATTGATAATTTTCAGGGTTTTTCACCTTGTATCAGTTAATTTTCAGGGTTTTTCACACTGAGTGACAATCACCCCTGAAAAAGGCTTTAATTGAGATTTTTATCTATAGGAAATTCACCTAGTGCTGCATCTTACATTTTAAAGATTTTCTTAAAGAGGAATAAATTATTTTATCGGCAACGTATTTATCTTTAAGAATCGGTAACCAACGGGTGAAGGCCTCTTACTTCTCTTCAACAAGATGAATAAAAAGTTTGAGTTGTGCTTAAAAGTCTCCTCATCATTTCTTTACAGATATACAAGTAAGAAGTTTCCTTTTTATTTTTTTACAATTGCTGACCTCAAAGAACTGAGGGTTTTATTGCAATATTACACAACGCATGTTAATAAAAAGAACTTCCAATTTAATTTTAACTTCAAATTAACGGCCCATTATATTGGATTATAATATTACAATTTATTACCATCACAGTTGTGAAAGTTCCACTCTCAAATTCACAACTTTAAAGAGTTTTTGTCACAAAATCTCGATATCTGGAAAAGTCAGAGAAATTTGTTGCTGGTCTGGAATAGACATCATAATAAGGATACAGATCTCTCAGATGCACTGGGGTACCTATTAGTTACAAAAATAGTGATTTTTGCGTAGGCAACCCAGCGATTTGAGTGAGATTTTGCTTCGTATGGCAACCTGGTAAAACTTATTGTGTGCGTTTTATATTAAATAAAAAATTATGTGTTTTATAATAAAATAATGTGTGTGTGTTTATAATAAAAATTGTGTGTGTTTTATAATAAAATTGTGCATTTAGTACTTTTCCAGTATAGAGAGGCCTTGGCATTTTTAAAAAAAGCTTTGCATAATTTGGGCTTCAGAAAGTGAGATTTGCTGCCAAATAATATAAACAGCTGTGAAAGCAAACCTGGTGAACCTTTATGCTTGTTTATACATGTATTTATATATAGATTTACATAATATTATAAATGCATTATTTAAAAAGTATCATCAAAAACTGGATTTACCATCTAATATAGATATCACTTATTTTAAATCTTTAACTAACTTCATTATCTATAACTAGCCGCCCTTGGCGACCAGTTTGGTCTCCTTTAAATCTATGTTAAGCATTGTATCATGTTACTTTTATTCATAATTGAATTTACTTTCTCAAATCGGAACATTCTGATACAGAAATCATGAACTCGGTATTTTTATGTTAGCCAAGTGCAGGTGACAAATTGCCAAACATTGTGCCCGTCCCGTCGTATTTTTTCGCATTTCATTAATTTCATTTAAAATATAATACTTTCACTCATTTTATTTAAAATACATAACTTTAAGACTGAAATACTTAAAATTTATGACTCTCAATTTTCTCTTATTTCTTAAAAGAAAAAAAAAAAGAAGAAGAAGAAGAAAAGTAATATATAATACCATAAACTATGACATTTAATTTCAACATCAAAGCTTTGTTTTAATTTACCTCACGAAAAATTGTTTATGATGGTCGCATGAGATGGACTATTATAATACCGGTGATATGATGGCGATGGAACAATACTTGGCCATTTATCACCTGCGCCTGGCTAACATTAAATTACCAAATTGGCTGTTCGGCATATAAAAAGTGAAGCGGTCAGCCCGGAACTATTGATGACAGTCACATGACTTAGGCTATTATTATAGAGATAATTATATCTTGCAAGATAACACATTATATTTACAGCACATCGGTATACCACAAGGTGGCTGTACATCCAGTTTATTATCAGACTTATATTTATATCACTCTGAACGTACTTTTACTAATAATAATCTACATTTATATCGTTATATTGATGACATAACTTTAATTGCCACAATTTCCAGTAGATTATCCCACTAATTTGGAATTAACGGAAAACCTCTTATCTAACAATACAATTAACTTCTTAGATCTTAAAATTACAATAAAAGACAACAAAACAATAACAGATCTATATGATAAACGTAAAGAATTTAAATTAAAAGTTAATACATTTACAAATTTTAAATCTTGTCTTCATAATTCTGTATATTGAAATATAATACTTAACCATTTATTACCAAAATGTTTATGTTCTTCTCATCTAATTAATAATAATATTAAAACTAATTTATGATGCATTAAATCATGGTTCTCCAAAAGCATTCATATATTCTTTAATATACAATTAGTACTTACATGATCTTTTTAAAAAACAAATTAACACATGCGTAAACAAAATTACAAAAAAACTTATAAAAAATTAAAAATTGTAAAATAATAATAAAAAAATTATTATAGGACGGTTGAGTGGTAGATGTTAGAGTACAGAGGAGGGTGGTGTTGTCTGGATAATATGCAATGGTTAATTCATTTTTTTTTTTTAAATGATGGGGTATTTGAATTATAACTACATTGCTAATACACATTTTATATGGATGTTGATTCGATATTTTATATGTATATGGTGACGTTATATTTATATTTCAATTCATATTAAATTTATTTAGCTTAATTAATATTTAATCAAGTTAACAATCAACTTGTTTTTAATTTTTAGTCTACTCGGGACAACATCATATTAATTTCTAATAGTATACCATCTTTATAGAGAATAATATGCATAATAAGTTTATTTGATAGAACTAATGTTATTACAGTTTGCATTAAAATTGGGTTATTAGTTTTTTATTATTCCTCTATACTTTTTAATATTGTTTAATTTTGAACTTAGTATTCAGTGATTAATTATCGATTTTATGTGAATGTTAATCCCAAATTCATATTCTTTAGTTTTTTTATGGCTAATATGAAAATAAATCACACAATTTATTTGTGATCATTAGGCAATTGGGAACTGAAGATTCTGACAAAATTCTATAAACATCTTTTTTTTTTTTTTCCTGTTCATTTTATTAATTATTTTTTATATTTAAAAGTATTTTTTATAGTTTTTTATATTTTTATTATATATAATTTATTTTGTGTTATAGCTTATTGCTATATAATATTATCAATGTTATAAAATTATTTAAATTTTCCGTATAGATTAATTGGGTATGGTAGTAGAATATATTGTAAGCATTCTATTAACATTTATATTTATTTATTATTTATATGAATAACGATATATAATATGGTATTTTTATATTAGGATTTGTGGGGTAAAGCAGTTGGTATATTTTGAAAGAATTAGCTTCTAATATGTTAATCTTATGACATTTTGATCATAATAGTTTTAAGTTATTATACTAGATGGCAGCACCAAAATTTAATTTGCATCCTGTCTGTTGTTTCTATTAGAGTAATAATTTCAATTTTTAACACATGGTGGTGCTAAATGCTGGTTATTTGCGATATTGTAAACTAATAGTTTTGATATTTTTTACTTTAGTTAAGCAATCTAAAAATTTAAAAGTGTTAATAGGTATTTTAAGAACTAATAATGTAATTATTTTCTATTTATATTATTTTAATTGCATTTATCACAGTATTTCAAAATGGATTAACTGTATCCATTAGGTTTTTAAATCTGTATTAACTGTAAAAATAACCTTAAACTTATCAAGCTTTTGGATACCATGTGCAAGCGTATATTCGGATAAAAAAAACTGGGATTTTATTAGGTATGTTGTGTAATATTACTATTTTTCCTTGCTATAAATTAAATATTTAAAAGGTTGCATTGCTTTTTCCATTTCATACCATTTAACATTATTCAGTTTTCATCTTGAAACTATTCTCTTGGTGATTTTAGTCGTTTGAGTACAGGAGAGAAAAAAATTTCAGCTTTTAGCTTTTTTTCTCACAAAAAACGACTATTTTGCTTATATAATTGAATTCTGTACTCTTGATAACATAATTAAATATATGAGCTTTTCAATTATTTTTATTGGTATCCATATTCTTCTTTTTTTCTTCCATATTAATTCTTGTTATATAATACAAGAAACTTTATTTTATACATAGCAGCTTGTATATTATGTTTTTGGTATCCATTCAGTGTGTTTGGGGGAAACTGTATTATTGTCATTTCATTCATACTATCACAATTTTTGTGGGTGTCGGTAATGTTTAATTAATGGTTACACATACATATATATATATATATATATATATATATATATATATTTGTAGGATATTGCCCCTGGTGAAAAATTCCACAATATAAGCGTTATTCATTCATATTCTTGCTATTCATGATATTCATTCTTCTTTGCATTCCTTTCGTAATTTTTTACTCTTACAAATATTGCTCCTCCACTTTTTGAAACTAAATTTTTCCACTTTTGTTTTATTAATCTATTTTATAAGATTTACAATATTATAATCTATTTAGGTTTTTCAATATTTTCAGATATCTTAGTGGGTTCTGTATGCCGATTAGCTTTTCTTTAATTTTTTTTTTTATATAATGATTAATGTATTATATTTTTTACATGCCATCTTCATTGGAAATTTTGGTTAACATCGTTATATGAACTTGTAAGATAAATTTTGATTCAGAGGTATTTTATACATTTATATACATAAGACTTTGTGGAATCTGCACACTCAGGGACTGAGGATTTTGTGAATTATATATTTTTGTGGATTATAGATAATCTCTTTGTTTACATTTTATATTTTAAAGTCTGGCTATAAATTAGGAACAACTGTAGAAAAATTACAACAGAGAAAAAAACTAATGCAACATTGGTTTAATATATTTAATAACTTAGATTAAAGAAAATTTAAATTAAATTATATGCAATACAAATTTTACTGATTATTCGTTATATTAAACATTGACACAACACAATGGCAGTTTCAGTTTTGGTTTGTTGTCAATGAATTTTCTGTTTATGAACACTCAGTACTTCTTGCTCTAAGATAAAATTTTCTTACTCAAGGAAAGTTAAATATTTATATCCAATTTATATTCAAATATTTATTCATTGGAAAATTTATAACTGAAAAAAATATCTACCAAATTTATCTTTATGAGTTTAACGGTTAATGACAATTTTCATTGTTTACATTGCAATGTGTAGTGCGGATAAAAGACATTTGCGGATTATACGTTGGTAATTTCACAGAGTTGACTATATATATATATGTGTGTGTGTTATAGGTGCAGATTTATGGTTGGCAGTCGCCACATGGCAACTAAATTTTTTGCTGTGGCGACTAACTTTCAGTGTCTTAGTTGCCAGAGATCAATTTCCAGTGTTCCTAATCCCCGTTGCGGAATTTTGATTTTTTTTTTCTTTTGCAAATAGAAAAGCACCTGCTCTTTTCACTGGCTGAGATCAAGTATGACCTTGATAAAAAATCAGGGAATTTTGTGATCTCAGTTACCGTCGTGAACGCTGCCCCTGTGATGTACTGCTTTCTTACCGAACATTATGTTTGAATATAATTCTGCGCATGCCTGCTTCACTACAAAGCTAAGCAGCTGCGAAGCTCGGCACGTGAGTATGCTAATGGTAAAGCTTCTCCTTTGGACACCAGCTAAAACAAGCATTTCTTTGAAGGTTTCGTCCGAAATCCAGAGTTGAAATAAATACTCCTTTACTGCAGATCGGCTCACGAGACAGAAAAAAGTTTCTGATGCGATGCAAAATATTTAAGGGCTTTGGATCCTGGAGTCGCGAGGATAGAGTATTCCAAACTCTGAAGAAGAAAAAGAAACTCACACGAAAAAATACTTAACACGAGGTATATTCTTGCTGTGTAAATGTTTTCTGCAAGTACGAGAATTTCACAGAAGGAATTTTTATCACGAGTTTTGTGAATTTAGCCCTTCTGTAATTTCCTTTATTGCTGTCTTATTTCATCTAGATCTAGAGTATAGAGTCCTGCATCGGGTCGGGTTCACGCTGCATTTTTTCGTTTTACATTATACTTTTTTAACATTAAGTTTCAAGAATTTTAAGATTAAATTAAACATACACATTTGTTGTATTTAGTCTGTGTTTTGTTGTACATGTGTATTTATTAATTAAACTATTTTTCATTTTGAATTCCTGAGTGTTTTTGTTAAGTTTTTTTCCATATAAACACTATTGTTTTATGAGTTTGTTTCACAATGTGGCCACTAGATTTTGGTTAGCAGCCAAAGTGGCGGCTGGATTTTTCGGGTTTAGGTGCCACTGGCTCCTTAAAAATTTTGGGAATCTGCACCTATATTGTGTGTTTGTGTTTTATTAATATATATATATATTTTTTTATGCAATTTACTTCTGTTTGTATAAAAAACATAGATAAATGGCTTTTTTATATTAATTTAATTTTATAAATATAGAAAAAATTGCTTGTGTATATGAGACAGTGAATAGGTGTTACCAGAAATAATGTTGAAAATTTCCTACTCTTCCCAAGCCCATTATCTCTATCCCCGGTAGCAGAAAGTTCAAGACTAGAGACATATTGTCACATATTTTCTTTTCTCTTTTGCAGATTCTTTTTTCATTGAACTTTTATTTTGCTTTATATTATGTTTAACTCTTTATTACTTAACACAAAAACTTAAGTTTATTATTAATAAAAGTCATAAAAGCGTTAGAGGTAAGTGATTGTTTGATTAATTAGTAATGCTTCAATTGTAAAATATTTTACCTCTAGATTATTTTCTGCCTCTGAACTCTTTGTCACAGACATTTTGAGAATTTTTTCCTACTAAGTCTCTATCTCACCATGGCCCCTATACTGGAAAAGTACCATGTGTTTTTTTATAAAATAAACTGTTTTAAATAAAATAAAACTAAAGACGTTGCATTATGTAATGTTATAAAACAAAAGCAGAAGTTAAGTTGTAAGCAGTGAAAATGTTTCTTAGCTGAACATCTCTGAATCCTATTGAAAATAAATTAAAGCCTGGAAAAGTTAAATGCATCTCTATATAATAAAACTCCGTTAAGCTGTCCCACCCCTGATGCGTGACGTCAGCTGCGAGTAAACAGAAGAAAAACAGCAATAGGCGTGAAGAACACTTTAACAATGCTTCCCTTTCGTTCTTTCGGATGCGGTTCAACCTGAGATACCTATTTATTAATTAATATGCATATAAAAAAATTTGGAGGGGGGTGGGGGGGGAAACGATAAAAATACAATTTCAAAGTCTTATTTTAAAAAAAAACAGTATTATTTCAATAGTTGCAGCAAACTTTTTAATTACGCAGTTTTATTGCATATTTATTAAATTTTTGTTTTATTAAGAAATCTTAATTTTTTTTATATAGTATATTAGCCGGAAAACCCGGTTTACCCAGAAATATTGTAAATGCTAATTGTGTGTTTATTAGAACATAAACTAGCCGAACTTTGCTCATCTAAACGCTTCCATATTGTCAATTATTTTTTATCAGTTTTTCAAATTTTAAGTGAAAAACACAATTTTTACCCACCATCCTAGGACGGGCATTAACTAGTATTTAAATAAATCCCAAGTAACCATTAAAAGTAAAACAGTACTATATGGTGGTGCAAAGAATAACAGAGAATTTTAAAATACAACAACATTTATTTAAATATAAAAACATAAATGAAATATAAAAACATTAAATCAAATCTAAGAAAACAGACCTTGACATTTACTAATAAATGAAAAGAAAATATAATTTACTTCTTAAACTCAAATTAAATCATTTAAAAATATATATATGTTATGAGTTTCACAATATAAATAGTAATCAACACTTCGTTCATAAAGTATACCATGGTTCGTACGCTTTGGAAAAAATAGAAAAAGTGCTGGAAAAAAAAAGTATTCATTTTCAAGGAATGAAAAGTGCTGGAAAAAAAAGTATTCATTTTCAAGGAATGAAAAGTGCTGGAAAATATCGCGAACTTCGACAAATTGTTGCCGAAAAATATCAATTTCAACAATCGTTCGCATTAAAAAAATCGGTAATTTCGCCAAAGGATCGCTTTAAAAATGCGAATTTCGTCTAAAGATTGCGGAAAAACGCGAATTTCGTCGAAAAGTCGTGAAAAAACGCGTATTTCGTCAAAGACTAGAGAAATAACCCGAATTTCGACAAAAGATCTCGAATAAAGCGCAAATTTCGTCAGAGGATCGCGAAAATATGCGCGTTTTCATCAAAGGATCGCGCAAAAACGCAAATTTCGACAAAGGATCGTGGAAAAAAATATAAATTTCGACAAAAGATCGCAAAAATAGCGAATTTCTTCAAAGGATCGTGTAGGGGTGATTCTGTTCCGAATTTTCCGAAAATTTAAAGGCTTTCATTTCCGAAAATTTAAAAAAATCGGTCACCAATCCGAAAATTCGGCCATAAAAAATCGCGAATTTCGACAAACGGTCGTCAAAAAAAATAAATTTTGTCAATCGTTTTCAGAAAAAAACCAGATTCCTCCAAAGGATCGCGGAAAAAAACGCAAATTTCGTCCAAGAAACGCGGAAAAAACTGTAAATTTCGTGGAAAGATCGCAAAAAAATCCGAAGATTTCGTCAGAAGATCGCGGAAAAATCCGAAAATGTCATCAAAAGATCGCGGAAAAATCCAAAAATGTCATCAAAAGATCGCGAAAAAAACCGAAAATGTCATCAAAAGATCGCGGGAAAATCCGAAAATGTCATCAAAAGATCGCGAAAAAACCCGAAAATGTCATCAAAAGATCGCGGGAAAATCCGAAAATGTCATCAAAAGATCGCGAAAAAACCCGAAAATGTCATCAAACGATCACAAAAACACCGAAAATTTCTTTAAAAGATCGCGGAAAAACCCCGAAAAGATCGCGAAAAACCGAAAATTTCGTCGAAAGATCGCGAAAAAATGCGAATATCGTCAGAGGGCTGCAGAAAAATCGCATAGTTAGTGTCGGGAGTGGATTTCCCCCTCTCCCCCTCTGCTGTAACTTTTCAGAAAATTTAAGGTAAATTTCAGATTTTTTTTTTTTTTTTTTTTTTTTTTTTTTTTTTTACTCAGAATCACCCCTAGGATCGCAGAAATAACGCAAATTTCTTCAAAGGATCGCGGATAAAAGGGAAATTTCATTGAAAGGTTACGAAAAAAGACTAAATTTGTCAAAGGGCAAAGGGCCTCGAAAAAAACGCATAGCCAGTGCCGGGAGGGAATTTACCCCTTCTGCTATCTGCTGTATTTTTTCAGAAAATTTGCTGTGAATTTTAGAATTTTTTAAACTCAGAATCACCCTTGAAATTTTCGTCAACTATATGTTGAAAAAAAATCACGAATTTCTTCAATCTGTCATTGAAAAAAAATTGCAAATTTTAACCATCTGCCGGGGAAAAAATACCACAAAATTCGTCCATTGGTCATCGATAAAAAATGCAAATTTCGTCAATTTGTCGAAAAAATCGCAAAATTCGTCAGTTTGATGCCGATTTCATATCCCCCCCCCCCGAAGCGGTTGAAAATCATCCAATAAAATAAAGTGTGGCATGCATTCTTCTATTAGCTTGTATGCGGGACACAATATCTTCAGTCATTTGGAGTCATTGGGATAGCAAGGGGATTGAAAATGCCGAAGTCTCCACTCAGAAGCTGTATTTTGGATAGCTAGTATCATTTGAAGCACGTGCATTGCATGCATGTTGATTTAATTCTTTCAATTTCATATTCTTGTTTGATTTATTTAGCATGAAAGTTATTGAGGTATTTTATTTATATTTATTGGTTTTCAAGTAATTTATTGTATAATGGCCACTGAATATGTAGTGTCCTTCTGTGAAACTATTGCATCAACCTCTGAACTTCCAGCATCGGTAAAGAAAAAGTGCACAGTCATATGTATGATGAATTGTATACAAAAGAATTATTCTCATGCATCTTATCCTCCAGAAAATGCAGCTCAAAAAAGATAATATTAAGCACTATTTAAATTGTAAAGAGTTTTAGATGACTTTGCTTTAAAAAAAAAATCAGCATCAAAATTTTGTTATAATAACATTGTATATCCTTATAAATCAGAGTGTGAAGGAAATCTAAGATATACTGTAACCATTCGACCATGAATAAAAAATTACGAATGTAAATTTAATGATACTACTCTTCAGTGGGCTCTGCCCCCTGAAGAAATGTACTTTTTTATCTAAATATTTACTAGAATAAGCAGCTCATCAGAATTATAGAATATCATTGCATAACAATGTGCTTAATTTAACGCTTCCAGTTTCTGAAAGTTTTCAAAGTATATTTTATGTATACTTATTATAAATATTTATGTAATTTGAAACTGTAAATTGCGATTGGTAGGAAGTTTAATATTACACAAAGTGTATTAAAAAAAATGACTTGCAGAGCTGACATTGAGGCTCCTGATCTACAGATTTACTAGTTAAATTTTGTTTACATATGAAATTGTGGTACTTTTACAATATAGGGGACGTGTCAAAATAGTGAAAATGGCCCTGGCATAGCGAGAAAAGGAAATTTGGCAGCCTATTTTTTGGCGACATATTCATTGTTTCATATATACAAGCAATGTTTTTGATATTTATACAATTTATTTAATATAAAGAAGCTATTTATCCATTTTTATAAAGAAAGAGAAGTAATTTGTACCTCTCTATTCTAAAAAAAAAAAGTAACTAATGCTGTCACCACCGCTGTCAAGGAATTTTTTTGTGACCTGAGGTCTTTCTTCGTTAGTATTAAGAAAAACACTGCAAACAAAAATATGAATTTAGTAAATTTAAATAAGTGCACCACATAACACTAACTCAAAGAAAATATAATAAAATAAATAACACATTAATACTAACTAAAATAAAGAACATATTTACATAATTTACATCATTAGGTATTACCAGTTATCAGTATGGTAGGTTATTAGAAAAATAACTATAATTGTTAGAACAACTACAGCTAAACACGAAACTAAAAATATATTAATGATGTCTGCTCTAAACATTCACATTAAACTAAATAAAACTACCAGTTTTAAGGGAAAATGGGACAACTGTCTATTTTTATACTGTTAATTTCACTTTAAATAATACACTGACACTTCTTCCACATGCCCATAAAGAAAATTAATCAGAGACAATGAAAATTGTACTTACGTGGGTAGCTGGCATCGTTCGTTCTTCAAGAAGAAATAATAAAACTGTCACAAATAAATTAGCACAAACGTTCATATATTCGAACCATGTGTATTAAATATCGGTTAGTTTACACTACAAAGGGGACTTACACAAAACTTCGCCCCATATATATTTTTACCTTCACATTTTCATCTTTCTACAAATTTCACAGAACAACAAACATACTACAAAAACCCGCGAGCTGGCAATATTCCGGTACATTCATAAAACATTATTCCTGGGCTTGTCATGCCATCTATCGGCCGGAATCAAAATAATATATCAAATAACATAATTAATTAATATCAAGAAATAAATTAACGGAATATTAATAATTACTAAATTTACACTGGAAATAGAAATTAAGAAACCTTAATAATACAATTTACTCACCTATTCAAAAGATATAAGAAATATATAAGAAATAAATAAACTCAAAATTGAAAGATTTGCAAAATATAGTCTCCATCAGTTTTAGTGCTGCCATCTTTTGGCAATATGTGAAAAACAAAGAAAGAGCGTCATTTCACAACAATAAGGGATATGCTGGGAAAAGATAACTATGATAATTCCTTATCTGAATGTAATCATAGCAATAGGCTAAGATCACAATAGAAAGTCGTTAAAACTAAATTTAAAAGTATTCTAAATAAATAATTATTAAATTATTTTCATGAGAAACCTTTATACACAATTTCAAAAATTAAATACACACCATCTGCATGATCACAAATTTTTCTATGCCAGCATAAGAAAATCACACAAAAAATTTATTATTAAATTTAAGAAAATAGCAATAATTCCAGACGCCTTAGAAAAAATCACCAAAACATTGTGCAGAAAATGCAAAAATTTACTGAAAATAAGAAATTAAACTTTACTATATTTAATTAAGATGATTACTTTTAAAAAACATATACTCTAATAATTAATTTCCATTATGAATTATTATTTTAAAACTGTATTTTATTTATTTATTTTTTAATTCTAACAGATTCTCTCAATTCCATATTTTCCTACTGAAATTAGACAATTACAGTAGAACCTCTTTTATCCGAAACTCTCGATTAACCAAAGTCCAGTTTTAAAGTTTTTTTTTTTTTAACTATTATCACATTTCTTGTGTGCAAAATCGATTTTAAAAGCTTTTTTTTTTTTAGTTATCATATTCATTGTGTGCAAGCGGTCCTTTCCGAACTTTGAGTGCATATAAAAAATTTTGATCCCCATAATTTGATGAGATTGAAATTTAACTTGAGTTCATGTGTTCGTTCCCGTTCTGCGGAGTGGAACGAACAAATTAGCAATTCTGAAGCTTTTGAATGTTTTGCAAAAGGCTTGGCATGGCTGGAGAAGCAGAAAGACTGTGATACTGGTAAACTGATAATATTAAAAAACTTCGTGATAGAGCTTCAAAGAAAAGGCAATAGAAACTGCGACAACAAAACATTGTTTCAAACCCTTGTGAAATATATAAAAGGCATTTAATTTCAAAATTAAAATTCAGGTAATTTATTCTTGTTTCTATTTTGCTATTGCTTTATTGCTATTAAGCACTTGTTACCATAATAAGAAATAGTGCATATATTTCTCCTTAATCTTAAAACTGAAGCATTCTTGATCATCCGAAAATTTTAATTTTCCGAAACATGGTCAGTCCTAATTACTTCGGATAATCGAGGTTCTACTGTATAAGAAACTGGGAATTAGAAATAATCCCAACCAGAAGCTCAACCAATAAAAATATAGAATGTTTAAAGATCACAGTTACTTTATTAAATTAAAAATATTTTATTAAATTTTATGTTTTGAAAAGCCATAACAGATTCAAATTTTTAAATTATCAGTTAATTTTTAATTTAGTTTTCAAAATTTAATGAACTTTTAAACTATATATTTACTTTTAAAATTCCTGACAATTATTCCTTAGTCTAACTTTTCCTGCTAAATTAAGTAATTCTAGGAATTTGCATTTCACATATGTAGTAGATTAAGTGAGAAAAATTCAGAATAACCTTAAGATAGGTCAATTATTAATATTGTGTTTTGATACTGTATTCCGTCTACTTAGTTATGCTCCACTGTATTTTTGAACCCCTACTTTTGAAAGGAAATTTTGGTAAGAATCCAAGATTGGCGTAATTTTTGCATGTAGAATATGTGATAATTTAAATTATTGAAGTGATTAATCCCACTGCATGTGTCATAAAAATTTTCATTTTGCATTATTTCAGTTGCATCGTAAGCATATAGTATTGTTACTGTAATGTGGTTTCATCTTGTTCACATGCACAATGTTTTTTTTTGTTTTAAAAAACAGTTTCATAGAAGATTTTCATGATATATTGCTCTGTTAAAAATCGAAGATAATAAGCTAAAATAAATAATAACAGGCCATCTTGAAGAGCATGCAGATTCAACAAAGTGCTTAATCAGTATTTAGCTCAAGAAGATGTATGCTCTAAATAAAGCCAATAAAAAAACATTTTGTAGTCGTGAATCTGTGAAATACATCTCAATAAGAGGTGCTAAAATGTTTTCATGTTTAAAAGAGCAAAAAATGTAGTAAGATATTGTAACTATAATGTGGTTTCATTAGTCCTGTGATATATTTGTGCTGAGTTTTTCACATTCACAATGGTTTTTTTTTTTTTTTTTTTTTTTTTTGTTGTTACGGTTTCTAAAAAGCAAAGTTAAAGGATACAATTTTTTTTTTTTTTTTTCAGATTATAGAATACTCTTAGGGTTTTAATCCTGTTCAAACACTATTTACAAGCTGTTGATTTTTGTATTTTTGAAGTTATTTCAGTTGCATCATGAGCATATGGTATTGTAACTATAATGTGATATCATTAGTCCTGTGATACATTTGTGCTGATTTGTTCACATTCACAATGTTATTTTTAAACAGTTTCACAGAAGCAAAGTTAAAGAGTGCATTTTTTTTCTCTTTGAATTACAGAATACTCTTAGGGTTTTAATCCTGTTCAAACACTATTTACAAGCTGTTGAAATTCTTTTATATTTTGTTTAATCTAAATAATTCATTCATTAAAATGTTATATGGTTGTATTCATATTATAGATAGTCGTACTGTATTTCGTCTACTTAGTTTATGCTCCAGTGTATTTTTGAACCCCTACTTTTCAAAGAAAATTTTGCTAAGAATCTAAAATTGGTGTAATTTTTGCATGTAGAATATGTGATAATTTATATTATTGAAGTGATTAACCCCTTTGCATGTATCGTAAAAATTTTATTTTACAATATTTCAGTTGCATTGTAAGCATATAATACTGTTACTGTAATGTGGTTTCATTAGTCCTGTGATACATTTGTGCTTATTTGTTCACATGCACAATGTTTTTTTGCTAAAAAAACAGTTTCATAGAAGATTTTCATGATATATTACTCTGTTAAAAATCAAAGATAACAAACTAAAATAAATAATAACAGGCCATCTTCAAAAGAATTCAGATTGAACAAAGCACCTAATCAATAATTAGTTCAAGAAGGTGTATGCTGTAAATAAAGACAATAAAAAAACATTTTGTAGTCTTGAATTTATGAAATACATCTCAAAAAGAGGTGCTAAAATGTTTTCATATTTAAAAGAGCAAAAAATATGGTTAGGTATTGTAACTATAATGAGGTTTCATCAGTCCTGTGATACATTTGTGCTGATTTGTTCACATTCACAATGTGAGTTTGTTTACAGTTTTACAGAAGCAAAGTTAAAGGATGCAATTTTTTTTTCTCCAGACAATAAAATTCTGTTAGGGTTTTAATCCTGTTCAAACAGTATTTAAAAGATGTTGATTTACAAGTTGTATTATTGGAGTTATTTCAGTTGCATCATGAGCATATGGTATTGTAACTATAATGTGGTTTCATCAGTCCTGTGATACATTTGTGCTGATTTGTTCACATTCACAATGTTTTCTTAAAAAACAGTTTCACATAAGCACAGTTAAAGAGTGCAATTTTTTCTTTTCAGATTATAGAATACTCTTAAGGTTTTAATCCTGTTCAAACACTATTTACAAGCTGTTGAAACTCTTTTACATTTTGTTTAACTTAATAATTCATTCATTAAAATGTTATATGGTTGTATTCATATTATAGATAGTCGTTTCTTATTTACTCCAAGTTTTCAATTGAGAAAAATAAATTACCTGAAAAAAAAAAAAAGCTCTCATATTTTTCATACAGCCTACTTTTAGCCTAAAAAAATGGCAAAAAAAAAGTGTAAAAAATATGCAAGCTTATACAATAGTATATATATTAAACAAAAACATAATTTGAAGAACAAATTAAAAAAACAAAATTTATTTTCTACATTGTTTAATCCCGAGAAAGGACAGATATTAAGATGTTTCATTCAATTAGTTCTCATTTAATGTTAAATTTTTGTAACAAATTAGTTAAGCCAATTGAAGATTAAAAATAAAAATAAAATTCATACAATATGATACTTAAAACACCCTAAAAAATTGGATTCCGTTCAAATCGAATCGAAATAAATCTTAGACTTCTTCCATTTTTAATTGAAAATATTTGTATTGCAGATTTTGTATTATGTTTGTTATGTAAAGCTAGCCGCCGACATCGTTCTCCAATTTTCCGCAGGGTTTTCAAAAAAGAGAGAGTTCGTTATTTTCGTCAGAAAAGAAAACACCAATTTGGTATTTGGCATTTTTTGAGCCGTTGCCGTTGAGCCTTGGGCCCAATGGGCGTTTACTTTTCCACTGATGATGACTCTTCCATTCATTATTTAAGTCAGCATTAATTGCCTGTTATACTTCATCGACCTCAACCAAGATATATCTGATATGATAGCGTCCTGCTCATGCCTTCTCGTCAATTTCCGCTAAGTTACTTTATCCCATTTTGCTCAGTTTGAAAAAGATGTTTTCCGTTCTGCTTGAATCCGAAGATGTGATGGAGGTCTTTCAGATTTTGTCCTTTGGCGAGCATATTTTAATTCATTTCAAATGCCACTTCCATTCGTCCAGTCCAATTAAGCTGTGCCTCCTACAGTGTCAGTGTTCCAAAGGAAGATGTTAGATTTCGTGTTCTCCTCGATGCTTCCTCAACTATGTCATCTTATCAGTTGGCAGAATCAATGTTGAAATAATACAACTGTTCATCAATTTAAAACTCATAAGAAACTGGTTGCTTATTCTCACTCTACTATCGTAAAATCCTGAATTTATATATGGTAATTCGATGCCATCATCTCAATGTTCTCAAAAAGTGTATTAATGGATTAAACATAATCAGAACTATTCTTATATATCCCAACTTTCCAACATAGTGGTATGATATGAAGACTGTGCATCCATATAAATAAGTACTGGAATTAACGCCTGTTAAAATAAGATAATATTTATTTAAATAATTTGAAATGATATTCTCTATTCCATATAAATTGTACCCGGATCCAGTTTAACAATATCTGTTATCATATAATAAATGATTTTTGTGCAATATCTGTCCAAATCATTTCAAGAGGGATTTTATTATTTATATGAGTTTCTACCAAAGAGGGGTGAGTAATTATTTTGTTTCTTCTTTTCAGATTTATTTATATTTAATTACAACGCAATCACTACTTCATCACTATACTTTTAGCGGCCATAGTGTGATTTCGGGGAATGTGAATTGAATTTGTTTCGATCAAATTTGAATATTTCTTTTTGAAGTTTCGTTTCAATTTACATATCCCGGAATCTCACTTAACAATGTTTATGACAATTGTGCATAAAATGATAAGATGCAGGCAAAATACAAAACTTTAAAAAAAAAAGTCTAACATTTATTTCGATTTCATTTGAACGGAATCTAATTTTTTAGGGTGTTTTAAGTATCATATTGTATGAATTTTATTTTTAATCTTCAATAGGCTTAACTAATTTGTTACAAAAATTTAACATTAAATGTTGAACTAATTGAATGAAACATCTTAATATCTGTCCCTTCTCGGGCTTAAACAATGTAGGAAATAAATTTTGTTTTTTTAATTTGTTCTTCAAATTATGTTTTTGTTTAATATGTCAAGTTTTTTATTAACTACAGCACTCGAACGCATTTCAAAATTAATAGATAGTATCATCATCAGGCTTTGATGTATGCGGTATTGCATCACAATGTGGGGTGCAGTTTACCAATGTGTAATTCAAAATGTTTCACCACTGTAGTAATGCAGGATGCAGTAGTTTGGACAAAAACTTCCAATCTGAACGTAAAAAATCTATAATCAAAACATAAAAAATTAACTTCACTTAAATTTAGATACCCTATTTCCCACTCAGGAACGCTATGAATGTAAATTGTGTTGAATCCTTACTGCTAATATTTTACAATATTATAGCTGTGATACAGTAAAAAATAAAAAATAAAAGTTTTACTTAAATTTTTAAACCTTATTCTCTCCCAAGGGGTGATGTAAACACATCAGAAAATTATTACCTAAGTTTAACTTGGGGTATAAATAGTTCTCATCTCGGAAAAAAAAAATACATTTTAAAATTTAGATTATGTAATTCCCACTAAGTTCGCTACCTGCATAAAAATAGCTATCCATTAGAAACTTTTTACTAAAATATAAACTTGACCAAAGCAAAAACTTATTCTGAAAATATCCTTTTTATTTCCACTATAATGCCATATTCACCTTTTTAATTTTTGAAAAAAAAAAAAAAAAAAAAAAAAAAAAAAAAAAAAACTAGTTCAATTTAATAATATTTCACGTGAAAATCTTTCAACTGAAAAGAAATAAATTATTATTACAGCTTTTGAAATTTTTGCAACAATGAAATAAAAATGCTACATTTTCTATGAAAAATGTCTGTTGATTTTCAATGAAAAAAGGTGAAAATTGGAATTATTAAGAAAAATTGAATAATGCAAAAAAAAAATTGGCCCATGTTTCTCTCTGGGTTATAATTCACCCATATGCAAAGGCATTTTACCATTCGTTTTGACCCTGACGTCAATCAAATGTTTTTACACTTTAAATTTATAATATCATTAGAATTAGTAAAGAATAAAAAAATGAATGGCATCAGGGACAAAAAGGTAGGAAGAAAAAATGAAAAAGTTATGATCTCCATAGGTTTTTCTATGTTAAATTAACATTGAGAAGTAACACTGGAAATAAATAAGTATTGCGCTGCAGCGCAATACTTAAATATATATATATACTGAGTGGTTCAAAATAGAAGTTATAGTAATTATCTCAAACTGCTATTGATAGAGACATAACTATTAAAAACAAAAAAGGATAGTTGTCTCATTACTTTTTCAAGGAGCTGTTTACATATTAAAATAAGGAATTTCATTTTTTATAACCCTTCCCAATTTACTATAAATGGTATGTAGAAAGAAGTGTGTTTAAATAAAAGTCCATTCATTTACAACCGAAACTTATTGACTTGTACTTTTATAAATTTTCAGTATTTTCTGTCTCTAAAAACCTGTCTTTCCATTTTTGGGATGGAGAATGCATAAAAAAAATTTCATAAGATAATAAATATTGATTTCATATTATTTAAAATTCTTCTTAATTGTGTTGTAATTGATTGTTTATCCAATTTATTTATTTTAGATATGGCAAACATCTAAAAACAAGATCATGTTTTTGAATTCTTATAAGATGAAAATATCCATAATATTTGGTGTCAGCCAGATGTTGTTTGGAGTAATTTTAAGTTTATGGAACCATGTGTAAGTTCAATATCTACTTAAATACTGATTAAATAAATGTTATTAAATACATATTTACATGAATACAAAATAGATATTGTTTGTTTGTTTTCTAAATGTAGACACTTTGCAATTAGCCATTGGATCTTGCTTATAAAATCATATATTTCTGATATCTAGGAAATCTTGGATTTTTTAAATACCGGGTGAGCCAAAAGTTCGTTACAACTTTAAAAACTCATAAAAAAGGAAGAAATTATGATAAAGGAGTGTGGTTTGCAGGAAAGGGCTCACAAGGTAGTCAGATTTTTTTTAGTAGCAAAAAAAAAAAAAAAAAAAAAAGAATTAGTTAAAAAATGACATGTAGAGGACGCTGACAACCTGAAACACAATGAACAGGAAAACAATATGCTCCATTCATTTGTTTTTTCAATAACAAACGTTCAACATGACCTCCAGAAAACATTCTACGACACAACCATTGTAATAATATCATAATTTCTTCCTTTTTAGGGTTTCGTTCATCTGACGAAATCCTATTCGTCTCGCTCCTCTGTCTGTCACAGAGCCCATTCTTAGAAACTATACATGTTGGAGACTTGAAATTTTGCATACTTATAGATGAACACGACACATCATACGACAAATCATAAAATTTTGAACAAGTCGTACATTTAACCCTTTGGGCTCCCGCATGTCTATTTTAAACAATTCTTTCTAAGTGAGTCCCTAATTAGGTTGCAGGCGTGAAATTTTGCATACCTATAGATGGACACCTCAGATCAAACGACAAATCATAAAATTTTGAAAAAGTCGTACATTTAACCCTTTGGGCTCCCACATGTATATTTTAAACAGTTCTTTCTATGTGATCCTCTATTTAGGTTGGAGGTGTGAAATTTTGCATACTTATAGCTGAGCACCTCGCATCAAACGACAAATCATAAAATTTTCAAAAAGTCATACATTTAACCCTTTGGGCTCCCACGTGTGTATTTTAAACAATTCTTTCTCAGTGAGCCCCTAATTAGGTTGGAGGCGTGAAATTTTGCATACTTATAACTGAGCAGCTCACATCAAACAGCAAATAGTAAAATTTTGAAAAGTCGTACATTTAACCTTTTGGGCTCCCACATGTGTATTTTAAACAATTCTTTCTCAGTGAGCCCCTAATTAGGTTGGAGGCGGGAAATTTTGCATACTTATAGCTGAACCCCTGACATCAAACGGCAAATAGTAAAATTTTCAAAAAGTCGTACATTTAACCTTTTGGGCTCCTACATGTGTATTTTAAACAATTCTTTCTAAGTGACACCCTATTTAGGTTGGAGGCGTGAAATTTTGCATACTTATAGCTGAACAACATCATGCGACAAATCATAAAAAATTGGAAAAGTCGTACATTTAACCCTTTGGGCTCCCACATGCGTATTTTAAGCAATTCTTTCTAACTGAGCCCCTTGTTAAATTGGAGATTTGAAATTTTGCATACTTATAGCAGAACACTGAGGCCAGGCGACAAATCATAAAATCTTGAAAAAGTCTCACGTTTAACCCTTTGAGCTACCACATATGTATTTTAAGCAATTCTTTCTAACAGAGCCCCTAATTAAGTTGGAGACATGAATTTTTGCATACGTATAGCTGAATACCTCAGAACACACGACAAATCATAATTTTTCAAAAAGTCTTATATTATTTACTCCTCCGTGCTCTAACTTGTGTATTTTAAGCAATTTTTCTAACCTCCGCCATTTTCACCCGGGGAGCACTTTTCCAACTTTTGCCGACACCCCTTTGACCATTCTTTCATATTATGCACCATAGCCTTACATATTTTAGTTCCACTTTTTACCGCCTGGGGCGCCTACTTATCTCGGGTGCTATGGGCCCAATCCCTTCGACTAATATATATATGGATAGCATGTAAAATGGAGTTTCGTTCGGATAGAGGTTTGTTTAGAATAGAGTGCGCCCCTGGTTGCGAAATGTGGAACTTGATATATGTAAATTACCCTCTTCTTTCTTGCCACTGTCCGGAAATTTCCCTCTACATTATCCTTTTACATAACAATATCTATCTCCTCTATATTCACTTTTATTAAATAATACATTTCATTTATTTCTTTCAGATATAATATTTAATTTAAATATCATTCTACTTACCTTAAATTAACTTCTGTCATCATCCCTTTAATTTATCCACTCTGTTTACATTTATCGTACTTTCCGTTTTTCATCTGTTTCTCCCACGCTTTCAACGGCACGTAGCTTCTTCATTTGACGTATGGTTTCACGGTCGCCACTAGATGGCGTCTTTCGTTCGAGCCTACGGCACATCGGATGTACGACACTTCGTCACGATGTCGTCACTCTGGATACGTCATTAGCTGCCCGTTGAATTGCGTGATGAGTTATTATTCTTTCTCTCAGTTTGTATAAATATGAATGTTTCCTTGGCTTACTTACCTCATCCTCCTCCGTCTTCCTCTACCTCTTCTCCGATTCTCAGTCACTAACAGCTGGTCGTCCCTTGATGATTGAAATGGCGTTTCACTTGAAACTGAGAGTTCTGCATAAGCCGTTGTAATGATTTACTTTCTTCCATTTTAAAGCACCTGTTATGAGTTTGATAGTTTTCGACATCGGCTCTGAATTAGCGTGTGGACTCTGTGTTAAGTGTTTCTAAACAAACATCGTGTTGGAGTCACGTTTGTCGGGAAGTTCAAAGTTAAATCATTTGTGTTTTCGTGCAATGTTTATTGCTACGTTCTTCATGGAAAGTGTCATCAGTTATAAAGAAGTTTCTCATCAACTTAATCGTATTTATGGAAGCATTAGATTCAGCATGATTTAAAGCAGTATATGGGATTTTACATATTAGCAGTCACTTTTTGATGCAGTTCATTTCCTGAATGTTATGAGGTCTGTTAAATCACTTTTAATCTTGTTACTGTTAAATATATTTATGAATTACTGAATGCATATAAAGTTAACTTATATATTGTTTTTATCTTTTGTTCAATAAACGTTAGATTGTTTTTATATTTATCTTGTAATTATTTCGCCACCATATCTTTTATTCTCCCTTAACTATTTAATATACACAGGTTTGGGGTTATCAGCTTAAGTTTCCATTGGGCATTTTAATTCACTCTGCTAAAACTAATACCTATTTAAATCTAATCCCGTCAGGTTATGGGCCCGCCCTAACCGTGTTAAATCTTATATAATATAATAGAAACATTTAAAAAAAAAAAAAAAAAAAATATCGTTTTTCGTTATAATAGTAAATAAATAGTAAGTTATTTGTTTTTATGAAATTTTTTTTAAAGATATTGTTCTATATTTCTGTTTTTCTTTATAATTACCGAATTTAACCCTTACGGGTTCGGCATTATGGTGGTGAACGCTGACCTCATCAGCTATTTAGCGATGCTTTGCGATGGGGGGGCGGTTAATTTATATTACTTTTATGTTTATAAGTTATATGTTTTAAATTTTTGAAATTTTTTTTAAAGTAATTAAAGTTAATATGGCTTATTTCCAGTTTTTTTTAAAAGTAACTTAGTTTTTAGAATAAATTTTAAATAGTTTGAAATTTTTTTTTGACCTCATGACATGAATACTGCAAGTTTTTACTGCTGAAAAGATGAAAGTTTTCTATCTTCAAAGTGTGGACATCGCTGAAAGATGTTCTATAATCTGCATGAAGTGATTCAACTGCTGTGGTTTCAACTGTTATGCTTCTTCATTTGGTGATATTTTATGCTGTGAAACATCGTCATATTTTTAATTAAAGCTGTTCCATCGAAAGTTCATCTATATATAGTCAAAGTTTAGTGCAATATTTTTCAAGATATGCAATTAGTGTTCCTACCAGTAGCGCAGTGGTTGCATGCTGGGTAGAAGTGATGGTAAAGATGGAAGCTTTTCTATAATATATGCCTGCTTAGGGGCTATATAAAAATTAAACTTTTGACTTTTCTTTTGCTGATAATAGAACTTTCGGTATACATCTTTGACTAAAAGTTGAACAGTTTTGTTCCAGAGTCATCTTTGGCCAACATTATTTTCAACCTTTCAAGGGACGCCACAACAATTTTTCAGTCCCTCACTATTTAAGTGTTTTACATTTTTAATGAGTCTTGGTATTTTTATTGTGTACTCCATCAAGTTTCATTTGCCATGATTGTTTTCTGCTGATTTTTAATGTGCTTATCTAATATATAATTAAATGTTTTTCAATTTTCGGAATCTTTATACTGTAGATCAGTGTAACAGTTTTGCATTTTATGTAAATTTTTAAAAGGGGGGGAAATTTTTATGATCAAATTTTTTTTTATGATCAAAATTGATGTTTAATTGATCAGGGTAAAAATCATTTATTAAATTATGATTTTTATGTTACAGATTTCATTAATTAGATACTATCTTGTCAGGTTAAATCTAAATTTTTTTTTTAATGGGGGCAATTCTTTAAAAGTAGCATAATTTCTGTTCACAGATTATGCATGTTGCCTATCTGCCTGACTTAAATTAACTTTAAATTTATATAGTTTGTTTTATCTAAATTAATTCTTGGTCTTCTTAAATTATTTATAGTTTAAATGTACATTCTTAAACTTAATAGATTGATCAACAGTTGTTTGAATTTCTTTAATTTTTGTTAGTTATTTTCATTTTGCTTTCTTTGCCATTTAATTTGATTATGGGAAATGCAGGGGGTTTCTATCTGACTTTACCTCTGATCGTCCTATCAATATTGGATGGTTTTGTTACTGTCAATATTTTTGGAAGTTCGAATAACAGGGCCGATTACCCAAAATTTTGATAGTTTTTACAAATAAGTTTGATTTTCTATATCTGCAAGAGCTAAGAAATTTTTTTTTAACTTATGCTTACCTTTTGCTTTTAATTTATCAGAGGGTCAAGTACAATAGATACAATTATTTTATACTCTTCTTGAACGTTTAATCTATTTTTTTTGTGTCACTGAATTCTTGCAAAATTTTCAACTTAGACTTATCCTTTTTAAATAGTCATGTGCATAGCTGGGCTATATGAGAAGTCGGTTGATTAAGATGTTTTTATTTTAAGTGACATAATTATTTACTGTTTCATGATTGTGCTATATCTTGTTAATAAAGGAAAAATCTGATTAATTTATTCATGCTGCTTTATTTGCCCTGATTAATGTTCTCCTCCCCAATATAAATGTGCATTTTGATGTGTTCTCTTTTCAGCTGTCCATAACAATGGAATCCTTTTAAAAGCAGTGCTTTTGTATACAAAGTTTTACTGATTCATGCTTAAGATCATGAATTTTTGGCCATTAATTGGGGTTAATTATTTAAATTTTTCTTTAAATTTCTTTTTAGTAACCTATTCATTTTGAATTTAATATAATTTGTAATAGAAATATTTAATTTTCTTTTTGGCATTGTCTAAATTTTAATGGGGTTTTCTTTAAGATCTTTTGAAATTTTTAAATTTAAGTGTAAAGATAAGTAATTTGGATCTTCACTTAATGTTTGAATCCTATATCAGGGTTCTGTTTGAGAAACCTTTTTACGGCAATGCTTTAATTTAATTATTTTATCTTTATTTAAATTAAATTCATGTGACTTATGCTGGCCATGTTAGTTTCCTCTAGTCATTTACATTAGTTTCCTTGGTATAAGTATCTTGTGTCATGTACTATTTTCAGACACTGTGGATTTTTTTTTACCTGAGGGAAACATTATTTTGATTTGGGGGGGAATTTTTGGTTTTAGCTTTATATGTTACATGTGCAATATTTATAATAATTTAAGTTTTCATAAGTTTTAAAAGTTTTTCTTTTTAACCTTTCCCCTTCTGGCCTGTATATTCATTGGTATATGGATCTAGTTTACCTGTTGAGACTTCATTATGAAAGGAGAGATTCCGGAATTTAACTTCATTTTAAATTAAAGTTTTAATGTTTATGAGATAGAGCTCCAGTAATGTGTTAAGCCCTGGGAACTTGTGATTCATTGGCTTATCTGAAGTTAACCTCCAGCAATCTTGAAGTTTTAGGATCATCTGTCAATCCATGAATAAATTTTAGAATTGAATCACATGTTAACCTTTTAGTGATTCAACTTCACTTTTAGAAATGATCGACAGTTTATTTTATGGGTCTACTGGTTAGATTGTTGGAATATATTTGTTGCTTTGGATGGTTAGATCATGAAGGTGAGAATACTTAGTGTATTTGAAGTTTTTTTTAGAATTTAAAGCTGTTTAAGGTCCTTTTCCCAGTGGTTATTTTTGTTATGGTAGCTGTTGCCCAAGGTTTATGTAATCTTTTTAAATTAGAGAAGGTTGGCTGCTGTTTTAGAATATAATCTTTTTAGGGTCAAGTTTGCAAAATTTTTAAGATTTGGTTCATCTAATGATAGAACTTGATCAGCCTTTTGCACTTGATACTCAATTACATGCCTTCCTGGAATGTAAATCTCCTTTTCTCCCTTTGTTGTCAAGATGTAAAGATTAGTTTTTCCATGGATTGAAATGCAAATTTGCTCCTTTAGTTGTTGAATTCTTAGATATTTATTGATTTTATTAAGGTTTAGTTGTAACTTCAAGGATCCCTCTTTGGTCGTATATATACCTGCGTGTTTATGTGGTATGGGTCGGCGTGAGTGAAGACCATTGGCCAATGGCAAATTTCTTTTCTAGGTGCACTTGGATAAAGAAATTTTTAATTTACTTTTTGGAATGAATGCGTGCTTCGGCATCTGAGCTGTTAGGGAATGCTGATATATTTCTTCAGCATGTTGGTAGGCCCTGTGGAAGGTGTCTTACTTCACCAGTCTAGTCTTTTTCTGTTTAAGATTCATTCTTTTATTTCTCGGGATTCTCAGGTATATTGTAGTGATCGGAGGAAGTCTGTTGAAGTTTTTGTTTTAAAAATAGAATTTTTATTTGATAATTTTTTTAAAAAAAGTAAAGTTTTATGGAGCATTTGTCATCTTTGGAGCATCATCGACTTTTGTCAATGGGTGCCTTTGAGTAGCTAACAAAGGTTACCTGTTTGAAGTAAGGTTGGTTTTCTTTGACATCATGTGGGATGAATTGTGTTTTACTTTGAACCAAGTTCGTTACTTTTGGGTAGAGCTGCCACATATATTGAAATTTTTTTTTAATTGCTTTTTATATAGATATAAGTGTGCATTTTTGAATTTTGGCAGAGGCAATTTGTGGTTACAATCTTGTTAGGTGGAGGTTTACACATGCAATTTCATTTAATTTTTTTTAGAAATTGTACAACATTATATGCCTTGACTTCATTACATTATATTATGAATTTTTAAATCAGTCATGTTGAATTTGTAATGATTGAATATTGTGATGATGAATCAAATACGGGGGGATCTGAGAAATGTGTGTTTTTACTAATGTTTTATGTGTATTATATGTTACATTTATATTTTTTTTAGTTTTATAGATTCATGTTACATCATTGAGTGGCTGCTGGTTCTGTAATCCCAGGGGGGATTGTGTTTTCAAGGATATATTGTGTAAGGTTAAGCCTTACTGTTTTTAAGTAGTTGGGTTTTTTTGGGGGGGGGCGTATTGTTAGCTCTGGTGAACACTGCATGTCTTTATAATTGTTAGGTCATGTGTATGGTGGTTCTGTGAGCATTTGCCCTTCTGTTCTTCCGTTCCAGTGTCAAGAGGGGGGGCATTTGATATATGTAAATTACCCTCTTCTTTCTTGCCACTGTCCGGAAATTTCCCTCTACATTATCCTTTTACATAACAATATCTATCTCCTCTATATTCACTTTTATTAAATAATACATTTCATTTATTTCTTTCAGATATAATATTTAATTTAAATATCATTCTACTTACCTTAAATTAACTTCTGTCATCATCCCTTTAATTTATCCACTCTGTTTACATTTATCGTACTTTCCGTTTTTCATCTGTTTCTCCCACGCTTTCAACGGCACGTAGCTTCTTCATTTGACGTATGGTTTCACGGTCGCCACTAGATGGCGTCTTTCGTTCGAGCCTACGGCACATCGGATGTACGACACTTCGTCACGATGTCGTCACTCTGGATACGTCATTAGCTGCCCGTTGAATTGCGTGATGAGTTATTATTCTTTCTCTCAGTTTGTATAAATATGAATGTTTCCTTGGCTTACTTACCTCATCCTCCTCCGTCTTCCTCTACCTCTTCTCCGATTCTCAGTCACTAACAGCTGGTCGTCCCTTGATGATTGAAATGGCGTTTCACTTGAAACTGAGAGTTCTGCATAAGCCGTTGTAATGATTTACTTTCTTCCATTTTAAAGCACCTGTTATGAGTTTGATAGTTTTCGACATCGGCTCTGAATTAGCGTGTGGACTCTGTGTTAAGTGTTTCTAAACAAACATCGTGTTGGAGTCACGTTTGTCGGGAAGTTCAAAGTTAAATCATTTGTGTTTTCGTGCAATGTTTATTGCTACGTTCTTCATGGAAAGTGTCATCAGTTATAAAGAAGTTTCTCATCAACTTAATCGTATTTATGGAAGCATTAGATTCAGCATGATTTAAAGCAGTATATGGGATTTTACATATTAGCAGTCACTTTTTGATGCAGTTCATTTCCTGAATGTTATGAGGTCTGTTAAATCACTTTTAATCTTGTTACTGTTAAATATATTTATGAATTACTGAATGCATATAAAGTTAACTTATATATTGTTTTTATCTTTTGTTCAATAAACGTTAGATTGTTTTTATATTTATCTTGTAATTATTTCGCCACCATATCTTTTATTCTCCCTTAACTATTTAATATACACAGGTTTGGGGTTATCAGCTTAAGTTTCCATTGGGCATTTTAATTCACTCTGCTAAAACTAATACCTATTTAAATCTAATCCCGTCAGAACTAACAGATTTTTCAAAAGGATAAAGTGTTTTTTTCTTATTAAGACCACCATCACCTCGAGTAACATATCTACTGATAGGTTGTTTAACGAAGTTTCCTTCCGATACAGTTTTGTTAAGAATAGAGTGCTATCCCTGGTGGTGAAATGTAGAACTAACATAACGCGATTTTGTTAAAATTAGGAAATATAACAAGGCGATCTGTTTGACATTTTAAGATAGAACACATATAAAAAAGTTTATAAAAAAAATGGCACGTGAAGTTTCGGGTAGGGGGGAGGGGCGCTAATTTCAGTAATTGTTTTATTTCTGTTATATACTTTTTGTAAAAGGCACTCCTGTGATTTTTCATTGCAGTATTCTTCTGAACGGTGTCCGATTTTTAAAAATACAGCATAAATGTTACTTATGCCAGATAAAAATGTTTGAAGTATTGATACCACTATTTTTGAATAGTAATTTCAGCAAATATATTAAATTCTTGGTTAAGACCGCCACCTCCCCGACCCATGTATCTACCGCTATGTTGTGTAAAGGAGTTTCGTTCAGATACACTTTTGTTAAGAATAGAGTGCGTTCCCTGGTGGTGGAATCTGGGACAGACCGCGATTACATTTAAAGTAGGAATTCCAACAAAGCGATCTGTTTGAAACTGTAAGAAAATTTATAATAAATAGTAAAAGATTATAAAAAAGAATGGCACGTCACATTCCGGTTGGTGGTGGGGGGGGGGGGAGGAAAAGGGGCGCGAACAAAATTAGGCAGTATAACAGGGTGTTTTGTACTGTTTTGCGTGCGGTTTTTTGATGATGTGATGAGAAAACTATTACTTATTCAATATCAAAAATTTTATAAGTGTTCAAACCTCTATTTTCGAATAGTAATTTAAGCAAATATCTTAAATTCTTGGTTAAGATCGCCACCCCCTCGACTAGCATATCTCCTGATAGGTCGTTCAATGGAGTTATGTTCAGATACAGTTTTGTTAAGAATAGAGTGCGCTCCCTGGTGATGGAATGTGGAACTAGCAGACCGCGATTTCGTTTGAAGTAGGAAATCTAACAAAGCGATTTGTTTTAAACTTTAAGATACTTTATAACACATGATAAAAAAGTATAAAGAAGAATGGCGCGTCGCATTTCGAGGGGGGTTGGGTTAAAGGAGGGGCGCGAACAAAATTAGGTAATATAACTGGACGATCTGTTTGAAACGTTAATATAGCTTATAAAACATGTTAGGCTTTCTATGGAGAAATTGATATCAGCTTCAACAATGAGTAATTGTTGAAATAGGGGGCTTTCTCTACATTGAAAAATGCGCAAACTGTAAAAAATTCAATGCAAAAATCTAATTTTGACACCAGAATTTTAACTTAAACTCTCAAATTAGCATATAAAATTTCACATTGTTTTTAAGGTTTCGTTCATCTGACGAAAACCTATTTGTCTCACTCCTCTGTCTGCCTGTCACAGAGCCCGTTCTAAGAAACTATGCATGTTGCAGACTTTAAATTTTGCATATTTATAGCTGAACACCTCTCATCAAATGACGAATCATAAAATTTTTAAAAAGGTCTTACATTTAATCCTTTTTCCTCTCACATGTGCATTTTACACAATTCTTTCCAAGTGATCCCCTAATTAGGTTGGAGGCGGGGAATTCTGTATACTTATAGCTGAATACCTGAGACAACACAACAAATCATAAAATTTCGAATTTTTTTTATATTTAACCCTTTGGGCTCCAACATGTGTATTTTCAGCAATCCCTTATAACAGAATTCCTAATTCAATTGAAGACATGAAATTTTGTAAAGAAATATTAAACAAAACCCTCTGTGCGATCTGTGACTTACCCACTTGTTATGAGTTTTTTAAGTTGTAACGAACTTTTGGCTCACCCGGTATTATGCTGATCTCAATTTCTAAATGTGTTTCCATCACTTTTATTTATGTTGTTCAAATAATACAGATACAAATGGTGTAGTATTTAATGCATTATTTAATGAAAAACTAGCTTCTGCTTGTTGCTAGTAGCATTTGTCACCTTAATTAATGAATAAATTCATCTAAATTTGTGTTATTTATCAGCCAAATTATCATGGAAAGAATTTAGTGAAATTGTATATGTTTAGATCTTTATTCTTTTCTCAGGTTTTATGACCCTGTATTATCCAAATTTTACTGTATGTGATATTGTATAGCTATTATTGAAATTATATGAAATATTTTTCTTTTGATTTCAGTCATTTTAGACGACCCCTGAACATTATTTGTGAGTTCATCCCGCAAGTCATTTTCTTGATGTCACTCTTTGGTTATTTAGTCATTATGATTTTTTTTAAATGGATAAAGTACGATGTACATAAAGCCAATTGTGCTCCAAGTCTATTAATATCTTTGATCAACATGTTTCTCATGAAATATACTGACAAGCCTTGTTATTTAGCTCCCATGTATGATGGTCAAGTAAGTACTTATCTTTATTTCATTATTTAAATGTAATTTAAATAAATTATAAATATATATAATTTTAAACTAGTTGTTCTGATATTTATTCACCATTTTTCATTCATTTTAGCAACAAGTACAAACTGCATTAGTATTTTTTGCCTTCATATGTGTCCCATGGATGCTTCTTCCCAAACCAATTATAAAGCATATGTCTAAAAGGGTATGTGTTCTTTTTTTTTCAACTGTTATGCATTTGTGTGTATTTGATTAGAGTACTTCATTACAATTTGAATGTTAAATAAAATATAGACTATTGCAATTTTCATGTTATTATTTTTAAAATAATTACATCTTAATTTGTTTTCTAAATAACTGATAATAACTTAATATGCTTTTTATGTTAGCTTTTATGTTTGAAAAAAAAAAAAAAAAGGCTGTAGCAAAGTGGATGCTTTTATTTATTATGAGAAAAAATATTTCAATCCTGTTAAATGAGTTATGCTAGGTTATTGGCATCAAAGTTTTTTTTTTTTCACTATATTTTTACATAATTGTAGTTATTATTCTCTAATTAAAATGGTGACAGATATTGAAGACTATAAGTAGCATTCGACCAACACCATTTTCTAAGACCAAAACCGAATTCTGGTAATCTTTTTTTGTTTTGGCCGAAAAGGAAAAAGATACTGTATTAAAATAAATTCAACGTAATTAATACACATACACACAAATATGTATATATATATATATATATATATATATATATGCTAATAAATATATAAATACAGTACAGGACCTATTATCCAGAATCCTGGGGACTGAAAGCTTTCTACATTTTGGAATCCCCCCCCCCTTCCCCCCCTCCTTCCCTTTAAAAAGGTTTTCTCTGCAATTTTTCAACAACATAAAAATAACAAAATTTAAACAATCCCATGTAGAATATGAATAAAACTTATATTTTGCATTATTTAACTTAAAATCCTGCACTAGTAAAAAAAAAAATCTGGAAAACGTGAGCAAGTCGTTCTAGAACAGGCATGTCAAACACGCGGCCCGCGGGCCACAACTGGCCCGCCGACCATTTATCTGGGCCCGCGAAGCCTTTGCCATTTTACATTTATTTAGTTATCCCTTGCATAGTGCCTGCCATCAGTCCAGTTTTTCCAGGGACCTATCGGGTTGCATTATTACTAAAATCATCAGGGTGGACATTTTAAAAAAATGTATTCAAAAATGATTTCAGGATAAAATTTTTGAATTTCAAGAAACAGTTTAATCTGTTTCCCTCACCTCTAATAGTTTATGTTCAAATTATTGTTCAGAATTTATTACTGCAGCTAATCAAAATTCAGGACGATTCCATATTAGCGATCACCATATTCACGATTCAAAATTACTGTTATTATTCATCAATCGACTAATTTTTTGAAATACAATATGCAACCATTTGTTATTTTTCAAGTCAAATAAAATAATTTGAACAGGAAATGTATTTAATAAATGAAATAAAAAAGTAGCGACATGTAAATAAATATGACATGTTTTATTAAATAGATTTTCTGATTAAAATAAGGGGTGTTTATAAATGAAGATCGGGGATTTGGCGCTTTGTAGTATTTATTACATAAAACTAAAAATTATAATTAATACATAAAATGAAAAAGCAACTCAAACAGTTTCACCTACAAGCTTACAAGGGTTCAGTGTGAGCACCTTTTGTCATACGGCACAGATCAAGTCGATAGCTCAGTTTTTCCCAAACGTTGATTAGCAAAGAAGTTCTGTTCTGACGCTCACCCGATCTGACGTCATGTGATTTCTACTTGTGGGGTTCATAAAGAATCGTGTGCATGTGCCTTCACTACCAGCTGACCATTGCAGATGTTGCAATAATGACCTCACAAACACTAATCAACGTTTGGTAAGAACTGAGCTATCAACTTGATGTGTGCAGTGTGACGAAAGGTGCTCTCATTGAACACTTGTAAGCTTGTAGGTAAAACTGTTTGAGTTGCTCTTTCAGTTTATGTATTAAATATAATTTTAAGTTTAATGTAATAAATACTACCAAGCGTTAAAACCCCGATATTATTTTAGAAATATATATATTTGCTTTGAGAAAGCACGGAAGATTGACAGCGATACCTATGCTAAATCTGTATTAGCGTGTACAATCAATTATTAAAATAAACGCAATTTATAATATTCAATTTTATTTATTTATTTATTTATTTTTATTTATTTATTTATTTTATTTTTTTGTGGGGGGGGGGGTGGGGGGAGGTTGATAAAAGTAATTGTGAGTGTTTTTTCGAAAAATTAACATAAACTTATTATGTACTTAATGTTGGAACTTTGCATTAAAGTTTCTTTAACATGGCTGTGTCTTGTACAGACAAATTTTCTTCTATGTAACGATAATATTATTATTATTATTTTTTTTTTTTTTTAACCCCTTCGGGACCGGCAGCTTTTACACAAATTTTATTCGGTTAACAACACTTTTATTTTAAAAGTTACCTTTACTTAAGGCTGTTTTCAAATCCAAAGGGGCAACTTTCTGACATAGGTTTTAATTTATTTATTTTTTGAAAATGTATGAAACTAGTAGATGTTGTTGTTCAGAAACTATGTAATCGAGCTGTCTTTTCCGGTTTTTTGCAAACGCAGTAAATCTTTCAGGAAATAGTGTAAAAATGGGCGTTTTGAAACGAATTTCAATGCGAAAGATATTCCACTAAAGAAAGGATGTAAAACGTGTTTGTCACGTGATCAAAATCGCTTATAACTCAATAGATAATTTATGTATCAAAAAATGTAAAACACAGCTCGATTCCAAATCGTTTCCATTGTCAGGCTTTGCAATTTTTCCGTTAAAAAATGAATTTGTGAATGTGTCAAAACGTTTTGCACTTGTTGAGCAGAGCAGTTGAGAACAGCCTTAAACAATCACGAAAATTTCTAATTAAAGAAACTAAATATTACTTTTCTTTTTTACTGGTGACTAAAACAAATTCTGTATGCTCTTTTTGAGGGTGCATATATGCACCCATGGTTCTGAACGGGTTAATGTGGCCCGCGGCTTAGTATATAATGCTTAATTTGGCCCGCGGCAGTAAACGAGTTTGACATGCCTGTTCTAGAATGTGTGAGAAAAGAGAGAGTTCACAAGCAAATAAGTAGAACTCTGTGATTAAATATGTATTCAAGTAAGATAATGGCATAGTCATAATATTTTTTCAGAGAGTGAGAGGGGGCGAAATATCTGACTTTTTTTTTTTTTTAAGAATCATAATATAAATTAAATTTAAACTAAATTTAAACTACTGAAAAATTATTTTTTTCTAATTTCAGTGAGTGTGTGTGTGTGTGGGGGGGGGGGGGGGGGGGTGTCCATGTTTATGCTTGGAGTGTATTATTTTTAAAAAGTTTCCTAAAATAAATTTAATTGCCGAAACGTCAGTGAAGGCTTACTGTGGAGACACGAAAAGTTTTGATTTCCGTTTGTTTGTCTGTCTGTCTGTCTGTCTGTCCGTCTGTTCCGCGATAACTGCCGCAAAAAGCATCCGATCGGCTTGAAATTAATGTGGCATGTTGATGAGGTACTCGGACTTAGCTGTATGGTTTTTGGTTAAATTTGGTTCATTCGTTCGGGAAATATAGAATATTTTATTTTGCTCTGTAATGCTTTTCAATGGCAAGTCAGACGATTTTCAAATTTTCATTTGTTGAAAGAAATGGCTCATATAAAAAATGGATTTAAATGGTAAATTTTTGATGCTGAAATTTTTAAATAAGAGTAGTAAATTATTCCTATTAGTTTGCAATTTTGTCAAAACATTTGTCAGAGCTTTTAAATTAGGTATATAACTTATGATGGAATTTTATACATGTGTTCGAATAATATAAAACATTTTATTTTATGAATTTACTTATATTTCATTTTTTTTCTTTTAACCGTTGCGTAGCAACTATATCTCATCTAAAAATATCATAAATGTGAAAGTATGTATGGTTTTTAAAGTCAAATCAAAGTTAAAAGGAATGAATTAATGAATGCCTTTGTATAGATATTTGCATATAAATTGATTTAAACGCAGAAATGAAAATAGTATTTATATACTATATAGAATAATATCTTTATTTATGTATTCAACTATTTTGATTATAAAGGAAAAAGTTCGTTATTTTCATACAGAATAAACTGACATTATTCTATTAAACTTTATAAACTTTATTGTTGCCAAAAGCAAAAAAAAAGGGGGGGAATAACAATTTCTCCCAAAGAGTTCATTTTAATTTGTAAGATTTCCACGTGCAAAGGGAAAATGCAGCAAATTACAAATAATAAAAAAGATAAATAGGACAGGAATGAATACATATAAACATTTCACACCAAATACCACCTAAATTAATTTTTGTAGTGGTATTTTCCCACACTACGAAGAAAGATTCCTCGATTTACACGATTTTACTTGGCCTTCCTTTTCTCATTGGTTGCGATTTCATTTTCGCAATTGCGTATATTAATTGGCACAAAATTTTACATTTTTATGACTGAGGTATATGTAAGGCCATACAAATAAGAAATTCCGTATTGTTTCCTATAAAATGTGATAAAGTGTTGGTTAACTATATATGTTTCTATTAAGAGGAGCAGGGCTGCCAAGCCTCCGGCGTTCTGGATACCAGTATTTTAATACAAAATATGTTACTTTATTTAATTGAAACATTTGCGCGATTTAAAAGAACAACATTTTCTGTAAGGTAATAGTGTTGTGCAAAAAGCCTGAGACTTGCCATGTCTGGTGGTGAGTGAAATGTTTTATTTAATGCATTTATCTCTATTTTAATGCTACGTGAACAACGTCCCGTGTAACAGCTTGTAGAGTGTAAAATAAATTATTAAAATAATCCCTATTACGAAAAATGAAACAAAATGCCCGGCTAAGGGAAATAAAAGGTTAGTTAACCTTTCGTAATTTGACCTGAACACAGGTGTGCATCAAATTTCAACGGTGTTTGTAACATCACGATTTTAAATTAAATGTGGATACTATTAAAAGGCTATCACAAAAAATACTTAAAGGCGCCAAATCATGTTTATCTATTTAGTCAATTGGAAGTGGACAGGATGATGAATTATTAACCGTTAGGTTTAGAACTCCCCCTACTTTAGGGTGATTTTAGTAAGTTAATGCTATCGTGTACATTTTTAGATATTTAGATTAGATCTTAGATATAAATATTGCAGAATGGTAATCAAAATTATTATTAGATTTCTAAATTAGATGTCTCAGTTTACATTTCCAAAAGTTCTTTATCCATTAGATACAGATGTTTGTGGTTAGCAGGCAAGTAAATACTGCTGTATGGATATTAGGATAACGTAAAATGCTTGACCAAATTGTTGCTTATCCTTATAAATCGCAGTGTAAAAATGAATCTAAGATATAGGATAATCATTAACTCAATCAATAGAAAATTACAAATGCAAAATAAATTACACAACGGGGGGTTCAGGGGGGGGGGGGGGCACCCCCCTGAAGAAATTTGCTTTATTATATAAAAATTACTAGAATAAGTAGCTCGTGAGAATTTCAGAATATCATTACATAACAACGTGTTTAATTTAACGCTTCTAATGTCTGAAACCATCGAAATATTTTTTTCTCATTCTATAAATGTTTGTGTAATTTAAAAGTTTAAATTTTGTTTTTGTAGAAAGATTAATATTAAGCAAAATTTGCTAAAAACAATAAGTTGCAGAGATGACGTTGAGGCTCTTGATCTGCAGATTTACTAGTTATAATGAACACATCAATGCTGAATTTCTAAATATAAAATGTGGGAAACTGTATTCTACAGCTTCCAGCAAATGGTAACACATAGCTTGTCAAGTTGCCTAATCTTCATTTTCAAGCTTATTCGCTGTTTGGATGTGGTAGGCTTGTCTAACTAATGACATAGAATTTTCCAAAAAATAGAATTCAGAATAGCAAGATTCTGGCTGAGTCTTTGCATGGATGACTGGCAGTTACATGTAACCACTCCTTGCACTCTTCGCATAACATCTGATGTTATCAGAGGTCTGCCTGAACAATCTTTTAAAACTAAGAATTTGCTTGAGTTAGTTTACCAGTTTAATAGCTACTCAGGTAGGGGCTGATTCCCTGAATTTGCAGTTGAAATCGTCTTTCCCACATTCATACGTTAATTCGCACAGACAATAGCTTTTCTGTCTTGTGTTGAATGTATTTTACAGATCATCTGCAAAAAAATTTGGATGTAAACCTATTTCTCAAAAATGTATTTAAACTTTACAAACACCCTATGTAATAGAATGAAACCTGCTCAGACAGCATGGGGTGAAAAAAATAATCAGTTTTCGACAGATTTTCATCTTGGAAAGTATAATTAATTGTAGGGTATTGTTTTTGACAGAACCATGGAAATTTTTCATTTAAGGCAGGATTCCATTATAGATAGGTTCTGTTTTCACAGGTTTAACTGCTGTTTTTTCTAGTATATATACAGTGAAATACGTTTAACACGAAAAATCGTTTAACACGAAATGATATAGCAGTCCGGACAGTATACTATGCAATTTAATACATTTTGTTTCTTTTAACATGAAACAAAAATCGTTTAACACGAAAAAAATTAGCTTTCGATTTTGTTAGTTTGAGTTGAAATTGGTGAATTTTGTATTAAAACCACTGAATTTTGGTTGAAAATCAATGAATTTCGTGGTTTTTTTTTTTTTTTTTTTTTTTTTTTTTTGCAAATTAGCTTATGTCTTATGAGCACAATGGCTGAGAAATCGGTGCAAAAACAAACTGCTATTTTGCTTCTAATGAAGAAGCTGCATAATGCAATTTATGAAAAAGAACGACGAAAACAGAAATCTGCAAAGAGTTTGGTATTGCAAATTCTACTTTATCAACGATAGTAAAAAAAACAGGGTTCCCATTACGTTAATGTTTGAGCGGAGTATGTTTAAGCCAGAGAGAAAATGTATGAGAACCGGTAAGCACGAAGATTTAGAGACAGCTTTGCTTATTTGGTTCAAACAAGCTAGATCTCAGAATGCTGAAAAAAAAGAAAGAAACACTTCAAAAAATGATATCTGATATTTTCCCACAAAAATAATATTTTTTACTTGTTTTTTATCCTAATGGATGAAACCTACTAGTAGTTTAACAGGAAATCGAAATAAAATTTGAAGACGTCGAAAATATTTGTGAGTTTTGTTCTTTTTTTTACGATTCATTTAACGCAAAATTCTTTTAACACGAAAAAAAATTTCGGTCCCATCCATTTCGTGTTAAACGTATTTCACTGTATATAATATACTAGTTTGAAAGCTAAGCTATTTTCAATTCTAATCTTCTTCTTTTGTTTTTTTTTTCCTGTACAATATGAAATAAAGTACTTAAATTTAATCTTTGTCATTTATCACCTGCTTTTATTTTAAATATTCCGTCTGTTCACTTATCTGTCACAGCGGCGATTTGATGATTGACGGATAGCCAAAGTTTTGCTGCATATATGTATATTGAACATGTTTAATTACTTATATAATTTATATATGTTTCTTTTTTGAGTGACTTACATTATTTTAATTTTATTTCAGCGTTATCAAGTAACACAAACTGATGATCATGAAGAAGAAGGTTTTGGAGATCTTTTCATTCATCAAGCCATTCACACAATAGAATACTGTTTAGGATCTATATCACATACCGCTTCATATCTTCGACTTTGGGCTCTAAGTCTTGCACATGCTCGTAATTTTCAATCCTATATTTATATATAGCATAATTTTTATATTCACTATCATATTTGTGTTTATGTTTTGCAATAAAAATTTCATATTACATTCTTTTATTTAACTCAACCTGGTTTTTGTATGTACAGAGGGAATTTTGTATTCAATTTTCAACCCACTTCCTGATATGCTAGAATTATAAAAATTATGTTCACAGGTGTGTTTTTGATGACAATACAAAATTTTAATATTTTTAGAACTTAATTGTAAATCTATACATTAATTTTAAGGCATTTTTCCGTTAGCCTGCCATAGGTGATAAATCACAAAATATTCTCTGTAACTCCTTCAATTGCATATGAGTTGAAACAACAATGTATTTAATTATGTGCCAATAAATGCTCACTAAAGTATGCCAATTGGCTGTGAAACTACATCAGTGAAACATTTTAAAGACTAAAAAGTAGAAAATAAATTATAAGTAAAAAAGGAAGAGTGTAATATTTAAAAAAACATACTTGTATCAATTAATAGTTTAATATTAGTTAGTTTGCGATTATATATTGAGAAATCAATTTAAAATCCTAAAAAGATAGGAAAGAGAGAAATATTATTTAAACTGTTGCCCTATCTAAAAAAAGAAACAGAGCAAAAAAAAAAAAATATTTTTTAATAAATTCATTTGGTTGCCTTTCAACCAAGGGTAAAAAATGTAGCAAATTTTTCATGATCGAGATCGGTGCCCACTCCAAATTAATGTATTGTAACGGACATGAATGAATTTCAGTCAAAAAATTAGGTTTGATTTTTAAGATGAATATTGAATCCTTATAAAAGAGAGTTATTTAAAATACCATTTTTACTTCTATACTTATTTTAAATATAGTCCCTCATGTTATACCAATCTTCCAAAATCTGTACTTTTCTACAAAATTATTTTCAACTCTTTATTTATAACCGACTTAACATTCTTTATTCAAAAGTTTTGAAATCTCTCTTATAAATGTTCTCACAAATTGCTTGAAAAGCCTTTTTAAATTTTCTAACTACTGACATATACTAGGTCATTCAAAATAGAGGTTATGGCAATTATCTCTTAAACCACTGATGACAGAAACATACTTCCAATTACAAAAAGTAAAACTTTTAGATATGGCATTTATTTTGCAAGTGTCTCTATATACCGTTTAAAATATGAAATTAAAATTTTTAAGCAGTCTCTTAGACCTGTAAGTTATATTTATCCATGCTATGACAAGTAAAACAATAAAAATCCAATTCTTCTCTATGACCAAAACTTACCAAGTTATGATATTACGGGATTCATATGGTCATTGAAAGTCTTTAAATTTTTGTTCCTTAAAAGTGTTTATTTTTGTGCAAAATTTGCAAAAAGTACTTAATTTTACTCTCCTGATGTTTATTAATCAGGAGTTAAACTCTTCTGTATTTAAGGGAATTTCTGATTAAAAAAAAAAAATCATATAAATTCCCCCTCTTTCAAAATTTTGCACCCCCCTTTTGTCATCCCCCAAAGTATTCAAAGTTTAAAACCTTTAAAGCTCTTTAATTTAAAAAAAAAAAAAAAATCTGTGCTCTGTATTTATTATTTTATTGTAACAATAAAATAGTTCATTATATAATTTTTGTTAGAATTTCATCTAAATTCTCCTTCCTAAAATTTTGCTTCCCTCTTTTGCGCCCCCCCCCCCCCCCCCCCCAATGTTACCCAAAGTTTTGTCTTTAAAACTCTTTAATTTTTTTAAAATCTTCTCTATCTGTTACTTTATTATAACAATAATTGATTATAAAAAAATTTCTCCTCTCCCTCCCCCCCCCCTTCTCTTACCAATCACATAAAATTAAAAAAGGTAAGTTATCTAATAAACTTCACGCCCCCCTGAAAAAAGCTGTCTGCTTCTCCCCTTTTACCCTTTCAACTCACAAAGTTTAAAGCCTTTAAAGTCTTTTTACTTTTTTTGCTCTATTTGTTACTTTTTAGAAACAATATATGTAATTTTCTCCTTCCACTTAAATTGACTTTTCCCCTTCCTCCCTTAGTAAGAGCTCTTACCAAGCACACAAAATTTAAAGTCTTTAAATCTTTTTTAATTAAATTTCTTTGTCATATTTGTAAATAAATAATAAGTCATTTAATAAATTTTGATATGCCTTATAATTTTTAAATGTGGTTTTATTCCAGAAAAAATATATTTTTCTATGTAAAAATCAGTTTTTTTTTATAAAATGAAAAGTTACCGGTGGATTTTTTGCATTATTTTTTTGACAAAATAAAAAGTTATCAGTGGATTTTTCTAATAAATTTTGATATGCCTTATAATTTTTTACTGTGGTTTTATTCCAGAATAAATATCTTTTTTTTTGTATAAAAATCAGTTTTTTGATAAAATAAAAAGTTACCAGTGGATTTTTCCATTTTTCGAATTTCTGAAATAGAATATAGTTTTGTATGTATACATTAATTTTCAAATCGCTACCTGAAGTAGTATTAAAATTTCCATATCCCTTATAATTTCTCACTTCTCTTATCTTTCTGGTAATCCTGACTATTCTGGCAAACTTCTTCATCTCTGAATGGATGATACAGATGTTGATGCATTTCTTTTGTAGTTTTACAAGGTTCTGTAAATGTTGCAAATTCTCAATCCTTTAATGAAGTTTTTTGATGAGCTTTTAATATCTCACCTAATTATCAAAATTTTAAAATTGTGAGTCTCAGGTGCATTTGGACCTGCCTTCATACAAATTTTCAGCTTTGTACATGTAATAAATTTTCTTAGTCATCACAGAGCGAAACTTTCTTTTATTCGTAATGATAAATAATCAATCATATAATTTGCTCCCATCTTGTTCTTACAAAGCACACAAAATAAAGTCTAACTCTTTAATTTAAATTTTTTGTATATGAGGTATAGAATTTATATATAATGAGTAACATATAAAAAACTAATTAAATTTAAAAGCGCATACCGAATTTTAAACCATACACTCCAGGAATTATTACTCAAATACAGTACTGTAACAGATTTATTTTGTGTGTCCCTGTAAATGAATAAAAAAAGCTATTAATGCCATGTTCTAACATGATTGTAGTGAAATTCAGAGATTTATATCAGTTTCAATACATTTGAAATAGCATAATGTCATTAAAATACTCTACAAACAATTTTTCCCTATATACCATAATGTAATGGAATACTTTCGAGTGCCCCTGTAAATGAACTATTAATCCTACATACTTCATATACAATACCAAACATACTTTGGTGACTTTAAATAACTTTTATCAATTGCATGAAAATCCGAGTATATTTATGGGAGTTAGAGTGTGGACAGATGGCCAGACAAACTGAATGCATAAACACTTTTCAACTTTGTTGGAAAGTGTTAAAATGCTTCTTCTCCCCCTTTCCTCCCTTCTTCAGCACACAAAGTTTAAAATCTTTAAAAGTCTTCCTTTTTTTTTATTTCTCTGCTCTATTTATTATTTTATTGTAACAATAAACAATTGATCATCTAAAATCCACCCTCCATCCAAAAGTGCCGCTTCATCCTTATCCCCCCCCCCTCCCCCTTTTTTTTCCTAACATACAAAATTTAGTGTCTTTAAAAACATTTAATTTTCATTTTCTTTTACTATCCTATTTATGAATTTTTAGTAATAATAAATAATTAATCCTATCCTCTTGAGACCCAAGCTCGCATTTTTCGTGCAAATTTTACCATTTTTAGGATTAAGGCTCTTTATGGGGCTAGAAAACTTTATATATATTCATTTATTTTTAAAACTAAAAAATATATAGATTTTTGGCGTGTCCAATATAATGGACATTGGGTCTTAGTCCTATAAAAACCATATTATTGAATTACATGATTCTGAATGAAAAAATCTTAATTGCAAAATTTTCTTTCATCCTAAATGTGTTTTTATCGTTCATACATCACCTTTAAATATTGCACAATTATAGTTTTTTCATTATCAAAGAGAAAAAAGTACTTTTTGATGAAATTTATTTCAAAAATATTAATCAATTTAGTGATTTTTAAATAGTTTTTTTAAAAGGAACAAAAAAAAATCTATCACATCAGTAAAAGTTTTTTTCTAAATAAAATTATAAATAGTTAGTGGCATGGCTATCACAATTGACATTTGAATGCCAAAAAGAAATAAAACATAATTTATTTATAATCTTAAATTATTATCTTCAGTTATATTTTCTTTCATTATAAATGAGCTTTTATCGTTCATACATCACCTGTAAATATTGCACAATTTTAATTTTTTCATTATCAAAGAGAAAAAGTATTTTTGATGAAATTTTTTTGAAAAGTATAAATCAATTTAGTGACTTTTTAAATAGTTTTTTTTTAAAGAAATTAAAAAAAAAATCACATCAATAAAAGTTTTTTCTAAAAAAAATTGTAAAGTTAGTGGCACGGTTATCACAATTGACATTTGGAGGCCAAAGGGAATTAAAAAGAAATAAAATGTAGTTTAAATATACACTTAAATTATTATCTTCAGTTATATTTTCTTGAAATTTTTATTTCAGTTTAAATTCGATTATATTAACTAATTTAATTATAAACGACTTACAAACAGTAAAATAATATAAAAAGCTTGCATTTATTATTTGCAGTTAAACGAATATACAAATACAAGTTGCATTTCACGCTTACTTATTTTATTTTATACTTATCAAGTAAGATGAGATCGCTACATAGGCTCAAAAACCAGATTTTTAGCGTCAAGTTCCTATTTCTTTCACTACAAACTTTGCTGACATCAAAAATGTGTTTTTATCGTTTATACGTCACTTCCAAATATCACATAAATTCAATTTTTGCATCATCAAATAGAAAAAGTGTATTTTAACTAAGAAACGTGTTGATCAATTTAGTAATAATAAAAAGTTAATAACATTTTGTTTGTTTTTAACTCTTCTCAACACCAGTAATTTATTTTTTAGAATAATGATAATAAATAGTGGCACAGCTATCACAATTGGTAAGTAAATGCCAAGAAGAAATTTAAAAGAAATCAAAATGAGTTTATTTAGAATCTTAGAACGTTATTTTAATTAGTTTCTTAAAGTTTTTTTTTTTTTGCTAATTAAATGTAATTAAATTTATTAATTAAATTATAAACAGTATACTAACAGAAAAATAATACCAAAAATAGTTATGATTAAGAATAAAACATAATAAAGGCTTAATTGTCTATATTTACCAAATGCTGCACACACACACACACACACACACACAAAAAAAAAAAAAAAAAAAAAAAAAAATCATTGGAATCCAAAATTTAAAAATGTACTGATTCAGAACAAGCATTTTATCAGTAAAATTATACATTTTTAGGATAATATTTTAATATTTTTTTATTTATTTAAAAATATATATTATCTACTTCGGTATCTATTATTTGTTTCAATACTGTGTTGTTTTTTAAGTAAAAACTAATGTCTCTTGTCAGTATACGAAAAGGGTCTAATATGAATAAAAACAACTGATGAAGACCCAACGTCCAATAGAATGGACATTTAAAATAAAGTTGTTTATTCTCTAAAATATACATTAGATTACTTTAACTGCTATGTCATTTCATTCTTACAACACTTAACATTAGATGTATGTAGCATTAATATCAAAATACTTTTTTAAAATATAAAAAAATAGCGTTAAAACTGCCTGCTTACCTTCAACAGTCTTTCTCTTGTTGCCTGTTACTTTCAAATGATTAAAATACATATTTAGTTGCAATTTTTTTTAAGATTTCGGAGTACAGATAGCAGCACCAGACTATCTAGTATAATGGACAGCAAGTATTTACAAGTTCCAACTGAAATTGAGTATTTTGCATAAAAAATAAAAATGTCCAATAGAATGGACGCGGAGTCTCAGGAGGATATAATAAACTTCCTATCCTCCATAAAATTTGTGCTTCTCCAAACTTGTCCACCTCCCCCCCCCCCCCCCCCCCCAGCTCACAAATTTAAAAATCTTTAATTTTTTAAAACTTTCTGTGCTCTATTTGTTACTTTATTGTGACAGATGTAAAATATTGTAAAAAATCTTCACTGCTGACCATTTTTTCTTTATTTTGTATCATTAAGGCATTGTTCTATAAGTTTAAAATTTTATATTATTAAGTTTAATTTCATCAGATTTTTATTGTAATAAATGATCATTTAACATCCTCCCCCTCCCCACCCAAAATTGCCTTTTCTTTTCCCCTCCTACCCAGCTTATAAAAACTTTTAAATTTTTCTTTTAAACTTTTCTGTTCTGTTTGTTTCTTTGTTGTAACAATAAATAAATGCTCATCTAAATCCCCTCCAAAATTTTCAAACTAAACTCGCAAGTTTAACTTTGTTCTTCAGTTAAATAAAATATTGTAAAAAATCTTTGCTGCTGACTATTTTTTCTTTATTTTGTATCATTAAGGCATTGTTCTATTAGTTTAAAATTTTATATTATTACGTTTAATTCCACCAGATTTTTATTCAGGAAAGTTAAAATTATGTGAGAATGCCTGATATATATATATATATTGGTTAGAACAATGGTTAAAAAAAAAATGTAAATGAGTTTTTCTTTAAATGATTTGTAATGAAATTAAATATTTCCATGACTTTAAACAGGAAATACAGTTCTGGACAGTCCCATTATAGCCCAGTGGTAGGGGAGAAAAAAAAGGCTGAATTCAGAATTAAGTAGGAAAAAGCTGGAAATTGTTTTAATCCCTTTAGTTTAGGTCTAGAAAATGAATGTACCTATTAAGTTTTCCACCTCTTACTAGATGAGTGTTAGAAAATATGTACAGATTTATAGTAGAAAACACATTTTTATTAATTACCATAACAATATCTCAAAACAACTAACTCTATCAAAAACATTGTCTATACAAATGCTGTAGAGCTTAAAATTCTGATTAAAATGAGTACCCACTCTTAATATGTTTTGTTGAACATTAAGCTCACAATTCTACTTCAAAGTTTTGCCTAAATCGCTAATCAAATTGAAGCCAGAACAGACGAGGTTATCAGTCCACCCTGCTTCTAATTTTTATATACATGTATTTTTTTTTTTTTTTTTTTTAATTTATTGAGGCATTTACGATGTTTTTGTAATTATTTCAGGTCTTTAAACATGGAAAAATTTATAAGGATATAGTGAAATGTGTCTGGAAATAAATTAATGTTCTACAAAATCACCTTTTTTTTTTCAATGACCCTTATTTATTGTGCAGTCATTGACTCAGAAAGTCCAGTTAAAGTTTGTTTAGAATGTTTTTCCATGCTAATTCGATGGATGATGTCAAATTGTCTGTATTTTCATATTGTGTGCCATGTTTATATACTTCTAGCTAAACTGCCCCATAGATTCTCTGTGGTGTTTAAATCAGGGGTTCTTGGCAGCCAATTCAAAAGTTGGACAGAATTGGCCTCAAACCATAAACGTGATGCATATGACACATGGCAACTTGCCATGGGACACATGGCAACTCTTGTTGAAACAAATAATCAACACCTGTGATAAGGGGTACTTCAAGCAATAATTTTTGAGCTAGCATATCCACATTTGATTCTAAATTCATGCGACCTCGAATGGACACAATTGGCGGTGTTCCATTGGCTGCAAAAGCTGCCCACATCATCACAGAACCTCTTGCGAATTGGTGTTTGGAAATTAACAGGTATATCTTTTTGTAAGTCATACCAATAATGGCTAAAACCATCTGGTCCATCCAAATTTTAAAAAATTTCTTTGAAAATACCACATCTTTTGAGCGAGATCCAAAAGAAATATGTTTCTTAGCAAATTCCAATCTAAGCTTCTTATGTAGTTTTGTAAGTGTTGGACAAGATCGTAGTTTAGAATAGAGATGGGAATGCTTGGAAAAAAACCAGAAAAGTTTGGGATTTTTTTTTTTTCAAAGGATTTTTTTTTTTTTTGGGGGGGGGGGGGACGTTTTTTTTTTTCAGTTTTTTTTCAAAGGGCTATTTTTCAATTTTTCCAAATTGGAAAAATTGAAATTTTATTTATAAAATATTGTAGTCAAAATTTTATAATTGCTACATTCTGTTACTTTTATTTATATTTTTTTCATGCTTAGTGTCCCTCATGAAAACCTTAATATGGAAAATCTTATCTATAAGCAGGGATCTCTTTAGAAAGAACTTGAGTCTCTTAAAGGATCCTTCACAGTTTTTTCTCCTTAAAACATATGACCTTTAACAAAATTATTTCTCTTAAAAATAGACATTTCAGAATTTTTTTACAATCTCCAAATTAAATCCTTCACAAATGTAATGATTTTAGAATTAAAAAAAAAAAAAAAAAACCTGTTGTATAATAGCTGCAATAACCAATGAATCTATTATCTAGCTGTTTATATCGACAAAAGACCATCTCAATAATGCTAAATAAGAACTTAAATATGATAATTTCTAATTTACAAAATTCTGGTTACATTTTTTACATTTCATTCACAGTTTTTACAAGTTTACAATTTCGCCAAAAACATGATTGTGTGTGAAAAAAAAAAAAAAAAAAAAAAAAAAAATCTAAGCAAATCCCTGGTAAGATAATGAAATGCAACTTCTCTCGTTAAAAATACCAATTTTTAAACAACAGAAGATTTGAAAATGATAATAGTATTTATAATAATACCAGAACTACTATAATTCATTTCTTTTACACTGGCATCCAAAGCGATATAAGTAAGCGTCCTATCTTAAATGGGAGAGGTAACCGCAAGATTAAAGGCGAGGTCACGTCATTCAAGGTCATACGCCACCCAGCGGACGGAGTGAACTACAAGAGGATTATTAACTTCTTGTGGATGATCTATAAGTTTGATATCTATGAAATAACTATGCGCACGCACAGCCGTGATTTTATTCGTTTGTCGTCTGCAGTACTTAATTGTTAGAAGTATAGATATAATTCGATTTATTTATTCGCCATTATTTAATTTATTAATTGAAGTTAGTTATTTAAACAAAATCAGTTCTTTTAAGAACTTATATTATTTGGGAAAATGCCACGTTGGCGTTCTAATTATTGCAGTTTTCAAAACTGCAAAAATAACTCTATCTGAGAGAACTCATTTTTTTGGCTTCCCAAAAGAAAAAAACAGGTTAGTTTTGTGTTTTATTATAATTTATAAAAAAGTTAAAATATTATTTAATATATATTATTAAATGTCAGTGATTTTAATACGTTCTATTTGAATTATGTTTTTGTTATGCAATGCACAAGGACATATAAAAATTAGTTAATGTATGTTAAGATAGAATTTTACAGCAGCGTTTTAAATTCAATTCCTGATAAGATAAAGTTATAAAAATTACATAAACATGTGTATTTCCAATGAGAATTAAAAGTTTTATTACACTTAGAATTTAAGTATAAATTATTTAATTAATTTTAAGGCATATTTTTTATTTACCGGGCGCAGACGATAAATTGCCAAATATTCTCTTGATCGAATTGTATTTATAATATTTAAAATAGAAGCATTTCATTCATTCAATTTAAAACTCATTTAATTTTACATTAGAATCCACTTTAATTTAAAATGCAAGGAGTAATTCTTGTACTATTAAACTAGCAATAATTGATTATTTATAGTTTTAAATATTTTGAGAATTTTAGACAACAGCTTTAAAAAAATTCCTAAAATCGAGAAATTACTTTTTTTTTTTTAAATCTAGAAATATGTCGGTCATTGTGTCATATCCAGGAAAAATAGTTTTCATGGGATACCTGCACTTCGCACAGGTGAATAACATTGCAGAAAGCATACAAAGTATAGAAGAAACTTCAAAAATTGGAATAAAATGTAAAATATTTACAAATAGTACGTGGTATGCTCAATTAAACATTTATTATCTTACACCGGTTCTTCGCAGGGGTAAAATGGATAACTTTCCGTAATCGGGCAGATAGCCATGATTGGCGTCAAATGAGAAAACAGTATACAATTGTAACTGTATGAAAGTTAAATAATGGTTAGAAAATGAAAGTAACTTTTATCAAAATAACCCAATTGCGGAACATTCTCCAAATTTGAAAAAGGCTTATGAAACACACAACAATTGCCAATAACTGAAAACTATAGACTAATAATAAGCTCGACGTAGCAGTTGTTGGTCGGTAGCCAATAATTTCAAATTTTCCTTTTAATTTTGTCCGGTTTCAATTTTTGAATTTTTTTTTTTTTTTTTTCCAATCTGGCTTTTGCAAAAGAGTCGCAATAAGTAGTAGGAAAAAGGGCTGCGGACGAAGATGGGCCAATTGAATGTATTAAAATCACTGATATTTAATAATATATATTAAATAATATTTTAACTTTTTTATAAAAAATTATAGGGCTGAAAATCACGTTTAAGGTGCTTAAAGGTTTTAAATACAGTCAAACCTCGTTATCCCGACACTCTAATGACCAGAAAAAAGTGTCGTCATAAGTGGAGTGACGCGGTAACCGGAGTTAGAGAAAATATGTTTATAAAAAGCTGTAATTTAATTAATTTAAGACAATTTTAAATTCATAACTGTTCTTGTAGTTTTAAGCAATAAAACATTATTATTAACCAAAATATATGCAAAAATAAAATTGAAAAGAATAAAAATCAGATTTATGACTTTTTTTTTTTTTTTTTTTTTTTGTTACATGAAATATTTATTGATGAATTAAGGTTTGCTTATCCCTAGACGTGCTTCTTACAATTCTTTTTTCAATATTATATAATGAACTGTAATAAATATTCGTTGTTTCAGAAATGGATATTAGATAATTTCTGATTGTTTCAATGCAATGCAATGCTTCGGTTTTAGTCGGATGAAAAACGCCGTCTGACCAGAACAAAAAGTGCCTCGAGTAGAATGATGCGTCTATCTGGAATTTAAGTGGGTCATTCATATGTGTGGGTTTATTTATTCAGATAAAGGATTGGAGTAAAATTTCTCATTTATCTCAACGGGTATTTTAGACACTTTTGTGAAAAGTTTGGCTAAGACATTTCTTACCGCTTAATTTCCATGCTTATAAGATGGATTATGAAAAATGGACAATTTTCCTAAACTGTCGGGATATCCGGAGTTGAAAATTATTCAACGCCGTAAAATCCGGAGTTTATTTACATTAAAATTATATACAGAAATTCGGGACTTTGAAAAACTGACGTGATAAGCGGAGTGACGTGAAAACCGTGTGTCGGGATAACGAGGTCCAAATGTATTTCTCTTTTGCAATTTCCCAACCAGCTGGTATATTTTAGAAATCGTAGTTTGTTACATAACTTACTCAATTGTTGTACTTGTATATACAGTTGTAACAACCATAAAGAATGTTTAAGGATTTATCAGCTACGTTTAGATAACGTAAAATTAATTTGCTAATTTATAATCAAGTTGTAAAAATACTAAAATGTATTGTTACTAGAAACACATCCATGTACATAATTTTTATTTTTCTAGCATATCTGGGAGAGTAAAATCGATTAAATTTTTTTATCTTTTCATATATATGAACAGGGTTAGATTAAATAAACAGTGTAAAAAAGTACTTTTATGTTAGCTGGCCGCAGTTTGTAAACCGTCAAATATTTTCTCCTTCACCAGTGTTTATGTTGCATTCATTTCATTCAAAATATAAAATCATCATTTTAAAAATATACTCGTTATTTGAAAAACATAACTTTATTTAAAATACATACATACTGGTATATTACATCAATTTAAAACACATGCTTTTTGCTCATTATATTTAAAATACATTTTTTTTTCTAATAAATGATAACATAAACCCAAGGTGGGCAAGTTTCTTCCAATGTGGAAAAAAACCTGGAAAAAACCATGTAATTAAAAGTTACACCTATAACTTTTATTAACAAAAATGGTTTTCTTTTAGCCTGAATAGCTTGCATAAAATTCAAGTCTATTTGAAGATATTTACAATTTAAGAGTTATAGGCGGAAAAGCAGACAGAGCCATTTTAGAGAACATCTGTTAAAATTTTAATCATGAATTTCAAATATTTACTCACTCATGGAAGATTAACCTTGTTTACCAGATTTATTGCAAAATATTTTTGTTACAGCTTGTTTTGATAAAAATATATGTATTTAAAAAATAGTTGCAATCTCAGTTTAGTTTCGGGGCAAAAAGTAATACTGTTTACGTAGCATTAGTGCTTTTTCTCCCGAAATTAAAATGACAGTGCGATTTTTTGTTTTAAATACACATATTTTCATCAAAACAAACTGTAACAAAAATATTTTGCAATAAATCTGGTAAACAAGGTTCATCTTCCATGAGTGAGTAAATATTTGAAATTCATGATTAAAATTTTAACAGGTATTCTCTAAAATAGCTTTGTCTGCTTTTTCGCCTATAACTCTTAAATTGTAAATATCTTCAAATAGACCTGTGCACGAGATGTGCAGATGGTAGATATTCTGTCATATATGACGTCATACAAAAAACCTGCGTATTTGCATTATTCACTCCATCCACAAGATGGTGCAGCTGTGCCAATTTACAGCAGATTCCAGCATTAACTTACAATACAGTTTAAAACTGCTTTAAAACAACGGTGATATTGGTTGAAACTAAAGATTTTGTTGTTGTTTTTTAAATTAGTTCTACTGATATAATTAAACAAGTGCTACTGAAAAATCATTTTAACAGACACATGATATATTACAAACACTGGTGTTAAATTACGCAAAAAAAAGCTACTGTCAGAATTCTGAGACTGAAAGGATAAACTTTTAAAAGCTGGCTTTTTTTCTCTCTCTCTCTTTTTTAATAACATATTCACATGTAAAGGGAAAATAATTTTTTTTTAGTGTGCATAAATATTGAAAAAGTTTATTATTGTATACTTTTTAAGAAAATATATCTAATTTTTGAGAAACATTTATAGGAAATCAATTTTTCCAGAAAAAAACTGGAAAAAAAAACGTTTTTTTTTCGCCACTTCAAATTTTCCAGAAAATTTACATCTCTAGTTTAGAATATCTAACATTGGGATTCATTTGCAGAACATTACACATTGTTTGACTAGTGCATGGTAGGTTAATTTCTGTAATATTTTGAGTAGAACTCTCTTTTTTTAAGCAAGCTCGAAGTGTAATTCTACATTTCTGGCACATAGTCAGAGAAACTGGACTACCTGTGTGCTTTTTCTTGCCATAACCTTTTGGATTCTTCAAAAAATTATAAATTACTGTTTTAGACCTGTTTATATTCCTTGCAATTTCACGTCCACTCATCACATTTTCTGTAAGCAATAATTTTTCTTTTTTCAGATTCAGATACTTGTGTGCTCTTTGGTATGAATGAGAGAAACTGAACAATCTTACTGCACAACAGTTTTAGGCTATTTTAAACAATCCTATGATATTACCAAATATGCAAAATGTTGTTTGCAATTTCAAAAGAAATGTGTGTCCTTATAATTTTTTCCAAGTAAAAAGCTATTAAAATCTTTTAAATTCATGCCTTTTAATGATTTTCCAAATTTTCAACTTAAGTTTGTTTGTAAATGTTCCATTTCAAGCATTTTTATCATACAAATATTTCCATACATTTCTAGCCACGTGGCTCCTACATTTGGCGACTTTTTGCTTCTCCTTGTAATTTTTTCTATGGCTGTATTTGAAATATAAAAGCTCAAAATGCAGTTTTCTGTGGTGCAGACTTTTTTTTTTTTTGTATGTGTGTGTGTGTGTGTGTGTGTGTGTGTATGAGTGGAGTATACTATATTTAGTGTTAAATATGCATTTTCTTTTTTTCTAATTTAAATTTAATTGTCGGAGCACAGCTCCGGCTTCCCTGCAAAAATTACACTTATTGTTAACACGATATCGTCCAAAAATATTTGACGCATCGACACAAAAAATGAGCTGTACGTTGGTAGGGCCAAAATCTCTTCGTGTATTGAAAATCATAAATATTCGTCAACCCTAACAGCCTGAAATGTCGGCTCAAAATTTTCCCATAGAGATAACATTGCGAGTTTAATTCTATATATTTGAAAGATAAGGCTTTCTTTTTTTAGTCATACACCTTGAGCTGTTTTTTGCACCAATTTTAATAATTCTTTTTTTTAATGAAAGCTGTTTCTTCCCAGATTTGCTCGCACTAGCTATTTTTTTTTTTTTTTATATTCCCATTTTTATATTTAAATTTAAAATTTAAAAAATTTCTATGAATTTGTTTCAAAATGGTAGCAATTGGATTACTTCCAATGTTGTAAAGAAAGGAAAAATAATAAGGTTTGCTTATCTTTATTGATGCCATTTTCTCATAAAATTCAAAATAAACTTCCTGAAAAAATTGAACAGAAAATGACGTCATGCTTTAATAAAAAAAAAAAGCTGTTATAATTCAATTCTTTTTCATTCATTGAGTTTGAGACACTTGGTGAAATGCTTCAATGAGGCAAAATAACATCATATTTAAATGAAAACAATCATTTTCTCTGATAAAAGTAAATATTGTACTACGAATGCCTCTAAAAGATATAAATTTCTTGAATTTTATTCGCCAATACAGAGATTAGAATCACAAGTCAAGAGTGAGAATGTTCACATGCAAAGTCGTAGTTGACAAATTTGATTTCAAGTTTAGAAATATATGTATTAATCACATATTGCGCATTGTAATATTTTTGAAATGGTGAATATAAATATAAGAGATGTATATGCAAATTATGAGACGGTGAAAATAACATAAAGTTTAGATTTTACGCGAAAAATAATTCCATGATTAACTTAAGGTGAAATCATTTTTTTAAATTTTCAATCAGCAATTTTAAACGGCACAGATGTCATATACACTCCATATTGGCGCGATTTTTTTCTGACGCCAATGTCATATACGCAACGGGTACTTAACTGGCGCCAAAGTGTCGTTATTTTGCTTGATATGGTAACCCGGATGTTATTGTTTGTGCTGTTGAAGTATTCCCTGAATTGGTGTGGGAAAAAAATCGCGCCAATATGCATGTATGACAAAAAATTATTTAAATTATCAAAAAATTAATATGTTAAAATGCGTATATGACATCTGTGCCTTTTAAACATAACAGACTCAATGGGTAATTTCGTCAAAATTACATATCTTGATTAGGTATAATAAATAATGCAGTTTAATTTTTTAATATTTTGAACATTCGAAGTGTATGGAATTAGTATTTTGGTAACTTTAAGTTAAAAATAATATTTTGTTTAAGAGACTAAGTAGTAACCTATGTATGAGTTTGTTTTTAAACAATTTCTTTCGTCGATTCAATTTCAATTCAATTCGATGAGATTCATCCTGTTATTAATTAAAACATTAGCTCCATTGCTGTAAATTATGCATTTTTACCTCATACGGATCATTATGGAGTCGAATGTTGAAGTCGATGTTCATACATTGGTGACCTGAGATATAAATTGACACAGACACACACACACCCTTCAGAAGTTTTACGTTCTACATATGTAAAATCCACTATTTTTTTTTTTCGAACTGTTCATTCTTTGTAAGCTTCCAAATCGATGCAATTCATTTTGAATTTTAAATTAAGAGAAACGAAAAGAAAATCGAATACGGAAAATACGATTTTGGGCATTAGTCGAATGGCTACGAGTGATACTCAAAGAAATCGAGAAAAATATAATGTCATGTATGCATTACTTATATGTATGTATTCTTGTGTATGTATGTTTGTATTCAGACGAATGTATGTTTCTTTTGGGAAATTTTCGTAATCGGGTTTGTAGACAAATTTATAATTTATGAGCATTGTTTGATGCGCAAATTTAACAATTTGGTAGCTGTTCCAATTACTGACGATTACTCAATGTTTTTTTAATTCATCGTAAGTGAATATATTTCAACTGAAATGCAAGTGAATATTTTGAAGTAAATGAGATAAGCATTTTTTTTTTGTCAAGATGTACACTAGAAAACAGAAATATGTAAATTACAAAATAAAAAATTCCTGTACGGGTTGGAAAATGTAGCTTCCATATTTCTTGGTTTTAAGATTTTAGCTAATTTTACTGGAGAACACGAAATTAAAATGCGAAGAACCTGGTTAGAGAAGAATCATCAGTACTGAATTTAAATGGAAATTTTGCCAAATTAGTCAGATACAGCCAGATTGGCTTAATTTGTGACGACATATTTTTGGTCGCGAAATTTGGCTATATTTCGTCCAAATGTCGCGATGCTTAGCAATAAATGCGACGTTAATGTATATGACTATGATTGCTTATGCTTATGATCGGAGAAATGGATACAACAATGAAAGATAATTCGTGAGAAATCATGTTCACTAAAACTCATAAATTAATCCCTGATTTTTATTAATCTGCTGCCTAGATTTAGTGTACATTTTAAGAAATATACATATTTTATATGTGCAACGTTATACACAGAAGTTTCGAAAATGACGGTTAAAGGAAGTAAAATAACCCATAAAAATAACCCAAATGCTTCCTAATATTTTCATAATAACGATATAACAACAACTCGGATGAATAAAGGTATCATGTTTGATAGAGGAGTATAGCAGACTATCTATTAGTGTGTGTGTTACATATGTGTTGCAAACCTTTACCTGTTGCCATATTAAATAAGTGTGGGCTGTGGCAGACGAGCAAGTCTTTGAAGGAGCTTTGAAGTTTTCTGCCGCTAACTCGATGGATCGAGTTCTCAAAGATCGGAGCTAAATTTAAAAAATCGAAATCTCTCAAATACATCCTGGGGTAATTCTTCATCCTTGTTGTAGATTCTCTTATCCAATTGTTTCTCTTTACTTTTAACATTTCTGAATTATTATAAAGAACAACAAATTATGCTGCCTTCAGTTATGCACTGAACAGCTTTTATCTTTGCAAACAAAGGTTACAAATTTCCCTAAAACAACTTTTATTATTGGAAAAGGAAGAGCTGAAAAATGTACAAAAATCAAAGAAATTAGTAAAACAATCATAGAGCAGTTAGGATCAGAAGCTATCATTCTTTTGGCACTAACAGGTACTGCTGCATTTAATGTCAAAGACAAGGTAACTCACTCAGTGCTTAAAGAACCAATGTGTTTTAAATAGTTCGCTAATTTAAATAGTCAGCAATATAGCTACAGCTCAGAATGGATACAGTGTTATTTCTCATTATTAACGAATTTTCAATGATAGGATGTCGTCTTATGGCTGACCTTTAACAAAGATATCGCGAAGGTAAAATAGATAGCATTTAGCCTTTTAGAGGCTTATTTGTTTAAATCCTTGGACGTATTAGGTAGTTACATCGCGTAAAAGACATCCCTCTATATAATAGACATTCTTTAAAAGTCATTTGGATTCTTCGCGGACAAAAAATGCTTAGAGCTTTTTAAAAATGTTTCACATTAACAAACTCATTGAGACAAAACGACGATCAGCAGACACAGTTCCGAAAGACTCTGAATTCACTTTGCATGAGTCAAGTTTTTGACTACCTCTCATTCCTTATGCAACGACGCAAAGATATACTGCTTTCGGCTAACTTGAATCATTTGAAGGTGCCATATGTTTTCAAAACCAAGCAAGCTAAAAAATTTAATTAAGAAGTACTTCTTAAATCAAAGCGGCGACCAATAAACAAGAATTTTAGCAGATCATAATGATTAAATAGCAAGATGGAGTGAAGATGATCATGCGTCTGGACTTCAGTCTAGACTTTCCTCAGCAGCTGGATGCAGGGTTATGTATTATGCTATATATCAATATCTGAACGGAGTAAGAATTGGTAAACGTAAGTACGATGAAAGATATTGCCTATGGCTCATGTTTTCAACCTCGAGGTTTGCCACAGGCCATAATAGTTGATTTTGTTGAGTATCATGAGCCATTTCTAACTGTAATTTTTTTTTTATCAAACCTATTTGTAAATATTGGAAAGAAGAAAAAGCCTCATTCACACGAAGTTAGTCACCTTTAACTGTTGCATACCTTGCCACAGACCTGCCAACTGTTACAAAAAAATCGTAGTTGCTACGATTTGGACCTCTAAACTACGATGCTACGAAAATCGGTCTTAAACTATGATTTTTTGCAGAAAATACAAACGCATTTTTCGTTCCTAGTTGCGATTTTTAGCCCGCGCAGCATATTTTTCAAGAGTGATTCAGTTTCGAAATTTCCAAAATTTTAAAATATTCATTTCTGAAAGTTTAAAAAAATTGGTCATTAGTCCGAAAATTCAGACATTAAAAAATGCTCATGTGAAAATTGGGGCTGCAAAACAAACTTCTTAACATAAACCCTCTTTATGCATATTAACCTCGAGTGAATCGTGTTTCTGTAAATATTTATACAGGAATTCCCTTCTTTAGAAACAGGGGTGCCATTTTAAGAGTTTCTTGAGGGGGGGGGGCGTGTTCTTTGAGGGGCAAGGTAAGCCCTGCATAATGAAAATGCTGTGCAGTATTTCCCCCTGCAAAGTCTTCCACAGACCTATGACTCTTCTGCGAGTATATTTTGAAATTTATTGGAAGTCTGCAAATTTTTTTTTCTTTTGTGGAATTTCCCCAAATTAATTCATGAATCGATTGCAGAAAATTGATAATTTCTTCAAGTGATCGTGTAAAAATATCGGGTATTTCGCCAAAGATCTCAGAATCAAATAGTGGTTATTTTCAATTGGTCACAGAATAAAATCTCTAATTTCGTTAAGAGTTCAGAAAGAAATTGCGAATTTCGTTAAAACATTGCACAAAAAAGCGCGAATTTTACATCGATAAACTATCGAGGGAAAAATATTACAAATTTCGTCAAAAGGACTTGTAGTGAAATTTGTTAATTGGTTGCGAAAAGATATCAAAGATTTTGCTGATCGGTTGCAATAAACTATCACGAATTTTGACAAATGACCGCGTAAAAAAAAATCAATTTCGTCAATTGGTCATAGAAGAAAATTAATTTCGTCAAATGATCATGGAAAAAACTTGAGTTTTGTCAAAATGTAGCAGAAAGAAAACACAAATTTCCTCAAAAGGTCATTAAGAAAGTGCAAATTTCATCAAAAGATCTGTAAGAAAACGCAAATTTCACTGAAAGATCGCTGAAAGAAAACACTAATTTCGTCAAAGGGATCGTGGTAAAGAACGCAAAATTTGTCAAAGGAGCGCGGTAACAAAATGCGAATTTTGTCAAAAGTTCGTGGTAAAAAGTGCGGATTTCAACAAAGAATCGTGATAGGAAATTGTGAATTACGATTGTGGGAAAAAATTGTGAATATCCTGAAATGATCGTGGGAAAAAAATCACGAATTTTATCAACATTTACTGCACTGGGCTAAAAAATTGGAACCAGGTTCCATTTACAAACGTAAAAAAAAAAGCTGTGAAACGAGAAGAAACTCTAAAAATCGTAAAACATTTTTCAGAGAAAAAAGTTTACTAAATGGAGATGAAAGACTGAAACCTTATTCATTTTATGAATGTCAAAAAACGGCTGCGAAACACGAAAAAACAACCAACCAATCTCCAGATTAATTTTAATTTTGTGTGCTACGATTTCTCATTTTCAAAGGTTGGCAGGTCTGTCTTGCCACCATACATAGATCATCGAGTTTAACTTTGTCAAAAACTGCTGTGGATATCCATCTAAAGGTGTTGTCACATAAAACAACTTATGTCATTTTTACTGTAGTTTGTCATTTAGAGAAAGTTATAATGGAAGCAATTTTAGCTAAGGACAGGCTTTACCGAAATTAGAAGTATGGGAGCACTTGCTGACAGATTAAGAATTTGTGCATTACCTGAGGCAACTGATGACTAAGTTAAACACTTTAAAATGAGGTATCGACGATTGTTATTTCAAACTTACTTTTATACTATTAAACAGCAATCTAGAAAATAAAACATTTTTTTTAATAATATCTTTTAAGTTTACGCGCCTCCATGCTCCGACATTTCGGCCTGACGGATACTAGTTTTAACAATAATTATAAATTATAAATCTATCAGTTTGTATAATAAATTTTAAATATTTTATTGCAGAGTTATCTGAAGTCTTATGGAATATGGTTATGAAGTTTGGAATTGGTTATAAAGGTGGATACGTTGGAGCTCCTATCATCTATTTAGTTTTTGCTTTCTGGGCTGTTTTAACAATAGGTATCCTTCTAGTAATGGAGGGATTATCTGCTTTCTTACATGCACTCCGTCTTCATTGGTAAGTATACGAAAAACATTTGTAAAGCTTACTGTGTTTTCAATAAGATTAAAATTAAAATGCAGTTAACTCTCCTTAATTCAAGCTTGCATAATTTGAAATATTAGTTAATCCAAACTTAGACATATTTCCCTTGCAAATTATATACAAAACAAGAAGTATAATTTTTAAGTAATAATCGGTCAAGTGTGAGTATTACTCTCACACAGAGGGTTCCATACAATAAATATATTATTTAGTAACTGTTATATTACAAAAAATTGTCGCTAAAAGAATAAATAATAAGACTGTATAAAAAAACTGTACAACGTACGGTTGGGTATAGCTATATATATATATATATAAGGTTAGTTGGGGTAACTGAAACCACGAAGTAACTGGGCCATATTTTATAAAAGACTGTTGGTGTTTTTTAAGTTTTAGCTTTTGTGAACAATGCCCCTTAACCTCTACTTCCTAAAATAACGTGTATCAACTCAATCATAACTCTCACTTTGCTGTGATAGGTTGTCAAAAATTTACGTTTCTTTTTTTAAAAACGTCTATATGGTTGAACTTCCTCGGCTGATTATTAAAATACTGTAAGTACTTTTATTAAACAATCATTTTTTTTAAAGATTAGACACATAACTACATTAATATTATTAGGTATCTATACATATTTACTTCATGTTTCAAATGTAAGCCCGGTGTCACAGTTACCCCATAAATTTTTCAAGAATGGGGTAACTGGGACCCTGGGACACCCTGGAACTGGACCATGCTGGATCCAGTTACCCCAATAGTTATAAATAATTTTTTTGTGTTTCTCTTACTACGGGAAGTAAATTTTTCCATTGTTTTTTGCTCACAATAAAGAAAATGATAGAATACCTTATTAAAATTATGTAATGAAATTTAAAAAAGCATATTGAGTGGTATCAAACCAAATTTCTTGGCCCCTTGAGAGGCAGTGATGTCATTATGGCATCACGTAATTTTAATTCCTAATTGCCACATTGGCACCTGAATTTTATAATGAAAATTTCACCTTTATTAAGTATGCGAAAATATACTTTCACTTGTTTTCAGATAGATTCTCTTGTAAATATTGGTGTCATTAAATTATTTCAACATTTTACGAATGCAAGTACCTTGCCCCTGAAAGCGAGATAGCCAGACCTTGAAATTGTACTATACACAGGGGTCGCATTCTATAGGGAAACTTTTATCGTTCCTACCACTATTTTGAAAATAATATCTTCATCGCACCTTTCTGTAAGGGTTCTGGCAGGAACAATAAAATTTTCGCTATATAATGTGACCCCTGGATAAAGTACTTAAGTACTTACGTAGCCATTTGTAAATACCCATGTGACTTTTATACTTATTATCTATACTAAAGTACATAAGTACTTCCTTAAGTTTTATGTTTTTGGTATAAATAAATCTAATGTTTTCACTTTTAGTTCTTTTTTTAGACACATTGACAGCAAAGGTTTCTCTTACAATGTTGTTTATTGACATATAATTTACATGATCTGCCTGGTTTAAATTTTTTTAAGTTGTTTACACTTTTTCAAACAGAACCTGATATCCGATATGAAAAAATATGAACGCGTGTGGAACATAGACCCCCCCTGGTCCAGTTACCTCATTTTTGGTGGCAAATGGACACATGAGGAAAGAAAGATGAAATATGCATATTTTTATATTTTTAAATATTAAAATGTTATTTTTTAGCATTTCTGTCTGATAGAGGGAACCTAACTGAACACATTTACAGAAGTTCAGACTTTAATTCAAATGAACATTAGTTTTTTGAAGCTGAATTGTCAGAAGCTCCAGATTCACATCGTAAAATCATGATCCAGTTGCCCCAACTAACCTTACTAGGAAAGTATAGATGGATATACATGAAAGTTTCAGAGAGATATGAGGCCTAAATAGTATCAAATATTGCTATTCTATATAACTTTTTAAAAATCTTATCCAAATCTGTTTATGATGACTAAATAAACCCAAATTCAGCATATTAATACTTTTTACTTTCACATTATACCTAAAACAAAGACCTTGTTCACAGTTTAAACTTGGCATTGTGCTAAGTGTGCTTCGAAAAGAGGTCTCAAAGTTGTAACATAACCTTGGTCCATGCCACGTTTTTCCAGATAGGTTTTTAATTCACCTTTAAAGACACGGGTGGCATATTGAGAGTGCCATTCAATGCAAACTAGTCGTGAATCCCAAAGTAATAGTGAGATTAATTTAATTAATCTGTTTTTAACAGTTTGATGTTTATTGCTTTTATACTACTACTGGACATTGCATTACACAAATATATCATTAAAAGTTGTTATCTAGGCTTTAAAAGCTGATGTTGCATAGAGTACGCTGCCCATATCTTTATGTATATCCAAATTAACAATCCTTTTATACTTCCTCAAGTATATGTACCTTGAGCACTCCTCAACTTCCTTGCTGAGTGCCCGCAAAGTGAAATTTGTGTGTAACGGAAAAATGAGATTTTCTCAAAAACTATGTGACCCAGGGTAATTACTGTAGTTTTCCTGCAAGGTTTAAATAAACTTCTACTACTCCTAATCTTTTTATAATTTTAGTTTCAGTAGATTCAGAAATAGAGAAGGAAAGGGAGGGGGACATATTTTTGCATTACATTTTCGACAATATCTCTGAAAATATAATTCCTAAAATTAAAACAAATCTACGACTTCAGCGTTACAAGAGCTTTTACTTGATATATATATATAAAAAGATTTTTATTTTCAAGTAACTTAATTAGCCTTCTACATTTTTCCTAAATATATTTATGAATGGTTAATAATCTATAAATATGTGTGTTAAGTGTGATCCTGGGTGCGTGAGTTCCGAGAGTATGAAATGAATTCAAGATAATTAATACATACGGGTCATTCCATGTCAGTTCAGGCAGGCATGTAACCCACCATCACAGATTTTGATGAAACTGCGTGTGTTTGTTCCTTTTATTAAGATATGATTCCCAGTATTTTTTTTTACTCCTTGGTCAAATAGTTTCTGAGAAAAAAATTGTCAAAATTTTGAAAACTGCCATCAGTTGGCATTCTTGACTGCTCGATTTTCAAATGTAGCATGACATAAATATGATCATATTTCAATATCTATTCCACAAATCATCTTCAAATAATTTATGCATAATATATAGGGTACGTATTTTATGAAAAAAATACTGTTACGCTTATATAACATTTTAAGTGTGTCTAAAAAAATGTTTAATCTTTGAAGTCGTGATTTTTTTATGAAAAATAATGCATTACCTAAAATAGCATAATTAACAAAAGGCGGTATTTTTATTAAATTTATTTTTTGTGCGCGATATACTTAAAGGTGTCCTTTACCTGATTCTGAAATAAAAGTAGTGGGATTTTGGGTGTTTTTAGTAGTATTTCATATTTAAAAATATTTTGAGGCGTATTTCAAATCAAATCAAGCAGAGTCATTCCATGTCAGTTCGCCTAAGATATTTAATTCACTGTCACAAATTTCAATGAAACTGGGTATGTTTATAGCTCATTTTAAGACAGGATCAAGGAAATTAAAGGTGATTACAAGTAAAATATTTTTTAAGATAAAAAAAATATCTAAATTTTGAAATTTTTTTAAAAATGTTTTTAATGGCAGATCTATATTCAAAGACTGCATAAAAAAAAGTCATTTCAATATAAAATCACTAAATAAGTTTCAAATAATGTATATGTGACAAATAATGTAGGCAGATTATTATTTATTGTTGTTTGTCATGTTTAAATGCTAAGAGTGTGTTTAATCTTGTGAATTCTTAAAATCAAGAATTTTGTGAAAAATAATGTGTTAATCAAAAATTTATTATTAACCGAAGGCAGGCTGTTATTACTTTTTTTAATTGTACGTAAAAATATCTTTTCAATAGTTATAAAATAAAAATAGTGAAAATATGAGCAATTTTAACAAAATTTTCATAAAATGTGAATGTTTAATGATAAATATTGAAGCTTTTCATGCTAAGATGTACTAAAATGACTACGATATCGTGTATTTATACTCTTGCTTAACTATAATACATACAATAATAAAATAACAAATATTATTTACAGCAATAAAAATTAAATTAAATACTACCAGTTCCTTTACCAACACTACATTGCTCAACAGCCGACTTAAAATCAACAGCCCGCACTCTTATTGAAAAATACTTTCAACTGTTCAAATAATAAATAAACTGCATTTAAAAATTTTAATATCAACTTATTATCTTAAGACGATAATAATAACTAAACAACATGATGAATTTATAAATCAGCTTTTAATTGAAAAGTCATGAAATGGTCCCTTTAAATATTGTTGTTCATCGAGTCAATCAAAACAAATTATATAAAAAAAATAGTGAGCCTAATATGCTGACTGCAATGACACTTCTAACAAAACTAATTAATTCATTACCATCTGAAATCAAACCCGAAGGTCAAAAGAAAAAAAAATCATCTGTAGTGTGAATGTGACATACTCAGTGGTTGTTGAGGTATGTCTTTGTGACATTTTCACCTGTACTTCAATAAAATATAAACATGTAAGCTTTTTTCATTCATCCAAATTAAGTAAAACAATTATAAAATTTTGTTGTCATTACACCAGATGTTAAATTTTTCGTTACATACTATTAGATAAGTTCTTTACTTTTAGACATTATTGACAGAATATCATAAAATTTGCTATATGTATTTTCTGTAAGTGTATAAACAATATATATATATGCTTTATTAAACATAAATGAATAATTTTTAAATAATTTGTTTGAGAACAGGGATATATATACACACATATATATGTTGAAAATCCATCTTTCAGCAATATTGTGATGAAATAAATAAAATTGCCGTAATTTCCGGTGTATAGCCCGCGGATCATACAATCGTGTTTCGACCCAGAAATTTTTAAAAATAAAATGTAACTTTTTAGATCACAGTAAATATTGGTCTTCAAATACTGAATAAAATTTCTGGGTCCAAACTGAATTGTTTGATCTGCGGGCTATACACCCGAAATTACGGTACATATCATTAGAAACTGAATAAAGTTACAAAAGTGCAACTCATTAAGTTTTAAATATTTTTTTTAAATATAGTTGTTTGAAAGATATAAATATAATGGATTATGCATTTTTTGCATATATTTAAAGCACAATACGTCAAAATTTTCTTCAACAGAGTGAAATTTGATTTTTTTTTTCAATATTAGCAGCTCAATGCTAAATTTTCAATATTAACAGCCAAATATGAGTTTAAAGATTAGGACTGTCATTTTGAAAATTTCTATTGGGCGGTGAGGAGCTAGTGATTTTTCTCTTTTTTGGAAAGGGATAATTGCTCTTTGCCCTAGAAGTTTTACTAAAAAACAATATTGTTTATTTTTTTCCTTAAGAAACGAACATAAAAGATAATTTGAAAAATAAAATAAATGTATAAATAAAAATATTTCCAGGGATGATACATTGGATAGGTTTTACATTTGAAAATATTGATAATTTTAAATATGATTTAAATACTACTAAAACCAACCAAAATCCCACTATTTTTATTTCAGATCCAGTTATAATGTAGTATTATGTACAATTTAAAATTAAAAAATTAGTCATAGAAACTCCGCCTCTGATTGATAAAGATTTTTTAATAATTTCATTATTTTTTGTAAAATATTTTTGATTTCAAAGATTATACAATTTTTTAGACACATTTAAATATTTTTTAACATTACAGCAATATTTTTTTCATAATCTACATACTTTATTTACCTTGCTTAAATTATTCGAAGAAGATTTCTTTATTAGTTATTGAAATATGATTTTATATATAAAATGAGGCCTTTGAAAATTGAACAATCATTAATGGCAACTCGTGGCATTTTTCCAAAATTTTGATAATTTTTTCTCATATGTTCACTATTTTTATTTTATAACCATTTAAAAGATATTTTTACGTACAATTAAAAAAAAGCAATAACACCCTGCCTTCGGTTAATAATAAATTTTTGATTAACACATTATTTTTGACAAAATTCTTGATTTTAAAAATTCATAAGATAAAAGACACTCTTAGTGTTTAAACATGATAAAAAACAAGAAATAATAATCAGCCTACATTATTTGTCACATATACATTATTTGAAACCTATTTAGTGATTTTATATTGAAATGACTTTTTTTTTTTTCTATGTAGTCTTTAAATATCTAACTGTCATTAAAAAAATTTAAAACAATTTTTCAAAATTTTGATATTTTTTATCTTAAAAAATATTTTACTTAGGATCAAGAAAATTAAAGGTGATTACGTCTTAAAATAAGCTATAAACAAACCCACTTTCATTGAAATTTGTGACAGTGATTAAATGGCTTAGGGGAACTGACATGGAATGACACTGCTTGATTTGATATGAAATGCACCTCAAAATATTTTTAAATAGGAAATACTACCAAAAACACCCAAAATCCCACTATTTTTATTTCAGAATCAGGTAAAGGACACCTTCCATAAAAAATAAATTTAATAAAAATGCCGCCTTTTGTTGATAATGCTTTTTTTGTTAATGCATTATTTTTCATAAAAAATTCACGACTTCAAAGTTTAAATATTTTTTTAGACACACTTAAAATGTTATAAGCGTAACAATATATTTTTTTTATAAGCTGCGTACCCTAAATATTGTGCATAAATTATTTGAAGATGATTTGTAGAGTAGATATTGAAATATGATTATATATATGACATGCTACATTTGAAAACCGAGCTATCAAGAATGCCAACTGCCGGCAGTTTTTCAAAATTTTGACAATTTTTTTCTCAGAAACTATTTCACCAAGGAGCAAAAAAAATTACTGGTGATCATATCTTAATAGTAAGAACAAACACACGCAGTTTCATTAAAATCTGTGATGGTGGGTTACATATTGATATTTTACTGCCTGATTTGACGTGGAATGCCCCATACATAATTACCCCAAATTCACATTTGAAATCTCAAAACCCACACACCCAACACTTTGGCCAATTTTTGGATAATTAATACATACATAATTACCCCAAATTCACATTTGAAATCTCAAAACCCACACACCCACACTTTGGCCGGAGCGAAAGTAGCGGTACATCACACCATGAAAAGTTTATTAAAGTTATTACAATTAATATTAATCCCCTTCTATTTATTATTCAATATGAGAATCAGGCTGAAATAAAGAAAGTTGAAATAATTAATCTAAAAATTAAGTAACATGCTTTTAATCCAAAATTCAATGCATTGAATATAAAATATCATCAACAATGGACTTGTATGTAAAATTTAAACAAATTTGGTTTCTTAGATATGTGATTTTAATCAGAATTCCAGAAGAGAATTTTATTCTCTAAGCCTTGCTCCCGATAAAGTTATGACCCTGAAAATAATTAAATGTATTGATCTCATCTACAAGGAACTTGTGCACAAAAACTGAACAAAACCATTATGTTAGATATTTGATTTCCATCAGACACATAAAAGAATGTTTTTGCTCCAGGATCCTGCTCTTACTGAGATCTACCCCTGACAATACATGAATATTACATTTTCATTAGCAATAAACTTCGTGCAATATTTGAGAAAAACCAATTCAACAGAAGTAGGTCGAAAACTGTTTGCAAATTTGACCGAAGCAGGCAAGCAACAAATAATTTTTTAATTTTTAATTGCTTAAAAGGTGTTTTAAGCAATTAAAAATTTAAAAATCATTAATTAAAAATTTAAAAATCACTAAATTCAAGGCTTGTAAAATTTTCTATAAAAATATCCAAAATTATATATATACATTAGCAACAAAGTGAAATAAAAATCTATAACACTGTTATGAAGTCATAAGTCAAATTTTCAATAACTTTTAATAATTCAAAGATTTTGAAATGTATTTATTATATGAGTAAATATGCGATACCAAACTTTTTATACTGCTATCAGAAATGTGCAGTAAGATTAGTTTTTTGTTATCCATAGAAAATCTTGTTTGAATAGAGTTTTAATCATTATTGCGCAAGTAAATAATAGCAATAATGTGTTTTTTTTAACCTTTCTAGTCCTGAATTATTATTATTTAATTGTGGAGGGAAATTACTTTTAAGTTTAAAAAATTAAAAGTAGCTATCCAAATGACAAAAATTAAGGTTTTCTGAAATTCAACAGATATGGCATAAATCTAATTAATATACAGTGTAACTTTTAAAAAAATCCAGCATCAAAGTTATCCCCCCTCCTTTTTTTTCTTTTTTACACTTTCAACTTATGGGAGAAAGAAAATAGCAATTATTTACAAATTAAAAACTTCGATATCAAATGCAACGGATTAACTAACAGTGAGATCATTGACGCTGTGCTAAATAAACTATAACCACCAATAACGCTGATAGCAGCTCAGAGGAACAAGGGCGAGGAGTAGTGTTGGCAGGTGCTCCACATAAATCGGTGACCTAAATACTCTAGACACAAGTATTTTAAAGTAATTTCTTTCGCCTTATTAAATGGCCAAATTATCTGCGATTAAAGATGGCAAAATAAACTGTACGAAATTAGTGGTATCCAGAGAATTTGGGGCCCTGATTTACACAGGACACCTGGCAACACTAACGAGGAGCCAGCAAAGGAAAAGATGTCACTGGAAAAATGCATGAATTTAATTGGAGAATTAATATCTGCTTTAGAGAAACAAGACTGTATTTCCTAAACAGATATCCTTCACTTAGATAACATGCAAGAAAAACTTATTAAAGAATAGCAGACAATTTTTGAATCAAATAAAATTGGCATGGATGTTTCGGAAATTATATTACGAGAAATTATATCACTATTTAATAGAAGTAACATAGGAAATATCAATTGAAGTACATTTTTTTTGTTTGTTTGTTTTTAAATATTTAATTTTTGATTTTTCTCCCATAAATATCACAGCTGTGAATTAAATTATAACTAAAGGCACCATTAAGAATATTGGAAATATGTTTGATATTCTTTCAGAAATCCGGAGTTTTCAAAAATCCAGCTTAGTCTTGGTCCTGACAATGCCTGATTTTCGATGTTATACTGTAGTTATTTTGTGTACTATTAATATGAAAATGAGCTGTGTAAGATACTTTGAAGGCATTTGGAAAATGTTGTATTACAACAAAATTAAATAGACATAGCAACTTTGTAGTACTTTTCTTTTTTTATCATAAATTATTGATTCAGACAAATTGCTCCTATTTTTAAATTAACGAATAAAATACATGTTTGAAATAAAAGTTTAAAAAATAATGTACAGAGCATTAAGCAAACTTTTTTTCTTTTTACTTTTTTTTTTTTTTACTAAATTTTAAAATATAAATGAAGTGGTATTAGTAAATGTAAGGACATATACTATTATTAGCATGCTAGATCCAAAAATGTTAATCAATGAATGAAGAGAGGTATTTTCTCAGCTGTATAAAAAGAAACTAATGCTGCATTTAAGAGTTTTTAAAAATGAATAGTTTTAATAAGTAGTTTTATTACATATATATTTTTTTTCCTGTTAGAATACTGAAAATATAATACACTTTAGACAAATGACTTTTTGAACGCTTGTGGTTTTCAACAAGAAAAATAAACACCTGCGCTATCCTGGTCACATGAGCGCTATGTACCGTTCCCACCACATAGAGCAGACGACATTATTTATCGCCGCAACAGAATGATTTCCATTCGATGTTTTCAATAAGCAAAATGGATCTTCTGCAGCAAATAAATGATTTTGTGATTTTATATTAGTTATTCAAGAAATTAGAAAAAAGAAATATACACAGATGTTACTGGGTTCATCCTATTTTAAGTAATAGATAGAAAATTTACTTTGCTGTACACAAAATTTTACAAAAGAAAAAAAAAGAAAGGAAAGAAAACGGAACGGCCACTTTACCAAACTTAACTATATTTGCTTCAAAAATAGCAAAGAAGATAGCTTTCCTTTTAACGAGGTTTCAATAATTCTTATCTCTACAAAATATTTATATATATATAAAAAAATGAATTACTACGTTTAGCGTAAAATAGTACACTTAAAGGTTTACAGGGACCACAGTTTTCAGCTCAAGTGTAAAAAAGCTTAAAGTTCGCCTGAGGTCAAACCCAGATAGTTTATTCTGATACAGTTCACGAACCGACCCAAGCAAAAGTCCTATGCAAATAGCAACACACAACTTTTACAAAAATGGCAATTTTTTTTAACCATCATTTTTCTACAATTAAAAGTCTTTTGAAAGTATATTATATGCCATAAATTTTAACTTACCGTATATACTCGCGTATAAGTCGACCCCCTAACTTTCGGATGCAAATTTTGGAAAAAATCAAAAACTCGCGTATAAGTCGACCCCTTAACTTTTTACTTCAATTTTGCACAAAATCAAACCAAAGATTTCACTTTCTAATGGGAAAAGTTAGTAAGTAAACAGAAATAAATCATTAATTTTTTTTAAATGATGAATTATTATTATTTGTATATTTTATATATTATTTTTTTATTCAAACACATAAAAAGCCATAGTTTTTTAGTACTCGAAGTTTTTATTTTTGCTTTTTTAACTGACTCGCATATAAGTCCACCCCCCAAATTTGCTTACCGAAAATTGTCAGAAATTCCTCGACTTATACGCGAGTATATACGGTATATGCTTTTTCCGTACCACTATTTTTGATCAGAAAAATTAGACTTATTTAATCTTAGGTTTTCGATAATTAAATAAGACAAATTTATATGTTGAAAAATAGTGGTGAGAGAAATAGCGCAAAACTTGGCAGGTATGGTATGCATACTTATACAAAAAAATAAAATAAAAATTACAGTATTTTTCAAAAATAAATAAATAAATAAAAAGAAATGTGCCCAGTTAAACTGACGGCATTGTGCTCACAGGCTATTCACACAAATTGTATATTATACTCTTATTTCAAAGAATAATGCCCCTCAAAAAATAAATGAAAGAGGATTAGCCCCCGTTTTCCCCCTAACCAACGAACCTCCAAATCTAATCAGGGACGCACCTTATCAGAATAAACCTGTATACCAAATTTGAAGCAAATCCAATAATTCTTCATGAAAAAACCATTTCGCTAAATTAAGAGGGGAATTAGCTCCCTCATTTCCCCCTTTATGCTTAACCAATGAACCTTCAAATCTAATCAGGAAAGTTCCTTATCAGAATGAACCTAGAAAAAAAAAATTTAAATAATTCTGCATGAAAACCCATTTATCTAAATTAAGGGAAGGGATGTGCCCCCCCCCCCTTTCCCCCTTTTATACTTAACCAATGCACCTCAAATCTAATGAAGGAGACGCTAAATCGGAATAAACCGGTATATCATATTTGAAGCAAATCGAATAATTCTGCATGAAAAACCCATTTATCTAAATTAAAGGGGAACTAACCCCCTTTATACTTAACCAACAAACCTCCCAACCTAATCAAGGTAGTTCCTTAACATAATAAATCGTGTACCAAATTTGGAGCAAATCGAATAATTCTGCATGAAAAACATATTTATCTAATTTAAAGGGGGGGGGGACTAGCCCCCTTTTCCTGATTTCTAATGAACCTCCAACTCTAATCTGGGAAGCACCTTAACATAATAAACCGGTATACCAAATTTGGAGCAAATCGAATAATTCTGCATGAAAAACCCATTTATCTAAATTAAAGGGGAGTCTAGACTTCCCCCCTTTTTCCCCCTTTATACTTAACCAATGAACCCCCAAAACTAATCAGAGCAGTGCTTTATCGGAATGAACGTAGAAAATTTTTTTGAAGCAAATCTGATAATTCTGCATAAAAAATCATTTATCTGAATTAAAGATTGGATTAGCCCCCCGTTGCCCCCCTTTATACTTAACCAATGAACCCCCAAACCTAATCAAGGAAGTGCCTTGTCAGAATGAACCTAGAAAAAAAATTTGAAGCAAATCGGGTGTTTCTATAAAGAGTTATCGCGTTACGTACACACGGAACCGGCGGGCACATTAGTTCTCAGGCTTTGATAGCCTGTGAGCTTAAAAAAAAAAAAAAAAAAAAAAAAAAAATTACAGTATTTTTTAAATTACATGCTCGCAGTAAATAGAACTGGTACTGGATATGACCACAGAGACTCTGTTTTGCTGTGTCCTTTCCCATACCGGATTTTCAAAACCAGATCTAACTTGTAATGATTTTAATTTCAAAGAATTATTATTAAGAATTCATTATTATTTCATTATTATTAAGAAATGCAACATTTGCTGTCTTTTTAGGGCCCCGTCACAAAAATCCATTTAATAAAACAGGCCTCTTCTCAAAAATAGTAATTATAAAACACCTTTCACAAAATTCTATTCCATAAAAACATACTATTAATTATTTTAATATTGTTAGGTTTAAAAATCTGTAATTTGCAAAGAAAACAAGCTCCCCCAGAAAGGAAAACTTTAGCATTTACTTTTTGCAAAATGCCTCCTTCACCCCCCAACCCGCAAAGAAAAACCCCTGCAATTACCCCTGAATTTAATTTAGTACATACTAGGACAAAATAGTATTATTATTAGTAGTATTTGATAAAGATTACATTAAATTTTTCCTTATAATAATACTTTACTATTTAAAAAGTTTTCTTATAAAACGTTATCATTAACATAATTTTAAATGATTTTTTAGGTGCGTTCGTAATTATATAAATACGTAGCACCTATAGTCATCGTTCAGTCCGTCTGTCCACATATATCAGAGCAAAAACTACCCAAATGAATGGTCTGAAATTTTAAATATATAATTGTTGCAAAAGTTTGTCGAGTCATTTCAGATTTTATGAAAATCGGATGTATAGTTTAATTACAGGGATAGTCAAAAGTTTTTCGTTACATTACGGCCAATGGGAAAAAATTATTGCAAAAGCATTTTAATGATGTTACAGCCTTCCGAATGGTCTGAAATTTTAAATATATAATTTTTGCAAAATTTTGTCGAGTCGTTTCAAATTTTGTGAAAATCGGATGTATAGATTAATTACAGAGACAGTCAAAATCTTCCATTACATTACGGCCAATGGGAAAAAAATTATTGCAAGGGTATTTTAATGATGTTACAGCCTTTCGAACAGAATGAAATTGATATGCACTTATGAAATGCACTAAAATATACAGTACAATTCGGTGTAAAAATATTTATAAAACTAGTTATATTACGAATGCACCTCATTTGCCACGTTTGACGAGCAATTTCCAACTTGTGTGTTTATATGAAACAAAATTAATTCATATAATTTATCGATAACTTCCTAATCTTCTTTAGATTTTTCTGATTTTTTATTTATTTTTTATCAAGGATGCCAGATACCTTTAACCAAGTTATTATAATTTAATTTTTATCTTTATATAATGTAAGCATGATGTGTCCCACAATATTGGACGCTTTTGTATTTCAAAAATTAGTTGATCCACATGTATTAAATCTATTTTAAATTCTAGCGAGGAAATTCGATACGCGACCAGAACCAAAAACTTACGAATCACTGATAAAGAAAATTAAAGTCAGCATCAAAACTATGGTTCATCTGAACAACATAGAAGAAACAAAAGACTTGAGCATGCCACCAGCTGCTAGTGAGTTGGGGGAAACGCCGAGCCTCGACGTGAAGCTTTTCAGAATTTTTACCGCAACAATTTATGAGCGCTCGTCTGAACAGACCAGAAGATTTGTTTACTCTCAAGAGAGAGCGTCCATATGACTGCTTTTCAAAATCGCTCGTCTGACATCAGCCTTAAAATAAACATATCACTCCCCGCCCTTTTTTTATATTTTCATAGTATCATACTTCCTTGATTTTGTTTAACATACAAGTTTTGATTAATTCAAATTTTCAATAACATATCCCCCTAAAGTTCAAAATAAAAAGAGTCTGCTGTGTCTCCTTTATACATGTATTAAATATTTATAAAATTTAAATTTGTTTTTCCTTTTTAAGTAAAAGGAATCTGTGAGAGAAATGTGAATAAATTATTTGTAGAATGTGCATTAAATAGTAATGTGATTCTGATATTTTTAAAATTCGTATGCTGAATATGTGAAATTTCTAGATCAGGATTCCATTTCAATCTGTTAAAAATGTTAAAGCAACATTTGTGTTTGTAAATTTTCATCTAAGCTAAATTAAAATAAAGTTTGTGCTGTCCTTAAAAGTTCTTAAGCATTCTTACTTTATTTATTTATTTATTGGTTTTGCCAAGAGATGTTGATGTTGGGAGATAAAAATTTTTCCCATATAAAGTTTTATCTTGCTTATTTTTTACTTTATTCTCTATTCATAAGAAAGTATTGGATTCATAAACATTTTTCAGTTTTTACTGTATTTAGACATTGCAAAGTTTCTAAAAATGAGTTAAACTGTTAAAAAAAAAAAAAAAAAAAATTATATAGTACAAAAATTTGGGACCATTCCATTAGGTGTATAAAAACATCTATTCATTTCTAGCATTTTTTCATCAATAAAAATAAAATAAAATTCAGATATCAATCAATTTAGTCATTATTAGCTTCTAAGTACCCTTTACCAGTGGTCAAGCACTTGATGAACTCCATGGCAAGAAAAGGTTTGGTCTTTTGCTACTATGAATCAATTGTTTTTTGCGTCTTATCTTCAGTCTGAAGTTGCTGCTTTGTTAAACTGTTTTGTAATAAGTGAAAAGGTATTGATCGCATGGTAGAATATGAGTAAGCAGATGTGGTAAAATTTTCCATTCCAGATTGTTTATGGTTTGGCAAACTACGGACCTTTTGTATATCTTGGCTTTGTTGTGTGGTTATATCACTGGTACTGGTAAAATCACTATAATGTCAGTATAAGGTCTCTTTTCTTAATTTTTTTCTTCCAAGTTTTTAAATTGAAAACTGCAACATTCTCCAGTAATAGTTTCTCCTAGTTTCACAATAAACACTACACCTCCCCCCCCCCCCACACACACACACACCTTTTACCTACCAAATACAGATCATTAGTTTTTCATTAGAGCCTAATAGGTTGTGCTGCTATATTATGTTTTTCACAACTTCTGTGATATCTGTTAGCATCTATGAGTTGGATTGAACAAAGTTTAATATTCAAAGATGCTTATTGTGAAAAATTATGCTGTTCAAATTTGGCTCAGCAGGGAATGCTACTATGCTGTGATATGTTATTCTTTGCTTTTTGTGATAAGAAAAATATTGCATACAAAAATATGAAAATCGGTTGTATTATAGAGAGATGTTTGATAAACATGCTGAGGCAGACAGTTTTCAAATCGAAGAATTATTTTAAGAGATATTTAATGCTAAAGTTGGACAAAATTGTTCCATAAAGTCTTATAGGAGCAAAAACTATACATGGGAATTTAATCCTTTTTAAATCATTTCATGCATTAGAATTTCCCGGTGTGCAGACTGTATTTATTTTTTTAATTTGACTCATTTCTTGAGGTTTTATTTCTATTTTAAGTTCAAATTTTCAGCATTTCCAGAAGTATTTTTTTACATATTTTAGAAAATGGTATTAATTTAAACTGTTGCCAACTGTATAAACAGCGCAAACAATAATGTTTGCTTCAAATTAAAAATTTATTTACACGTGACTATTATAAACAGAAAATATAAAAAGCAGGAACTCATTGAAAATTACGTCATAAAAACTATATTTACATGTGAATTTTAAAAGAGAAGGAATATTGTAAAATAATAAATTCATTAACATGTGTTAGAATTCTTAAATAGGAGAAATTACATCACATTACACTTATTACATAAAATGAACAAAAAATAATATTTAGCTAAACAGTTTAAATTTAAAAATTGTGCAAGACATTTTTTTGATATTTTGAGATGATCTTTTCAACTATTTTTGTTAGGACAGCACAAATAATATTTCATTTCTAACAAAAGTATTTTCACATGAATATTAAAAAGAGAAAGAAAAGTTTGGTGAAAATGACGTCAGATTAAAAAGGATACATTTAAAATATCTTATTTAACATAACTTTCTTTTTGCTTTGTTAAAAAATACCGGGAGACAAAGACTCTGTTTACTTAATTCATTTTATATTAGCTTATTTTGAAATGTTTAACTGATTTTATTTGATCAAAGACGGAAACTGCCATTGTATTTTTTATCAGCAGCTGATTTGGCCTTAAATTTTCCCAATCAAAGAGAAATGAATAGGAGATTTATAGGAAGATCGCCACTGTTTTTTAAATTATAATTCAATCTTCTGAAATCTTTTTAAAGCCGATCAAATTAGCGTGCTTTTTGAGTCTGCAGTGTCTGAACGGGGGTTGGTGAGCGTAGCTCGTAGGGGGCAGAGCCCCCTAGTATGCTAAAAATTGTGATAAGATTTCAACAACCTGCTAACCAATAGAAAAATTGACTGGTCAATGAAATTTGCATACAACTAATAAATAGTGATGAGCGGTAAATTGCTAATTCCAGTATATCTTTTCCCTATTTGGCCCCTGATGTGAATATTTTTTTTCTTCTGCTTTTACCGATGTGATGGCAGCGCATAGAGAGTAATTAACTGACAATAGGAAGAAACACCTATTAACTTGGTACCTGTTTCTTCAGCTCCATCTGCATAACCTTGCTGTAGCTCTAGCTAATGCTAAATTAAATTGGTGTTGAGTCAGTATCTCTAAAAATAGAATAATGTAATGGTATGGTGTGATGAAACATGATAAGTGACATAAATCGTGTCTGTATATCTAAAAATAGAATAACGTAAATGGTACGGTGCAATTGAACGTGATAAGCATCATCAGTTGTTCATTAATGCAAATTAGAGGGTCACCTGTACTGATATTCATACATGCACAAAAAAAAAAACAAGTAAAAATTAAATACTCGCAATTTGGCAAGTCTAATCGTTCATGTGATGCATTTTGTCGTTATTGGGTAAATGGTGAGTGGCAGCAAAAACACATTCATACTTGAGAAAACTTGGGTGTACATGTTAAACGATTAACTAAAATTTTCAAATTCTCCCCAGATATAAAAAGTTTCCCAAAAATCAAGATTGTAAATAAAAAAACTTTTGCAGAAATTGAACATATAATTCAGTTCTCTTTTCTTTGTACTGTAAATGAGATTTTTGGAAATTTTAAAACAGCTGCCTGCTTCTTTGTATTTTATTTATTTTTCCTTTAATATTATTTGTGCTTTCTATTGTGTTATTTTGTCATATTTTAATGCACTGGCAAAAATCCCCCCGCTCTTCTGTCTATTTTTTTCACTTCCTAAAGATGTTTTTTTCTTTTTTCACAGGGTGGAATTTCAAAGCAAATTCTATGAAGGACAAGGCTATGCATTTCTTCCATTTTCTTTCAAATATATTATGGAAGGAAAAGCAGAACCTTGAAAGATGTTGCATAGAACTGTTCCCCAGAACATTCCATTTTAAGAATTACATTTGTAGCTATGAATTAATGAGATATTTTATTCTTTCAAGAGTGGGGATAGCACATCACTTTTTTAATCAAGAGCTTAATTTACTCTAATACATCTTGATAACCAAGAATAATAGCTTTATGCTCAAGATGAAATCAAATTAAAATATTTGTTTTTATTTATACTTATTATAAATATAGAATGAATTGTTGTTTTTATCAACTTTTTATCTGATGGTGACGAATGTTTAATGTGCCTTAAGATATTTAAATACTCATGAACTATTTTTACATATTTAAAATAAATTTAATAAAATTTTTGTGCATTGTATTTGTTTTATTTATGTACAGATAATTAGGAAATTGTAGTGTTATTAAGAACATTTTGACCATAGATATTTCTATTCTGATCTTCAACTTACCTTTGCTATAAATTTAAACAACCATAGAAGTATTTAGAATAAAGAGCAAAATTAATGGTTGCCAATGGCCACAGGATTACTAAATGAAAAAATATCTATTAAAAAATTATCTGACAACCACCACCTTGTCTATTTGAAAATTTCATGAAAAAGCACTCTGTATGCTTCAAAACATGTACATATCATGTTGTTGCATAGAAGGTCTGCAATAAATTTCCCTTCTGTTTCTAAAACACATAAAAGCCTATGAACTATATTTTTAATGAATTTTTATCTACCTGCTGTCTACAAGCCTGCAGGGTATCATCAATGATTCCATTCTTGTCTGTTGCAAAATTTTAATTTTAACATATTTAGGTTACATATATAGATTATTTAATTTTATATTAATAATGACCAAAAAAAATTTTTAAATGGCTACTGATAATATTACTTCTGACCTCTGGCTACTAATGAAATTTCCTAGTTTTGCTCTTTAACTCAGATATCAATTATAACTTTTATCTCTCAATAAGTTTTTTGTGTGCTAGAAAGTTCTGAAATATATTTAATCAGGAAAGACTTTTAAATTTTTTGGTTCAGATACTTTTCAAAATTGGAAAAATCATTCTCTTTTAAATTTTCATTTTATTTCTTTTTCATAAAAAGTTAGATGCACATATTTTTTTGTATTCAAACTTAATACAACTTGCTAAATGGTATACAAAACATATAAATGCTATTACAAAAACATTAAAATAAATTACAAATCTACATTTTGAATTGTATCTGCGATCATCATCAGGATAAAAGATCTTAAACAAGCTTAAAAGTTCGAAAACGGACATAAATGTTTGAGAGCACAGAAGAATACTTAGATGGAGAGTACAAAATGTCACAAAGTTACCATGGTTACCAAATGGAACCAACCATAACAGAAGAAAGAGGGGGGGTGAAATACGAAATGAACAGACGGCATTAAGTTAATTATAACAAATTATGCCAAATTTTATGAATATTAAATGAAAAATTATCGTTACAGGCATACTGCCCATGCTTAATAATTTTAAGGGACTCTAAAATTTTACTCACATATGGATCACTACAAGGGATAATAATCCTTGCCTCTTCAAAGTTAACCCGACAATCCTTGTAAGGAATAAAATCTTGTAAGTGCTATGTTCTGTTTCAATTGTGAAATATCTCTGCAGTGTTCCTTTAATTTTTTTTTTTAACTTAGTTTTTTAACTTTTAGGCTTGTTTAACATCATTTTATCCTAGTGACAGTTGTGGATGCAATTCTAAATGTAGATTTGTAATTTATTTTAATGTTTTTTTAATATCATTTATATGTTTTGAGTACTATTTAGCAAATTGTATTTAGTTTGAATACAAAGTTTTTAAATATATTTTATGGTGCGATTGTCCAATACATATTTATGCTCAAGTTAAAGCTTCTAGCTCATAAGTACTAGGACGCTGATAGTCCTTATGCCTCGCAATCGATTGTTCCAGATCTACCAACTTTATTAGTTGACATAATTGATAGATAATCAATTTCATTTATCTGTCTTAACAGCAGTTGGTTGTTCCAATTAGAGGTTTGCACGAGCCCAATCCTCGGACCAATTTTCTTTCATTAGACTCAGTGTAGGCCTGGATTTACTTTTATCTGCAGACTAGAGTCTGCCATAGGCTTAATTCTTCTTCCTGAACCCATGTTGGACTGGCATTTATTTATTTATTTTTGTAAAAAATAATAGTGATGTTATATTACATTTGTTTAACAAAATCTTTAGAAATTTAATGTGGTTTAATAAATTATAGAGAAATATTTTTAAAAATCTACTTTCTTTCTTTGTAGTTAAAATTATATTTCTTTAATCATCTTTTACTTTCAATCTAAACTATATTGATTTTCTTAACAAATCTTTATTAGAATGTAATTATCTAAATCAATTTATTTAACGAGTGTTTATGTACGCTATTGTCAAAATGATCATTAATATTATTGATATTTCGCATTCCATGAATTGCAGACATATAATCTGATGGTAAAATCTGTGTATAAGTAAGTGTGCTTTTTGAAGAATTTTAATTGCAGATAATGTTGCTTCAGAAATATTGACATGTATTGTAAAAATTTAGTCCAAGCTGGTCCTGGGTTGAATTATTTTCATAGCGAATCAGGCTAGACTCAAGTTGAACTTCTAGCTTTAATACCAAACTCAGCCAATAAAGTATTTGTATGGTCTGTCACATTCTAATTCCAATACAATCCAGTGTTGGCAAAAACCTACATTCTTCATGGCTGAGGTTTGTTAGCCTTGTTGCTTACTATTGCATTTTCACCAACATTTACAGAATGGCCATAGTCAGGTTGCATTAAAGGATAAAAAGCTACAGCAAGCTTAAAAAATTAAAATATCTCCCTTTTTTCTGAATCAGCTTTGTTATTTGTCTATTCTGCAATTATTGAAAACTTCAATCAATACTTAAAATTTTATTTTAAATGAATTAAAAACTTCAAAAAGTGCATTTTATAAAAAAATATATTTAGAGCTTTTTTTGTATTATGTTATATATATACAACATTATTATTTTTTTATTAATTTACATGATTTAATCATATTTTTTCCATAAATATTTTCTTGGGGCAAAATAAAACACATTTTAGAATTAATTTTAAATATTTCATATTCATATTTTTTAGTTTTTTTTTTTTTTTTTATTATTATCGTGAGAATTTCGTGTACTTAATTTATTTCTAATATTATTTTATACAATATTGCTAAAACAAACAAACAAAAAAAAAAACAATTGTTAATTGATCAATTTAAAACTTTCACTGTTTGAATAATTTAGCAGAATTAAATAGGTCTTGATATGATCTTTTGCTTCAGTTAATTCATATTTTTAAACATATATATATATAAAAAAGCAAGATGGAAATTGACATTTTAATAAAATATTTCTTCTGTTATTATTGATAAATGATTTTGTATTAAATAATGTTTTAAAAGATGATGCATTTTTTATGTTTTATTAAATGATTTTGTATTAAATAATTTTCTAAAAGTGCATTTTTTATGTTTTATTTTTTAATTTACTAAGATCATTTTAATATGTTGCATGTGTTTCACAGATGAATTATGTATGAAAATCAAGTAAAAAATAAATACAATTTTTTCTTAGCAATATACATAAAATGAATCATTTGAATTTATTTTTATGTTAATTATTACATAATTATTTTTGATTTTGAAATAATCATGATCTGGGTTTGAAAAATCCTATACAATAAATATATATATACAAAATACATAAAAGCTTTAAATCATGTCAGTCTTTGTTCTTCAGTTTTTAAACTGATAATTATTGAAATCACTATCACAGTTAATTTACCTTTTAAACTTAACTGTTAAATGTTGTTTTCATTCTTTAATAAGCAATGACAAATCACAAAAATTTATTCGATATCTGACTGTAATAATTAAAGACCCAAGTATAAGAAAATGTTATAGCATATTTTCCTAAAAAGATTATTATTTTATGGATGAAGGTGTTAATGAGGTAATCTACCATGTGATAAAGCTAAAGTACTAAGATTCTAATTTTCCCAAAAGATATGGGACATTATTTTTTAATCTATATTCTAATAAAAAAAAGTTTAGCTCTGTCTGTGTGTCTGACGTCCGCGATGGCTATCAAAATCTACCGCACATACAAGGCTGAAAAGTTAGGTGAGGATAGTCCAAGGTATATCCGAATGCACCTGAGATTCAGGACTTTAAATTTCTAATAATTAGTTGAATTATTAATTAAAAACTCATTGAAAACACATTATTTTTCTGAAAACTGGAAGCTTGCCTGCACATGCTCAGTTCTATGTAATCTTTTTATCTGAGAATAAAACACTTGCTTCCATTTGAAATCACAGACGATGGAATTTTCAAAATTTGCGAAAATTAAAAAAACTATTTGAGGAATTTAAAACTGTGTATGTATAAGCAGAAAAATTTTCTGCATCCGAATATCTAATTTTGAAAAAAAATAGTCTGTAATTTTTCTTAATTTTTGCAAACAACTTGACGAGACAATTGAAAAATAATCTACACAAGGGTTGGCATATTCATTAAAAATTGAGCTAAAAACAGATCATCTTCCGGTCGATCCTACATTTACTTTTTGAAAATGAAAGGAAATACTTGCAAATTAATGAAGGAAAATAAATATAACAAAGATATAGATTTGAAAATCGTTAAGCATATGGTTGTAAAACTTAAACGTGAAAGGAAAAGGGGGAAGCATATTGACAATGAATCGAATTAATAAAGAAAACTCAATACCTGTAACCACTAAATTATTAATAACTTGCCCCCTTTTAATTCTATCTTCTTTATTTTCGGGGCTCTTTCTCCATTATTTCTTACTAGTGGGCATGATCGAGCTGAGCTCAGTCAATATTAGCCTTGTATTCAATTCGATATTTCATTCTCACTGTATCATTCTTGCTGTTTAGATACAATTGGTATGATCCTGAGCGATAGGGACCCACCAGGGGCGCGCCGACCCAGTGTGCAAAGTGTGCACCGCACACAGGCGCCAGGATAGTAAAGGCACCAAATATTTTAGGCGAAGCTGAAAAATTTGAAAAACTTTTAACCAATTTAAATTTATTAAAGCGGTATATAAATCGAAAGTACGTCATTTCTGACACATTTATGAGTTCATTTTTACTTATAAGATATGAAATTTGCAGATGCTCGTCAGCGGCGTAACTTTAGGGGTAGTGGGCGGAGAGAGTTTCAAACCAAAAGGCGCCACGGTGTCGAAAGGTAACGGTCGTAAGGCACCACAGAAGGCTTAAGGGCGCCGTCAAGCGCCTAAAATAAATTTTAAAAAGCTAGAAACATAAAAAATTCGGAAGGGCGACCGCGAATGCTCCTTTTGACATCCCTGCTCTGGACCAGGCCTGTCCAGCTTTTCAGAAAGCAGGGGCGCACTACAGTTTGTGGCAAAAATGGAAGGCTCCATTATTCAAATAACTGAAAATATATAACACTTCTATCTTACTGTAGTATTGGTAGTGATACACATACTGACGATATAAAAGCGGGTAGTATATTACTATATTGCACAGTAGTAAAGCAACATAAGCCTCCAGGTTATGCATGGTACCCATGTAAAAGTAAATCGCCAAAAAAAGCACAAACCAATCATAGCAATTGGCTACATTATAACAAAAACAGTACTAAATACAGAGCCGAAACTAGCCTTTTTTGCACCCGGGGCAAACATGGATTTTGGCACCCCCCCTCCCCTCTTCCGCAATGTATATTTACAAAAATAATTTTACTAATTTCCTAATAGCCGACTTATTTTTTAAATTTAAAATATGCAATCATAAAATATGTAATACTGAACTACATAATCTACAATGGCAGATCCAAGGGGGAGGTCACGGGGGTCATGACCCTCCTCTGAACACCAACAAAAAAAAAATTCTAAAGATCATTTTTAAAATGAAATGTACAGTAGAGTCCCGGTTATCCGAGTTTCGCCTAACCGAGTTATTTTCTTCTGATGGACTGGTGGCTTTCATTATTATGAAACAGACATTATAAATGAAGTGTTAGGTGAAGATGAAAGAGGCATTTTTTTCCCCATTCTGACCAGAAAAACCAGAGTTCTAACTTTTTACTGCTGCTCTATTATCTTGACCTAACACTTCACTTATTATGGCTGTTTCATAATAATAGAAGCTATCAGTCCATCAGAAGAAAATGATCCATTCCAAAGGTATAATCCTTTATTGGGCGCCCCTTCGTTCTGGCGCCCGAGGCACTTGCCCCCTCTGCCTCACCCCCTTCGTTTCGGCCCTGACTAAATAAATAAAACAGGATGTAGTTCAAAATGCAATACACATTTAAAAAAAAAATGAAAAACGCCATTCAATTCCAAACAAATTTAATAGTTTAGCCTATCATTGTATGCAACGCATAAAAACGAGCCCATGAGCATGTAAGAATGTTTCATGTCATTTAAAGTCGGGAAACATGTTTTTAGAACAACCTTAAAATGAATTAAGGTTTACTGAAATTTTAATTGTATATTTTATAGATTTGCTTCGAACAAAGAATAATCGGCCAAGAGCGAGTTTCACTCACGTACAGAGAGTTCATACAATAAATTTGTTAATCACTAACTGCAATCTTACAAAATATAGTTGTTAAACGAATAATAAGACTGCAAATAATTTGAAATTATTTTATTAAATATTTTTCAATAATTGCCTTCAATAATTGAATTCAATTGAAATGAAAAACGCTGACTATTTATCACTGTGATTCGTCTTACCTAAAAAAAAGACCTTGTACAAAGTTTAATCTTGCCATTGTGCCAAGTGCGCTTCGAAAGGAGGTCGCAAAGTTGCATGGCCACTTTGGCCTGTGCCCCATTTTTTAGATACGTTTTTAATTAATATCTCGGCTAATTAACGACAATTCTTTTGGAAAATCATTATCGACAATTCTTAGACGATTTCGCGTCGATAGGTACCTCGAACTCTCCCGCTGAGCGCCCGCCAAATAAAGTTTATGTATAACGGAAAACTGCGATTTTCTCAAAAACTCTATGACCTAGGATAATCGCTATAGTTTTCCTGCAAGATTTAAATAAATCCCAACTACTACTGATTTTTTCGTAATTTTATTTTCAGTAGATTCGGAAATAGGAGGGGGGACACAATTTTCCCATACATTTTCGACGAATTTCGAAAATATAATAGTATCTAAGAGTAAAACAAATACAGTGAAATACGTTTAACACGAAAACGCTTAACATGAAAAATGGGTTAACACGAAATGATGTAGCGGTCCGGACATTTTTTTTTTCTTTTAACACGAAACAAAAATCGTTTAACACGAAAAAAATTCGCTTTCGAGCTAGTTAGTTTGAGTTGAAATTGGTGAATTTTGTGTTAAAACCACTGAATTTTGGGTGAAAATCAGAGAATTTCGTATTTTTTGTAAATTAGCTTATGTTTTATGAGCACAATGGCTGAGAAATCGGTGTGAAAACGAACTGCCATTTCGCTTCAAATGAAGATGAGGCTGCTTAATGCAGTTGATGAAAAAGAAGAACGAAAAGAGAAATCTACAAAGAGTTTGGCATTGCCAATTCTACTTTATCAACAATAATAAAAAAAACAGTGATACTATTACGTTAATGTTTGAGCTCAGTATATTTAAGCCAGGGAGAAAACGTATGAGAACTGCTAAGCGCGAAGATTTAGAGACAGCTTTGCTTATTTGGTTCAAACAAGCTAGATCTCAGAATGCTGAAAAATACACTAAAAAATTATATTTGATCTGCCCCCCCCCCCCCCCCCAAAAAAAAAAATATTACTTGCTTTTTATCCTAATGGATGCAACTTACTAGTAGTTTAACATGAAATCGAAGTAAAATTTGACAACGTCGAAAAAGTTTGCGAGTTTTGTTCTTTCTTTACAAATCTTTTAACGCGAAAAAATTTTTCGGTCCCCTCAGTTTCGTGTTAAACGTATTTCACTGTATATTTTTGAGTTCTGTGTTAAGAGCTTGTTCAAACGATACGCCCCCCCCCCCCCCCTTTGATGATTTTTAAATGAACCTTAAATTTATATGATTTTATATCTTTAACTCGATTTTGTCTGAAGTATGAATCCGCTCACTGTGTGAAAATGGGAGAGAAGCTGCTAATTGTTCAGATTTGTTATGTAAATTTTTTTCAGGATTTTTGGAAAATTGCATGGGGTAGTAATGAACAAATAAAAACTTTAAAATGACCTCTACTTACTGATGAAAAAATGAGTTAAGAGGCATGGGCGTACCAAAGGGGGGGGGGGGCTGATGGGGCTACAGCCCCCCCCCCTCCCCCGAAATTTTCGAAAGTGATATGAAACAGTGCTGTTTTTTGCGTCTTTCTTTTGTGGATTTTTTTTTAAAGATTTTCAATCATACAGCGGACTAGCCATTCTCATTAGTGCCATATTAGCTCACATTGACAACAAAGAAGAAATAAAAAAGAAAAGTACCCAGCTAAACTGATTGCATTGAGCTCACAGGCTCTTCGCACTAATTGTATATTATACTCTTATTTTAAAGAATAATGCCCCTCAAAAAATAAGTGAAGGGGATTAGCCCCCTTTATCCTTAACCAATGAATCCCCAAAACTAATCAGGGAAGCTCCTTAACATAATAAACCTGTATACCAAATTTGGAGCAAATCGAATAATCCTGCATGAAAAACCCATTTATCTAAATTAAGGGGGGTGTGGACTAGCCCCCCTTTTCCCCTTTATCCTTAACCAATGAACCCCCAAAACTAACCATGGAAGTTTCTTAACATAATAAAGCGGTATACCAAAATCGGTAATCGAATAATTCTGCATGAAAAACCCATTTATCTGAATTAAAGGAGGTGGACTAACCCCCCTTTTCCCCCTTTATCCTTAACCAATGAACCCTCAAAACTAATCAAGGAAGCTCCTTAACATAATAAACCGGTATACCAAATTTGGAGCAAATCGAATAATTCTTCATGAAAAACCCATTTATCTAAATTAAGGGGGTGGACTAACCCCCCTTTTCCCCTTTATCCTTAACCAATGAGCTCCCAAAACTAATCAGGGAAGTTCCTTAACATAATAAACCGGTATACCAACTTTGGAACAAATCGAATAATTCTGCATGAAAAACCCATTTATCTGAATTAAGGGGGTGGACTAACCCCCTTTTCCCCCTTTATCCTTAACTAATGAACCCCCAAAACTAATCAGGGAAGTTCCTTAACATAATAAGGCGGTATACCAAATTCGGAGCAAATCGAATAATTCTGCATGAAAAACCCATTTATCTGAATTAAGGGAGGGGGGGGGGACTAACCCTTTATCCTTAACCAATGAACCCCCAAAACTAATCAGGGAAGTTCCTTAACATAATTATCCGGTATAGCAAATTCGGAGCAAATCGAATAATTCTGCATGAAAAACCCATTTATCTGAATTAAGGGGGGGGGGGGGTTGACTAACCCCCTTTATTCTTAACCAATGAACCGCCAAAACTAATCAGGGAAGCGCCTTATCAGAACGAAACTAAAAAAAAAAATTGAAGCAAATTGGATGTTTCTATCAAGAGTTACCGCATTACGTACGTACATACAGAACCGGCGGGCACATAAGCTCTCAGGCTTTGATAGCCTGTGAGCTAAAAAGGGGGCTGACGGGGTTACAGCCCCCACCCCCTCCTCCCGAAATAGTCGAAAATTTAAATGAAAACGTGTTTTTTCCTTACTTTTTTAAGATAAATCTGTAATTTTTTCTTCTTTCATATAGCAAAGTAGGCATTCTTGTTAATACCATATTAGTCCACATTGAGATCACATACCCAAAGATGGGGACGGGGCTGATGGAATATCAGCCCCCTCCTCTTCAAAATGAAATGAAAATAATAGTGCTGAATTTTTTCTGTCTGTTTAAGATAAATTTGCATTTTCCCCCTATCGTTCAACAGACTATGCGCTTCCCTCGCTTTAGTTCCATGTTAGACCATATTGACACCAAAGAAGAGAAAGGGGGTTAATTGGGTTACAGCACCCCCCCCCCCCCCCCAAACCAGAAATAGTTGAAAAATTAAATGAAAAAAGTGTTTTTTCCTTACTTTTTTAAGATAAATCTGTAATTTTTTTCTTCTGTCATCCAGCAAAATAGTCATTCTCGTTAACACCATATTAGTCCACATTGACATCACAATCACAGCATACCCAAAGATGGGGAGGGGGCTGGTGGAATTACAACCCCTTCTCTCGAAATAGTCGAAAATGAAATGAAAAAATAGTGCTGATTTTTTTCTGTCTGTTTGAGATAAATATGCATTTTCTCCCTTATCATTCAACAGACTAGCCGCTCCCTTCGCTATAGTTCCATATTAGTGTACAGTGACATTACATTATATCCAAAAAGGTAGAAGTGGGCTAATGAGGTTACAGCCCTCTCCTAAAAAAGGTTGAACATGAAATGAAAAAGTGCTGATATTTTCCTTTTTGTTTGAGATAAATTTGTATTTTCCCCCTATCATTCAACAGACTAGCTGATCTCTTCTCTTTAATTTCATACTAGTGCACAGTGACACCACATTATACTCAAATAGGTGAAAGGGGCTAATTGGCTACCCCCTTCCTAAATAGTCGAAAATGAAATGAAAAAAAGCCTGATTTTTTTCTTCTTGTTTGAGATAAATTTGTAATTTTTCTTCTGCCATACAGCAAAATAGCCATTCTCGTTAACTCCATATTTGTCCATGATGACATCACAGCATACCGAAAGAAGGGGAGACGGTTGATGGGCTTACAGACCCCTCCTCCCGAAATAGTCGAAAATGAAATTAAAAAAATATTGCTTTTTTTCTTTCTGTTTGGGATAAATTTGAATTTTTTTTCTCCTATCATTCAACAGACTAGCCGCTCTCTTCTCTTTAGTTCCATTTTAATGCACAGTGATACCACATTATACCCAAAGAAGTAGAAAGGGGGTGATGGTCCAAAATAGTCGAAAATGAAATGAAAAAAGTGCTGATTTTTTTTTCTTTTTGTTTGAGATAAATTTGTAATGCAATTGTTTTCTGCAATACAGCGAACTAGGCGTTCTGGCTAGTTTCATATCAGCGCACAGTTACACCACTGTATACCCAATGAGGGGAAGGGGGCTAATGGTTTCACAGGCCCCCTTTCGAAATAATCAAAAATGAAATGAAAAAAACTCCTGTTTTTTTCCTTTCTTTTGATATAAATCTTTAATTTTTTTTTCTGCGACGCAGCTATTCTGGTTAGTCCTATATATTAGTGTACAATGATGCCCCAGCATACACCCAAAGAAGTCGATGGGGACGAGGGTTATGAGGTTACAGCTCCATTCCACCTCCGAAGGTTTTTTGATGAAATTTGCGTTTTTCCGCGGTCCTTTGAAGAAATTCGCGTTTTTCTGCGGCTTTTTGTCGAAATTTGCTTTTTTTTACGCAATCCTTCGTCGAAATTTGCGTTTTTTCCGCGGATTTGTGACGAAACTCGCGTTTTTTTTCGTGATCTTTTGAAATTTGTGTTTTTTTCTGCGACTTTTTGACGAAATTTGCGTTTTTCCGCGGGTTTTTGATAAAATTCGAGTCTTTTTCGCTGATTTTTGAGAAATTCACGTTTCTTTACGAAATCCTTCGTCGAAATTTGCGTTTTTTCCGCGGCTTTTTGACGAAATTCGCGTTTTTTCTCATCTTTTTGATGAAATACGCGTTTTTTCAGCGCTGTTTGACGAAATACGCGTTTTTTTTTTTTTTTTTTTTTTACGAAAGTAGCATTTTTTTTACTAAAGTAGCATAATTCCATTTTTTATGTGGCTCTTCTTTGTGACCCTGCTTTTTCTTTTTTCTTGCGATCCTTTAACAAAATTCGCGTCTTTTTCGCTTCCCTTTGAAGGAATGCGTGTTTTTTTTTTTTTTTTGCGATCCTTGGTCGACATTTGCGTTTTTCTGCGGCCCTTTGACGAAATTCGCGTTTTTTCTGAGGTCATGTGCCGAACTTCGCGTTTTTTTACGCAATCCTTCATCGAAATTTGCGTTTTTTTCATGGCTGTTTGACGAAATTTGCTTTTTTCCGCAGTCTTTTGACGAAATTCACGTTTTTATGTGGCCCTTCTTTGTGATCCTGCTTTTTTCTTGCGATCCTTTAACGATAATCGCGTTTTTCGCTTCCCTTTGACGGAATGCGTGTTTTTTTCGCGATCCTTTGTCGAAATTTGCGCTTTTTCTGCGGCCCTTTGACGAAATTCGCATTTTCTCTGAGGTCATTTCCCGAATTTTGCGTTTTTTTAACACAATCCTTCGTCGAAATTTGCATTTTTTCCGCGGTTTTTTGACGAAATTCACGCTTTTTTCTCGTTTTTTTGATAAAATTTTCGTTTTTGTGCGGCCTTTTGACGAATTTCACTTTTTTGCGTGTCACTTTGACAAAATTCGCGTTTTTTGCGATCCTTTACGAAATTAGCTTTTTTTTCGTAGCCCTTTGACGGAATGCGTGTTTTTTGAGAACTTTTTTTCGAAATTCGCGTTTTTCCGCGACCTTTTGGTGAAATTTGCGTTTTTCTGCGGCCCTTTGACGAAATTCACGCTTTTTTCGAGATCCTTTGTCGAAATTTTGTTTTTTCCGCGGTTTTTTGACGAAATTAGCGTTTTGTTCGCGGGTTTTTGACGAAATTAAGCTTTTCCAGCAGCCTTTTGACGAAATTCACGTTTTTCTATGGCCCTTCTTTGTGACCCCGCTTTTTCTTTTTTTGCGATCCTTTAAAGAAATTCGCGTTTTTCCGCTTCCCTGTGACGGAATGCGTGTTTTTTTAGTGATCCTTTGTCGAAATTTGCGGTTTTTCTGCGGCCCTTTGACGAAATTCGCTTTTTTATGCAATCCTTCGTCGAAATTTGCGTTTTTCTGCGGCCCTTTGACGAAATTCACGCTTTTTTCGAGATCCTTTGTCGAAATTTGCTTTTTTCCGTGGGTTTTTGACGAAATTAGCGTTTTGTTCGCGGGTTTTTGACGAAATTAAGCTTTTTCCTGCAGCCTTTTGACGAAATTCGCGTTTTTCTATGACCCTTCTTTTTCTTTTTTTGCGATCCTTTAACGAAATTCACGTTTTTCCGCTTCCCTGTGACGGAATGCGTGTTTTTTTAGCGATCTTTGACGAAATTCGCGTTTTTTCTGTGGTCAATTGCCGAAATTCGCGTTTTTTTTATGCAATCCTTCGTCGAAATTTGCATTTTTTCCGCGGCTTTTTGACGAAATTTGCGGGGTTTTTTTCGTCTTTTTGATGAAATTTGTGTTTTTCTGTGGCCTTTTTGACGAAATTCACATTTTTTTTCTGTGTCCCTTTGACGACATTCTTGTTTTTCTGAGGTCATTTTCCGAAATTCGCGTTTTTTTACGCAATCTTTCGTCGAAATTTGCGTTACATTTTTCCGCGGATTTTTCATGAAATTCGCGTTTTTTCCTTGTCGTTTTGATGAAACTTGCGTTTTTCTTCGGCCTTTCGACGAAATTCTCATTTTTTTCTCGATTACTCGGGGATCATTTGACGAAATTCGCATTTACTCCTCGATCATTTGACGAAATTCGCGTTTCCTCCGCGAGCATTTGACGTAATTCGCGTTTTCTCCGTGATCATTTGACAAAATTTGACTTTTTTTTCGCTACTCTTTGACAAACTTCGCATTTTATCCGCGGCCCTATGACAAAATTCCGGTTTTTTCCTTGATTCTTTAAGGAAAGTGGAGATTTTATTCTGCGAACGATTGACGAAATTGATTTTTTTCGGCGACCATTTGTAAAAAATCGCGATTTTTTTTAAGTCCGAATTTTCGGACTGATGACCGAATGTTTCAAACTTTCGGAAAATTCGGAACAAAGTCTCCCCCTCCCTTTTCCACCCCCCTTCTCTGGCTACGGCCTTATCGGCAAAAATGATTTCTGTGTAAAACACAATTCAACGTGTTTCGCAAGATTTAGAACATTATGGAAATTTAAGTCACCCCCCCCCCCCAAATAAAATCCTGGGTACGCCACTGTTAAGAGGAGAGGAGTGAGTGCTTAGTAAAGTACAAGCCAAAAGCTTTAAAACGATATGTCACATGAAAAAATTAATTTTCTCCCCCCCCCCCCTCCCACGGAAGAACGCCCAATAATAACCTGGGGTTAAACACAGATCTCACCAACCGAAGGCTCGTGAAGAATTTCACCTTCGGTCAAGCCTTCAAATGAGCTCGAATCTTGCTGCAGTTTAATTAGGAGCTCAGTTAGAAAATTGACCCACCAGGGGGGAATCTGAGTGAGGGAGGTAAAATGGTTCCAGGGTTTCCCGATGATATATCACATGAGGGTTTAGCAGGCGTGCTGCGTACGCACTGCAAAATCTTGCAAAAAAAACCAAATCTCAAATCTTTTAGTTCCATATTCCAACACCAGGGGGAGAACTCTATTCTTAACAAAACTGTTTCTGAACGAAACTCTGTTAAACAACCTACCCATAGTCAGTATATATTAGTCATTAGCCATATATTAGTCAAGGGGTGGCGGACTTAAGCAAGGATCTAAAATATTTTCTGAAATTACTATTCGAAAATAGTGGTAAGTACACTTTTGAAATTCTTATATTAAAAGTAATATTTATCCCAGGGCTCCGTCAAAAACCCACTTCTAAAACGGTAGAAAACGGTACGGTTTTAAATATTTGATCCCATCCTCCAAAATTTTTATCGGCTCCCCCCCCCCCCCTGAAATTTGATGCCCCCTACTTTTTTAAATTTTTATTATGTATTATGAACTATCTGAAAGTTCCAAACGGTTCGTCAGTTTTCTTTAATTTTAACAAATTCGATTCAACAAAGTTTTTCTTTTCCTTTTTTAAAATAGAATTTTTTATAAAACAAAAACTTGCGGATCGATTTTTATAAAATTTAGATATTATTAAACAGCGTTTAAAGATAGGGATATATGCATAACTTTAAAAGCTTTAAATGGTGTATTTAAAAAAAAATTGACGACGTTTCAAAGAATGCTAGCATAAAAATCATTTGTGGTTTCGAAAGACTGGCTTTTAAATTGAGAGTTTGAAAGGAATCATCCGATTAATGAGAAATAATAATTAATATCTAAAGTTGCAATTGAGCGACCATGAAGAAATTTAGATATCTGAAATCACCGAAAAAATCTACATCTAGATGCATAAAAATTAAATCGATAAATTTATATTTTAAAAAATTTATATTCTTTCGAAAATGTCCACTATTGGAAGACGTTGGTTATCTGTAAAATGAACTCCTGACGTACATGGGAGAAATTTCGAACCTTTCTTTCGATGGAAATAAAAAGATTTTTCATAAATCAATTTTTCGTGGATTTTTTGACTTCCTGAAACCGTACCGGAATAATTTTTAGAATTTCTGAAAAAGGGATTTTTTTTTAATTTTTTTTTTTTTTTTTTGCGTCTGGCTGTGCAATTTTCGAGCTGTTAGCCCCAGTAGAATTTAAGGTACAGCCCTTTTTAAAAAGGTCCAGTACATTTATCACCCTTGCATCTCTGTAAATCTATTAACCCCTCCCCATCTCTTCGAGTTTTCGAAGAAGTTGTCTACGGTTTGAAAAAAAATATATGCTCTTGTTGAATTATGAATACTTTTGCATTCTTTTTATTTGGGATTTTTAATTAATTTCTCAACTAATTATTAGAGATTTAAAATTCTGAAACTTACGTGCAGGGTGCACCAGGAGAGACTTTTGACTATCTTCACAAAAAGTTTGACCCTCGTATGTGCCGTAGATTCTGCTAGCCATTGCACACAGACACACACACACACTCACAGACAGAGCGAAACTTTGTTTGATTAGTATAGATATTTTTAATTTAGAACTTCGATTCATTGCACGAAAATTGGAAATTCGAAAAATAAAAAAAATCTGATAGAGAAGGAAGGGTTAACAGTTTGACAAGATAAAGATACGCTTAGCTTCTTAACAATGTAAACGTAGAAACGAATGTGCATTCTTCATAACAATTCTTATATAGACAGAATAGAGATTCTATATTTGCTAATACAAAATCAAATGTTCCGGGACTGGAACATTTTCGAATGCAGCCCTAATTATGATCAACGAGCGGTAATTGTTTAAGGAGCATATTAATTGATGTTACCTTATTTTAAAAGAAATAAAAGTACAGTATAGCCCCGATTATCCGCGGAATTGGGTGGCAAGAGCACCGCGGATAACCCGGAAAAGGCTGAAAATGGGGTGCAAGCACGAAGAAAAGAAAATTCAACATTAAAACTATGTTTTAGTGTACAAAAAACATAATAAAACGTTTAAAATACATACACATGCACGGTACAGCAGAAACCTTTGCTTTACGTCTAAATCACTAAAATAAAGAACAGTAAAGAAGAAACAATGCCATGCATACAGCACAAAAAGTGTCGAGTTACACCTTTTTAAAAAAAATCAGTCACTTGTTTTTGCTTCTTGCTTTGGAAACACCTTTTCTATCTCGAAAAGGGACCTATTCTTGATATGCTCCCCTGGATTTTATCATAATAGTCTTATTTAATTGTTAAATACTTTAATTGCTGTATGTTTACGTTTTGTTAATAAAATCAAGAAAAGGCATCAAGACTTTATATCTGATATTTTAAACATGGCAACTGAATCTAGAAATATTCTTCTATTACTTTCGAATACACGAATTTTTCTGTTTATATTTATCAGTAGGACTTATTTCATTTTCCTTGCTGTTGGCTTAAATTAAAAAAAAAAAAATCGCTTTGCGGATAAACCGCACCGCGGATCATCCGCTCGCGGAATCGGGGTTGTACTGTACTATAACGCGCTCCGGTGTATTACAAACGTCATAATGTGAGAAAATATTTTTCTACTGTTATGTGTATTTGCCGTATTACGAGCACCCCTTTCTTTGTGTCATAGTCCTACCAATGATTAATTCAACAGAGCTATATTTCCAAATTAAAGTTTATTTGAACTGTTTTAAGTATAAATATAAATAAAGATCAGATCTTAAAACTTACGGAAGTGATGCAGGTAAAAGAAGCTCATTTACTTAGGAGGTATGTCATTGTGGGGAGAGGGAGCAAACAGCTGAAACACCGACCTTTTAGGAATGTCCGTTATTTGCATTGCTGCCAACATTCCTTGTTTTTAATTCAAACAACCATATTTTTAACTAGAAATTTAATTTAATAAATGAAATAAAAAAGAACCCTGTAGAAACAAGAAACATTTCATTAAATAAATTTTCTGGTTCCAAATTCATTTATTTGATTTGCAGAAAACCGCTGGAAGGTTGGTTTGGCAGCTATGCATTTATACTCATAGTAAAAAAAAAAGTTATAAAGTTTGTTTTTTTGTTGTTGGTGGTGGTGGGAGGGGGGGGGGGATTAGGAATATGGGGCGCCAACTGAAGTTCTGCACACAGGCGCCGAATACTGCTGGCGCGCCCCTGGGACCCACTAACCGAAATTTTTCAAACACGCGACCTAACCAATACTCTTCTCGAACCTGAAAAAGATAGAATACAAAATTTAGTCAAAATCTTTAAAGTAGTTTTATAGATAAAATTAGCTTGACCCACAGAAACCCAAAAAGGATCCACTAATCTAAATTTATCGAACATGGGACCTATCCCAATGGTCTTCTCGTGTTGGGAAATGGTGCAATAATAAATTTTGTCAAAATCGTTTGAGCCATTTTTTAAATACAATTAGCTTGACCTTGACCCATAGTGACCCAAAATGATTCATTAATCGAATTTTCTTGAGAATGTGCCCTAGACCAATGGTCTTCTCGAACCCGAAAACGATAGAAAACAAAATTTAATCAAAATCATTAAAGCTGTTTTCTAGATAACTTGACCCACAGTGACCCAAAAATGACCCAAATTTTCTCAAACATGTGACCTAACCCAATGATCTTCTCGTGCCCGGAAACAGTATAATACAAAATTTTGTCAAAATCGTTTTAGCCTTTTCTTTTAGATACAATTATCTTAACCCACAGTGACCCAAAAATGACACGCTAATCGAATTTTCTCAAACATGTGACTTAGCCCAATGGTCTTCTCATGCCCAGAAACTGTATAATACAAAATTTTGTCAAAATCGTCAGAGCCGTTTTCTAGATACAATTAGCTTGGCCCACAGTGACCCACTAATTGAAATTCCTCGAACATGTGACCTAACCCAATGGTCATCTCATGTCCAGAAACGGTATAACACAAACTTTGTCAAAATGTTTTGAGCCTTTTTTTAGATTGAATTAGCTTAACCCTGATCCATTGTGACCCAAAATGACCCACTAACCGAATTTTCTCGAACATGCAACCTAGCCCAATGGTATTCTTGTGGCGTGCCCGAAAACGATATAATACAAAATTTCGTCAAAATCGTTTGAGCCATTTTCTAGATAAACTTTGCTTGACCCACAGTGACCCAAAAATGACCCATTAATGGAATTTTCTCTAACATATGACTTAGCCTAATGGTCTTCTCGTAATCCAAAACAGTAGAATACAAAATTTAGTCAAAATCGTTAGAGCCGTTTTTTAGATAGAATTGGCTTGACCGGAAGTGACCCAAATATGACCCACTAACCGAAATTTCTTGAACATGTCACCTAGCCCAATAGTTTTCTCATGTCCCGAAACGGTTGGATATAAAATTTAGTTAAATTCAATTGAGTCGTTTTTTAAATATAATTAGCTTGACCCTGACCCAAAATGACCCACTAATTGAATTTTCTCGAACATGTGACCTAGCCCAGTGGTCTTCTCATGTCCAAAAATGGTGAAATACAAAATTTAGTCAAAATCTTTAGAGCTGTTTTTAAGATAAAATTTACATACACACACAATTTTTGCTCATATTATAGTACAGTGAAACCTCCGAGTTTGCATACCTGGATAAAGATTTGGTGGTTACTGCCCACATTTGATTCTATACAGCAAAGGGTGGAATATAAGAGAGAGGAAGAGAAAAGTGCTGAGGAAGAGGAAATCGAAGAGATTGTAGAATCACCCAAAATTTCCAGTATTACCACATATACCGAAGATTTGAAGTGTACTCATAAAGTACTATATAGCAGAGTGTAATTACTTTAAAAATGAATGAATTCTAACTGTCTTTAATTTCTTAACATAATACCTATTAACTCCCATCTTCTTAGTAGAAAATAAAATGTCTACTTACAAATTTGAAGAGACTTGTAGAAGAAATGAGATAGATGACTCACAATGATACATACTAGAAATGAAGACTTCATTAAATAAAAACTAACAGCTTTTTATTATTATATAAATCTGGAGGTATATTCAATTTTACAACATCAACACTAAAACAAGAACCAGATGACATGAATGAGAAACTCTCTCATTTTATAATGGTTTGCAACCAATCACAACTAGCCAGCACATGCTGGAACTCTTTTGCATAAACAACAGAAAGTTGAGTAACACTGTGCAATCTGAAAAACATATTAACAAACAATGCTTCTTGTTTTAACTGAAACCATAAAACAAAATGTAAACAATATGGATGCCAGCATGCTGTTGAAGTTAAGTGTTAGGGTTAGTTTTGTTAGTAAGTTAGTAGTTTTTATCATTGAAATATAGTAAAAGGTACCTTTTTAAATAAAACACTTAATACAATAAATGAAGTTGAAAAATGATGGAAAAAAACTTAATAAAAAGTGTGGTTCTTCCACAAAATAACCCCCTTTTCCAGCATTTTTCATTTACTAAACACTTTCAAAAATAAATGTAAATATATTATGCAAAATACATATGTACAATACACAAATTGAAAAAATATTTACTTTCAAAAAAGTTCATCAGTTCATGATTTTAAGTTAAAAAAAGTTTGTTTTTTTTTCAGCATAAGTACGCAGATCTAAGTTTCATAAATAAGTCCTTGCACAGAGACTTTGTAAGGAGATCAGCTAAATTGTCTTTAGACTTAACGTGAATAATGTCAAACACATTCTGTAGATATAAGTCTCTTACGAACATGTATTTTAAATCTATGTATCTATTCCTGATATTCTCAGCTCAGTTCTTAATGAACTGTATAGCAGCAGCATTGTCACACTTCAATATTGGTTTTTGGTTACCAATAATATTTGAATCAAGGTTAAAAGTAATATATAGTTTCTCTAAGGTTGAATTCAAGTACTTAAGTTCTTTAGCAGCTTCTGAGGCTGCAATAAATTCCGATTCCATCGGAGACATAGCTACACAGCAGGTCTGTTTCACCACACGCCATGTTATCGGGAGGCCATTTAAGAAAATAGAGTAGCCAGTCCAGGATCGGCGGTCACTCGGGTCACTAGCCCAGCTAGCATCAACATAGGCAGAGAGAAGAGTGGGAGGGTCTTGAGGGTGCATTTGGATTCCTAATTCCTTTGTAGTTCCAAGGTAGCACAGGATTTGTTGAAGGCATTTCCAATGGATAGGTCCAGGATTTTCAACAAATTGCGAAAGAGCTGCTGCTCCATAGCTGATATCAGGTCTACAACGTCCGGAAATGTAGAGCAGGCATCCCAGTAAATTTCTGTATGGAACATCTTCCATCTGGTTGTCATCAGTCGGCATATCTTTTCTAGAAGGAACAACTCCAGGTTGGAGTGGAAGAAAGACTTTAGTAAAGTTTTTAAAATTAAATTTTTCAAGACATTTCTCAATGTACTCTTTACAATGAATTTTCATGGAGTCTCCTGTCATATCAAATTCAATACCCAAAAGTTTAGAAATGGGCCCCATATTCTCGACTTCATATAAACTTTTCATAAGAGAAACTACTTCTTTTAAAATTATTTCATTTTCAGCAAATATCGGCAGGTGGTCCACATATACTAGTACCACTGCTTTTCTTTTATAAGAATAAGCACAAGTAAGTCCTGGTATTTCATTAAAACCATTACCTGTGAGTTTGTTGTGCAATTCTTCATACCAACACCTTCCCGACTGATGAAGGCCATATAATGCTTTATGTAATTTTAAGACATGGTTTTCCTTTCCAAGTGTTATGTAATCTGCAGGTTGTCTTATGTATATATCTTTATCTATGGCTCCATATAAATATGCACATTGTACATCTGGAAGACAATGCTTCCACCCCAAAATACATATGAATAAAGCTATAAAAAGTCTGATTAATAGGAAGTTAACCACTGGACTGGATGTTTCTTCATAATCCAGTCCTTCTCTTTGGTTATTCCCCAAGGCTACTAATCTTGCTTTAAAGTTTCCAAACCCATCGCTGGCTTTTCTTTTAAGAGTATATACCCACTTAGTACCTAAAATTTTACAGTTTTCTGGTTGTGGAACTAATGTCCAGACATTTCGGTCGATCATAGTTTTAATTTCTGCATCCATTGCCTTTTTCCAAAATTTAGCTTCAGGGAGCGTTTTTGCTTGATTCGGAGATCTTGGTATTATGATTTCTGCACAGCAGGTTTCCTCACTATCTGATTCATTAGTGTTACTTTCCATTTTTAAGATAATAGGACCCTCATATTCATCTTTATATGAAAAGCTTACTAGATCTTTGTCATGAATTATTTTATTTTTCTGACAGTACTCTTGCATTTCTCTTTGGCTTCTTAAAGTCTTCCCGTCAGGTGTAAAAATATAAATGTCAATTTTTCCCTTTGAGGCCCCTTTATTTCTTGTTATGTATTAACGATAACTTCTACTATATAAAACTACTACAACTTCCACTATATAAAACTACTACAACTTCCACTTGCATTTACATTCGAGTTGTTCGATTTCAATGTATTATATTATATGTCTTGTTTTGTAAGTGTGCTCGTATTTATTAAAGTTATATGTTCAGCTAATACAGTATGTTGATATAATGGTACAGATGTCATATTCGCCCCATATTGGCGCGATTTTTTTCGGTTGCCAATTTGGCGAAAACATCAACAGCATAAACAACGTAATCCGGGTTACCACATCAAGCAAAATAACGACACTTTGACGCAAGTTAAGTACCTGTTGCCCATATGATATTGGCGACAGAAAAAAATCGCGCCAATATGGGGCGAATATGACATCTGTTCCGATGTAATAATATAAGCTCGCAAACATTATACTTTGGCGACGATTGTTACGGATCCACGTACAATTTGGATTTACATTATTCTTTTTACGGTGATTACAGTCATCTATGGCTACATTTGGCAGAATAGAAGATTTTGACCCTGCAGTGGAAACCTGGTCGCAGTACGTAGAAAGATTTAATCATTTTATTAATGCAAATGACATATATGATGATAATAAAAAAAAATCTATCTTTTTAACTGTGATTGGCCCAACAGTTTATAAATTATTACGTAGTTTACTATCGCCGAGAACAACGGCAGATACTAAGTATGATGATTTAATTAAATGTTTATCAGACCATTACAGTCCGGCACCTTCGGAAATTGTCGAGAGGTTTAAATTTAATTCCCGAGTTCGTAAATCTGATGAAACCATTTCAGTTTTTGTTTCGGAATTACGTAGACTTTCTGAATTTTGCAATTACGGTTCTAGTTTAGATACGATGATTCGCGATCGACTAGTTTGTGGAATTCAGGATACGCAGATACAGCGTCGGTTGTTATCTGAACAGAATCTGATGCTTTCTAAAGCAATTGAATTGGCTGTGTCTATGGAAACTGCTGCTCGCGATTCCATAAATTTACAAGGTTCTTGTTCTGTTTTACAGCCGGTGAACAAATTAAACACTTCAAAACCGAAACTCCGGAATTCGAAATTTCCAGAACATTTTCGTGAATGTATACGTTGTGGGAATTCTGATCATTTACCTAAGAGTTGTCCTTTTTTGAAGACTACGTGCCATTCTTGTGGTGTTAAGGGTCATTTGGCAAAAAAATGCCTAAAGTCGAAGAAAACTGAAGCTTCGAATCGTAAAATCGTTAAAGAAAAGCCTAAAAAAGTTTCATCAAATGCATACTACACCCGGTTCTGATGAAAATATTGAGGAAGAGATTTCTAAAGTAGCTATTGTACGTGAACCAGAATACAATATTTTTAATACAGTTTCTATTGCTGAGAAAAGTGCTCCTAGACCTGTTACAGTAAATATTGAAGTAAACAATCAAACTATTAATATGGAATTAGACACAGGTGCTGCTTTATCTCTAATCACCAAAGATACATACAATTCACTGAAGTTGCCCCCCTTGCAGCCAGCTAAAACTGGTTTAGCTACATTTACAGGTCAACGCATTCCTGTTTTAGGAACGATTACGGTTGAAGTAAAATTTAGTGGAAAATACGAACTGTTACCTTTACTGGTTGTAGATAACAAAGGTCCAAATTTGTGTGGTAGAGATTGGATTATGTCCTTGAAAATTTTAGAATTTCGTACAAATTTTGTTAAAAGTGATGATATAGAGTTGAGTAAGTTATTGAATGAATACAAGCATATTTTTGAGAATACACTTGGGCACTTAAAAGGAGTTAAAGTCTGTTTAATTAAAAAGCCAGAAGTGCAACCAAAATTTTATAAATCTCGTACTTTACCTTTTGCAATGCGAGAAAAAGTCAGCGAGGAACTGAGTCGATTACAGAAGATTGGTGTTTTACAACCAATTCGTTTTTCAAAATGGGCTACACCCATCGTTCTCGTACTCAAAGCAGACAGACCATCAGTAAGAATTTGTGGTGATTTTAAGTTAACGGCGAATACTGCTATTGATACAGACCAATATCCCTTACCTAAAGCTGAAGATATTTTTGCTACGTTAGCAGGAGGTCAGAAATTTACTAAGCTGGATCTTAGAGATGCTTATAATCAACTTGAGCTTGATGAAGATTCCAGAGACCTTACAGTTATAAATACACATAAGGGACTTTTTCAGTACATTCGCTTACCTTTTGGAATTTCCTCAGCACCAGCTATTTTTCAGCGGGAAATGGAAATATTAATGCAAGGCATTCCTGGTGTCGCTGTTTCACTGGATGATTGCATCATTACTGGCACCAGTCACGATGAGCACATGTCACGACTACGAGAAGTGTTAAAAAGATTTCATGATGCAGGTTTGCGGCTTAGACAACAAAAGTGTCAATTCTTTTCCAATAGTTTGACTTTTCTTGGTCATGTAATTGATGCTGATGGAATACACCCTACAGAAGAAAAAATTACAGCAATCAAAGCCGCTCCGGTTCCTAAAAACCTTACAGAATTGCGTTCATTTTTAGGTTTGATCACATATTATGCTAAATTTTTGGCTCGAATGAGTACCATGTTGGCTCCACTTTATAAATTATTGCAGAAAAATACGCCCTGGCAATGGTCTTCAGAAGCTGATTCAGCTTTTCAAAACGCAAAATCAGCGTTATGCAGCTCTTCTTTATTAGTTCATTTTGATCCAAAGAAGGAACTTTTAGCTTGTGATGCTAGCCCATATGGTGTGGGAGCAGTGCTATCTCACGTCGTAAATTCCGAAGAGTTTCCTATCGCTTTTGCTTCGCGAACGTTGACATCTGCCGAGAAGAATTATTCACACATACAGAAAGAAGCACTGGCATTGATATTTGGAGTGACACGATTTCGAGAGTACTTACTTGGCAGGAATTTTACTCTTTTAACTGACCATAGGCCGCTTGTTACTATCTTTTCAGAAAAACGGCACGTTCCAACCATGGCAAATTCAAGAATTCAGCGTTGGGCATTGACTCTTTCAGCTTTTAATTACACCGTTCGCTACCGTAAGAGAGAGGACAATGCCAATGCAGATGCATGCAGCCGTCTACCTATACATACACCTCAAGTTAACACTCCGTTACCAGAAGAACTAGTTCTACAGATAGAAAGGCTAGATGTCGGTCCCATTACAATTAATGACATTCAACAGGCTACTAAAGAGGATTCAGTATTATCTCAAGTAATTCAGTTCCCTCTTGAAGGTTGGCCAGAAGTTCTTAAGCCAGAAACTGTACCTGATTCAAAGATAACAGAAATCTTGCCATACTTTAAAAAACGCATGGAATTAACTGTTGAACAGGACATTCTTCTCTGGGGAAACAGAGTAGTGGTTCCTACCTCACTTCGACATAGCATTCTACAAGAATTACATTCTACTCATCAAGGAATGGTAGGAATGAAAAGTATTGCCCGTTCATTATTCTGGTGGCCCAATTTAGATTCAGAAATTGAGGACACTGTTCGTTATTGCACCATTTGTGTACAGAATATGGATATGCCTCCGAAAGTTTTACAAGCTTGGCCAACATCTAACATACCTTGGTCTCGAATACACATGGACTATGCAGGACCTATTGATAATCATATGATTTTAATAGTTCAAGATTCGTATTCAAAATGGATCGAAGCATTTCCGCTGAAAAAAAGTACATCTCTAGCAACTATTGAGAAACTTTACGAACTTTTTGCAAGATTTGGATTAACCGGTTGCATTGTCACCGACAACGCAAAAGTTTTTACTTCAGATGAGTTCCAGTCCTTTCTTAAGCGTAATGGCATACGATCCTTACCCACAGCACCATATCATCCTTCGTCTAATGGACAGGCGGAAAGGGCTGTACAATACATTAAAAAGCAGCTGAAGAAAGTGCAGGATGGTACAATTTCAATCAGACTGGCAAGAATTCTTATGAATTACAGACGAACACCATTAGCTCTGTCAGCTTTGTCACCAGCTGAATTGCTTTTTGGCAGACAAATACGTAGTAGGTTGGATTTACTGCATTCTCGTCATCCTACTGAACTTATTTCAAAGCCATCTTTTAAGGTTGGAGATTTAGTACATGCTAGAAATTTTGGAAAAGGTGATAAGTGGATTCCAGGAGTGATTATTTCACCTATTGGAAATTGCATGTTTCGAGTATTATTTCCTGATGGTACTTCAGTACACAGGCATAGAGATCAACTTAGACAGAGAAGGGAACATCTACAACTACATTCTCAACATCCTGATAGTGATAGTCAGCTGTTCTCTCCAAAACAACCAAACCCTGTTCCTTACCCAGTAATTCCGATGCCACCCTCTTCAGTTGAAAGTCCAAAGTTGCCTTCTACAGTTGAGAGCCCAAAGAAACCTTCTACAGTTCAAAGCCCCAAGTCACCAGTTACATCCGGTCCAGACATTGCTGCTAATGAGCAATCTCCCAAGCCCCCAGATTCTGCAAGCAAGCGTGTGTTAACATCCCCTGATTTAACACTTCGCCGTTCTTCACGTATTAGGAAGATGCCGAAGAGATTGGATTTGTAATTTCCTTAGGGAGAGAGAAGTGTTATGTATTAACGATAACTTCTACTATATAAAACTACTACAACTTCCACTATATAAAACTACTACAACTTCCACTTGCATTTACATTCGAGTTGTTCGATTTCAATGTATTATATTATATGTCTTGTTTTGTAAGTGTGCTCGTATTTATTAAAGTTATATGTTCAGCTAATACAGTATGTTGATATAATAATATAAGCTCGCAAACATTACATTTCTTATTGTTCTTATCCTATGAAATTTAACTGTATTCGATTCTGGTTCAGGACTTGGGGTGAGTGATCGAAGTTCTTTTAATTCAATCACTTTTTCTAACTCATCTTCGGTTGGTTGGGGTAAAGACACTGATTTTGGATCAACTTGTAATTCGGGGGTTGAAACACTGTTTCTTATGTTGCCCCCCAAATCATCATCATCGTCAAATTCCGAGGAAATATTATGACCCTCTTTTGCTTTTCCTAGCACTGCTTCGTCAAAAGTCACATGTTTACTTTCTACAATGGTATTTTCATCAGGGATCCATATTCTATAACCACTCGTCCCATACCCATATCCTACAAAGATGCCTTTCTTGGCACGAGGCTGAAATTTATTTCTTTTCTGTGGTGGTTGATGAACATAGGCTGTACAGCCATATCTCTTAAGATGATTTATTGATGGCTTTTTATTATACCATCGCCTGAAGGGGATGTCATTTATGGTAGTGTGGAATGTTCTATTTCTTATGCAATTAACTGTCATCATGGCTTCTAGCCAAAAATCATCTGTTAAATTAGCTGAATGTATTAATGTTCTCATTCCATCAAACAGCACACGATTGTATCGCTCTGCACAGCCGTTCATTTGCGGCGAGTAAATCATGGTGTGTTCGTGTTTGATTCCAAGATTTTCTAAAAATTTTTCTAATGGTCGATTGCAGTATTCTAACCCATTATCTGTTCGGACAGTTTTAACTTTCTTTCCAGTTTGCCTTTCTACCATAGCTATAAAATCTTTAAATTTACTATAAACTTCATCCTTATTTCGTAGTGGGTAACAGAAAGCCCTGCGGCTATAATCATCAATAAATGTTAAAACATATCTATAGCCTTGTTTTGTTGTAATTGGAGCCGGACCCCACACATCGCTGTGTATAAGTTCTAACAGCTCTCTAGATCTAATTTGTTGTAATTTTCGATGGACAGCCCTCGTATTTTTACCTATTATACATGATTCACACCGTGTTTCATCACCTTTAAGTTTTCCAGGATTTTGTACCAGATTTTTATTAAACATATCTTTCAAAGTGCTTAAGTTTACATGCGCCAGTCGCTCATGCCAGAGCATTATGTTATTCCTGTCTAAAGCATATGAACTATGATAATTGTTCTCTTTACTTAAGTTTACTTTATGTTGTGTCTTAAGTGTTTCATTTTTCCCTTTAAATTGAAAGTTGTCTTTAGTAGGCCAGCCTTTTATAGTGTAAAAATTACCCTTTAATTTAGCACTCCATAAGTATTTCCATCTAGGTGAAAAAATTTGAAACCCTTTATTCAGTCGGGCATGCATTTTTGCCTTATCCATTTTAGACTCGACACAATTTTCAAATTCCCTTGCAAGATAATCATATTCCTCTGGCAGGCACTGTAACAATTGATAACACCTATGATCTTCGGTAATAGATTCCCCAGAATCACTTAACTTTCTACAACAATCCTCAAACCTAGCTATAAATGTAGGTAACTCTTCATCAGGAAGAATTCTTAAATTTCTAAACTCTGCTAGCCTATATGCTTTTAAGGACCTACACTCAATTTCTAAATTTGTTTTAAGTGTATCCCATATAACTGAAGGATCACTTAAATGATTTATCTGAAGCTCAACTTCTCTACTACAGTATGTTTTCAATAGACCAGCGGCCTTGCTTTTACTTTGATTCAATTTAAATTTATCAATTTCACCTAAGTCATCTACTTTTGGCCATTTACTCTTATCTATCCAAATTATTAAACCCTCTGACTCTAGTATTCTCTCTATATTTGTTACCCAAGAATGGTAATTATGCCTTGTCAATAGTAATCGAGGGTTAGGGCTAGCAGCCATGTTTGTTTACAAACAGTGAAATATTTCTAAGTTAAAACTCATCAAATTCTGACTTTAAAATGGTGCAATACTGGGCCCATAACCCTTTGTACTCATAAAGTACTATATAGCAGAGTGTAATTACTTTAAAAATGAATGAATTCTAACTGTCTTTAATTTCTTAACATAATACCTATTAACTCCCATCTTCTTAGTAGAAAATAAAATGTCTACTTACAAATTTGAAGAGACTTGTAGAAGAAATGAGATAGATGACTCACAATGATACATACTAGAAATGAAGACTTCATTAAATAAAAACTAACAACTTTTTATTATTATGTAAATCTGGAGGTATATTCAATTTTACAACATCAACACTAAAGCAAGAACCAGATGACATGAATGAGACTCTCTCTCATTTTATAATGGTTTGCAACCAATCACAACTAGCCAGCACATGCTGGAACTCTTTTGCATAAACAACAGAAAGTTGAGTAACACTGTGCAACCTGAAAAACATATTAACAAACAATGCTTCTTGTTTTAACTGATACCTTGTTGGTAACCAACCAACCATTCAATCAATTAACTATGAATTTAACTGAAACCATAAAACAAAATGTAAACAATATGGATGCCAGCATGCTGTTGAAGTTAAGTGTTAGGGTTGGTTTTGTTAGTAAGTTAGTAGTTTTTATCATTGAAATATAGTAAAAGGTACCTTTTTAAATAAAACACTTAATACAATAAGTGAAGTTGAAAAATGATGGAAAAAAACTTAATAAAAAGTGTGGTTCTTCCACATGAAGAACCTTCGTGAAATCTAAAATTTTACATTAAATAATAATGATGATGAGTTGTATAGCAAAACAACTCATATTGTTATTTCCTTGGAGAAAGATATTTGCAGCAAAAAAACAAAGCAATTGCAAATCACTCATTCTTTTAATGTATTAAAAAATGAGGATCACTTAAAATGACTGTGTATTTCTATTTAAATTTATATAATTTTTATTTTTTTACATGAAACCTCTGAATAACAACCACCTCTGAAGAGCGGTCACTTTGTACCGGTCCCACGGGTAACCGTTATTCAGAGGTTACACTGTGCAAGATTTCTACATTGTGACCTTGAAATTTTTGTGCATCATACCTTTTTCACCCCACCTCCTGAATGTGTCACCCTATCAATGCATAACTTTAAATTTGATTTTTTGACTCCTCTCCCCGGACCTATACAATCATATTTTTAATGGGGAACTAGGGCCCTTTTTAAAGCATTTTCTCCCATTATTAGTGCATTTCTATTTGTATTCTTGAATTATTTCCCTAATTGTTAAGAACTAGGGCCTTTTAATGTTTTTATCTTAGGGCCCTGCTCTCAACTATCAGTTGGCCCCTTTAGGACCCTCTACTATGCCTCCTTTAAAAATGGTCCAATTCAAACTACTGAGGTTCTCCAGCTACTATATGAACTACAAAAGCTTTTCTTAGATTTCAGCTAACAATCTATATATTTAAAAGGTCAGGCTGTTTTTTTTAGTCATCAGCCCTGAGCTTTCTACTGAACCGATTTTGATAATTCTTTTTTTAAATGAAAGCTGTTCATTTGTAGATGTGTCCGTACTAGCTATTTTTTATTTTATTTTTAATTTATAAAGCTTTTTATGCCATTTCTTGAAAATGGTGGCAATCAGGTTAAACTATTCTCTCTATAATATAAATTTATTTTGCTTTATCACATTCTACAAATCAGAAGCATGATTTGATCAGTGAATGTCTCATCGTATTTAAACGAAAAAAAAAAATTATGGTTTTCATAAAAGTTAACCATAATAAAATGATTGTGTGTAATTATGTATTTAATCACGGAAGAGCAAATTATTTATTGAGAAATAATAAGTAATGTATGAAAATAAAATAACAGAAAATAATCTATGATAAAAAGTAATATCTGAAGCAAAATGTTTCCGATGAGGAAAACGATGTCATTCAGAAAACAGATAAATTTTCTCCACTAATATAATATATGTTGTTATAACTGTGTCAGTGAAGATATCATATTCACTGACATTTATTTCTGGATCTAAATAGACTGAACTTTTGCTATTTATTTAAAGATCCTTCATATGTACAAATGAAAATATTTCTGAAAATTACGTCATTTCCATTTAATTATAATCTATATATTAAAAGACAAGGCTGTTTTCTTAGTCATATAGCCTGAACCGATTTTGAGAGTTATTTTTTTAAACTAAAGTACTTTATTTGTAGATGTGCCCACACTCGCTATTTTTTAAAATAATCCCATTTTTATATTTTAATTTTAAAAGTCTTTTATGGAATTTCTTCACACTGGTGGCAACAGGACTGCGGAGACGGTGGAAAAAATGGCCGACTCCGACTTCAGGCTGACTAATGTACTAGTGTCACCTGTTGGCAGGGGCGGACTGGCCCACACCGCTACCCCGCAATCGCGGGGTGGGCCAAACGGGTATAGTGGGCCAAAAAAAAATACTAAATATTTTGAGTTTTTTTTCTTTGCAATAAAATAAAAAAAATAATTATGAATCTCAATTTTCATTTTTCTTTTTCGTGAAGAATTTTTTTTTAATTCATCGGTAAGTCCTAACTTCTCATTTGTCTATCCCATTAGTAATCTTTGAAGATGCGTGCAGATTACTTATTTTGTACAAAAGCAGAAAGATAGGGGATAAAGTAAAAAACACATATAGTCGTAAAGGGTGGAAAGTTGTTCGGTGGGATGAATCTGCCTTTGGACAATTGTCTAGTAACAAAAGATAGACAAGGATTAGCTTGCTTCATGTAACTATGAAGATTAAAGGAGTTGGCATAAATGAATTCATTTGATGCCGTCATGACCACACCTTCCGTATCCGCCATATTTCGCCGTGTCTTGCATTGGAGACTGCTGATTGGACTGCTAACGGTCAAAGTCAAATATGGCGGCGCAGAGAGGAGGAAAGAATTCGTTTTTCGGCATCAACAATTTCGCAAAGGAAGATTGTTATGTCTATTCCTTTTCTATTCATAGCTCCATTGCTCGCATATTTATGGATCGTCTACAGATCAAGGATCTTTGGAGGCAAAGATTAGCTTATAGAGAAAAACAAGGGAGGCAGTGGTAGACTTGAATAATAGAGACGTTAAACACAGCAATTTTTTAGAATTAGTAATGCTGCTATGCAAATATGATCAAAATTTGCACGGTTATGTAGCACAGGCTATTAAGAGAAGCCAAGAAAGAAGATTTTCAGAAAGGCTATGAATAAGGAAAGAATTGAGCAGATAGAACAAAATGAAAATCCTAAATGGCATGGAAGAGCTTCGTAGATTACATTCCTGTCCAAGTCATTTGTAAATAAGTTAATTGCCCATCTTTTCCTTCAGATCCAAATAAATATTGTCGATGAAGTAAAACAGTCAGGTTCATTTAGTACTGAAGTAGATTTCACACAAGATATATCGGTAATGGAGCAGTTGGCACTTTGTGTTCGTTATGTGCAGCATGGAAAAGTGAAGATTAGCTTTTAAAATTGGTTGATGCCCCAAAACAACCGGGGAAGCCCTCTATCCCCAAGTAAAAGAAGAACTTAAAAAGTTTAAAGTTCCTTCTTCACAAATAGTTGAGAATTCTTTTGATGATGCAGCAAATATGAGTGAGAGCTATAAAGGTCAGCAGACACAACTGAAAAAAGGCCAATCCAAGTATACCCCATGTGCACTGATATGCAAATGTGCTAAATTTGGTTCTGAAAGATGCAACAGAATGTTACAAATTGACAATGGACTTCTTGGGCTTAATGCAAGCTACAACCGTGTTTATCTTAGAGTCATATAAGCGAATGAAAGTATGGACTTTTGTGAATAATTAGTCTATAGGTGGAAATGAACTTCTTCGCCGATTACAAAGAGTAAACACTACTAGGTGGTGGAGAAAGGATCGAGCGCTTAATAGCATGTTTGACGACTCTTCAAAACCTTTTAAAGATCGACATAAATTTTTAACATTGCTTAAGTGCCTACAAGGTATCACCGAAATAGACGATGTCTCGTCATATGTATCTTTTTCGACAAGATCACTGATTGATAATTGGTGCAAGTCTCAGTACATATTAATAGCAACCATTCTCAGCAACCTATTCAATATATCTATGTCCACATCAAAGTAGCTGCAGATAAGTGGCCTGGACAACTTAACTGCTGCTGACAAAATCCAAACTCTGAAATCTAATCTGCTACACAAAAAAAAAAAAAAAAAAAAAAAAAAAACAATTTTGATATGATTCTGAAAATTGATTTCTGAAACATCTTCATATGCAAATAATAGAAAAGGAGTACACCATTGAAATTTAGGATTTCCTACCGGAAAAGAGAATATCTATAGCGAAACGTCGATGTGGTGAATATTCTCATGATGAGACAAGAAGTATTATCGGATCACCATCAGACATATTTAAGCTAAAGGTTTATAATGTCATCTTAGACACAGTTATTCAGCAGTTGAATACACGATTTACTGAAAATGACTTACTCATGAAGGACATTGTCTGGTTTGATCCTCGCCGCTTCAGTTAGTTTAAATTGTTAAATGAACTTGCTAAAGAAGGTCTTAATACTCTGTTTGGCTTGATGAAAGTCAAGAAAGAATATGCCCAAAAAAAAGTTGCTGAAAATTTCCGTGCACTATGCTGATTATAATCTGTCGCTATTGCTGCAACAATCTTGATTTAGCGAGCTCGAGTGGCGTTTCTTTACCGTTCACAGCAAGGAAAAAAACGATTCAGAAGTCATTAAATATGATGAGAAATTCATTAAATATATTAACTTTACAGGGATATCACTGTAAAATTAATAAGAAATGTGAAAAATATCTAGCTGTGCATTAGAATTATTGTGAGAGTAGAATGCCTTTGGTCGTATTTATCCAACCTTGTATATATCTTATAAATACATGTTGACTTTATCATGCACGCAAGTGTCTTGTGAACGAGTGTTCACAGCACTTAAAATGATAAAGAACTGCTTGCGTTCATCTCTAGGACAAGAATTGTTGGATGAGTTTATCCTATTCAGTGTTGAATAATCTTTTGATTACGATTATGATAAGATAATCGATGAAGTTGCCTCAAATTCAAAAGACTTGCCAGATATCTAACATTCTAATTAATTAGAAGTCAGAGTATAAAACACACTATTCAATTTTCAGGTACTATATTGATATTCTAAATAAACATTAATCAATGTACAAAATGTATATGTGTTGATAATTTCAATAACAAAATAAAATGTACAAATGAAAATAATGTATTTCAAATAACAAATTAATCAAAGTATGTGTATTAATTTTAATAGTACTAACTCTTTCCATTCAATACTAACACTTAAAATTTACAATGTAGTGTATAGACAACTCTAACAAGGAGAGAGTCCGAAGTTGGTCTCACCGAATGCGATGAACATTAATGTATCGATAGAGTATAATTAGTACATAAATATATGCGTGAAATTGCAACCCCCCAGGGGGTCTTGACAAAATAAGTCGCAAAGTTTAACCTACAGTTCTTAATCAGATAAATTTCCTTCTTCGGCAAGCGGTTCAGTAGCGCGATCGGCAGCACGCTGGATTTGAGTTTTTTTTGGCCCGGGTTCAAATCCGGCTCGGACTTGTTTTTCGTAATGGAAATTTTTATCAATCATTTTCGAAGCGCAATTGGAAAAATATGTATAATAACTGAAGTTTACGAAAAATATGAATTAAATGTATGTGTAGAAAAGTCACACCATAACACAAATTAATTAAAAGCGCTGGTTACTTGATATAATAATTTATTAAACACAGAAGCAGCGCACCGCCGCTTTCTCCGACACTCACCTCTCAACACAATACTCAAAGCTTAGTTCAGTTCACTTCAAATTATAGTCACTGTAATTTTAATTATAGGTGGCGCGGCATGTCTCGCTACATGGAACATACCGGCCCCCATTGACATGTTTATAACATTCAATAACAATTTTTACCAAGTACTCTAAATTACACAATTAATACAAAAATTCACTATATACGTTAATTTAAATATAATCCTTTGAAAAAAAATATCAATACAACAAACATACATACAAAATTACCCTTTTTTTTTTTTTTTTTTTAATTGTCATTGGCATCAGGCATGGGTAGAATACACAATTTACTTATCGACCTTTTAAAGGTTCCATTTTGAGTGTTTACTTTAACTACTCGAATTTTGTTATCGTTACCGTGATACACCTCAATAATTCTGCCTAATGGCCACTTATTTGTCGGTAAATTCTCTTCTACTAACAGCACTAAATCTCCGATTTTTACATTATCTTTTTCAAATCTCCATTTACCTCTTTGTTGTAATTCACTTAAATAATTATGATGCCATTTACGCCAAAAAAGTTGTAGAATTTTAGTTATTCGTTGCCATTTTTTGAGGCGATTTTCTCTTATATTGGTTAAATCAGGCTCAATAATGGAATTTAACGGCCTGTTTATCAGAAAATGAGCCGGAGTTAGGACTCCAAAATCATTCTCATCATCTGATAATGGACTCAAAGGCCTGGAATTTAGAATTCCCTCAATTTGTATGACTACAGTAAGAAGTTCCTCATAAGTGAGATTAGCACCTCCCACAACTCTCTTAAAGTGATACTTAAATGATTTTATAGCGGCCTCCCAAAGACCCCCGAAATTGGGTGCCCTGGGAGGGATAAATTTCCACTCAATGCCTTCCGTGGATAAATATGCTGCTAATTTCTCATCAGGTTTTTTTACTAGCTCATAAAAAGCCTTAAGAATCTTATTTGCACCAATAAAATTTTTCGCATTATCCGAATACAATTTGGCACATTTACCTCTGCGTGCAATGAATCTTTTCAATGCAGCAATAAATGATTCGGAGGTTAAGTCTGAAACAATTTCTATATGTACAGCTTTAAATACAAAACAAACAAAAATACAGATATAAATTTTTTGCAAGATAGTTCTACGTGCATACCCCACTTTGACCATAAATGGGCCACACAGATCTACTCCCGACATATTAAAGCAGTAGTCCAATTGGACTCTATCCCTGGGCAAATCGCCCATTAATTGATTTGCAATAACTGGTTTAGCTTTAAAACATGGGATGCACTGATGAACTACCTTTCGACATGTTGCACGACCATTTATTGGCCAAAATTTTTCTCTTACCAAAGAAAGTAATGTTGAAGCACCGACATGAAGGTATTTTTTATGATAATAATTTATAACAATTACAGTAAAACTATTAGATTTAGGTAAAATCGCTGGGTGCTTTCTCGCAAAATTTAAATCACTATTATCTAACCGGCCTCCAACCCTTAAAATTCCAAATTCATCTAAGTACGGGTTGAGGCTTTTTAGCTTACTACTTGGACTTACCGAACCTTTGGTCTGCAGACTACGTATGTCTGCATTGAATTCTGCCCTTTGGACAGATTTAATTAAATAAATTTCCGCTTGCTCCAAGTCTGAAGTTGATAAAGGCCCACCACACTTATAAAGTGGGTTTCTTGCATTCATGACAAACCTGAAAATATAACTAAGAATGCGTAAAATAGTTATATAATTATTACTAAGATTAATTAAGTCATTAACAAAACAGTTATCTGTAACATTACAGTTCATTACACTAACTTCATTAAAAGGATTTGAATTTGTTTTGAGCTCTTTTTTTAACTCTTCATTAGCTTCTGGTATTATTACTGAATTTTGGTGATAGTCAGTGTTATTAAGAAAAATGGGTCCACGCCACCACAAGTCACAATCAATAAGTTTATCTGGATCCATACCTCGTGAAAGTTTATCAGCTGGATTATGTTCAGAGCAGATATGACACCACTGTTCAGGACTAGAGTTTTCCTGAATTTTGGCCACCCTATTTTGCACAAATTGTTTGAGATCAATAGGTTCCTTTTGAATCCACGCTAACACTATAGTTGAATCAGACCACAGGAAAACATTAGTAATTATTACTTTCATGGATGATAAGACTCTTTTTACCAGCTTGGTTAGCAAAACTGCGGCGCATAGTTCAAGTCTGGGAATAGTTAGACTCTTTACTGGTGTAACACGTGATTTACTAGCTATTAAGTTCACCATCACATTTCCTAGAGAATCGCAAGATTTACAATAAACTGCTGCTCCATAACAACGTTCTGAGGCATCTGCAAAGCCATGTATTTCAACAATTTCTGGGTTTTCAATTATAATGCGTCGACTTATTTGTATATTATTAAGACTTTTAAGCGATATAAGAAATTGATGCCACTCGTCATATTCTGACTCAGGGAGCTCGTCATTCCAGTCAATATTAAGTCTCCACAATCTCTGCATAAATATTTTGGCTTTCGCTATAACTGGGCCAAGAAGTCCTAGCGGATCAAAAATTCTAGCAATTGTCGACAATACTTGTCGCTTGGTATAGGAATCGCTCAATTCTACTTTAACTCTAAATAGGAAACAGTCATCCCTTGGGTTCCACGAAACCCCTAATGTTTTAGTCTCACTGTTGTTCTCAAATTTATACCCTTCTCCAGGTGTCAGCGACAGATATTTATCACTTGTGCACCATTTATGAAGTTGCATACCTGCCTTCTGCATAATCGCTATGAGTTGCCACTGCAACTCTTTGGCTTCCTCACGCGTAGGTGCCCCACACAAAATGTCATCCATATACATGTTTTCACGAAGAACTGGGGCTGCCAATGGAAAATTATTTCCTTCATCAATTGACAATTGATTGAGCGTTTTCATTGCTAAATATGGCGCGCTGACCGTTCCATAAGTTACCGTTTGTAATTCGAAAATTTTTGGTTCTTCTTCAAAATTATCGTTCCATAAAATTCTCTGCAATGAGTGCTGACTAGGGTCAATATTAATCATTCTATACATCATTTTGACATCTGCAGTTAAAGCATAAACATGTTCTCGGAAGCTAATCATAATTGTAAATAAGTCGTTTTGGATGACTCCGCCATTATATTGTAATGAATTTAGGGATGTCCCATTTGTTGTCGCGGCAGAACAATTAAAAACAACTCTGAGTTTGGTAGTTGATTTTTCTGGACGAAATATACCATGATGCGGAGCATAGTACGCAATATCCGGTTCTTGTGTTTCTTTCACCTGTTTCATATGCCCTAAATCTTCGTATTCCTTCAGGAATTCTTTATACAGTTTAAAATATTGCTCATCCCTTGATAAGCGAGTCCACAGCGATCTGAGTTTTTTGAGAGCAAGATCCCTAGATTGGCCTAAACACGAAGGATTTTCCTTTAAAGGCATTTTCACTACGTATCTACCTTCTGCATTTCTCGAATGCGTACGCGCAAAATGTTTCCCGCATATCTCAAATTCTTTACTTTTTGGTAACTCTACCTCAATGTTTTCGACTTCCCAAAACTTTTTTACTGTTTTGTTTAAATCCTCTTCCTGAATTAGCCCACAATGAACTTTAACCTCATCTCCCTGTTCTATGCTTCCACTAGCCACGTATCCAAATACAGTATTTTGAAAAAGCAATTTCGAACTCTGAGAATATATTTGTCCTGGTCTTAATAATTCATAATATATTTCCGCACCTATCAACAGATCAATTTTATCAGGAAAATTAAATCGATAATCTGCTAACATAGTCAAATCAGGGACCTCAACATTTACATTAATCACTCTTTGCGGAATTAAATCTGTAATTTTCTTTACAACTAACATATCCAATTCCCTTTCAAAACTTTTATCTCTATTCGCGATTGCTGTCTTTAAGCAACCCTTTACTGTGATAGATGAATCATCTAAACACGAAATTAAAGTGTTTGTTTTATTAATTTTAAGTTGCAGCCGATTAGCACACTGCGAAGTTATCAAACACGATTGCGAGCCGACATCCAATAAACATCTAACTTCCTGCCATTCCGAAAATTTATCCTTAATGAACAGGCGAGCTGTACTCAATAACACAGTTTTTGTTTTATTTCTTTCGAAGCTAGAGGCGACAGTCTGGTTCGGAGGGACAGAAAATTGTTCTTCGCTTGTTGAACTTTTTATTTCTGCACCTGCTTTAAACACATGACCTCGAAATTTATTTTGATTATTACTCAAATCATTTTCTTCCCTCGGAAAATGAATGAGTGTATTATGGGGTAGTCCACAATGACAGTTTTTATAATTACATTTCTGTACGCAACAATTATAATTTAAACATTTGAAACATGCTTTATTTAATTTCACAACTTCAACTCTTTCTTTTATCGAAAGTTTTTTGAATTGCGGACAAGAATGTAATGCATGATACGCAATCGGTTTACACAAAACACATTTATTATTTTTTGTTTCCGAAAGGAAAACATTTGAGACCCCCCTTTCAGGGCGTGCATTTCGCAATTTATTTCCCGCTATTTGTTTATTTTCACTTGCAAAATTTCTGGAATACGCATTTGATTCATTTCTGTTTTTATTTTTAACCGATAAGAAAATATCGCATTCTCTGCCAAGTTGCTGTGGTTTAAAATATGATTCAGCTTGCTTAATTGCGATATGACTCATTAATTCGCAATCTAACGAATTGAAAATTCTGTCTGAAACAATCAGATCGCATAATGATTTAAAATCATTTACTTCACGCAGACTGCAGTAATATAGAAATATTGATTTCAACCTAGATGCAAATTGAACGTAATTTTCTGACGGTAATTTTTGCGTTTTCCGAAAATTATTTAAACACTCTTGCGCTGTAGGTTGAAATTCTTTTAAGACTATAGTTTTCAATTTATCATAACTAATCAACTCCTCCTCTGACAAATAAATCATTAAATTACTCGCTTTTTCCCCGAGAATGTTTAGAAGAATTTCTGCCTTAAACTCTTCGGGTACATTTTTAGTTTTGAACGCTTTTTCAAGTGATTGAAAGAAAAGGTTAAATGACTCAGCTCTCGTCGGTACACAGATAGTTAATGTTTTAACACTTTTAATAAAACTTTCTAGGTTATTGCTCAGTATTTCAGTTTCCGATTTTTCTGTTAAGGACGTCAAATTTTCGCGGGAACCTCTACGCACTTTGGCCAATTCTAATTCTTTTTCTAACTGAGCTAATTTAATTTTTTCATATTCAGAATTTTGGGAAGGTTCTTTGCGAATATTTGCTATTTCTAACTCTTTTTCTAATTGCGCTAATTTAATTTTCTCTAATTCTAGTTTAGATTTCTCAATTTCTTTTCGCGACTTATACTCCTCAACAACCGAATTGACTACGTCCTTCATTAATTGCTCATTTGAGTAATGCTCACTTTTCTCTATAATATCTCTCAACTCTATAATTTTACTGCTTTCAGGAGCAGTTAAACCTAATTCCTCAACGACAAGCTTAAGCTCGTCTTTATTTAAATTATCAATAACAGACATAATTTAACTAAATCAAAACTAGGAAAATTGCTCTTACCTCAACTCAAACCGCTGCGACAATCACGAAGGCACGAAGTAGCTATTTATGTATTAAATCCAGGGGCACATTGAAACATTAATATCTCAACACTGAATTCTTCTTAGTCACCAATTTCTCTTATTAGGCACAAATTATCACGACACTCTCACAAAAAAGGTGAACTAAACATCTTTACACACAAATCAAAACTACCTCACATATAGTTCGAATTTGTTCTTATTATCGAAAGCACACTAATTATTTTACTTATACTCATCCATTGGGTCGACGGACCATGTAGAAAAGTCACACCATAACACAAATTAATTAAAAGCGCTGGTTACTTGATATAATAATTTATTAAACACAGAAGCAGCGCACCGCCGCTTTCTCCGACACTCACCTCTCAACACAATACTCAAAGCTTAGTTCAGTTCACTTCAAATTATAGTCACTGTAATTTTAATTATAGGTGGCGCGGCATGTCTCGCTACATGGAACAGTATGTTTTGTAGCATATAAGTTTTTTTTTAACTATGAAATTTTGCATGTTTAAATATATAATGAAAAGTTAAAAGAAAAAAAAAGACAAAAAAAACCCCCTATATTTATATGTCTATAGACCAGAAATTTTTTGTTGTTATTTAAAATTATTTACAGTTATTTCAATGAATAATCTACTATTTTTCACAGAGAAATAAATTAAAACACGTACTATTCAAATAGTAATTAAAGCCTTTGTGCAGGAATATTAAAAAGCAGTAAACCAACGTTTAAAATGCACAAATAATGCGTGAAAAGCAATTGAATAATTATATTATTTTAATTTTTTTTTCTATATGAAAGTATTTCGAATATTTGATGATTTTTTTAATATCCTTTTTTAAATTCTTAATATGACTTTTTTAAAATTTCGGATTTTTGGTTTTGTAATTATTACCTACATAATAACTATTTTCAGCAATTCAATATCTTTTTAGAACTTATTTTTAAGCATAAAGAACTATAATCTAACTACTCGAACTATTCCAACTATAATCATAAGAATCCAAGATTTAAAAAATTCAAAAGTTAAAAAGCGAGTATATAAAAAACGATACATTTATTTCATTGTGAAAAATAATAGCTTATTAATGTAAATAACAGTAAATAAATTTTTTAATTAGCTTAATTTTATGGTCTATAAAGGTTCCGATTGACTTTTTAGGGTTTCGTTTTTGAGTTTGTTATTAATATTATTTATCTATTTATTTTATCTTCATTTTTCATTAAATATATAAACATGCAAAGATGCGCACTTAAAATTGCATTTATATAATTAAACTGCATTATATACAAATATTAAACAAGAAAAAAAATTGATTTCCGAAAGAAATTATTACGTAGACACTTATTCTAATTAAAAATCAAGAATCCCAGACTTTAAAAATCATATTAAAAATATAAAAGCATATTCTTCATAAACCATCAAATATTTGAAGTATTTGAATGAGGAAACAAAATTAAAATACTATATTTGTTCACTTATTTTAATTTATTTCTCTGTTAAAAATTGTTGATATTCATTGAAATAACTGTAATTTTAAATAACAACAAAACATTTCTGGTCAATAGACATATAAATATGCGGATTTTTTTTTTTTTTTTTTTTTTTTTTTTTCCCATTATATATCTAAACATGCAAAATTTCGTAGTTAAAAAAGAACTTATATGCTACAAAACATGCGTTTAATTCATATTTTTCATAAATTTCAATTATTATACATATTTTACCAATTGCGCTTGAAAAATGATTGATAAAAATGTTCGTTCCGAAAAACAAGTCCGAGCTGGATTTGAACCCGGGCCGAAATAACTCAGATCCAGCGCGCTACGGATCGCGCTAAGCAGCCGCTCCCCAAAGAAGGAAATTTATCCGATTATGAATTGTATGTTAAACTTTGACATACAATTTGAGAAAATAAGGCGCAATTTCTCAAGACGCCCTGGGGGTTGCGCTTTATGACGCTCATATATTTCTATAACTAGTAAATCTGCAGATCAGGAGCCTCAACGTCAGCTCTGCAAGTCATTATTTTTAAACACACTTTTGGGTAATATTCAACTCCCTGCAAACCGCAATTTAAAGTTTTCAAATTACGTAATTATTTATAAGAATAAAAAATACGTTTTCAGGCATTAGAGGCGTTAATTTAAAAAAGTTATGTAAGGATATTCTGAAATTTTCATGAGCTGCTAATTCTGGTATTTTTTTTATTTAAAAAAGTACATTTCTTCAGGGGGGCAGAGCCCCTTGAACCCACTGTGGTCTCATTAAATTTAGATATGTAACTTTTTATTCATTGTGCTAGTGGTTATCGTAAATCTTGATTTTTACACTTCCGAACCCTATTTTTTAATACCGGTAAACAGAAGATAATTTACATTGACGCAATTATATTAAAAGTTTTGGTTCTATGAACGAAAATTAATAATTTCCTATTACAAATAAAATAATTTTTATTTATATTTTCTGAAATGAGGCTGCATTAGGAAGTAACACTCGTCAAAAAATGTTCTTTCAGGCAATCTAGTTAATGTTTGGCTTTTAAGAATGAAAATATTTATTTCCGATACAATGGCGTCATTTTCGACAGAGATAATTTTTCGGTGCATAATTTTGACATTTACTATCTATTTGCTGTTCAAAAGTTTTTTTCTTATTGAAATTTTCGATTAAAAATTAAACATTTCTGTTATTCGTGCGCAGACGATAAACCATGAGATATTGCTATTTTTTTTTTTTAATTAAGAATTAATATCATAACGCAAGGCCCTTTTATTTCAACCTCAAAGCATATTCGTTTTGTGTTTGATGTATGAGGTCAAATTCATCTTCTTTTCGTATATCGTTTTATTTCCAATATGAAGACGTATATTCATGTCTATTTTTTATTTCATTTACCTCTTGCACATGAAGATCTTTCAAATTAAAATTAACTGTTTAGGATAAATTATTATTCCTGGATCCGGTTTTCTTGGCAACGGTAAAAAAAAAAAAAAAAAAAAAAAAAAGATTGTTAAATTTTATAGAAAAATGTCGATTTATTCCTTATGAAAATAGTGAACTTTTTAATTTATAAATATATTTGAACAAAATAAATAGAACATAGCCTGACCGCCTAAAAGTTAGCCCCCCCCCATGACGGAAAATAAGAAAGTGACATATGCATTTCGTTTGATCATCGTTTGATCAGATTTGATCAACAATTTTCATCGTTTGATCAACTTTATTTCATGAGTTATGATTAAAAAGGACCAGGGGGGGCTAACTTTTAGGATATTTCAAAATGCGCAAAACTAAAAAAAAATTAGCGATCCTTATCAGAAATCGTCTGTAGAGATTTGATCAACCATTTTTAGCGTTTGATCAAACCCGGAAATGCCCCCAAAATCGATATTTGTAGGTTCACACCCCTAAAAGTTAGCCCCCCCTTGACGGAATTTCGGGACAAAAATGGTGCCATCTAACGTGAAATCGTTCGTAGAGATTTGATCAACCATTTTTAGCGTTTGATCAAACCCGGAAATGCGCCCAAAATCGATATTTTTAGCAGCGGACCCCTAAAAGTTAGCCCCCCCTTGACGGAATTTCCGGACAAAAATGATGCCATCTAACGTGAAATCGTTTGTAGAGATTTGATCAACCATTTTTAGCGTTTGATCAAACCCGGAAATGCGCCCAAAATCGATATTTTTAGCTTCACACCCCTAAAAGTTAGCCCCCTATTGACGGAATTTTCGGACAAAAATGATGCCATCTAACGTGAAATCGTTTGTAGAGATTTGATCAACCATTTTTAGCGTTTGATCAAACCCGGAAATGCGCCCAAAATCGATATTTTTAGCAGCGGGCCCCTAAAAGTTAGCCCCCCCTTGACGGAATTTTCGGACAAAAATGATGCCATCTAACGTGAAATCGTTTGTAGAGATTTGATCAACCATTTTTAGCGTTTGATCAAACCCGGAAATGCGCCTAAAATCAATATTTTTAGCTTCACACCCCTAAAAGTTAGCCCCCCATTGACGGAATTTTCGGACAAAAATGGTGCCATCTAACGTGAAATCGTTTGTAGAGATTTGATCAACCATTTTTAGCGTTTCATCAAACCCGGAAATGCGCCCAAAATCAATATTTTTAGCAGCGGACCCCTAAAAGTTAGCCCCCCTTGACGACATTTCCGGACAAAAATGATGCCATCTAACGTGAAATCAATTGTAGAGATTTGATCAACCATTTTTAGCGTTTGATCAAACCCGGAAATGCGCCCAAAATCGATATTTTTAGCTTCACACCCCTAAAAGTTAGCCCCCCATTGACGGAACTTCGAGACAAAAATGGTGCCATCTAACGTGAAATCGTTTGTAGAGATTTGATCAACCATTTTTAGCGTTTGATCAAACCCGGAAATTCGCCCAAATCGATATTTTTAGCAGCGGACCCCTAAAAGATAGCCTCCCTTGACGGAATTTCGAGACAAAAATGGTGCCATCTAACGTGAGATCATTTGTAGAGATTTGATCAACCATTTTTAGCGTTTGATCAAACCCGGAAATGCGCCCAAAATCGATATATTTAGCAGCGGACGCCTAAAAGTTAGCCCATCCCTTGACGGAATTTCGGGACAAAAATGGTGCCTTCTAACGTGAAATCGTATGTAGAGATTTGATCAACCATTTTTAGCGTTTGATCAAACCAGGAAATGCGCCCAAAATCAATATGTTTAGCAGCGGACCCCTAAAAGTTAGTCCCCCCTTGCCGGAATTTCAGGACAAAAATGGTCCCATCTAACGTGAAATCGTTTGTAGAGATTTGATCAACCATTTTTATCGTTTGATCAAACCGGGAAATGCGCGCAAAATCGATATTTTTAGCAGCGGACCCCTAAAAGTTAGCCCCCTCTTGACGGAATTTCGGGACAAAAATGGTGCCATCTAACGTGAAATCGTTTGTAGAGATTTGATCGACCATTTTTAGCGTTTGATCAAACCCGGAAATGCGCCCAAAATCGATATTTTTAGCTTCACACCCCTAAAAGTTAGCCCCCCCCCCCTTGACGGAATTTCGGGACAAAAATGGTGCCATCTAACGTGAAATCGTTTGTAGAGATTTGATCAACCATTTTTAGCGTTTGATCAAACCCGGAAATGCGCCCAAAATCGATATTTTTAGTAGCGGACACCTAAAAGATAGCCTCCCTTGACGGAATTTCGAGACAAAAATGGTGCCATCTAACGTGAGATCGTATGTAGAGATTTGATCAACCATTTTTAGCGAGAGATCAAACCCGGAAATGCGCTCAATATCGATATTTTTATCAGCGGACCCCTAAAAGTTAGCCCTTCCTTGGCGGAATTTCCGGACAAAAATGTTCTCATCTAACATGAAATCGTTTGTAATTATTTCATCAACCTTTTTTAGCGTTTGATCAAACCGAAAAATAAAACAAAATGGATATATTTAGCAGCGGGCCCCTAAAGGTTAGACCACCCTTGACCGAATTTCGGGAAAAAAATGGTGCCATATAACGTGAAATTGTTTGTAGAGATTTGATCAACCACTTTTAGCGTTTGATCAAACCCGGAAATGCGCCCAAAATCAATATTTTTAGCAGCGGACCCCTAAAAGTTAGTCCCCCTTGCCGGAATTTCAGGGCAAAAATGGTGCCATATAACGTGAAATTGTTTGTAGAGATTTGATCAACCACTTTTAGCGTTTCATCAAACCCGGAAATGCGCCCTAAATCGATATTTTTTGCTTCACACCCCTAAAAGTTAGCCCCCCCTTGACGGAATTTCAGGACAAAAATGATGCCATCTAACGTGAAATCGTTTGTAGAGATTTGATCAACCATTTTTAGCGTTTGATCAAACCCGGAAATGCGCCCAATATCGATATTTTTAGCTTCACACCCCTAAAAGTTAGCCCCCCATTGACGGAATTTTCGGACAAAAATGATGCCATCTAACGTGAAATCGTTTGTAGAGATTTGATCAACCATTTTTAGCGTTTGATCAAACCCGGAAATGCGCCTAAAATCGATATTTTTAACAGAGGGCCCCTAAAAGTTAGCCCCCCCTTGACGGAATTTCGGGACAAAAATGGTGCCATCTAACGTGAAATCGTTTGTAGAGATTTGATCAACCATTTTTAGCGTTTGATCAAACCCGGAAATGCGCCCAAAATCGATATTTTTAGCAGCGGACCCCTAAAAGTTAGCCCCCCCTTGACGGAATTTTCGGACAAAAATGATGCCATCTAACGTGAAATCGTTTGTAGAGATTTGATCAACCATTTTTAGCGTTTGATCAAACCCGGAAATGCGCCTAAAATCAATATTTTTAGCTTCACACCCCTAAAAGTTAGCCCCCCATTGACGGAATTTTCGGACAAAAATGGTGCCATCTAACGTGAAATCGTTTGTAGAGATTTGATCAACCATTTTTAGCGTTTCATCAAACCCGGAAATGCGCCCAAAATCAATATTTTTAGCAGCGGACCCCCAAAAGTTAGCCCCCCTTGACGACATTTCCGGACAAAAATGATGCCATCTAACGTGAAATCAATTGTAGAGATTTGATCAACCATTTTTAGCGTTTGATCAAACCCGGAAATGCGCCCCAAATCGATATTTTTAGCTTCACACCCCTAAAAGTTAGACCCCCCCTTGACGGAATTTCGAGACAAAAATGGTGCCATCTAACGTGAAATCGTTTGTAGAGATTTGATCAACCATTTTTAGCGTTTGATCAAACCCGGAAATGCGCCCAAATCGATATTTTTAGCATCGGACCCCTAAAAGATAGCCTCCCTTGACGGAATTTCGAGACAAAAATGGTGCCATCTAACGTGAAATCGTTTGTAGATATTTGATCAACCATTTTTAGCGTTTGATCAAACCCGGAAATGCGTCTAAAATCGATATTTTTAAAAGCGGACACCTAAAAGATAGCCTCCCTTGACGGAATTTCGAGACAAAAATGGTGCCATTTAACGTGAGATCGTTTGTAGAGATTTGATCAACCATTTTTAGCGTTTGATCAAACCCGGAAATGCGCCCAAAATCGATATATTTAGCAGCGGACGCCTAAAAGTTAGCCCATCCCTTGACGGAATTTCGGGACAAAAATGGTGCCTTCTAACGTGAAATCGTATGTAGAGATTTGATCAACCATTTTTAGCGTTTGATCAAACCCGGAAATGCGCCCAAAATCAATATGTTTAGCAGCGGACCCCTAAAAGTTAGTCCCCCCTTGCCGGAATTTCAGGACAAAAATGGTCCCATCTAACGTGAAATCGTTTGTAGAGATTTGATCAACCATTTTTATCGTTTGATCAAACCGGGAAATGCGCGCAAAATCGATATTTTTAGCAGCGGACCCCTAAAAGTTAGCCCCCTCTTGACTGAATTTCGGGACAAAAATGGTGCCATCTAACGTGAAATCGTTTGTAAAGATATTATCAACCATTTTTAGCGTTTGATCAAACCCGAAAGTGAACTCAAAATGGATATTTTTAGGTTCACACCCCTAAAAGTTAGCCCCCTCCCCCCTTGACGGAATTTCCGGACAAAAATGATGCCATCTAACGTGAAATAGTTTGTAGAGATTTGATCAACCTTTTTTAGCGTTTGATCAATCCCGGAAGTGACCCAAAATCGATATTTTTAGGTTCACACTCCTAAAAGTTAGCCCTATCCTTGACGGAATTTCGGGACAAAAATGATGCCATATAATGTGAAATCGTTTGTAGAGATTTGATCAAACATTTTTAGCGTGTGATCAAAGCCGGAAGTGCTCCCAAAATCGATATTTTTAGGTACAGTCCTCTATAAGTTAGCCTCCCCCCTTGACGGAATTTTGGGAATATAATCTGCTGTTCGGGAAAGTATTTCCGAAGTATGTTTGAAATGATACCTGTTGTTTTTAGTGCTAAAGAAAAGTGAAATAACGTTGTCCACCTCTTTTGTTGATAAGAAGTTCTGCCTGCGCACTGCCCCCCACACACACCGTCCGGAGACAAGCGCAAGAAGATACATTATTGTTGAATGCATATGAAACAAAAGGCTAATTATTAAATACTTTTAATTAGCAGCTATTTCTTTTAAATGTTATTTCATATAAAGTTATTTTATTTATAATAATGATATTTTCTTCTTTGAATCAATAAATTACGTGAATAATAAATATATGACCATCTGTATATCACTGCAAACAAAAGAATCAATTTAAAAAATCAAAATAATTTTTATACATTGATAACGATATCATTAGGGAAGGGGGGGGGGGGGGTGTTAGTGGAATGATAACGTATGATATCGTAAGTGCAGGGGGTGGAGGTCTAAAATTTCTAAAAAGTTGATAACATTATATATGTACAACCACTAACAAAAATAAGTTATTATTATTTTTTTTAATCTAATCACGGACTTGTCTTGAACATTTCCATACGCTCCACCCCCCCCCCCCCCCCCATTCTCAAATTAAATCCTGCTATGCTATTGTTGTTATTTTTTAGTGTAAGAAAAAAATAATATGAATCTTTGTCTTTTCTTAACACATTTATTGACATACATCTGACCTGTGTGCTTGGCGTCAAGCGTTCGCTTATAAGTCATCGTCAATATATACATGGGCGAGATAGCACACACAAGGAAATTTACAACACAGAGAAATATAGCTGGGAGCTCGACAATCGTTTATTAGCATAACTTCAAAACTTCAAATCCATAGTTGCCATTACGAAATCTGAAGGAATTCCAAATGAAAAAATATAATCACCGCGCCCACATGTTGATCAGATTCTCATTCATTAACAAAATATCTTTCTCAGTCAATTTTTCTTATCGGAAACTAGTAACTCTGAATTTTGTAGACGTCAGCTCTTTTCAAAATAAACATTATACACTTTTGAGACCCTTGACTCCGGCCGGAAATTAAGATGCTTCTACTCTTTTGCGGTTCAGTTTGGTACCCACCTGTCAGTTTGTTTCTATTAATCGAGAATCCGTTCATGGATTATTATTATTATTATTATTATTATTATTATTATTATTATGCCATTTTTTTCAACTCTTATCTCTAAAAAATAAGCAATATTTACAGTGATCCTTATTTCTGTTTTGGATATCCGAATCAGTATACTATAGGGGTCTGCACGGGTCGGAATTACCAGCTCCGGGACCGGCCCGTACAGAAGTAAGTGAAAACAGGCCCGGCCCGGCCCGACCCGACACAATGTCTACAAAAAATTTCAATTTTTCTTAACATATAATTAGGATGCCTTTAAAGAATACTGCATACATATTTATGGGATAGTTTTATACAATATATTTTAAAATTACGATGTGTTCGCAAGACAGAAAATACACAACAGCAACATTAAGGATTGCTTAGTTATTTAGACGTTTCAGCATTCACACAAGGATTCATTTAAAAATTAACGTAGATTATAATAAACAAAAAGGAGTGTTAAAAACATAACTTTGAAGCTGTATAATTAAAAGTAAATTTGTGAAAATATTTATCTGTCATTTATTAAGGCTTCGGAAAACGCATATGATTGGCACGTGTTCTTATTCAGAAACTATGTAATCGAATGGCGTTAAATATTTTTCGATAAAGGTGATATATCTTTGAGGAAATACTGTCAAAGTTAGAGTTTTGAATCGAATTTCCGGAAGCGACAGCACAGGAATGGAGAAAAACCTGCAGTCACTTGACAAGAATCTCTTGTATCTCGACAAGTCATTTATTTATCAAAAATGGAAAAGCTATTCGATTGCAAATCCCTTCAATTGTCAGGCTTGTCAATTTTATGCCTTTACAGTTAAAAATTAGTCAGAAAATGTGTCAAAGTTTCGTATTGTTGAACAGTGAATTTGAGAAGCACCTTAAGGTACAGTTCCAAAGATTACGTTAACAAAAGTATATTATCGCTATTAATATTTTTACAAAACATTTTGCCTGCCCTACATATGCTGTGAACAATTAAGTCCAGTTCCCGCGCGGCTCAATTGTGTACAAAAAAATGCAATTTTGTTTATCGGCCCGTGCAGTCCTCTAGTACACTATGATAATGTCAGTGGTTTATAGTAGAATGTTATAATCATACGATCCGTTTCGTAAATGCCCAGTGAATCTACTTGGATTAAGAACCTAATTTTACAATTTAGCTATGTCCTTCTGTGCTTAATATGCGTCTACTATTAAATTGTGTTTCAGTTTGGTACGCACGCGTCATTTCTGATTTTAATAATCGGATTACCCCTCCTGCATAATTAATACTATTATTATGTTCTATTTTTCAACTTCTATTTTTATGATCATCCTCTTTTCTGTTAGGGATATCTGAACCAGTAAGTTGTTTTAATGTCGGTAGAATACGATCGTGATAGAAGAAAAAATCGAATGATTCGTTGTGCTCAGTGAATCTGTTTGGATTAACAACGTAATTTTCGATGTCTTTCAAAACATCACATATATAAATTAAATTAACTCACAAACTAATATAACTGCGAAGAAATATTTAAAATGACACAAAGTCATCTTACGACAAATCAAAGCTTTCAAAGTCATATTTTCTGCAGCTGGTAAAGTAACTACAAGTACTTACTCACCCAGTGTGGAAAAAAATTATTTTGCATCCATTGTTAATAGAAAATATTGAAGGTTAAAAAAGTTCGGGAAAAACTATTTTCAAACCATTTTTGTCCAAAAATCCGTCAAGAGGGGGCTAACTTTTAGGGGTTTTCAAACAAAAATATGGATTTTTTGGCACTTCCGGGTTTGATCAAACACTAAAAATGGTTGATTAAATCTCTACAAACGATTTCACGATAGATGGAACCATTTTTGTCCCGAAATTGCGTCAAGAGGGGGGAGGGCTAACTTTTAGGGGTGTGAAGGTAAAAATATCGATTTTGGGCGCATTTCCGGGTTTGATGAAACGCTAAAAATGGTTGATCAAATCTCTACAAACGATTTCACGTTAGATGGCATCATTTTTGTCCGGAAAATCCGTCAAGGGGGGGGGGGGGCTAACTTTTAGGGGTGTGAAGCTAAAAATATCGATTTTGGGCGCATTTCCAGGTTTGATCAAACGCTAAAAATGGTTGATCAAATCTCTACGAACGATTTCACGTTAGATGGCATAATTTTTGTCCGGAAATTCCGTCAAGGGGGGGCTAACTTTTAGGGGTCCGCTGCTAAAAATATCGATTTTGGGCGCATTTCCGGGTTTGATCAAACGCTAAAAATGGTTGATCAAATCTCTACAAACGATTTCACGTTAGATGGCACCATTTTTGTCTCGAAATTCCGTCAAGGGGGGGCTAACTTTTAGGGGTGTGAAGCTAAAAATATCGATTTTGGGCGCATTTCCGGGTTTGATCAAACGCTAAAAATGGTTGATGAAATCTCTACAATTGATTTCACGTTAGATGGCATCATTTTTGTCCGGAAATTCCGTCAAGGGGGGCTAACTTTTAGGGGTCCGCTGCTAAAAATATTGATTTTGGGCGCATTTCCGGGTTTGATGAAACGTCAAAAGTGGTTAATCAAATCTCTACAAATAATTTGACGTTAGATGGCACCATTTTTGTCCTGAAATTCCGGCAAGGGGGGACTAACCTTTAGGGACGTGAAGCTAAAAATATCGATTTTGGGCGCATATCCGGGTTTGATCAAACGCTAAAAATGGTTGATCAAATCTCTATAATTGGTTTCACGTTAGATGGCATCATTTTTGTCCGGAAATGCCGTCAAGGGGGCCTAACTTTTAGGGGTCCGCTGCTAAAAATATTGATTTTGGGCGCATTTCCGGGTTTGATCAAACGCTAAAAATGGTTGATCAAATCTCTACAAACGATTTCACGTTAGATGGCATCATTTTTGTCCGAAAATTCCCTCAATGGGGGACTAACTTTTAGGGGCGTGAAGCTAAAAATATTGATTTTGGGCGCATTTCCGGGTTTGATGAAACGCTAAAAGTGGTTGATCAAATCTCTACGAACAATTTCACGTTATATGGCACCATTTTTGTCCTGAAATTCCGGCAAGGGGGGACTAACTTTTAGGGGTCCGCTGCTAAATATATCCATTTTGTTTTAATTTTCGGGTTTGATCAAACGCTAAAAAAGGTTGATCAAATCTCTATAATTGGTTTCACGTTAGATGACAGCATTTTTGTCCCGAAATTCCGCCAAGGAAGGGCTAACTTTTAGGTGTCCGCTGCTAAAAATATCGATATTGGGCGCATTTCCGGGTTTGATCTCTCGCTAAAAATGGTTGATCAAATCTCTACAAACGATTTCACGTTAGATGGCACCATTTTTCTCGAAATTCCGTCAAGGGGGGGGCTAACTTTTAGGGGTCCGCTGCTAAAAATATCGATTTTCGGCGCATTTCCGGATTTGATCAAACGCTAAAAATGGTTGAACAAATCTTTACAAACCCCTTCACGTTAGATGGCATCATTTTTGTCCGGAAAATCCGTCAAGGGGGGGGGGGGCTAACTTTTAGGGGTGTGAAGCTAAAAATATCGGTTTTGGGCGCATTTCCAGGTTTGATAAAACGTTTAAAATGGTTGATCAAATCTTTACAAACAATTTCACGTTAGATGAGAACATTTTTGTCCCGAAATTCCGCCAAGGAAGGGCTAACTTTTAGGGGTCCGCTGCTAAGAATATCGATATTGAGCGCATTTCCGGGTTTGATCTCTCGCTAAAAATGGTTGATCAAATCTCTACATACGATTTCACGTTAGATGGCACCATTTTTCTCCCGAAATTCCGTCAAGGGAGGGGCTAACTTTTAGGCGTCCGCTGCTAAATATATCGATTTTGGGCGCATTTCCGGGTTTGATCAAACGCTAAAAATGGTTGATCAAATCTCTACAAACGATCTCACGTTAGATGGCACCATTTTTGTCCCGAAATTCCGTCAAGGGGGTCTATCTTTTAGGGGTCCGCTGTTAAAAATATCGATTTTAGGCGCATTTCTGGGTTTTATCAAACGCTAAAAATGGTTGATCAAATCTCTACAAACGATTTCACGTTAGATGGCATCATTTTTGTCCGAAAATTCCGTCAATGGGGCGCTAACTTTTAGGGGTGTGAAGCTAAAAATATCGATTTGGGGCGCATTTCCGGGTTTGATCAAACGCTAAAAATGGTTGATCAAATCTCTACAAACGATTTCACGTTAGATGGCATCATTTTTGTCCGGAAATTCCGTCAAGGGGGGGCTAACTTTTAGGGGTCCGCTGCTAAAAATATCGATTTTGGGCGCATTTCCGGGTTTGATCAAACGCTAAAAATGGTTGATCAAATCTCTACGAACGATTTCACGTTAGATGGCACCATTTTTGTCCCGAAATTCCGTCAAGGGGGGGCTAACTTTTAGGGGTGTGAACCTACAAATATCGATTTTGGGGGCATTTCCGGGTTTGATCAGACGCTAAAAATGGTTGATCAAATCTCTACAGACGATTTCTGATAAGGATCGCTAATTTTTTTTTAGTTTTGCGCATTTTGAAATATCCTAAAAGTTAGCCCCCCCTGGTCTTTTTTAATCATAACTCATGAAATAAAGTTGATCAAACGATGAAAATTGTTGATCAAATCTGATCAAACGATGATCAAACGAAATGCATATGTCACTTTCTTATTTTCCGTCATGGGGGGGCTAACTTTTAGGCGGTGCGAAAATAGGGGGTATGCATTAGTAGAAGGAAAAAGACAGTTCTGCCCCAGCAGGAGCCAGGAACAGGGAGCAAGGATGAGTGACAGGTGGGCGGAGCCGAGTGATTGACAGGTGAGATAATCCTATCTCACCTGTCAATCAAATTGGTGACAGCCTGACGGCTGTCGCCACGCCCCCTCCTCGGCTCTTGGCTCCTGCTGGGGCAGAACCTCCATTTTCCTTCTACTAATGCATACCCCCTATTTTCGCCCCATTTTATTTTTAAAGCTTTAAATATTATTTTGCTTCGATTTTTTTTTTCTTTCAGAGGCGCCATCTATCGAGATTTTTGCTGACTTTGGGTTAAAAAGAAGCATTTTTCGACTCTCCCACGACGGGGTTCGATCCTGCTATCTTCTGGACAGGACTCTAGCGTGCTAGCCACTATACGAGATGGGAGTTAGGCTTGTTTGAGTTGAGGGTGGAGTGGTGAGTTTTTGCGCACTCTGTTTGTTTGAAGTACAAGTGTAATGTCTGTGTTTTAACAAGATAAATGTATTTTTTAGATAGACTTTTTAATTTGAAGTAGGTATTTTCAATGTAGCTGATTGAGTTAATCATATTAATTGTAGAATGGTTAATTTTTTAGATTTTGCTGATGTAAGATTAATTTTATTAATGAGTAAATAACAATATATATATATATATATATATATATATATATATATTTTTTTTAATGATTTTGTTTTAACAGTTTTATTTAATTTTTGGCGTGTACTTTAACAAAGATGATTGTTTTTTTAAAGATAATCTTTGAAATTGTAGATACTTTATGTTAGAGATTGAATTATTTATATTAATTAGAGAATAATTAATTATTAGATTTCTTTCATTGACATAAGATTTGGTTTTTAAATGAGTTAGTAACAATTAATATTTTATTTCCTGATGAGTCTGTTTAAACAGTTGTATTTAATTGGCGATGTGTTTTTTAGCAAGATGATTGTATTTTCTAAAATAAACTTAAAAATTGAAGTAGCTATTTTAAGTGTAAGATCGATTTATTAATTTTATAATGGTTTATTTTTGTTGATATAGGATTTTTGAGTTAACGACAATTAATATTATATTTCAAATAGAGCTTGTTTTAAGTTTTATATAATTTTCACCGAGTTCTTTAACGTGATGATTGTATTTTTTTTTTAGCTAGACTTTAAAATTTGAAGTAGATGTTTTTGTTGTGGAAGAGAGATTCCTTAATTAGAGATTAGTTCATATATTAGGATATAATCATTATTTTAAAATTTTTATTGAATTTGAACTTGAATTAACAAGATAGTCTTTAAAAGACATTCCTTAAAAGTTTTTGTGGTAGTACTTTTTATGAGAAAGTTAAACTTATTCTTCTAAAAAGTGATTAAAGACACTTGTTATTTGAAAATGTAGTTTGAAATAACATGCAAAAGCAAAGTTTCTTAAAACAATCCTTAACCTAGACATTTAAAACTACTTACCGCAGAGCATCGTCTTTGTACGTCCGTTCCCATCCACAACCTCCGAAGAAATGGCGTATGATTCAGTATAAAACCGGTTATGACGTCATGCACGAAGGTGACGGGAGCGCCCCCTACACGCTTTTGATTGGCTGAACAGATCACATGACCTGCGTCAGGAGCAGGTGGGCACCGCTGTGTCTGCATTCCAGACATTCCCCCACCCACCTGTCAATCATCTGGCGCCAGCAAGACGGTACATGCTTCGACATGCTCCCTGTTCACAGGGGGAGGATATTACGCTGGGTAGAGGTATTGTCATAAGATGTTATCATCCTCATCTCTGATTGGTGATTAGCAGACATGTGATTTGTTATTAGTGAGCTTAGTCAGCAGTTTTGTTGCTTGTATGAAGTTGTTGGAACTTGCTAGAATGTATTTGGGCTCGATGATTTTGAAAGTAATCTTCTGAAGGGGATTGAACATTTTCTTTTTAATCGCTCGTTTTTAATTATGTAAACATGATTTTGATAGAGACTTTTTTAATAATAATATTTTTAGCGAGTAGTTGTACATGATAATTTATAAAATTAGTCTTTTTTAAATGTTTTAATGAAGGTTGCGTATTTAAATGTTTGTTGTCGTTGAGTTTTTTTGTCTAGTTGGCGTCCTTCTCAATCTTTCATCTGGTTCTCGCCAAGCCGTGAGAGGAAATTAGAACAAATCTATTGTTAAATGAAGATAATTTTTTAATGAAATGGATTTCCTAAATTAAAATAATTTTTTAATTTGTAGATTCCATGATAATCAGTCTTGACTTGCTACTGTGATGATACTTGAGTTTGAGAAGCAATGACTGGTTGATGATTGTCTTTTAGAACCTTGATTTTAATTTAGTTTTAACGATCGAGTTCAAGAACCAATCACTGGTCGATGTTAAAAACCTCGATTGGTTTCGGAAATCATTGAGCGATCGGTGGTTGCAAACCAGATACGATATTTCGAACGAATCACGACTCTTAGAACCGATTTGATGGTAAAACAATTTGTGTTTGTTGATGCGGAAAGTGTCGGCAACTTTTGTTGCCTCGGGGTGAACACCTGTAGAGTATAAATAGCGGTGAAATTTTTTATCTGCATCATTTGATGATTTGTTCTACTAGCGATCAGACGTGTCTTTAGTGCTCTCTGCTTTTACAGTAATTTATTCGTGAAGATTGTTGTTTTCCATTAGGAGTTAAATCTTTTTTCTTATTAATTTATCATGGATGCTGTTATGCCTTTAGACGAAGCCATGCCTTTGGAAAGTTCTGTTCCTGTGAAGAAGAATTTTACTTGTCTTAGTTGTAATAAGACATTTTCAACTATTTCTAACCTGAATCAGCATTTGAAGATACATTCAGGTGGAAAGTTTTTCAAATGTGAAGTATGTCAGAAGTCTTTTAGCCGTAGATCCGATTTGAAAAGACATTCTAAGACTCATATCAATGATGAAGCAACAACTTTTAAGCGTGATGAGCATTCTCAAGCTTTTTCATCGAAGAACAATCAATCGTCTAATTCTCTGGATGTTGATATAACATCTGAAGAACCTATCATGCCTTTAACTGTTGACAAGAAGATGTTTGCATGTTCAACTTGTGATGTGATGTTTTCAACTATTTCTAACCTGAATCAACATATGAAGATACACTTTAATGATAAGGTGTATACGTGTGAAGTATGTCAGAAGTCTTTTAGTCGCAGATCTGATTTGAGAAGACATTTGAAAACTCACAATGAAAGATCTACATTTAAGTGCAACAAATGTGATCAAGTTTTTACACGAAAGGACAATTTGACACAACATATAAGATCACATGAGAGTTCAAAATTCTCTTGCCGTGAATGTGATAAAATGTTTGGACGAAATTATGAGCTGAAACAGCATATACGCACCCAACACTCCCGTGTATCTCTTGTGAGTGTGAAACGGAAAAGGATTTCATCTAATGTAAAGTCTAAAAAACTGAAGCAGAATCAATCAGATGTGCTTAATGTGTTTAAAACTATCATGCTTTATCCTGATGAACGTGAAGAAAGTGATTTAACTGTGTTTCATACCCACTTACAAGCTGAAATTCAAGAACGCTTAACACAGGAAGTTCAGACTAAACGTGCCATTAAATGGTATATGGTGGAAAAATAGTACTTGAACGTATGACTGATAACGAGGAGATGGAAGAGATTCAACCGTATTTTCGATGTCAATGTTTTACAGAACTTACTGAAGAAACTATTATGCAACACATTGAAGAAGGATTCTCTAAAATATTAAAATCCTTTGAAGAATTTGTGCAAAGAGGTTCCGGGTGGAAGCTTAAAAACATTCAACATTAGAACTCAAGATTGCTAAATATCATCCTCTTGCTGCAAGTTCATATATTGCTTTACCTAAGAAATTGAATGATAAAAAAGCAGTGTTGAATATTCAAAACGAAGATAACAAGTGCTTAGTGTGGTGTCTTTTGGCATTTAAGCTGAACTTACATTGTTCAAAAAATCCTGAACGTGTTTCTCATTATATCCCTTATGAGAGTGATATCCAGCTTGGTAATGTTGAATGCCCTGTTGCCCTTCAGAAGGTCCCTATTATCGAACAGCTCAACAATTTGCGGATTAATGTGTTTGGATATGAAGAGGATGAAGTTTGTCCACTGTATATATCTGAGAAGCAAAATCTTGAAAAGAAACACTATTGCTTAATTAGAAGCTTTTCAAGACTTTTAGGGGATCTGACACATCATCGAGCTGCTGCCTACTATTGTTATCGATGTTTACACCGGTTTTGAAGTCAAGACCTATTGGATAAGCATATCAAATATTGTTCTCGACATGTTGCACAAAGGATACTCTTACCAGAAGAAGGCGAGAATATATTATCTTTCACTGGAATACATCTACAGCATCCCATACCATATGTTGTGTATGCTGACTTTGAGAGTCTTCTTATACCTATTGCGCCGACTGCATCCTCTACCACACCATCCTATACTGAAAAAACAACTTATCATTTTCCATGTGGGTATGCTTATGTTGTTGTTGGACCTAATGGGGGATGTGCGTGGAAAGCGAAAGTTTATCGTGGCAAAGACTGTGTAGACCATTTTTTAAAACAGATGCTGAAGATTGAAGATGTATTAGGACGAAAGTTATTAAATATCGAACCTATGAAGCTTTCACCTGCACAAGAAAAAGCTTTTCAGGAAGCGGAATTTTGTTTTATTTGTAAGCAAGCATTATGTGAAGAACGTGTTCGTGACCATGACCACGTGACGGGTGCATACAGAGGAGCTGCCCATGCAAGCTGTAATCTAAACTACAAACAATGTAAAACAATTCCTGTTATATTCCATAATCTAAAAAACTATGATGGGCATCATCTAATGAGTAAGATTGGTAAATTTAAAGATTATGAAATTGATGTGATTGCTTCCTCTATGGAAAATTATATAACCTTCAAGTTAAGAAAGCCAACAAGTCCTATACAGATGATCTTTTTAGATTCATTCCAGTTTTTGACTCACTCCTTAGAAAAGCTTGTTAGAAACCTTAATCCTGAGCAATTCATCATACTTGAAGAAAATTTCCCTGAAAATACTAATTCGCATATGCTTACAAGAAAAGGGGTATACCCTTATGACTACTTCACCTCTTTTGAAAAATTCGATGAAAAGGAACTACCCCCACCTGCAGCATTTTATAACAGTCTCACAGATGAAGCTATTAAAGATGAAGACTATCAACATGCCTTGAACGTGTGGAAAACCTTTGATATTCGGAATCTAGGTGAATATCACGATCTGTATGTAAAAACAGATATTTTATTACTAGCTGATGTTTTTCAAAATTTTCGTAAACTGTGCCAACAGTATTATGATATCGATCCTTGTCATTTATATACAGGACCTTCGCTCGCATGGCAAGCATCCTTGAAAATGTGTGAAACACCTCTAGAATTGTTAACGGACATTGATATGTTGTTAATGATTGAAAATGGAATACGTGGTGGTATCAGTATGATTAGTCATAGACACGCCTTAGCGAACATCCCCAATACGCCCGATTTTAGGGAAAATGAATTCATTTTCCCCATCCTTTTGGGTGCTTCGAAGCACCCAGCTTCATCATGGATTGGGATGCGAACAATCTTTATGGATGGGCTATGTCCCAATATCTACCATACGGAGGGTTTCAATGGTGTGTGACAAGTCATATTACAGAAGAGTGGATTCTTTCTCTATCTGATGATTCTGAAATTGGATATATTTTAGAGGTGGACCTTAAATACCCGAAGAAGCTTCATAAATTTCATAACGAATATCCGCTGGCCCCGGAACGCCTGACTGTGAATGAAGAGATGTTGTCACCTACTGCGAAGAGGATGCTTGGAAATAAAAAAATTAAAGGCACTCCTAAACTTATCCCAAATCTTCAAGATAAGCAGAATTATGTCACTCATTACCGAAATCTGAAATATTATTTGCAACTTGGATTAAAACTGACAGCTGTGCATAAAGCTCTTCAATTCAAACAGGCATCCTGGCTGCAGAGCTATGTTAATTTTAATACAGAGAAAAGAAAGAAAGCAAAATCCTCTTCTGAAAAAGAGTTTTTTAAATTAATGAACAACTCTGTATTCGGAAAAACCATGGAAAATTTAAGAAAGAGGCGTAATATTGTGCTTTGCAATAATGAAAAAAGAGCAAAGAAATTGGTTGCCTCGCCGACATTCAAAGCATTCAAAACATATAACGAAGACCTGAGTGCCGTAGAAAGGCTTAAAACTAATATTTTGATGAATCGTCCTCTCTATGTAGGTTTCTGCATTTTAGAGCTTTCGAAGCTCTTAATGTATGATTTTCACTATAATTTTATAAAGAAAACATTTAAAGATGATGCAAAGCTATTATTCACAGATACGGACTCACTGTGCTACCATATTAAAACAAAAAATATTTTTGATGTTATGGAACATAATGCAGGGCTATTTGATTTCTCAGACTATCCAAAGCATCATTCACTCTACTCGGATATCAATAAGAAGGTGATTGGCAAGTTCAAGGATGAGCTCAATGGAGATTTAGCCCTTGAGCTCGTTGGTCTAAAATCCAAAATGTACTCCCTGAAATCTTCGAGTGAAGAAAAGAAGCGGGCTAAGGGTGTGTCTACACATGTTGTTCGACTGAAAATCAAGCATCAAGATTATTTAGAATGCCTACAACAGGTGAAAACTAGCATGGAGAAGCAGACAAGGATCGCTCAAGATAACCATCACCTATATACATTAATACAGAATAAAATTAGCTTAAATCCTTTTGATGATAAGCGTTACTTGCTAGATGATGGAATATCAAGTTTTGCCTATGGACATTATAAAATTAATCAGGATTGTATCAGTGATGAAAATTGTTAATATGATGTAGAATTATCAAGAAAATGTTTTTATGTAAATATATCTTTTTGTAAATATACTTTCTGTAAATTGCTTTGTTAAAATACAAAAATATTGATTTTTTATATGAGTGCTTATTTATAACTTCTACACAAACCTTCCTAACATATTGTTAGATATGTGTAACACGTATATTCAAACATATACACAGATATACATATACACATATACAATATATATATATATATATATATATGTATATAGCTATGCTCATTGTAAATAATTTTGCTTAATGTATAGTTTTTCTAATCTTCCAGAATTTTTTAAAAAACATATTTAAAACTTTTTTTTTAATTTTGTAAAACTTTTTTATTCTTTCAGAATTTTTTAAAAACATATTTCAATTTTTTTTTTTGTAAAACTATTTTTTTTTTCATTTGTTAAAACTTTTTGTAAAACTTTTTTTTTTAAATTTGTTAAAACTTTTTTTTTTTTGCTAAAACTTTTTTTAATTTGTTAAAACTTTTTTTTTTAATTTGTTAAAACTTTTTTTTTAAATTTATTAAAAGTTTTTTTTTTTTTTTACTTTGTTAAACCTTTGTCAAACTTTTTTTTTATTATTATTCTTATTACCTGTGTAAAACTTTTTGCAATTTTTTTTTTTAACTAGTAAACTTTATACATATATACTTTTACACAAGAACCTATATATAAGCATTTAACTTTATGGATATAGATATGTGTAGACACGGATAAGTGCTTTTAATTAAACATTTTTATCTTAATACACAATTTTTTAAATATGCTTAGATTCATTCAAACATATAGAATAGGATATATATAGTTATATATACCTTATAACACATATACTTCCTTAGACACGTATTTTTTTGAACACTTATTCTTAATAGCGTGGAAAACATGTATATTTATTAAAAAACGTATTCGTATACACACATCTTTTCAAGTAAATTTTAGAGAAAATAACAGCATGTTATATATAAACAAGTGTTTCTAAACGAAACCATTTTCATATTTTAATTCTTGATATTCATACAACATTCTAGCAAAGTGTTAAACGGAGCAGCAACATAATATTAATAACTGTCATGATTGAGAGAAAGATGAGTATGATCATCGATCGCACGCTGATTGCGCACTGATTGCGGAATGCGCAATTGCGCCTGTGGCCGGTGAACCCCCACTTTCCTACTACTAACACCTTAAACTGCTTGGGGGGTGCATTCTTTCTTCGGGTTATAGGGGCCCGATTTCAACGGGATTTGGTTCATCCAACCTAGATTACGATTCAGCTACTTTCTGTATTATGAAAGTTTGTCTTCGACTTCAGTTAATAACATTTTCGAACATTAATGGTGCATTCTTTTCTCGGGTTCAATATGCCCGATTTCAACGGTAATTGGATAATTAAACTTAGCTTACTATTCAGCTACTTTCTGCATTATGAAAATTTATCTTAGATTTCTGTTACTACCATTTTCGAACATTAACGGCGCATTTATTTCTCGGTTGTTATGGGCTCTATTTCAACGGAAATTGGTCCATTCAACTTAGCTTACGATTGTTTTAAAGATTATAGTTCCACCGTCAGGATTCGCATTCTTATCTTGGGTTATATGGGCTCGATTGCTACGGGGTTTACTCATTCAACTTGGTTTTCGATTGTCTCCGGCGCGTACGGAACACTCCTGGCATACGCTACCTTTGGTAGCGGGGGCTCAGTCCACAGGTTCGTTCAGAAAGAGGTTTGTCGGGAATACACTATACGCTGCCGAAGGCAGTGGGCCACCCCTAAAGCCAGGTTCATTTGAACTACTTTCGGAATATATAAAATCATATAAACTTGAGTTTTGTTTACGTTATTATAAGGGGCCCGGGCAACGCTGGGCGTGTCAGCTAGTTACATATATATATGTATATATGTAACTTCAAAACAAAATTACGCTGAACTTTTGTGAGTGACAAGAGGGCGCACAAACTTTACTTGCTCCAGGTCGCTGAATGTGTAGCTACGCCACTGGTTGGCTAGGAACTTCTAGCGTAAAGGAGGGAAGTTTTACTGAAATGAATGTGATGTAAATCCAGCTAGAAAAACAGTAATGGAGCCCTTTCTTATGAGTTAGAAGTTCTTTGGGTATTTATTTAGCTACAGTCAGATTGACACTTGGTGCGTTTTTGGTTTAAGTTATAGTTTCTGAAAGAAGGATACAGATTAGGAGGCGTGTGATTTTGTTACATACTTAAGTTGAAAAGGGTTTAATTCAGTTTGTGTGGGGCATTTTTCCATTTTTACTTTCATCTATCTTTACAAGAAGGAAGTATTGGATTCATGAAAAATTTGTCAGTTTTTAGAAAATATCTGTCTTTTATGTGACAAAAATTTTGATAACGCTCTATCTCAAGAAGTAATACGCAAAATTTAATGATACTTCATATTCAGTTAGACCTAGATGTATATTGGTGTTGATTTGTTTGTTGTGCAAATAGCCCAACAGGTAACGCTGCTATATTTCAAAAACTAATGCACGGAATTTAATCAAACTTCATTAGCTATTGCTAGAGATTGGAACCAATTCCTTGTTAGACAGGTTCGCTCTTAGCAAATATATTTGTCTGGTTCCATTTCCGATAAAGCTCTTTTGTTTTCGATCAACTTTGAAATTCTACAGCATTAGACATTTAGGGGAACTTTGATCTGTATTAAATCGTTTGCCTTTACCGAAAAAAGGAAAAATGCTGTTCGATTCTAATGAGTACGTGAATATCTCACAAAGTAGCTACTTTGGATTTAGGTACAGATGGGCAACAGTCATGTTAGGGGCCCATTTAGGGACTGGAAATCAATTCCGTTTTAGACAGATTCCGTCTTAGCTGGTTTATCTAGTTATCCTCCCATATTTTGACAAAGCTCTTTTTCTTTTGACCAGCCAGAAAATTCCACAGAATTAGACACACATTCAACATTTAGGAACTTTTCCTCTATCAAACCTTTTACTTTTATCGAAAATGTGAAAATGCAAATCGATTCTAGCTAATGCACCTAAGAATAAAAATGACTTAGAAAGGCGCTACTTTAGATTTGGGTACAGACAACGAAGAGTTATGTTTCAATCGCTAGGGACCAAAGACCAATTCCGTTTTAGACAGTTTCCCTCTTAGCTGGTATCTTTATGCGGTTATCCTTCCATTTTTGGATACAATGCATCAAAAAGCAACTACTTTGGATTTGAGTACAAGTACAAATAGAAAAAATTATTTTGGAATCATTAGGGAGTGGAAACCGGTTTCCGTTTTCGATATGTTCCCACTTAGCTGGTATATGAGTCCGGTTATCCTTCTGTTTTTCGGTAAAGTTCTTTTGTTTTCGATTAATGGTGAAATTCCCTAATATTAGGCCCGCCTTTACGAAAATTTGAATGAAATTACGAAAATTATGAAACATTTGCCTTTAGCGAAAAAGGAAAAATTCGATTCTAGCTAATACGCTTGAGAATAAAAATAAGTTCGTTAATGTGTCAGAAAGTAACTATTTTTAATTGGAATGCAAATTTAAAGAATCATTTTGGCATCGATAGGGAGTGGTAAGCAGTTTCCGGTTTAGACAGGTTCATTTTTTAGCAAGTATATTTGTCTGGTTTTCCTTCCCCTTTTTCGATAAAGCTCTTTTTTTTCGATCAACGGGAAATCTTACAGCATTAGATATTTAGGGGAACTTTAACTTGTATCAAATTTTTGCCTTTATCGAAAATGTGAAAAAGCTATTAAATTCTATCGAATGCGCCATAACTACGCGATTTAGACATCGCACTTTCATAAAAAATAAAAGGGAACTTATTCCAAAACAAAATTAGCAAAAAGATATTACAATCCTTGAAAAATTTAAATAATGTTTTTAAAAGTAGGTAAATGAACTGAAAGTATTTTCTTAAGTTATTTAGCGTTCCAAAATAGCGTTGTTCTTATCATTAACTTTGAACATATTTCTTGATAACATATTGATCTTATATTTGAAAAACTTGTTTGAAAAGAGTGTTTTGAAAAATTCTGAGGGGTTGGGGTTACCGTGTTCAACTCATTTTGCTGGCATCTGGTTTATCTGTAGTACTCTCAATTTACTAGACTTGCATACATAATACACATTGCCATACATAAAATAAAATTTGATATCTAAATCCATGATACTTATTATTAATATGCTCAAACATTACAAACTTAAAATATTTTACAGTGTTTTATCGAAACATTAGTATGCACACTTCATTAAAGAAATTTATACGGAACATATCTTAAAGATATTAATCATTTAGAGTTTATTGGCCTGTATTAAAATATAGAATGGCACATAATATTCGAAAGATAAATACTATAGCGGAGATGTTGTAACATTAAAGTTAATTTCTTAAACGCATTTCTAACAATTTGTTAATTGTCATAAACCATTAATACAGAAAAGGGGGTAGGTTTAGGGATTAACATTTCTTTCAGAAGGCTTAAAAACTGATAAGATGTATTACATAATAAGTTGTATTAAGATTATTAACAAATGTTAGAATACAGCTTTATAAAGGCTTCATATCAGGTGCCCCTCCATCAATTGATGTTGAATGAAAGAGTTAATGAAAACGATAGCAGCAAACTACATTACTGCTTCTGTTTTTTCACAACCTTTCATTTAGCTTCAAATGAAGATTGTAGATAAGGATCTTTTTACAGAGCATCTCAGTGTTAAATTTACATCGATTTCTTGGTATGTTTTTTTATTCCATCTATCTTTAGTTGCCACGTATTTACTAAAAACTTAAAAATTACTGTATAAGCCTGTAAAATAATAATCAATAATCGATTGTAAATCATCTCGATTGTAGATTCCGGGAAGTAATCGATGACTGTATCGATTGTATTTTTTTACGATGACGATTTTTCTCGATTGGTAAAATCTCGAGAATCGCCCACCACTAACCTCAATCATGTTCATTGTAAATTGTTCCTATTTTATCGGCGTAGTTTGATTCTTTCAAATTTGTTATATTAGGCTTGTCAGCCTGCTAAAATTTTTTATCTGTCTGCTAAGGCTCATTAATATAAATTGTCTTAATTCTACTTACACGGCCTGTTTGAAAAATTGCTTTCATTTTCCAGGCCTTGGGTCCTTGCAGACCTTTGTTCTTCAGGTTCTATCCGCAAACCCCGAAAATATGAGGAGTACTTATATATACTAAATGTAAAATATCTATTACAGTTATGAATTAAAACAGTTTCCATCTACTCTGTACACGTTGTGGAAACTTAGCCTTTTCACAGTTTCCACATATAAAAACTCCCATAAATGCTACAGAATCACGACCTATGGAAACTCCATGTATTCGGGAGTGACACTAGAAAATTCGTCTAAGTCTCAGAGTTTGCCGGTAACTAAAAGTTAATAACTTCAGTGCGATCGATCTTACGAAGATGACACTTTGGAACATAGTACATAAAAGGATGACCACCTGGTTCCCACTTTGTAACACCGAAATATGCCGTTAAGTGCTTTTTGACATTGCATACTTTGACAGGAGAGTTTCGTGTGCAAAAAGGGGGAAGGGCCCCGACCAGCCACTAGAAGGTCAGCTGTCAAAAGGATCTTGACAGGCGAACCAATGACAGCGGAGGTTGGAAACTCGCATTGTTTTCCGAGAGAAAAATTAAGGATATATACGAGATCTCTGAGGAGATCTGGAGATTAGATGAATTTTAGAAGAGTTTAGCAGAAGCTAAACGGGAAAAAAGGTTCTTCAACCTGAAGGAGAGAAAAGTTTCTCTCTAGGCTTTTCACGGGATTATCTTTCGGAGGTCGCTCCGAGAAGGGAGGAGAATTGTTTCTCTCGACGGCAACAATAGCCGATCAGCTGAGCTACAGCTGGGAGCATCAGCGGAAAAGCTGAACGCACGGAGGACTGCTAGTCCGCACCTTTTAACGGACATTTATTTACTTAGAAGGGACCATAGTGTTTCCCAGAGACTCTTGAATTAACTAATCTGGACTCTGATTTGTTATCCGGTCAAGGACTTTTATTAGACATTCCTACCTTACAAAAACTTTATTTCATCAAACTAACTTCTTAAGTAATTTGTTGTGTTAGTGTAGACATTGTATTTAGCCAAGATTTCTTGTTGTTTTTACGAGAATAAAACCTTCAATTTTCATCTTACTAAAACCTTTGTCATCACGCCTCTGAGGAGATCACGTCACGCTACCGCCCTCATCTGAGGCCCCACAACGTGTAGTACTGTGTACTTTGTACCTACCCCTGTAATCTACTTTGTACACTGCAGGGCCGCGCTAACCATTCGCCTACTCGCCAAATGCGAATACATCGTGAAATTGGCGAGAAAATTTTTATGGCGAAAAAACTGGCGAATGATTTTTTTGGGACTCTTTTGTTGTAATCGTGTTTTGGAACATAAATGAATTTCCGTTTTTAGCGCAAGTTCCAGGGGTGATTGTGACTCAGATTGAAAAACCCTGAAAATTATCAACGCAAAACATACCAATATCAATTTATATAACAACTGATGCTACAACAGCATGGCAATCAAATTACATATTTCAGCTATTGTTTGAAATTTACAATTGAAGAAAAGCATAAATTTGGTAAACTTACATTAATTTTACTGAAAGCTAAGTGACTCCATCAAATGGAGAGTGCAATTTATCATGCAAAATTCGAATTGTATAATCATTAAATAAATTTATTCCAAGTACTCATGAAACAAGTACAAATTATGTGTAAAGAGTGGGATCTCTTAGTAGATTTAATGCAACATATATATATATATGGCACCTAGTTATTTGAAAATAGTAAAAAAAATGTCAAAACCAATCCAATTTTAAGTGGCTAAGTATTAGAGATAAAAAGAAAAATATATAAATAAAAATAGAAATTTTGTATCTTGTTTTAGATTTGCTCTTACACAAGGTAAATTTCTTTTTCCTGGGTATTATGGATGACACAATACCAGGGGTGGTTCAGAGAAAAATAAAAAAATGTATCTGAAATTCACAGCAATTTTTCTGAAAGGTTACAGCAGAGGGGGGAAAGAATCACTCTTGGTTTTAACTGTGTGTTTTTTCTGCGATCTTTTCACAAAATTCGCATTTTTTCCGCGATCTTTTGACGAAATTTGCAGTTTTTTCGCGATTCTTTAAAGAAATTCATGTTTTTTTTCCGTGATCCTTTAACAAAATTTCCATTTTTTTTTTGCAATCCTTGACGATATTTCCGTTTTTCCAGCGATCCTTTGACGAAAATCGCGTTTTTTTTCCCGCGATCTTTTGAAGAAAATCGTGTTTTCCCCACGATTCCGAAGGAGGGGGGGGGGGGTGTATTCCTGCCATTTATAATTTTGTTTTTTCTGCGGTCATTTGACGAAATTAGCGTTTTTTCCGCGATTCTTTAAAGAATTTTTTTTTTCGTGATCTTTTAATGAAATTTGCGTTTCCCCGATATCTTTGGACGAAAACGGCGTTTTTTCGCGCGATCTTTTGCAACTTTCCGTGATCCTTTGACGAAATTTAAGTTTATTTAGCGATCATTAGACAAAATTTCTTTTATTTCGAGATCTTTTGACGAAATTAGCGTTTTTTCCGCGATCCTTTGGTGAAAATTGCGTTTTTTTCCCGTTTGTTTAACGAAATTTGCACTTTTTCCGCGATCCTCTGACGATATTTCCGTTTTTCCCGCGATCTTTAGACGAAAATCGCGATTTCGGGATGAAGAAATTCCTAGTTCTAATTATGTGTTTTTTCTGCGGTCCTTTGACGAAATTGACGTTTTTTTTTTTGCAATTCATTAAAGAAATTCATGTTTTTTCAAGATCCTTTAATGAAATTTGCGTTTTTCGAGCGATCCTTTGACGATATTTCAGTTTTTCTCGCGATCTTTTGACGAAAATCGAGTTTTTTCGCGATCCTTTAACGAAATTTGTGTTTATTTCGCGATCATTTGACGATTTTTTTTCGAGATTTTTTGACGAAATTCGCATTTTTCTGCAATCCTATGACAAAATTGTCGATTTTTTTGAGCGAACGATTGAGGAATTGATTTTTTTCGACGGCCATTTTTCGAAATTCGCAATATTTTTTAATATCCGAATTTTTCTCTAAACGTAACGATCTCATAAACCCGGAAGGATCAATCGAAAAACCCGAAAAACCGGTACACCCTGAACACAATCACCCCTGATAGTTCGGTTACGGCCGTATTTACAGTCTATATTACCACTCTTATTCTCAGCCGGCCAATTTCGCTGCTACGGAGTTTTTCTCCATATGCTTGATGCGTATGCGCCATCTGAAGCGGAAAGTCGTCATTTTTCCATGCCTTTCACGGAAGGAAAAAGATGAGCGAATATTACCTGCTTTCCGTTAGAAGAGCTGTTTGTGAAAGCCGAGAATTTGCAGCTTTCAGGTTTTGTTTTCAAGAACTAATTCTGAGCGTGAAACAAGGGTGATTCTATTTCGAAAATTTAAGGCATTCGGTTCCGAAAATTTTAAAAAATCGGTCATCTAATCTGAAAATTCGGACATAAAAATATCACGGAAAATTTCGCAGCAAAAAATACCAATTTCGTCAAAGAATCGCGAAAACAAACACAAATTTTGCCAAAAGATCGCGGAAAAACGTGAATTTCATCCAAGGATCGCAAAAAAAAAGTTAATTTTTGTCAAAGAATCGCGGAAAAAACGCAAATTTCGTCAAATGATCGCAGAAAAACATAATTTCCACCAAAAGATCACGAAAAAACACACATTTTGTCAAAAGGTTGTGCGAAAAAACACATCTTTCATCAAAAGATGGCAGAAAAACACAAATTTTGTCAAATGATTGTGAAAAAAAAACACATACTTTACAAGAGGTAGCTAAAAACACAAATTTCGTCAAAAAATCACAAAAAAAAATTGCAAATTTCATCAAAAGATGGCGAAAAAACACAAATTTCATCAAAAAGTCGTTAGTTTGAAGATGTTTTTTAAAAAAATTGCAAGACTTAGCTTCAAAGCATCACAGAAAATGGTGCTCCAGAGTCAACTCCAAAAGCAAAAGGCTGTCCTTGAACTTTACATTTGATTTTAACCACTTCACCACTAGCAGGTATAGGTAAACAGTGTATTATGCCCGACTTATCTCAGGGCTGCTGTTGAAGTGGTTAATTGCAGTGGAACCTTCTTTCATATCCCTCAAATGTAACATGGTATATTATTTGCATTTTACATTTTCTTTAGATTCTGCTAAAAGATTGTCTTTTGGTCTGTTATTACCTTTGTTCTTTGACAAGTGCCCAGGTTTCTTACAGCTGCAAGCTTTGTCCTTATATTACTGGTTGTTAGAATCACCACAACAAAAACAGTATTTTCCTGCACATAAGGCTTGAAGTGGATGCTCATTTAGCATTTTCTTTCTGCGGTTTTTATGCCGTAATTTGCAATTTCTGAAACTCAAGATTTTGTCAAATCTACAGCATCCCCTGCTGCTGTTTCCATGGAAATGGAGATTTCTGATGCTTGCACAAGGGTTGATTTTGATTCTGACAGCAATTTTCGTTGAATTACTTTGTCCTGGATATCACAGACTATTCTATCATTCATCATATCTAAAGAATCTCCATAGTTGTATCTCCATACAAGTTCCACGTTGTAATTGGACACAGATTCATCCTTGTGCTGTACATGGCTATAAAACTTAAATCTTTGCACTATTTCAAGAAGAACTGGATTTAATGTCTATTAAGAATATCAATTAGCTCCACTAATGTCTTAGAGGTGTGTGCAGCTGACAATAGTAAGTTTCTGAGCAATCCATATAAGGCAGGTCCAAACCACTTTTAAGAAAACAGCATGTTTTCTATTTTCATCGTCAATTGTGTTTGCAATGAAAAATTGCTCTAATCTCCCTGCATAGTGCATATTCACTCCTACATTCAGCAGAAGGATGAAATTCATTAATGCAGCCAAAAGAAGCCATGCTGAAAACATAAACAAACCAGTCTCATTGTTGCCTATTCATGTTATTATTAGGCTCATTATGTTTTCTACTGATTTTGCTATCTCTTCAAAATATGAGACAAAATATTAATTTTTTGTGAAGTAGATTGATAAGTTTCTCCTTGTCACCACTAAAAAATTTCTCAGCAAATAATTAACAACTATTTAAATAGCTGAACTGGATAACTTATGTTTATTCGCAGATGCAATACCTGGCCATCATACATCACAACTGGCGTAAGACTGAGAATTTGACAAGCTAGCATTTTACAGGAACCAATGATGCCATCTAGTGAGTTACAAACAAACAAAACAGTTTACAGCATAAACTGGATGGTGTATAACCCCCAGAGAATATAATCTTTCAGAATCTGTTTCAAACATTGGCTTCAGATAACAAAGTTGTGATCCCCTGGCACAGCCATGCACTTGAACATACTCTCTGTCATATAAAGCAAAGTTTCAAATATTTTTGATTGAAAAAGTTCATGGAGTTTGTCAGATCTTCAATAAATATCAACTCAAAAGTTTTTGCACTATATCTTAATAAAAAAAAAAACCCTCTCAAAAACATGTTTTTTTTGGCAAAAGATAGTAAACTTCCCCTTAATGGAAATTTTTTTAAAGATTCTTAATATTTCTTTTATATGCAAAAAATTGATGAGTTATAGAAAATAATATCACAAGTAAAGTTCTTACAGGAAATTTTATTGAGAAAAAATGTTATAATGCTTTGGCATATCAGTCGACTAGGATGAAGAAAACATCACACACATCAGCAATGATTACATATGGAATGTATTTAGGCAGTAACGGACTCTCTTATATTATCATATTGGTTATTTATACAAAAAAGTGTCATTCCTTTATACTGAATTGCATATTTCTGCAGTGACATATAGGCATACAAATTTTACTTTTTTTCCCTAAAATTAGTTTATTAAGCTATTTACAATTAGTTTTTGCAAAGTGCATTTAATAATTTCACTTAGACGAGTTTATTTTATTAATCAAATATAGCAAAAAGCAATGCATGAAATAGCATTTTATTTTCTATTTATAAAGAGACAAAGTTCTTAATTAAAAAAAATAATAAAATATTTTGTCAATGTTGTTTAAGTGTTGAGCACTTTCCAGAAAACTTAAATGTGCACAAATCATAAAATACTCAATCTAAACAGTAATTTTTCTTATATGCTTGTCATATTTCTTATTAAAAGATTAAAGGATGTCATAATTTTTAAGAATCAAAGTGAATTTGTAAAGTTTGTAGATTACTTATATTTTTCTTAAACATATTGAAATTTCAAACATGTCTGTACAATGTAAAAGGCCTATTTCAATTTTTATAATAATAGGAAATAAATATTAGTGGAATACAAATAATTTAGTAGGATTAATAAACACAGTGAAAATTTTCATATAAGAATATTTATATTCAAGGTGTTGATAAGTCACCACATATCAAAAATTCATAAAAAAATTTAACTAATTGTCAAGTATAAAATTAACTAAAAAAAAAAAAAATCCAAATTTTCTTGGAGCTATTTTTTTTTTCTAAAAAGTTCCAACCATCTGTTAAATCATATGGTGCACACTGCACTTCAATATGACATTCAATAAACTTTTATAATATTGTAATTAAAAAATGGGTGGGGGCTATTTTTTTTATAGTGAATCAAAGGTAAAAATACATTATAAATATTAAAAATGTATATGTAAATAAAAGACCTCAAATATAAAATATCTTTCTAACTAAAAAATGCACTATTCATAAAAGTTTTTATTATAACTGTAAATAAAAATAAAAAAAATTCACTGCAGAAAACAATTTTAAATTTCAGAGAAGTCAACAACAGGCATAAATTGACATCACATTCATTGGCAAATCTTCAAATTTTGTCTGTTTTCAGATGCAAACTTAATTATATTTATTGAATTTTGTAATTTAATGAATAAATAGAAGCAATCATTAAAATGGTTTTTTTTTTATGCAACAATATAAAAAAAAAAAAAAAAGAAAAAGAAAGAAAGAAAGAAAGAAATTAAAAGTCATGACTTCTTGATTCCAAAAGCTTACACTATAAAATATACAGTAAATTTGATTTCATAAACTTAATTCTTTAAAAAATAAAGAAATTACAACCATAGTTTTTAGACTAATTAATTTATGACTGCAAACATGTTTTTGTTTTGAAGGTATATTCATATTTTGGTCCAACTACAGATTGTTCTAAGGACAGAATGTTTGGATAATAAATATTTCTGGGTTAATGTGCAGTATAAAAGCATGCATAAACATAAAAATTATGCAGAGAGAGAGAGGAGTAAACAATATATATATATATGTTCTTTAACTTATATTATATACTTTTTAAATAAACATCATAAATACATATTAACAAAAGCCTTGATCAGAAAAAAAAATATTTTCCTCAATATTCTTTTTATCTTATTATCACTCTATGCGCTAAGATAATTACCATAATGGCTGCCAAATGCTGTTATTCTTAAAATAAATTTACATCTGATTATGAACTGAAGCAGTAGATTTAACTTCAGATAAAAAAATGAAAATTGTGATAAAATTTATGACCTTCTTGTGAAAGTTTTTTGAAATATTAAAAATATATTTTGACATATTCAAGAAAAGATAATTTTCAAAAATAGGAGTCTGCCCCAAGGAACAGTAAACATATTAGATATGAAATAAGCATTTAAAAAAAAAATGAGCTATGAAAAGTGCATTGGACCAAATCATCCTGAATGGCATTTTGATAATTACCACATGCAATGATAAAGCACGATCTTGAGATGCTTGTTTTAAGGAAACTCGCTACCCTTCATTTTGCTAAAAATGATGAAAATATAAATTTTCTGCATAAAATGTATATAGACATCCTGACAAAGTTATCTGAAGATTTGGGTAATTTTAAATAATATGTGAAAAAGATTTTCTACTTCATCCGTTTCTATTTAAATGTATCGGAGATGGAATCTTTAAATTAATTTTTTCCAGTTCATTTTTTTTTTTTTTTTTTTTTTTTTTTTAATGTATCAGTATGATCAAAAGGCTAAAACTTTAAAATACACTTTTTAATTGGCTCGTTATTCTTTGGGAGGGGGGGGGGGATCTTTAAAGTGCATTTCATAAAATTATAGTCAGATTTTCAATAATACAAATAGTTTATTTTTTTTTTAAATAAACAGGTTAAGTAAATAGTCGTTTTTACTGTATTTTTTATATATGTCATGATATTTCCTTTTTCTTTTCTTAAACTAATTAACTTTTTAGAAAACTGATCCCTAGCATTATAGAGTATTTTTGTAAGGATAAAAAAAAAGCTTTAAAAAATTTAAAAGCAGGAGTTTTTTTGCTTTAATTTTTTTCACATTTTTACCACAATAATTGCTTTTTTTCTAGGTTAAATCTTTTACCTTCATAAAAACATTTAAGAATATGTAAAAAAAGTATAATAAAATTAAATAATAAAGATTAGTTCTACTCAAATAATAAAAGTAATAGCTTAAAGGATAGCGAATCTGCTTAAGGAAATGGACCTTGAAATAATAATTATAGCTACAGATATTATTATACTCATAGTATAAGAAATAACAGATAAACTATTACAATGATACTGTAAACAACATTAATGATCTTTCCACTTCAGCTTGTCTCCCACAAAAAAGATAGAAAAGATTCATAAGTCACAGGCATTTTCAATAAATTCTAGTATTTAAACTAAAGACTAAGCACTTTATATCAAATCTGTGCTTGTGTTTTCTACGAAATGTGCACCAACATTAAATGAAAAAAATAACAAATGAATTAATTTAATAACAACTACAATGAATTGAATAACTTCAACCTTTTCACTAACATGAACACTTCCAGTCGATTATAAACTGGATGCTAATAATGAAAAAATTATACATGAACATTTTATGTTATAATACAACTTTTTTTGTATGCAAAACTGCATAGTAGACATCTAAATGCTAACATATTAGTAAATTTTATCTATATAAAACCTAATAGAAAAAACATAGTATGATGATAAAATGAAACAGATTAACAAAACACTGCTCACTATTTTTTTAAAGATACAAGGCACTAATACATCTTTAAAAATTTTCAAACAAACTTTAAAACATTTACATAAAATTCTAGGTATAAATATCACTACAAAATAACACTTTCCCAACACTAAAGTTATCAATATTTAATTTATATCAATTTCCACCTCAATGTGTCAAATGATCCGTGTTAAAAAGACATATTTTATGATATATGTATAATTTTAAAAAAATGTGATTTAGTATAAATTGTGTGTGAATAGGACAAATTTGTCTAAATAACAATTCTAATTTATTTATTTTTTATGAATCTTAAGGGGAAAAATATACAAGGCAATGATTTTGTCACACAATCAAAGCTATTAAGTTTTGAAATCTTTTTTATCACTATTTTCAAATAGTGCTATTCAGCTTATTTAATCACAGATTTCTCCAATTAAATTAGGGGAAATTTTGATTTGGAAACAGTACCAACAAAAATAAAAAAAATCATACTAATTGATAAAGTATGATGTTTTATTTTTGCATAACTATTGTGATATAATCTACTACATAAGTCAGGTTGAATATATTTTTCAATAAAAAGTAAAAAAGGGAGAAATAAATATTGAAAAATACATTGGATGCAAATTATAATAAGTCATAAAGTTAAATGGTGATTTAATAAAGTTGTAAAAAATTCTGTCAGAAAATTTAAAAAGGGTCATTTGATGCATTGTGGTAGATTTAGTGTTAAAGAAAAGATTTTCCAAGCTGGAAAATAACTCATATCTTTGGAATATTAATTCAAACGACGTTCAACTAGCTACCATCTTTTATGAAAATTTTAAAACTTACAATAGATATTTCTGAAGACCTTTGTGCATGTTAGACTGTAAAGCAAGGCAGTGTAAGGCTGCTTTGTTCAATCTTTGGTAACAGAGTCTAACACTGAATATAAATTTTTATTTAATTAAAATCAGATCAAAACTTTTTTTTTTCCTCCTTCGAATTCAAGCAACTATAAGCTAGTCTTTAATTAAACTATTTTCTTATCTAGCCCGTTAATAAAAGCAAATAATTTTAATGCCTAAAAACTGTAAGTACTTCATAAATGATGCATTTTCATGTCAGTTTAGTCTACTTATACAGGATGGCCAGTATTTAATGTTTTTCATTTTCCATGGTTCCAACTTCGTTTTACAGTTTTCCCATTCAACTTTAAAAAAAAAAAAAAAAACTTAAAATATGAAGATGGCGAATGTCAAAAAACTAAATTGATCCATTATACAATTAAGCCTTATATTTTGTTTGATTAGCATAAAAAGAAAATTAAGTTATAGTTGCATTTACTCTGAAAATATCCATGTTGGTTAGAAATAAAGCATTTTTTTAAAATTTGTAAGAGATGTTTCTTTCTCTTCATGGAATCATACAGTGAACAATCAATTTTAAAATTACATTGAAATTTCCAAGTCTCAATCAAAATTCCCTTATCTTTTACCAATGTTGCTAAATTCCACCAACTTTTCCAGGTTGGTTGGCCATCCTGTCATAGTTTATACAATTCTATCAAGAACCTTATGTCAGCTTGTCACAGTTGTTTAAAATTACACACTGTCAAGAAAAATAGTTGCAAAATTTTATCCTTAATACTATGTTCATACTTGGCACACCCTTTGACAAAACTTTTAATCAGCTTATGCAAGCTTTAAAAAGACATCAATAAAAAATACACACTTTTCTTTTTGTTGTTGTTCATGTAATTATATTATTGTATCTCTAACAATAATATTTTTTGAAACACCATCAGCACTATTTCCTATCATCAAAACTTAGCTACCTTATGACAGGATACATTAAGCAAACATCAACAGGATCCAAAATTGTGCCACATCGTACAATATGAAATAACTTAAATAAAAGAATTATTTTTTTTCAAACATAACTGTTTGATTTTGCCCAAACTTTGCAAATTTGTTCAATTTTACATAATAAAATTTTATGTTAAATACTTATAGGAATAGATTAATTTCAATTATATAAGTATGTGTGTGTATATAACCTCATAGTGCTGATCATGGGCAAAACCAAAATTAAATATTTTAAAAGTTCAACTTGAAATAACAAAAAATACCATGATAATAATAATAAAAAGTACAGCAACCCTTCATTATAGTGTGTATGATGGGAGATAAGAAAAATGTACACTATATCCTAAATGGGGGTATTAAAATTATTAAGAAAGAACCTTTAAGAAAATGTTTTATATTTCTCTCCAAAATGTTAGTTTATATGCATATTATATTTCTGTTAATAAAATTAACAATGCAGAAATGCACTTGGATGTAATTGAAATGCATATAAAGTTCCTTAGGAGTTGAGTAGAACTTATTTCTTTTTTGGAAGACATTAAAAAGAGCAATAATCCAATGAGTGATATAATGAGAGGTTGTGTATAAATATTTTGTATGTATACAAAGTGATTTTAAAAGAGAACACTTACACACACAGTAAATGAAAATATTAAAAAAAAAAAAAAAAAAAACTTTTTATATTCAAACAATGAACATTTAAGATATAAAAAGGCTTCATAGATGAACAAATTTAGAATTAACCAAATTTAAAAATTAACAATTACACAAGAGTGGTCACGTAATGAACATTTACAAAATAGCTGAAATTCCACAGATGAACAGATTTAGAATTAACAAAATTTAAAAATTAACAATTACTTTTCAGTTACTTAACAAATCAATGAAAATAAATTCTATCATAACACTTGTGATGAAAAATAACTATATATAAAAACAGATTACAATAAAGCACCTTATAGGTTCCTCTTTTATAAGTCGTTATTATTTGTACACCATTTTTTTCTGGACCTTATACCTCCTCTAAAACAAAGTTTAATTTACATGATCACAATGCATCATTCATGCTTCTACTAGTGACAATGATGCTATATTGAAAAGAAAATTACTCTGGATTTATAAAACTCAAATAATTGTGTTAAATAATGATGTAATCTCGGAAAAGTAGGATGGTTCAGGTGTGTGTGGGGGGGAAATGACATCATTCTCAAAAGAAAGAATTTTTATCCATTTAAATACCATGTTTTAGTATGATTGTGTCAACATGACATAATCTCGGAAAAGTAGGATGGTTCAGGTGTGTGTGTGTGTGGGGGGGGGATGACATCATTCTCAAAAGAAAGAATTTTTATCCATTTAAATACCATGTTTTAGTATGATTGTGTCAACATGACATAATATTCACTGACCATTATTTCAAGACATAAAGAGACTGAATCCCTTACTATTTATTTAGATTTTTAGTATGTATAAAATAAAACTGAAAAATACCCAAGTTCCAAGTAACCATAATAAGTAGATAAGTACTTGCAATTTAAGATAGGATAATACGAATTGTTTCAACAATATTTATTGTAAGAAGGATTTGATGCATAAAATTAAATTCTTTAAGCTGTGTTGTACTAAATTACTTTGTTTTCACCATATGGACACTCTGATTTATTCATAGCTGCAAGCGTTCTGGGTTTTTTTCAAGTCAAATAAACATAATTTAAATCAGAAATTTTTTTTATGAAATCTTTCTTTGTTTCTATGTTGTTATTTATTAACTTTTTTTCACTTAATAAAATTTCTGCCTTTATATGAATTGAAGAATCTTGGCAGGTATGCCTATTTTTAAACTTAAAACAAATGGTTGTGTCCCAACAAAGCCCTATCTACAATTTTTTATTTTATCATCCCCCCCTCCACACACTTCAGTAATATATAAAAGGTGCTTTATTGTATGTTTAACATCGAACATTAGAATCAACATAAAAAATATCACTAACAATATTGATGTATATATTTGATAACACAAAGCATAAAATTGTTTTTTTTTTACGTTACATAAATGCATAAGTAATTAAGATATAAAAATAAATATGTCCTAAGCTGCTATAAAATAAATGCAAATGATAGTCCATAAATAAAATCAACAAACATGGTGAAAATAATAATGAAGATACAGAAAAAATAACAAAAAATACTAAATAAATAGGATTAAAATTTATTCTGATAATATCTTAATCTTTCTTCCAATGCTTTAATCTTGTCGTCTTTTTCTTGAAGTTTACTTTTCAAGTCTTTTACTTCAGATGTCAATTTCTTGCATGTTTCAGCAAGCTATGAAAAAAAAAATTCCAAATAAAATTCAATTGTATAAATAAAGATTTATGTACATAGAGACAGAGAATGAATACAGTATCACTTAAAAACTTATTTAATATTTTCTTAAATTATAGGATAAGATACATGCTTATAACTATACACTTTTAATATCAAGTGTGCAAAAATGGGTCTATATGAAAACTTATTTTATTTATATTATTTAAATATTATTCTGCAACTTAAAATTTGCTGTTTTCCTAAACAGAGTACAGCAAATTGTGAATTTTTATCACTTTTCTTTCTTTTTATATAGATAATTTATTTTTCAAATAGACCCATCATTTTAGAGGTATCAGGTATGTACTCAACTATCCCAATAAATGACAAATAAAGAGGTTTTTGACCTCTCTACAATAGCCCCAAACAGATGCCTGTGCCAAATTTTGTCTATAATTCACCAGTTATGGCAATCCTGCCACTTTTTCTTTAGTGTTGCATATTTTATTGAGGTTTTTTTTTTTTTTTTTTTTTTTTTTTTTTTTTTTTTTCCGCCTATGTTACTGTGAATGCTCTTTATATCATTTTAGAGTTGCCTTCTCACCCATAATGCACAATATTTTAAAATGTAGTGTACAATGTTTTGCTAAATATATGCACTAAATTTTAAATACTGTGCACTTTTTTTTACTTTTATAATTATAACAAAACTATGATTAAATACTGCATTCCCACGATTTCACAAATAAGAGTGAAGAAAACCGTAAAAATAAAATAATAAGAATAGAACGTTTAAAAATAGGAAATTCTTCATATATATATATATATATATATATATATATATATATATATATATATATATATATATATATATATACATACATACATATATATACATACATATATATATATAAGTAGTGTACAACAGGGATGTCCAACATGGCATCCTTTATAGATTGTCTTGTGGCTCCTTCAAAATGTTTCTTGTTACTAGCTTCTTTAAAAAAAAATTCAATTTAAAAGATGTCTCGCTTTTAAGTCATTAACGTTTGCATGTTTTTTTTATAACTACAAATGACATTAAGATTTTTTGCTTCTTCCCTATATATATATATAATAAAGATGAAATCACAAATATATGAACAAACTCGTAAAATTCTAAAGATGAACAAGAAATGAACATTCAAAGCCAGTATATAAAATAAGAAACTATGAATAACCCACAGAATCATCAGAAGAGCTTGCAGGTTTAATTCATAGTGAAGATGTGTTATTTCACCTAATTTTGTCAGCATTAAGCCTAAAATGATAGAATTTAGCTCCTAATAACGCATAAAAAAACAAAATAAATGATAAAAAACTAAGAGATCTAAAGAAAGATACCTCACACAAGATATTAAAAATTGAAAAATGATTAGAGCACAATAACTCAATTATAGACAAAAATAAAAAAATTCCAGTAATTTGACCCACAAAATTATGACATGTAAGGATGCAATCAGATTTAAGACTATTAAATCATGTGGCCAGCAGTTAGTCAATGAAAACAAAAACACTGCTGCCATCTGGTCTGAAAAAGTAAAACTATATTGTAACTAGATTTTTAACAAAAATGTTTAGTGCTGCCATCTATATCCATAGAAAAGAGTGAAATCAATTGAAGAAATCAAGAAATGACTTAAATTAACATTTATTTAAAGTAGAATGAAAAAATAGGAATAAACTTAATTAGTACTGAGAAAATATTAAAAAAAGAAAAAAAAAAGGCATTGATTAAATTAACCATTTTAAAACAAATATTATAAAATAAAAATGAGTATATAAATAACATTTAAAAAACAATGAGGATTATTTTGAGATAGTAAAATATAACCTTGTATTATGTGCCAATATGTGAAATATTAATGAAAAATTTATGATGTGAAATGCATGATTCCCACGTTTTTTTTCTTTTTAAAAATATACAATATATAAGCATATATATACACACATAAATGCATATGGATATACATATACACATATAAGGTTTTAAAACTTTTTTTAGCATTCCCTAACCTCAACCCTCCATAATGGTATTTTGATTTTTTATATAATTTTTTTTTATAAGGATGTAAAATGTATGCAAAACATACACGCATATACTTTTTTTTTTTTTTTTTTTTTTTTTTTGTGCATGTTTTTATAATTTTTTCAGTAATTCCCATCCCACCATCCATAATAGTGCTTTCGATTTCATACTTCTTTTTACACATTATCTGCCCATACTGGTGAAAAGTAGAAAAAATGAATATTAAGATTTGATCCATGCAGAAATAAAAGAGATGGGATAATTATAAGACAATGCTAATTGCATTAATTTAAAAATATTAGGCTGTAAGAATTGGAAGGAACATAAACGTTTGATACAAAGACCATGATTAAGTAGAATATTTCTATAAGCTAAAATATGTAAACAGGAATTGAAGTTAGTAAAATTAATTACATTAAATGAAAAGTCATTACGTTTACCATAAATATTGAATGTTAGGGTGTTATTAGGTAGAATATTAACTTTAACATCCATAAAATTGATACTCGAAATATCTGAATACGTAGTGCTAAGTTCTAGATAAGAAAGGTACTTTATAGGAAGAGATATAGAATTATTATCACCAACAGAAAAAATAATTATATCATCTATATATCTGTAAAGCAGTATATTATTGTTAATAAATTTTCTTTCATAAAAATCTGATAACATGCTTGATGAAGCAGCACCTTGAGGGACTTCCTGTATCTGAATAAAAAAAGCATTGTTTCGGAAGATAAAATTACGAAATAGTAAAAAATTATTAAAAAGCAGAAAACCAACATTGGTTTTCTACTTTTTAATATTCCTGCACAAAGACTTTATTGCTATTTTAAAGTAAAAAATTAGTCAAAGATTTGAAGTGTCAGTATCAATATTATCAGGTAAATTTAATAAAGGGAAATATTCTATAAATAATGCATTAATAGTAGATTGTAAGTCTATATATATATATATATTTTTTTTTTTTTTTTTTTTTTTTTTTTTTGAGATAGGGTCTTTTTGGAAAAATGTAATGTTTATTTTACATGAGGCTAATGCAGCATAGGCACTTTCTGGTGACTGCTGTGAGACATATATGTATCAATTACTGCAACTATCATAAATCACTTTTATAATGGTGATAAAAGTTTTATATGTTTCCAGTGAATAATGGTGCCCTTCAGTTGTGGCTTGTGACTTTTTGTATGTGTGTGTGTGTGTGTGGGGGGGGGGGACTATATGTGTGGCTGCCAAATTTAAAGTTCATGTTACCACTATATTTTAATAAAAAATTTGGCCTTATTTAATAGAAGAATTTTTTTACCATTAACACATTCACTGCCAAAGCTGAGATGGTGCATCTGTTCACACATGCCAAAATCATATCTGCATTTTTATGCTTTTAAATTATTTTCTGTCATTTTATTATTTGAATATATATAACATTACTTTTAGCAACAAATAAATTTACAGGAGTATACTTGCTGTTGGCATATGAAATAATATTTTTGCTTCCTGTGCCAACTACGCGATAACTAAGAGATAGTAATGAGATCAATAACAAGTTTTCTCGTAGCTGCAAGGAAACAGTCGGCAGCGAACATGTTAAACAAGACAAGGATTTCTTTTAAAATATATAGTAGTAACAAAAAAGTGTAAATTTAGCAACCATGCATGTAAATACCCCTAAAAACCAGTCACAATCCTCCACTGGTGCCATTGTTAGCCATCAGCTGAGTTCCACTCATGTTTATTGCAAAGTTGTACATGGCCTAGTGAACAGCATAGAAACATGGAGATAAGTTTTACAGTGGCGTAAATTTTTTATAATTTGATTATTTATGAATTATATTTGCATACAGTTAAAAATAAATCCTGTCACAATGAATCTTCTTAGTGTTGAATAGATTTGAAAAGAAATAAAATCTAAGGAGTCAAAAAAATGTCAAGGCCTTAAATGAAAGCAACTAAACTCAGTGCATATGCAATAATATGTTTTCAATCACTAAATAATTCTTTTTGCAAGCCCAGAAATTTCCATTTAGTCCATTTAGTTCAAAAGAAATTTATGCATATGATAAAAATTAAAGACAATATTGTAATAAAGTGGGAAAAAAATTTCCTTCCTTAATATAGAAAACTGAATTTAACTTTCTATTTTTTTAGAATGACTGAAGTGCTTTGAACTTTACTTTTGTAACCATGAGAAAATTTTTATTTTACTTCCTTAGAAAATAAATTACTTTCATGCCATAGTCATGTATACTTAAGAATAATTATTAAAAAGGCATAATAAAATTATTTATTCAAGTAAGATACGCGTCTATTTTCTATTGTACTTCAACTAAATTGTTTCAAAATTAAATTCCCAAAACCATACCACAGTGTACATATATATATATATATTTTTTTTTTTCCAAGCAATGATACATGTGTTTGAAGCTACAGAAATTTTACCTTGTGGAAATTTAAGAAGTTTCAAGGAATATTTTGATTATTTAAGGCAGTTCTCAAATCTCCTGCTCAACAACGCAAAACTTTTTGACACATTTTTAAATGTAAAAGCATAAAATTAGCAGGCTTGACTATTGAAGAGATTTGGAATCAAAATGAATTTTCTATTTTTTTTATAAATAAATTACTTATCGAGTTATAAGCAATTGTGGTCCTGCGATGACCGGTTTTTCTCGTTTCTTGCTGTGCTGTTCTGCAAAATCAGTTCAAACTGTCAACTTTGACAGCATTTTCTGAAAGATCGTTTATGTTTCCTAAAAAATGGAAAACATGTTTCGATTACATAGTTTCTGAATAATAGCACCTGCCAATTTCACACATTTCCGAACAAAAATGAATTTAACAATTTGTCAGAAAGTAGCCCCTTTGCATTTGAGAACAAACAGCCTTATTGAGTTTTAAGCAAATCAAAAACTACTTTTTATTTATCGGGAGTTTTAAGAAGTCAAGTCTGTAACACCCTGTGAATGTTTATATTAGAGTAAAATGCTAGAGTCAATAAAACTAGCCCCTGCAACATTTATGTAGATTTTAAAGTACACCACAGAGAAAATACTAACACAACAATGCGTGATGAAAAATTATTTTAAAAATACTAAGCAAATAACATACAATGAGTATTAAAAATGACTTAACATATAGAAAATAATTTAGTTATTGACACTACAAAAAAATAATTCATTATTGATACAGAAAACATATAATTTTATATAAATATCTGAAAATACAAAAAAGTCTTCCCTTCTTGTATTGAGAGAAAAGATAATTACTCTTTCTTTGTTTTTAAAAATTCAGATCATTTTACTCAAACACACAAAGTTAAAATGCATAGAACCCAATTACAGGTGATTACTAGCTTTTGTGAATTCTGAATTTGAATAGGAATTTCAAAAAATTAGTCAGCTATTGTCAAGTTGGCTTCATTTATAATAACCTACTTTTATTGGAAAGCTTGCAGATATAACGCTAGTGCATATCATTATGTAATATTCAGCATATGACAGTTAGCAACAATGAAAGTAAAGTTGCAAGAAACCACATTTGCTAAAACTCATGAATTAAACACAATTATGTGAAAAAAAAATCTGCCTTGTTTCAAAATGGCAGCCACCATAGAATTTCAAATTGCTATATCTCAGTCATTTTTTAAGATGAGGGAAAACAAAAAATGTTCTGGAATCCTTGTATTAAGGCCTAACACTTACACAAGAAATAAATTTGGATTTCTAAATTTTTTGTATATTTTTTTTAGCATGAAATCTTTAAGGGGCCACTATTTTGAAACAAGATGACGGATCAAGCTTGCCAACGAACTCGGTCGAGATCTTGTTTGTTTGTTTGTTTGTGTTTATGACGGCCGATTATCAACACGTGGGATATAGGCCCTGGGGGGAGTGCCCTTCGTGGGGGTCTTTCTAAGGGAGCCTAACCTGTATTTACGCATGGGAAACCACGGTTTCGAAGAAAACCACGAAAACTCCGAAACGGTTAGGCCGACGGGCGCGATTGGGTTCGAGCCCAGCACCTCCCGTCTACCAGCTTCGAGAGCAGAACCTCTCAGCGGTCGAGATCTTGATGTGTATATATATATATATATACACACACATATATATATATATATATATATATATATATATATGAAATTTCTATGTTCACCATTAAAAGAAATCCCTTTCATAGTCTTATCAATATTAGACCTTTACTGTATATAGAGAAAAAACAAAATTACATTTTCAGAATTCTTGTTTTCACACAACTCATACTCATGTTCACTTGAGCTGTCATTATCCTGAATTGTCACAAAAGTAGCTACTGGCATAGTAACATGCGAAACAATTCCAGACTTGGGGTTAACTTCTGATGACAGAGAATGCTCCTGTGACCAAGGAAATCTTTTCTGGTTGTTCGAGTGCATTATAATATTTTGATTTACACTATAAATAAACAGAAAATTTTAATATAAGTTCAACATGAAAAATTGGAGAATTGTTTTGATTAAGAAATCATCAAAATGCTTACTATAAAACAAATAATAAATAAAATAAAGTAAAATACCAATCAAGTAAAGTAAATAAATAAAATATCATAAATAAAATAAAGTCCATTACAAATTAAAACAAAATTGATTTAGGGTGAGAGCACCAGTAATGAATGAGTGAGACAGAAAGCTATAGAAAACAAAAATAATGCATGGCCATGTTAAGTTTGGTTGGCATCAGGGGTGTACCAGGGTATACACCATATATCTTCTGGGGTTTTTTTTTTTAAGAAGCTCCATATCCCACTGTTTCTCAAATAAAGCTATAGTGTATACTCTAGCTACGAACATTCATGACTCTAGCGTATACCCTCTGGTTTTTTTATGACTACAACACTGGTTGGCATGTACCTGGTTAATTACTGATGCACTCAACCTACATTAAACTAATCAGATGTGGCAATCCCAAAACTTTCTTCTATCTCATACATGTTAATACTTCCTTCCCCCTCTGGGATTGCACATATACTCTAAAGCGAAAGCTGGGTTCCCGGGGCGGTTATCCCTGTTAATACTTCCTGAAAAATACATATAGGAGCACCACCGGTTAGGTGATTTACACCAAAATATAATCAGCAACAACTTATGTCAACTTCTAATTGAGTTTGATGAAAATACGTGCTTTAGTTTTAGAGATAGAGCTATTGCGGGATTTGTGAAAAATGCAGCATAACAGCACCTGTTGGGCGATTTACACCAAAAACAAAACAACACTAATTTATATCAGGGACTAACTGAATCTGAAGTTTGATGTAAATTCATGCATTGGTTCTTAAGATAGAGCTATTGCGATAATCATGAATAAGGAAGCATAGCAGCGCCACCTATTGGGTGATTTACACCAAAAAGTTATCAGTACCAAATTATATCAATGACTAACTGAATCTGAAGCTTTCTGAAATCCGTGCTTTAGTACTTGAAATATAGCTGGAAATCATGAATAATGCAGCATAGCAGCACCACCTGCGGGGCGATTTACATAAAAAATTACAGCACCAATTAATATCAGGGACTAACTGAATCTAAAGTTTTATTAAATTCCGTTTATTAGTTCTTGAGATAGAGCGCTCACAAAATTTGTGTTACGCACAGACAGACAGACATTTTGTAAAAACATGTTTTTCAGGATATCTGACCCCTAAAACGTGTAAATCTGCCGAAAATGAGAATTCAAAATTTTTTACGAATCCAATACTTTCTTCTTGTAAAGATAGAAGAAAATAAAAATTAAAAGAGATTATATATAAGACAGTTTAAATGAAACTGGGTAACTCTTAATATTTTAAAATATTATAGTATATAGGAGACAGTGAAATGACTGCCTGTTACTCTCTCACTAAAATGTGTAAATAGTTTAAACTTTTACAGATAAGTGTCAATAATGTTCAGGTCATATCTTCAAATTATTTGTTTAACTGTTTTTTCTGATTGTGAGTTAAAAGAAAATTTGTGTTTCGACTAGTCCAAAGTACATTTTAAAAAGTTTTTATCATTAATTATATATTACAAAGTATCGATTCTAAAACAAATTGATCAAGGTTAAAGAATATTATTTAAGTGGGCTACAAATTAATGCTATCAGAATTTTATGTTAGGATCCCACATGATATTTAGGCCTATTTTTATCTAGCCATGTGTGCTGGGTATGAATGGGATATATAGAAAATTAAATGTTATAAGATTATTGTAGCCCTATATATATATATAGTCTCTCTATAACGAACTTCCATACAGCACATTTCTCTATATAATGAATTTTTAGTAGGAACGGTCACTTTTTCCAATGATTGCATTAAAAATAATCTCCATATAGCAAAATATCTATCTTCATATAATGAAATTTTTCAGAAGTTTTTCTTCATTTATTTAGAAAAAGCTTCAAAAACACATGGAATCAATTTTCATTTATTGGTTTTTGGTTTATCTTTCAAAGCTGAGTACCGTATCTTATTCTTTATGTCCAACAAGGGCATTAAATTCTTCAATCCCCTTCCGATCCAACACCCTTTTTGACACAGTGTCTATTGGACTGCTGCACGATCATGCCTGCCTTTGTTTATTTCAACAAAGATGAACATACATTCTTGGAAAAGATTTAAACATTTCCTTGATCTGGAGCCATTAGCAGCTGTCACAAAGCATTGCAAAAGATGAAATGATTCCATGGTCACCTTGAAAAGTTTATTGTTTGGTTTGGTCAGTGGGCCAGGCCCGTTAGCTAGACCATATTTCCAGATAGGGCAATTGCTTTTCCAGGGGGGGGGGGGGGGAAGCAGATTATTTCTTCACTATTTTTAAATCTCTTATTCGTAGTTCTTCAAAAATATGTACTGTATTTTAGGGTAACAGTTTTCTATTTAAAACATAAGACTTTTCTAAAGCTAGGATGAAATTTTTAAAGTTTCTTCCAAGGATACAATACAAATGCATTAAAGATAAATAAAATATTTGACATAGTATAAATAACTTGTTTTTCTTTTAATTAAATAATTTAAATATATGCATGTTTTATGTAATCTTATATTAATAATAAATTTAGGTATAATTTATTAAATGACTAGCTGACCCGCAAGGGGTTGCACAGGGCCCCGTAATTTTAAACAAAACTCAGATTTGTATGATTGTATATCTTTTGAAAATCTTTTAAATGAACCTATTTTCGGAGAACCCATTCCCTTCCGCAAGGTCTAGTGTGTTCTTAACAAACCTCTTTCCAAATGAACCTATGAGCTGGGTCCCCACTACCTAAGGTAGCATGTACCGGAAATATGCCGCATGTGCCGTAGACAATCAAAAACGTAGTTGAGTGAGCCAAACATTGTAATTATCAAGCCCATAGAACCCTAAAAATGAATGCACCATTAATGTTCGAAAATGTTGGTAACTAATGTCTAAGGTAAACTTTCATAATACAGAAAATACCTGAATTTTAATCTAAGTTGAATGAACCAAATCCCGTTAAAATTGGGCCCTTAGAAACCGAGGAATGAATGAGCCCCAAGCGGCGTAAGGTGCCTCCCAGTAATATTAACAAAACATTTAATAAACAAATGAAATCCCTTATCTAAAGTTACCTTTAAAGTAACATGATTTTTAATTTACGGCAGTAGTGAGTAAATGTAAGTTGTTACTGAAAAAGTCCTTCTGGCCAGTGCCGGGAGGAAGAGGTAGCTTTCATATTCCTTATTTTTAAAAAGCTAGCTTATATTATTCAAACACACGAAGCTCAATTTAGTGGAAACCGATTATAGAAGATTCAATACTAATTTTTATCAATACTAAATCATTATGAATGAGAATTTCGCGAAATTAGTCAACTTTATCCAAACTGATTTTATTTAAAGTAACTTATATTTGGTTTCCAAATTCGGCGATATCTTGAAGTGCCTGCCTTTTTAAGACAACGTGGTGGATGAGGCTAACCAGTGATCTTGGTCGAGACCTTAGTAATTCCTGTGCACATGCTCACACACATAGGAATCGTTGATATATACGAGTGCTGTCGCAGGCAAAAAATCAGATTTTTCAAAATGTCACCCACATAAACAAATTCAAACTGCTATATCTGAGCATTTTTAAGATAAAGACAAAACAAAAAATGCTCCGGAATCCTTATATCAAGGTTAAATACTTAAGAAAGAAACATTTTTCAATTTCTAATTTTTTTGCACCTCACTTTAAATATAATTTTTTTTTATTTAATGGCCGCCATTTTGAAACAAGATGGCGGATGAAGCTGGCCAGTGAACTTGGTCGAGACATTGCTATATATTATCCACATGCCTTCTTACAACCAAATAGGTTAATAAATACGTGTGTTATCGCGTGACAAATATCAGATCGTTTCAAAATGTCAGCCATGCTAGAAATTCAAAGTGCTATAACTCAAACATTTTTTAAGATATAGACAAAACAAAAACTACCCCGGAGTCTTTGTATCAAGGTCAAACTCATAAAAAAAAACTTTTTCATTTTCCAATTTTTTGATACCTCACTTTAAATTTTAAATTAAAAATGTTTTTTAAATGTTCCCTTTTGAAACAAGATGGCGAATGAAGCTTGCCTACGAACTCGGTTGAGACATTGGTATGTACTATGTACACACCAAGTTACATCCAAATGGATTCATAAATACGCCTGTTATCGCGTGACAAAAATCAGGTCTTTTCAAAATGTCAGCCACAATAGAAATTCAAAATACTATAACTCAACCATTTTTTTAGATATAGACGAAACAAAAACTGTTCCGGAATCTTTATATTAAGGTCAAACACATAAAAAAAAATCTTTTTCATTTTCCAATTTTTTGATATCCCATTTTAAATTTTAAATTTTTAAAATTTTTTTAAATGGTCGCCATTTTGAAACAAGATCGCGAATGAAGCTGGCCAACGAACTCGGTCGAGACATTGGTATGTACTTTGTACACACCCAGGTACATCCATATTAGTTCATGAATACGCCTGTTATCGCGTGACAAAAATCAGGACGTTTCAAAATGTCAGCCACGCTAGCAATTCAAAGTGCTATAACTCAGCCATTTTTAAAGATATAGACGAAACAAAAACTGCTCCGGAATCTTTGTATCAAGGTCAAACACATAAGAAAAAAATATTTTTCAATTTTCAATTTTTTGGTACCACATTTCAAATTTAAAATTTTTTAAATGGCCGCCATTTTGAAACAAGATAGCGGATGAAGCTGGCCAACGAACTCGGTCAAGACATTGGTATGTACTATGTACACACCGAGTTTCATCCAAATAGGTTCATGAATACGCCTGTTATCGCGTGACAAAAATCAGGACGTTTCAAAATGTCAGTCACGCTAGAAATTCAAAGTGCTATAACTCAGCCATTTTTTAAGATATAGATGAAACAAAAACTGCTCCGGAATCTTTGTATCAAGGTCAAACACATAGGAAAAAATATTTATCAATTTTTAATTTTTTGGTACCACATTTCAAATTTTAAATTTTTTAAATTGCCACCATTTTGAAACAAGATGGCGGATGAAGCTGGCCAACGAACTCGGTCGAGACATTGGTAAGTACTATGTACACACCGAGTTTCATCCAAATCGGTTCATTTACGAGAGTTACAGTGTGACAAAGATCAGATATATATATATATATATATGGATACATATATATATATGGATTTTAAATTTTATTTACAATAGTTTTTAAATACATTGTGTGGTTTATATTCGGTTTATAATTCTCTATATATAAGGATATGTTTGGTTTTGCTGTTTATACAGTTTTTTACATTCAAATGCTTACAATTATTTATACAGTTATTTACATTCAAATGCTTACAAATATTTATCTTGCGTTAGTTGTTTAATAGAAGTAATGCTAGATGGCAGCACTAAATTTGTCTCTTTAAGATAGCTCCTATTTTTAATTTTTCTAGCTCCATTTCAGTTATAATTTAATACACCAGGGGGTATTTTTAGCTAAATTTTGACGATATTGTTAAACTGTTATTAATTAATTTAATAGTGCATTTTAAATAATGTAATTAATATCTATTTATTTTATATTAGATTAAATGTGTTTAACAAGGTATTTCAAATTTTATTTCAAATTGTATTAACTGCATCCTTTGGTATCATTTACTGTGATTTCTTAACTGTTTTATTCACCTTAATCTTTTTGATATACTGGCAGCCATGTGCGCGTGGATTTTTGTAAAATACTGAAATATTAATCGGTATGGTGTTTATTATTTATATTTTATATCCTATAAATATTTAAATATGTTTTATTGATTCTTCCATTTCATAATATTTGTTTCTATTCTGCTTTCATTTTTAATCAATTCACTTGATTTTATGGTTGTTTGGGCACAGGGGAAAATAACTTTTAGCTTTAGCTTATTTTTCCCACAGAAAACAACCATTTTGCTTATATCATTGAATTCTGTGCCCTTGATAACGTAATTCAATGTATAAGCTTTTCAATTTTTGTCGGTTTCCACTTTTTTCTTTTTCTTCCATAATAATTCTTATATTAATTTTTTTTTTTTTTTTTTAATACTTACAGCTTTAATTCATAATAATTGACGGTGGATGGTTATGTTTAATTAATGGTTATATATATATATATATATCAACTTTTGAACGGGGGGTGATTTCGGGGTCTGGGGGTCATGATCGATGAAAATATACCAAAATTTTTTGAAATCGCTTTCCTCCGAACGGCTGCAATAGGTAGCTTTTCGTAATAAAAGCTACCTAAAAGGAGATTAATATTAGAAAGAGGTGGTAACTGAGGTATAAAGAAGTACTGGGTCCAGGGGGTCAAGGTCTTAACTGGAATGTAGTTGTGTATAAAAATTTTTTTTTTTTTTTTTTTTTTTTTTTTTTTTTTTTTTTTTGTAGTTTTAAAACAGCTTGAGGACACTAGAACTATGTTAAAGAAAATTATAATAAAATCAAATTATTTTTAAAGAAGCTGCAACAAAGGCCCCAAGAAAGAGATTAATATTCAAAATTGATGGTAGCTGAAGTCAGAGAATTTTTTTTTTTTCATTCATGTAGTAGCTGGAAGATTTAAGAAGTTGTTGGAAAAAAAAGCTATTGAATTGGACCATTTTTAAGAGAGCTATAATAAAGGTCCCAAAAAGGATCCAACTGATAGTTAAGAGCAGGGCCCTAACATGAAACAGGTTAAAATGTCTTAGTAACTTGTGCTTTTGAGCTTTAATTAGTCAAAATCAAGCATACTGTATGAATTATTCATTAGAATTTTAAAGAAATGCGCAAAATATTGGGTAAATGCTTAAAAAAGGGCCCTAGGCCTCAATAAAAATATGAGAGTTGATGGTACGAGGAGAAGAGTTGATCCACGAATCACATTTTACTCTAGTAAGATATATTAGATGATCTTATGATAATCATTAGATTATATTTTGATGAAGGCTTTGTCACCAGTTTGAACCAGGAAATGCAATGAAATGAAGGTGAGGAAAAATAGCGATGTTAAAATTAGGCACACTACATATGAAAAATAATTTCATTTCAAACAACAGCAAATAAAATGTGTAAGTATGCTTTGATAAGTTCTCTTTAAAAAATGCACATCACAAAAACTATTTTATAAAATGTATTCTCCCTCTTTCATTTACGGCTGGAGGATTTCTGTGACTGGCTGGTAGAAAATCAGATTTACCAGCCACATTGGCTGCTAGAATATTTTCACTTTCGCTAAGCATAAGTATAACACAAAATAAAATTTAAAACAAAATATTAACATCTTCACTCACAATTATTCCATCTTGGAGCAAATATATTAATCACACAGAAAAGAATAAAATTGTTACAGTTTAGTTTTCACTTACCTATCCAATGAAATACTGTCTTTCAAGATATTATTGTTACCATTCATCTTCATGAGTTCTCTGTAATCTACTTTATTACCTTCAGAGATGAAAATAAACTTTTGTTCATTGTTTCGATCAGCTGTAACCAAGAATTGCCTGTCTGGTTTATATAAAACAGGTTTGTTTGTTTTAGCTCCAGCACCAGTCTGAAATAAAAATTAATAAACAAAATCAGAAATGCAAACATATATAATGATATATTATATACAGGTATGTTTATATGCATAATAATTTTGTATACATAACAAAATCACGTAAATTTTTTGCAAAATTCATTCATTCACAAGCATCACACAGTTAAACCTTTTTAAAATGGACAATCTGTGATCCGTTTTGAATTCAGACTTTTTTTTTTTCAGGAGGGAATTTTGCAGCTCTGGAGGAGAGGGGACATTATAGATTTCCATTGGGGAGAGGGAGAATTTACACTTTTAAACTATTATTAAACTCAAAATCTCAACTTTTCCAGAGGGACATTTTGATGACTTGGTGAAAAAATCACCCATCCCTCCATCTGAATTCATCGCTGGTGAAGATCACAAAAATTGTCTGATTAATTGAGTTTCTGCTTTAATGTAAGGAAAAACAAGGGTTTGTCAAGACTAGAGAATCAGAAAATAGTATTTTTATGCATTGTTTCTTTCTTCACACATGGAAAATTTACAGTCTAGTATTGCAACTTTCATATGTAAGGTAGCATGTGTTCAATCTTTTATTCTTTTTTTTTTTTACTTCATTTACCCGTATGAATTTATAAAGGCAATGCACATGTACAGTATAGTTGCTCAAAATGAGTCGCAAATTTCAGCAATCCTTAAGTTTGCAAAAAAAAGCTCGATATAAGTCTTCTGAGAGTAAATAGAATTAATTTTTCATAATTTAATTACAAACGCATGATTCATTATTTGATATATATTTCTATAAAGGAGATTAGAGGCTAATGGGACATATATTTAACGTTTCATGCTGTAAAAAGTGCAATTTATAAAATTCATGTTTTTACAGAATTACTTCTAACAGATTTCTATCAATGGATTAAAAAAAAAAAAAAAACTAATAGTTTGATTATTAAAATAGAAATAAGTCTCAATTATAAAACAAAGTTTTCTCCCATTAGACCCTAGAAATGCACATTTATCCCTGAATCCTTTACCACTGCATTTTAAGCTTATTGTAAATTAACTGTTTATCTCTGGTACGAAATAATGATTAAAAATTAACATTGTCTAAAAGCTTCATAATAAAAAATATTATTATTTAAAACTGATTTAATAGTTGATCAAAACAAATATTTATTAAATATAAAAAAAACTCATCATGATGCTTAAATATATCTTGCTTCTTGCTTTGCAAATAGCTAATAAAAAAAGTGGTTTACTGCATGTTCTTGTGTAACACTGGAAATGACATTTACTGATAAATTTTGACTATTATATTTTATGAGAAAACCCTGTTGTCTCGCTAGCTCCCATGTTCCATTAGCCCCCAGTCTCCCCTATATGTATTTTTCTCAATATTTTTATCTCGATTATTTGTTACTGATAGCATGAACTACGGATTACATGAACAAAAATTTAATTCCCCTTGAGGTTCATGTTAACGAGGCTTGACTGTTTATATAATGATTCAAAATAAGGATTACAGTGATTAAATTTTAAAACATTAGTGATAAAAACATACTTCCAATTACAAGATGTATCTAAGTCAAATGTAGCTTTTAGATATAGAATTTGTTTTACATGGGGCTATATATGTAATAAAAAATATGAAATATATTTTTTTACAAAGTCTTCTTTTCCTATAACTTATATTTAGAGAAATGTTCTGCATATTAGAAGGACATTAAAAAAATTCCACTATTTTACAACCAAAACCTACCAAGTTATGATTTTTACAAATTTATGAAATGTCAATGTTTTCTGGCACTATAACTGCATCTTTCCACTTTTAGGAGCAGAAAATTTTAAAAAATCGACTATTTGACTTTTGAATTTTAATATATAATTTTAATATACAATATAATATATATAATTTTGAATTTTTATGATATAATGCCAGTAAGGAATAATCTAACTAAAGCAGGTAAAAATAAATGCATATTATTATTTTTTTAATTATTAATTGATCTTGTAAAATGCTATGCAATTTTGAAAACTCATATACTTTTTTCAGAAAATGTAAAAATCAAACAAAAACAACACTAATTGTTGGTTTTGACAGCAATAGTGATAAGAATTAAATTTACCTTCATAGAAATTAGTATTGGGTTTCTGTTTTTTCCACTCAACCATTCCTTAGCAGTAAGTGATGGAGTTGGTGCAGCAGTATCTGGGTATAAATCTTCTTGAAATTGTTCAGACTATCAGAAAAAGTAACATTTTGATAATTACAACATATATTTGTTTAATTATGATATACTGAGTTTTTAAAATGATCATTTACAGAAAAATAAATTTGAACCAACGTGAAAATATTATATTAAGATATCTTTGAAGACTATTTTTTTTTAATACTTTAAAAATTGACTTCTAAAGTGTGTTAAAATATAGTAATATAGCAACATGACTAAAAACTTTGAACGACCTCTGAAAGCTTTATCTTTTTAAATATTTGATTTCTTTTTCTCAAAAGAGTCATAAAAACAACAATAAAATGACATATATGTAATACATCAAAATTCAAATTAAATAAGGATATTTTTATTCTGTATTTTTAGTATGATGATTGAAACCACTTTCCAGGATCAAATCATTCTCATAACTTTGTAAAACACAGGCAAATATTCAAAATTTATGATAATTCATAATTCATACTAATAAAATATTCTAAAAAATTTTGTAACTATAATCATAGGAGAAGTTCATTCCTTAAATCAACCCTTTTAAGAGTATTTTAACAAAGCTTCATAACATTGCATGAATAACCTTTTCTATTACGAAGTTTTGCATTTAAGCAAAATGTTAAAAATCTGATCTTGAGAAAAACCTAAATATATAATTTAACATAATATCCAACCTTTAACCCATACTTGACTACGGGCCTATATATAAGAGAGTATATATTTCTAGATCATATTCAAAAAATATTTGTGTTATTGCTTTTGTTTCAGTATTATATTACTATGAAAGAATCATTCATCACACTGGCTTAATCTTTAATTTTTTTTAATTTATTTATAATAAACTTTCAAAATATGGCAGTTTTGAGAGAAAGGAAGACAACATCGTAGTCAACTACATAATTGTACAAAAAAACCCAACAACTAACAGCAGAAAATGTAATGTTGGACTCTGTTTGAACGTTTGAACTGTTTCTTACCATTTCATTTGAAAGAAAAAAATCAAGTATGGAAAAAAAAGTGGAATGAATTTGCCATTTTCCTCATATATATTAGACAACCCGTGAATTTGAGAATAAAATTTTAGTAAGTTTTACCATGAAGTTAAACCATAATTTTTGAACAAAAAAATAATTTTTTTTCAATATTTAGTAAAATCATCAAATGTCTGTAAACTTAAGTTCTAAAAAAGATAGAAACAAAATTCAAATTGTTGTAGAAATCTAAGAAATCAAATTGAATAGTATAAAATAATAATAATAATAATCTGACAAACATCTCTTTTAAAAGGTAGGCAGATACCTAAGACAGGTCAATCTCAATTATACATAAAATCAGCCTTTAAATATGCAAAATAGAATATTGGAAAATGCAAATTACATTAAAAGATGAAGATAAAAATTTCTGTGACACTGAGAAATAAGAATGCTTACTTCTACTAAGGCAAAAATCAAAAGAAAAGCATCTTTTTATGTGCTTTTAACTTAGTTTAATTTGGTTCATGCATGTAAAGATGAAATTTTACAATTCATTTTTCAACCACTTCCTGATGTGCTAGATTTACAGAATTTCTGTTCAGTTGTGTGTTCCCAATGACAATACATTATTTCCATATTTTTATAACTTAATTATCACTTGATTAATATTAATTTAATTATGGTTACATGTTGAGCAATCAATTTAGAAAATCCTGAATGGATAGTTTAAATAATTCTTTTTTTTCCTTTCTTGATACTATATCTTAAAAAGAAACTGAACAAAAATACATTTTTTAGTAAATTTGCTAGTATGCACTTTTTGTGAAACATATATAAAAGCAGCTAATTTCCTATAATCAGAGTCTGTGCCAAATTCATATATCGTAATAGAAATGTTTTGGAACATGAATTGCAATCATAAAATTAGGCATGGTTTTAAGAATTTATTCTTAAAGATAACGCATAAAAATTTGTCTCTCATTATACAAAGCATGTTTTGTGCTGAATTGTTGAATTAGATCTATAAATTTCACCATAAAATCAGAATTTAAATATGGTACACGCATGATTATCTAACAATCACTAGACCAATTGGTCAAATGTTGGAAAAACAAAATCGTCAGATAATCAGAAAGACTATCAATTAAATTTTCCAACTGTACAAATTAGAATCCTGCACGGGTCTGGTTGTATCCAATTCGGACCCAAATTTTCTCCTCAAATGCAACCTGAACGCGACAAATAATAATTTTTATAAATGTCAAACCAATTTCAAAATACTCAAACTCAAACCTGAAGTTAAAAAAAATTCATCCATATTTTAATTAAATTATAAAAAAATAGCCTAAAATATTATGTTTAATATCAATTTTATGTTTTTGTACAAAAACGAATACATGTACACCCATTAATATTGAAATATATAAATTTTTCATTTGAAAAATATTTACGACTCTTTTGAAAAATCAGGTCACCCTGAAAACAACCACAAAGAGTCAAATTCTAACCCAAACCCAAACAGAAAAAAAAGCATCCACTGGAACCGCAAGTCGAGTTGGGTTCGAATAGAATCAGGTTATCAGAAACAATGCAGGACTCTAGTATAAACATTAAACTACAATTAAAATTACTATAAATAAAGTAATAGCTACAATCATAAAGCAAAACACTGGGAAAAATAAATAATAATTATATAAAAAATATTAAAAACAGACTTGAGATTCTTTTTTTCTTCTTTTATTTACTAATATTTATTACCTAACAAAAACTAATAAATTAAAGAATTTTATTTTTAGTTATTGATTCGGTTCAAAGTCCTAAAAGTCCTAAAGTAAAAGGAGCTGATCACGTGAAATAATCCATAAATCTGAGTTTCCAAAACTCAAAATGTACCTATTATTAGTGTTCACTCTAGAAAGAAAAAGGACAGAATGCTACTCACTGGAAAGAGCACTACTGAAGCAGAAAAGAGGCAATCGTTCGGTAGAAAAGGACAGTATTACAAGAAAAAATTTATTATGTTTAATAACAGTAAAAAATGAGTAATTTTTAGATATAATAAACAAATCCACATTAACTTTGGATGATTTCATAAATTATATTAAATTCAAATATACAATTAAATTACAACATGATTTAATAATTGTTTTATCTAAATTTTTTCTAAAGCAATGAGAATTTTTGGTACTTGTTAATTATCCCGTCGACCAATTTCACCAAATTATATTAAACGGCCAAACCACTCGCCAAATTATATAATTGACATAATTTTTATTTTAAATAACGAAAGAACAAATAAATTAGTATAACATTAATAGAAATACAAATATAACGTCGAAATAAAAATCACTTGATGACATAAACACGTGTTGTCAAGTGAATGTGACATTTACAATCAACTATTATTGGCATTTAATCTTACAATTTGGCGACAGTAATTTGGTCGATGGGATAACTAACAAGTACCGAATTTTTTTCTAACTTTTGCAAGCTCTCTGGCACACAGATTTAGAAATACTGTGGCACAGGAAGAACTTTTACAAAAAATGTCTGGATACAATTAAGAATATATTTCACTACTTTTAAAAATGACAGGATGGGTTTTACTGGTTCTAAAAAGGGTAGAGTGGTGAGCCCTTAAAAAATGGACTGTAGGCAACACTACTTATTATCGTATAAAAAAAGAAAATAAGTTTTTAACTAACAAACTCAGAGCTTACCTTTCTGGGAACAATCATGGATATGGGTTCACACAGAGGCTTCACAGCATGCAGTTTGTAGAACCGGAACACTTCACATTTCAAAACATCTAAACCTCTTTTAGGCATGAATCCAAGGCCTCTTTGAGGAAACCCAGTCAGAAACTGATTTAGATAATGACACCATGGAGGCTCATTCACTATTTCATAATAACGGATATTACCATCACCCTAAATGAAAAGAAATTAGTCATGTATGACAGGCCATTACTTTTTTACATTATTGTTTGCAAACTCATGTCATAAATACAGTGCAAGTTAACAACATTCAATTACAAATATTTGATAACTTAAATTTTTTACAAAAGTAAAAAATACTCCCTCTGTATCAAAATGATTCATTTATAAATTTTCATTTGATTTAGGATACACAGGAGGGAAGAATTACAAGAGATATTTACTAGCGTCTATAACAAAGCAATTATACTTTTAAAAGTTACTGATAAAGTAATTCAATAATAATATTAATATCAAAACATAAAAAAAAACAAAGACAAAATCTATCAAAATGCAACACAACAAACAAAACAATTAATCATAACATTAAAGAACAAAAAGGCAATCAAACATAAAAGAACAAATTCAATATCAATTATTAGAATAAAAGTAAAAATAGTTCTTTTTCAAAACACTTTTTTTTTATAAACATTCAACATTTATTTTAAAAATCATGCTCAGTCTCATGATTGCAATTTATACAATCCCAAAAAATTTCCATCATAATCTGTTAACTTGGCGTGGGCCCAGATTAGTGAAAATTCACGATGTGATTTATGCTTACTAAAAAGCGCAGATTAGTGAATTTATTAAAGAAATTATAACTTTTACTCTGTTTCTTTTTTAAGATATGGCAAAAATATATATATGTAATTATATATATATATATATATATATATATATATATATATATATATATATGTATATGTATATAACAAAAAATACTGTTAGCAATATGGGTATTATATTAAAGGGATTTTAAAGATTTTAAATAAATTAAAATTTATTGTTTTCAAATTTTTATCACTTTTATTTTTTTTATTATTTCTTGTGAAATTTAAAGTTTATGATTAAAATTATTGAAAATTTTGATGTAGACATACTGCATGCGCGTTAAAATCGTAATAACTAAGGTAACAGTAGTTCTTGTTTTCTTGGTCATCAGGTGAAGCATAAGTGCGATCACCAAAAAGTAAACTTCATCTATACGAATACTTTTGGTATTGTAAATAAAAAATTTTAAGCTTGTTACATATTTTTAAACTTAAAAGCATCAAATAACAGGCAATTGAATATTTTCAAATAATTAATGTCCTATTTCATTGAATCTCTTTTATAAAGTCACATGAACATAGTGCCATTTCTACATGTTTGTAAATAGTAATTTGTGCAAGTTTATGTGCCATTTTAATCATTTTTTGAGTAAGTAAATTTTTTATGCATAATAAGAAAAGCTCAGTCTGATTTTCAAGTATTTGTTTTTATATATAGAATTTTATGCCAATTATTATTCATTTTAGATTTTTGTGTATAGCTGAATATTATATTTTATATTGTTATATTTTAATATTTGAGTTTTTAATTTTTAATATTTTATCCAATATATATATCTCTTTTTTATAATAAATCCCATTTCATAAATACAAGATATGAGCAGGTATTTAACCCCTGTCACTTTTGGGAAACAGGTGAAGGTCCCGCCCCCACCATGTTCAAAATATATTCAATATTTTCAATTATTGGTTTAGACATGACCTTGGTAACCCCACTTTAACCGTGGTAAATCCAATAGTGTCCAAACCCAGACATACAATTTTTAAAGATGACCATGGTTCTACCCCATTAAGTCTTTAAACAAAAATTTGTTTTAACTCCAATCGAAAACACCCCTCTACAGACAAAAGGGATTCAGTGACCTGTATAATCTGAACAAATGTGGCAACGGTTGATAAAATAAATGTCCGGACAACAAAAGCTAGCTAACAAAACAATGGGTTGCCATGCACTTAGACATTGCTTACAGGTAAACTGCATTTGCATCTTCACACAAAAAATAAACATAAAGCTCATTTTTCTTTTTTTTAATTTTTGCTAAAATCTCCATTGAGATTTAGGATATGCGAAAACCGTAAATGGTTTAGGATGTGCTAAAACCTCCATGAGGTTTAGGATAAATATTACTCACTTTGTAAATTGGCTTCAATATATTTTTCTTTATTTTCATTGTGCATTTCAATATTATTGTTATATTTGTTTAATGTTTACAACTTTTTTTTTAATCAATTTTATATTTCAACATATTTTTAACATTTTCACATTTCCAAATGAGTGAAGAAAAGTTTTCAATTTATAAATATTTCTATAATGTGAATGTTTTGTGCATAAACCAATTTTTTCCCCCCATTAATCACATGTGAGTATAGTTTTATATTTATCCTATTTTTTAATATTACCTGTATCGGTGTATTTTATAATAATTTCAATTATTGTGGAAATCATACCAATTTATGCCATAAGAGACCAAATACAGAACTTACCTCGGAAAAATAAGGAAAAGATTCCTGTATTATGTGCATAAATTTATATGTTTACAGAGTTTAACGTTATAAAAAGGTGAAATATGTGCTTAAATACTCTAACTGAAAAAAAAAGCACAAACTTGAGGACTTTCAAGTAAGAAAAATAGGGTCATTGCTTTAAATTGTACATATTATTATTTTTTTTCCATATATTTTTAGTATTATTATTGTTGTTTATGTCTTCAGCTTTTCTTCATATTTTATGTCATTATATTCAAATATTATATGTAAAGTCCGATCGGATCGTCTCGAGAGCCATATCCCAAGCTTAAATACTTCAGCCTAAAAATTTACAATCTTAAATTTCTTCCTTAAAGTTTATACTTCAAAATTTAAATATGTTTTCCAGCAGCAAAATTCAACCCTCACATCTTAGCAAACTTAACTTTAACGTTACATTTAATTTAAATTTACCTTTAGATTTAACTTTAACCCTAATCTGTAATGTCGCACTTATCTGCTTTTGTATTCGTCATTCTCTGTGCGAGTCCCCCCGGATTTGCAGGCAATTCCGGGTGAACCTCAACTTGGAGGGGGGGATATGAAAGGATAAAAAGCCTTTAAAATTCCAAATTAAATTTCAAAAGTTTAAATTAAAATTCCAAGTCTCTTTCTTTTAACTACTTTAAATCTATTTCTAAAACTAGTTTCTCCCCTTGTAACTTTGTTTCTCAGCAATACATCTTATTACTTTCAGAGATCATTTTAGGACGATTTTTAAAAGTGAAACTGCTAATCTAAGCGCTTTTTGCAGGCATCTGTGGGTAGGGCTGATACGTCACAGTCCCTGGGAATTGTGCGGGTCTTGACCACAGATCAATCAAAACTTAATGAACCAATTAAATTAGATGTTCCTCCCAAATTAACAATTCTGCCCTCTGCTGGAAAATATTAGAATCTTCACCATATTATCCAGAACACGCACGAAAAACGAAGGATTTTGGCCATTTGAGATGCTAGCTAAACCTACGCCAATGTAACCTCCCAAAAAATACGCTGTTGGCTCCGGGACCGGCGATCGGCTCGCGAATCAGATGTATGATGAACGGCCTAATAAATGAGTTCGATTCGCATAAAGGGTCCCGAGTCAATTTCTTAGTCATCATCTAGGACAATCCCACTGGAATGACATTACTTTATTATTACATGTATATATATATATATATATATATATATTTAAATTATTTATTCAGAATATCTAACTTATTTTCTCAATCTATAGTCATAATTAAATTAATATTAAATTATTAAATAATAAAAGCATATTTAATATATACAGTAAACTCTGTTTAAGGCGGAATCGGTTGGGACCGAGAAAATTTTCCGTCGTAGACAATATTCCGGCTTATGCAAAAAAGCTCCCACCTCCCCCTCAAAAAAAAAAAATCTTGATTTTTGAGTATTTTTTGTTGATTTTCCTGACTCGAAAATTGATTGAAAACTGAAGTTCTGAAAGATCCTTTGTATTTATAGGTAAATGAGAAACGCTATTCAATTTCTTAGTACTGCTGTAATACATGCGAATTACACACGGTTTACACACACAAAAAGTAATAAACTTCGAGAATGAGACAAAACGCTATAATTTTGAATTTGAGTACAGCCTTAAAATATAATATATTATACTTTAGAAAATATGTATTTCCATAAATTTGCATCCTACTAGAAATAATAACTTTTAAATGCAATTTTGTATAGGAAAAAATGTTATAAGTAAGAATTCCTTAAAATTTAAACAGTTTCTGCTCTTTTGAATTAACTTTTTCAAAGTGTTACGGAATTTAACTGACATCCTCGACAATGAGTATTTGACTTAACAGTTTTAAAGTTGGATAAACGAAATGCCTTTCATTTTTAAAATATCTCTTTTTCCACCTTATGCAAAATTTTGGTTTCGGTGGGACCTTAAAATCCTTTCCGTTTCCGCGTTAGACAGATTCTGCCTTATGCAGCATGAGTTAATGTAATTTTCTATGGGTTCGCCGGGACTTGAAGAATTTTCCGCGGTAGACAGATTTCCGGCTTACACAGAGTCCGCCTTAGGCAGAATTTACTGTATATATATATTGCACCCTTTACTTTTTATTCATATTTATATCTTCAACTTTTTAGAGTTTAAAACCCTTTGAGCTCTGCCGGGTGAATTTTCACCCACATAAATTCAAAATCTTTTAATTTCCTTCAAAACGACACAATCTGAAAAGCAAAAACTGACTTTTGCAGATTTTATTAATCTTCTTCAAATCTAGATGGCAGCACTACTCCCAGCCAATATCTAGTTGCTTTTTAATGCGATTTTAAAAACACTCCAATTTTGAAGGTTTAGAAATTTTGTATTTTTCAAGCGTTATAAAGAAATATTTTTCAAAGGATGCAACTTTTTTTCTCTTGGACACTTCAAACATTTAATAATAATTACATGCAAATTACTAAACTGAAAATTTAAATAATTACAGGGGACAGAAATAAGTAATGGTAGAATTTTCTACCATCAGAGCTCTAATGACTCAAAAAATGTGATTTGCACTAGATGGCAGCACTACAAATTACATACTTGATAGTGTTTCAGAGCAAAATTTGGATGCTTATAATTTAATTCCTAGGAATCTAAATTTGTGTTTAATTCAACAGATTGACGAGTTTATTATGTTTTAAATATTTCTAAACAAAAATTAAATATTTTCAACATCTGTTTCATCTATAAATTTGATATATTTTTGATTAGATTGCATTTTTAAATTATGATTTTAAAATTTTGAATTTTCACATTTGATAATTTTTTAAAATATTTAATAGTCTTAGAATTTGTCTAAACAATGTAACTGCTTAAAATATGTTGAAATTTTAGCAATTATAGTAATTTTAGAATAACTTTGCTGTGTCATTTCTTGTATTTGCGTGTTGAAATGAATCCCCTAGAGATCTGATGGTGGAAAAACTTCCCACGTCCCCCAGCCTAAAGGGGGTATTTTTAAAAATTTTTAATCACATAGTTCAATTTCAGACAGTCCCCTAATCACATTTTAAGTGTCTTTTTAGCATATTTTAACAAATTTAATATCCCGGAGCTCAAAGGGTTAAAATATTTCGCTGTTGTAGTTTCACAGCTAGTTGCCATAATTTGGTGAGCATGGTTTGGTGCATCATTAACTCCATTGTTTTTGTAACTCGTAAACAAATACAACCATAAAGAAAATTTGTAAGCTTTTAAACTGTGGCTGACTAATGGAAAAATGCCTTAGAATTAATTTAGTAATTTATAATTAAGTTGAGCATATCAAGAAGTGAGTGAAAAATCAATTATAAAATTACATCTTTACATACAAAAGCAAGTTGAGTTAAAGATACGAGCATACGAATCAAATAACTAATCAATCATGATAAAAATATGTATATTAAAAAAGTAAATAAATAGATATTCAAATTACCTTTCCTGCCACATATACCATTTTAGTGTCATGGTCATAAAAAGGAAATAAAACTCCAGATGAAGAGTCAATATTTTCAATCTTTAAAGGTGAATCCAGAGTATGCTAGAGAGTAAAGTAAAAATAGCAAACTTATTTATTCAGTACTTAAAAAGAAATCCTTTCATTAAAATGTACAGTAGAACCTCAGTCATTGAATGCAAAAGAAAATAGAAACAGCCAAATCAGAATACAAAACTTTACAATGGGAAAGAATTGTAGAAAATTTAAAATAATTTTTTACCATATCATAATAATATATATTCCAAACGAAAAAGTCAAAACATACATTAAAATATTTATTTGCTCAAAAGACGTCACTAAAAACACATAAAAAATATATTAAAAACCTATATTGACATGTTTCAACTCCTTCATTGAGTCATCATCAGAATGTATAACAGAAATTACAAATACAACACATATGAAAACCGGAAAAAATCATCGAATACAAGTTAATATATAACGCGCCCTACATTTTCGATATTGCACATATCCCCTCTATGTCATGATTCTGCAAGTTGTCCAACCACTCAATCCATATATTCGGGATGCGAAAAGATAACGTATTGTTACAAACCCTTGAACCTCTTAAATACATCTCAATGCATTCTCTTATAAATAACTGTAAATAAAAATTAAGACCTGCAAATCAATCTACTCTCGTTAAAAAGTATGTTCTCTATTTGATTCAGCCGGGATAAAGCAGTATTACCCCTGTTATATTTTATATCGGCCATACATTCTTTACATCTGATATTGAATTTTCGGTGGTTCATACATATATAATGAATTCTGATTCCCCCCTCCCTAATAAATGGAATGATATAAACTCCTGAGAGATAATCCCATAAATAAAACTTATTACTCTTATTTATACTTAGATTTGTATCTTTTTTGCTTTAAAAATACATTTCTTTATAACACTGATTAATATTGATGTTAAAATTGCACTTAATATATGTATTATAATATAGGTAACATCTACAGGTGTAAAAAGGAGGTACAAAATGGAAGAATTGGATTAACATTAAGGAATCGGTAATTTACTCCAGCCATTGACCCAAAATTTTCTGCAAAAAACTTTGCATTTTAATTATTTTAGATAAATAATTATCAATTTAAATTACATTATCTAATTTTTTGTTTCCATTTTTATTTTTTTTAAACAATTTGATCTATATATGCATTTATTAAAACATTGCATTTATTGTATTTTGTATATCACCATACACAACGTAAATCTTACATTCCTAAATGAAATGTCAAAATTTTGCTCCTGGTAAGAACACTTCTTCGTGTAAAGCTTTTTGAAAGAAATGTGATGCACTAATTGGGTTGCAGTCACAAGAAGCATAGTGGAAATTACATGTTATTTAATAACTTATTGAATTACAATCAGCAAAAACAACTGGATAGCATTTAAGGTTTAAGAAAATAACATAGAATTTTGATTATACAGACTTTGATTAAGATGAAAATACTTTTTAATAAATACCTGAGACCAAACAGCCCATTGTCGATCACTAAAACGAGAGAAGCCAGTAGTAAAAAGGCGACCAGTGTCTCCTAAAAACACCACTTTTGAAGCTTTTGATCCTTGATGACAGATACCTTCCTGAAGACAAATAAACAAAGAAATATTAATGTTCTGCTATTATAAATGCGTGCAAACACCCATATCACACAATAATGATTCAGCACATTTGAAACTTGAATAACATTAAAATCCATAAAATAATAATATATATTACAAACAAATGTCAAAACATATATTAAAATACAATTATTTGTTTAAAAGACATCATTTTAATAAAAACACATTAAAAATTTACATGCTTCGACTTTTCCATTGAGTCATCATCAGAATATACAAGAAACTACAAACACATTACACATGAAAAACTGGAAACTGTTTTTCCCTGTTTGTTTGCCCAGTTCACTTTATTGATGCAGTTTTGCATCTGGATGTCCGCTATTGTGGCAACTCAGAGGCAAATTCAAAATAATCTATGCTTCTAACAGCAAATCGTTGCAGTTTGATTAAAATGAAAAAATTTGTTGAATTATGAGCATTTTCCATTCTTTTAATTGGGGTTTTTAATTAACAACGAGGGTTAATTAAGACTTTTTATTTTTGGCAAGGTCAGGGAGTATTCAGCTCTCTATAAAAAAATTCAAGTCTGTAACTTAAATAGTTTGCAAGTATGAGCACTGTGAAGGACGGACAGCAACACAAGACTATCAGGGTTTCGTGAGATGAACGAAACCCTAAAAATGAATGCAGTTCAGAATGAAAGAAACAGATGATTAAATAAAATCATAATTTTAAAGCTCTATAAAGATGAAAAATAAAAATTAAAAATATTTCTGTGTATTTTATTAAAACAAAACAAATTTCTAAAGATTTCATTAAACAAATTTATAGTATCATAAAATAATTTTTTCAAAAAAAAATATTAACCGACTTAAAAAAAGCACAAAAAGAATTAAATAATTCTTTAAACTTCTCTAATGACGAAACGTTATCCATTAACTGCACATCGGACATCATGTATCGGCATAAAAATGTTAAATTTAATATACAGAATTTAATATCTACCAAACATGGATTTTCTAGAGAATATTTTTTACAAAAGATTTACATATTTATGATTTAATTTACGAATATATACATATAAAAAGTAATCAATTACTTTTTGAAGTTGGTGCCAACCTATCTTAAGTATAGTAAAATTGTGAATATATTGTAGCTATTACCATGAATAAAGTGATGATGGAAAATATTATACAAAATTTTTAAAAATGCTCTATTCCTTCAGCAAATTATTTGTTTAATCATTATCGATTGTGAAAGTTTGGCACCAACTTCAAAAAGTAGTTGATTACTTTTTATATGTATATATTCGTAAATTAAATCATAAATATGTAAATTAATCTTTTGTAAAAAATATTCTCTAGAAAATCCATGTTTGGTAGATATTAAATTCTATATATTAAATTTAACGTTTTTATGCCGATACATGATGTCCAATGTGCAGTTAATGGATAACGTTTCGTCATTAGAGAAGTTTAAAGAATTATTTAATTCTTTTTTGTGCTTTTTTGAAGTCAATTAATATTTTTTTTTGAAAAAATTATTTTATTTCCTACTTTTTAGTTATTCATACCGTAACACATAATTATCCGGATTTCAACATCTGCTGAGTAAGTAAATTATTTGTCAAATAAATTATAATTTACAAAAATTATTTATTAAACAAATAGTTTTTAATAAATTCTTTATAATTTCATTAGAAGTATATATTTTATTAGCATTTAATACTTATGATATTTTTTTAAACAAGTACATTGTATTCACAACAGTCTACATTCATTTATTTACTGATCACATACACCTGACTTGAGTGCTTGACATAAGGGGCCCACTTATAAGTCATCGTTAATATACAAGGACAAAATAGCACAAGGACTTTGAGTGGGGGGGGGGGGGGGTTCTAGATAGCACAAGGAAATTTACAACACCAGAGAATTACATCTAGGAGCTCCACCAAGCGTGTGCAAAGGAGCCAACGGGAGTTGAATCCGCAGCCCAACTACGCTCTCAAGCGATTAGTGGTGTGGTGCCTTAAACATTCAGCCACAGTCTACATTCAAGAATTATTTTTTGTAAGACTCGTCAAGAATTATTTTTTGTAAGACCGTTGTCAAGAAGCAAAACGCAGACTATGTAGCAATATTTGTATTGACTCTTCAAGTATATTGACCAGGACCCAGATATATTTTTCGCTGTTAGCGAAATGAGATTGACCAATCAGAAGCCTGCCTTTTTGCGAACTTATAATTTTTATAGAGTGTGCCCTTTTAAATTTCAAAAATTCTTCTATCAAATAAAACAAAATTTTCTGTACTAAGATAGTGGCATCCAAAAAGTTGTAGACTTGTCAGGTTTGAAAATGTGTCCAGGGCCCACCGTGGCTGATTGGTCAAGGCATCATGCCGCTAATCGCTTGAATGCGTAGGTGGCTGCGGGTTCGAATCTCGCAGTCTCCGTTGCACACTCTTTGTGGAGCTCCCGGATGTAATTCTATGGTGCTGTAAATTTCCTTGTGCTATCTCCTTCCTGTATATTGACAATGACTTATAAGCGGGCTTGATGCCAAGCACACAGGTCAGATATATGTATTCAATAAACCAATCATGTGGTCCATAATTCTACATTATTCTTTTCCGATAATCTCCACCAATTGTTTCCCCATGTAAGGCACCTCTATTTGAGAGTGGTGACATACAATGCTCAGACTCTGTTTATACATACATGGCGTGTTTACAAAGTTTCAAGACTGGTCCTAGAATACAAAAATTATTAAACATTTTTGCACAGCGAACTAAAATTCTTCGAAATATGACCCTTGGGCATCAACACACTGCTGCCAGCTTTTTTTCCATTATCCATAGGCTCCCTGGGGGTCTTCGTGCGCAAGGCTGTCAAGTGACCTCGTCGAAGCCGGAATCGTGCCAAATTGCATACCTTTCAGGTCTTTATTGATCCGGAGGAATAATAAAAAGTCGCTGGGAGCAAGGTCGGTGCTGTTGGGAGGCTTGTGGTAGTATTGCCACGTTAAACTTAGCAAAAACTTTGGAATCTGCGAGCGACGTGTGAGAGGGTGCATTGTCATGTTGAACAATAAAATCTTCTCTGGTGTCTCGGCGAAAATGCCGGGTCAGGTCATTTTTACGCTGAAATGCACCCCTATTTGAAGGATAGAGTCCAGCGCGCCCGTTCAGACATCAGAGACGAGTGCATTGTTCACCCCGACAATACCCCCTCTCACACGCCGCTCGTCGTTGTTGTGGTTACTTAGAACCACTGCCATATTTTTATTTAATTTCATTTAGAAAATATTTTTATTAATCTTGTATTCATTTAATTTTAATATCCGCATTCCAAAATTATTTTAATTCCATTTTTTTTTTTAACTTTCCCCTGTAAGTTTTTCTTTCTGGCATAGCATTTCATTCATTTTAAAATCATAAACGTCGTTTTGAATTCTGTACTTCCGGTAAAAGAATTATCTGGAAAATTCCATATCTTTCTATTTGTGAAGTCATATCCTTTTGAAGCTCCACCCCTCAGCCAATAATATTTAAATCAGGTTAATTCGTAATTTCAAAATTTGTAACTCTTTACTACTGTTTGGCATCTTATCTCAGTGAAATCTATCAAATTTCCTTTTTTTAAAGCAGTTTTTTTATATTCTTTAGCATTGCATTTTATGCCAATGCATGGCGCCTGTATGTTCGTTCAGCCAAAGTTGGCGTGTTTCAAGGATTATAGCAACCCCCTTTACTCCTCTTCTCGAAGAGCTCGTGTGCATTCAGTAGTGTAGTTGAGTTGGGATTCCAATACAGAATGGCTGCCTTTTTGCCGTTCTGTCAAGAATTATGTCCATGCCTGCATGAGTGTTCTATTAACGAATGCAGAGAATGGGTGGATGCCTCTTCCCCTTCTACAAAAAAATAATAAACGGATTTCATATCTACAGTAAGAAATATTAAAAGTGCAAGAATATTTCGGCTGCACAGTTTCGTCTTTTTTTTGTGGCGAGATTTTTTGATCAGTTACTTCTGATTCTTCAGTGAAATGTGGATAAAAATTCTGTTGACGACATTATTATTATTTTTTATTCAAGTGTTGCTTTTATTTCGAGTCGTAGAATTATGATACTATAAAAATCATCTAAATGCCTGTGCCTCCATACTCCCCAAAGGAAAGAAATTATTTTATTTTCTTTAGTAAGAACGTAGATGTATGTGTCGATCATAAAAAAAGTACATCTAAAAGAATAAGATATGTACTCTATGATAATGCGCTATGTTCTGCAAAAAAATTGCTTCATAAATAAAAAAATTTGCAAGGAAGATTTCTCATCTATTTATTATCTTTCTGCAAATGTCTCCATCATTTTTCTGTTCTTTCGGGTCAATGCAGGTAATGCTTTTACCTTTTATTTTTTTGTTCTTAATTTCCAAATGTATGATAAGTAAATTCAGATTTTCTTTAATTAATGACTGTTGTGTCAAAGTGGTCTTTTGTGGCCGCAGCAAAATGTTAAATATACACTATACGATCGATCCTAAAAAATGATTTGGAATTTCAATATCCAAAATAACTTTACAATATTATTCTATCACCTCCTACCTCCAAAACACAACAGTTGCCACCAATGTTTTGGCTGAGTTTAGCGTGGCAATATTTCCGCAAGCCCTCTACAGCCCCGACCTTGCTCACAGCGATTTTTCTTGTTTCCCCGGATGAAGAAAGACCTGAATGGGAAGCGATTTGACATGATTCCAGCAATCTAAGCAGCTTCGACGAGGTCCTTTAACAGCCTTGCACGCGAAGACCCCCAGGGAGCCTATGAATAATGGAAAAAACTCTGGCAGCGGTGTGTTGATGCCCAAGGGTCATATTTCGAAGAATTTTAGTGCGCTGTACAAAAATGTTTAATAACTTTTGTATTCTAGGACCAGTCTTGAAACTTTGTGAACACACCATGTACGTGTTTGGCGAAACACTACGGCAAAACTAGACATTTTCTATCGCAGAACTTGGCGATACTCGCTTGGACAAGTTTGATTATACGAGTGGCGGAAAATTTAACAAGCATTAGTTTGGCAACAATGGCAAGCTCTTCAAGATTCATGGCGATAGCTTTTGTCTAGAATCTATCAATCAATAATTTTTTTCCGTATGTCACCATTCTCATACCAATACTCCCCATCCTTAGGCAGTAACGACATTAGAAATGAGCGTCAGTGATTAGGTGTTTAGTCTGAATCTGATAACCGAAGACAGTGCTGCTACACATAAGAAGGCACTTTTATGTGTACTGCACTGTTAAAAATCTGCAGCTTTAGCTGTATAGTCACTCCACCGCTTTTATAAAATATTTCTAATCTGACCAATGAGAATGCCCCATAGCATAGTCAAGTAATCGTTTTCTATAAAAGCGGTGGAGTGACTATAAAGCAAACGCTACAGATTTTTAACAAAGTGTATATGGATGCACTTTGCAGTGCACCGACTAATGGATACACTTTTCTGAACTCTGATGTGTAAGGCCACTTTGCTATTGAATGGAGGATATTCCATCTACGATTTGATGACGTGGTCAAGGTAAGAACTTCTAGCGTAAAGAAGGGAAGGCTCCATAGACGTAATGAAAAACCCTCGCCTGCCAGTGAAACAGTTCATGCGGAAAGCAGTAGTAGCCTCCCTTCTTATCAGTTAGAAGTTCTTTGGGTAAATTACCGGTATCACGTGACTTTTTTCAGCCTCAAACCCAGATTTGGAATAAAGTCCATTGTAAGCTTTTTGATACTCACTTCCGATGTCGGTTAGCATCGTTTTTCTGAATGCGCATCTTTTCTAGACAAGATCTCACATTTCCGAAAGTAAAGTTCGCATCCAGTAAACTATAAGGTCCACATCAGTACCTATGGACATCGAAATTGGGTGTAGAAAAGCTGACAATCCATCAATAAAGTTTACACATCAAAGCGCGTCAAAGTGCTTTAAGAGAAACTTATGTCCAAACTATAGCAAACCTACACTGTTAAAAATATCGTGAAAGATTACCTCTGTTTTAAAGGCTATCTATTTTCTGACCAATGAGAATGCTACATAAACTCCTATGAAGCATTCTCATTGGTCAGAAAATAGACAGTCTTTAAAAACAGAGGTAAATTTTCACGATATTTTTAACAGTGTAGGCATTTTCTATTACATAACTACAGCGTCTAGAATATATAGTGTGGAAATCGGCTATCCCAGTAATACTTAAAAAAGTGCTAAAATATTGGATCCCTTAAATGTCAAAAGATGCTGAAATCCAATGAGTCGATCACAGCGACATCTGCAGGATATTTTTTAAACTCCAAGACGATTTGGTTACAGCGGTACGGCGTCTAGAATACCTAGTGTGGAAATATGCTATACAAACAACGCTAAAAAATTGTATCTCTTAAATGTGCGACGATGCTGCTAAACTCCCAAGTATCGATCGCACCGACATCTGCGGGATTTTCGTATTACATTGTATAGACTAGCAATATCTTGCAGTTGTAGAAAATATCCTGCAGATGTCGCTGCGATCTGTATATTTCAGAAGCATCGTTGCACATTTAAGGGATACAATATTTTAGCACTTTTTTAAGTATTACAGGGATAGTCAATTTCCACACTATATATTCTAGGCACTATAACAGCGTCTAGAATATATAGTGTGGAAATCAGCTATCCCTGTAATACTTAATAATGTGCTGAAATATTGGATGCCTTAAATGCCAAACGATGCTGAAATCCAATGAGTCAATGACAGCGACATCTGCAAGATATTTTCTAAAACTCCAAGACAATTTGGTCTAGACACTGTAATAATACGATGTTTACTTTGAAATCTGAAAATATATCGCAGATGTCGCTGCGATCGCATCCTTGATTTCAGCGTCATTGCACATTTAAGGAATAGTGTGATAAATAGTGCGTCTAGGATACATAGTGTGGAAATCTGCTATTCAAACAGCGCTAAAAGTTGTATCCCTTAAATGTGCAACGATGCTGAAATCCAGGGAGCCAATTGCAGTGACATCTGCAATACATTTTCAAATTTCAAAGTAAACATCATCGTATTATTGCAGTGTCTAGACCAAATCGTCTTGGAGTTATAGAAAATATCCTGAAGATGTCGCTGTGATCGACTCATTGGATTTCAGCATCGTGTGACATTTAAGGGATCCAATATTTTAGCACCTTTTTTAAGTATTACTGGGATAGCCGATTTCCACACTATATATTCCAGACTCTGTAGCAGTAGTACTTAGAAAGTACTAAAATATTGTATCCCTTAAATGTAAAACGATGCTGAAATCCAAAGAGTCGAACGGAGCTACATCTGAGGATATTTTCTAAAACTCCAAGACCATTTGGTCTAGACGCTGTTATAATACAATGTTTACACTGAAATTTGAAAATATAACGCAGATGTCGCTGCGATCGGCTCATTGGATTACAGCATCATTGCGCATTTAAGGGATATATTTGTTTAGTGGTGTTTGGATAGCAGATTTCCACACTATTTATTCTAAGCGTTATACTTGTGCTCTCATACATAATAAACTTTAAAGGTTGATTTTCAACTTTGACACCGTCTTCCGATATCGGTTTGTCTCTTTGTGGGCCTTCCGGTTTGGTGGATGACAGAATGGCCGGGATACAGATAGATTTTTCGCTCTTAGCGAAACGAGATCAACCAATCAGAAGGCTGCATTTTTGCAAACAGCGAAAAGTTCGCAAAACTGCAGGCTTCTGATTAGTCAATCTTGTTTCACTACCAGCAAAAAATCTATCTGGATCTCGGCCCTTGTCCAGCTAAGTTTTCGCACTTTGAAAGATCTCGTATCTCTGTAAGAGTAACAGTATGAAAGATGAATGCTTATAATGGGCGACTGCTTCAAAAAGGATTTGAATTTTAAAGTTTTTATTTTTTTTTTAAATGTCCTAATCATCAGATTTTTATAAAATTGGAATGGGACCAAATGGGTGGCTTGCACTATCAAACAATATAAAAATTATCAAAATCGGTTCATATTTAAGAAAGTTATGCGTGAACATGGGCAAAACATACATACAGGTCGAATTGATAACCTCCTTCTTTTTGAAGTCGGTTAACAATTAGTTTTACAAAAAAGAAAAAAAAAAAATCCATCCCAATACAAGCTAGAAAAAATAAAATCCAGTCCTGAGTATGTAAAAAAAAAAATGTAAGATGAGCCGTGCCCAGACCAAACCTACTGGATTTTTTTTTTTTTTTTCCCACAAGCAAAGCAGTAAAATACGAGACCACCTGGAATAATTCAAAACATTGCGGCCTCTTCTTAGAGCTTGCTATACTTATATATGTAACAACTTTTTAGCAGCCCTGAAAATTTAGTGATTGAGGCAATTCCCTCCCTTCCCCTACCACTGAAGCCAGGGTCTGATTCAGCCACAGATAAATGCAAAAAAATGGCCTCAGACAGAACCAGGCTTCTGCAGACCTGTACACAAAAAGAAATAACTTATAATTTCCAATATTTAACAAATTCAGCATAAAAAAATAAAATCCTGCATAAATTTTAATTATTTTTTAAGATAGAATAAAAATGTAATCTGTGAATCAGAAGTTACCTGAAGAACTGTTCCTGTTCGAGGATCAATAACTCTAAGTTTTTTATCCTTACATGTAGTAGCAATTAGGCTGCCATCTCTATTAAATGATAATGAATGAATTGTGTCTGGATGGCAACTGATGGTATTCACTAAAGTGCCTTCACCAATGTTCCACACCAATATCTATGAAAGTTGGAAGTGATTTAAAACTAATAAATTGCTGCAGTAATAACTGACCATAAATTTATACTTTTGAAATTAAATGTGGGCTATAATATAAAAATAATACCTTGTAATCAAAGCCAACACTAAAAAGAATATTTTCAGCGGTTGGATGCCATGTAATATATCCAACTCTTCTTTTGTGACCTGATAATTCCATTACAGGCTGATTCATGTTAGATTTCTTGAGACCCCCATCAGGAATGTACCACACTTTAATCTAAAACGAAATAAAAACCTTACAGATAAAATTGGACTAATGAGTTAATTTATTTTTATATATAAAACTTCTGAAAATTATATATTTGGATGGAAAATTTCTATATTTTTGAAGCTACTCCAATATATTTTCAATCTATACTATAATAACATGATGATTATTCAATAAATAATCAGAAAATTTGTATTTAAAAAAATCTAAAATAACACAATAACTGAAAAGTTATATAAAAAAATCATACGGTTATTTCATTAATAATGATGATTAATTTCATCAATGATGGCAATGATTAAAATCATATATTATGTTTCTTAATCTCTTGTAATAAAGGGTTTAATGCCTCTGACAAAGCCTATAATGCTAAGTAGCTGTTCAATAATTTAATATAGGAGGAAAAAAAATCAATTCAAATTTGAAAACCTAATTTTATTTTTTTTTAACTCCTCATTTATTTTTTATTTTACAGCAGTAACTGAACAAAGTTTGGCCACATAACATCATACACAATTTTAAACTTATGCAACTTTTACACATAACTTTCAATAAATAAATTACAAATAAAATGTAAACATACAGTGCAGTCATCTGAGCTAGAAGCTATAATGTTGTCATTAAATGGATTCCATTGTAAATCAAGTATAGGACCATGATGACCAGTAACTCGGCCAGCAGTAACATCAATTCTTCCAGTCTGCAAAAAGAAATTTCATTGTCTTTTAAACAATAGAGATTTTCCTTTTTTCATTTAGATTTAACAACAATTAATAACAATGATAAGCCACTAAAAACAGAACAATTGACAAGAAATACTAAGATTTTTTTAAATTTTATAATGGTTAATTTTTAACTTCAATAATACTTTGAAACAGTAGGGGGGGGGGGGATTAAAAGCATTAATAAAATATCACCGGAACATCTATGTTCTATACTAATAAAAGAAGGTTTTGCTCTGCCTGTCTGTGTGTGTGCGTCCGCGATGGCTAGCGAAATCTACCATATGTAAAAGGCTGAAAATTTATATGACGGTAGTCCAAGGCCTCTTCTAATGCACTTGAGACTCAGAATTTTAATAGTTTGTTAATTAATTGAGATATTAACTAAAAAGACAACGAACTCCCATCATTCACCTTTTTCACTGCGAGCTCGCAAAAATGCTTGCCCATGTGCAGAAACACATTTATGCATCCGAAGGAAACGAAGAACCGACTGTTCGATTTTCTTTGTGATTTTTCATAGTTTTGATTTAACTTTAATCGACCAAACCACTTGGTACAGTTAAAATTAGTTCTAGCATCCTCGATCCTCCAGCTACTTTATAATCTACTGTAAAATTTCCCTTATACCCATTTTAATTCCAATTAAGACCCTGGCACCTGGTAGAGGGCCCCTTGAAATTTTTGTGCCCTAAATCCTAAATTGTTAATAAATTGCCCTTTTTTTAAGCATTTCTTCTCAGTTTTTGCGCATTTCTTTAAAATTTTATTCTAATGATTAATTCATACCCTATGCTTAATTTCAACTTGCTTAATTACTACCCTAACTTACCCTATACTTAAGAAGTTGCTTTGCCCTATGCTTAATTTCAATTGAGGATCTAAAGCGCTAAGTACACTACTACATGAATGACAAAAAAATTTCTCATATTTCAACTACAACCAATTTTGAATATTAATCGCCTTCTCAGGACCCTTGGTGCAGCTTCTTTAAAAATGATCAGATTCTCTAGCAATTTTCTTTAACATAGTTCTAGGGTCCCCAGCTACTTTATAAACTATTTTTTTTAAAAATTTCCTTATATCCCAGCTACCACCTTTTTTAAGCATTAATCTTCTTTTTTGGCATCAACTTACGTTTTTTACTACAGCCGTAAATTATAAATTGCATTACTGTTAAAAATAAGTGGTTAAATTTAGAACGGGGGGATTGCATCCATAAATTAAATATTGTGTTAATGTTAAAGGTAATTTGTTAAATTTACAGCGGGAGCACCTTGTACCGTTTGGGGGCACATTCTTTACTCGGGTACTATAGGCCCGATTTTAACGGGAATTTGTTAATTCAACTTAGATTATAATTCAGCTACTTTCTGCTATATGAAGGTTTATTTTAGACTTCTGTTTTCAAACATTAACGGCACATTCTTTTCTCGGTTTATATGGGCTAGATTTCAATAGAAATTGGTTCATTCAACTTAGCTTACAATTGTTTTGCAAATTTTAGTTCCCCCAGGAGGCACATTCTTATCTCAGGTTCTATGGGCCCGATTACAAAGTATAAAAATGAAAAAGCTTAAATTGTAAAACAAAAAAACTGTTGACAGTGAGTACCTGGAATGAAAATAAAAATTAAAACAGAAAAAGATAATAAAGTAAAATGCAAATAAGAAAATTATCACATGTGAACAAAATATAATAATTGCTCTTTTATATATAAAACAGAGGAGAAAATTTTTTACAAAAAGTAATTTCAAAAAAGACGAATTAATACAAACCTTTTCTATGGGAATTACTAAGAAAGATCCACCACCAGCAGTTTCAGTGGCAATAGCTATAAATTTAGGGTTAACAGCACAGAAGGAACTATCATGGGCATTTTTTGTTATTTTAATACAGTCATAACATTTATCCTTTTTTGCAGCACATCCAAAGACATGACGAAATTTACTGCTCCTGATACCTCGGAAAGGAGACTGAAATAAATAAATTGTAACTTAATACCTTCAAAGAGAAAAATATTGAAATTAAATTTATTTTAATTGGGTCAATTATCTATTTTCGCACCAAAGACAAACTTTTATATATATATACCGGGTGTCCGGAAAAGGACTGACTGATTTTAAAATTCAATAACTTGAAACGGTGGCAGATATTTAAAAAATTCTTGCAGAGGGTTATGTATAAGGTCAAAAGTTTTTTTACAGTGATTTTCAATTTTAGTTCAAATTACAAACAATAGATGGCGCTGCGATCAATAGATGCTAAATTCAGGCTCGATTTTTGGTACTTCAGGACCTACTCAATACATTTTAATCTCCTTTTTCTGCATGGAAGAAGAGAAAGGCCTAAAAATCGAGCCTGTATTTAGCGCCTATTGCTTACAGCGCCATCTATTGTTTGTAATTCGAACTAAAATCAAAAATCACTGTAAAAAAACTTTTGACCTTATGCATAACCCTCCTGCAAGAATTTTTTAAATAATTTAAATAACCGTTTGCAAGTTATTGAATTTTAAAATCAGTCAGTCCTTGTTGGGACACCCAGTATATATAAATAATTCAAAATTTTATTTAACATGTTTACTAATAAAGTTTTAAATACACTAACCAGCAGTGCACTTTTTGGTTTTCAAGACAATTTTTCACTTCATTAATGTCTATATTTGTTTCCTATGTTACTATCCTCAGATATACACACACATATATATATATACTACCACGGCCAAACTCGATCGCCTTCCTTATGCAGTCTTCACAATCACCCCTTAGTTTCAGAATCGTTTAAAGAATACAGTCGCAGCCAGATGGCATGAATACTTACTGTAAATAATGCTTATTAAGTGTTACTTTCATACATAAAAATACAAAAAAGGTCTCTGTACATAAGTTATAAAAGGGATAGATAATATATGTATATTTTGCCTCAGCGTTTTTTATACTGCAAACAGGAAAACTGAAGGATTTGGAGATAAAATAAATAAATACAATGCATTAAACATAAGCAACTAAAAATATATTAAATAACATGCTACTATAACACGGAAAACAAAGACTAAGTAAATTTCTGCATTTTATTACATTTAAATTATTAATTGCTTGAAACATTGAGAATCCTGACCATAAAATATACAGTAAAAATTAAAAAAAAAAATTTTTACTAGTTTCAAAATATTAAGAAAATTAACCAAAACTTAAAAAAAAAAACAATTTTTTCTCATATTAGGATAACTTTTTAAACCATTCAATTATTTTTTGCACCAGACTTCTGATGTAAAATATAGGTATATAAAGTTGATTGCAGACAACTTTGGATAGTAGTAAATATTAGAGGTACTGAAAATGAAGTGTACAGGGAAATATAATAATAATTATAGATTTCTATCATTTTTAGAAAAAAAAAAACAGGGGGAATTATAAAATCAAATATTTGAATTTTAGGCAGTTATAGTATAAAAAATATTTACACAATATTAAGAGAATAAGCAAGTTCGCCAGTATCTGGCAATCAACTCATAACGAAATTTTTTTTTCAGAACATTGATTATTTTTGCACAATTCTTAATTACATAAAAAAATATAGATATATGTACATTGCAAACAATTTTCAATAAATTTGGCCATTATAGGTGTTAATCTGAAATATTCTAGAAAAATAACAAAATTACATATAAAATTAAATATTCTAACTCTGTACACTGATGGTATTAAAATATGGTACTTTTCGGTTAGTTGGGTGCCATGTATGTATTATACAGTACATACATATATGTACATATAAGTATATATACATATATATATAGCTACATATATATATGCATTTATATCTATATATGTATGTATATATGCAATATATGCATGTATTTATAACACTGGTGCCCGGCTAACCGAAAAGTACCAAAAATATGATACAACTAGCGAACCCCGCGTATTTGCTCGCGTAATATTTGAAATATGCCAAGTGATATTTATATGTCTAATTTTTATCAAAAGGTACTAACTAAATTTTTATTTTATTAAAAGGTAATATTTTATTTTATTAAAAGTTTTTATTTTATTAAAAGGTATTTATTTCTTTTAGGAATAATTCAAAAATTACTATTTAAAACACAGTTTTATTAAACATCATTATTACACTGCATTAGGCAGAAATGGGACTTAAATTAATAAAATGAAGTAAAACTAAATAAATGATAATTTAAAAAAAATATTTTGAAACTTTTATGCTCAATTAATACGCTCATTTCAGTATTCATTTGAAGTTTTGAATTTTTTAGAAACCATCTTCTTACATCTTAAAATTAACCATCATGTCAAATTCCAAGTCCTACCACCTCTCTCAACATAAAGGGCTATGTTGAAACAGGAACTGTCACCATTAATTTGCCAACATTAATTTTTAAATCGGTTTGTTATTTCCTAATATTCCACAGAAACGTAATTTAAAAAGCTTTTAAAGCCCTTTTTTAGAACGTTTGTTGTTCCTGTGAACCCCAGGTGGTAGAATCACCGGCATAAAATATAGCCTGTGTAGGATCAGAGACTGTTACCATTGATTCGCAACTATTACTTTTATAATCGGTTTATATTCCCTGAAATTGCATAGAATATAACCTATGTTATAGCAGGGACTGTCATCATTTATTTGCAACCATTACTTTTGAAATAGCTTTGGTATTTCCTTAGATTGAGTAGAAATCGCAATTTAGAACGTTTTTAGGACGCTTTTCGCGCAATTTCACCCCTTTTTAAATTTCCAATTTTTTCGAAACTGTTCTTAAAGATCATTTATGTCTAATAAATATGTACCTTGCCTAATTTTAAGTTGCTAGCCCCTACCGATCACAAAAATCGAAATTTAGAACGCTTTTTTGCTCCTGCAACGTCTTGGTGATAGTGATAACGACATAAAATAGTGTCTATGTTAGATCAGAGGCTGTCAGCATCAATTTCCTACCATTACGTTTGAAATCAGATTCATTCTTCCTGAGATATTGCCGACAAATCGGCATTTAGAATGTTTTTAGAACGCTTTTCGCGCATTTTGCTCCTGCATCTCCTCTGGGTTAGTGGAAACAGAAATAAAATATAGACTATCTTGGAGCAAGATCTGTCACCATCATTTTTACAGCATTATATTTGAAATCGGTTCAGTACTTCCTGAGATTGCATAGAAATCGCAATTTAGAAAGTTTTTTACAACGCTTTTTGCGCATTTTGACCACCTTTTAAATTTCGATTTTTTTAGGAAATGTCCTTAGAGATCATTGATATCTTATAACTAACTACCATTCCAAATTTCACGATTCTAGGCCCATCCGTAACGCAAAAGCCGCAATTTAGAACGTTTTTCTCCTGCACCCCCTTTCGGGTAGTGGCACCGACATAAAACATAGCCTATGTTGGAGCAAGGGTGGTCACCGTCATTTTGACACCATTATTTTTTAAATCGGTTTGGTATTTCCTGAGATTGTGTAGAAACCACCATTTAGAACGTTTTTTAGAACGATTTTCGCGCATTTTCACCCCTTTCAAATTTCGAATTGTTTAAGAACTGTTCTTAGAAATCCTTTATATCTAATAAGTAGCTAATATTTCAAATTTCATATTTCTAAGCCCTTCAGTAACACATAAATCGCATTTTTAGGACGTTTTCTGCTCCTGCACCCCCTTTGGGTTAGTGACACCGACATAAAACATAGCCTATCTTGGAGCAAGCGTTGTCACCATCATTAAGACACCAATATTTTTTTAAAATCGGTTTGGTATTTCCTGAGATTGTGTAGAAAATACCATTTAGAACGTTTTTTAGAACGCTTTTTGTGCATTTTCACCCCTTTTAAATTTCGAATTGTTTAAGAACTGTTCTTAGACATCATTTATATCTAATAAGTAGCTAATATTTCAAATTTCATATTTCTAGGCCCTTCAGTAACACATAAATCGCATTTTTAGAATGTTTTTTGCTCCTGCACCCCCTTTGGGGTGGTGACACCGACATAAAACATAGCTTATCTTGGAGCAAGCGTTGTCACCATCCTTTTGACACCAATATTTTTTAAATCGGTTTGGTATTTCCTCAGATTGTGTGGAAACTACCATTTAGAACGTTTTTTAGAACGCTTTTTGTGCATTTTCACCCCTTTTAAATTTCGAATTGTTTAAGAACTGTTCTTGACATCATTTATATCTTATAAGTAACTAATACTCAAAATTTCATATTTCTAGGCCCTTCAGTAACGCTAAAATCGCATTTTTAGAACGTTTTTTGCTCCTACACCCCCTTTGGGGTAGTGGCACCGACATAAGATATAGCCTATGTTCTAAGTTGGACTCACACCATCATTTTGATACCATTACTTTTGGAATCGGTTCGGTAGTTTCAGAGCTTACCTCCGACAAATAAACAATTTTTCCCTCTTTATAATAGGAGTATAGATTAAAAGGATATTTGCATGATTCATAATACAACAAAATAAGCAAGCCTTTTCACCAATAACTGGCAATCAACTCATATCGATTTTTTTTTTTCAAAACATGGATATTTACACAATTCTTAATTATTAAGAAAATATATATGTGTGTACATTGCAAACAATTTTCCATAAATTTGGCCATTATATGTGTTGATCTGAAATATTCAAGCATACAGAAAAAATACAAAATTACATGTACAATTAAATATTCTAATTCTGGACAGCCATGGTATAAAAGTATATACCATTAAAATAAAAATATATTTACATGTTTCATAATATAAAAAAATAAGCAAGTCTTTTCGTCAATATCTGGCAATCAACTCATTTTTTTTTTTTTTTTTTTTCAAAACATAAATATTTACAAAATTCTTAATTATTTAGAAAACATCATACATATCAGTGCATTGCGAATGATTTTCAATAAATTTAACCTTTATATGGGCTAATCTTAACTGTACAAGTATATAGAAAAATTACAAAATCATATAATAAAATTAAATATTCTAATTCTGGACAGTCATCGTATAAAAAAGTATGTGATAAAAATAATCTTTACATGTTTCATAAAGTCCAAAAAAAAAAAAAAAAAAAAAAGTAGGTCTTTTCACCAATATATGACAATCAAATTATATTGACTTTTTTTCTTTTCTTTTTTTTTCAAAAAAATGGATTTACACGATTCTTAATTTAGAAAAATATACATATGTGTGCATTGTGAACAATTTTCAGTAAATTTTAATATTGTAGGTGCTGATCATGAAATACAGAGAAACAAAAAAAAAAACATAATTTGAAGGAAATTCATGAAACAAAATTTCTGGAATTTTTCTAATGAATCGTAAGTGCAGTATGGAACACAGCAATGAGCTGGTTTTTACTGAAAAAAATCAAAAATCGCAATTTCAGATAAGTTATAGCTAAGAAAACACAAGCGTGCAAGGCAAATTCTTTATTAGACACAGTAGGTAAAAGCGCCCCCTACAATTCTTCGGAGCAAAACTTTGATTCCCCAAAAACAAAGGGATTTCGACTTTTTGTTACGGACGTATAAGGGGAATTGAGTTCGGCTGTGATAATACATAACAATAAAAAAATAAAAATTACTTTTTTGAAATTTTTCAGCGTTAAAATATAGATTAATAGTCTAGCCAGTTTTTGATAAATAAAAACTATAATTGATAGACTTATTAAATTTTTTGCTGAGGTACAGGAAGAGGTGCAAAAAATAGAGGGTGGGCAAAATAAAATTGGCCCGCAAAATATAAGACAGGTGCAGAATTGGTGCTTGTTAATGAACAGTATGGATGATATATATGGATATTTTCAGCAAGACGGAGAAACAGTACACAATGCCTTGACAACCTTGTCAAGAGTGCATGAGGTCTTCAGTGAGGAGAGGACAATCAGCAGAGGCACTGCAATTTTCCAGTCAGCTCGATCACCCGATCTCTCTCCCTGTGTGTTCAAATTGAAGTGTCAGGCAGGCCTACTCAAATAATCCTCTCACACTGGAAGAAATACAGCAGATCATTAAAAATATTAATGCGGTTACCCCTCAAGCAGAGCTGCTACATGTGTCTCACAGTTTGATAAATCAAGTACAGCGCTGCATCGATGTCGACAGTGGTCATTTCCAGCATTTTCTGTGATGGACAGTTCTCCTGTTCATTAACAAGAATTAATTACACAATTATCTTATAAATATTTTCTGGGCCAGTTTTATTTTGTCCACCATGTAGTTGATTGATCTAATTGTGATTTAATGACACATGTCAAAGTCACTTGATACATCACAGGAAACTATCTAAAAAGAAACTTTCCCTTGTCCCTAGTGATTTTGCCTTAACAAATTTTAGTATATTAATTTGAATAATTAATAATGAACTACAAAGTAAAGTAAACCTGTGAAAACACCATCGTTAGGGGCTGGAATAAAATTCTGTTTTAGACATGTTTCCATTTTAGCAGGTAGATATTGTTCCTTCTGTCACAAGCATTAATGTTAAATTTAAAAGGCAGAATTCTGTTATAGACAGATTCCATTTTGCAAGTTTTATTGTACAATATTATGTTGATTATATGTAGCTATGTATTGCTTCTAGACCAGGAGCCGACAGCACAGACAATCACCTCAGAGTTCATGGATGAAATTCTAGGATTAGTTAAATCTTGATTTGTGTATTAAAACGCAATCGGTTTGCCAAGTCATATCTTGGTGGAAAACACCTGAAAACCTGATTTTAGTTTTTAGTAGCTGACTCATAGGTTTACCATTGTGTTTTCCTGCACCAAAAGGTATGAAAACATGGAGGAGTTCCCAGTCCTCATTCCGTGATTGTCTATGCTGCCGGCTCCCAGTCTATTCCCTTCCAAAAAGAATTCACTAGATATGCCCAGCTGCTAATTACAGTATATTGTTTCTACCGCACTTTGTCAAATACCTTGAAAGGGATGTTAAATTTGGTTGAAAACCATGCATGTTTTAGACAAAAAATTTACCAAATTTTTTTTAAAGAAACCTTTATATCTCCATAGATATACGTTTTATTACACAAATAAATGCAAATATTGTACAGGAGCCACATAGTCATGTACTACAGTTACAGATCATTTTGAGTATTTTATTTTGCAAGGTGATCAGAAACATTATTTTTCTAGTTGAATTTTAGAATAAGCGAGACACTTGGTGATGTCGAATTTTGCGATAAATCGCTGATTCTTGCAATATCATTTTGTACCCCATACAGTAGTCCCATAACCTGTGCTGGAAGATTTGGTGAATTTTTGGCGATAAATTTTTCGATAGGGTTGCCGTTTGTTCGTCGACTTTGAAAGATTTTGAGCGGCTTTAGGGTTGCTTTTTTTTCAGAAAGTCCGTTTGATGATGTTAAAGTTTGAAGAGTGCTGATCTTGAAGCTTATTGGTTCACTAATATCATGGGAACTGTTAGTCAGCAAATTTTGAATTCGGTTAGATAAGAATTTGCTCTCGCGGCCACGCCACACTTACATTCGGATTACCCTGTACGCCGGTCAATGTAAGTAAAGTCTCGTTAATTTTTCCTAGATTGCAGAAAAACATCATTTTTAAATCTTTATATTATTTATAAATCAATGATTTTACACCATTTTTAAAAAGAGGAAATGATGTAAAAACATGGATTTATAAATTACATAAAGATTTAAAAATGAAGTTTTTGCGCCACTTCGAAAATTTCTTCCGATACAATTGCACAAATTTTAACAGCATTCTAAATAAATCTAAACATGTGCTTTTTCAGATGAATAGTTGGTACCCTGTTTCAGACCCTAACTGGGATCCTTTTTATAAACATTAAATTCTTGCTGATTGTTTTTTTTTTGTTGTTGTTGTTGTGTGTAAACATTTTAAAATTATTTTTATATATTTTTCCTATGATTTAATACTTTTTTTCTTTTTGGCAGTTGTGAGTGGGATTTTACCTGCATTAAAAATAATAGTTTTTGAAATATTGTTGAAATTTATAAAAAGTTTCAGGCCAGTTTTTTTTTCTCTTTTTTATTATCGAAAATGTTTTAAGAACGGGGGGTTCAGGGGGGCAGAGCCCCCCTGACAATAACAAGTATTCATCTCAAAAAGGACATTTATTTAGAATGCTGCTAAAATTTGTGTATTGTATCGGAAGAAAATTTCCAAGATGGCGCAAAAACTTCGTTTTTAAATCTTTGTGTAATTTATAAATCCATGTTTTTATATCATTTTCTATTTTTAAAAATGGTGCAAAATCATTGATTTATAAATAATATAAAGATTTTAAAATGATGTTTTTCTGCAATCTTGGAAAAATTTTCATGTCACCAAAACGGCATTTTGGCGAGATTTTTTTTCGCCAAAAATCTTCTGGCACAGGATATGGAACTCTTCCCGTACCATATTTTTGGCTATACCAACTGCGGTGTGATTGTACAATTTAACTGGTTTATTCAGATCGTTAGGTTTCTTCCACGGAGGAAGAGATGGGTGTTTCCTTATCTTTTTATTTTACTGTTTGTGATGAAGTTTAGGTTGATGGTACATTTCATTTGACTTGTAAAACTTTTTGTAAAGTTGGGTATTTCGTTGTCTTTTTTGTATATTTTGAAATACATCTTCATAAGTAGTCCATTTTAAGCGTGGGCAAAATATGAAAATAAAAGTAAGTGAATTTTTATTTATTTTATTCGATAAGTATTGTGCTTTGTGCATAAACATAAGTATTGTGTTTCATGTGTTCTAGAGATGTTTGTGACGAATTTGTAAATTTTTAAAATTGCAAATAAAGAAATTTTAATATATTGTGCTACAAGATTAAAACCGGAAATATTGACAAATTAAAAAATTGAAAAATCCAGAGCTTATTGACAAATTTAAAAATCTGGAGCTATTTGACACATTTAAAAATTAAAAAATCCAGAGCTATTTGACAAATTTAGAAATTAAAAAATCCAGAGCTATTTGACAAATTTGAAAATTCAAAAATCCAGAGATATTTGACAAATTTCAAAATTAAAAAGTCCAGCAAATTTGTGAAGTTTTAAGATTTTGTGAATAAAGAAATTTTAATATATTGTGCTACAAGATTAAAATCGGAAATATTGACAAATTTAAAAATCCAGAGTTTATTGACAAATTTAAAAATCCGGAGCTATCTGACAAATTTAAAAATCTGGAAGTTGCTAAAAAAGCAAACTTTTTTGCATTCAATTTTCTACTTTGTGAATGAAATTCACGTTGGAACTGTTCTAAGTAATAAATTGTTTGCTATCGTTGCGGTACAATGTAAGTGGGGAGAATTTCGCTTTTTAGGTTGGCAATCGTGGGTATTTGTCTCATGTCATAAAACCATCAAGTTGGATGTCTCGCTTATTCTAGGATTGTGCTACTTTTTTTTTTATTCATTTTGTTGTTACTCTCCTAATGGCCCTCATGATCAAACCTTTACTGAAATACTATACGAGGTCAACACTGTACTATTTTCTAGAAATTCCAAAAGAATTCACCAAGTAGATACCAACCACTCTAGATATTGAAAAAAACATTTAAAATTTAAAGTGCCCAGTGGCTAGTGTAAGTAAGTAATATAATTAAGTTAAATTAAAAACTGCAAGAATAAAAGAAGCAGAAGAAACAGCAACAATGATTTTAAAAATAAATATAAAAAAATGCTGAAAAATAGAATTTTAAAATATTTACCTCCATTCTCTTTTCATTCACGAGATAATATTTAATTTTAAACAGCAAATTACATCACTTCTGGGATAAAAGAATAAGATAAAATAAAATAAACAAAATAAAATTTAAAAAATAATCCAAATAAAAAGCTTAAGTTGCAAAACAAGAAATATAACAAAATACATAAAAAAAAAACATTATAAATAGCTATGTTCAAACAAAATGTAACATAGAAAGGAAAATAATAAAATAAAATGCAAATTATAAGAAAAATGAATTGCAATAAGAAAAAATTATAACAGTTTCTAACAAATCAAAAAATGATTTATACATCGCATAAATTAAATTTAAACTAACATTAACTAAAACTTTTACATTAAGAAATATATATATATATACAACTCTAGTATTTTATGACTTTATTTTCATTAAAAATTCATTAGCTAACATAAATAAAAATCTTTGAAAATTATGTTTCATATATTTTTTCATACACCAAAAAAAATAATTATGTGATAGCATATTATACTAAAGATATAAATTTATTATATTTAAATCAAATTAGTTTTGTTCTTTTTAAAAGAAAAAAAGGAAAATGTAGTAGATTGTACTTGCCTAGGGGTAAAAGCATACTGTACAAGTAAATAAATAAATAGAAAAATGTATACCGTATATACTCGCGTATAAGTCGAGGAATTTCTGATAATTTTTGGCAAGCAAATTTGGGGGGTCGACTTATACGCGAGTCAATTAAAAAATAAAAAATTAAACTTCGAATATTGCAAATTTCTGACTTTTTATGTGTATGAATAATTAAATATTACAGAAAATATACAAATAATAATAATTTATCATTAAAAAATTTTTCAATGATTTATTTTTATTTACTTACTACTTTTTCGCATAGGCAAGTGAAATATTTGGTTTGATTTTGCGCAAAATTGAAGTAAAAAGTTAGGAGGTCGACTTATACGCGGGTTTTTGATTTTTTGCAGAATTTGCATTCGAAAGTTAGGGGGTCGACTTATACACGAGTATGTACGGTAATAAACTTTCTATTAAGATTTATAGGTGATATTTGCAATACAGTGATCTCCTACTATTGAAATAGTTTTAGCATACAATAATTAGTTTTTTGGGTATTTTTGTAGGAAGTTACATCATCCAATGTGAATTAGAGAAACTTAGCTATCAATTTAGAAAAAAAAATGGAATTAAATACAAAAGTTATTTAATATATACACATTAGCATTATTAACATTTTACAAACTGCATGATGACTGAAAAGTATTAATAAATAATTGGTTAAACGTGGGGATAGGAGGGACATACTTTTAAAACATAACATAAAATTTTATTTCCCCTCTTTATATTATAATTATTGGTATTTAATTCACAATATCACTATTTACTGCTATAAAACACAATTGGAGATATTTTTGGAATTCAAAAAATCTTTTTCATTTTCTTTCTTTCTTTTTTCTTACATAGCAAACAATACATATGCTTGAGCAATCCAGGAAGTTTGCTATCCTTGTTTTGAACAATGATGAACCGTGCAACAGCATGAGAGCAAATAAAATATTTATTTTTAACGAAATCAACAGACTTATTTCTATTACCATCATTATTATTTCTACTACGAAAAAGTTAAAGTATAAATAAGTTATTTTAATATCTATGTGAAAAAGAAATCAAGCATATTGATATTATATTCATTTGATTTAGTCAGCAAAATCTAACAATGACAGAAAAGCGAAATTTTTTTTTTTAATTTAATGGAAAAATGAAAAAATTAAGATATCCGAAAACCTATATTATATTAATATTCACTATGAATACATTTAAAAAATACAGATAGACACTTTCTCTATGTCTTTTACCTACTGTTTACGTAAAAGATCTAGATATCGAAATATGATTTTAATGAAGTAAAACATCTTTCATCATAAAATAATGAAAATTAACACTGATCGCAACTGAAAAGTTTGCAAAATAATATATATATTTTTTTTCAGTGTACAATAAATAGATTTCATTCAAGAAGATTCCCTTTAAAATATAATACTTAAAACATACAATATAAAATTTAGTTATATAAAGTGCACAAAAAAATATTTCAGAAAGAACATAGGATTTTATCTTATATCAGAGAAAATGTTTATCTATAGGAAGATTAAAATTCACAAACAAAACACAGCTTACTTTCTCTTCAATTTTTATGAGTGAATTTATGTCAATCATGCCGGGATTTTTAATTGAAAAAAAAAACCCTATAACAAACTACGAACGATAATTTTGTTCTACTGCATCCAATTATAATCAACTGATTGGATAAATTAAATTTTTATCGTGATCTACAAGGACATTAAATACTACACACGGACGAACCTATTCACTCCCACCAAACATAAACACCGCCGCAACGAGACAAAAACAAGCGTTTCCTGATAGCCGCATATCCTTTGGAAAGTACCTTACTGATCATGCGCGTACTTGCTTTTCCCTTTAATTTCCACTTGACTGTTATTTTATTACGCTTTTATAGGCGGGAGATCCATCGTACGTTTATATCGCATAACCAAATCTGTGAAAGCGTTTTGTACAGCTTGAATCAATAATTAAAAGAAAAAAAAAACGTCATTTATTTTTTAAATATGTGGTATTTGAAGAAACTCGTTCATCTTTTGTTGTTGTTGTTGTTGTTGTAGTAGGTTCAGTGTTGAAACCAGACCTCCAAAGTCCAAAGGAGTAACCTCTGTTCTCTACACGGTGATGAAGTGTGTGTGTGTGTGTGTGGGGGGGGGGGGGGGGGTGATTTTATGCTTATTAATACCAAGACCCCTTTATCATGTTATTATAAATCCTCGCCGCGTTGGTTGCAGCTGAGATCATTTCTCTAAAGATTACCCTTTAAAAGCCACCCCCGAAATGTACTAACTACTGTTTAGCATCATATTATTATAAGAGAGGGGTGGAGGGGGGGGGGTCTGGATTAATACTAGGGAATCTAACCTAGTCTTTCCGGGTTACAGAACATAGATGAAAACGTCTTTCTTTTTTAATTTTTGAAAAATCTAATATTTTTTTTAGATTTAATTTATTTTTTTTTAAATTCCCGACTAATCAGTGTTGAATTCAGACATTTTCTTCGGGAGGGATTTCTGTGGCTCCGGGATGAGCATTATAGAGTTCCGAGGGTGGAGAAATTGAACTTCTTGACCATTAAAATAATAAAATCTCAAATCTTCCGGGGAGGAACATTTCAATGCTTCGGGCGGGAATGTCCCTCCCGGGTAGAGGTCTGTACGGGCCGAAAATTCCAGGCCCGGGCCCGGTCCGACTCATAGAAAAAAAATTCTGCCCGGCCCGTAAGAAAAAAAATATTGGCCCGGCCCGTTTATAAAGTTAAAAGTTCGGCCCGAGCCCGGAAAAAAGTTAAAATCTCGGACCGGCCCGAGTGAATTTCTACAAAACATTGATTTTTACGTCGATTTGGTTGAAAATTTGTCTCGTACGAGGAGTTCTGACCAAAAATATTTATCTTATTTTTTTTTTTCATGTTTATAATCTTCATTTTTATTGAAGTGACGCAGGCTGCTATATTTATTTTTTTAATGAATCTCTATTTATTGTATGCTTCAGTTATCATTAATTCAGTGTCATGTTTCAGTTATCATTAATACTGTTAATCCATATTCCATGCACTGAAGTGTTAAAAATCTGAAAAAAGGCTATACAGTAAACTCTTCCAAGATGGAATTGCATAGAAAAGGGAAAAAAATGCGTTATAGACAAGTTTTCTTTTTAGCAAGTGTAACTGTATTATATGATATATTCTTTTCTTACGTATTAGTATATTAATTTTGCATGGATCAACACGTTTTTCAGATTAAAACAGGATTCCGTCATTAGCAGGTTCTTTTTAACACGCTTTACTATACTTTAATTTAGCTATATTTTAATAAGCGTGGAAATCTACTATTCTTCAAAAAGAATAAATTTTAATGTTTAATTGTAGAATAATGAAGATTTCAAAATATACGCATTTTTTGTAAAAATTTTTGGGCCAGACCTAATTTAACTGACCTTTGAACAAAACAGGCCACGCCGAGACAATGATTTTCATACAGGCTGGGTCAAAACTAGGACTGAAAATTTTCGGCCGTTAAGACTAGGAATGAAACCAGTCCCGGCTCCGTACAGAAAAAATAAGTTAGGCCCGGACCGGCCCGATCCTTCAGGAAAAAATAAGGCCCGAACCCGGCCCGGCCCGTACGGAATATTCCCTAGGCCCGGCCCGAGCCTTCAGAAAAAAGTATGGCCCGGCCCGTGCAGATCTCTACTCCCGGGCCACCCCTGAATTCAACACTGCGACTAACACCTCCAAAAAGTATCTTTATGTGAAAATATCAATTATATATTCATAAAGTTTTGAAATTTATCAAAAGCGATACTTTCGTATTATAGTTGCATGCTGCATGTCAGGAGTTAATAGCCGAAAAAAACCGTTAAAGTTTTTATCACTTACAGGAGCCTTTTTGTTTCTGATAATTTCGGCGGTTTAAGCGCGTTGTTCGATTAAGTGTCTATTAAGATTGTGTTATACTGTTTTATTTATTTATAGATGAAGTTTTAATTTCGTTATGGAATAATGGAATCTTAGCCGGAAATAAATGCTGAACTATTTATGTGGTTTCAAGTGAAAGAGTGGTAATCTTCCGTAATCAGGTTGCACGCGATAGAGATAGATTTAAAATAAATTTATTCTTGAAAATTATTTTAACAATAAAAAGATCCTGTAAATTAAGATACAGTTTTCAAACAAATTGCATTTGTAAGAATATTTTTTCCCCCTATTAGACGATGTAAAAATTGAAATTGTGCGATGTTTAGAATGGACGCAGGACATCCCACCGTTTCGGTCCTGACGTTTCGATCCCGATGCCATTTTGGTCCCTAAACATTTCAGTCCCTTGCCATTTCGGTCCCTTTCAGTTGTTGTTGGAGGCAGTTATATTGTTAAATGAAAAAATTCTCAAAAATTAAATTGTTTTTATTAAACGTATTTATTAATAACATTCAAAATTATTTCAATTATTAATTGTTTATATAACTAATTTATCAATTACTTGTTTAAAAACTATAAGGTGAACTATATAATAGTTATTATAAGGTAAATGCAAATATATATATATTTTTTTAATTTCGGTTACAGTAATGTTACTAACTTCATTAGGATGTATAAAAATGATAAGAATTCTGAAGATAAATATGCTGTTTATTTATTTATTAGTTAGTTTATAATATTTTTCTTCTCTTTAAATATAATTAATTAATAATATGCGAATTGTAATCTGTAACTGTGCTTCAAAAAATTAAAATGTGCATCTGGACAATAATGTCATCTAACACTGTAAAAAATTTTTTTACGTATTTGCACAATGTTGCATTATTATTGTTATTAATTAATTAAATATTTCTTAGATTTTATGTTTTTGACCGATTTTTCAAAAAATTTGTTTCATTTTTTAGAAATAATAAATCAAAAATTTTGAATAAAAATTTTGAATGCTGAATAATTGTTATTAATTAATTCTGAAAATAGTTAATAATTTTAGTATAAAAATTAAATTAATATTTTATTAAATATATATTTTTTAATTTAATGTAATCTTAATTTATTAAATTAATATAAATTACAAACTTTTACTTTAAAAATAAATTCAATACATAATATATTTTATATTGAGTTTATCATTATATTTCATAGTAGCTATAAACTGAAATTTATCGTTTACCTATTTATTTATTTTATACTTAAAATTACTGAAATTTAAAACTAATATTATAATTAATAATAAAACTAAAATAAGAAATCATTAAATTTATTTTCTGGGAAAGTGGGAGGAAAAAGGTAATTTAAAAAAATAAGTAAACGTCAAATAAAAAAACAAACTTAGTTTCGTCTGTTAAAAAAATGAAAATAAAATTAATTAAAATAATAGTTACATTATTACATAAATTAAAAATAATATTCTTATTACAAAGTAATCGGGGTTTGAATAAAATTTGCTCACAAAAATCGTCTTCAAGCAGTGGGGGGACTGTTAAAAAAATAAATAAAGTGGTAGGAGGAGTTTTCTGAAAACAAAATATTTTTCATAGCACGTCTAGTTACCAAATCAGGAAGCAGGACGTTTCGGTCCCGAGACATTTCGTTCCCTGGCCATTTCGGTCCCAAGTCATTTATATCCCTAGCCATTTCGGTCCCAAGTCATTTATATCCCTAGCCATTTCGGTCCCATCTCCAGCAAGCTAAAATTTTGTGCACGTGAAGTATGTGACAAATGACATAATTTTATAGGGAACATTGTAGAGTTTCTTAACTCTGAAGTCCTTAAAATTTTAGTATAACGCGAATATAATGGCCTGAAAACCGCAAACACGTATAACTCGGATACAAACAATTACAGTCCGCACAAATTTCGTATGGTAATCGTAATCGTTTTAAAAAACAGGGGGTGGGGGATAGGAGTTCTGTTGACTTTTCTTATATTTTAGTGTATCATATAAGCTCCTGATAAATTAAAACTTTTATAACTCGATATATAATTATCGCAAAACACTCATATTTTGTATGGTAAACGTTATCTTTATAAGAGGAGGGACATTATCAGATTTTTTAACTGAACGCCCTAAATTTTAGTATAACCCGAATATAAGGACTCGAAAACGCAAACACTTATAACACAGATCAAAATTGTCGCAGCGCACACAAATTTCTTATGGTAATCGTAATCGTTTTAAAAGGCGGGGGAGGGGAGGGACTCTGTTGATTTTTGTAAAAGCCTCCTATATTTTTGTGTATCATAAGTATAAGATCCAGATAAATTAAAACATTTATAACTCGAGCTATAATTAGTGTAAAACACTCAATTTTGTATGGTAAACGTAATCTTTATAAAAGGAGGGACATTATCGGATTTTTTAACTGATCCCCCTAAATTTTAGTATAACCCGAATATAAGAAGCTCGAAAAAGCAAACACTTATAACTCGGATCCAAATTATTATAGCCCACACAAATTTCGTATGGTAATCGTAATCATTTTAAAAAACAGGGGGTGGGGTAGGAGTTCTGTTGACTTTTCTTATATTTTAGTGTATCATAAGTATAAGGTCCTGATAAATTAAAACTTTTATAACTCGGTATATAATTATCGCAAAACACTCATATTTTGTATGGTAAACGTTATCTTTATAAGAGGAGGGACATTATCAGATTTTTTAACTGAACGCCCTAAATTTTAGTATAACCCGAATATAAAGACTCGAAAACGCAAACACTTATAACACAGATCAAAATTGTCACAGTCCACACAAATTGCTTATGGTAATCGTAATCGTTTTAAAAGGCGGCGGAGGGTGCGTCTAACACTTATAACTCGCCATTAAATTGTAGCACCACATGCAAATTTCTTATGGTAATCGAAATCGTTTTAAAAGGCGCGGGGAGAGGAGGGGCTCTCTTGATTTTTGTAGAAGCCTCCTATATTTTTGTGTATCATAAGTATAAGATCCAGATAAATTAAAACATTTATAACTCGAGCTATAATTAGTATAAAACACTCAATTTTGTATGGTAAACGTAATCTTTATAAAAGGAGGGACATTATCGGATTTTTTAACTGAACCCCCTAAATTTTAGTATAACCCGAATATAAGAAGCTCGAAAAAGCAAACACTTATAACTCGGATCCAAATTATTATAGCCCACACAAATTTCGTATGGTCATCGTAATCGTTTTAAAAAACAGGGGGGGGGGGGGTAGGAGTTCTGTTGACTTTTCCTATATTTTAGTGTATCATAAGTATAAGGTCCTGATAAATTAAAATATAACTCGAGCTATAATTATCGTAAAGAACTCATAATTTGTATGGTAAACATAATCTTTATAATAGGAGGGACATTATCGGGTTTTTTAACTGAACCCTCTAAATTTTAGTATTACCCTAATGTAAGGACCCGAAAACCGCAAACGCTTATAACTCGCAACCAAATTGTAACACCCTGTGCAAATTTCATATGGTAGAAGTAATCGTTTTCAGGAGTGGGAGAAGGGAGAGTTCTGTGGATTCTTTATAGAAGCTCCTCATATTTTAGTCTATCATAAATATAAAGTCCAGACAATTTAAAAACCTTTATAAGTCGAGCTTTAATTTTCATATGCAAATGTCCATGCACAGCACATATTCAATTGTATATAATTTGCACACTATGTGATTAATAATAAAAAAAATCTCCAAAGATTTTTACAAATCTTTATTTTATCCTATTATTTAACGGCGTATTAATTTTAGATGTATTGTATTTTACATATTCTTTAAAAAGGGGTTGTTAATATGGAATTGTGATAAAGATACATTATTTTTTAAATTCTGCATCGGAACAGACTAGAACTTTTTATTTTATTTCAATAATTATTTTAATTTACTATTCTTTTTAATTATTTAAAAGTTTGCATTAATTTTTTACATGCAACAATAATATTAACGCTACTTCTAGAGGTCTGCACGGGCCCGGGCTTGGCCCGAGGCCCGTACCCGGCCCGGCCCGCGGGCCGGGCCGGGCCGGCGGAATGAAGGCGAATTTTCAAACGGGCCGGGCCGGGCCGGCAGAATTAGGACATTTTTTCAACGGGCCGGGCCGGGCCGACAGACAAAATAAACGGGCCGGGCCGGCAAAAAAATTAATCAGGCCTATCGGCCCGATATAAGAATTTAACCGAAGCAGATAAAATACGAGCCGTTTTCAATGAATATGATTTTCTCGAGAAGTATAAATGTGCGTCACGAGCCGATGCGAGTTTAACAACATCAATACAGAAATGTAACATGTCCATCGTAGAGATCGGCATCGTACAGTTACAAAATGTCTGATTCCGAGTTTAATTTTTTTTCAGCACACTCGTGCCGGGACGGAACTGGTCTTAATCGATCTCAGGATGTGTAGAACAGTCATTGTGTTTTGTAGTATTAATAGTGACAATGAACTTCTCTTAAGAGTACCTTTGGAAATATACCTTAAGGTGGTTCTCATATTCACTGCTCAACAATGCGAAGCTTTCAGACACATTTTCTGACAAAATTTTTAAGTATAAAGGCATAAAATTGACAGGTCTCCCTATTGAAGGCATTTGGAAACGAATAGCTTTTTCCATATCTGATAAATTACTTACAGAGATAACAGAGATTCCTGTCACGTGACTGTACGTTTTTCTCCTTTCCTGTGCTATCGCTTCCGGAAATTCGATTCAAAACGCTAACTTTGACAGTATTTTCAGAAAGATATATTGCTTTTATCAATGAAAAAAAAAACGACATTTACATAGCTTCTGAATAAGAATACCTGCCAATCTTACGCGTTTCCGAAAAGAAAAGAATTCATAAATGTGTCGAAATGTAGCTCCTTTGGATTTGAAAAAAGCCTTAAAAATGAGAGAAATATTTTCACAAATCTACTTTTTATTATACAACTTCAAAAGTTATCATGTTTTTAATCCTTTATTCTGAACTACATTAATCTTTTAATGAATCCTTATTTCCATTTTGAAATGTCTGTAGACACGATGACTAAAACACTGTAAGTAATCGTTAATGTTTACTATTGTGTGTTTTCTGTTTTGCGAACATCATAGTAATGTAAAATATACTGTAAAATGTTCCCATAAATATGTATGTAGTATTCATTAAAAGAATCTTAATTGTATGTTGAGAAAAAATGGATTTATTTTTGTAGAAATTGTGTCGGGCCGGGCCGGGCCTGTTTTCGCTGATTTTTGTACGGGCCGGGCCGGGCCGAGAACTGTAAAAATGCAAACGGGCCGGGCCGGGCTCGGGCCGAACTTCTAATTTTTACACCGGGCCGGGTCGGGCCAAGATAGCTTTCGTTCGGGCCGGGCCGGGCCCGAGCCTGGAAATTCCGGCCCGTGCAGACCTCTAGCTACTTCTACCGGTGTCGAGTGACAAGTTTAAAAAGATTTGTAATTTTTAAATTGCAACAATTACAAATCCTTTTTAACACATTTAAGACTTTTATATGCTTATTACATTCAAAAACTACCAGTAAAATAAACATAAATCAAAATTTTAAAAAGGTGTCATTTGACACCGCTAGAAATAGTGTGAAACAAATGACTTTTCTGTAAAATTGGATACAAAGGTTAAAATTTCTAATGTCATAAAATATTCTTTTCGTATTTAAAATTAATTCTGTATTTAAAATATTTCCTTGTTATTTATTTGACTTATATACTTAAAATTAAAGCAGTCTTCATGTTTTAATATGACAAAACAAAAATAAAAATGAAAATATAAAAAAATAACATAGAATCTCAAAATAGTAATGTATAGTAAATCACTTTTCCGTAAAATTTCATTTTAAATTAAGAAATTTGATAATTATATCACAATGAAGAAATTTAGAAATTTAGAAAACATATTTGGCTTTTCTTGATATCTATATGTTATTCATTCAAATGAATATTATATATATCATCATCCTCATCATCGACCGTTTTCAATCTACTGCTGGATGTAGGTCTCCCCCAGATTTTTCCAATGTTTTCTGTCTAGTGCTTTAGTCATCCAATTTACACCGGCTACTTTTCTGATTTCATCACTCCATCTTTCTTGAGGTCGTCTTCTTGGCCGTTTTACATCTCTGGGATACCACTGTAGGGTGTTTGTGCTCCATCTATTGTCTTGTCTTCTTGCAATGTGCTTGGAAAATATGTTAAAAGATTTGGCAGAAGCTAGCATTAATGTGGGATTCAAAATAAACTTGGAAAAGACTAAGCTGATGTTCAATTCATTTGCATCAAAAAAGAAAATTGTCTACAACAACACTGAAATTAAAGAAGTGTAAAGTTATGTGTACCTTTGGCAGGAAATATCACCGGATAATAGTATCATGAATGAAATCAAAAGAAGAATAAGAAATGGATGGAGGGCTTTTGGGAAGAACAATATTATTCTGAAGAGTAGCATGCCCCTTTGTTTGAAAAGAAAGGTATTTAACCAATGTGTTTTGCCTGTGCTAACTTATGGAGCAGAAACATGGACCCTAACAAAACGGATGGTACAAAGATTACAAACAACACAGAGAAGTATGGAAAGATGTATGCTAGGTATAACTAGAAGAGACAGAAAAAGAATAACCTGGATAACAAGTCAGACGAAAGTTTTTGACATCATTGAAAGAATTAAATGGAAATATTATATCTACCCTATATATATAAAATCCTAATGAAACGGAAGTATGAAACGGGTATATGAATCGACTGATTAAACAACTGATTATGTTTCACGGCGATTTCTCCTAAAATATGGAATACTTTGCGATGAAATTAACACCAAAAATCAATATTGATCCGCAGATTTCAAAACTGGTATTAGAATTTTTAAATGCGAATTAGTTTACGAAATATTAATTTTTTTCTCTAATTTTATATACATTTTTCTAATGATGGCAACACAAATTCTAATCAAACAGATATTTTTTTTTTCATATTTCAGAAAAGATTATTTTAAATTAATTTAGCGACGAGTTTGGCCTCCCTTAAATGTATGCTAAAAAATGCATCATGTTACTTTTATTCATAATTCAATTTGTATTTCATTATCATTTTATTTAATACAAAACTTTCATTTAAAATTGAAACCTTTAAAATAAATGGCTTTTACTTCATTCTTTATATACGCAACGCGGTACCTAATTGGCGGCAAAATGGCGTTATTTTGCCTGATATGGTAACCCGGCTATTGCTGCTTATTTATTAAAAAATGTTTATTTGAATTTATTTTATTTTTATTTACACAAAATGTTATAAATTGTTTTGTTCTATAGTTATTAATTATTTTTTTTTATTTATTGTTATTTCATTTTAAAAATAACAGAAAATAATTTAAAAATACATATGTAACAGGTATTTGAAAACGAGGTTTTCGCCAAATTGTCGTAAAAAAAAATCACGCCAAACCTGGTGCGTATGTGACAATGCAACAAATCATGAGATTTAATTTCCACTTCAAAGCAACGTTTTAATGTTATTACTTCTCCCGTCGACCAATTTCGCCAAATTATACAAATTGACATGTTTTTTTTCTTTTAAATAACAAAAGAACAAATAAATTAGAATAACATTAATAAAAATACAAATAAAACGTAGAAATAAAAATTACTTGATGGCGTGAACATGTGTAACTTCCTTAAAGTCAAGTGAATGTGACATTTACGATCAACCATTATTGGTATTTAATCTTATAGTTTGGCGACAGATTTTTGGTCGATGGGATAACCAAGCAGCAGCGTTTTAATTTACCACTCGAAAAATAAAAAAATGCTAACTGGCGAGTTAAAAAAAAAGGCTATTGGCGATATTTTCACCCGGCTAATATAAAAGTACCAGGGATTCTTTGAGATCATGGCAACTTTTATGTAGTTTTATTCTAAAAAATAATTTTGATTCTTTAATCAAAATGGAAATCTTTCTTATGAAAAGCGAAGGAATCAGCCCGTTGTTTATGGCAGTTGCATGACTTGGACTATTATAATATAAACCAAACGAAATAATGGCGATAGAATAATATTCGGCGACCAGGGGCGTCGCTATGGGGGGGGTATGGGGGGGAGCCTCCCCCCCCCCCCCCAATATATGTGAAGTTGGGAAATTCGAGCTTAGAGTTGGGAAATTCTAGATTTTTGAAACATTTTCATTTTTAAAAGTAATAGTAAAAAAATTACGAATTTTTTTTTGTTTTGGTGATTATTTTGAGTACTGCAACAGTAAACAAGTTAAATTATCAAAATAACTATAAAAAGAAATCAGCCACACTCAATCTATCATTGTATTTTTCAGTTCTACAAAAATATTGTACATCTAACAGACCTAAATTTCTCTACTCCTGCCCATCAATAACTGACTAACCAGTTCCTTTATTTCCTCCAAAACTTTGTTCCTTTCTCAAAAATTTCACCCTACCTCCCCTTCTCCTCCCAAAAGAGAATCCAGCTATTTTAATCCAAAGGGATTGCAGCTTTTTTTGAAAATTGGAGATCACTTGTAGCACAACAGAAAGGAATGTAGTAACCTACTTGAAACACAGCTATGGGCAGGAAGATTTGATGAGTTTTCACAACTTTTTTGACTAATTTTGCGATTTTTGGACAATATTTTACTCATTCTCGTGATTTTTTTGCCGCAAAAATTAGTTAACCCTTCACTGTCAAGTAAAAAGCGTTATATGAGCAAATGCGGATATAAGAAGCTGTATGTTTAGATAAATTTGTCACATTTTACTTTTATTTGTGTGCGGAAATATATGTCAGTCCTGTTCGTTTATATTTATATGTGTTTATAAAATTTTAAACCAAAAGTCCAGTGTTCTGTGTTTAAAGCTGTTCTAAAAAGTTACTATAAATCTCAGGACGAAGAAACCCTTCATAATAGGAAAAGAGTTTTCGTGCAAGATTTTGGAGCATCTAAAAATCCATTCGAGGATGAAAAAGGTAAAAAATGGACGATTTTAATTTGGAACAGAAATATGACCATGGAAGCAGTCCATCAACTGAAGAAAAAATCGACATGCACTGTAACATTGACACGTTGTACTTGAATAAAATTTTGAAGAAATAAAGATTTCCTTACAGATAAGCTCACAAACAATTATGAATATTAGGATGTGACTGAAGAAGTTGAGTTCCGAAAGCACCGTAGGAAAACGGTTTCACCAAAGGCAATAGATAAAAATAATAGCACAGCGATGGACATTGATACACATAAGTTTTACAGTAAAGAATTATAAGAAATACAAGAAAATTTTGGTAATTTAGTAATGGGCTTAAATGACAATGTTCCCTATATCAAGAGAATATTGCAGCAATGCATTCCATATTTAAATTACAATTGTGCAGGGGAAAAGTTAATAATGTTTCCACCTTGATATGAGAAACCGGATGTACATGACTTGCAGAGTCAAATAGAAATAAACCAAATCCCAACTCACTTAACAAACCTTTTACTCATGCCATGAAATTCAAAGGCTATTTGGGTCACGCCGTCAAACTATATACTCGTACCTAACATTCACAGCAGCTTATCTTTATGGCGTTGCATCTAATGAAAGAATCTTTAGTCAAATAAAAATTAAAAAAATGTATATTGCAAGCTACAATGAGGGATGACAGTCTAATGCTTTTAAAATATGACAGTGAAATAGGGAATTTTATTAAACTAATCCATGTTATTAACAGGTGGGCTTCTTTGAAGACCACAATAATTAATATTAAGTGAAAACTAGTCGGATGTGCCAATCCCAAAATTTTCTTCTACTCCATATATGTTAATGCCTCAAAATTTGCAATCACAGTGCCAAAATTAAATGACAATTCTTTGCCTATAACAACAAACTCTAAAGGTATAGATTTGTTGAATTGTGCGCATTTAAAAATGAGATATAAGAAGAGCATTTTTCAAACAAATCATTGAATTTTGGCACCCAGCATCTTAGATGTATGCAACCAAAATTCCTTGCTCAAAGTGCACAAAAGCGATAGCTTTGGACAGTATAGACCCAAGCCTAATAAGAATCTATTTATGTGGAAGTGCTAATTATGTGGAATATGAAGTTTGACTAATTTTGAAGTTTTTGAGATACTGCTATCGCTAAATCGTGAAAAATGCTGCATAGCAGCGCCAGTGTTGAATTCAGACACTTTTCTCCGGGAGGGATTTCTGTGGCTCCGGGGGGGACATTATAGACTTCCGGGGGGGAAATTGCACTTTTTGACCATTGAAAACACAAAATCTCAAATCTTCCGGGGGGGACATCTCATTGCTCCGGGGGGGACATTCCCCCCCGGGCCACCCCCTGAATTCAACACTGAGCAGCGCCACCTGCTATATGATATACATAAAAAGCTAATCTGCATCAAATTATGTCAAAGTTTAACATAATATGACGTTTGATCAAATTCCGTGCAATAGTTTTTGAGATATAATTATCGCAAAAATCATGTAAATCGTGAAAAATGCCGCATAGCAGTGCCACCTGTTGGACGATTTACACCAAAAACAAATCAGCACCCATTTTTATCAAGGTACAGTCAAACCTCGTTAACACGGTTTCCGATTGCCTCGTCCAGTTGTATGTAATGTAGATAAGTTCCGATAACACGAACTACTTTTAATACGAACAAAAAAAGTTTCCCCTTGAGTGTTCGCGTTAACGAGGTTCGACTGTATAAGTGAATCTCTAAAGTTTTATTAAATTTCGTGCATTAGTTCTTGTGTTAGAGCGCCCACAAAATCTGTATCACATATAGACAGACAGATATTTTCTAAAAACAGTCGAATCCTGTTCAGGACTTTCTAAAACGTATAAATCAGTCTAAAACCGGAAGTCAAATTTCTTTCACGAATCCAATACTTTCTTCTTGTAAAGATAGAAGAAAGTAAAAAGCGTATTCATTTTTTTAGTAAACAAACCCATAATTCGAATTTTTATGTTTTCAGTTTCAGAATTTTTCTTTGGAAAGGAATTTTTTATGCAAAAGTATCATTATAATTATTACACACGTTGTGCATATCATTTTAGTCGAAAATTGGAGGAATTTGTTTCAAGTTGGGAAATTTTCGAATTCTCCCCCCCGAAAAAATATCTGTGGCTACGCCCCTGTCGGCGACTTATCACACCTGTGGCTGGCTAACATTAAAGTGCCAAAATGGCCGCCCGGAATATAAAAAGCGAAGGGATCCGCTTGGAGCTGTTGATGATAGTCACATGGCTTAGGCTATTATTATAGAGATTGTTTTCAATTCTAAAAACAGCGCAAAGAATAAGATTTCCTAACAATTAAAAATTTATTTTCACGTGACTATTAAAAACAGAAAAAAAAACTTTAAAATTACTATTAAATGAGTACGTGTTAAAAGCAGGAAAATATTGAAAATTATGTCTTGAAAATTGTATTTACACGTGAATATTAAAAGGGAAAGGAAACTTTAAAATAATAAATACATTAATATGCGTTTAACCCTTTCACGGACAAGGCACTTCTATTCGTAAAATTTTGAAATCAGTGAATGGCACCAGAATTTACAAACAAATTTCGAAATACAAAAATGCTTTTGTTCACTTACTTAATAAAAGGGAAATTTTCATCCCAATATTATGGTGCTAATCTGGCATTTAAGAATTTAAATTAAGTGGTCCAAAAATGAACCACCGCCCTTGAAGGGGTTAAAGCAGCAAATTTTAGTAATTGTATTATGCCAATCGTTTTATAACGCTGTTAAAAAATACCGAGAGACAAAGACTCTGTTTACTTAATTCATTTTATTTTAGCTTATTTTCAAATGTTTAACTGATCTTCTTTAACCAAACACGAAAACAACCATTGGATGTCTTAACAGCAACTGATTCTACCTTAAATTTGGCCCCACCAGTGGCCGAGAGGTTCTGCTCTCGAAGCTGGTAGACGGGAGGTGCTGGGTTCGATCCCAATCGCGCCCGTCGGCCTAATCGTTCGGAGTTTTCGTGGTTTTCTTCGAGCCGTGGATCTTCCATGCGTTAATACGGATTAGGTTCCCTTAGAAAGACCCCCACGGAGGGCACACCCCCCGGGCCTATATCCCTCGTGTAGATAATTGGCCGTCAAAAATCAACCCAACCCAACCTACCTTAAATTTTTGCAATCAAGGGGAATTAATGGAAACCCGTTTACAGGGAGATCGCTACAGGTTTTTTCAGTATAATTCAATCTTCTCTAATCTTTTTAAAACCAATCAGATTAGCGTGCTTTTAGATTCTACAGTGTCTGAACGGGGGTTGGCGAGCGTAGCTTGCAGGGGGCAGAGCCCCCTAGTTTGATATAAAAACTTTAATTCTAAATTAAAATCAAAAGTTTGTAATATGACTGAATGAATTTATTATTGCTGTTGCGATTCATTACTATGAATTTTCAAATTAATAAACAATAGTGCCAATTTTGAGCAATATTTCAAATGAAAATATGACTATTTTGATAAGTGCAAAAGCTATTTTTTAAAAAATATATATAAAAATTGGTGTTTTGAAGCAATTTTTCAGCACAGACAAAGCGAAAAAAAGGTCCCCATGAGACATGAATCACACATATTTAGTAAATTTTGTACAATTATTTGCAAATTTAAGGTATAAAGCAATATCAGACAGAGTTTTTTGTTTTATGTTATGATTACTACCTAATTTACTTCACAAAAACTTTGTTTCTGAGATTATACTGACATGTGGCTGATAAATATTGTACCTAATTTGCAGATTTTTCATGTTTTTCTAATAATGTTTCTTGACGTTCAAATATTTCTGCCGCACGAGTACTCTAATATGTTTCTAAACCAGTTTTTTCAGCTGATTTCAAATCTTGTCTCTGTTTTCTTCTATCACGTCCAGGCTCGGACTGGCCCGCCGGCCCATCGGCCCGAGGGCCGGTGCGCCCTCGTCCACGGAAAACTTCGCGCCCCTAAGTGCCTTAAGCCGCTCCAATATTTTTTCCCAAGTTGCGCACACACATTCGGACTAGTGTACTAAATTTCGAGAATTCGCTTAGAAATAATCATCAGAATAATCATTAGGGATAATAGGCAAACAGCACAAGAGAGGTATTTTTTATCACAAAAAAAATTAAAAGTACATCGAAGCAATTTCAGGATTGGAAATCAATGGTGGCATCTTTGCATACTATTGAGAGGGAAAACACGCACGCAGGGAAAGCTTAGTAGCCACAACGCCCTGGACGAGATTTATTTCATCACTTGTTTAAATGATACGTTTTAGATTTTAACCAAATATTTTGCATATTTTCAGGCCTTTAGCTTTTAGTACCTTGTCCCTACACTTTTAATGACGGCTATGAATGCGCCTACAATTGAAACCGTGCTTTTTGAAAACAACTTGAGAAAAGAAAGTGATAAATATCAGAAGACAAAAAAACTGTTTGTGCGGATTTCGTTTTTGGTTGAAAAATATGACCTTTCTTTTCGCGGAATACAAACTTAATAACTCTTCTGAATTACAATCCCGCAAACTGTGGAATCCCGCGGCTAGCGTTTTTTCATTCACAAAATCTACACCATAATTTTCAGTTAGTAATCTTTGTTTTATTTAATGACAGATTTTCCGTGGCTAAATAACTATTAGGAAATTCTAGTATGTATTTTTTTTAAAAAGTTGTTTTAATTTAATCACGGAAAAATTATCATTAAATAAAGCGATGACTACTATTCAGAAATTACGATAGGTTTTTCAAATAAAAAAACGCTGCCACGGGATCCTGCAGCTTGTATGAATACAATTCCTGGGGCATTTCTCTCAATTGTGTAAACTTAAATATTTCCCTTGATCTCTAATTAGGATAAGAACTTTGCAAATCATAGGAAGAGGGTGCTGAGAAGAGTAAATTTACTAAATTATTTTAGCGATTTTTAGGCTAATAAAGCGGTATTTTTGGTGTACTTTCTGTGTATAATTTTTTTAGTAGTGCAACATTAATGCAGCATTTTACGGATATATAAAGTTGTTTTTTTAAGGACACGAACGCAAGTGCCTCTTCCTACAAAATATATAACTCGCCTTATATAAATGTTGCAAGTGTAATAAGCATTATTTTCGCAAGCAAGTGTTATTTTCACATTCCTTAATGGGATGTTGATTTGAATGTTTAAATATCCTTATGTTTCAACATTTAAATACCCTATAATATGTGGCACCTTTTATAAAAGAACAAAAGAAGCACAAGCTTTAGTTTTCAAAATTTCTACTTTTATATGAAAAGTATTATACATTTTTGTTTTAGATACAAAGAAATTTTAAGTGAAGTTTGCATACTGAATTTGTTTGTGTGTCATGAGGGAGACACCGATAGATACCATATTTAAAAATTCTACTTAAAAAAAAAAGAAAAAAAACTGTAGCAAATAAAAGCTAATTGTTGTCGGATTGTAACAGAAATTGAATTTATATCATTTTAAACTGACTGATAATTAATTCATTTTATAAAGAAGTATACTTAAAAAAGGGTTGAAACCCTTAGCAGCACCGCAGCAACTCTAGTCGTTGCATGGTGCGAAAAATCTTGTTAGTTTTTGTACAGATTTTCAGTGCGTCAATGGGGATAAATGGAATAAAAGTGGTTATCCTTGTTAATCCAGCTGAAGATCTTCGTAAAAAAGTCTATAGATACAACTGGCTGTAAATAATGTCTACTAATTATTGTTATATATAAATTATGTTTCCGAACTCGTCAACATATTAAAAATTGCAACAACTCTGAATTTACAAACAATAACGCCCATTTTTGACACCTTATTTTGGTTACTTCAATTTATTAATTTTTGCATACAACAAAGAGCAATCGTTTAAAACACCAATGTGTAAGTTTACAGCTAATTTGAATAATTAGTGTTCGAGATACGGAAAAATTTTGCCTTTCCATAATTTAAGGGGACCGTCTTCTTTTATCAAAAGAGCCACTGAAAACAATCGTAGAAGCTTAACAGAAATACTTTGTAAGATTTTCTTTAATATAAAGTTTATAATAAATTTTAAATTCCTGTATAATTTGACTGGTGAGAAATTAAGTATTTTCGGTTGTAGGATATTTCCTTTTATTTTCCGAAACTTATGGATAAACCCCTAACACTTTTTGTTTATAACTGTATTCATATTTAAGAAAATTTTATAAACTCTATCTCCTTATTTCCTGGCAAAGAATTCAAATAGGGTATCAAAAGTGGATGTTACCATTTGAAAAATCAACGTTCACCATTTGAAAAATTAACGTTCGTGCATTTTTTAATGCCTATACAATCTTCAAAAGCAAAATTTATGAATGGCATTTAATAGTATATATTATTCCCAATCAACTGGTACCTATGTCTTTTTTATACAGTCATTTGCAAGAGAATTGGTAGGGGTGATCACTTTTTCCCCCGTGAGTCTTATAAGGCACCTATTAACAAAATAATAAAGCTCTAGCCTTGATATCGGTCATTTACTACAAAGTAATCTGTGTTCTACTCGGAACTTTTTAGATATCACTAGATTCGTTTTAAAAAATTGCGTAGCATTGTGTAGATTTGATAGAACTTCAAAATTGTACGGGTGTTACATCGACGTCTTCTATCTAGACTCAGAGATGTAATATTAAACCACTTTCATACTTGGTGCTGTGTGAATGTGTTAAACCTTCTCACGCCAGGAGCAACACAAACAAGAAAAAATTACATGAGTTTGCTAACATTTTTGCGCCCGCTGAAAATCCAAGCTCTGCGCCCTTTTCCCTGGCCCAGTCCGACCCTGATCACGTCTAGTTTTTGAATAAAGTGAAATTTTAGATTTTGGTCAAAAAAGCCAGAAATAGCTTTTTATGATACTTTGTATGATAAACTTCAACTAGTTAGAATAAATTCTACTACTTATTTTTTTTTTTTCGATTATATAAATTTTTGTTTATGTCTCTGATATGAATCTGACCCTGTTCACCTTCTTGTCAATGAGTCACACACCCCTAAAAAGCATCTTATATCAAACCAGCGTTAATGCCGTGCAAAAGTAGAAATTCATCTAACTCAAAAACTAGACATGACATAAGAAAACAGACTGCAGATTTGAAATCAGCATAAAAATCTAGTCTAGAAAAACATTACGTCAAATCTATGGCAACTATTTTAAAGTTGATAGCGATGTAAACATTACACCATTGAAAAATATGCAAATTAGGCTTAATAACTGATAAATAAATGTTAAGAATATGTAAATCGTGACATTTATCTGAAGCAAATAGTCAAGTAGTCATTATCTAGAAAACGTAATTAGATGTGACATATATTGTTTCTAAAATTTGCATAAAACAGCACAAAAAAGCTTAAATTTGCATAAATTTAAATATGCAAATTTCTCAAAACCTGGACCACCTAGAGATAAACGTAAAGCATATTCGGAATCAGCGCCAAAAACTGATCTAGAATCAACTAATTTTAGTTCTAGGACAAAACCACTGTTGTCCAGTGTTATTTGTGGGTTTTTAACCAAATATTCAACAAATACGTCTCAACAAACTCCGTATTCACCTGATATGGCACCGTGTGACTTTTTCTTATTTCCACGGTGGAAATTGCCTCTCCGTCGTCACCGTTTAGAATCCTTTAAGGGGTCAGGTAACCTTTGAAGCGTCCAAAAATCGTATTTTTTTAAAATAGCTTATAATTAAATATGATTCTTTGGGAACATTTAAAATCAAACCCCATACAAAAATTCGCATTAGAAGAGAAGTTATGTCTAAAACACTTTGAGCTTTTGCTATATGATCAACGGGTTTTTCAATCTTTAAAGCCAATTTTCTCAAAGCAGCGATTTTGATCATTGCGCGCACGATTTCTGAAAAACGGTTGCCTAGAATTTCACGAAATTTTTGGTGGATGTATTAAACGTACAGAAGCACAAAATGACCTATTATTATGTTTCTCAAGTAAGAAGTTTAGAATTCACGGCTACTTTTGTATAAGAAAAATCTCGATACTTCGAATTTCTCTAAAATTTTTTTTTTTTTATCGAGATCTACAAGTTTTATTTTTTTCATTGTGGTCATTCTGAAAACACTTCATATCTGTACTCATTAAAAAAATCTTGGCTTGTTTCAGACATTGAAATGGGAAAAATCATGCGCGAAATGCATGCAAGAATAATTCTTTCGTAAAAATTGTATTATATTTTAAAATAAATTTAAAAAAAACTATATATGTGTATACCTTTTCTAACAACTTCGATTGATAAAATAAATCGTTCCTAACATGTGTTTTCTATTTTATAATTAAAAGTTAATTAGTTAAATAATGACTGCAATTCTTACAGAGGTCACTTTTCCATGTACTTTATTGGTTCAAAGGTTACCTGACCCCTTAATTCGATAAAAGAAATTCTTTACGAACTCTGAAGAGGTTTCACGAAAACGACTTTAAGCCCTTGAGGAGCCCCACCTAATTTTAATCAAGATTTGCACCAGAAACTTTTAATTAAATTTTATTTTAATAACTCTGCTGGAGAAAAAAAAAGTTGAAAAAATGCTTTTCCTTATTTTGAAACAAAATTTTTCAAAAAATTTCGGTGTTAGTTCAACATTACATAAACGCAATTACTTGCCCCTGAAAGGGTTGAGGCATGTTTTGTTTTGATGACTAGAAAAAACGTTGCCACAAGTGCATTGCAGTCGAAAAACATTACTTTGAAGGAGATGCAATAAACTGAAACCTTTTGTTTTATGCCACCATTCCGGATACTTTTTTTTTTTTTTTTATCACAGTTAGTATATCAGTAAATATACGATAAATCACAAAACAAACAAGTTTCAAATATTTATGCGTAAAACTATAAAATAAATAAGCTTTACAGGAGTTTTCTTTTTAACACTTTCTAACCTAGTTGAAAAATGTTTATGACTTCGGTTTGTCTGGCCGTCTGTCCGCGCTTTACTATCGCAAATATACTCGGATTGCCATGATTTTTTTTTATTTTTTATTTTGCGTTATTGACGTTTACTATAGCATGATACGTATTGTTAATGAAGTTTGTAGCAGGTATAGTTCATTTACAGGGGAAAATATTCCGTTACATTACGGCCAATGGGAAAAAATCGTTTCAAGTGCATTTTAGTGATGTTACACCCTTTCAGACATAATGAAAATCATATTCATTTATGAAGTGCACTAAACTATACGTTCTATAGAATATGTGGTGCAAAGAATATTTATTATTAATTTACAGGGCCACACAAAAGAATTCCGCTACATAATAGTGCAGGGGGGAAATTGTTTGCGGCGTATTTTAATTATGTTAAACTATTTTATATAATAAAATTGTTATACATTGCTGAGGTTTACTACAAATTACTTCCTATATAATATGAAGTGCATAGCGAAATTTTTTAATACTGTGTGGTGTGTATAAATGCTATAAATCGTACAAAGGGCTACACAAATTTTCTTTCTTTCTTTTCTTTTTCTTTTTTTTTTTTTTTTTTTTTGTTTTTTTTTTTGTGTGTGTGTGTGTGAGTGTAAATTGCTAACAAACAAGCGAACATTCAACACAAGAACAGAAATACTGAACACTTTACTAGTTTAATCTTCTTCAAAATAATATGAAATCAAATTATGAAAGCTATATTATAACAGAAAATTTAACTTAAAAATCTGTTTTACCAGATACGTGTATTTTAACTTGCTTTACACATGAAGAGCTAGAGTTCCGACACAATGTTCTTGTGTTCAACAATCTTTTTGTTTTTATCTGTAGGATATAAATAATAGACGATATAATTTTATTAATTATATAAGAAAATACAGGGAAACGCATATATAACAAAATAAATTGTGTAACAAAATTGGGCAAAATACGTCAAAAATTTCACAATTTCGTCACCATACATTCCCATTTTCGATACAAAATACTTTTAGAATACAAAATACTTTTAAAAATTAAATCAACTACGAAGTACATGTATTTTCAGATTACATTAAAAATATACAAAATACATTTTGAAAATTTAAAAGTTAATGTGCACAAAATTCAAGTTGCGTACAGTTTTGCCAGAACTTTTCGCTTTCTTTTAATCGTCGAAAATCATTACAAAATGAGGGATTAAATAAGAAGATTACGAATTCTGCGATTTAAAACTAAATCGAAAATTTCCGATATGAAAAAGTGGTGCCAGGTTCCATGGAAATTCTAAATCAGTGTACGCACCTTGAAAATTGCACTACGCGAATGCAGAGTGCTTTCAGAAAACTGAATAAACTTTTTGAAGTTATTAATTTCCAAAGTAAAGGGGGCTGTAAGTACCAATATAACGTTATTAATCTTGGGAGAATTTTGGACGCCCCCCCCCCCCCATCACGATATCATACGTTATCATCCCTCGAACCAATCCCATCCCTCCCTCTAATGATATCGTAATCGGTGTCTAAAAATTCTTTTTATTTTTATTCTCTTAATCATTTTCTTTGTTTGTATTGTTATACGTTTGCAATGACATATAGATATGGCAATATATTTATTATAAGCATACTTTATTGATTTAAATGAAGAGAAGACGTTAATAAAATATCACTATGCAGGCTGTACATAAATGAATATCCCAACTTTACAGGGCTATTAATAGAAGACACAAAAAAAGTGCAATCTTTTTGTACGAACGATACCGAGAAACACGAACAATATCGAGGCAGTACGATAAACTCACCCCACTTTTTTCAGTATGCCCGGTCGTCCGGTATGACCCTTTGAATGGCTGCAGATTAGAGGTCTGCAGTGGCCGGGCTTGGCCCGAGGCCCGTAACGGCCTGGCCCGGCGGAATTAGAAAAATTTTTTCAATGGGCCGGGCCGATAAACAAAATAAACGGGCCGGGACGGGTTGGCAAAAAAAATTGAACGGGCCGGGCCAATTAAAAAAAATTAGCGAGCCTGCCGGCCCGATATAAAAGTTTAAACGATATAAAAGTAAAACGTAAAAAAAGTTGATAAAATATGAACCATTTTCAATGAATATGACTTCCGCGAGAATAAGTATAAGCGTGTGCGTCACGAGCCGATGCTAGTTTGAAGAGATCATTACAGAAATGTAACATGTCCGTGTCTGACTGAGTCCGCGTTTAATTTTTTTCAGCAGACTCGTGCCGGGCCGAGCCGAGATCAGGATTGCATTTTTTTTTTTTTTTTTTTACATAGTTGAGCCGGGCCGGAACGGGACTTAACTGTTCTAAGGATGCGTAGGGCAGGCAATATGTTTTGTAAAAATATTCATAGCGATAATAGTGGTGTAGTCGTAAAAAAAGCAGAGGGTATACGCTCAAGACAGAGGATATACCCTAGAGTATATATATACTACTATAGCTTAGAGATCTGCACGAGCCGGCCCGCGGGTCGGGCTCGGGCCGGGTCGGGCCCTGGCCGTACTTTATTTCTAAAGGCTCGGGCCGGGACGGGCCTAACTTATTTTTCCTGTACAGAGCTGGAACTGGTTTCATTCCTAGTCTTCACGGCCCAAAATTTTCAGTCCCTGTTTTGACCCAGCCCGTATGAAAATCATTGTCTCAGCTTGGCCAGATCCATTCAAAGATCACTTAAATTAGTCCTGGCCCAAAACATTTTGCAAAAAATGCATACATTTTTAAATTCCCATTATTCTACACTTAAACATTAGAATTTACTCTTTTAAAGAATAGTAGATTTCTACGCTTATTAAAATATGTAATAAATGTTACAAAACTTATTAAAATATAGCTAAATTAAAATATAGTAAAACGTGTGAAAAGGCACCTGCCTAGGACGGAACCCTGTTTTAAACTGAAAAACGTGTTGATCCATGCAAAATTAATACACTATGCGTAAGAAAAGTATATATGATACCTTTACACTTGCTAAGAAGGGAACTTGCCTATAACGCATTTTTTTTTCTTTTCTATGCAATGCCGTCTTAGAAGATTTTACTGTATAGCATTTTTCAGATTTTCAGCATACATGAAATACATGTATGTTAATACATGGAATACATGTATGTTAATACATGGAATATGGATTAACAATATTAATGATAACTGAAACATTTACATACAAAAAATAGATAGACAAGAAATAATCGTAAAAAAATAAATATCGCAGCTTGCGGCACTTCTATAAAATGAAGATTATAAACATGAGAAAAAAAGTTAAGATAAATATTTTTGGTCAGAGCTTCCTCGTGCGAGACAAATTTTTAACCAAATCGACGTAAAATTCAATGTATTGTAAAAATTCACTCGGGCCGAGAGTTTAACTTTTTTCCGGGCCGGGCCAATATGATTTTTTCTACGGGCCGGGCCGAATTTTTCTTCGAGGAGTCGGGCCGGGCCCGGGCCTGGAAATTTCGGCTCGTGAAGACCTCTACTATAGCTTTCTTGGGAAACAGAGGGTATACGCTCAGAGGCGTCGCGATGGGGGTTATAGGGGGGAGCCTCCCCCCCCCCCAATATATGTGAACTTGGGAATTTAAGCTTAGAGTTGGGAAATTATAGATTTTTGAAACACTTTTCCTTTTTTTTTTTTTAATAAAAAGAAAAAAAAAAGACTTTTTTATTGTTTTGCTGACTACCTTTCTGAGTTCTGTAATAGTAAACTAGTTAAACTTTCAAAAGAAATACAAAAAGCAGCCAGACTCGATTTCTCATTATGTTTCTCTGTGCTATGAAAATAACACGAAAATATCATGCATCTACCAGACCTAAATTTCTCTACTGTTGTCCATCAACATGTGTCTGTAATACATTTCCTCCAAAACTTTGTTCCTTTCTCAAAAATCTAAAAATATGAGGCTATTTTCATATGAAGTACGATTATGACTCGTACACAATTGGAGACAAAAACTTTCATTAAATGAACCAATAATTATAATTTTTATGTTTTTAGTTTCAGCATTTTTCTTCGGAAATATATATATATTTTTTTCGTATAAGTATCATTATCATTAAACATACATTGAACATACATTTTAGTTGGAAAATAGAGCAATTTATTTCACGTTGGGAAATTTTTGATTTATAAGTTGGGAAAATTTTGAACTCTATCCCTCGAAAAAAATTCTGTAGCTACGCCCCTGGCTTAAAAAAATCCAGAAGGTATACAGCATATACCCCCGTATACCTTCACCCTCCACTACATCCCTGGCGATAATGAATTTCTGTTAGCGTAATCTTTGGGAATGCACACTTTAAGGTGGTTCTCAAATTCACTGCTCAACAACGCGAAACTTTGACACATTTTCTGACTAATTTATAACTGTACTAGGGGGTTCTGCCCCCTACGTGCTACGCTCGTCAACCCCCGTTCAGACACCGCACACTGTAACAGCAAGCTAATTTGATCGGCTTTAAAAATATTTTGGAAGATTGAATTGTAATTTGAATCTGACAATTATAATCTGACGTAATTTTCACCAAACTTTTCTTTCTCTTTTTAATATTCACGTAAAAATACTTTTGTTAAAAATGAAATATTATGATCATCTTAAAATATCAAAAAAATGTCTCGCGCAATTTTTAAATTTAAACTGTTTTGTAATGTTATTTTTTGTTCATTTTACGTAATAAGTGTAATATGACGTAAATGTGACAATTCTCCTATTTAAGACTTCTAACGCATGTTAATGAATTTATTATTTTACAATATTCTTTATCTTTTAAAATTCACTGTAAATATAGTTTTTATGGCGTAATTTTCAATGAGTTCCTGCTTTTTATATTTTCTGTTTATAATAGTCACGTGTAAAATAAATTTTTAATTTGAAGCAAACATTATTGTTTGCGCTGTTTATACAGTTGGCAACAGTTTAAATTAATACAATTTTCTAAAATACTTAAAAAATATCTCTCGAAATGTTAAAAATTTGAATTTAAAATAGTTATAAAACCTCAAAAAATGACTCAAATTAAAAAACTAAATGCAGTCTCCACACCGGAAAATTCTGACGCATAAAATGATCTAAAAATGATTAAATTCCTATGTACAGTTTTTGCTCCTATAAAACTTTTTTAATGGAACTATTTTGTCCAACTTTGGCATTAAATATCTCTGAAAATAATTCTTCGATTTGAAAACTGTCTGCATCAGCGTGTTTATCAAACATTTCTCTATAATACTACCGATTTTCATATTTTTGTATGCTACAGTTTTTTTAATATTAACGAAGAAAGGCCATGCTTAAGCATTCAAATTGGATGCCGATCTGCCGGGAATATCTACGCAGATTTTCATTGGTCCATTTCCAAATCAAAACTTTTTTTTATATATAGAAGGAAAAGCATAAAATTGGCAGGCCTGACTATTGAAGGGATTTGGAATCGAATATCATTTTCCAGTTTTGATAAATAAATTACTTGTCGAGATATAAGAGATTCTTGTCACGTGGCTGCAGGTTTTTTTCCTTTCCTGTGCTATCGCTTCCGGAAATTCGATTAAAAACAATAACTTTGACAGTATTTTCTGAAAGATATATTGCCTTTATCAAAAAATGGATAACGCCTTTCGATTACATAGTTTTTGAATAAGAACAACTGCCAATCTTATGAGTTTCAGAAAAGAAATGAATTCAGAAATGTGACATCCATTGGATTTGACAAAAGCCTTAATAAATGACAGAGAAATATTTTCACAAATCTACTTTTTAGCTCACGGACTATCAAAGCCTGAGAGCTAATGTGCCCGCCGGTTCTGTATGTATCTATGTAAGTACGTAACGCGATAACTCTTAATAGAAACATCCGATTTGCTTCACATTTTTCTTCTAGGTTCATTCTGATTAGGCGCTTCCCTGATTAGTTTTGGGTGTTCATTGGTTAAGTATAAAGGGGGGAAGGGGGCTAGTCCCCCCTTAATTTAGATAAATGGGTTTTTCATGGAGAATTATTCGATTTGCTCCAAATTTGGTATACCGGTTTATTACGCTAAGGAGCTTTCCTGATTAGATTTGGAAGTTCATTAGTTAAATATAAAGTAGGAAAGGGGGGCTACCCCCCTTTATTTAGATAAATGGGTTTTTCATGCAGAATTATTCGATTTGCTCCAAATTTGGTATACCGGTTTATTATGTTAAGGAGCTGCCTTGATTAAATTTGGAGGTTTATTGGTTAAGTATAAAGGGGGCGGGGGCTAGCCCCCCTAATTCTTATAAATGGATTTTTCGTGCAGAATTATTCGATTTGCTTCAAATTTGATATACCAGTTTAATCCGATATGACGCTTCCTTCATTAGATTTGGAGGTTCATTGGTTACGTATAAAAGGGGAAAGAGGGGCAAGTTCCCTCCCCTTAATTTAGATAAATGGATTTTCATGCAGGATTATCCAATTTACTTTAATTTTTTTTTCTATGTTCATTCAGATAAGGAGCTTTCCCGGTTAGATTTTTATGTTCATTAGGTAAATATAAAGTGGGGAAGGGGAGTTGGACCCCTCCCCCCTTAATTTAGAGAATTTTTTTTCATGCAGAATTATCTGATTTGCTTAATTTGGTATACCGGTTTATTATGTTGTAGAAAAAAGAATTACAGTTAGATTCGCGCTACGCACAATGTAATTTCTATACTTCTACTTCAACTCATAGAACACTCCCAGAATGCCGTGGTTTTTTTTTTTTTTTTTTTTTTTTTTTTTTGTAAATAGAATGCAACGAACGTTGTTTTAAGACGGAATGATTTTGTTAAGATTGAAAAATGTGACTTTATTGTCGAGATATGAATATGAAAGTGGAGCATTGCGTCTCCCGATATTATGATTTAAAACCGTATAAATATGTAATATATCTGTAAATAGTTTTATTCTTTATTAAATGTTTACTTAAAAAGAACTTCGGCACCAAGATTCATGAAGTTTTGATTTGACAGATACGCAGTTTCTTCTTGTTTACTTCCAGACCAGATTTTAGAATGCTTTGATATTATTTATGATTCGAATTACTCGAAGTAAGATTTACAGATATGATGCGAAAGTGATATTTAGAATTTTAATACGACCTTGACAGATTGAGATGTATTTCCTTTTTTATTTTTCATGGTGCATCGGCCGGGAATTCAGATGAGTGAAATGTTAATGATTTAATTTTTTATATTATTGAAAGTGCGAAGATTTTTCAAGGTAAGCGTATTTGATTTTTGATTTTATTTTCATGTTTAAAAATGGCTGATCTTGAAAAATTTAAGAAAAACAGGACTATTTTAAGGAGTTCTGTTACAAAGTTAATGAACAGTATTAATAGTATTTTGGAAAGTGACACAATTGATATTGATTCCCTCGAAGAAACATTTAATCAGTTGAAAATTAAAACATGTAATTTAGATAAAATAAATAATAAGATAGAACCTTTGTTGAATTTAGACGAATACGAGGCCGATATGGTCACAACTTATGAGTATTCCGATAAAATATCTATAACGAATTTCCGAGCCGAAAAGAAACTTAAAGAAAGTAAAAGAAATACTATTGTTCCTTTGAGTAATAATTCAGTTAATGATTCTCTACCCCATAATGAAACTAAATATGTGAAACTTCCCAAGCTAAATATACAGAAATTTTGCGGGGATTGCACACAATTTACAAACTTTTGGAACACTTTTAAAGTTTCTATAAATGAAAATAATTCATTAACGAAAATTGAAAAGTATAATTATCTACGAAGTTACTTAGGGTCATCCGCTTTAAATGCTATAGAAGGGTTAGAAGTTTCGGAATCAAATTATGACACCGCACTTAAAATTCTTGAAAGTAGATTTGGCAATAAAGAGATGATAATTAATCATCACATCAATAAATTGTTTATTTATCTCCTGTATTTAAGTCAAATGATATTTTAAAATTACAGAAACTTCATGACGATATTGAAATAAATGTAAGGTCTTTAACCACATTAGGACTCGAACCACAGGCTTGCAGCTCCATGCTTTTAGCCGTAGTTTTGAAATTACTGCCCTCAGATTTAAATTTAGAATTTAATAGACAAAACATTAACTCATCATGTAACCCTGATATAAACAAACTACTGAATTTCTTACAAACTGAAATTAAAAGTCGAGAATTGTCTTTTTCATTTTCAAAATCAAATAAATTAGAAGTAAACAGACAGAAATTTACGAAACCTCCAAAACAAGAATTAAACTTTTCATCCGCACATGAATTAATGACTACAGTCTCAGACAAAAAAAAAAAAAAATACAGATAAACAAAATTGCATTTTTTGTAAGAATAACCATTTGTCAGAATTATGCAATGCATTTGATGTTGAAAAGAAGAAAAATATTTTGAAATCACAAGGTAGATGTTTTCTGTGTCTGATGTCAAAACATCGAATTAGAGACTGTTTTTCTAAAATACGCTGTGCGTGTGGTGGTAGTCATAGCCGAGCTATTTGTAAACAACATAATTCACCTACTAATAATAAAAATTATCCGGATAAAAATTTGGAAGCAGCGAATGCACAAAATGAAACAAGTAACGAAATTACTTCGGCTATCTCGTGTATTGGAAAAAAATAGAATTTTCTTACAGACTTGCAGTGCGAATGTAAAAAATAAAAATAAAGAACTTGTCGTTCGATTATTGTTGGATACCGCTGCAATGCGAACCTTTTTAACTCGGGAAATTGCTGACAAATTACAACTTAAAATATTGAGAAAAGAAAAACTGTCAGTCTTCACATTTGGAAGTAAAACCCCAATTCAAAAAAATTATGATGTTGTTAAGCTTAAATTGGAAAATAAGCATCTTTCGAAGTCAAGTTTAGAAATAGAAGCTTTAGTAACAGACGAAATCTCTGGTTCTGACATCCCTCCCCCAAAAGTAAATGAATTGAGAGAGGTGAGCGTTTTGCAGAATTTAACCCTTGCTGACTCACCACAATGTCAGGATCCTATTTTCCTTCTCATAGGAGCAGACTATTACTATAAAACAGTAACAGGTAATATAAAACATTTGAACAAAAATCTTGTTGCTGTTGAAACCATCTTTGGCTGGTGCCTCCAAGGTAAAAAAAGCGAAAACCAAATTTCATTGATTTTTAATGTAATTGTTGAAGAACATTCAATTTCTGAGCAAATTAAAAAATTTTGGGATCTTAAAACTTCAGGACTTATTAATATTAAACAAGATTCTGACCCTTCTGAAAATGAAATTATGAAACAATTCGAATCGGATATTAAATATGAAAACAAACGATATAAAGTAAGATTGCCATGGAAACTGGAAAAAGGCGTTTGAATGATAATAGAAAAATCGCAGAATCTCGACTAGTTAAATTAAATAGAAGATTTACTAGAAACCCCCAATTATTCCTAGAATATAAAGGAATATTGAACGATTATTTAAATCAGGGAATCATAGAATTAGTTCCTAAGTCAGAAGATAAAGGGCATGTTGAATTTTATTTACCTCACAGAGAAGTAATAAAAAGAGACCGTGTAACTAGTAAATTGAGGATTGTCTTTGATGCATCCGCTCACGATTTAAACTCCCTTTCTCTTAATAATTGTCTTCACGCAGGGCCTAATTTATACCCAGAAATTTTCGATATTTTGCTACAATTTCGATTTCATTCAGTTGCCTTTACTATTGATATGAAACAGGCATTTTTACAAATATTGGTAGATGAAGAAGACAGAGACGTTTCTCGTTTTTTGTTTTCGGAAGACCCTTTTGATGAATCCAACCTCCCACAAATATATAGATTTACTAGAGTTTTATTTGGGGTTAATTGTAGTCCATTCTTGTTAGCGGCTACAATAAAACATCACTTCAAGAAATATGTCAAAAAGTACCCAGAAACTGTAGATTTTTTGAATGAAAACATTTATGGATATGATGTCATTGGAAGTCAATACTCTGTCGAGCAAGCATTGTCCACTACATTAGAGTCTATAGACATTTTCAAAGAAGCTAGTATGCATTTACATAAATGACATACTAATTCAAAATCCCTTAAAGAATTGTGGAAAAATAATTATGTAATTTCTAGTGATAATTCGGAAACATTTGAAACAGAAAATGTCCCTTACAAAGTTTTAGGTATAGCATGGAACAGTCTAGAGGATTTTTTGTATTTTGACACTCGTGAATTAGCAACATTTGCTTCTAAAAGAATTGATACCAAGAGGTATATTTTACAAGTTTTGGATCGAATATTTGATCCTATTGGATTCCTAGGACCCTTCACTTTAAGAATAAAATGTTTGATACAAAAAATCTGGTCGTTAGGTATAGACTGGGACGATGTTATCCCAAAAGATCTAGTTTCTCTTTGGAAAGACTGGTGTAATGAAATTCCTCAGATATCTGAATTTTCTGTTCCTCGACATTATTTTTTTGAAATTCCAGCTGAGAAGATTACCAATTTACACTTGCACTTATTTTCAGATGCAAGTACAATAGCTTTTGGCACTATTGCTTATTTACGTGTAACAACCTCTGAAAAAGACATTGGAACAGTCTTCGTAGCTTCTAAAAACAGAGTAGTTCCTTTAAAAACCCTCACTTTACCGAGACTGGAATTGATGGTTGCATTATGTTCTGCTAGATTAAGCTGCAGTATTTTGAAGGCGTTACATCTGGAAATTCCATGCATTTACTGGACGGATTCCAGAATAACATATTTTTGGATTAAAGGATCGCCTGAAAAATTTAAACCCTTCGTGAGAAATCGTGTTGAAGAAATTCATAAGCTGAGTTCCCCTTCTGATTGACATCATTGCCCAGGGTCAGACAATCCCGCAGACCTTGTCTCAAGAGGAGCAAAAGTTTCCAAGTCCAAGCTCATCAATGACCCGACTTGGTTATTCGGGCCAAAGTGGCTTAGCTTCCCACCAGAATTTTGGCCAAGATCTGAAGATACAGAAATGATTGATGAAGATGAATTAGAATACAGAAAGAAGCCTAATGACATATTGCAATGCGAGTGCATAATCGAAGAGATTAAAAATCCTATTGATATAACCAAATTTAGTAGTTTGGAGAAACTAATAAGAATAACTGCTTGGGTAAAAAGATTTATATTGAAGTTTAAAAAGTCTACTGAAGTTTGCGGCCCACTAACAGCTGAAGAATTATTAGAAGCAGAAAAATATTTAATCCGTAGTGAACAGAAGCAATTTTATAAAGTAGAATTTGAGTCTCTTAGAAATGATAATTCAGTAGAGAAAAATTCACCCCTATTCAATTTTGTTCCATATATAGATCAAGCAGAAATTATACGTTTAGGAGGAAGACTAGAATTTGGTGATCTTTCTACGGGAGAAAAACATCCAGTCATTCTGCCTAGGCATTCCTGGTTAACGGTGTTGATTGTGCGTCAAGATCATGAAAAAATGATGCACGCAGGAACTGCCCATACTTTGACAAAAATTCGATCCCAATATTGGATTCCGAAGGGAAGACAGTTGGTGAAAAGCATCATTAAAAAATGTCTTGTTTGTCAAAAATATCTCTCTAAACCTGCGGACCAAATAACAGCCCCTCTGCCCAATGATAGAGTGAATGAAACTCCACCATTTACAATTTGTGGTTTAGATTTTGCGGGACCTATTTACGTAAAGAACCTTGGTGAAACTAAAAAATCATACATTGTTTTGTTCACCTGCGGAGTTACTAGAGGTTTGCATCTAGAACTTGTTACCGATATGCTACAGATTCTTTCCTCCTTGCTTTTAGAAGATTCTTGGCTCGAAGAGGAAATTGCAAAGTTATTTATTCAGATAACGCCAAGACCTTTAAAAAAGCTAAACAAGAAGTTGCTAATTTATATGACGCCATTTCCAACAACCATTTTTTGAAATTTCTTGCAAGAGAAAGAATCGTTTGGAAAAATATCATTAAAAGAGCTGCATGGTGGGGAGGCTTTTACGAAAGACTTGTAAAATCGGTGAAAGAGTGTCTGCGAAAGATTATGGAAAAAGCTCTTTTAAGCTATGAAGAAATGCAGACAGTATTAACTGAAGTAGAAGCTATCCTCAACTTGCGTCCCTTGACATACGTTTATAACTGTTCGGTCGTTTTTATGCTTTGCATTTTTGGCAATAACTTTGATCGTCTGCGTTTGTTTATGCGAGTTCATAGAATGTTTTGTTGTGAGAGAAGTAGCCATGAGCGGCTCTTGTGATATTATTTAATAAAAAACAGTGCACTGCCGTTTTGTTATTTTGTGTATTTGTGAGTATTTAATATGAGTTAACATAATGGTCCGCCGAGCAACGAAGAAGCAGCCTGGGATTAAATTCAACGAACTTCTAAAATCAAATTTTAAGTTGAGTGAAACGCCGAGATGAATGATAAGTTCTAAGAGTTCCGTGCTACGAAATTCCCCAAAAGATTATTCGAAAAGTAAGTGAACGTGATTTTTCTTATCTTTACTGTTATACATATATTAAACAATGTTTAAAGGTGCAAAAAAAGAGGATTTAAGGCTTATAGCCACTGAAATAAATCTAAATGTTAATGAAAATATGACAATTGCGGATTTAAACGTTATTATTGAAGACAGTGAAATGTATAAAAATAAACCAGATTTTGTGAAAGATATAATTGATATCAAACGATATAATTGAAAATCGTAAACATGAAGCGCAAAGGCGAATTGATGAGGAACAAAAGCAATATGATCTGGAAAAAATTAAACTTGAATTAGAACTAGCTAAAATTAAATCTGAAGCTAAATCTAATATTAGTGAAAGTGAAATAAAATTAGAATCGTTAGATCAATTGATAAAAAGTATTCGAACTTTGACTGTAAAAATACCTATACGTCCTGAAGGATGGGGGTTTTACTTTTCTTCTTTAGAACGAGCTTTTAAGACTAAAAATGTTCCAGAACAATATAAAGCAGAAATTCTGTTAAATTTATTAGGGGATAAAGCATCTAACATATTAACTTACTTACATGATAGTGATATCGAGAATTATGCAAAAATAAAAGAATTAGTGTTAAAAGAATTTCAACCTACACCTTATTTTTGCTTAGAACAATTTAGAAAAGCTGTTAAACAACCAAATGAGACTCATGTACAGTTTTCTTCACGTCTAATGACAAACTGGGAATATTATTTAAATTTAAGAAATGTCTCTAATTTCGAGAGTCTAAAACAACTTATAGTATCGGATAAATTATATCAAACATTAGATAGAGAAACAGCTTCCCACATTAGTGTGAGACAAGGTGATAAATGGTTTTTACCAGAAGAGTTGGGACGAGAGATTGATTTATATTTCACATCACGCGGAAAATCTCTTACTGAGAATTTTAGTGTTAATCGTAAATATACTAACTCCAAAAGTGTATCTAAAGTATTCTTATCAGATGTTAAAACATTAAGTTGTATTTTTTGCCACGAAAATCACACTCTTTCAAAATGCCCGCATTATTTAAAATTATCTGTCAATGAAAGGGTGAACGTTATAAAATGTAACAAGTTATGCTTTAATTGTTTAAATTCACATTCAGTTGCAAATTGTCCATCAAAGTACACGTGCTTTTGTAAAAAACGTCATCATAAAACTATACATTTCCCAAAAACAAATAACAACACATACGTGAAAGAATATGTTTCATCGGAACAAAATAAACAAGGAAAGGTAAATGTGGAAGAATGTTCAGATTCTAGGCCAACAAATCGTGGCACATCAGTCTTGAACGCTAATGCAGAAGAGTTCGTTCAGAAAACCTTTATTAGTAACTATTCGAATAAAAAGAGCAAAGTTTTACTTTCAACTGTAATATGTTTTCTAATTGATGAATCGGGATGTAACCATAGAGTAAAGTGTTTATTAGATGTAGGCAGTGAGTCTAATTTTTTATCCCGCCATTTAATAGAGCTAATGCATTTTAAAAAAGAGAGAACAAACATCTTAGTGTCAGGTCTAAATGATGCTACCTTAGTAATAAATCATAAAGTTAATGCATCAATATGCAATAGAGATGAAAGTTTTGTGAAAAATTTAGATTTCTTGGTAGTTCCGAAAATAACTGCAGATTTAACGCCTTCACGTCCAATTGAAATCTCAATACAAGATTTACCTAATGTAAAATTAGCAGATGCTAGTTTCAATATCCCAGAACATGTAGACATGCTCTTAGGAGCAGGAATTTTTTATGAGCTTTTGAGACCGGGACAAATTCGTGTTAATAATTCTGATCTTATTTTGCAAGACACAGTTTTCGGTTTTGTTGTATCGGGAAGTTTTTCGACAGAGAATGAAAACAAAGTTCATTGTGGGTTTATTAAGAAAGAAACCAACCTAGACAAGGCACTTAAGAAATTCTGGGAGATAGAAAATATCGAGGTTGAAAAACCAAAAAGTAAAGAGACTTTAATTTGTGAGAAACATTTCGTAGAAAATTATACACGAGACAAAAGCGGTAAATATGTTGTTAAAATGCCCTTAAAAGAGGATCCAGCTATTTTAGGAAACTCAAAACAAATCGCTACGAAAAAATTAAATTGTTTATGGAATCGTCTAGCAAAAGATCCAGAGTACTTAAGATTATATTCAGATTTCTTAAAAGAATATCAACAGTTAGGCCACATGGTTGAAGTTAACGAAAGCGAGGAAGAAAGTGGATCCTATTACATTCCCCATCTTGGAATGTATAGAGGAATAGAAAAAAGTATATCAACGCCTTTGAGAGTTGTATTTAACGCGTCTTCCTTAACAACTAAGGGAAACTCACTTAATTCTATTCAATATAACGGAGGTGTAATACAAGATGATTTATTCTCAATTATGTTGAGATTTAGAAAATATATCGTCGCTTTCACTGCAGACATTCAAAAAATGTATAGAGCAATCTCTATTCATCCAGATCAGAGGAAGCTGCAAAAAGTTTTATGGAAGGAAGGTCTTAATGGGCCAATTAAAAATTTTGAATTAACGACAGTTACTTATGGTACTGTTAGCGCACCTTTTTTGGCCATGAGAACACTACTTCAATTGTCTAAGGATGAAGGAAGCAAGTTTCCTTTAGCAGCACCCGTACTGAGAGAAGACATGTATATGGATGATATTCTATCTGGAGCTGATTCTTTAAGTTCTGCATTGGAACTCCAAAATCAATTAATAGAAATTTTAAACAGTGCAGGAATGTTATTACATAAATGGTGCAGTAATGCTCCACAACTTTGTAAAACAAATGTCGAAATATACCCCTTTGGTGATTCAGAAGAATCTAAAGCGTTAGGTGTTTTGTGGAAATCGAAGAAAGATTGTTTAAGTTTCAATGTTAAAATTCATAATGATTTAAATGTCACTAAGAGACAAGTGTTATCAACTATATCAAGTATATTCGATCCCTTAGGTTTAGTATCTCCTGTTATAATTAAAGCAAAAATATTTATGCAGAAGTTACGGTTATTACAATTAAATTGGGATGATTTGCTAACCGAGAAAGGGGCTAAGGAATGGAGAGAGTTTTCTGATACCCTACAATTAATTAATAAATTTGAGATTAGTAGGTGTATTTTATTGAAAGATGCAATTATGATCGAGTTACATGGTTTCAGCGATGCATCTGAAGCCGCCTATGGTGCGGTAATTTACTGCAAATCAGAGACAGAATCAGGTCAAGTGTCTGTAAAATTAGTGACAAGTAAATCTAGAGTTTCTCCCTTAAAGCAATTAACTGTTCCAAAACTTGAGCTTTGTGCAGCAGTTTTATTGACAAAGCTTATGAAACGAGTGATTTCTTCGCTCAAAATTAGTGTAACCAAAATCTTCTTGTGGTCCGATTCCATAATAGTATTATCCTGGATTAAAAAAGAACCATACGTTCTAAAAACCTTTGTTGCGAATAGGATTTCTACAATACAAGAACTAACACAAGGGATGCAGTGGCGACATGTTCCATCTCAGCAAAACCCTGCTGACCTTCTAACAAGAGGAGCTAATCCTGATAAACTATTATCAAATGAGTTATGGTGGAGTGGTCCATTGTTCCTAAAGGAAAAAGACTATCCCAATACAAATATTCCTGCAGTAGTTAATTCCAATGACTTTTCAAATGAACTGAAAAATATTAATATAAGTGACTTTAAAAGCATATCTGTTTTTACAGTTTCTGTTAATTCTTTTGTGCATGATATAATTGATTTAAGTAATAACTATTGTAAAATAATTCGTATTTTAGAATTTATTTTCAGGTTCCTTAGTAATTGTAAAAAAGAAAAAAAGTAGGGTCCTCTGGACCTTGAACAAAGCAGAAAGTTTTTTGTTAAAAAGTGTTCAACGTGAGTTTTTTGACAAGGATATAAAATCCTTGCAAAAATCAGGTAATATTAATCATGATAGTCAGTTAAAAAACTTACATCCATTTCTTGATAAAGAAGGTCTTCTAAGAGTAGGAGGTAGATTAGCGAACAGTAACTTAAATGCCAACCAAAATTTTCCAATTTTACTACATAATAAAAGTAAACTTACTCAAAGGATAGTAGAATACTTTCATAAACGGTATTTACATTTAAGTTAACAAGCTTTACTTTTTCAGCTAAGGCAAAATTTTTGGCCTTTAAATGGTCGTGCAGTATGTAGAAAAACAATTCATAATTGTTGCGTGTTTTGTTATAAATATTATAAAAAGTTTTCTTCTTTTTTAAAGTAGTAGATTTTATAAGATATTTTGAGTGTAAATATGTAAAATTAAGCTAATTTCTATTTGATTGAATGTATTTTGTGTTTATCAAAGAAAATATTCATACAAAATGTGTATTGAGAGTGTATATATTATTTGAGTGAGATATTATTTATACAGAAATTTATTTAGAGAGATTATTCACATGAGATATATATTATTCGAGCTATTTAAATGACATTTATTTTATCCAGAAGGTTTAAGTCTTATTTTGATTAAATCGAGAGTGTTAACCTTTAAATACTTTAAAATAAAGTATTTCTGAGTTATTTTTTAAATAAAATATGAGAAAAGAAATAAATTCTTGCAGCATTTAAAAATTTAATTTGAGTGTTAGATGTCATGAGTGAACATCATTACATAATGTGTGCAGAATTTTAGAGTAGTAAACATAAAAACAACGAGGTGTTTTCAAGTGACCAATTTCAAAAATTTGTCAATTTATTGTTTACTAGTACATGCTGTATTATTTGTTTAAAAATTGAGGTGTAATAATGTATTATAATTGTGGTTGAATGAAAATCATTCAACGGGGGCCGGTATGTTCGGTCGTTTTTATGCTTTGCATTTTTGGCAATAACTTTGATCGTCTGCGTTTGTTTATGCGAGTTCATAGAATGTTTTGTTGTGAGAGAAGTAGCCATGAGCGGCTCTTGTGATATTATTTAATAAAAAACAGTGCACTGCCGTTTTGTTATTTTGTGTATTTGTGAGTATTTAATATGAGTTAACAATAACGACAACAATGAACCTCAACCTGTTACTCCAATGAATTTTTTAAATTTTGGTAAAGAAGCTTCACTTCCTATTAACTTTTTCGATGTAATTGAAGATGGTTCGAAGCGATCTTCACTTCTCAAAAGGAAAATGTACCAATCATTACTGTTAAAACAACTTTGGTCGAGGTGGAAAAAACAATATTTGTTAGATTTGAAAACATTCCATTCATTGAAAAATCCCGTTTCACATACGCCATTAAAAGTGGGTGATGTTGTACTGATACAAGATGATGTGAAAAAATAAACTACTCTGGAAACTTGGCAGAATTGATAGAACAATTCCAGGAAGAGATAACAACATTTGCTCATATGAAATAAAAACTGCCAATGGAGTGCTAAAAAGATCTATACAGCACCTATATCCTTTAGAAATTTTAGACTGATGAACATTTATAGACTGATGAACATTTACAGACTTCTTCTCTTTTTTTTTAAATCTCTTTTAGAACTCTAAAAGTTTTCTTTCCTTTTTTTTTTAAAAAAAAATTCTACTTACTTTGAATGCAGTATTATTTGAGTTTTAGTATAAGTAAGTATATTAACTGTTTGAAAAAAAAATACCATTTTATTGTGTTAATTTTCAGGTAATACTTTTTATTTTTCTATATTGTTTGAATTTTATACTTTTATGTTTAGCATTAATTGATATTTTGAATTTAATATATTGTATTTCAATTTGATATTTTGAATTTGATATATTGAATTTGATTTTGTGTATTTGAATTTTGAAATTGAATTATCATTGAACACTGAACCACTGATCACTGAGATCACTGAACATATGAGAATTTAAATTTTCATGATAAAATTTTTTGCTTGATGAACTCTGTAAGAGTTCACGTGGGGAGTGTGTAGAAAAAAGAAGATTCGTGCTACGCGCAATGTAATTTCTATACAGGGGCGCGTCGATCCGGTGTGAAAAGTGTGCACCGCACACAGGCGCCAGAATAGGAAAGGCGCCAAATATTTTAGAAGAAGCTGAAGTATTTGAAAAACTTTTATCGAATTTAAATTTATTAAAGCAGTATATAATTCGAAAGTTGATCATTTCTGACACATGGGTTCATTTTCATTTTTAGGTGCGTTCGTAATTATATAAATACGTAGCACCTATAGTTGTCGTTCAGTCCGTCTGTCTGTCCGTCCGCATATAACAGAGCAAAAACTATCCAACCGAATGGTCTGAAATTAATTGCAATGAAATAAAGTATTACAAAAAGTGCTATTTTTGACACTAATATTTATCATTAATCATGTATCATTTATCACTAATATTAATCACATTGCCTTCGTGACCTAACAGAGTCTTCCCACCAAAGTTTTATTGCTGCAGCAGGATCGTATTCATTTAATTGAATTTTAGATTGTTTTTCTAGATAGTTTTTAATTAATATCTCCGCTAATTACCTAAGGGTTACTTAGGCGATTATGCAGCGTGTCTTTGTTTACAGATAAACTTTTGTCCTTTAGAATGTTTTTCGCACTGCTTCAGACTTCAGCATTGCTTGGAGCAATTGTTATCAAAATATAAAATCTCAACAATGTTTGTTAGAATTTTGTTTTCTTGAATTTATAAGTTTTTATTTTCTCTAACAAATAAAACAACGATATAGGCGGGCGAAAGTGCAATTACCCCCCCCCTCCCCTCCGCACGGTTACTATGCAAAACTAAATTACCAAAAAAAAAAAAAGGCACAAATCAATCACAGCAATCGGTTACATATAACTCAAACAATAAACAAATAAAACAGGATATAACTCAAAATGCAATACATTAAAAAAAAAAAAAGGAATGAGAAACGCCATTCGATTCCAAACCAATCTAATAGTTGTGCCTATCATTGTATGCTTTTACGCATAAAAACGAGCCCATGAACATAAGAAAGTTTTATATTATTCAGTAGGGAAACATGTTTTTGAGAACAACCTCAAAATGAATTACGTTTTATTGAAATTTCAATTGTATTTTATAGATTTACTTTAAACAAAGAATAATCATTCAAGTACGAGTTTCACTCGCGTACTGTGAAATATTTCACAACTCTCTCGAGCGGGCCTCCTTCAGCGACAAGGGGGGCGCCAGATCACGTGACATTCCAGAGAATTAATATTAAAAAACATTTTATCTTGTTCTTTTAGTTTAGTTTTTGTAGAATGTGAAACTCGAACGCAGCATGCACGCTGTATATTTCTCGATCTTCCGAAAAGGGAGAAATAAATATTCCTGAATTTATAAAATATTATCTTGGATTCTCAGTGAGGAATATAGGGCAGGGTAGTACACAGTGAGACGAAAATTATTATTACTTAATGAATGGCAAAGATTTTTATTCTTTTGAAAAAAATTTTGCAACATCTTTAAGCTATACAAATACGTACACATTAATGTATAAATGGTTTTAAAAATGTTATTTACAAAAGCACAGAACCAGCATAACGGAGTCAGGCCCTTATTATCGCATGAGTAAATCGGGATTTTGCCCAGGGGCCCCCAATTCCATATATTAAATTATAAAATATTTACCTTTTTTTTCCCAATTCCAACTTTTCCATAAATTGAAGTTATTAAATTCATCTTAAAGGAATATAACAAGTTTCTAAAGTTATATAAAAGAGTTTTGTTCTGTATTCAGAAAAAAGTATTTTTATTAAATAAGGTACTTAATTTAAAAAGGACGGAGCTAAGAATTTTCTTCTATTTAAAATCCAAGGTGCAAAAATATTGTTTATAAATAATGTTGCAACGATTCGAATGGGGCCCCCTAATTTATCTTTGCCCAGGGCCCCAATTAGTCATAATCGGGGCCTGAACGGAGTATCGAAAATTGTCCCGGTGTGTACCACAAGTGGTACACACTGGGACAATTTTCGTCTTTTGTTTCACTGTGTACCACTTGTGGTACACAGTGAGACAATGTATATATTTTCATAAATCATACACTTTTACACTGTATCAATAGTTTTCTGTAGTTTATGACTTCTAATTAATATTTCTAGATTTAATTTTTTTTTTTAAATATGAGTCTCGGGTGGACAATGGCAGACATTGGGCTACCTTCATGCAAATTTTCAGCCTTTTACGTTTAATAGATTTCACTAGCCATCGCACCCCCCCCCCCCCCCCCCACACACACACACAGATAGAGAGAGAGAGGAGGGGGGGGACCTTTTTTTTATTAATAAATAACTTTTTGACATCAGAACCGCATAGTAGATACACAATGATGCACGCCTCACTGTGTACTTTCGTTACATTTTAACAAAATGGATGCCACATCTGTTACATCAATTTCATCGCTTTAAAATTTTATGTCGTTTTGCCGAAATAGTCTATTATTAGATATAGCTAGGTTTGGTTAAGTAAATATATGTCATATTGAAGGAAATAAACTAAAATAGACGTTTATGTAACTTTAACCACTATAAAATAAAGAATTATTTGCTATTTTGTTGGACGAGTAACTGAAGTGCCGAAACTACATCCACGTGATTCATAAGGTGAGGTGGTTCAGTGTGTGTTCCAGCTAGGAGAAAAAGTTATAACTCAGAGTTTCCCCCGGGTTTAAAAAAGGGCAGGGAGCTTCTTGTAGGAAAAGTACACTTTTGGATTCTGAAGGGCATGTTTTGGACTCTTAAGGACACTTTTTTTTAATTTTTAAAGGCATTCTTTTGATTTTTAAAACTGCTTTTAATATTTAATAGACAGGACGCTATTTTAAAGATAGCAATGAGTTAATTTTTACTATGCAAGTAAATTTTTTAATAAACAAAGGAGTAAAGGCACTTTTTCCAGCTGGGGGCAACAAGGGTGCTAATGTTTTTCATCAGGGGCAAGAGGGGTGCTATTTTGTAAACGTAAGGGCAGGCAGGGTACAGCACCCTCCTGAAACTGTCTAGGGGAAACTCTGATAACTATATGTCAAAATGGCTGCTGTCTCACTGTGTACCATGTCTCACCGTGTACTCCCCTACTACACTGTATGTATTTAAAGAAGTATTAATCAAATGTTTTCGCTGTAAATAGTCTGTAAATATTTAAAAATGTAAAAATAGAATTTTCAAAGTTTTTAATCATCCTGTGCTTATTTATATTGAACAACAAGTGACACGTTTCACTTTCAGTCGTAAAATAGGCTGACTTTAATGTGATATAAATTCAAAATCTTGAATTTTGCTCTCTCAGCTATGATTTAATTAAGAATAACGTGAAACTCGTGGAAACCATGAAGATTATTCATTACGTACAAAGGGTTCCGTACAATAAATTTATTAATCACTATTTGCAATTTTACAAAATATAGCCGTTAAACGAATAAGACTTTGCAAAAAACTTGGAATTATTCTATTAAATATTTTTCCATAATTCACTTCAATAATTGAATTCAATTGGAATGAAAAACGTTGATTATTTATCATTGTAATTCGCCTTACTTAAAACAAAGACCTTGTATAAAGTTTAAGCTTAACGTTGTGCCAAGTACGCTTCGAAAGCAGGTCACAAAGTTGCATCGCCGCTTAGGTCTGCGCCACGTTTTTCTAGATAATTTTTATTTAATATCTTGGCTAATTAATGACAATTCTTTTCGAAAATAATTATCGACAATCCTTGGATGATTTCGCGTCAATAGGTACTTCGAACTCCCTCGCTCAGTTCCCGAAAAGTAAAGTTTATGTATAACGGAAAACTGCGATTTTCTGAAAAACTATATGACCTAGGATAATTGCTATAGTTTTACTGAAATGTTTAAATAAATTCCTACTTCTAATTTTTTCGTAATGTTAGTTTCGGTAGATTCGGAAATAGAAGGGAGGAGGGGGGGGGGGGGGGGGTGCATACTTTTACCACACATTTTCGACGAATTTCTGAAAATATAATATCTAAAAGTAAAACAAATATATTTTTGAGTTCGGTGTTACGAGTTCTTTTGAACAATACCTCCGCCCCCGTTCCGAAGGAAAAAAAACACATTTTTCTTTAAGCTACTTAATTTAGCACACTTAATTTTACATAAAAATTTTTGTGAATGGCTAAATATGTATAAATATGTGAGTCAATAGCCATATTTATGTGATTATAAATATAATTAGATTTTTCTTTTTAAGTAACACTTTGAAGCAAATAAAGTAATTTGTTCTACGATTATCATATTAGGTGTGGGATCATAATAAAAATATATAAAAAATGAAATGTCGCATTATTTTGAAGAAATTACTTATTAAAATTAACACGGAGCTTTTTTGTCAAATTAAATTGAATCATACTGTCCCTTTCTGTTTAACAACCATTCTTTCTAGAGGGTTAAATCAGGGCTTTCAAGATTATACTTGGTTAAATCCTACGATACTGTATTGGCGCCAACTTGTATTGGCGTCTTACTATGACCAAAGTCACTTTTGCTGTGACATGAAATTTTAAAGATCTTGCAACTTAAAGTATATATATGTACGTGGGTGGTTCAATAATTATTGTCCCTAATGTATATAAAATATTCGTACTGCGGTGGTTGATGTGGAATATCGAAGCCTAATCTCTTAAATGCCTATATGCTCAATTTCAGAACCATAGTTGCTATATTAACATAGTTTTGAAGGGAGGGGCGAAGTTTTAAAGACCCGTTATTTTTTTTATTTTTTTTTGGGGGGGGGGGGGTGAGGGTGAAATGCTGGTTTGGGGCTTATGTGGCTACATTTGTGACAGTGAATGAGATGTGGCTACATCACTGTGATCCCGAGTCCAAATGACAGTAGCTCCGTCTCATCCACTGTCACAAATCTAGCGCCGTAAGCTAAAAATCAGCCTTTCACCCCTCTGCCCCCCCTTTCACTCCCCCTCCAAAACTATGTCAATATAGCAGCTACGGTTCTGAAATTGAGCATATAGGCATCTAAGAGATTAGCCTTCGATATTCCACATCAACCATCGCAGTACGAATATTTTATATACATTAGGGACAATAATTATTGAACCACTCTCGTAATAAAAAGAGATTAAAAAATGTACATATTTTATAATTGTAAATTTTAATGCTTCATTAATTAATAAGGTAAGTTACTCATTCTTTACATATACATTTGACATTATACTGTTGGCTATTCTTAATGCGAACTTGGATAATTTGAAATACTAGTTAATTCGAACTTAAATTATTTTTTTTGAAAGCTGTATTTAAAAACACTACGTAAAAAAAAAAATAAATCTCGAACAACTTGTCTGGATGATTTGAGTTCTTACGAAATTTTTTACTCTCTGCAGAGACAGACGTCAGAAAAGTATAGTTTTATTTTAGTATGTACATGTTTTTAATTTTCTCGAAGAAATCATGTTTATAAATAGTATTTTAGTTGGTTAGTTGCTAGCTGTCAAATACACAATAAATCATGTGATATAAATCTATAAAGGTAAGTAAAAAATGCTTACCGATCCAAGGTAGGCCGCCTTCTTTAGAAACAGAACTTATTCATTCCAGGATAGATTCGGCAATTAGAATAATTCACACGAAACAGGAAATGAAGAAAAGATCTCTTGTCATTTTAGATTATTTATATGGCTAACTTATACAAAATATATTTACATATGTACATAAGATGAATTAATATCGAATTCGGTTTGATGGGGGAAAAAAACCCACATCTCCGATCAAATTTTTCGTTCGTTCTAAAAACAAAAAGTTTCTGTTGCCAAACGGTAAAAATAAAAAATCCTCATTCGAAGGGAAAATGTCCATGGAGGTCGGGAGAAAATGTCCATGGAGGTCAGTGTTTTGCGATATCCTCCCACCTTTGAGGTTCAGGATACTGAAGCTCAAAACTTGATACATCTAGTCGCTGCGGCTGTTTCAGTTTTCTACCAGCTCGAGATCGCCGATTGTCATCCTCAGGTATGGAAGACTGGTGCACAGGAGCAGGAGCAGAGGTGATATCCAGAGGATCAGCTACAGAAGTGGAATCTGAAGACTCTGGCACAGGAGCAGGAACGCTATCCAAAGGTTTAACTACAGAGACAGGATCTGATGACTCGGGCTCAGGAGCAGGAACAGAATCGTCGTCTATAAGAACAGGAATCCTATCTACTAAAAAAGGAGGCATTAGTTCATTATTGATTTCAAGAGGATAAAGTTTTTAAGGGGTCTCAAAAAAGAACCCGTTTTGGTTTTAAATTTGGCTACCCGGAATTTTCCATCTTTGACGGGATATAATTCTTCAACTTTGCCAAAAGGCCAATTAATGCGTTTTGAATTATCATCCCCAATCAACACAATATCGTCTTTTTTTAACTCAGTTTCCCTATTTCTTCCCGCATTTTCTCGAAGTTGCCCCAGGTATTCTACTCTAAAGCGTTTTCTAAGATCTTCTCGGATTTTTTGCTGATAAGCAAATCTTTTTTTCATTTTTCTTGAATCAATTATGTCAAATTCAGGAACTCTCGAATCTTTCATATCTTGCAAGAACATCGCGGGGCAAGATCATCATCATCTGCGACATATGTCAGCGGTCTAGAATTGATTACACTTTCTGCGTCACATAACACGGTGTATAATTCTTCATAGTTTAGGCTGGCCTTTCCCAGCACTCTTCGTAAAATTCTTTTCAACATTCCTATCATGCGCTCAAAAAAACCTCCCCACCAGAGAGCTGAAGGTGGATTAAATTTCCATATAATTTTTCGTTCAATAGCAAAATTTTGCAAGCTTTCAAAATTTATAGATTTCAATTCTGATGATGTTTTCACTAGATTTCTTCCGTTATCAGAAATAATAATAGAGGGTCTCCCTCTTCTTGAGATAAATCTTCTCATAGCTAATAGAAGATTTTCCGTTGAAAGTGAAGATACCAATTCAAGATGAATTGCGCGAAATATGGCGCACGTAAAAAGAACCATCCAAACTTTCGAGCCATTCCTTAAAATTAACGGTCCGCATAAATCTAGACCAACAATTTCAAAAATTGAAGCATCTTTGACTAGATAGACTGGATTAAGAGTTCCGGGCACGTAGTGCCAATTTTCTGGATTACTAAGTGATCGAATTTCTTTAACACGATTGTATACGAATGGAGGCCAGTTTTCACTGCTTTTTATCCAGTACAGCGCATTACTAGAGTCTGCCCAGAAAAAAGTTGGAAGATTTTCTAATTTTAAGTCGGACTTAACCCCTTTAGATAATCGTGCACCAATCGTACATGCGAGGAGCTCAAGTCTGGGGAAGGTAACACATTTTAGCGGGCTACTCTGCATCGTGCTTGGATCAGTTGACATGATGTTGATTTTACGTTTTCATTTCGTAAATATATGCATGTAGAATAAGCTACCTTGCTCGCGTCACAGAATACATGCAAACTTAAATCACTGATGTTATCTGGGTCGCCTATTAAAAATCTAGGTATAGCAATATCTTTAAGTGAGCTCAATTGATTTTTCCATTTCTGAAATTTTTGGGCAATCGGGGTTGGTAATTCGGAGTCCCAAGTTATTTTCTTTTTCCACAAATCTTGTAGCAGTATTTTGGGGAAAAGAGTTACTGGACAGGTATAACCGATGGGGTCATTAATTTTATGAACTTCCGACAATATTTTCCTTTTAATGATGGGTTCATCATCTTTATTAATTTCCCTTACATCTATGGAAAGAACATCTGAGGGTAATAGCCATCGTAAGCCTAAAACTGGGACAATTTTGTTTACTAAGGAAAATTCTTGTTTCATTGAGGAGTTAGAGTAACTGTGTTCCCAACCTCTGAGGTCAAATTTAGCTTGGCTGAGAATGTATTTTGATTCTGTCATAAAATTACTGAGTTGTTCTTCATTGTCAACACTAGTGACACAATTGTCAATATAAAAGGATTCGGAAAGTTTAGAAGCTGTTTCCTGCATAGAGGGTGGTGACTTTTTTAAGTGGTGTTGCAAAGTTGCTCCCAATAAATAGGGACTGCATGTAAGCCCGAAAACAACTCTTCGATGTTGGAAAATTTTCGTTTCTTCAGAATTTCCCTCCTTCCACCATAAAAATCTTAAAAATGCTCTGTCATTTTCATTTAAGCTAATCCGTAAAAATGATTTTCTTATGTCTGATATTACACCAATTTTCTTCAATCGGAACTGATTTATCAATGAAGGGATAAGTTTTACTAGATTGGGGCCTTTCAACAAACAATCGTTAATAGAGGGTGAGCCTTTTTCCCTAGCGGACCCATCAAAAACAGGGAGTATTCGGGTAGTGGAATTTTCTTTTATTACTGCTCTGTGTGGCAGAAAAAATTCAGCTTCCGTTCCTGGAGTTGATTCGACTTCCTCAATAATACCCTCTTGAAGCCACTCATTAAATACCGCTTCATAGGCAGCTAAATTGCCGGATTTCTTTAATGAATCTACGCAGTTTTTTAATCTACGTTCTGCAATTTTCCGAGCACTGGGGAGAGGGGGGGGGTGACCAACAATCCATGGAAGACTAACCTGATAACGTCCTTCATTGTTTATATGAATATTTTTGTTGAATTGTTCTTTTACGGCTTGTTCGAGTTCTAAACTAGAACCTTTGTCACCTGGATCAGGAATTCCTAAAGTGTCTAATCGCCATAAGTCTGTGAGTTTTGCTTCATTTACATCTAAGGATAAAACAACTTTTGTGGAATCGTTTGTATCTTTTTCATTAGTTTTACCCATCAATGTCCACCCCAATTTGGTCTGTATAGCAGTTAAATTACTATCCAAGGATTTAATTTTCCCCGTTAATAGCTTTCCATAAATATCTGCTCCGATAAATAAATTTATTTCTTGTGCATTTGTAATTTTTTGCTTCCCTGTATATGCATCGTAATCTGTGAATTTTATCCCATATTTTTTAGCTTCCTTTATCCAAGGCCCATTTTTTATTTTTGGAATCTCAGTACATATTTTGTCTTGATCATAGATATCAAAATTACATTTAAAAGTATCTTCTAAATTACTTAAATGTATTTTATACCGCTTATGAAAGTGTGTTTCTTGAATACCACCAAAAAGACCGTGAATCATTTTTTCTTCTCCTATTGCTTCGTATCCCATTCGATTAATAATATATTTACTCAGATACGACAGTTGACTACCTGTGTCAATCAAACAACGTACTAACAAGTGTTTATTTTGACCCTTTGATTCTAAACGGACAGTTAAAGTCTGCATTAATACTGCGCGATTACAAGTTTTATTTGATAATGTCGTGCTTTCATTATTTTCTTGTGATCTGGCATTTTCTTTTTCGGGACATAAAATTTTATAATGCCGTTTTAAACAATTGCTGCATTTAACAATTTTTTTTACGATATTTTGCTATGTGCCCTGCATTTTTGAGACAAACAAAACAATAACCATACTGCTTTAAAGTTTCCTTTTTATCCCGTAATGATTTATTTTTAAATAACTCGCATTCGATCAAAAAATGTTTTTCTTTACATTCCGGGCATTTCATTTGTTTAGAAAATGATACCGTTTCATTTACTAAGCCAGATGCTGAAGGAATCATTTTCGGCGACTGCTTGTCGCGCACTGGCCTCCCAGACGTAATGTCTGCGTTCGAAGAATCTTGATTAGAGATTAAAAAAGCAGTTCTTTCTCGGGAAATGACTTCCATTTTCAAATAATCAATTACCGTATATACTCGCATATAAGTCGACCCCCTAACTTTCGAATGAAAATTCTGGAAAAAATAAAAAACCCGCGTATAAGTCGACTCCCTAACTTTTTGCTTCAATTTTTGCACAAAATCAAACCAAAGATTTCACTTGCCAATGCAAAAAGATAGTATGTTAACAAAAACAAATCATTGAATTTTTTTTAAATGATAAATTATTATTATTTGTATATTTTATTTTTCTATTCATACACATAAAATGCAGTATTTTTGCAGTATTCGAAGTTTTTGTTTTTGATTTTTTAGCTGACTCGCGTATATGTCGACCCCCCTCCCCCCAAATTTGCTTACCGAAAATTGTCAGAAATTCCTCGACTTATACGCGGGTATATACGGTATTTCCGTAACTTTTAACTCTTCATCGTTACCACATTTTTTTGTTATTTGCAACACTATGTCAGAAGGTAATAATTTAATTAGAATGGGCGAGAGTAACACTGAATAATTTTCAATCTCTAATCCAGGAGATTTCAGATTTCTGATTTCGGTCTGGCAAGTGTCCAGCAATTTGCGGAGTGCATAAACGTCACTGGATTTCTTTACTGAATTAAGTGATAAAAGTTTATGAAGGTGTGAGGTAATTACCAATTGTTTCTTACCGAAACGTTCTTTTAGAGTTTCTATTGCAGATAAATAGTTACTATTAGTTAAACTATAACCTTTTATAGAGTTAGTAGCATTTGAAGTCAGATATGACTTTAAATAATTGAATTTTTCCACTTCAGACAATTCTGAATTTTATGAATTGTAGATTCGAATTGGTCCCAAAATCTTTGCCAATCCGAAGGATCGCCGTCAAATTTTTCTATTACTAGCTTGGGTAAATTTATTCAAATGGATTCCAACCGCCGAATTACAACTCTTTCGTCGGATTTATTTATTGTCGTAGTAGAAACATTCGAATTAGATTTAGTTTCTAATTTCAATTTAGCCCTTTTTACTTTCGTTTTCCAAATTACCAAATTCAAATTATACTCATCGTCATCACATTTCAAAACTTCAGCTTCTAATTCATCTAATTTACTAGATTTTTGAATTTCAGTATCTAGATAATTAAGCTCTTTTTCTTTCAAATCTAATTCAGCGAGAAACTGTTCTAATGTATCTTCATCGGCACTATTTTCTGAAATTGCCGCTTCTATTCTATTAATTATTTTCGTAGTTTAATTAATTTCGTAATTACTTTTTTAATTTGGTGCCAAACATTCACAATCTATAATGATTAAACAAATAATATTCACAATTTTACTATACTTAAGATAGGTTGGCACCAACTTCAAAAAGTAATTGATTACTTTTTATATATATATATTCGTAAATTAAATCATAAATATGTAAATTAATCTTTTAAAAAAAATATTCCCTAGAAAATCCATGTTTGGTATATATTAAATTAAACGTTTTTATGCCGATACATGATGTCCGATGTGCAGTTATTGGATAACGTTTCGTCATTAGAGCAGTTTAAAGAATTATTTAATTCTTTTTAGTGCTTTTTTTAAAGTCGGTTAATATTTTTTTTTTTTTTTTGAAAAGATTATTTTATTGTACATTATATATGGCATTGTTTCTTGTTTACTGTTCTTTATTTTAGTGATTTAGACGTAAAGCAATTGTTTCTGATGTACTGTGCATATGTACGAATTTTAAACGTTTTATTACGTTTTTTGTACACTAAAACATAGTTTTTATGTTGAATTTTCTTTTTTTTTTCGTGTTTGCACCCCCTTTTGTAGTCTTTTTGGGTTATCCGCCGTGCCCTTGACACCCAATTCCGCGGATAATCGGGGCTGTACTGTAAGTGAAATCAATTTGAATAAGAGCTAAGAAAAAAAAAAGAATTCCTTAACTTATGGTGTGAACAATACATGAGAGAATGGAAGTGTTTTTTATTTATTTTTATTTTTTTAAGAGAATCTATTGAGAATATTTTGAGATTAAAAGTAGCATCGTTTACGTATGACATGCAATTTCTTATATGTGACATGTAACGAACTAATTTCTGACCACAAATTAAACACATTAAAAAATATATTAAAAAATATGTTTTAATTTTAAAAAACTAGTGCGCTATTAGTTATATTATTTCTCAATAGATTGCAGAAATGCTATATGAAAGTAAACTGACTAATAAAATGTGACATTCAGCAAAAAGTAAGTGAAATCAATTTGAATAAGATCTAAAAACAAGTGGGTAAGTGTGATCACAGATCGCACAGAGGGTTTCGTTTAATATTCCTTTCAAAACACTTTATCTTTTTGAAAAATCTGTTAGTTCCACATTTCGCAACCAGGGGCGCACTCGATTCTAAACAAACATCTATCCGAACGAAAACCCGTTTTACATACTATCCATAGATATATTAGTCGAGAGGATTGGGCCCATAGCACCCGAGATCAGTAGGCGCACCTGGCGGTAAAAAATGGAACTAAAATATGTAAGGCTATGGTGCATAATATGAAAGAAGGGTCAAAGGGGTGTCGGCAAAAGTTGGAAAATTTCTCCCCTGGTTAAAAGGGCGGAGGTTAGAAAAATTACTTAAAATACACAAGTTAGAGCCCGGAGGCGGAGGGGTAAATAATATAAGACTTTTTGAAGATTTTATGATTTGTCGTTGTGTCTGAGGTATTCAGCTATATGTATGCAAAATTTCATGTCTCCAACTTAATTAGGGGCTCTCTTAGAAAGAATTGCTTCAAATACATATGTGGTAGCTCAAAGGGTTAAACGTAAGACTTTTTCAAGATTTTATGATTTGTCGCTTGGCCTCAGGTGTTCTGCTATAAGTATGCAAAATTTAAAATCTCTAATTTCAGTTAGTCTCTAAATCTCAGTTAGAAAGAATTGCTTAAAATACACGAGCTGGAGTTGAAAGGGTTAAACATAAAACTTTTTCAAAATTTATTATTTGACGTGTAATCTGGGATGTTGAGCTATAAGTATGCAAAATTTCACGCATCCAACCTAAATAGGGGCTCACTTAGAAAGAATTGTTTAAAATACACATGTGGGAGCCCAAATGTCAAACGTACGACATTTTCAAAATTTTATGATTTGTCGTTTGATGTGAGGTGTTCAGCTATAAGAATGCAAAATTTCACGCTTCCAACTTAATTAGAGGCTCACTTAGAAATAATTGTTTAAAATACACATGCAGGAGTCCAAAGGGTTAAATGTACGACTTTTTCAAAATTTTATCATTTGTCGTATGATGTGTGGTGTTCAGCTATAAGTATGCAGAATTTCACGGCTCCAAACTAATTAGGAGCTCACTTAGAAAGAATTGTTTAAAATACACATGCGGGACCCCAAAGGGTTAAATGTACGACTTTTTCAAAATTTTATCACTTGCTGTTTGATGGGAGGTGTCCAGCTATAAGTATGCAAAATTGTACGCCTCCAACATAATTAGGGGCTCACTTAGAAAGAATTGTTTAAAATACACATGTGGGAGCCCAAAGGGTTAAATGTATGACTTTTTCAAAATTTTATGATTTGTATGATGTGAGGTGTTCAGCTATAAGTACCCAAAATTTCATGTCTCCAACATAATTAGGGGCTCACTTAGAAAGAATTGTTTAAAATACACATGTGGGAGTTACCGACTCGTTTACAGACATTAATTCTTCTGAGAGTTAAACCGATTAATTAAATAATAATTAATATTTCAGCTTGTAATTAAGATAGGACTTAGAAACAGGTATCAATGAAATCAGCGAGAAATTTGACATCGGGATACCAAAAAATTTAATCAAAAAATTTAATATTTAAAAAGTTAAAATTTCGTATTAAAACATGCTATTATGAAAAACCGCAGCGTCGTCATGTCTACCTGCTTTCCCGCCGAATTGAAATCTTTTTTCCTTGTCTTTCCAATTAAAGAAATTAAATTTTTATCGATCGATTTTTAGTGGATATTTTAACTTATACACATCGCAGAAATGCAAACTTTATACCAAATGAAAGTAGATTTTTTTCTGCGTCTGTCTATTCCATTTACAAATTTCTCGGACCAATATTTTCTGATATGCTACTTCGCTTTAAAAGATCACTTCATTTTTCGGCTTAATTTCCTCCGTGGTAACCCTGCATCGGCTGATTTTACGGAGCATCCGCCGAATTTACTGGCAACCCTTAGGAGAAACTCCGGAGGATCTGGCGAAAGTGCGTTTGAAGCTCCGTTCAAAAGGTTGATTGGTTAATTTTAGAATTTAATTAGCCCGTAATTAGGTTAATTACCAACTTTTCCAAAATTTTATGATTTGTCGTATGATGTGTGGTGTTCAGCTATAAGTATGCAAAATTTCAAGTCTCCAACGTGTATAGTTTCTGAGAACGGGCTCTGTGACGGACAGACAGACAGACAGAGGAGCAAGACGAATAGGGTTTCGTCAGATGAACGAAACCCTAAAAAGGAATAATGCCTTAATTTATGGTGTGGTGAAAGTCACATGATAATAAGTAATGGCAGTAATTTTTTTTTAAGCTAAAGCAATTTTTTTTTTTTTTTTTTTTTAAGAATAGATAAAGTTAATATACTTTTAATATACTAAATAATTCTATCTTCATCAATAATTTCATTTGTCAAAATCACATGTTACTGCAGTACAATTATGTTTAAAAAAGTCATTTAAACAGATAATTTTAATTTTAAACTATTAAAAAACTATTCTGAAAATTAAAAGTAGCATTGCTTATCGGCGACATGCAATTGGCATGGACTTATTAAAGATGACATGTAATTGCATGTAAATAGCTAATTTCTGACTACAATTAAAATGTATACCTTAATTACAAAAACTATCATATCGTAACTATCTTTTTTGGCGTGTTTTTGGATCAAATAGCTGCATATTTATAGGCGGCAGAACTGCTCTGTGAAAGTAAAGAAACATTTGCCGGTAGTGACGAAATTCATTCCACCAATCAGAGGACAGTATTTCTTCCGGTCGCGCTGTGTATGTGCACTTCTGAAATACGCTACCCGGTGCCTAAAGGACATTGGCGTCAGAAAAAAATCGCGCCAATATGGGGCGCGTATTTGTGCGAAGCAGTAAAGTTTGGGTGTTTGTGGGGTGTTATCTCTGAAACTACCTAGCCGATTAAAAATATAGTGGTGTCTGAAAAAATGTTGGTGAGCATCTCTGCTCCAAAAAAAAAAGACTGTATTTTATGTCGGTACAACAACTCCCATCGGTGCAGGAACAAAAAAAGTTCTAAAATGCGATTTCTGTGATATTGTTTGTGCTAGAAATTTGAAAATTGGTGTGGTGGCTACTTTTAAGATGTAAACACTCGTGATGAACTCTTTTTAAAAGGTTGAAAATTTTAATGTGAGAAATAAACGTAAGACGTTCTAGAAAGATTCTAAATCACGATTTATTTGGAATTGTTAGGGATATAAATTTTGAAATTTCACGTGGTTATTAGTTTTAAAATGTAAATGCCGATCAGTTTTTTAAAAACCTGGAAATTAAAAGGGTGTACGATAAAAAAGAACAGCTAAACTGCAATTTCTGTGATACTATTGGAGTTAGAAACTTGAAATTTGGCATGGTAGTAATTTATAAGATGTAAATGTTAGTTTTAGAATGAATTCTAAAAAAATCGAAATTTAGAAGACTAAATAAAGAGGACAAAGTACTAAAGATGATCTAAATAACGAAGTACGTGGAATTGTTAGAAATATAAACATGAAAATTGACATGGCTGTTACTTTTAAGACATAAATACTCACAACAGAACAATTTCTAAAAATTTGGCTATGTAAAAAGCTGCAGGAACAAAAAATTCTATCTACAAAAAATTCATTCTATTTACAAATTGTCTATTACAAACTATCTATTGCATTCTATTTACAAAAAAAAACAAGGCATTCTGGGAGTGTTCTATGAGTTGAAGTAGAAGTATAGAAACAGGGGCGCGCCAGCAGTATTCGGCGCCTGTGTGCAGAACTTCAGTTGGCACCTCATATTCCTGACCCCCTCCCCCTCAAAATAAAAAAATCAGCGAGTATAAACGCAGAGCTGCCAAGCCAACCTTCTGGGGGTTTTTTTTTTAGATTAAATACACGAATTTTAAACCAGAAAATTTATTTAATGAAATGTGTCTTGTTTCTATAGGTTTCTTTTTTTATTACATTTATTAAATTAAATTTCAGGTTAAAAATATTTTTGTTTGTCTTTAAAAATAAGGAAGGTTGGCAGGTAACAGTGCATTTGTCTTAAATAGCTAAATATTTTTTGTGGGTTCAATAAAAAAATAAATAATTTAGCTAAGTAAAACAAGGCATGCTCACAATTTTCACTTTATAAACTCACTAATTTATATGTAGTTTGCTTTTACATGATTAAAAAAATAATTTATTTTATTTCTTAAAATACGTCATTGCTGTTATTTACGAGTATCACAAAACACCGACCTCCATGGACATTTTCCCTTCGAATGAGGACCTTTTTATTTTTGCCGTTTGGCAACAGAAACTTTTTGTTTTCAGAACGAACGAAAAATTTGATCGGAGATGTGGATTTTTTTCCCCCATCAAACCGAATTCGATATTAATTCATCTTATGTACATATGTAAATATATTTTGTATAAGTTAGCCATATAAATAATCTAAAATGACAAGAGATCTTTTCTTCATTTCCGACTGTTTCGTGTGAATTATTCTAATTGCCGAATCTATCCTGGAATGAATAAGTTCTGATTCTAAAGATGGCGGCCTACCTTGGATCGGTAAGCATTTTTTACTTACCTTTATAGATTTGTATCACATGATTTATTGTGTATTTGACATTTTCTGGCGCCCGTAACAGCGACTGCCTAAAGTATTTGAGTCAGAATAAGAATTTCGTTGAATTAGAATCTTTATTGAAGTGCTTCGTTTATATATGATAATTGCAACCATTTTTGTTTTTGATAAATTTTATTAGTTATAATATTGATTTAAGAAAATGGATGCAGTTAATAAAACAAAACGCACTACTGTTAGGTCTCAAACTACGAAATTAATTAATAGAATAGAAGCGGCAATTTCAGAAAATAGTGCCGATGAAGATACATTAGAACAGTTTCTCGCTGAATTAGATTTGAAAGAAAAAGAGCTTAATTATCTAGATACTGAAATTCAAAAATCTAGTAAATTAGATGAATTAGAAGCTGAAGTTTTGAAATGTGATGAGTATAATTCGAATTTGGTAATTTGGAAAACGAAAGTAAAAAGGGCTAAATTGAAATTAGAAACTAAATCTAGTTCGAATGTTTCTACTACGACAATAAATAAATCCGACGAAAGAGTTGTAATTCGGGGGTTGGAATCCATTTGCATAAATTTACCCAAGCTAGTAATTGAAAAATTTGTCGGCGATCCTTCGGATTGGCAAAGATTTTGGGACCAATTCGAATCTACAATTCATAAAAATGCAGAACTGTCTGAAGTGGAAAAATTCAATTATTTAAAGTCATGTCTGACTTCAAATGCTGCTAACTCTATGAAAGGTTATAGTTTAACTAATAGTAACTATTTATCTGCAATAGAAACTCTAAAAGAACGTTTCGGTAAGAAACAATTGGTAATTACCTCACACCTTCATAAACTTTTATCACTTAATTCAGTAAAGAAATCCAGTGACGTTTATGCACTCCGCAAATTGCTGGACACTTGCCAGACCGAAATCTGAAATCTCCTGGATTACAGATTGAAAATTATTCAGCGTTACTCTCGCCCATTCTAATTAAATTATTACCTTCTGGCATAGTGTTGCAAATAACAAAAAAATGTGGTAACGATGAAGAGTTAAAAGTTACGGAAATACTAATTGATTATTTGAAAATGGAAGTCATTTCCCGAGAAAGAACTGCTTTTTTAATCTCTAATCAAGATTCTTCGAACGCAGACATTACGTCTAGGAGGCCAGTGCGCGACAAGCAGTCGCCGAAAATGATTCCTTCAGCATCTGGCTTAGTAAATGAAACGGTATCATTTTCTAAACAAATGAAATGCTCGGAATGTAAAGAAAAACATTTTTTGATCGAATGCGAATTATTTAAAAATAAATCATTACGGGATAAAAAGGAAACTTTAAAGCAGTATGGTTCTTGTTTTGTTTGTCTCAAAAATGCAGGGCACATAGCAAAATATTGTAAAAAAATTGTTAAATGCAGCAATTATTTAAAACGGCATTATAAAATTTTATGTCCCGAAAAAGAAAATGCCAGATCACCAGAAAATAATGAAAGCACGACATTATCAAATAAAACTTGTAATCGCGCAGTATTAATGCAGACTTTAACTGTCCGTTTAAAATCAAAGGATCAAAATAAACACTTGTTAGTACGCTGTTTGATTGACACAGGTAGTCAACTGTCGTATCTGAGTAAATATATTATTAATTGAATGGGATACGAAGCAATAGGAGAAGAAAAAATGATTCACGGTCTTTTTGGTGGTATTCAAGAAACACACTTTCATAAGCGGAATAAAATACATTTAAGTAATTTAGAAGATACTTTTAAATGTAATTTTGATATCTATGATCAAGACAAAATATGTACTGAGGTTCCAAAAATAAAAAATGGGCCTTGGATAAAGGAAGCTAAAAAATATGGGATAAAATTCACAGATTACGATGCATATACAGGGAAGCAAAAAATTACAAATGCACAAGAAATAAGTGTACTTATCGGAGTAGATATTTATGGAAAGCTATTAACGGGGAAAATTAAATCCTTGGATAGTAATTTAACTGCTATACAGACCAAATTGGGGTGGACATTGATGGGTAAAACTAATGAAAAAGATACAAACGATTCCACAAAAGTTGTTTTATCCTTACATGTAAATGAGGCAAAACTCGCAGATTTATGGCGATTAGACACTTTAGGAATTCTTGATCCAGGTGACAAAGGTTCTAGTTTAGAACTCGAACAAGCCGTAAAAGAACATTTCAACAAAAATATTCATATAAACAATGAAGGACGTTATCAGGTTAGTCTTCCATGGATTGTTGGTCACTCCCCTCTCCCCAGTGCTCGGAAAATTGCAGAACGTAGATTAAAAAACTGCGTAGATTCATTAAAGAAATCCGGCAATTTAGCTGCCTATGAAGCGGTATTTAATGAGTGGCTTCAAGAGGGCATTATTGAGGAAGTCGAATCAACTCCAGGAACGGAAGCTGAATTTTTTCTGCCACACAGAGCAGTAATAAAAGAAAATTCCACTACCCGAATACTCCCTGTTTTTGATGGGTCCGCTAGGGAAAAAGGCTCACCCTCTATTAACGATTGTTTGTTGAAAGGCCCCAATCTAGTAAAACTTATCCCTTCATTGATAAATCAGTTCCGATTGAAGAAAATTGGTGTAATATCAGACATAAGAAAAGCATTTTTACAGATTAGCTAAAATGAAAATGACAGAGCATTTTAAAGATTTTTATGGTGGAAGGAGGGAAATTCTGAAGAAACGAAAATTTTCCAACATCGAAGAGTTCTTTTCGGGCTTACATGCAGTCCCTATTTATTGTGAGCAACTTTGCAACACCACTTAAAAAAGTCACCTCCCTCTATGTAGGAAACAGCTTCTAAACTTTCCGAATCCTTTTATATTGACAATTGTGTCACTAGTGTTGACAATGAAGAACAACTCACTAATTTTATGACAGAGTCAAAATACATTCTCAGCCAAGCTAAATTTGACCTCAGAGGTTGGGAACACAGTTACTCTAACTCCTCAATGAAACAAGAATTTTCCTTAGAAAACAAAATTGTCCCAGTTTTAGGCCTACGATGGCTATTACCCTCAGATGTTCTTTCCATAGATGTAAGGGAAATTAATAAAGATGATAAACCCATCATTAAAAGGAAAATATTGTCGGAAGTTCATAAAATTTTTGACCCCATCGGTTATACCTGTCCAGTAACTCTTTTTCCCAAAATACTGCTACAAGATTTGTGGAAAAAGAAAATAACTTGGGAATCTGAATTACCAACCCCGATTGCCCAAAAATTTTAGAAATGGAAAAATCAATTGAGATCACTTAAAGATATTGCTATACCTGGATGTTTAATAGGCGACCCAGATAACATCGGTGATTTAAGTTTGCATGTATTCTGTGACGCGAGCGCGAGCAAGGTAGCTTATGCTACATGCATATATTTACGAAATGAAAACGTAAAATCAACATCATGTCAACTGATCCAAGCACGATGCAGAGTAGCCCGCTAAAATGTGTTACCATCCCCAGACTTGAGCTCCTCGCATGTACGATTGGTGCACGATTATCTAAAGGGGTTAAGTCCGACTTAAAATTAGAAAATCTTCCAACATTTTTTTGGACAGACTCTAAAAATGCGCTGTACTGGATAAAAAGCAGTGAAAACTGGGCTCCATTCGTATACAATCGTGTTAAAGAAATTCGATCACTTAGTAATCCAGAAAATTGGCACTACGTGCCCGGAACTCTTAATCCAGTCGATCTACCTTCCCGGGGATGTTCCGCGGAATCCCTTAAACAATCCCTCTGGTGGGAGGGACCTGATTGGTTGAAAAAACCTCAAGAATTTTGGCCAAAAAGTAGTTTGAATCCCGACTTTGAAATAATTAACTCTGAAAACAGAAAGACAGTTGTCAGTGCAGTAAATATCTCTCAAACTCCAATTGAGTTATATGAAAATACATCTTCATATTTGAAAATGATAAAAGTAACGGCCTGGATATATAGAATTTTTGGAAAGATCAGAAAGACACCGAATGAGCGAAACTAAAAGAAAATTTTAACAATTGAGGAAATAAACCACGCAGAACACGTCGTATTGAAATATGCTCAGAGGAATTTATTAAGTGAATCTAAACCATGTTACACCTCTTTACAGACTTTTACTGATGAGCAAGGTCTAATTCGAGTAAAAACACGAATCTCTATGCGAAAAGATTTCCATTCTTTCCGATATCCGATAGTTCTGCCTTTCGATCATAACATTACGTATTCACTCATAAGAAGAAAACATGTTGAACTTTTTCATGCAGGAATACAAATTGTAATGTCAGTTTTGCGGGAACAATTTTGGGTATTAAGATGCAGGCGTACAGTTCGAAAAATTATAAAAAGTTGCATGACATGCAGACGATTCACTGCCTCACCCGCTGAGACACCTACTGCCCCTCTCCCTGAAGAACGAGTCAAAGATGCTTCAATTTTTGAAATTGTTGGTCTAGATTTATGCGGACCGTTATTTTTAAGGAATGGCTCGAAAGTTTGGATAGTTCTTTTTACGTGCGCCATATTTCGCGCAATTCATCTTGAATTGGTATCTTCATTTTCAACGGAAAATCTTCTATTAGCTATGAGAAGATTTATCTCAAGAAGAGGGAGACCCTCTATTATTATTTCTGATAACGGAAGAAATCTAGTGAAAACATCATCAGAATTGAAATCTATAAATTTTGAAAGCTTGCAAAATTTTGCTATTGAACGAAAAATTCAATGGAAATTTAATCCACCTTCAGCTCCCTGGTGGGGAGGTTTTTTTGAGCGCATGATAGGAATGTTGAAAAGAATTTTACGAAGAGTGCTGGGAAAGGCCAGCCTAAATTATGAAGAATTATACACCGTGTTATGTGACGCGGAAAGTGTAATCTATTCTAGGCCGCTGACATATGTTGCAGATGATGATGATCTTGACGCTCTTAACCCCGCGATGTTCTTGCAAGATATCAAAGATTCTAGAGTTCCTGAATTTGACATAATTGATTCAACAAAAATGAAAAAAAGATTTGCTTATCAGCAAAAAATCCGAGAAGATCTTAGAAAACGCTTTTGAGTAGAATACCTGGGGCAACTTCGAGAAAATGCGGGAAGAAATAGGGAAACTGAGTTAAAAAAAGACGATATTGTGTTGATTGGGGATGATAATTCAAAACGTATTAATTGGCCTTTGGGCAAAGTTGAAGAATTATATACCGCCAAAGACGGAAAATTCCGGGCAGCCAAAGTTAAAACCAAAACGGGTTCTTTTTTGAGACCCCTTGAAACACTTTATCCTCTTGAAATCAATAATGAACTAATGCCTCCTTTTTTAGTAGATAGGATTCCTGTTCTTATAGACGACGATTCTGTTCCTGCTCCTGAGTCCGAGTCATCAGATCCTGTCTCTGTAGTTAAACCTTTGGATAGCGTTCCTGCTCCTGTGCCAGAGTCTTCAGATTCCACTTCTGTAGCTGATCCTCTGGATATCACCTCTGCTCCTGCTCCTGTGCACCAGTCTTCCATACCTGAGGATGACAATCGGCGATCTCGAGCTGGTAGAAAACTGAAACAGCCGCAGCGACTAGATGTATCAAGTTTTGAGCTTCAGTATCCTGAACCTCAAAGGTGGGAGGATATCGCAAAACACCGACCTCCATGGACATTTTCTCCCGACTGCCATGGACATTTTCCCTTCGAATGAGGACTTTTTATTTTTGCCATTTGGCAACAGAAACTTTTTGTTTTTAGAACGAACGAAAAATTTGATCGGAGATGTGGGTTTTTTTTCCCCATCAAACCGAATTCGATATTAATTCATCTTATGTACATATGTAAAAATATTTTGTATAAATTAGCCATATAAGTAATCTAAAATAACAAGAGATCTTTTCTTCATTTCCGACTGTTTCGTGTGAATTATTCTAATTGCCGAATCTATCCTGGAATGAATAAGTTCTGTTTCTAAAGAAGGCGGCCTACCTTGGATCGGTAAGCATTTTTTACTTACCTTTATAGATTTGTATCACATGATTTATTGTGTATTTGACAACTAGCAACTAATCAACTAAAATACTATTTATAAACATGATTTCTTCGAGAAAATTAAAAACATGTACATACTAAAATAAAACTATACTTTTCTGATGTCTGTCTCTGCAGAGTGTAAAAAATTTCGTAAGAATTCAAATCATCCAAAAAAGTTGTTCGAGATTTTTTTTTACATAGTGTTTTTAATACAGCTTTCAAAAAATAATTTAAGTTCGAATTAACTAGTATTTCAAATTATCCAAGTTCGCATTAAGAATAGCCAACAGTATAATGTCAAATGTATATGTAAAGAATGAGTAACTTACCTTATTAATTAATGAAGCATTAAAATTTACTTCTTAGATCCAATTATAAAATATGTACATTTTTTAATCTCTTTTTATTACGAGGGTGGTTCAATAATTATTGTCCTTAATGTATATAAAATATTCGTACTGGGATGGTTGATGTGGAATATCGAAGCCTAATCTCTTAGATTCCTATATGCTCAATTTCAGGACCGTAGCTGCTATATTGACATAGTTTTGGAGGGGGAGTGAAAGGGGGGGCAGAGGGGTGAAAGGCTGATTTTTAGCTTACGGGGATAGATTTGTGACTGCCGCAGCAATAAAACTTCGGTGGGAAGACTCTGTTAGGTCACGAAGGCAATGTGAATGATAAATATTAGTGTCAAAAATAGCACTTTTTGTAATACTTTATTTCATTGCAATTAATAGTAAAAATAAAATATTCAAAATTTTATTAAAATAGTTCTTAAAATATATTTTAATTTTCTTGTCTCTTTTATACATTGCATTAAGTATGTCTAAATATCTTCAAATATGTGCTTGACTTTTATTTTGACTGCAGTAATTTCTTGTTTATGTTTTTCTGTTAGATGTGATGCCAGTTTTTTTTTTTTTTTCAGTTGAGTGCAAAAAGATATTAGTAAATTACAATGTTGAAGCATTCGCGGTCGCCTTTCCGAATTTTTGGTGTTTTTAACTTTTTTAATGTATTTCAGGCGCTTGACGGTGCCCTTAAATCTTCCAAGCGTTATCTTTCGACACCTTGGCGCCTTTCGGATTGATCCCCCTTCCCCCGCTTAAAGATACGCCGCTGACGAGCATCTGCGAATTTGACATATCTTAACAAGTTGGAAATTCCACGTCAAACATGGCAAATGAGGTGCGTTCGTATTATAATTAATTTTATTAATATTTTTTGCACCGCATATTGCACTGAATGTATATTTTAATGCACTTCATAAGTGCATATCAATTTAACTCTGTTCGAAAGGCTGTAACATCATTAAAATGCACTTGAGATAATTTTTTCCCATTGGTTGTAATGTAACGAAAAACTTTTGATTGTCCCTGTAGTTAAACTATACATCTGATTTTCATAAAATTTGAAATGGCTCGACAAAATTTTGCAACAATCATATATTTAAAATTTCAGACCATTCGGTTGGATAGTTTTTGCTCTGTTATATGCGGACGGACAAACAGACGAACTGAACGACAACTATAGGTGCTACGTATTTATATAATTACGAACGCACCTAAAAATGAAAATGAACCCATGTGTCAGAAATGATCAACTTTCGAATTATATACTGCTTTAATAAATTTAAATTGGATAAAAGTTTTTCAAATATTTCAGCTTCTTTTAAAATATTTGGCGCCTTTACTATTCTGGCGCCTGTGTGCGGTGCACACTTTGCACTCCGGTCGGCGCGCCCCTGCTCCGTTATTTACCGTCATGACAATATCACATTATCACGCAAACGTAAACAAAATACAATCGTTTGCTGGTAGAAACGAAATTCGTTCAACCAATCAGAGGACAGTATTTCTTCCGGTCGCGCTGTGAATACGCCACCGGGTACTTAACTGGCCCCAAAGTGCCGTTATTTTGCTTGATATGGTGACCGGGATGTTGTTGTTTATTTATTAATAAATTGTTTATTTACATTTATTTTTTAAATTATATAAATGATTTGTTCTATATTTATTAATCAAACTTTTTATTATTTATTGTCATTCCCCTTTTTAAAAATATATATGTAACTGGTATTTAAAAACGAGTTTTTCGCCAAATTGGCGTCAGAAAAAAATCGCGCCAATATGGGGTGTGTATGACATCTGTGCCCTTATCTAATACGTGTTAGCAGATGCAATTTTTAAAATACATACATAAGCCAGTATAATACTTCTTCAGTTTTATTTTCATAGTCATTTATATCATTTGGCAAAAAATCACACTTTCTTAAACTCGAATTGTGTCAAGCTTTTTTAAAAAAGCAAAGTCCATATAACAGTGAAATTCCGTAATGGGTATTAAATACATGGTAATAAAGCATTTAGGTGAGCGCAGGTGATAAATCGTCAAGTACCGTGATTAATTCAAATAGTATAGGACTATTCCGTAATCTGGTTTTCAAGCAATGTCGTATTTTAAAAAGCTTCGCTTATCTCCAATTAAATTTCATTGCTGTAACATTTTTTTTGTGTGTGTGTGGGGGGGGCGAGGGGGAATGCGAGATTGCATATATTTACATTTAAATTTTAACCTTTTATTTATATAACGGTTGCTTGTATGAATAATTAGCACCTTGATGATCGAGCTTTACTCGAAACATATGTAAAAAAAAGTACTCGTGTGGTTGTTTGCTTAAAGCCATTATTACTTAGCTATTATAACTCCCATTCAGTTATAACAATGTTGCTGTTAGTACTCGTTTAACGCCAACTTTGCCTGTATATTTGAATACGAATTATTGGCCATTTTTCTTGCACGGAGAGTGGTTATAACATAATTGTTTAATTTTGCATAGCATGTACCAAATGCAATATTGATACTTTTAAGTTAGTCAAGCCCAGGTGATAAATTGCCAATTCTTTCTTTCCATACCATATTCATCTTGCATTCATTTCATTTAAAATATAAATCTTTCATTCACTTGATTTAAAATACATGTTTTTAGCTAATTTTCACTGTATTTTAACAACATTATTTTGCCTTGGCGTTTTTTTTTAAAGCTTTGTGCAGTTTTGGCTTCAGAAAGTGAGATTTGTTACAAAAAGATACAAGCCTGACACTTTATTACAAATCCGTTGAACGTTTATGCTTATTTTTTACAAATAAATATAAACCTTTTTGGCACAGATGTCATATACGCACCACGTTGGCGCGATTTTTTTCAGACGCCAATTTGGCGAAAACCTCGTTTTCGAATACCAGTTACACATATGTTTTTAAAAAGGTAATAACAATAAATAAAAAAAGTTTAATTAATAACTATAGAACAAAACAATTTATATAATTTAAAAAAAGAAAATAAAAGTAAATAAACAATTTATTAATAAATAAACAACAACATCTAGGTTACCATATCAAGCAAAATAATGACACTTTGGCGCCAGTTAAGTACGCCGGTGCGTATATGACATTCAGTCAGAAAGAAACGTAAAAGGCAGAAAGGCGCGTATATGACATCTGTGCGTAAATGTCTTGTTAAGACGAAATAAATTCTTTAAATCTTTAAAAAATTGCTTGGGTACATGAAACAATGAGTAGGTTGCCAGAAAATATGCATGAAAAGTTTACTTCTCCCGCCAAACTCATTTTCTTTACCTATAAGACGCCTATTCTGGAAAAGCACAAATTTCGGTACTTGTTAGCTATCCCGTCAACCAAATTACTGTCGCCAAATTGTAAGATTAAATGTCAATAATGGTTGATCATAAATGTCACATTCACTTGACTACACGTGTTTACGTTATCAAGTGATTTTTATTTGGACATTTTATTTGTATTTTTATTAATGTTATACTAATTTATTTGTTCTTTCGTTATTTAAAATAAAAATTATGTCAATTTGTATAATTTGGCGGGTAGTTTGTCGACTTATATAATTTGGCGAAATTGGTCGACGGGATAATTAACAAGTACCCAAATTTCACTTGAAATACTAAAAAGAAAAAAAAAATTAAGAATAAATGATGCCACAAATCAAAATTGTTTATTTAAACACCACATAACTGTTTCAAATTTTCACATGCAAAATATAAAAGTTGCTTTTGGCGATTAAAAAATGCTATTGGGTAGATTATCGTAAAATCTGAAATCCTAAGATATTATGGCCTTTTTTCTTTGATAGAAAAAAAATCGAGATTTCTTTTCCTGTTTGATTAAATTTAAATATGTTTTATTGCACTTTAATATTAGTGCGTGCATATTTTCTTTGCTCCATGTGCTGTAATTCGGTTTTCTACGAAAACATCCAACCGGTGAAAATGACATACACTAAATTTCCGTGACGTATGTAGATAAATTGTGCTTTTTTATCAGTTTTTTTAATATAATTTTTAAACGAATTGGAACTTATTTTTCATAGTAGGTGCATTCAGTAGGTTACCCTCATAGGTACCTTCTGGTACAATCAGAACGGAAATCCGACAAATATTTTTTCAGTTATGCTTGACGAAAGGTTTTACGAAAGGTTTTAATATCCATCGTAGCTGTTTTTTTGCCCGAAAGTAATATTGCGCTGTATAGCCTTCGCTTCGCTCAGACAATAAAGGCTTTAGAATAACGTTTAAAGAATTTTTTATGATTATTTTGATTTATTAAATTACATATATTTATTATCTTTTTTAATTTTCTTAATGTTTCTCTTTTATAAATTAAAAAATTAAATGTTAAACATTTTGGAACTATTGCTCTTCTATATAATATATACTATATACTATATACCGGGTGTCCCAAAAAGGACTGACTGATTTTAAAATTCAATAACTTCCAAACGGTGACAGATATTAAAAAAATTCTTGCAGGAGGGTTATGCATAAAGTCAAAAGTTTTTTTACCGTGATTTTCGATTTTAATTCGAATTACAAACAATAGATGGCGCTGCGATCAATAGAGGCTAAATTCAGGCTCGATTTTTGGTACTTCGTGGCCCGGATAATACATTTCCATCTCCTTTTTCTGCATGGAACAACAGAAAGGACCAAAAATCGAGCCTGTATTTAGCGACTATTGCTTACAGCGCCATCTATTGTTTGTAATTCGAACTAAAATCGAAAATCACTGTAATAAAACTTTTGACTTTATGCATAACCCTCCTGCAAGAATTTTTTTAATATCTGTCACCGTTTGGAAGTTATTGAATTTTAAAATCAGTCAGTCCTTTTTGGGACACCCGGTATATAGTCAAACTTTTTGTAAAAGTAAACCATTTTAACTTATAACAAATGAAATCAATATAACAAAATAGTAAATAATGAATAAATACCTGTAGTTATTCCTTGAAAAACAAGAAATTAAAGTGGTTGAAAAAGTGCTTTGATTTTTTTTTTTTTTTTTCAAACAAAAAGACGTATATGCACGTGTAAGGATAAAAATATATGCTTTTGCGAAATGTATTTATAAATAACTGCATTAATAATGTTTTCGTATATAGACACTGACGCAGCGAAGAAAGAAGAGGGGGGGGGGGGAGAAATTAAAACTTTTGCCGTGTAAATTAAAACTGTATAAACTAAAAAAATATAAATGTAAAAACTTCTGTGTCTGTAAAAAATAAACAACCAAAGTAAAAGCAAATTTTTTTTTTTTTTTTTTTTTTTTTTTTTAATGTACCAAATAGTTTAATGTATCAATTGTCTCAAGGTTCCATAAAAAGGCGATAGCAGGCTTAAACTGGTATTTATGTGTATTAATAGTTTCCTGAAATCGAAATTTGGACAATAATCTAGAATATTACTTTTTCTTTTAAAAGTAAATGAAGAAATATTACAAAACATAATTCAAAATAGCGAATAGGATATAGGTTCCTTTTTAATTTCTTTATAATATAATTTCCATAAATCTCAATATTTCATTATTTCGAATGATACATTTAATGTAAAATTGCCTTCCATTTTCTTTCTTGTTGCCGTAGCTTAAATAAGATAAATAAAAATAAAAATGTTTTGATAAAAGTATGTTAAATTGGAATCTTTAATGCTTGCTTTTATATACAAAAGTGATGTGGATATTCAATAGAGAATATATATATATTTTTTTTCTTTTAGGTAGCTTTCATTACAAAAAGTCCTTCCGGCCAGTGCCGGGAGGAAGAGGTGGCTTTCATAATCCTTATTTAAAAAAAGCCAACTTATATCATTCAAACACACGAAGCTCAATTTAGTGGAAACCGAATATAGGAGATTCAATACTAATTTTTATCAATATAATGAATGAGAATTTCGCGAAATTAGTCAGCTTTATCCAAGCTGCTTTTCTTTAAAGTAACTTATATTTGGCTGCCAAATTCGGCAATTTCTTAAAGTGCCTGTCATTTTAAGACAACATGGTGGATGAGGCTAAGCAGTGAACTTGGTCGAGACCTTAGTAATTGCTGTGCACATGCTCACTCACATCGGAATCGGTTAATATATAGGAGTGCTGTCGCATGCAAAAAATCAGATTTTGCAAAATGTCACCCACAATAGAAATTGAAACTGCTATATCTGAGCCATTTTTTAAGGTAAAGACAAACAAAAAATGTTCCTGAATCCTTATATCAAGGTCAAATACTTAAGAAAGAAACCTTTTTCAATTTCTAATTTTTTTGCACCTCACTTTAAATATATATATATATATTTTAATTTAATGGCCGCCATTTTGAAACAAGATGGCTGATGAATCTGGCCAGCGAACTTGGTCGAGGTGTTGATGTATACTACCCACATGCCTTCTTACATCGAAATAGGCGAATACGTGTCTTATCGCGTGACAAATACAAGATCGTTTCAAAATGGTAGCCATGCTAGAAATTCAAAGTGCTATAAATCAACCATTTTTTAAGATATAAACAAAAGAACAAATTTTCAGAAACAAAAACTGCTCCGGAATCTTTGTATCAAGGCCAAACACATAAAAAAAGTCTTTTTCATTTTCCAATTTATTAATACCTCATTTTGAATTTTAAATTTAATTTTTTTAAACGGCAACCCTTTTGAAACAAGATGGCGAATGAAGCTGGCCAACGAACTCGGTCGAGACATTGGTATGTACTATGTACAGACCAAGTTACATCCAAATAGGTTCATAAATACGCCTGTTATCGCGTGACAAAAATCAGGTCGTTTTAAAATGTCAGCCACAAGAGAAATTCAAAATGCTATTACTCATCCATTTTTTTTTAGATATAGACGAAAGAAAAACTGTTCCGGAATCTTTGTATTAAGGTCAAACGCATACAAAAAAAATCTTTTTCATTTTCGAATTTTTTGGTATCTCATTTAAATTTTTTAATTTTTTTAAATGGCCGCCATTTTGAAACAAGATGGCGGATGAAGCTGGCCAACGAACTCGGGCGAGATATTTGTATGTACTATGTACACACCAAGGTACATCCAAATCGGTTCATAAATACGCCTGTTATCACTTGACAAAAATCAGGACGTTTCAAAATGTCAGCCACGCTAGAAATTGAAAATGCTATAACTCAGCCATTTCTTAAGATATAGACGAAACAAAAACTGCTCCCGAATCTTTTTATCAAGGTCAAACACATAAGAAGAAAATATTTTTTCAATTTTTTGGTACCACATTTCAAATTTAAATTTTTTTTAAAAATTTAAATGGCCGCCATTTTTAAACAAGATGGCGGATGAAGCTGGCCAATGAACCCGGTCGAGACATTGGTATGTACTATGTATAAACGAAGTTATATTCAAATCGGTTCATAAATACGCCTTTTATCGCGTGACAAAATTCAGGACGTTTCAAAATGTCAGCCACGCTAGAAATTCAAAATGCTATAACTCAGCCATTTTTTAAGATATAGACGAAACAAAAACTGATCCGAAATCTTTGTATAAAGGTCAAATAGATAAGAAAAAAATATTTTTCCATTTTCAATTTTTTGGTACCACATTTCAAATTTTAAATTTTTTAAAAATTTTTAAATGGCCGCCATTTTGAAACAAAATGGCGGATGAAGCTGGCCAACAAACTCGATCGAGAGATTGGTATGTACTATGTACACACCGAATTACATCCAAATCGGTTCATAAATACGCCTTTTATCGCGTGACAAAATTCAGGACGTTTCAAAATGTCAGCCACGCTAGAAATTCAAAATGCTATAACTCAGCCATTTTTTAAGATATAGACGAAACAAAAACTGCTCCGGAATCTTTGTATAACGATCAAATACATAAGAAAAAAATATTTTTCCATTTTTAGTTTTTTGGTACCACATTTCAAGTTTTAAATTTTTTTAAAAATTTTAAATGGCCGCCATTTTTAAACAAAACGGCGGATGAAGCTGGCCAACGAACTCGGTCAAGACATTGGTATGTACTATGTGCACACCGAATTACATCGAAATCGGTTTATAATTACGGGAGTTACAGTGTGACATAGGTCAGATATATACATATATATATACAGGGTGATTCATAAAAGATGGGCAGAACTTTAAGGGGTTATAGTACACTTAAAGACAAATAATATTAAATAGGAGACTAAGGGTCTCAGACGTATTCCCAAGGAGATAGGGGGCATTAAAGTTTAGGGTCCGAAATTTCAAATGATTATAAAACATGGAAAAATTGGTCGATTCGTTTGCGGTTTTTGCAAAAAATTTTCTTTATGCCAGTATTTTCTTGAAATGAAATTTTAAAGTTCAATTTCAAAAAATGCCGATAGGGGGCGCTTTAGACTTTGGAGTAACAAACAACTATTTTTTAACGTTATTTTTTGTATTTCTTTAAATGATTTCGAAAGCTTAGACTTAAACTTAAATTTTGATCTAAAAATCTGAGTCCTAACGAGTAGTTAAGTAGCATAAACTGAAATTTGAAACCCTTCTCCCCCCAGAACAAAAATCAGTTATTCCCGATCTTTGTGTCGTAGATTAGGCTCTAACTACTGCCGCGTTTTGCTAAAATTATTCTTTATGTCAGTATTTTCTTGAAAATAAATTTTAAAGAAAATTTTCAAAAAATTCCGATAGAGGGCGCTTTAGACTTTGGAGTAACGAACAACTATTTTATACCGTTATTTTTGTGTCTCATTAAATGCTTTCTAAATCTTAGACTTAAACTTAAATTTTCAGCTCAAAATCTGAATCGCTGAGCGTGGTTCAGTAGCGAGGGGAGGGGGTTCAAATTTCAACTTCTGAACATAGTTCAGTTTGCACTACTTAACCATGCCCAACGATTCTGTGCTGTGATACGAGGCAAAAATACAACTTTCGTCAAGGACTGCATAGTCGGAATTCACTCATAAAGGCACTGGCACAGTTCGAAATGTCGCTCATGCAAACGTTAAAGCTCCATTCCTGACGCTAGTCACCGGGTGAAGAAGGAAACAGAAAGTATGCAAATGTCAAATGGGGAAGAAGAAGAACACGTATGCAAAATTTCGACACGATTCAGGCATAAAAACCACTGAACGGTGAGTCAAGTGTAAGTCGCGGTAGTAATGAATCGGAAGATGGTGCCCTTCAGGAATAAGGAAAAGGCTGAGATGCATTTAATTTACGGAGCGGCAGATGGAAATAGTGCAGAGGCACAACGAATGTACGGAGAGCGATTTCCCAACAGGCGGTTGCCTAACCGCAAAACTTTCGAGCGCTTGCACAGACAGTTGTGTGAGACGGGATCATTTCTCGCTTCCCGGTCGAATGCAGGTCGTGCAAAAAAGGACGAATCAGTACTTGTTGCAGAAGCCATTCTGGATGTAGTAGCGGCGCAGCCAAGCACAAGTACACGAACAGTGGCTAGGCAGGTGGATACCTCACAGTCCATGACTTGGAGGGTACTGAAGGATGAACATTTGCTCCCGTTTCATGTGCAACGAGTCCAGAAACTGTCTCCAGGGGATTATCCAAATCGTATTGAATTCGCCCGCTGGTTTCTGCAGCAGAACGCGCTAAATCCACATTTTGGACGAACTGTGCTTTTCACCGATGAATGTACCTTCACACGTGAAGGTACATTTAACACACACAATGCACATGTATGGGCGGATGTCAATCCACATGCTACGTATCCACATGCTCATCAGAGACGCTTTTCCATCAATGTTTGGGCAGGAGTCCTCGGAGACCACCTAATCGGACCGTACCTTCTTCCTGAACGCCTCAACGGTAAAACATACCTCACATTTCTGCAACATGTGCTGCCAGACCTGTTAAACGTTGTTCCTCCACGCATCCGGCGGGTCATGTGGTTCCAGCACGATGGAGCGCCAGCCCATTACGTACGAGACGTCCGCAACTATCTGGACATCACATTTCCGAACAGATGGATTGGTCGAGGTGGTCCTGTTGCTTGGCCTGCTCGCTCGCCAGATCTTTCACCCCTCGATTTCTTTTTTTGGGGACGATTGAAGGCTCTTATGTATGAGACACCCATTGAATCCCCCGAGGAACTGGTCGCCAGACTTTCCGCCGCTGTAGGGGAAGTGCTCGAAAAGCCTGATGTTTTCGCGAATGTTCCCCGTTCCATTCTTCGCCGTTGTTCTGCGTGCATAACCTCTGGTGGTCACAATTTTGAACATTTATTGTAATTACATGTTAATAAATATGCTTTGGTAACATAATCCTAATTTGTGTCTTTTTACCTCGTATCACAGCACACAATGTGTGGACATGGTAAACTGAACTGTGCTCAGGAGTAGAAATTTCAAACCCCTCTCCCCAGAAACTTAACCACGTCTAACGATTCAGATTTTGGGCTGGAAATTTAAGTCTAAGCTTTAGAAAGCATTTAATGAGACACAAAAAATAACGGTATAAAATAGTTGTTCGTTACTCCAAAGTCTAAAGCGCCCTCTATCGGAATTTTTTGAAAATTTTCTTTAAAATTTATTTTCAAGAAAATACTGACATAAAGAATAATTTTAGCAAAACGCGGCAGTAGTTAGAGCCTAATCTACGACACAAAGATCGGGAATAACTGATTTTTGTTCTGGGGGGAGAAGGGTTTCAAATTTCAAATTTCAGTTTACGCTACTTAACTACTCGTTAGGACTCAGATTTTTAGATCAAAATTTAAGTTTAAGTCTAAGCTTTCGAAATCATTTAAAGAAATACAAAAAATAACGTTAAAAAATAGTTGTTTGTTACTCCAAAGTCTAAAGCGCCCCCTATCGGCATTTTTTGAAATTGAACTTTAAAATTTAATTTCAAGAAAATACTGGCATAAAGAAAATTTTTTGCAAAAACCGCAAACGAATCGACCAATTTTTCCATGTTTTATAATCATTTGAAATTTTGGACCCTAAACTTTAATGCCCCCTATCTCCTTGGGAATACGTCTGGGACCCTTAGTCTCCTATTTAATATTATTTGTCTTTAAGTGTACTATAACCCCTTAAAGTTCTGCCCATCTTTTATGAATCACCCTGTATATATATATATATCAATTTTGAACGGAGGGTGGTTTCGGGGTCTGGTGGTCCGGATCGATGAAAATATACCAAAATTTTTTGAAATCGCTTTCCTCCGAACGGCTGCAATAGGTAGCTTACCCCCAGACCCCGAAACCACCCTCCGTTCAAAAGTTGATATATATATATATATATATATATATATATATATATATATATATATATATATATCTGGCCTTTGTCATACTGTAACTCTCGAATTTATGAACCGATTTGGATGTAATTCGGTATGTACATAGTACATACCAATGTCTCGACCGAGTTCGTTGGCCAGCTTCATCCGCCATTTTGTTTCAAAATGGCGGCCATTTAAAATTTTCTAAAAAATTTTAAATTTGAAATGTGGTACCAAAGAATTGAAAATGGAAAAATATTTTTTTCTTATGTATTTGAGCTTTATACAAAGATTCCGGAGCAGTTTTTGTTTCGTCTATATCTTAAAAAATGGCTGAGTTATAGCATTTTGAATTTCTAGCGTGGCTGACATTTTGAAACGTCCTGAATTTTGTCACGCGACGTATTTATGAACCGATTTGGATGTAACTTCGTTTGTACATAGTACATACCAATGTCTCGACCGAGTTCGTTGGCCAGCTTCATCCGCCATCTTGTTTAAAAATGGCAGCCATTTAAATTTTTAAGAAAAATTTAAATTTGAAATGTGGTACCAAAAAATTGAAAATTGAAAAAATATTTTTTTTCTTATGTATTTGACCTTGATACGAAGATTCGGGAGCAGTTTTTGTTTCGTCTATATCTCAAAAAATGGCTGAGTTATAGCATTTTGAATTTCTAGCGTGGCTGACATTTTGAAACGTCCTGATATTTGTCACGTGATAACAGGCGTATTTATGAACCGATTTGGATTTAGTTTGGTGTGTACATAGTACATACAAATATCTCGACCGAGTTCGTTGACCAGCTTCATTCGCCATCTTATTTCAAAATGGCGGCCATTTAAAAAAATTTAAAATTTAAAATGAGATACCAAAATATTGGAAAATGAAAAAGATTTTTTTGTGTTTGACCTTAATACAAAGATCCCGGAACAGTTTTTGTTTCGTCTATATCTAAAAAAATGGCTGAGTAATAGCATTTTGAATTTCTATTGTGGCTGACATTTTAAAACGACCTGATTTTTGTCACGCGATAACAAGCGTATTTATGAACCGATTTGGATGTTACTTGGTCTGTACATAGTACATACCATTGTCTCGACCGAGTTCGTTGGCCAGCTTCATTCGCCATCTTGTTTCAAAAGGGTTGCCATTTAAAAAAATTAAATTTAAAATTTAAAATGAGGTATTAAAAAATTGGAAAATGAGAAAGATTTTTTTATGTGTTTGACCTTGATACAAAGATTCCGGAGCAGATTTTGTTTCTGAAAATTTGTTCTTTTGTTTATATCTTAAAAAATGGTTGAATTATAGCACTTTGAATTTCTAGTATGGCTAACATTTTGAAACGATCTTGTATTTGTCACGCGATAACACACGTATTCGCGTATTTCCATGTGAGAAAGCATGTGGATAGTATGCACCAACATCTCAGCCAAATATAAGTTACTTTAAATAAAAGCAGCTTGGATAAAGCTGACTAATTTCGTGAAATTCTCATTCATAATGATTTAGTATTGATAAAAATTAGTATTGAATCTCCTATATTCGGTTTCCACTAAATAGAGCTTCGTGTGCTTGAATAATATAAGTTGGCTTTTTTAAAATAAGGTATTTGAAAGCTACCTCTTCCTCCCGGCACTGGCCGGAAGGACTTTTTTAAACCCGAATTTTAAAAACATGCAAAAATATTATAGTCATATTTTTTCACATACATTGAAATATATGTATATGCAGATAATGTAAATAAATTCAGATTAAATAATTTAAATCAGATTAAATTTAATATGCACAGAAAGCTTCTCAACATGATTGTGTTATTAGTGGCTGTTTCTGTGTGTGTTTATAGAATTAGTAGATTAACACGAGATGTAAATAAAACTATATTGAGAATTGACATGTTACAATTTCTTGCATGTGCACAGGAAAGAGCGCTTGCAGTTTACAAGGACCGGAGATTTTGTTACCCGGCTGCGAAAATTGCGAAATCACAGCTAGAAAGATGAGCTGTTGCGTACAGTGTGAATGCTCGAGTTCAACTGCCTCTTCAAATGTACAATCACTCAAACCAGGAAGTGTCCTTGATTCCTTGATCAACAACCATAACTCTCAATAATTATTTTTAAACAACTGAGGAGATGAAAGTATCTTGATATGATAAACAAAATTGGATATAACACCATTTCAGATGATTCATGGTAATTGCTAATTGCTAAAGAGATAATATCAATAAGGGTTTTCTTAAATAAAAGTTATAACAATAAATCACTCTAAAGTGATTTTAGTTGAAGTAAATGGGTTCTCATGAATCTAAATTGATAAAATGTATGTTCACTGAACATGCTCCCCCCCCCCCCCCTATCAGGGCTTTAGTCCTGATACTGAGGGAGTAATGCTAACTTCTGCACCGGGCGTTAGAAGAATGAAGACCCGCGTTGCACAGTCACCACTCTGTTGAGTCCATCACTGCCTGGGTGGACCTCCGTAATACGGCCCAACGGCCAAGTTCCAGGTGGTTGATTTGCGTCCGTTAATAACACTACCTGACCCACCTCGATGTTAGGCGTGGCGATCTTCCACTTAGCTCTGGGTTGCAGCGAGGCCAAGTATTCTCTGGTCCAACGTTTGGAGAAGCCGGCTTTCATGTCTTGGAGCAGCTCCCATCGTTTCTTTAGATTGGTTGTAGTGGTTGCTGACTCATCGGGCATAGAATGCAAAACATCCCCTGTAAGAAAATGTGAGGGAGTGAGAACATTTATTGAGTCAGTATCATTATCGTTTAACTGTATAAGCGGCCGCGAGTTGAGCAAGGCTTGTATCTGGGTGAGTAACGGGGTTAGCTCTTCGAAAGTGAGCAATGTCTCTCCTATGACTCGCTTGATGTGATACTTTGTTGATTTTATCGCAGCCTCCCAAATCCCGCCAAAATGAGGGGCAGAAGGAGGGATGAAATGCCATTCTAGAGAGTTTTCAGCTTGATAGTGGGACATTATTTCATTATCTGTAAATGAACGCCACAATTCATAAATTTTGTCCAACTTTCTGGATGCACCGACAAAATTGGTGCCATTGTCGCTGTAAAGATGCCGTGGGGTGCCTCGCCTTGCACTAAAACGTCGAAGGGCGGCGATAAATGCCTCACCTGTCATATCACTCACAGCTTCAATATGCACAGCTTTTGTAGCCAAACAAATAAACAAAGCTATATAGCCCTTAGTTGTTTTTGCACCCCGACCCTTACTAAATTTAATAGATATAGGGCCTGCGTAATCGACACCGCTGGAAAAAAATGGACGTTCCAGGGTTACTCGATGCTGTGGCAAATTCCCCATTAGTTGAGGGGTTGCAATGGACCTTTTATATCTGTAGCATTTTAAACATCTATTGATGCATTTGTTAATGATCTTTTTTCCACCAACTATCCAATAAGATTGTCTGATGATGTGGGATAGCAGTGAAGGCCCAGCATGTAAATGGCCAATGTGTTGTTGCTGTATTAATAACTCAGCCATTTTATGCTGTGAGGGCAATATTAAAGGATGTTTGTGATTAAAGGATAATTGTGAATGTTGTAAGCGTCCTCCCACCCGTAACAGCCCCTTATCATCAATAAACGGGTGGAGGGATTGTAACGTACTTTTCTTTGGTAAAGCTTTCTGTTCTTTGATACATTTAAATTCCTCCTGAAAGTAAGAATTCTGAATCCAACGAACAATATTCTCTTCAGCAGCTTTTGTTTCTTTGTAAGTAAGATGTGGTGAAAAAATTTCTGTTTTGTTAGACTTCTTGCATTTTTTGATAAATCTTTGGCAATATGCCAAAATGCGAATAATTTTTGCAAGTGAAGAGTGCTTTTGAAACAAATTATCAAATAGATCATTTGATGTGTGGGCGTGAAAGGAAAAAAATTGGATCAGACCTTTGTTCGGCTTTGATTTGATCATCAAATTCCTCAACATTTGAGTCGTCTTTGGGCCAATTGGATGGGTCTAAAGTTAGCCAACTTGGCCCCTTCCACCACAAATCACAACCTGGAAGACATTTTGGATCAATACCGCGTGAAGCGATATCTGCGGGATTCTCTTTGGATGGTACATGTCTCCAGTGCTTTGTAGGTAGAATTTCGGTAATTTGAGCTGTCCTATTCGCGACAAAAGTCTTCCATTTACGCGGATGTGCTGATAGCCAAGAAAGGACGACTTTGGAGTCCGTCCAGGCGAAAATATCGAACTTGTAACTCTTTAATGTTTCCATGACGGAACGGAACAGCTTAGCTAGTAGGTGCGCACCGCAAAGCTCTAATTTTGGCACTGAAATCTGTTTGATTGGAGCAACTTTAGTTTTAGAAACTATGAGAAATGAGTTTATTTTCCCCTTACAACTTTGTCGGCAATAAATTGGGGCAGCATATGCCAATGTTGAGGCATCAGAAAAACCGTGTAATTCAAACGGGTTACCGGATGAAAGCGTGACACATCTAGGAACAGACAATTGATTTAGTCCGTAAAGGAAATTTGAAATTGTAACAATTCGTCTGTAAGATGTTGCGGTATAACAGAGTCCCAATCCCCTTTTGTAAGCCAAAGTTTCTGATAAAATACCTTTAAAGTCACAGTACAGGGCGAAATTAGACCTAGCGGGTCGAAAATCCGTGCAGACTCGGCTAAAATGTGTCTCTTTGTAAGAGGTGGAGAGAGTGTTAATGCAGTTATGAAAATAAAACTATCTGTTGAAGAGTTCCAGCTTAAGCCTAGAACTTTGGAGCTTCCGTGGTCACTAGGAATGATTTCAAAATTTGATTCAGTGCTAGAAGAATCTATAAATTCATTAAGAAATGCCTGTGAATTTGAATTCCACTTCCTCAAGTGGAAACCATGCGCGTCTAAACACTCTGTAATTTCTTTGCAAGTTTCTATTGCTTCCCTAACAGTATTCGTACCGGATAATAAGTCATCCATGTACATATCCTCTTCTAACATGCGCGAAATGCAAGGATTTTTTGTATAATCCTGAGCGATTTGTTTTATACATCTAGTTGCCAGAAAAGATGCTGGCGCTAAACCATATGTGACAGTTTTCAATTTGTAATTTTTTATTTCCTCATTAGGATTAGACCTCCAAACTATTTGCTGATAAATTTGATCCTCTTCAGCAACCAAAATCTGGCGGTACATTTTCTCTATATCCGCAGAAAAGACTATTTTCGGAAATCGAAAATTAAGTAAGATTTCGAAAATGTCCCGTTGTAACTTAGGGCCTACACCCAAAATAGAATTCAAGGAAATACCACTTGAAGTTTTGCATGAAGCGTCAAAAACTACCCTTAATTTAGTAGTGATACTAGAAGATTTAATAACCGCATGATGAGGAAGAAAGTAGTGTTTGTTTTCATAATTATTAATGTCATTTTGTGCAACTAATTCCATGTGATCTAATTCTTCATATTCGTACATAAACTCTTCGTACTGATTTTCAAATTCTGGTTTTTCTCTAAATTTCTTTTCCATAGCAAGCAAGCGAGAAATTGCGGCAGGTTTAGAATTACCTAATTCTGATTTAGCTTGAATAAAAAGGTAACTTATCCATAAAACGACCCTCGGAATTAATTGAATAATTTTCCTGAAAATGTGATTCAACAAATTGCTCTTCAGGTGACAACATTTGAGTATTCTTATTAAATACTTCTTCTACTTCCCAAAAACGCTTTAACTCTTTATCAATATTAACTTCATAAATGTGTAAATTATGTATTGAATTTGGAGATGTACTAGAATGTGGCATTTTCCCTGATACCAGAAAGCCAAAAATTGAATTTTGAGCAATTAAATTGCTCTGAGTATCTGTTACTTGACTAGGAAGCAAAATAGAAAAGAAATAATCAGATCCTAGAATAATGTCTATTTTACTCGGTGTCCCGAAATGTGGATCCGCTAAGTTTATATTCTTTAAATGCGAAAAATGCTTCTCATGTATTTTTTCCGCAGATAACGGAGCAGTTAAATCATCTAAAATAAATGCCTTAACAGACAACTTGGTGTCTGCATTATAAATTGATGTAAGATCAAACATTACGTAACCCTTAGTTACTGCGATCTTCGAGTTAGACAGACCTTTTACGGGGAACCTAGCATTTTTCCTTTTAATTCCTAACATTTTCATGCAGTATTCAGAAACAAATGTAGACTCTGATCCACTATCACACATGATTCTTAAAGTGTGCTTTTGACCCATGCAATCATTAATATATACACTAGCAGTGGGCAAAAGTGCGAAAGATGTTTGAACTGCATTTATGGAAGGAGAAATTTCCTTTTTATTCTCATCCGGAATCGAACCGGCCTCTGAATCAGGTTTGTTTTTGCGGCTCTGTTTTTCATTTGAACGAGAAGTTGATATTGCGTAATTTTGCAGCTTATTTTCGCATAAACTAGCATGATGTTTCAGCTTGCAATTATGACAAGAGTAAGAGGAATTGCATTGCCAGGTAGTGTGCTTCTCAGACAAGCAATTACTGCATAACTTGTTTTTCTTAACAAACTGTCTCCTATCCCTGATGCTTAATTCTTTAAATTTAACACACTTGTAAAGTGAGTGATTAAATTTACATAGTAAACATTTGCTAATGACACTGGAAAAAGATCTATTGACGTTATACTGTTTCTCTTGTTTATGCGAACCTTCATTTTCACTTTTATACAATTCTAAAGATGAACATCTATCATTTATAAACTGAATAAACTGATCAAAAGACGGAAAGTCTTCGCTTGAGGTCAATTTTGCCCATTCCTCCCTGGTTTTAGAATCAACCTTTTGTAATAAAATATGAATTAGCCATAAGTCACGGCCAGATGCCTTTTCATCGATTGATTTAAGGCCTCTAATTACTTCATCTGATACATCTGATAAACAGCGTAAGCTAAATGCATTTACTTGAGTAATGGGGGAAATGTCCAAGAATGTTTTAACTAAAGTGGAAACAATTTGTTTTTTCTTATCATATCTCGACAGCAATTTTTCCCACGCTTCTGAATAACTGTTTTCAGAAATAGGAATATGTTTTATAATAGAGGCTGGCTCTTCCCCTAGTAACCCTCTTAAATATTGAAACTTCTGTATATTAGTTATGCTGGCATTGTTATGAACTAATGATAAATATAAATCTTTAAATGACAGCCAGTTTTTAAAACCACCATTAAATTGCTCTATATTGAGCCTAGGCAATTTAAAATTGTTAGAAATAGTAGAACTAACAACTGGAATCTGATCATTTATCATTTGAGGTGCATGCACATTTACGCTAACTTTTTCAAGTTCCGTTTGCAGTTTGGCTTTGGTTTCATAATATTTCTTTTCAAATTCCTCAATTTCAGATGCTTCAGTTGGTAATTGAGCATCATATTTATCAAAATCGGAATAAACTGTCTCTAATTTTTCTAATTTATTGTACAAGTCATTTTTTTGAAATGTTTGCTCAGCGTTAATGAAGTTGTTTATCCTTGTTAGAGCAGATTTAGCTCTGCCACGTAAATTTATAACTGCCTTTTCCAATTCTTCAGCAGCCTTTTTTGCGGCTTCCAAGTTTCATTATTCAAATAATGAGGTGAATAGCGTAAAAAACAAAAGCCAAACCGATAATAATAATAAGATAAAATGTACTTATCTGTAATAAATGTGAGGCGAGGTGCTCCGTCGTCTGTTGCAATTCCACATAAGACTAGTGAAAACACTATTTAGAACACTGAAGTAATATATGATGAGTGTACATTAATCCAAGCTTGAAAAAATATCCAAGATCTCACAGCGGTGCCTCCAACTTTTATGTTTCTGTGTGTGTTTATAGAATTAGTAAATTAACACGAGATGTAAATAAAACTATATTGAGAATTGACATGTTACAATTTCTTGCATGTGCACAGGAAAGAGCGCTTGCAGTTTACAAGGACCGGGGATTTTGTTACCCGGCTGCGAAAATTGCGAAATCACAGCTAGAAAGATGAACTGTTGCGTACAGTGTGAATGCTCGAGTTCAACTGCCTCTTCAAATGTACAATCACTCAAACCAGGAAGTGTCCTTGATTCCTTGATCAACAACCATAACTCACAATAATTATTTTTAAACAACTGAGGAGATGAAAGTATCTTGATATGATAAACAAAATTGGATATAACACCATTTCAGATGATTCATGGTAATTGCTAATTGCTAAAGAGATAATATCAATAAGGGTTTTCTTAAATAAAAGTTATAACAATAAATCACTCTAAAGTGATTTTAGTTGAAGTAAATGGGTTCTCATAAATCTAAATTGATAAAATGTATGTTCACTGAACATGGGCATAATTTTCGCTTATTTTTCTTAATAATTGTATATTTAAATATAATATACTTAAAAATTTATTTTTGTGTGTATGTTTTCATAAAATTAAAACAGTAGAATTTTAATCTTAGAACATAAAAAAAGAAAAACAAATGTATTCAATGCAATTTAATTAATTTACTTTAAATTTATGAATGAAAATCTATATTTTCCTTTAAGCAGAATGTCAATTTCACTGGCCCATATTTTTCAACCAAATCCAACTAACTTTGAAAGACTAAACAAGTAAAGTATTTCTACATGGAACACTTTCTTAGCACGATTTTATTTTCAGCCAAAACTTAATTTCATTGTCAAAAGGTTTAAAATAATAAAGCATTACTAAAATGATTTTCATGTGAAATTGGCAAACAAAACAAAAGGAAACAAACCAGTAAATAAGGAAACAGTACAAAAAAATTAAACACTTTATAATTGTTAAAAAGAGCTAACGCGCCCACAAAATTGTAACGCATAGAGAGACGCCAAAAAAAAAACCCAGATAAACATTTTCCAAATATAGCCACATGGCATTCAGAACATAAAAAAATTTTGTAATAAAAAAACTTCATGAAAATAATTTTAAAAAAATAAAAGAAACAGCAGTAGCAGCACAGCACACGAACTTTGTTGCTGTTGCTTATAATTCTCTCTTCTTCGTCGGCACTAATTATGAATTTGCAAATTAATTACGCCTAAAAATTAAGAATTCAAAAAATAATTCGTACAAATTAGTAATTCGACAAAGATTTCATTCAATAAAAAAATTTTATAGCTCCACTAATCATTTATTATAAAGTTAAATTATGTTTTTTTTTTTTTTTTAATTGTGAGAAGAAAATTCTGACAGAATTTTCTAGATCTTTTTGTCTTGTTACCCTTTTATTGGTTAGATGATACAATGCATAGTAAAACACTACTGAGCTGAGTTGAAACAAGTGGGTAAGTGTGATCACAGATCGCACAGAGGATTTCGTTTAATATTCCTCCACTTTATCCTTTTGCAAAATCTGTTAGTTCCCCATTTCGCAACCAGGGGGCGCACTCTATTCTACACAAACCTCTGTCCGAAAGAAACTCCGTTTTACAACCTATCCGTAGGTATATCAGTCGAGGTAATCGAGTCTATAGCACCCGAGATAGGTAGGCGCAGGCCTGTCGGTAAAAAGTGGAACTGAAATATGTAAGACTATGTGCATAATATGAAAGAATGGTCAAAGTGGTGTCGGCGAAAGTTAGAAAAGTACCACCGGGTGCAATGGGGGGAGGTTAGAAAAATTGCTTAAAATACACAAGTTAGAGCCCGGTGGGTAAATAATATAAGACTTTTTAAAAATTTTATGATTTTTCGTGTGATCGCAAGTGTTCTGCTACACGTATGCAAAATTTCAAGTCTTCAACTTAAATAGGGGCTCAATTAGAAGAAAAAAGCTTTAAATACACAAGTTAGAGCCCAGAGGGTTAAATATAAGAAATTTTCAAAATTTTATGATTTGTCGTTTGATGTGAGGTGTTCAGCTATAAGTATGCAAAATTTTAAGTCTTAAATTTAATTAGGGGTTCAGTTAGAGAAAAAGATTAAAATACACAAGTTAGAGCCCAGAGGGTTAAATATAAGACTTTTTCAAAATTTTATGATTTGTTGTTTGATGTGAGGTGTTCAGCTATAAGTATGCAAAATTTCAAGTCTTAAACTTAATTAGGGGCTCAGTTAGGACAAAAAGATTAAAATACACAAATTAGAGCCCATAGGGTTAAATATGAGACTTTTTCAAAATTTTATGATTTGTCGTTTGATGTGAGGTGTTCAGCTATAAGTATGCAAAATTTTAAGTCTTAAACTTAATTAGGGGCTCAGTTAGAACAAAAAGATTAAAATACACAAGTTGGAGCATAGAGGGTTAAATGTAAGACTTTTTCAAAAATTTTAGGATTTGTCGTTTGATGTGATGTGTTCAGCTAGAGGTCTGCAAAATTTTAAGCCTTCAACTTAATTAGGGACTGAGTTAGAACAAAAAGATTAAAATACACAAGTTGGAGCCCAGTGTTAAAACCCCCCTTTCTTTCTGTTTGACTTGGCGAAAATTAATCACCGCCAAGAATTATGGTAACCCTATTTTTTACTTTACTATTTTTCAGTTTGTTTATTAAGGTAGATGTAATTTAAATTCTGAAGCGAGCGATCTCCGCTATATGAGATCTGAACCAGGACTGCCTGGTGATAATAAACATATTAATATTCAGTTTTTCGAGGTTTTAATTATTTGAGTGCTGATTTACTTCCAATGAGTAAAAATCGTTCTGTTGATTTATCATGAATAGATAAAATTGTTCCGCATATCATTTATTTGAATTGACGTGAAATATTTCTGATTCGAAGTTCTTTTTATTCGACTGTGTTCTGTTGAAATCCCTCATGTTGGCTAACCGCGACAGTATGTCTGGACTGACGAATGAATATTATTTTCTTCTGATTCTGAAAGCTTGTGGTAAGCTATTTTTTTATTGTTTATTAATTGAAAGCAAATATGTCAACTACTGTTAATATTGATACTTTAAAAAAGAAAAGAACTGGATTGCGTACACAAACTACAAAATTGTGTACAAAAATAAGCACAACTCTTGAAGACGATTCACTGACATTAGAAAATAAGCTAGATTTATTAAACATTTGTAAGGACCAGTTAAATGACAAATATGAATTATTAAAAAAATTAAACTCTGATATCCAGGATATTATCGCCGATGACGATTTTGAGAAAGAAATCGAAAATTCTGAAACCTATAGTGAGAAAATAATCGAATCTCGTTATAAAATAACGAAGTTCTTAAATGAACATAACTCCCAAAATCAGAATAATACTTTTCAAAATTTTATGAAAAATGAATCCGGTTCTCAAAACGGAAATTTAGAGCGATCTATGAAATTGCCGAAGCTCACTATAAATAAATTTTTTGGTGACAGCAGTTCCTGGTTAGAATTTTGGGGGCAATATTCTAATTCAATTGAAAAGAATTGCAATTTAACTCCTATTGACAAATTTGTCTATTTGAAATCTCTTCTTGGAGGTAGTGCATATAATGCTGTTGCAGGATTTTCGCTTTCTGAGGAAAACTTTAAATCTGCAGTTGAATTATTAAAGACTCGCTACGGTCGTGACGACCTAGTCATCAACGCACATATGAATAAACTCTTAAATTTAAAACAGGTAAAGAATGCATCTAATGTTAGAGAACTTCGGGAACTGTATGACAGTTGTGAAATACAAATTAGAAATTTAAATTCTCTCGGAGTTACAGCAGGAAGTTATGGTCATCTCCTATGCCCTATTTTATTAAAGTTGATACCTGCTGAAATGGCGTTAGATTTTAATCGTAAAAGAACCGATGGTAAAAAAATGGAAGTCGAAGAGCTTCTTTCTTTCATTAAAAACGAAGTACAATCGCGAGAATCTACTATGGCACTCCAGAGCTCTGAAAATAGTTTTAGTGCTAAAAAAGAAAAGAATAGATACAATAACAGTTATAAACATTTTAGCAACTATAAACGCGACATTCCTTCAGCCTCTGCATTGGCTACTAACGTAAAAAATGTTTGTTTATTTTGTGACAATGAACATGATTCAAAATTGTGTAAAGTGTGTACTATTCCTCAAAAACGGGATAAATTACGTATGCAAGGACGCTGTTTCACTTGTTTCAAGAAATTCCACGTCTCGGCTAAATGTAAATCGAATTTAGAGCCATGTAAATTTTGTAATGGAAATTTTCATCATTATTCGATTTGTTTAAAAAAATCTCAACCGACAATTCCAAAAGAAATCGAATCAGCTGACACAATTATTAGTTCAATATCTCATTGTAAAAATGAAAATGAAAATTCTTTTAAAGAGATTACAAACATCTTGCGTAAATGTGGAATCTGATAAAAACTCTGAGCTTGCATTATGCTTGTATGATTTGGGGAGTCAAAGGTCATTCGTCACAGAGCAATTAGTATCAAAATTAAATCCCCGAATTATTCGTCAAGAGAAACTTCAAATTTATTCTTTTGCAGCTGTTAAACCACAAATAAAAACATTTGATGTTGTGCAATTAAAATTATGCCATGTTGAAAACAAATCGCGTTTCATATTTATCGAGGCTTTAGTCACAGATGTAATTTCAAACGTTAGGATTTCCCCCCCCCCCTTCTCTCCAGACAGATAAAAAATAAACTGGCACCTTTTAAATTAACAAATGCTGTTGCATCATCCCATTCTAATGTAAATGTTCTTATTGGAGCGGATTATTTTTATCAAATCTGTTACGATAGAGAAATAGAAAAAATAACTAAATCTCTCTTTTTTTGTGATAGTTTATTTGGATATTCACTTTGTGGTTTTTATGAAGATGAAAAAAGAAAAAAAATGGAAAGTGCTTCTGTTTTAAATCTGTGTGTTTCAACTCCAGTTGGGGAAGATTTGAATTTTTTATGGGAAATCGAATCTTTGGGTATTACGCAATCAAATGATAATATTTCTGATGCAGATAAGGAAATTGTGAATAACTTTGAGAATAACTTAAAATTCGTAAATAATAGATATGAAACGGGTTTATTGTGGAAGGATGACATAAATCGTAAACTCGAGAAGGATAATGACTTATGTAAAAATTATAAAGATATTATATTAGAACAATTAACTGCTGGAATTGTAGAAGAATGTCCTGATAAAATAACAGAAAGTGGTTATTTTATGCCGCACAGGCCGGTTTTAAGAAATGATAAATTAACTACTAAGGTAAGAATGGTTTTCGACGCTTCTTCTAAAGAAAAGCATTTAAATTCTCTAAATGATTGTTTATATCCAGGACCTAACCTTAACCCGAACATTCTTAATGTAATATTTAATTTCAGAAAATTTAATGTTGCATTTAGCGCTGACTTAGAGAAGGCGTTTTTGCAAATTGGGATAACAGAGGAAGATCGGGATTATTTAAAATTTTTGTGGTTTGGTGACGAAAAGGATGATTTAAAAATTTTGAGATTTACACGAGCTGCTTTTGGGGTAACTTGCAGTCCCTTTCTTTTGGCCGCAACGATTAAATCCCATATACGTAAATATGTTGATCATCCTGAAGTTGTTAAGATTTTGGACTCTTCTTTTTATGTAGATGATTTGATTACGGGGTCAAAATCTGACGAAGACGCTTATTATCTATCCTCAACAGCTTCGCATATTTTTAAAGAAGCTAGCATGAATTTGCGAAAATTCAATACTAATTCTGTCAAACTTAGAAAATTATGGAAAGAAAATAAATTATGTGACTCAGAAGAAAATTTGAATAATTCTCTAAAAATTTTGGGATTATTATGGGATACTAATTGGGATATTTTACGTTTTGACGTACAATCCTTTCCTGATGATTGGAAATTTAATCCCTCGAAACGCGTTGTTCTTAAAGCCATGTTAAAATTCTTTGATCCTATTGGATTCATTGCACCATTTTCTGTTCGTATGAAAAGTTTGCTACAGGAAACATGGAAAAGGGGTTTGGAATGGGATGAAAAATTCCCTGATGATTTAAAAATTGAATGGGAAAATTGGTATGCAGAAATCGAACATTTACATAAATTTGAGGTACCCCGCAAATATTTTCCACAGGGTTTAGACTTTTCGGACCCAATCGAAATCCATATATTTTCAGATGGTAGTCCTAAGGCTTATGGGGCCGTAGCTTATTTTCGATGTACCACAAGTGATAATAAAATTATGACTAGTCTTATTTGGGCAAAATGTCGAGTCGCCCCGATTAAATGTTTGACAATTCCTCGGCTTGAATTAATGGGGGCATTAATAGCTGCAAGGATGTCTAAATATCTGAAAAGTGCATTTAATTTTCAAAATTTGGAAATTCATATCTGGTCAGATTCCACAATTACGTTACATTGGATCAAGGGATCAGCCATGGATTGGAAGCCCTTTGTGGCTAATAGGGTTGTAGAAATACAATCTTTAACTGATCCTAGAATATGGAAATATATCCCGGGTAAGGATAATCCTAGTGATCTTCTTACTCGAGGCGAAAATTTACATAACCTCATAGAAAATAAATTATGGTATTACGGTCCTGAATGGTTGTCATTACCAAAGGACAGTTGGCCGAAACCTGAAAAGATAACTTTTAATGAAAATATTTTGAACGAAAGAAAATCAACAAATTTGAGTTCTGCTCAATTATCTTGTACAGTAGGTGTTGTACCTCCAGAGTCTTTGTTAAAATTAGAAAATTTTAGTTCTCTTTCCAAATTACTTAATATCACAGCCTGGATCTTGAGATTTATAAATAACATCAATAAATTGAAACCTAAAATTTCAGGTGAGCTCACAGCTCAAGAAATCGAAAAGGCAGAATTTTATTGGTTAAAACAAACCCAGTTATCTGTCTTCAATCGTGAAATTGAGTTACTAAAAAAGGGAAAGCCCATCGATAAAGATTCAACCTTGTATAGTCTGAATCCAAAATTGGATGAGAATGATTTGTTAATTTTATCTGGAAGATTACAATTTTCAGAATTATCTCAAAGGGAAAAGCACCCTTTTATACTTCCATATGGAAGTGCTTACACCAAATTGTTAATTCGAAATGCCCATGAAAAGGTTTTCCATTATGGAATTGCAACAACTTTAGCTCACTTACGAGAAAATTATTTTATAATTAGAGGACGAAAAATGATAAAATCTGTACTGAAAAACTGTCTTATTTGCACAAAATTTAAAGCTTCTCCTGGGAAGCAAGAAATTGCACCATTACCTAGAGATCGTATTACTGAATCACCACCCTTCTATACCTGTGCTGTAGATTTTGCAGGACCTATTTATGTCAAAGCAAAAACTGGCCAACAAAAGGCCTATATAGTTCTTTTCACGTGCGCAGTCACTAGAGCTGTGCACCTCGAATTATGTACCAATTTAACGACGGAAACTTTCCTTTTATCATTTAAAAGATTTATCTCTCGTAGAGGAATTTGTCGAACAATCTACAGTGATAATGCGAAAACATTTATCAAAGCTGATAATCTTCTTAGAGAAGTTTGGAGCCGAATATCGAAAGAGGAAGTTTTACGATATTTTAATAAAAATAGAATCATATGGAAATTCATTATTCCAAGAGCCAGTTGGTGGGGCGATTTTTGGGAACGCATGGTACGTTCGGTGAAAACTCCTTTGAAGAAAGTTCTCGGAAGATCTTGTCTCTCATATGAAGAAATACAAACCACTTTAACTGAAATCGAAGCAATGATTAATGGTCGCCCTTTAACTTATGTTTATGAAGAAAACAGTGAACCGCTTCCACTTACTCCTTCACATTTCCTGATCGGCAAACGAATAAATTCTCTACCAGATTTTCATTGTGTTACTGAACCTAAATCGAACAAAATAACGTTAACAAAAATATTGAAATATCGAGAGCAAGTTTTAAACCATTTTTGGAAACGTTGGAGGCAGGAATATTTGCTAGAACTGCGTTCTGCCAATTTTTCAGTTCCTGTCAAAGCTCCGACTAAATTCGAAATTGGTGACGTTGTGTTAATTAATGAAGATAAAACTCCAAAGCACATGTGGAAATGCGGCAGAATTACAGGGCTCTTTTTAGGAAGAGATTCGAAAGTTAGGTCTTGTGCTATACAAACTGAATCTGGTATAATAAAGAGACCAGTTCAACTGTTACATAAGCTTGAACTTGACATTATGGACTAACATTGAACATTTCACTTTTACGAACAATTTGTTTACATTTTCATTTTTTAACTTTTTCTAATCTAGTATTTTGTATATTTTAGTTTCAGTAGTTGTTCCTGTGAAAATAGAATTAATTGTATGTCTCATTATTGTAAGTATGTTCTAACTTTTAATTGTCTTATTGATGTAATTTGAAATCTTTGATAAAAATTTAGTTTGAATGATGAACAATAGTAATTGTTCATCCGGGGGCAGTGTGTTAAAATCCCCCTTTCTTTCTGTTTGACTTGGCGAAAATTAATCACCGCCAAGAATTATGGTAACCCTATTTTTTACTTTACTATTTTTCAGTTTGTTTATTAAGGTAGATGTAATTTAAATTCTGAAGCGAGCGATCTCCGCTATATGAGATCTGAACCAGGACTGCCTGGTGATAATAAACATATTAATATTCAGTTTTTCGAGGTTTTAATTATTCGAGTGCTGATTTACTTCCAATGAGTAAAAATCGTTCTGTTGATTTATCATGAATAGATAAAATTGTTCCGCATATCATTTATTTGAATTGACGTGAAATATTTCTGATTCGAAGTTCTTTTTATTCGACTGTGTTCTGTTGAAATCCCTCACCCAGAGGGTTAAATATCAGACTTTTTCAAAATTTTAGGATTTGTCGTTTGATGTGAGGTGCTCAGCTATAAGTATGCAAAATTTCAAGTCTCCAATGTATATAGTTTCTGAGAACGGACTCTGTGACGGACAGACAGACTGAGGAACCAGACGAATAGGGTTTCGTCAGATGAACGAAACCCTAAAAAGCAATAAAACGATAAATTCGGTTGGAACATGATCCCCACAGAGTTCTTGTCTTAGGTTCTGTCGAACATGCCCCAAAGCGATATAAGTAAGCGTACAATGTCAATACTGGAATCTGGAGTATATTGACACAGCTGCACCATCTGGTGGACGGGGTGAGTAATGCAGTGGCAGCTAAGGGGGGAAGGGGCAAGGGGTGCGACAGCCCCGGGCGCCGAGGCCAAGGGGCGCCAAATTGTGAGAGGTTTAAACCGAAATTTTTTCCCATATTTCGACAATAAATAAGAATTGTTGATTTTGTGTGTGTGTGTGTGTCTGTGTGTGAATGTTTTCTTTAGTAAGAATTTTGTTATATCCAAATAATGAAGAAAGAAAAAGCTGCTGTAAATGTTTCTAGGGATGACTCAACACACTTGGTACCTAAGATAATTATGTATCTTAACTGAGACGCAAAAAGATTAAATAGGGGGCGCCAAATTGAGAGGATGTGTAAACGGAATTTATTTCACATAGTTTGACAATAAATAAGAATTGTTGATTTTTTTTCCTTTGTGTGTGTGTGTGCGAATATTTTCTTTAGTACGATATTTTGTTATATCCAAATTATGAAGAAAGAAAAATCTTCTGAAAATGTTTCTAGGGATGGCTCAGCACACTTGATACCTAATATAATTATGTACCTGAATTAGGGCGCAAAAAGATTAAATAGGGGGCGCCAAATTGAAAGGAGGTTTAAACCGGAAATTATTTCAAATATTTTGACAATAAATAAGAATTATTCACCTTTTCTTTTTTTGTGAGTGTCTGTGCGAATGTTTGAAGAAATTCGGTGAAGGTGAAGGTGGGGGCGGGGATCGATAATTGTGAATCGCTGATGGAGGTTTCTAACTATTTAGCCTCCAGTTTATAAGTCAAAAGGCCTGTTAGCGACTTGGAGTGACATTTCTGGTATAAACAGAACACCTCTGGGATGAGTCCGTACTGCCTTTGGCAGCGTAAACCGGGAGTGTTACGCACGTATCTTTAACCACTAAAATCCTCCATTCAAATTTATTTCAAAATTAGTCTCCGGCATGAGTCCCCGCTATAGGTGCAGATTCCCAAAATTTTTAAGGAGCCAGTAGCTCCTAAACTCCAAAAATCCAGTCTCCACTTTGACTCCTAACCAAAATCTAGTGGTTACATTCTGAAACAAACTCATAAAACAATAGTGTTTATATGGGAAAAAAATTAGGAATTCAAAATGAAAAATAGTTTAATTAATAAATACACATATATAACAAAACACAGACTAATTAAAACAAATGTGTATATTTAATTTAATCCTAAAATTCTTGAAACTTTGATATTAAAAAAGTATAATATGATTCTGGAAAAATCAGGAGATAAAGTTGGACAAGATACAATTGAATAACAAAACATGTATAAGCTAAGCAGTCATGATAATGGGAAATATTAGGAAACTTTATTTCTTATTTTGATTTTGTCAAATAAAAGTATACATATAAAAGAAATTAGGAATGTGTAAGATTATTTTGCACTATAAAAATCTCGCACATGCAGAAAACATTTACAGAGCAAGAATATACCTCGCGTTAAGTGTTTTTTCGTGAGAGTTTCTTTTTCTTTTCGTTCTTTTTTCTTTTTAATTTAATCCTAAAATTCTTGAAACTTTGATATTAAAAAAGTATAATATAAATCTGGAAAAATCAGAAGATAAAGTTGGACAAGATACAATCGAATAACAAAACATGTATAAGCTAAGCAGTCATGATAATGGGAAATATTAGGAAACTTTATTTCTTATTTTGATTTTGTCATATAAAAGTATACATATAAAAAAATTAGGAATGTGTAAGATTATTTTGCACTATAAAAATCTCGCACTTCCAGAAAACATTTACAGAACAAGAATATACCTCGCGTTAAGTATTTTTTCGTGCGAGTTTCTTTTTCTTTTTGTTCTTTTTCTTCAGAGTTCGGAATCCTCTATCCTCGCGGCTCCATGATCCAAAGCCCTTAAACAATCTCCATCGCATCGGGAACTTTGGGCTGTCTCGTAAGCAGATCTGCAGTAAAGGAGTATTTATTTCAACTCTTGATTTCGGACGAAACCTTCGAAGAAATGCTTGCTTTCGCTGGTGTCCAAAGGAGAAGCTTTACCATTAGCGCGTTCATGTGCCGAGCTTCACAGCTGCTAAGCTTTGTAGTGGAGCGGACATGCGAAGAATTATATTAGAACATAATGTTCGGAAAGAAAGCAGTACATCACAGGGTCAGCGTTCAGGACGGTAACTGAGATCGCAAAAATTCCCTTACTTTTTATCAAGGTCATACTTGATTTCGGCCAGGGAAACGAGCAGGTGCTTTTCTATTTGCAAAAGAAAAAAAAATAATTCCGCGACGGGGATTGGGAACACTGGAAATTGATCTCTGGCGACTAAGACACTGGAAGTTAGTCGTCACAGCAAAAAATTTTGTCGCAAAGTGGCGACTGGCGACCGTAAATCTGCACCTATAGTCCCCGCTGCTTATGTCTCCGTATAGCAAGCGTGCTGCGCACGTGCTGGAAAATCTGGAGAGAATCGTAAGATGAGTTGAAAGAAAAAAATTCCGCAGAAATCAGTCCCATGAAACCAGAGATAAAAATGCCCCTTGGCGGTGGAAGGTACAACTAAAAACTGTAAGACAATCGAAAACCAAGTGGAGTGAGCAAAACCAAGTTGAAATTGAGTCCATAGAACCCAAGATAAGAATGCGCCCCCTGCACTGGAGGTGGAACTAAGAACTGCAAGAAAATCGTAAGCTAAGTTGAACAGGGATGTAGTGGAGGGTATACGTGGGTATACGCCGTATACCCTCTGGATTTTTTTAAGAAGTACCGTACACCCTCTGTTTCTCATGAAAACTACAGTATATACAATCTAGGGTATACTCTATGCCTTGAGCGTATACCCTCTGCTTAGAGCGAATACCCTCTGTCTTTTTTACGACTACATCCCTGAAGTTGAATGAATCAATTCTCGCTGAAATCTGGCCAATAGAATCCGAGAAAAGAATGCGCCGTTAATGCTCGATAATTGTGTGTAAAAGAAGTCTACATTTTGGAAAACACACTTTTAAATGTAACTAAAGAGGAGAAACCCTTGTGGGCGAACTTTTAACTCATATCACAGGACTCTTGCCACAGAACACACTAATAATCTTCGATTAAATTGATAAAATGCTTTTAAATTATGTTTTTCGAATTTGGCAACGTTTAATAATTAAGTCGATTGTCCAAATGTCATATAATCTCTGATGCATCGATTTTCGGAAATTAAATGGAGGTATCGCGTCGGCTGGAAAAACATCTCTTTTTAGTTCGGTTTTTTAATGAATGGTTGTCCTATGGTTCTTTCTCCGAACTTTTGTACTGTCACTGCGAGTTTTTGAAAACATTAAGAAAAATTACCGACCGATTTTTAAAATTTTATACGCAGGCTGTAAAATTTTTTTCTACATGTGTTCTGAAATTTTCAAATCGATATCTTAATTAATTTTTTTAATTTTTCCTGATTAGTGAAAATCGTTAATTTCTTCCATTTCGGCTGTGGAATCAGGTTCAGATGGGAGCACGATTTTGCCATTTTGTAAAAAAAAAAAAAAAAAAAAAAAAAAAAAAAAAACGCGTTTTTGATGAGTTTTTAATTAATATCCTCGGCTATTTATATATATAAAAAAAATAATAGAAATCTGAGACTCATGTGCATCAGGACCTGCCTTGGATTACACAGAAATTTTCAGACTTCCACGTGCGGTAGATATTTCTAGCCATCTCCGTCACACAAACACACACATAGATTGGTTTTTACGTTGATTTTTGCGTTCTTCATTCCATGTGAATATTTTCGTGTAATGAGGACGCCTGTGAGCTAATGCAAAATGGATTTAACTGGAAAAAAATAAATAAAGATATTATTTTTTCTTTATTGGAAATTCCACATTCCCGTCGAATTTGCATTCAGAAAAGCCAAATAATAAAATGTAGGCGAGTTATCCCCAAATTTTCCCTTCTTAAATCGTATAAAATCAAAGTAGGACTTTTCAGTATTCCTAGTACGACCAGTACAAATGGCTGTTTTCATCGTTTTAAAAGTTAAATACATTTGATATATACTTAAATTCAGCGCATATGCATTAGAGAAAACTATATCTATATATGTATGGAACAACTGGGATATTAATGGGAGAAATGAATTTGACTCGGGAACCTCTTTGTGGAGTGAACTCATTTATTTCGTCGTTGCATCTTACAATCATGTCCGTGCATATCTCACGAGCCATTTACGTCAATTTCGGGACCTACATGGTCGTAAGTTGTGCAGCCATCTCAAATGGGCAAAATCTAATCTTTTTCGTGCACGTTTCTGCTAATATGTTGGCAATATTTTCCAGCAGGGGCGAAGGTATCAATTTGGATGAAACATTTAGTTTGATTGGTTAATTTAGTTCTTGATTGACATGTGGTCAAGATCCGCAAAATTCCCGGGATTTGTGACGTACAAGGCTTTAACCACAAACGAAAGAGAATTGCCCAAACGTCAGCATTTTCAATCTTAAGTTACCCTCTGAATTTAATGGTGAACGCAATAAATGTTGAGCTGGGAAACAAAGTTACAAGGGGTAAGACGGATTTTAGAATATAAGATTTAAAGTTAGAAATAAGAACTTAAAGATTTTAATTTAAATTTTTGAAATTTAATTTGAATTTTGAATTTTAAAAGGATTTTAATTCTTATCCTTTTCATCTATATATATATACAGCACGATCTATAAATATCTTATAATTGTCATGCGACTGCGCTCGTATTTATAAACCGATTTATATGTGATTGAGCATATGTTAAGAGGGTTTATTATCGAACAAATTCGTTGGACATATTGGTACGCCGTCCTCTTTCAAAATGGCAGTCCCTTAAAAATTTCAAACTAAAATAAAAATGTATAAAAAATTATAAATGTAAATTTATTTCTTGCATAATCAATTGCAAGTCTTAGAAGGATTCAAGAAAAATTTTTGGTTTCCCCTCTATCTTAAAAAAATCCCTGCCGGCCCGGCCTACAGGCGGAGGTAGATTTCGAAGTTAAGTATATTAATTGCACCAACAAAAACTAAATCATGATTACATATATATCCACTTTAACAGTTTTATCCGGCCGCTTTTGACGAATTTTTATTTCATTTTTATATAATAGCTGGTTTTATCAGGATCATGTTAAGGCGGTATTAAAAAAAAATACTTTTCCATGCTCAGCAAGTCTAAATTTTCTGGCACATTTTCAGATTAATTTTTAATAGAAAAAATACGAAACTTGCTGACGTGATTTTTGAAAAGATTTATAAGCGACCTGTGTTTTTATTTTTCTTTCAATTCATTGAAACTTGATTCATAAACAATTATTTTCTCAGTAGGGCAATATTTTTGGTTTCTAACACAATCGCTTCGTGAAATTCTGTTCAAAATGCCCACTTTGAAATCATTTTTTGAAATATATTCTGCCTCTATCAAAAAATCGATCATTACGGTACATTATATAGTTTCTGAAGAAGAGAATCTATCAATTGGACGCGTTTGAGCACAAAAATTAATTTAAAAATGAGTAAGAAAATAAGCAGTTTGTATTTGAATACACCCTTAATAAGATGATTTTTTTCTTCAACCGCTATGTATTAGGTAGCTTTCATTACAAAAAGCTACCTATTGCAGCCGTTCGGAGGAAAGCGATTTCAAAAAAATTTGGTATATTTTCATCGATCATGACCCCCAGACCCCGAAACCACCCTCCATTCAAAATTGATATATATATATATATATATATATAATAGGTTTTATTGATTTTTCCATTTCATATTATTTGTTTCTATTCTGTTTTCATTTTTAATCAATTCACTTGATTTTAATGGTTGTTTGGGCACAGGGAAAAATAACTTTTAGCTTTAGCTTATTTTTCTCACAGAAAACAACCATTCTGCTTATATCATTGAATTCTGTGCCCTTGAAAACGTAATTCAATATATAAGCATTTCCATTATTTGTCGGTGTCCACTTTCTTATTTTTCTTCCATAATAATTCTTATAATAAATTAAAAAAAATTTTTTTTTATACTTACAGCTTTAATTCATAATATTACGGTTTTTGATGGTGGTAGGTTATGTTTAATTAATGGTTATATATATATATATATATATATTTATATATATCTGACCTTTGTCATACTGTAACTCTCGTATTTATGAACCGATTTGGATGTAATTCGGTGTGTACATAGTACATACCAATGTCTCGACCGAGTTCGTTGGCCAGCTTCATCCGCCATTTTGTTTCAAAATGGCGGCCATTTAAAATTTTAAAAAAAATTTAAATTTTGAAATGTGGTATCAAAATATTGAAAATGGAAAAATGTTTTTTTCTTGTGTATTTGACCTTTATACAAAGACTTCGGAGCAGTTTTTGTTTCGTCTATATCTTAAAAAATGGCTGAGTTATAGCATTTTGAATTTCTAGCATGGCTGACATTTTGAAACGTCCTGAATTTTGTCACGTGATAAAAGGCGTATTTATGAACCGATTTGGATGTAACTTCGTTTATACATAGTACATACCAATGTCTCGACCGAGTTCGTTGGCCAGCTTCATCCGCCATCTTGTTTAAAAATGGCGGCCATTTAAATTTTTAAGAAAAATTTAAATTTGAAATGTGGTACCAAAAAACTGAAAATTGAAACAATATTTTTTCCTTATGTGTTTGACCTTGATAAAAAGATTCGGGAGCAGTTTTTGCTTCGTCTATATCTTAAACAAGTGGGTAAGTGTGATCATACATCGCACAAAGGGTTTCGTTTAATATTATTCTTTCAAAACACTTTCTTTCAAAACGTCCAGTACATTTATCGCCATGGAATACCTTCTAAATTTTGGGAAACACATCCTAAACTATGTTAAAGTTTCAAACATATTCGCTTTGTTATATTTCCTAATTTTGTTCGCCCCCCCCCCCCAAAAAAAAATGCTACGATATATCACATGACGGGTATCTGCCAAATTTAGAAAAGTGACCCCCTTGGGGGCGAGTGGGCAGATGGTCACCATGGTTTTTGACGCGGCCTGATTTTAAAAATTTATGTTATATTTTACAAGCCATATTAAAGTTTCAAACAGATCGTCCAGTTATATTTCCTAATTTTGTTCGCGCACCTCCCTCAACCCCCCCTCCTCGAAATGCGACGCGCCCTTCTTCTTTATAATTTATTATCGTGTGTTATAAAGTATCTTAAAGTTTAAAACAGATTGAATTGTCAGATTTCCTACTTTGAATGAAATCGCGGTCTGTTAATTCCACATTCCACCACCAGGGAGCGCACTGTATTCTTAACAAAAGCGTATCTGAACGAAACTCCTTTACACAACCCATTAGTAGATATCTTACTCGAGGGGGTGGCGGTCTTCAGCAAGAATTTAAGATAATTGTTGAAATTACTATTCGGAAATAGTGGTAATTTCACTTTTGACATATTTATATTTAATAAGTATAAGTAGCATGTATCTGAGGACTCCATCAAAAAACGCACCTGAAACGGTATGAAACAAAAAAGAAATATTTTGCCCCTCCCCCTCTCCCCACCTTCCCGAAATTTCACGCGCCATTTTTTATAAACTTTTTCTAATGTGTTATAAACTATCGTAAAATTTCAAACAGATCGCCTTGTTATATTTCCTAATTTTAACAAAAATGTTAGTTCCACATTCCACCACCAGGGAGCGCACTCTATTCTTAACAAAACTGTATCGGAAGGAAACTCCGTTAAACAACCTATAAGTAGATATGTTACTCGAGGTGGTGGCGGTCTTAATAAGAAATTAAGATATTTGCTGAAATTACTATTAGGAAATAGTGGTAACTAAACTTTAGACAATTTTATATTAAATAAGTAGCATATATCCTAGGACTCCCTCAAAAAGTCACCTAAAGCGGTCAGAAACGCTAATTTTTTAAATAGAAATCTAGCGCCCCGCCCCCCTCCCCGGAATTTCGCGTGTCATTCTTTCTTACACTTTATCTTATGTGTTATAAAATATCTTAAAGTTTCAAACAGATCGACTTGTTAAACTTCCTAATTTTAACAAAATCGCGTTATGTTAGTTCCACATTCCACCACCAGGGAATGCACTCTATTCTTAACAAAAGCATATCTGAACGAAACTCCTTTACGCAATCTTTCCGTAGATAGATGGGTCGGGATGGTGGCGGTCTTAAACAAGAATTTAAAATATTTGCTGCGGTAACAAACGCTAAGATTTTAAAAATAATTCTAGCTCCCCCCCACCCCTCCTCCTCCTCGAAATATCACACTCCATTCTTTTTTACACTTTTTCTTATGTGTTATAAACTATCTTAAAGTTTCAAACAGACTGAGTGGCGGTCTTAACCAATAATTCAAAATATTTCCTGAAATTACTATTAGAAAATAGTGGTATGAAGTAAACTTTCTGATGATGAATGAGTTATACTTATCTCATATCGCTGTTCAAAAAGCCCAGGCAAATTATTAGATTTCCTAATTTAAGTTAATTCGTGGTTAAATAAGCGCGTCTCTTCATTTTAATCGACGCATTTGATAGGAATAAACCGATTAATTAAAAAATAATTAATATTTCATCTTGTAATTAAGATAGGACTTAGATATGGGTATCAATGAAATCAGCGAGAAATTTGACATCGGGATGCCAAAAAATTTAATCAAAAAATTTAATATTTAAAAAGTTAAAATTTCGTATTAAAATATGCTATTATGGAAAACCGCAGCGTCGTCATGTCTACCTGCTTTCCCGCCGAATTGAAATCATTTTATTTCCTTGTCTTTCCAATTAAAGAAATTAAATTTTTATCGATCGATTTTTAGTGGATATTTTAACTTATACACATCGCAGAAATGTGAACTTTATACCAAATGAAAGTAGATTTTTTTCTGCGTCTGTCTATTCCATTTACAAATTTCTCGGACCAATATTTTCTGATATACGATTTCGCTTTAAAATCTCCACTTCATTTTTCGGCTTAATTTCCTCCGTGGTAACCGTGCATTCGGCTGATTTTACTGGCAACCCTTAGGAGAAACACGGATGATTTCGAGAAAGTCCGTTTGAATTTGCGTTAAAAAGGTGGATTGGTTAATTTTAGAAGTTAATTAGCCCGTAATTCGGTTAATTACCAACTTTTTCAAAATTTTATGATTTGTTGTTTGATGTGAGGTGTTCAGCTATAAGTACCCAAAATTTCAAGTCTCTAACATGTATAGTTTCTGAGAACGGGCTCTGTGACGGACAGACAGACAGAGGAGCGAGACGAATAGGGTTTCGTGAGATGAACGAAACCCTAAAAATAGCTGAGTTACAGCATTTTGAATTTCTAGCGTGGCTGACATTTTGAAACGTCCTGATTTTTGTCACGTGATAACAGGCATATTTATGAACCGATTTGGATGTACCTTGGCGTGTACATAGTACATACAAATATCTCGACAGAGTTCGTTGGCCAGCTTCACCCGCCATCTAGTTTCAAGATGGCGGCCATTTAAAAAAAATTTAAATTTAAAATGAGATACCAAAAAATTAGAAAATGAAAAAGATTTTTTTTCGTATGTGTTTTACCTTAATACAAAGATTCCGGAACAGGTTTTGTTTCGTCTATATCTAAAAAAATGGCTGAGTTTTAGCATTTTGAATTTCTATTGTGGCTGACATTTTAAAACGACCTGATTTTTGTCACGCGATAACATGCGTATTTATGAATCGATTTGGATGTAACTTGGTCTGTCTCTGTACGTAGTACATGCCAATGTCTCGACTGAGTTCGTTGGCCAGCTTCATTCGCCATCTTGTTTCAAAATTGTTGCCATTTAAAAAAATTTAATTTAAGGTATTAAAAAATTGGAAAATGAAAAAGATTTTTTTTGTGTGTTTGGCCTTGATACAAAGATTCTGGAGCAATTTTTGTTTCTGAAAATTTGTTCTTTTGTTTATATCTTAAAAAATGGTTGAATTATAGCACTTTGAATTTCTATCATGGCTAACACTTTGAAACGATCTTGTATTTGTCACGCGATAACACACGTATTCGCCTGTTTCGATGTAAGAAAGCATGTGGATAGTATACATCAATATCTCGACCAAGTTCGCTGGCCAGCTTCATCGGCCATCTTGTTTCAAAATGGCGGCCATCAAATTAAAAAAAAAAATTATTGAAAGTGAGGTGCAAAAAAATTAGAAATTGAAAAAGGTTTCTTTCTTAAGTATTTGACCTTGATATAAGGATTCAGGAGCATTTTTTGTTTGTCTTTATCTTAAAAAATGGCTCAGATATAGCAATTTCAATTTCTAATGTGGGTGACATTTTGAAAAATCTGATTTTTTGCCTGCGACAGCACTCTTATATATCAACAGATTCCGATGTGAGTGAGCATGTGCGCAGCAATTACTAAGGTCGCGACCAAGTTCACTGGTTAGCCTCATCCACCATGTTGTCTTAAAATGACAGGCACTTTAAGAAATCGCCGAATTTGGCAGCCAAATATAAGTTACTTTAAATAAAAGCAGCTTGGATAAAGCTGACTAATTTCGCGAAATTCTCATTCATAATGATTTAGTATTGATAAAAATTAGTATTGAATCTCTATATTCGGTTTCCACTAAATTGAGCTTCGTGTTTTTGAATAATATAAGTTGGCTTTTTTAAAATAAGGAATATGAAAGCTACCTCTTCCTCCCGGCACTGGCCGGAAGGACTTTTTTTAATTTATTTTTGCTGTAAGAATTGGTCCTATCAAAAACTTGTCTATATAAATGTTGAAGACAATATTAAGAAGATGTATGATAAATTCATGGGGATTTTATATCTTGTGAAGTGACGGAGTTATGGAATTTTTTCTTCTTCACCCCCTTTTTGTGTTTTCGTTTTTAATTTTTTTTTACGGTACGAATTGTCCTATCAAAAACTTGTGAATACAAAAGTTGTAGATAATATTAAGGAGATGTATAACAAAATTAATTGGATTTGATATCTTGAGAATTGACGAAGTTATGAATTTTTATCTCCCAAAAACCCTATTTTTTGCACCCCTTGAGCCCATTTTTAATTTTATCCAAAATCTGTGATACATAAATTTTTGGTCCTATTTTTAGAAGTAATAAAAACTCTAGACTGATTTGATATGTACAAAAATTAAGAAGTTATGGGGTTTTTTCTGTTTTCACAAAACCCCTCCCTATTTCCACCCCCTTGGTCCGATTATGCCCATTCACGAACTTGGCCGAGATTTTATGCCCTTTGATTTTATGTAGCAGTTTGGAAGAGATTTGTGCAGAATTGTGGAAGTTATCGTGTCCAGAAGAAAGTGATATATATATGGAGCTAAATTTTGTCATTTTAGGCTTAATGCCGACAAAATTGGATGAAATAACGCATCTTCTATGAATGAACTCACAAGCTCCTCTGACGATTCTGTGAGTCATTCATAGTTTCTTATTTTACATACTGGTTTCATATCTTCATTTCTAAATCATCTTTAGAACTTTATCAATTTCTTCATATATTTGTGATTTCAAATTTATTATTATTATATATGTGACGGGGAAAAGGAGACTCATACTCGAATAATAACACTTGCTAACTTTAAGAATTAAATATATTAAATGAACTATTTACACTATATACAATTACAATTAAGTAGAACATTAATGAAATTAAACACTCATTCGTCTTAATGTAACGTCGTTCAGAGCTCGGTGTTTTGCAACCACTCTTTTACCTTCTTTTCCCGCGTCTGTCGAATGTTCTAAAAAAGGTATTCTTCTACGCCGACTCGTGGCGCTGCCGTCGTCTCTTACAGACTGTTGCCACAGGTCACACTCGTCCATTCTGATACGCACGACCTCGTGCGCACCATACACTTAAACACAAACTTTAAAAAAAAGATACCATATCTTAAAAAAAAAATTACAAAGAATAAAACAGAAAAAAAAAAATAAATAAAGAGAGAAAAAATGAAAATCGTCGTCAATGCCGGTTGGCATTTCGTGGAGCAAAAGAAACCTTTTTTGATTCACATTTTGGAGCTTCTAACGCATCTGTTAAGCTGTTGTCTAAATTATCATCACATATAACTTTATTTAAAAGGGTATCAACGCCTATTTCTTTAGTTGTTTGAAAATTAGGCTGGGTTTTCTTCAGAATGCTAGGAAAAGAAAGATCAGGACTAAAAATCAATTTTCTAACATTTTCATGTATACAGGACTTTTGATATTTTCTTTATGAGACACTAACTTTTTAACATTTTTAATTTTATTAGGCTTCATATTTTTATCTTTTGATGGTACTAAATGTTTTTGGGATGATTGTTTAAGCAAGTCATCTTTGCTACTGCTTTTTATATCTTTTGGCTTTTTTGAGGATTTCTTTTCTACTTTTTTGGAATGTAAAACATCTACAGAGCATGTCAAATTCATTCCTTGATCATTTTCCTTTCTTTTTCTAAGGGAACTTTATGACAATTGATAAGATCTTCAGTCTTTTCAGAAGATTTATCAGTTTTAGTAGAACTTACTATTTTGACAGGATCTTCAATTGAATTAACTAAGTATACAAACAAATTATCATCAGATGTTGGTTTACTAAGTGAAATACCATTTTTATTATAAAGCAAAGTACCTTGCGTAATTATATCAGCACCAATAATAAGAGGAACATTCATATGATGTTTACTAATTATATAAATATTTGTTGAAAAAATGTTATCATCTATATTTATATCACCCTGAATCGAGCCAAGTGGTGTGGTACTACTACCACTACCAAAACCAGTTAATGTTAAACCGACCGGTGTTAACGTAGGCAAATTCATCTGTGAATATTTATCTTCACGAAGCAAAGTAAGATTACTACCTGTATCGATAAGAGCATCAATTTCGACACCCGAAATTTTAACTAATTTATGCATTTCTTGTCGAGAATTTTTCTCGGAATCCACATTATTCACTTGTATTTTAGGGTTACGTGCCTCAGTAGAACACTTATTATCAGAGGCTTTATGCCCAAAAGAATTACATCTAAAACATCTAAATTCCTTGTTCTTGTGAGAACAATACTTAGAAATGTGGTCTTTTTCCCCACAATTAAAACAGATTTTAGTGTTTTGATTTCTTGAATTATTAGAATGAAATGCTGGCTTTTCAGCATCCGCATGTTTTGGTTGAAATTTAGGAACATTCTCGTGAACAAATTTGTCAAAGTTCTGTTTCGAGTTCATATTTTGACAATGATTTATATTTTTACCAGAATCACTTTTTGAGTGGTGTGTAATCTCTTCGTAAATTTTCAACTTTTGTTTAAATTCATGCAAATCAGAACAATCGTAAAGTCTGCACTTATTTTGAGGAGAATCAGGAATGCCATTGATTATGTAAAGTATAAGTGACTGATCATCAATATTGGCCCGTCCAGCCATTTCTTTCATAATTAAGAAATACTCAAAAAAAGATTCCTTTTGTCTAATATGCCGATGACTAAGCATTTCGTGTATTTCAGCCGAATTAATCTGCGAACCAAATTCGGTAACTAAGGCATGTTGCTTTCACTCTTAGCGAATAAAGAAGCAATGCCTCCGAGCGCTCTTTGCGCAAAAATGAATTTTTGCATTTCGCCTAAATTAAAAGAGGAAGAAAAGGATTCGAATTTTTGCAACCATAAATGAACATTTTCATACTTCTCTCCATTGAATGTAGGTACCAGCGATTCAACATCGCGAAAATTTACTGACGGCATAAACATAGAATCCTGAGCAATGTTTGAAGCATTAATAGCACATTTACTGGTAAATTCAGAAATTTTAATATTCGACTTATCGTTTGGCACTGGCGAATTGTTGAAAATTTCTTCCGATTCGCCATCTGTATCAACATTAGTTTCAATGTGTTTTTGGAGGGATTCCAAATTAGTTAAAAATGAAATTATGCGTTTAGATAACTCAGTTTCTGTGCCATCTATTTCGATGCGTAAAATAGTGGCAATAGTTATAAGTTCAAGTAAAGAAAAATTTTTAGCGGTTTCCTCTACTTTACTCGTAAATTCATCATCGGTTTCACAGAATGGAAATCCCGTAAATGCTCTTATTCGCGATCGATTTAAACGATCGCCTTTAGATGAAAACAAAAGTTTATGGAATAATTTTATTCGATTCGTCTTTTCGTTTTTCAATGCAAAAGCGATGACTGGAATGTCATTTAAAATCATGATGAAAAGAAAAAACAAAAACAGTAAACAGTATTCACCCACTAATTTCTGTCGTTGAAAAAAGATGAATCGATTTCCAGTTTGGAATAATATATTGCTGCAGTTACAGTGGAACCCGGTTAAGACGCGAACGGTTATTACGCGATCCCGCTTAATACGCGAAAAAATGTCGGTCCTTTGTGGTAAAAAATCACGTTTAAGACGCGAATTCATTGGTGAAGATGCGAATTCCTTCTTTCTTCTCCAGTGTTTCCATTTTAGCGGATTTTTTTATTCATATAAAAAGCACTGTTTCTGTATGCTAATATTTACTTTATTTAATAACAGATCAGTTAAAGGAACATTTCAAAAATAGTGATAGATATTTGAATAAAAAACCCTCGAAATTAGCAACACTGCAATTCTTCTTTGATCCCATGTTCTAACATTCTTTGTGTCTCGTTTCGTGTATTTTTTTTATTGTAGTAGAGAGAGATACATAGAGGAATTCAATATGCTCAGATACGTCATAAAATTATGATTAAAGATGATTATGCCTGTTGTTAGTGAGTTTTTAAATGTATGTTATATCACTACTATGTTTTGTAACGCATGTTATATATAAAAAAAAAAAAAAAAAAAAAAAAGAAAAGAAAAGAAAAGAAAAAGAAACTCGCATAGATTAAACAAATACGACTGCTGTTGTATAATTTTTTTTATGTTTTCTATGTTTTCGTTACTTTTTGCTATGCTAACAATACTTACTCATTATCACAAGTACTAAATATGATTTTAACAACTGGATTATGTTTCAAAAATTTAATATTTTAATTCTTTCTATTAAAAAAAATTAGTGTAGCAGAAAAATTATTTTTGTTGTTTTATCTTTGGTTGTAGCGTATTATCGACAATAAAGCCCCATGTTTGAATCCATATTTATTTTCAGTTATTATTCCAGTCTGTCCTGTAAAAAGATAGAATGAGTAAAGTTGAATACAATTAAATCTAAATCTAAATATACGTATAAGACACAATTTTCGACCATAAACATATCAATGAAAACTCCAAAGTTCATTCAGACGATTAAATGTGTAAATAAGCCAGTTCCTGCAACATTATACAAATCACGTTTAATACGCGATCCCGCTTAATATGCGACTTAGGTCCACTCCCTTGAAACGCGTCTTAACCGGGTTCGACTGTATTTCAAAACAACTGAAGAGTTGGCCAGTTGCCAAGACTGTAGAAAAAAAATTGTATTCTTCACACACGACATGATCTTTATAAATTTACAGCTCCGGCTTACTTTCTGAAAGAATTTTGGCGTCGATATAAAAATGATACTTGACTTGTCTAGGGTAGAGGATTGAAAAAAAAAATAATCCAATCCCGGCTCAAGCCCTCATGTGACGGGGAAAAGGAGACTCATACTCGAATAATAACACTTGCTAACTTTAAGAATTAAATATATTAAATGAACTATTTACACTATATACAATTACAATTAAGTAGAACATTAATGAAATTAAACACTCATTCGTCTTAATGAAACGTCGTTCAGAGCTCGGTGTTTTGCAACCACTCTTTTACCTTCTTTTCCCGCGTCTGTCGAATGTTTTAAAAAAGGTATTCTTCTACGCCGACTCGTGGCGCTGCCGTCGTCTCTTACAGACTGTTGCCACAGGTCACACACATATATATATATATATATATATTTGTAGAAGTTATTGTTTGTAAAATGTTAATATATAGATGATTTGAATAAGTAGACGTTTGAATCACAACACGTACACTTTAATACAATTCTATAAGGGTAACTTTACATCACTTCGTTGATACTTTTCTAAATGCAGCACCTTTCTTACTTAAAACTTACAGCATATTTCTTACGAATAATTTGATTAGGCTTAACAATACCTTCCTTGACATCTCATAAGCCGCTGCTTCATGCACAACATTATTTTTTAGACTGACTCTTTTCTAATTTTTGAATATGTCCAAACCTTGATCTCGTGATCATAAATTTTTATAACTCGTGCTTTCAAATCATGGATAACAAAAATATCAAAGCGTCAGATAATTTGCTGATCATACAGGTCATAAAGAAAATAAAGTATGTTTAAATTCAAATCCTACAAATCGGTCATCCTGACATGATGGCGTCCCGACATCATCATCTTGGCTTATTATTTTTTTTTTTTATGTTTAAACAGCTACACTCTTGAGACTTTTATACAATTTTCTTTCACATAAAATTTTGATTATAGGTTCAATACACATACACGTATATCTAATCTATCCGACTCGTCCAGGAGTTTAACCCATAGACCACGGCTTCATGTATTCGGCCCCGGTTGACGTCTTCCCTGGACCTTCATGATCTCCTACTTTCTTTACTTTATACCGATCATGATTCTTGGCTGCAGTTATCTCATATGGCCCCAAATATTTTTCTTTAAGTTTGATAGTATTGCCAAATTGCGTCCTCTTTATGGCGACGATATCTCCTATTTTGTATTTTCGTGGCTGTTTTCTTTTCTTATCAAACTGCACCTTGTTTTCTTCTTGTATTTTGAGTATATTTTTCTTTGCTTCTTCTCTCATGTCTTCACGTTCTTCTATCATACATTCGGTAAATTCTTCTTCCAAAATTTTCTTGATGTTCTGCATGTCACTGTCCTTCATTTTAACTCCTGTCATTAATTCAAAAGGACTATACTTGGTGCTTCGTGTTACTGTGCTATTGATAATTCTTTGTAATTTTGGTACATACTTATACCACTTGGATTCATCATTATATGCTTCAGGTTGAATTAAAATTTCGCCTGTAGATCTTTTTGCGTTATTATATTCTTTTTCTTTAACATTTTTTGTATTATTTCCAATAGGATTATCTGTTATTTTCTGATCAGAATTGTTTCTGGACTTTTTCTTTCTAACCGTTTTTCTTTTAGGTCTTTTTCTACTCTTTTTGTGTTTATTTTCGGTTTCCTTCTCAGTGTCTTTATTTTCGGATCTCTCCTGTCTAGTGATGATGAATTTCTTATCGGTTTCTTTTTCCTTACTCGGGATCACAGGAGCCATAAAATCTGGGGTGCTCCATTTGATAATGTCATTATCTAAATACTGTCGTACTCGTTTATTGATGATTTCCTTCTCAACTGAAGAGAATCTCTTTGGATGTTCGCAGATAGGTTTTCTATCTTCCGGTAGTATTTTTATGTTTAATTCATTATCTTTTGTTTTGTTCGTTTTGCAGGATTTTATTAATCCTCGTATTTCTTCTCTGTTAGCTAAATTTGTAATATGAGTCAAATCCATTCCGCCATTTTCGCATTCGATATTAACCATATCTTCCCAACCTCGATTATCGTTGCTTATATTTGGTGTGGCTACTTCATCTGTTTTGGAAGGGACTTTATTAATTTTAATATAACCTACTCGTACTTTATTTTCGTTTATTATTTTAACGACATCTTCCTCTACTTTTAACGTCAGGCCTTCGATTGCTTTTCTGCCTATTATAAAATCAAAGTTAGTTTCTTGTACCACATAAAATTGATCTTGTATTTCTATACCATCAACATAAACTTTATGCAAGAAAAAACCCGTTGTCTTAATCTCTTCTCCACCTAAGGCCGATATAGATATATTGTCGCTGGTTAACTTTGGCGCGTTTATTGCAGTATGATATCTTGAATTGGCGATTGAAATATCACTCCCTGTATCGATTATTATGTTTGTTTTTATTCCTTGAATATCAAGAATTCTCCCTTTCTTACCATTTAACGTGCCCATATTAACTACTTTTCTTTGCGTGTTTTGGCTCCAATCTTGGTATTTCGTTTCTCACCAATTTTGATTACGCTGCGGGTTATAATTTGAATAATTTTGTTGTGTTTTACTTCCCATGGTACAATTCTTACTCACGTGATCAGGTCTGCCACAATTATAACATATTATATGTGCCTCGTTTCTTCCATGGTTCACATTGTGCCTATTGGCAACTTGGCGCCTTTTCGAATTGGCGTAGTCAGCCACTCTCGATCGTTTATCCTCAAAACTCCACTTGTATTCCTTATAGCTTGTTTATTGCAAACCCTTCGTGCCGTTTCGTAAATATCTAATTTGTTTACTAATTCGTCTATCTTTTTTATTATTAACAATTCCTCTGCAAAATGTGTCTTTGTTTCCGCAGGTAAATTATGCCTAATTTGATCAACTACAATTAATTCCGATAATTCCTCAAAGCTATCTATTTCAAGGCCGTCGATCCATTGTTTAAAATATACCTTGATCTCATAAGCGAAATCGCGCCAATTAGCCGATGGCTCTTTTTTGAGTGAGAAAAATTTCAGCCTAAACTCTTCTGGCGATAGTTTTTACCGTTTTAAAAGAATACTTTTTATATAGTCATAATCTTGCATTTCGGGTTCTTTCTCCCTGGTTATTATATTAATCACATCTAATGGCATTAGGTTAATTAAATAGTTGACCCATTCTTTTTTATCAATGCCCGTTTGCGCCATTTGACTTTCATACATAGCCAAGTATAAACTATAATCATTTGTACTATCGTATTTTGTTAATAATCTAAGCAATTCATATTGCTTACCTGGATTTGTCCTTGTGTCCACATCGATGTGCTGTCTTGAATTTTCTTGTAGTTGTATTTTCTTAATCTCAAATTCTCTTTCGCGATCTTTTTCTTCCAATTCTATTCTCCATTTTCTCTCTTCCATTTCCATTTTCAATTTCTTTTCTTCAAGTTCCGATTGCGCTTTTAGTTTCTTTTCTTCAGTCTCTGCTCTTAATTTCTTTTCTTCAAGTTCCGATTGCGCTTTTAGTTTCTTTTCTTCAGTCTCTGCTCTTAATTTCTTTTCTTCAAGTTCCGATTCCGCTTGCGTTTTTCTAGCTGCCACAATTACTTTTAGGCGGTCCTTTATAAAATCTTCATCGTAATCTTCCCAGTTTTTAATTAGCTTTATTAGGACATGGATTGTCGGTTTTTCTGGTATTTGAATTCCGCATTCCTCACAGAGATCTATTAGATCAATTTTTTTAGCTTTATTTAAGGACCCCATGTTTTCGATTAATACTTGACTAACTATTCCACTACTATTGCTTAATATCCCGGCGTCGAGCCCCGATATTTGTAGAAGTTATTGTTTGTAAAATGTTAATATATAGATGATTTGAATAAGTAGACGTTTGAATCACAACACGTACACTTTAATACAATTCTATAAGGGTAACTTTACCTCACTTCGTTGATACTTTTCTAAATACAGCACCTTTCTTACTTAAAACTTACAACATATTTCTTACGAATAATTTGATTAGGCTTAACAATACCTTCCTTGGCATCTCATAAGCCGCTGCTTCATGCACAACATTATTTTTTAGACTGACTCTTTTCTAATTTTTGAATATGTCCAAACCTTGATCTCGTGATCGTGACTTTTTATAACTCGTGCTTTCAAATCATGGATAATAAAAATATCAAAGCGTCAGTTAATTTGCTGACCATACAGGTCATAAAGAAAATAAAGTATGTTTAAATTCCAATCCTACATATGTATATATATATATATATATATATATATATATATATATATATATATATATATATATATATATATATATATATATATATATAACCATTAATTAAACATAACCTACCACCATCAAAAACCGTAATATTATGAATTAAAGCTGTAAGTATATAAAAAAAAAAATAAAAGTGCCAAATAATTTATTATAAGGATTATTATGGAAGAAAAAAGAAGAAAGTGGACAACGACAATAATGGAAAAACTTATATATTGAATTACGTTTTCAAGGGCACAGAATTCAATGATATAAACAAAATGGTTGTTTTCTGTGAGAAAAAAAAGCTAAAGCTAAAAATTATTTTTCTCTGTGCCCGAACAACCATTATATTCAAGTGAATAGATTAAAAATGAAAACAGAATAGAATCAAATAATATGAAATGGAAAAATCAATAAAACCAATTTAAATATTTACAGCATATAAAATAGAAATATAACACAACATACCGATTAATATTTCAGTTTTTTTCAATATCAACTTGCACATGGCTACCATAATATCGTAAAGATTAAGGTGAATAAAACAGTTAAGAAATCACAGGATACCAAAGGATGCAGTTAATACATTTTGAAATACCATGATAAATACAATTAATATAATATAAAATAAAATAAATAGAAAGTAATTACATTATTTAAAATAACTAAAATGCACTTATAAATTACTTAATTACTATTTAACAATATTGTCAAAATTTTGCTAAAAAATCCACCTGGTGTAGGAAATTACAACTGAAAAGGAGCTGCAAAAGACAAAATCCATAACTCATCGTCAAAAGACAAATTTTGGTGCTGCCATCTAGTAGTATTTTTATTATTCAAATGTCACATGATGAACAATTGAAAGCCTTTGAATGTAAAAAATTTATCAACAGCAAAACCAAACAAATCCTTATATATAGATAATTATAAACCTAATATAAACCTCACTATATATTTTTTTAAAAACTATTGTTAATAAATTTTTTTAAAAAAAGCATTACAAAATATTCTATTATCTAACTCATTTAAACTACACTAAGAATTTAAATAATTCTATAAAATTGATAATATATAGCATATAGCTATAAGCTATAAAAAAAGTCCTTCCAGCCAGTGCCGGGAGGAAGAGGTAGCTTTCATATTCCTTATTTTAAAAAAGCCAACTTATATTATTCAAACACACGAAGCTCAATTTAGTGAAAACTGAAAATAGGAGATTCAATACTAATTTTTATCAATACTAAATCATTATGAATGAGAATTTCGCGAAATTAGTCAGCTTTATCCAAGCTGCTTTTATTTAAAGTAACTTATATTTGGCTGCCAAATTCGGCGATTTCTTAAAGTGCCTGTCATTTTAAGACAACATGGTGGATGAGGCTAACCAGTGAACTTGGTCGAGACCTTAGTAATTGCTGTGCACATGCTCACTCACATCGGAATCGGTTGATATATCAGAGTGCTGTCGCAGGCAAAAAATCAGATTTTTCAAAATGTCACCCACATTAGAAATTGAAATTGCTATATCTGAGCCATTTTTTAAGATAAAGACAAACAAAAAATGCTCCTGAATCTTTATATCAAGGTCAAATACTTAAGAAAGAAACCTTTTTCAATTTCTAATTTTTTTGCACCTCACTTTCAATAATTTTTTTTTTTAATTTGATGGCCGCCATTTGAAACAAGATGGCTGATGAAGCTGGCCAGCGAACTTGGTCGAGATATTGATGTATACTATCCACATGCTTTCTTACATCGAAACAGGCGAATACGTGTGTTATCGCGTGACAAATACAAGATCGTTTCAAAGTGTTAGCCATGCCAGAAATTCAAAGTGCTATAATTCAACCATTTTTTAAGATATAAACAAAAGAACAAATTTTCAGAAACAAAAACTGCTCCGGAATCTTTGTATCAAGGCCAAACACATAAAAAAAATCTTTTTCATTTTCCAATTTTTTAATACCTCATTTTAAATTTTAAATTTGATTAATTTAATGGCAACCCTTTTGAAACAAGATGGCGAATGAAGCTGGCCAACGAACTCGGTCGAGACATTGGTATGTACTATGTACAGACCAAGTTACATCCAAATCGGTTCATAAATACGCCTGTTATCGCGTGACAAAAATCAGGTCGTTTTAAAATATCAGCCACAATAGAAATTCAAAATGCTATAACTCAGCCATTTTTTTAGATATAGACAAAACAAAAGCTGTTCCGCAATCTTTGTATTAAGGTCAAACACATACAAAAAAATCTTTTTCATTTTCCAATTTTTTGGTATCGCATTTAAAATTTTTATTTTTAAAAATTTTTTTAAATGGCCGCCATTTTGAAACAAGATGGCGGATGAAGCTGGCCAACGAACTCGGTCGAGATATTTGTATGTACTATGTACACGCCAAGGTGCATCCAAATTGGTTCATAAATAAGCCTGTTATCACGTGACAAAAATCAGGACGTTTCAAAATGTCAGCCACGCTAGAAATTCAAAATGCTATAACTCAGCCATTTTTTAAGATATAGACGAAACAAAAACTGCTTCCGAATCTTTTTTATCAAGGTCAAACAAATACAAAAAAATATTTTTTCAATTTTCAATTTTTTGGTACCACATTTCAAATTTAAATTTTTCTTACAAATTTAAATGGCCGCCATTTTTAAACAAGGTGGCGGATGAAGCTGTTTAACGAACTCGGTCGAGACATTGGTATGTACTATGTATAAACGAAGTTACATCCAAATCGCTTCATAAATACGCCTTTTATCGCGTGACAAATTTCAGGACGTTTCAAAATGTCAGCCACGCTAGAAATTCAAAATGCTATAACTCAGCCATTTTTCAAGATATAGACGAAACAAAAACTGCTCCGGAATCTTTGTATAAAGGTCAATTACATAAGAAAAAAATATTTTTCCATTTTCAATTTTTTGGTACCGCATTTCAAATTTTAATTTTTTTTAAAAAATTTTAAATGGCCGCCATTTTGAAACAAAATGGCGGATTAAGCTGGCCAACGAACTCGGTCGAGACATTGGTATGTACTATGTACACACCGAATTGCATCCAAATCGGTTCATAAATACGAGAGTTACAGTGTGACAAAGATCATATATATATATATATATATCAATTTTGAACGGAGGGTGGTTTCGGGGTCTGGGGGTCATGATCGATGAAAATATACCAAAATTTTTTGAAATCGCTTTCTTCCGAACGGCTGCAATAGGTAGCTTTTTGTAATGAAAGCTACCTAATAAATTCAATAATAATTAATATAAATATATATTAAAAATAATATAAAAATCGTTAATAATAACTATTATATATAAGATAATTATAAAATGAACAGGAAATAAAAAACATATGGAAGTATATAGAAGAGTATCAGATACTTAAATTCCCATTACCTAAAAAACTCAAATATAGTGTGTGGATAATTTTCATACAGCCATAAAAATCCAAAATGTATGAATGTGGGACATTCAAACACATTAAACCGATAATAAATTTTATAACACAAAGTGAAAATAGATCTATATTAAAAAGAATAGAGGAATAATAATAAAAATAATTACCCAATTTTAATACATACAGTATAACTTTAGTTATATTAAATGCACTTATATGTATATTAATCACTATAAAAATGGCATACTATTAGTAATTAATATGATATTGTCCTAAGTAAATTAAAATTTAATAACAATTGATTGTAAATTAGATAAAACTTTAATTAAGCTAAATATAATATTAATGAAAGTCACCAATTACATATAAAATATCAAATCAACATCCTTATAAAAAACGTATTAAAAATAGTGATAATACTAAAGCCCCATTTAAAAAAATAAAAAATAAATTAACCATTGCGTATTATCCAGACAACACCACCCTCCTCCGTATTCTAACATCTGCCCACCCATCCAACCTATAATAATTTTTTATATATTATTTTACTATTTTTAATTTTTTATAGATATTTTTTTATTTTATGTATTTTTTCGTAATTTTGTTTACGCATGTGTTAATTTGTTTTAAAAGATCATGTAAGTAAAGTACTAATTGTATATTAATGAATATATGAATTTTTTTTTGAAAAACCATGATTTAATGCATCATAAATTAGTTTTTTAATATTATTGTTAATTAGAGGAGAAGAACATAAACATTTTATTCTATATAAATGATATATATATATATATATATATACTTACTAGTATTAAAAAATGCTCTGACGAGCAGCAAAAAAGGCTAATATTTTTTTAAGTATGAAAAAGGGTTTGACAAGTGCTTCTAATTGAGCATGAAAAAGGACAAGGGGTCCCTTCTTGGCTGCAGCACACTGTCAATGCCAACTTTGAAAAAATAATATTTGCGCTTTTTCCATATAAAATAAATTCGCAGTACTTTAGTAAAACTTTCCGTCGTGCTTTACATGTTAAATGCACTGTTGCAGTGTTGTACTGCGCATGCGTCTGCAATGCAACCTTGTACAGTGCACTGTGTACCATTATTTCTCTATAAATTATACTACACTGTACATTCCTATTATGCTTTTGATTTTTGAACCTCAGCGCACACTCGCACTGTGCTTTTGTACTTCCGTATTAAAGGTGTATGCGTCTAATGTTCCTTTATAATTTACATGCATTGCTGTACTGCATAGTACATTGTACAGCCACAGCCACTTGCATATAATTTCAACAATCAATGAATGCATTATACTGTTATGCGTGCACATGTGGAATTGTTCCTGTGCAGAGTGCTGTTACAGTCTGCACTGCATTACAAATCAGTTTTCGGTACAGTTCTAAACTGCGGGCGTGCTTGGTGGTCCTGCATGAGTGTGATACGCTGCAGGAACTAAGGTTTTTGGTACTAAGTCTGTCGCCTTACATTCATGTTTAATCAGGCTGCGTCTTTACTGGCTGTGTCTTTATACTACACATTTTTATCGTAACTGTGGCTGATTTTTTTTATATGAAAAAAGCGCAAATATGATTTTTTCAAAGTTGGCATTGACAGTGAGCTGCAGCCAAGAAGGGACCCCTTGTCCTTTTTCATGCTCAATTAGAAGCACTTGTCAAACCCTTTTTCATACTTAAAAACATATAACCTTTTTTGCTGCTCGTCAGAGCATTTTTTAATACTAGTCATTTAAATTTTTTGGTAATTATATATTGAATATAAATAAACCTGAGTTGCTTTTAAATATTCCCAATACTTTTTCTTATTTCGCACAACTTGGGCTCCCTTAAATATAATTAATATAATTCCTTAAACTGGTATTAGTTTTTGTTGTATTAAAATATCTCAATTTGTTGATTCTCTCTAAACAAGTAAACCCTATTGGTTTACAATGGAAGTCTATAGGAATTTGGCGATATATCGCCAAGTTGGTGACACACTTGGCAGTATTTGGCGGCAGAACACATTCCCGCCTATGGTTACTCCCCCCCCCCCCCTTATAGGTATGGAGATGCGTTAAATGCTGTTCTATAACCAATGAGATGCGTTTCGTTCGAGCGTTGCCATTAAACAATTAACAAATAATCGCGATTTCTGTGACACATACGATAGCGTAATATATACATATATAGATTATCGTGGAAATCGAAGGTTTAGGCCACATCGTATTGTTTAGCTAGACCGGTTATACTAACATTGTTCTCATGTTTTGCTACAACAGTAATTCGATTAAGCTTCTTACTACTGCTATCACTAAGCACTTTGCCATTCTTAGAAGCCATAATGAGAGCTAAAATTAGCGCAAACATGAGTAAAAGTAAAACGAAAAGTTAATTTTTTTTATAGTAATAAAGGTACACAAAGCACTCTGATATGCGCACCGTCCTCCAAACTTGACTAATAACAAGAGTTATGTGAGGGTTGCCAACTGAACTATTTGGATGCTTTGGTCGTGAACCGAGATATTTCACGCCAACCGAGTCAAATTTTGATCACCGAAGTTGGACATAAACCGAACTGGTCGTGGTCATAAACAGAAGCGGTCGTGAACCGAGGTTCCACTTATATTTTGACCTATAAGTTTGCAAATATGGCATTATTTATGTATTCAATGGCGATAATCATTAAGGATCTTGGCGATTTTGGCGATGAAACTCACCGATTTCAAAGTAACGTTGTGTACTTGAACCGCCACAGATGTCATATACGCATCACGTTGACGCGATTTTTTTTTTTCTGACGCCAATGTCATATACGCACCGGGGTACTTAACTGGCGCCAAAGTTTTGTTATTTTGCTTGATATGGTAACCCGGATATTGTTGTTTATTTATTAATAAATTATTTATTTACTTTTATTTTCTTTTTTAAAATGATATAAATTGTTTAGTTCTATTGTTATTAATTAATTTTTTTTAATTTATTGTTAATCCCTTTTTAAAAATATATATGTAACTGGTATTCAAAAACGAGGTTTTCGCCAAATTGGCGTCAGAAAAAGTATCGTGCCAACGTGGTGCGTATATGACATCTGTACCATACTTGGTGCAACTTGATTATCCTGTCGACCAAAAAATTATCGCCAAACTATAAGATTAAATGACAATAATAGATGATAGTAAATGTTACATTCATTTGACATTAAACACGATGCACGTGTTTGTTACGTCATCAAGTGATTTTTAATTCAAGTTTTGGCACAGGTGTCATATACGCCCCATATTGGCGCGATTTTTTTGACGCCAATGTAATATACGCACCGGTTACTTAACTGGCGCCAAAGTGTCGTTATTTTGCTTGATATGGTAATCCGGATATAGATGATACGAGATCGGCACAGATGTCATATTACGCCCCATATTGGTGCAATTTGTTTCTGACGCCAATGTCATATACGCAACAGGTACTTAAATGACGCCAAAGTGTCGTTATTTTGCTTGATATGGTAACCCGGATATTGCTGTTTATGCTGTTGATGTTTTCGCAAATTGGCGTCAGAAAAAAATCGCGCCAATATGGAGCGTATATGACATCTGTGCCCAAGTTTTTATTAGTATTTTTATTAATGTTTTACTAATTTATTTATTCAGTCAGTTTGTATCATTTGGCGAATAGTTTGGCGAAATTGGTCGACGGGATAATCAGGTAGTACCGTATATTTTTGCTGTACATTTTCGACAATATCACCAAGCAAAAGTACCTAAAGTTAAAAGAAACCTTAATTATTTAAGGCACAGATGACAGATACACAACGGGTTTGGCGCGAGTTTTTTTTCTGACGCCAATTTGACGAAAACCTCGTTTTCGAATAGCAGTTACATATATATTTTTAAATTACTTTCTATTATTTTAAAAAGGAAATAACAATAAATAATGAAAAGTTTAATTAATAACTATAGAACCAAACAATTTATATAATTTTAAAAAATAAAATAAAAGTAAATAAAAAAAATAATTAATAAATAAACAACAATAGCTCAGTTACCGTATCAGGCAAAATAACGCCATTATCGCCCAGTTATGTACTCTGGTGCGTATATGACATCTCTTCCTTATTTAAAATAGATGGAATACTATTTTTTAAGGTATGCTTAGTATGTGAAGTATTTATATTACTGCATACCTATTGCTTGTGTAAGTCAGGATGTTATGATGATAATTAAAACTTACGGCACAGATGTCATATACGCCCTATATTGGCGCGTTTTTATTTTCTGACGCCAATGTCATATACGCAACGGGTACTTAACTGGCGCCAAAGTGTCGTTATTTTGCTTGATATGGTAACCCGGATGTTGTTGTTTATACTGTTGATGTTTTCGCCAAATTGGCGTTGGAAAAAAAATCGCGCCAATATGACATCTGTGCCAAACTTACATTTAACTCCTAAGAAGAAGTTTGGGATTTACCCTGTTTTTTTTTTCCTATCAACTCGGGCACAGATGTCATATTCGCCCCATAATGGCGCGATTTTTTTTCAGTTGCCAATTTGGCGAAAACATCAACAGCATAAACAAAATAATCCGGGTTACCACATCAAGCAAAATAACGACACTTTGGCGCCAGTTAAGCACCCGTTGCGTATATGACATTGGCGTCAGAAAAAAATCGCGCCAATATGGGGCGAATATGACACCTGTGCCTCAACTCGTTTGTGCTCCATTGTGTCTATTACTCCAGTTCAAAATATTAATCAAGAAAGTTTATATATATATTTATGAAAATTATGCATTATCTGCTTAGGTTGACGCCGGTTTCAAAAATACAAAAATCTGTCAGTTGAATTTCAATTTTTATTGACTTATAAAAACAAAAGTACACGCGTTATCCCTTTTTTTTTAATTATTGTACTGTTTTTTAGGGAATGGCAACACGAAAGAAATTATTGAATTAGAAAATGAAAAGGAGAGATTGCTATAATTTTATGGAGACATTATAAAAGACAAATTCGATTTTCTCAGCGACCGTCATACATACAAAGATGAAAAAAAAAATCTATTTTAAGTTTGAACCGGAGGATCAAAATAAAACAAAAACGAAGTTAATCCACCCACTGGAACGTTAGCTACACTTTGTTGAATTTTGTGTCTTCATTTTTTCGTTTAAGGTTAAATAAAAAACTACTGAAAGCTACAGTAATTTTTTTAATGCTATCAGTTTATTCGTCTCGTCGAGTTCTATCTTTCAAAGAATGTCAAAGATTGTCGTATGTCAACTGGTTCGCCAGAAATTTAAGAAAGTCGTTTGCATTTTCTATTTCTTAATCATATTATAGCTTAACACTGCCGCGTTTGCTATGATATATATAAAGTTTTTTACTGATGGTGGTTTTGGGTTCTAAGGGTCATGATCGGTGTAGGTCTGAAAAAAAATTTCAGAAATTCCAACATAGGAACGACGCCAATAGGTAGTATTTCATACGAAATCTACCTAAAAATGGTAGAGCAATTTGAAATTCTTGGATGCCTGCCGTTTTGAAACAGGAGATATTTTTCCATAAGCGAGCGAATTTTAGGAGTTTTAGCAAATGTTTTTTTTTAGCCCCCGGGACGGTATGCTATTTCTTTCTCCCAGCTTATTTTGTCTCCAAAAAATAACGTTAGCTTACAGACGCTAGCAATAAACAAAGCAGATGTATTATTGTGCGATTAAATGCTCTACAATATTTTTTAAAACTTCTAAGCATCGTACATTTTCAATGTTTATGCCGTCGTATTGGGAATAAAAAGTACTTTTTAATGCAATTTGCTTGAAAACTGCATCTCCATTTGTTTTTGAAATATTAATTGTTTTTTGTAGTTTTTAGCGACGTTTGTTTCATATTGGCAACTCAAGTACGCCATTTCTGTAGAAAGTAAAGAAAAAATTGTTGAAAAATAGCAATTATATCTTCTTGTTGCCATTTTCTCATAAAAATTGAAAAAAAATAATTAAAATACGTGCTATTTTGAGAAAAATATAAATTAATGATTTATAATAAAACATGGAGCTATTATAAACTATATTCAATTTTAAAATATATATATTAATCCAAATGACGTCATTTTACATAAAATAAAAACGTGTGCTTTAAGTCATAAAATTGAAATATGTTTTGCAGTAGAGTCCCGATTATCTAAGTCCAGCTTAACCGAGTTATTTCCTTCTGGTGGACTGGTGGTTTCTATTATTATGAAACAGCCATTATAAATGAAGCGTTAGGTGAAGATGAAAGAGCAGCCGTAAAAAGTTAGAACTAGATTTTCTGGTCAGAATGGAAAAAAAAATGGTCATAATTTTTTTTTTCGAAAAAAATTATGGCCATTTTTTCCCCATTCCGACCAGAAAATCAGAGTTTTAACTTTTTACAACTGCTCTTTCATCTTCATTTATAATGGCTGTTTCATAATAATAGAAACCACCAGTGCACCAGAAGAAAATGAAGTAATGGAAATGCCGGGGGCGACACTAAATTCTGAAAAAGCAGAATTCCTGTTCTCTAGTTTTTTGACAATTTTTTTTCAATGTTGCTACCATCATATACGCTTAAAAAAAAACAGTCATATCCGTGAACGCTTCGCTAAGTTTATGAAATTTTCATGGAAAAATAATAATGTGATTATTTCTTATTTTATTTCTTTTTTGGGAGGGGGTTGGGGGGGCTGCGAAATTTCTTCCTGCCCCGGGCGCCAAAAAATGTAGCTTCGGCCTTAAATTTTTGCAATCAAAGGGAATTGAATGGAAACCCGTTTTCAGGGAGATCGCTACAGGTTTTTTCACTATAATTCAATCTTCTTTAATCTTTTTAAAACCGATCAGATTAGCGTGCTTTTAAATTCTACAGTGTCTGGACGGGGGTTGGCGAGCGTAGCTTGCAGGGGGCAGAGCCCCCTAGTATTAAATAATATTTTATTTTTTTTAATAAATTAAAGTTAAAATACGTAACTAACTTGTTTTGCTCTTTGGAAAAGGACAGATATGAAGAATTCTATAAGAAAAAGAATTTTCTTACAATTTCGAAAACTGCAGTTATTCGATGGCCAACATTTTGCCATTTTAACAAATAATATTAGTTCTAAAAAAGAACTGTTTTTATTTAAATAATTAACTATAATAAATAAGTCAAAAAACACGAATAAAAATGAATAGAACATTCTATTACTGTCAGAATATAAATATAAATGCTACGAACAAATGAAAATACGACGTTTGCGCTTGCGCAGTTATTTCATAGATATGCAATTAATAGATTATCCATCAAGAAGAAAACAGTTAGGCATCTTTCTGTAGTTCACCCCGTCCGCTACGTGGCGTGCGACCTCGATTGATGTGACCTCGCCTTTAATCTTGCGCTTACCTCTCCCATTTAAGATAGGACGCTTACTTATATCGCTTTGATCTGCCCTCTTAATGACCAAAATTGGAGGGCTAGAATGGAGTAACTCTTCGTGATTTTGTTGGGATTCACAGGGATTCAGAACTAAACGTTGAAACTATGTGACTCCTGTATCATCCCTTACATTTCCCCCTCTTAATGATTTTCGGCCTTAAACTTTTCGGCTCTAAAGGAACAAACCCCTCCGGTTCGTGGCTTTTTCTATTTCGGGCCCTATCCCGGTCAGGTGGTCAGCCTCCTAACGCGAGACCCTCGGTATTTAGTTCCCAAACAAGCTTGACCTGTAGCTCTTTAGACCGGTGTGCTGACCACTGCGCTACTGAGCTTCAGTATTTTTAGAACTTAATTAAAAATTAATACATTAATTTTAAGGCTACTAAGTTATTATTAAAATAATCAAATGATTATAAAACTAATTTAATTCCAAAATATGGATTATAAAATTCTGTCATATGTGTATGCATATATAACCCGCTGTTCAAGGAACCAACTTTGAAGTATGTTTGAAATGATACTTGTGTTCACTAATAAATAAGTGAGAAAGAATGTTGTTCACCTCTTTTGTGTATACGAAGTTCTGTCTACTCTGAGCTCTACTACCATCCCGAGCGGATTAAGTGTTATTTGATATGAAGTTATTTCGTATACAAACTGATATTTTATTGATTTCTATTCAATTAAATCAATAAAATATTCGAAAAATAAATGTATAACAATATCTGTATTATCACTCCAAACAAAAGAAAAAATTCCAAAAATGAAAAGAATTTTTAGACATTGATAACAATAGCATTACGGGGGGTGAGGGGGGTCGAGGTATGATAATGTATGATATCGCAAGGGGGGTAGGGGGTCCAAAAATACCAAAAAGTTGATAACGTTATATACGTACAGCCCAGGGCCGAAACTAGCCCTTTTTGCACCCGGGGCAAACATGGATTTTGGCGCCCCCCCCCCCTCTTCCACAAAGTATATTTACAAAGAGAATTTTACTAATTTTATAATAGACGACTTATTTTTAAATTTAAAATATGTAATCATAAAATATGTAATACTGAACTACGTAATCTACAGTGGTAGATCCAAGGGGGAGGTCCCTCTAAACATCAACGAAATTATTCTAAAGATCATTTTTAAAATGACATATTCAGTAGAGTCCCGATTATCCGAGTCCCGCCTAACCGAGTTTCCGCTTTCATCGAGTTATTTTCTTCTGATGGACTGATGGCTTCTATTATTATGAAACAGCCATTATAAATGAAGTGTTAGGTGAAGATGAAAGAGCAGTCGTAAAAAGTTAGAACTTTGATTTTCTGGAGAAAAAAAATTATGGCCATTTTTTTCCCAATCAGACCAGAAAATCAGAGTTCTAACTTTTTACGGCTGCTCTTTCATCTTCATCTAACACTTCATTTATAATGGCTGTTTCATAATAATAGAAGCCATCAGTCCATCAGAAGAAAATGATCCTTTCCAAAAGTATAATCCTTCATTTGGCGCCCCTTCGTTCTGGCGCCCAGGGGACATGCCCCCTTCTGCCCCCCCTTAGTTTCGGCCCTGGTACAGCCCCTTATGTATGTTAGCTTGTAACACAGCTTTAAAAACGCTCCAGATTTGCCCTTGATAGTAGTTGTCTCTTTCCCCATTTTCTAAGGCGTCTATCGCTTTAGCTTGGAACAGGAGCAAAGATATGAGAAACAACAACATCACATGCTATTATTATTTTTTATGCTAATAATTCTCATACTGCTCCAACATTATTTCATAAAAGCTTTACTCATACTTGATTACTATTCATATTGTCTGGTTTAATGAAAATGCTGGTAGACGATAATGGAAGAAAGAAAAATAAACGTGGGAAAAAAAAGTATTATATAAGGTGAAATGCAAATGAAATGATTTGAATTCAGTTTGCGCACAGAGTATGACGAATATCCTGAGTAACGGGGTGCAAAATAGAAAGTTTACACCTGTCTAAAGCTTTGTTAACGCGATAGGTCAAGGAAGTGTTACACTTAACATTAATGAAACTGGAAGTAACACATTTACGCAGGATGGATCTGAAAACATTCGAAATTGAAGAAAAAATTAATATTGAATAGTTTTTAGATTATTTTTTAAACTTCTCAAGTTTAAGGCGGTAGATCAACCTAGTTTTCGTTTCCTTTCTGCATGTTAATCAGGGCCCGATCAAGACAATGAGAGGCCTAGGCCTTCATTCGGATCCCCCGTTTCTATACTATCACAAAAAATTAAACACCTGCGATGCTTAAGAATACATGATATATGAATAGACAAATGCATATTTAGATAAATATATATACATATAGATATTCAATGTTATTTTACTCTAAAAGTAAAAATTATTAATTATAATCAGCACAAAGTTAAAATATAGTACTTAAAATATCAACTTTCCGAAACTTGCATATCGAATTCGGGTGACCCCGAAGTCAGGAGCTCCAGTGCTACGGTCCAGTTGGCCCATGAGTTAATTCTATAAGGAAAGGGCAGCTGACGTCACTGAATAGTAAAATTAGATACGCTGTGGGTAAAATTATTGTGGATCCTACAGTAATTTCCCATCCGTCTTTATAATTCCTACTGTTCAGGCAATCTGATTGGTCTACTCTTAACAGCTCTGTGATACAATTGGTCAACGTCGCCGTGATTAATTACGTATGATAGGATTTAATAGAATGAAGAAAACACCTTTATTAATATCTTTTTAACACTTTCCGACAAAGTTCAAAAGTGTTTATGCATTCGGTTTGTCTGTCCGTCTGTCCACGCTCAAACTCCTGTTAAATAGACTCGGATTTTCATGCAATTGATAAACGTTATTTAGGGTCACCAAGGCACGTCTGGTATTGTATATGAAGTATCTGGGATTAATAGTTCATTTACAGGGGCACTCAAAAGAATTCCGTCACATTATAGTCAATGGGACTTTAATGACATCACGCTGTTTCAAATGTATTGAAATTTTGAAATGGATATAAATCGTTGAATTTCACTACAAGATGATTGACTATACAATAGGGCAATACAATATATACAGGGCTGATCGAGGAATTCGGATAATTTTCCGATTGTAGATTTGGGTTTTCAAATGTGTTATGCGTTTGCATATAGTTGAATTAGACATAATATTGTACTTTATTAAACGGTACCGTTTTGTATCATTATTCTAAATGTGTTGGAAAGTGTTCCATAATCTATGCTTGACGCCTGATTTTGTCTTTCTTGTTAAGTTTTGATTAGATTTTCATAAATTTGAAATGACTCAACAAAATTCGGCAACGATTCTATATATTAAATTTCAAACCATTCGGTTGGGTAGTTTTTGCGCTGTTATATGCAGACAGACGGAGGGACCAGGCGACGATTATAGGTGCTCAATGGCGGATCTAAGGGGGGGGGGGGGCGGTTGCCCCCCCCCCCCTTTGGGCAAATAAAGGGTTTACAAAACGGCATTATGCATCCTCACGGGAAATGACTTAGGACGAAGCTCGAGTCCGGCGCGACCCGGCCCGGGTCGCGCCATTTTAAAACCACGAGTGTCGGTCTGGCTAAGGTCTTCTCGCTTTTAGAGCCGGGCCGTGCCCTGATCTTAAATTTTTCTGCAAATTCGGGTCTGGCCAGACTTCTTTTTCTTCCAGGTCGAGCCTGGCCTGGACTTCATTATTCCTAGAGGTCTGCACTGCCCAAAATTGCCAGGTCGGGGCTTGGCCCGGAATAAAAGCTAAACGTTCGGTCCATTTCAGCCCGTATGATAAGCAGTATTGGTCCGACTGCGAACCGTGCACTTCTCTAAATTCTTCTCTCCGATCCCAAGTTGACCTGGCATTTTACTAATTTGTTATTCGTAAAAATTATATTTATGTTGTACATTTGTTTAGAGAAATCTTTAAAAATTTAAGTTGATTTGATAAGTTACAGAGATGCATTTTTAAAATCTACTTATTTTCTTTGTAGAGCTTTAAAATTGTGATTTACTTTTATCATCCGTTTCTTTCATTCCATCCAAACTGATTTTCTTACTGGATTTTCATTTGAATGTATTTGTTTAAGCAATGATTTTTATGTAGCGCTTATGTACAGTCGTGGAAAAAAAAAGTAAACACCCCCTACTAACTCCCCCAACAAATTATCGTAGAAGAAAGTTACTGGTACCGAACGATTGGAAATAAAGTCTACTTTTAAATTATGTATATAAAATTTGCTTAGGGGCCATCTACATATTAAAACGAATCCTAACTTCATTTTTTTCAATGACAATACCCAATTTTAACGCGATATTTCAAATGTTCGGTTCAAATTACGCCTAGACACCGAATTTCAAGTCATTTCAATGATAAGTTTTTGAATTATAAATATTCAAAATTGAGTGCTTCTAATGTTAAATTACATTTTCATATTTTTATTTATATCTCCAGAAATTATGCTCCTAATGTGCTAATTTTTTGTGTAGCAATAATACTAATGTACCCAAACATAAATACGCTGAATTTGCAATTTTTATAATTTTATGATATAAATTATGAATTATGAAATTAATATTCGAAAAAATTATAAATTGCAACCTACAGTTTTTTTGATGGATTTAGATTTATTAAGTCCTGTTTTATGGAAATCCAAAATTTCACATTTTTCTTCCAAGTAGTTTTCAAATTATGCTTAAAAAACGGCAAAATGATGGTTTAAGGGGCCGTCTATAATAGAATTGATTAGATATTTTGAAATTTCTTCTGCTGTTCTGTAATCTAGCAGGCTTTCTTTGACTTCTTAAGGTGCCTTGATCAAGATGGGGGCTCTCTCGGTTAACAATCGAGTTCCGAACTTCAATTTGGATACAGCCCTTAAAATACATTCGTTTTAAAATAACTAATTTCTCAGAAACTTATGGTACGAATTGCATAAAAATTTGTTTTGAGGCTAATGGAAGAGTGTAGAGTTCATTTATGCTGTCAGAATTGTGTAGTGCTATTGAAAAAAACAAAGTTATGGTTCGCTTTAATATGTAGATGGTCCCCTAAGCAAATTTCATCTATGTCATTTAAAAGTAGACTTTATTTCCAATCGTTCGGTACCAGTAGCTTTCTTCTACGATAATTTGTTGAGGAGTTAGTAGGGGGTGTTTACTTTTTTTTTCCACGACTGTACATAATTGCCTAATTAGTAATTAATATTAATGTTTTCTGTATTCATGAATTTCGAACATAATATAAAATAAAATATGAGCATAAGTAAGTGTGCCTTATGAGTAATTTTAATTCCAAAATGCAGGTTGGGCTGGAGTCGATTTTTTAGCTTTTATACCGGGGGCCAATAATTTTTTTTTTTTTTTTTTTTTTTTTTTTTGTGCGGGTTGGACCTGGAAATTTCAGCCCGGGTAAATCTCTAACTGACATATCGAAGCAAGCTTTATTTATTTTATTTATTTATTTATTTTTTTTTTTTTTATGCTTCTTTCAGCCATCATCCCGTAGCTATGAATATATCGGGTGTCCTAAAATGGACTGACTGATTTTAAATACAATTCAATAACTTGCAAATGGCGACAGCTATTTAAAAAAAAATACATGAAGAAAGGTTATGTAAGATGCCAGGAGCAGGGGTGATTCAGTTCCGAATTTTCCGAAAATTTAACCCCCTTGCTGCGCATCCCGCGATTTCCACGGCCAACGTAAAAGTAGCTAAGTTTGCGCAACCCGCAATTTCCGCAGCGAATCTTTTTTTGTGATCTAATTCTATTTAAAAGAGAAACTTTTTCACAAAGATTTCGGACATATTTGAACTGTAAAATATATGCAGAAATGCGCAATTTTTTAAGCTATCTATATATGTAACATATATATGCAGTGAGAGGGTTAGGGCATTCGGTTCCAAAAATTTAAAAAATTCATCATTCCGAAAATTCGGACATAAAAATAATTGCGAATTTTGACAAATGGTCGCCTTAAAAAATCTATTTCATCAATCGTTCGCGAAAATAACTTCAATTTCGCCAAAGAATCGCGGGAAAAACGTGAATTTGGTCAAAGCGCCACGAAAAAACCGCGAAATTCTTTATATGATCACGGAAAACGCGAATTTCTTGAAAGGATCGCGGAGCAAACGAGAATTTTGTATTTAAAAAAGAAACCCGCAAATTTTGTCAAAGGATCGCGAAAAAATTCAAATTTTATCAAAGGAACGCGAATTTCGTCAAAGGATCACGAAAAAAACTGCCATTTCGTCAAAAGATCGCGGAGAAAACGCGAATTTCTTCAAAGAATCGCGGAGAAAACGCGAATTTCTTCAAAGAATCGCGGAGAAAACGCGAATTATTTTAAAGAATTATGGGGAAAAAGCTAATTTCGTCAAAGAATCGCTTAAAAAACGCGATTTTCGTCAAAGGATCGCGGAAAAAAACAAGAATTTTATCAAAGGGTCGCGGAAAAAAACAAGAATTTTATCAAAGGGTCGCGGAAAAAAACGCGAATTTTATCAAAGGGCTGCAAAATTACACTAATTTCGTAAAAGGGTTGCGGATGAAACGTAAATCTCGTCAAAGGGCAATGGAAGAAATGCGAATTTCATCAAACAGCTACGGAAAAACGCGAATTTTATCAAAGGACTGAGAAGACATGCAAATTTCGTCAAAGAGACGTGGAAGAAATTCGAATTTTATCAAAGAGTCGTGGAAAAAATGCAATGGTCTCTTTAGAAAACAGCACACATACACACACCTATGTTTATTATTACAGGTATAGTTTTTAATCTGAAATAATATACTGAAGTAGGTTTTGAAGAAAATGGGTCAACCCAAACACGACTTGCAGGAATCTATACTCAGCCTGAAATCGATCCGAATCGAAAACAGCTAACTCAACCTGCAACAAAAATAATTAGTGCCAGGAGGGAATTCCCTCACCCCTCTCTCTGCTATAACAGTTGAGAAAATTTGCTTTGAATTTCAGATTTTTTTTTTTTTTTTTTTTTTTTTTTCCCACTGAGAATCACCCTTGATCAGGAGTTTTTTTTTTTAAACTGCGATTCTTAATTTTAGTTTAAAATAGCAACGACAGATGGCGCTGCAAGCAATAGGTGCTAAATTGGTGCCCGATTTAACGACTATTGTGTGCAGCGTCATATATCGCTGCTATTGTAAAGTAAAATCAAGAATCGCAGTGAAAAATCTCCTTACATCTTACATAATCCTCCTGCAAGATTTTTTAAATTTCTGTTACCATTTGCACGTTACTGAATTTTAAAATCAGTCAGTCCATTTTAGGACACCTGGTATGTTTTTAAATTAGTTTCAAAGCATTCTTTACTGAATTACAACTGATCTTAGATATAAAGAGACAAGCATTCTTATACAAATTAGTATTTTTAACATAATCCTGAAGATTAAAAAGTATTATTAAATAATTGTTTGGGTTTGCCTGTTATGGAGCTTTTACTCGAAATAGTTTTTATCTTAAAAAATATTTAGATTTTCTTTTCAAAATTAGGGTCGGCCCCGAACCCTTCTCGCAAGAGTGAAAACCGAACCCGAAACTGACACAAACCCGAAATAATGTATGTGAATCTGGCCCAAACGCAATGCGCTACGCACAGCTAAAAAGTAGAAATGAACCCGACCCGCAGTAGAAGTCAACCGGACCCAAACCCGACCCGGAGCAAAAAAGTAGATGTTAACCCAACCCATAGCAAAAAGTAGAAGTAACACGACCCGCAGTGAAAAAATTAGCCCCGACCCGCGCATCAGATTAGAGTCTCCAAATTTCCAAAATCGCCCCCCCCCCCCTTGAGGACTGTCCAGTTCGGCTCTTGTAAGTGCTAAGTATTTATATAATTACGAACGCACCTAAAAATTGAAACTATAAGCAGTTGAAGAGTATAATTGTATGGGATCGTGTTTAATATAATAGTTCTTAAAAGTTGGGAAAATCTTATATGCTTAAAAAAATACATATAATCTAACGTTATTAAATTGCGCGTTTCAGGACGTGTTAGATATTGTCTGAAGTGTGGTGAAACTTAAAATGTGTTTCAAAATCGACGCTGAGGCCCCCTGATCTGAAGATTTGCATAGTAATATAGATTTTAGTGAGTACAACCTGTTTTATTGTGTCACGTGCCTTTAAGTAAGCAACATAAGCATGAAAGCAATTAGTAACGGGAGAAATACTTACCGTAATTCGTAAATTCATCCATTGTCCATTATTACTTTGCACGAATTGCTTTTCTAAGACTGTTATTTTGCCACACCATTCATTGGAATATGAAAGGAAGAGAGAACTGAGGCACTAAAATAAAAGAAAAGGAAGCACAAAGAAGAGAAGAAAGGGTGGGGATGGTGAGTTACACCAAATCTATCTGAATTTTTTTATGCATACATTTGAAAAGAATTCTTGGAAATGTGCCACAGAAAATTAATACAGTAACCGAAATCGATTTTGTTTGAGTTCTCCAAAAAGAAAAAAAAAAACTAAAATACTATATATCGCTTTGTACCATTATGAACTGGATATCTGACCTCGATTACGTACTTTAAACTTGACTTGCAATAAGCAGGACTCGCGCTTGATTGGTATTTTACACATAAATCAATACTTTTTGAATTTTTATGATTCGCGGTTTTTATAACAGCCTAAGATGACAAGGTTTATGGAAACTAAAAACGGTACAGATAGTGGAAAGGAGATTAGGGACTGTGCATATATAACGTTATCACTTTAGGGGGAAAGGGGTCTAGCACTTGATATCTCTAGTGGTAGAGGGGTTTGTATTTTGACATCGTTACAGTAGAGTCTCGATTATCCGAATTAATATGGACCAAGCTCACCTCGGATAAACAAAAAACTCGGGTAAACCGGATTTACACAAATCGTCACCCACTAAGGAGATGAAATATAAATTTCCACTTAATTCATTCATTTTTAGGGTACTATCAACATTATTTTGATGTACATTTCCGTTACTTTCTTTCAAGAAAAACGGAGAATGAAATTGTTTATTTAAAAAAGCTCTTGATAGTTTTTTTTGTTTGTTGAATCTCAGTTTTGCTGCAGCTTTTTTTAGGGTTTCTTTCATCTGACGAAATCCTATTCGTCTCACTCCCATTTCGTCAGGATATAAAACAGGTGCGTCTTGTGGGCAGAAACACATAGAATTTTTATACAGAACCAATTTTTTTTTTAACTATCGGTTTTTGAGCTACGATTTTTACGCCATCCGACGTAAAAATTTCATTCTCTTTCAAAATATGTCTTTATTTTTTAATTTCGACAATCGAAAGCGAAGATAATTAATTTTTTGGTAACTAAGGGGCTCTGCCCCCTACAAGCTATGCTCGCCAAGCCCCGTTCCGACTCCCCAGATTCTAAATGTAGGATAATTGCATCGGCTTTAAAAAGATTTAATTATAATTTAAAAAAACAGTGGCGATCGCTTCATTCATATTCCTTTGATTAGAGATTTTAAAGGCGAAATCAGCATTTGTTAAGGGATACAATTGCTGTTTTCGTCTTTGATTAAAAAAAAAAAAAAAAAAAAAAAAAAATTAGTTAAAAATTTGAAAATAAGCTAATGTAAAATGAATTAGTAAACAGAGTCTTTGTTTCTCGGTTTTTCAACAGCTCTATAAGAAAATTCTTTTAAATAACACATTTGAAATGTATCGTTTTAAATCTGACGTAATTTTCACTAAAGTTTTTAGCCCCCCGTACGGCATGCTATTTCTTTCTCCCAGCTTATTTGGTGCCGTCTCCAAAAAAATAACGTTAGCTTACAGGCCAGTCGTAAAATATAGCAGTACGATTAAATACGCTATAGCAATTTTTTAAATTTCTAAGCATCGCACACTTTCAAGTTTTATACCGTCGTATTGGAAAAAAAAGTACTTTTAAATGCAATTTGTTTGAAAACTGTATCTCCATTTATTTTTGATTTATTAATTTTTTTATAGTTTTTAGCACCATTTGTTTAATTTTGGCAACTCAAGTACTCCATTTATGTAGAAAGTACAGGGAAAATAGTTGAACAAGTAATGTAAAAATTTTGTTTTTAAAGTCAATTCCTACTTAGGTCACCAAAGAAAAATTTAATATAATCCCTTAAGCTAATACTAGGTTTTGTTGCATTAAAATATCTCAATTTGTTGATTTTCTATAAGCAAGTAGGTTTACAATGGAAGACTATGGGAATTTGGCGAAATATTAGAGATATCGCCAAGTTGGCGTCACTTTTGACGACTCATTTTTGTCGCCAAATTTGGCGATATATTGCGAATTTGGCGACAGAACAGGGTCCTTCCCTATGGTAACACCACTTATAGATATGAAGATGCATTAAATGCTGTTCAATAACCAATGACCGCCATTTTGTCTCCCATATAAAACTAAAATTAATTAATTAAAATTTAATTAATTAATTAATATTTGAAAAATTTTTATTAACATCAGTTGTCATCCAGTACAAGTTTAAAAAAATTTATTCCAACTTGATAGGAGGAATAATAAGTATTTTATTAACGATTGAACATTTGAACAAGATATATAAATAAATATAGGAAGAGTGTGAACTAATAATAGGAATTGAAAAAAAATAGCAATTATATCTTTTTGTTGCCATTTTCACATAACAACCGAAAGAAAATGTAATTAAAATACGTGCTATTTTGAAAAAATATAAACGAATAATTTCTGTTAAAACTTGGAGCTATTATAAACTATATTTAATTTTAAGTTAATGTTACAAACAAATGAAAGCCTATGAATCATTAGATAGCATTTTTTTGTCGAGTTCCTTTACTGACGGCATCTTTTTGCTGCATTTGAGTATTATTTTGCGATAGTGACATCCTATGCATGCTGTACTGTAGATGTTTAAGAGTGGATCTTAAATGTGGAATTCTTAAGTGGATGCGAATGACTTCATTTTACATAAAATAAAAGTGTGTGCTTTAAGTCTTAAAATTGAAATAAGTTTTGTACTATTAATATCTACCCTATATATATAAAACCCTAATGAAACGAATTTATGAAACGGAAGTATGAATCGACTGATTATGTTTCACGGCGATTTCTCCTAAAATATGGAATACTTTGCGATGAAATTAACACCAACAATCAATATTGAACCACAGATTTCAAAACTGGTATTAGAATTTTAGGTAGATTTCGTATGAAATACTACCTATTGGCGTCGTTCCTATGTTGGAATTTCTGAAAAATTTTTGCAGATCTATACCGATCATGACCCCTAGAGCCCAAAACCACCCTCAGTAAAAAACTTTATCTATCTATCTATCTATCTATCTATCTATCTATGTATGTATCTATCTATGTATATATATCACTTTCTCCTGGGCACGATAACTTCCACAATTCTGCACTCATCTCTTCCAAACTGATACATAAAATCTAGGGGCATAAAATCTCGGTCAAGTTCGTTAATGGGCAAAATCGGACCAAGGGGATGGAAATAGGGAGGGGTTTTGTGAAAACCGAAAACCCCCCATAACTTCTTAATTTTTGTACATATCAAATCAGTTTAAAGTTTTTATTACTTCTAAAAATAGGGCCAAAAATTTATGTATCACAGATTTTTGATAAAGTTAAAAATGGGCTCAAGGGGCGCAAAAAATAGGGTTTTTGGGAGAAAAAAATTCATAACTTCGTCAATTCTCAAGATATCAAATCCAATTAATTTTATCATGAATCTCCTTAACATTATCTACAACTTTTGTACTCACAAGTTTTTGATAGGACCAATTCGTACCGCAAAAAAATTTAAAAACGAAAACAAAAAGGGCGTTTGAAGAAGAAAACAGTCCTTCCGGCCAGTGCCGGGAGGAAAAGGTAGCTTTCATATTCCTTATTTTTAAAAAGCTATCTTATATTATTCAAACACACGAAGCTCAATTTATTGAAAACCGATTATAGAAGACTCAATACTAATTTTTATCAATACTAAATCATTATGGATGAGAATTTCGCGAAATTAGTCAGCTTTATCTAAGCGGCTTTTATTTAATGTAACTTATATATTTGGTTTCCAAATTCGGCGATATCTGCCCTTTTAAGACAACATGGTGGATGATGCTAATTAGTGAACTTGGTCGAGACCTTAGTAATTCCTGTGCACATGCTCACTCACACCGGAATCGGTTGACATATACGAGTGCTGTCGCAGGCGAAAAATCAGATTTTTCAAAATGTCACCCACATAAAGAAATTCAAACTGCTATATCTGAGCCATTTTTAAAGATAAAGACGAAACAAAAAATGCTCCGGAATCCTTATATCAAGGTCAAATACTTAAGAAAGAAATCTTTTTCAATTTCTAATTTTTTTGCGCCTCACTTTAAATATAATTTTTTTTTTAATTTAATGGCCGCCATCTTGAAACAAGATGGCGGATGAAGCTGGGCAGTGCACTTGGTTGAGACATTGCTATATACTACCCACATGCCTTCTTACATCCAAATAGGTTAATAAATGCGTGTGTTATCGCGTGACAAATATCAGATCGTTTCAAAATGTCAACCATGCTAGAAATTCAAAGTGCTGTAACTCAACCCTTTTTTAAGATATAGACGAATCAAAAACTGCCCCGGAATCTTTGTATCAAGGTCAAACACATAAAAAAAAATATTTTTCGATTTTCAATTTTTTGGCACCCCATTTCAAATTAAAAATTTTCTAAAAAACTTTAAATGGCCGCCATTTTGTAACAAGATGGCGGATGAAGCTGGCCAACGAACTCGGTCGAGACATTGGTATGTACTATGTACACACCGAGTTTCATCCAAAACGGTTCATAAATACGCCTGTTATCGCGTGACAAAAATCAGGACGTTTCAAAATGTCAGCCAGGCTAGAATTTCAAAGTGCTATAACTCAGCCATTTTTTAAGATATAGACGAAACAAAAACTGTTCCTGAATCTTTGTATCAAGGTTAAACACATAAGAAAAAAATATTTTTCGATTTTTAATTTTTTGGTACCACATTTTAGACTTTAATTTTTTTTAAAAAATTTTAAATGGCCGCCATTTTGAAACAAGATGGCGGATGAAGCCGGCCAACGAACTCGGTCGAGACATTTGTATGTACTATGTACACACCGAGTTTCATCCAAATCGGTTCATAAATACGAGAGTTACAGTGTGACAAAGATCAGATATATATATATGGATATACAGGGTGATTCATAAAAGATGGGCAGAACTTTAAGGGGTTATAGTACACTTAAAGACAAATAATATTAAATAGGAGACTAAGGGTCCCAGACGTATTCCCAAGGAGATAGGGGGCATTAAAGTTTAGGGTCCGAAATTTCAAATGATTATAAAACATGGAAAAATTGGTCGATTCGTTTGCGGTTTTTGCAAAAAATTTTCTTTATGCCAGTATTTTCTTGAAATAAAATTTTAAAGTTCAATTTCAAAAAATGCCGATAGGGGGCGCTTTAGACTTTGGAGTAACAAACAACTATTTTTTAACTATATTATTTGTATTTATTTAAATGATTTCGAAAGCTTAGACTTAAACTTAAATTTTGATCTAAAAATCTGAGTCCTAACGAGTAGTTAAGTAGCGTAAACTGAAATTTGAAATTTGAAACCCTTCTCCCCCCAGAACAAAAATCAGTTATTCCCGATCTTTGTGTCGTAGATTAGGCTCTAACTACTGCCGCGTTTTGCTAAAATTATTCTTTATGTCAGTATTTTCTTGAAAATAAATTTTAAAGAAAATTTTCAAAAAATTCCGATAGAGGGCGCTTTAGACTTTGGAGTAACGAACAACTACTTTATACCGTTATTTTTTGTGTCTCATTAAATGCTTTCTAAAGCTTAGACTTAAATTTTCAGCCCAAAATCTGAATCGTTAGACGTGGTTAAGTTTCTGGGGAGAGGGGTTTGAAATTTCTACTCCTGAGCACAGTTCAGTTTACCATGTCCACACATTGTGTGCTGTGATACGAGGTAAAAAGACACAAATTAGGATTATGTTACCAAAGCATATTTATTAACATGTAATTACAATAAATGTTCAAAATTGTGACCACCAGAGGTTATGCACGCAGAACAACGGCGAAGAATGGAACGGCGAACATTCGTGAAAACATCAGGCTTTTCGAGCACTTCCCCTACAGCGGCGGAAAGTCTGGCGACCAGTTCCTCGGGGGATTCAATGGGTGTCTCATACATAAGAGCCTTCAATCGTCCCCAAAAAAAGAAATCGAGGGGTGAAAGATCTGGCGAGCGAGCAGGCCAAGCAACAGGACCACCTCGACCAATCCATCTGTTCGGAAATGTGATGTCCAGATAGTTGCGGACGTCTCGTACGTAATGGGCTGGCGCTCCATCGTGCTGGAACCACATGACCCGCCGGATGCGTGGAGGAACAACGTTTAACAGGTCTGGCAGCACATGTTGCAGAAATGTGAGGTATGTTTTACCGTTGAGGCGTTCAGGAAGAAGGTACGGTCCGATTAGGTGGTCTCCGAGGATTCCTGCCCAAACATTGATGGAAAAGCGTCTCTGATGAGCATGTGGATACGTAGCATGTGGATTGACATCCGCCCATACATGTGCATTGTGTGTGTTAAATGTACCTTCACGTGTGAAGGTACATTCATCGGTGAAAAGCACAGTTCGTCCAAAATGTGGATTTAGCGCGTTCTGCTGCAGAAACCAGCGGGCGAATTCAATACGATTTGGATAATCCCCTGGAGACAGTTTCTGGACTCGTTGCACATGAAACGGGAGCAAATGTTCATCCTTCAGTACCCTCCAAGTCATGGACTGTGAGGTATCCACCTGCCTAGCCACTGTTCGTGTACTTGTACTTGGCTGCGCCGCTACTACATCCAGAATGGCTTCTGCAACAACTACTGATTCGTCCTTTTTTGCACGACCTGCATTCGACCGGGAAGCGAGAAATGATCCCGTCTCACACAACTGTCTGTGCAAGCGCTCGAAAGGTTTGCGGTTAGGCAACCGCCTGTTGGGAAATCGCTCTCCGTACATTGGTTGTGCCTCTGCACCATTTCCATCTGCCGCTCCGTAAATTAAATGCATCTCAGCCTTTTCCTTATTCGTGAAGGTTCACCATCTTCCGATTCATTACTACAGCGACTTACACTTGACTCACCGTTCAGTGGTTTTTATGCCTGAATCGTGTCGAAATTTTGCATACGTGTTCTTCTTCTTCCCTATTTGACATTTGCATACTTTCTGTTTCCTTCTTCACCCGGTGACTAGCGTCAGGAATGGAGCTTTAACGTTTGCATGAGCGACGTTTCCAACTGTGCCAGTGCCTTTATGAGTGAATTCCGACTATGCAGTCCTTGACGAAAGTTGTATTTTTGCCTCCTATCACAGCACAGAATCGTTGGGCATGGTTAAGTAGTGCAAACTGAACTATGTTCAGAAGTTGAAATTTGAACCCCCTCCCCTCGCTACTGAACCACGCTCAGCGATTCAGATTTTGAGCTGAAAATTTAAGTTTAAGTCTAAGCTTTAGAAAGCCTTTAATGAGACACAAAAAATAACGGTATAAAATAGTTGTTCGTTACTCCAAAGTCTAAAGCGCCCTCTATCGGAATTTTTTGAAAATTTTCTTTAAAATTTATTTTCAAGAAAATACTGACATAAAGAATAATTTTAGCAAAACGCGGCAGTAGTTAGAGCCTAATCTACGACACAAAGATCGGGAATAACTGATTTTTGTTCTGGGGGGAGAAGGGTTTCAAATTTCAGTTTATGCTACTTAACTACTCGTTAGGACTCAGATTTTTAGATCAAAATTTAAGTTTAAGTCTAAGCTTTCGAAATCATTTAAAGAAATACAAAAAATAACGTTAAAAAATAGTTGTTTGTTACTCCAAAGTCTAAAGCGCCCCCTATCGGCATTTTTTGAAATTGAACTTTAAAATTTTATTTCAAGATAATACTGGCATAAAGAAAATTTTTTGCAAAAACCGCAAACGAATCGACCAATTTTTCCATGTTTTATAATCATTTGAAATTTCGGACCCTAAACTTTAATGCCCCCTATCTCCTTGGGAATACGTCTGGGACCCTTAGTCTCCTATTTAATATTATTTGTCTTTAAGTGTACTATAACCCCTTAAAGTTCTGCCCATCTTTTATGAATCACCCTGTATATATATATATATATATATATATATATGGATATATATATATATATATATATGGATATATATATATATATATATATGGATATATATATATATATATATATATATATATATATATATCAACTTTTGAACGGAGGGTGGTTTCGGGGTCTGGGGGTCATGATCGATGAAAATATACCAAAATTTTTTGAAACCGCTTTCCTCCGAACGTCTGCAATAGGTAGCTTTTTGTAATGAAAGCTACCTAAAAATCCACAACTCCGTCAATTCAAAAGATATAAAATCCCCAAGAATTTATCATATATCTTCTTAATATTGTCTACAACATCTATACAAACAAGTTTTGGATAGGACCAATTCTTACAGCAAAAACAAATTAAAATACATAGCGGTTGAAGAAAAAAATCTTTGAAAGGGTGTATTCAAATGCAAACTGCTTATTTTCTGACTCATTTTACAATTCATTTTTACTCTCAAAGGCTTCCAATTGGTACCTTTTCTTACTCAGAAACTATATAATGTACCGTAATGGACAATTTTTTGATAGAGGCAGAATATATTTTAAAACATGCTGTCAGAGTGGGCCTTTTGAACCGAATTTCCCGAAGCGGATTGTGTTGGAAAAATCATCGTATTAAGGGAGTATTCAAATCCAAACTGCTTATTTTCTGACTCATTTTTAAATTCATTTTTGCTCTCAAACGCATCCAATTGGCAGATTCGCTTATTCAGAAACTATATAATGTACCGTAATGATCAATTTTTTGACAGGGGCAGAATATATTTCAAAAAATGATGTCAAAGTGTGCATTTTGAACGGAATTTCCCGAAGCGATTGTGTTAGAAACAAAAAATACTGTCTTACTGAGAAAATAATTGTCTATATATCAAGTTTTAATTAATTGAACGAAAATTAAAAACACAGGTCGCTTATAAATCTCTTCAAAAATCACGTCAACAAGTTTCATATTTTTCCTATTAAAAAAGAATCTGGAGTTATGCCAGAAAATTTCGAGTTGTTGTGCATGGAAAAGTATTTTTTTTTTTAAGTACCGCCCTAACATGATTCTGATAAAACCACTTATTATAAAAAAAAAATGAAATAAAAACTCATCAAAAGCGGCCAGATAAAATTGTTAAAGTGGGTTTATCTCTAACCATGATTTGGTTTTTGTTTGTGAAATTAGTATACTTAACTTCGAAATCTACCTCCGCCTGTAGGCCGGGTCGGCAGGGATTTTTTAAATTCGAATTAGTTTTCGAAATATTATTTTTTTTTTCTAATTTTATATACATTTTTATTATTTTTTTTTCTAATTTTATATACATTTTTCTAATGATGGCAACTCAAATTTTAATCAAACAGATATTTTTTTTTCTTTCAGATTTTAGAAAAGGTTACTATTTTAAACTAATTTGGCGAGAAGTTTGGCCTCCCTTAAATGTATGCTAAGAAATGTATCATGTTACTTTTATTCATAATTCAATTTGTATTTCAATATCATTTTATTTAATACAAACTGAAACATTTAAAATAAATGGCTTTCACTTCTTTATTTTTTTTAAACGAAATGAAAAGAAAAATATTAGGCACAAATATCATATACGCACCGGGGTACCTAATTGGCGCCAAAATGGCATTATTTTGGTTGACATGGTAACCCGGCTATTGTTGTTTATTTAATAATAAATGTTTATTTACTTTATTTTCTTTTTTTAAATTACATAAATTGTTTTGTTCCATAGTTAATTATTTTTTTTGGTTATTTTCGTTTAAAAAAAAAATAATAGAAAATAATTAAAAAATACAGTACTACTTAGTTATTCCATCGACCTATTTCGCCAAGTTATATAAATCGCCAAATTATACAAATTGACATAATTTTTATTTTAAATAACGAAAGAACAAAGAAAATAGTATAACATTAATAAATATACAAATAAAACGTCGAAATAAAAATCACTTGATGACGTAAAGACGTGTAACTTGCTTAAAGTCAAGTGAATGTGACATTTACGGTCAACCATTATTGGCATTTAATCTTGTAGCTATTGGTGATAGATTTTTGGTCGACGGGATAACTAAGTAGTACCAAAAATACATATGTAACTGGTATTCGAAAACGAGGTTTTCGCCAAATTTTCGTAAAAAAAACACGCCAAACACGGTGCGTATATGACATCTGGCCAAATATTAAGTGATGTAACAAACGATGACATTTAATTTCAACTTCAAAGCAATGTTTTAATGTACCACTCGAAAAAAAAATGCTAATTGGCGACTTGAAAAATAGCTATTGGCGAGATTTGAATCCGGCTAGCGTAACAGTGTTGGGGCGCCAACCGTGTACCAAGAATTCTTTGGAAACTTTTGTGTAGTTTAATTCGAAAAAGAAATTTGATTTTTTAATCAAAAGGGAAAACTTTCGGCACAGATGTCATATACGGACCCATATTGACGTGAATTTTTTTCTGACGCCAATGTCATATACGCAACGGGTACTTAACCACTTGGAGACGAGCGACACGTATACGTGCTGGAAATAGGCCTAAGGAATTCCTCACCAGTAAAATTTTACTGTAAAATTTGCCTTATTTAATCCGAGCATTTTCCCGATTTGAATAGGCACAAACTTCTGTTTTTTAAAACCGGTAGCAAAGTAATAAACATTTCGTAAAAGGCTCCCGTCGCGAAGGGGTTAACTGGCGCCATAGTATCGTTATTTTGCTCGATTTGATAAGTCGGATGTTGTTGTTTATGCTGTTGATGATTTCCCCAAATTAGCGTCGGAAAAAATTCGCGCCAATATGGGGCCGAATATGATATCTGGGACAAACTTTCATATGAAAAGCGAAGGAATCACAGCGTATTTATTTATGGCAGTTACATGACTTGGACTATTATAATATAGATGAAATGATGGCGATAGAATAATATTTGGTGACTTATCACCTGTACCTGACTAACATTAAAGTACCAAAATGGCACCAGGAATATAAAAAGCGAAGTGGTTCGCCCGGAACTGTTGATGATAGTCACATGACTTAGGCTATTGTTACAGAAATTGTTTTAAAATACCGGGAGACAAAGACTCTGTACACTTAATTCATTTTATTTTAGCTTATTTTCAGACGTTTAACTGATCATCTTTATCAAACACGAAAACAACCATTGGATGTCTTAACAGCAACTGATTCGGCCTTAAATTTTTTAAATCAAAGGAAATTGAATAGAAACCCGTTTACAGGGAGATCTGCACAGCTTTTTTCAGTATAATTCAAGCTTCTGTAATATTTTTAAAACCGAACAGATTAGCGTGTTTTTAGATTCTGCGGTGTCTAAACGGGGGTTGTCGAGCGTAGCTTGCAGGGGGCAGAGCCCCCTAGTATACATATATTTTTGGCTTAGATGCTGTATATTCCCGCGGCCGCCATCTTGGATTACTTGGCGATCTTTATCGATAAGGCAACCCCAATGTTTATATTTTATTATTTACATTTTATTTTCGTTAAGCCTAACATGCGCATAAATCGCTGCTTCGCGACATTTACTACTTGGCGGAAAAGGGATTTTCACGGCAAGAAGAAATCCAAAATGGCTGCACTGGAATATACAGCATCTGTTCCATATTTTTTTTCATCGGGGGCAACACTAAATTCTGAAATGCAGAATTCCTGTTTTATAGTTTCAGTATTTCGGTGTCTCTTTGAATGTCTGCAGGTGTGCGTGTCCTACGTTTGTCAATGTCAGTTTGTAGCGGTGGAACAAACCCTTGATTTTTGATGAGGTCCCACAAAACAAATCACATAGAGTGATGTGAGGGCTACGAGGAGGACATTGATGAAGAGCAAGGTGCTGGGCAGGCGGCGATTTATCGTCATCTTCCTAAACTTTAAATTGTTATTTTTGATTTCCGATGAACTACAACGTTGTACTTTTTCAATTCATACTATTAGTTCACTTTCTCCCTATATATATCTTGTCTTTCTCTTTTTAACATTCACATGAAAATACTTTTGTTGTTAGAAAGGAAATATTATGTGCGCTGTCTTAGAATTCAGGATAATAGTTGAAATGATTATCTCAAAAATATGAAATAAATGTCTCGCGCAAATATATTTTTTAATTTAAACTGTTTTGCCAACTGTCAATTATTTGGCCTTTTTAAATATGACGTAATTTTCCTACGTTTGCGACTTTTAAGGCTTAATAATGAATTTATTATTTAATAATTTTCTTTCTCTTTTAAAATTCATGTGTAACTATATTTTTTATGACGTAATTTTCAATATTTTCCTGATTTTTAACGCGCAATAACTTAATCCTCATTTGAAAGTTTTTTTCTCATTATAATAGCCACGTGTAAATACATTTTTAATTTGAAGAAAATATTAGTCTTTGCGCTTTTTTAAAAATTGGCAACAGTTTAAAATAATACCCTTTTCTAAAATATCTAAACAAGTATTATAAAAGTTTTGTTTTTAAAGTTTTGTTTCCTATTTAAGTCATCAAAGAAAAAATTAATATAATCCCTTAAGCTAATATTAGTTTTTGTTGCATTAAAATATCTCAATTTGTTGATTTTCTATAAGCAAGTAGGTTTACAATGGAAGTCTATGGGAATTTGGCGAAATATTAGAGGTATCGCCAAGTTGGCGTCACTTTTGGCGACTCACTTTGGTCGACAAATTTGGCGATATATCGCAAGTTGGCGATAAACTTGGCGGTATTTGGTGACAGAACAGGGTCCCCCTTGTGGTAACCCCCTTATAGATATGAAGATGCATTAAATGCTTCAATAACCAATGGCCGCCATTTTGTCTCCCATGTAAAAATAAAATTAATTAATTAAAATTTAATGAATGAATTAATATTTGAAAAAACTGTATTAACATCAATTGTCATCCAGTACAAGTTTAAAAAAATTTATTTCAACTTGATAGGATGAATAATAAGTATTTTATTAACGATTGAAAATTTGAACAAGATATATATATATATAAATACTAGGAGGCTCTGCCCCCTGCAAGCTACGCTCGCCAACCCCTTTTCAGACACCGCAAAATCTAAAAACAAGCTAATCTGATGGGTTTTAAAAATATTAGAGGAGATTGAATTATACTGAAAAAAGCTGTGCAGATCTCCCTGAAAACAGGTTTCCATTCAATTCCCTTTGATTGCAAAAATTTAAGGCCGAAGCAGTTGCTGTTAAGCCATCCAATGGCTGTTTTCGTTTTTGATTAAAGAGGATCAGTTAAACATTTGAAAAGAAGCTAAAATAAAATGAATTAAGTATACTGAGTCTTTGTCTCCCGATATTTTAAAACAATCTCTATAACAATAGCCTAAGTCATGTGTCTATCATCAACAGTTCGGGGAGACCACTTCGCTTTTTATACTCTAGGCGCCATTTTGGTACTTTAATGTTAGTCAAGTACAGGTGATAAGTCTCCAAATATTATTCTATCGCCATCATTTCATCTATATTATAATAGTTCAAGTCATCAACTGCCATAAACAAATACGGTCTGATCCCTTCGCCTTTCATTTGAAAGTTTGGCACAGATATCATATATTGGCGCAATTTTTTCCGACGCCAATTTGGGGAAAGCCTCAACATCCGTCTTACCATATCAAGCAAAATAACGACTCTTTGGCGTCAGTTATGTACCCGTAGCGTATATGACATTGGCGTCAGAAAAAAATCGCGCCAATATGGGTCCGTATATGACATCTGTGCCAAAAGATTTCCATTTTGATTGAAAAAAATCATTTTTTTTTTTTTTTTAGAATAAAACTACATAAAAGTTGCAATGGTCGCAAAGAATTCTTGGTACTGTTATGCTAGCCGGGTGCAAATCTCGACAATAGCTTTTTTCAGCTGGCCAGTTAGCATTTTTTTTATTTTTCGAGTGGTAAATTAAAGCATTCATTTGAAGTTGAAATTAAATGTCATGGTTTGTTGCAATATTTAATATTTGGCCGTATGTCATATACGCACCCGCAGGTTTGGCGTGATTTTTTCTTTACGAAAATTTGGCGAAAACCTCGTTTTCGAATACTAGTTACATATGTGTCGTCTACACTGTTAAAAATAAAGGTTTAACTTTGAACAAATAAACTGGTGAAAACAAGAGGTTTCACCGAGTTTCCCGTTCAAATAAAAATGACTGGAAAAGAAAATCTTATGCTGGATGCACAATAACCGAGTTTACGGTTCTACCTTTAGTTATCGTTGAGTGGCATCACATCACGATCACCCCACAAGGCCACACAAGCTAAACTTTAATGGCGGCTAACAACTTAAGCGTCAACATGAATATCGCTTATTTTGGATTTATCTCCCCGTCCCCATCAATCCTTGAAATACAAGTAAGTACACTAGTAGCTATAGTTTATTTTACTGTTAGTACACATTGTAATGTTTTGCTGAAACTCCCTTGCACAAAATTTATATTTTACCTGTAAATATTAGATTAGCAATTTGCTTAAGCCTAAAATAGTACCGGTTCTACATTGCATCCGGAGCGAAATAAACCACTATTTTAAAGCTATTAATAACTTAAGTTTAATAATTTCAGTTCAAAGATTTATACACGCGAAATTATTTTTCGATATCAGTTAGTTTTGTTTGTTGATGTTTTCAATTTATGAATGCCTCGCTATCATTAATGCTTGTCATACGCATTCAAGTCCTTACTACAACATGATATACATATATATGTTTGCAAAACTGAATTTTTTACATTACTTAAAAGAATGTTTACAGGATTTTATGTAGCTAAATTAAGTATTAAAAAAGGTTTATATGATTTTTTAAATCATTCATTTTCCAAAATTTAATGTAATCAATAAAAACTAGTGGTTGCCCTTTTTTTTTTCTAATGAGATTGCTATATAATTTAAATTCAAAATTATCTTTATTTTGTAAGTAATGAATATATGAAGGCATACGAAACAAATGCCAACTGTATTATACAATGAATATTTTGATATTTTAAAACATTAAATTAGATGAAAAATAAAAATCGTGAAATGCAAATTCTGGTTTGTGTATGAGATTATAATTTTAAATTTATAATTAGCTGTATCTTCTAAGTAAAATAATGGATATTTGCAGTTGAGGTTCCTGAAAAGTGTGTTAGAAGATACAAATTTAACATTTTAAAAATATCAAAATGTAAGAAACATACAACCATGAAATGCAAATTTTGGTTTTTGAAAATATACTATTACAAATTTATGACATATAATTGTATAACTGTTTTTACATTGTGCATTATATATAGCTCAATAAATATTAAAAAGGTTTATATGATTTATTAAACAATTTGTTTTTTAAAAATGAAACCATAAAAACAGGTGGTCGCTTTTTTTAAAATTATGAGATTATAATTTTAAATTCATAATTAGCTGCATCTTCTAAGTAAAGTAATGGAGATCTATAGCTATAAGACCTCCAAGTCTGTTAGAAGGTACATTTTGATATTTTAAAACTTTAAATTTGTTTAAAACTTAAAACCGTGAAATGCAAATTTTGGTTTTTGAAAATATACCATTACAAAATTATGACACATAATTGTATAACTGTTTTTTACATTGCTAAAGCATGTTTAATAATGCATTATATGTAGCTCAATAAATATTGAAAAGGTTTATATGATTTATTAAACAATTCGTTTTCAAAAACGTATGAAATGCATATAATAAACAGGTGGTCGCTTTTTTAAAAAATTCTATAAGATTATACAATTTTAAATTCAGAATTAACTGTATATTCTAAGTAAAGTAATGGAGATCTGCAGTTGGAGGTTTCTGAAAAGTGTGACGCATTTTGATATTTTAAAAATGTTAAATTTGTAAAAAACTTAAAACCGTGAAAAGCAAGTTTTGGTTTTTTGTGAAAATATACCATTACAAAATTATGACATATAATTGTATAACTGTTTTTACATTGTGCATTATATATAGCTCAATAAATTATTAAAAAGGTTTATATAATTTATTAAACAATTTTTTTTTTCAAAAATAAATGAAATCCATATAATAAACAGGTGGTTTTTTTTTTTTTTAATTATGATATTATAATTTTAAAATCATAATGAGCTGTATCTTCTAAGTAAAGTAATAGAAATTTGTAGCTATTGAAATCTCCAGCTCTGTTTGAAGGTACATTTTGATATTTTAAATTTGTTTAAAACTTAAAACCGTGAAATGCAAATTTTGGTTTTTGAAAATATACCTTTACAAAATTATGACACATAATTGTATAACTGTTTTTACATTGCTAAAGTTTGTTTAATAATGCATTATATATAGCTCAATAAATATTGAAAAGGTTTATATGATTTATTAAACAATTCGTTTTTCAAAAATAAATGAAACCCATATAATAAACAGGTGGTCGCTTTTTGTTAAAAATTATATTATAATTTTAAATTCATAATTAGCTATATCTTCTAAGTAATGGATATCTGAAGTTAGAGGTTTCTGAAAAGTGTGTTAGAAGATACATTTTGATATTTTTAAAATGTTAAATTTGTAAAAAACGTAAAACCGTGAAACACAAATTTTGGTTTTTGAAAATATACTATTACAGAATTATGACATATATCTGTATAACTGTTTTTTACATTGTTGAAGCATGTTTATTAATGCATTATATATAGCTCAATAAATATTAAAAACGTTCATATGATTTATTAAACAATTCGTTTTTTAAAAATGAATCCATAAAAACAGATGGTCACTTTTTTGTTAAATTATGAGATTATAATTTTAAATTCATAATTAGCTGTATCTATTAAGTAATAGATATCTGCCACTATAGACCATTACAAAATTATGACATATAATTGTAATTAACTCGGGTGTGAAACATGTCTCCCAAGAACCACGTTATATCGGGCTTCCACTGTATTTTAAAAATTGTAACTTCATAATACAAATTCTAATTTTGAAATAATATTCAAATATAAATTTAGCATAATTTATAGTTTTTTCTTTTAAATTGCTATAGGATTTGCCGTAAAGTGTCAAACCTGCCATCTTAAGAGTACGCTGATTTAGTATGCCAGTGTTTCAAACAACAAAAGATTGTCTTTTTGATGTAAGTACATTTTAGTGTTAGTTTTTGTTAATTTTATCTTTCAATAATGTTTTAATACTCGCACACATTGTTTACATAAATGTTTGACACTTTCTGTGTCATTTATTTATTTATAGCTGTAGCTGTGTAATAAGCCAATAGTAGATCTTAATGAGTGAGAAATATTATTTTACATGCATTTATGAGAGAAAAATTTTTTTTTCAAGTGCAACTTCTGATATTATCGACAATTGCAATATATTTCATAGAAATTTTAACTTTCAGTTTATTACACAGTGCCAGTTTGAACCATCAATGATATAAAACAAAATTGAAATATCTTTAACAACTGTCTACTTTAAACTGCACATAAAAAAAAAAGTCTTAAAAAATGTAGAATGCTTAAAATTCAAAATATTGCTTGTTTGTACCCTTAAAGATTGAAATGTTGGATAAAAAAGTGTCTGTTACTTAAATTATTTCTATTTTCAAGTGTATGAGTAACCTATAGTGTTCAAAAGTAAAAAAATTGAAAGGTTTCTTAAAGCAACTTTATTTTAGTTAATTTCGCCTTTCAATGATTTAGAATAGTCATACACATAATTTACATAAATCTTTGACACTTTCTCTGTTGCTTTATTCATTTATAGCTGTGAAATAAGTCAAAAGCGGATCTTAATGTGGAAAAATATTATTTTACATGCATTTATATTTATAAGACAAAAATAAGAATTTTTTCAATAGCTTATCAATGTTTTAACATATTTCATAGAATTTTTAACTTTTGGCTTATTACACAGCACAACTTCAAACCATGAAGGATATAAAACAAAATTAAAATACATCTTTAAATAACTGTCTTTAAACTATTTACATAAAATAAGAGTAAAATTTTAAAAAATGCAGAAAACTTAAAATTCAAAATATTGCTTGTTTGTACCCTTAATTGATATGTTGGATAAAAAAGTGTTACATAAATTATTTCTATTTTAAAGTTTATGAATAACCTATAGTGTTCAAAAGTAAATTTTTTTAAAGATTTCTTAAAGAAACTATTTTAGTTAATTTTATCTTTCAATAATGTAGAATACTCATACACATTGTTTACATAAACATATATGGTACTTTCTGTGTTGTTTTGTTTATTTATACAGGGTGTCTACAGAATCTGGAAATCAGGGAATCATGTAAAAACTAGGGAGGTTTATCAATCTGGAAATATCAGGGTACTTTGTAAAAATATTCGAAAATCAGGGAAATTTGTCTATATTATGAAAATATTTGCATATTTACCTTGCAAACGAGATTGATTCGTCTATTTTATGTACCATATTTTTTAACATGCTGATTAGTCTTTCCCAATATTTTTAAAAAGTTGCGCATGGTATGAGTTTTTGATATTTAATGCAAATTAAGGTGATCAGATGTCCTAATTTTCTGTACATCGTGCTTATATTGAAGGCAATTTACCCATTTTTAAAAATTTTAAATGATACATTAGCATAACCGGACCAGGTGGCCAGTTTAATCCAATTAGCTATCCCGTCAAATGTAGATAAGTCTTAGAATTGAATATTTTTCAGAAAATGAGGAAATTTTCTGGTCACCCTATATCCATTGGCCACTACATGAAGTTGGATTGAATTTTGAGTTCGGATTTATAAAACTGTCAACAAATACTTAATGAATATTAGGCAATTTTTGTGTTTTTCTCTTGTTTTTTCTCGCAAAGGAGATATTAGCAGGCTGGATAAGTGTGTTATATGAGGAATCGACATACATGAAAAAATACGGTATGTGTATTGTTAATAATGGAAATCAGGGAAGTCTGATAAAGATAGTCAGGGAAATCATGGAAAAATCAGGGAATTTTTTTTAGAATTTCTGTAGACACCCTGTTATAGTTCTGTAATAAGTCAACAGTGGGTCTTAATGGGTAAAAAACATTATTTTACATGTATTTACAAGACCTAAAATAAGAATTTTTCAAGTGCAAATTCTGATATTGACACAGCATATTTCATAGAACTTTTGAAAATTTAGTGTTGAATCTAGAAAAAAAGTCGCTATTCAACAATTTTTAAAAAAGGGCAGAACATTCTTGAAAGTCACTCTTGTACCTTGTTATTTTTTTTTTTTCAGTTGATTAGTTTAATTTTATCAATAGTATTTTGTGATTTTGCCGCAACTGATTGAATTTCTCGATCTTCCCCCCCTCCCTCCCGATACGTAATGTTGACTTTAGGGCCGTGGTTCCCAACTTGGGGGGGGGGGAGGGGGGGATTTGAAATTTGTTACTCACCCGTTCGCCAGACTTGTATAAAACCAAAAACTTTCTGTGCACATAAATATTGGATCAAAAACTTTCTGCAAATTAATTTAATGTTTAATAAAATAACGTGCTATACATAGCTGCCAACTCTTCCGATTTTTTCAGAATTCTTCTGAAAAACTGTCTGCAAACTCAAATAATTTCTTAAAAATTTTCTGCAAAAAAACGCCACGCCCCTCCTAAGTCCTATATCGCCGCTAACAGCAAAAGTGAAAAAGTCCCCTTTCCAATCCCTCACATTATCTTACATGCACTCAACTCAGCTTGGTTGCGGTTTTCTCAGGGATGGGAAAATTTAAGTTTAATCTGTGACCCTCTGAGAGAGGGGGGAAAGTTACTGGTCCAATTGAATTTTTAGTGATTTCAGACCAGCAGACCATAAAGGATTTCGAAAGCAGGTTGATTTTTCAAATGCTGAAGCTTTTCCTTGTAAAAGAGAATTTGATTGATATGCTGTTTAATTTTTAGATTATTTTCCCTGTGTGAAATTTTATTATTATTTGTCTGCACAAAAAACAATTTTATGTCTTAAAATATTTACCCTTTCATTTAAAACAGGTGGAGAAATTAACCTGGTGCTTGGAGCTGCTAATACTTGGATACTAAGCTTCAAGAATTCTTTATATTTGATGATCTCATCATATTTATGATCCTCATTTGGGGAAGAAAGAGGCTATTTTTTAAATGAATGGTCGGACAGTACTGCACCCTCCTAAAACTGTCGGAGAGAAACTCTCTATGTAAAATGGCATTATATTTACAGTAAATATTAGTCTGACATACTATATATATGTATAGACATATAATTTAATGATTGTATAATTTGTATTTTCAATAAATGGAGCGGCATACCGCAAACCAACTTAATTGTGTTGTTATTTTATTGTCTGTGACCATTTCTTTTTTCAGCTATTGCAAGGCTACTGTTGGTGAATATTTTCCTTTTCTACTACTATTATTTAAAAAAATATTAAAAAATCTTCATCATAGATTATCGTTTAGGAATACTGAAAAAATACATATATAATCAATAATAATTAATCACTTTTGGCGACAATGCTGTTATTAAATTAACCATGTAAATTAAGTATTTAATATACTATGAAAACACATTGTGTATTAAAAAATAAAAAAAGCTTTAAAATTCATTTAAAGTAATATTATTGTGTTAGCTGATATTAGAGGTTAAATGAAGGATTCTGCTACTTATAGCTGTGTTTTTTTATGCTGATTAATTCAGTGTTTACGCATATGCAGTAAACTCTATGTAAGATGGAAATCTGTCTAACTCTGAAAGATTTTCATGTCCCTGCGAATACACAGACATAAAGTACAATTTGTCTAAGGCGGAATATTGTCGACTACGGAAAATTGCCTCGATTCCACTTTAGACAGACTGTACTTTGATTACGTATCCGTTATGCTTGTGTTTTATTTATTTATTGAAAAATGTTATATTCATTATTGAGTGTTAAACAGAAACGAATGCTGAACTTTTTGTTGTTTTATATTTAAATGAGTTAATTTTGCATAATTGAGCTGTGTGCAATATAAATTTTTAAAAGAACCGTGCTTGAAAATTAATTTAAAAACCATGAAAAATCAGTAAATTGAAATGCAGATTTAATTTAATTGCGTTTGAAATTACAATTTTTCCCCTTTTAACGACATAAAAATGAAAATTATGTGATAATTCAATTTGAGGAAAAGGGGAAATGGATTGCTTAGATTATTGTTACTGTCGATATGTGTCAGCAATAGTAGAAAAATCAAATTTTTATTTAATACTAATTTAAAAATAAATGCATTAGTAATAATTTTTCATAATTGGGATTTTGGACAGAACATGTTAGTTTTATTGTTCAAAAATAGTACTATCAAAATGTATATAACTTTTAAAATAGTGATTGGTGAAATTTTCATATGTGTAACAATTGTACCTTTATATTAATGATATGAGGAAATGTCTAAAAATATTTTTTGCTAATTGAAATATTTTATTTTTTGTTTTGTGAAAAGAAGGTAAAAATTTGAAAACACTATAATATCAAAATTTCAGCATCTGTAGATTCACAACAATATAAAAACAAAAAAATCTACAGATCATAAAAGTAGCAGCTAAGTGCATTATGGAATCAAACTTTTTTCAAACCTGTGCAAAAATTAATATTGTTTAAAGAAATCCATTTAGCATTGTTTAAAGTAATGTTTATTAAAAATATTTTTTATTTCCTGGATTTTAAATTAAAAATATAATAAAAACAGATATGTATTTAAATCTAAGAAAATTATGTTTAAAAAAAAATCTTCATTATGAATGGCTTGTGAATAAGCAAACAACACTAAATGGATTATAAGTGTAACTGAGTGCAGAGAAATGTTCCAAAATGTACAAGGACAGAATGGTAATATATTCACAGAAGAGAGAGAGAGAGAAAAAAAAAGCTATTATTTTGTGAAATTAGATCAAACTGGTTTACATTTGTTTTTTAAATATATTTCAAAGCCAATAGAATCAATAATTAAAACTTTAATAATTTTCAGTTTAATGAAAACAAAAAAATTATGCTTTCGTACTGCAACATAATTTCGCATAATCTGAAATTTTGTTCATTATTACACTATAAAATGATAAATTGAAAACCAAAGTCCTGGTTAATCATTTCACTCCAAAGCGAGGGGAAAAAAAAGAAAACTACAATCTGGTGTAACCTTTCCCCATAAAGTTGAGAGAAAAACCTGAATTGTGGTTCAACCTTTTACCAAAAAATTGGAACCGACAAAATCTTGAATCATGGTTCAACCTTTCACCAGAAAATCGGATTAAAAAAAACCCTTGATTCATGGTTCAACCTTTCACCAGAAAATTGGATTTTAAAAAATCCTGAATTATGGTTCAACCTTTCACCAGAAAATTGGATTTATAAAAAACCTGAATCATGGTTCAACATTTCACCAAGATAATGGTATTTGTGAAAGCGCCAATAAATTGGTGAAACATATCACCAATATCTCGGTTGCAGCTAAATTTCAGCTACTTTTAACCATTTTCTTGGTGAAACATCCAACTTCATTTTTAACAGTGTAGTTGCAAAACCGGCCATCTCCAAAAAATAAAATTTTGAGAAAAAGCTGATTTTTTACCACACTTAGCCAAATAAAGTTTGGAACCAAAACTCTTCAGTTTTATAGTCATTAGGGCAGTATATTTGAAAACCCGAAATAAGGTGGCAGGGGCACATGAAGGGAAGGGGTTATTTAGTAGAGGGGTTATTTAGGTCTTTGTTTTGGATTTGGCCGCCTTTGCAACTTACTTTGGAGTTGGCCGGTTTTGCAACAAACCAGAAATTAATTTTTGCTAAATTTAATCTGACATTGGGTTTTTAGGGGTTGCAAATACACAAAAATGTTTTGTTCAGCTTAATGTTATTTAACAAAAAGAACTTTAGGAAAGTTATTAACGTAAAACGACTTTTACACAGTTACTGATTGTTGAAACTGACTAACAGTTAAAACTAACTGACTAGCTGTTGAAACTGATTTGAATGTCACTAAACAAATGATTTAAATGACATGATATTATTTTAAATAAAATTATTAAATTTTAAAAAACTTAAACAAAAATCATACTATGTACATGTGCATACAATTTCAAACTTTAGTGGTCTCATCGTTTTCGATAGTCTCACAAATTTCGTCATGATGGTCCATCCATGCGCCTTTTTCTTCATCATCTTTGCTTTCTGCTTTTTAAGCAGCTGATGCCAATATATTTTTGTAAAAAAAATAACCGCTTGCCAGCATCCCAATTTGGTCCGAAATGTTTCGTCAGTAAGTTTTGGACATCGAAGTTTTAGAGGCTTCACCACGATATCCGGAGCCACGTCCTCGAGCTTGCTGTTCATAATACTTCTCTTACTCTTGACAACAGACTTTCTGACTTCTACCTCAGATTTGTAGAAGACCTCCCATTGCACCAACAGCTTATTTTTATATTCTGTTATGAATTTTTTTTTTTCCGTAGGAGCAAATTTGAAATGTCACAGTGCAGGTGTTTTGGGGAAGAAATTGCTGGTCTTCTTCCAAACATGGTCGGTCTTTTCCCGACTTGAAAACTGTTCCATATTCAGATAAAATTTCTTCATACTATGCGGGCTGAATGAGGGACTCGATTTTCTTCAATCTCCTTTCAATTTGAGCTGAAACACGGTTGGAGGAAAAAAAGATACTGAATCAACGTAGGCAAGTTATTAGATTAATAAAATATTATGGCATCATGATAATTAATTAATCAAAATATGCTAACTATGATGATATTATGTTATCAATTAATTATGTATTATATTATCCCCAGGGTGGATTATCCATAAGGCAACTTAGGCTATGGCCAAGGGACGTACGTTAGGTAGGGTTCGCAAAATTAAGAACTTTAAAGTTTTTAAATTTAATGAAATAAGAACAATTTAAAATTTTAACGAAAAGTGTTAAATGAAAAATGAATTTGTAATAATTACATTTAAAACAATTTTTCTACTTCTCGATACATCAACACAAAATTCTCTCAGATTTTAAATGTGACAAAAGCCCATTCATTTCCAATGTATAATCTTCAAAATACTAAAATTTATAAAGCAAAATTTAAATGTATTATTAATTAATTAAATAGATTAATAAAATTGCAGCATCTGCAAGAGTTATTGGAAATTCGCAGTTTTCTGTTATTTAACGAACATTAAGTTCAAACTGAAACGATAGATGGCAGCACACATCAGCGCACTGATTCTCTCTCCAGACTCTCTCAGAACTCTCGTGTGGACTCAGTTGATTGCCGGCTGTCGTCTAGTACGGACGTAAAAAGACTGTCCCGCGAAGCGTTTGTAGACGCACTTCAATCAATGTTTTAATAATGTAATCTGTAATTTAATTTGTAAATATAGTTGTTAAAATATAATTTAGTTACTACTAAACGCATCTTTATTGAATTGAAGTACATCGAGCTATTTAGTAAACTGATGGAGTTAGATTCCCTAAAACGTGGAAGTGACGCATAGCAGACACTTCAAGTGGTGACCTTGCATTAAGGACTAATGGACACGCAAACAACACTGTCGCTTAAATTCTTCAGCATTCCGTTTTCCCAGATTTAATTGGGGACTAATTATTGCTTTGTTCCAGTTCTGGTTACAGATGGAGGTTTCCGCATCCCCATGTGACAGGTGACATTATTGAAAGTAAGTGGCTAATTTATTTCCGTTCACGTTTTTTGTCAGGTGCGCTCATTGTTTTATTTTTTGTATTTACGATGCCGCCAACCGATCCCCGCAACAGATTGAGAAAGTTGCAGTTAAATTTCCCCCTTTTTGGGATAAAGAAGCTGACTTATGGTTTATAAATATTGAAGCGCAGTTTATTTTAAATAATATTACCCAGGATACTACGAAGTATTACGCCGTGGTTTTGGCCCTCAATTCTGAAGTACTTTCTTATGTGAGCGATATTGTGAAAAATCCCCCGAATGCTGATTTGTATTTAACCCTTAAAAATCGTTTGATCGCTGAGTTTGCGGATTCTGAGCAAAAGCGAGTGAAAGATCTGCTAATGCATACGGTTTTGGGGGATAAAAAGCCATCACACCTTTTACGGAAAATGCGACAGCTCGCCCAGGAAAAAGTTGGCGAAGAATTTTTAAAAACTCTATGGATTCAACGTTTACCGAAAGAAACTCAAGCCATTTTATCTGTTTCGGAGGGCAATTTAGATAAACTTGCGCAAATGGCTGACAAAATTATCGAGGTGTCAATCCCACAGGTCGCGGAAACACAACGGCGCTTCGAACAAAATAAAGGAAACGCGTCGGTTTCAGAGTTGCAGGCGCAGATCGCGGAGTTGACGGAACAAGTGAAGCATTTATCACGCTTTAGCCAACGGCCGGAAAATAGATCTCGGGACCGTTCTACACATAGAAGGCATAGATCACAGACTCCTAAGCGCATGAAAGAAGGCTTATGTTGGTATCACGCAACTTTCGCCGACAAAGCAAGACAATGCCGTCCCCCTTGTAATTATACAAAATCGGAAAACTAGAGATGAAATCGCATGTGGCGCAATGTGATTTCAATGTCAACACATCCAGTCGCCTTTTCATTCACGATCCTACCTCTCGACGCCATTATTTAAGCGATAGCGGTAGCGATGTTTGTGTTTTGCCATATACAGCCAAGATGTCTTTTGTTGCCCCATCTAATTTAACACTGTATTCAGCCAGCAATTCTCCAATCAAAACATATGGTACAAAAACGGTAACACTAAGCCTAAATTTACGCCGCGAATTAAAATGGCCATTTATAATCACTAATGTTAGCAAACCAATTATCGGTGCCGATTTTTTAAAACATTATGGATTATTAATTGATTTGAAAAACTCTTGTTTATACGACCCACTCACAAAGTTTTCTTCCAAAGGCACTACCATTAACTGCCACAACAAAAGTATTACACTTGTTTCTAGTAGTGAAAAATTTCATGACATTTTAAATAAATACAAGGATATCATTTGCCCCTACCCTGCATCGCCCCAGCCAAAGCACAATACCGTGCATAGAATAATTACAAATGGACAGCCAGTCTTCAGTCGTCCGCGGCGGTTGAATCCAAAGCAATTGGCAATCGCAAAACAGGAATTTCAGACCATGATGGAACAGGGTATCTGTAGGCCTAGCAGATCGAATTGGTCAAATCCCCTGCATATGGTTCCGAAAGCTAACGGTGAATTTCGCCCCACCGGTGATTATCGCGCCCTAAATAAACAAACTCAGATGGATAGATATCCTTTACCACACTTGCATGATTTTGCACAAAATTTACATAAGAAAAAATATTTTTCGAAAATTGTTCTTACAAGAGCATATCACCAAATTCCGGTGCATCCCGAGGATGTGCCAAAAACGGCAATTACCACACCGTTTGGACTTTTTGAATTTGTATTTATGCCATTCGGTTTAATGTGCGCAGCCCAAACATTCCAACGTTTTATGAACGAAGTGCTACACGGTTTTGATTTTGCTTTTGACTATATCGATGACATATTAATTAGTAGTTCATCTGAACAGGAGTATGCTAAGCACTTAGATATGGTTTTCAGTCGCCTTTCTGAATATGGCATTCGAATTAACGTAGATAAATGTGTTCTGGGTGTTCAGGAATTGTCTTTCTTGGGCTACCTCATTAACTAGCAGGGTATAAGGCCAATGCCTGAGAGAGTAACACCTATCTTGAATTACGATAAGCCGAAAACTGTTGATGATCTGAGGCGATATCTTGGGTTACTTAATTATTATCGGCGTAATATCCCACAGGCTGCTCATGTCCAATCAGTTTTAAGTGATTATTTAAAAGGTTCCCGAAAGGCAGACGAAAGTGAGATTGTGTGGAACGAGGAGAGCAGTAAAGCATTTGAGGATTCAAAACGTCAGCTCGCAAATGCAGCTTTGCTTTTTCACCCTTCACCAAATGCTCAACTTGCCTTATTCGTAGATGCTAGCGATTTCGCTCTAGGCGCGGCGTTGCATCAAGTGGAGGAGCATGACCTTCAGCCATTAGGTTTCTTTTCGCGCAAATTGTCCGATACTGAAAAAAGTATTCTGCGTATGATAGAGAGTTGTTGGCTGCTTATTCTGCTATTAAACATTTTCGTTTTATGCTGGAAGGTCGTAATTTCACCTTATATACTGATCACAAACCACTTACTTATGCTTTTTCCAAAAAAAGTGACAAGTGTTCCCCACGTCAATTGCGGCAACTGGATTTCATTAGCCAGTTCACCACCGATATTAGGCACGTTAAGGAGGTAGATAACATACCAGCCGATGCACTCTCGCGAATCGAAGCCATAACTTGCCCTACTCCAATTAACTATGAGCAAATAGCTGAGGATCAGACCACTGATAATGATTTACGAACTTGCTTAGCAGATAATTCATTATCGCTTAAGCTCAGTAAATTTGTCATGCCCGGCAGCTCTGTGGAACTTTATTGTGACACATCTACTGGAAAAATCAGACCTTTTATCCCGTTAACTCAACGAAAGATAGTTTTCGACGCTCTGCATAACATTTCTCATCCTGGTCGTAAATCTTCCATTAAACTCATCACTGACCGTTTTGTTTGGCCTAATATTAAAGCTGATTGTGATAAGTGGGCCAAGACGTGCATTCCATGCCAGCGAGTTAAAATTCGGACTCACACTAAAGCCCCGATCAGTAATATTCCTGTCGAAAATCAGCGTTTTTCTCATATCCATTTGGATTTAATTGGCCCTCTTCCAATATCTCAAAATTTCATGTATTGTCTCACAATTATTGATATATTTACTCGTTGGGTGGAGGCAGAGCCTCTTAAAAATATCGAAGCGGAGACCGTTGCTAGTGCATTTTATAAAGTTTGGATTGCACGTTTTGGCGTACCCAAAATCATAACAACTGACCAGGGCCGCCAATTTGAATCACGTCTTTTTCGTTCCCTGGCCAACTTACTTGGTTCCAAGCAAATTCATACATGTTCTTTCCACCCTCAGGCTAACGGTATGATTGAAAATTGGCATCGCACTTTAAAATCCGCACTTAAAGCATACCTGACAGATCGGTGGACGGAGATACTCCCAGCAGTTTTGTTGGGGTTAAGAGCCACATTCCGCCAAGACTTAAAATGCACACCTTCAGATCTGGTGTATGGACAAACGATTCGGCTACCAGGGGAATTTTTTTCATCTTCTGCCGAAAATATTCATACTCCAGACTTTGTTAAATCACTCAAGCAGTTTATGATGCAGCTACGTCCAACACCAACTCGAGCGCAAAAGCAGACTCGCTTCTTCCTGCCAATGGACTTGATGAAATGCACCCATGTTTTCATCCGCCACGACGCTGTGCGGGCACCTCTGCGACCACCATATGACGGGCCGTTTTTGGTCATCGACAGAACAGATAAATTTTTCAGAGTCCAAAAAGATGGAAAAGAGACAGTAGTCTCAGTTGATAGGCTAAAGCCTACCTTCACATTAATAGAGGATGCACCAGCCACATCTACAGATGTCCAAAAAGAGGTTGACATTCCAATAGCCGAACCTACACATCAGGCTCCTGTCTCCAAGTCTGGACGTTCCATTCGTCGCCCCGTTCATTTTTCTTAGCACATTGCTAGGAGGGGGGTACTGCAGCATCTGCAAGAGTTATTGGAAATTCGCAGTTTTCTGTTATTTAACGAACATTAAGTTCAAACTGAAACGATAGATGGCAGCACACATCAGCGCACTGATTCTCTCTCCAGACTCTCTCAGAACTCTCGTGTGGACTCAGTTGATTGCCGTCTGTCGTCTAGTACGGACGTAAAAAGACTGTCCCGCGAAGCGTTTGTAGACGCACTTCAATCAATGTTTTAATAATGTAATCTGTAATTTAATTTGTAAATATAGTTGTTAAAATATAATTTAGTTACTACTAAACGCATCTTTATTGAATTGAAGTACATCGAGCTATTTAGTAAACTGATGGAGTTAGATTCCCTAAAACGTGGAAGTGACGCATAGCAGACACTTCAAAATCTTAAATTTGAAAGAAAATTCACTTACAGTTTTATGAAGGGGGGGGGTGTTAAATGGCACGAGCAAGTGGACTGATACTTAAGTTTAAATATATAAATTTCAACTAATTAATTTTAACGAACCATTTTTTTTATTAACCAGTATTTTGGTTTGCGGAGCTCCCATGGAGACAACCGCTCAAGACAAACGAGAAACAACTTCTGAGGCTACATTTTCGCTAAGCGAAAATAGATGCCAAGGTTGGCGCCAACATACCGGCCACCTCTGAAATAATTATTTCAGCACATATTTTAAACAATGTCCTTAGTTTTAAACAATTAAAATTTAACATTAAATCTTCAATGCTAAATATGAGTTTCAATACAAATCAAGAATATAAAATACAAATATAAAGTCAATTTAATTCAATAATATTAAAATACACAATTACTACAAATTTTTCAAATATCGGGCTTTGTGCGAATCGTTTTTCCAGCGAATAAGACCCTGATTTCAAAATTAAATATCTCGCAAACAAATATCAATAGAGTTATACGGTAAACGGTTTCTTTATTAGCTGAGCCGTAAAAATGTTATACAGAAGTTTAAATTTTAATTTCAAAAACCGTTAACCGATGGCGCTGTACTCGATATGCCTATAAATTGTGCTTCGAAGTCTAAAGCGATCAGTTCGAGGCACTTCAACTCATTTTGAGGAGCCGATGCTGAGTCGACTCACTTGATTCTGATGAGCCGTCATAGTGACTCGATTCTCCACTCACTTGCAGAAGTAACATTGGTTGGTTGTAAAGATGACGCAATTCTATTTTTCGCATCGCGGATAAGAAAATTTTTGAGTGTATGCTTGAATTATTTTGGTTTTAATTTTACATAAAAGAAGTTTTTTATATTAGACTTTGTTGGATTGGAGCTGGGAACATTCAAACTAAAGGTCTGCAAAGGCCCAGATTTATAAGACCTGGTTCGGCCCGGCCTTAGAAAAAAATTCGGCCCACCTCTATATAAAATTTAAAAGTTCAACCCGTACAAAAAAAGTAATGACCTGTCTCGGTATAAAACTGATCCGGCCAGGAAAAAAAGTTAAAATATCGGACTGAGGCCGTCCGGTCCACTAAATTTCTATAAAAGATGAATTTTTACGTCAATATGGTTAAAAATTGTTCGTTACGAGGTGTTCTGACCAAAAAATACTTATTTTAGCTTTATTTTAGGCCCTTCCCAAGCTTTTAGAAAAGAAGTAAAGCCCTGTCCGACCCCAGTGCTGCGAAAAATTGGTCCTAGCCCTGCCCACAGGCTGGGTCGGTGAACATCTCTAAACCAAACTGTAAAATATAGAAATATTCTTGTTTAATCCCGTACCCCCCATGTCTAAAAAATTACCTTCTTTTTAACTGGGATTGGAAGGTTTTGAGGAGTTATTTTATATATATATATATATCAAAATTTAAAAGTTTAAATTTTCTGTGCTGAAAACAAAACGGAAAACGGATTTTTTTTTTCTTTTTTTTGTGTGTATGTGCATGTGCTCGAGGGGAGCGCCCCCCCCCGCCCCTTCCAACCTATTTCCGAATGTACTGAAACTAAACTGATGAAAAAAAAATTAGGGGCCATAGTAGTGTATTCAAACTTTGCTAGAAAATTATAGCGATTATCCTCGGTTACATAGTTTTGGAGAAGATCGTATTTTTCCGTTACACGCAAACTTTACTTTGCGGGGCTCAGAGGCAGCATTCTCAAGTTATAAATTTGACAGGCCTGACTATTGAGGCGATTTGGAATCAAATAGCTTTTTTTCATTTTTTTAAACATAAATAAATTGCTTATCAAGTAAAATGCGATTTTTGTCACGTAACGGCAAGTTTTTCTCTTTCCGTGCTAACGTGTACGGAAATTCGATTAAAAATTCCAATTTTGACTGCATTTTTTGAAAGATATTTTGGCAAAAAATGGAAAACGTCATTCGATTACATAATTCCTGAATAAGAACACCTGTCAACTTTACGCGTTTCCGAATACAAATGAATTCAATAATGAGTCCCCCGCCCGCCCCGAGGAGGGGGGATGAGACTAAGTTTAAAAATGTTCTTGTTTTCTCATGTTTATACTTTTTGATTTACTCTCTTTTAAAATTTTATTTTGAAAACCATGATAATATATAACCATATAGTATTGAGATTTGAGATACATCCATAGAGACAAACACACAGCCTAGCTGTTTATGAAAAAAAAGGGGGGGGGGGGGGCGTGGTAGCTACAGGATTCCGAAAATATATTCCATATCTGGGTTTAAATAAGGGACATTGAAAAAATCGATTGGCTAAATTTTTAAAAAATATATGTAAATTATATCCATTTAATATTACCTGCGAACATTTTTATTTAAAAAACGGAATTAAAATAGCATTATAAGGTCATTGTGCCTAAATGAGATGCGATTCCCCATAGTTTTGTCGCATTTAGGGTATATTTGGCATTTTATTATATTTATATAAATATATATTTTATTAAGCAACAAATTATTGAATACTGTACCTTTAGTTCAAAACTAACTTGTTTTGTATAAATCTAATAATTATCTCTAATTATCAACCATAATACACTGCTCAAAACAATTAAAGGATATTGCAGTTTTAGGTGGATTTTGTATCTGGTAAACTGTTTAGCTGATTGATACATGGTCGACAGACATAGTAGGTTATATGAGAATAAATTACACATGTTTGGCAGAAAAAAATGCATTTTATTGCGCATTTGTGTACTAAAGGAAAAAAACACAATTTGTGCATATGAGAAAAAAAGAATAAGAAAAGGTGTTTTCTTCAAAGAAAATCATTTTCAGTAGGGGGTATGGTTTCCACGGGCGGCCAGCAACGTTGAACACCTTTGAGGCATGGACTCAATGAGGCTATTAATGACGAGTTGGGGTATTCTGCCCCACTCTTCCAGAAGAGCTCTTTCCAGTTCTTGGAGAGTTTGTGGAGGTTGTTGGCGGCCAGAAACTCGTCTTCCTAGAGCGTCCCAAACGTGCTCGATTGGATTCATGTCTGGAGAACACGCTGGCCATTCCATTCGAACGATTCTTTCCTCGAAAAGGAAATCCTCCACCAGGTTTGCACGATGTGGCCTGCAGTTATCGTCCATTAAAATGAAGTTATCTCCGATTGCTGCAGCGTAAGTGACTACAATAGGTCTGAGGATCCCATCCCTATATCGACGACCAGTCAGAGCTCCATCTCGAATGATGTAGAGGTCAGTGCGCCCGTCAATGGAGATGCCACCATACACCAACACTCCTCCACCGCCAAATCTGACACTTTCGTGCACGAACGCAGGATTATTCCTACTGCCACGGTCCCTCCAGATGAAAATACGCCTATTATCCAGATGCACAGAAAAACGGGACTCGTCAGAAAACAGAATATTGCTCCATTCATTTCTCCTCCAGTTGACATGCTCGGTTGCCCACTCCCTGCGGTCGCGACGATGCCTTGATGTTAATCTAACACATACCATCGGTCGGCGAGCATACAGACCTACAGCATGGAGCCAGTTTCGGACAGTCTGAGTTGAAATCGTGGTGCCTGTAGCCGAGCGAAGATGTTGTTGGAGAAGAGTAGCGTTCATGGTTCGGTGTCTCCGAGCTGTTAACGCTAAATACCGATCTTCATTGGGCGTTGTTGCCCGTCTACGACCTTGCCCTGGTCTTCGGCCTGCACATCCACTCTCCAAAAAACGGTTCCAGATCCTGGAAATGACACTTTGTGACACTCCAATGGCTTGCGCAACTTCGGCTTGAATTTGGCCCCTTTCTAACCTACCAACAATTCTCAAAGCTTCTGAATCTGAGCTGAGACATCGTACTCATCGAAACAAAGCAATCACTGAATGCCGATCATCCTTGTCTTCATTCTCTTTTATCCAGTTGAAAGTTAAATTTCATTCGCTGCCGCTGAAGCGATGTTTTTGACGTCGAACTCAAAATTTGCATACTCCACAGTTTGAAAACCAGAAAAATTTGCATTTGTGATTCTCTTCTTCTATTTTCGGCAAAAAAAATTTCGTTTATATCTTTATTTTATATAAAACTTCAAATATCCTTTAATTGTTTTGAGCAGTGTATATGATTGTCGCGTTTAGGTAATTTTTGTCGTATTTACGGCAGCTATAACCTGAATAAGACATCCATGGTCCTAAATGTGATAATGAATTTTATACATGACAATTCATCTGAAAAAGTTCATTTAACCTTTAACTACTGTGACAGAAACTTACCACATTACAACTGTGAGCTGTTGTGAAACCATTCGATTAAAAGTTGAATAAAAGGCGCGATTAACTCTTAAAATATTGTTTTTGCACTAAACTGTTTGTACAGTAATATTTCTAATAAAATTTCGCTTTTTCAAACATTTCAAACAACAGTACTAGGACTCCAAATGAAGCAAAATTTCACTGTATTGATAGTTAAACAGGAAATTACAAGGTAAACTGTGAAAATTAAAAACAAGTAAGAAAAATCATGCGTTAAGCATAGATTATGAAACACTTTCCAACACTTCCTGTATGCTTTTAAAAAACTTCGTTATTTAGGGAAATAATATATATATAAGAACTAAGTAAACATTTTAGAAAACGCATAAAACATTTGAAAAACTGATTTCAGCAGTTACCATCCATATCAAATATGTATTCCAATTCTTTTGAACAGCTCTGTATTTGATCTGTAGGTTGATATATATGCTATATAATGGAGAAATTTAGTTTAGCAAGAAAACGAATAACAGGTTGAAATTTCTCTTTCAACAATTTATACTAATAGATGGAAACATACTTGTATACTTTTGTACAACCCTGTAGTTAACCTAGTACCTTTATTACACCCCACTATTTAGCTAAAGTTTAATTCAAAGTAAAACATTCTTAAAACTACTGGAATCACATTTTCAGAAATTATCATTTATAGACGGCCATGTATCCAATTCTTTGTGTGACGCTGTATATAATTTTATCTATGTTTTATAATTTTATCTACAAGCATTTCTTAGTAAACAAAATGCAGTTCAGCATAAAAATGCATAACTCATTTAAAAACCACCTTTAAGCAATTTACAACCATACCCAGTAACCATTACGATTTCTTTTGTGTAGCCCTGTATATGAATTACAGCATTTATACACATCATATACAATTCACAAATATAGTGAAACATAAAAGCGCATAACATAATTAAAAATGCATTTCCAGCAATCATCGCTACCGAACAATACTTCGGATACAATATAGTATCTGAAATCTTTTGTGTGTCCCTGTAAATGCTAAATTCGTATTATACATGAAATAAATTATAGTAAACCTCAGCGACGTATATCAATTGCATTATACATGAAATAATTTAACATAATTAAAATACGCCGGGAAAAATTCCCTCCACCCGTATATATTATGTAACGGAATTCTTTTGTGTGGCCCTGTAAATTAATAATATTTACTCTTTTCAGCGCATATTCTACGGAATGCATATTTTAGTACACTTGATAAATGCATATCAATTTTATTATGTTTGAAAGCATGTAACATCATTAAAAATCATTTTAAACGATTTTTTCCCATAGGCCGTAAAGTAACGGAAAACTTTTGACTGCCCCTGTAAATGAACTAAACATGTTACAAACTTCACTTGCAATAGGGTTCGTGCTATGGTAGAGGTCACTAACATCCAAAAATTTCAGAACGATCCGAGTATATTTACGGGAGTTAGAGCGCGTACAGACGGACAGACAAACCGAATGCATAAACACTTTTCAACTTTTAAAAGTACATATAACTATTTTACAGACATGCATACAATAAATACAAGTTGGAAAGTGTTAAAAAAAAGCAGCGCTAAGAGAATTTAAGGGTAATTGCAATTATTTTTCGAATTACTTAACCCGTCTCCGAGACAGCTTGATTAACCCTCTGAGCGCCAAGCAAAAAGGCTAAATTGCGTTGTTGTTGTTTTCTCAGTAATTTATTTAAATTGCTAAAGAAAGTTCATTTTTCCTACATGATATATTACAAAAAAATTACGTATAAGAACTGAAAGTATAAGAAAGAATCACTGAAAGTATTAATCATTACTCAATCTTTTCAAACTGGATTATATCTGTAGAATTATATTAATCTAAATTTTACTTCTATAGCAGTGAAATCTATAGTTTAGTGAACAGATATATCAGTTCACGGCGGTGAGAAGGTTAAAAGATGAATGAAAGTCTCTATTAACTCACAGGTTACTGTTTCTGTACTAAACTTTAAGTACAGGACTATTATAATTAAATTTCTCATATTCAGAATCTCTAGCAATAGTTCTAGAGCTCCAAATGAAACAAAATTTCATGGTATTCATTGGAAATTACGAGTTTAACTGTGAAAATTGAAAAATGTAGTTGTCTGTGAGACCGCTAACAGTTAAGTGTTAATAAAGAGTTGAAATACATAAAATTGAAAGATAACTAACTTATTATTGAACTAATAAATAAACTTTATTTAATGGTAATTTAAATAATAAAACATTAACTGACATGCTTACATCGCACATTTCAATATTCAAACAGATCCAGCAAGTTTTACCAGATCAGTTGCTTTTCATTTTGCGCAAGTGAGTCGAGAGTCGATTCACTATGTCGACTCATCAATCAAGTAAATCGATTCAGCATCGACTCCTCAAAATGAGTGAAGTGCCTCGAACTGATCGCTCTGAACTTCAAAGAACAATTTACAGGCATATCGAGTGCAGCGCCATCTGTTAACGGTTTTTGCAACTAAATTTTCGAAACTTCTGTATAACATTTTTACAACTTAGCTAATAAAGAAACCGTTTACAGGATAATTCTATTGATCTTTGTTTGTGAGATATTTAATTTTGAAATCAGGGTCTTATTCGCTGGACACCCTGTATATGTATATTTAAATATATGTATGTATATAAATATGTATATATATCACTGGCGCCCTGCTAACCGAAAAGTACCAAAAAAAAATAAACATTTTGCAATAAATATTGCTTGCTAATTTGTCATTTCTTTTTAGCTTTTTCTGCATAACTTTCTTTTGCTTAACCATTGTTTAAAAAATGTTTTATTGAACATATTGGACTAATCTTACGAAATCGTGTCACCCACCAATTAGCATATTGGATGGCGTATCAAAATTCAGAAGATTAGACAGATTTTGAAATTAGCGATTACTAAATGGTGGCAAATGGAATAATGCCCGTGGACTTATTATTTCAGCCTAGATATGATTAAATTACCTGGAATTTCGATAAAGCGAATTGCCCTGACGCACACTCTAGCAGCTAAACACAGCAACAAATTAAGAGTTATTTTCATAATCTGAGTTATTTACACAACAGACGGAAGATTAATTTACTCTTAAATATAAAGAAAATAGCAGGCTTTTTTGTTTGTCCTGTACCGCCGTATAACAACTCACTTAAGAAAGAATCTTAACTAGAAATTAAAAGAGCTTGGCGTTCGTTTTTTTTCAGAGTTTTTATTAGACGACACGGGACACACACATAACAAGCACACATTAATATTTACACGGCAAAAAGTTAATCTTTTCCGGAGCGAGACGCTCCTTTCGGCAGTACCGAGAACTTGACCGTCTGGGGTCGTGTCACAGCAGAGTCTACCCTCTACGGGGCCTTGTTTTTCTGAGATCAGTTCATCTCCTCGATACCCCACGTGAGGTCTTGACTCATCTTAGTCAACAAGTTCAGTTTATAACATTTCTACGCAGCACTTTTTCTCCAGATATTTACATGATTAAAACTGTTTACATGTTCCATCTGGTTTTTTGGTGAAACTGACAGGCGAAGTTATAGCAGGCATCTGGAGGGTCCAATTAAAGATGTTTATTTCGTTAGGGCATCTGGTCTCCGAGTCCTCTCAAATAAAACGTCACAGTCCCTCCATGCCCCATATAAATTTTTCCTTAAGGGAAAAATTTCCACGACTCGGGTGCACAATCATAGTGAAATTCGGAGTTAATGCTATCCCTAACAATGCTATCTACTCCAAAATTAATAAAATTTTAAATTTTAAAATCAAAACATTTATCAGAAGTACTTCGTTACCATGTAAGGGATTCGGCATAACACACAACAAACATAATAAATACAGTAAACAATAAACACATTGCAATTGCACACCGTTATATAATAATACTAAGATTTATAATAAGCACTTCAACAATTTTATAATAAACCAGAACCTTCATTAATAATTTTCCGTTAACATAATCAGAATAGATAAAGTTTTTAAACATCACAGGTAATTCCAATAACGTTCGCTCTCTCCTGTTCACATGGATAACCAACAATAATAATATATATATATAGATAAATTTCTTAAGAATGAATTCTAATACACTAATAAAACCAAACACTTTTAAACCTTTTATATACAATAAGTTACTTAAAAGAATTTTAACACAAGAACAAAACACACTCTTAAACATTTTTTTTTCAACAAAATTTCTAGTCTTCAAACGCTACTCTGCTTAGACTATCAGCCTTTTGGTGTTTTTTTTCCCTGCTCGATGTTCGATTGTAAAATCGTACGGTTGTAACGCGAGGCTCCAACGCATAAGCCTTGGGTTGGAACTCGCATGAGTTTGTAAGAAGCGCAGAGGATTATGATCCGTTATAATCCTAAATTTTCTTCCATCTAGATAGTAATGTAATCTTTTTACGGCGAAAACAATACTGGCGCACTCCCGCTCGGCCCGCACGTTGTTCTACCGGAGAGGATTTCAGACTCAAATACAAAATCGGGTGTTCCTCTCCCTTCTCATTTACCTGGCTCAACACAGCTCCGGCACCGCGTAACGATGCATCGACCTGAATAAGGAATCACGAGGAAAATTCGGCAGAGACCGGCCGTTCGGTTAGTTTCGCTTTCAGAGACCGAAAAGCGCTCTCGCACGGGGGAGTCCACTCGCCTTTACCTCGACGGGTTTTCCCTTTTAGCGCGTCAGTCAAGGGGACTGCTATTATGGAAAAATTCCTTATGTATCTCTGGTAGTATCCGGCCAGCCCTAGAAATGCACGAATCTGCGTTTTTGTTTCGGGAGTAGGGAATATTTTTACGCATTCAGTTTGTCTTTGCGACATCCGATAAGGTTTTGATCGTACGGGCTTATCGCTAATTAAAATTATATCATGCTCCACCAAATCTGTTGTACCAGGGTCGTTTGAAAAGCACGCGGCATATTTATTTAAAAGCTCCCTTAATTGGCTAATTTGTGCTTCGTTTAGGTTTTTTTCTAACTCACTAAGCCGAACTATTTCCTGAAAGTCAAAAATCGTAGGATTATTCTCTAAATACGGAATATCTAAATCCTGATCTTCTATTAAATTTGAATTGTCTTTGGAGCACAACAAATTTACATGTTCGGGTCGCGTATAATATGGTTTCAGCATATTAACATGATAAATTTGGGTTTTATTCCTACTTCCTGGCAGTTCTACCACATAATTAGTCTTAGATATTTTATTCTTGATTTTTCCCGGACCTATCCATTGCACGGACAGTTTATTTGGTCTCGTCATGGCTAAAACCAACACTAAATCTCCCTCCTTGAATTCTCGTTTTACCGCGTTTTTGTCATACCAAAAATTTCGTTTACCTTGCATTTCTTCCATGTGCGAAACAGCTACCTCGCGACATCGTTTCAACCGATTAATTAATTTAAAAACATATTCGGTCACTACATCATTTTCAGGTGGAGGGTCGGACCATCGTTCCATTATCAAGGTCTCGGGTGTTCGAAGATTTTTTCCATACACCAACTCGGCTGGTGAGTAACCTGTGCTTTCATGAACTACGTTTCGAAGAGCCAATAGAATCGCAGGCAAATATTTATCCCAATCGGCGCCTAATTCAATACACAGAGCCCTCAAAAGTCGTTTTAAGGTCCTATTATACCGTTCCACGGGATTACTCTGAGGATGATAAACAGAACTATGAGTGATCTTAATGCCAAATTTATTAAGAAATTCGGTCGTTAAAGCTGAGGTAAAGGACTTTCCCTGATCGCATTGGAGTTGGCTGGGGAATCCGATGCGACTAAAAATATTCAGCAGCGCCTCAGTCACTCTAATAGAGGAGAGGCCCACCAGCGGAACCGCCTCCGAGTATTTGGACGCCATGCATACTGCCGTTAAAATATACCGGTGTCCATCCGTGGTCAGTGGTAAGGGTCCACATGCGTCGATATTTATTTTACTGAAAACTTCCTGAATTATTGGGACAAGTTTTAACGGGGCTTTCTTTTTCTCGTTCGCTCGACCCGCTCTTTGACAAACATCGCAACTGCGCACATATTCATCCATTTCTTTATAACAGTTAGGCCAATAAAAATATCGAATTAATTTATCCTTTGACTTCGTACCACCTAAATGTACTGACGTGCCTTCATGACACAATGCTTTTATTTTCTGCCTTAACCCTTTTGGAATAACTAGCAATCTGGTAACGTTTCCAAAACGATCCTCGCGATTTCTAACTAGTAACCCGTTAACAACTGAATAAGTTTTCGTCGTACCTTCCGTTTTGTCCGCCCCCACTCGGCTAAACAATTCCTTTAACTCTGCACATTCGTGCTGCGCTCTCAAAAACCCTTCTTTATCGATTTTTAACAAGTCCAACTCCGGGTCTTCAACTTATAACGCCGGAATTTCAATGGGGTCCTCACCTTCCGTTGAATCCCGCAGTCCCGATTCTTCCTGATTCGCTACGTTCGATTCCTTGGGTGTCTCCACATCTTGAGCTACCCGTTCGAGCTCCCTTTTCTCTTCCTTTAAGCGTCTAGTAGTCGCACGCGTCTGGACTGCATTTACCTGTCCAGTTGGCAAAAATTCATACGCCGTTCTCTCTCTTATCATTGCGGCAGTTTTATTTCCTAAAATTTATCGGTTTTGGTTTAAATGATTTCAGCAAACAGCGGCTTTCGTACAAATTTTCCCGAAATCTCCCTCTATTTCTACCCGCACTAACGGTAGACAAACTAACTCCAAACTAAGTGGTTGTTGGATCCAGATTTTCTCTCCACAAAAATCCTGCGGATCTACAAATTTCCTACGAATTAAATCAAGCGTCGCTCCCGAATCCCTTAATATTCCTATCTTTCGGTTGTTAACAACCCCAGGAAATGTATAAGAGTCCAATAATCGTCCTTTCGTACATCTTGCAAATTATTTACGGAGTCTGACGGAGGTTTTTTCTGCAACTTCGGGCACGATGAACGCAGGTGCGTTTCGGACCCGCAATTAAAACATTTCAAATTCGCTCTTTTTTCAAAGGCTCTATCTCGGTTTACTGGTCTGTGCACGGCATTTGCATTCGAAGAGGGGGAGAACCGTGGTCTAGTTTCTCGAGACCTTTCTTGAAAAAACGGTCGCGTTTTTTCCACCCTAACATCTCTGGTATCCTTGGCCTTCGGAGTAGAGGCCCTTATACTCTCATATCCATCCAACAATTCCACTATTGCTGCTTCGGTCTTAAGCTGTGGCCATTTGTCAATGAAGTGTTCACGCATTTCCAACGTCGCACGCCGTTTAATCTGATCGGTGACCAAAAGGTCTTTTAGTTCGTCTAAGGAAGTTATTCCTAAACCCGCTAACCATTCATTTAAATAATTTCGGATTTCGAAACCGAAATCCTGCCAATTTAAAGATTGCGACTTCTGGTGGCTAACAAATTTCTGCCGAAAACTCTCCGGGTTTAATTGAAATTTTTTTAACAATATACCTTTTACGTTATCGTAATCTTCTGACTCTGTCTCGAGTTGTCTGGCAATAATTGAAATAATGTCTACTGGCAGAAGCCCAATTAAATGAGAGACCCAATTTTCCTTCGGTATCCCAACCCGTTTAGCTTGGCGTTCAAACAGAACCAAATACAAGCTAATATCTGTTTTTTCAGGATTAAAATCCGGGATTAATTTTTTTAAGTTCTGTTCAGGGGAACGCGAAGGTATATTATTTGCATTTACTGAAGACGGGGCAATTCCTTTCTCGATTTTTAGTTTTTCTAACTCGAATTTATTTTTTAATTCTAATTCCTTTAATTCTTTCTCTTGCTCCAATTTCTCCTTCCTAATGGCTTGATCACGCTCCCATGTCTGTTTACGCAACATGTCCTCCCGTTCGATAGCTTGTAACTGGGCGCGCTGACTTTCTTCCCTTTCTAATTCTTCCTTAGCGGTCTCTAATATAGTCTCATACAGAGCCCGTACTATTTCTTCTTCATACTCCTCAGATTCCAGCACCAAGTGCGTTAACTGAATCCGAGTTTCGTTTCCGGTCCTGGCAAGTTCCAGTTCATCCACTAACTTTTTTATATTTTCCTTTTTTCCTTTACCCAGGAAAGCCATATCTACCCCTTTTTTTTTCAAACAAAATTTCTCTATAAAAAGGTACTTCTCTACACTAATACAACAACAAAAAAATATATATACTATATTAACAATAATCACAATCAATCATAAAATTTCTTTCAATAATACAGCAATATGTAAATACTGACTCACTTCCATGACTAGTACCTGTTCAAATTTTGTCATTCCCGTTTTTGAATTTTCCCAACAAAATCAGCAATTTTAAATAATTAAAAATCACTAAACATTAACTCCAAATTCAAAATTGTGACTTACCCCAATTGAAGGCTCAGACACTAAACGGTAATCCACACTTTTTCTTCAGCCGGGTGGCTCACTGAACACAACTTCTGACCCAAAGGTCCACTAAAACAATATATCCACAGGCACGGAACACTGAACACTATCTTCGACCCAAACGGGCCCACTCACATTCACAATCTTCTTCTATCCGCCGATCCACTGCTAAACAATCACAATTTTGTTTCAGGCTTTGGCTCCAAAATTCTCTTCTTTTTTTCCACTCTTCCGCAATCCTTTCATCACCAACAGCGAGGTTGTAACTCTGTTTCCTTTCCGCACGTTGGACAGCTGATCACAGACGTCCGCGAGACTTTCTGCTCCAGGGGTGGGGGAAAAAACAATCTTCCTCTTTTTCCGACGCTGGGTAAAGATTTCTCCAGCACTCCAAGTCTTCCTAAACCGAAACCAGATAACACCAAGCTTCTTTTTTTCTTTCCTCCAACAGGGGAGTGAAAACAACACCCTTCTCTTCTCTGGCCGGGTGAAAATCCAAAACTAGCTCTTTCTTCACAAACCGAACTGTTTTTTCACTTCTTCCAACACACGGGGACTTTCCTTTTATTTTTCTATTCCAGTATCAGGACGGCTCTCTATTTCTCGAAAGAATGAGCTTTCACCTTATCATTCCTTCCGTGGGTAACAGTTACAGGCCTTGTGTGCGTGTGTGGCCAAACTTTTCGAACAACTCGAATCCCACTTCTGAAACCAGCTGTACCGCCGTATAAGAACTCACTTAAGAAAGAATCTTGACTAGAAATTAAAAGAACTTGGCGTTCGTTTTTTTTTTCAGAGTTTTTATTAGACGACACGGGACACACACGTTAATATTTACACGGCAAAAAGTTAATCTTTTCCGGAGCGAGACGCTCCTTTCGGCAGGACCGAGAACTTGACCGTCTGGGGTCGTGTCACAGCAGAGTCTACCCTCTACGGGGCCTTGTTTTTTCTGAGATCAGTTCATCTCCTCGATACCCCACGTGAGGTCTTGACTCATCTTAGTCAACAACTTCAGTTTATAACATTTCTACGCAGCACTTTTTCTCCAGATATTTACATGATTAAAACTGTTTACATGTTCCATCTGGTTTTTTGGTGAAACTGACACGGGCGAAGTTATAGCAGGCATCTGGAGGGTCCAATTAAAGATGTTTATTTCGTTAGGGCATCTGGTCTCCGAGTCCTCTCAAATAAAACGTCACAGTCCGTGTTATTATGCTCTTTAGAAAAGTGCAAAATAAATCTTCGGTTCAGGTATTCACCAAAATGCATATTGCTAAAAATTTTGTATAACTAACTTTATTTATCATTGTCAGATCTTAACCCTGGTACACGTGCAACAATATTGTTGCATCAGTTTTAATGTTTGACGTGAACCCTCACAATGACGTCGATTACGGATGATTATAAAGATTTTATTGGATGCATGAGGTTTATTTTTCTACAAGATTAAGTCATCGAGTTTTTTCCCGGGTTAACGGTTACATGATTTCAGCTGGTCTACAAAATGAAAAGACAGTGAAAATGACGTCATTTTAGATTTATTCAAGCAATTCATCTTTAAAAACACACATTTTTATGTTTCACTTTTCTTTTAAATATGAAAGTTAAACAATCTTCTTTGTCTGCATACTTTTTTGACAGTATTTACTCTACTGGAATCCAAAGAGGGAAAACAGTAGTAGCACAAGAGGATGTTTATTAAGAAATATAACTAACATCCAGTGAGATTGTATTTAAGCTACCAGAATCACATATTGCACGAGCTGATAGGCCAGGAGATCAAGGACAAACAAACGAAAATAAACCACCCGAGCATTATTCAAGTTCAATGGTAAATCCCTGCAATCATTGTAATGCATCTCTAATTTAATATTGTCAGATATGAGAACATTTTAATTCCTATTGTCATAACGGCCTCATTTCCCTACCCAAAAGTGCACAGTGAATAATCAACTAAAAGAACTGCTTCTTAATAGCTAAATTTTGTCCAACGCATAAGGTAATATAATATCGCAATGGCGTTCGCACCTTTTCAGCAACGAGGAAGGACATTCAAGCGAAAGGTCCATTTAAAAAAAAAATACAAGTTCGAATTCACCATTTCGCTTAATTCAAGGTTTATTTGGAAATAGTGACCAGCGCAGCGGGCATAGCCTGATAGTATATATATATATATATATATATATATATATATATTATAAAGCAGTAATCTCTGAAAGTTCCGCTCGAGTGTTTTCAAAAACTACCCGGTGGATTTTTTTCCAAATTGTATCATTCGATAGGAAATATTCCCGGGGTGGTTTATGAGAAAATATACAGGGATAGCTATGATTTTAGATAATAAATTTCGTATTTTACTGCTATTTTGAACGAAAAGGTTGCCAGTGATTATCTTTTGGCGAAAGGTTTGTTGATTAAAGAATTAAGATGGCTATATCTGTTAGAAAATAATACAAACACCTCGCAAATAATAAAAAAAAATACTGATATTTAATTCAAAAAACAACAAAAAAAAGTTTTAATAACATATAATATTATAAAACGAAAATATTTAATTTAAACATGGAATAAATATTTGTAATGCTGAAAGTATAAATTATTGTGAAATTTTACAATTGGTACAATATTTGGCGAATTATCGCTTGCGATAGGTTAAAAAATGAATCTGAAAATTTGATTTGATAATTTTGAATGGCAATTTTTTTTTCTTTTTAGCTCTTTTATCGCTTGCGCCAGGTTAATAAAAACGTGTCTGAAAACTTGATGAAATAAAATCTAGGTTACATTCTTTAGTCTTTTTTTTTTTTTTTTTGTCAATTTAATTATTATTTTAAAATAATTCTCCCATCATATGATTTACAGGAAAAACTAGAAGTATTTGTAAAAATGGCTGTATTAGTCAGTTACATGTTATTTATTTATTACCTTCTTCGCCAAACAATGCAATTTTAAGCCAAATAAGACAAAAGTCTGAAATAAGCCGAGAGAAGAGCATTTCGGAGTACATTTTTATATTCAAGCGTAAATTATATAAAAAGCAGTTAAAATTATAATTATGTAGTCAATCATTTAAATTTTAGTGTAAATATCTTCCATAGACACACATATTCTAAAATAATTCACTTTCAAAGATTTAAAATATTTTTTACCATACTATGGAATACCATTACTATGGAAACATGCCGTTTTGTTTACCTCAAGCATGTGATTTTTATATCCTCGAACTCGGATCATTACTTATTAATTGAATATTGTGTATTATGTTATTTTTTTAACATGCCGAACATATTGTCGATTTCACTTATAGGAATATTCACTGCTTTAAAAGTTAGGATATAAGAATATTGTTAAGAAGATTTCTGCAATTATACGTTATTACTATAAAAAACATTTAGCAATAAATATTGCTTGCTAATTTGTCATTTCTTTTTAGCTTTTTCTGTATAACTTTCTTTTGCTTAACCATTGTTTAAAAAATGTTTTATTGAACATATTGGACTAATCTTACGAAATCGTGTCACCCGCCAATTAGCATATTGGATGGCGTATCAAAATTCAAAAGATTAGACAGATTTTGAAATTAGCGATTACTAAATGGTGGCAAATGGAATAATGTCCGTGGACTTATCATTTCAGAGGGTTACATGATTTCAGCTGGTCTACAAAATGAAAAGACAGTGAAAATGACGTCATTTTAGAGTTATTCAGGCAATTCATCTTTAAAAACACACATTTTTATGTTTCACTTTTCTTTTAAATATGAAAGTTAAACAATCTTCTTTGTCTGCATACTTTTTTGACAGTATTTACTCTACTGGAATCCAAAGAGGGAAAACAGTAGTAGCACAAGAGGATGTTTATTAAGAAATATAACTAACATCCAGTGAGATCGTATTTAAGCTATCAGAATCACATATTGCGCGAGCTGATAGGCCAGGAGATCAAGGACAAACAAACGAAAATAAACCACCCGAGCATTATTCAAGTTCAATGGTAAATCTCTGCAATCATTGTAATGCATCTCTAATTTAATATTGTCAGATATGAGAACATTTTAATTCCTATTGTCATAACGACCTCATTTCCCTACCCAAAAGTGCACAGTGAATAATCAACTAAAAGAACTGCTTCTTAATAGTTAAATTTTGTCCAACGCATAAGGTAATATAATATCGCAATGGCGTTCGCATCTTTTCAGCAACGCGGAAGGACATTGAAGCTAAAGGTCCATTAAAAAAAAAAAAATACAAGTTCGAATTCACCGTTTCGCTTAATTCAAGGTTTATTTGGAAATACTGACCAGCGCAGCGGGCATAGCCTGCTAGTATTTATATAAAACAATAGTCCCAGTTTCGGAAAAAAATTACATCGAATTACTTTTATTGAAACAATTTTATGCAGACAGCTCCAAACTTAAAAATCAGTATCAGGGACGGTACAGGAATTTCGTGGTATATTTGGACCCCCGACATCGTCCAAAACTTTTTTATCTCGTTAATATTGTTATGCAGTCATGCAATGGGATGTTTTCCGGTATAAGAAATACCCTCCCCTCCCGAAGAATATGCACTAAAAGAAAAATTATTATTTGGGTACTTAAAAGTCAAAAGATTGTGAGAATGCCTCGTATACAGACACCCCTCTAAAAAGCATGTTATTATCAAACTTGTGTTAATAACGTTCAAAAGTAGAAATTCATTTTACTCAAAAACTAGACGTGATATAAGGAAACAGAAGACGGATTTAAAATAAGCATAAAAATCTCGTCTAGAAAACATTACGTGAATTCTTTGGCAACTACTTTAAAATTTATAGTTATGCAAACATTACACCATTGAAAAATTTGCAAATTAGGCTTAATAACTGACAGGAACATGTTAAGAATATGCAAATCGTGACATTTATCTGAAGTAAATGGTCCAGTAATCATTATCTAGAAAAGGTAATTCAATGTGACTCATATTGTATCTAAAATTTGCATAAAATAACACAAAAAAGCTTAAATTTGCATAAACTTAAATATGCACATTTCTCAAAAACTGGACCACCCAGAGAAAAAAGAAAAGCATATTTGGAATCAGCGCAAAAAACTGATCTAGAATCAACTAATTTCAGTTCTGAGATAAAACCATTGTTATACAGTGTAAGTGTAACCTTAATAGTCTGACTTTTTCATGAATCTTAAGCTTCAACCACTGAGCTCTGCAATAATAGTTCTATTGTCGAGCTCAGTGGCTTCAACATACAGAAATCAAAAGCTATCGCGGAAAGAGAAAATTCTAAGTAACCCGGAATCTAAGCATATCGCTATCGTTAAGCACTTATCGGTTTAACATTTCAATGGAGTCAATCACTCTTGCGGATTGCATAAGATCATCGTTCTATAAATAACACAGGCCTACAAAAAAAAAATTTTTTTTTGGTGCCTATGATTTTACAGCTGATTTTAGATATTTTTGTGACACTGAATCCAAATATGAAATCAGTTTTTCTCTATCAGCTCCACTTTTTTAGATATGCAAAGAGAACTAAAAATTTTTTAGAACTGAAGTGACCTTCAACGCTTAAACTGGCCTTTGACACATGGGCCTGTCGCAACGCTCAAAGCGATTTGGGAGGCACTGAAATTTCAGAAGACCTTGAAAAAAACAGATGTGCAAGTAAAACTGAGGTTCTGCGCATGCTTATGATTTCGTGCCGCTCATCCATAAAGCCAAATGGAAAAGCCGCAAGGAGATAAGGTTAGTTTGTGAGTTTTCTCCGTGAAGAGTAGACGTTGTTGACCTTTTGCGATATTTGTGTTTAGTATAGAATTCTTATAAAGTTAATTTAAAACGTACTGTATTGTAGATTGTTGTATTTGTGTTGTTGAATGTAATTTAAATGAGTTCAAGTAGAAGAAGTTGTGTAAATCATCCTGATGTGTTTTGCTACATATGCGGAGAATACGTGTTAAAATATACCAGAAAAAATGTTACTGACTTTGTAAAGAGAGCTTATCTTGGACACTTTGGTGTTAAACTTGGTGATCAGGATAAAACCTTGGCACCGCATCAGGTCTGTAAAACTTGTACAGAACACTTACGACAGTGGACTAACAGGAAAAGAAAAAGTCTCAAATTTGGTTTACCGATGGTTTGAAGAGAACCCCAAATCCACTTCGATGATTGTTATTTCTGCCTAGTAAATATTAATGGAATTAATCGAAAGAAACATAGTAAGTGTACTTATCCTGATTTAGTCTCTGCAAGACACCCGGTTCCTCACTCAGAGGAAGTAAGTGCCGATCCTAACGTTTTACCAGCTACCAGAGCTCTGAGAGGATGAATACTGTCCCTCTGATCATCCTTCCGATACTTATGAAGGTGACAGTGATTAAGAGGAGATGTCATCAATGCCTCAACGTTTCAACCAGGATGAGTTAAATGATCTCACCAGAGATCTCAACCCCGTCAAAAGAAGCTTCTGAATTACTGGCTTCAAGATTGAAAGACAAAACTTTACTGGAACAAGGAACCAAAATTACCTTTTACCGCACAAGAGAAAGGGGTCTATTACCCTTCTTCTTGTAGACAGCTTAAAGCGGAGTTTAAAATGTGTCCTTCTACACATTGGGAACAAATATGGTTCAGTACCAATTGCTCACTCAACGAAAATGAAAGAAGAATATAACACAATAGCTTTGGTATTTGACAAGATAAAGTATCATGAACATCAATGGGTGATTTGTGTTCATTTAAAAATGGTAAACTTTCTTTTTGGACAGCAAAGTGGTTACACCAAATATCCTTGCTTCTTGTGTCTTTGGGATAGCAGGGATAAAACACACCACTGGGTTAGAAACGAGTGGCCTAAGAGAGAAAACATGGATGTTGGAGAAAGGAATATCATTAATAACCCTTTAGTTGGGTGAGACAAAATCATACTTCCTCCACTGCATATCAAGCTCAGCCTTATGAAGCAGTTTGTAAAGGCTCTTGATAAGAACGGGTCATGCTTTGCATATATAGAAGAGAAAATGCCCCAATTGAGTTATGAAAAAATTAAATCAGGAATATTTGACGGGCGACAAATAAAACAACTGATTAGGGATCCTGCCTTCGTAAATTCGATGAATGAGACTGGGGGAAAAGCCTGGACTTCTTTTGTTGCAGTTGTCGAACACTTTCTGTGCAAACACAAAGCAGAAAACTATGTAGAACTGGTAAACGAAATGCTTAATAGTTTTAAATCTCTTGGGTTTAATATGAGCATTAAGGTGCACTATTTACACAGCCACTTAGAGTATTTTCCTGAAAATGTAGGAGACATCAGTGAGGAACAGGGCGAAAGATTTCGCTAGGATATTAAGACTATGTAGGACCACTACCAAGGAAGATGGGATACGCACATGATGGCAGATTACTGTTGGGGTTTAAAAAGGGTTTGTTCAAAAATAAATTCAAGAATGTCACGGAAAAGAAGCTTCCGAAATGTTCAGTGAGAATTGGTCTATTCGATGACTTTTTCCTCGATCTTTGTGAGTAAATATATTTGTATAATATAATTCTTAAAAATATTATTTGAATATATGTATATTATAACAATGAAAATTAACATTTGTATATTATTAAAAAAAATTCTGTGTTTATTTATTTTATTTTTATTTTTGTTTAATTCATGGATTTAACTTAAAATAGTGCAACATATATTTCACAAAAAGTTCTATATCTTAAATATTTGAGCTCCCAGGCAAAATTGAATGCCATATTTGAATTTAGGACATCGAATTCATATAAAATCAGCTCCAAAAACCTAGGCACCAAAACAGCTGTTGGCTTGTGTAATCAATCTGATCTGTTTGCTGTATTGATTCCTAAATCCTAAACTAAGCATTTGTAAATATGATTTTCGATATATTTCCGAGGGCTGTTAAAGCGTTACTATACTGTTAAAGTGTTACTATATTCCTTCTTCAATATACAGGAGCGTAGCTACCGTGGAGCAGTTGGAGCAGACTGCTCCAGGCGCATGAATCCTAAGGGCGCAAAATTAGAAAAAGCGAAATAAAGATGTCTTAAAATATTTGTATTTTTTTTTTCATTATTAATCAGACATTATAGAAATAGATGAATCTTGTTACAATCAGCGTATTCCTGTGATATTTTAACTTGTGTTTAATCTCAACTATTTCGATTTAAAATATGTTTTCATACACAGTTGAAAGAAATGACTTCTATTCAGGAAGTTTTAATTTTAATTCATACCACCATATTGCAGCCTCAAGTAACTTCTCCAACAGCGTTTCAGCATGCCTGATTATTTTCTGTAACTTTTCTGGAGACGACCGTTGAAGATTTTCAGATCTTAAAGTAATCAAAACTTATTTAACAGGCCTCTCATCGGTCACTTTACTGGCTACCACTATTTCCAAAAAATAATCTTTCTGGTACATTTCTATTAAAAATGTTTTAGAAATTTATCATGATGATTACTGTGCGGAAATAATGGTAGCCAAAGAATTCACCGCTGAGAAACCTATACGTACGATGTAACAGTAGTAATTTACGATAATTATTTTATGATTTGGAAAAAATAGCCTGACAAGTTGAAGAAAATTATTGCCCATTTTACAGACAAAATCCAAGAAAACGAAAATTTTGAAGGTTTTTTTTTTGTTTGTTTGTTTGTTTTGTGGAAACTAAACATGCATTAATACAGATTACATCAGCTCACGGCGACAAAATTTAGACGGGAGGGGGGGGGGGGTGGGAGGGTGGATGCGGGTAAGGGGAAGCAGCAACTTAAATTTTGTGAGTATTGTTTTTGAGATTTTGAAAATATTGCAAATGTTGCAGAATCGATAAGCTTCAAAAAGAGAGAAAAAGTTAAGTACCCAATTCAGTGTTCCTTAGGGCCTGATTATAGCCTATGCAAAATTTCACCACTTTTTGGTAACAGTATTTTTCAGCATTAAACCTTATTTAATCGCATAATTTTAGGATTAAATAAGGCTGACTGGGCCGCCGGGCAACCGACCTGCAGGTCTGTGCGCCCTAAACCAGGTAAAGCTGCTCCCTCCCTTAGGTGAAGCTAATAGTTTTAAAATTTGCTATACGCATTACATATGAAAAGTCTTAAATCATTTAATAATTTTTTTTAAAAAAAATCACTTTTTTGAATCATTTTTTATTAATGATTTTTATTTCTCTTTGCAAGGCAAAAGAATTGATTTTTTTTTCTTGAAAGTTTCTTTGCTTCAGAGGACCATTTAAATCTTTTAAAACCTAATGTGTACGTTCTGTAATTTTCTTTGTAACCAATAGCGACATGGCCTGCCTCAAGAATTCTCAGCCTGTCTGGTACCAAACAGCGCGACCTCTCTTTAAATATATATATACGTATTTTATTTTATTTAGTTTTTTGTAAAATCATTTATCAAGTATTTGTTTGAAATGTGTAGGCTTCGTGTATTCGTACAATGCTGTGATTGTAATTCCCCCTATATATATGTGTATTATATTGATTTTTGCGCTTGATGTGCAAAAGTATTTATAAAGAATATTTTCGGCGAAGAAAATGTAATTCAAACATTCTTTTTTGTTAAAAATTACATTTTAATATGAAAACGGGACTGTTTCAATATTGTCTATAAATGTGATAATCAGAACGGCGGTCAGCTATTTTGTATATACGTTAGAACAGGACTGTTTTGTTTTTTTTTAAATTTTAAATCGATTTTTCACGCAGTCATCGAGCTCGTATTTCAGACAAAATCGTGTTAAAGATATATGACAAGATTTTTCCCTTCGTTGACTGTTTTTTCTACTTTCGTCGGGAAATTCCGTTGAAAACGCCATCTTTGACAATGTTTTCAGTAAGATCTATTGTGTTTACAAAAATTCCGGAAAACGTCTTTCGATTACAAAGTTTCTGAATAACAAGACATGCCAGTTCTCGAGCAAAAATTAATTAAAATGCATGTCATAAAATTGCCCCCTTGGATTTAAGAACAGCCTTAAGAAATAAAATCATAAAAATTTCAGGTTCATTTAAGAATATTATCACGGGGCCGGGCAACACCGGGTAGGTCAGCTAGTCTATACTAATAAAAGGAAGTTTCGCTCTGTGTGTGGTGGCTAGTGAAATATATTACACCGTAGAAGTCTGAAAATTTGGATGAGGGTAGTCCATAAAGACAGGTCCTGATACACCTGGAGCTCAGATTTTTAATTTTTTATGACCGGTGCCCCCTATCACCTTTCAGTTTGTAAGCCCTGAATTGCTCAGAACTTGCCCCTTTTTATCCGATCTTCTTCGTTTTGGGGGGCCTTTCCCCATTTAATTATTCTCCGTTTCTACATTCCAGTTAAGACACTGGACCCCTTGAAATTTTTCTGCGCCATGCATTTTCCACACCCTAATATTGTCAACCAATCAGGGCATAACTTTAAAATTGAGACTTGGACTCCTCTCCCTGGGCCAGCACCCTCATATTTTTATTGGGCACTTAGTGCCCTTTTTTAAGAATTTCCAGCATTTTTTTTCGCGCTTCTTTAAGATTTTATTCGAATGAATAATAAATACTCTATGCTTAATTTCGACTTATTGAGATCTAAAGCGCTAAGTACTAGAACCTTTTAACATGTTTCCATCTTAGGGCCCTGCTCTCAACTATCAGTTGGCCCCTTTTGGACCTCCTATTATATCTCCCTTAAAAATGGTCTGATTCAATAACTTTTTTTTGTAACAACATGATAGGAAATCCAGCTACTACGCGAACAACATAAAAAATTTTCAGACTTCAGCTACCACCAAATTTTAAAATTAATCGCCTTCTTGGGGCCCTTGCCCAGCTACATTCCAGTTGAGACCCTGGACCCCTGGGGCTTGGTACAAGGCCACTTTAAGTTTTTGTGCCCTAAATTGTTAATAAATCGCCCCTTTTAATCCGTCCTTCGTTTTTGGGGCTCTTTTTTCGTTTGGCTTTTTTTTTCGTTTCTACATTTCAGTTCAGACACTAGCCCCCTAGGGTAACTTTTTGTGCGCCCAGTGGCGTACGCAGGATTTTATTTGTGGGGGGGGGCTGACTTAAATTTTCATAATGTTCTAAATCTTGCGAAACACGTCGAATATTGTTACAAACAGAGATAATTTTTGTCAATAAGGCCGTAATCAGAGGGGAGGGGGGGGGGGGGCGAAGGAGAGGATCAGGGGTGACTTTGTTCCGAAAATTTGAAAAATTCGGTCATCAGTCCGAAAATTCTGACTTAAAAAAATATCGCGATTTTTGACAAATGGTCGCTGAAAAAAATCAATTTCGTCAATCGTTCGCAAAAAAAAAATCTCTAATTTCTTTAAAGGATCAAAGAAAAAACCGGAATTTTGTCATAGGGCGCGGATAAAATGCGAAGTTTTTCAAAGGATCGCGAAAAACAAGTCAAATTTCGTCAAATTATCCCAGAGGAAACGCTAATTTCGTCAAATGAGCACAGAAAAAACCCGAATGTCGTCAGAAGGCCGCGGAAAAAACGCGAATTTCGAAAAAAAGATAGCTAAAAACACTCATTCCGTCAAAGGGCTACGAAAAAGAAGCTAATTTCGTAAAGGATCGCAAAAAACGCGAACTTCGTCAAAGACACGGAAAAACGTGAATTTTGTCAAAGGGCCGCAGAAAAACGCAAATTTCATCAAAAAGGCGAGAAAAAGCGCAGATTTCATCAAATGACCACAGAAAAAACACGAATTTCATCAAAGGGCCACATAAAAAATGCAAATTTCGACAAAGGAACGCTAAAAAAAACACGCATTCCGTCAAGGGGAAACTGAAAAAACGCGAATTTCGTCAAAGGGACAGAGAAAAACGTGAATTTCGTCAAAAGGTCGCAAAATACGCAAATTTCATCAAAAAAGACGAGAAAAGGACGCAAATTTCGTCAAAGAGCCGCGGAAAAAACCCAAATTTCGACGAAGGATTACATAAATAAAAAACGTGAATTTCGGCAAATGACCACAGAAAAAACGCGAATTTCTACAAAGGATCTCTAAACATATACGCATTCCGTCAAAGGGAAGCGGAAAAAACGCGAATTTCGTTAAAGGATCGCAAAAAAAGAAAAAGCAGGGTCACAAAGAAGGCTCACAGGAAAACGTGAATTTCGTCAAAAGGCTGCGGAGAAAAGCGCATTTCGTCAAAAAGCCGCAAAAAAACCACTAGTTTCGTCAAAAATCCCCGGAATAAAACAAATTTTGACAAAGGATCTCGAAAAAAAAACGCGAATTTCTTCAAATGGCCGCAGAAAAAATGCGAATTCATCAAAAGGACGCGGAAAAATGCGACAAAAAAAGATCGCTAAAAACACGCATATTCCATCAAAGGGCTGCGAAAAAAAGGCTAATTTCGAAAAGGATTGCAAAAAAATGCGAATTTCGTCAAAGGGATACGGAAAAACGTGAATTTCGTCAAAATGCCGCAGAAAAACGCAAATTTCATCAAAAAAAGAGAAAAAAAAGCGCGAAAATCGTCAAAAATCAGCGGAAAAAACGCAAATTTCGACGAAGGATTGCATAAAAAAACGCGAATTTTTGCAAATGACCTCAGAAGAAATGCAAATTTCCTCAAAGGGACGCAGAGAAAACGCAAATTTTGACAAAGGATCGCTAAAAAACACGCATTCCGTCAAAGGAAAGCGGAAAAAACGCGAATTTCGTTAAAGGATCGCAAAAAAGAAAAAGCAAGGTCACAAAGAAGGGCCACAGAAAAACGTGAATTTCGGCAAAAGACTGCGGAAAGATGAGAATTTCGTCAAACAGCAGCGAAAGAACAAAAAACGCGACAATTTTCGTCAAAAAACGCGAATTTCGTCAAAGAGTCCACGCGAATTTCATCAAAAAGACGAGAAAAAAAGCGAATTTCGTCAAAAAGCCGCGGAAAAAAAGTAAATTTCGACGAAGGATTTCGTAAAAAAAAAACATGAATTTCGGCAAAAATCCGCGAAAAAAATCTCGAATTTCATCAAAAACTCGCGGAAAAAACGAAAATTTCGTCAAAAAGCCGCGGAAAAACACAAATTTCGACAAAGGATCACGAAGAAAACGCGAATTTCGTCAAACGGTCGCGGATAAAAGCAAATTTTGTCAAAAGATTGCTGGAAAATGCAAATTTCGTCAAAGCGTTGTGATAAAAACCTGAATTTCATCAAAGGATCGCGTTAAAAATACATACAAATATCTGTGTTTATTATTTTATGTATAGTTTTTAAACTGAAATAATATACTGAACTAACTTTTTAGAAATCTGGTTAACCCGAACCCAACTTGCAGGAATCTACACTCAGCCTGAAATTGACCTGAAATGAAAACAGAGTTAACCCAAACTACAACAAAAATAATTAGCGGCAGGAAGGGATTTCCTCTCCTTCCCCCCTCTGCTGTAACCTTTCAGAAAATTTAATGTGAATTTCAGAATTTTTTTTTTTTTTTTTTACTCAGAATCAAATTTGGTGGGAAATGGGGAGGGCACGGGTCCGATCCTGAGACCGTCCCACATCGAAATATGTTGAAAAGTGTTACTGGGTTTTTTTTTTATATACTTTCATTTAAAAGAAAGTCGTTATAACTTAAAATCTATAAAATTGTTCTTCCAACCCCCGAAACTAAATTCTAGCTACGGTTCTTGTTTAACAATAAATTAATATTTTAACAAACACAAAATATTTTTTGTATACACAAAATATTTTTATACACATATATAAAATAAAGACTTTGTTTATTATTTATGCATTGCACAAGTAATAACAAGGACTTTAAACCATTCCAGATGAAAAATACTGGCTGCAAAGTTAAGACAGAATAGGAAGCTAAGTGGTGGTGGGGGGGGGGGGGACGTTACCGAACTCCAGATATGTCTTTGCAGTCAAACAATAAGTCACTGTGTATCTTATAGATACGAGGAAGTAATCGAGTGTTAAAAACAAAAGTTAATGAATATCATTCACAGTCAGTTCTTCCGCGCATATATAGTGCCTGACTTCCGACTTAGCCAAAATTCTGAAGAGATTAGCTAAGGTGTCACTATGCACAAACATGGGGCTAATAAGAAAGACAAGTACAATGCATGACAAACATATATATAATTGAATTGATCGAAAAAGTAAGAAGTAAATTTTTTTACCATTTAACTCCGACCATTTTGGCAAGGAAAAGAGGCTTAGTCCCTTCAACCCTCCGCACCCCCCCATATTTCGGTGTGGCATGGAGATGCGACTGAAAAATGAAAGTTAATAAGCTACTTTTGCAGTCAACTCTTCTGAATCGCGTTTCCGATTTAGCAGAAATCGACTTGAGATTAGCTGTGGTGTTACTGTGCATTAACATACTTCCGCATTGACAATCTTGGCGCCCGCCGTCTATGAGAGAAATTAAAAAGTTCCTTAAATTAAACTACTTTTAGATTTGTCGAATTTATCTGTAGGTCTTTTGAACTGAGCATATATGTTTTCATTTTTCGAGTAAAACAGGGATGGAGCTATTTTTCAGTCATTTGAAAATGGATTTTGTTGTCTCAAGTAAATTTGGTCGCAAGACTGAGGAGGATATTGGATTAACGAGGAAAAAAAAATCTTGGCATGCCAGAAAATAAAACAAATTTATCTGAAAAAGAAAGAATATCAGCAATTTTTTCATTTCACTGCGATCTCTTCAGAGGTGGAATGGAGCTGTAACCTCATAATCTTTATCCCCATAGACTCCTTTGGTGTATGCTGGGGCATCACTGTGCACTAATATATAAGACTAACCAGAATAGCTGCGTCGCAGATAAAAAATAAAAATTAATCTCAAAAGAAAGAAAAAACAGGAGTTTTTTTTTCATTTCATTTTTGATTATTTCGAAAGGAGGCATGTAACCCCATCAGCCCCTTCCCCTCATTGGGTATATTGTGGTGTAACTGTGCGCTGATATGAGACTAGCCAGAACGTCTAGTTTGTTGTATTGCAGAAAACAATTGCATTACGAATTTATCTCAAACAAAAAGAAAAATATCAGCACTTTTTTCATTTGATTTTCGACTATTTTGGGAGGGGGCTATAACCCCATCACCCCCTTTCTACTTCTTTGGTTATAATGTGGAGTCACTGTGCACTAATATGGAACTAAAGAGAAGAGAGCGATTGGTCTGTTGAATGGTAGGAGAAAAAAAAAATACAAATTTATCTCAAACAGAAAAAAAGCAATATTTTTTAATTTCATTTTCGACTATTTCGAGAGGAGGGGGCTGTAATTCCATCAGCCTCCTCCTTATCTTTGGGTATGCTGTGATGTCAATGTGGACTAATATGCTGTTAACGAGAATGGCTATTTCGCTGTATGGCAGAAGAAAAATTACAAATTTATCTCGAACAAGAAGAAAAAAAATCAACCTTTTTTTCATTTCATTTTCCACTATTTAGGAAGGGGGCCCTCATTATCCCCTTTCACCTCTTTGGGTATAATTTGGTGTCACTGAACACTAGTATGGAACTAAAGAGAAGAGAGCGGCTAGTCTGTTGAATGATAGGGGGAAAATACAAATTTACCTCAAACAAAAAGGAAAATATCAGCACTTTTTCATTTCATGTTCGATTTTTTGGGAAAGGGCTGTAACTCCATTTGCCCCCTTCTACCTTTTTGGGTATAATGTTGTATCACTGTACACTAATATGGAACTACAGCGAAGGGAGCGGCTAGTCTGTTAAATGATAGGGGAGAAAATGCAAATTTATCTCAAATAGACAGTAAAAAAATCAGCACTATTTTTTCATTTCATTTTCAACTATTTCGAGAGGGGGCTGTAATTCCATCAGCCCCCTCCCCATCTTTAGGTATGCTGTAATGTCAATGTGGACTAATATGGTGTTAACGAGAATGGCTATTTTGCTGTATGACAGAAGAAAAAATTACAGCTTTAACTTAAAAAAAGTAAGGAAAAAACACTTTTTCATTTAATTTTTCGATTATTTCTGGTTAAGGGGGGGGGGGGGGCTGTAACCAGTCAACCCCCTTTCTCTTCTTGGTGTCAATATGGACTAATATGGAACTAAAGAGAAGGAAGCGCATAGTCTGTTGAACTATAGGGGGAAAATGCAATTTTATTTTAAACAGACAAAAAAAAAAATCACCACCATTTTTTCATTTCATTTTCGACCATTTCGAGAGGAGGGGGCTGAAATTTAATTAGACCCCTAACTAATATAACCTGGACTAATATGGTGTTAACGAGAATGGCTATTTTTCAGTATGGCAGAAGAAAAAAATACAGATTTATCTTAAAAAAGTAAGGAAAAAACACTTTTTTATTCAATTTTTCGACTATTTCGGGAGGAGGAGGGGGGGAGGGCTATAACCCCGCCAGCCCCCTTTCTCTTCTTTGTTGTCAATTTGGACTAATATGGGGCTAATGAGAATGGCTAGCCCGCTGTATGATTGAAAAAAATTTCCAAAAAAGAAAGACGAAAAACCAGCACTTTTTCATATCATTTTCGAAAATTTCGGGGGGGGGGGCTGTAGCCCCATCACCCCCCCCCCCCCTTGGGTACGCCCATGTGTCCGCCATGCATTTTTCACCCACTAATTCTGTTACATTCTCATTGCATAACTTCAAAATTGAGTCTTGGTCTTCTCTCCCCGAGCCAACACCTTCATATTTTTTATTGGGGTTCTAGAGCTCTTTTTCAAAGCATTTCTTTGAAATTTTTTTCTAATGATTAATACTTATACCTAGTGGTGGGATTCATTCGGTAGAACCGGTTGTTAATTTGTCTTGAGTTCGGCGAACCGGTTGTTAAAATGATACTTTAAATGCGAAAATCGCATTTACATTAATTTGCTTTCTTTAAATGTTTATCTGCACAATATTGTTTTGTAGGCATAACTTTGTGATAAGTCCTGATTAATTTCATTTAATAAAATAATATTTCATTTGGAACAATAATATATTTTTTCTTCGTCACTCCTGTAAGAGAAAATTCAGCTTAAACGAAATTTTAAAGAATTTTGGTAACTAAATTGACAGTCCTAGGCTAATCCCAGTTATATGGTAAGGTTATTGAAAATTACACTAACTACTTATCTATACTAATAAAAGAAAGTTTTGCTCTGTCTGTGTGTGTGCAATGGCTAGCAAAATCTACGGCACGTACGAGACTAAAAATTTTTGTGAGGCTAGCTCAAAATGTCTCCTGATGCACCTGACACACAGAAATTTAAAATTCTAATAATTTGTTGAGTTATTATTTAAAAATAGCAATTCGCTCTCATTAAAAACTCAACTCGGTCCTAGCGAGAAAGAAAAAACTCTGGCGTACGCACAGAAGCCTTATTTATGCATCAGTTGAAAATGAATAACGAAAAGATGAAATTTCGGGGGTATTTTGTCATTATTTATTAACTTACATCGGCCAAACCGCTTAGTAAAGTTAAAAAAAGATATATGCTGAAAGATCTACGTCTCAAATGCCGCAATCAATTAAAAAAATATCGCAGTCAACCGCTTGAAAAACAATTTTCAAAAAAGGTCGTTTTTCCGAATAACTTTTTCTCCCTTATTGCAATGCCCCTCCAGGGCGCAATTTTGGAGGTACCGACAAACCAAAAATATGTTCTTAAAGTGAAACCCTTTTCTAATCGGTGGTGCAATTGGTAACAAATATGAATTTTAACCCTTTCAAATACACCGGTAAACGCAGGTCACTTCGCGCGTCACGATATTTTTTCTACGCTAAAAATAACTAAACGACCGTATTCTTTTTTTAGCGCTTTAATAAATAGACCAGATTTACATCACCTACAAAAATTTTGAAACGTTCGAACGGGTAAAAATATTTCTTACCAAATAAAATGTGTGAAATTTTCGACGAAATTAGCAAAAATCTGAGTGTTTCGTAGATTTCGCTCCTTCAGGGCGAAATTTTAGAGGTACTGACAAACCAATCATGGAAGACGGTAGTATTCCGAGTGACGCAGCCTTAAGCCTAAAATCGTATCATATCGTATCGTAGAATTTGTAGATGGCGGAACTCATATATACAGCTAACTCGACATCAAAGAAAATGCGAAAAGCCGCCTGTTAATAACTCATCAAATATAGGTCCTATTGTTCTGATTTTTTTAAAACAGTCTTATATCTGCAGTCTAATCCTATTCTGAATTTTTTACAATTCTACGTGCAGTATATTTTCAGATCTGTAAACCCATTTTGAAAGCAATTTCGATGGTGTAAGTTTGTCTTTTTTTTTTCTCCGAAACGGTCTAGATTTTTTTAAAAACATTAATATATAAAATGAATCTGTTTTTGACGAAGTGGATAAGACTAACCTAGTATTTAGGAAAACTCTTGATTTTTATATAATCCGCATGAAAAAATGGACTTCTTAGGATCGCGGATTACATGTTATTCTATGGGCTAGCAGACAGAACGTTGCACATCGGTTTTGCGCGGTTTAGGTCACAGTTAAAAATCTGAATATTGGCAATAAATCTTTTTTTAAATTACGAAAACAGTTTATTATGCGCTTTAAAATACTTAGACTGATTTTTTAAAATGGAGCAGTATTTTGTAATTATAGGTATTTTATTTCATTGTTATTCATAGTAAGTAAACATTTTTTAAGGAGAAAATATTTCACATTTAAAAAAAATTCTCGTATCAAAATTCGATATTTATCGAAAATTCTCGTATCGAAATGAAAATTCATCGCGTTCGCCATAAGACTTCGCCATGTATCACTACGCGATACGCGAAGTTGACTGAAGAAATAAGAAATATCAAAGATCTTGAAATGGTATTCCAAGGGGAGAAAGTGAGTACAATTTCTAATTATCCAGACAGCATTCTTTGCAACCGATCCTTTCTAATTAGTATAATGTTCTGAATTGTTTTTATTTTCAACAATACTTATAACTGTTTTCCTTACAAAATAACGTTCATGTGTGGCATAGGTATTTCTTGTGATATGTGAGTGTAATAGATAGATTACTAATTTAATTTTGAGCTTTCTTTTAAAGAAATTAAACAAAATCTTTCATTTTTAAAGAACTCACAATTTAAATAAAAGGTATGACGAAATCAAAATTAAGATTTCCAATCCCGTTTATAAAATGATTCATTTGCGAATCGTTTCTAATAATATTATAAACGAAAATTGACTTAAAATGACATCTTTCGTTTATTTTTTTTTTTTTTTATACAACTCTTTTCAGTTTCAAAAATTAAAGCATCGTAGTATTTTATTTTTATAAAATTTAACGTAAAGGGGGAAAAAAATTCTTATTGCCGTTTATCTCTGTAACAAAAGAAAAACAGAAAAAAAACCCCCCAAACAAACACCTGAAGCATTTCTTTTAGGCTAATTGATTACAGCCATGAGTGCAAGACCTTCAGTCTCAGGACTGATTTCAGTCTTGGTCATATTTTTGACTGATAGTAAATTCTACATTATATACTTAAATTATCACGATTAGCTCAAAATGAACCATTTTATCCTGGCTGGTTGTTTTGAGTTCCTAAAAGTAAAAATTTTCATCATGATACTTTTCCTTATTTAGTAATTAAAGTTTATAGATAAATAAGATAAAACAGCTTTTTTGCAAAAGTAAGATACTTGTTTTTATTTAATTTTAAAGTTAATATGCTTAAAAGAAAGCTTTAAATAATTTACTTTTAAAAAATATAAAAGTAGCCAGCTCCCTTATATGGTATTTGTGATAATGAAGTATAATTGTAAATAAGAACAATTCAGAACATGTTACTATTTAGAAAAGATTGGTTTCACAAAATTTCATTAGCAACTGCATTGTAGCTGTCATGATAATTAGACTTTGTATAAACTAATAAAGTGATTACTCAGTAACCATTTCAATTAATATATTAATCTGACTCGCATCTTAAATTAAATATTAAGTTTTTATTCTGCTTTCATTAAACCAGTCACTATTCTGTAACATTCCGCATATTCCGACTACAAAAACTCTTTCTATCAATTCAACCTGTATACTGGAGGGTTGCCGTGTCACTTACAGAGTAGCACGTTTATCGCCTCGTTGTGCAATAGCATTTGAAAGATCACCCCACTAACATAAAAAAGTAACAATAAAAGAAAAACAAAATTATTCAGTTGATTGTAAAAAATCCGCTCCATTCTCGGTCGGGGGAGGAACATCACAAGAAAAAAAAACCTCGCGAAATTTGACAGTATGTCGGGGGGGGGGGGAATCCAAAACTTCATGAAAATAGTTGTAACTTTTCTAATAAATATGTTACACATAACATATGGTAGTAATAATCAGTATATCTGATGAAAATACAAGTAATTTTTTAAAATAAACTATATAATGATTTTTTTTTTATCCCTATTACTGTATTTGATTAATAGTAGTTCAAGAGCCATAATTTTATATTGTAAAATCCCTAAAAGCACTCTGCAAGCAGTCCTTGTTCAATCACAAAAGCCTGCCACTAAAAAATTTTAATGCAGAAGATGTAATGTATTTCTCAGATATAAACAATGAATTTTTCAGTTAAGAAGCACATGTATTTTACAAATATTGCTATTTCTTGGAACACTAAATATGATACATTATCGCCTTTAACACATTATTTTGGAGTAATGAAAACATTGTTATTATATTAAAATTTTTTGTAAATGAGTGTTATAATCAGAGCAGCTCATGACAGGTTTTTCTTGCAGCACTAAAATGCATGCTTTCCAAAAGTTTTTTGTTGTTGGTTTTTTTTCTTTTCTTTTTTTTTTTTTTATAAATTTTTGCCTTATTTAATGGAAGAAAATTCTGCTTAAAATAAGGCAAAGATTTCATTATTAAAAATAGTGAAAAAGAATAAATTGGCCAGCTATGCATTTAGTGTTCCCAAAACTGTCAGTCATGAGTTACCACTGTTTATAATGATTTTGCCCAGGCATATTTGGATGTTATATTTCAAGGTAATATCTTTAAGGTAATTTAATAATGTGTGATCTATACCTATTATGTAAAATTTCATAATTTGCACATTTTCTGGTTCCAAGGAATGTAATTTAAAGCATGTATACGAAGTAAATTTAATGATGTATGAAATATGATCTATATAATGCAAAATTCTATAATACGCACAACTTCTCATACCAAGGTGTGCATTATAAAGATCTTCTACTGTATTCATATGTAGTTCACTCATCAAAAACCTTAAAGATTTTGTATATGTAAGAGGACATTATTACAACTTTATATTTTTTTCATTCTGTAGCACAAATTACTCAGCTTAGAATTTGCCAATCAAAACATTGCCATCTTGATCTTTTTCCACTGTCTTTATTTACCTCAGAAGTGATCAAAATTTTTTTATATTGTAAATCCTAAAGGTTATAATAGCAAAAAAGCATCTTTAAGCCCTTGGGAATGAGCGACCGGTATACTTGGCCACTTAAGGTGTTCAGAATCCTTCATTATTCTCACCACTTATTTTTAATTGTAAAGTTTACCTTCTTTAATGGGAGCATTTCTGTGATTCAATTACAGAAAATTTTCTGTTTTTAAAAACCTGTAGTAAAAGGTTAAAAATTAACCAAAGGGCTCTTGTCGCGAAGGGGTTAAACATCTTGAATTACAGTGAACTTTAATAACCCTTGGCTTTAATTGTCAGTACTCTTCCAATTGAGCTATCTGTACGACAATCGAGCTATCCAGCCAACACAATATTCGCTCAGAACAATTATTATCATGACATCAATTGATTGTGTTAAAAATAATTAAAAGTGTACATGATTATATATTTTATTATTAAGCAACAGACTTTGCAGATCCGATTTTCTAAAAAGCTTTAAAGATTGAAATCTCTAGGCTGGAGTGGGAAAGTGATAATTTTGAGGAATAGGAGGATAATTTATATAGAAGAATTTTCTGTATAAAAATAAAGATTTAAATTTTTTTAATGTTGGGGAGTAGGGGGAGGGAGAAGGGGTGAAATGTACAGTCGTGAAAAAAAAAAAAGTAAACACCCTCTACTAACTCCTTAATAAATTATTATCGTAGACAAAAGTTATTGGTACCGAACGATTGGAAATAAAGTCTATTTTTAAATGATGTATATAAAATTTGCTTAGGGGGCCATCTACATATTAAAACAAATCCAACTTCATTTTTTTCAATGGCAATACCCAATTTTAACGAGATATTTCAAATCTTCGGTTCAAACTATGCCTAGGCGCCAAATTTCAAGTAATTTGAATAATAAGTTTTTGAATTATAAACATTCAAAATTTAGTGCTTCTAATGTTAAATTATATTTTCATATTTTTATTCATATCTCCTGAAATTATGCTCCTAATGTGCTAATTTTTTGTGTAGCAGTAATACTAACATACCCAAACATAAATACGTTGAATTTGCAATTTTTATAATTTTATGATATGAATTATGAAATTAATATTCGAAAAAATTATGAATTGTAGCCTACAATTTTTTTGATGGATTTAGATTTATTAAGTCCTGCTTTATGGAAATCCAAAATTTCACATTTTTCTTCCAAATAGTTTTCAAATTATGCTTAAAAAACGGCAAAATTATGGTTTAAGGGGCCGTCTATGATAGAAGTGACTAGATATTTTGAAATGTCTTACGCTGTCCTGTAATCTAGCAAACTTCATTGACTGCTTGAGTGACGCTTAAGGTGCCTTTATCAAGAAGGGGGCTCTCTCGGTTAACAATCGAGTACCGAAATTCAATTTGGATACAGCCCTTAAAATAAGCTTGTTTTAAAATAATTAATTTCTCGGGAACTTATAGTACGAATTGCATAAAAATTTGTTTTTAGGCTGATTAAATTGTGCAGAATTCATTTATGCTGTAAAAATTGTGTACTGCTATTGAAAAAAACAAAGTTATGGTTCGTTTTAATATGTAGATAACCCCTTAAGCAAATTTTATATACATCATTTAAAAGTAGGCTTTATTTCCAATCGTTCGGTACCAGTAACTTTCTTCTACGGTAATTTGTTGAGGAGTTAGTAGGGGGTGTTTACTTTTTTTTTCCATGACTGTACATTAGGGAAGTTAGAGCTTATTTATTTATTTATGTTAGTGAGCAACAAATGTTGCAGATTTTTTTTTTTTCAAACTAATTTTTGAAAGATTTTATTATTTAGGTAAGCTGGAGAGGTGGGTGCAAAAGCAGAAGTGGAATCTTCGGAGCTCAGGGGATTATTTTATATGATTTATTATTATTGTTAATAAAGAATTTTAAATAAGGATGGTGAAAGATTATTTTATATAAAATTAAAGAATGTTTAATTTTTTTGCACTAGGAATGAGAAAAGGGAGAAGCAGAAATTTGTAGTTTTGGATTTAATATAAATGTATGGAATTACTTTTATAAGTGAGCGATGATTGTTATATATATATATATATAAAGGTTTAAAGAGTAATATTTCTTGCTATTTTTCTTAACAAAGTAATTTTTTTATATAGTAAAATTTAACATAGCTTTTTATATCTCTGAAGCAAACCAACAGAAATACCCTCTAAACATGCATGTTGTACATTACTTCCATATCTTACCAAAGAGTTCTTATAAAAATCTCATTGCACGATGCCCTTTAAAATTGAAGTATGGTCATCCTTTTTTGCGGGGAGGGAGGGGGCAGAGATTGAAGGTGAATTGAAATCCTGACTATGAATTCTTTGTATTGGTCTTTATTTTTTTGTGTGTGTGTTTATTGTTTATTTTTTTCAATAACCTCAAAAAAGTAATGATATCAATGCAAAAACCTTTAACGGGTTAAAAGTTTGTGACACAGCACTTTATCTTATACTCTAAGAATTTTAAATATGGAACTTAAAAATAATGATATAAAATTTTGAGTGACGCTATGCTATTAATTATAATCTCTCTATATATTATTTATTTCATCTTTTTATTTTTTTATAATCGCATGTGCAAAAATTATGTTCAGTTTAAAAAATGTATAAAAGTTTATTCATTGAGGCTTTAACATTTACACCTCTCATAAATTCCAAATATGAGTTTTAAAAGATATGATATCAAAATTTTAGTGACGCTTTGATGTGGCTTTAAACGATTTGTTTTAAAAATAAATTTAAATTATTTTTGTTTTGGCTAAGATATATTCACACATTTAAATAATAGTTTTAATTTTCCAATATGCTTTAAATATGTCACTTTCACTGAATTTATATAATGCATTTAAATGTATTTATTTGAATAAATTGATTTATCCTTTGTCCAATGCTATTAAAAATTTAAAATAAGATTTGCGTAAATAATTTTTTTGCGTCATTGTATCCAAACTAAGGGAAATGTATTCAAATGGATACTATGAGGCAAAAAAATTATTTACGCAAATCTTATTTTAAATTTTAATAGCATTGGACAAAGGATAAATCAATTTATTCAAATAAATACATTTAAATGCATTATATAAATTCAGTGATAGTGACATATTTAAAGCATATTGGAAAATTAAAACTATTATTTAAATGTGTGAATATATCTTAGCCAAAACAAAAATAATTTAAATTTATTTTTAAAACAAATCGTTTAAAGCCACATCAAAGCGTCACTAAAATTTTGATATCATATCTTTTAAAACTCATACTTGGAATTTATGAGAGGTGTAAATGTTAAAGCCTCAATGAATAAACTTTTATACATTTTTTAAACTGAACATAATTTTTGCACATGCGATTATAAAAAAATAAAAAGATGAAATAAATAATATATAGAGAGATTATAATTAATAGCATAGCGTCACTCAAAATTTTATATCATTATTTTTAAGTTCCATATTTAAAATTCTTAGAGCATAAGATAAAGTGCTGTGTCACAAACTTTTAACCCGTTAAAGGTTTTTGCATTGATAATATATTCGTAAATCTGAAACCATCTTCTTATCGATGGGACAATCGGTTTTAAAAAATAGGAATTTTAACCCTTACAAATACACCGGCAAATGCAGGTCATATTATGCCTCAAGGAGACGATATTTTTCTGCGCTAAAAGTAATTAAACGACCGCATTTGAACACAATCTTTTAAGAGTATCTCAAATTCAGATGGTATTGAGATTCTCAATAGATCAGATTTACATCATCTACAAAAATTTTGAAACATTCGGACGGGTAGAAATATTTTTTTACAAAATAAAATGTGTGAAATTTCGACGAAATCAATGAAAACCTGGGTGTTTCTTCGCGGTTTCGCTCGCTTTCGGTTTCATCACGGGCCCAGGTAACGCTGTTATTCGAATAAACGGCACTTTGCTTTGGCACGGAATGTTCCCTGTTATCGCTGATCTATAGCTAATACTTAAATCGTCAGATTTAGATATATACTTCCAAGTGGACATTTTTTTATATTGTTCTTCATATCTTAGCAGTTTTTTAAATGAAAGTAGTTATTTTCATAAATGCAACAAATCCAAAATTTTGATAAGTTCCTCTAGTCTTATAATTTATATTTAGAAAAATATTTTTCCAGCTCTAACAAATGAAAAGACATTGTATGATCTAAACTTGCCGAATCATGATACTTTGTATTTTACGAATTTCCAACGTTGTCTGGCCGGTTTTTTTTTTTTTTTACTAAGAAATGGTAAAAATTCCTAAAACTTTTAAATGTCATAACTCGAGAAGCTTTGGTCTTGCAAAAATTTGTCTCACGAGCTATAGCATAGATAATATTTTTCTAAATATGTTATATACAACTTTAGGTCATGAACATGGGTTAATTCTTAAACTTACATTTCTGCTATTTTTATATTATATTGTTTATTGTTTTGATGCATTTTCTGATAGAAATTATGATCATGGTTTCATGATTGCCGAATATTTATTAACGTCCTTTTATAGGGCAACATGTTGCAGGATTTTTTTCACCATACCAAAGGATAACAATGTTCTTATACTATTGGAAAGTGTTTCATAATCTATGTGTGATGCTTCATTTTTCTTTCATTTTTGTACATCAAAAATCATTCGAGCAGCGAACCGGTTGTTAAATTATTTTAATCCCATCACTGCTTATACCCTATACTTAATTTCGACTAATTGAAAATCTAAAGCGCTAAGTACTAGGACCTTTTATCGTGTTTTCATCTTAGGCCTTGCTCTCAATTATCAATAAGCTCCTTTTGGTCCCCTATAAAAATGGTCCGATTCCGTAGGATTTTTTTCCTAACTATTTCTTAGGTGCCCCAGCTTATACATGAATAACAAAAAAATTACTCACACTTCAGCTACCACCAATTTTGAATATTAATCGCCTTCTTAGGGTCCTTGGTGCAGTTTCATTAAAAATTATCTGATAGTATTGCAATTTTCTTTAGCATAGTTCTAGGGTCCTCTGGCTACTTTGGAAACCACTAAAAAATTTCTTTTACTCCAGCTGCCACTTTTTTCGAATATTAATCTTATTTTACGGCATCAACTTACGTTTACTCACTACAGCCGTGAATTAAAATTCGCGCTACTGTTAAAGGTAAGTGGTTAACTTTAGAGGGATGGGATTTCCTCCGTAAATTAAATATTACGTTAATGCTAAAGGTAATTTGTTAAATTTGCAGGGGGTGGGAGCAACAAGCACCTTCCACTGCTTCGGGGTGCATTCTTTCCTCGAATTCTAGGGGGCCGATTTCAATGGGAATTGGTTAATTGAACCTAGATTACGATTCAGCTCTGTATTATAAAAATTTGTCTTAGACTTCATTTACTAACGTTTTCGAGCATTAATGGTGCATTCTTTTCTCGGATTCAATATGTCCGATTTCAACGGTAAATGGATAATTAAGCTTAGCTTACTATTCAGCTACTTTCTGCATTGTGAAAGTTTATCTTAGACTTCTGTTACCACCATTTTCGAACATTAACGGCGCATTCTTTTCTCGGCTGTTATGGGCTCTATTTCAACGGAAATTGGTCCATTCAACTTAGCTTACGATTGTTTTAAAGATTATAGTTCCACCGCCAGGATTCGCATTCTTATCTCGGGTTCTATAGGCTCGATTTTTACTCATTTTGAGGGTTTACTCATTCAATTTTCGATTGTCTCCGTCGCGTACGGAATACTCCTGGCATACACTGCCTTTGGTAGCGGGGACCCAGGCCACAGTTTCGTTCTGAAAGAGGTTTGTCGGGAACACACTAGACGCTGCCGAAGGCAGTGGCCACCCCTGAAACCATGTTCATTTGAATTACTTATGAATATATAAAACCATACAAACTTGATTTTTGTTTACGTTATTATAACGGGCCCGGGAAACGCCGGGCGGGTCAGCTAGTTACACAAACACACATATATATATATATGTATATATGTGTGTGTGTGCAACTTCCAAACAAAATTACGCAGAACTTTTTTGAGAGACAAGAGGGCGCACAAACTTTGCTTGCTCCAGGGCGCTGAATATGTAGCTACGCCACTGTCAATATACTTAAGAAAAAAGTATTAGATTCGCGAAAATTTTCGACTTCCGTTTTTTGATAGATTACTTTTTGGGATACGATATGCTGAATACTATTTTACTACAGTGGTGTCTCTCTATTCTAAAAAAAAGTAACTCCCGCTGTCACCGCCGCCGCCGCCGCCGCCGCCGGTTTTGATTTTTATGTGACCGGAGGCCTTTCTTCGTTAATATTAGCAAAAATAATGCATACAAAAATATGAAAATCGGTGGTTTTATACAGAAATGTTTGATAAACACGCTGATGCAGACAGTTTTCAAATCGAAGATTTATTTTAAGAGTTATTTAATGCTAAAGTTGGACAAAATCGTTCCACTAAAAAAGTTTTATAGCAGGAAAAACTGTACATGGCAGTGTAATCATTTTTAGATCATTTTATGCGTTAGAAGTTGCCGGAGTGCAGATTGCATCAATTTTTTTATTTTGACTCATTTTTTCAGGTTTTATTTCTATTTTAAATTCGAATTTTCAGCATTTCTAGAGATATTTTTTACAGATTTTAGAAAATTGTACTAATTTAAACTGTTGCCATCTGTATAAAAAGCGCAAGCAATAATGTTTGCTTCAAATTAAAAATTTATTTACACGTGTCTATTATAAACAGGAAAAAAACTTTCAAATTAGTATTAAATAATTACGTATAAAAAGCAGGAACTTAAGGATATTGTAAAATAATAAATTCATTAACATGCGTTAGAAGTCTTAGGAGAAATTACGTCATATTTACGTCACATTATAGTTATTACATAAAATGAACACAAAATAATATTGCAAAAACGTTTAAATTTAGAAATTGCGCTAGACATTTATTTGATATTTTGAAAATTAATTTAAAATGTCTCATTTAAAAGAACTTTCTTTTCGCTTTGTTAAAAAATACCAGGAGACAAAGACCCTCTTTACTTAATTCCTTTTATATTAGCTTATTTTGAAATGTTGTTACACGTGTATACGTCATCAAGTTATTTTTATTTCGACGTTTTATTTGTGTTTTTATTAATGTTGTACGAATTTATTTGTTCTTTCGTTATTTAAAATAAAAATTATATCAATTTGTATAATTTGGCGAGTGGTTTGGCGATTTATATAATTTGGCGAAATGGGTCGACAGGATAATCAAGTAGTACCGCAGCGGATTTGCCGTTAAAATTCCCCAATCAAAGAGAAATGAATAGAAATTCGTTTATAGGGAGATCGCCACTGTTTTTTAAATTATAATTCAATCTTTCGAAATCTTTTTAAAGCCGATCCAATTAGCGTGCATTTAGAGCCTGCGGTGTCTGGACGGGGGGTTGGCGAGCGTAGCTCGTAGGGGGCCGAGCCCCCTAGTAGTCGTAAAAAAAAACAGAGGGTAAACGCTCTAAGCAGAGGGTATACGCTCACGGCAGAGCGTATACCCTAGAGTGTATATACTATAGCTTTCTTGAGAAACAGAGGGTATACGGTGTTCCCTAAAAAAATCCAGAAGGTATACGGCGTATACCCTCCACTACATCTCTGATTTTTAGTGTTCATTCCTTAAAAAGTAAAAACGGAACCATTATAAGATCACTCGCGTGCTTGTCTGTCACAACCGTTTTTCTCGAAAACTATAGGACGTGGAACGTTCAAACTTGCCAGAGTTATAAAAGCTATTGACCCACTTGTTTATAGATTAGCTATTCACAAATATTATCAGGAAAAATTTAGGAGGGGCTAATTAAGCTGCTTGATTGTATTTTTTTTTTTTCCATTTGTGTGAGGTATCATTCGAAGGATCTCGTAACACCGAACTCAAAAATATGTTTTTGTGATACTGAAGGGCCTAGAAACTTGAAATTTGGCATGGTAGTTACTTATAAGATGCAAATGCTCTCTAAGAACAGTATCTACAAAAAAAAAAAAAAAAAAAAAAAAAAAAAAATTGAAAATAAAATAAGCGAAAAGCATTCTAAAAACTTTCTAAATTACGATGTCTCTGGAAATGTTAAAGATAGAAACTTGAAATTTGGCATGGTAAATGTAAGATGTAAATGCTCTCTAAAAACAATTTCTAAAAAAATCCGAATTTAAAATGGTGAAACGAGCGAAAAGCGTTCTCAAAGTGTTATAAATTGCAATTTCTATGAAACCTCAAGAAATACCACACCGATTTCAAAAGTAATGGTTTGCACATTGATGGTGATAGTCCCTTCTCCAACATAGGGTATATTTTATGTCGGCGACACTACCACCAAAGCGGTTGCAGGAGCAAAAAATGTTCTAAAATTGCGATTTTTTTTTTATTGAAAGAGCTAGAAACTTGGAATTTAGCATGGTAAGGTTAGTTGGGTAACTGGGCCCACGAGGTAACTGGGCCATAGGCTATTTTATAAAAAACTGTTGATGTTTTTAAAGTTTTAGCTTTTGTGATCAATGCACCTTAATCTCTCCTTCCTAAAACAACGTGTGTCAACTCAATCATAACTTTCACTTTCCTGTGATAGGTTGTCAAAAATTTACGTTTCTTTTTTTAAACTAGGGGGCTTGGCCCCCTACGAGCTACGCTCGCCAACCCCCGTCCAGACACCGCAGACTCTAAATGCACTCTAATTTGATCGGCTTTAAAAATATTTCGAAAGATTGAATTATAATTTAAAAAACAGTGGCGATCTCCCTATAAACGAATTTCTATTCATTTCTCTTTGATTGGGGAATTTTAACGCAAAATCCGCTGCGTTACTACTTGATTATCCCGTCGACACATTTCGCCAAATTATATAAATCGCCAAACCACTCGCCAAATTATACAAATTGACATAATTTTTATTTTAAATAACAAAAGAACAAATAAATTAGTACAACATTAATAAAAATACAAATAAAACGTCGAAATAAAAATAACTTGATGACGTAGACACGTGTAACAACATTTCAAAATAAGCTAATATAAAAGGAATTAAGTAAACAGAGTCTTTGTATCCTGGTATTTTTTAACAAAGCGAAAAGAAAGTTCTTTTAAATGAGACATTTTAAATTAATCGTTTTTAATCTAACGTAATTTTTACCAAGCTATTCTTTCTCTGTTAAATATTCATGTGAAAATACCAGTTGAAAAGTATCCTCTCAAAATATCAAATAAATGTCTAGCGCAATTTTTAAATTTAAACCGTTTTGCAATATTATTTTGCGTTCATTTTATGTAATAACTGTAATGTGACGTAAATATGACGTAATTTCTCCTATTTAAGACTTCTAACGCATGTTAATAAATTTATTATTTTACAAATTCCTTTCTCTCTTAAAATTCACGTGTAATTATAGTTTTTATGACGTAATTTTTAATAAGTTCCTGCTTTTTGCCCATAATTATTTAATTCTAATTCCAAATGTTTTTTCTCTGTTTATAATAGTCACGTGTAAATAAATTTTTAATTTATTTACACGTATAAATATTTTTTTTTGAAGCAAACATTATTGCTTCCTCTGTTTATACAGTTGGCAACAGTTTAAATTAATATCACTTTCTAAAATCTGTAAAAAAATATCTCTCGAAATGCTGAAAATTTGAATTTAAAATAGAAATAAAACCTCAAAAAATGAGTCAAAATAAAAAAATTAAAGCAATCTGCACTCCGGCAAATTCTAACGCATAAAATGATCTAAAAATGATTAAATTCCCATGTATAGCTTTTGTTCCTATAAAACTTTTTTAATGGAACGATTTTGACTAACTTTAGCCTTAAATATCTCTTAAAATAATTCTTCGATTTGAAAACTGTCTGCTTCAGCGTGTTTATCAAACATTTCTGTATAAAACCACCGATTTTTATATTTTTGTATGCATTATTTTTCTTAATATTAACGAAGAAAGACCTCCAGTCACAGAAAATTCAAAACCGGCGGCGGCGGCGGCGGTGACAGCGGTAGTTACTTTTTTTTAGAATAGAGAGAAACAATGTAGTTCAGGCAATAGAGACCGTATAGGGGCTCTACCTACCAAAATTCATGGTAGTTCTGGAAAAAGGCTTACTATATGTTTTTTGGGTTGCTGAATCCGAATTTTTAACTTCCCACCAAAATTTCCCCCGGCAACCTCCCCCCCCAATTTTGGTAAAATGCCCCTCAAAAAAGGTTTTTATTAAAAAATCAATTTTTTTATTGTTTTAGGGAAAAGGTATCTAGAAATTCAGAAAGTAGACAAAATTTGCAACGAATTAGATATATGACATTATGACTTAAGATGAAGGGGAAGAGGGGATCTCCCTCGGAACATGCGCACGGTGCTGCGTGAACTAAGTTGCGCAATTCCACTTAACCACTCACACGTTTACATTCGCCCTCCCATCTCCCCTCCGAACTTTCTCTATAAAGTTTAATTTAAGTTTTTTGGGTCGCTGAATCCGAATTTTTTAACTTTCCCCCAAAATTTTTCCCCCCGAACCACCCCCCCCCCTCCAAATAGTTGTTTTTAACTTAAATTTCTTATTGTTTTAGGGGAAAAGCATTACGAAATTCAGAAACTAGACAAAATTTGCAACAAATAGGACACATGACATTATGACGTAGGATGAACGGGTAGGGGGAGGGCTGCCTCTGAACATGCACTGCGGCGCTACGTGCACTAAGTTATGAAGTCCAGGCAATAGGGGATTTTACCTGAAAAAATTAATACTAGTGCTGGATTTCGACTCACTTTATGTTTTTTGGGTCGCTGAATCCGAATTTGTAACTTCCCACCAAAATTTCACCCGGCAATCCCCCAAAAAATTGATTTTTTGAAAAAATTTGGTTTTTGAGAAAAGCGCGAGGGGAATGTTCCGAGGCAGCCCCCTCTCTCCCCATTTATCCTACGTCATAATGTCATATATCCTATTTGTTGCAAATTTTGTCCAGTTTCTGAATTTCGTAATGCTTTTCCCCTAAAACAATAAGAAATTTAAGTTAATAACAACTATTTTGGGGGTTTTTCGGGGGGGGGGGGGAATTTCGGGGATAAGTTAAAAATTCGGATTCAGCGACTCAAAAAACTTAAAGTAAACCTTATAAGGAAAGTTCGGAGGGAAGATGGAAGGGCGAATGTAAACGTGTGAGTGGTTAAGTGGAATTGCGCAACTTAGTCCACGCAGCACCGCGCGCATGTTCCGAGGCAGATCTCCCCTTCCCCTTCATCCTAAGTCATAATGTCATAAATCTAATTTGTTGCAAATTTTGTCTACCTTCTGAATTTCTAGATACTTTCCCCCTTAAACAATAAAAAAATTGATTTTTTTTAATAAAAACCTTTTTTGGGGGCATTTTACCAAAATTTGGGGGGTTGCCGGGGGAAATTTTGGTGGGAAGTTACAAATTCGGATTCAGCAACCCAAAAATCATAAAGTAAGCATATTTCCAGAACTACCATTAATTTTGCTAGGTAAAATTCCCTATTGCCTGGACTAATGTCAATATGGTTGAGCTTTCTCGACTTTTTATTAAAATATGGTAGGTACTTTTATTAAACTATCTTTTTTTTTTTAAGATTAGGCATATAACTGCATGAAAAAGAAACACAACAGATCTCCACTCCGCCCACCAATGAGCTCTGGCTTGACACGAATGGCTTCGCAAACGGCAATGAGTTGGAGTCAGTGGAATGCACGCTACAGGTGCCTAGCTCGGAGCTGTTCTTGAAGCAACCGATTTCCAACAGTTCGTTGTGTCACCGTGGTACCAACTGCAGCTCGAATTTCTGTCGCAGACGCAGTACGATGCGCCACAGGCGTACGCCGAATACGGCGATTTTCATCTCAGGAGTGCCACGTGACCGCCTGGAACCCGGTCTTCTTGAGGTAGTACCATCCCTTGACCACTGCTTCCAACAATCATGCACAGTGGATACATTCCAGCCATGTCTTTCTGCAAATATCGCGGAAAGAAAATTCACCTTCTCGTAGCCCGATTATGCAACCTCGTTCTAACTCGGTGAGCTGTTGACAGTGGCTTCTTCGTCTTGTTAAAGACATTCTTGGCTAACATCAACTCAATACGTCACATTTCGAAGCTAAATAACGTCCACGAACTTTACAGCACGCATTTAAAGAAAACCTGATCTGCAAGTTCTGAGTGGCGCTGCTAGCGCCACACTTATGCGCGAAATTCCAATTGATGTCATCTTTCAGATGTATAAACACGCCTACCAAATTTCGTTTATCTAACACAAGTCTTTCTTGGTGTTGGGATTTTTTTTTTCCGTCAGTGTATATACATATTTATGTCATGTTTCAAATGTAAGCCCGGTGTCCCATTTACCCCATAAATTTTTCCAAGAATCGGGTAACTGGGACATGTATCCGGGGTTTTCGATGCTCTACTACTGAAAATCTATGAGACCTACGTACTTGTTATACGAAATGTGTAGTAATGCCACCCTAAATACCTAAAATCCAAAATTTTATAAATAACACATAATTAGTTTCCGAGATAGTGACATTTGAAAATGTCGGATAATCGATAATTTTATCACTCACTGACTGATTGACTCACTCACTCATCAAAAAGATCTCGTATATCTACTGCAGCTACAGACTTCAAATTTGGTGCGAAGTTCGTTTACACTATAAAACTAATAAGGAAAAAATAAAAAAATTGTGAAAATCGATGAATTACGCACCTGAGGGTGCCCATTTTTACTTTAACATTACGTCTATTAGGCGAAATTTTAATTTGCCGTAGGAGGGGACGCTGTTCTGTCGCCAAATACCGCCAAGTTTCTCGCCAACATGGTGATATATCGCCAAATTTGGCGACCAAAATTAGTCGCCAAAAGTGACGCGACCTCGGCGATATCTCTAATATTTCGCCAAATTCCCATAGACTTCCATTGTAAACCTATCTACTTACTGGGGGTTTATCTGGGTTTAATTGCTTACAGAAAATCAACAAATTGAGATATTTTAATAATTTTCTAATATTAGCTTAAGGAATTACATTGTTTTTTCAGAAACAATAAAAATTTCGAATCAATACATTTTGTTTCAAAACATGCATTCAATACATCAGTATTAAAATATAGATTTCTGCCGCAAATTGACAGCCAAATACTTTGTTGGAGGAAATGTAAATTAAAATTGAATGTTGCTTGGTGAATCTAGACACACGGCAGTGTGTCAGCCAAGTTCCTCTGACATGCTCGTGTGTTATATTACACGAACCATTTAGAGCTGTTTTCGCCAAATTTTGACACTCTACTACCCAAAATCTATTTGACCTACGTACTTGTAATACGAAATACGTAGTAAGGCCACCCTAATTACCTAGAATCCAAAATTTTATAAATAACACATAATTAGTTTTTCAAGATAATGACATTTGAAAATATCCGATAGTCGATAATTTTATCATTGACTGACTGACTCGCTCACTCATAAAAAAAAATCTCATATCTACTGCACCTACAAATTTCAAGTTTGGCGCAAAGTTCGTTTACTCTATAAAACTAAGGAATAAAAAAAAATGTGAAAACAGATTAATTACCTATCTGGTGGTGTCCATTTTTACATTAACATTACGTCTATTAGGCGAATTTTTAATTTGCCAAAAGAAGCGCCAAGTGCTGAATCCGAGCTAAACATGCAGCAACTGATTGTTTCCTTAACTGATAGTTCACAAAAATCATGTTTTCAGAAAGCGCATTTAAAGTTTTTATTTCGTAAAATTTATTAGAAATATTTAACCTCCTCAAAAATCTCTCGATTTATACGTTGCACCTTTCTTAATTTCAATATTGAAAGACATTATTTTTCTTTAGGTTACCTAAACTTACATATCCGTTTTTAGAGTTTCGTTCATCTGACGAAACCCTATTCGTCTCGCTCCTCTGTCTGTCTGTCTGTACGTCTGTCACAGAGCCCATTCTCAGAAACTATACATGTTGGAAACTTGAAATTTTGCATCCTTATAGCTGAATACCACACATAATACGACAAATCATAAAATTTGAAAAAGTCGTACATTTAACCCTTTGGGCTCCCACATGTGTATTTTATACAATTCTTTCTAAGTGAGACCCTAATTAGATTGGAGGCGTGAAATTTTACATACTTATAGCTGAACACCTCACATCAAACTACAAATCATAAAATTTTGAAAAAGTGGCACATTTAACCCTTTGGGCTCCCACATGTGTGTTTTAAGCAATTATTTCTAACTGAGCCCCTTATTAAATTGGAGATTTGAAATTTTACATACTTATAGCTGAATACCACACATAATACGACAGCTAAAATTTGAAAAAGTCGTAGGGGAGAGTGGGAATGAAAGGGACATTTTATCTTTATAAGCTTATAAAATAATGAAAATAAAATATATTAATTTCAAATTTGCGCCTAATTCTCGTCTAAAACCTTTGTTTTGATACTACTAAAACTTCTTATCTTCAAGTACAGTAATTTAAAATATACACACATTTTTATAAATTGGGAGAATTGTCCCTTTTAACCCCATTGTAGGGGATGAAAGGGACACTGTGCGGAGTTGAAAGGGACACACATAAATAAAACACTTTTATGAACATTTTTTCTTTTTATTTGCGATTACATTATTAAAAAATAAAAAATAATTATACGCAAGTAAAAATAAAATATATTAGGACATATGATAAAATAAAAACAAGAAAAGCAACATGTTTAGGCCTACTTGACTAAGAAAGATTTAGCTCTAGCTGTTTCACCATCAGTTACGGGTTAATTAACTTCTCTACAATATCATTAATATTCACGTCATCCATGTCAATAGTATCAGTAAATACAAAATGGCTTTATTCTGTTTTTTTTTTGTTTTTTTTTTTCCCTGAATAAATGTACTTTGAATTATTACGAGTGTTTTTCTGGAGTTTGGGGCTACAGTGCGACAGGAATATCACCATAATTATTCCATTACTTTTCGAAAATTTTATTGTCTTGATATTTATATTGCTTTCATAATTATCGAATAAGGGAAGCGCAAGATCAGTTTTGAAACAACTAGAATATTTAGTTAATTCATACTTGCATTAAAAAGCTTTTGAAGTTATTGGCCAACTTTGATGAGCAAATCCAAGCTTTTGGGATGGGCCCCTTCCGAGCATGAACTCCTTGAAATTCTTTCTTGGGAAAACGAATACTGTTGAGCAGAATTACCTGATGTAGAAACAAAACAAAAAAGTGTGACAAGTTTGCCACGTTCAGCTGATATTACGTGAGAAAATTGTTTTTCACCACATTTTGCTACTATATTAAGTGGTTTGTGCTCTGTCATTAAGCCTGTTTTATTACAGTTATATATTATGTTCTATGTAAATTTATAGCGATCCATAAGTAACTGAAGGTTTAAAAGAATATCAACATTAGCTTTGTTGAAACTTGTACTTCTTCTTAAACTAATGGCTATAGGTTTTTTCAGAGAAAGTAATGAATTTCGTTGAATGAAATCTTGAAACTAATCAGTTCCAGCTTGCTTCTTTGTTTGCAACATAGAGACGTATTTGGAGAGTTCCAAGCAATTGAATACTCATATGCAGAGTTGTTAAACCATAGTTGATATTAGATGCTTAGAGCAAATATGAAGCTAACTCTTTGTATTGAGCTTCACTAAAGGAAGCTTGATAGGAACAGCCTGGGGGTCAACCTGAGGAGTCCCTTTCAAAAGGGGGAAAGGGAAATGTGCCTTTCAACCCCATATCCACCTAGCGAAATGAAAAATGTATTTATCCATGAGAATATTTTATCTAACAAAATATACTGATATTCACCTAAAGTGCATACTTTATAGTACTAAATAACATAAATATTATAATGCTAAACACAATATTACTTTGTTAGAGAAAAAAAGAAAAGCAGCATCGAAATTTACTTTTTTATATCAAAAACAGGTTTTGCTTTCATCACCTACAACCCAACAATTGCTGATGCTAGTTATATAAGGATTATTAAGACAGAATAAGTATCGTCATCGATTGAGACAAAATTGAAACATTATACATTTTATTTTCTTCCTGAAATTTTGAGTGTCCCTTTCATCCCCAGTCTCCCCTACATTTAACCCTTTGGGCTCCCACATGTGTATTTTAAACAATTCTTTCTAAGTGAGTCCCTAATTAGGTTGGAGGCGTGAAATTTGACATACTTATAGCTGAACACCTCACATCAAACGACAAATCATAAAATTTTGAAAAAGGTCGTACCTTTAACCCTTTGGGCTCCCACATGTGTATTTTAAACAATTCTTTCCAAGTGAGCCCCTATTTAGGTTGGAGGCGTGAAATTTTGCATACTTATAGCTGAACACCTCACATCAAATGAAAAACCATAAAATTTTGAAAAAGCAGTACATTTAACCCTTTGGGCTCCCACATGTGTATTTTAAACAATTCTTTCTAAGTGAGGCCCTTATTAAATTGGAGATTTGAAATTTTGCATACTTATAGCAGAACACCTGAGGCCAGGCGACAAATCATAAAATCTTGAAAAAGTCACGTTTAACCCTTTGAGCTACCACATATGTATTTTAAGCAATTCTTTCTAAGAGAGCTCCTAATTAAGTTGGAGACATGAATTTTTGCATACGTATAGCTGAATACCTCAAAGCACACGGCAAATCATAAAATTTTCAAAAAGTCTTATATTATTTACTCCTCCGGGCTCTAACTTGTGTATTTTAAGCAATTTTTCTAACCTCCGCCCATTTCACTGGGGAGCACTTTTCCAACTTTTGTCGACACCACTTTGACCATTCTTTCATATTATGCACCATAGCCTTACATATTTCAGTTCCACTTTTTACCACCAGGGGAGCCTACTTATCTCGGGTGCTATCGGCCCAATCTTCTCGACTAATATATCTACGGATAGTACATAAAACGGAGTTTCGTTCGGATAGAGGTTTGTTTAGAATAGAGTGCGCCCCTGGTTGCAAAATGTGGAACTAACATATTTTTCAAAAGGATAAAGTGTTTTGAAAGAAATATTAAACGAAACCCTCTGTGTGATCTGTGATCCTACTTACCCACTTGTTTAAATAAAAACTTCTTGTTTGAGAACTGAAATTTAAAAAAAAAAAAAAAAAAAAAAAAAAACAGTCATAGCTACATTTCCAATGATGGTACAAAGAAAGCAAAAACAGTTTTGAATAGTTAAATGCAAAGTCTTTCACTTGGAACAATAAAAATAATATGTTACATTTGCCGAGAATTGGTTATTTAAACGTACTGGGATATTTTTAGCGGGCAGGGCACGTTGAAAATAAGCAAATTTGCTCGAAATAATGAAAAATAACTCTAACAATCATTTTATCTTGAAATATTCCTTTAATGAATAAGGCCTTACTCATTTGAAACTAGTCTTATCTGAAGCCGATTAACATTGAGTAAATTCTTTCTTCCTTTAATATTCACCTATTATGAAATACCAAAAACACTTAATGTCAAGTTTTTTTCTCCGAACCTTATCAAATTTTCAATGAACAGTTGCGGTTTTATTTTACAGAAACCCGAGTGTCCATTTCGAAAATAGGAAATTTTATAAAAAAAAAATTAGAACTTTCAAATGCGATAATACGGTACAAACTTGAAAAAACCCTGTTTGCAAACGCAATAACCAGCTAACTGTAGTAAAAAATATCGGCTATAAGAAAAATTTTTATTACTTTTTTTCTCAGTGTTTTAATTATTTTAAATCACTTGAGAAGAATAAAGTTCATTTTTATTTTCAAAATCATCAGACAAAGAGAATATCTAGTTAATTAAATTTGAAAATCCAGGAAAGGCAATGTCCTTTCTTTCCACTGCCTTTTTGCCGGCGTCCATGGATGAATGAAATATAGTCTGGCATAAGCACATAACTTTATTCTTCACTTTCAGTACAAAAAATCAGGCCCAGCTATAGGAAATTTAATTGAAATATTTAATAGGAAAATTTAATATAGGAATTTGATAGGAATTGTTGTTTCAGAAACAATAAAAATTTCGAATCAATACATTTCATTTCAAAACGTGCATTCAATATAGCTGTATTAAAATATAGATTTCTACCGCAAATTGACAGCCAAATACTTTGTTGTAGGAAATTTAAATTAAAATTGAATGTTGCTTGGTGAATAAAATAGTCACATGTAAACTTATTAAAAAGCATTAAGTAAATTGTCTAAATATGTATATTGTAACTTTACAAAAAGTAATGATATCTAACAAAAACATAACTGTGAAAAGAGGGAGCCAAGTTCTGTAAGGACAATGGCAAGAAAAGAAGTGATATCTAAGTGGGTGCCAAGTTCAAATAAAATTCACTCAAACTCACCTACTGAAGTATTATAACATTTTTTTAATTGTTTAGAAATAAAAATTATTGATAGCATATTAATAATAAATCTAGAACTTGGCAAGTTTTTGATAAATGTTATGCCTATCAATTTCATGTCTTAATAAAATGATGATATTAATATTAACAACAATGTCATTATAAAAATATTAATTTAGTTATTATTATAAACAAATGACTCATGTTAAAGTTTTGATAAACCAATAAATACATAGATACGGTCCCGCTCGTCTTTGGTTATCACTCTAGCACCCACTTTTCGGAAACCTCAATGCAAACCAGGGCCTGTTTACGGAATAGGCACGTGAAGCCCGTGCTTACCCACTGAAATACAAAAGGGCCCCTAATTTTACTTTTCAAAACTAATTTTTAGAAAAAAGAAGCCCAATCACTGTAAAAAAATACATTTTTTTTCTTATGAAACTTCTTTTTTTCTTACTATATGGCAATTTGCAAATCACAAAAAATATTTTGAAGTTAACATATTCTCAACTATAGTTCCCTATTTGTCATCTACAAAATAAATTGGTTATTTACAATTAAACATAATAAAATACTTTTATATAGGTAGTTTTAATTTAATATTAAAGATGTTGTTTACTCTAAACTTTGATGGTAAAATTTCAAATTATTTAAGCATACTAAAAAGAGATTTAGTGAATAAAAAAACAATTTGTAGAGTAATAGGGGGCCCCCTGTGTGACTTCGGGCTTCCCCTATCCCTAAGGGTTAAGCGGGCCCTGATGCAAACAGACTAAAAGGCCTGAGAAAGAGACAGATACCCTTACGCTTGTTCTTGGTCATCCCTCTAGAGACTGCACCCCTTTAACCCTTTAGGGGCAAAGAGCTTTTATTCGTGACATGCTGAAATGATTGAATCACACCAGAATTTAAAAACAAATTTATTTCAAAATGGGTAAAAGCTTCTTTTCACGTATTTAATAAAATTAAGCTTTTTAGTACTGAATTCTAGTGACAATGTGGCATTTTGCAGTTAAAATTAGCTGGAATATATTTTATCCCACCCCCCTTCAAGGGGAAGGAGCTGACTCAAATGAAGGCTTCCAATCATGAAATAACAAGTTTTGATATAATAATGTCAGTAATAAAAATAAATGACTCGTAGGTAAAAACTTGCCAAGTTCTAGATTTATTATTAATATGCTATCAATAATTTTTATTTCTAAACAATATAAAAAATGCTATAATACTTCAGTAGTTAAGTTTGAGTGAATTTTATTTGAACTTAGCACCCACTTAGATATCACTTCTTTTCTTGCCTTTACAGAACTTGGCTCCCTCTTTTCACAGTTATGTTTTTGTTAGATCTAAATTACATTAGCACACCTTTTACAATAGGGGCACGTGCTCTCTCCCCACAACACAAACATAAAGTCATGGAACCTTCCTCGACGATGGACAGGTCGTCGTCCCCCGCTGAAGAGCGATGTTCATGTTATGGAAGGCCCTCCAGCTGTACGAGGTCCACTGGAAAGCCCTGGCCACAAACACCTTCCATTCAGATCGACGGAGAAGATGAAACGATGAGAAAAACTTGTACGACTCCAGGCAAAGCCGCCTCAAGACTACGTAGTCTTGAGGCGGCTTTGCTCCAGGCTGGCTGCACCTCGCCAATTAAACGTCAGACTTGTGAAGAAAACGCCATTTGGTCTTAGTGGCTGCAACTGCGGCTTAAGGACCGAGTACTTCTCTACTTTAGCTTCAACGGGAGGGAAGTAGCCCCTGCCCCCCCCCCCCTTTTATACTTAACCAATGAACTCCCCTCAAAAGTATTCAAAGAAAAGCTTATCAGAATGAACCTATTTACAAATTTGATACAAATCGGAAGATTCTGCTTGAAAAACCAACTTATCTAAATTAAGGGGGGTAGCCCCCGTTCTCCCCTTTACATTTAACCAATGAACCCCCAAAAGTAATCGAAGAAGCACCTTATCAGATTGAACCTATTTACAAAATTTGATGCAAATCGGAAAATTCTGCCTGAAAAACCAACTTATCTAAATTAAGGGCGGGTACCCCCGTTCCCCCCCTTTATACTTAACCAATGAACTCCAAAAGTAATCGGAGAAGCACCTTATCAGAATGAACCTATTTACAAAATTTAATGCAAATTGGAAAATTCTGCCTGAAAAACCAACTTATCTAAATTAAGGGGCGGAGTAGCCCCCATTCCCCTCCTTTACACTTAACCAATGAATCCCAAAAGTAATCGGAGAAGCACATCATCAGAATGAACCTATTTACAAAATTTGACGCAAATCGAAAATTCTACCTGAAAAACCAACTTATCTAAATTAACGGGAGGGGGGGGGGGTAGCCCCTGTTCCCCCCATTTATACTTAACTAATGAACCCCCAAAAGTAATCCGAGAAGCGCCTTATCAGAATGAACCTATTTACAAAATTTAATGCAAATCGGAAAATTCTGCCTGAAAAACCCATTGATCTAAATTAAGGGGGGACCCCCTCCGTTCCCCTTTTATACTTAACCAATGAATCCGCAAAACTAATCAGTGAAGCGCCTTATCAGAATGAACCTAGAAAAAAATTTGAAGCAAATAGGATATTTCTATCAAGAGTTATCGCGTTACTTACGTACATACAGAGCCTGCGGGCACATTAGCTCTCAGGCCTTGATAGCCTGTGAGCTAAAAAGGTCGATTTAAAGTTCGTAGTAGAAGAGCTTGGGGAAACAATTCCGCAAGATTATACGATAGGAACACTAAAGGAAATTATTTTGAATAAAGAATATAAACAAGATCCTGTTTTGTACAAGAAATTTTATCCAACGCTGTTGCTGAGAGAAACGAAAAAAGAAAACAATGCTAAGAAGTTAGAAAAGGAGAAGTCGGAAGTAGAGTTAAGAATAAGAAAGTTGGAATTAAATCATCAATTAGAATTAGCAAAAATTCAGTCACACGAACAAATGCAAGGTGAGTACATTTCAAACTGATTATGAAACTAAACAGAAATTTACATTGCCCAAGTTGGAATTTCGCCAGTTTGATGGTGATTTAAAAGAATGGTTGCCATTCTGGAATCAGTTTGAACAGATTCACAATGATGAAGATATTGCGCCAGAAAATAAATTCCAATATTTGATCCAAGCTGTTGTGATTTAACTGAAACAAGGACTGTATGTAGCTGGTTCTTGAATAACACTAATTAATGACATCCTAGTACTGTTTTTCAATTTAATATTAAGGTAAAGTACCCAATAGTTGACACCTTAAGGTCGGCGTTCGTCGCCTTTGGTTCGTGCAGTTTTCAATTAAGGGAAACAGTTTGATCATTACTAGGGTGTTTGAACATTTTCCCACAAAATCATAACGTTTAATGTCCCGAAATAAATACATTTTGTAAAAATTACTAGGGGATATGAAAACATGATTTTTGTCCAGAAGTTGACACCATCGTGAACGTGAGAGTTTAGTAGTTGACACCTTCGTGAACTAGTAATTGACACTGACTGCGGCGAGGCCTAAATTAATAATAATAAATACTCTTTATAATTATAGTACTATATTAATTGCCCCATAGGAAGACATAATGATAAGAACCGTTAATTAGCAAAATTTTTTAAAGAAATCAGAAGTTTTAATGAAAGATCAGAAGTTTTAATGAAAATAAAAAAAGTCCCATAGATCTGAAATTATAACATAAAACCACTTACTTAATTCATCTCAAATAACCAAAATGAAAGATCGAATGCAAAATCAAGCACTAACGGCCGATATTTTACCTTTTCATTGGGGTTTTTCCCTCAACTTTGTATTTCAGAGTTATTCTAGGCACGTTAAATTTTTTAGCCGCTCTTTTGTACCCAGCTTTGTTGACTTTAACGTATTCTACGGCAGCTCTCATGCTCTCTTCCGTGTAATTCCTAAAATTTCCTTTCGTAGGAGGCATCTAAAGAAATAAATAATTAATTTTAGTAGTTGACACTCCCTAATTTTAATAATTGACACCCTGTGTCCAGGGGCGGATCCAGAGAATCGTTTTGGGGGGGGGGGGGCGATACCGAGTGACATATAATCAACGTAGCCATAATTTCTGTTGCTCAAATCCTTCCTTGCAGTTAATTATTAAATGAATATGAAATTAATGCGATTTAAAAATATTACAGACTCTCGATTACCCGACATCTGATTAACCGAAACACTCGGTTATCCAACACTCTTATTTTATAATCCCGCCCTCTCCTCAAAATATCGTTTATTGCTACTTATTAGGTCGTAAAATTTAAAACGTTATAACAGAATTTATTTATTAAATGTCTTTTTTTTTCTTTTTCTGTTTACTCTTATACTATGGTAATTATTTATCTTATTTTTTGTTCTTTTAGTTATAGTGAACAACGTTAATAACACAAGCCTGCGTTGATTGTGTTTTTTAACTTCTGATAATTGATTTTGATGTAAGACTTTTTGAAAATTTGCGATTTATGGAAAATCCTGACGTGATGCATGGTAAACAAGTGGGCAAGTGTGATCACAGATCGCACAGAGGGTTTAGTTTAATATTTCTTTCAAAACACTTAATCCTTTTGAAAAATCTGTTGGTTCCACATTTCGCAACCAGGGCCGCAATCTATTCTAAACAAACCTCTATCCGAACGAAACACCGTTTTACATACTATCCGTAGATATATTAGTCGAGGGGATTGGACCCATAGCACTCGAGATAAGTAGGCGTCCCTGGCAGTAAAAAGTGGAACGAAAATATGTAAGGCTACGGTGCATACTATGAAAGAATGGTCAAACGGGTGTCGGCAAAAGTTGGAAAAGTGCTCCCCCTGTGAAAAGGGCGGAAGTTAGAAAAATTGCTTAAAATAAACAAGTTACAGCTCGGCGGAGTAAATAATATAAGACTTCTTGAAAAGTTTATGATTTTCCGTGTGGTCTGAGGTATTCAGCCATACGTATGCAAAAATTCATGTCTCCAACTTAATTAGGGGCTCTCTTTGAAAGAATTGCTTAAAATACATATGTGGTAGCTCAAAGGGTTAAACGTAAGACTTTTTCAAGATTTCATGATTTGTCGCCTGGCCTCAGGTGTTCTGCTATAAGTATGCAAAATTTCAAATCTCCAATTTAATAAGGGACTCAGTTAGAAAGAATTGCTTAAAATACGCATGTGGGAGCCCAATGGGTTAAATGTAAGACTTTTTCAAAATTTTATGATTTGTCGCATGATGGTGTTCAGCTATAAGTATGCAAAATTTCACTCCTCCAACCTAATTAGGGGATCACTTAGAAAGAATTGTTTAAAATACACATGTGGGAGGCCAAAGGGTTAAATGTACGACTTTTTGAAATTTTTATGATTTGCCGTTTGATGTGAGGTGTTCAGCTATAAGTATCAAAATTTCACGCCTCCAACCTAATTAGGGGCTCACTTTGAAAGAATTGTTTAAAATACACATGTGAGAGCACAAAGGGTTAAATATATGACTTTTTCAAAATTTTATGATTTGTCGTTTGATCTGGGGTGTCCAGCTAAAAGTATGCAAAATTTCAAGTCTCCAACATGTATAGTTTCTGAGAACGGGCTCTGTGACGGACAGACAGACGGACGGTCGAACAGACAGACAGACAAAGGAGCGAGACGAATAGGGTTTCGTCAGATGAACGAAACCTTAAAAATGAAGGTCATTTTTGGATTCAGCAGTAAAAAATACATAAGAACCAATTATCGAAAGCTGAAAAACATAACCATCGCATCCATTTTTAGGGTTTCGTTCATCTCACGAAACCCTATTCGTCTCGCTCCTCTGTCTGTCTGTCCGTCACAGAGCCCGTTCTCAGAAACTATACATGTTAGAGACTTGAAATTTTGGGTACTTATAGCTGAACACCTCACATCAAACAACAAATCATAAAATTTTGAAAAAGTTGGTAATTAACCGAATTACGGGCTAATTAACCTCTAAAATTAACCAATCCACCTTTTTAACGCAAATTCAAACGGACTTTCTCGAAATCATCCGTGTTTCTCCTAAGGGTTGCCAGTAAAATCAGCCGAATGCACGGTTACCACGGAGGAAATTAAGCCGAAAAATGAAGTGGAGATTTTAAAGCGAAATCGTATATCAGAAAATATTGGTCCGAGAAATTTGTAAATGGAATAGACAGACGCAGAAAAAAATCTACTTTCATTTGGTATAAAGTTCACATTTCTGCGATGCGTATAAGTTAAAATATCCACTAAAAATCGATCGATAAAAATCTAATTTCTTTAATTGGAAAGACAAGGAAATAAAAAGATTTCAATTCGGCGGGAAAGCAGGTAGACATGACGACGCTGCGGTTTTCCATAATAGCATATTTTAATACGAAATTTTAACTTTTTAAATATTAAATTTTTTGGCATCCCGATGTCAAATTTCTCGCTGATTTCATTGATACCCATATCTAAGTCCTATCTTAATTACAAGCTGAAATATTAATTATTATTTAATTAATCGGTTTATTCCTATCAAATGCGTCGATTAAAATGAAGAGACGCGCTTATTTAACCACGAATTAACTTAAATTAGGAAATCTAATAATTTGCCTGGGCTTTTTGAACAGCGATATGAGATAAGTATAACTCATTCATCATCAGAAAGTTCACTTCATACCACTATTTTCTAATAGTAATTTCAGGAAATATTTTGAATTATTGGTTAAGACCGCCACTCAGTCTGTTTGAAACTTTAAGATAGTTTATAATACATAGAAAAAAGTGTAAAAAAGAATGGAGTGTGATATTTCGAGGAGGGGGGGGGGGGGGGAGCTAGAATTATTTTTAAAATCTTAGCGTTTGTTACCGCAGCAAATATTTTTAATTCTTGTTTAAGACCGCCACCATCCCGACCCATCTATCTACGGAAAGATTGCGTAAAGGAGTTTCGTTCAGATATGCTTTTGTTAAGAATAGAGTGCATTCCCTGGTGGTGGAATGTGGAACTAACATAACGCGATTTTGTTAAAATTAGGAAGTCTAACAAGTCGATCTGTTTGAAACTTTAAGATATTTTATAACACATAAGATAAAGTGTAAGAAAGAATGACACGCGAAATTCCGGGGAGGGTGGGTGGGTGGGGGGGGGGGGGGGGCGCTAGATTTCTATTTAAAAAATTAGCGTTTCTGACCGCTTTAGGTGACTTTTTGAGGGAGTCCTGAGATATATGCTACTTATTTAATATAAAATTGTCTAAAGTTTAGTTACCACTATTTCCTAATAGTAATTTCAGCAAATATCTTAATTTCTTATTAAGACCGCCACCACCTCGAGTAACATATCTACTTATAGGTTGTTTAACGGAGTTTCCTTCCGATAGTTTTGTTAAGAATAGAGTGCGCTCCCTGGTGGTGAAATGTGGAACTAACATTTTTGTTAAAATTAGGAAATATAACAAGGCGATCTGTTTGAAATTTTACGATAGTTTATAACACATAGAAAAAGTTTATAAAAAATGGCGCGTGAAATTTCGGGAAGGTGGGGAGAGGGGGAGGGGCAAAATATTTCTTTTTTGTTTCATACCGTTTCAGGTGCGTTTTTTGATGGAGTCCTCAGATACATGCTACTTATACTTATTAAATATAAATATGTCAAAAGTTAAATTACCACTATTTCCGAATAGTAATTTCAACAATTATCTTAAATTCTTGCTGAAGACCGCCACCCCCTCGAGTAACATATCTACTAATGGGTTGTGTAAAGGAGTTTCGTTCAGATACGCTTTTGTTAAGAATACAGTGCGCTCCCTGGTGGTGGAATGTGGAATTAACAGACCGCGATTTCATTTAAAGTAGGAAATCTAACAATTCAATCTGTTTTAAACTTTAAGATACTTTATAACACACGATAATAAATTATAAAGAAGAAGGGCGCGTCGCATTTCGAGGAGGGGGGGGGGGTTGAGAAAGGTGCGCGAACAAAAATAAGGAAATATAACTGGACGATCTGTTTGAAACTTTAATATGGCTTATAAAACATAACATAAATTTTTAAAATCAGGCCGCGTCAAAAATCATGGTGACCATCTGCCCACTCCCCCCCAAAGGGGGCACTTTTCTAAATTTGGCAGATACCCGTCATGTGATATATCGTAGAATTTTTTTTTTTTTTGGGGTGGGGGGGGGCGAACAAAATTAGGAAATATAACAAGGCGAATATGTTTGAAACTTTAACATATTTTAGGATGTGTTTGCCAAAATTTAGAAGGTATTCCATGGCGATAAATGTACTGGACGTTTTGAAAGAAAGTGTTTTGAAAGGAATATTAAACGAAACCCTTTGTGCGATATATGATCACACTTACCCACTTGTTTAATATCAGATTTCTGAAAGAGGATGCGGCAAGTTGTGAAAATTATATACATACATACATACATATACAATGGTGCTACAATCCATGTAGGATTTTGACCTCCCTCAAGATACCTCTCCAGACCTTCCGATCTCTGGCCTTTTTTGAAAATTATAGGTACTCTCAAATTGAAAAGGCCTTTTACAGAAAAAATTAAATATGGAGGTTTTTTATTACAGTAAAACTTTGTTTTTACGCCAAGGACCAAAATATAAAATGCAAACAGTAGAAAAACTTAAATTGTGAGAAAATACACACAAATTTGTGGGCCCAGGGCCAAGGCCCCGGAGGCCCGTGCATTAATCAGGCCCTCTATATTCGGATAGTTTCAACTTCAGAACCAGTTCCAAAAGTGAATAATAATAATAAAAAAATCTGAAAACAAAGTTGAAAAAGTAAAAGGCAGCCCCGGTTATAGATTGTCCTCAGCTATCCTATGCAAATATATATATATATATTACAATCCAAGCGAGAAATTTGAAAGTAATGCCCCCATAGGATTAACATTAGCGGTCTAGTGTAGGCTCTTAG